>OX421972.1:11619627-14559627 GCA_949128135.1 Parasteatoda lunata
GGGGACTTATCTTTTTTTAAAACGATAAATACTAGAAAATTAATTATTTTACTTTTAAAATTTATCTGGGAGAGACAAATTATTCATTTCAACCATACCATATTAATAATAAAAATATCTTTTATACCATGCGATAATAAGATTGCTATTATTTATGAAAAATAAAAAAATCAAGTGGTTGCTAAAATTCTAAAATACCTACCTTTATTACTACCACTTTTTAAAGACTTTTCTCATTACTACAAAAACAAATTACGCACCCTTGGCAGGTAATGAGTTAAACATACTAAACTCAATGGCTCAGAGAATTCTGTGAGTGGACCAGTATGAGTGTAATCACCTAATCAGCGAGGATGGAGTATTTTGAAGTTAATATTGAAGCTAGAGTCTTACTAAAGCATTCACATATTTACATAATTAAAATTTTTATTCAAAGAAAGAAAGATTTAAAAATAGAAATATATTTGCTGGATAAAATAATGTACATGGAAAATGTGAGCAATTTTTTTTTCTTTTTTTGTGCTTCCAAATCACTTTGCAGCTCTTTAGAAAGCCAATGAATCCTAGAGTTTGAGATGGCAAAGTTCACATACTCCAAGACATGCCAGTTATATATGATACATCTTGGGGACTAGTTTCGTACTCGATTGTAGAGACAAAGTGTCTAGACACAGTGCGTTTAGTTTCAGTTTTAGAAAACTGTTTTACACACCCTGAAAAAATAAATACAAAGTTATCTATTAAGTAAAACAAAACTATGTAATCCTGGAATCTATATGAATCTTTCTTTTTCGCGTTGGCAATAAAGAATTAAAATATCAGCATATGAGCAGTCATAAAGGTGAAAACGTAAACTTACATGTTTACAACTTTCTGAATGAAAATTCTTTTCTGGTGTGGATAATGAAAAGCTTAAACAAACTTAGATATAACTTGTGAAGAATTGAGAGGTTATAAGCGAATAGTTCATAAAAGGTTCATAGAAAAGTAATTGCTTTGTAAAAGCGTAATTAATGTTTAGTTTTTGCAAGTTTTCTCTTTTGCATTTCAATTTAACTTCCTGAGTTAGCTCATTGAGCAGCTTTATAGTAAAAAAAAAACTCAAAGTTCTGAAATTTATAGTTGTGTTTTTTAAAAAATAATAAATATTTTATATTATATAGTTTTTAAAAGCATCATTGTTTTATTTCTGCAAGTTTTTCTATTGCATGTCTACTATTGCTTCAATTATTTATTTTTTAATTTAATAATTTATTATTGAATAAAAGTTTTGATTTTTTAAAGAAGAACTTTAATTTAAATTTTAATAATTTATTTAAATTTTAATTTAAATTTTAATAATTTATTTAAATTTTAATTTAAATTTTAATAATTTAATATTAGGATTTTGGTTCTAGAACACTTTTCAAATGGGTTTAACAGAAGCGAGCGAAGATAGCATGGTTTTCAAAACAAGCCATTTAAGACTGCATAGCAGTATTCGGTGTTTGGGCGCATCAGCGAACAGGAGGTGAAGCCCACTAGTTGACAATAATTGCGAAAATTTGAAGCTCTAATTTTTTTTTTTTTTTAATAATACTAGTAAACTGCACCCTAATCTCTTCTCTCACCTATACCAGTGGTTACTTTTCATTCATCAGTGCTTTTTACCAATTTAAAAATAGATATTTTCTTTAAAAAATATCATTTTGTTTATACATTATAAAATTATTATAATTGTTATGTAAGGACATTTCGTTAATATGTTAGTCTTTATGAAATGAACGATTAAAGTATGAGTTAGTTAACTGTACATGAAAAAGAAATGTTTATATTTAGTAATATAGAAAATGTGACAATAAGTTATTATAAGATTATGAATAATTTTACTTGTGAAGATTGTATAGCGATAATCTTACATGATACAACAGTTCCAATCGGAAACTGTTTTTACTTCTCTCGAGTCTTTAAGGTTTTTAAAACTTTCGATTTAAATATCAACATTTATTTTTTTCTTATTTGTTTTCTATAATTAGATTATTGTATTTGCTACATTAATCCTTTATTGATTTTAATATCAAACTAAGCGCGAGATTATAAAATGAAGTTTTAAATAAAAAATTTCTGAAGTTTTAAATAAAAAATTTAATATTAAAAGCAAAAAAAAAAGCTCTTAAAATTTCTTTAAACCGTTATTCAAATTGCTACTTCAAAAAGAAAAGAGAAAGGAAAACTCGTGCAAAGTTTATAAGTGAAAATGTCTCTTTCAACTTTTCAATCTCCAACTCTGTTGCATTTCAGCCTACTGTAGATCAGATTACATGGTATTTTTTGGTATGATTTTAAAAGCTAGTAATTTTCTAACTAAAAAAAGAATCTTAATTTTATTTTTTTATTCTAACGTACTCCTCGCGCAATTTTTTACACAACCTCGTAAATTTTAGTTTCGAATTCTTATTTTTTTTTGCACGACGAAACGAAATATTATGTCAAGCAAAAAAATGTGAAAAAATTCACACACTCAAGAGAGCTTAAAATGGTAAAAACTTTCGAACATATCAGAATTTGGAAAGAAAAAAAAAACAAAAAAAACTAGAGTTAAGTTCATAAACTGAATTCTATCTAAAACAATTGCACGGGCGTCGGCCTTGCTTTCAAATTTTTTTCAAAAGATTTAAGATTGCCTGTTTTTTCTTTAATAGCTCAGGGGATACAAAGCTCCCCTTCCCATTCCCCAATGTTGTGACCCAGGTCAGAATCCCAGAAAAAGACAAGTTATTCGAAACCTCCCGTATCTCAACAACCACAGTGCTAACGTATAATATCCTCAGTGGTAGGCGAATCATGGGTTAGAATTCCCTTGCCATGTAGCAATGTAAAGCAAATATGTATTAATTTTATCTAGAAGTCCTTCATGAAGTCCAGTTTATTACAATGCTTGATATTAGAGTTTCCTTGTCTTTTAGGAGTTTTTTAGGTTGGGTTCAAAAGTACAAGGCTGCCAAGTTGAGCGTTGATAACCGTAAACCCAAAATCGGATGGGATGTTCATGACCGGTTATAAAATATAAAACCATGTAAATATAAAACCATTTCTAAACTTTGATTTGAAAGATCGAAGTGTGAAATATCGGCGTTCTAGTTTCTAAAGCAAAACGCAGCAAACTATGCATTTAAACTCTTTCAGCTTTTTTTTTTTTTTTTTTTTTTTAATTTTTCAAATCTTTGGTCATTTTTGAGATATTCTTGATGTTATTTCAGCTGCAAGTTAAGATCAGAGTACTTTATAAAGTGATTCTCAAACCTGGTAACAGTCCAAGTTACTCTCAAACTTGAACTACTGCGGAGCTACAAAAATGAATTTTTATTAATGGACAATAAAAAAAATCATGCTTACTTCCATTTATAACCACAGAAGTCTTAAATTTTACGTCAAATCGTAAAATGCATTCTGATAAAAAAGTTCTTTTTACTTGGCCTGGATTCCATTCTGCAATCGTCACACCTTCTTTGTAGGAAGTGGGCAAAACCGTTTTTACTCTCACGTCTGGCTGCCTACAACATGAGAATTTTTTTCTTAAGAAGCTTTTTTTAAAAAAACAAAATGAAGAACTCATTTGTCGAATACTAAGTATAAAGGCAAAGAAAAATTAAACACACGCTATGGACTTCGTGATGCTCGATGTCCATAGATGGTTACGGTACAACATTGGTAATCACGATGCATTTTGGTTTGGATTTATTAGACATACATTTTCAGGCTTGTGTACTCAATTTAGGCTTATAAAATTTTTTTCAAATAGAAAAACAGGCAGTACAATACAGAGAAGGACAGCACGAAGAAACATCCAGGGTACCATCGGGATTCGAACCCGCTACCTCCACGCTTTGCACAGAGTTTGGCGGTTAATACCGCTCTGCCAGGGAGGCTCCCACCGGGATGCAGCTCTGAACAATATGTTTGAGTGATGTAGTTTGAACAGTAACGATGAAAATAATATTAAAAAGATTGGTAAGTAAAATTATTTTTTTTAAAACTGTATTTTTCAAATAAACTAAAAAAGTATAAGATAATTTTAATTTTGCCAGGCCGATAACAAAAGCTTGGTTTCTGTTTGTTTGTTTAAATTTATGTTTATAAGTGATCAAAATTTCAATTATTATTAAAATTGCGATAAATATATCTTGTTTTAGTTAAGAAACAATTTTAACTTAATTTGTATTGATATCAGTCAAATTCGAGCATTCTAGCTAGTTGGTATGAGGTCGAAAGTTAGATTGATTTTAAGTTATTGTTGGCGATATAGATTAGAATTATAAAGCTGTCAGTAAATAACTGAAACCATTCAGAGTGTGTGAAATTTGAACTTACGATATAACTTCTTTTTGGAGATCGTAGGGTGAAAAATTTTGCTTTTAGCGGTCTATCATCCAGAACAAAGCACTAATTAAAATTAAAACATTCTCACTGTTTTGAAAAGTGTTGAAATTTTGATGATAAATTACCTCTGTTGTTATCTATCAGTAGCAATAAAATCAACTTGCAACAGTAAAGAAAAGAATTGAAAATCAGAAACAGTAGAGCTTCAAAAGAGATTTAAGTACTCTAGTTAGTGGAAAAATAATCAACATTTTGGCGATAAAATAAATTTGGTGATATTTGGTGATAAAAAGAAATGACCAAAAATTTATATTTAAAGAGATTATAGGGAGTGATTGAAACTTGAATTGTCATCAGATACGAAGCTCTAGCAACATCTCCAAGAAGGGAGAGGGCCTCCACGCGGGCTACAATAAACGTGAAATGCAACCCATTATAGTACATCGTTTTTATTTCCTCAGACTCCTAAAGCGATCCATGCGAAGGCATTCTCTCTTCTAGGAGGTGTTGGTTCAAGATCCTAACTACGCGGAAAATGGTTTAAATTTCGTTTGCAAGATCAATGGCAAGATCAAGATTCGTTGTCAAACATTTTAGTGAGAAAATAAAAACGTAATAAAAAAGTGACATTATTATTAAAATCAGTCTCAGCATTATTCCAAAATCAGCAATTTTTTAAGAAATAGATAAGGTCATGTGAACAATCTGTCGGAGAGAGACTAAATCAATAAATTATGAAACTGGACTCAGAAAAACAGAAGACAATTCTCGAATTAAAACGAAAAATATACTTAATATTGGAAAAATAAAACCCTTCAAAATGCGTTCTTTTGACAATCAGAATAGAGGTTTGTGTTTACATTTTAGATGGATTTGATTTCTTAATATTTACCTTTATTTAAAGTGTTTTTTTAAAGTAAAAAAGGTTTGAGACAAGTAAATTTGCTTACTTATTTAAAAGTTACTAGACACTCGAGACGATTTGATTAGATGATAAACCAAGAAGGTGCGTATTTAGTATTTACTCGGGACTTTTCACAAATTTTACCACGTATATCCTTCTTAGAAACAATAAATTGGATAACAATTGGTGCAATTTCAATATTTTTAATGACTTACTTGGGTGCATGTATGCTTTCTCAAGGTGATTGTCTATGTGAAAATATAATTGATTTAATCCTAGTTTGAATTCCAATGAAAAATTATAAGAAAGGTAAGAAATTCGTTTCAAGTAACTGAACGGACAATTTTATGGCACATAAATATCTTATTATTTGAATCTTGCTGTTTTTTTCCTGGACAAAATAAGAAGAAACACACTGAAAAAATATTCGAAAAAAAGTGCTAAAAATAAAAATTTATCACTTTATGTAACAATTGAAAATAATTAAATATTTAATTAAAATTTTCGTTTACATTTCTTACCTCATTTAATATTTATCACATTTAAGAGTAAAAATTGCATTTTCAGACAGGTTCTCAGAAGATTAAACTTGGTTTCGTGATTTTTTTTGAAATCCAGGCCAGTGAAATCGGGGACTTTTCAAATTATTACCATTGAGAATAATGTTTGTTTTAGTTAAATGAGTAATGCGTTTATTTAAAAAATGTATGGCCATTTTAAAAAAATAGAGTATTTTTTAAATGATCTACAGGCCTGGAGATCTTGGTGACCAGGTGATTAAGATTAAATTCCTTATCATACGCGCGTCCAAGACTGTTTATAAATCATTGATGCTGAAAATAATGCCAAAAATTTAAGGATGTCCCTATACAGCATTAAGAACCATTAACAATTTTATATTACAGATTGCAGATCAAGAAAACAAAAACCGAACAAACTGATTTTTGAAGGCTACTCTTTCTGAAACATTCATAAAAAAAGTAATATTAGAAACATTACATTTGTGTTTCATTCATTTTTTCTAGATTTAATTCATAGCATACTCGACACATTTCAAATAAGGTTTTTAACGTTTATCAACTTAAACACTTTTTCGTATAAATTGCAACAGTTTTTTCAATTAGATGATATTCAAACAAATTTTTTAAATTTAAATCTTTAAGACAATACAAGTAGTAGAAAAACACATTTAAAAATTTAGAATAATCACGAATTAAAACAATTTGTAAATCAATATTTACATTTAGTAAGTGTTTCAGTTAAATATTTTGGAAAAAAGAAATGCACATGCAACATTACAAACAAAGAGAGAATTTAAGTAAGAGTGACATCAATTTAGGAATCGTTTTACTTACTTCATATCATAAGTATATTTATTCTTTTCAAATATATTTTCAAGTATATCTTAAATTCTACAGTATGACTAAATTAAACGTAGTTTTTATATTTATTTATTATTACACATACATCTACAAGCTTGTGCTTTATTGAAATTACATACATTTGCAGGCTTGTTTGCTCAGTTTAGGCTTATAAACCTTTGTCAAGTAAAAGGACATCACAAAGAATACATCCAGGGTTACGACGGGATTCGAACCCGCCACCTCCACGCGTCACGCTGCGTTTGATTGGCATTACCGCTCGGCCAGTGAGGCCCCCAAGCCTGTGCGTTCATAGTAAAATACGGTTTATGTCAAGTTTAAGAGCAGATAACTCAAGTTAGTAGTAGTTTATTTACGTCACACTAGAGCTGCATTATGGGCTATTGGCGACGGTCTGGGATACATCCCTGAGGGTGGTTCGAAGACATGCAATCACAATTTTGATCCTCTGCAGCAGGGATGGCACACTCGCTTTGGTAGCCCGATGACTTGAGTGCAAAGTCGAACACTTTTCGTTAGAACAGTTTAACGAAGACCAATAGCACACACCGTCGGCCCCTTCACAGGCTGACTAAAGTGGTCAACTAGCCGCACTCTGACCGGAGCCATTGATGCTTGACTTTGGTGATCTGCTGGGAACAGTGTCTTAACGATTAGTCCACTGCGGGACTCAACTCAAAAGGCACCACAAAAATCCCGACGGGATTAAAACCTGTTACTTCCATGCTTTTATTTTTATTGTTGCACATACATTATGAATTACGACTTGTCAAACTGAATAACATATAGTATTATTTGAAAAAGACCATCACAAAGATACATCTAGGACTATGACAGGATTCGAACCTGCTACATCCACGCAACAGAACGTTTAACGGAACATCGTGACAGATCGGCAAATCGTGACAGATCGGCAGATCGTCTTTTATATTATACAATGGCCCCACCGCCTGTTTGCTACATTCACCGACCCCCAGAGAAGCTTTAATGGAGCTAGCGAGCGCAGCTAGCAGGGATTGGGCACCTAAGTCATTATCTAACAAGCTTTGATCTTACAGGTTGTTAATTATTTATCTTTATGAAACAAAGCTAAAATTTTTAAAAACTGAGTTTGAACATTTTATGCACATTTTCCGAATTTCTAAAGGTATTTGGATGCTTTTAACTTGCCAAAATGCTTGACATTAATAGCTATAATTTGTGGTAGCCAAAATAGTAAAATATGCAAAGCTCACAGTCGATACATCAACGCTTCCAAATGAAACTGCCAAAGCGCTTGACATTAATAGCTATAATTTGTGGTAGCCAAAATAGTAAAATATGCAAAGCTCACAATCGATGCATCAACGCTTCCAAATGACTTCCTAAATGCCAATTTTGAATTCAGCGATGGTTTGAAGGTTATTTGAGCAATATTTGCTTTTAATATTGCACCACAAAAGACTCTCACGGGAATTCAGATTAGGAAATAAAGTAACCTCTGCGCTTGGTATTCTCTCAGAAACGATATACAGTTGACAAAAAAAAAAAAAAAAAAGCATTGGTACACTAAGCTAATTAAAATTCTTACAAGACAAATCAACAAACCTAATTCGAATTATGGTTCTATTTACCTTCATCATAAGTCCCGCAGTGGACTGATCGTTAAGACACTGTTCCCAGCAGATCACCGAGGTCGAGCATCACTAGCTACGGTCAGTGTGCGGGTGGATGACCGCTTGGATCAGTCTGCGTAGGGTCCGAGGGTATGCGATATTGATCATCGTTAAACTGTTTTATCGTAAAGTGCTCGACTTTGTACTCAGACTACCGAACTCAGGCTACTTCGTACTCAGGTTTGATTTCGTTGGGCTACCGAAGCGTGGATGCCATCCCCTCTGCAGAGGATCAAAATTGTGACGGCGTGTCTTCGGATCATCCTCAGGGAGTTTTCGCAGACTGTCTTCAAGAATTTCAAACAAACATTCATCAAAACAATAAGATTTCCTTTACCATGTTAAATTGTTAACAAGATATTATTCTGATCATGAGCAGTGCCTTTTTTCCTGTTAAAATGCTTTTTGGTCGAAATATTTCAAACAGAAAAAATAACTTGTTTCCACAAAACTCCATTCACTTATTTCGATGAGTGAGAGCAAACTCCAATCTCTTTTTCCTATTAACCTCACTAACAATAGATTTTTTTTCCAGGCTTTCTACCCCGAAGACTACCCTTGTGGAGGACATTTCTCACTGACTTGGCAGAAGCTGAAACAAAATCTTTGGCTTAAGTTTGAGCACTTTGAGTTGGATTTTTAGGGCCATTTTCTTAACAACATGCCTCATTTTCCTGTCATTTAATTTGACTGAGCGACCTGATCGGAGTTTAATTCTCTTGGATCCTGTTTGTTCCACTTTTTGAATAATGGAATGAATTGTTGAATGCTCAATTTTAACTACTTTCCAATATCCCGATAACTTTTTCTTATTTCACGGAGATATATTATGTTTTCATGAATGGAGCCTGGAATTTCACATTTCTTAGGTCTCATACTTAATGAATACAGAAGTTCAAAAGAGCAATGAACATGACTTTATACTCTAATCCTATGACAAGTTTTGAATCGGTTTCAGTAAGTGAATTTAAAGTTTTATTGTAATTTATCTTGTTGTAATTAAATTCGAGTGTGTCAATATTTTTTTAATATTTTGCAAAACAAAATTCTATTTTTCCTTGTAAATATTTTATTAATAATGTCTGGAGTTTTAAATTATGTGATGTAATTATTTATTGAAAACTGAGTGTAATACTGTTTAATTAGAAATGTTAGAACTTTTCGTTACGCAAATATTTAAAATAATATAGGTGTGCCAGTACCTTTTTTTTTGTCGATTGTATTTCAATATTTTCAACACAAAGTGAAAGAGTGAAAGGACTAAAAAAAATCTCAACTTGCCCAGCATTAAGCTGCCAAGTTTCAACTAAATCTCGCCAATGGTTTAAAAGTTACATTTTTTTTTTCTCTTCATGCGGATCAATAATTGTCACCCTGAATAAACAACCGTTTAGCTTCACTCCTGACCTTCTTTAATACATTTGACATATTTATAATAATTATGATAATTTAAATGACAAGAATCAAAGTGAAAGTATGTGAGTGTGTGAAAGTGAAAGGCTGAAATCATGTCAAGGTTTCATTTAATTAAACTGAAAAAGAGCTTTTGGACCGTAATTGCGTAATATGATATTTTCCTAAAAAAAAGACGCAAACGGAAGTTCGTATAGCATACTTATAAGGAAAAGAAATTGTAATATTAATTAATGATTAAAAAAAGTAGGACAAGTCATGCGGACCTCCCACTGCAAAATTTCGTAAGTACTTGCAATCGTCAATATGGTTTTTATTTATTTAAATTTAGAAACATCCTGCTAACAAATAATGGAGTTTCATCTTTCGAGCAAAGTGTTCAATAGCTACCACCTTAATACGCATTTTTAAAATTTTTGCATATTTGGCGTTGCAAACAAATATTTAAGAGAAGGGAAAACAAAAACGTTATTGAAATCAGACGAATCAATATTAAGGAAAGAGGGATGAAAAATATAAAAACAATTTGACAGTCTTATGAAACTTGGAGATGTTTTTAATATTACCGATCAACTCCACTCTATTTCTTCGAGCAATCTAATTGATTTTCATATCAGTCCAGCTTTCCTCAGATGTGTTTTTGTTTTAAATTTGATACCATTTTCGTTTCTTTCCTTGCTTAAATATTAGTTTGCAACCACTAATGAGCTGATCAAATTTGTGACAAGGATCTAAAAAATAAATATTAAGGTGAAAGATTGTGAAACACTTTTAATAAAGAGAACTAAAATAAAATAACCCTTACAAAAATTAAAGGTGTTTTTGAGATTTATTAAAGGTGTTAAGGTTGATTTAAGGTTTATTTGAAGTTGATCTCAAAAACAAACTTGAAAGATAAACCTCTGAAGGTGTATGAAGTTGTTTTATTCACACTTGAGGTTGTTGGAAATATATTTTAGAACCAGCTTGGAGAGGCTATTTTTAAGATGCACAGGCTATTTTTTCTACGCTTCAAGCGAATAAGTATATTTGAAGTATGAATTAAAAGTATTGCTGAGATATATATGAGCATGATTTTATGAGGTGTAAATGCGGTAGAAATTGGGCTTATTAATAAGGTTATATTTGGTTCAAAACATAACCTCATTTTCTATATGCTCCTCCTCCGCCCCTCAAAAAAAGTGAATTTCTACTAATACTCATTTTATTGCTGATTTGACGAATCATTATTTTTTTCCATTATTTACGATTTGTCAAATTTGCCTTCTTCGAAGTCTTTTGGGTGAAACTAACCCGCATTTGCGTTACATTGAGAAGAAAACCACGAAAACCTCTCACGGTTAGCCAGACGGCAAAGGGACTCAAACCTTTGATCTATTTACCACAGGTGATATTTTACATCAGCACTGTTGTCGTTGCGAGCTGGATGAGAAATTCGTATCGACCAGCCATCGCTGGGATTCGAGCCCGGTTCACTTCATTGGAAGGAGAACGCTTTATCCTCTGGGTCCCCTCGTCTCGGTTTCAGTAATTTGGAAAAGATAGTCCCAACAGTTTGGTCAGTAGTGCTGTCGAAAGTCTGGACCCGTTAATATCAATAGTACTTTTTTACATATTTCGTGATAGCTCGAGAATTTTTCAAGCTAATTGAACCAATTTTGCGCACAGTTATACGCAGCATATAATTTTTAATGGAAATTTATTATTTTATTTTATAATTGTCGAAAAAATTTTGAATCGTTAAACATAAAAATTTTTACATTATTTTAAAAATTTCATTTTATATGGCAAAACAGGAAATATAAACGAAATCGGTCGAATAGTAAAACTAATTTTGAAAAAGTCGTATATTATAAATTGGCATAAATGTACCATTAAGTTTGAGTCGTAGTACACGAAAATCCGATCATTAGATCAAAAGTTGTTCAAGATGTCCACACTGTACATTGGACAAATATATAAGGCATGATACAATTTCAGTGAAAAAAACGGTTGGACTAAAATAGCTCTAAAATGCCATAAAACACTTCTCTTTTAATACATACATTGCCCATTTAGCATAAACACATATTTGTGACAACGTTGATAGTTTCAGTAGAATGTCATAAAATCAGCAAAAATTTAACCTACTTGAAACCCGAGCTTTAAATTACAGCAGAGAATACGCGAATTTTACTAAAATATATAGTTAAGAAGAAACTATACTCACTAATGTGGTAAAAAACATTTATGCAAAAATTAATTAAATGTTTAAAATTACTTTCGATTCTATAAAAAATATTACATTTTAATTTTTACACACTATAGAATAAAAATTTGATCATCAGATCAAAAGCTGTACTGAAAAGAATACATGAATTGAATGTATGTACTCAAAAGAATTCTGTTTGCTTCCGAACAATTTCTCTATTAAAACCCTTTTCTGAACATAAATCATTTTTCTTTTCAATCACTTTGTCATTATATGTCATTATCATTACAAATTCGCTCGTTTACCATTGCAACTTCGTCTACAAGTTTGTTTGTGAATTTCTATTTAGTGTTTGCTTAATTAAAAAAACTCATTAAATTCCAAAGATATTCTTTAGTAATAATGCAAAAAGTTATTTTCTAATGTTACACAATTTTGTATTGAAAAATGTATGTTCATAGACTGGACACAGCTTTCCTCAAATGACGCATTAGAATGGTTTTAATGAGAAAAAACTTTTATTTCATAGACATTTATTCATATATATTTCTCTTACACAGCTATAAAGAAAGTCCTCATTTCTTTTTCACGTTGGTAGCAAAGAATTGAAATATCAAGCGTGTGAGCTGCTATGAGCATAAAAGCGTTAATGTGCATTTTTTTTACAAATTGTTTGAATGAAAATTCTTTTCTCGCATGCACAATGAAAATCTTGAACAAACTGAGCTATAAGTTGGGAAGAATTGAAAGCTTACGTTTTATATTATGTTTAAATTATACTCATGTTTACTTATTTACTTACTCTTTGGTTCTACAGTCCGTGAAAGACATTGGCCTCCTTTACCACACAGCTCCACTTTTTCCAGTCCTTGGCCTTTATCCTCAAATTTTTGATTTTTATTTTTTTCAGATCTCCTTCTACCTCATAAAGTCATTTTTTCCATGGGCGTCTGACCTTTCTTTTTTACTCAATTTTTCTTTTATAAATTTTCATTGTTGCTCCAGATGTCCGAGTCATTGTATTCTTGTTGTTTTTATTTAATTTACTATATATTTTTCTTTATATACTTTACTTAACTCTAAATTTATCCTGTTTGAAAGCAATTGGAAGTAAACCAAATCTCATTGTTTTGTATAATTGTAGTTTGAAAGCAGAAAAGCAGAGAAAATTGAAAGCACAGAAAATTTAAACAACTTAGTAACATCTGTTGAGTAGCATTGAAAAGTAACATCTGTTTCCAGCAGCCAGTCGAAGTTAAATAAGAAGAAAAGTTATTTTAGAAAAAAAAGAATCTAAACCAAACAAATCGCTTCTTACATTTTAAAGTTAACTAATTTTTAATTTGTATGATATAAAATTAAATGCAAACTTAAACAAAAACGAAATTGCTCATTTATTCAAAATAGTTCTATCATTCATAATTGGTAAATTTGTTTTTACGCATAATTATCGCAATAGGGATCATTTTTATTGAAAATAAATTTTATTCGTCGATCCAGTTTTCCTGACGCCAACACAATTGGCATTTCCGCACCAAGGAAATAACACTGATTAAAATTAAAATCGTTTGCGAAAAATCATGCACCTTCCATAACATTTCGAAGTCAATAGAGGTAACCCCTGAGAATGATTAACCTCCATTAACGACCATTTTACTGTGGAACAGAGGTGGTCGCAAATTGTGAAGGGTTAAGATAATAAAATTTAATTATGAAGGGTTTTTTCAAAAACCCATCCATTTTTTGGGGGGTTGAATAAAATCATAACATGGCTATGAATCGATAAATATCCTTTAATAAATTAGTTTGAATTAATAAGAAAACAAATCCTATAAATGGACATTTTGGAGAATATATTTTGTAAATATTTATTAAGAAATAATTAAGATTAATTTTATTAAGAAATCAAATATTTAGTCACTAATTCAAATATGATCTTAATCAAGGTTATCTCGCACTTCCTGGTTGACAAACCAAAAGTAAAACTGATACTGTAAAAGACGGAAGTCTGTAAAATATTAGATAAGGAAAATCCTTCTAGACTTATATAGATACAAAAGAGAGAAAAAATAATGTAAGAGTTATTATGAATTGAGATATTAAAATTATAGATAGCAATTACTTTCAAAAATTTTGTTCAGTAACAAATGGATGTAACAATGTTCGTATGGATGTAACAATATCATACATTATTTTTATCAATTTAAAAAAACTTTTAGAAGATGACTATATTTAGTGTATTTGTACCCAACTCATTACTTTAAAGTATAAATTTATGGAAAATTTATTGCAGCGTTTAATTTGTTGCAATAATCTAAAAAAAGATCATAATACTATTTCGCTAAAACTATTTTTCACGTTTTAAATTATTATTATTTTACATTCATTATTTTAAATGCAACAAGATTATTTCTTTCTTTGATTAAAAAAACAGTACGCATTAAATTATTAATAAATTTTCTGGTATTACAAAAAAAAAAAAATTTTAAAAGATATACATTTTAATTTTACTGATTATCAATCTTTCTCTTATATAATAAAATCTTTACATTCGTTGCTTATAAAAATAATCGACGCGTTTCTTGGATTCTGAGAAGTTGAATAGGGTGTCACAACAAAGGAGCGCAATTAGTTTCTTCTTAAAATAGAATACTCAATTGTATCAAACAAACTTCTTTAAGTGGCACTTATTTATGTATATTATGTATCGAAAGATTTATATACAGTGGCCACCATAAAGCTTTATTTCTCATTCTTAAATCCGGAATATAATATATTTTTCTTCTTATCCGACTACTGGAGTAATAAATTCAAGACTTCACCATTAACTGGCGGGCCATCAAGTTTTGCTTGAGTGTTGCCAACTTCATTTTGAAAAATAGAGATATCCAACACAAATCCCTGACAGTTCTTTTCATTTTCGGAATAGAAAGTGCCTTCGTTGTTATTTATTCTTTTCTTCGTAAGAAAAGAATAAACTAAATTCTATGTGTAATATTTTCCTCGTTTAAAAGACAACTAGTTGAAAAAGGAACAAAATAGTATAACAAGACCTGTTGACTTTTCTTTCTTTTTTTTTTTTTTTTTTTTTTTTTTTTCGATATAGCTCTCTTTAAATGATGGTTGCTAACAAGACACAAATTATATTTCAGTCTCCTTTCATCAAATAAAGTGGTCAAAAGAAATTTCTTTTGCTTTTCTTTTCACTTCACTTCGAAAGCGTTAGGTTTTTTTTATTATTATCTAATGCTTTTGCTCAGCAGACGATATTTTCTATTGCAACTATTTTTATCTTCCTCTGTATTCCGCTTACATAGAAAACGAAAAAGGAAAGACGAAGTCTGTAGAGATGACATACTTGAAGACAAATTGAATATAAAAAAATAAATCATTCACATTGTTTCTATTATGAGTCTTATCTTTCTTTGGTATTTCCGAAAATTTTTGTATTTTACAATAAAACAATTTCTTTCAGAGATACTAATTGGTAATTATTCTTTTAAAAGTTTTAATAAATAACTCGAAAACAATTACATTGTTTTTCTTTACTGTAAGCGTTCTATAGCATTTAAAATAATTTAAATTCAGTAATTATTAAAAGTTAATTATGTGCTACTTAGAGGTTTAATTTTGGGTTTGCGTTCCTCTGTCTTAAATGCTATATAACATGCGAATCGGGTACCTGCAACTCCAGAAGAAGTAAACCGCTGAAATCAGCTGGCTGTGTACAAACAAGTTAGGTGTATGTTAACTTGACAGCTATTAGGTTGGGTTTATTATCACGCTGAATTAATTTTCGGATCAGGTTTAATACCTGTATGACATCAAGCGTGGTAATCGCAGCTGAATGGTGTTACAAATTTCTGCCTGACCAGAAGAGGGCGTTGTAATCACTCACTCACTATAATTCTGTAATCACTTATGTGGCAGGCAATGGATTGGATTGGATGGCTCATTGGAGAGCCCCATTTCGTATCATATATATTTTATTGTTTTTATTATTAAATTGTTTGTTATTAAATATGGTTTCTTTATTAATGCACCCATTCACCACTGAATCACTCTGCAACATGGTGCATTCAAGCCGGAAAAATAATTAAAATAAAAACTGGAACTGTAGGACAAAAGGTTGTTCGTGGAAAAAGAATTATAATATCGGTTTATAACTACTCCCGATCTTGCAAAACTGGGACATTATTGCGCAATTGGAATATTGCATCTTTGGATTTACATTAATTGGATTGCAAGGTAGGAGACTTTATCACTTATATTATTATTTGAAAATGGATAAGATTAATAAACTTATAGAAAAAAGAAGCGGTATAACGAAATTAATTAAAAGAATAAATTCTGTCGAAGAGCAACACCACTTTCAGAATTGCTCGAACTTTTGGAAACAAAAGAGCAAACTCTTAAAAATTATGATTCGGATATAGAAGACCTCATTACTGATGCAGAAAAATTTAAGACAGAAATCAAAGTATCAGAGGAATACGAGGTCGAATCTAGAGAAATTTGTGAATCTGTAATGAGTAGCCCCAAAAATTACGAAAATAAACGTACCCCTTTTCAAAATTATCAAAGTGGACAAACTTATCAAAAGAATTACTCTAAACCTAAATATGTAGCCACAGCTTCAACTTTGCATACTCAGTCAAAAAATATTTGTATTTTTTGTGGTTTGATAAATTCGCATGATTCTGTTGATTGTAAAAAATTGGATGTTGAAACAAAAATTGGTAAACTAATGTCTGACGGGCGATGTTGGGTTTGTTTCAAAAGGAACCATTTCAGTAAATTATGTAGATCTGGTATTGTATGTAAAATATGTAATTCTAAATACCATCACGAATCAGTTTGTAGGAAAACTCTTAAACCACAAAATTATGTAAATAGAGCTAATGAAACGAAAACGAAAGATTCGGAAAACGATACTAACTCGAATAAATATCAGTCTAACGCAAAAATCAATGTAGAGAATATTTCTGTTTCACACAATAATATAGTTTGCAAAGATAAAGCTTTTCTACAAACATGTTCTGTATTAGCTTGTTCGGATAAAAATTCGATTTTGGCAAACGCCATTCTTGATAATGCGTCACATAGGAATTTTATAAGTTCGAAATTAACTAAGGAATTAAAATTAAAACCCGTACGATACGAAAAAATAGCAATTTATTCTTTTGGACAAAATAAAGCATGTGAAAAGGATTATCCTGTAATCTCCTTAAAGCTCGTAAATAAAAGCAATGGCACTAAGTGAATCGAAATCGAATGCATAGTAACACATTTTATTACGAATCTAACCTTGAACAAGCCAGATGCGCTCTTAATGAATGAGTTAAAAACTAAGGGATATGAACTCGCTGACTCATTTGAAACCACGAATTGCGATTTATTGATAGGGAGTGGTATTTTTTGGAAAATTGTTTATAATGAAAGGATGAAATTAAACGAAGATGTATGTTTAATTAATTCCCATTTCGGATGGTTACTATCTGGGTATAATAAATTGGGTCATGACTCAGCCGAAAATTGTGAGAATGTATGCTTAACTATGGACTCTACTTCTATTTTATTTGATCTTAAACTATTTTGGGAAATAGAAGAGTTTCCGAATGAAAAAATATGTCTTTCTGAAAAGGATAATCAATTAATAAAAAAATTCGAGGATTCTTTGCGATTTAACGGAGAACGTTACGTATGTAAATTAATGTGGAAGGATAATTTGGGACCTCCTTTGGAAATGGACTCTAATTATGAAGTTGCGAAAAAGCGTTTTGACTCGTTAGAGAATAAATTAAATAAAAATGCTGAGATTTTTGATCAGTATAAAAAAATTGTTTCGGAACAAATAAAATGTAACATTGTAGGGAATTGCGTAAATGAAAATTTAAATTCAGGATATTTTATGCCTCATCGTGCTGTAATTAGGAATGACAAAGAAACAAGTCTCGTTCGCATTGTTTACGATTGCAGTAGTAAGGCAAATGAAAATAAAAAATCTTTGAATGATTCGCTTGAATCGGGAATTAATCTTTATCCAAATTTATTGGATATAATTCTTAAATTTCGAGAAAATCAAGTCGCATTTTGCGGGGATTTGGAAAAGGCTTATCACATGATAGAAATTGCGGAAGAGGATAGAAATTATTTAAAATTTTTATGGTTTTCGGATGAAACAGATAATTCAAAAGGAATACTTCAATTTAATCGCCTTCCTTTCGGATTAACGAGGTCATCGTTTGTTCTTGATTGTGTATTAAAATTTCATATTAGGAAAATCAAGGAAGATCAACCGAATTGTTATGAAATGTTAAATTCTCTATACGTAGATGATTTGTATTATGGTGCTAAAACTGCTCAGGATGCGTATCAATTATCTTCATCGGCAATTGAAATATTACGCGAAGCCGGATTTAATTTAAGGAAATTAAAAACCAATTGTGTAGAACTAAATGAACTTTGGCTTAAAAACGGATATGAGGAAAACACTGATTTTGGGCAAGGAGCAGGTTTCTTAGGATTAAAGTGGGATCCTATTGAGGATAAAATTAAATTAGATTTAAAGGATTTGAGGTATTCCTTGGGATCAGGAAACACCAAAAGACAAGTGTTGAGAATAATTTCTAAAATTTTTGATCCATGTGGATTCATTAGTCCATTTGTAGTTAGAGCTAAAATAATTATGCAGGAAATTTGGGAGCGAGGTCTAAAGTGGGGCGAAGACTTACCTTTCGATTTAGTAAAGAAATGGAAAAAATGGTGTTCTGAAATTACTGATTTGGACAATTATGTTATAATAGAACGAAAACTATGTTCAACGACGGATATTAGTGATGTTTCTCTTCACATATTTGTTGATGCAAGTCCTAAGGCTTACGGAGCCGTGGCGTACCTTCGTTATACAACAATTGAAGGACAAATCGAAGTTAAATTCATAATTTCTAAGTGCAAGGTTGATCCATTAAAAACTTTGACTTTGGCCAGATTGGAACTAATGGCAGCTCTCGTCGGTGCTAGATTAGGGAAATATTTACGAAACGTTTTTCCTAATTTCACTCAACAAATATGCTATTGGAGTGACTCTAAAATTGTTCTCCACTGGGTAAAAGGATCTTCAAAGCTTTGGAAGCCATTTGTGTCTAATCGAGTGGCAGAAGTGCAGACACTTACGCTTCCAGAGTGTTGAAAACATTGCAGCGGTGTAGAAAATCCTGCTGATTTCACCACTAGAGGAGAATCTGCAGTTAAAATCGTGTCGAGTTCCCTGTGGTGGTCCGGTCCACCATGGTTGTCCCATCCGGTTAACTTGTGGCCTGCAGTAGAGTTTTGCAACCAGCCTGATGACTATAGTGATGTGGTAAAGAAAGAACAACGAGCTGTAGTGGTGAACACTGTGACTCAAAACAAGACTTCTGACATTTCTCTAACAAAAATTATTGATGTCAACAAATACAGCAATCTTACTAGACTTTTGAGAGTAACAGCTTGGGTAAAAAGGTTTACACATAATGCCAAGCCAGATACTTCACAGTTGAAAGGACCTATTAGTGCTTCGGAACTTCAGAATGCTCTGCATTCCTGGATTAAAACTGCTCAACTCTTGCATTACGAGAGTGAAATCCAACAACTCCTCTCTCAAAATACTTTGAGTAAACATTCACGAATTTTCAATCTCAATTGTAAACTTAATGATGATAATCTTTTATTTTTACAGGGACGTTTGCAGTTCTCAAGCGATGATGTGAAAACAAAACATCCTGTACTGCTTCCTTCTAATGATAAATTTGTTGAATTAGTTATATTAGATGCTCATGTTAAAATGGGTCATTTAGGTGTAGATTCTACTTTAACTCACTTAAGCGAACAGTATTGGATAATCAAAGGTAAACAATTTGTCAAAAAGGTTTTGAGAAACTGTTTAATATGCAGACGTTATAATGTAAAACCAGGTGCTCAAGTGGTAGCTCCGTTACCACCTGACAGAATTAAAGAACAACCTCCTTTTAATGTTTCTGGTGTAGATTTTGCTGGACCTTTTTTTGTTACTGACTCTAATAATAAGTGTTATTTGTTAATTTTTACCTGTGCAGTTACTAGAGCTGTGCATTTAGAGCTAGTTATTAATATGAATACTGATTCTTTTTTATTGGGATTTAGAAGATTTGTTTCTCGTAGAGGATTGTGTTCGATTTTGTATTCAGATAATGCAAAAGCCTTTAAAAAGGCAAATAGTGAACTAAAAAAATGGTGGAATCAAATTAATGATCCTCAGGTAAAAAATATGTTTGCATCTAAAAATATTGTTTGGAAATTTATTGTGGAAAGAAGTCCATGGTGGGGAGGTTTCTGGGAACGACAGATACGTACGGTTAAAACTTGTTTAAAGAAAATTATTGGTAAATCTTCTCTAACTATTAAAGAATTAGAAACTGTCTTTTTGGAAATTGAAGCCATGATAAATTCTAGGCCTATTACGTATCTGTATAACGAACCTTCCGAACCTTCTCCACTTACACCTTCTTATTTTTTAGTTGGTAAAAGATTGATGTCTTTGCCTGTTGTTAAGTATAAACCTAATGATTTGATTGTAAATAGAGATTCATTAACTAAAAGGTATAAATATCAACAAACACTTTTGGATCATTTCTGGAATCGGTGGAGGAAGGAATATTTACTTCATCTAAGATCTGCTTATATGTCTTCACCACCAGGTAAGATAACATCATTTAAGGTAAATGATATTGTTTTAATCAATGATGAGCGTTATCCCAGAAATATGTGGATGCTGGGAAGAATTTTGGAAGTGTATCAAGGACGAGATGGGAACATTCGTTCTCTTTTGATAAAAACCCCTAAAGGAGATATAAGACGCTCAGTTCAACTTGTAAGTAATTTAGAAATTAACCCTTAAACAAAAATGTTTATTGCAATGCGTAAAATATATATATTTTGATAAAATGCATATGTTAAAATTGATTGTTTAATATTGTTATATTAGTATTGAACATTCATTTAATTTTTATTACTGCAAATTTATGCTAAAGATAAATTTTTGATTTAAATTTCAATTAATATTGTTCTTGAAAATTTTGTTTTGCAAATTTATGGTAAGTGAACTCAAAAGAGTTCAGGTGGGGAGTGTTACAAATTTCTGCCTGACCAGAAGAGGGCGTTGTAATCACTCACTCACTATAATTCTGTAATCACTTATGTGGCAGGCAATGGTTTGGATTGGATGGCTCATTGGAGAGCCCCATTTCGTATCATATATATTTTATTGTTTTTATTATTAAATTGTTGTTTGTTATTAAATATGGTTTCTTTATTAATGCACCCATTCACCACTGAATCACTCTGCAACAAATGGCTGATAAATTGTGCTGTAACACATAAACAAATACCACGATTAAGCGGCAGTGAGATTCAGTACCCAAGCGTAACGGTTCCTTTCAAGTACCCAATTTTAAGCTTATAATGTGTGCACCCTAATGTAAAGTAATTTCAAAGTTAATTTATTTTTTATTATGAAAGCTTTAACTTCTAGGTTATGACATAATATTGTAAACTCAACTTCTTAAGAAGGGAAACATTCTTTATCTTTTGCCATCAGCATAGAATTATCAAACCTAGAAAATTATGTAATTGAACACTTGCCATTAACTTAATAATATATACCGTGAATTGATACCGGAAATAATTGATACCGTGAAGACTTCGCTACTAAATATTTTAATTGAATTTTTTAAGAGAGATAGTTCGATATTCAACTCAGCTTATTTTAGTCTTTAAATCTTTTTGACGGAATTAATTGTATGCATGGCGTAAGAAAAACATTACTGGGATAGAGAAAGAAACGAAGAACGAAAAGTTGCATCTGTAATTATTACATTTTATTTCTTTTTTAAAACGAAACTAAAATAGTCTTTATTCTATTGTTTCCTCTCCACTTTTTGTTGTGATTACGATATCACAGTTACTGTTACCATTTGCGTTTTCTATGCTTAATCAGTTAAAAAAAAAAAAAAAAAAAAAACGCAGAAAAACATGTACACTAAAACTGAGCTTCTCTGCCATCGAACTAACTGAGGCAAAGTATTCAATTCATTTAACGCAAATACGAGATAGCTCCACTCAAAACGTTCTCCGTCAAGCGAATTAATCTCAAATGTTTGAGCCAGTAATTATTCCCTTATCTTCAAAGTCGGTATCAGAATTACAAGGTTAGAGAATTTAAAGCAAATCCGATATGAATAGGTCAGTCAACACTAGATAAAAGCATAATATTTTGAATATATACACCTTAAATGTTATATATTTTTTGAAAATAATTTAGAATAATATATTTTTTGTCTGAATATTTTGAAAATATATAAACATATAAACGTTTTTATTTTAGATTGGGGCTATAGCTATTAAAGGAGAGATCTCTAATCTAGAAAACATGTATATCTTTTTGGACAAAATCTTTTACTCGCGTTGACGGATTATTTATTAGTTTAATACCATTTCATGTCATGTTGCAATGATAAATCCTGAATTAATTATATTTAATGATATACTATTACTGAGAAAAGGATTTTTTTTTAACTACTATTAAAAAGAAATAAAAACGATTTTTGGAGATTGCATATTCTTGAATATAAATATATTTAATACTTTATGATTTTATATTCTTCATTATTTTATAGTCTTCATTATTTCTTCATTATTAACCCCCCCCCCGAAAAAAAATCCTGGCCAATATGTTCACCGATTTGCCAAAATTGCCAGAGTTACCCTTTTAATTTAAAATTTGTTACACTTTTATATTAAAATTTGCACTCTTTCATCTAAACATGAGATTTACTACAGAAAATATCTTAGATAATTCATAGAATATAATTACATCACATACAATTCATGATTAATATTTAAACTGTATTTGTAAATTTAAAAAATTCAAAGCATATACATTCAAAGAAATATTTCATTGCAATTTTTCAGTAAAAAAACATAACTAAAAACTTAAATCTTTTCACTAAGAAATGTTCTAAAATATATTCACTTAAGTTCAAATATTTGAAATATATGAAGAGATTTCAGTATCTTGATAATCAGTCCATTGGGATGTGCTTGGTAATCCCAAATTATGTCCTTAATATCTATAAAAATTCGTGGACTCTTAAAACATACAAAACATTTATATATTCGCAGGCATAATTTCTCACTCTATTTTGTCGATACTTATTACAATACTCACCAAATATTCATTAGTGGCGAATAAATATGTTATGTATTTTAAATCATTGCGTAAACATTCCATGTAAAATGTACTTTTAGAATTTTTAGTACTTTTAGAATAAAATGTACCTTTAGAATTTTGTTCATCAATAAATTAAGAGAAATATTTTCTTCTAATATATTCAAAAGCTCACAGATAAAGTGACTTTGAACCTAAGTAGAATATAATGTGCTCTTACAACATTTTAATTGGTCAATAATGATCAAATTATAAATTTTATTAGCATTTCATTTGATATAAGGAATAGCCATCAAACTTTTAAAATTACAAAATAAATATTAAAAAGACATTCTGAAGACGTTATATGACGTTCTGAGAACAAACTGGTTAATTTTTCGCAGTTCTTCAGAGCATGACATGAAAACAAATTTTTCGTTTAAATTTACTTTTCAATGTTGTATTTTTACTAAATAGTATGTGGCAATAAGAATTCTTCAAATATTAATGAGGGAGCCTTGGTGGCTCAGGGGATAGAACGTTTGCCTTCCAATGGGAGGTGAGCCGGGTTCGAATCCCAACGATGGCCAGTCAATATGAATTCCACACCCGGCTCGCACCAACCACGGTGCTGACATGAAATATCCTCAGTGGTAGACGTATCATGGGCTAGTCATTTTGCAGTCAGGGTAACCGTGGGAGGTTTTCTTCTCTATATAACGCAAATGCAAGGTTGTTCCATCAAAAAATCTTCCACGAAGGCAAATTTCTTCCTCTACTTGATAGATTAGGCTCAAAATTACAAGGCTAACGGAGTTGAACATTGCTAGTCAAAAACTCAAAATATTGGGTCGACTGTTTAACGACGGTAATGAAATAAAACATATAAATAAGGTGTAATAAGAGTACAATTTTGAAAACCAGAATTTCCAATAAACCATCACTATAGCAAAAGGAAAAATTACCAAATGAATTATTTAAATACTGTAAAGTTTAGTAATAATCTGCTTTTTTTTTTTTTTTTTCTTTTCATTCTATTTTTTCAGTGTTTTGGACTCATCACATCTAGGATTTTTATATAAAACAGCCTTAATTTAGATAATGGTATTTATTAAGTCTGTTTTATTGTATATTTAAAATCAGTAATCCGTAAGTCAAAAGAGCACCAGCAGCCGTAACTATAAACTGTCTCTGGATATGATTGATTCCACAGGTTATTAAACGTTTATTATTTTTTTTCGTGTGACAAAATAGCATTTAAAAAACAGCCTTAATGAAGATAATGATATATATTTAGTCTGTTTTATTGTATATTTAAAATCAGTAATCCGTAAGTTAAAAGAGCACCAGCAGCCGTAAATAAAATGTCTCTGAATTTGAATCATTCCACAAGCCGACATGTAAATCTCGTCTGTTCTCTCAATTCTTTCTATTAGAAACTTTATATTTGTATTAAACAGGCACTGAATTCTGTGACTCACTGCAAAGCCCCGGATATTGTATTTGACCTCTTTCATTGTTTCCGGAATTTTCGATGCAAACAGTGTTATCGCTACTAGTGCCGCAGAATCGAACAGTAAATTTACACTATGCCTGAGCACATGGGCGGCTGGTGTTTCCTTTTTAACAGAAAAAATTTGTGCTAAAAACATAAAAAGTGAAGCAAAATTAAATACGATGAGTAAAAATACCGGGAGGTGAAGGGATTTTTTAAGTAATATCATAAGCTTCTCAATGCAATAATATCTCTCTAAAATTTCTTCAATTCTTTTATAGTTCAGTTCATAAGGTTTTTCTTTTAACCGCATTTTTGTCAAACTTTGATTATATTTAAGTATAATTTTAGTCGCACTATGCATTAAAATACTCATAGATATGGTTATAGTTATAGGAATCACATGAAACACGACAGAATAGGTTAGTGATTTGACGTAATTTAACAAAACTGCAACATGTACAGAAGAAAATCGATAACCGTAAAGGACACGAAAAATGCCTTTTTCAGTAATCATGTAGACATATACAATAGGATAGCATATTTCAAACACGAGCATTAAAAATAACATGCACAGTACATTTATACTTGGTCGTAGATTACGAGACTGTTTTTGTTGGAATTGTTTATTTATTTTAACTATCAAAACAAATAAATTTTTCCGTTCTTTCATCCAAGAATTCCATAAACAACTAACCAGAATGATTGATAATAAATAAGCTATCTCAAGTTTTTGAATTTCATATTTCATGACATAATAAATTGCATTAAATAACTGCAACGCGATTGATATGGTTACTAAGAAAACATATACGTATGATGCATACTTTACTGAAGCTATTCTCTTTTTGCAAGCAATATTATTCATCATGGTAATTATTATTATGGATGGGTCCGCTTTTTTTAACATTTTTAAAAGTTTTGCCATATTTACACACTCAAAATAAACTTCACTCTATTGATGATTCAGCTGCATTTCGTTATTTTTGGCAAGTCACGAAATGATTCCATTTTTAACGAACTTTTAAATAGTTGTTCTTTTTTTCTAATTGTGTCATTTTAGTGCAATTTATGAGTATATGATGTTCTCGCCTGTCCAAGTCAATACTATTGTAAAATTTAGTTTCAACAATAACTAAATTTTTATTTTAAACTGTATGTGAGAAGTAGTCTATAGTAGTTCATCATAATGATAATTATTACTGATGGATTTGCTTTGCTTAACATTTTTACAATTTTTTGTCAGATTTAATATTCTTAAAATAAAACTCTTCCTTATTGATGATTCAGCTAATTTTGATTATTTTTGGCAAAGTCACGAAATCATCCGATTTTTGACGAAATTCGAACTTTTAAATATTTGTTCTGTTTCTAATTGCGTCATCTTAGTGCATTCTAAGAATTTATGATGTCCCCGCTTGTTAAGTCATTATTACAGTAAAATGTAGTTTTAACAATAAATAATTTTTTTTACTTTAAATTATATGGGAGAAGTAACCTATATTTAGAAAGCCATGGTAGTTTTCTGTTCATTATCTATGATGACAGGAGCAGTTTTCCAACATATTTATCTCATTTTCAATTCCTATATACCGAGAAGGTACAGAGTATTCACTTATAGAGCAGGTTTCTCTTGCTCAATTTCTAGAGATGTCAGAGTACCCTTTCAATTTTACCTTTCATTTCATAATATATTGCGTTGTCCGAATCGATATGTTACATTAAGACTAATGCTTTTGACAAAATTCGTATCCTCGAAAAAGTGACTATATTAATTTCCTCACATAGGCGAAATGTTTTCTCTGTGAATTTCCCATTTCTTAATGTATACTGTTGTCTCAGTATTCAGCTAAATATGTAAAATTTGATCAATATTGCTTTTGATCAATATTTAATCCTCGGACAGGTGAATAGATTAATTTTATCACTTTGGCAAAATGTTCACTCAGAGAATTTTCCTGGAAACGGTTGCGTCAAAAACGAAGAAAAATTTTATGAAATTCACTAATGCATATTTTATAATGTAATATTCATCTATATATATAAAATGAGATCAATATTGTTTTTTAACTAACAGCAAATATTTCAAATCTTCTTTTAAAATTTTTAAGTTTAAAAATTTAATCCTCTTGAAGTTTAAAAATTTATTCCTCTCACAAGTAAATATATTAAATTTTTTTCACTTTGTCAAAATGTTCGCTCAAAGCATTTCCCTGGAAACGGTTTCATCAAAAACCAATTGAAATTTTTTGAAAATCGATAATGTGTAATGAATAGTGTGCAGTTGTTATAATATTCATCTAGATATGTAAAATGAGATCACTATTGTTTTTCAATGAATATCAAATATTTCAAATTATTCACTATTTTGAAATATCTGTAATGATAAATGGAGCATATATTTCTGTATTATTCGGATATACCATATGAATATTTAAAGTAACATTTTCAAATCTTCATCTGTGCTAAGCAAATAAGACTCCTTCTTAAAATGCTTAAATATGATTTTAGTTAAAACCTACTTAAAATAAATTGTGTGGTATCGTTATTGTTTAAAATTACATTTTGATTGGCTTAAAATCTAAATAATATTTCATTGCAGTTCGTGAGAGTAGTGTCATGGTAACAGAAACGTAAAAAAGCTTTTATTTAATAGTTTTCAAACACTCGACTGAATTGTTTGTTTTTTCTGATTAACATATTTTTTTAAATTATATTACTTTTTTAGCAACGCCATAATCTAAAATAATTTTTTAAGTTCTGAATACAGTAGTGTTTCTTCTCCTTTCAGATCAATTAGTAACATGGTTTCACAAAAATTAACGCCTTTATGTTTTTTTCCACTTAGATCTTCTCACTATTCATTCTTAAAAGTGAATAGGACTACACTTTCAGAAATAAATCTCCCATTCTTGGGTGATTCATTAATTTTTGAAGTGCATTTTGTTATTTGAAACAGTCACTTTGTCATAAAATCCCATGATTTTTGACGAAATTTACACTCTGACATATTTGACGAAATTGTTTCGTACTCGTGTGTCATCTCAATTCGCTTTTTTTTTTTTGTGTTCTCCAGCATATTGCAATCAAGAATAATAGCTAGAATTTTGATCATATGACAGGATCATATGACAGGATGGTTCAGTGGCTCAGATGCTCGCTTGGCAAACAGATGTCTGAGTATCATATTCTGGTTATGTCGGAGTACCCATACCGTTATGCTCTTTGCATTTAATGCCACATTTCCCTATCAATTGTGCAAAATGCTATGTAGAATTGTAGAACAGACAAATCAGCAGCAGCCGAAGCAAAGATTTCAATTCTTGATGCTATGAATATGGTATGTGCAGCATGGAGAAGCATTGGACAATCCAGCATAAGGAATTGCTTCAAAAAAGCTGGATTTCTATTTTCAGATGAATATGAATTTATGGATCAAATTAACGAAATTGAAGAAGATTGGGATATCGATCTTGGTGATAACAAATGGTAAATTTTTTCTAATGGACTTGTTTCTTTTAACGAGTTTATTGTCTTTGATGATAATCTATTAACAACGGAATTAAGAGACATTGATGACATCGCTAATGAAATGGAGGATGAGAATTTGGAGGATGATACTGACGAGGACAATAAAGTTCCACCAAATCACACAGCAGTATTACAAGCTTTAGCCACTATTCGTGACTATTAGCAATTTAATTCTGCTTCTGAAACTCCCTTATCCCATTTATGTGAACTCGAAAAAATTGTTTTTGAAATACGTCGGCAAAAACAAATACAAACATGTATTAAGGATTATTTTGCAAGAAAATAAGTTGTCTTTAGGTATGTAAAATTTTTTCTTTCTTTAATTATAGTAAATAACAGTATAAATAGCTAACTTCGTCAAGTATTTCAAACTGAACTTATAAATTTCAACATTACGGTATTCATTACGGTATAGTAATAGTTTCTCCGATATTTAATAATATGATTTCTTTTCAGATATATATTAAAGTTTCTAAATTTACTTTTGAAAATTAAAAGAGCCATTAATCTTAAAGTTTTCAATCTTTAAATTATTCAGTTTATCATGCTGAAATAAATTGTTGAATTTTCCATTTATAATTACATTTTATCATTATCTCTCAAGCCTTCGTAGGTTCAAGCACTGATTAAAAAAAATGTGGATTCTAATAATGATCAGATGATAGTGAGTTCGAGTTTCAATAAAAACAAACAAATAAGCAATTGGTTCAATTACTGATAAAATAATAGCGGGTTAATAAGATAATGGATTCAAGTTTAATACAAAAGAAGTTTGAAATATCTTGTTATGCATATTAAATCGTTATATAAACATTTCATGCAAAAAAAAAAGCATATTCAAAGCTATCGTGGGAAAATTTCATAATATATAAAATGTACTTTTAGAATTTTGTTCATCAAGCAATAAGTCCCACAGTGGACTGATCGTGAAAACACGGTTCTCAGCAGATCACCGAAGTCAAGCATCACTGGCTACGGTCAGAGTGCGGGTGGGTGACCACTTGGATCACTCTGCGTAGGGACCGAGGATGTGCGGTATTGGTCCTCGTTAAACTGTTCTACCGTAAAGTGCCCGAATTCGTGTGCAGGTCGTCGGACTACCGAAGCGGGGGCGCCATCCCCTCAGCAAAGGATCAAATGTGTGATGGTATGTCTTCGGATCATCCTCAGGAATACTTCCCAAATCATCGCCAATAGCCCATTGTGCAGCTCTAGTGCGACGTGAAGGAACTAGTACTACCAACTACTACCATCATCAAGCAATTAAGAGAAATATGTACTCCTTATAATTCAGCAACTCACATACAAAGTGACTTAGAACCTCAGTAGACTATAATGTGCTCTTATAAAATTTTAATTGGTCAGCTAAGTTTTTTTGTTGTCCTCTGATAAAGTTTCATAGTCTAGATAGGGTAAATCATTTTTTAACAGACGAAACAAAAACAAGCTTTTTTAATCATGTTCAGGATTAAATATGAGTAAAGAAACAGGCCTTATAAGCAAGAACGTAGCTGGAAACACAGATCGCAACTCAGATGTAGTGGCATTAGTTCTAATTAGTGATGAAGATATAACGGATGTATATTATGTTGCTTGATAATGATTATTTAAAATTCTGCTTTGGAATTTCTATAAGTAAAGTTTCCCCTGTATTTTTTATGTTCTCATGTGATAAAAAATATAAAGAAGATTAAAATTAAATTATTTGAAATCATTTTTTGGTTTTGGTTGCCAGCTTCTTCACAACATATTACCAAAACTAATTAAGCATTGATGTCAATATTAATAATATGGTGACTTTTTTCAATTCCCCAATATGAATATGTATTTTTTCTTCATAAACTTTGCTTCTTAGTGCACAATGTATTTTTTTATTTTTTTTTATTTTCATTAATACATATTACTAACATCAATTAAGCATCACTGGCGTCAATAATAATATGGCGACATTTTAAGTCTCCTCTAAACAAATAAAGCACTTTTCTTCATAAATTTTGTTTAGTCATTTCTTTATTTCAATTATTACCTATTAAACCTACTGAAATTAATTAATCACCATTGGCATCAAAAATTTCTCGACAATTTGTTGCGTTTCTCCTAAACTAATCAGTACCACTCTTCCCTTAAAAGAACATAACTTGTTTTTACATATTAATTATGTCGATTTTAAATTATTTGGTTTATAGTACCATTATAAATAAAATAAACACGTAGTTTCAGACAACTTATTGTACAGTTACACTGACGTAGTCCACCTATATGTGGTTACATATATTTCTAGATACTGCTAATGAAAGGAATGAAAATGTACTAGCTTCATGAACGAACATTTAATGACAACTCTCGATGCGACAGAAGACGGAAAACAGAAAACATATTCTACTTCAAAGTTACAGTTAACATATATCAGTTCACAATTCACACATTAGTTCTTGGTACTTTTCTTTCAGTGAACCACAAAGACGTGTGTGGTTTTAGGAGGAAGTTGAAAATTTACTTATATAAGGACTCTGATAACAACAGTTATTCATTTAGAATGGAACAAAGGAGCTGCTAGATCCTAATTCACCAAGTCTTCTGGGCAAGATCTCAAAATGATTGCATTTAAAATGTTCATCAGATATTATTATTTTCGCAACAAATTATTGTCAAATAGCAGTATTTTTTTTTTTGGACATTTGAAATGCGTTCACCTTAAAGTATTGTTCCAAAAGATTTAACAAATCAGTATCCTGGTATTTTATCCTATTCCAATTGGTAAACTCTTGCCAATGGAGTCAGTCATTACGTTGCCTATAAATTCATTAAATTCCTCGTGACTTTAAAATAAATAGCTGGTTTCATCTTAAAATCATACATGCATGTGTCGTTTGAAATAAGAAAGTTACCCATATATTGCTGTAGAAAGGTGTGCCAAATTTTATGACAAAGGCTTCAAATAAACTACGTAGGCATAAAGCTTGAGGTGGATAAATCCGAGCAACATTTAGGTTCAGATCATTTCTCAAAAGAAAAAAGAAATCAAATTTTACATATGTAATGGATATTAAAAAAAGAACCGTAACAAAACAATAAGAGACAAACTCGAACGGGAAACCACCTCCATATAATGAGTTCTGGATTGTTCTTTTCTAACAAAAAAAAAAAAAAAAAAGGGAAGAAATGAGCAGTTAAAGATACAAAAAAGTGGCAAACTTCTGCTTTTTTTTCTAAAACATTCCATTGACGTAAAAAAATTTAGAGCTTAATTTATTTGGATCATTTAAACAATCAAATAAGAATAAAAATTAAATTCAGTACAGTTCGAAAGTTTTAGCCAATTTTAAAAAAATGTTAATAGAAGCATGATTTCTTCAAATTCATTGATTGATTTTGGATATTATACGCAAACGGAAGATATTAATCGATTTTAATTTTTTTTTTAATAAATGGCATTAAATAATTAAATGGCATTATTGGTACAATGAGCAACATTTCCTGAGCAAACCGTTCTGATATTTAATTTTTTCGACTCACCCTACTATTGAGACTTACGAATATTAATTTTCGATTTTTAAGAACAATAAAAAAAAATTGACCATAACTGATACAACCCCTCATCGACTATTCCACATGCCGGTTTTTTTAATAATAGTGAGCATTTAATATTGCAAAACAAAACCCCAGTTATTGCATATTTAAAATCAGTAATCCGTAAGTTAAAAGAGCGCCAGTAGCTGTGAGTATAAAATGTCTTTGAATTTGGAACATTCCACAAGCCGTTATGCAAATTTCTTCCGATTTCTCAATTCTTTCGATTAGAAAATTTACATTTTGGTCATAGGCGCACAGGGATCTGTGAGTGATAGCAAAATATCGAACTTTATCTTTCACTTTCTTCATAGTTTCGGGAATTTTCGATGCAAAGAGTGTGATTGACACAAGTATTGCTGTATCAAATCCCAAATTTATAGCATGTCGAAGTATGCGAGTGGACGAAATAGTAACTTTTTCTGAAAATACTTTAGTCATAAGCATAAATAGCGAAGAAAAATTAAAAAGTATGAGTAAAAAGAGTGGAACGAAAAAGATATCCTTTAGTGATACAATTAATTTATTCAGGACGAAATATCTCTCCAATATTTTCACAACTTCAGAATTAAATTCGTCACAGTTTCTTTTCAATTTTATTTCAATCAGCATCTGTATGTATTCTGCCAGAAGCTGAGTTGAAATAATTATCAAAACATTCATGGATAGTGTGATAGTTGAAGGGATTACGCGAAATAATAATGAGTAGGTAAAAGCTTTGAAGTAATTAAAGACAAAGGCAATGATTTCAGAAAAAAATTTGTTACCGTAAAATCCATAGAAGCTTTTACCTTTGTAAATCTTACATACGTAAATAATAGGAAAAAATATTCCGAAAACAAATATTAATAAATGCACCCGCAGAAAAGCTTTAAGAATTTTTGTATTCCGAGAAAGTTGGTTTTTCATTTGTTTATTTAATTTTAACGCTAAACTGAATAGATTTTTGCGCTGATTATACCATGAGCTCCATAGACAAACAACCAACAAAATGGATAAAAAATAAGCTAAATCAAGCTTTTTCGCTTTATATTTAATGAGATAATACAGCCCATTCATTAGCTGGAACAGAGCTGACATTGAGAGCACACAAATGTATAAGTATGATGTATATTTTGCTAAAGTAATTCTCCTTCCTAATATACAGTTATTTGCCCACATGGTTAATAATAATGAAGGGTCAATATTGTACAGCATTCTTAAATGTTTTTTCATGTTCCAAAAATGTACATTTTTTATCACGACGAGTCATTCAAAAATTATTTATTAAATATATTATTCGAAACTTTTACTTTTCGATTTAATGAACACTTCAGTTGGAGCATATTTTTCACAATTAACTAATGACGAGTCTTTATAAAAATTACATGAAGACCATATTATTCCAAATTGTCACTTTTCGTTTTAATGAGTATTTCAGTGGGAATATAATAATGGATACTAATGATGAGTTTATCAAGCACAATATTAAGCAATAGTACATACAATATTACATAACACAATTTTACATACATACTATTTTAAGCTCTTTCTTGTTACTTGTACAATTTAATTGCACTGTTAGAATTTTCTATCTAAAATTACTGTAAAATTAGCAATATCAGATTGCTCACCAGATAAACCGTAAAGTTTACAGTTAGGAACATTTTTAACCATTTCGAAAACCATAAAGTCAGGAAAAATTAGATTTATTGACTTTGTTGGTATTTGTAATTTTGAACACTCATGTTAATGTTATTAGTTTTATAATGGCATAAATAAGTTTGCCTTTGCGGAATTAAATTGCCTGCCTTTGTGAAACATTAAATTTATAGAATGAATCCTCTCAATTGAAAATGAAATTAATGCCAGTCAATAGTTTTTATTATTTACTTCGATTATAATCTAAATAAGAAAAACAAAGAAGCCCTTGTTTTGTTTCCCTTTAACAACACTATAATTAGATCGTTTTCAAACTATCCATTATTCCGACTTTCGAAAAACATTCCAGTCTATGTAAACTTTTTTTTAATTTATTTTCCCATTAAACAAATCAGATTTATTTTAAATTGTTATCGTTTGATTATCTAAATGGGAAAACATATCAGCCCTTTTTTTGTTTTCCCTAAGCAACATTATAATTAGATCGTTTTCAAATTATCCATTTTTCCGACTTTCGAAAAACATTCCATTCTATGTAAACTTTTTTTTAATTTATTTTCCCATTAAACAAATCAGATTTATTTTAAATTGTTATCGTTTCAAAATTCATCAATTTATCCTCCCCATTTAATATATTTAAATGTTGGTGTTTATATTAAAAAAAAGGTTAGCTGTTTTATATGCATTGTGTTAAGGTTAAAGGAAAGGGAAAAAATATGTATTTTTGTGTTTATTTTATATTGCCATAGTTACATTTTTAAAAAAAAAGACTATCAGCTTTACATAGCAGTGCTCTAGAAGAAAATAAGTAAAATCATAGAAAGTTAAAAACATAGAGAAAAAATAGAAAAAAATCAAAGATTAATGATGAAAAGAGAAGAAGAAAAAAAAAATGTTGAAAAAAAATTACATTTAAAGATAATTTTATAAATCCGAAAAACAAAAAAGATGGAAATATATAATTTCTTCATCAGCTCACATGACCATATTCGCAAACAAGAATGATTTCCAATATTGTATCAATATAACCAAAATAAAATATATCAATAAAATTGAAAAAATCATTATTACAAAACATATAAAATGAACTTACTTGTTCGGGAAACTTTCAAGAATGAATTAAAATATTTTCGTATTGATTGCCAGGTTTCAAAATATAAAAATAGAAGCTCAAAAGGAGCTAAAAGCGTAAATAGAGAGTTTTTGTTTTATGGCGCTTTATTACTGCCGTACTGAAAAACGATTGATTTGTTAGTTAAATACCTAAATAATCATACAAGTAAAACATTTAGCGTTTCATTTAGTAATGCACAAGCATTGCTAAATGAAACGCTGAATGTTTTACTCGTATGATTATTTAGGTATTTTCCATACTAATTTTCATTACAAACACTTTTTTTAATTGTTTAGAAAGTTTTCGATTTGAATTGTAAGGACGCAAGTATAGATTAATCAAACTTGTCATGCTGAAATAGGCTTAACATTTTTCCTAACATTTTAAAAACTAAATTATTTTCTTATTTAATACTTTTTATAAAAATCATTAATGTAATCTGTAATCTTTTTATATCACAACTTTGAATTGAAATCAGAATAAAATCTATTTTTAGAGATACTCCCGGCATCTGCCTAACACATTAGCAAAGTATTCGAAAAACCATTATATGGTTGTCAAAGGTTTTGATTTCATTCAAATTCGCTATTATTTCTCTCACTTTCTCTTCCGCCAACACATTTGAATGCGTAAGGATAAGAAAAAGAGCCTTGGCATTAAACTTAATCAATTGATTGCCAATCTTTAACTTTCCTTGGCGAAAACTATGCTAACGTATACACGACTAGTGATGGGCAATAACAGGTATTTTCAAATAACAGGTTCCAGCTGTTACAATACAAAAAAATACCTGTTCCAAATACCTGTTCCAAAATAACAGGTCTAAGGAAAAAAGTTAACTTTTTTATATTTGAAAGATAACTTAGAATGGAAAGTATTTTTGTAGCAGATACATATTTTTCTATTAATTTGACAAAGTAGTTAGGAAAAGTATTTTTTCTTTCGAAGAGTAAGAAAATATAGCGAAGTTTTTTTCTATTTATTTTTTTAAACTAAAAGAAATCAGTTACATATAAATTTTTGTTTTATTCTCGATTGTTTAGGTTGAGTGAAAAAACTATATTTCGTCTTTTTTTATGTATACATATATTTTTTTTTTTTTTTTTTTTGTGATTATACTTTAGATTGGGTAATTCAAAATGGTTGAAAACACTTCAAGAGCATATTTGTTAGTGTAATCAAATATAATAAATAATAATAGAAACAATAATTTTTGTTACAAAATATAGTTCTTTTTAAGGCACTTTTAGGAGGACGCAGAAAAAATTCTTTTACAAAATTTGCCTCTTTTTAACAAGCATAAAATAATTTAGAAAGCTTAGAGAATTAAAAAAGTTTTGAATATTACAATGTACATTGTTTCTAAATCTAAATAAAATGAATTTAGGATTTCCCTATTACATTCTGTTTGACGATATAACCAGAATCTTTTCATTTCTACAAGAGGGGAAAAATGGAACTTCATAAATATTGAGATAAATTAGAAATTAAAAAAAAAAAAAAAATTGATCTCTGAATTTAAAATACAACATATAGTGTATTATTATTTCTAAATCAAAACAATGTAGGAGTTGCACATTATATTCTGTATATGTGGCAGAATAACCAATATTTTATTTTTTTCATTTGACAAAAAGAAAAAAATAATAGTCTAACTGCATGCATTGCAACCTCGTCGCAACTTTTTAAATAGTTCGAATAACATCATTTTATAGATTTAAACAAAAAAAAATATTTATACAAAAATTTTATTGGTTGAGCTTTATCAATTTGCACCAGCTAAAATATTTAGCAAATTAAATATAAATAGAGCATAATCCCAAACTTTTAAAAAAAATTTTTAAAAGTAAACATTCAAAATAAACATCAGTATACGAATTTAGCATATTTTTTAAAGAAACAAGCCATTTTAACAATTCCAAACTTTTCTTGGATTATTTAAATAATATTTTTGTTTCAAAACAATTAGCACATTAATTTTATAATATCGCATACTATACAGCCTTAATGATAATTTTAATGTCAAAGGAAAATTCAAAACAATAAAAACAAAAAGAAATTCGCCAAATTAACTGTAATAGATTTTTTCCCTTCCTGCAGAATATTATCATTTCAAAATATTTATTTATTTTCTTCAAAAATTCAAAATAAATAAATCTTTTAAGCAAAAAAATAATAGGCAATGGCAGAGAGACATCTATTTCTATGCGAGTGGACGAAATTCAACACAATGACAAATCACTCTTCTCATAGAACATTGATTGAATTACTACAACAAATAACTATGAGGGAAATAAAAGACACGCCTTCATGTAAAGATATTGAGAGAGTCGATTCGTAACCTTGAAGGTCATGGTCGAAAAAGGAACCGAAAGTTATATTAGGGGGCCAATGGCGTAAAGAGGTGCCTGGATTCTCGAAGTAAACTACTTGATTAGATGTCCCCCAAAAGACGATTGTAATTAATGCAGTAAATACAGTAGTCAGAAAAAAGAGGGGGGGGGGGAATTGGAGAATTTTTATGTAAACGCAGGCCGTAGTTACACTATAGTGAGCAATTCACTATTTCAAAAAAAATATTCTGAATTTTTCATTAAATGTATAAAATACATAAATTTAATGACCCCTAAAACTTTATTACTAAACTTCACTATTAAATCACATTCATAAAATATTTTGTTCAAGCCAAACATCTATTAGATAGTTTCCTAATAAAAATAATAGCAATGTAATTAGTCTTAATAGTCCATAATCGACGACTTTATGCTTCCTTTGGCTGAAAGTTAAGAATTGTTTCTCTTTTTTCATGAAAAAAAATATATATTTTCATATTATTCTACTACCCTTCATCTTCTCTGTACTATTGTACTACCCCTTCATGCTTCAGCTTCGTCATAAGTTCAGCATTTTAAAGTAGACAAAGTAAAAAAGAATACAGATAGGGAGAAAAATTATAGTGTTTGATAATGAGGTGATATATAAATCGACTACGTCAACCTTCATCTAACAAATGGTACCACATAAAAATAAGAGTAAGAAAAACATATATTATATATTAGGGAATTAGTATTCAATATTTATAATGGTAGTTACACCACAATAATATAGCTTGCATACAACGAAAAAAAAGTGTTTAAATATAGCTTGAATTCGCATACTAAATATAGTTTTAACAATTTTAACACCCCTTTCTTATAAGGGAATAAAAAGTTTAAATAGTTATTACCTTAAAAAAAGAAAGAAAAAAATGCGAAAGAGAGACAGTAAGAATGTATTTTGTAGGAAATTTTTGTGAATTTTTTTTCTATCTTACATGTAGGAAATATATTTAAATGCTTATACAATTTGCATCACAGAAAAAAAAATTTAAAACAAGAAAATGTAATTAGAAGCAACCTGCCCCCCCCCCCATACGGCCGAGCATCATTGCCTATTCCTAAATACAAATTTGTTCAAAAATACTAACCTGCTTCACCTGTTCCAAAATACTAGGGTGTGACAAAATACCATCTGTTCCAAAATACTAGCTGTGAAAAAATATCGCCTGTTCCAAAATACTAGGCTGTGACAAAATATCACCTGTTCCAAAATACTAGCCTGTGACAAAATATCGCCTGTTCCAAAATACTAGGTGTGAAAAAATATCACCTGTTCCAAAATACTAGCTGTGAAAAAATATCGCCTGTTCCAAAATACTAGCCTGTGACAAAATATCGCCTGTTCCAAAATACTAGGTGTGAAAAAATATCGCCTGTTCCAAAATACTAGCCTGTGATAAAAATAACAGGCTGTTCCGATATAGCATGTTTAAAATATTAGGTGGTAGTTTTATTAATGACAGGTTGTTAAGACACAGAAGTAGAATCTCAAGGGGGGGGGGGGCTAGCAGTGGACTATCAATAATTTTCAATTTTTTTAATTTTTTTTTTTATTTAAACTTTAGAAAGACTATTTCTTTTTAAGAAATTTAAGACACTCTAAATGTATTTTAACAATATAATTGCAGAATAATCATTTTCTTAGTGAAATAAAAAAAAAAGGCATTTAATGATTTACTTCGGACGCAAAATAATTTTAACGAAGCGAATTTTAAGTACTATTATTAATTTACGATTGGAATTAATATTTAAATGTAAGTTTATAGAACGACATTTAGTTTTATTGGAACTAAATTTTATGACTTCTATTACAGCTCTTTTATTTTTTAGACTATGAAAACACAGAAATTAAGACTTACCATAATTTCACATATACGTTACAAAACTTATCGTATGCTACTCACGTCCCGCAGTGGACTGATTGTTAAGACACGGTTCCCATCAGATCACCGAAATCAAGCATCACTGGCTGCCGTCAGTGTGCGGGTGGGTGACCACTTGGATCAGTCTGCGTAGGGACCGAGGGTGTGCGGTATGGGTCCTCGTTAAACTGTTCTACCGTAAAGTGCTCGAATTCGTGTGCAGTTCGTCGGGCTACCGAAGCGGGGGTGCCATCCCCTCTGCAGAGGATCAAAATTGTGATGGCATGTCTTCGGATAATGCTCAGTGATGATTCTCAAACAGTCGCCAATACCCCATTGTGCAGTTCTAGTGGGACATAAATGAACTACAAGGTATGCTACTCACGCGAGAAGTTTTTAATTCTTGCTGATACAAGTAAACAGTTTTTTAAAGTCTATAAATTGCTTTTAAGTTTAGAAATATCATGTTTACACTTTCAGTGAGGGGAATAAAAGACTGTTGAAATTTTTTTGTTCTATTGATCGGATTTTCACGTTTTAAGTGCTATCTATAATAAGACACATTCTTTGACTAAACCGATCGTTTGTTCGATGAATTTGGGTTATTTGATTTTCCTTTTAATTCTATTTAGGCTTGTTAATTTTACTTTTTACGTATTCCATGCAACAAAAAAAAAAAAAAAAAAAAAAGCATCAAAAAAAGATTTAAACGAATTAAAAAAATTTTATTCATTATTATAAAATTTGTTTAACTAAGAGAAATACAATGTAATCTTTTTGAAATTATTTCTTAATTTATACTAATTTGTTTAATAATGGTTGAAACAATTTTGAATACCAACAATGCACATTAACTCATGTATCATTTTAAACTATGTAATTTTAAATGACACAATGCAAAATTCGAATGAAGTCATGTATGTCTTTTTGAAATTTTTTAACTTAGAAACGATTTGATCAATAATGTTCAAATTTTGCATTTTAAAATTACGTAGTTAAAATGACGTAAAATTTACATAGCTTAAATTTTAGTTTTCTTCTTCTTATAAAGAACAAACAATAATAAATAATTATTTAAAATTAATTTCATAGAGTGGCTCACGTTTCATAGGCGGTATTTGTTATAACTATTATCGTAGAATTTTTTTTTTTCCAAACCTATACAAGACTGCCTAGACATGGTTTTTAAATGCAGTTCTAGTGACACCACGGATTAAGAAAAAAAAAATATATAAATAAAATAACTACCTATATATAGAAATATTAACTATTGAACTAGAGAAAATAAGCTATATATAAACATTTTTAGAATAATTCATTTGATTTTAGTAAAGTTACTCGTTAAATTATTAGATTTAAAACAGCTCTAAAAAAATTATAATACTAGAAATACAAAACTTGTATAGACCCTTGCAATGTCTGGCTACGGCCCTGTAATAATAAATAAAACGTGATTTTTTTTATTATTATAAACTGTACAAAGATTGCCAAAAAAAGAAAAAAAAACAAAAAAAAAAAAAACAGTGTAACATTTTAAAAAAAAGTAGAAAAATAAATTTTTGCCAAGATAATTGAATTAAAATTTTTGCCTAGTATTTTGGAACAGGCCTTTGGAAGTAACCTGTTATTTTTATAACAGGTATGATTAAATAACAGGTTCCAAATACCTGTTCCAGAAAATATTGGACATCTCTATACACGACACTCGTATTTTTTATTTCTTGGAGGATGGAGGCATCCTGTGGGGCTTAACCCTGCAGCCGCACCATCCGGACAATTTTCTAAATTTATCATATGTATATAAATTATATGAACATAAAAATGAAATCCTCTTTACTTTGGAGCTCCATATGATTCCATTATCTGAAAGGAAATATTTTTATTATTTATCGATTTTAATTCTTCATTAAAGCAGTAAAGCAGCTCCTATAGTTTAATAACTACATCACTCTGGAATAAAATATGGGTAATTGAAAATACATCAATCAAATTCTTCTTCAACTTATGGTTAATACATCTTCAACGAGCAGTATTTTTCATCAAGCACCAATAATTTTCTTAATAAAGCTCTAAATTTGTGGCATGTTTAAAATCAGTAATCCGTAAGTCAGAAGAGCACCAGCAGCCGTAACTGTAAAATGTCTCTGAATTTGGATTACTCCACAAGCCGATATGTAAATTTGTTCCGTTTTCTCAATTCTTTCGATTAGAAATTTTATATTCTGCTCATACATGCAAAGGTGTCGATGGCTGATAGCAAATAGATGAATATCTTCTTTAATTCTTATCATGGTTTCGGGAATTCTCGACGCTAAAAGTGTTACAGACACTAGTATTGCTGAATCGAACACTAGATTTGTGACTTGTCTGAGCACATAGGCGTTTGAATAACCAGTTTTCATTGAAAACAGTTGTGTCAGCAATACAAAAAGAAAACTGAAATTAAATAGTAATTGTAAAAATATAGGAACAAAAAGTGCATTTTTTAGGAATGCCATTAGTTCTTAGATAACGAAAAATTTTTCGAAACTTTCAAATTAAATTCTGAAATAGTATGGAGTATGTGAATGATTTGATGAAAAGGGAAAAGTTTTCATCTGAAATTTGATAGTTGTAGAACTCATAAGGACCATCACTTTTAAAAAGCATGCACGCATATAGAAGAGGGCAAAATATTCCAAACGCAAGCAATGATAGTAACGCAAATACAAAAGCTTTTCGCATGTCTGGGTCATTTTGTCTCATTTGCTTATTTAATTTTATCATTAAACTATATAAATACTTACGTTCACTTAACCATATGTACCTTAGGCAAACAATCAAGAATATAGATAAAAAAATAACCTATATCCAGCTTTCGTGGTTAGCTTTTCACTAAATAAGTAATTCCGGTGTGAGACTGATATGAAATCGATAAAGTAAACAGAAAAGTTTCTATGTATGATACGGATTGCGCTGTTCTTTTTCTGAAAGCAGAACTATTCATCATCATGATAAGTGCTACTGCAGGATCCGTATGCTTCAGCATTTGTAAAGCTTTGAGCACTTTTAAACTGCATTTATATACATACATTTCTATATAAATTTAGGTCATTAAATTATAAAAATATGATTTTGGGATGTTCTGAAACAAAGTTTAAAAAAATCTGAAAATGTATACATCTGTTTTTTTCCCCTGCATGCTACATATTTGACAATCTGGATATTCAAAAAAATATTTCACAACCTTATTGGTAGATACTGAATAAAAATTCCTTTAGATATTAGATTTTCTAAGATAACGTCACAAAATAATTATACTTAAAACATTACAAGTAAGAAGGTGGCTACATTAAAGAATGTTAAAAAAAATATTTTTTCTTTTGGTACTATGTGCAGAGTTGTTTATAAAAAGATTTATCAAGAAATTGATGTTCTCTTAGATATTTATACAATTATTTGTTGCCATTTTATCTAGTTGTATCTTGTAACTTTATTTATAGTTAAGAAAAGACCATTGTGGTAAAGGATCTCGATAATCATCCGCGACTGCATATAGTTCCATTTTATTCCGTTATCAAATTACATAAATATGCTTTCTAAACAGTATGAAAAGTTTTAACATTTAAACACGTCTGCCAGAAATTTAATTCGTGCTATTTTTTACTATAGGATATATCCTAGAATTATTTTTAAAAAAAAAGGATTCAGTCTTGCTAGAATCTCAGACTTGGCGACTACATTTCGATAAATGACGAGAGCATTCGTTCTTGAAAAAAAAACAACTATATGACTATGCAAAGGCATTGGATTTGATTGGACTACTAAATATGGCGTGTCTTATTCTGGCATGCTCATAAAAAATCATATGCGAGATAAAGAATTTTTACTTTTATTTCTCTGTTCCAGAAAATCGTATGCAAGTAACAATATTTATTATTCTTTTATCAGTTTCCTTAAATGTAAACAGAAAGTACTGTTTAAATATGGTGTAATTCTCTAATTTTACGAGAAACAAAAAAAAAACAATAGTTTTTATTCAATAATAAGTTTGGTTTTCCTCGTTTTCATTTTACATGATTAAGAACGCGAGCAAAAAGAAGACTTTAAAACGTCGTTTCAACAGTTGGCGACATTGATATACGTTTGCGCTGCGAGCTTGGCATCTATTTGGCGTGCATTTAGGTGCAAACAGGCTCTCTCCATAGGGATAGTGGTTTTTTCTTAGGTTGCAACAGAGTAAAGTGATCTAATTAAATTTTATCCAGTGATCTATTAAACTTCAATATCTAAAATCCAGTATTCGCGTACTGAAAAATTCTCAATATTATTCTTTGATCAGATTCTTTATAAAAATCTTTTTAACATTTTATCAAATCATCCAATAGCTTTTTTTAAAAAAATTGTTCCACTTGGAACTACATTTGAAATCAAAAATTTTGAGCAAAAAAACTTAAATAGAAAATGTTCAAACATATCAATTTTTCTTATTTTTCGCTGAGGCTTGTACACACGAAAAGTTAACACCCTATTAAAAAGTTAATGTTTTAATATTTTATCTGATTATTAATTCTTTCACTAATTTTCTAATTGCAGTAATATTTGCAATTTAGTTTCTTGTGCAAACAAATCCCGATTATGAATCTTGAATGTTATTTTTTTTTCTTATTTTCGATAAAGTTCCTTTTAAAAATAATGTTAATAGCATATTAAGAACTTATTGCTATTAAATGTTTATTCTTTATCTACCCTAATTTTTTTAATTAATTACGCAGCAATATTTGTAATCTAGTTTCTTAAGCAAACAAACCTAACTAGAAAATCGTTGTAATTTTCCCTAAGCCTATCCAAATGTAATTTAATTAAAGATCTTTATGAGTATTTTGTCTGCAAATTTAAAGTAAAATTTTAAGACTTTTCAATTGCAGTAGTTTTTAAAATGGAGTTTTTGTCAAAATCACCTCACTTTTTTTTATTTTTTTCGTATAACAAAAGTACAAAGCTTACAAATGAGATTTTGATGGATCTATTCATGCAAATTGCAATTGGATTTAAGGCATTTATTCCACTTGCAAATCTATGGATCTTTATCTGTCTATACAGTTGCAAATCTATAAATCTTTAAGGATCTAATAAAATCTATAAAAAATGTTCCAGATGCAGTAGTTTTCACAATCCATTTTCTTTAGCGCGGAAAATTGATCACTTACGGCCAATCATCAATGAGGAATTTTTCACTCATTTTTCGTTACTGTTTATTCTTTAAAAGTAAATTGATAGCTTAACAAAAAGCTTTTAGTTGTTAATATTCGTAATCCAATTTCTTGAAGAAACACAAAATTGGTGTCCATAAGAAAATTTTATGTAAATTATTTGCAATATTGCATTTTAATATCTTTTATAAAGCTTTTAGTCGATGTATCATGATCAAATAAAATGTTTTAAAAAGTTTTCATTTGCAGTATTATTTGTGATCCAGCTTCTCAAACAAGCGAAATTGACGTTTGTTGAAAAAACTTTAGAGGTATAAGTAAATAAAGTAGGTTTATTTATTGTCATTTTAAAAAAATAGTAATACAATAGCAAATGATCGATACATTAATAAACACTAATCAAGTTTGGTTGCAATTCTCTCCTTAAATTAGTTTTTTTTTTTTCTAGAATAGCACAGTTGTGTTATTATTTTGTATCGCCTCAAATAACAAATATCGTTATGTTTTTAAATTGGTTATCGGTTTCTAATATTAATAAAAAAAATTTCTCTTCCCTGGGAAAAATTTTGAGTGAATATATATTTTTTTCCAAAGTAATCTTTCAGACTCACTAACGCATAAATCAAAGACATATTATTTGAGGCATTTTGTGTTCTAGTTCTGGTTAGTCTTTGATAATTTTTCTTCCAAGTTTTTTTACAAGCTACTTAATGAATGCCATCTCATAAAATAAATGCAGGATTCTCATAAAAAAGAAAATATAAAAATTCCAAAAGGGGTACACTTAGGGGACGGAAGTTTATATTTACGCTAGGAAAAACAAATCGAAATTTCGCGAATCACTGCTGTCAGAATGAGACTGTTTAATTCCCGAAAAAAAGCAGAAAAGGAGTTGAAATGCAGCTATTAAAAACAGCAGCCAATTAAATAGGGTTTCATTCTAGAGTCTTCCTCAATAATGTTTCGTAAGATTACGATATCGGTTTAGTTTTTTCCAGTTTAGAAGCTTAGATACAAATTTTTGACTGCCTATCTGCCAATATATATATATATATATATATTTATATATATATATATATATATATATATATATATATATATATATATATATATATATATATAGGGGAGAATCGGGTAACCCCGCCCACTTAAGAAATATCGCTTATATTTCTGTATAATATTGAGTAATAATCAATATTTTTGTATGTTTCTATTGTTTTTTCATATAATTAAATAATGCAAAAAGAATAAACCAAAAAAAGAATAGTTTAACTTAAAAAAATAGAAATTTAAAAAATTTGACTACTGTATTCAACATATTTTCCAAACTATTGTTTACCATGTTACCAGCTGCATAAATACTTGAAATTTGGATATATATATATATATATATATATATATATATATATATATATATATATATATATATATATATATATATATATATATATATATATATATATATATATATGTATATATATGTATATATATATATATATATATATATATATATATATATATATATATATATATATATATATATATATATATATATATATATATATATATATATATATACAAATAATAAAATAATATAAAAAAGAAAAATATTAATGGGAAAAACCAAAAGGCACATCTTTTGGTATAATTTAATGCGCTATTTCTGAATATAGAACAATTATCCTAAGATAAAAATTATTATTTATGTATATTAGTCCTTATCGAGAATAAGAATGAAAAATTATAAGTCTTGGGGTCACAAATTAATATTTCATAGAAGAAAAATGATTTCAAAATTTCGCAGATCATGGTAAATGAAGACGGTGTAACTAACAACAAAATAGGTTGGATTGAGGCAAAAAGCAAAAAAAAACAAAAACAAAAAAAAAAAAAAAAAAAAAACAGAGAGGAATTCAAAAATGAATAATGGAAATACCTTCAAGTTTCAACTTTCAATTTTTGGTTGAACATTTGTCTTCATCTGTAATTAGTCAAATTTTGGCAGAATTTTTGTTTTCTCTTTGAACCGTTATTAATTTGTGACCCCCAATGTGCACGCTTTTTTTAATTTCTGATAAAGACTCTAAAAACATATATTAAGGGTGATCTTTACGAAACACACTATATATAGGGTTCAAAGTTTTGTGGATTAACTAAATGTGTTTATATGTCTCAATTTTATTTGAGCCGATGTAATATTATACAGATGTATTCTCTGTGTTTTGCTGTACCAGTGTTTCGATTAATGCTGTAAATAAAAGGGATGTTAGTGCTTTCCTGTATTTTTTTCCTTTTCTATGCCGTAATGCGGTTTCGAAAACTTATTTCATATGATACATTTTCTCTTAAAAAATCAGAAAAACTTTTAAAGTAGGGGTCTCAACACCAAAAGAAAATTTCACCACTAGATTGGCAGGAAGTGTTCCAGTTACTGGCCATAATAAAGACCGTAAAGACCATAAAAATACAGTTAAATATTTTATCGTTAAATGTATGACCACAAACTTTAAATTAACCTTATACTTGTAAAAGCTACCTTCAGTTCGGGACTTTGGTATTGTTTGAGATTTAGATAACTGTTTGTCTAATCTGTGAAACAAGACGAAATAGTACTGCTAACAGTCGAGCAGTGAGAGAGTTGCGTGTTTGTTGGCCGTGGACACCAATGTAAAAGGAGTGCGAAAGAGAAAATTTTTTGCGCTGGTTGGGTTCATACCCGTGACTATTTGTTCATAATCTTATACTATAATCATCATATATAAAAGTGTACACCCCCGTATAAAGTTAAGAATTTTTTTTTATCTATATATTTTTTATTTCTCGCAGCAGTACTTGATATACATTATTCGCTTCCTTCTTTAGTTTTATATATCAATTGTATAAATAAACGGTCAACTCTACTAAATAATTTGCTGAGTCCGTTAGAATAGCGGGGAATAAGCTTATTTTGTTAAAGAAGAGGGCTGGCCGTATTTTCTACTATCTATCTTTAAGACTAAAGGCCTGTTTAGACGATCTAATTTCTTGGACAGAGATTGATTGATATTGATGGAAACTTGTTTTGTTTTGAGCTTGGATCGTGTAAACAATCATCCAAGAACTTGGTCCAACTTCTTGGACGATAGTAGAGCATGTTCTATTTTCCATCCAAGTTTTTTCTCCCTTAACCAATCAGCGTCTTAGGTTTTGTGACGTCAACAAGCAGGCAGCAAATTATGTCATTTTGTTGTCTGTTTTCATATATTTTTGTCCAAATAAATTGATCTGTTGCGGTTTATTTGTGTTATTATGATTAAAATTGGAATTTATTTAGTAATTTTAAACTTATGTAAGTATTATTTTATAATGCTAAATATGAACAAAGCGCATACACAAGTTTTTCTTTCGACGAATCAGTGACATTCAAGAACTTGGTTAGTGTCAACGAATCATCCAATTTCTCGGATTCAAGAACTTGGACCGTGTAAACAGGCCTTAATAGTAACCGACCAAATCCCGAAGGAGTTTTCGTATAATGGTTTCATCCGTTGTCACGTGAAATAAACACTACAAAATTACAGTAAAGTAAAATCAAAACCGAAATGATTGATACACATAAGAAAAAAATCACAAAATCGAAAGGATCAAACATATAAAAATAAAACAGAATTCTCAAAAAAGTTAAAAGCGCTTAAAACATCTAAATGAGTAAAATTAACACACAATAAAAGTGTCAAAAATACAGGTAAAAACACATAAAAAGTAAGGTCTGGTAAAACATCGAACGGTAAAAATTCGAAAATTCACATTAAAAACATATAAGACTAAAATAAGATTAATAGAATAATTAAAATAGTCAACTAAAAGTTCCCCCTTTCAAGGCTAAGTGCATTTAGGATTAAAAATGAAGGTAAACCAAAGTTTCTCTAAAAAGGATAAATATTCAAAAATGACACCAGGTAAAACTGAGGGTGCTGAAGTTCACTGAGAATTCATTTCCAATGTCCTATGTATGATGGAGGATGTTAGTCCAAGAGAAGGACAAAGTCACCAGAACACGGTAAAATACTATATAAGCAAATATTAAAACCAGGAAATCTAAAAACCAAAAGTTTAAAAAATTAGTCAGGTGTACTCTCGGGGACAAGCAGATCTTCTAGGGTATATTTAAGAATTTCAATGATTTTTCCCCTGCAGTCAATATCAGCATAAAGTTGATGTTGAGCATATTGGTTCCATTTTCTGCCACGAAGCGTCCGGAATTTGGGACAAAATTTTATAAGATGATCAATGCCTTGTACTTTCCCACAAAATTGACAAGTTGCTCGTTTATTGAAGAATTTCTGTTGGCCGTATGAAAAAATGACTAATTCTCCTAATTTCGCGACTTCAATAATACAATAATATAAGAATACATATGTATACTATATCCATACGTAAAACCAATTAAATGCTTGAAATAGTACCGTAAACCGGGGCGAGTCTACCCATTTTAGTTTTATTTAATTTTCACTATTTTAAATTGCAAATAAAAATTTTTTTACCGACGGAGGACTTAGTTCAGACTCTAAGGAAGATGGCGCTGTAGTAGTTTGATCCGTTTTTATTTATTTGGTGTCTTTTTAACCGACCTGTTCAAACGTCTTTTGGGAGATTTGTATTGAAAATCAGCAAACTTTTAGTTGGTGCTCCGTAAGTATGTTATTATTATTACTATTTTCACTTTGGTTAAGTGATAAACTTATCTAAGACTAAGATTACATTAATTTTAGGTAATAATAATAATATACTTACGGAGCACCAACTATATGTTTGCTGATTTTCAATACAAATCTCTCAAAAGACGTTTGAACAGGTCGGTTAAAAAGACACCAAATAAATAAAAACGGATCAAACTACTACAGCGCCATCTTCCTTAGAGTCTGAACTAAGTCCTCCGTCGGTAAAAAAAATTTTATTTGCAATTTAAAATAGTGAAAATTAAATAAAACTAAAATGGGTAGACTCGCCCCTGGATGGGTAGACTCGCCCCGGTTTACGGTAATGTTTATTTCTTGTTCTATATTGACCTCCCTGGCCGAGTGATCTCACCGTTCCACCAAACGCTATATAGAAGGGAGGTAGCGAGTCCGAATCCTACCTTAACCCTGAATGTATCGTTGTCATCATGTTTTTCACTAACTTACGTTATCTGTTCTTTAAGCTCTCGAAGTCTTATAAATTACACTTTATAATGAACACACAGACCTACATATACAGTAAAGAGGAAATAAAATGAAACTTTCAAAAATGCTTTATTTAAGTAAATAAAAATAGAAATAATCAGAAATTAAAATGCATGTCAAGATTTCTTATCTTTATACAACATTACGCAGACAAAACACTAGTAGATTCTTTCTTCTTTACCATTAATAACTATTTGAAGCCATCTTGGCAAAGATTCAACAAGAGACTTGAGAACGTTGATTTTTTTTTTTTTTTTTCGTTCCATAATTTTACCAAATCTTTCTTTAATTCTTTAACTGTGTTTCATCCTACTTTTTCAAGTTTATTCTTCATCATTCTCTACAAACTCTCTGGGAGACTGAGATCAGGGAATAAAACAGGCCACTTTAAAATATTTCTTCCATCACCATCCAGCCGTTTTGTGGTTTGTTTTCAAGTGCGATGTTTTCTTGGAACCGAAAGGGTAAAGTGTTTCCATAGGGGAGAGGATTTTTTGCTTATTGTTCAGAACTCCGATGATCATTTTTTTCGTTTTAAGCATGATATTCTGTGCCTATTATTTCCTGAAAAAAGGAGAGGACCTCCGGATCCTGGTTTTTTTCAAGCCCCTTCGTTGGCTTTAGACAGTTTTTTCTTAAGAAAAACTGTACTTCTGTTTTTCCCAATCATTTCCATCGGATGTCATGAATAAACACACTTATAACAGTTTGAAGTTTAATTCTATATTTATTTTTAACCTGAACATAATTCTCTGCTCAGATTAAATTTTGAAGATGAAATATATTTTAAAACAAATAATGTTGATTTGTATTGAGTAATTATGTTCAGTAGTTTTATTGTCTTTTACATAAAAAATAAAATCAAGACAAGAATCATCAAAGCTGCCAAATTTAGAAAGGATTTTTTTTTTCCTCCGCACTTTATAAGTGTAACAAAAAAATTAATTTATTTTACATGCGTTATGACTCATGTCATCTGTACAAGGAATGACCAGTAAATTCTTACTAAATTGAAGAACAGATGGGACATAAATTGTGAAAGACAGCACAAAACTATTGAACTTATTATCTTCATGTTTCAGAGCGTTTTACGGACGGACGATAAATCTCGCTCACGGAGGTCCCAATAATGTTTAATGTATGACTGTCAATAAATCCCATGAACTTTCCTCATCCTGTAATATCGCTGTTCCATTAAACGCTGTAGAGGTGGCGGTTTCAAATCCCACCATAATACTAAATGTTTTCTCCGTGATGTCTTTATCAAACTTGTACTATCTGTTCTTCAAGTTGACAAGGGTTTTTAAAACATTATGTGTATTTACAAGCAAACACGCATATGCAGTAGAACAAATAATAAGATCACACTGCCCCTATAAATGAAGCATTAAGCAGATTACCTGATTCATCCGAGTTTATTATCTTCAAAATATTTGAAATAAACAATTGAATGCATTATTCATGATCCCTTTGCCCTATGCCTATTGACAAATATATTAGAAAAAGAAATAATTGATCGTTTTTTAACATCTATCAACCATATTTATATTCCGTCCTTTTAAATCAATCGTATCAAGATGATCAAATTATAAGTTTTATTACCATTCCATTTGATATAAGGAATAGGCATCAAACTTTTAAGAAGGACCGAATAAATGGTAAAAGGACATTCTGAAGACGTTATATGACGTTCTGAGAACAAACTGGTTAATTTTTCGCAATTCTTCAGAGCATGGCATGAAAACAATTTTTTCGTTTAAATTTACTTTTCAATGTTGTATTTTTACTAAATAGTAAGTGGCAATAAGAATTCTTCAAATATAAATGTGGGAGCCTTGGTGGCTCAGGGGATAGAACGTTTGCCTTCCAATGCGAGGTGAGCCGGGTTCGATTTCCAACGATGGCCAGTCAATATGAATTCCACAACCGGCTCGCACCGACCACGGTGCTGACATGAAATATCCTCAGGGGTAGACGTATCATGGGTTAGAGTCAATTTGCAGTCAGGGTAACCATGGGAGGTTTTCGTGGTTTTTCTCTCTATATAACGCAAATGGAAGGTTGTTCCATCAAAAAATCTTTCACGAAGACAAATTTTTTCCAATACTTGATGGATTGGGCTCAAAATTACAAGGCTACGGAGTTGAACATTGCTAGTCAAAAACTCAAAATATTGGATCGGCTGTTCAACGACGGTAATGAAATAAAACATATAAATAAAGTGTAATAAGAGTATAATTTTGAAAACCAGAATTTCCAATGAACCATCACTACAGCAAAAGGAAAAATTACTAAATGAATTATTTAAATACTGTAAAGTTTGGTAATGATTTGCTTTTTTTTTTCTTCTCAATCCATTTTTTCAGTGTTTTGGACTCATCACATCTAGGATTTTTATATAAAACAGCCTTAATTAATATAACGATATTTATTAAGTCTGTTTTATTGTATATTTAAAATGAGTAATCCGTAAGTCAAAAGAGAACCAGCAGCCGTAACTATAAACTGTCTCTGGATTTGATTCATTCCACACGTTATTAAACGTTTTTTTTTTTTTTTTTTTTTTTTCGTGCGACAAAATAGCCTTCAAAAAACAGCCTTAATGAAGCTAATGATATATATTTAGTCTGTTTTATTGTATATTTAATATCAGTAATCCGTAAGTTAAAAGAGCACCAGCAGCCGTAGCTATAAAATGTCTCTGAATTTGGATCATTCCACAAGCCGACATGTAAATCTCATCTGTTCTCTCAATTCTTTCTATTAGAAACTTTATATTTGTATTAAACAGGCACTGAATTCTGTGACTCACTGCAAAGCCCCGGATATTGTATTTAACCTCTTTCATTGTTTCCGGAATTTTCGATGCAAACAATGTTATCGATACAAGTGCCGCCGAATCGAACAGTAAATTTACGCTATGCTTGAGCACTTGGGCGGCTGATATATTCTTTTTAACAGTAAAAATTTGTGCTAAAAACATAAAAATTGAAGCGAAATTAAATACGATGAGTAAAAATACCGGGAGGTGAAGGGATTTTTTAAGTATTATCATAAGCTTTTCAATGCAATAATATCTCTTTAAAACTTCTTCAATTCTTTTATAGTTCAGTTCATATGGTTTTTCTTTTAACCGCAGTTTTGTCAAACTTTGATTATATTCAAGTATAATTTTAGTCGCACTATGCATTAAAGTACTCATAGATATGGTTATAGTTATAGGAATCACATGAAACACGACAGAAAAGGTTAGTGATTTGACGTAATTTAACAAAACTGCAACGTGTACAGAAGAAAATCGATAACCGTAAAGGACACGAAAATTTCCATTTTCAGTAATCATGTACACATATACAATAGGATAGCATATTTCAAAAACAAGCATTAAAAATAACATGCACAGTACATGTATACTTGGTCGTAGATTACGAGACTGTTTTTGTTGGAATTGTTTATTTATTTTAACTATCAAAACAAATAAATTTTTCCGTTCTTTCATCCAAGAATTCCATAAAAAAATAACCAGAATGATTGATAATAAATAAGCTATTTCAAGTTTTTGAATTTCATATTTCATGACATAATAAGTTCCATTAAATAACTGCAACGCAATTGATATGGACACTATGAAAACATATACGTATGATGCATACTTCACTGAAGCTATTCTCTTTTTGCAAGCAATATTATTCATCATGGTGATTATTATTATGGATGGGTCCGCTTTGTTTAACATTTTTACAATGTTTGCCATATTTACACTCTGAAAATAAAACTCCCTCTATTGATGATTCAACTGCATTTTGTTATTTTTTAGCAAGTCACGAAATCATTCGATTTTCGACGAACTTTTAAATATTTGCGTCATTTTAGTGCATTTTATTATGAGTTTATGGTGTCCTCGCCTGTCAAGTGAATGTTACAGCAAAATGTAGTTTCAACAATAACTAAATTTTTATTTTATATTGTATCTGAGAAGTAGTCCTTAGTAGTTCATTATAATTATTCTTGATCCATTTGCTTTTTTTAACATTTTTAAAATTTTTGCCATATTTACACTCCGAAAAAAAAACTCCCTCTATTGATGATTCAGCTGCATTTTGTTATTTTTGGCAAGTCACGAAATCATTCGATTTTTGACGAACTTTTAAATATTTGCGCCATCTTAGTGCATTTTATTATGAGTTTATGATGCCCTCGCCTGTCAAGTCTATGTTACAGTAAAATGTAGTTTCAACAATAACTAAATTCTTTACTTTAAATTATATGGGAGAAGTAATCTATATTTAGAAAGCCATGGTAGTTTTCTTTTCATCAACTATGATGACAGGTGCAGTTATCAACAAATTTATCTGATTTTAAGTTCGTGTGCGCCGTATAACGGGATAGTACAGATGTTAGAGCACTCGCTTATTGAACAGGTTTCTCTTGCTCAATGTCTGAATACTCATACCCTTTCAATTTTATGTTTCATTTCGAATCGATATGTTGCATTAAGACTAATGCTTTTGACGAAATTCATATCCTCGAAAAAGTGACTATATTAATTTCCTCACATATGCGCAATGTTTTCTCTTTGAATTTTCCATATCTTAATGTATACAGTTGTCTCAATATTCAGCTAGATATGTAAAATTAGATCAATATTGCTTTCGCTGAAAATTTAATCCTCTTACAGGTGAATAAATTAATTTATCACTTTGGCAAAATGTTCACTCAGAGAATTTTTTTGGAAACGTTTGCATCAAAAACGAAGAAAATTTTGTGAAATTCGATCATACATATTTAATAATGTAATATTCATTTATATATATAAAATGAGACCTATATTGTTTTTGAACGAACAGCAAATATTTCAAATCATTCATTATTTTAAAAATTGAATCCTTGCAAATATATTAATTTTTTTTCACTTTCTCAGAATGTTCGCTCAGAGCATTTCCTTGAAAACGATTTCGTCAAAAACGAATTGAAATTTTGTGAAAATCGATAATGCGTAATGAACAATGTGCAGTTGTTATAATATTCATCTAGATATGTAAAATGAGATCAATATTGTTCTTCAACGAACATCAAATATTTCAAATTATTCCTTATTTTGAAATATCTGTAACGATAAATGGAGCATATATTTCTGTATTATTCGGATATAGGATATGAATATTTAAAGAAACATTTTCAAATCTTTATCTGTGCTAAGTAAATAAGACTCCTTCTTAAAATGCTTAATTATGATTTTAGTTAAAACCTTCTTAAAATAAATCGTGTGGTATTGTTTTTGTTTAAAATTACATTTATTGTTTAAAATTACATTTATTGTTTAAAATTACATTTTGATTGGATTAAAATCGAAATGATATTTTATTGTAGTTTGTCGTAGTAGTGGTAACAGAAACGTAAAAATCTTTTATTTAATAGTTTTCAAACTCTCGACTGAATTGTTTATTATTTCTGATTAATATATTTTTCAAATAATATCACTTTTTTAAGCAACGCTATAATCTGAAATTAATTTTTAAGTTCTGAATACAGTGGTGACCAATTAGTAACATTGTTTCACAAAAATGAACGCCTTCATGTTTTATTCCACTTAAATCTTCTCACTATTCGTTCTTAAAAGTGAATAGGACTACCCTTTCAGAAATAAATCTCCCATTCTTGGGTTATTCATTAATTCTTGAAGTGCATTTTGTTATTTGAAACAGTCACTTTGTCATATAATCGCATGATTTTTGACGAAATTTAAACTTTGACATATTTGACGAAATTGTTTCATACTCGTGTGTCATCTCTATGCGGTTTTTGTGTTCTCCAGCATATTGCAATCATTAATAATAGCTTGAATTTTGATCCCCATATGGCAGGATGGTACAGTGGTTAAGACGTTCACTTGGCAGCAGAAGTTTGGGTTTCATTTCCTAGTTATGTTGGAGTACCCATAACGTCATGCTCTTTTTCTTTTATGTTGTAAATCCTAATCAATTGTGTGAAATTATATGTAGAATTCTGTTGAATGTTTTTGACAATATTTGACTTCATATTTTGATTTGATATTTGTTTCGCACTCGTGTGTCATCTCAGTGAGACTTTTGTATTCTTCAACATATTTTAATCGAGAATAATAGCTTGAATTTCGATCTACCATATGACAGGCTGGTACGGTGGTTCAGATGCTAGCTTGGCAAACAGATGTCTGAGTATCATACCCTGGGTATGTCGGAGTATCCATACCGTCATGCTCTTTTCATTTAAAGCCACATTTACCTATCAATTGTGCAAAATCATATGTAGAACTTTGTTCATTTCTTTCGGCGAAACTTATATCCAATATAAGTAAAATAAGTAATTTTCTCCACTTGACAATGTGTTCACTCAGAGCATTTCCCAGGAAATCGTTTCGTCAAATCGAAAAATCGTTTCGTCAATAACGAAGAAAATTTCCATTTCATTGCAATATCCATTCATGCAATGCATAAACGGTTAGATCTTACTTGAAATGTTTCTTGTCACTAAGTATAAAGTTTCCAAATTCAGTAGATGTTTATTTAAATTTTACAATAAATTATTTTGATATTCTGAAGAATATTGGTTTTTTTTAAAAAAAAAAAAAAAAAAATTCCATTTAATAAAACGTATGTTGGAATTAAATTATCCTTTTTCCCGAGTTTATTTATGTTTTTTTGTCATTTTAGTTTAATAAAAATTATGGTTACGAAAAATGGAGTGATAAACTTATATTTACAATGCTTCTTTAATGGTCTCAATTGATTTCGGTTAAAAGTTTTTTTTAAAATAATCAATGTTAAATTTATTAATATAAAACATAAAACTTTTCGAATGAAATTATACAATTCCTAATTCAGACTATAAGTAAAGTTGTTACTGACTGGTAACTATGTAAAAAAAATACTGATTATTGACAAATCTCTCACACAAATATTGAGTTTATTGAGTCTGGTGCACCTTTGACACTTTTTCAGCCTTCTTAAATTAAAAAATAAAAATAGCAATACTTTTCATCATCTTTTCATATCATTTTAAGGTATTCAAATTGTTTATTTAATTAGACGTTTTTCAAATGTTACTGATTGGATCAGTTTTTAGATTGTCCGTTTCGTTTTGAAAATGTACCAGCATATTGTCATAACAACTGCTATCAATATGTAATAATGTTTATTTAGAAATAAAAATGATCCATTTCGACTGTAATACTAGTTTAATTTTTTTAGTTTTTTTTTTTATGTTTAAAAAGAATTTCATAAATTTGATGGGTATTTTTTAATCGAAATTAAACATATTAAATATTTATCGAGAATGTTTTTTCTAATTTAAAAGGAGAGTAAAATAGTACTTAGTTAACATATTTTCAAAAGAATGTATTCTAAAATCATTTTTTGAATCTTTATATAATGTGAAACTGCTTTGGTAAAATTATTTATTTCCTAAAACCTTTTTTTATAAATCTTATTATAATAACTCTTTTCCTGAAATAATACCTTAAAATGTAAATGATATACATTATAATACAATGATATACAATGTAAATGATATACTAGAATTATAAATGATGCAAATGCAGAATCAATTTAATTTTTATTTTAAAATTTTTTTTAATAAGTAAAATGAGATATATAAACTTTTTGTACTATAAAATATCACTTAACAATAATTTATAAGATGTGTAAATTTTAACACTTATTATAACAACACACTTATGCTAAAAAATAGTAATGAATAGATAAACAACACATTAATAATAAGAAGCAATTATCAAAAAGTAAACTAATTCACGTTATAAAGACTATATCCATCATATATTAACCCTCAAAAGTTAGAATAATGTCCGTCTAATGTTAAAAATATGTCAGCCAAATGTTACAACGACATCCGTTTTAGAATGAAAGTATGTCCGTCTAATATGTTAAATTGTTATCCATTTATACGATGTTCTTCAAATGTTAAATCATGACAGTAAAACTTCATTTTGGTCAATTATTACTCATCTCAATGTTAATTATTTTATACAAAAGCTCAGTATCTACCAAATAATATAAAAAAAGCAACATAAATTTTTTTTTTTTTTGTTCTAACTACAAAATAAGTATTTGCATGATTTTTTGCAAACACACTTTGCAGCTCATTAACATCAATCATTCAGGCCGCTCGTATGAATTCTGCACTCGTCTCACTCTGACCACAGTGTTGACGTAAAATATCCTCAGAGGTACAAGAAAAATAGATCATAGCCCCCTAGCCTCCGGGCTAACCGTAGGAGGTTTTCTTGGGTTTCCTCTACTTGATGGGACTAGAACTCTTGATGGAGTTAATGCAAATGTGGTTAGTTTCATCAAGAGTTCTGTAATTAACCATCAATAGTTAATCATCATTCCATAATCAAACATCAAAAAGCCTTCTACGAAGGCTAGTTTGTCCCGGTACTTGATCCCGGAGTTCTTTTATCTTCCGGGTTGGTTTCAAAATTATCAGGCTGCGGAGTTGATTATTGATAGTCGGAAACTCCAAATATTGGGTCGGCTATTCAACGATGGTTATAAAATAAAACATATAAATATGGTAATAAGAATATAATTTTGAAAACCAGAATTTCCAATAAACCATCACTAGAACAGATGGAAAATTACCAAATAAATTATTTAAATGCAGTAAAGTTTGGTATTAATATGTTTTTCTTTTCAATCTGTTCAACATAGGATATAAAATGTTTACTCAACCCTGTCCCGCCCCCGCCAGAGGGCATCCAGAGAGTACCGTGTGCAACACGGTAGAAACCTGTTACATTAAAACATTAAAGGTTGAAACAAAATAATATAAAGAGAATGAACATTAACATGAACATTAACATTAACCATTAGGTGACAGGTGAAGAGACAACCCGTCAGAAACAAACCATTTACAAGAGATGAACATTTACAGTTGAAATTCCCAGTAACAGTGAATATATTACAAATGGAGAGATGGTCAGTATACATGAGTGAATTGAGAACATCTTAGATTGAAACTTGTGAATTGAAAACATGATTATGAAAATACAGTGAATATGTCACAGAAGAAAAGTTGAAAATTGTACATAATCGATTTGGTTAGTCCAATAGTTCCGGTAGATTGTGTTCGAAATGATTCTTGATTATATGTTCGATTCCTTTGCTTATCCTTGGAAACTTCCAGTGACTTTTAATAGTGTTAATGTTCAAGTTGGGTGGAAAATACATGAGACGTAAGTCTCTAAAGCTCGGGCATTTAAATAGAATATGCTCTAAATCCTCAAGACAGTTACAGTTTTGACACTGATCTGATTTGTTGTGAAATCTTGCTTGGTACGTACCTTTGGTTCCATGGTTGGTTAAACATTGGTTTATATAAAAATTTGAATGGATGCTCCTATGATTAACTGTTTTAATAAATTCTTGGGTATGCCGTCCGTTATTATTAATGTTATCCCATTCGTTTTGCCAAATTAAAAGGTTTTCTTTAAAAATTTCCGTTTTTTTTTAATTTTTGGGTTTAATTTCATTTAAATCGATTTTCGGTTTTTCGCATGCTGACTTGGCCAGGCTGTCAGCCTCCTCGTTGCCACAGACGCCCGTGTGGGTCTTTATCCAATTTAATGTAATATTGTCCCTGATATTAACTTTGATCATTTTAGTCAGAAATTCTCTCTCCTCCGGACTACAGAGAGCCTGCAACCCGGAAGCAATTTTCCCTAATGTCGACTCCCGGGCACCTCCACTCGCCGCGGTTTTATTTGACAACTGTTTCATTGCCTTATCTAGTAACCCTCACTGAGAGGCAACCCTATGCTCGCCTCAATACAGCATTTGCAAAATTCGTAAACGAATCTTCGCGCTCTTAGATATTTTTAAAAGTTGCTTGTTGAATTAAGTGAAGATTTTATCCTCGTTTAAGACTAGAAAAATTCAAATAACGAGAAAAAATACTTCGTCCTTCTATAAAGAAAGAGGAAGAAAAATTTACATACACACAATTACTTCAGTTAATTACATAAATATTTCGGTTAAAATAAATTTTCAAATAGAAACTATTCCTGTAAATTAAATAAAAATTTGGAGTAATAAAATATTTATATCTTCAGAATAATCATTTTCTTTTGAATACCTTAATTAGTAAACTAAGTTTAAAAAAATAATCCCCTATATAAATCATCACATTATTAAGTGTTCATTTTTTTAAAGAAAAAAGTATCACAATTTTTTTTACGCAGTTTGAAAAATAATTCTTTTCATTTCCTTCATTTTTACCAGGTTTTTTCAATTATTTCTATTTTAGAAAAAATATGTATTCTTCAAAATGCTTACAATATCTTGAAAAAAAATTTCATATATTTTGTACTGAACAACTTTTGATTGACAATATTATCTTCATAAGAGAGTCTTCGAAAAAATTTGAAAATATTTTCATTAAATTTGTTCAAATATTTTCTGTAAAATGCGTGCTATTATGAAGAAAAAAAAAGGGGGGGGGAATATTTTTAGTAAAGCCATGGCATAAAGAAACAAATCTATGACATATTCACTACTATTTTCGTATAGTTAATTTATTTTTTATAACATCAAATCATATTTATTAAAACTTAAAATTGTGGCTGCTTAACTTTTTTTAATGTTTCTTAAATTTGTCAGGGAAAATTCCGATATTTTCCATTATTCTTGCTTCTATCACTATGATTTGTGTATATCTGAAATTACTCACCTGCTTTTTAATTGTTTCCTAATTAAATTTATCATATACACTCTATAACAAAAAAATCGACGCACACTGCCGAGCCAGATTACAATGGTGCTTGACTCGATCAGGCTGGAATGATGCCGACTGGTGACGTATAGTCTTTAGAGACGAATCCCGCTTCCAACTGTATGCTGACGATCATCGAAGACGTGTTTGGAGACGCACAGGGCAGAGGGGGGATCCTGCCTTCACTATTGCACGCCTCACCGGCCCTCAACAAGGCATTATGGTCTGGGGTGCCATTTCCTTTGACAGCCGGACCCCTTTGGTCGTCATTAGAGGTACACTTACTGCACAGCGTTACGTCGACGACATCCTTAGACCTGTTTTGCTACCGTTCCTTTTGCAGCCCCATGGGCTGGTTTTTCAGCAGGACAATGCCAGACCACATACGGCACGTGTTGCTATGAACTGTCTGCAAGCTTGTCAAACTCTTCCTTGGTCTGCCAGATCACCAGATCTCTCTCCCTTCGAGCATGTCTGGGATATGATGGGAAGGCGATTGCATCTGGCACGGAATGTTGATGACCTCGTTCGACAATTGGATCGATTTTGGCAGGAAATATCGCAAGAGACCATCCGGGAGCTTTATCGGTCTATGCCACGCCGTGTGGCAGCTTGTATCCAGGTTAGAGGCGGGTCAACACCTTATTGAACTTGTTACTGTAACTCTGCAATAAATTATTCAATTGTTCTGAAATTTTAATCATTTACTATTCTGTACATTGTCTTCCTATCCACCTATTTTCGTTTCAATCGGACAACTCCTTCTTGGTGCGTCGATTTTTTTGTTATAGAGTGTATTTTGCTATATATATTTATCCTTTCATTCTATGCTTCATTCATTTCATAACTTATCCATCTTGTAACTTTTTACTCATAATTTTATAACAACTTTAGCTTATTAGATTCTGTAACTCAACAATTGGTCTATATATTTTATAATTTTTTTATTCAATATTTGGGCTTCTGAATAAAATATGGAAAAAATACTATGAAAATTATTACATTTATTGTCACTCTAAAATGAGGCCTTTTTTTCCTCCTAAGTACGAACGCACATTTACAAACTTAAGGTAACGTAATTTAACACGATTCATCTATTTTAATAAGAACGATTCAGAGAAAAGCAGGATCAGAAAAAGTGAGATGTGTATTTAAATTTATATTCTGCTTCAAAAATGAGACACAGAAAACTTTTCTGTTATTATTTAATGGTATTCAATAGTCCTTAAAATTTCAAAAGAATTTGTTAGTTGCTCAAATCATATAATAGTCTCATTTGTAACAATTTGTTTTTTAATTTTTTTTTTACACAATAGCTTTTATTGTTTGTAATTTGCTTTAAAAGTTCAAACATTTATTCTTAGATTTTCATGCATTCTGTGCGTCTGAAAACTGTATGACCTATTTTAATTTATCTGTCCCTTGCAGAATGGTAATAATTGTTTCTTATTTGGTAATGAAAATCTTACTTTTGCTGAGATAACTAATCGCAAGAGTTTTGTTTTATTATCATAATCATCAATTATTTTAAAGAAAAGTGTAAGTCCTCAGCCTTTCAACCAAATTGCTTTAAAACTACTTTCTTTATTTAAAATAAATTGTTACGATTCTCTAATTTGACTCAATATCTTGTCTTTAATGAATCAGAAATAAATAAACAGATTGTCCTTAAATTGTTATACAGTTATGATATGAGAATGTCAAAGTTGATGCTTACTGTTTACATTATACATTTTTATTTTACAAATCATAAAAAGTTTTCTTTAATCAAAATTGTGTTCACCTCACAAATATACTTTAACTGCTACAAATTTTTAAGTCTTGGCGACCAAAGCTGTGGAATTGGCTAATACGTATAAAGGAATTTATCGTTTGGGACATAACATTTGCAAACAAGTGTCAAATCTATGTACGATTGTTTGAACGCAAATATTAGGCACAAATACTGCAAATGGGAATCATTACATCATATTTAATCATAGATATCAGTGTCAGAAAAGTGAAAAAGAATGAATTCATATATAAAGCTGACAGCAACAATCTCCTCATCATTACACACATATAAAAAGAAAATGCTTAAAACTCATAAATTGTGCAGTTACTTAAATGAAAGGTTTTAAAAACTAAACAATAAGGTACAAAACCCTGCTGCATTATTGAATATTGCGCCCACATACTTGGTAAAGACACCATAAGTTATTTGAAATAAATTTATAAATATAATTAAAAAGCTATAACCTACACCCACAACAAAGCTTTATCTTAAAAAGGAAACAAGAAACTAAGAAATAAATAGGTGTTTCAGGAAGTCCGTATGAAAAGAGACTGATAATACACAAAAACTTTGAAAGCAGCTAAATTTATTCACACCTCATGTTCACTCATGCGTTTTTTAAATTGTATGTTGCAAGTGAAGCATGCGCGAATTAGTATTCGAAGATTTTCGCGAGAAAATTTGAAACCCGACTTGGCTAATGTAACATTGGCGAATTTCGAAATACGGTGCCAAAGAAGTGCCCGGGAGTCGACAATGTGTAAAGTCGCAACCCGGAAAGAGAGTCCGAAAAAATTTAAAACTGGAAATTTTGTTATTATTCACCCAATGGATCGCCTGAAGGATTGCCAAGAGTTCTGCTTTAAAAACTGTCGCGAAGTTACTAATTCTAAATTTATAACTTTCTATGGGACTACCATAGCTATAAACCACAAAAGCGCATCCTACTCTGTACTCTTTATTGTATATCAGTCTAGATCCATCCGTGTAGATTTCGATTCCTTTCCCTGTTGGTAGATCATAATTGTATTCTATTAATTTTAATTCAGTTGGATGTTTTAAAGGGAGCTCGATTTTATCTATTGGATTGTTGTTGTATAGGAATAGGTTATTCATTTCCACTTCCGTTTCGATGGTTAATTCTAAAAGGATTACTCCTGCTAAAACTTCGAGTGCCGTGTTTGACGTGGTTCTGTAAGCCTTTATTATGTTTAGAAGTGGGATACGCTCGATCTTTTTGAACCTATTAATGACTCTTACCTGTTTATTGTACCATATTTCCGCACCGTAAGAAACAATCTTGCTATCACTATTGAGAAATACATATTTACGGATTTTTGGGCTAATCCCCCAGTCGATCCCTGAGCATCGTTTCAATTTAGAATAAAACAAATATATTTTGTCGATTGAGATAATTCAAATGTGGTAACCAGGAGAGCTGACAGTTTAGTTGAAACCCAAGGTACGTAATGGTGTTACTAATTGGTATGCTATGGTTGTATAGTTTGACAGTTGGTTTTCTACTTATTTTCTTATGTTTGGTCAACACAAGAGCTTGGGTTTTTTGTATGCTAAAACGTAGATGATGATGTTCTGCCCCTTTCTGGTATTTTCCTAGTATTTCCGTAGCTTGCGGGCCCAGTCTGCCTAACGCTGTCCCTGTGACTAGTATAAAAAAGTCATCTGAAAATGCCACCACATTTTCAATTTGCTCCCGGTCCTCAGAGAGGATCTGATCAGCTACAGTAAACCACAGGATAAGACCTAAGCTGGATCCCTGTGGCACTCCACACGTGACCGTGTGCTCCACTTCGCCGTCTTCGGATTTATGTACTATTTTCCTATTGTTGAGAAAGCTTCCGATCAGGTTGAGCAAAGTACCGTTACAATTAGAGCTAATTAGTCTTTCCAGAATATTTCGCCATCCAATCGTGTCAGAGGCTCCCTTGATATCCAAGGAGACCCCTAACGTGTATTCTCCCCTCTCTTTTGCCGTGCTCACTATTTCCAATACCCTCTTCATTGCTGTCGTCGTGGATTTATTTCTGTCGTCGTGGATTATATTCCGAAAACCATGTTGGTCATTATTAAGCAAATTGTTGGATTCTAAGAACTACGCAAGTCTAGTGGTCAAAAGCTTGTCGAGCACCTTCGCCCCACCGGCAGAAGGGAGATAGGCCTATATCCCTCAGGTATAGACAAATCTTTCCCCGATTTTGGGATTAGTATGAGTTTCGCCTTTTTCCAGATAGTTGGAAAGTGTGACAACTCCAGGCACCTGTTCATCAATTTCAACATGATATTCGGCACGATTCCATGTAAAGCCTTGATCACCTCCGGAGGAATACCATCCAAGCCAGGTGCCTTGTTGCTTTTTAATCTGCTGACCGCATATTTGACTTCCGTGGCTGTACATGGCTGGTCCAAATTACAATTCTCTGCTCTAGGTAGCGTCTCTGGGCTCCTTGTTTTGAAGTGGTACTTAATAATAGTTTGTATTGTTTCAGATTTAGTCTCAGTTAGTGAGCCGTCTATCCTCTTCATCTGTGACATATAGCTACAGTAAGGATCTTTATTTCTTGCAATTTGGTAAGGTTTGCCAAAACACTCCTGTTTTGTGACGATTTGCAGAATCTCTCTAAGTAATTCTGTCTTTTGTTTCACAATTTGCTTTTTATACAGGGCTTTTTCTTTTTTGTACTCGATTAGTCTATGTTGTCTTATTGTTAGTTCCCTCTCTTTTTGATATCTTTTGCGCTTTGCCCTTAATATTTTCCGCTGTATGGCTAAATGCAGGGTCCACCACTTTGGACTTTTCTTATAAATCTTTCCCTTTTGCTTTTTACTGATCTCGCAAACTTGGATCACCTCCTTTGTAAAGTCCTCTACCGTCTCATCCAGTTTGTCGATAATGTCAATCATGTTTAGTCTCCTATCCCAATCACGTGTCTTTCCATTAATCCGTATTGTGAAATTGAAAAGGTTAAGATCTTAGTAATTAATTTTGTTTGTTTTATTAATCATATTTCCACTATATTTTATTTCCATTACCAGTAGCTTATGGTCGCTCAATGATTCTCTATTTTCGACCCTCCAGTTTTGTACATTTAGTGCTTCAGAGTGCAGGGTCAGATCAATCCAACTCTTCCCTATGGTTGAGCTGAATGTCGGTGGTGAATCTGAGTGATTAGCTGTCTCCAAATTCATGAGCACCACGAATTCAGAGATTTCGTGTCCTCTGGGGTCGTTAGTGCCTCCTCATTACATATTCTTCGCATTGAATCCCCATTGATTAGAAAGTCTGTATCCGAGTGTTTGTAAATTATAGCCTAGATTTTATCCAATGTCGGTGCCAGTGGAGCTGATGGCGGGACATAAGCTGATATGAAATAGAATCTCTTCTTGTTACGGTTAATTTCCGCTACTACTAGATCTCTTTCGATAATTATAGGAAAAGCACTTATCACTCCTTTCCTCAGAATAATCGCACTTCTTGGTCTATCTCCAGATGCTATCACCTGGATGCTGGACTGGAAGGCAGTGATATGTCCGTCTCGGTTATAGTATGGCTGGTTTAGGGAGCCGATTGTGAGTTCCAATGAGACGAAATCCGCTGAATGCTGTAAATTTGCGCTGAGGTTAATGTGTGAGATCCCGATGCCTGTGTCGCATCTATCCATAATTCATCTTCTTTACTAGTTTTTTTCCCACTGTAGTGATTCGCAGTTCTTGTGTCTTGCGCTGTGATCCGTACTAAGTCTCAATTGATGCTGCTCGTTAGTCGAGCTACAGTTTATGCAGTTGGCCTTATTTTTGCAGTTCTCTATATTATGCCCAGTCTGGCCACAGTTTGCGCAAGCCCTTTCTTCCTTGCAATACTTTGCAACATGGCCGAACTTATAGCATCTGTAGCACTGCGTAACTCTTAGGAATTCCTTAACTCTGACTCTTGTCCATCCGAGGTTAACCTTCCCCATATACATGATTTTGTTGAACGTCTCTAGGTCGACCTCCACTATCCAGTGGTTTCCAGAACGTGCTCTGAGCGAGGAGCAAATTTTCATGTCCGCATTCTCCAGCACAGAGTTTTGGCTCTTCATCTTAGTGATTAGATTCTCTCTATCTATGTCCTCCAAGACATCATATAGTATCACTTTTGGGTTGATGGATTTCGGTTGAGTGCAGTTTACTTCGTCTTTTAGTTTTCCCTTCTCGATTTCTTGTTTTAATTTTTGAATGTCGTTCTCACTAGACAATTGTTTTACGATGCCTCTTATTCCGATTTTGTTTATTCTTTTTACCCCCAATTTCAATTTAATTGGGTCTATTGAGCCAATTATCTTATTCTTTGTCTCATCTGATGTTTGTTCTTCATTGTTGGTATAGACCAGCAACACGTGTTCTTTCCCGCCTGTTTCCTGTATCTGTATTCCAGCATCATGTGTACGTTCCCGGTCATTTGCAACAATTGAAGCGTAACTTAGCTTACCGCTTTTGAGTTGCTCCAATTTCTCATAAAGACGGCCGCTTAATTGATTAATGATTGCATGTTCCCGCTAAAAACATGAGTCCTTCTCTGTCCTGCTTGTTCATTCTACTTGCCTTGCTAGCTATAATCGAGCTAAACTGCGTTTGTGTTGTAATCGCTTCACTTATGAAGTCCCTCTTTGGATCGATTGCATCCGGATCAATGGCCGTCAAGTCGGCTCCGGGCTCGAAGTCATCATCCTCTGTATCCGTCCCTGGGTTCGAAGAGTCCACCAGAGTTTTGGGATAACTCCCTATGACTCATTCAATGGAGACAATCCGGAGACAATCCCCTAAGGGAACTTAAAAATTTGTGGTGTGGGAGTGAAATCCTGAAGAACTTAAAAGTCGTCTAGTTGGACACGACCCCCGAAAAAAGTTGTAAATCTTCAATTTGAAAACGTCCCCCAGAAAACTTGAAAAACCACAATTTGGTAACAACCCCTAAGGGCTTGGCAACAAAACTTCAATTTGGGTCTAGTCCCCTAGTTCATCGGTCTTCAACCAACAGCAAAATGGCGAAATCACAAAAAGTATACAAACACACTGGAATCAAGAAAGTAGATGATAGTACTCACTTGTTTTTATGCGTAATCCGTATATTAACTTCTTACACAGTAGAATTTATCACACATAACTAATCACATACGATATTAGCTGTTTAATTAGGTAAATAAACATCGATACAACACAGCGATCTCCGACGCCATCTTGACGAGTTTTGGGGAAAAGCTTCAAACACAATAAATATTACACACAGCACCACTAAATCAACCACACAGCTCTATACAATCATACTTCAAGTAAAACTCACAAAAATAGTACAGTATTCACATTAATAATAGTATTTTTACTTAAAAATCCCCTGCCAACAAAAAACACAACCTTCATCGGCTACATCCAATCTCCCCATCCATAGGTTATAAAATATAAAAACTTTCTGCCTTATTGTAAGCCTCCGTTACTAGCTTGGAATCTTGATATTGTGTAATAATCAACCCAATATATTTTCGCCATCACTTTTTACGTGTTTGAATAAAGTACAGTTTCAAGGGCTTGAATAATGATTTGTCTTACTGTTGGAGTAGATGTTTCATGCATTCTGGTAGATATAAGATAACTGATTCTGCCCTTACTAGAAAATAAGGTATTTTTGAGGGGATTGACAGATGTAAAAAAAGTACACCTGAGGTAGAAAACGAGGTTATGTTTTGCACCGAAAATAACATCATTAATAAATCTCAATTTCACCTTCATTTACACTACTCAAAATCAACCTCTTACATAATTCAGAAATAATTTTAGTTTAGATCGAGTGAAAGTATTTACACCTCATATATACGTATTTGCTTAAAGTGTAGAAAAAATAATCCGTACACCTTAAACAAAACCTCCCTAAGCTTTAAAATAGGTTTCCATTAACCTCAAAACAACTTCAAGTGTAAGTAAAACAACTTGATTATACACCTTGGGTGGGAGGTTGATCTTTTAATGTTGTTTTTGTAATCAACTTTCAATATATCTCAGATCAACCTTTACACCTCAAAACAAAGTCAAGCAAATATTTCTGACTGAAACTCAGACAGCGACTCCTGAAAAAATTTTCTCAACTCCAATTTCTTGATTTGGATTCCAACTATGGCTTCAAAGCCATGTGGTTTAAATAATAACGACAAATTTTATACAGCTATCTGTATTATATTAAAGCAATTAAGGTAAAATATTGAAAACATATCTGTTTAACGTTAACACAGTGCCGGTAAAACGTTAAACCGTTATCTGTCTAATGTTCAAACAATTAAGCTCAAAATTTAAAAACATATACTTTTAACGTTAAAACAGTAGCGATCAAATGTTAAACCGTTATCTGTCTAATGGTAAAACAATTAAGCTTAAATATTGAAAACATATTCGTTTAAAATTTAAACAGTAGCAGTCAAATGTTAAGCCATTTTGCGTCCAATGTTAAATATACTAAGCTCAAATATTGAAAACACATCAGTTTGAGATTCATCTGAGTTGGAGCCTGAAACATTTGCTTGACTCCGACTCCGGTTAGTTGGAAGTTAAGTTTTACAAGTTAAATAATTGAGCTTAAAGTTTTAACATTAGACACAGAACGGTTTAACATTTGACCGTTACTGTTCAAACGTTACACTGATATGAATTCGTGTTGCATTTGATTGTTATTGTTTAAACCAGGGCTTTGAAGTCAGAGTTGAGATCGGAATTAAGGAGTTGGAGATGAGAAAAATTTTCAGGAGTCGTGGTCCTGAAAAACTTAAACCGTTATGAGTCAAATGTTAAAACAATTAAGCTCAAATATTGAAAACATATCTGTTTAATGTTTAGGTAATAATCATCAATTATTAAACCGCAGTGTGTCCAATGTTAAAACAATTAAATTCATACATTGAAAACATATTTATTTAATGTTTAAATAATGACGGTCAAATGTTAGATAGTTATCGGTCAATTGTTAGATAGTTATCCGTCAAATATTGAAACAGTACCTATCTGTAAATTTACACCTAATTCTGAAAAAGAAAATGATAGTTGAAAATTCTTTTTCCACAATTATATTCAATCATATTTTAGCAGCAATATTATCTGAAAGGTAATAAAACTAACAGGTTTTATGAATTTTCAAACGAGCGCATAAAAATTCTAACGTTAATTGCACATAATATTAAAAGACCTTTTTTAATGAGTTTCTTTAGTTTTTAACGTATTAATTTTTTTTAAATTTTTTTTAGAATAGACAGCTGCCTTTTTTGAATTAACACAAAACCTTAATTAAAACTCCATTTCGTCATTTCCTTGCGAATGGATTATTAAGTAAAGTAATAAAGAATGTAAGCTTTAGAGACAGTGAAGAGAAAAAGAAAGGATAAATATATCGTTGCTAACAAGACGAAATGAACTATTTCAGTTGTTCTTTTTTTTCTTTCGATGAACGAGGAACAGTACTTGTCTGTGTATTTTCATTAAATTTTCTTTTTGTGCTCAATTTAATTATGGATTTTAAAAACTCACGTAGTTAAATAGTATAGGGAGTTAAAACAGTATATAGGTCAAAGATCACTCTAGTTAGACTCTTTGTCTACTTATTGGTTGTCATTTTCACTACGATTTTGTATTTTACTACCGTGTTTGAGAACTGGAATCTTGTAAACAAAATTTCAAAATTTCGGACTAGCTAGATCGCTTAAATCTCTACTTATCCCCGTGTTTGATTAAAATGCAATTTTCAAATACTTTCTGACAGTTTGGGATCCCTTATTCCGTCATAAATTTTTATGGTCAAAGAAAATCCTTTCATGTCTATCGAAAGTAATGCGCCTTCCGTTTTCCATTTTAGTTCAATAGTTGGGGAGCTAAAACAAAGTCAATTTGAAGGGGGGGAAAATGACAGCAATGTTTTTTTCTCTCCTACGGTCTCAATATGAATTATCTAAGTTTTTCCCTGCCTCCGGGGAGGTAAGAATCGAAGTCAAAAAACGTGACCTAAAATGAGGTGTTTTTTTTTTGTTTTTTTTTTTAATATTTATTTTTTAAGATTCCTGATATGGGGCAAGTAGTTATCGACAATGCCAACCTTCATCTATCAAAAGGTACCTCAAGACAGAATCGAGTTAACATGTCTTTTATACTAGAAAATTTATGTTCAATAATCGTAGTGGTAGTTGCGCCACAATACTCCACTAGAATTTTATTAGGGATAGAATTCGAAGAACGTACACCATTAGTTGCCGTATTTGTGAAAGACCGGGAGAGCTGTTCACCAGATTTTGAGCCCTTGTGGTGAGAGATATATTAAGTTCACCGAGTTCTGAACGTTCGTCGTGAGAGCTGTATTAAGTTCACGGTTGTGTGCGTAGTCTCACCTGTGTTGCTATTGGCTGTCGAATGTGAGCAGGATCCTGTTGTGTGTAAATAAGACCGAGAAGCATTGGCGTGAATAGGACAATGTCGTAGTCACAAATAGCAAGTCAACTGTTCAGTGGGGATCATCCATCGAAGAAGGTGTAACTGCCGAGGTCACGAATGTGAGGCGAGTAGTTATCAACAATGCCAACCTTCATCTATCTAGAGGTACCTCAAGATAAAATAGAGTTAACACGTCTTATATATTAGTGAATTTATATTTAATAATCGTAGTGGTAGCTACGTCACACCTAGTAAGCAACGCTCATCACAAAAAAAATTTAAATACAACATGTAATTTCGCATAAAATAAGTGACAATATATGTTTTGTTTCAAGTATCAAAAATCGAGTTAAAGTAGGATTTTCTACACGGAAATCTCCTCTAACCCCACTTTACTAGCATAGTTCTGACGTAAGAAATTGCCGATAACAAACAGTAGCAGCTAAAAATAAGAAGAACACACTTTCATAAAGCTATAGCCATTCTGAAATCCATTGTGAATGTTGTCCTAAATTGTCATTTTTAATACAATTTTCATTGCCCAGTAGTTATTTTCAGCCCAATTTTTCTATTAATGGTAACTTTTTTGACGTCAGTGCGACATCTGTTATTCTACTTCATTAAATTGCGTTAGTTCAAACAAAAATAAAGTGACAACCGATTATTAAGATAATGAATTTTAATTTTAAACAATAAAACTACCCTTCTGTTTGTGTTACATTAATGTAATGAAAGTTCGATATAACGACGGCAATCATCCAATAGTTGTAATAACGAGAGACGAGTGTACAAAAATATAATAAATATTTTTTTCTAACTAGTTTGATAAACTTCACGATACTTATCTAAGAAATAAGAAATAGCAAGTTGGAAATAGCAGTTTTTTTTTTTAGCTTGTGAATAAAACACACTTAAGAAGATGAGGATTTGACGAAAATAGAGGATAGAGTTTTCAGAGAAAATAAATATGATTGATAACTCTGTTATATCTCTCGAAAAGAAACTTTCAGGTAGCGAATGCCTCCCTCCAATGAATGCAAATATGACTAATGCGGCTTTTTGCAAGACATTGCAATTTCCGCTTTTAATTACCTATAAATATAAGTTTTGATTATAGACCAATATCACCTGGAATAAGAATCTAGGAAGTCTAACTCTTTCAAAAGGATTTCAAAGTGTTTCAAATTTACTGTGAGATAACTTTAATTTAATTTAATTATTTTTTTTAAAATTTAGCTATAATTTGCTATGAAATTCTCTAATAAATAAGACGTGTTAACTCGATTTTATGTTGAGGTACCTTTAGATAGATGAGGGTTGGCATTGTTGATAACTACTCGCCCCACATTCGTGACCTCGGCAGTTATACCTTCTTCGATGGATGATCCCCACTGAACAGACTTGCTATTTGAGACTGCGACATTGCTTTACGCCGTTGCTTCTCCGTCTTATTTACACACAACGGGATCCTGCTCACATTCGACTGCCAATAGCAACACAGGTGAGACTACGCACACAACCGTAAACTTAATACAACTCTCACGACAAGCGTTCAGAACTCGGTGAACTTAATATATCTCTCACCACAAATTATGAAGCTAAAAATTGTTTTTGTTTCCCCCTGCAACTATTAACCCATTAAAATCCTGCTTTAATTTAACATCCTTTCCAACACTATCATTAAGTGCATTTAACATAAAAACTATTTTTTTTAATTCCAAATGTGACACATTGTTTTACCATATTGAAGGACACTCTTTCAAAAATCGTGAGAACATTTGAAGGTGAATAAAAAAAATCTGTTGACACTCCTGGTCTAGAGCATTTCCTTTTTTCGATTCTTTAAGATCTCCATCGCAAAAGGATGAAACAGACAGTTTTTAGACAGATATTATTGGTGTTGTCTAAATTTTACTGCTACAGAAATTGTTTCGTCAGATCTTTCAGTTTTAAGGATTTTAAAAACAGGAGATCTGTTACTACATACGACTAGCTGGAATTTTAATACATAGAGGTCGGACAATCCAATTCCTCAGAAAGAAACAAGGAACAGTTTACTATACATACACAATATAAACATGATCAAGATAACAAAAGAAACAGGAAAAAAGCACAGGTTTTTTTGTCTTTTATTTCACCGGGTATATACTTACACAGAAGATCAATTCAACTATTAGTGAATATACATAGTTTTCTTTTTTTTTTTAAAAAAAAGGAAAACTGCTCAAATGTGAAATGACTAGTTGTAGGGTTAAGTAACAAAAAATATATTATCTACAATATGATGTACACAAGGCAGAGGATAATACTACTACTAAAATAAAAGCGTGGGTGTTTTTTCACGAGCCTTTTACCGTTTACAAATTGAATATTAATGAGTTCAAAGATGCCCTCTAGTGATGACTTCTGATTCTTCCACACAAGTAGTTCATAAAAATTCTAGCAGTTGGCGATTTCACCACCAAGTGTCTGAGACTCATAACTAAACTTGGGCACGTAAGAAAGTGTTCAGCATTCATGATGACCACTTTACAGATTTGACAAATATTTGATAGGACATAAGGTTACTCGCGTCCGTGATATTTCTTAAATCACGCGAGTCTTTCGGGTGACGGCGTGTGCTAAATGAATTATAACCAAGGCTCATTATGAAATAGGAGGGTTTTTTTAAAGTGATTTCGAAATCGCATTCCATTCAAACCAGCATCACATGCGCTAAACAACTACGTTTTGCAATGAACATCGAAATATCTCTTAAAGACTTATTATGTTATACAAGCAGGTTACGATACTTTATTTACGTCACGCTAGAGCTGCACATTGGGCTATTGGCGACTGTCTGGGAAACATCCCTGAGGTCTGATCCGAAGACTTGCCATCGCATTTTTGATTCTCTTCAGAGGGGATCCAATATGACAGTTTTTGAGGAATAAACTATCCTTCCAATACATCGAGCTTGATCTATAATGGATTTAAAGTTCCTTTTTATCAACATATAAATAAATATATAAATCAATATATTTAATATTTCATCAATACATCTTTCCAATAACATTATTCACAATACAATTAGTTCTTTAAAGTCATCACTGAGCTCGTTTTAATCTTTTTCCAAAATGATTAACATCTCTTTCATTTCTGTCTCATTCAAATACTGTTCAACATTTTTTTTACATATCTATTTTTATTAGGTTTAATGATTTTCCAACTTTTTACTGATCCAATTCAGAATTTTTCCCAACTTCATACATTTTTTTTCAAATGCACTTTGCAAAACTAGTTCATAGGCTTGATGAAGAGAAAGGAATTTCTCTCTGGAAGCTCTGTAAAATACCAGTTCCTTTTTTAGTTTTATATATTAACTGTATAAATAAACGATCAACTCTACGAAATAGTTTGCTGAATCCGTTTGAATGGCGGAGACTAATGGTGGCTGGCCGTATGAAAAAATGACTTATTGTCCTAATTTCGCGGTTTAATAATAGAGCGTTCTCCTTCCAATGAGGCGAACTGGGTTCGAATCCCAGTCGAATCCTGCATCTGGCTTGCACCGACAACAGCGTTGACGTGAAATATCCTCAGTGGTAGACGGATCATAGGTTAGAGTTCCTTTGCCATCAAATGTGGGAGGTTCTCGTTGTATTCCTCTATATGTAACGCAAAAGGGGATTAGCTCCATTAAAAAGTTCTCCACGAAGGCAAATTTCTCCAAATACTCGATCCAGGAGTTCCCTTGTCTTCTGGATTGGGTTCAAAATTACAAGGCTATGGAGTTAAACATTAGAAGTCGTAAACCCATAAAACCACATTAGGTCGGCTGTTTAAAGATGGTTATAAAAAAAATAATATAATATAAGAATACGTATGCATAATATATGCATATGCAAAACTAAATGGATGCTTGAAATAGTAATGTTTGTTTTTTATTCCTTCTTTTTATATTGGCCTTCCTGGCCGAGTGCACTGCTCCACCAAAGGCTATATAGAAGGGAGGTAGCGAGTTTCCCACCTTAACCCTGAATGAATCTTTGTAATCTTTTTCTCCAACTTATATTATCTGTTTTTTAAGCTGACTAAGACTTGAATGAACACACAGACCTTTATATACAGTAAAGATAAATAAAATGAAACTTTCAAAAACTGCTTTATTTATGCAAATAAAAATAGGAATCAGAAATTAAAATGCACGTCAAGATGTCTAATATTTATACAACATTATACAGACAAATCAGTAGTAGATTCGTTCTTCTTTAGCATTAAAAACTATTTGAAGCCGTCTTGGCAAAGATTCAACGAAAGACTTGAGAGTCGAATATTTTTTCGTCCCATATTTTTACCAAATCTTTCTTTAATTTTTTAACTGTCTTTTATCCTTCTTTTTCAAGTTTATTCTTCATCATTCTCCACAAACTCTTTCTGAGACTGAGATCAGGGAATAAGGCAAGCCACTTTCCATCATCATCATCCAGCCGTTTTGTGGTTTGTTTTTAAGTACGATGTTTTGTTGGAACAGAAAAGATAAAGTGTTTCCATATTGCAAAGGAGCTTTTGCTAATTGTTCAGAATTTCGATGATCATTTTCTGTGTACAAAGCATGATATTCTACTCTTATTATTTCCTGAGAAGATGAGAAGATCGTGGTCTTTTTTAAGCCCCTTTGTTGTTTTTTTACGCGGTTGTTTCTTAAGAAAAATGTTCCTATGTTTTTCCCAATTATTTCTATCAAGTTTCGGACGCCATGTATAAACATACTTATTTTCGTTTGAAGTTCCGTTCTACTTTTCTTTCTTTTTTTTCTTTCTTTTTTTTACCTGGATATAATTCTTCACTCAAATCAAATTTTTAAAATGAAATATATTTTTAAAAAAATAATTCTGATTTGTATTGAGTAATTATGTTCAGTAATTTAATTATCTTATAACATCTTTTATATGTAAAGTAACATCGAGACAAGAATCATCAAAATTGCAAAACTTAGAAAAGCTTAATTTTTTCTTTGTTGCTCCGTACTGTATAAGTGTAACAAGAAATAAATAAATTTATTTTACATACGTGCAAGCTCATGTCCTCTGTACAAAGAATGATCAGTTGAAGACTAAATTAGAGAAGTTGACCAATTAACCAAATTGAAGAACAGATGGGACATAAATTATGAAAGACAGCACAACATTATTGAACTCATTATCTTCATGTTTCAGAGCGTTTTACGGACGGACAATAAATCACGCTCACGGAGGTCCCAATAATGTTTGATGTATGATTGTCAATCAATCCCATGGACCTTCCTCACCATGTAATATATCTGTTCCGCTAAGCGATGTGAAGCGTAGAGGTAGCTGGTTCAAATCGCACCATAACACTTGATGTTTTCTTCGTGATGTCTTTCTCAAACTTGAATTATCTATTTCTCAAGTTTGAGAGAGACAAGTGTTTTTAAAACATTATTTGTATTTGTAAGTAAACCCGCATATGCATGGGAACAAATAATAAGATCACCCTGCCCCCATAATTGAAGCATTAAACAGATTACCTGATTCATCCGAGTTTATTATCTTTAAAATATTTTAAATAAACAATTGAATGCATCATTCTTGATCCCTTTGCCCTCTGTTATTATTGATAAATATATTAGGAAAAGAAATAATTGATCGTTTTTTAACTTCTATCAACCATTTTTATATTCCGCCATTTTAAATCAACCGTACCAAGATGATCAAATTATAAGTTTTATTAGCATTTGTCCCGGTAACTGCTGGGTATTGGAAAAAATACTAAAAAGAGGTCTATTAAAATGAACTTCAATTTAGGTGAAATACTAAAAATTTACAACTTGCATTCTTCTTATTAAGAGGAAGTAATTATGGCTCATGATACGAAACTAGTGGTAGTCCAGGACTGGTCAGTAATTACGTAACAAAATTAATAAAAAAACATACCTCTATGAAATGACAATGACGAGGAAGTTGTGGTGGATTTACAACATTATCTTTTGTGCACAATGTAGAGATTCAGGTGTAGTCAAGTAACGAAAACTATTATGTTGTTCACCAAAAATTCTTTATTTTGAGGATTATTAGAACACAGCTTCACACATTTCCTTGAGGGAGGATATTTTTGAAAAAAAACATTTTGCACACATCTTCTTAATTTTTAGGATATTGGCACACTTTTGAAGCGATGGGCATCTGGAGCGGAAGGCATGGTACATAAAAGAAATTAGTCAACCACTGGAGGCGGACACCGCATCTCAAAAAAACAGAAATATGAGGATCTATAAATGTAGAAGCCAAAATCATCTTGGCGAAGCAAATTCAACCAGCAAACATGGCGTAAAGGACCACGCCATGACAAAAAAATTCCAACCTCAGTGGGAGGAGGGAGAAAGATAAAATCTCCGTTAGGCGGAGAAAAAGTTGAAGGAGACAATCTGGAACTCGAATGCTATCGATCAATTTTAGCGCCCGATATTTATACTCTCTGGAAAGAGTTGAAGTTAAATTACTTAAAAATTGCAAGTTAAAGTTGAATTTCCTACAATTACTGAGTTGAGGAGTTACACTCAACGTTTAAAAAAAGGGTTCTCGATTGAAAGTGAAGAAACAAGATGCAGATTACTTTGCACAGGCATGGAGATGAAAGGGACCGATAAGCAGGTGCTGGAAAATTCTAGGGAAAAGGGAGGGGTCAAAAGAATGGAAAAGGAATTTTATGGGGAGAGTGTCACAATTGCCTGAATCAATAAGGGGAGAGAGGAAACGGGTGAAGAAATAAGGATTTGTATCAGAAATTAGCAAACATTACGATTTGGATGTAAAAAACATGAAATTAAATTAAAAATTGTGACTCAATGTCACATTATACCCGCCACTGCAGAAAAAAATTTTGAAGAATTTTTTTTTTTTTTTATTTATTTATTTTTTTTCGAAAAAAAATTAATTGCTAAAGTGAAAAGCTTATACCAAAAGATTTCAAAGGAAGGGGTTAAATTAATTATTGACAGCCTGCCACTCCAGTCTACCACTTCTCCACTTACAAATGGTCAGTTGTTACATCAAGAACTACATGTCAAACAATTTGATAGTAAATTAGTCTAAAATAAGGAAAGCTGTGCCCTTAACATAAAACATACAAACAAATAGTATCACAAAACATACACATTAACAGCTCTACATGGCTGATCTGGAAAAACAATCTTAATTGTTTGCTAAATAAAGAAAAAAAAAACGAGAAAAACAATCTTAATTGTTTGCTAAATAGAGGAGTAAAAAAAAAAAAAAAACACAAAAACAATCTGAATTGTTTGTAGCATGAAACAAACTGTTGACATTCAATGGTCAACCTGAAACACAAATTAACACAAGAAGCATTGTTGTATGCTAATGTATACAATACTCATTACATACCCGTATCAAGAAGGAATCATTCTACCTGAAGTAGGATGCAAAACTAATCTCCAGAAACATAGCATTATGGAGATGAAAATAAATGAGTATTTAAAAAATATCACTTATTAATGTGAAAATAATTTTGAGGTAAAAACATTAACTCAAATTGTTCCTTGTAAGAAGGAATGAAAAATAAATTGATTTGTTTGCAGAAATTAGAATGAGAAAAAAAATTGGAAAATTGCAAACAAACAAAAAAATCAGGCTACCGTTGTAGACTGAGAATACTCCGAGTTTAACGAATGAGAAAAAAAATTTGTACAAAATTTTGTACAACAATCCATTAAGTGAATTTTTTAAAAAAAAAACACTAAACCAATCAAAGAAGATCGATAATTATTATTCCGAGTTAAAACGACAAAAAAATTGGATACACCAAATGTATACCCAACAAACTCAAAGTCATAGTGAGATAAACTAAGTGCAAAAAAATTAATTAAGCTTTAAAGATTAGCAAAAAACTTGGAAAAACATTAAATTAATGTAAGAAAAAAAAACAAAAGCAAAACATTAAACTTAAAAACTTAACAAAACTGTACGGGACCTTAACACGTGAAAGAATCACAAAAATTAATCTCACCTAACCTTGGAAAAAAAAACCATGCTTAGTAAAAACAACAAAACAAAACCTTGAACATTACATAAAAAAAACATTGCCTAAAAAATTGCTGAACAAAAAAAATACACAATTAACAGATTCAGCATGAAACATTTGCAAAACATTACTTAAATTATGACCAACCCAGTCAAACATTTACTTGTAGTGATATAAATTTTTAAAAATGAAATAATCATAATAATTGTTATTGTTACATTTGTTTTTTTTTTTTTTTTTTGAAAAAGCATTATAAGATTTAGTGTACACCATATATTGATTGTGTAGAAACATGCATAAAAAGATCTTGTATGACTCTTGTGAAATACTAAAAATTTACAACTTGCATTCTTCTTATTAAGAGGAAGTAATTATGGCTCATGATACGAAACTAGTGGTAGTCCAGGACTGGTCAGTAATCACGTAACAAAATTAATAAAAAAACATACCTCTATGAAATGACAATGACGAGGAAGTTGTGGTGGATTTACAACATTATCTTTTGTGCACAATGTAGAGATTCAGGTGTAGTCAAGTAACGAAAACTATTATGTTGTTCACCAAAAATTCTTTATTTTGAGGATTATTAGAACACAGCTTCACACATTTCCTTGAGGGAGGATATTTTTGAAAAAAAACATTTTGCACACATCTTCTTAATTTTTAGGATATTGGCACACTTTTGAAGCGATGGGCATCTGGAGCGGAAGGCATGGTACATAAAAGAAATTAGTCAACCACTGGAGGCGGACACCGCATCTCAAAAAAACAGAAATATGAGGATCTATAAATGTAGAAGCCAAAATCATCTTGGCGAAGCAAATTCAACCAGCAAACATGGCGTAAAGGACCACGCCATGACAAAAAAATTCCAACCTCAGTGGGAGGAGGGAGAAAGATAAAATCTCCGTTAGGCGGAGAAAAAGTTGAAGGAGACAATCTGGAACTCGAATGCTATCGATCAATTTTAGCGCCCGATATTTATACTCTCTGGAAAGAGTTGAAGTTAAATTACTTAAAAATTGCAAGTTAAAGTTGAATTTCCTACAATTACTGAGTTGAGGAGTTACACTCAACGTTTAAAAAAAGGGTTCTCGATTGAAAGTGAAGAAACAAGATGCAGATTACTTTGCACAGGCATGGAGATGAAAGGGACCGATAAGCAGGTGCTGGAAAATTCTAGGGAAAAGGGAGGGGTCAAAAGAATGGAAAAGGAATTTTATGGGGAGAGTGTCACAATTGCCTGAATCAATAAGGGGAGAGAGGAAACGGGTGAAGAAATAAGGATTTGTATCAGAAATTAGCAAACATTACGATTTGGATGTAAAAAACATGAAATTAAATTAAAAATTGTGACTCAATGTCACATTATACCCGCCACTGCAGAAAAAAATTTTGAAGAATTTTTTTTTTTTTTTTATTTATTTATTTTTTTTCGAAAAAAAATTAATTGCTAAAGTGAAAAGCTTATACCAAAAGATTTCAAAGGAAGGGGTTAAATTAATTATTGACAGCCTGCCACTCCAGTCTACCACTTCTCCACTTACAAATGGTCAGTTGTTACATCAAGAACTACATGTCAAACAATTTGATAGTAAATTAGTCTAAAATAAGGAAAGCTGTGCCCTTAACATAAAACATACAAACAAATAGTATCACAAAACATACACATTAACAGCTCTACATGGCTGATCTGGAAAAACAATCTTAATTGTTTGCTAAATAAAGAAAAAAAAACGAGAAAAACAATCTTAATTGTTTGCTAAATAGAGGAGTAAAAAAAAAAAAAAACACAAAAACAATCTGAATTGTTTGTAGCATGAAACAAACTGTTGACATTCAATGGTCAACCTGAAACACAAATTAACACAAGAAGCATTGTTGTATGCTAATGTATACAATACTCATTACATACCCGTATCAAGAAGGAATCATTCTACCTGAAGTAGGATGCAAAACTAATCTCCAGAAACATAGCATTATGGAGATGAAAATAAATGAGTATTTAAAAAATATCACTTATTAATGTGAAAATAATTTTGAGGTAAAAACATTAACTCAAATTGTTCCTTGTAAGAAGGAATGAAAAATAAATTGATTTGTTTGCAGAAATTAGAATGAGAAAAAAAATTGGAAAATTGCAAACAAACAAAAAAATCAGGCTACCGTTGTAGACTGAGAATACTCCGAGTTTAACAAATGAGAAAAAAAATTTGTACAAAATTTTGTACAACAATCCATTAAGTGAATTTTTTAAAAAAAAAACACTAAACCAATCAAAGAAGATCGATAATTATTATTCCGAGTTAAAACGACAAAAAAATTGGATACACCAAATGTATACCCAACAAACTCAAAGTCATAGTGAGATAAACTAAGTGCAAAAAAATTAATTAAGCTTTAAAGATTAGCAAAAAACTTGGAAAAACATTAAATTAATGTAAGAAAAAAAAACAAAAGCAAAACATTAAACTTAAAAACTTAACAAAACTGTACGGGACCTTAACACGTGAAAGAATCACAAAAATTAATCTCACCTAACCTTGGAAAAAAAAACCATGCTTAGTAAAAACAACAAAACAAAACCTTGAACATTACATAAAAAAAACATTGCCTAAAAAATTGCTGAACAAAAAAAATACACAATTAACAGATTCAGCATGAAACATTTGCAAAACATTACTTAAATTATGACCAACCCAGTCAAACATTTACTTGTAGTGATATAAATTTTTAAAAATGAAATAATCATAATAATTGTTATTGTTACATTTGTTTTTTTTTTTTTTTTTTGAAAAAGCATTATAAGATTTAGTGTACACCATATATTGATTGTGTAGAAACATGCATAAAAAGATCTTGTATGACTCTTGTGAAATACTAAAAATTTACAACTTGCATTCTTCTTATTAAGAGGAAGTAATTATGGCTCATGATACGAAACTAGTGGTAGTCCAGGACTGGTCAGTAATCACGTAACAAAATTAATAAAAAAACATACCTCTATGAAATGACAATGACGAGGAAGTTGTGGTGGATTTACAACATTATCTTTTGTGCACAATGTAGAGATTCAGGTGTAGTCAAGTAACGAAAACTATTATGTTGTTCACCAAAAATTCTTTATTTTGAGGATTATTAGAACACAGCTTCACACATTTCCTTGAGGGAGGATATTTTTGAAAAAAAACATTTTGCACACATCTTCTTAATTTTTAGGATATTGGCACACTTTTGAAGCGATGGGCATCTGGAGCGGAAGGCATGGTACATAAAAGAAATTAGTCAACCACTGGAGGCGGACACCGCATCTCAAAAAAACAGAAATATGAGGATCTATAAATGTAGAAGCCAAAATCATCTTGGCGAAGCAAATTCAACCAGCAAACATGGCGTAAAGGACCACGCCATGACAAAAAAATTCCAACCTCAGTGGGAGGAGGGAGAAAGATAAAATCTCCGTTAGGCGGAGAAAAAGTTGAAGGAGACAATCTGGAACTCGAATGCTATCGATCAATTTTAGCGCCCGATATTTATACTCTCTGGAAAGAGTTGAAGTTAAATTACTTAAAAATTGCAAGTTAAAGTTGAATTTCCTACAATTACTGAGTTGAGGAGTTACACTCAACGTTTAAAAAAAGGGTTCTCGATTGAAAGTGAAGAAACAAGATGCAGATTACTTTGCACAGGCATGGAGATGAAAGGGACCGATAAGCAGGTGCTGGAAAATTCTAGGAAAAAGGGAGGGGTCAAAAGAATGGAAAAGGAATTTTATGGGGAGAGTGTCACAATTGCCTGAATCAATAAGGGGAGAGAGGAAACGGGTGAAGAAATAAGGATTTGTATCAGAAATTAGCAAACATTACGATTTGGATGTAAAAAACATGAAATTAAATTAAAAATTGTGACATTATACCCGCCACTGCAGAAAAAAATTTTGAAGAAATTTTTTTTTTTTTATTTATTTATTTTTTATTTTTTTTTTGAAAAAAAAATTAATTGCTAAAGTGAAAAGCTTATACCAAAAGATTTCAAAGGAAGGGGTTAAATTAATTATTGACAGCCTGCCACTCCAGTCTACCACTTCTCCACTTACAAATGGTCAGTTGTTAGATTTATTAGTTAGATTTTATTTAAAATTAGAAACAATAAAGTCCCGTCTTATATTAAATTAGTAATAAAATAGATCGGATACAACTTTTTTTCATTCTGAAAATGTCACTTACCTGCTTCTTCCACTAAGTTTTTCAATTAATTTTACAGAAACATAACCAAATCTACTGAAAAAATAAAATAAATCTTTTTTTAGTTAATTATGCAATAATTAGTTAGGCAATTAGGTTAATTTAGAAATTTGTTAGTATTTAAACACAGCCATTTAAAATATCAAAATTCTAAATTCAGATTTTAATCAGTGTCTTCGAAAATCTTTTATTGATAATTTTAAGAAAATGTAATTGAAGTATGAAATTTTAGCCAGTTTTCTGTTCTGAAAAAACGACCACCGTTCAGAGGTTCTACGTCTTTTAACACTAGATTGCCTAAAGAAGTTATTTTGACTGCTTTTTAATTTCAATTAGAAAAACAATGGTGTATATAATGACGCAATTTCTTTGAATTTTGAGACTTTTTATACAAGATATAATTTTTTTATTGTAAATATTTACTAATAACTTGTTATATTCATGTAAATAATATAAACAATATTAAAAATTAATTTTAAGCAAATTTCTTTATTCTTTCACAATTTAGTCATTTTGATTGCTTTTGGGAAATATAGGTAGATACTAAATTTCAGTCTTTCTAGTGTTAACTCGCAGGATTGATATCAATGTAGCCTCACCGCCTGGAGAATCCTCACTCAGAATGGTTTTTCATCAAGTATAAGATTATAGACATCTGATCTTCTGATAATGTATAAAGAATAAAGAGGAATGTATAAAGAATAGATTCTGGAGAAATGACACCCCTTCCATATTTAAAATTCAACAATTTCATACTTATCATCAATGTTGCCCATTCGTTTAATGGTGTAAAATTGAGATAATAGATTATTTTTTATGTTTGTTAAAATCAACAGGTGATTTGTCTATACTTTGGCAATAAATATAATTGATAATCAGAGAATGGAACTCAACCAAGAGTTTTCACATGAAAATTTGCTTCCTATCATGGGAAAAAGTAAATCTAATGTTTCCCCAAAGATTGTTGCAAATCAAGCCTTTTAAGCAAGGCGAAGTCAGTAGCATTTCAATGCAGCAATAAGCTAATCAAAAATCTCAAAAGGGAAAAAGCACTGATGAAGTTACAGTTATAGATCTCTTAGCCGTCGAAGCGTTTCCGGGGTACACCACGAGGAGGTGGATCTATAATCGTACCCCTTGTGTTTTTTGTTTATTATTTTTTTTTATTTATAAGTAAATATTTTTATTGTTTTTTTAGTTTATTGTTAATTTTTTTTATTGTTATTTATTGCTAAATTTTCAATAATTTCTCTAAAAAAAGCTTTTTTTTTTCTTACGGAATGAAACTATTTTTTTATATTGTAATACCAGTAAAGCAGTTTTTTATGATTTAAGTTCTCACAATCATTTTTTTTTTGTAAAAATATCTATCTATTTGATTCATACAAATCGATTGCTTCCTCTGACATGGACAAAATAGGGTTTGTGAAAGAGATCCGAACTAGTTTCTTTCTCATCTAAAATCTGGTTTTCTCTTTTATCATTCAAGTTGATCTCACTCTTTATTTTCCTTTCAACGAAATAACTTTGCATACATTTCGATTCATACAAATCTACTTCCTTCCGTGACCTGAGCAAAAAAGGTTTTTCATAGAAAAGCAATACCCTTTCTTTTTTCTTTTCTGATCTTAGTCAATTGCATTCATTGGCTTAATTTTTTTAAGTACAATATTTTTTTTCTTTTTCGCAATATTGTTTTCTTTTTTTTATTTTCAATTAAGTATCTTATTATCTTTATCATCTTTCAGCAACAACTCAAATACATTTCGATTCATTCAAATCTATTTTCTTCCGCAACAGCAACAAAATAGGTTTTTTAAAAAGACCAAAACCCTTTCTTTTCTCTTTCTTTATCTAAAATGCAGTCTCCTTCTTTACCATTCAAATTGGTCTCCTTTCTGTAAAAATAATTAATTTCTTATAATTAAAGTAATATCTGTGTCAAGGCATTTTGATGAATCATATCAGAATAAAAAATATTGTTTTTATTCTGACTTTCAATAATTGATTAATGCAAAATTAAGTGCCCAAAAATGAACAACGTAAAGTTTCTTTGATATTAAAATAAGTCTATAATTTATGATGCAAAAAATAATAATGAATTTAAAAATATTAGAAAAGCTGCTATTTTTAAGTACCACTATTGCTATTTTGAGTAAACTAGTATAAATTTCATTAAAAGGAAAACAAATATATGAATGTTTGAAACTCATGCAGGGAATTGTTAAATCAATTTTTTTTTTAAAAATAGATTTCTTAGTACGACAGGTAAGAGGCAAGCCCGTTCTGATTTTAAACTTTCATTTAACAAAGAGTGTTTCGTAATTCATGAAACTCTTAAATTTAAATTAAGTGCTTTTAAATTTAATTTAAAAAATGGTTATCAATTCAAAATATTTGCAATCAACTTGTGGAAGTTAAATATTTATTATTCTAGGCGAAAAAATTTTCATAGACTACTGTTTAAGCAGTTATCGAAAAAAATCGTTTTAATTATAAAAAAAAAAAAAAGGAAGAATTTTTGGATGCGTCTGTGTGTCCCTCTTCTAACTCAAGAGTTTTAAAGTTCTAAAATTTGATCAGTGGGTGCAGAGTTCAACTTTAGCCTAAAATCCCCAAAATTATTCAAAAAGTTTATCTAATTCTATTTTGTAAAAACATTTAAAAATGAATTCTTCTAATAGATTTAGCATTAGACACTATTACAATTGCAGACGCTTTGTCGCTTAAACTATTTAAAATATATCAGTGTAGTTATAAAAGTTATATCATCTGTATAATATGAGAAGATGCTTTTTAACGCTATCTTATAAAATTATTCTTGAATTTATAAATCGAGTGTATTTTACATTCTCATCGTAACAGAATTAACAAATTAAAGTTATATTATTCCTAAAATATGACTTCATATCGCATTCATAATCTCATTATTATAGCTGTATTTAGTTTAGTTGCTAAGGCTATCAACTAACATTAAATATTTTAAACTTAAGCTCAAGTTTTATTCAGTTTTAGTTTATTTTTTACGAAAAAAGGGTTTAATTTCATTAAATGGAATTATTTAATTCTTTAATTAATATATAAACATTTAAACTCATGTTTCAATAATATTTTTTTAATAATTTACATGATTGCGACAAGACAGCAGCTCCTCTACTTTTAGTTATTAAAAACATGGACAAAAAATTATTGTTAGAGTGATATATAATTACAAAATCATAACTTGGGTCATTAAAAACAACAAAAAATTTTTTAAATAATATTTTCGTAATTTACTTTAATCATATAAATTCGTTTTCTAAATATGTACAAGAATATTATGAGTATTACCAAGGAAATAATTTGAATCTACAAGCAATAAGATATGATTATTTTAAATTTTAAAAGTGCTTGTATTTCTTAAAATTATACTTATGTCTTATAATTATTGTATATCTAGTAACTATAAGTTATTATTTTTTGGCACATTTAAAGCAAAAATAAAACACTATTTTTTAATAGTGGCTATGAAGTCAAGTCTATGTCGCAGGTGGAGTTTTGAAATCATAATTCTTTTCATTCAGCTATTTATTTTTTATATGATTTTTATAGCTTTATTTTTTTAAATATAGAAAATAGCTGAATACAGTTCTTTTTCATTCAAACTTCATTTACGGGCCATGCATAAATGCTTTGTTGTTTATTTTTCAAGAAATTATGCTGTTAAAAAGTTTTTTTTAAAAAAGTGGAAATATGGTAAGCTCTCAACTTAATCAAATCTGCTTGAAATAGCAGGAAAAAAACATAAAAACTAAAGATAACTAAGATAACTCAAACTAAATACAGATTGCCATACCGTTTGTTTTGAAAATCCTCAATACTATGTTTCTCATCAGAAACATTTTCAACAATTCCAGGTTCTCCAGAACCTCCAAAATCATATATTGCTCTAAATTTATAAACGAATATAATGGATTTTAATATAATTTTCAATGCATAAATTTTAGAAAGATAATAAATTTTCATTATTCTATATAATTTAAAAGTACTTAGTTATTTAAAGAAAGAGTTAATTTTAAACGTATTCAGAAATTAATCATTATTATGGTTTTTTCTTCTAGGAAGAATATTTTGGTTTTAATATACCTGTGGGTAAAGTTCATACGCGTGTGTGTGAGTAATTAGCGCAAGTTTATTAAAAAATTTTTTTATCAAAACGTGAAAATCGAATCTGTTAAAATATTCTGACATTCTAAAGTGAAACTAGTGAATACTCCAAAAATACACATTATTTTACTATGTCAGCGTTAGTTTAAATTCGAGAAAGTGTTTTAGTAATTTTTTAACTTTCGAGTTAATAAATTTTACTTTTCTTGGCAATAAGTGTATGAACTTCTAAACCATCATTATCGCAAATTATTATTTAAACAAGTAACCAGGCAAGGTCTAAAAAAATATTTTTACTTAAATACTAAAAACATTCAATCCGAATACAAATTAGCATACCTTATATTCTCACAACTCTCTTCGATCAGATTTCGAACAACAATATCCCCAACACATTCAGATTCAGCAAAGAATCCGTAATCGTCACATTTCACAATCTGGTCACCACTAAAATTACAAAAGGTCTTTTTTCAGGTATCAGTTCGATTTATAATGCTTGGATGTATAAATCATAAATTTTTAATCTGATCAAAAAATAATGTTGTGTATTTTATATGATTTTTTACAGTGTTTGGCATTTTACACACTATAAATGAAAATATTATTGAAACATACAGGGTAGGAAATGCCCCGCAAAAATGGAATTCAGTCAAATAAAATAATATCTATGCAGGACCTTATAAAAGTTATAAAATCAGAATAATAAAAAAATGAAAGTTTTTTCTAATCACTAAAGTATAACAATTTCATCTTTTTTATTTAAAAAAATAAAGTTAGTGTTAACTTATAAGAAATCGTTGACTATAATCGTTGATATTTTAAGATGTATTAAAAGTAGAGTTATTTAAGGCGTTTGAAATAGTGTTAATGTTTAAAAATATATGCTTTTTTGATTATTATGATGTCTTTGAAGAATTCAAAATGTTAAACATTTATTTTAAAAAATGAAGAAACTTAAAAAGATCTTTATGTAACTCTAACACATACAAGTAATACTATGATATAAATTGAAAAATACTAATTAAACTCAATTTAAAAATAAATTTGAGTACCCTATCCGTATTCATCATCTTTGCCAACTAAGACAACACTAAAATTAGAATAGGTTATGACTTATTATTTTGGCACGAGTTAAAATAGTCATGTGAATTTATTTTAAATTTTCTTACTTTCTCAAAAACAATAATTTGGTTTTATATTCAAAATGTGTAAAAGTTAATTAACATTTATTTAAAAAAACAATGTTAAACAATTTATTTAAAAGATTGTACTATTATGAATATTTTCTCCCAGTGTCTTGAATAAAGAGCATTTTTTCAATAATAAAATCCTTTAGTGTATTTCAATTGAGATGTTTTGCTTAGAACAATCTTCATATATTTCAGTTAAATGTCAGAAATCAACTAGTTAAAATTAGAAAAAGAAAACTTGGGGAGAGCATTGTAACATAATTTGTTATGTAACATAGAGAAGCAATATTCAGAAGAAAAAATTAATGGAATGCTTATAAAACCAAACTTTAATACAATTAAACATACCTTCTAATTTCATCATTCTCACTCGTTTGAGTCTGAGAATTAAAACCCTCCTTCCAATCGGCCTCTACATAACATCCATATTCATCATATTTCACATCAAGGTCAACACTAAAATAATAATTGTTTACTATTTTGGCAAGATTTATATTACATAGATGTATAAATTTTGATGTATAATGAATATTTTTCTGCAAAATGTGGAAGTGCAAATTAATAAAAAACACTGTTGAATATTACTTAAGGTGTAATATTTTGCATGTATTGCTTTAAATTTGATTCAAATAACTGAGATAAAAAATTCACTAACCTTCTCAGAATTCTGCTTAATAATAAACTAGTTAAAATTTTATTGGTTATGTTATTCATAAAAAAATTTTAATTTTATGCAGTTTAAAAAATTTTTTTAATTTTATCTGTTTAGTCCATTTCTTTATATTAAATCCTGTTTAACGTTATAATGTTAAAAGGATAATAAATCAATTTATCGGACGAATTTTATATTTACATCATAATTAAATAGACTTATAACTAATACACTTAAGGTAAAATATTTATTACTGTTGGAATTTGTGGAGACTAGTATTTAGTTGCTCAAATATCATATTTAATTTAAGAGAAACTTTTTACTAACCAGTTTGTTTATATTTTACGTAAATGAATATTAAATTGACTTTTTCAAATCTAAATTATATCTATGTTTTGAATTTTTAATAAAAGAGGTCTTGAAGTTCGTTCAAGGTTAATTAGTTTTAATTAGTTTTTTTTTTTAATAAATGTATAAACAGTTAGTAATTTACATATGCCAATCTCCCACAGTACTATATTTTCTGTAGTATAGCCTCTTCTACATCTTTAGTTATTGAAAAGATGTAGCATAAATGAAATTTTCAGTGCTGTTTATTTGTGAAATCACAAACTGCATTCTTAAAAAAATATCTTAATATTAAAAAAAAAATTTAAATTTTCATCTAAAAAGTATAAATTTCGTTGATGAATATTTGTATGATCATAGTCTGGTTGTACTCTTTATAATCATTAACAGTTCAATAATTATAAAGAGTGAATTTCTGTATAATTGCAGGTATGTGTTCGTAATTATGAATTTCAATAGTTTTCTGTGTATTTGTAAGCATTTGGAATAGTTGAAAGTAAACAATATACCTAAAATACTTACCGAAAATTTGAAGAAAATTCAATTTAAAGAAAAATTAGCATACCTGATGTTTGTAAGAACCTCATTATCGAATGGTTGAGCCGAAATGTTTTCAGCAATTCCTGGTTCTCCTGAACCTCCAAAATCAATTGCCACAATCCTAAAACACAGCATAAAATAAACCTCAATAAATTTCAGTGTATGTATATTTTTAAATAAATTAAAGTATGCTTGTTTTTTAATTTTAAGAAAAGAGTTGATTTTCAATTTTAAAAAAAAATCATCATTTTAAAAAATATATATCAATATTATTCTAAACGAGAATTATTCTAAAGAGATTAACTGTATTCTAAAGAGAATAACATTTTTATTAACATTTTTATTAACATATTTATTTTTTTAATTCATGATTGCAAGTTTAGAACATCTTAAAATTCTTTGAATTTCTTCACCTTTCAATTTCTTTCTTATTTTTACTGCAATCAAACAGGTTTTACAATTTTTCGCCCGGCTTTTCTCAGCAGTGATTCAATCGATGTGAATAACGTTTTGTTTTCTTCTAACGTAAAAAAAATTTTAAACCCTCAAAGGTATTCATATTATTATACATTTTTGTTCAGGGTTGTGAAAATATAAATTGTGTTACAATGTCCACCCTGATCATTACAGAACAAAATTAGTATGAATAGAAATATATGTACAACCCAAAAGTTTTCTAAAACACGGAGAAAAATATTCTTGTAAAATTACCATATTGTGTGGTAATGACATTTCTGGCAAAAAAAGAATAGCACAATTCTGGTAATAAAACTCAAAATATACGTTATTGAAACCATTCATTTGGTACATTTTCTGTTCGTATGGTAATGAATTAAAGGAATTTGTAATTTATAAAATATATAGTTATTATTCCCACACATTTAGTAAAAAAAAAAAAAAATGCGAAGTTAATTTAACCGGAAAAATGATTTTTGAATCATGGTCTAAGGTATCATGATAAAATTACTGAATGTTACCTCATCTATCAATTTTAATCCCATATTACTGTAAAATTTTGTCAAAATCTTTAGCAAAGTGTTTCGCTTAAACTGCCAAGATTTTTTGTGTCCCCGTAAGGTCAGAAATACGGTATATTTCTCCATATTCTGGTAGATTTGACGATAATTTTTTTCTCAGTGTAAGTTTGTCTCCTCATTTTCTTTTCATGTCTATATTTTTATACGCTTAATTTATGTTCATTATTACGGAATTAAGCGTATTTATAATTATTTCCTTATTAGAGACTTAGAAAATATTTACTTACTCATTGATTGTTTCATCTCCACTTTCGAAATCATCATAACTATCCACATCAGCTAAATATAATTTCACAGTTAGCAAAAATTCAAGTTTTCAAATTTTAAAAAGTTTTAATATAATCTAAGTTTTAAAAAAAAGTTTACAGTTATTTAAAAAAATATGTTTCAAGGTTTTATATTATTTTAATTTTACAACACTTAAATATTGCAACTGTTACTTATTATAAATATGAAAATTATAAAAATATCCTCAACGTGCCTGCTTGTCATAATTTTATTTAAAGTATAATGATTATTTACTTATTATTATATGGTATACTACTCAAGCAAATTTGAATGTAATAAATATTTTTTGTAACCATTGTGTTTTTTTATGCTTAAAAAAATGGAAATTTTTTTAATCGTGTTTGAATGTGTAAACTTTTTCTTTTAATTTTGTAAAAAATCTGTCTAATCCTTTATAATACATAAGTCTTATTTTATGTGTCAATAACTTATAAAATAAAACACTTTAAATAAAATAAAATAAGATACATGAAATTTCAAGAAAGAATCAATCAAACAGATTTGAAAGAATAAATCATAGTTTTTTTCCAAAATTTCGATTTTGGAACTTAGTATATATCTGTAGGATTTTTTTTCTCCATAAAATAATATTGACTTACAGCTCCAAAATTTTTATGTGGCTTATTCACAAAATTAAAAAGAAGAAGTAGTAATTACATATAGGCTCAAACAGGCTTATTTATCTCAGAAAAAAAAAATTTTCATAATTACTGTCAAATTTTTGGCTCGACTCATAACTAGATTATTGGGACCATGCATTATAGATTTTGACAACCTGATTTCTTAGATTAAAATTCTAAATCCAAATAAAATACAAAATTATTTAGAATACGAGTGTTCTTGTTCGATAAAGTTCATTAAGTTATCCTCTGCATACATAAAATAATAGATCTTATCGCATAAGTGTACCTATATTTGTAAAAATAAAGTTAATTTGTTGCGATTTTCAATTTAAAAACCTGGTTACGTGTTCATTTTTAAAAATTCAAGACTGAGTCTAAATTTTTAACCGATACTGTATGTATATATATATATATATATATATATATATATATATATATATATATATACTGGCGAAATCAGATACGTTGGAGTTGTATGGCATAATTGACTAATTGAAGATTGTGATGAAGATACGCTAATGAAAATGACGATTGAAGATGAAAACTGAATCATAATTATAATAAAGCTTTTATTTAGTATTTTTAGAGCTCGAGATATAAAATTATATTTTATCCATAATTAGACTTTCTAAGTTAAGTAAATTTTGCATAAAATAATTAATAAAGACTAGCCATGGAAGATAAAAACTTCATAACCAGCCTAAACAAAAGCGAAATTGAAAAGCGACTGAATTGTTCCCAACGGAGAGTTAGGGGCATTGGAAGAGACCAAAGATTGGTTATTTATCGAAAAATAACATAGCTAAAAATAAAGCCATCCCCCATAATCAATATAAATTTGAAAACAATTTGGCGAAAGCGAATTGCCAAAAAGACTGTGAGAATTAGTACTACCATGTAACTGAAAAACATATTTGCGATAAGAAATAAAGAATAAAGAGTTATAAACAGATTTTTGTCTTCGGTTTAGTGAATTAATGTGTAACATAAGTATTCAAATGAAAAGTTAGCCATTACATTGATTGCTATGAAAAGATTAAAATATTTTTTATATTCGCTTTTCATAAATTTTAATAATGATTAAATAAATGGTTTAATTTAATTAAAATTCGGTTAAGAAAGATTAAAAATAATAAGTTTAAGATTTTAATGAAATTTTAAGAGCAAGGAAATATGCAATGTCTATTGTGGCACCACAATATACATCATGACATTTAGTACCAGTAACATTAGTTGCAAATTTTTATTGCCTTGCTATAAATGTTTGAAATTCGTTTTCTTTGAAAGAGTGTAAATCTCTTCTCCAAGCATCATCTACAAAAAATTCTGTAAATTGCATGACTGCTGTTATTTGAATAAAATAGAAAAGTATGGTCTTACGCATAGGCCGAGGATACTTCATCATCTGGTCTAACCAGTGATTAATAATCGCTTGTTTATACAAAGAAAATTGCTTCCTGTGCATTCGCCAGAAAGGCATAAAAGTTTGGTGATACGAATTGCTCATAATCGCACTTTTTTAAAGCTTTTCAAAATCGCCGTCAAGTTTGACAACATACACTGAGTATAGCTCAAAAAAGAATGATCAACAAATTGTTTTTAATAGATTTCTTTTCTGTTCTCAACAATTAACTTTTTTAGTAACAATGTTTAAACAATCAAGCTTTATATACATTTCTCAGCTATTTCAATCTAGATATTGTTATAAATATACTCTAATAATATATTTTTTGTATTGTATTATTTAAATGAAATGTGAAAAAATTACATTGTTGAAAAAAAAAGAAACCAAACTATTACATTAATCTTTCCAATATTGAGTTCTCAGTTAAAAAAAAATAATTACAAACTTTGTAAGATCTTATAAATTTATAACATAAAAAATAGGTAAATTATTCAGAAGCTAGGCACGCGCAATATGTTTTTAAATAATTTTTAATAATTTACTCTTGAGCAAAATATACTAATATCTGGAAGGAATAAGATTATTGGCACTAATTCTGTACATCACACATTTTTATCGATAGCCTGATTTTCTTTTGCATTGAAAGTACATCTCGTACCACGAAACTCAGTTTTTTTTTAAACATTTCAAAAATGGTAATATTTAGTTTAGTTACCTAAGTAATTAAGGAAAATACAGAATTTTACTTCAAATCCAATTAAAACCAGTTTACTCTGCAGGGGAGAGAACAAAAGTTTTATGGTTATTGAAATGTATCTTGTTTACTAATACATCCGAATACCAAACGTTCTTTAGATTAAAAAGCGAAGTCTATCAGCATAAGTTTGATAAGTTTCGGTCCATTACATTACAGAAAAATGTCTAAACACGTTTTAAATGTACTATGTGTTTTTTCACATTGCATAATTAGTTAGCTCAAATGTAAAAATCTAAAAATTGATTTTTTTTTTTATTTTTTTTTTTTGGCAGCAAAACCTAACTTTTTGATAAAAGTATTAAAATTTTAAAATTTATAAATATAAACAAATGTTAGAAATTTTTCTTTTGTGAAAAATACTTTTTACAATTTGTATTCAAAATTTAATTTTTCTCGTTTTTGAAAATTTGATGCATTAAGTCGATGCTAAATTCATTTTTTTTAAGTTTACATAGATTACTGGATCATAGTTCCAAAGGTCATTTTGTTAAAACGACAAATGATTTCAGTTTTACTTTAAATTAATCTAACACTTCCTTATTGCCAAAAAATATGTTAAATTTACGCTAAAGTAAAGAAAGCAGCCTGAGCCTTGGCGGAAAAATCTTAGTTTTATGTAAGACATAGCAATTTTTATGATTACAGTATTGTTTTAACGTTAAATCTTGGTAAATTTACAGAGAATATTTTTTTAATATGAATATAGAATTTAAAAAAATATTAAATGGAAGTTTTTTTCTTGCGATTTCGCTCATAGTATGTGATTTTTATTAAATTATAAAAACATTGGATTTTAAATTTTCCTCTAGATTTTAATATCATTTTGTAGAATTCAAATATCATATGTGAAATACTTATTTCTAGAAATCCTAATACAAAGTTCGAACAATATATTAATATTTAGAAAAAACACAAATTAAATTTGTTTTTAAGGTGTTGTGTAGAGTCCTTAATATTCAATAGTTATTAAGAAAATATCATTTGCTTCAATGAGCATTCTATTAATCTTAATAAGTGTTTTAAGAACAGGTTTATTATATTTGTTTATAACCTTCTGAAAAACATCTAATCTCGTAGAAAAGAAAAAATTTCAAAAATTGTAAGTGTTTTCAGTTGGAAAATCTGTAAATTTGCTTAATATTTAATAAGAGGTTTATTTTTTGTTAAAATCGCAGTAAAATTACTATATAATAAAATCCTAATATTTTTTTTTAAATATTCAATAGCTTTTAAGTACTAATTAGAATCGTGAATTTAAATATGTAAAAAGAAGTCCTTCGAAAAGTGGGTACTAAGGAATTATTCCGTCAACTATTTCCACCGAAGTCTTTTTGGCATTTTTGAAAATTCATTTTAATTTAGCAATTGATTATAAAGACATTGATAAAATACAAATATTACATATTGCATGCAAATAAAGGAGATAACATTTAAATTTGAACTCTTTCCAAACATATTTTCAGATTTGGCATAAATGGTCTATTAAATAATACGCAATTACCTAACAGTGCAATAAAAAATTGTTTACATGTCGGATTTTTTTTGTTGTTTTTTTCTGGCTATGATATGCACTTCTGTTTATTGAACATTAACTAAGGGGGTTTATATACCCTATTAATTTCAAAAATGTCACAAATACAAAATCAATAGTTTTTGAAACTGGTTAGTTTAATTTAGGAAATAAACTTAATAAAACTGCTTTTAAATTTAAAATAAGACATCAATAGAATAAAATAATATAAGACACGTTTAATAACTCATAATATAAGGCAACTAATAATATAAGACAATGAAATAAAATAAGACACACACTTAAATCAAATCTAAATATAGTTTGCTAATGATTTAAAATAATGATTTTGTTTATTAACTTGAGGTAATATTCTTTAGCTATTGGAATAAAACAGTTTTTTTTTTTTTTTTTTTTTTTTTTTTTTTTTTTTAAATTGTGTTTACAATGAAATAAAATCATTAAACAACGCTATTGAAAATATCTTAGCTTTAAACTAATAAAAGTATAAACTAATAAATGTATCGAAAGTCTTAGGCAGTCATTGGAACTCTTTATGAAATCGTATAAATTAAAGCTCGGTTTCTCATAATTATGATGGAAATAAAATTCGACATTTGATTTTTTACAATATTCACTCCCTTCCGCCTCTTGTACAAAGCACTGAGAGAACGGGAACAGTTGAAAACCCACAAATAACTGCGAAGAAAATAAGTTAGTAAAGCTCTCGTGCTAATATAGGAATTGTGACATTTTATTTAGTATTTCTTCATGTTCAATCTTTCACTTACTATAAATATTGTCAAAGTTATATATCACTCCCTTAGTACAACAAATACCTTTTTACGTTAAAACCATTGCAATCTTTTATACTTAGCTCTCGTTCATTTTTATTCGTTTTTGACATAAAAATTTTTATAATTGAGCAAAATTTTTTCTAAATATTTTTCTAGAAAATAAAACAAATATCTGAAGTTAAATTTTTAATATTCGAAAGATATTCCGAAAAAAAAATAATAAAAAATAATGAGTTTTCCCAACTTCACATTTAGCAAAATTAAGACACTTAGGCAGTTCTAAAATTGTTCAAAATTTCAATAACTATTCTTATTGTACTGTGATTTAATAAAATACAAATTATACTTTTTATAACTATCTTGATTTTAAAGAAAATTCAACTGATATCCTCTATCAGTTTTATAACTTTTAAATTATCAAAAAATTAATTCCCTGAGAGACAGTAATTAATGAACCCATTACTTATAACAATACTGTCATAGTATATTATATAATTATATTAAAAATGGAAAATGTATTCAAAGTTCCTTTAAAACTTCAAATAAAACATTACGCAAAAAATAAATTTTTTTAGAAATAACTACAATTGAATAAGTATTTTTCCGTGATTTACAAAGTATGCTATTTTGAATATCATAAAAAATATCTAATTGGAAAGGTATAAAGATATTATTAAGGGTTTTAAGCTATGTTTGAGATAGGAAAATGAACCATATAGATTGAGATCTAGTAAGTTAAAATCCGATCATTAAATCAAGAGTTATTCAGGTTTTTTACTTTTTTTTAATTTTACGCACTGTATATAATACAGCATAACTTTTACAAATAATAATGCTTTTCATTATTCCTTTTTCCTTATTAAACCTAATATATTAATAATGATAGGAAGAGAAATGAGCGGAAAAATAGTGATGAGTAATTTTATAAATGCAACAATTATCTTTAATGATTCTATAAAATCTGGATTAAAAATCAGAAATGAACTTATTTCATAATAACAACTCACTCTAGATTGCATCTGTGGAAAAAAGAACTAATTATCTAATAGAATTATTACTATTTTGTTTTATATTTTGGACATTCTCGTAGTTAGTTGACTTGTCAAAGTCAAAGGTATAGAAGAGCTTAAGAGCAATAAATTACTATCAATTAAATCTTAATTTGACTAGTAAAAAAATGACCTTTTAGAAAAAATGATAGAAATCACTTAAAACTTCTGCATTAAACCTGTACTTGAAATTCTCATAAGTGATAGCAGAAACTTAGGTCAGAAAAAGCTGTTACAGTAAATAAACACTCTGTCCTCAATAAGTAAATAAATGCATAAACAAAATACTTTAAGTAACTATAAATTCAATGATGAGATTTTCATTTACAAATTCAGAACATTCGTGTTTTTATAATACAAAACAAAAACATAAATATAGCAACAATGAATATAATATAAAAACTGAACTTAAATAATAATCAGTAGAAAATAACACACCATCATTTTTAATTTATTCACTTTTTTTTTGTGTTACGATATTTTTTATTTCTGTATGCATACGCGTACATAATACCACATAAGTTTTATAGAAAATAATTTTAGGTTTGGAAAAATATAATCATGAATGTAAATAATCATATGTATGTAATTTTATTAAACCAATATTTATCTTAAACCAACTAAAATCTACTTTGCCTACTAAAATTTTATGTACTAAATATTTTACATATTCTTTACAACATTTAAAGACAAATTCGTAAAATAAATCGAAATAAAATTTGTGTATTGTTACCTAAAATTTTTATTTTTAATCGAATAACTATTTTAATTATAACGTCATGGAATGAAATTTATTTCGATAGGATCAATCATTTAAAAAATTTAATTACTTCTTAAAACTTATAATACGGCATCCCCTTTTAAAAACATGTCACATTGTTTTTTTAACAAAAACTTGAAATTTGTTTTTATTACTTTTGAGTATTATTGTGTAATAGAATTGCTTAAAATGTAAAAAAATTATATAATTATTAATAATTGTAATTTTATTTTTACATTTAAGTTTAATTAATTTTTTATTATTAAAATATAATACTATAGGAAAATTAAACTCTTCACTTATATTGATTTAGACAAAATCAATATTGATCGATAAATAATAATTATTGATAAAATTATTTAAAGGGTTTAGCTACTACCTGAAGCAACATCAGCTTTACACTATTACAGCATGCTTTCAAAAGCAATAATTTAGAATAATGTTTTAGTAGAATAAACTTTTTCTGTGCATTCATGTAGGATTCCGTGCATTCACGGGGGTGTGTAAATACGGGAAATTAGTTACTGATTGTAGCATAAATAATGTTATTAGTTAAAAATTATGTCAATCAAGAAACTTTTCTTTTCCTAGACCTCCCACTTTCTTCAATCTTAAGTCACCATTTATTTGTATCTCTACCCCCCCCCCCCCTCGAAAGGAAGACAAGAAAACAATTTGAATTTTCTGAGATATGCACCCTTTTTTCTTCCAAAAAAAAAGGGGGGGGGGGGGAATGAGTCACCTATAGGATGCTTGAAGATATCTGAGATGAAAGGATGTTTTCTGTCTGTAGTAAATCAATTGGTTACACTTGGACTTATCTTGTTCTTAAAGTGGTTCTCCTCCGAAAATTTAGCTTTGTATTCTAACACATATGTCGGTGACAATCACGGTGGTCCTTTTCAGGAACCTTCGGATTCAGGAAATCGAATGCTGCTAACAGTACAGCTTTTGTTGTTTTACGGCGGGATTGTTTGTTATAGGCAGAAAGCAAGATCAAGTTAAATTGAACCACGTTTACCAGCAGTCTGTTACTTATAATAAAATAACAGGAACAACAATATTTTTCCCACTCCTCTATGCAGAATGACCAATTTTTATTTTAAGAAAAAGTTAAATGAACAATGGAAATACCTTAATTAATTAATTATTTATTTCATTCTGATGTACACACCAGCTACAAGTAAAAATTAAGCACAACTATTAAATTTATTTTTAGAGACAGAAATAATATTATTATATTCAAAATATTTACATGTTCACATAATCATCATAATAAAAGTTGATGAAATTACACACATATATTGCATATATATCATTATCATTAAGGATTATCCTTATTAGTTATTAAACATATTTTTAAATTCAATTAATGAAAATATCTTTCTTAAATTTGCTATTTATTTTTAATTTGAAATTTTCAGTACTTTTCTTATTTCTTAATTTTAATTTTTACAAATTTCGTTATAAGATGTACAAAATATAGTTTACTTGCACTAAAACCAATTCAATGTTTGAAAATTTGATTTTATTGCTACTTATTTCTTACATTTGATTTCAAAATTAAATTAGTTTTAATGGGTATTCTTCTTAACGTATTTTTCACCGTCAACGAACACATTGTGAATTTACACATCTTTTGTGCTCAACTTTTATACATTTGTATTTATACAAGACTCTAAGGACTAAGGAACCTATAATTTTTTCCTTATTCAAAAACTAGCTGCTTGCATTAATATTACGTAGTATATATTTTAAATCTTAAAATCTAATTTCGATATTCGATATATATAGATAAAAAAATTCATAAGTGATGCGAAGTGTGTGGTCATATTTTTCGCAAATTTAACCTCTCCGCAAAGAAATTTCGAAAAATGATACTTAAACACAGCTCCTTTTTCTTAATTTAGTGAATAAAAAAAATTATTTGACGTAAATTTTTGAAATAAAATTTTGCAACACTACCTTTACGCAATTTGATGACTTCTTTTCCAGTTGCAATAAGAATATGATTAAAAGTATAGTATAAGCAAATATTTTATATAGTATAAACAAAAACATGCACAAGAACTGCAAACGTGCATGACATAGTTTTTTTTTTCGCATCAAAAATCAATTTTTTTACATCAAATCATTGCATCAAAATTTTGCAAATCAAATTTTTTTTTCATAAAAAAATCAAATTGCCGAAATATTACCTTGCTACAACTTCGAAAAATATTCTGTAAACATGAATCGTGGCAGTATGTTATAGAATTATTGTGATGGATAAATAAATAGATCTTTTATCGCATAGAAATTCCCTACCAAATTTCATTATAAGACCAAAAATTTTTGATTCAAAACATCTTTCGTTTTTTTTTTTTTTTTTTCTTATTATTATTATGTGAAATTTCGTACTTAGAAAAGGTTGTTATCTACTCTTAAAATGGAAGCTCAAAATAATAAATTTATAATATCAATGTTTCAAGGAAAAAAATAAATAAATAAAATTATGTAACATTAAGTTAAGCTTTGTGGTGCCCCCCTATCCTCTGGTGCCCTAAGCACGTGCTTAGTGTGCTTAATGGTTAATCCGGCCTTGAGATTTAGTATACCCTCTTCTTAGTAATTTGCTGCCTATTCCGATAACCAAGAGGACACGACCGTTTTCACGTCCTCGTTTTCGTTTATCATGAAGGTGAAAATCACTCAGAGCAAGGTCTGAGCTTTATTGAGGAGTGGTCCGTAACTTCCCAGACTAAAGAGTCCAATAAAGCTCGAGACTGAGCTGTGGAGAGAGTCATAGTCATAAAGTAGCAAAATTTCCTGTCAGCATGCCAGTTGGAAGAAGCTTCGAAAACTTCACAACACAAATCTGTCGTTGAATGCATGCAGCAGAAGCTTTTTTAAAGACTCAGAACTGACCGTACAGTTTACCTACACAGGTGTAACTGAACACAGTTGTTCCTAAAGAACAACGCAAGCACTCATTGTTGCGATGCGCACGTCACCCATCAGTGTAGACAACAAAATGGCCCTTACTCATATATTTTATATATATATATATATATATATATATATATATATATATATATATATATATATATATATATATATATACAGTACCGCTCAAAAGTATCAGTACACCTAAAAAAATGGCAAAATTCAAAGTGTCATAACTTCTTTAAAAATGATCAAAAATGCTTCTGCTTTAGCTCATTTTGAAGCTTAAAATCTCTACTTTTATGTACTCTAATTGTTTTTAATTAATATATTTCGCAACTATGTACAATTACACTCTAAACAATCATAGAAAATTGTATTAATTATTTGTGAAGTTTGACGCGATGTACGGGCACAAAGGGGTTAGATATTGTTAATTTTTATTATACCATTAAAAAATTTGGACTTTTAGCTTTCATTTAAAAAAAAAATTCCAAAAAAACATGTTTTTTGACGAAGTTATTGTCAAATAAAAGAAAAGGTTTTTTTTCAGAATTTAATGATTTTTCAGCAATTATAATGAATTTTAGTGTAATTATAATATGATATGAAAATGTTTTAATTAAAATAAATTAAAATTTAATATTTCTCGATAATATTATTTCATAATTTATTATAACAATTTTAACTTTTTTTTTTGGAAAATATAATAATGAAATAAGAATCAACGTCTACAATTTAATATTTTGAAATTTATTTTTTCGTATTTTTCTCAGAAAAAATTTGAAAACGAAAATGTAATAATGAAAAAATATTTTACATCATATTTTGTTTTCTTCAAAATATCCTCCCCGCGCTTTTATATTATTATATTCATATTATTATATTATATTATTATATTTCATTATTATATTTTCCAAAAAAAAAGTTAAAATTGTTATAATAAATTACGAAATAATATTATCGAGAAATATTAAATTTTAATTTATTTTAATTAAAAAATTTTCATATCATATTATAATTACACTAAAATTCATTATAATTGCTGAAAAATCATTAAATTCTGAAAAAAAAAAACTTTTTTTTTATTTAACAATAACTTCGTCAAAAAACATGTTTTTTTGGAATTTTCTTTTTAAATGAAAGCTAAAAGTTCAAATTTTTCAATAGTATAATAAAAATTAACAATATCTAACCCCTTTGTGCCCGTACATCGCGTCAAACTTCACAAAAAATTAATACAATTTTCTATAATTGTTTAGAGTGTAATTGTACATAGTTGCAAAATATATTAATTAAAAACAATTAGATTACATAAAAGTAGAGATTTTAAGCTTCAAAATGAGCTAAAGCAGAAGCATGTTTGATCATTTTTAAAGAAGTTATGACACTTTGAATTTCGCCATTTTTTTATAAGTGTTTCTATGTGTACTGATACTTTTGAGCGGTACTGTATATATATATATATATATATATATATATATATATATATATATATATATATATATATATATATATATATATATATTAGTTCAAAAAGAAGATAAAACAAAGGAAAATTACAGACAAATGTAAAAAGGAGAAAAAAGAAAATTATTAAAATTAAAATAAAAAGATAGAATTCTTTTAAAAAAAATCCAGAAAAAAAATATATATAATCTTTTCATCAGCCCACACGATTATATCTGCAAAAAAAGAGTGTTTTCTAATATTGTATTAATATAGCCAAAGCAAAATATATCAATACAATAGTGTGAGGAGCACTCAAAGAATTTTTACAAAAATTACAACAAATAAAATAGAACACAATAAGTAAAAATAACATGTAAAAACAGAAAGTAAAATATAAAGAAAAAACAGAATATAACATAAAGCATAATCTATAAAGCGAGTAGTGAAATTGAATGAGCTTACATGAACGGAAAATTTTTCAAAAATGATTTAAAATATTTTCGTTACAAGATTGCCAGATTGCAAAATATGAAAACAAAAGCGCAAATTGAGAAAGCGTAACTAGAGGAGTTTTATTTTAAAGTGCGTTCTTGCTGCATTATTGAAGTGCGTTTGATTTGTTAGTTACCAAGGATGGACCCGAAAATGGATGTGTGCAAGGTAATATTATACTGGATAATTTAAAGAAGTTGACTAGAAGTTGAATTTTAGAAAATAAATATTTATTTAAAAAAAAAATAGAAAATATAAAGAAGCATGAATTGCCTGTTTTGCACATAATTTTAGCACATTATTTGAAATTTATTGTTTTTCTTAATTTTCTTCGTGTTTTTTTGTATTTATTTGCTATATATATATATATATATATATATATATATATATATATATATATATATATTCTATTCAATCTATATGATTTTCTATATTATATATTTTCTATTCTATATTATATGCATGCTATTCTATTCCATTTATTTCGTTTTATTGTTTTCCTCAAATGCTTATTATAAATAGATTATTGCTGTTTTCGAGAGTGAAAAATATTTCTCGTATAGTGTGAAAGCGAGAGAATTGGGTGCAAAATCATTCTATTTAATCGTTTAAATTTAAATTACACCCTTTAAATCGTATATGGACTTCCGAATTGGTGATAACGCAGGATAAAGTGTTTATTTACACAATGTTTAGAGAAATCAACATCATATTCAGATAGATATTATACCATATTTCTTAGTTTTGTTAATCCTAATTTTAATGTTCCCTTTGTGATGTAAGTAATGTTGATAAACAAGCCAATTTAATTTCAAGTATCACTGAGTATAAGCATTCTAAATTAGTTGCTCTAGCTGCAAAATATTTTTACTGTTTCATAGGTGTAAAAGATTTTACTGACTAAAACTTGAATATATGTGTTTTTTCGCATATTTTTAGGGGGGAGGGGTTGTTCAACATCATATTATTCGGAGTGAAATTACACCACAATTCTTACAGTGTGTAGCATAAATTTATTGAAATATGCCTTAAAACAATCATAGCATAAATCAGTGACAGTTACCTAATATACTAATTAAATACTTTAAAACAAATCAGTTTAAAATCAGTAATCTGTAAGTTAAAAGATAGCCTACCACTATAATTATAAAGGGTCTCCGAATTTTGATCGTTCCAGAAATCGGTATCAAAATTTTCTTCGTTCCTCATATGCCGTTCCACAAATTGCGTTTGCGGTATGGTCACGGGATCGCATGAGTTGGTGTATAAGTTGAGGGTAAATAAAAGGATAGCTTTTTTAACTTTATGAGTCAAAAAAATGTGACAGGCACAAGCATTGCTAAATGAAACGCTAAATGTTTTACTTGTAGGATTATTTAGGTATTTGGATACTAATTTTCATTACAAACACTTCTTTTTTATTGTTTAGGAAGTTTTCGATTTAAATAGTATAGACGCAAATATAGATGAGTCAAGCTTGTCATGATGAAATATTCATAACATATTTACTAACATTTTAAAAACTAAATTATTTTCTTATTTAATACTTTTTATAAAAATCATATAATCTGTAATCTTAAAATCATATAATCTGTAATATAATCTGTAATCTTTTTATATCACAACTTTGAATTAAATTCAGAAAAAAATTCTATTTTTAGAGATACCCTCGGCATCTGCCTAACACATTAGCAAAGTATTCGAAAAACCATTAAATGGTTTTCAAAGATTTTGATTTCATTCAAATTTGCTATTATTTGTCACACATTCTTTTCCGCAACACATTTGAGTGCGTAAGGTTAAGAAAAAGAGTCTTGGCATTCAACTTAATCAATTGATAGCCAATCTTTAACTTTCCTTGGCGAAAACTATGGTAACGTATACATGATAATCACATTTTTTATTTCTTGGTGGACGGAAGTGTCCTGTGGGGCTTAGCTCTACAGTGTTACAGATACTAGTATTCAAAGTGTTCAGATACTAGTAATCAAAAAGTGTTACAGATACTAATATTTCTGAATCGAACACTAGATTTGTGACCTGTTTAAAATCAGTAATTGATAAGTCAGAAGAGCACCAGCAGCCGTAACTATAAAATGTCTCTGAATTTGGATTTCTCCACTTGCCGATATGTAAATTTCTTCCGTTTTCTTTATTATTTCGATTAGAAATTTTTTATTCCTGTCATACATGCACAGGTGTTGATGGCAGATAGCAAATAGATGAATATCTTCTTTAATTATTTTTATAGTTTCGGGAATTTTCGATGCAAAAAAGTATTACAGATACTAGCATTGCTGAATCGAACACTAAATTTGTGGCATGTTCAAAATCAGTAATCCGTAAGTCAGAAGAGCACCAGCAGCGTATCTATAAAATTTCTTTGAATTTGTATTCGACTAGCCGATTACTCCAGTAGCCGATATATAAATTTCTTCCGTTTTCTCTATTCTTTCGATTAGAAGTGTTATATTCTTGTCATATATGCACAAATGTTGATGGCAGATATCAAATAGATGAATATCTTCTCTAATTATTTTTATAGTTTCGGAAATTTTCGATGCAAAAAGTGTTACAGATACTAGTATTGCTGAATAGAACACTAAATTTGTGGCAAGTTTAAGATCAGTAATCCGTAAGTCAAAAGAGCACCAGCAGCCGTAACTATAAAATGTCTCTGAATTTGGATTACTCCACAAGCCGATATGTAAATTTCTTCCGTTTTCTCTATTCTTTCGATTAGAAATTTTGCATTCTGGTCATACATGCACAGGTGTCGATGGCTGATGGCAAACAGATGAATATCTTCTTTAATTCTTTTCAAGGTTTCAGGAATTTTCGATGCAAAAAGTATTACAGACACTAGTATTGCTGAATCGAACACTAGATTTGTGACTTGTCTGAGCATATAGGCGTTTGAATAACCAGTTTTAATTGAAACCAGTTCCGTCATCAATACAAAAAGAAAACTAAAATTAAATAGTATAAGTAAAAATATAGGAATAAAGAGTGCCTTTTTTAGGAATGCCATTAGTCCTTTCATAACGAAAAATCTTTCTAATATTTCCGTAACTAGTTCAGATTTAAATCCACTGGATTTTTGTTTTATTTGCATGTTTGTCAGATCCTGTCTGTATTCTAGCAGAAGTTTAGTTGAACTATGCATCAAAATGATCATTGACAGAGTGACGGTCAACGGAAATACGTGAAATAGTATAGAGTATGTGAATGATTTAATGCAATATAACAAAATGGAAAAGTTTTGATTTGATATTTGATAGTTGTAGAACTCATAAAGACCGTCACTTTTAATAACCACGCACACATACAGAAGAGGGCTGAATATTCCAAAAGCAAGCAATGATAGTAAAACCCATATAAAAGCTTTTCGCATCTCTGAGTCATTTTGTCTCATTTGCTTATTTAATTTCATCATTAAACTATACAAATACTTACGTTCACTTAACCATCTGTACCTTAGGCAAACAATCAAGAATATAGATAAAAAATAACCTATATCCAGCTTTCGTGGTTTGCTTTTCACTAAATAAGTAATTCCGGTGAGAGACTGATATGAAATCGATAAAGTAAACAGAAAAGTATATATGTATGATACGTATTGCACTGTTCTTTTTCTGAAAGCAGAACTATTCATCTTCATGATAAGTGCTACCGTAGGGTCTGTATGCTTTGGCATTTGTAAGGCTTTTAGCACTTTAAAATTGCATTTACATAAATACATTACTATATAAATTTAGGTTATAAAATTATAAAAATAAAATTCGGGGAAAATTTTGAAACTATGATCGAAAATTTAAAAATGTTCACATCTGTTTTTTTTCTGCATGCTACATATTTCACGCTCTGGACATTCAAACAATATTTTACAACCTCAGTGGTAATTACTGAATTAGAATTCCTTAAGATATTATATTTTCTTAAGGTGGCGTCACAATATAGTTATACTAAAAACAATGTAATTAAGAAATTTGCAACATTACATAATGTTAAAATATAAATTAATTATTTTTCTTTTCGTACTTAGTGCAGAGTTACAAGCAAAAAAATTTATTAACGAAATGATGTTTTTCAAAAAGTTTATACAATTATTTATTGCCATTTTATCTATATTACATTGCAAGTTAAGAAAAGTCCATTGCGGTATCTCGATAATTATCCACGACTGCAAGTAGTTCCGTTTTTTCCGCTATCAAATTACATAAATATGCTTTCAATATAAAAACTTTTAAAATAAACACGTCAGCCGGAAATTTAATTCGTGCTCTATCTTCTACGATATATATCACAGAATTATTTATTAAAAAAAGCCTCATTTACGTAGTATTACTGGAATCCCAGACTTGGCGATACATTTCGATAAATGACTAGAGCATTCGTTCTTGAAAAAGAAACAACTATATGACGATGCAAGGGCATTGGATTTGATTGGACCACTAAAAATGGCATGTCTCATGCTGGCATGCTCTTAACAAATCATATGCGAGATAAAGAATTTTTACTTTTCTTTCTCTGTTCAAGAAAATCGTCGGCAAGAAACAATATTTATTATTCTCTTATCAGTCTCTTTAAATGTAAACAGAAAGTACTGTTTAAATATGGTGTAATTCTCTAATGTTATGATAAACAAAACAAGCAATAGTTTTTAATCAATAAGTTTTGTTTACCTCATTTTCATTTCGTTTGATTAAGAAAGCGAGCAAAACGAAGACTGTGCAACGTCGTTTCAAGAGTTGGCGATGTTGATATACGTTTGCGCAAGAGCTTGGCATCTATTTGGCGTGCATTTAGGTGCAAACAGGCTCTCTCCATAGGGATAGTGGTTTTTTCTTAGCTTGCAACAGAGTAAAGTGATCTAATTAAATTTTATCCAGTGATCTATTAAACTTCAATATTTAAAATCCAGTATTCGCGTACTGAAACATTCTCAATATTATTCTTTGATCATGTTCTTTATAAAAGACTTTTTAACATTTTATCAAATCATCAAAATAGCTTTTTTTTAAAAAAATTTCCACTTGAAGATACATTTGAAATCAAACTTTTTGAACAAAAAACCTTGACTAGAAAAATCTCAATCATACCAATTTTTCTTATTTTTCGCTGAGGTTTGTACACACGAAAAGTTAACACCCTATTAAAAAGTTATTTATGTGATTATAAATTCTTTCACTAATTTCTAATTGCAGTCATTTTTGCAATCTAGTTTCTTGTGCAAACAAATCCCGATTATGAATTCTGAATGTCATTTTTTTTTTCTTATTTTCGGAGAAGTTTCTTTCGAAAATAAAATTAATACCATATTAAAGACTTAATTCTGTTACATTTTTATTCTTTATCTATACTAATTTTTCCAATTAATTATGCAGCAATATTTGTAATCTAGCTTCTCAAGCAAAAAAACCCAACTGGAAAATCGTCGAATTTGTAATTTTCCTTAAGCCTATCCAAACGTTAATTTATTATACTTTATTAAAGATCTTTATTGGTATTTTGTCTGCTAATGTAAAGTAAATTTTTTAAACCTTTTCAATTGCAGCAGCTTTTAAAATGGAGATTCTTGCAAAATCACCTCACTTTTTTCTTCTTCTTCTCTTTGTATAACGAAAGTACAAAGCTTATAATGAGATTTCGATGGATCTATCCATGCGAATTGCAATTGCATTGAAGACTTTTATTCCATTTGCCGATCTATGGATCTTTATCTGTCTATACAGTTGTAAATCTATGAATCTTTAAGGATTTCATAAAATCTACAAAAAATGTTCCAGATGCAGTAGTTTTCACAATCCATTTTCTTAAGCGCGCAAAATTGATCACTTACAGCAAATCATCAGTGATGAATTTTTCACTCATTTTCCGTTACAGTTTATTCTTAAAAAGTAAATTGATAGCTGATAGTTGAAAATATTCGTAATCCAATTTCTGGATCAAACAATATTGGTGTCCAATAAGAAAATTCTATGTAAATTATTTGCAATATTATTTCTCCTTTAATACCTTTTTAAAAAGCTTTTAGTCGATGTATTTTGTTGCTTTATCTCATGATCTAACAAAATGTTCTAAAAAGTTTTCAATTGCAGTAATTTTGGTGATCCAGCTTCTCGAACAAACGAAATCGATGTTTGTTGAAAAAACTTCAGAGGTATAAGTAAATAAAGTAGGTTTATTTATTGTTATTAAAAAAATTAATAATACAATAGCAGATGATGGATGCTTGGAAAAACATTAATCAAGTTTAGTTGCAATTTACTCCTTAAAATTAGTTATTGATTAGCACAGTTGAGTTATTATTTTGTATCGTTTCAAATAACAAATATCTACTTGCTTTTAAATTGATTATCGGTTTCTGATATTAATTAATTTTTTTCTCTTTAACGTGAAAAATTTTATATGAAATATCCTTTTTTTAAAATAATCTTTGAGATTCATTAATGCATAAATAAATCAAAAATATATTATTAATTATTTTTTAATTTTACGCATTTTGTGTTCTGGTTAATCTTAGATAATTTTGCTTTCAATTTTTTTACAAGCTACTTAATGAACGCCATCTCATAAAATAGTTGTTGAATTCTTATCAAAAGAATTTCCAAAATGTGTACACTAAAGGTTAATATTTACGCTAGGAAAAAAAATCTAAATTTCGCGATTCACTACTGAGCAAAATGAAACTGTTTAATTCCAGGGCTAACGAGGATAGAAGGGCTAGTTCACTCCGCTCGTAGAGCTGAAGCTACGATTTCCCTCCTCACTGTGTCCACAGATCTCGGAGATAGCATGCAAAGATATTATGAAAACTTTGCATCTTTCTCTTTATAAAAATAATTTAGACTTTTTCTGATTATAAGCTTTCAAAACTTTACGTAATTAACACATTATTTCCGTTCATAAACATAGTTCAAAAACCTCTCTTGGCCATTATATTAAAAAAATACTATTTTAAACTTATAAAAATATTTTACTAGTTGGCGAAAATGACACTATAAATACTTTATTTTAAAAAGTTCAGTTTTAACTTTAATTATTAAGAAAAATGAAAGCATATATCGACACTTTTTTATCTACATATTCTTTTATAACAATAAGTTGAGTTAAATTTAAAATCCCTGATAAAATAACGAATTTTTATAAAAGTTCTTAACGATAGAAAAAACGTATTGCTGTTTCAAGATGATATAATTTATAGATATTTAAATTTAAGAGAATGTAATTTTTTAAAAAATCATAAATATTTAGAATAACTACATTAAAAAATATGTTACGAAATTAGGAGAATTTCAACTATACACTATATATTTTATTTATACTTTTTACTCACGTTTTAATTTTCTTTGACTTTATCCATTTTTTAATTTTTTTCAACTGCCTTTCTTTTTGAAGTAACGAGGCGGTTTCTATTTAGATAACGAATTTTTATAAAAGTTCTTAACGATAGAAAAAACGTATTGCTTTTTTGTATTAACTGTGTTATTTCGGAATCCATTTTTAACATAGTTGTTCATTTACTTTAAGGAACACGCGGAAAATTATATTTTTTCCTTTTGTTTTTCTATCAGAATTTTTGCAAGTTGCAATATCGCAAATTGGCATTTCGTTAATAGTTTTAAATTTTTGTAAATTCACTGCAAAAACTGAGGAAAGTCATTATAGAAAATAACAAATGTCTTAGAATATGTCACAAAAAGAAATGCTCCGATATTATTTAGAGCTAGTAAGGCCAAACGCTCTGTTCTTGAAGTAAAAGTGCGAGTGTTGCGCCAAAGTGACGTCACTAGAGAAAATCGGAAGATTGGCGCGGCGAGAGTTTCTTCAAAGAAGTGAACCAGCCCTTCTATTCTCTTTAGCCCTGGTTTAATTCCCGAAGAAAGCAGAAAAGGAGTTGAAATACAGTTATTAAAAACAGCAGCCAATAAAACAGGGTTTCATTCTATCAGTCTCCCTCAATAATGTTTCGTAAGATTATGATAACGTCTTAGTTTTTCCCCGCTTAGATACCACCAATTTTTGACCACCAATGTGCGTACTTGATGACCCATGGAGAAAACCTTAACCATATATATATATATATTAATGCTTTTAAAAGTTCGTAAATCATGGTACATGTAGGCGCAAGTAATTAACAACAAAATAGGTTGGATTGCGTCAACAAAAAAAAAAAAAAAAAAAAAAAAAAAAAGGAGAAGAGTTCAAAAACGAATAATAGAAATCCCTTCAAGTTTCAACCTTCAATTTTTGTTGATGTTTATTATTACATTTGCCTTCATCTGTAATTAGTCAAATTTTGGCAGAAATTTTGTTTTCTCTTTGTATCGTTATTAATTTGTGACCCCCAATGTGTACGCTTTTTTTTCATTTCTGATAAAGACTCTAAAAACATATATTAAAAATGATCCTTATGAAATACACTATATATAGGTTCAAAGTTTTATTGATTAACTAAATTTGTTTTTATGTCTTAATTTTATTCGAGCAGATGTGATATTATACAAACGTATTCTCTCTGTTTTTGCTGTATACAAATGTTTCAATTAACGCTGTAAAGAAAGGGATGATACTGGGTTCCAGTATTTTTTTTTCTTCTTTTTTCTAGGCTGTAACGCAGTTTCGAAAACTTATTTCATATGATTAATTTTCCCTTCATAAGTCATAAAATCTTTTAAAGTAGAGGTCTTCACTCCAAAAAAATAAAAATTTTACCACTAGATTACGTGGTATTGCCAAAAAGTGTTTCAGTCACTGTCCATAGTAAAAATAAAACCATAAAAATAAAGTTAAATAATTTTCTAGTTAATTGTATGGCCACTGACTTCCAATTAACCTTATACGTGTAAAAGCTATGTACCTTCAGTTCGGGACTTTGATACGAGTATTGTTTGAGATTTAGGTAGCTGTTTGTCTAATCAGTGAAACAAGACGAAATAGTATAGTACTGCTAACAGTAGAGGAGTGAGAGAGTTGCGTGTTTGTTGACCGAGATCACCAATGTAGAAAAAGTGTGACAGAAATAGTCTTTACAGCTGTCTGGGTTCATACCCGGGACCTTTTTGTTCATAATCTGATTGTAAAACCATAATGGATCAGAATTTACACCTCCGTATAGAATTAGGAAGTTTTATATATTAACTGTGAAAAATAATCACCGAAATCTACTGAATAATTTGCTGAATTAGAATTACGGGGACTAAACTTCTTTTATTAAAGTAGAGAGCTGGCAGTATAAACAAATGACCAATTCTCTAAGTTTTCAGACATTCGTGATAAGAATACGCATGCATACTATATGCATACGCAAAACTAAATAAATTTTTGAAATAGTTGTTTATTTTTTATTCTTTCGTTTTATATTGGCCTCCCTGAACGAGTGATCTCTCCGTTCCACCAAACGCTATGTCGAAAGGGGGTAGCAAGTTCGAATATCGCTTTAACCCTGAATGCATCATTGGCATCTTCGCTAACTTATGTTATCTGTTCTTTAACTTGACTAAGACTTATTAATCACTCTTTATAGTGAGACAACAAGCCAACAAATACAGTACAGAGCAAAAACAACTTCAAAAAATGCTTTATTTAAGTAAATAAAAGTAGAAATTAGAAATTAAAATGCATGTCAAGATGTCTTATCTTTATACAACATTATACATACAAATCAGTAGTAGATTCTTTCCTCTTTACCATTAATAACTATTTGAAGCCATCTTGGCAAAGATTTAACAAGAGACTTGAGAGTGTCGAATTTTTTTTTACCGTCCCATATTTTTACCAAATCTTTCTTTAATTCCTTAATTGTCTTTTATCCTTCTCTTTCAAGTTTATTCTTCATCATTCTCCACAAACTCTCTGTGAGACTGAGATCAAGGAATAAAGCAGACTACTTTAAAATATTTATTCCATCACCATCCAACCGGTTTGTGGTTTCTTTTTAAGTGCAATGTTTTGTTGGAACAGAAAGGGTAGAGTGTTTCCATAGTGGAAAAGAACTTTTGCTCATTGTCCAGAACTTCGATGATCATTTTTTTCGTGCTAAGCATGATATTTTACGCATATTATTTCCTGAGAAAATGAGAGGACCTCCTGATCCTGGTCTTTTCAAGCCGCTTCGTTGTTTTTTAGACGGTTGTTTCTTAAGAAAAATTGTACCTCTGTTTTTCCCAGTCATTTCCATCAAGTTTCGAACGTCTTGAATAAACACACTTATTGCAGTTTGAAGTTTCGTTCTATATTTATTTTTACCAGAGCATAATTCTCCGCTCAAATCAAATTTTAAAAATGAAACATATTTTTAAACAAATAATGTTGATTTGTATTGAATAATTATGTTCAGTAGTTTAGTTGTCTTATAACATCTTATATATGCAAAATAAAATCGAGACAAGAATCATCGAAACTGCAAAACTTAGAAAGGCTTATTTTTTTGCTCCGTACTGTACAAGTGCAACAATAAATACATTTATTTTACATACGCGCTGGCTCATGTACTCAGCACAAAGAATCGCCAGTAAATTCTTACTAAATAGAAGAACAGATATAAGATAAATTGTAACAGGCAGCACAAAACTATTGAACTCATTATCTTAGCCTTTCAGAGAGTTTTATGGTCATGGAGGCCCCAATAATGTTTAATGTTTGATTGTCAATCAATCCCATGGACCTTCCTCACCTTGTGGTATCTCTGGTCCGCTAAGCGATGTGGAGCGCGGAGGTAGCGGATTCAAATCGCACCACAACACTTTTCTTCGTGATGTATTTCTCAAACTTGAGTTATCTATTTCTCAAGTTGAGAAGGGTTGTGGCTGGCTGGCGCAGTTGGTTTGTCGTCGGCCTTCTGAGCCCAAGTCTGCGGGTTCGATCCCCGGCACAGACACCGGTTTTTCGGGATGCAGAAAATCCTCAGCGGCCCTGTCGAATGATTATGCGGCATGTAAAAAATCCCTGGGGTGCCTTATTGGATCTTAGCATTTCCGGAAAAATTAAATTCCTAGTGCACTTCAGCATCCAAATAGAGTCTCGGTGCTGCCATCTAGTGTGGCAGAAACTAGACGTCCAAATTAACATGGCCAACGGTATCTCACCCATTGTGGTGGTCCTGAAAGAGTGGATACCACTTCTGGAGAACGCACTAGGTCTGCTCATCGGGAAGATTGATTGTGCAGCTCATAGGAAATATAAAAAAAGTTAAGAAGGGTTTTTAATACCTTATTTGCATTTGCAAACAAACCCGCATATGCATGAGAAAAAATAATAAGATAACACTGCCCCCATGAATGAAGCATAAAACAAGCTTGATAACTTGATTTATCTAAGTTTACTATCATTAAAATATTTTAATTAAACACTTTAAAACATCATTTATGCTCATATTCACTCTGTTATTATTAAAAAATTGATTAGAAGAAGAAATGATTGATAGTTTTTTTAACTTCTATCAACCATTTTTATATTCAGCTATTTTGTCAAGATGATGAACCGTAAATGAAGCATATCAAGATGATCAAATTATAAGTTTTTTACCATTTGGTATAAGGAATAGTCATCAAACTTTTAAAATTACCAAATAAATGGAAAAAGGACGTTCTGAAGACGTTATATGACGATCTGAGAACAAACTGGTTCATTTTTCACAATTCTTCAGAGCATGGCATGAAAAAAAAATTTTCGTTTAAATTTAAATTTCAATATTATATTTTTACTAAATAGTATATGATAATAAGAATTCTTCAAATATAAATGAGTGGGCCGTGGTGGCTCAGGGGATAGAACGATCACCCTCCCTCAATGAGAGATGAGCCGGGTTCAAATCCCAGCAATAGTCAATATAAACTCCACACCCGGCTCGTACCGACCACAGTGTGACATAAAATATCCTCAGGCTTATGGGTTAGAGTCATTTTGCCGTCAGGGTAACTGTGGGAAGTTTTCGTTGTTTTCCCCTCAAAATGCGAGATTGTTCCATCAAAAAGTCTTTCTTCCAATACTTGATCCAGAAGTTCCTTTTTCTACTGGATTGGATTCGAAATTGCAAGGTTGCGGATTTGAACATTGCTAGTCGTAAACTGAAAATATTGCTGTTCAACGACGGTAAGGAAATAAAACATATAAATAAGGTAATAAGAATATAATTTTGAAAACCAGAATTTCCAATAAACCGTCACTATAACAAACGGAAAAATTACCAAATAAATTGTTTAAATACTGTAAAATTTGTTATTAATCTGTTTTTTTTTTTTTTTTTTTTTTTTTTTTTTTAAATATATATATATATATATATATATATATATATATATATTTTCAATCTATTTTTTTCCAGTACTTTGGACTCGACCCAACAAGGATTCTTATATTAAACAGCCTTAAAGAAGATAATGATATTTATTAACTCTGCTTTATTGTATATTTAAAATCAGTAATTTGTTAGTCAAAAAAGTGCCAGCAGCCGTAACTACAAAATGTCTCTAAATGTGGATCATTCCACAGGTTAAACGTTTTATTTCGTGTGACAAAACAGCCTTCAAAAAACAGCCTTAATGAAGATAATGATATTAAGTCTGTTTTATTGTATATTTAAAATCAGTAATCCGTAAGTCAGAAGAGCACCAGCAGCCGTAACTATAAAATGTCTCTGAATTTGGATCATTCCACAAGCCGACATGTAAATCTCGTCTGTTCTCTCAATTCCTTCGATTAGAAACTTTATATTTGTATCAAACAGGCACTGAATTCTGTGACTCACTGCAAAGCCCCGGATATTGTATTTGGCCTCATTCATTGTTTCCGGAATTTTCGATGCAAACAGTGTTATCGATACAAGTGCCGCCGAATCGAACAGTAAATTTATGCTATTCGTGAGCACATAGGCGACTGGTGTATCCTTTTTAACAGAAAAAATTTGTGCTAAAAACATAAAAAGTGAAGCGAAATTAAATACGATGAGTAAAAATACCGGGAGGTGAAGGGATTTTTTAAGTAATATCATAAGCTTTTCAATGCAATAATATCTCTCTAAAACTTCTTCAATTCTTTTATAGTTTAGTTCATATGGTTTTTCTTTTAACCGCATTTTTGTCAAACTTTGATTATATTTAAGTATAATTTTAGTCGCACTATGCATTAAAGTACTCATAGATATGGTTATAGTTATAGGAACCAACTGAAACACGACAGAAAAGGTTAGTGATTTGACGTAATTTAACAAAACTGCAACGTGTACAGAAGAAAATCGATAACCGTAAATGACACGAAAATTGCCGTTTTTAGTAATCATGTACACATATACAATAGGATAACATATTTCAAAAACAAGCATTAAAAATAACATGCACAGTACATTTATACTTGGTCGTAGATTACGAGACTGTTTTTGTTGGAATTGTTTATTTATTTTAACTATCAAAACAAATAAATTTTTCCGTTCTTTCATCCAAGAATTCCATAAAAAACTAACCAGAATGACTGATAAAAAATAAGCTATCTCAATTTTTTGAATTTCATATTTCATGACATAATAAATTCCATTAAATAACTGCAACGCGATTGATATGGACACTAAGAAAACATATACGTATGATGCATACTTTACTGAAGCTATTCTCTTTTTGCAAGCAATATTATTCATCATGGTGATTATTATTATGGATGGGTCCGCTTTTTTTAACATTTTTACAATGTTTGCCATATTTACACTCGGAAAATAAAACTCCCTCTATTGATGATTCAGCTGCATTTTGTTATTTTTGGCAAGTCACGAAATCATTCGATTTTAGACGAACTTTTAAATATTTGGGCCATCTTAGTGCATTTTATTATGAGTTTATGATGTCCTCGCCTGTCAAGTCAATGTTACAGTAAAATGTAGTTTCAACAATAGCTAAATTTTTGATTTTAAATTATATGGGAGAAGTAATCTATATTTAGAAAGCCATGGTAGTTTTCTTTTCAATAACTATGATGACAGGAGCAGTTTTCCAACAAATTTATCTGATTTTAATTTCGTGTGAGCCGTATAACGAGTTGGTACAGATGATAGAGCACTCACTTATTGAACAGGTTTCTCTTGATAATTGTCTGAATAATTCTTTCAATTTAATGTTTTATTTCGAATCGATACGTTGCATTAAGTCTAATGCTTTTGACGAAATTCATATCCTCGAAAAAGTGACTATATTAATTTCCTCACATAGGCGAAATGTTTTCTCTGTGAATTTTCCATATCTTAATGTATACAGTTGTCTCAATATTCAGCAAGATAAGTAAAATTAGATCAATATTGCTTTCGAGGAAAATTTTATCCTCGTACAGGTGAATAAATTAATTTATCACTTTGGCAAAATGTTCACTCAGAGAATTTTTGTGGAAACGTTTGCATCAAGAACGAAGAAAATTTTGTGAAATTCGATCATACATATTTAATAATGTAATATTCATTTATATATATAAAATGAGATCTATATTGTTTTTGAACGAACAGCAAATATTTCAAATCATTCATTATTATAAAATTTGAATCCTCGCACAAGTAAATATATGAATTTTTTTTTTACTTCGGCAAAATGTTCGGTCAGAGTATTTCCCTGAAAACGGTTTCATCAAAAACGAATTAAAATTTCGTGAAAATCGATAATGCGTGCAGTTGTTATATTATTCATCTAGATATGTAAAATGAGACCAATATTGTTCTTTAAAGAACAATAAATATTTCAAATTCTTCATTATTTTGAAACATCTATAACGATAAATGGTGCATATATTTCTGTATTAATTGGACATATCATATGAATATTTAAAGTAGTATTTTCAAATTTTCCTCTGTGCCGAGTAAATAAGACTCCTTCTTAAAATGCTTAAATATGATTTTAATGCTTAATATGCTTAAATATGATTAACCTTCATAAAATAAATTGTGTGGTACTTTTATTGTTACAAATTACATTTATTTTTTAAAATTACATTTTGATTGGATTAAAATTGAAATTATATTTTATTACAGTTTGACACGGTAGTGTCATGGTAATAGAAACGTAGAAGGCTTTTATTAAATAGTTTTCAAACTCTCGACTAAATTGTTAGTTGTTATTGATTAATATCTTTTTCAAATAATATTATTTTTTAAGCAACGCAATAATCTAAAATTAATTTTTAAATTCTGAATACAGTAGTGTTTTTCCCCCCTTCAGACCAATTATTAACATTGCTTCAAAAAAGTTAACTCCTACATGTTTTATTCCATTTAAATCTTCTCATTGTCCATTCTTAAAAGTGAATAGAACTATCACTTTCAAAAATAAATCTTTCATTATTGGGTGATTCAGCAATTCTTAAACTGCATTTTGTTATTTTGAACAGTCACTTTATTATTAAATCTGATGATTTTTGACAAAATTTAAACTCTGACATATTTGACGAAATTGTTTCGTACTCGTGTGTCATCTCCGCGTGATTTTTGTGTTTTCCAGCGTATTGTAATCGAGAATAATAGCTTGAATGTTTATCCACCATATGACAGGATGGTACAGTAGTTATGACGCTCGCTTGGCAAGCAGATGTCTGGGATTCATATCCTGGTTGTGTCGGAATACCCATACCGTCATACTCTTTTCATTTAATGTCATATTTCCCAATCAACTGTGTAAAACTGTGCATTTCTGAAAGAAATCATTTGATCATTCTGAAAGAAATCATTCGTCAATAACGAAGAAAATTTCCATTTCATTGCAATATTCATTCATCCAATGCATAAACACTTATATCATACTTAAAATGTTTCTTGTCATTAAGCATAAAGTTTTCAAATTGAAAAGATGTGCTTTCAAATTTTACAATATTTTTATTTATATATTCTGAAGAATATTGGTCTTAAAAAACCCTAATTTTGCCATTTAATAAAACGTATGTTGGATTAAAATTATCTTGTTTCCCTCTTTATTTAAGTTTTTTGTCGCTTTAATTTAATAAAAATTATGTTTACGAAAAATAAAATTATAAACTTATATTTACAATTTTTTTTTAATGGTCTCAGTCGTTTTTCGTTAAAAGTTTTTTTTTTTAAAAATCATTGCAAATTTATTAATATAAACCATAAAACTTTTCAAATGAAACTATTAAAATTCCTAATTCAGACTATAAGTTAATTTGGTATTGACTGGTAACTCTGTAAAAAAATTTTGATTGTTGACAAATCTCTCACACGAATATTCAGTTTATTGAGTCTGGTGGACCTTTGACGTATTTGTCATTTATAGCCTTTTTAAATTAAAAAATAATAATAGCAATACTTTTCATCATCTTTTCATATCATTTTATGATATTCAAATTGTTTATTTAATTAGACGTTTTTTAAATGATATTGATTAGATCTGTTTAAATTATCCATTTGTATGTATCAGCATATTATCATAACGACTGCTATCAATCTGTAATAATGTTTATTTTGAAATAAAAATTTTCCAATTTTAATCTTATACTATTCTGATTTTTGTAAGTTTTATTTTATGTTCAAAAAAATTTTTATAAATTTGATGGATGTTTTTTTAATTGAATTTAAATATATTTCATATTTATCGAGAATATTTTTTCTTATTAAAACGGATAGTAAAATACTTCGTTATATATTTTCAAAAGAAATCTATTCTAAAATTTATTTTCTGACATTTTATATTATGTAAAACTGTTTAGGTAAAATAATTTATTTTCTAAAACCAATATTTATAAATTATCCTGAAATAATACCTTAAAATATAAATGATATACATTCTTTTGAGTAAACAGGAATTATAAATGATGCAATTACAGAATCTATTTAGTTTTATTTTTAAACTTATTTTATTAAATAAAAAGAGATATTTAAACTTTTTGTACTATAAAATATCAAATAACAATAATTTATAAGATATGTAAATTTTAACACTATAACAACACAATAATATTTAAAAACATTAATGAACGAGATAAACAATATATTAATAATAAGAAGCAATTATCTAAAGTAGAAGTCCAAGCGTAACAAAGGGGAAATCACACAGGTATTTTATCCTAAATTTATTACATATATGTCAAAACAAAAAAAAAATTGTGCAATAATATGCTACTCTAAGGTGCAATGTTTAATTTAATTGCATAAAATAATAAAAGAGCCTCATAATTTAATTACCAGGTAATAAAAAGCGTCCGTAACAGAGGGGACAAGGAAAATTCCACATTTTTGACATACACTGTTATTTCCGCTATATTCTGTGATTTGGAACATCCTAAACATTATTTGTAAATTTTTTTTAATTATCACATTTCAAAGTAAAATAAATTATTATAAGACTTTTTAAATTGCTTACACATTTTTATTAACTTAAAAAAATGCAATGTAACAGACGGGACATTTTGCAAATTTGACAAATAGTTACAGGGAAATATCACGCCATTTAATTAAACATTGCACCTTAAAGTAGCATATTATTGCACATTTTTTTTTTGTTTTCACATATATTTAATACATTTTTTATGATAAAATACCTGTGTGATTTCCCCTCTGTTACGCTTGGAATTCTACTACTGGTTTCAGTTAGCATGGAATTCAACTAAAACTCAATTAATCCACGTTATAAACAACAAATAATATCCGTCTAATGTTGAAAGTATGTCCGCCAAATGTTACAACGACATCCGTTTTATTATGAAAGTATGTCCGCTTAATATATTAAATTGTTATCCGTTTATACGATGTTCTTCTGTTAAATTATAACAGTAAAACTTCAAGAAATTAATTTTATTGTTTCTGGCCAATTATTACTTATCTCAATGCTTCAATAATTGTTTAATAATAACGTACAGTATCTGCCAAATAATATAAAAAAATGAAGAATAAAACTTTTTTTTTTATTCTAACTACAAAAATAAGGATCTGCTTGATTTTTTTTTTTTTTTTAAAAAAACACTTTGCCGTTCATTAACATCAATCATAAAATTTTAGGCTGCTCAAACGAATTCGGCACTCGGCTCGCACTGACCACAGTGCTGACGTGAAATATCCTCAGTGGTTGAAGAAAAGGGGTCATATTCCTCTAGCCTTCAGGCTAATCGTTGGAGGTTTTCGTGGTTTTCATCTCCTTGAGGGAACTTAATGGGACTTAAAGTCTTGATGGAACTAATGCAAATGCGGTTAGTTCCATCAAGAGTTCCATAGTTCACCAACGCAGGTTAGTTCCATCAAAGAGTCTCTTAAGAAGACTAGTTTATCCCAGTGTTTGATCCCGGAGTTCTCTTGTCTTCTGTGTTGAGTTCAAATTTATAAAGCTGTGGAGTTAAACAATGATAGTCTTAAACTCAAAATTGAGTCGGCTGCTTAAGACCGGTTATAAAATATAAAATTGTTGCTGCCTCATTGTAAGCCTCAGCCACTAGCTTCAAATCTAGACATTGTGTAATAATCAGACCAAGATATTTTTGCTACCATTTTTAACCTGTTGGAATAAATTACAGTTTCAAGGGCTTGAATAATGCTTTGTCTTGCTGTTGGAGTAGATGTGTCATGCATTCCGGTACATGTAACATAACTAATTCTGTCCTTACAAAAAAATAAGGTATTTTTGAAGGGGCTTTAAGGTTTACAGATCTAAGAAGAGTACACCTGAGGTAGAAAACGAGGTTATGTTTTACACCAAAAATAACATCATTAATAAATCTCAATTTCAACCTCATTTTCACCACACAAAATCAACCTCATATATAATTCAGAAATAATTTTAATTTTGATCGAGTGAAAGTATTCACACCTCATATATACGTATTTGCTTGAAGTGTAAAAATAATAATCCGTATACCTAAAAAGCAAATCTCCCTAAGCTCTAAAATGGATTTCCATTAACCTCAAAACAACTTCAAGTGTAAGTAAAACAACTTGATTATAAACATTGGGATGTTGGATCTTTTAATGTTGTTTTTGTAATCAACTTTCAATGTACCTCAAATCAACCTTTACACCTCAAAACGAAGTCAAGCAAATATTTCTGACTGAAACTCAGACAGCGACTCGTGAAAAATTTTTCTCAACTCCGATTTCTTGATTTGGACTATGACTTCAAAGCCATGTTTTAAACAATAACGACAAATGAAAACGGCTGTTCAACGACGGTTATAAAATAAATAAAAAAATTTATACCGCTATCTGTCTAATATTAAAGCAATTAAGGTCAAATATTGAAACTTATCTGTTTAACGTTAACACAGTAACGGTCAAATGTTAAACCGTTATCTGTTTATTGTTAAAACAATTAAGCTCAAAAATTAAAAACATATACTTTTATCGTTAAAACAGTAGCGATCAAGTGTTAAACCGTTATCTGTTTAATGTTAAAACAATTGAGCTCAAAAATTGAAAACATATACTTTTAACGTTAAAACAGTAGCGATCAAATGTTAAACCGTTATCTGTTTAATGTTAAAACAATTAAGCTCAAAAATTGAAAACATATACTTTTATCGTTAAAAAAGTAGCGATCAAATGTTAAACCGTTATCTGTTTAATGTTAAAACAATTAAGCTCAAAAATTGAAAACATATACTTTTAACGTTAAAACAGTAGCGATCAAATGTTAAACCGTTATCTGTTTAATGTTAAAACAATTAAGCTCAAAAATTGAAAACATACACTTGTAACGTTAAAACAGTAGCGATCAAATGTTAAACCGTTATCTGTTTAGTGTTAAAACAATTAAGCTCAAAAATTGAAAACATATACTTTTATCGTTAAAGCAGTAGCGATCAAATGTTAAACCGTTATCTGTTTAATGTTAAAACAATTGAGCTCAAAAATTGAAAACATATACTTTTAACGTTAAAACAGTAGCAGTCAAATGTTAAACCGTTATCTGGTTAATGTTAAAACAATTAAGCTCAAAAATTGAAAATATATACTTTTAACGTTAAAACAGTAGCAGTCAAATGTTAAACAGTTAAGTGTCTAATGTTAAATCGACTAAGCTCAAATATTGAAAACATATCCGTTTGAGATCATCTAAGCCTGAAATATTTGCTTGACTCCGGTTAGTTGGAAATTAAGTTCTACTATTTAAAGGTAGAAAATTTTTAATTCTATAGAAAAAAATATTTCGACAAACGGATTTGTTAAACAGATATGTTTTCAATAATTGAGCTTAAAGTTTTAACATTAGACACAGAACGGTTTAACATTTGACCGTTTAAACGTTAAGCTGATACGGTTTCGTGTTGCATTTGATTGTTATTGTTTAAAACAGGGATTTGAAATCGGTGTTGAGATCATAATCAAGTAGTTGGAGTTGAGAAAAAATTTTCAGGACTCGTGGTCCTGAAAAATTTAAACCGTTATGTATCTAATGTTAAAACAATTAAGTCATATATTGAAAACACATTTGTTTAATGTTTAAATAGTGACGGTCAAAAGTTAGATAGTTATCGGTCAATTGTTAGATAGTTATCCGTCAAATGTTGAAACAATATCCTTCAGTAAAATTACTCCTAATTCTGAAAAACAAATTATGTTTGTATATTCTTTTCCCACATTTAAATTCAATCGTATTTTAGCAGTAATACTATCTGAAACGTAATAAAACTAACAGGTTTCATGAATTTTCAAACGAGGACATAAAAATTTTAACGTTAATTGCGCATAACATAAAAATACTTTTTTAAAGAGTTTCTTTAGCTTTTAATGTATTAATTTTTTTTTTTTTTATTCTTAGAAAAGACAGCTGCATTTTTTGAACAAACACAAAACCTTATTTAAAACTCAATTTCGTCATTTCCTTGCGAATGGGTTAATAGCGAAAGTAAGCTTAAGAAACAGTGAAAAAAAAAAAGAATAGAAAGGATAAATATATCGTTGCTAACAAGACGAAATGAACTATTTTAGTTGTTCTTTATTCCGATGAACGAGGCATAGTTTTTGTCTTTGTATTTTCATTAAATTTTCTTTTTGTGCTTAATTTATTTGAATATTTTAAAAACTCACGTAGAAAATGGGGAGTTAAAACAGTATATAGGTCAAAGATTACTACAGCTAGACTCTTAGTCTTCTTACTGGTTGCCATTTCCACTACGTTTTCATTTTATTACCGTGTTTGAGAAGATGGTATCTTAACAAAATTTCGAAATCCTGGACTGCCTGGATCACTCAAATCTTTACTCAGATCGGTGTCTAATTAAAATGCAAATTTCGAATACTTTCTGACCATTTGGGATCCCTTATTCCGTCATAAATTTGTGTGGTCAAAGAAAATCTTTCCATGTCTTTCGAAAGTGATGCGCTTTACGTTTCCCCCTTTAGTCCAGTATTTAGTGAGCTAAAGCAAGCTCAATTCGAAAAAAATTGACGACAATAGTTTTTTTTTTTCTCTTTTTTTTTCCTTTTTTTTTTTTTTTTATTATTATTTTTTTTTTTTTTTTTTTTTTTTTTTTACGATACCTGACAAGTAACTCTTACTATTAAAAAAATTGGAAATGAAGCATGCATAGATCAGTAAATTCCGTACAAAATGAGAATCAATATGAAATGTTTTGTTTTAAATATCAAGAATTGAGTTTAGGTAGAATTTTCTACCGAAAACCCTCCTTCAATCCACTCTACTGGCATAACTCTGAAGTCATTTTAAAAAACTGATAACAAATTAGTAAATGCAATAGCAGCTAAAAGTGACATTTGTTCTCCAGGAAGTACTCTCCTACTCTCAAAAAGCTGTGGCCATTCTTACTTAATTTATTAAGCATGTTGGCCTAAATTGAAATTTGTTTCAACAAATTCCATTGGCGGGGATAGCCTGGTCGGTAGGGCGTTGTACCCATTGCCAAGAGGTCGCGTGTTTGATCCCCGGAGGTCGAATATTCCTTATGTAATAAATGGTGACTAGTGCACGTTAAAGCACTGTAAGCAAACGGTTAAGTGCATTTAACATAAAAGCTTTTCTTTTTACGTTCCAAATGGGACACATTATTTTGCCATGTTGAAGGGCACTCTTCCAAAAATCGTTAGTCTATTTGAAGGCGAAAAAAAAAATATTCTGCTTTTAGTAGACACAAAGACATCCAATATTTTGTCTAAAATAAAGTCATAAAGATATTATCCAGAATAACTTCAATTATAGCTATAATAGTATAACTTATTAGAAAAGATGTCTCACATTTCGGAATATATCTCTGTTCCATATGTTGATACTTCTGATCTAAGGTATTTCCTTTTTCGATTCTTCAATATCCTCATCAAAAAAGGATAAAACAGACAATTTTTTAGACAGATATTATTAGTGATATCTTAATTTTTTCACTTCTGCTACTGATATTGTATCGTCAGTTCTTTCTGCTTTAAGGGATTTTAAAAACTGGCGATCTGTTGTTAGAAACGACTAGCTGGAATTTTAATCCATAGAGGTCAGACAACCCAACGCCCCCAGAAACAAGGAATAGTTTACAGGAAAAAAAAATACTTATAACATACACAATATAATCATGATCAAACTAACAAGATAACACCTCTTTAATTTCTGTCTCATTCAAATACTGTTCAACATTTTTTTCACATCTATTTTTATTAGGTTTAATGATTTTCCAATTTTTTATTGCTCCAATTCAGAACTTTTTTTCTACTTCATATATTTTGTTTTCAAATACACTTTGAAAAACTAGTTCATAGGCGTGATGAAGGCATGAAAAATTAACATATAGCTATAGTTTGTATATGTAAAGAACTCTTCTAGTCATTCCTTTAATGCAGGGGTGTGGCTTTGGTTACAAGGTATAACTATTTCAAGTCGTATTCAACTGGTCGTATCGCTGGGTCGTTATTCAAAATAGGTTTTGGCTTTCGGATCAGCGAGAGAAAGAGAATCGGGGAAGAGAACCTCCTTTTTGAAATGTGCTATTTCTTGTTTCCATAGCAACAGACGGCATTAGACTTCTTGGCGTGGGGAGTTCTTTCTATACACAAACTTTACTTCTTAAAGGATACATGGATATACCACTTTGGATAAAGTCAGTGTTTGAAGCAACTATCTTTCTCCTAACTTTGCAAGCTAGTTTTCTGAGTTTTTTTAATTCAATTTTTTGAACTTTTTTAAAGATGAATCCAGAGCAATTGCAAGTGACGTTATTTTCTACGCAGCATAGCAGATATGTTTCGGGGTATTCACGCTTGTCTTAATATTAGGAACTCTCGTGAGGTTGGATTTGCACCATCATTGATGCTTTACTTTCCCTAACTCAAAATAAAGCCTATGACACTTGTCTAATCTATATCAATTTTTTTCCATTTTTTAATGACTGATATAAGCAGTATAGCACAGTGTTATTTTCCAGGCGAAGTTTTACATACTTTCTCTTTAAGTCGTCAGGGTACACTGCCCTATAATAATTGAAGAGAAACTTCCAGTTTGAATTTTTTTTAAATTCTTCAAGATATGCTCAGAGGATAATTTTATAACTTTAGATATGTTTAGGACATGCGATTTCTCTTATTTATTAATAACGTTTAAAACTTTCAGATGTTCGTGAACCGTAAATAAATCACAAATGAAAACTGTGTTAGAAAATCTAGCAATAAATTCGTAACTTGTAGCAATTACTTTTGTTATTATATGCAGTAATTAAATAAAATTTCGTAGGCTTTGCTTAAATACACTCTATAACAAAAAAAAATCAACGCACACTGCCGAGCCAGATTACAGTGGTGAATGGCTCGATCAGGCTGGAATGATGCCGACTGGGGACGTATAGTCTTTAGCGACGAATCCCGCTTCCAACTGTGTCCTGACGATCATCGAAGACGTGCTTGGAGACGCACAGGGCAGAGGGGGGATCCTGCCTTCACTATTGCACGCTACACCGGCCCTTAACAAGGCATTATGGTCTGGGGTGCCATTTCCTTTGACAGCCGGACCCCTTTGGTCGTCATTAGAGGTACACTTACTGCACAGCGGAACGTCGACGACATCCTAAGACCTGTTTTGCTACCGTTCCTTTTGCAGCGCCCTGGGCTGGTTTTTCAGCAGGACAATGCCAGACCACATACGGCACGTGTTGCTATGAACTGTCTGCAAGCTTGTCAAACTCTTCCTTCGCCTGCCAGATCACCAGATCTCTCTCCCATCGAGCATGTCTGGGATATGATGGGAAGGCGATTGCATCTGGCACGGAATGTTGATGACCTCGTTCGACAATTGAATCGAATTCGGCAGGAAATACCACAAGAGACCATCCGGCAGCTTTATCGGTCTATACCACGCCGTGTGGCAGCTTGTATCCAGGCTAGAGGTGGGTCAGCACCTTATTGAACTTGTTACTGTAACTCTGCAATAAATTATTCAATTGTTCTGAAATTTTAATCATTTATTATTCTGTACATTGTCTTCCTATCCACCAATTTTCGTTTCAATCGGACAACTCCTTCTTGGTGCGTCGATTTTTTTTGTTATAGAGTGTATTAATGGAAATGCGGATATTTTTATGAAAAGCATTTTTTTTTTTTTTTTACGTTTTACGCTTTGAAACTATAACCTTAAAAACATTCAATATAAATATACAAAATTTTCGGAGTTATAAATCATCAAAAAAAATTTTCAAAATTTATCAAAATTCGCTTAAAATTGTGGAAGATTTGAGCATTCAAAATATTCTTTTAATACTGCGCATGGGCGGAAAATTTTTTAAATATCTCTTTTTTTTCCTTCATAATTTTGTTTTTAGTTCGTATTGGGCAACATTTGAAAAAATATGATTTGAATATCTTGAAAATGTAAAAGGATTGTAACAATTTTAGTAGCTTTTTTACTTGTGTATAGAAAGTTCTAAATGGATAAGGGTCTACAACGAAATTTATTTTGTTCTATTAAACCAGATTTATTAGAAGATGGAATAACAAATTACCATACCGGGCAAATATATAACGGGCAGTGGCACTGAACTAGACCTAGTATATATTTCGGACATTTACCAAAGCGACTATTTGTTAGTCAACATTCACCGGTGGAAGTCAACAACCACCAATTTTCATTCACAGTAACATATATATATTCTTAAAGATTTGGCGACTAATTTGACAAGCTCGGCAAATCTTTAAATTAGGATTTAAGATCTAATACTAAACCTGATTTATATGCCATTTTGGACCATAATTATTAAAAAATATAAAATTAACAATTTTTTTAAAAAAGTCAAAATCTTAGAAATATTAAGAGAAAAAATCCTTTGGGTTGATTAGAAAAGATAAGATAAAAAAATATTGTGCAACCAAATCAAAAAAATTATGTACATATTTCAATACTATTTATTATCCGAATATCAAGAAATGATTTTTTTTTTATTATTATCTTAAAGCAATAAATATTTTTCATATTAGAATATAATGAAAATTTATTAATTTTCCCTTCAAGATGCATTAAATTTACTATTTTTACTCGAATTATTGAAAGCAATATGAAGCAAATTTTAAAATAGTTCAAAATCTCAAACAAATTCAAATGAAAAAGAAAATCCTTTTGATTGATTCAAGAAGAGTAGATAAAAAAAAGTCATATGGAATTATTTAAGACAGTATTTCACATTCTTTAGTCAGACACAACAATTCGGTAAGAAGGGGGGGGGAGATAGAAGTGAGTAAAAAAAATCAGAACAAAGCCGGCCGCTTAAAGCCCAACAAACAAACGGCTCCTTAGACATACATACACACTACGTTCGCAAACCCACCCCCCGTAGCGCATGCCGGATGGAACAGAATTGATCTGCAGAAGGTCACCCCTTTTTGCTTTCCCCTACCCTGTGCCTCGTCGCTCAGCCCCAGCATTTCCAGCTGAAGCCCCGGCGAAATCGGACACAGCCCCGGCAAGATTAGGAAAGACGTTGAAACGAGGAAAACGGAGAGAAATACAACAGAGGTAAGTTTGGAATCGAGTTTAGATCTTTGACTTTTTTACTAAGAAGTTTCAATTTAGAAATTAATTTACAGTTGCAGTTAAAACTTTAGTTTTATAACGGTAACTTCAAGCTCATTTAAATAATTAACAACAAATAAAAAAAAAGAGTGCGAGTTGTAGACATTTTAGCGTAAGAATCTTTTTTATGCTTGTCTACGTCAAGTAAACATTTATTTTCCTTGTATAGAGATGGAGGAAGGAAAAAACAATTATTATTTAACAAAAATAATACAATTTATTTTCAAGAATTAAACCATAATGCCTGAATTTTAATTTTTTACTCAGAAATTACGTTTTATAGTTTTTGATGTTTACTGTTAATATAATTTGATTAATCCACATATTTCCAATTTATGAGGATCATTGAAGGTAAAAATCACGCATAGAGACATTTTAACTTTTGTTCTTTATTTTTATCATTCGTTTTACTTTATGTTGTTGATTGTGTAATCCGTATTTCAAATGTTCTACTCCGATTTCAGACTTTCCAGAACGCTCGACTCTTATTCTGTGACTTCCACATTAATCCCATTAAAGTATTAATATTATTAAGTAATTGTTAATTTCAAATTAAATATTTCTATCTCTTATGAACCATTAAAATAAAAAGCACTCAATTTAAAATTACATTTTGTTGATTTAATTTATTTTTAAATTCTGTTTCTAAAATCAAAATTAGTTACGAACAAACAGCTCTGACTTTCACCGAATTCCATTCAAGTATTAATATTATTATGTAATTAATTTTAAATTAAATGTTTCTATTTTTTATGAACTAAAGTGAAAAGCATTTAAAATTAAATTTTGTATTATAACATAACAGTTGAAGAAATAAATTTTAAAAAATATATTAGTGCAAAATACTAAATTGCGTTAAGCCATTAAAAAAAATAATTCCTTATCAATATCTCTCAGGCATACTCGCCATATGTAAATGTCTAAGAAAATTAAGTGAATTATATTATAATTGAATATAAATTAGTTAACTGTTATAGTTACTATATAACTATTATACTAGATAATTATTACAAAATATACCAAATATATACTGCATAAAAAATTTTTCACTAACTTTGTGACCCAGCTCAAAAAATTTTGTCTCAGAATTTACATATGAAAATATATCTTATGAATAGTTAATTTAATAAACTTGCTATTTCAATAGTTTCAATGATTTTTACTGTTATTTTTCAGTAGTTGCGTTAAATATAGGCTCAAAAACTACCGAATGTGTTTGCTTAAGTTTGTGATAAGTAATAATTTAAATAATTATCATCATATTCATTGAAGCATTTTTGTTTAAATAATTGTAGATATCTGTTTAAATAATTTTTTTCTTAAAAGTCTTTTTTTTTCTTCTTTAATCTAAAAATATTTAATTTAAAATAATTAAATTTAAAGTCAAACAAACTTTCCCATTTTTAATCTGTAGCGTAATTAGATTTCAGAAAACTAATTCGCATGATATACTTTACAAAAGGATTAGTGGTCATGATCTCATTATTTCAGAGAGTGATTCGTATTCTTTACTTTATAAAACTATTTAATTTTTATAACTACTTTTTTCTGGATTACTTGTTAATTTTTAATGTTTATTTTGCTTTGAATTTACCATATCAATGTCTTTTTTAAATTTAGTTTTCATTTTAAAGTTTTTGGAGGAAACTTAACATTTTTAAGTTTTAGGAATTTATTATTAGTGGTCATTGTCATGTTCCCATTTAATTTGATTAATTCGCATTCTCTAATATATAAAACTCGTTCATTGTTTTGTTCATTCAAATATTTTAATTTCTGTTGTACATTTTTGAAAGAGTTTCTTCTAGATTTTTATGAATTTTCAATGTTTATTTCCTTTTCAATTTCCCAAATAATAAATCTTCTGAAATTTGTGTTGCGTGGCATAATTTACAAAAACATGACATTTAAAATACTACGATGCTTATCATAAGTGATAGTTCCATTTTTATATTTATTCTTTTCGTTTTGTACAACAGTTTTTTTTTTATTTTATATATATATATATATATATATATATATATATATATATATATATATATATATATATATATATATATATATCAATTATTATTTTTTTGAAATAACCGTTCTAAAGGAAAGTTTTACAAAATCGAATCCTTCTATTCTATCAAAATCTATTCCCTTCAACACATGAAGAGTATCCGGTGTCTTGCACCCCCCAATATATGTGACCCGCGACTGTTATAACACTATGCTCCCATTCATGCATAGATGGCAGAACCAAAGAATTCTAGTATATGCTGCCTCTTACGATAAGTGTAACAACTAGATAAACTGATTTAACTATATTCCATGGCTTATATGATGAAACACATTTCAACCATAACCTAACTCCAATGCCCATTTCTATGAAAAGACTAGCATCAATGTCCAGTAAAATTTCTTTTTTACGGTTTGGAAACTTTGCTAGCTGTAAATGGTTTAAAAAAACGTACAGTTTTGTATTCATGTTTTTTAGCCATACTAGTTGTGAAAGATTTCATAACCATAACGGTAAAAAAATGTTATTTACCACAAGCTTAACGGTTAATTGAAGGGACAGACTGTTGTCTGTTAGTTTACCATAATTTTAGAATGAAAATTCTAACAGTATATTTGTATTTCCGTGGAGAAAAAAATTTTTACATTTTTAACCCTTGTGTATCAATTATTAAAATTAAGAATACTGTATTTAGGAAGGTAGAATAATTATTTTTTGAAAGTATACTGAAACTCGAGCATCTCGTTAAAACATTTCCTTCTGTATAATATTTAAAAGTCTTCCCCATTATAATTTTTCTATGTTTATCGTTATTTTTCATTACTACTTTGAATTTTAGTATTTCATTTACACGGAGAAATAAATTCTGGCAAAAATAAATTACCGTACTGTGAAGACATTTTTGTCATATTACTTTAGAGCATGGCATAAAATTAAATTTTTCGGTTAAGTGTGCTTTTCCATTTTTTTCAATTTACTATTTAGTTTTTTTTATTCAGTTTGGTTACATTTACTTCTCAGTTTTTTTACTAAATGTGTGGTAATAATAGAAAATAATAAGGCTAGAAAATAATAAGTGGTAATGAGAACTAAAAGAACTAGGAAATAAGAATACTAGAATTTTTTATTAACCTTTACCATATAAATCGAAAAAAATTTTCATTAATGATTTAAATACCGGATATTTTGGTTCTATTAACTAGAATTTCGGTTGTTGTTTTTTTCACCAGAAATATCATTACCGTACAGTACTGTGATTTTAAAGAAAAAAATTTTTCTCTTTGCAGAGAAGCAATTCTAATAAATTATGCAAAGGAAATACTTTTACCAAACGAAAAAATAAGATTTGGATTGTTCGGTGACAAATAAGTTCGTTGTCTTCTAATTAATATAAAATAAAAGCTTTCATTACGTAACGTAGAAAGTACGATATAGAGAAAAGCTTTTTGCCACAAAACCTTCATTCAAGTTTGCTTTCCTCATTAAAAATGATATTTTTTTTAATTATTTCGTCTTTGATTCGCCATTAAAATTTTTTCAAACGATGATTATTCAGATGTGCTTTTGATTGATTACAAATGCGATAAAAAGGCAAATACTGTAGTTATCGTTTGATTAATCATATTCCAAGCAGTAATTCAATTTATTCAGTTCGATCTAAAAAGAAACGAAAAAGAACTTATTTTAGATGCACAAAATCTTACTCCTAATATTCGTTCTTTCGCAAGTGAATTCTAAGTGATTCTAAAAAATGTACACACATTGTTACGAAATTTTTTTTCAATAACAACAATAATTCTTTGTCAAATTCTCAGCTACGTGTTGTTCATCAATCTAAAAGACAAAAGCCATTTAGTATAATTGAAAAGGATAATATCATTGATATAACACTCGTTAAACTCTACCTCCACATTTTGACGGATTGTTCAAATGGGAGAAAATGACTAAATTTTTCTTAAAGCGGTGTAACCAGAATTATAGAGCAAAACTACATTCCGTGAACGGCAGCAACAACTGTTTTTCTTTCAGCATAACACTTGTCCAGCACATTATAAATGAAGCGGGAAGGCATATTTGTATCTCAAAATTACTAACAAATAATGTGTTGAAAGAGAATAATATGTTAAATGGCCACTCAGGTCAACGGATATTACTTATCTGGAAGACATCTAAAAATTTGATGCATACAAAACCATTAACGAGTCTATATGATCTAATATCGGCACAGCAGTTTAGTTTGCTGATTTATTTCAAAACGGTAAAAGTGCGTTAACCTTCCAATGGGGTCCAACCGGGTTCAAATTATGGCAATAGCTGGAATTCCGCCTCCGGATCGCACTGACCACCGTGATGACGTAAAATATCCTCAGTAGTGGACGGATCATGGGTTAGAGTCCCCTTGCAGTCAGGTTAACCGTGAGAGGTTTTCGTGATTTTCTTCTTGATGTAACGCACTTACGGGTAAGTTCCATATAAAAGCCTCCCACAAAGACAAATCTCTCCCAATACTGGATCCAGAGTTCCCTTGTCTTCTGGACTGGGTTCAAATTACAAGGCTTTGGAATTAAACATTGGTTGTCGTAAACCTAAAATTGGGTAGGCTGTTTTACGACGGGTATAAAATAAACAAAATTGTCTTCTCTGAGAAATTACATTTAAGAGAAGTATCACATATACTGGATGGGTAAAGAAAACCTTTAGAGAGTTTCGTAAGAAAACTAGCGTTAGTCAACTCATATTAATTCTAATTTTTCTATCGGTTGATTACTTTCCGTGAAAAAATATCGGCAAAAAGTAATTTTATCTTTACTGCATTGTAAGTTCTTGCAAGGAAAAACAACTTTTACAGATATTTTTAAGTTTAACGTCAGTCGACTTAAATTGAGTAATTCTGATTTTTATGACAGTTGATTGTCATTTTCAGTGGAATTACATCTGTGATAAGTATTTCATTTTTACTGCATAAGTTCTAACAAAGAACAATTTCTGCAAAAATTTGTAAGTAAACTAAAATTAGCAATTTTATAATTATTATTAGTAATTTTATAAAGAAATTTTAGTTTCTCTGAGGCACTTTCTGTGAAATTACATTTGTAAAAAGTATTTCACTTTTACTTCATTATAAGTACTAGCAAAGGAAAACATTTTTTACAGAAATTTCTCTGAAATTCATATGATTAATATTTTAATTCTAATACTAAGTCTAATTTTCATAACCCTTTACGATTGTCCCTCTCTGAGAAATTGCATCTCTAAATAGTATTTCATATTTTTGTGGATTATAAGTCCTTGCAAAGAAAAAAAATTCTTTTAAGTACGACTGATATTAAGTTATTCTAATTTTACTTACAGTGGATTGACATTTTATGTGAAATTACATCAGCAAAATTCACTTTATTTTTTCTCCTTTATAAGTACTTTCAACGAAAAAAAAAAACTTTTTATAGGGATTTGTAAATTACTTTAAGTTAATACGATTTATATTGACTAGTTTTTCTAATTTTTCCAACAGACGACAGGGCGAATTTTACAGTTGATTTTGCAGGCGAATTTAGCAATCTACACCGAAAAAAAATCCTGGTAAAACGCACTGTACAATGCGCAAAAAAAATAGACTACTCTGAATAACTTTTCGAATTATAAATATTTTGAAATTTAATTTCACAGAAACTATTCAACCGATTTTGCTCAAATTTTGTATTTTGCTATGTAAAATTATATTCTTTAAAAAGATGTAAAAAATTGTATACCTTACAATTCTAGATATTTTCGACCCTTATTAAATAAAATAATAAAAAATAATAAATATGTACTAAAAATTATTTTTTACATGGAATTATCTTTGGAAAAACGAATTGAGTTTTATAATCGTGTACAAAAGTTTTTCAATTAGCTTAAAAAGTTTTCAAGACATAGCGAAATACGCAAAAAATAAAATTTTACATTAAGGGGTCCAAACTTTGGAGCGCTCTCCTGACCAAACTGTTGGGACCATATTTTCCAGTTTGTAGCTTCTCCCTATATTTTTGGGATCAGAAATCCAAATCGGCCGAAATAAAGGGTATATTTAATATTTGAAGTTTTTGGTAAAAAAAATGTCCTGGTTAATAAAATCAAAATATACAGTATTTAAACCGTTCGTTTAGTAATTTGTGCTTTCACATGGTAACAATTCACTTGAAATTCTGGTTTTCACAATTATAGTTCTTAATACCACTCATCTTGTAAAAATACGTAACTAAAAAGTAAATTTAATCGAATAAATGGTTTTTCATGGAAATGTGAGGCCTTCGAAAAATGCTTTGTTTGTCCGGCAGTTACGACTGCTCTAGCAAAATGTCTTAAATGTCTGTAAGTTATTGTCTAGAATTTTTATGCAATGATAACCATAAAACCACAATAAACTTAAAACATTTTTAATTTAGATGTTCGTTTGCAATTCTAGAAACTTCTTGAAGTAATTTTTTACTTTCATTTTCTGCGTAAATCTATAAAAAAAGCCATAAAAACATGGTAATAAATGTTTATTAACATTAACGCAGATTCTTTGACTTTATTTATTATTCTGTATTTATAATAAAAAAACAGCAGAGCTAGCATATGTTTCATGCTGAAAGAGGAAAATTGTTTTTGTTTATAGTCTATTCCTATAAGTGTACAAACATATATTGGGTGGTCGAAGTTAAAATATGTTTTAGGGGACAATTGATTTAATGGGAAAAAAACATTTAATATTTTAATTTAGAAATAATAGAATTTAATTTAGAATAATAAGTTGTTTTTTTTCAGTATTGATGTTTTCTGCAAAAATTTTAACTTTTTTAATTCGAAATACATTATTAAATTTTATAAATAATAATGTTTTTAAAAATTTTGTACATTACCTCTATGCATGCTTTATTTATTCAAAGACAAAATTGTTCAGTGTCCCGAATGCATAACGGAACGCTGTTATAATTTTTTTATATAATGATTTGATTTTCTTGTAATAAGAACCTTTGTTACAAAACCAAACACAAAAAAACATATTTTCACTGACCAAACATACCTTTAAAAACTCTTTGAAGAAATATATTTCCAGTATTTTTTTTCCTCAAATGTAACTTTTATAATAAATTTGAAATTTTTCCAAGTGCAATTTTTTTTTCCGAATTATCAGTTAAATTTTTTTGTATTTATGAAAAATTGAAAATTTAAAAAAATAGGTAGATTTTATTGGCTTAGATAAGCATTTCTCATGCCTCCCCTTGTCAGCAGAAATGCAAAACTTTATATATCGTTATATTTGAACGACCCCTTATACTTCTTTCTACTGTTCAGATAAATTATTTAACAATGAAATATCTTTGGTTAATTGAATATCATTCAATGATATTTTCTTTCAACGAAATTCATAATAGTTTACGATGTAAACATTATTAAAGTACTAATGATAGATATGGTAACCCTTAAAATGTATCAATGTATCATGATAGAAGAAATGTTTCAATTTAACGAAAATAATCCGTTTAGAATATGCTTTTACGTTTATCCATTTATAACGCAATTAATTTTTCTTTCGCAACATAATTTACGAGCCTTCTCAGTATTTTATGAGAAATAATATATTTCATTCAAATATGCGATGAATAGCATCGTTTCGTTATGAATCTGATATTCAATTGCAGGACCATTAAACTTTTTATAAGTGCGATATCTTTTCAAATGTTTAAGAAAAAAATCCCGCTGAATGTGCTTCTATGTGCAATATTAAACACAGTTAAGATTTTATCTGAATTGTGGTATGATAACTTTCCGAACACGTTGTTGACCAACCCAAAAAATTGTTGGAAGGAACACTTTGTTTCAAGTTAACATCGAATTTAGTGTTCATATAAAATGTAAATGCTGTAGTATATATAATAGAGAACACTAATAATAGAGAATGTTAATACCAAACTAACCCATATTCACCCAATCAATTCATGAATTATTTCTGGGCCTCTAACTCCAATCTTGGCGTAATTTTTATACCATCAATATAGTGTTTACAACCAAGTATGATATAACGTTAGTTTGTTGCTATACTGAAATGCATCTAAAGAAACTAAATTTCTCCTTTATAAAATGCATAAATGTGTTGAGTTCTAGTAAAGATAATTGAGCTGTGGGGGTTCAGAGCGTTCGCTTCTTAATGAGGTGATCCCAGGTTCGAGTTCCAGTGGTGGCTGGTAGATAAGAATTCTGCTCCCGACTCGCATCGACCACAGTGACGACAAATATCCTCTGAAATCTTGTTTTTTTCTTCGAGCAGTGATATCAAAGATAAGCATATCATTCAGAATTTTTTTCCGATTATTAATTTAATAACATTAATTGTAACAGTTGTTGAAATGATGGAATTTTTTTAACTACGTAAGCACATAAGCTGATGATTTTACAATTTCAATGTATTACTGCCCTTTTTTTTCAATATACCAAAAGCAATATAATTTCAAAATTTTAAATGCAATTTTTTTTTCTTGGTATAATAAGGAAATGGAAAATAATTTAAAAAGAAGTACTGTTGAGAACATGTTATTTTTTCACATTAGCTTAAATGTTGAAGATATTATTTAAAGCCCGTAACACAACTTTTTAATTTAATGCATTTCTGCCGTTTTAATATTATTATTGTTATTATTATTATTATCAATATTATTTCAATGAATGGAAGAAAGAAAAATCTTTTTAAACCTTAAAATATTATTTTGTTTTATCTGAAAATAAAGAGATATGTAGGAAAAAATTTCTGTTGGCAATATGTTTCTTTCTACTTTTTAATTAAATTAATTAACATACTTTAAGTTAGATCGTTGCTATTTTAACGTGTTGCTGTCTTTTTGTAAGTGGCATTTTTAAACACTTTTATATCTTTTTGAAATTTAAAATCAAATGCTTTGTCATCTTTTGAAGACTAAATTTTGTAAGAAAAAAAACCCGTTGAGATCATGTCTCTTTTTATTACATTGTTAAGTAATGGTAGGATGCTATCTTTTACGAACTGAAAAATGAGACAAAAAACAAGAGACTAATCTATCTTCTGCCCCAGACCATAAGACATCCCACGGGGTATAAAATGAATTTTCTCTTTCTCAACACAAAAGGACTTCTCTCTTCAAAACGAGACTAATAAATAAGCCATAGACCGGTAAGTGGCGCCGAAGAACTTCTCTCCATCGATTTGCTGCTTCATCGATTGTTCATCGTGTTGACACTTTATCGATTATTCCACCTTCAACAGTAGCATTTAATTCAATAAGAAAAAGTAAAAAGATTACGAATAGTTGAATTGATATTGTTAATTAAATATGTATGTTCAATAGTAAGATTATAAACTCGAACTAATTATAAAAATAAAAAAAAATTAAATATTTGTTCGCGAAACATTGTGTTGATAGCTTAATTGTAACTTTATTTAATAATCTTGTGATTCGATAATCAGAGTTTATTTTATTTTCAATAAACCGTCTTTGACAAAAAAAAAAAGAAAGAAAAAGGAAACGCCTTAAAAAGATGGAATGTAAAATTTTATTATTCGCCAGATATGATTGAGCCAAATTTAAAAAATACCATGAATAAAAAATCAAATCTGGTAATGAAATTTGTTATTTTACACCGAAAATTTCAAATTGAGTAAACAGTATGTATAAAACAACACATCTATAAAATGTTTTACAGTTTGAACCTATGTATACTAAATCATATTGTTTCGGTGCTCTTTCCACATTGCTTTGAAAATATTGGGCGTTATTATCTCACGGTCTAATTCTTATTTTGTGCAATATAAGAACCAGATCTCGCTATCAATTGTAGTTTGTGCAATGTAAGGACATCTCGTTCATATTGTAGTTTGTGTTGTGTTAGGACATCTTGCAATATGAGCAATATAAGGGGCAGATCTCGCATTCGAAATCTAATATACCCTGATAAAATCCCAAACACGATCTACATCGTATTTTAGACCATTTTTGGTATTAATGCCTATATACTCGGGCACAATCAGACCCTAAAGAAGAACATTTAAGCATGGTATTATTGAGATTCAATCACATTTACAGAGATCGAGATTGAAAAAATAATTAGGCCCTTCATAACTAGAAAGCTGCCCCTCCCCAACTTACTAAAGAACACGTATAGTATGGCTTTCAGGAGAACTCCTCCAGACACTCGTCTCGCGTCGTGGCGGGTACTATGGTTACGAGGAAAGGTCACTTTGAATAGGGGTGTGGGGTGTATAGTTTTGTCTTAATCTTAGTGTAGGTCGTCGTAAGTAAACCAATTTACACCTTCTTTCCTCCATTTCACCCCTATTAAAAATGTGCTTTTGCTTGTTACCACAGCAGCAGACAGCCCCAGACTTTTAGTCTGGAGGAGTTCTCCTCAAAGCCACACTATATACTCACTAGTACGAAAGTAAACAACAACAATCTCGAACTCTTGACCTGCTCTACGTCCGGTAAGAAAGTATACAGCTGCTTATTCGGCGAGGTGTTATTTTCAAACAGCTGCCATATTGTTCCATATTGTTCGAGCAGCGAGATTAGGTTTTACAAATTATCATTTAGGTTTAAATTTCGAAGTTGGTATGTTATTAACAAAGTAAGAAGTTTTTTATAACGATTCTATTTTTAAATGTATTATTATGTATTCAAATGTATATTTAGGTTTAAATTTCGAAGTTGGTATGTTATTAACAAAGTAAGAAGTGTTTTTATGACAATTCTATTTTCAAATGACAATTACTTACGTCTTGAAATGACAGGTCTTCAAATGACTATCCTTATAACGATTCTTCTTTTAAAATAAAATGATAAATCAGTTAACAAATGTGCGTATACAAGAAATACTACTCAAGAAAGTTTCAAAACGCAATGATCACGTTGTGAGCCAAATGGCTTCAAAACACATCTAAAACAGTAAACCGGAAGTATTGGTAGTCAAAAGCTCTTCTTAGTGTAGAAAACACCATCCATTGAGATCATGCCTGAAGGATCTTGAGCCGCTAGAATCAGAAAGGCTTGTGTCATATATGATACCGTGAGCCATAAAGGGAGAATCATGCGACCACGTTTGACTCGACACTTTTGATTTGCTGCTTACTGCTGCCATTTACTAGAAATCACAAAAAACTTGTTGCGAACAGTCACCATGAAATCGCAGGCTATTGATGAATGAAACTTAAATGCAGACTACATCTTTGAAAGTGGAATCAATGCTTAGAAAAATTTAATTCAAAAATCTATGATTTTTTTCCACATATACGGAAAGTTTTTAATAAATTGCTTTCTCATAATAAATAATTAGGTTTCTCTGTAGTTTATACTTGTTTTACTTGAAGAATTTATATTTGGTAAATTCAACACTTGATTTTAGCTATTATTTTAGTTTATTCCATCAGGTTTTACTTCAAATTTAAAATATTATAATTCTTCTTTAAATTCTTCTTTCTAATGCATAGTGAGATAAAACCAGGCACTTGTCAGAAAGATACCTCTTTTGCTGGGGTCACAGAGGTTTTGCCCAAATTCAGTTTCCTTGCAGGAATGGATTTTTCTAATTTTTGCAATTGTTCAAGCAATATTGTACAATATGTTTAATGATTTACACGATGTTGGGATTTTTAAAGTTGTTGTAGTGCTCACTATTGGAACGTATTCCTATACGTTATTTTCCTTCACAGGGCTATAATTTTCCCCAAACAATTTCTTTCAAAGATGAAAAGTTTATAATCTACTGCCTTAGTAATTATCCGAAACTCTCAGCCTTACAGAACTAGTGGTCGAATTAGTGTTTTATAATTAGTGAGCTTTGTTGCTTGTTTGATGAGTTTAAATGTTAATATTCTTTTTAGCCCAGAAAATCTTCGGTTCGCTATCATAAGGCGATTTCTGCTGTTTTGTCATTATTTTGGTTAGTTAATGTTCCCTTTTTTTTTTTAATTTCTGTAACTCTATTTTGTCTGCAATCATAAATTTCGTGAAAATTAAGGTTGTCATTTCTTTTACTGATTTTATCTGAATGCATTTTTTTTCTTCACATTTATGATTTCAAAAATCAATTTAGTCCAACTATTTTTAAATTTTAATAAATTTGTTATTCTTTTACGGATACGTAAAATGAACAAATGATTCTGGAGTATTAACAGCTCGAAAGATAAGTCTCTATTGCTTAAATGTACAGGGTGTATTTAAAGATTTCCCTTAGTGTGTAGCATTTCGAAAAACGTTTTCTAAATTTGACAATTCACGGTAAATAAAAACGAGAGTACATAAACAACAAGACAGTTTTGATTGTGGAAGGAAAGATGCAGGGATTTAAGAGAGATTTTTTGAAAAACCTTCAAGTTTCAACTTCCAATTAAGCCTGTTTTTCTGTTTATTAACTACTGCAATTGGTAAAATATCGATAAGGTTTTTGTTTTTTCGTATTTAAATATTATGTGCATACTTTTTATTTTTTAAAAGGACTCTAAAAATACATATTACTCGAAAAATACATATCTAGAAATACATATCTTTGCGAAACACTCTGCATTTTTCAGTTTGTTTTTCTCTTAATATAATTAAAAATCACAATGTTAGAGATAAAACTTCAACTTAATATTTTTAGGGTTTTTAAACTTAACTTAAAATGAAAGTTTTATTAAAAATGATCCATATATACAAGCAAATCAATTGTGTTCCATATTCTAAATAATATTTAATAATTGTTTTTGTTAATTATTAATATTGCTCAGTAAATTAAAGATTTTTGTTTTTTTAGCTTTTGAATAAATGTTAAATATTCTTCAATATCAACAAAGAAGTAAATTTTCGAACAATGTTCTAAGAAGAGAGGATGGGCTCCAGTGTCAAGACTTGTGATGATGGCACATATACATCCGGGCTTTCCTAATGATATTCTCATTGTTGAAACAAGATCAAGTATTCAGCGTTCGTGCAATTTTAGTCGTCACCTATCTCATCAAACAATATGTTAGGTAAGTGCTCATCAAAAAATTATTAGTATCAGCCTCACACAATTTATTCCACCATTGCTAAAGTAAAAATAAATGGAGCAGAATTAGGACTCTAGACTAATTTTCCTTCGTCTGGTTTTACTAAGTGCTATTAAATCAGACAATTTATGGCATTTTGCTGTTTTTTAAAAGTATTATTTTTCTTATTTTAAGTTTTAACTAAATGAAATGTTGCCTATTTATATTAAAATAAATAGGGATAATTTTTGGTAAAGGGACATTGTTTTATTATTAAGGGGACCGGAAAGTAATGTCGTTTTGGTGCATTTGATATTTGTTATCAAGATTTTATTTTTATTCAATAATTTATTCACCCTTGTTAGCAACAACCTTTCAATGCTAGATTGAAAATGAATGGAAATGGATCGAAAAAAATGAACTAATACTTAAGACTAACGAATATTTAATGCGCCGAAACAACATTACTTTCCGGTCCCCTAACACAAAAGTATATTTAACTAAGTTTAAAATGAATTATTTAAAACTCTATAAAAATTTTAACAACTATTTAAACAATATTAGGATGTTCCTTATCAGAAATTAAAAAGGATCAAAGCGAAAATAATAAGGAGAAAGCTGAAAATTATTTTAAAACCTGAGTTTTGAATCCAATATAGCTGTCAAAATTTTACCTCCTCTCGAATTGAAGGAAAGACTCAATTTAGATATTTTTCTCTAAAACTATTATGAGCCTTAACTCTGTCAAAAACTGATTACATCTTCTTTTTTTTTTCATGTGTATATTGTGTAATTGTCTAATAAAATTTTCATATCATTGACAAAGGCAGGATGATGGAACTACTTTCATATCAATGTCATATATTACTATCATTTTAATCTTTGTTAGCTGGTACAACAACTTGAATAGAAGTGACGATATGAACTGTGACCACAATGAAATATTTCTTTCTGGTAGTGGGTACAGAGAGATCGTATCTCCGCTAACAAAAGTGACATTAAAAGAAACCGTTTTTTATTATTTTTTATTTATTTATTTATTTTCTTGCAGGATTCGTTAACAAAAAAGGCCTTCGAAAAATCCTTTTTTTTTTTCTGTTGTTGCCGGAAAGCTAAAAGCTTAAAGTTTGTAGCAGATCACGTCTTAATAGGTTTAAAGGGCAGACTAATTCAATTCAATTAATTGAAAGCAATAAATTGCTGTCATCAATGCAAAAACAATTTGTCAAGGAACACGTCATGATTACGATTTAATATGAAACATAAATGTCAATAAAAATTGATTTTAACACTACAAACTGATATTTATACTCTGGTCTGTGAAACGTGAATAAAATTTTTCTTTGACAACTTTTCAGTTTGACGTTTCAGCTCAAATATTTTAGTAATAAGCACTCGAGTTTCTTTCAACATTACTGAGAGCATGTTCCTACCATAAGAAACTGAAAAGCCATGAGAATTTTAAAAAAAATTTCCAATTTAAATTTCAAATCATGAAAATGATCTTAGAACAATTATTAAAAATCTATGTATTTGTGACTTAGCATAAGTTTTTATTTTTCAGAAATCGATAAGGAAATGATACAGGGGGTTAAAGTGATCGTCCTCGGGGCACCAGCAGTGGGCAAGACATCTCTCATACGCCAATTTGTGTTCAGTGAATTCAACGAAGACTACACGCCCACGGACACAAAAACTGTGTACAATCCCACCGTAGTTTTCAATGAACACATATACTCCATGTCACTAGTGGATCTCCCAGTCATATCTTACTTTCCAGCAAACTCGATAAACGAATGGACAGACTACAGAAACTACGGACTACGCAGCGCCTCAGCTTACATATTAGTATTTGACCTAAATGACCTTGAGACTTTTCAGTACGTCAAAAGTATTCGTGACCAGATATGTGATACGAAAGATATGCACAATATTCCACTTTATATTGTTGGCAACAAGCAGGATGTCCTGAGAGGTAGAGAACGGCGGGAAGTGGCAGGTTTGGTGAAAAAGCATTGGAAGTGCGGTTACGTGGAATGTTCTGCTCGCAATAATTGGCACGTCGTGCATTTGTTTAAGGAACTTGTAAGGGGTCTGGACTATGCAGAATATGGGCAAAAGTTGTCATCCTACAGCTCTCCACGTTTTGAGAGTTTGCATGCCCATCGAGAACGGAGAGGGGATTCTGTGGTAAAGTGCTCCATAATGTAAGGATTACTTTGATCAAAAACTATTACGTTTTTTCATTAAAGATGGCTTTTCTCTATTGTTAAAGTACCTACATATTTTTCTAATAAGAAATATGTTAAAATCGTCTTTTTTTAATTTTACATAACTACTCTTTAAGAAAAATTTAACCAAATGAAGATAGGATAAAACTTTGTGCTACATAAAAAGTAAAACAATATGAAAAAAGCACAAGTTACGAAAATGAAGATACAATAGTTTCGATTCTATAAAAAAGAACCTTCTTCCGTGTCTAAATACAAAATGACAGTAAAAAAAGCACAAAAATGCTATCTTATCTCCTTTTATTTCTCATCTATGTTTTTCTTTTCACTTCTTTCATTATCTCTTTTAAACCTGTCCCACTTTCTTTACTGGTTTAACTTCTTCATTTTCTTAAGGTAAGTCTCGTTACTTTTCTTCTGTACTTTTGTGTTTAGACACTGAGAAAGGTTTTTTGTTTATAGAACTGAAACTGTTGTATGTCCATTACTGTACCTTTAATTGTGCTTAATTCCCCCTTTTTTTTGCTTTATTCGTGCAAAAGAATTTCAAAAATATCGTTACTCTGTGTTATTTATTTTAATATTATACAAATACTATAAAGAAATTGATTTTTTTTAAAAATAAATCTATAAGTAATAAAAGTCCGAAATTGTTTTCTAAATATCAGTTTTAACATTTCTTTAAAAAAAAAACTTTTATGATTAGAAACTCTGTTGTCATCTAACGTGTGAGAAATTGCGAAATACTACACTTTTGTGTAAAGTACCTCTGTGATGCTGTCATTTAAGCGTGAATGAGAGTATCGTATTCCAATAGGCCAGGGACACCAATTGAGGAGAGTAGCGCAATGGAAATTATTTATGTGTCGAAAGAATGTAAGAAATATTGGGGTGTCAGTGCTGGGATTTAAAAGGCCGTTCAAGATGGAAAATAATTATATTAATTCGTAATCCTTATCACATATCTCAGCTTTCAGCTTTCGAAGAACATGAGCTCTATTCTCATTGGCTGTGTTCCGAGTTTGCACGGACAAAAATCTGCTTGTTTAACCGTTTTAGGTGAAAACAGTCAATAAACGATTTTTTCCACAGTTAACAGTTTGAATGCCGTCTTTTTTTTTTACAGTTACTTGACTGTTTTGGTTGAATAAGTTAAAATAACATTTAAATAAATTTTTATTTATCCGGGGTTTTTTTCCTAGAAATTTCCTCCAGTGTATTTTTTTTAAAAATTTTTGAAAATAGGGTTCAATGATCATAACATTTTTTAAAGCGTGAAAATGTGTTAAAACGCAAGAATAACATTAAGTTACGAATATATCTAGCACTCTTTAATGACTACAAAACTATTTGAGAAATGTTGTTTAAAGCACGTATATTTTTGAAAATCAAAAACAAATCAGAATATATAATTCTAATATATTGCAGCCTCTCTATAATAATCTATTAATTGTTACTTACTTGTTTACATCATTTATATATCGTTCAATATACATATTTGTTTATTTTTATATATTATGCTGATACTGTTTTATATGCCACTTATTGCATTATATGACCTTTGTAAATATAGGTTAAACTGTTTTTACAAATTATGAATGATATATATTATTGCTTAATATTTGCATGAATGTTCCTTTTAAATGCAATCATACTCAAAAGCAACTTAGCAATATTGCTACGAACAATTATTTTAAATAGTTAGGGAACATAATTATGGATCTGCTTAGGCGTTCAAAATTTACTATAAAAATTTACTATTTCTTTTCATTTTAGCGATGAAGGATGGTTAAGTTTTCAGTAATCATGATTAAAAAAAATCAGCTTCCTTTCCTTTTTTTCCAATTTCATCTAGTTTTATCTTTTCTATCTTTTAATAAAAAAATTTAAACTATAAAAAAATTGTTTATCTTGTTGAAAGTAATAGTTTTTCTTAAGAAATAAAACTCAAACTAGCAGTTACCTCCATTCTTTATATTGTAATTAAATATTCAAAAAACAGTTCAAAGCCCGCTTAATTTAATAAATGCTTTTAATTTTCACAAAAATTTATAACATTTCAAAATGAAAACCATATTTAAAAGTTTATTCAGATTCAAATGACTGAGAAGGATATATTTTTTGAGTCTTCGAATGATTTTTCAGTTAAAGTACCGAATTTGTTTACATATCAACAGATACGCAGTAATCACCACCTTTAACACATATTTTTAGAAGTTTTCTCAAAAAAGGAAGTTTAAAAATTTATACTTTGAATGTTTCAAACTAATATTATGAAGCATCATTTTCCCAGAGATCATCTACACCATTTTGAATTTTAGGTTAAATTTTTAATTAGCATTTTTTCGATATTTTTTTAACAAACTTTTGGTGGTTCACCATTATGATACGACAGCATTATACCTATCAGAAAAAATTTAAATAAAAGGGTCACTTTAATAAATAAGGAGAAATAGTGCCTGATAATTTTTAGAACTTTTATAGATTCTTTTCTCAAAAATGTCAAGCAATAAAATTATGCCATTTATGGGATTGAGTTGGTTATTTTCTGCACATTTCTTAGAATCTATTCATATATTTCTCGAACACAGTGACAAAGAAAGTCCTCCACGAAGGCAAATTTCTCCCAATGCTTGATCCTGGACTTCCATTGTCTTCTGGATTGGGTTCAAAATTACAAGGCTACAGCATTAAACATTGGTAGCTGTAAACTCAAAATTGGGTCAGCTGTTCAACGACGGTTATAAAATAAAATGTAAATTACGCAAAAGAAAGATTTGTATTTAAACTAAATAACATTTCGAAAAATGCTGATTACAGAATGGTATTAGTATAATTTTTTCAGGAAAAAAAAAGAAAAAATACGTTAAAATACCTCACTTCTCAAATTTCAATTGGATGATGGCCTTATATTTTACATGTTTCGAAAGATATTGTCGAATAGTAATAAATAACCACGATCAGCTTATTTGGGAAACTTAAATAAAAAGGAATAAAATCATAATTGCAATTTTCCCTCCTTATCACTCACCCTTCGAAATTTGAGTTCGGTCCGAAGGAAAAGGCCTCTTAAACGTTTGAAAAAGGAAAATACTATCAAAACCAGACGAGTCACTATGGAGGAAAGTGGTTTTAAAAAAAAGAGATCAAACCTTGCATGATTGTTCGATGGAACTTAGAATGTTTTTAATAATCACCTTTTATCTCTTTCATTCCATCTATCGAAATGGTTGTGATGTTCTCAGACAACTTCATTTTTGACGAGGATTCTAAAAGTATCAATTAAGGGCAATGAGTAGAGAAAACCCTATACAATATTTATTTATTGTATTACAATTAAAGAAGACTCGATAAGTTAAGTTCTCTACACTGAGAAAAACACTGTGGTCAAAACTACCAGAATACGGTAAAATGCATCGTGTTTCTGGCTCTATGACATCAAAAATCACAATAACTTTTACTAAAGCGCTTTTGTAATTATTTTGGTGAAATTAACAATAAAAACATTATATTGTGGAGTTAAAATTTGGTAAATGTGGTGAAATTTCGTAACTTTATCATGATCCCTCAGAGCATGGTATAAAAGTTATTTATTCGGTTAAATTTACTTTACAATTTTATATTTATTACTAAATACTATGTCGTAAATTGTGCAGTAATAAGAACCAAATTTTAAGCCGCATAAATGGTTTAAATTCTATATATTTCGAATGAACAGATTTATGTTGTTGTTGTTGTTGTTTTTACCATGCCCCACGGTAATTTTTTTCCTGTGTAAAGGACATATTCTGGGAAGAATAAGTTCTGATAGTTTGAATCTTTTTAAACTGTAATAAAATAAACATATCTTAGCAGCAGCGACCTCGGAAGTATCTCAAAAGTTGAGGGGGGGGGAGGCTCCGAAGATAACTTCCCTGCATATAATATATATATATATATATATATATATATATATATATATATATATATATATATATATATATATATATATATATATATGTATATATATATATATATATATATATATATATATATATTATATATGCAGGGAATGAATTTTCGGATCAAAATTATCTGAACCTAATGACAATCATGAATTCGAACATTTCAACTGCATGATTTGAATTGTTTTAAATTAATTAAAAAAAATTGTTTTCCTGTAAATTATTTATCTCTCATTTAACGGTATTTTTTTATTATGTTCACTGTAACATTGAAACCAAGAATTTTCACAAATCTCTCACGTATATTTCCTCTGTTGGGGAGGAATAAGGGATATGATTTGACAGCAACTTTCACCAAGGAAATGTTAAAGCTCGCTTGAAATAGAGACATTTTTTTTTAGAATTCAGACACAAAAAAATATCCTTTTTTTAATTTTAAATTCAATAAAAAAATGCATTTAAAAAATGTGAATCCAACCCCCACTTCCACGGTCCCTGCTTAGCAGTCAAAAAAGAAAAGATGCTTTTGAGTGAATGATGAATACTATTATTGTTGTGAATGTGTCCTCAGTAACAATTGCATTTATTGTAGAATTGTAAATTACTAGCGAGTCAGTGTTCATAGTATTTTAATGTATTACAGAGATATATTTAGTATTATTTGCATAATATAACACCGCTTTTTTAATAGTTTTAGAACATATATTTTATCAAAATCATAGCCTAAGAAATATAAGACTAAAAACATCTCATGACGGAGAAATATAAGGCATTAATTTACGCTCTGTAAAAGGGGTTTTCTCAAAATATAGCAAAAATGTATCAAGATAGATACGAAACAAATAATAGTCAAATTTGAAACAGCACTAAAACTGCATTTACTTATTTTTGAGCAAAATCCATAGTCTCAAAAGTGAGGAAAAGGGAAAAATGTGTGAGAGATGTTCGTTGACCAAAGGATAGGTGCTTCTTTTGAGAACAATATGCTATTTCTATAACTGCTGCGTATTTGCAAATGTTAATTTTGACTATTTGGTCAAGTTTAGCCTATATAAAGCCATCGTTGTCTATACCTATTATAAAAAAATAGCGCAAAATGTCAATATGGAGAAAAGCCACAGTTTTGTGAAAATGAAAAACGTTTGTGGTCTAATTTTTTAATATTTAAAACGTTACTCCAATGCTGCATTATCTGGGCTCATAAAAATTTGCAAAAACTGAGAATAAAGCAGTGATTTCGATAATTTTAATACAGGTGGAAAAAAAGTCCCCAAATCGGCGAGTTATTAAAAATTTAATAACTTTTAAAATATTTTAGTTATTTGTCTGTTCTAATGCCCAGATAATTCTTCACGGCAAGATTATATATATATTTTCAAGTGTAAAGACCCTTATACTCTTTTTATTTTCATTGGCGACAGAGCTTGAAAACCAAAAGGAGTTGAAAAGCTTTATGTAGTGACACATCACTACTTTCCAATTCCATATGGTTCAAAAGGTTTCAATTGGGAAAATATGATAGCTTGTAAAGAGATCAGTAATTTTAATTTTACTTTGTGCTCATTTCGCTATATATTAAAAACATTTAAGTGAATGTGATATATAAAACTTCCTAAATCACCCTGGACAGGTGGTATTAGTTGTTAGAGCATTCTACTACGAACCCTGAGGTTTGTGGTTCGCTTCCTGCCTACAGCCAACAAGCATGTGACACGTTTTTCTCTCCTCATAACTTTTAAGACTATACATTTTGCTCAAAAATGGGTATATACTATTTCAATTGGGCTTTCAAATTCGACTACTGTTTGTTTTCGAACTATCTTGACTATCAATTTTAAGAGACCTTTTCTTACAGTGAGAAATTCCGTTATGATAGAAAATAAAAATTCTTTATTCTGCAAATCTACAAAAAATTTACTATTATAGACATTAATAAATGATTATTATAAATAATTTTATCATTACAGAACAATAAAATAATTTATCTACATATTTTGATAATACAACAGGAAAATGAAAACCATTTTTCTGCAAAATTTGATCATGATAAGACATTGTTCTTCAAAACTTTATCTAGAAATTAGTAATTTTCTAACTCTATTTTCTAATCATATTCCTATGAATTCCTTTCTTCAAAAGCTTTATAATTTTTAAGAAAAATATTTTGTAAACATTCCCTTTTAAGAATAATAAACTAATTTACAAACTTCTCGTCTATAAAATAAATGTTATGTAGGCAAACAATTAAATTAAAATAAGAAACATATTATTTATTTATATATTTCTGTAAATTGTAAAACGATACATAATCTAAAAATATATTGGTTGAAAAAAATAATATTAAGCAGTTACGTTTAAATATAATGTATGTCAAAAATAGTTGTGATCTTTGGTGTGAAAAAAAAGCAAAATCTTCAAAGCCATTTTGCTTTTTAGTATAAATTAAGTGCTCTTATTTAAATATTTTACTGCAAGAATTATTTCAACGTAATTAAGCTTACAGAAACAGGTTATTTTTTATTTTAATAAGAGAAAAAAGTGAACAAAAATGCGTGATTTTTTTTTCAACGGGAAATTGTTTTTTTAAGTACGGAATATTTTCCTGAAAACGTACATTTTTTAGAACTTATTTGATCAAAACTAAAACTTCAAATTATATTCGACGATGAATGGTAATAACTGAGGCTGCGATTTCTCATACTTTGTTGACACATTATTTTTATAAAAAGCATGATATTATTTATATTTTTTACGTAAAGTAGTCAAGTATGTTACCTATTTTCCGCATACTTTATTACGCTTTTTTAACTCCATTTGATCAGTTAATAAACATTTAATGACATCATTTTGTACGTTTTTAGAAAAATAAGCCACTTTTTTCTTTACAAGTAAAGTTCTAAGATTTTTAAATTCTAAGACCTTTAAGTTCTTTGCTACTTGTGTATACACATCTTAAAAAAAAGTTCCAAATTTTGACTTAGATAACTAGTAACTTTATGTCATAGTCTCGAAAAACTTATAAACTAAAACTGTAAATATGTATTTGTCTCTTCCCGAACCTAACGTAATATAAGCCTAATATTACTTTTTTCAAGATTATTACTCACGTTTTAATGTCTTTATTAAGAAGAAAGAACATTTGAGCATTGTAAAATGGTGGTAACCAAGGCAAATGCCATGGATAGATCTGGCAATTTGCCAACTACAAAACAAGGTCCAGTTTACCTTGTTACCCTGATAACTATTGGAAATCAATGTTCAGTTCCCATTGTCAACTTGCTAACTACTGGGAGAGATACCAGCCGTGGTTCTTTTTAACGTGACTCAATTATATTTCAATTAAGTTCGACGAAATATAAATTAAAAATTTTTGAACTTTTACTCTAAAAATTTAAAACTTTTAAACTTGAGTATCCATTTTTATAGTTTTAAATTTTAAAACAGGACAATCCTTTAAAAATATTTCTCTATTTTTACCTCTATAGCTGAAATTTGTTAGAAATATGAAAACTATTCATAAATGTGTGTTACTCTATGAAAATGTTTAAAAAAAATAATTATTGTTAAAAATATACTGTCAACGTGTTCATGCATGTGATATAGATTGTGGGTGAAGCAAGACTGACTTTCCATGTATGTCTGCATGCTGTGATTGTAATAAGTGTACGTTATATGTGATAATAAACAGTTGCTCAATGTCCAATGTGTTTGTTTCAATTGTTAAATAAAAGTATTAGGCTGTTTGTTTGTATTTGTGTATTACCAAACTAGATACTTGCTCTTTAAGAAGATAAGGACCTCCCATACCCACACGTATGACCTATGACGTCAGTGCCAGCTAATCTTTATCAACAAAATGGCGTATTAAAATTTAGCTGAGTTTCTCTGCATAATTTATTAATTAAAGATAAGTTAATTAAATACAGAGCCGTATCGCACATCGAATTAGATTAAATATTTTTCTTTCTCGTCTACTTCTTTTACTTAACTTAGATTTTTTATTTGTTTATGTATTTTATTGTAACCGTGATATATTCTTGTTTTATGTATCTGCAACTCGATGCATAATTAACTTGTTTATGTTCCACGTGGCTTCATGCCTGTCTTTGTGTTAAATCTCTTTGTAAATATATAGTGAAGGAATTGAAATATTTGTGAAAGAATTAAGAATGTGTCACTTAAGAGAATCGATGCTTGATTCATTTGTGACCCCAATGTCTATACATCTCTGCCTTCATTTTCGATTAGGATTCTAAAAATACATAATTCTGGTCTTTACGGAACACCTGTATACAACATTTGCTTATCAATGAAGAATGCTTAATGATGGAAAATTCTTTCAATTTTTTTGCACATTCAATATTATAGTTAGATTAATTACCAGATATACAATCTTTAGGATAAAACAACAAAAAAAAAACTATGATCTGAATTTAGCAAAATGAAACTTTTTATGCGTGTTTCATATATCATCATGCAAAACACTCTTGCTTTAATTAATCAATCACTTTCGTTAAAAAAAGACAACAAGAAAAAGGGATGTTGGACAATGATTTTGTTATAACAGAAAAAACATACGTCAGTTTTATACAAGATAACAGAGAAAAGAATATTGGACAATTAATATGAAGCAACAGAAAAATATCAAATAATTATTTTGGTACAACAGATAAAATCATACAGGAATTATGAATTCCTGCATGATTTACTTAATTACTGAATTCCTGTCCAGGTGGAAAAAAAGAGAAAAGCGTAAAGCACAACCAATATGGGGCAGCATGAAGCATATTGAAAAAGAGTTATGCAACAACAGGAAAACACCTAATAATTATAGGACAACGAGATAAAAAATATTGTGTAATTATTTAAAATATAGATTAAAGAATAGGAAAGGATAAGACAAAGAATAGGATAGAATAGAAAAATAGTATGGGACAGATATTTTATTTCATATTTTACGACTGTCAATGTTTAACCCTTGTAATTTTGGACAAATCCAGAAGATATTGGGAGAAACCTTTCTTCGTGGAGATCTTTTTGATCGAACTAACTCTTATTTGCGTTAAATTGAGAGGAAAACTACGGAATTAGTATCGACCACCTATCGTGAGATTCGAACCCGGGGTTGGGAGACAAGCGCTCGATGCTCACGCTCAGGACAATCCTTTTGGTAAAAGAAGGACACCGGATGACTATTTTAGTAAAACAAGAACTACGGAATAGAGAAAAGCATACCTGGGTATTTTGTGATAAAAGTGAGAAGCAAATGGGAGAAATATTAAAGGGATTTAACCAAAAAGAGCAACTGTGAGTATTAGCAATAACTTACACAGGGATCTAAAGTACTATTTTGTAAATAGTGTAATGTTTTAAAAAAAAATTTCAACATATTCCTTTATAAATTCCTTGTTTTTTTGGATATTATGGGACAGTACGGAAAACTGAGAGTAGTAGTAATAACTTAGGGGATCTAAAGTAAATAGTGTAATATTTGAAAACTTTTCTTCAACCTACTTCTTTATAAATTCCTTATTTTGGATATTATGGGACTGTAACGAAAAGAATAAATGAGAGTATGAGTAATATACACAGGGAACTAAAGTACTATTTTTTGTGAACAGTTGTAATTTTTGAAAAAAATTTCAACATATTCCTTTATAAATTCCTTGTTTTTTTGGATATTATGGGACAGTACGGAAAACTGAGAGTAGTAGTAATAACTTACATGGGGATCTAAAGTAAATAGTGTAATATTTGAAAACTTTTCTTCAACCTACTTCTTTATAAATTCCTTATTTTGGATATTATGGGACTGTAACGAAAAGAATAAATGAGAGTATGAGTAATATACACAGGGAACTAAAGTACTATTTTTTGTGAACAGTTGTAATTTTTGAAAAAAATTTCAACATATTCCTTTATAAATTCCTTGTTTTTTTGGATATTATGGGACAGTACGGAAAACTGAGAGTAGTAGTAATAACTTACATGGGGATCTAAAGTAAATAGTGTAATATTTGAAAACTTTTCTTCAACCTACTTCTTTATAAATTCCTTATTTTGGATATTATGGGACTGTAACGAAAAGAATAAATGAGAGTATGAGTAATATACACAGGGAACTAAAGTACTATTTTTTGTGAACAGTTGTAATTTTTGAAAAAAAATTTTAAGCCTTTTTTTTTTAAATCTAAAGAGACTCAATCTTCACCATAAAGTAAAACACTCACAGTTCACGGCAGTAGACATGCATAAATAACAGCAAAATTATTGATGAATGGATTCGGAAATAATGTGATTTTTATTCCTCGGTGATTGACGAGGTCCTAGATGTCAAAGAACATCGATCTTTTTGCACCAGTTGCCCCTAATTGAATGCTTTCCCCCAACTCTTCTGCCCAAAAATGCTGGGGAGGTGGAATTATTCACAGGTGACTCTTTACTCCCGATGACTCTCTAACCTTTCCTAGATGATGAGTAAAATTATCTTCTCTTTTAATTAGATCGAAATTCGATGTTCCTAGCAAGATTAAGATAATTATGGGAATCGATTAAAATAAATAATTCGTATGATGTTTTGATCGATTTGTTACATTCTTATTAAGTTCTTTACGGGTAGTACACTTCTGAAACTTCTATCGACGTAGAAAATATCGTATCGATACAGTTGGAATTTAAATAGTACGAAAAGATTAGAACCACTTTCTTTGAAACAATCAAAGATATCTGTTACGATTGCAATAAAGTATCGATGTTATCGCAATAAAATACCGAGATATTGTATACTTTGGGGCATCGTCATCTAACTATCGATAGTATTTCTTGTTGTATAAGACAAAGTTTTTAAATATGTATTTTTAATGTCACTAGCAAGATTAAGATAATTATGGAAATCGATTAAAATAACGAATACTTAAGATGTTTTAATCCATTTGTTTCATTTTTATAGAATTCTTCTCGAGGAGTATACTTTTGAAACATCTATCGATGTGACAAATATCGTATGGATATAGTCGGAAATCAAATTGTATGAAACGATGAGAACCACTTATTTTAAGAGATTGAACTTATCAGTTACGATTAAAATAAAGTATTGATGTTATCGCAATAAAATATCGCAATAAGATATTGGATACTTTGGGGCATCATTATCTATCGATAGTATTCCTTGTCGTGGGAGTCAAGTTTTTTAAACATAACTTTTTTTATTAAAAATGTTTAATTGTAACTTTTACTGAAATCATGAGTATTCAATTCGTACTTATAGGATTTCTTGTTAGACTATCACGCTAGAAAAATTAAGGTGTTTTTTATAAGTTATTAATTCATATAATGTTTTAACCGATTTGTTTTATATTTATAAAATTCTTCACAGGGAAATAAACTTTGTAACTGATATCGATATGGAAAATATCGTATCGGCCTAGTCGGTGTTTAAGTAGTAATATAAACTCTGGTCGAACCGATCTGTTTCGACCCTAACATCGAATTTTTGCTGTCTCTACAAAATATCGAACTGATAACTATTGATATCAGCATATAACTACTGATATTAAGTATTTCATATTGCATCAGTCGAAAAATTTAAATCTATAATTTTGGATTAAAAAATTTAAATTTTCACTTTTATTGAAAATATATGTGCATTCAATTCGTAATTAAGGGAATACCGATAGGATTAGTATGCTAGCATAATTAAGATAATTATGGGGATTGATTGAAATAATTAATTTGTATGATTACTTGACTGAAAGCTTCAGTCGCTTCAAAAAATTAATGGAAATAACAGTCAACATATTTCAGTCGCTTCAAAAAATTAATGGAAATAACAGTCAACATATTTCAGTCGCTTCAAAAAATTAATGGAAATAACAGTCAACATATTTCAGTCGCTTCAAAAAATTAATGGAAATAACAGTCAACATATTTCAGTCGCTTCAAAAAATTAATGGAAATAACAGTCAACATATTTCAGTCGCTTCAAAAAATAAACGCCCATTTTCAATGGCAGACGTAAATGAGAAGAAACAAGAATGATTTGTAATAAAAATGTAAAGTTGCAAACGAAAAATGGAAAAAATAAAGTTGAGAAAAAAAAATTATAAAAAACCACTGCAGTCGAGAGAGGGAAAAGATTTTTAAAAAAAAGAAACAGAACAAGAAAAACCACAGTGGCCATGAGGTGATCCACGAGCCGTGGAGAGATGGTGAGGAACTAATGTCATTAATATAGGGATCAGCATTCATATGAATAAAACAAAAATTCAGGACATCAAAATGGGCTGAAGTGACTGGGGTCATCTTATAACTTTTATAGCCTCATCTTGATGCTTTTTAACCTGATTTGCCTCTCTCGGCCCCTACGGTTTTTCTTGTTCTGTTTTTCATCTTCTTTCTCTCTCGGCTACTGTGGTTTTTCTTTTCTATTTTTATTTTCTCTCCTTTAGTTTCTCATTTCTCGTTGACAATTTTACGTTTACATTTAAAATCACTGTTGTTTCCTTTCATTCAAGTCTGGCAAGTCTTGAAAATGAGTGCCTATTTTTCGATGACTTGAAGCATGTCGATTGTCATTTCCAATTTAAAATTTTGAACAAAATTTAACAGTAACCTTGCCGTAAAGGTTAGTGTTATTAGAAGCTTGCTAAAAAAATTGATTGCAGCTTGATCGAATGCTTCGGTTTATTGTACTCAATTCAAGAATTCAACGAGATATTCATCTAGAACTCCAGAATATCTCGTAGAACAAAAGATCAGTATTGTCCTAGTTCATTTTTTCCCCCGCCTTTTCTTGGCAAATCAACTCCAACCTTCCAAATCACCGCTTACATGTGTAGTTGGTTTCGAGATGCGAGCCTCTCTCTTTATACCCATCCAATACAAAATACTTGGCAGTTCTATTGCTAATATAAAGGAAACATACCGCCAAATAATAATTTTATTGCATTTTATTCGTTTATTAATTGTTAATTTTTTTTTTTTTACTTTGCATGACAAGTATACACGTCATACGCACTACAATAGAGATTTAGTCCGACGAGTACGTCAAACGCGCATAGCAGGTTAAGTACACATTTGGAAACAATACTAAGGAGATTTCAAGTAAATATGCCACTTTTAAAAAGAGTAACTTATCACTAAAGTACCCTCTAACTTTCATATGTTACGCCTTTTTTTTTTTCAAAGAAACAAATACCCTTTTTGTCTTTTAAAATGAAGTATTTCATTTTAAAAATTGTTAAGGATGTACTAAGGTAGGAAGAAAAGAAGAATGTCGGTAAATATTTGAGGCAAAAGTAATTTTTTGAACTTTTTTTAACTCTATGTACTTTTGTAATTCAGTTGAATTGTTAATTTATTTCCTTGAACTTCTTCCTTTTTTTAAAATGCAATTGGGTGTCAAAAAAAGGCTTTTAGATTCATTGATGGAAAGTTTGCATTCAAAAGCCTCCTCATAAATAAATAGAAGATCTTCCAGCAGTTCTTCGATGACAGCAGTTAATGTTATTACCTCCTACAGCTTCAAAGGATTTTTGTTGCTTAGTTACCGGTAACGTTTAGTTGCCATGGAAACCAAGAACTGGAGCCTATTGGTTGAAAGATAAAAAAAGAACTTTCTCCAAAAAAAAAATAAAAGAATGTATGTTGTAACTGCAATTTTTTAAGGCAAACAAAACAATTTAGAGAATTTATTTGAGGTATAAAATTCTAATTAGATGAAGTTGTTTTGGGTGAAGGCCTATTATGGTATGAAGGAAATTTTAGTTTTTTTTAAAAAATGTTGGAAAACTTATTTTTCCTGCTTATTTTATGTCGGTACATTTTGTGAATAATTTTGTTACTGTTACACTTTTAAAACAGTATATAATGTTTTTATTTCTAAATTGTGTTTAAAAAATAGATTAAAAGCCTAGGAAATGAAAAATTAATTTCTTTTATGTTTGTTTTTGTGAGTGTTAAGCTGTTCGAAAAAATAGCTGAATTATCGGAAAATCTTGGCAATTTCAAGATTTTTTTCCTTTAATAATGCTATTAATTTTCATTCAAAAATTAGTTTGAACTTAACACATAGTTTTGTTTTTACCATAGTATTCAATTAAAGTGTTTCTTCCTCTTTTTCAAGTTAAAATTCTGTATCCCAAAAACCTATTGTAGCTCACCCAAGAAAACAATCTAAAATAGATGTTTTATGAAGACAAGAGTGAGGGGGAAAAAACGTTAAAGGTGAGCAGAGATGGTATTTGAAAAATGTCCTTCTGTTCAAATTTAACTATGAAACTTATTATTTTTGGCAAATGTGAAGTGAATACTAATATATATAATGGCCAAATAATAATGGCCAATCCCTTACATATCATGTATGTAACATGCGCATAAAAAGTTAAATCTACTGATAGCTTTTGATCTACTGATTGGATTTTCACAACTATGACTTAATCTCAAAAGCCTAACCCTAAATATGCTTAAAAAATTGGCTGCTTAAAACCTGATTTCTCAAAATCTATTTAACTAATTCGTGCATTTTTTTTCTTCTTTTAAGCAAGTTTTGTTTGTTTCCATGAATCTTGTAACTGCATGCAAAAATCGTTTGGTTCGCTAAAAAAATGACGAAATACGCAAAAAGTAAAACTAACATTAAAGGGTCGAAAGCTTGGACTGGTACCCCGCTTGAACAATTGGGACAATATTTCCATCTTCCTTGCTTCCTTCCTTTTTGCAATTATCTTTGAAATATTTTTTGCCTCTGATTTTGTAACTTATATTATCCTCTACACCAAAGGTAAGGTCGCGCCTTGAACCATCAATCATTAGATCAGATTAATATTTTCATAGTGGTCTGATCAGACTACCTGTAAAAAACCGCGTTGAGGCTTTCTGTTATAGGAGGCGTTGGTTATAGTTTCATCAAAAAGTTCTCCTCGAAGGCAAATTTCTCCCAATACTTGATCCAGAAGTTCCTTTGTCTTCAGAATTGCGTTCAAAATAACAAGGCTACGGAGTTGAACATGGGGATGTCGTAAAACCAAAAACTGGGTCGGCTGTTCAATGACGTTTATAAAATAAAATAAAATTATTAGATTAAAAGTTAAGGATATTTACTGTTTTATATTGTGCACTGTGCATTAGATATAATAAAAATAATAATTTTCGAACTCTAATCTTAATTACTCATATTAGAAACCTGTTCCCTATAAAATTTAAAAACGAGTCTGGAAGCTTTAAATTTCACGTCCAACATCATCAACCAGCATTTTATTAGCCACCGAACTTTTTGGAAAACTGCCATCAGACCAGATGAAAAATACATCATCCCATTTCCATTTTTCTGGACGTGATATATACAGAAAGTGGGGGCTTTAAATCGTGAATATTTTTACTCAAAATACTTTTTATTTATACCCGTCGTCTTTTCTCTCTCTCTTCTTTCTTATCCTTGGGATGGGGGAATGAGTGGAAAAAAGAGATTCAAGAGTACGTGATGAGGATGCTGAAGATCCATTACCGTGGGAAGAGTGAATATAATCAAATAAAAATGGGGGAATGTGACGGAAGAAAATGTGACAGTTGTTTGTTAGAGCAGTCATGATAAAATGCTTTTGTATAGGAATTTGAGTTATTAAGTCAGAAAAGATATACTCTTAAGAATTAAGTAATGATGAATAATGGTTTAATATTTTGACGTAGATAATCGTTCGTTTAATTGTGCAAGTCGACTTTGATAATTAAATTTGGAATAAACAAACCGCAAGAAAGAGTTAGAAAAGTTGAAACAATGTAAACTAGTAGTTTTAACTTCATAGCAGAGATGGCAAATTTTTTGATAAACAATCATCAATTATAAAGAAAAATAATTTATAAAGAACAATCAGTTGTTTTTTATAAAATTATTTTTCATAAAAGTTTAAGATCTTTCTATAAGAACCTGTTTGATTAAGAAAATAGGAGTTATTTTAATGAACAGACGAAATGAACGAACAAAGTGACTTTATGTTCCTTCTCTTTTGCACAAGAGGAGCCAAAATTTCGATGATACACTTTTACGCATGATAGTTATAATGAAGTGACGTCACTGTACTATTTACTTTAAATTAGTTATAATTTATTTTGGCTCTTTAATATTTGTTACTTCTTCTCCCCACTCTTCACAGACACAACAGACAGGCATAGTCTGAACTCGAGCATTAAATGCATACAAGGTGTTTGGGTAATACCGCTCTAAACATATTGTTTTAGAATTCTTTCAAAAAATGTTGTGAAAAAAGTACACACATAACGAATGACAAATTAATATTTCTGCCACAAAAAAATAAAAGTACCATTGAAATTTTATAAATCACTACTAAGACAAGTGAAATTGAATTTAAAATATATAGCTCTTTTAAAATTCGATTTCTCGAGAACTATTTGACCAATTTCGGTCAAATTTAGTATTTTTATATCTTACCATTCAAAATTGTTTCGGCTATTAGTAAATAAAATAATGAACAATTACTAAAAGAAATTGCTTGAAAATATCTTTGGATATACGAATTTTTTATTTGTGTAAAAAAAACTTTCAGACGCTTTCAAGATATAGCGAAATACGCAAAACACAAAATTAACATTAAGGGTTTCAAACTTTCGTCTGGTCTTTTGACTTTTATATTTTGAAGGTCCGTTATACACTAATCTCTAAAAAAAACGAACAAATGTTAATTCAAAGAAAGTACGTTTGTGTATGATTTTGTAACTTAAAATATTGTCTGTGCTAACACATTAAGATTGAGTCCCAGTACTTGAAAATCTGATCATAAGAACAAAAGTTATTCAATGAGATTCGTTTTTTTTTTTTTTTTTTTCCGCCCACTGTACATACATATTTTTGAAGTCAAAATAATTTCATCTAAAACAGTCAAAATGAAATTAGGGTTTTGATTATTTAATTTTATCTCCGAGCATTTCTAAATTTTGAGGTCTAAGCGGAAAAATATGTTTTGATTACCACAAAGCAGCATTCTATTTTTTATTTTAAATACTTTATTTAAAGATAAGGCAAAAAAATTTATGTTCTGTACTTTACTTGTTATGATTCATCTCTTTTAAACAAGAAAAGAAAACTTTTCTGAACTATTAATTAACATATTATTCAACTGAGCACTTCGATTAAGAATAACACTTATTATTTAAAAGAAGATAGAAATTACATTTCAAAATAATTCAAATGTACATGATTACAAGTAAATCATAATTAGAAATGACCATTTTAGTTTTGTATTTTACATATATACTGTTTATAAAGATCATAATTATTTTTGCAACTATATTTTATAACCGTTGTTGAACAGCCGATATAATTTTAGGTTTACGACTACTAGTGTTCAACTCCGTAGCCTTGTAATTTTGAACCCAATCCAGAAGACAAGGAAACTCCTGGATCAAGTATGGAGAGAAATTCACCTTCTTGGAAGACCTTTTTATGGAACTAACCCGCAATTTGCGTTAGATGGAGAGGAAAACCACGAAAACCTTCCATAGTTAGCCTGAAGACAAGGGGACTCTATCCCATGATCCGTTTACCACTGAGGATATTTTACGTAAGCACTCTGATCGGTGCAAGGCGGATGTGAAAATCGTATCTACCAGCCATCGCTGAGATTCGAACCCGATTCACCCCATTGGAAGGCGAATGCCATTACGGTTCTTTTACAATTGTAGTCATAATTGCTACTTCTATTTTACGAGTAAAATAGCAATGATCTACTCTAACAAACAATTATTACTTGATTAAAAGCTTCATTGATTTCTTTCTTTTTCCCTTCTTTTTTTTATTAAGTGAATGAAGTTATTAATCAAGTAATATCTTACCTCTTCAGTTTCTTGGGATTGTTTATTTAAACAGTTATTAATTAAAACAAATCTTGACTACAATTGTAATCTTGATTGAAAGTAGTTTTTAAAGGCTTATCTTCACTAACGATGACATGCATTTTAATAAGGAAACAAAAAGTTTTCCAAAATGCTATTTTAATAATTACAAGTAATAATCTTTTAATTTTTAATTACATGTAAAAAATTCAAGATAAGTAATCAACATCTTATTGTAATTTGTAATTATTATAAACTATTTAAATTTTAATCAGGCTGAAAAAAAATAAAAAATTTCAATTCAATTTGAAATCATAATTTTAACTACTAATGTATGAGAAAAACAAGAAAGATCTACGATTAAAATTAATATTAATTGCAGCAAATCCTGACTGCATTTGTATCCTCGATTGGAAGCAATCACCGACTTTTAATTGCTGAAGATAACAACTTTTTAATTTATAATTTCTCTTTTTTTTCAATTTGAAATTTAATTTATTCCAATTATACAATTAATTACTGCTTACATGTCATAATTGGCGATAAATAATCTATCTACTTGTAAAATTGATTATAAGTATATATTCATTGTTAATAATTACAATTTTAATCGTGATGTATGTACAGAAATAACAATTTCCGGTTTCAATCAATTGTAATCTGAATTAATGCTACTATTTTACTAAAAAAACAATATTGATCTACGTTTGCACATGATTATTAATTACAGAAAATCTTGATTGTATATGTATCCTTAATTCAAAGTAGTAGATAACTTATAATTACAGAAAATAACATTTTTTAAATCTACAAAATACTTTTTTAATTTGTTACAAGCTATCAATTAGTTATTAATTACAAATAATTAATTGATTGTAAGTAACAAAACTAATCGTAATTGTGATTATATGCAATCATTATTCATCACAATCTTAATCGTGATTATTAAAAATAATAATTTACGATTTTATTTGTGATCATAATTCTAATTAATTTTACAAGTAAGAAATAATGTAACAAGTGAGAAATAATATTAACAAGTAATGTTAACTAATAATGTCAAATACTAAAAAATATTTCATTATACTTAATTTTTAAGCTTATTTAATCATAATAACAAGAAATTGATTGCTTGTTATTGATGAAATTTTTTCTAGCTATCACACTCCATTTCTTAATGCCCTTTTTTTAGATATATTTTTTTCTCTTTAATCATAAGCAATATAATGAGAACATTTGTTCCATTTCACTTTCGATTAAAAACTTCTGTAATTGCAAGCAGTAGTTTTTGTAATGAAGAAAAGTACGAAAAAAAAAACTTATTGGAAATATTCTTAAGATTTGGCGTTGAAAAAAGATTAAAGAAAGCACTAGCTGAAATTGAATATTAAAAAAAAATAATAATTACGCTGCCTATCAGTGAAAAAAAAAAGGTTTCGTGATAGATTCTTTTTTTATGAAATCCAGCAAATTAACTTTTTAAAATAACTAAAAGGAAAGAAAATAATATTCAGCTTAAAAATAAAGTAGTATTTAGTACTACTCTCAGAATTTTAAAATAAAATATCATTGCAACACCATTAGAAAAATAATTGAAAATTTTTAAAAAAAAATATTTATTAATATTTCAAAATATCGAAGAATAATTTTAAAATTATTTACATGCCTCGGTTCTCAGCCATATTCTTAAAAAAGAATTGAATCTCATCTTTTCTTCTTCTTCCGAACTGAAAAGTCTTCCGACAAGCAATTTCTCTCCTGCAAAAAGTTTCAATGCAGAAGTTTAAACACCCACCCTATTGTCCGGACGTATCACTCAGTGACTACCTCCTCCTTCTTAAGTTGAAAGAACATTTAGTCAAAAGGCGATTCAGGTCGGATGACGAGGAAGAAGACGAAATTTCTTTTTGAAGGGAGAATGGCAGGAAGCTGATATGATATGAGCCTATAAAAACTGTCCCAGCGACATAGTAATGTTTATGTAAAAAAAAAAAAAAAAAAAAAAAAAAAAAAAAAAAAAAAAAAAAAACTTTTATTTTCTATTAAGACAGGAGCTACACTCTAGATACACAAGCTTTTTCAACAAACTTAATATGCTTTTCTTTTTATGTTTGTCGAATATGATGTAAAAAAAATATATAAATATTAGAGGTTGAAATAAATAAACAAAAAATAAATAAATAAATCGAAATCAGTCAAACGACTCGCAGGTAAGCTTTATATTCTAAACTAGAGCTTGGACTAAACAATAACATCGTCATCGTTAAACTCATTTTTTTATTTATTATTTTTTATTTTTTTATTTTTTTTTTTTTTTTTAAGTTTACGACTACCAATATTCAACTCCGTATTACTTTTGAATCCGATCAAGGCAAGGGAACTAATGGATCAAGTATTGGGAGTATTTTGACTCCGTGGAGGACTTTTTTGATGGAACTAACCTACATTTGAGTTATATGGAGAAAGAAAAATACAAAAATCTTTCATGGTTAGTCTGATGGCAAGGTGACTTATACCCATGATCCTTTTAACCACGAGGTGGGTGCGGAATTCGTATCGACCAGCCAACGCTGAGCCAACACGGTTTTAGATTACCCATTACGGAAAAGTAACCACTGACTATCAAAGTTATAAAAAATGGTATCCAATTTCTCACTTTTGGTAGCCACTTTTAGATAAGTACAAATCATTAAACAGTAAAACATCATTCAAAAGTATTAAAAAGTAAAGCATTTCCGAAACATCTCTTTGTGAACCAGGAAGGTCATGGAAGTTAAGTTTGAGGGCTGTGTTGTTAATTTGATACATTTTTTTTGTCGGGGAGGGGGGAAATTGGAATTAATTGATTTAAAAAAAAATTTTGATTTAAATTGTCTTAATTATTTTTTAAAAACATATTAACTTCGATATACTGGTAACTGTAATTTCGAAATTTTGTTAGAATTTTACAATGTACAGGTTATTATTAAATCCATCAAACTAAGAAGAAAGAGATGGACAGTATATATTCATTGTTAATAATTACAATTTTAATCGTGATGTATGTACAGAAATAACAATTTCCGGTTTCAATCAATTGTAATCTGAATTAATGCTACTATTTTACTAAAAAAACAATATTGATCTACGTTTGCACATGATTATTAATTACAGAAAATCTTGATTGTATATGTATCCTTAATTCAAAGTAGTAGATAACTTATAATTACAGAAAATAACATTTTTTAAATCTACAAAATACTTTTTTAATTTGTTACAAGCTATCAATTAGTTATTAATTACAAATAATTAATTGATTGTAAGTAACAAAACTAATCGTAATTGTGATTATATGCAATCATTATTCATCACAATCTTAATCGTGATTATTAAAAATAATAATTTACGATTTTATTTGTGATCATAATTCTAATTAATTTTACAAGTAAGAAATAATGTAACAAGTGAGAAATAATATTAACAAGTAATGTTAACTAATAATGTCAAATACTAAAAAATATTTCATTATACTTAATTTTTAAGCTTATTTAATCATAATAACAAGAAATTGATTGCTTGTTATTGATGAAATTTTTTCTAGCTATCACACTCCATTTCTTAATGCCCTTTTTTTAGATATATTTTTTTCTCTTTAATCATAAGCAATATAATGAGAACATTTGTTCCATTTCACTTTCGATTAAAAACTTCTGTAATTGCAAGCAGTAGTTTTTGTAATGAAGAAAAGTACGAAAAAAAAAACTTATTGGAAATATTCTTAAGATTTGGCGTTGAAAAAAGATTAAAGAAAGCACTAGCTGAAATTGAATATTAAAAAAAAATAATAATTACGCTGCCTATCAGTGAAAAAAAAAAGGTTTCGTGATAGATTCTTTTTTTATGAAATCCAGCAAATTAACTTTTTAAAATAACTAAAAGGAAAGAAAATAATATTCAGCTTAAAAATAAAGTAGTATTTAGTACTACTCTCAGAATTTTAAAATAAAATATCATTGCAACACCATTAGAAAAATAATTGAAAATTTTTTAAAAAAAATATTTATTAATATTTCAAAATATCGAAGAATAATTTTAAAATTATTTACATGCCTCGGTTCTCAGCCATATTCTTAAAAAAGAATTGAATCTCATCTTTTCTTCTTCTTCCGAACTGAAAAGTCTTCCGACAAGCAATTTCTCTCCTGCAAAAAGTTTCAATGCAGAAGTTTAAACACCCACCCTATTGTCCGGACGTATCACTCAGTGACTACCTCCTCCTTCTTAAGTTGAAAGAACATTTAGTCAAAAGGCGATTCAGGTCGGATGACGAGGAAGAAGACGAAATTTCTTTTTGAAGGGAGAATGGCAGGAAGCTGATATGATATGAGCCTATAAAAACTGTCCCAGCGACATAGTAATGTTTATGTAAAAAAAAAAAAAAAAAAAAAAAAAAAAAAAAAAAAAAAACTTTTATTTTCTATTAAGACAGGAGCTACACTCTAGATACACAAGCTTTTTCAACAAACTTAATATGCTTTTCTTTTTATGTTTGTCGAATATGATGTAAAAAAAATATATAAATATTAGAGGTTGAAATAAATAAACAAAAAATAAATAAATAAATCGAAATCAGTCAAACGACTCGCAGGTAAGCTTTATATTCTAAACTAGAGCTTGGACTAAACAATAACATCGTCATCGTTAAACTCATTTTTTTATTTATTATTTTTTATTTTTTTATTTTTTTTTTTTTTTTTTAAGTTTACGACTACCAATATTCAACTCCGTATTACTTTTGAATCCGATCAAGGCAAGGGAACTAATGGATCAAGTATTGGGAGTATTTTGACTCCGTGGAGGACTTTTTTGATGGAACTAACCTACATTTGAGTTATATGGAGAAAGAAAAATACAAAAATCTTTCATGGTTAGTCTGATGGCAAGGTGACTTATACCCATGATCCTTTTAACCACGAGGTGGGTGCGGAATTCGTATCGACCAGCCAACGCTGAGCCAACACGGTTTTAGATTACCCATTACGGAAAAGTAACCACTGACTATCAAAGTTATAAAAAATGGTATCCAATTTCTCACTTTTGGTAGCCACTTTTAGATAAGTACAAATCATTAAACAGTAAAACATCATTCAAAAGTATTAAAAAGTAAAGCATTTCCGAAACATCTCTTTGTGAACCAGGAAGGTCATGGAAGTTAAGTTTGAGGGCTGTGTTGTTAATTTGATACATTTTTTTTGTCGGGGAGGGGGGAAATTGGAATTAATTGATTTAAAAAAAAAATTTGATTTAAATTGTCTTAATTATTTTTTAAAAACATATTAACTTCGATATACTGGTAACTGTAATTTCGAAATTTTGTTAGAATTTTACAATGTACAGGTTATTATTAAATCCATCAAACTAAGAAGAAAGAGATGGACAGAGCAAATTAACTGCGAAAGCAATTCCGGGGGTTGGCGAGCAGGGGGCGAAGCCTCCCAGTTAACTTATATTTCTTCAAGATTTACATAATTTAAGAGCATTCAAGCAGTACAAGTGGCAATCAATTAAATATATTTTCTAACTGAAGATAAAAGAGAGACATGGTGGCTCAGGGGATCGAGTGCTCTCCTCCCAATGAGATGTCCCGGGGTTCGATCCCCAGCGATTACTAGTAGATGCGAATTTCGCATCCGGCTCGCAGCGATCACAGTGCTGACGTAAAATAGCCTCCGTGGTAGACTGATCATGGGTAAGAGTCCCCTTACCGTCAAGCTAACCACGGTAGGTTTTCGTGGTTTTCCTCGGCCATGTAACGAAAATGCTGGTTAGTTCCATGAAAAAGTCCACCACAGGCGAAGTTTCTTCCAATACTTGATCCAGGAGTTCCCTTGCCTTCTGGATTGGGTTCAAAATTATAAAGCTGTAGAGTTGAACATTGGTAGTTGTAAACTGAGAACTGGGTCAGCTTTCAACGGCAGCAAAATAAAATAAAATGTTTGTTATGAGAGTTCTATTGTCATTTGGTTCAAAAGTACGAGACCATTGAAACGAATTATGGTAGCCGCAAATCCAGCTGCGGCTTTTTAGTTCAATAATAACAGGAAAACAAATGAATGTAACCAAAATAACGTGGTAAATATTCAGATAATGGTTTAAAATATTCAGATAATGGTTTAAACTATGCAGATAGTGGTTGTTAACAGGAAGTTTTACGGATAAAACTCAAAATCAGGTCGGCTGTTCAACGACGGTTCTAAAATAAACAAAAGAATCTCACACTTTCTCGTGTATCAGAAATTTTATAAATAGAAGAAGAAAAAACAGACAATTTTCCCAGGTATAACTTAGTCGACGAAAATAGTAAAAATAAAATAAACAAATTAATATACTGAACATTTATGACTACTTAAAAAATAAAATTTTATCTAACAATCATTTATATCACTTCATTTAAAAATCATTAATCATCATATTACTTCATAAGATAGTAAAGAGTAGCCATCTTTTTAATAAAAGATTATGTTAAGCATACTGAATTCAAAACAAATTCTAATTCATCTGCACTTTATCCGGATTGAGAAATCTCCTAAAAATTTGCCATCCGTGATAATATATTGCACAAAATAAGTAAGATCTTAAAAATTATGTGATAATCCGACAAGGACTGTTGACCTCATAGATGAAACTGTCGCTAACCCAGAAAGTCAAACGAAGTGTTAACTCAAATGCATGATTCGAATTTTTCGCGTGTCATAATAATATTATCTTAAAAAAAGAAATCGAATTTTTTAAATAAATATTGTAAACTGTAGAAATAATTGCAAGAAATAAAAAAAAAAAAAAAAAAAAAAAAAAAAAAAAAAAGAACACGCAACTTTATAATGGAATCAAGCGTAAGTATTCGAATTGAATGTCTTTGGTAATAATATGGTATGTTTGGTAATAATGTACAAAACATGCTAGGGAACTAGACACATGGGGTTTAACGTTCAGCTGAACACTCTGCTCCCTCACCCCTTTGGGATAGGCATGTTAGGCCTTGGCCCTCTATGAGCTGTCGCGACACTGACTTCAATTTTTTTGATAATAAAGTATTAAAAATACTGGGAACTTAGAAACCTCGAAAAACTTCGCTGCAGTAACTTTCGAAAAGGAAATCGACAAAACTATTTTAAATTTGGTGGAATCGACAAGAATTGACTCCATCAAGTGAATATGTTTTTATTACAACACAAGTTTGCATTTAGTAATAAAAACGTATTGAAAATTATGGGACTTTTAAAAACCATGAAGATATTTCAATTCTCGAAAAAGCGATTGACGGCACAAAATAAATTTACGAGGGAATCGTCTTAAATCGAGCCCATTCAAAAATAATTATTCACAGGTGGGATTCAATATTCGCGTATCATACTATCGAATTATAAATATCGGCATTTATTGCTGTTTTGGGAATCTTTAGCAATGAATTTCAAAAACGCGAGCGATAACACTTGCAAATTGACGATAGAATAATCTTGATTTTAGGTCCATCAAAAAGGAATAATTTAGAGGCGCGATTCTATTATAACGTAATACAGTAGTAAAAAAACATTAAAATTTTTAAAAGTGTGTAGCCCAATAACTCTGAAAACAATGATGAAATTGTAGCGAATCGAGTATCAAAAATTTATTGCTTAAACAACACGAGTCGTATCATTGTATTAAAAATATTGAAATATGGAAAGAAACAAAAAATAGAAATTCGTAGAGAATATTTCCTGAAAAACGATCGAAATAGGACGAACATAAACGATAGAATCGGTGCAAGTCGTGCTCATACTTGTTTTTTTTTTTTTTTTTTTTTTCTCTCTCTCTCTCTCTCTCTCTCTAGCTACTTCCGACGACGAGCTAGTCGACATTTTTACATTTTTAAATAAGTAGAATTTTAAGTATTTCGAGATTTAAGATGGTACAGTCAAAAATCATAACAATATGTAAGCATAATAAACTCGTGTTACTCAGGTGAGAGTGGATTTAATTTTGTCTCTGGCATGTTCTTGCGGTAAGTGGTAAATTTGTTATTAAAATGTTTAATATAACACATGCTGATATTTAAAAAAGAAATTAGCTAATGATCTCAATGGGATACCTGCAAGTGAAGTAGTGTGGGTATCTCGATCCTGATTGGTCGTTGATACGTGGCATTTGTTTACGTTAGCAACTGTTCTTTCCATTCTATTTCGTGTAGACCAAGTCCGTCAAGTATGAATTCCCTTAAGTGACAAATTCCATATTCTTTCACAATGATTCTTAAAATGATTCACTTGCAGGTATTCCATTGAAAATTTGCCAACTGTTGAAAAATACACGTTTTAAATCGGCGAGCTTGTTCTCGAGTTATTAGCGAACTAACGTCGAGACAGTTATTATAAATAAAGAGAGAATATATTATGCCTATAACATGGTCGCCACTTTCGGCGATTACAGTTTCATATTTTGGTAGCCATTTCCCGCGTAATGGTCCCCTTTGGCGAGTGGCAAACTCTTATCTAAAGCTGTTCTATAGACACAGCTCAAAATGGGTAGTTAAGAAAATGAACACAAGTCGAAATTCTTGTTTAAGGAAATGGGCTCAGAATACGTATTTAAGAAAATAGACTCACAAACCAATAAAAAAAATTGACTTAGTATTTGACTCCGTTTTTTATTTTATTTTGTCTTGGGGGAAAATTGTTCTTTTTTTCAACGAATAAACAAATGGATTCAAAATAAATTCGTAGCGTGATGTCGTCTATTTCCTTAAATCACTTATATTTCTTTTGAATTAGTCTTTTTTTAAAAGGCTTTTTTAAAAAGTCAACAGTTGCTTTTGCAAGGTTGTTTATAAGGTTGGGACCTATACATTCATAATAACGGTATTTAATTTATGTAACACAAATATACATTTTAGAAACACTTTGTTTAGTTTCTTGAATGCGAAGATATTGCCTTAAATATTAAAAAAGTTACATTTGTAATATATCCAATCACCCAAATCCTGAAGTCCGCAACTTTCCCCCGTAATAATTATGCCTAGTATTTAAAAAAAGTTATAAAAGTATATAGGAAATCCCTCGTTTAGTTTTTAAATTTGGATTAAACATTTAAAAACGCAAATTTGGCTTTGTTTATTTTCTGAAAAAATATTTTGAGTTCTGTCTATCTTCTTAAACACGAATTTCGAGCTATGTCCATTTTCCTAAACAAGCATTTTGAACTGTCTCCACCTTCTTAAACAAGCATTTCGAGATATGTCCATTTTCTTAAACACGCATTTCGAGTTAAGTAAATTCTATTAAACGCGCATTTCAAACAATGTCCATAATTCTTTCATCGCAACGGACGAGATAATTCATCGTCCAGGAATATTTTCTATACTCTATGGCTGTATTAGTGAATTATTTGTATCGATTATTAAGTAAAATAGACAAGTTTTAAAGGAATTTTGCGTTTTGCTTAAATTTTAGTGCTACGGGGGAACTCTAAGCGCAGAGGGTGAAGCAAAGGCGCGTCATTGCCGGGATGAAAGTGTTAAACACGCGTTTTGAGTTGTGTCCAAAATATAAAATTCACCGACGCTAAGAACCTTATTCAAGTTAACGTTTTTCAAAGGACAATAAGTCAAATTTTCTTTTTATGATGTATTACTTTAAATTTTACCGAACTTTAAGCCAAAAACGTAAATATTTTCCTCATAAAAAGCCTTTGTTTTGATTAAAAGTAAAAACTGGTTCTGAAGCGAATGAAAAATTTTCCCCTTTCTGAAACAGAAACAAAGCAGAGCTTTTATGTAATACAGCAGGTTTAAACTCCTTCCTTGATCCTTTGGAGATCACTTTACTAATGAAGTAAGACAGCGTTTTTCAACCTTTCAGTATTCGCGGCCCAGTTTTCAATCATAATTTTCATCGCCCCCCCCGCTTGTAATAAAATGTATACAACAATAATCTATATTGAGTATTTTGGATTCTGTTTTTAAATTATTTTTAACTAACTGCCAAAACAAAAGTAAAAGCGAGCCAACGTGAACATATGAAGCAAATGAAAGCGGAGAAAATTTAAATATTATATTTGAAATGAAAGTCAAACAGGGACATAACTTTAAAAGAACGTAAAAGTAGAAAAATTCGTTAATGAAATTAACCTAGACTGAGTGAGCTAAATTTTGAAACAGGGAATAAATTTTTTCGAATATTAAAATAAATAAATCAGAAGCATGACCAAACAAAAGAGAGAAAAAATAAGTAATATTTATGGAAAGGAATCCACACGACCGATGCCGTCTCGAGCATGCGCAGAGCAAATGTTTTCTCATAAGAAGAAGGAAAATGTTCAATTTCAGCCAGTTTCGTTCGAGTCGATCCTTCTATTGCTGTCAAATCTATTGTCAATGTGTATGTTATGTATGTTTTCATGTTAATTGCAATTCAGCATGTTAAATATTCACGGCAGCATATTTATTCAGACTCAAGGATAAATTTTTAAACGGAAGTAAGGGAGCATTAGGCAACAGTCAAGCATCAACAAGTACACAGATGAGCATTGTTCCGAAAATAAAATCAAGAAAGTATTCTCAAGAATACTTAAATTTTGGATTTACCAGTACGGAAGTAAATGAAGAAGAAAGGTCCCTGTGCATCATTTGCTCAAAAATGTTGGCCGTATGCAGCATGAAATCTAATAAACTTAAACGACATTTGGAAACGCATCATAGTGAGTACATCAACAAACTGATAGAATTCTTCGAATTAAAATTAAAATCATATAAAAAGCAAAAAAAAAAAAAAATTTTTTTAAGAAACTTTGTCTGTGATTAAAAAAGCTTTAATTGCATCTTACAAAGTTTCATATAAAATAGCCAGATGTAAAACACCATACTTATTTTGCCAGCAGCAATTGAGATTGTAGAAACTATATTTGGAGATAATTTTCCAAAACAATTGCAGTCCATACCTCTTTCAAATGATAATGTTGCTCGTCGAATTGGTGATATAGCTGAAGATGTACAGTGTCAGCTTTTCTCGAAGTTGAGGTGACAAATTGTTTTCAATACAGCTTGATGAAGCAACAGATAGTAATAAAGATGCTCATTTAATTGCCTATGTTCGATTTTATGATATGTGTCAGTAGTAGAAGAGCTACTTTTCTGCAAACCAATAGAACTCAAAACAACAGCTCTCACATTATTTGTTATTTTAAATGATTTTATGAACGAGGCAAACAAAGAATGAAAAAATTGCGTCGGAATATGCACCGATGGTGCTCGTTCAATGTCCGGAAGATCCCATAGTATACAAGCACTTGTAAAACGAAAAATCGCTTCAGTGCGTTTGGACAAATTGTATGATCCGCAGAGAAGCTTTGGCTTCGAAAGAAATGAGTCCTGGTCTGAATATTGTGTTAAATACGGTCGGAACAGTAGTATATTATGTAAAAATGAGAACCCTGAAATCGAGAATCTTTTCCGCACTTATTTGTAAAGACATGGGTTCGGTACATTCAGCGTTACTATTTCATTGCGGGGCAATATGGTTATCACATGAGAAATTTTTGCAACCTGATTTTGAATTCAGATGAGAAATTATCATTTTCCTAGAAAAAGATAACAGTCCGGAAAACGAGAATTTTCGCGATGATTTATTTGTGATGAAATTGAGTTAATTGGTCGACATATTCAAGAAATTAAATAACTTGAACCTTCAACTCCAAGAAGCAAATACACATATGTTGGTTACGAGTGATAAAGTTAATGCTTTTTGTAGAAAATTGATATTGTGGAGCAGAAATTTAAAGCAAAAAAACCTAACAATGTTTGCAATGTGGATAGTTATACTAAAAATTACAAGAAGAACATGTAAAAGTTGTTTTTGTAACCATTAAAAATCATTTAGCCAGACTGGCAAAGAATTTTAAATAGCATTGTACGTAGTGATTGAATTTTTTGCAGTTTTCGTTCTCATTTCCAAGTAAAAAGATATTGATTTCAATATATGGGCCATCTTTGGAACCTGTGGGCCACGTTAGGCTCAACTACAATTTTGAAATTGTAATATAAAATAAATGAAATTTTATTTTACAATTAAAAGTAAACGTGATATGTATTAGAGATAGGTGTAAGATTCTACAAAAAAAATATATAATAATTCAGAAACATAGACTTATCTAGAAAATTAGGAAAAATCTTCCAAGCTTCGCTACGGCCACCTTTGGCCCACCCACTTTACTTTTTGGTTTAGTAAGTTGTTTTACTTTAACAAGAATTAAATATGTCGGAATGTATTTTGTTTTCTATGTGTATGAATGCTTTTCTTTCAGTCAGTCAATCAATTTTTTTAAATAATATTTTCTCTTGGATATTCTCGCGCCACCCCTCGAGTGTGCTCGCGCGCCCCACAGGTTGAGAATCGCTGAAGTAAGAATTATCTTTCAAGCCGAAACAGTTAAGAGGATCTGCCCCGTTCACGTAGTGTGTCTCTGTTTCCTCAACCAATTGTTTACTTGCACTTCAAGAAGAAGACCACGAGACCCACACATATGACCCACAACGTCAGAGCCAACTGCTCGTTTATAAGCAAAATGGCGTGTTTAAGTTAAGCTAAATTTCTCTACAGAAGTTTGAATGTTAATTAAATACAGTGCCGTCGATTTATTACTTGCCTATCCATTTTATTGAAACCGTGATATATTTTTGCTTTGTGTACCTGGCAACTCCGATGCATAATTAGTTTGTTTATGTTCTAAATGGCTTTGTCCCTGTCTTTGTGTTAAGTAAGAAATATATTGTGAAAGACTTAAAATCTTTGTGAAAGAATCTTTGTGTAGGAATGTAGAATGTGTCATTAAAGAGAATTGGTACTTGACGATCCTGACTTACTCGAAATAGAATGGAAAGAACAGTTGCGAGCGTAAGCAAATGCCACGTTTCAACAACCAATCAGAATCGAGATATAGACACTACGTCACTTGCCCCCATTAAACTGGTCGTTACAACTATGTTTAAAATGGCATGGTTTCCAAAGACTTATCTAAAAAAAAGAGAGGAAGTGTAAAACCTCACATTTTTGGTTAGAATAAAAATATTTAAAATCAGTAAATTAAATATTTTTCATTCAAATACGTACACAAACGATCACTATTATAATTATTATTATATACAAAAGTTTCATTAAAGCATACTTTGTTCATATACTAAATGCCAGAATATGTTTATGTAAGCGGTGCCTGTGACAAGAGGGGGAAGCGGAACAGGCCCGGACTGGCCAATAGGCAGACAGAGCAAATGCCCGGTGGGCCGGTCTGGCCTGAGGGCGGAGCCATCAGCGCAAAAAAATTTTATACATTTCATGAATTTCAAATAATATTCCGCAAATAATAATAATATTAAATAACATATATATGATATATGTAGCAATAATATTGTTTTAATATACAGGGTGATTCAGACCATGCGTGCCACCCATTTTTTTCGAGAATGGAGCAAATAATCGATTTTAAATTTAAAAAAATCTAATAACTAAATCGACCTTATGGAATTCAATAGTGATATTGTTATGTAGCGTATCTACCACTACAAAATTATAACTACAATTCACTAGTATATAAGACATGTTAACTCGACTCTATGTCGGGGTACCTTTTCATAGATGAAGGTTGACATTGTCTATAACTACACACTCCCCACATTGGTGACCCGGAGGTGATATGAACACGCCTACCTTGGCAGTAACGCCCACTTTGGTATGAACACGCCTACATTGACAGTAACGCCTACTTCGATGGATGGTCCACATTGAATAGTTGACTTGCTACTTGTGACTGTGACATTATTCACCTCCTTGCACTGTTGCTACTCAGTCTCGATTAAACACAACGTCGGCCGACATACACTCGACTGCTAAAGGCAACACAGGAGCGACCATAACCGTGAACATAATACAGCTCTCACGATCAGCAAAAAGTACGATGATCTTAATACAGCTCTCCCGGGTTCTCACAAAAACAGCAATGAATCAACTAGAGGTTTCCATTCATCGAATTCTATCACAAATATAATTCTGGTGGGGGAGTACTGTAGCGTATCCACCACTACAAAATTATAACTACAATTCACTAGTATATAAGACATGTTAACTCGACTCTATGTCGGGGTACCTTTTCATAGATGAGGGTTGACATTGTCTATAACTACACACACAGTAAATCAGATTGAACTATAAAATCAATTAATCTTGGGTAAACTTAATAATTTGAACCATGCTATATGCAATAATATATGTGCAATATATGTTAAACCACGTTATAAAGCAATGTAATCTTTCCTTTATTTCCTTTATTTTCCTTTATTCCGGGAATTAACTGTTAATTTAATTCCCGGTTAATTCCACAGTTAATTCCCGGAAGCGATATTCCACTTTGACTAACTCTGGGGCACTCCAATTGGCACTGTTTGGCGTGCGAATTCTTAACACGCCAAATCTATGAATCTCACGCTTTCTCGAATCGTACGAGATTAAACTTCAATCGCTACTTTATTTTCTTTTATACAAGTGCAAGTAGTGTTTGTTTATGTAATGATCGGTGGAACTCGTTTGTACAAAAATTTTTTAATTTAAATGAACAATAAAATTACTTTTGATATATAATTTGTTTTTTTCGTACGTTTTAGTTTCACGATAATTTTTTCATATAACGCAACTTCTTTTTTAGTTCAAGTAACCCGAAAATGGTGCAGTAATTAATTATACAACTATATGTTTGTATTTACATGGCGCAACGCAATTTCATTATATTGACAAACAAACATTTCTACCATTCACGATTTCATTTATAGAATCATATTTCCACTTAAAACTAAATGTTGAAAATTTATTTATAAATTGGCTACAAGAATAATTAATATCAGGAAGTTTAGCAGTAAACAACAATTACCATACCTTTTATAGAACTTATGGTTAATATATATATCTCAATCAGTTGAAAATAATTCTTGGTTTCTTCTTTGCAATTTAAAAAAAATAATAATAATAACTCATCTAAGTCAAACTTAAAGACTTGCTTGATATAATATATTGGTTCTCATGTGAATAACGATGTTTGAAAATTTCACAAGAATAGTACTGATTTCTAAAAATTCTTCTTCTTTTAAATAGATTTAGTTTTGAAAAAGTATTAGTAAGCATAATATTTAGCAGTTTCTTGTAAATTTCAAAAATAAGACCTGAATTAATACAAACAATTTTATCTATGCCATTTATTAAAATAATTACTTTAATATAGTTATATTAATTTAAAAAAGTAATTAAAAACCAAATAAAAATGTTTTCTTAAAGAGTTAAGTGCAATCCAATTTACTGTCATGGTAAATAAGGATAAACTAATACATTTAGTAACAATTTTAATTTAATTTAAAACTCAATGCAGAAAAATAATGCATTATTTTGAGAAGAATGATGCATTATTTTGAGAGAGAATTGCATTATTATTTATATTAAAGATTACGTTCAGTTTCTTAAATTTTGCGTAGTCTTTATTTTCATTTCATCCAACTCTTTTTACCATCAAGAAAAAATGGTTCTCCTCAAAAAGAAAGCCCAATTCTTAGAATGTTCTCACCGTTCCAATATGAGATTATCAACATTTCATTCTAGTAGAAAGTTAAAATCCTGTTAAATGTCACTAAACATTTCTTTCTAAGTAAATTTGCTTACTAACTGATATTTTCTGTTTTGTGCAGTATGGTTCTCTTATATTTACCTACAATGTTCGAACTTGATCAGTCACATTTATTAAATCTTTATGTGAAAAATAAAATATTGTAATCATACAATAATTAGGGTGTGATCAGATTTAATTTTGTTTAAATATTTAATTTTGGTTATAGAGTAAAAAATTTGATTCATAATAATAAAACTTGATTCATAAATAAAATATATTGCTTAATTATATGATGTAGCATTTAGACAACAACTAAATGTTGAGAGAAATACTAAATATGCTGCATTTTAATAAGTACATTTTAATTTAATGATTATGTACTAAAATTTAAATAAAATGACAATTCTTTTCTTTCATGCACATGCATTTCTTTGAGGTGCTTTTTTAATTTTTTTTTTCCATTAATTTATAGTACTTTAAATTTTAATTATAAAACACTCTTGAAATCATTTGTCTTTGATTATGTTCAGGGAAACTATTGAGAAATTTATAAAGTGAAAAATATATGGTAAATTTGAATTAATAGTGATAATGCAAAAATTATTTTATATCTGACTTATTTGCCTAAAAAACTAAATATATTCGATTTGGTCGAACATTATGATATGAACTGATATATTTTGAGCAACAAAATACATGGGTTGTATTTATGCATAATAAACTTTAAGTGTTTATTATTAAACATAAAAGCATATTAAATTAAATAAATTTTAAAATTAGATATGAAATTGATAACCATCTGATTTCTTTTTCAGAATGTTATAATAAATATTTATATATTATGTGGGGGAAAAATGTGCAGAAATATAAAAAGAAATAGCTTGGTAAAAAGTTGTTTCTAAGAAGAATATTCAATTATTATGTCTTTAAAATATAACAATTATAATAAAGTGGTAATTATAATTCTTTGGAAAACTTACAAATAGAATCCTTTAGTTTAAAAAGCTGTGCAAACTATAATCAATGTATAGTATTTGGCCAGAATAGAACTTATGAGTCACAATTGGTAACCAAATGTTTGCCTGCATCTTGGTTATATATCAGGTATTCAACCAAAAAACTATTTTTTGGATCTCTTATCAACATTAAACTCATAGAAAAGGGAAAAATTAAATAAAAATAAATTAAATGTCTTAACAACATAATATTTTTGTTCGGCAGAAGAAACCACCATTGTAATGTAATGCAAAAATGTAGTAACCTTATTTAAAATATTACTTTAATAAAGTGGTCCAAAATGCTAACTTATATCAGTTTGTCAAAGAAAAAAGTTTAAAGGTTAAATGAACTAAATATGTAAATTTAATTCCTTAAAACAATAAAAATATATTGAAAAAATTTTTTTAAAAAATAAAATCAAGCAACTTAATAAGAAAAAATATATTTTATTGTAAAGCAATAATAAACATATATTATATTACACAATAAAGAGTACAATGTATGGTCAGAGCAGAATTTTTATTTTTTATTTTGCTGGTCTTAATTTTTGATAGATTACACTTTATATATACAATTATTAAACATACTATCGACATTAAAAAAAAAAATGTTTTTTTTTTTTAGAAATTTGATTTAAAATATACAATATTAAATATGTAATATTTATTTATTAGCATATATTTAATATTGTATTAAATATTTAGGTCAATTTTTTAGAAAATAGTTAGAAACATTTATGCATAAAATTAAGCAATATCAAAAATTTACAAAAAAGCACAGGTATGGTGGATCTAAATGGAAATTTTGAGTGAAAATAAGTAGATAAAAAGAATAAATAGGTAATTTCACAACATTTACATAGCTGAATTGTGGTAAAAACTGGTGCAGAAAATCAATAGTAAATCATTAAAAAAAATTTTGAACAAAATTTAAATTTTGGTTTATTATATTTTAAATGAATAAATTATTAGCACAAGACTCATATTGTAAATTACAAAAAAAAAAAATAAATAAATAAATAAATAAATTTATTTAAGACCACTGAATTTTGAGGAAAGCAATGTGTTCAACGACAAAAATTAATAAGTAAAATCCATAAAATAATAGATCAATTTAGAATTATTAAATAATCAATGATTTCAGTTAAATAAAAAGAATTAAAAGTTGCTAATGTTTTGCTCCATGCATTTTAGCATTTCCAAAACTTTTGAATGCTTTCAGAAAGAGTATGTTGTCTTTTGACTCTAAGATCTCCATAACGAAAGTTTAAAAAGACGATGTTCCTTCTTTACAGTGAAGGGTTGCTACAGACGCCTCAACTCTAGCATACGCATAGGCACGCATAACAATTAAGTAGTTATCGCGCCGTTTGGCGAGGAAGTGCCCCAGAGTTAGTCATAGTCGTGCTTCCCGGAAGTACCGGAATTTGAACACAATTTTGATTTTTTAAATGGAAACCTTTATCTTATTTGGCATCGGAGAGGGTTTTCGAAAAAAAGTAACTTTTACTTGAAATTTTTTTTTATATCTCTTATTGTTCCCAAGATAATAGATACGAAAAAATTCTGATTATTTACTTCAATTTATCAGTTTTACCAAAAATAATTAACTTAAAGTACCAAAATCGCTTCAATTTTTATAAAACATGGAAAGAAAAGCACAAATGTGTTTTATTGAAAGTATAACATTGACGAAAAAAAAAATTTTTTTAGTGAATATGTCAAAATCTATTTAATGAGTATTTTTTGTTATTCATTATCTTGAAAATAGTAAGAGATATTAAAAAAATATTTTAAGTAAAAGTTATTTCTTTCCAAAAACTCTCTCCAATGATGCTAAATAGGTCTCTATTTAAAAAATCAAAGTTGTGTTCAAATTCCGGCTACTTGCGGGAATTAACAATATCACTATTGAATTCTTTGGGGTCGATCTAGTTATCAGATCTTTTATTTCAAATCAATTATTCGCTCCATTCTCGAAAAAAAATGGGTGGCACGCATGGTCTGAATCATCCTGTATTTTATAACTTAATATTAAATTAGTTCCTGGAGATACTGTTAGATGTCGTTGTTGACACATGATAAAATCAAATAAATGAATATCCGACTGTGAGTCTTTAGTGCTGAGTAAGATTCTCTTTCTTTATTATTTCCAGTATTGCACAAACGTGAACTTTTATTTTATCCAGTAGAGTTTTCTGTAGTGTGTGACTCTTCACTAAACTTTTAATATAATGCATTATTTGTTTTTGTGTATTTTTTAAATTCCATTTGTCCTTTTCCAATAGATTCCATTTTTTAGCCTTTTGGATTTCAATTCCTACATAAGAAAAGAAAGCGTCAAATTTGACCAACACTCTGAGCGGCTTTTAAATCAAAGTTAAAGTTCCCCTTGCTCTTGAGTTTGATGGCTGAGTAATGGATAAAAACAAGAAGCGCAAAGTAAAAGGAGGAGCAGAAAAAGTTAAATCGAAGAAACAGGAACTTTTAGAAGCCAGTACCCAAAAATGTGTTAAACTGACATATGTCTTTGCATGTCCGCAATCACACTCCTCTACATCTAATCCAGTGGAGGAAACAGTGGCGGCAGCTGAAGAAGTTGCTATTCATATCGAGATCAAGAACAACAGAAAAATGATCAGAAATTGACCAAAAGCACATTAAGAGTGACACCTCTGATCTTGCTATAATCGAACTACAAACTGAGCAAGATAGCAATTCAATTCCTTCGTTTACGTATTTTGTACGTCCTGAAAAGAGTGAACTCGATTTATTTTTTAAGTATCATCCGAAACAAGACGTCAATGACCCTGTGTTAAAAAAAGCAATGTATCGGAAAGATCTAATAGGAAATGGCTGACATATAGCGACAAACAAAATGCTTTATTTTGTTCTGTATGTTTAGCGTTTGTTTCGTTTCACCTTGGGTTAGCGCATTTCCGTTTTTACGAGGCATGGAAGATTGAAGGCATGTTCATGACAGAGTCGATGAACATCAGCGAAGTGTTTCCCACCATAATTGTGCTGAAGCATATTTTTTAAGAGATAACAAAGCAAATCTTGATAATTTGCTATTCTGCAATCAAATGTCTTTACATCGAGCACAAGTACGAAAATGAAGAGAAGTTTTGCAACGAATAATAGATATTATTAAATTTATTGGGAAACGAGGATTAAGTTACAGAAGCTGGCTATAAGCTGCCTATACTCTGGAAGACATGTCCGTAGATCATAGAAACTTTTTGGAACTTGTTGTTCTTCTTAGCAAATATGATATTACTTTCAAAAACCATTTGAAAGATTGTATTGAGAGCAGTAAAAAACTTCACGAGTCACAAAAGCATAAAGGCAAGGGTCTTTGTTAACATTTCTTTCCATATCCACCATTAATAAAATTATTCAATCAATTGGACAACTTATAACACGGAATATTAGTATGGAAGAACAAGCAGCTGGTATGTTTTCTTTACAAGTGGATACAACACAGGATATTTCATGCAAAGATCAATGCTCAATTATAGTACGATATGTGAAAGACGATCGTGTATATGAAAGACTTCTCGCTGTTGTAGAGTGTAAATCTTCAACCGGACAAAATATGTTTTCTTCAGTGGATTCAGTTTTAAAGTCTTGTAATATAGATATAACAAAGTGCATCGGTAATTCAACTGACGGGGCTGCAAATATGCAAGATGAATATAAAGAGTCCCCTTGTCAAATTCATATTTGGTGTTATGCACATGTCTTAAATTTAGTTTTAGGGGATACCACGAAGGTACAAACTGAAAGTGCATCGTTTTTCAGCCTACTAAATAGCGTCGCAGTATTTTTCCGTGAATCATACCAACGCATGAACATCTGGGAACAAAGTAACGAGCATGGAAATATTTTTTAAAAAAAACGTTGGTGGTCCAAAGATTCTGCATTAAAAAAAAATTTTGGTTCATTTTCAAAATCAGATTAAACTATAAAGCCGTTATATGTCACATTGATTACAAGTTTAGAAACTATGCAACAAAATTCAAATTTCTAGCCAGATATCCGTACAAAGGCAAAAATATTTTTAGAATCATTTTGCAAATATGAAACGGTAATCACCGCCAAAATATTCTCAAGAATATTTGAATTAACTACACCTCTCTCCCAATATTTGCAAACCTCCGGTTTAGACATCTTAAAAGCTTTTAGAATGGTATCACAAACGTGTTCAGAACTTTAAAAAAATAGTGAGAAATTTTGAAGGTGTACAAAAAGTTACAGATGATTTTATTATTCGCGCAAATAAGGAATTTCAAAAAACTGAAATTCAAACGAAGTTTCCACAAAAAAGATTGAAGAAAAGAAAATTGATGCCGGGTGAGACAACGTCGAATGAAACAGTTTTTGATGATGAAACCACTGCATTTAAGATAAACGTCCATAACGTTATTTTCAGCACAGTTGTAGCGTCAATGGAACGCCGGTTTCCCGCAAATGGAAAATTGTACGCCGATTTTTCCTATCTAGATCCGAAACGTTTCCCTGAAACACGTCCGAACAAGCTTCAATCTGGCGATCCAAATGAGTTAAGCAAACTCTTGCTAAAATTTGACGAAACAGCTATAGGTGAAAATTTGCGGATTGAACTAAGAAATTTAGCTTTACATTGGGAAAAACTGAAAAATTCAGACTTAGAAAATTATAAAATAATCAGAGAAGATCATTCAGATGAAGATAATAAAGACTTTACTTTGGAAACAAAAGAAGAAGTAAGTCTAAAATGTGAGACACGCAGTGCGTGCAAAAATCGTGCTATTTGTTGCTACAAGATATTACAGAGATTCAATTTATTGGCCAATTCTTACAATTTAATTGGTCTAGCATTAAAATGTTTATTAACATTGTCAATAAGTCATGTGGCGTGTGAAAGATCATTCTCCACATTAAAAGTAATTAAAAATCGAATGAGGAGTACTTTATCTTCGGATAATTTGAATGCTCTCATGACAATGGAAAAAGATCTATTAATGAAATTAGATAGTGACGACATAATCGATAAAGTTACAGAAAATAGTGAGCTTCTTCAAAAGTCATTCAATTAAATTTTAATTGAATGACTTTTGAGGAAGCATTAAATCTACTTTTTAAAAAAAAATTTATATAAATCATTCATGTATGTGTAGTATAATAAATATTTTTATTTACTCTTCATCTTTCACCTTCTTTTTGATTTTATCAACCTATGTTTCCTCATAAGAGCCATGTATTTTAAACTGAAATATATTCTATAAAGAATTATTAAGCAATTTTTATCTACTTTTTTACTTCGATAAATTAACTTACGCTCATGAGAATTTATAAGTAAAAAATGCCTAAAAATGATACATTAGGAGCCGCGTACGCTTCACGCACGCAGTGTTTATGTGAAGTAGAGGGCCGATAGCTCCAAAATGCCCGGGCCGATTTTAGATCCCAGTCCGGGCCTGAAGGCGACCAAAGGGGGGAGGATATTAAACAAATGCGGAACATTCTTTATAGATTTTCCCCTAGCTAGATATTCACTAGTAATGTCAAAAATTCAGAATATGCGCTTAATCTAAATTTGTAACACAAGAACCATGCATCAGATAATGGCGAAATCAAAATTACTAAGTTTATCACAATACAGAAAACACTCAAATACATATTAGAAACAAACCAAATTTTAAACTTCTCTGTTTCTGGTGATGAAATACATTTAAACATTTCTGACTTATAGAATTTTATTGTTATAAATTCTTGGAACTTTCTCTTGCTTTCCTGAAATGCAAAGTATCGTAATTTTGACGTAATACTCGCTTTACTATAAAAAATTCTTCTTCGCACAATAGCACAGAGAAAGCAAGGGCCGTCCCAACGAGTTTTTTTCTTCTTTTTTTTTCCATCGGAGTCTATCAGGTGCTTGCTGCTTCCAATGAATCACTTTTAATATTTTTAAATCCTTCTCAACGTCATCGTCATGAAGCCATCTGAAAGGGGGTCGTGGGGAGATAATTATCGACAATGCCGACCGTCATCTATCAAATGGTACCTCTAGATTGAATTGAGTTAGCATGTCTTATATACTAGTAAATTGATGTTTAATTATTATAGTGGTATTTACGCCGCAATATTCCCCCAAAAATATTTTATCTGGGATAGAATTCGATAGACGGATACCACTAGTCGCCGTATTTGCGAGAGACCGGGAGAGCTGCATTAAGTTCACTGGATTTTGAGCACTTGTGGTGAGAGATGTATTAAGTTTACCGAGTTTTGAGCGCTTGGCGAGAGAGCTGTATGAAGTTCACGGATGTGTGTGTGATGTTTCTTATGTTGCTAATATCAGTCGAGTGTGTGCAGGATTCCGTTGTGAGTAAATGAGACTGAGAAGCAACTGCACGAGGACGATGACGCAGTCACAAACAGCAAGTCAACTTAATGCAAATACAATGAGCTTTTGACTGTTCCAACCGAGGTATGCAAAGGTACCGAGAGATTGAATCGAGTTAGCATGTCTTATATACTACAAGAGTGAAGATCTTGCCTTTGCTACTGCCATCAGGCTTTTTAAAGATTAACGGCATTATGGGATTGTAATTCTCTGATCTAACTACCAGGATACTTTATTTGGTATGTTTTAGATTCTATTTCATAACCGTCGTTGAACAGCCGACCCAATTTTTTGGGTTTACGACTACTAATGTTCAACTCCGTAGCCTTATAATTTTGAACCCCATTCAGAGGACAAGGGAACTCCTGGATCGAGTATTGGGAGAAACATGCCTTCGTGAAGGACTTTTGATGGAACTAACCGTTACGTGGAGAGGAAAACCGCGGAAACCTCCAACGGTTGGCCTGACGGCAAAGGAACTCTAACCCATGATCCGTCCACCACTGAGGATATTGTACGTCAGCACTGATATCGATTATAAATTTCATAATTATTAAGAAAACGTCAGACATTATTTTCTTTGACGGCACGGAAAGTTTTGCGAAATATTTTTCTTTCAAAAATTAATAACCTGCTTTGAATATGTTTACTCTCAACCATAGGATCATCCGGCTTGCACTGACCACAGTGCTGACGTAAAATATCCTCAGTGGTAGACGGATCATGGGTTAGAGTACCCTTACCGTTAGACTCACCGCGGGATGTTTTCGTGGTTTTCCTCTACGTGTAAGACAAACGAGGGTTCGTTCACCGCCTCCTACATCAGAAAGCCTCCACACGGGATTTTTTAAGTAGTCTGCGCAGATTATTTAAAAAGGGAACCAGTGGTGCGCATGAACCCAAATTTTATTTTAAAAGTACTTGAGAGAAATTTATCATATATATTTGAGAATTGAATCTGTAGTGATTGACAAGTAAATAACACATGCCAATCATATTCATAAAGCTACCACTTTCATCTTTTTACTAGATTTTCTATTAAATGGCTCTTTCGTAAACTGATTTATCTTCATAGTGGTCTGATCGAACTACCTGTAAAAAAACGTGTGTAGGCTTTCAGTTATAGGAGGCGTTGGTTAGTTAGATCAAAAAGTCCCCCACAAAGGTAAATTTTTCCCAATACTTCTAGAAGTTCCCTAGTCTTCAGGATTAGGTTCAAAATTACAAGGCTACGGAGTTGGACATTTGCAGCCGTAAACCCAAAAAATTGGGTCGGCTGTTCAAAGATGGTTATAAAATAAAATCATAGGGGACTACTAATTATATTAGTGTTTTATACATACTAGTTTTTGATCTCAGTTGGTTCCTTAAGCCGAAGTAAGAAATTAGAAAGGGCTTATTTTAAATTAAATATTAGCAATCCGTAAGTTAGCATCATCCCATACGAAGACAGTATGAATCCTCTTTTAAGTTCAATCATGCCGAGTGCTGCAATGTAGATAACATCTTTCTTTTCAATTCTTTCGATTAAAAACAAAACATTGGCATCCAAAGCATTTTGAGAACATAATGAATAACCAATCTTCGGCACTGATTTGTAAATGTAACTCCATAAACTGATTTTCAAAGAGGTGTAAAATGGACTTAACTCTAAATGACGGACTTTGGGATGAACATTTTGGTACCCTTTTTCAAGGTATTTCGGTAAATAACCATTGTGAAAGAAAGTTTCGGCGTCATTTAGATATAGTTTAATTACTTTTCAAACTGATAAAACCTTCAGAAAGGAGAATTCTTGCCAAGGTGGATACTAGGTCAGCCTATTTTCAGATGATAAATAGAGAATTTGCTTGCCTACCTGCCTATCCTCTTCGCGCCAGCTGGCACATAAGGCATCAAGTTTCATGTTCCGGGCACCCCTTGCACTTAACCACCTCTCATTTCCACTAGCAAAAACTTTCCAGCACGGCAGCAGATGCTGCATATTATTACAGCGTCTGTAGATTATTTTTAATTTATTTAGTTATTGAAAAAAAAAAGCAATCGAGCAAATAGGAGAAAGTTGCTAAAACTCTTTTCTAAATGTCTCGTAAACTTGTTTCTAATCAAAATTAAAATGCTCAACTGAGAAAACACCACAAAGAAAAAAAAGTAAAGATCATAAAGCCTGTATGATTGTGTAAAATTCAACTTAAACATCAGAAAGTTTTTACGCATAATTGTTAAAGACCTTATATTTGCAAATCATTCCCTAAGTTTTATTCCATATTTTATAACCATCGTTGAACAGCCAACCCAACTTTTTGGTTCACAACTACCTATGTTCAGCTCTGTAGATTTGTAATTTTAAAAGCGATCCAGAAGACAAGTGAACTCCTGGATTAAGTATTGGGAGAAATTAGCTTTTGTGGAGGACTTTTTGATGGAACTAATCTGCATTTGCATTACATGGGGAGGAAAACCTAGATATCCCACAGTTAGCCTCACCGCAAGGAGACTAACTTGCGATCCCCCTACCCCTGAGGATATTTTTACGTCAGTGTAAGACAGTTGCGGAATTCACATCGAACAGTCATTGCTTGGATTTGAATCCAGTTTACTTCATCGAAAGGCGAAACCCTTTATACCCTAATCTACCACGACTCAACTCTATTAAAATAACTCTCATAATTCAAAAGGACATGCCTTTTTAACAATTAATTGTTAGTAATTCTGCTTCTAAATTTTCGCAGCTGAGAAAATACTTTACAAAAAACTAATAATAATATTTAACATTTAAGAAATATTTTATAATTCAATTAATATATTTGAAGCATATTTTTTAAAGTAGAAGTATATTTAATACTAAATATTGAAATTTATTTTGTGCTGTAATGATTTGAATTTAAATTATTTCAAATCCCAAAAACTTTCTTTAATTAAAGTACTTAACTGTTATTTTTTTTAAATTGCTAGAATTTATTTTAAAAAGCACTTTTGGAAATAGAAAACATTACTTTTTCCATGTTTTACATATACTCATTTATTTTTAAGAAAGGCATATTCTTTTTTTAGAAAAAGTATCAGTTTTACATTATTATATTTTAAATGAATTCTAACATTCAAAAGTATTTCATTTTATTCAAGTACAATACTAAATAGATTGATAAAAATTAAAAAAAATATTTAGTCTATAAAACACTGATGTTCACATAAAAATTATTATATTTGACATCAACATGTGTAAATACTTTAATATGTGATCCTTCAATCTGCTGAGAAAAGTGATTCTTCACTCAAAAAGGTTGTGCACCCCTAGTATAGCTGGACATAGTGGTCTTTAATAAAGAGATACTATTCATAAAGAAACATATAAAAAATAACGTAATCTTTAAATCACTTCTATAATAATGAAAGCTAATAAGTATAAAAAATTGAGAAATGTATTTCAGCTGAATTATTGTACTTTATTTGACTTTAATCTCATCACATTTAATGACAGGAAATATAGTTCACTTTTAAATAATAAGCAGAACATTTCACTGATATAATTTTATAGAAAATATCTTCTAAGCACAATCAATATATAAACACTCTAAATAAAACCATAAGAATTGTATAAGAATAAAATTAAGCCTGTGTATCATTTTATAGACTAATAATGACAAGAACAAGAAAAAGTTAAAAAGCTGAAAGGTTTATTTTTATATTTAATGATAAAGAAATTACAATAACGCTTTTTTTTTTTTTAATGTAAGAAATAAAATCAGGAATAGACATATAATTACATTATAAATCTATTCCTTTCAAATTAAAAATAGATTACTTACACAACAAATTAAAACTATTACGCATGAAAATATTTTAAAGAATGATATTATTGGTTCACAACTGAAATAAAAAAAGGCAGTAATTAAGAGTTTTGAAATCATTGAAGAAAAAAACATTTAATGTTCTATGCATATAAAAACCAAAATAAATTTGTTATTAGTTTCACTAATTAAAAATTAACTGAGCTCCACAAGTTTATGAAATAACCAGTCTAAAGTTGATAGTATTTTGAACCAAATAACTCAAAACTAACAAATCTTGACTCAAAATCTTTAACTTGTAAGTAAAAAAGTAATAATTCTCTTCAAATAAAAATAATTTCTGGGGAAAAAAAAGAAGCTTTTTTTTTTTTTTAAAAAAAATTTGAAAAATGAATAATTTAGATGAAGATTTGCTGTCAATATTCAACCCAAATTCATTTGCAGGTAAGCAGCTAACAGCAGGTTGCAGTAGGCCAACATCAAAAGAATAATTTAATTAAGATTACTAATAAAATTAAAATTAAGAAATTAAAACTGTATGACACGCAAAAAAATTTCATTTTGAACTCTTTCTAAAATAAAATATTATTATTGTTCATTCATGATTTAAATCTTAAACTTCAATATATATATATTTAAAAGCTAAAAGTAAAGTCCTTTTCAGGCAGTTAAAAAAAAGTTTAAAGGAATGGTTTTTCTACTATTAATTTTATAACAATGAATGTTATAAGCAAAAAATAACTAAACACATGACAAACATATCAGAAAATTAAAATACGTATGATGAACACAAGAAAAGGGAAAAAATACATAGTTGTGTTTCTCATATTAAATCTAATATTAGGAGAAAGACATCTTGAATATGAAAGTCTTTATGTTTATATTTTTCATTAAAAAAATGGCATGAAGAAACTAAATACAAAGAATGAATATTTCTAAAAATTTTAAAAGACGATACATACTTAATCAACATTCTTTAAATTATGCTCAAGCATTTATTCAATAGAATATTCGCATGACTCAAATCATCTCAAATTACAAATGTGAAACATTAAAATCAGATAAATACTTAATAATTTAGTGATAATATCGCTTTTAGATTATTATCACCAGTGACATGTTGTAAACATTACAAATTTTCAGCAGTAAAATGTTTAAGCTATTTACATTGTTATAATCACCTGCAAACTTTGACAATTTAATGATTTTAAGAAATAGCAATTTAAATTTTACCCCCTGAATAATGAACTCAAACATTGCTGAAAGTTATGATACACCCGGTGGCAGAATTTTTTTCGAGCTATCTGCAACAAAACTTGTGAGCACTAATACCTTTCTGCAAGATACTTTTAATAATAACAAACATATATGTTACTTATTTAAAATAACAAAAGCGCTATGTTTACGAAAGAAAAAACATTATAATTCTTTTTAATTAAACATGTAGTTATTTTTTATTCTAATATTATGGGTGATATTCTCACATTTTGTTGGGGGAGGGGAGATGCACAATTATTTCCTTTTTTTGTATTTTGTAAATAATCATCACAATAAGAAATCAGGAAATCCGTAGTAGTAATTGCCGAAAAAGAATGATCGAAGACGAAATCAAGCGAATCTCAATGCATGTTTCCTTTCGAGATTAGGTTATTGCAATAAAAAATGCTGTATTTAAAAATTAGGGAGAAATCAATAGCAGTAACTGTCAAAAATTCGATAGAATTATTGCTTTAAAAAATAAATACTCAAACGCACGATTCAAGTTTTTCATATTGTTTGAAATATATTGGGATCTTTAAAAACTACATGAAAATCAATGTCAATAACTGCCGAAAATACAATTGAAATGTTACATTAATTTACGATACCATCGGTGTAAATTGAGCCCACCAAAAAATGCTTATCTAAATGCATGATTCAAATATTACTTGTAAGTTTCTTAAAAAAAAAAAAAAAAAAAAATTTATAATAATTTTATTTTTCAAAACTATGTAATGTTCTGCGACAATGTCGCCGCGATTCTGCCACAGGGATGATACATAACATATTTTATGTAATCACATTTTATTATGTAACATGGAACTTTGAACAAGATTTTCTCCAATAATTCCCAAAGTATTAGTAACAAAAAATACATAATCAAATGCTCAACTATTAACTTGATTAAAAACTATTTAATTAGTCCTGATTATCATGTAAAAATCTATTATGAATAACATAATGACATCCATTATAAAATAAAGATATTTACCTAAAAGAAAAGATAAACAAGTTTTTTTTATATTAAGAATTTTAAAAGAAAAAGCTAAAATTAAACAAACTGTTTCTGAAACAAATAGTTAAAGTTGCCATAATAATTGCTGTTACCATTTTCAAAATGTTGTTTTGAGAAAATCACTTTTTAAGTTGCATAAAAACTGTGATCTATAAAATCTCAAAACTTAAGCAATTTTTAGTGGATTTCTAAAGTTTAAAAGCTGGGTATTTCTTTTTTCTTTCAAACTTTTAAAGTCAACGAAAATATATACAAACTATAAATGAAGCAATGTATATTTTTTTCTTCTTAAAAAGAAATTATGAAAATTCATAAAATATTAACTAATTATGAGCCAACATTGTTGAGGAAGGGGTCATTATGAGTAGCTTCATGCTGGTTAAATGCAAAAACATCACTGAATACTTTATCACAGTACTTACAAGTAAAGGATCTTGAATCAAGATGTGTTTTGCGGTGATACATAAGGGAACTTATCCGAGAAAAATCACTGAAACATGTTTCACACCTAAATGTCTTCTCACTGTGTGAATTAAAATGAGCTGCAAGATCGTCCTGGAAATAAAATTTCTGCTTGCAAATTAAACAAGAAAAATTCAAATCTGAACTATGGGTCATCAAATGTTGGGTCATCTCTGTCTCTGAATCACTTCTGAATGGACATTGGTAACACACAAATCGTTCTGTTTCTTTTCTTTTTCGGATCTTCACAGGCTTCCTATTAACTAAGAAGAAGAAAGAAAGACATATCTTGAAAATGCACAATGACTATATTATAATGCAAAAACTGACAAAATGTTTCTATTCAATTTCTAGAAATAAAAATTAGCCCTCAAGATTGATAAATTTAAATAGATTAATATATACATATATATATATACATACCGAAAAGCCATTACATTATGACCACCCTCCGGTGGCGGGGGTAGTATGGTGTGGGCAATGTTTTCATGGGGCACATTAGGACCCCTAATCCTCATGGAACAATCCCTGACGTCTGTAAGCTACTTGAACATAGTTGCAGACCAGGTTCACCCAGTCATGGCAATAGTTTTTCCTGCGGGGGATGGTGTTTACCAACAGGATAATGCACCATGTCATAAGGGTCGAATCGTCATGGATTCGTTCGAGGAACATTCCAGTGACTTTCAAGTCATGTCTAGGCCCACAAATTCACCTGACCCTAATCCAATAGAGCATTTGTGGTTCTACTTGGAACACCAAATTCGTGCTGCCACGCTACCCCCTCACAGTGTGAGGGAATTGCAGAACCAGTTGGTGAGAGCTTGGTACCAGATACCTCAGACTACCTATCAGCACCTTGTGGAATCAATGCCACGGCGGGTGCTAGCAGATTTGATGGCTAAAGGTGGTCCTACATGTTATTAGCAGGGTGGTCATAATGTAATGGCTCTTCGATGTGTATATATATATGTGTGGAAAAAAATATAGTAAAGATTAATGAAAATAGAAGAAAAATTATTGAAATATAATATTTATGTAAAAATAAATTTTTTTTTAAAGATTAAAAAGCCGAAAAAGATTAATAATTAAAAAAAATTTTTTAAATATTTGATTCTAATAATTTTTCTTCTTTTCTTTTTAAATAATCTTTCTTATATTACTTTCCATTTTTTCTCTATATTTTTAACTTATTTTATGAATTCTATATACTTGCAGTTTATGTGCAGTAAATAAAACTTATCATTTTTCTTAATTTTCTTCACTTTTTTCTCTTTTCCTTTTACCCCTTTGTCTTGATTGTGCTATACATTTGTGTGTATGTATGCATGTATATATATATATACACGCACGTATAATATATACACGTAATGTGTACGTATATATATACACGTACACACACACATATATATATACACACACAAAGGAGAATTTTAAAATGAAATAGAAAATTTTTAATTTTTTTTAATGAGAAAACATAAAGGTTCTCTTCAGAAGGCATTGCTTTACGATGGTAATTGCAGTATTTGAAAATAAAGAATAATTATCCTAAGATAAAGATTACTCTTTATAATGTGTCTATATCGCTAAAAAAATATATATACATACATATATATATAACATAAAAAGCTTCAATTAATCTTTTCATGTTATTCCTTTTCTGCATATCCTTTCCTTAATTTATTATTCAAATCAAAACACTTTCTCACACTTTTAAATTCACATCCTGTCCTTTAATCTATTTTTGGCTCAAGTATGCATTAATTAAAAGACATTTTTCTTTTTTACTCTTTGTGGGAATCACACGATCTATTTAATAAACCAATTGTAATTACTAAGATTTCTCTTTTTCCCTAAATTGAGACATTTTAGGGAATTTTCTTTGCAAGATTTTCCCTAACATATACCGAGAAGCACGTTGAAATTGCGACTTTCTCTCTCTGGTCATTCATCTGAAAATGATAAAATAAAATTGCTCATTTTTAAAATCCTGTGCCTGTTTTCTTGCTCGGTCAACTGCCTTCATTACAAGCTGGCAGGATTAGAAAGGATAATATCTATTTCATGAGCAATGCCGGCATCTCTCAAAACTTCAGCCGTTCGATTGTATTCTTCTTTTCTTTTTTATTTATATCCTTTGAAGAAGCATTTCAGCATTTATTAATATCCTGTGCCCACTTCATCAGGTCTTATATGAAATAAAATAAACTGATTCAAATAAATTTTTGCTTATTATTATTTAAGTTAATTTGTTAAAAAAATAGTCAATTTGAATAAAAGTGATATGAAACTTTCAAACTATAACTGTAAGTGAAACGATTTACTATTTAATAAATTTATTTCAATTATACTTATTTAGTATCAGGTTTATTTAAATATATAAGTAATGAAGAATGTTTCCTAATCTAAATTAACTGATTCTTAATTTGATATCTAAGTGACAAATTTTGTCTTCATCTTACAAATTCATGAAAGTATTGAGCTGAGATTAAAACTGATTTTATTTTTTCAGTGAATAGTTTGTAAAATTCAAATAACAAATATAAACCTTTTAGTTAGAAATGAATTAAATTATAACATTGTTTTTCAATAATATTAAGCAAATATTAACATATTTCATCAAAGTTCTGATTAACATTGTAAAAAAATAACAATAAATGAATAAATAAATAAGATTTAAATTTTAAAATGATTTAAAATACAAAAAAATTTCTTTTTTAAAAAATTATTATATTTTTCCAACTCTGCTTTTGTTTGGCTTTTAAAAGAGCATTACTTTAACAGTATAACAAAAAATACAAATTGAAGTAGGCAAAACTGCAAAATATTAAAATTTTATAATACACAAACACTACAAATTCTAGATAAAAACTATTACTTTTGTTCAAAAACTCAAAAAATTCAACAAAAAAAAAAAAAAAAAAATTATGAAGAGTCACGTTATGTATTTCTGTTCAAAGCAAAAATATAGCCATCTCAAAATCAGAAGGCAGTGAAGATAGTGCATTCTTTCTTAGAACAGTAATATATGCATCATCTTACTAGCGATTATAAAACAAAATTAATTTGTACAAAAAGCTTTATTTTCAAAATAAATTATTACTCTAGTAAAGAGAATTATGGAACTGCAAATACTTCTGAGTTGGGAAGTACTTAACATGTGATGGTTTTTGAACATTTTAACTCTCAAGTTGAAAACCCCTTTTCAAATATCTACTTACAAAATCTCGGATATAACATTCTAGCAACCACATAAACATGAAAAAAAAATTACACTAAATTAACTATATATTCAGTGTAATTGAAATGTGATTTTATGCAGTCTCAAAAATGATATATATATATAGTGATGGTTTCGTGTATAGCTGGGTCAAGAAAGATAAAAGAAAATTCAAAAGAAAAAGAAAAAAAAAAAAAGAAATTTTATTCATTAAATAAAATTATAAGTTCAGGTCAATAAAAGAGCCTCTATTTTTACATGGAATCTGTTTTTTGAAAAATGTTAAATGGAAATATCATATGAAAAGAAAATAATTATAGTTCACTTAATTGAAGAAAAAAAATAATTAAAGTTCATTTAATTTTTAAGTCTCCTGAAAGATTAATACTATATGGATTAAAAATAAATAAGGTACAATATTACATATCAGGGGTGAAAGTTTCAAAAATTTTCAAGACTGAAAATATCAAAATCAGAAGTGGGTGTGCTCCGTCCAATAATTTTAAGTAAACAAAAAATTATATATGAATTCTTTTCATAAAAATTGTGCACTAACTTTTCAATAAAAATTAAAATATACAAAATGCAAATAAGGCTTATAAAAATTCCATATTTATTTTAGCAAACCTACTATTGTTCAGGAGTATAAAAAAAATGCAAAGTAATTAGTTATTTCACACAAAAATTACCTCAGTTTTTAATTTTTTTCAAACATTTAATTTTCTTATAAAATAAACTGCTAGTATTTTAAGGAAAAGAATAATACTTAGTAAGTTAATACTTTGTTAATAAATAACAAAAACAATTTTCAAGCTAAACATAGTTCAATAGTAAAAATAATATTCAACAAAATGTTGATATTTAATAAGTCTAGAATGCTCATTAAAATTAAGATATATATTGATAAAACATATTGTATGTACACAACTATCTATACAGTATATCTATACTTATCAATTTTAAAAAGAAAAATTATGAAATTTTAATTGCAAACTAAAAATATTTATCAATTTATATTTTATTAAAAAATTATAGTAATACTCTGTTTCGCTCCGTCTTGTGGTTTTTTTAAAAAGACGGAAATCCGTCAAAATACGGAAAACTTTCACCCCTGTTACATATACTGCAAAAAATTAATTTATTTTTTAATTTTTCATATCAATATTGAATGAATACTTTTATTTTAGAAACAAAGTGGAAATAAAGCAAAATGAGTATCTTAAAACAACTGAAAAAACCACTTGGATAGAAGATTGAATCCTCTCAAGTGCATCAAGATGTAGTTATTTCAAGGAAAAATCAACAAATGGTTAGAAGTCAAAATTTGTCATCTTAATCTTAATGACATTGAACTATAAATTACACTAATATCAGGGAAGTTCTCAAAGATAATTACAAAAAAAAAAAAAAAAAAAAAACAGCAAAACCATATAGACCTCCCATTGAATTTGTGCAAATTTAGCCCGTAAAATTGGATAAATCAAACGTGTAATTTGGAATTTCTGACACGATTATATTAAAAATATCAAGAAATTTAAAACCATATGGGAGTCTGTTACATTTTAATTTAAAACAAATTTTCCATGAGAAACATAGTGTTTCAAATTATGTGGAAAATATATGGCTGCCTATAATGAGATAAAAATTTACTTAAAAACACAATTTATTTAACAGTAAATATATAATGGAAACAATATTCCAAAAACAGAAGATGAAATAAATTCTATATTACCTGAATGTTTTTCAACATGTTTACTTATTTCCACAGCATCATTTGTAGAATAGGAACAATCAAAACAAATATACTTTTGATTCTTTTGAGAATTTTGATTGGCATTTACATTTTTATCTGAAAAAGTACAGATACAATTAAAAAAAAACTGAAGAAAAAAATAGCCAGAACAAAACATAAAATAGCACATATTTAAACAAAACTATAACTAGTATACTTGTAAAAATAAAAAAACACCAAAATTTAATAACATTTTCGTAATACTAAATAATTAAATACTACTGCTAATACTAGTATTATAATGACAAAATTCAATAAAAATATAAAAAAGATAAAACATAACATTTAAAAATTATAAATACTAAAAAAATGTAAAAATGAAAACTTTATAAAATTATAAACGTAAAACCCAAGGATAGTTTCAATAAGCAACAATTATTTATTCTAATGTTTTTAAATGTAATAAATTTAAGCTTAATCTAAGAATACAAAGTAATGAAAAGTTTATAAAATTAAGTGTACTGAAATTAATACCAAAGTCATGTGTTTTATGTTCATCTCGAATATAAGAAAATAAACATAATAAATGTTCACAATTCATGTAAATAATATTAAAAACAAAAAACAAATTCATAAATGTGAAAGACATATATATATATATATATACATTGTTGGGTAAAAGCTAATAGTAGTAAACATTGTAAACTTAGCATTTCTCTTAGCATGGTAACTTCTTAGTGTTTCTCAAATTGTTGTTGAATGAAATACTAAACATATCTGTTCTATCATTAAATAAATATCAAGATTTAAATGCTTTTCAAGTCTCACTATTTAAGTCACTGCTCATTAAGTCTCTCATTAAAATATCGCTTGTTAAAAAGAAATTTGTAAGATATAGAACTTATTTTTATTAGAATTTATTTTATAAAATATTATGAATTATATACAATTAAAAAATATCAAACACTTAAGAATTTTATTATAAATAGTCACTTCACTTTCATTATAAATAGCATAAAACACATTTCTAGGCTTTTTAACATTATTGCATAAACACAGTTATTTTAATCCCTATGGTTATAGCATCACTTTCACAATACCAAAGCCACTGACCCTTAAAAAACAACAAAATAATTAGGCAGTATAAAGTATTGTACAAAATAAATACAGACATTGTTGAATAAAAAAAAATGCAAATCATATAACACAGAATCGAAAAACTTTAACAGTAATCTTATCACAAACAAAGAGAAATAATAGATAATGCAACTACGTAAACACATTAGCATTAAATTATAGTTCACAAAGTTATAATATAATCACTAGCATTAATCATTATTTAATTTCTTAGTAACTCAGAGATTTTATGACCAAATAAAAAAAATTAAAGAAAACATGAATGCACAAAAAAATATATGAACATCTAAACAAAAATCTTTAATCACATAAATATTCTTGCAAAGTTTTTATAAAATATGAAGACAAATTTAACAATTTTAGGAAGCCATTTAATTTACATATATTCTGAATACTGATAAATAAACTAAAACTAATAAATTAAATATATCACAGTTAGAAACAAACCTGTATAATTTACACAAATGTGCAAAGGCTGTTCATGGAAAATTTGTCACAATTGCAGAAATTTTTTTACAATCACTGAAAAATAAAAATAAAAAACAGCCTTTTCAAAGAACGTTCGTCTGTTTTCAATTCCTGAGAGAGAAAAAATTCTTTTTTACGCTTTTTCCTACCAGTGCAAATGTGATTTAAAACCACACATCTTGATTCCCATTTAATGCGAATTAAAATTGTGCATTGTATTTCTTATTTTCACGATTTTATATTAAAAATCACATTTTGCATGCACGTGATTTCATATTCACATTTTGTACGATTCATGTTCAAGATTAAAATTATATATTTACAAATAAATGCATCCAACATACAATCTTTTATTGCTCAAATTTCAAGTATTTTTTCTATCATTTAAAAAGTGTTTAGGCTCATTGCATTTTTGGATTTCTATTTTCAGCTTTTCTTTCAAACTCATTGCAGTGATATGAATCAATAGAGTTCTCTATAAAAACTAAACACTTTTAAAAAATCTGTGACACATATTTTATAAATATACAATGGGTTGTAATACAATAACATCAATTTTACTTAAGAAGTTTACCTATTACAATTTCAATTAAGCAGCCAATTTGAAGCAAAATAAAATTATTTGCATTGAAAATGTTATGACTAACACTAGAAATATAACTCATTATAAAAAAGAATATTCTTAACCTTATTAATATATTTTTAAAACAGTTCAAAGACTTAATAAAACGGTAAAGAAAATGATAATAACAATTTTTACTTAAAAAAAAAATTTTTAAGCAAAAAGTGCTAAATAACAGACATAATGGAAATCTTTTCAACCACATAAGCTACACATTATGTAATCTGTAGAATGTAGTGAATAGAGAAATTAAAAAAATTATAGTAAATTTAATTGATTCACATGTAAATATAAGTCACACGCATAAGCCATACATTATGTAATGCATAGAATTGAATGAATAGAGAAATTTAAAAAATTATAGTAAATTTAATTTTTTTACGTGTAAATATATGTCACACATTGCGTCATACATAGAATGTAACGAATAGAGAAATAAAAATAATTTAGTAAATTTGATTCACATGCAAATATAAGTCAGAAACCTAAGTTACACATTACGTAATCGGTAGAATGAAGTGAATAGAGAAATTAAAAATATAGTAAATTTAATTTATTCACATGTAAATATAAGTCATACATTACGGAATACATAGAACGTACTGATTAAAAAAGTTAAAATAAATTTAATTGATTCACATGTAAAATATAAGTCACACATTACGTAATACATAGAATGTACTGATTAAAAAAATTTAAATGATTCACATGTAAAATAAGTCACACATTACGTAATACATAGAATGTAGGGGATAGAGACATTGAAAAAAATTTATAGATTTATTTGATCCACTTGTAAACAAATAACAATTATCACGATTTTATAGCAGACTAAAAAAGAAAGAATATATGCGATGTGAAAAAAATTTTTAACACTATCCTATTATTAATCTACTTATCAGCTCAATCTTGCAAAAAAAGTTTCAGAGCACAAATAATTTCCCTAAACCTAAATTTTATGGATGGTTGACTGAATGTAAACAATAACAAGCTTTCTAAAACCAGAAGAAACTTAGAAAACTTCCGGAGTATTCCTCCGCTTATGCTATGCTTGCTTACAAGGCAATATGTGAACAGGCTTAATAGTCTAAGAAGTTTTATTATCATGATTTATGCTTAAATTTACGAGTAATTTTACCATTCATAAGAGTTTTCGTTAACTTATAAATTCTAATAGAACATGATCTTAAAACCAATTTAACAAAATTAATATCACAGCATAAATAAAGTGTTAAGGTTAGCCATGTTTTGAGTGTTATCCCGTATTTGGCTATATTTGTGTAAAATATCACAGTTATTTTTTGGGTGGCATTATAGCAAGCCTCCGAAGTCTTTCAAATTCATCTGTTATTTGTTTGGTTGAAAGTTAGATAGAAAGAACGTTTTATATAGAAAGCACTACAAGTATAATATTGGATGGTGCATTTTTCTAAGCTTAGATGTAAATATCAGTTGGAAGTAGTAACCCGAAAGTTTTATGACAAATTTTAACTCCTAGCACTATCTGCACTTAGCTTTACACGGTCAACCATCAATATGATCATCAAACAAAAAGTCTCAGCCACATAAATACTTTAAATAGTCTTTCTGAACAGCTATTTCATACAATTTAACAACACCAAAAAAAATTAAAATAGTAAATTGAATTAATCAATTTCATTTTAATTATCAGCTCGACAAAAAACAATAATAAGCATTATAATTCCAAACATATTATTTAAGCATTTTAAATTACAGTCATTTTTTGCATGTATATTTTGTTGTGTTATTCATATTATACCAATCAGGGCTGCAAACAACCCGAGTTTTTCCTGAAAAACCCAACCCACATGGGTTTTTCTGGGTTTCATTGGGCTTTTCATGTTTTATTGGGGGTATTTTCAAAAGAGGGGGCAGGGATAAGTACCTTATTTTAATATTAATAATTAAGTGAAATTTTATGAATTGACTTAATATAAGGTAGTTAAAGTGTAATTGATACAAATAAATTGGAGCAAAAGTCTGGAAAAAGTTTCTTCTGACATCCCAGTACAAAATGTTATATGTACTCACATACATCACATATTTGAAACTTATTTTAATACAATATTACTTTTTATTTATATTTTAATCTTAAAAAATATTTGAGGAAATAATTCTTTGCATAGAAAGCTAATCAAAGGCACTGACTAATTAATGGCCATACAGTCAAATCTAGTCCGCAAGGTGACTGTCCAGCCTACTAACACAGTTTTTTCACCATAGGTTCATTTTTTTAGGCTAGACTACATATAATTTTCAATAAAATAGCTCTTTAATATAACAGACTGGGTTTGCAACCCTGATACTAATTAGATTGTAGGTTGAAGTACATAGTTTGAACTTACGAAACTTTTTTAACTAATTTAGCAGCATGACAAGCAATATGCGACTATTATGCACATATTTTTAACTCTTCTACAAGTGTATTTCACACATTGAAAATTAACTTAACAAAATTGGTCCTCAAGTGCCTCGTAGCACTTTACATAAAAATTTAATTTTTTTTACTTTGTTTCCCATTGCATCTAAACTCTGCTAAAACAATACCCTCGTAAACGACTTTATTTATATGAGATTTTGAAATCTTAAACAGAATAAAAATTAGAAAAGAAATTGACCAACAAACAGTTAAAAATAATAGCTTGAATATCAAGGCAAAAGACCTGAATTTAAATAACAAAAAGGAAATGTTTGTGATATACAAATGGATAATGCTGTAAAATCATGGGTAGTGCGAGAGAAAAAGAAACCTATTGAAATTGAAATGTTTTATTTAATTTTTTTTTAAAACAAAAAATGCCAAATATGCTAATTTCTTATAAGGTTGGGCTTGCTCATTTAAAATGTAATGCACTCCTGTAAAATAAATTTTACTCTTTCAAAAAAAGTCAAGTTTTTTCACACTATAAAAAATCCTGCTTGTTTGTCAGGTTACACTTAAAGATAAAAATTTAGTTTACATGCACTCAAAATAAATAGATAAAAACAAACAAAGAGAAAAAATTTTAAATTTAAAAAATTATAATTTAAGAGAGGTATTTAACAATAATAATTGTTCAATGTGCTGTAAGTTGACATTAAATTAGTGGCAAAAGATCATAACCTAGAAAAGAATAATATCACAAACAAATTACATTCTCATTACTTTTGCTTTAAAAACTAAATTACAATAAAGATTAATCAACATGCAAAAAGCCATTAAATATTAAAAATAAACACAGTACATCCATTAACTAGGTGAAATAGAAACAGTTTTTAAATTAAAACATAAATTTTACATAACTTTGATCTATACCAATACCACAATAAAATTAAAGCAATTGATTTCATTCTTTTAAGCTTTGCACTAGATTGAATTAACTAACTAATCATTGGGTATAATTTACATTTTTTGACAAAATATCCTGAAAGAATATCCTTCGACTTTCTTACAATGCAAATATGACTAAATGTAATTAATTTTAATATTTTTTTATGTTATGTTAATATTTTTAAAAAAAAACGAACACCATGATTTCGACTGTTCATAGAACAATTCTAAAATAAGCAGAACAAATGTTCCAACGTCTTTAGACATTGGAGAACTTGATTGTTCTATTCATAATTTGAAAAACAAATGTCGTGAAAGTAAAAATTAGATTCAAATGCTAACAAATAATCGCATTTCAGAATCATGCCTTCATATTTAAAGAAGAAAGAAGTTCCTGGGAAAGAATATTAATTTCAATTTTAAAACCATTCCGAATTTACACAAGCATATCTTTCAATGTTTCGTAAGTTAATTATCAACAATAAAGCAAATAAAAAATTTGATGAATTTTTCAAAAGAAATCAAAATTTCACATTGATGCCTTAATATTTATAAAAGAAAAAAAGAGAACAAAGAAAAAGTTATGGTAATTTCAAGCGGTAAATTTTATAAATTTCAAAAACACGCCATATTTGAATCAGGAAGTCAGGAAAACAAATATAATAAACGATTCATCGATACGATTAATACAATCAAATAAATCGATCAAAGAAATATCGAAATATTTGAAAAATATTTTTTTTAAATACAAAGTAACCGTTCATTTTTTCAAATTTTATATCAGCAAAAACTAATCTTACTTTACTACATTTTTAAGAAAAATTAAATTTCATTATTATTAATGCCAAGGAATGGTAGAAAAGAAGTGAACTAATAATCATCATAAAGGAACTGCAGCGCCCTCTGTAAAAACGTATATATGTTGTATAATTTATTATTTAAATAAAATATGAAAGTGTTTATAAAATTTTGCTCGCCAGTAACTTTAAAATATGCATAATTTATGTAAATATTTACTTACTGTGATGAACTTTACATTTATTCTATTTAATTAAAACAAGGATTTTAGTTTTCTTTATAAATTTAGGACCTAACATGATAATTCAAGAGCCTGTCCAGGTACTATAAAGATTACTTTTTCACATTACCAAACCATTAGTTTTTTGAATTTGTATATTTTACCAGCTTTTTGTTCATTAAAATAGCAATGAATTTTATATAATATGTTTCTGATGTCTAAAACACATTTCGTTAACTACGCAAGTCACCATTTTACTAACGTTATTTCCAAAAAATTTGAATAGAGGTCAGCTTTTGCTGTTATTTTTAATTGTATCATTCTTTTCAAAAGCTAACTTCCGTTTTATAAAGTTATCAGGCTTAAGTATTCCATATGATCTTGATTAAAATACTATATACTAGGCAGAATAACATTTACCCTTGAAATATTCATGTTATTTGTGTGAGAATGTTAAACCTTACACATTAGATTTATTCAGCATTACTAATTTGGAGAAAAAATTGTATATGCCATTCATTTCAACAAAAGTTTGTATTTATTTCATACTGAAATCTTTAATTACAATGTATGTCTGTTTTAATTTTACAAAAATACTCATAGGTTGTTTTCAATAGTGAGAATAGTCATTTTCTTATCACAATCCCAATAAATTTAAGAAGTTAATTGAAGTGATAATATATTATACAAAGCATTTTTCTTTCAAGGAATTTGTGGTTTAAATTTGGCAGGATATTTGGTTAAAACAATTGTTTTTGTCTGTTTGCAAAATTATTTTTCCCGTGTTACATTCAGACAGGCATTTCTAAACAACACTTTATAAGGTCAGCAGTTCAAAATTTCTACTATGATTGTGATTATTAAAAAATTAAAACTACTGCCTCTGGGAAAATATTAAATTTTAATGTTAATCCTCCCAAACAGGTTAAGTTCTGAGTTCTCAATTAGGTGAGCAGGTATTATTAAGAATTTATTTCTCTCATATTCAGCAGGGGTTAATAATTTTTATAAATCGTGATGGTAATTTCCTTAGAATATGATTTTTCTGCGTTTTTGCTGATCTGGCAAAAATTACAGAATTGTGTTATAAAATTGTATAACTTATTTACTTCACTAACTGTTTTTAGACTTTTTGCTTATTCCAACCTTTTAATATACCTTCCTGCAACTTTTTGACCATTAGAGAAACTAGAAAATTTATACTGTGCCCCTTGGCAGAATCATGGCGACAGTGTCGCAGGACAATACAGTGTTATTCCAAAGAGGCAGGAACATTTTTCATTTGGGAAGTAAAAAAACTTTGATTTTCTTTTCTGCACAATTTTTCGGAAGATGTTCCTCTTTTTCTGCAGAATTATATTCCAAAGATACCTTTCTTACTCATCGAAACGGGGGGGGGATGCTCATTATTTTTCTATTCTCATTTGAGAATAAAAAAAGAATCGGCAATGACTGACTGGCTCCAGCTAGAATTTCAAATTGATAAAATAAAAAAAAATTGTTAAAGAGATAGTTCCCTCTGGAAGTGGTGTTTTTTTTTTAAGAACACCATATTTTAATAAATTGTGATTGGGGATCATAAAACAAATTCAGATTTGTAGCAAGAAAATTAATTGTTACAGTACATACATTTGCTGTCATATTTTTTTTTTTTTTTTTCAATTTCCTAGAAATGAAATCAAGTTTCTATTTTAAATATGTTATTCTACTCGAGAAAATTTTAAATCGCACATTTGTGTCTTTACTTTATCTCTCACATATCGCACCACGTAAATTTATGTAGTGTTTTGGTAACTCTCTTGGTTTTTTTAAATCCCTTCAATGTGTTTCATTGCTCAGTTATTATAATTGATTGCGTGATTTGTTTAGAAATACCAATATTATTGTCGCACGATCAGTTTGCGTCAGTGTCATAGTTATTCCAAGGCGTGGTCGAATCTTTTTTTCTTCTGTTAGTGCTATGATTTTCACATTTTCAACAAAAAAAACTGATATTTTTTTTTACATACAATTTTATTGCACGTAAAATTTAAATCACTCATTTGATTATAGGTTTTTAGTGTCGTGGTATCTTTTTTTTTTTTTTTTTTAAACTTTTCAGCAGTTTTTGCTAGGGCTACTGATTTCCATGTGTCTGATATTAGTCACTTGATATTATTTTGACACGTGCAAATTCAATTTAATCACTTTTTGATGCGCTAAATAGTATCGTAAATCCATGTGGTGTTTTATTGTATTTTCCCCAATTATTGATATTGATTTTTACATGGTTTTAAAATATATCTATATATTTCAAACAATATGAGAAATTCTAATTGCGTATTTGACACTATGAATCAATAGATTTTTTTTTTTTGTAATATATTTTAAATATATTATGTAATTTATTCAAACTATATTTTAAAATCTTAGTTTTTAATATAATATTATTTATTATTATAACACAGAGCTCATTCTAGGCAGGGTAAACAGGGCGCAGCACCCTGTTGCCCCTAAAGTAAATTAGTGCCCATATATAATAGACTCTATACCCTTTTTGCCCTTTCACTCCTCAACCCTTTATTTTCCCCCCAAACTTTTGTTACTTTAAAACTTTTGTTATTTTCAACTCTTTTTATTTAGTTTGTCATTGCTGTCAATACATAGATTTATATGGGAAAGGAAAAATAGCCATCCCATCCCCTTGGTGAACTTGTCTTTGAAAGTTTGCAGTTACTTCCACTATCATTAAATCATAGTTATTATTAATCATTTTAATTTTTAAATCATAGCTACAGACACTTAAAAACATACATTTATTATTTTATTAATATATGCATGCATTTTAAATAAATTGCTAAGCTAATTAGCTCATTAACTCGATATATATGTTAATTCATTAATAAAAATTAGTAATTAATATAATTGCTTTGCTACTTTTAGTTAAGTTAAAAAAAAAAATATTATTTTACTAATTCACAATGTTTTTTAATAGAACGTGTAAAGCCCATAGAAAGAAATTATTGCCCTTTTCAAATAACAATGCCCTTTTTTTTAAACTTTTACACCCTGCCGTTTTTTCTGCCTGAAATGAGCTCTGTATAACAACTGAATTCTCGAAACGGAACTCACATTTTTGAAACCCTCTTTTGAAGTGTCTGATTCGCATGATTCCGTTATTGATCTTTTTTTCAGTAGAGTACTGTTAGACTTGTTTAGTACTGTTAGACTTTTTTTAGATAGTTATTGTCTGGGTTTTAATGATTTTTTAATTACTTTTGGTTAACGTAATGATGAGTTACTAAATTCAAAAAAGAAAATAATTCGTGCTGCATTTTTCTGCCAAAAAGACTAGAATATTGCCCATAATGGTGGATTAAAAAACATAATACGTTTACAATTTTAAAAAAATTACCTATATACTGTTTTATTCTATATGAGTAGTTTTTTTCCCCCTTTGTAAACACTTCTTCTTTACTTTAAATTAGTAATCATTAGTAAAAATAATTTGAGGAAGAGTATTAGTGCTTCTGTTAGTTTGTCAAAGAAGGTCCCAAAAAAATTCTGTCACGGGGATACTGTGTTCTACATTGTATCAAGAATTTTTATAATCATGTGGGAAAGGCAAAGGGTTTTGATTTTACATAACCCAAAAAAACTAGGTGGGTTTTTTAGAAGAAACTCATTTGAACATATACCCTTTTTTCATAATCGTATTTTGTTGTTATCAAATCAACTCTAGATATTAAGTTTATAATACATTCATTGTAATATTTATATTTCTATATTCAGTGCTTGAACATTTTTAATTAAGCTTTTTAAAAACAAGTATTATTAAGAGTGGAAATAATGTACTCTCACAAAAATTTTAACTAATTCAGAATACAATTGAAACTATACCAAAAATATACCAAATAAAATGTTTTTAGTATTACAATTCAATAAAATAGAAAAATAATATATTTATGAAAATGTATTTTAAACACTATTTTCCTAACCTGGTATTCTAATTACATACAGTTTGAAGTGATGCTTTTAAAATATAGCACTTTTTAACTGGTGGAATATTTGTTCTTGTTCTGATGTTGTTTCCTTGTTGAAATACTAGAACTTGTTCTAGAAACTCTTTCACTGTGATTAACATAGGACACAATAACACAGTTAGAAAAGTAGTGTAATGCATAAATACATTTTTCAAGTTAAACATTTACCTTGAAAATTGATGTTTTTTATTTAAATCATTTATTCTTCACTTTAACATTTAGTTTTTTTATAAATCTATTCTAAAACAGAATGGGTAAATCCTGCAAAGGTAATTGGACCCTATTACTCTTATTTAAAATATTATTGCTGATTTATCAATGTAAATGACAATTAAACCTTGAAAAAACCTAACAAAGCCCCAGGAAGAAGAAAAAAACTGTGGGTTGGGTTTTCTCTGAAATATAGGGAATTTTTTATAATTTTATTCCTGATCAAAACATGCAAACATCTATTTTGTGAAAAAACTATTCAAGATAGAATTTTAATATTTACTGGAAGTTTGAGACTATATGAGATGAGTCCTATGCTACCTTCTTTTGTTTGAAAATCTAATAGAATTTGAAAGATTATAAATTTTTAGTGATCAGGAATTGCCCCTTCTTTTGATCATTTCTGGGGGTAATTACCGATCACCAGATTTATAGTAAGGGGGCTGTTTAAAAATAATTATACAATGGAAATTAACAAATAAGACATCAAGATCAAACAAATAAACCAAAAAGATATGTTTAAGCAGCTAATAAAACTATTTATTTAAAAGCAAGGATAAAGATTAACACTCTAAATTTTCCAAAAATCTTTGCATTGTGCCGTACATTTTAGGCAAGCAGCCCAATCATTCTGATGTTCTGTTGGAATATAAGAAAGAGTTCTTACATGGGTTACTTTTGCAGGATTTTGTAACTTCATTAAGTGAGAGTCTAAAGTTAAGTAAGGTATGTCAACAGATCTCACACTGAAATTTTCATTTTCAAACATTAAACGAAATTCACTAATTTTGCTTTCTAGAAGTTTAGTATCCTTTTTAGGCTTATAATTTCTCACGATATTTATATTAGGCTAACTTAAAAATTATTCTAACAATGTACACACATAAAATTAAGATAGAAGCAAGATAAGACAAACCAGAAATGGTGCAAATCGGAACACGTTTGTCTTGAATACAAAAAAAAATTGTGATTAGAGTTAAAAATATATTTTATAGTTGTCCCACTTAATAAATATGAACTGTTATGTAAGAAAGGACAATTAGCTATTTTTTATACTATTTATAAGAAGAAATGAAGATGATCAGGAATTACCCCAGTGATCAATAATTACCCCATCTGCAGAGGGCAACATTTGATATAGTTTCCTATAATCAATTATAATGTTTACAGTAGATGTGAAACAATTAAACAAATGCTTACACTATTTTTATATCAAAGAAAAAGAAAGTAACTCAAAATATTTATTATTAAGAGAAGGAGGAGGATCTTTGCAGAAATGTGCACATTTTGAAACCCATCTTTGAAATGGAAAATACAGAAAGCAGTTTAAAAGATACTTATTTTGTTAGATTAAACAAAAAACTATTATTAAGTAAATGTAGTTATACTTTAGTAAAGTTATAAGCATTCTTGTCCATGTCTCAAATTTAGAAGAAGAAAAAAAAAAAAATTAAATAAAACTTAGGTGATCATTATTTATCCTAGAAAACAGTGGTCGTGAATTACCCCGGATCACCCTACCTGGTTTTTTACAACTCTGGAAATGAAAAACTGCCACGTCTTAAGGTTTTTGAAGTACAACTATATTACTATGCATATTGTAAGATGCGAATTTGCCAAATTTTTCCGGCAGTTTTGTATAAAAGATAAATATACTAATCAATAAGGCCCGGATTTTGATGACATTTGCATTTTTGGGCATTTTTTGTCCTTTAGAGCATTTTTTTAGATTTATAGGGCATTTTTCTTTAAATTGTGGGGCACCTATTTTGCATTTTAAAGCATTTTTTAAATTTTTTGTTAATTTTTTCCAATTTTTATTATTTTTTATCATTTTTCATTATTACACTGGCTTCCAAACAATGAAGAAAATCTCTAGGATATTAACAGGTGAAGCAACATCTTTTCAAATTGAAGAAGATTTGTCAGTAAGTGAGACTGTCTTTTTCAAGTACGCACCAATAACATCAGTAGACGTTGAAAGAAGCTTCTTCAGGTATAAAAATTAACTTTCAGACAAGAAACGCTCGTTTACATTTGATTTCAAAATATTAAAAAAAAAAAATTAATAATCCAATGTAATTCTGATATTTAGTAATATTATGAGATGGAAGTTGTTATATTCATTAAAGTTTCTATACAAAATGAAAATGTTTTGGAGTCAATATATTTTCCTTTTTTTTTTTTTTTTTTTTTTGTTATTTTAGAATATAAAACATATTTTTCAAACTTTAATGAACGTAGAACAAGTATTGCATTGCTTTATATTTTTTGAAATGACTCATAATAATTTTAAAGAGTAAAAAATTGTTTTAGTTCAATATTTTTACTTTATTTAAGTCATGTCATAAGGCGTATTAAGTGCAATTTTCACATTTTAAGGCCATTTTTTGCATTTTTTAAGGGCATTTTTTGAACTTTTAAAGGGCATTTTTTGCACTTTTTAAGGTCATTAATTGAGATTTTTTAGGTCATCAAAATCCGGGCTCTGCTAATCAAAATTGATTTTAACTTTTTAGCTTATAAAGTTTTTAGAATTTTTTCGGTGAAATCAAAGGTTTGTTTTTCTTTGAGAGTTTCTTTGAATCTCGTAATATGTTGCCTATTTTTTTGTATCGTTAAAGTTTTGTTTGTTGTAATAATTTTAAACAAAAGATTAATTATTATAGAATCAATACATGGAAAGTAAAATTTTTATTAAGTCTATATGAAAATAATTTCTTTTCTTTGTCTTATTTAGGCTGCTGTGTGGCACGCCTTAAACCATTATGCTTATGAAGATGCTATTTTTATAGCAGAAAGGCTATATGCTGAAGGTATTTATGATTTTTTTTTTCTTCGTTGTTTTGATTTGTTATATGTGTGACTTTGTTTGACTTTATTTATTTATTTAGTGAACACAGATGATGCTCTGTATTTATTGGCAACATGCTACTATCGAGCTGGAAGAACAGGCGCTGCCTATTCTGTATTAAAGCGTAAAGGTTGCCATAGTCCTCAGTGTCGCTTTCTATTTGCTAGATGCTGTGTGGATTTAAAAAAGTAAATTTGTTTTAAATAAATTATCTTCAAGCAGTAAATTATTTTATTATAAAGATTAAATATTGTATATGGAACAGTGCTTCCTAAACTTTTGAGGGTTCAGGGTTTCCAATTAGTTCTCAAACTTTAGACTGATTAGTTGTTTTTTTAATATTTTGCTAATCTTAATCTTTTTTTCAAGCATAGTCAAGGCTTGATATGACAACCTCTGTGGCCGAAGCAAAAACAGATTATAATGTGGGGTAGCTATGTCGTGGTTACATAAAATTACTTTTAAAAAAAAAAATTTAGTAAATATTTACTTTATTTTGGCTAAAGATATACATTTTAATTAGGACAACAAAACTGACTGCAGTTTTTTTTTATGCGTGTGTCAATAAAGTATGTGCATTATGTAACATTGTAGATTAATGATTAAAAATATGTATTTAAATTTTTTTAAGCAGCATCTTTTAATACTGCACATAAACTTTAGCCAGTCGCTAGTGCTCTTTCTAAATAGTAAAATTGCGGTCGATGTTTATAGTACTAAGTTTGTTGTGTTTTAAATTCTAATCATATGCTTTATAATACCTACCTTATCAAAAAAAAATTTCTTTTGTCTTATTTGTTGCTGAAATTTTATTGGAAATAAAATTAAATAGAAAAATATATAGCGGCAAAGGTAACTGTGGTGATTTTCTCACAACGTTAATCCCGCCACACTATGAGGAAAAACTCATCTTATTAATTTAATGTTGATTACTTTTACGTTATGATCATAGATATAAAGGCAGAAAGATCAATCACTCGACCAAACGGACGTCACGGTGAGCGTTGACATCTCTGGTCTAGGAACTAGTTTGTACTCTATATCCACGCCCTCTAGTGAACTGCGGTGTTTGTTTATTGCAGCTGTACATGATTTGTTCTTTTTTTATTTGATTTTTATAAGTTGTAATGATTAATAATAATTGATAACATTCAGTCTCTTTGCCAGAAAAATCTGAAATTCGAAAATTTTATGATACATTTTTTTCAGATTTTTTTAAAGATTTATAATTTGTAAATTTTAAAATTACAAAAAAAAAAAAAAAAAAAACATATGTTCTTAAAATTTAATTCTTTATATCATTCTGAAATTCAAATATTTGAAATAAAATAAAACACAATTTATGTACTTACAAAAAATAAATAAAATAAAGAACATTTTAGTAAACATTCCAAGCTAGTCAAAACATTAAATTTCATATAAAGCACAAGAAATTGGAAAATGATAATAATTGTATAGTCTCATTATTGCCTGTTAGCATTCAATTAGTTTGCTAGCCAAACGTTTTCTTGGTTTTCATTTGTGTGTAATGGAAATTCTAATTATTTTCATTCAAAAAATCTTTCAAATCTCGTGGTTTTCCTTTGCATTTAACGCAACATTTGATTTGTCTAAATTTAAATTTAATTTTAAATAATATATAGGTTACTACAAAAGCTTTTATAAACATGATTTTACTGTGATATTTAAATTGAAAGTTACTTTGATTTCTGGGTCGTGTTAAAAGTTAAAAATATAAGAAAAGTATTTCACGACATCTATTATGATGACAAATTGTCTGTCAAGGATGATAAAAAAATTAATGGTTAAAAAAATAATTAATTGCGATATAGACATTTAGCCGTAATCTTATTATTGTTCAGTTATCTAAAAAGACTTTTTCGTGGTTTTCCTTTGCATTTAACGCAATATTTGATTTGTCTAAATTTTAATTTAATTTTAAATAATATATAGGTTACTACAAAAGCTTTTATAAACATGATTTTACTGCAATATTTAAATTGCAAGTTACTTTGATTTCTGGGTCTTGTTAAAAGTTAAAAATATAAGAAAAGTATTTCACAACATCCACTAAGATGACGAATTGTCTGTCAAGGATGATAAAAAAATTAATGGTTAAAAAAATAATTCATTGCGATAATGAACATTTTTTAGCCGTAATCTTATTATTGTTCAGTTATCTAAAAAGACTTTTTCGTGGTTTTCCTTTGCATTTAACGCAATATTTGATTATTTTAATTTCAACTTAATCTTGGTCAAAATAAGTTATTTTTATAACTTTTATAAACATTGTTTTACGCCGATATTTAAATTGCACGTTACTTTGATTTTTGGAATGAGTTTAAAATTACAAAAAATATGAAGAGCATCTCGCTATATTCACCGAAATAATTGACTGTCTGTCAAAGACTCTTAAAAAAAATGATTTATTATATAAAAAAAATTCATTACGATTACTGAGCATTTCGCTGGAACTCTCTAAGCGTCAAGCAATCTGAATGATATTTTCGTGGTTTTCTTTTACGTGTAACGCAAAATATGATTGTTTTCTTCAAAAAAAAAAACATTCATAAAGGCAGCAATGTTTAAATATTTACATAAATTATTAGTTATTTTATCTTTATTCCTTGTTAAATCAAAACAAAATGAAGAGCATTTGATTTTAGGCAATTAATTAGCAATGTAGATAGTCTTACGCGGACATTAAGATATAAACTGGGAGATTTTGATACGGATATATATATATATTATATATATATATATATATATATATATATATAGCACAAAAAACAAAGAGAAAAATAAAGAAAATTAATAAGTTACTTGCTTTGGCTATATTAATACAATATTAGAATGCACTCCTTTTGGCGGATATAATCGTGTGAGCTGATGAAGAGATTATATCCTTTCTTTATTTTGTTTTCCGGATTTTTAATATTTTTTCCCTCCATTTTTTATCAATTTTTTAGCTTATATATATATATATAATATATAATAAAGATCGGAAATTGAAAAATAATATAATCGAATTCATAATAAATGCTACGAATAATTATTTTCATGAAAAATATTTTTATTTTTAATTATCATCGGAAAATTTAACAAATGTACGGTTGCATGGCTTATATTTTGTTTATAAAAATGTGTCATTAATGTGCATTTTTAATTATAAAAATTTTAAAACAATAATAGTAAGCTTATAATATTCAAAGGGTTTCAGTTTTGAACTCGTTCTGTTAAATCAAATTTTTAAATATAAAAAAATGCTAATATAAGCATCTATACTTCAGTTATAATGGAACAAATAACTATGGTTGAATAAGCAAATATCCTTCCTTCGGTTTTAATTAACCCAAGTTCTAAAAACCGAAACAAAACAAAACCGAAACTATAGTATATAATTGCTCGTAATCTGAATGATCTCTGGTTTTAAAACTTCAATAAACAAACAAATAAATTATGAGTAATGAATAGACATCTTTAAGCAATGTACAAAATTATATACTGATTTACGGAAATGAAAAAAATTTAGAATTTAAATTAAATTGCTTTTTAATGATCAACACTGATTACGCGCAATGCTAAGGTACGGCGGGGATGTCGGAAAATAATCCCTAGGACGACACAAACGCCACTTTCTGTGCGTAAAACCGGTCTGTCAAAAGCGTGTTGCTTTTCTAAAACCCCCCGGGAAAAGTTAAATGTCCTTATCCCCTATATTAGTCCCTGGTTATGATCTTAAATTTAAGTATGCCAATCAATTATCAGCAATTAAAAAAAAACTTTTTATTAAAACGCTGTAGAAACACGCGAAGAAATATTTAATATTTTATCAGAAAAAAGATTTTATTTAAAATTTCTAAGAAAAGATAATTTTTTCTTTTTCATAGTAAAAACATCTTATAATTATCTGAACATCTTTTTCTATCACTTATCTTTTTGTATTTCTTTAAGTTAGACCACATTTTGTAAGCAATTGCATAATAATTTAAAACCAGAATTTTTGTTTTAAAATGCATTTTTGTGTATAGAGATAGTAGATTAGAAAAAATCAAAATAATATTTTTTAAAAACCACGTTTTTGTAGTGGAGAATAATAATCAAAAAACAGAAATTCGAAAAACGTTGGGCGCAAGAAATACATAACAGTATGTGTGCTCATGAGAATATGTGTATGTATATCTGTATCTGAATGTGGAATATGTTTGTGTATATGCATGTGTATGAGTAAGAAAATGTGTATATGTATGTGTATATATACTGTTATGTATTTCGTGCGCCCCACGTTTTTTAAATTATTATTCTCCACTACAAAAATGTGGTTAATTTTTTCACTAACTGTACACAAAACTTTTCAACTGACATGAGACACTAATTTGAAACAATCGAATCGACAACAAAAGACAATTGCATAAATATTAATTTTTCTTTAATTTTATTTTACTTTGTATGTCCTTTTTCTCTTCATTTTCATGCATTGTCACCCAATTCTGAACAATGTGCCAAATTTGAAGTCTGTGTCTAGTCGGAAAGTTAGTTTAAAATCGATTACAAAATTACCCCCGAACAGACATACACGAAGGCAAGTTGATATAAGTACAGTAAAAAGGGACAGTAATGACAATTATCTGAAAAACATCCTTTTCTTATTTTTTAATTTTTTTTTCTTAACTACACCATTTGCTGTATAGTAATTCTTGAAACACAATAGATATTGTTTATGGTTTAGAAATTGGTTTTGGTGGCATTTTTTAAATGACACTATATTTTTGTACATTTTAAGCCTGTGACCGATAAACCTTTAAATCCAGGCAGCCAAGTAAAAATTCGATTGACTTTTAACTCTGGTAGAAATTTCATTTCATTCCTTTTATCACCGATATTTTTGCAATTTTACTGAACCTAATAAATCTTAACGAGTAATGAAAACTAAAGTTTCAAATTACTATAATGCGTAAAAAGAAATAATGTAATAAAATAATCTTATTTATTATCAAAGTTTTTTTAATAAAAAAATCAAAAGTACAGAATTCAGTTATTAAAGTTAAAATTATAACTTTAAGTACTTGTTCAAATAGTCTAAATTACTTAAATATTCAATTCTTACTAAGAGTAAAATGGAACACAAAAATGCTGAGTAAGCTTCCGTTGAAAAAAACTTTTTAGTTATTCAGTTTTACTCTACAAAGTTAACATTTTGATTTTATAAATCAAACTGTAGTTGGAATAAAAAACTAAATGCATTTATAACTATCTAAACACTTTTTAAAATATTTTCCTTTTTCTTAAAAATGTTAGTATCAGGGTTGGGGTTTTGGACGTCCTAAACTGGTTTTGGACAAGACATGTGGATTTTAATGTCTTAAACTGGATAAAACTCTCTTAAACTGGATAAAACTGTCTTAAAGTGTCCAAAACCTTGAACTTTGGGAAAAGGTAAAAATTCTATAGGTGTAACCATTGTACACATAATAATTATATGTATCAATAAATATTTGATATTTTTTATACAATTTACTTTAATTTATTAAAGGAAAATAATAAAATAGGAAAAGGTTTATAATTTTTGAAGCTCTACAATTCATTGAACAACAAAAGTGAATACCTAATCCTTTAAATATAAATAAATTTTAATACTGATAAATAATGTTTCTGTATAAGGATAAATAATGCAATATTAAAAAATAATAATAATTTTTTAAAAAATACTAAGTTTGTTTAAAAAATCTTTTATTTTTTTTAATAATTTTTTTTTTAAATTTTATAATTTCTGCATCACATGATGATTAAAAAGAGATCTATTTAAAAAAAAATGTTTTTAGATATAAATATATTAGTTTAAATTGGAAATACAAAATAACTGAAAAATGTAGGTATAAACAGTTTTGAAGGGCATAACATCAGTTTCAGTTACTGACACTGGTGATGTATCACCACTATGCTAAAAGAATCGAACATGAATGAAATAAAAGTATGAATAGTTCTATAGATAAATAAACCTGGTTATGACTAACCAAGCACTTAGTCCCTAATAGCTTAACCTGCATGGCAAGGTCAACTTCAGTTATGTACTATTGAATGAGAGGATCAATTGAACTTGATTACTGATTAATCTTCCTTTGTTTAAATTGAAGAGTCAAACAATATTAATAAAACATACTTTTAAAAACAAATATTCTCTAGTAGATTTAATTATCAATATGTTATTAGTTCTATGTTTATTTTACCTTTTAAATATTGTTCAGATAAAATTTTGACATAATTTGAGTAAAAGGGTTTAAGACAGTTTTGGGCAAAGGGGTTTTGAACAGGACGGTTTAAATCGTGGATTAATCCATTCTGTCCTAAACCTTGCCAACCCTGGTTAGTATTAGTCCTAAATTTGCTCTTAAATTTTGAAATTTAGTATTCTTAGGTTTATAGAAGTTTTAACCTTACAAAATACTTATTTTAACTACATTGATTTTTGTATCATTGTTTTTAATTTAAGCTTGTACATAGATGAGAACAACTTGTAATTTAAATTTATTTGTAGTGTTTTGTTTTGTGATATTGGATTATTTTGTTTTTAGGTTCTCTGAGGGAGAATTTGCTATTGCAGGCAACGCCCTTGCAAAAACTAAAAATCTAGATGATATTGTAACTGATTTTGGTGATATTGCTTCTTTTGCTGTACAATTATTAGGTCACATATGCTATAAGACTTCAAGATTTACAAAAGCAGCTGAGGCTTATAGGTACAACACTTATTATATTTTGGGATTTTTTTTTCATGATTTATTGGATATGTTCTAATTTTTTATTCTTCTACAGTTCACAGAAAATTTTCAATTAAAGTGTAAAAAATTGACTTTTTTTTTTCCATTGAGTTTTTTAACTGATGAAAATTTTTTATGTATTTTAGAGATATTTTTTCTCTTGTATTAATTTTTCAAAAATGAGATCAGCTAGATTTGAAACCAAATACCTAACTTGCCCTCAATTCAAGAGCAGTCTTTAAAACCCCACTTCATTTTGCACCTAGATTATACTTCAAAAAATATGGAGACATGTGCTTCAACCTTTGTTTTCTTGAAATATAATGTAATTACTGGACTATCCTTATGTAAAAATCTTCTTAAAAACATATTTTTGTGCCACATTTGTGTGCACTTTAACCTTATCAAGACTAAGACTTTTTTTTTTCTGTGACAATGATCTTTATAGTGTGTAAAGCAGGTTAGCAGTAATCCTGTCAAAAATTTACTACCAAAGGCAACACCAATCAAAAAAAAAACAACAAAAAAAACATTCTAACTGAATGGAATTTGTTTTTATTTTGAAAAGGTAAACATTACTCTTTGTATAAAAATCACTCTTTCATAAATCACACTAAAATTTTTCAACACCATATTGCTGAACACTCTCCATCTAAATGGCTGGTGATTGATGAAATGGCCTATCAGTAGGTCCTCTCTTACCTACTTATTCTACCATATTTTTGGATGGTAACTCATTACAAGGGCTGACTATATCGTAAACAGTTTCAGTACAATTGCAAAACCTGCTTGAATATAATTTTTGCAAAAATAGTCTGAAGTGGTGAAAATTTCCTAAAAAATAACAATTTAAATTTAACAACATAACCAAAACTTATTCACTTCTGGTAATAAGTTTGATGTTGATGCTGAAAGCATTGTTGAATTATTGAAATCTGCCAAAAAGTTTGATTTCTCTTTAAGTTACTGAATGATAATTGTTTTTTATGATATCTAAAATGCTTTACTTTCCTAGGAAAAGCTTGAAACTGAATCCCTTCTTATGGTCTTCATTTGAATCTCTTGTAAATTTAGGTAAGCACCCAAGTTTTCATTTTTCAGACTCAGCTTATAATATAAACAAAACTTGATTACTTTTAAATTGTTAGCTGATTGCTTTTAAATTGTTAGCTGAGTTCAGTTAAAATTTAGTCGTTCAATGCAGAGTTGTTGTTTTTTTTTTTTTTTTTTTTTTTTTAAGCTTGTGTCTTTGAAATAAAAAATAATGATTTTTGCAACCCTCCCCCCCTTACTTTTGCATTGTAAGTTTTGCTTCCCGCATTAAACCTATGGATATGGACAAAATAATTTATATTTTTATTTCCAGTTTTCCTTTATCAAATTTTATATTTTTTAGGGGAAAAACCAGACCCATCCAAAATTTTTAGCATTACTAATGTGGAGCATCTCTCAATGTGTCATGGCACAAATCCATTAGTAAATTTAGTGAATAAAACTCCAGTGCCAAACACAATTAACTACATCAAAGATACTCCTAACATATGCAATGATATTATCCAAGTAAGTGCATGTATGGCATTTTTAATCTTATCATTGTGTCTAAATTTTCATGATTCTAAACTGCATTTTCTATTTTATAGGACTCTAGTCAATTATCTAATAAGCTTGGTGGCATTCCTGGATCGCCAATAACATCAGTTTATAGTGGACAAACCCCACTGGCAGCTTTAATTTTAAAGTCAACTCCAGAAATGAGCATTGAATTGTTCACTCCGGAAAATTCTATTGTACCATTCCCTAACAACTTAGCCAAGAATGCCAAAAAGATAGCTAAAAACAATCGGAATTTATTTGGCAGTCAGAATACTGTTTCCCCTATTACTCCCAGGTATGTGTCATTGGAAATTTAAATCGTCCTTAGCAGGGACATGGAGATTTTTTGAAACTAGATAGTAAAAATGTAAAAGTATTTATGCAAACACTGAATAAGATATTTACACTGTATGAAACATTAATTCAAGGTATGACTATTAATTTCTAAAAAATATCTCTGAAATATGTTCAGATTTAATATGTACTAAAGTAACTGATGTAATGCACAATAAGAATTATCTTTTATTATTCATGTCTGTCAACATCCCTAAATCTTTATTTTAGTAAAATTTAGAGACAAGTAGTCTGCTGAAAATTTGCATAGCTGCCAACTCTTCTGCATTTTGTTTGAAGCTGTCTGCATTAAGTCTTGAATCTTCTGTATTTTGAAAATAAACATTTAAAATATGTGCCCTGTAAGAACTGCTTATGTATAGATATATTTGTGCAGGGACCACTGACCTATTATTTGCCCCCCCCCCCTCCTTTTTTTTCCTTGTTATTTCCTACTTTTTCTCCTTTTTTTTATCATTTCTGCCATTTGCCCTTTGAATATAATAGTAGCCAGGGAACAGAATAATGACTCGAGGTCAAGTATTGCAACTGCACCTGTTATTTCAATTCATTCAATTTGAATGGGGTGGGGGCAGAACATGAATTTTTTTTCAGTGTGTTAGCTTCTCTGTCTGCTTGCCAATTCAATCATGGTCAACTGGAGTGGAGGAGAAGGATTCTGATATCTATTAACAGGTGTCTGTCCAGGCCAAAGATACTTCACAAGATACTTTTTCTTAAAATTTTATTTGTTTATCTCTTAAGAAACAATAAATCCATATCTTTGTGTGATTTTTTAATATAATTTAATTTTTCACAAATTATGTCTAAATTTTTCACAAAATAGGTACCTCTCAGAAAAACCTAGACAGACCCCTGATTAATGTTTAAGCAAAATGTTGAATCATAAGTTAAATTTTAAATAGTATGAATAATCCAGTGGCAGACATTGTCGCAGAATGTTACATAGTTGCTCAAAGATTTTTCCTTTGGTACAAAAAACAAATTTTGGTTTTCTTTTCTGCACGAATTTTTGAGATTCTTTTCTCTTCAGAATTATATTCAAAAGAGGCCTAACTCGCACAACGAAAATGAAAGAAATGCTTGTGATTTTTCTATTCTCATATGAAAATAATAAAGAATAATGTAGGAAAAAAATTTGGCTTTCTTTGGAAGATTTTTTATTTTTTCCCCCCTGCAGAATTTGTTTTAAAAGAGGCTTTTTCTCACCCATCAGAAGTAATTAAAATTGAAATGTAGATCAAAAATACTATATTTTCAATTAGTAGACTATGTATACAAATTTATTTTATCCAAATAAGGTTTTTTTGTAACGATTCAATCATTTTAAATTAGTAACATGCATATTTGTTTTAATTAAAAGTATCTTGAGGAAGAATATTAGTGCTAGAGAAGTTTGTTGTCGAAAGCCCGAAAAATTCTGTCGCAAAGTTAATAATAATTGCAATTTTAAATAATTGTATTGTAATACACTTTTGCATGCATTTGAACCAATTTTCAAAGCACTTTTTCCAGTCCGATTGAGATAACTCCAAAACATGCGTTTTGATTGCATCAACCGCTTCTTCGGGGGTCGAAAAACGTTGTCCACGTAATTTATTTTTGATGTGTGGGAATAAGAAGAAGTCATTGGGTGCCAAATCAGGGCTGTACGCCGGATGATCCATCAGTTCGATCTTTCGCTCTGTCAGAAATGCCTTTGTTTGAGTCCATGTGTGAGAGCTCGCATTGTCATGATGAGGAATGATACGCCTGTTCTTCCGCTTTTTTCGAATTTCGCCGATGACTTCTGGGAAACAAATGGTCGTGTACCATTCAGAATTGACCGTCCTGCGTTGCTCTAACGCCACTGTTGCGACATGACCGTTAATGCCGAAAAAACAGGCAATCATTTGCTTCGATGTGCTTCTTCCTCGAACAATTTTTGTTGGTTTTGCCTATCTCACGGTATGTCACATGACGATCTTGCTTTGTCCGTTCACGCACGGCATCGATCTTTTCTGGCACAACAACGGATTTCGTCCTGGATCGAACATCGACCACGATTAAATTCGTTATACCAATTCTTTACAGTGCTGTAGGATGGCGCTTTATCACTGAATAAAGAAGATCATCGAAGCACTCTTGTCTTGACAATCCACGTCGAAAGTTATAAAAATAATGGCACGAAAATGTTCACGATTCAATTCCATTTTTTGAAAGAGAAGAACATTTCAATTTACTGTCAACAACACAAATGAAGCTATAATGGTAAATCGTCTGCTGAATTTATGTTTAAAAATATCAAACTTTCGATTAAAATCGTCTGCGGTCGCCTAGCAACATTTACTGTTGCCAAGGCCAGAAATATAAATAGCAACCCTCGTATTTAGGTAAAATATAGAAAAACGTGGAAAATGACAAAAAGATTTTTTTTAAAGGAAGAGAAAAAAAATATCAAAAAATTTTTTTGCAGATATTTAAAACATTTAAAGGGAAAAGAAATGTTTCACTTATTTTGTTTTTCGTTTTTTAATTTTTTAATATTTTTTTAAAGAAAAATTTTTATATTTTCTCTTTAAATAAATCTCTACATCTTTTTCCATGTTTTTTCTATATTTTAACTTACTTCATGAGTTGTATATACTTGCTTATGTGCATTTAATAGCATTTATTTTTCTAAACTTTCCTTTTTGTCAGCGTTATAATATATATATTTATTTTAAAGGAAAATCTTTTCATCTATTTCCATGATTTCTCTATGTTTTTAACTTGTATTTATATATTTTCCTTTTTTGTTTGTTTTAGCTTTGGAATCTTACCATTTTCTTCACCTAATACAATTCAAGATCATGATATTCAGGGATCTGAAAAGGGAAGCTTGAAAAAGGTATATAATGCTCTTTATTGATAGCAAATTAAGAACAATTGTTTTGAAGCTTAAAAGTTTCTACTAGTTATATTATGTAAAATGTTTCAAATAATTTTAGTTCTAAAAACTAATTCTTGAGGTTCATAAAAAAAAAATTTTTGCTTTTGCTCAAAAAAAGCAAAGTTGATAAATTTTTAAGAAACATTTTTCTTTGATATCTTATTCTATACAATCAACATTAGTTTACCTGAAATTATTCTATTAATGGCTGTTCAATAAAAAGTAAAACTAAAAATTTTCTTGAAATTTATAATAAATTTTATTTTAGATTTCTATTATTGCAAAAATAAAAACTGCAATGCCTTAGTTTAATATCTCGAATGATGGAATCAAATAATATTATACGTTATATTATGGAAAGCACTATAGATTAAAGATATTTTCATCTTTGTTTACAAAGAAACAAGTTTTAATTTTTTTTTTTTTTTTTTTTAAGTTAGCCATTACATGACATTTCTATATCTATTTTCCAGGCTCTATATCCATTTTCCAATAAATGTGTTTTCTTTTTCCCAGAGGTTTTATTTTTATTGTAACTTTTGTTTTTACTCTCCTTCATAAAGGTTTTATGAGCACACTTCGTAAAATGAAGGGGTGGGGGGAAAGCAATTGAGGGAAATGTGTGCAGACAGCATTATATATATTTCTTTTTAATTCAAAGATATTTATCTTTGCAAATTTAAGGTTTGTTTATTAGTGTTACTTTTTTCAAGTATCTGCGCTGTTAATTCATCACATCGAATAAAAATTAAAAAGATCATCATTAATCTTGAACTTTTTATGTTCAGTTTCAGTTGCTAAAAGCATAGTTTTTCTTTCCATTTTTTATTCCCAGTGTAATTATTTGTATTGTGGTTTCTTTTAATTGAATTCTGGAGTCAATGGTTAAGATTTATTCTTTATTGAATCAGAATTGTTTTGCCATTATTTATACTATAGCCTTTAACTTGCCATTTAGTATTAAATATTCGTAATGATTTGTTGTAATTTTTAGCCTCCCATGACAAGAAGAAGTCAAGATATAAATCCTCCACCCAAGTTGCAAATCTTTAGTCAGTCTGGCAATAATAACAACAGTAATCAAAATATATCACAGACACCCCAAACAAGGTAAGGTATCTCTTTTTCCATCTTAAATTGCTGCTGCCAGTGACCAGCGTTTTAAATGCATATTAAAATATATCTGTATATATAAGCTTTTTGATTTTTAAAAAATGTGAGCTTTTATATGAACCAAATGATATTATAACAGTGTTCTGTTCGTAATAATGCAACGTAAAGAAAAGCAAAGTAGTGAACCTGATTTTATTGTGAGGCTCATGTGTATTCCAGAAAGCTCAGGGCATTTGTAATCTGTAATGTGGAGGATCTGCTTTCTCAGTCATCTATTATAGTCCAAGGAATAAGGACATGCATTTTTGTGAAACTCATTTTTGTCTGCTGTGCAAGCCACAATGCAGAACACAATGCGAATTTTGTATGAAACTCAGTAAATTCACAGTTGAAATTTTTTCCATAATAGGGGCTATAGTAAGATAAAAACATAAAGTATCTGCAAGCTCATAATATTTTTTGATAATAGTACAGTTTCATTAAATATACAAAAACAGTTAACTATTTATTATTTTTGACAAATATATATTTATGTATACATACGCATGGACTTAAAGATTAAAAACAAAGATTATTATTAACACTTTTACATAGAACTACATTCATATAAAGTAAATATCATATAAAGAATTTCACTCCAAACGAAGTTGCCTTCAAAGATTTCCTACGTTGTAAAACGATAATAGAGTTGAGTTGTAAAAATTAGCTGGTTGTAGGCTCGACCACTAACGATGGGATCGCTAATCTTGGGCTAAGTGGCAGTTCTAACTTTTCTCTTTGGGAGGAGCATGCATACAACTAAACACTAACTTTTTTCTGCCTTGCATAAATCATTATGTCATCTGCTTCATATTTTCTTTTTTCCCCCATTGCAAACTTTTTTTTTTCGCATGCTGATACTTTCTTTTTATCTTAGACTTAGAGGTTGGGCAGCTCTGACGAGCAGGGCACATCGACCAGAGGTCTATTGTACCCAAACCCTAGTCATGATTAGCAAGAAAGCCCTATAACTGAAATAAAGTTCAGCAAACACCTTACAGGAACATCTTGCAGTTCCCAGGCATTGACGCAGTGCTGCCCTAAATGCTCAAACCTTTGAGCAGAATCGACATCACAATCACAAAGTATGTGTCGTGATGTCTCCTCTTCTAGATGACAACCCCGACAAAGAGAATTGGATTCAATTCCCATAATGTGTAGGTGTCTCCTGAGGATACAGTGACCAGTAAGAAGACCTATGATCTTCCTTAAACAGTTTCTATTAATCTTTAAGAGTTCCTTTTGACGTACACTAGGACAGTCTCGATTCAGCTCCTTAGCTTGTCTCTGACCGTCAGCAGCACGCCATTGCTCTTGTGCAATCTTGCCATAGAGCTTGAAAATGGTTGCCCTAAATGAGGAGGGAGAAATTCCCAGCGCAGGTTCAGGGCCCCAGAAAATTGCATTAGAGCCAGCCCGTGCTGCTTCATCAGCTAGCTCATTTCCATAAATACCCATATGTCCAGGTACCCAATGCAGGGATACCTTGTTATGAGCAGACAGGTCACAGAGGGCCGAGAAGCATTCCCACAGTAACAAAGAGGTGAATTTACACCTTGACAGTGATAGGAGAGCAACCTGAATGTCAGAACAGATGCGGATAGTCTTATTTTGATATCCCTTGTCTAGGCATAACTTGCAGCACAAGATAATGGCATAGACCTCAGCCTGAAAAACGGTGGCATAGTTTCCCAGGGGAAAGTGAAGTTTGGTACCGTCGTTGGAGCAATAAATTTCTGCTCCTGATTTGGCACCAATCTTTGAGCCATCAGTGCATTTGCCTTTAAGCCACCGAGGGTAATTAAACCATTCATCTCTAGTAGGAAAATGGATCTTGAAGGGCTTGTGAAAAGCATATCTTAGTGACATATAGTCACTAGGCATAATAAAAGAGGGTAAATCCATCACTTGTGAAACAAGATGTCCCCATGACAAGTGCTTGGAATACTCTTTCCATAGGCCAAGGTACATAAGACGCTTTACGCCTGTCTGAGCTTCAACCTCAATTCGTAAGTTCAATGGAAGAAGCCCAAGTAAGCTCTCTAGAGCAGCTGTAGGAGTGGTCCTGAGACAGCCTGACAGGGCTACACAGACCATTCTCTGAAGTCTGTTAAGATCTGACCTTGCAGAACTCAATCTAGTCCTTGACCACCAGACGACTGCGCCATAAGTGATGATAGGACTAATAATCATTGAGTATATCCAGTAAACTATTTTGGGGGACAATCCCCAGGTTCTACCAATAGCATTTCTACAGGACCAAAAAATCTTCCTGGCCCTGTTGGTACAGTATTCAAGTTGATGACCCCAATTTAGTTTGGAGTCAAAGTAAACTCCGAGAAACTTGACTTTCTCCTTGAGTTCCAATTTATGGTCCAGGTAGTAAACATTACCTATATCAAGTTGCCTTTTTCGTGTGAAGGCTACATAGCTTATCTTAGATGGATTGACAGATAAGCCTGATTCAGAGCACCATCTAGCTACTTCTAGAAGTGCATTATTCATGATGTCAGAGACTGTTCTTCCATGTTTGCCTCTGACAACAATGACACCGTCATCAGCGTACCCAATACAGGGAATGCCAAGAGCAGTTAACCGAACTAACAGGGAGTCCATTACCATACACCATAGGATAGGGGGCAGAACTCCTCCCTGGGGGCATCCAGCGGTTGCATGCACTTTCATGCTTGCACCCAATAAAGAGGAACAAACATACCTAGAGGATAGCAAATTTGCTATCCACCTGGTAATAATTGTGTTTATGCCTCTGTTCCTAAGTTTATGATGATAGTCTCAAGAGGGACTTTATCAAATGCACCTTCAATATCAATGAATACCGCAATAGCCATCTCCTTATCTGTTATAGATTTCTCAAGCAGGTAGGAGAGCTCATACTGAGCGGAGTCTGTGGACTTGCCTGGTTGATAGGCATGCTGTGTGGAGGACAGTGGCCTTTCCATGAGCACAGTGTCTCTGAAGTATCTGTCAATTAGCTTTTCGATAGCTTTCAACAGACAAGAAGTGAGGCTGATTGGTCTGAATGATTTAGCCTCAAAATAATTCTCCTTGCATGGTTTTGGTCTGAATGATTTAGCCTCAAAATAATTCTCCTTGCATGGTTTTGGTATGAAAATCACCCTGATATTCCTCCAAGAGAGAGGTATATACCCGTATGCTATACAGGATCGAAAAATCCTACATAGAGTAGGGGCCAATGTATTCACCCCCTGAATAAGCATCATTGGTATGATGTCATCAGGGTTCGTACGGACTCCTTGTACTCCTTAAAAACTCCTTGGAAATAAAACGGTCTCCAAGGAGTACTTGGAACTACTTAGATTTCCAAATTAGTCCTTAGAAACTCCTTAGATTATTGTGTTGCATAGATGAACTTACTAAGTCCGCTGAAGAATTTGCTGTCCAAGCAGGGGATTGGAATGATATGACTTAGCTGTCAAAATCGAATAGCTAAAAACTTTAAATTAATCTAACTAATTCTTTAACGAATTTAAAAACTTAAAAAGAAAAAAAATTGAATTGCAAGAGTTAGAAGAAAAAAATAACAGCAAATAATTTTAATTTTACATGTTACAAGCTAACTTAATTAATGATTTACTGTGGTTTTTGTTTTTTGTATAAAATGCCTTAGATTTTATGAATTCAAATTTAAAAATATAAGATTGGTAGATTTTTATGTTAATCTTTAACATCCGTACTTTAACAAGATTTATTAAAATAGTTGAAGCTGGAAAATATATTTATGTGTGAAAGTGATAACTTTATTTATTTTTCTTGATAATGTTTGACAAAGTCGAAATTAATTTCAAAAGGGCTAGAAAAAAATATCTTATGCAAAATATGCATTTTGCAAGTTCTTTATAGTAACTGTTTTTTGATTATTTTTTTTTTAAAAAAAAAACTGTCTAGTTGCAAAGTTTTTTAAATTTTGGACTCCTTGGATACTCCTTGGATTTCTTCTTCTGATCTCTGTATGAACCCTGGATGTCATCCATTCCTGGTGACTTGTAGGGCTTAAACAACTTTATGGCCCATACAACCTTCTCATAGGAGACCACCATCTTGGCCGCCTCCCAGTCATTCGTATTACAAGTAGTTGTGGTAATAGTATGTAGATTATCATTCTCCACAGGATGAGATCCAGGGAAGTGTGCTGCAAGTAGTTCTCCAAGAGCCTCTTCCCCTGATTCACTATATCTTCCGTTTGTAAGACGGATGGCATTTAAACTGCAATTAAAGTCTTTAGTAAGAATTTTTGCAATCTTTGCGGTGGCAGAAGTAGTGTTAATGCCATCGCAGAAAGTCTGCAATGAGCGACGTTTGGATGCTCTGATCGCTTTGTTATAGGCAGTTAGAGTGTTTCTGTAGGACTGCCATTCTCCAGATTTCTTTGCTCTGTTAAATAACTTCCTACATTTTTTACGTAATTTACTAAGCTCAGAAGACCACCAAGGAACTCTCCTTGGGGAGCTAGTAGACATAACCTGACAAGAAATATGATACGAATCGAGTGTGATCTGTTGCACTTGGTCAACAGTCCACTCCACATCATTAACGTTATTGTACTTACCAGAGAAGCTCCCCATCTTCCTCTCCAGAGCTGCTCTAAAGAAACCCCAATCAGCTGTTCTGGGGTTCCTCCTTACGACCTTCAGTCCTGAGAGGCCTTTAATAGAAAAAGTAATTTGGTGATCTGAAGCAGTAACTGCTCCAGATACCTTCCAATCAGTAACGTAATCTAATGAACTAGAGTTACATAAAGTAAGGTCAATGACTTCCCTTCTGTTACAGGTAACAAAGGTAGGTTCATTGCCTTTATTAAGGACATTCAAATTAAGATGTAAGATGTGTTCCATAAGTACATCCCCCCGCTGGTTAAAATTACTGCTACCCCACACTGTGTGGTGAGCATTTGCATCACAGCCGAAGATGAATCTACAGCTTGAACCACAGCGGGCAATTAGGGCCCTAGTAGTGTCAGCTAGTGGGTCCTTCTCCTCATACGGGAGATAGGCTAAAACTATGACAAAGTCAGAGATTGTCTTATTGTCATAGAATTTTAGTTTTACAGCAACTAAATCCCTGTTAAGAAAGTAACAATATTAAGGGCATTTAGATTAGACCTAGCCACTATGCAGGTCCTGGGGAGGTCACACCAGGTATCATAAAATATATTAAAACCAACATTGAGACCCATTATTCTACCCTTGCGGGTCCAAGGCTCTTGTATAAGAGCAATATCTATTTCTCCATCATTCAACCTTTTAGCCATAAGGCTTGAGGCAGCAATGCTATGATGGAGATTAATTTGACCAACATTGATTGAAGCCATTGGTTAGCAGTATGAGTGAAACCAGGATGGCTCCTATGAATCCTGGTTATCTTTAGAAGAAAAATCTTCCTTTAACAGCTCTATTGCTTCATCAATACCAAGCATAGAAGCTGGCGAGTCAGGTTGTAAGGTAACGTCTGACCCCGAGTCCAACCCAAGCTCTGAAAAATCAAGAGCCCCAATTGAACTTACCTTAGAATCAGGGGAATTCGCCGGCCAAGGTTCATTCTCCTGTTCCATGTCCTCTTGAACAGCAGGTTCTACAGAGGGCTCCGATGTTGATGGAGCCTCAACTGTTTTTTTCCTGTTAGGATCGTGGATAATCTTAAAGACACCGCAATCCACTCCAGTCAGTGCACAAAAATTTGCCCTAGCAATTGCTTCCGCGTCTTCAGGCTCCACCTCAAAGATCCATCTAGAGGTGCCAGCTCCCGCAGCACTTTGCAGAACCCTCCACCCCAAAGACTTCAACCCTGGGTTTAGTCTCTGAAGACGCCATAAAAAGGGGCTCTGATCCGAGAATTGCTCCTTGGATTTAAAAGCGACCTTCACGGGCTTGGGTAGCTCATCGGCACTAATGACTTTTAGCAAAAGGTTTCCCAAGGCTTTGTTGTTGAAGTGGCTTTTAATCCACTCTACAGTGAACTCATTGTGTTCTACTGACATTCACCTTAGGTGGCTTGAGAGTTGGTATTGCACTGCAATACCAACTCTCCTCTTTGGAGGTGGTTGCTATAGATCTCAGGCATTCTTTCGCCACCAGGAATGGCGTCAGTCTGCTCTAAGATCTCTTTAAGGATGTTATTAGAGTCCGCCAGAGAAAGCTTGTCCGGAGGAAAGTCCTCCAGAACTATAGCGATCTTGACAGATTTGGCTGCACATGCAAAAGAGACACCAGTTTGGAGGCTCCCGGTTGGATCCCCCTCACCAGCTCGGCTATCCCCACTGGGGGGAACCACTCCGCTGTATTGGGTTTTCTTCCCAGGAACAATAGGGCTTCTTTTCTTTTTGGGTTGCATCAGAAGACCTAAGTCTCTTAGCTCCTCCACTCGCCGCCATGGCCCTCATTTTCCTTAACTTTCTTCTCCGGCTCTTGGACATTCCAGCGGCACAAGACACACTGTTCCCGAGTGCCTCATGGGACCAGAGACTCCAACAGAGGAAGGGCCCGCGCTTTTGGACGCCTCACCGGCTTTAGAAGTTGAGTGCAAAGCAGCTGTAATAGCACTGGGCTCCCCCGAGGGCTTACCATGTGCTCCTGGAGACTGTAAAGAATTTTTTGAACAGGAACCTCTGCCTAATTCCTGAACGCATCCCTTTTTAACCGGCACGACGGATGATGCCGTATCAAGTGCTGTTTTCTCACTAATCATGTTTTGTTTGCCTGCCATTTAGTTACCCAGTGAGGGGTATCCAGGGGGCGCCACGTGGAGGCGGCAGGCATTACCCCCCTTCTTTTTATATTACAATAAATATTAAAGTATCTGCAAAATTGGAGAATCACCACCAATGTATCCACACACAGAGTCCGCACATGCATCTATATTATCTAACTATGGTAGGAGCCACCTCTGGCGATGATTGTTTATCATAATACAAGTGTACAAACAGCACAAGATGTTTTTTTAATGGTCCCGAAGAGATTAAGGACTACTCTCACTAGACAGCAATTAATGATTACCATTGACATATAAGGGATATGCCATGTCTAATAGGCTTAATTCTTTAACTCAGACTATCATTTGTGTGTTCACTTAACAGCATAAATTATAAATACAGTCAAACCTGTTTATCTCGAATCTCATGGGAAAGGCGAAAAATTCGAGATAAAGAGGTTTCGAGTTATACAGGTACTTTAAAAATTTAATTTTAATTAAGAAATTCTATTAAAAGTGCTTTAATTGTTTTTAGTAGAAAAATATAGACATTTGTTTAAATTAATTATACCACATTCATCTATTTATATAACAGTTTTTTAACTTACATTAAACAGTAAAAATAATTTTTCGAAGATTTTTGACGTATAACCTTATTTGTTTCGATTATTCTTTTGAGGTTAGAAAGATCGTAAATTCCTCATAGCCAACATTTTCCTGGGATTCAAAAGTAGTTTATAAGAATTCTACAGCTTTTTCTACTTCTTTTGCATTCACTTTTGATTCATCAATATGATCTAAAGCTTCTACCTCTGATATTCCTTTGGCATTATCTATGATTTCCGCATCTGTCAATGTTCCGCATGTTGGCTGGCAGTTGTCCACTTGTAAAAATAATCAAAATTAATGTCAACATTAAATCCAGATTTTATTGCATTCCATTCTGGCAAATCTGGCACTGCATTTTCAGCGTTAACATTTTCTTCTTCTTTACTGATGCCTTCATATTCTTATTCATCATCTTCACAGCTATTCCTAAAACCAACTTTTTAAAGCCCTTTTGGATAGTTTTTAGAGGTACATATCTCCAGGCAAAACAGTAATTCTGATAGTATCTAACTTGTTTCATCTATGGCATCTACAAGTTTGCATAGCAACTGTTTTCTATAGCTTTCTTATCTATGTTGAAAAGCTAACCCCTGATGGTCACTACTCATTAACCCCTCACTTGCTGTCAGAATCATTGTATTCCTTTCTAGTTAAGAAAGTGCAGGGATAGTGATTGAAATTCCAAGAAACACCCCCTACCTGTTCATCCCTACTTTCTGTGGATTCATGAAATTCATCTATGTCTACGAGTTCTACTGATAAAGAAAGTTTTGACATTTGTGCTCTATTATTAAAAATTTGAGAAACAGAGGTTTTGAAGGGGAAAAAATCGGCATAAACATGGAAAATACATTGATTTTAGACAGTAAATGTAGGGAATTTCAGAAATTTCTAGATAAAGAGGTTCGAGATAAACAGGTTCAACTGTATTTCAAAAGTAAATACAAAAGATAAAAATTACAAGAATGCCATTCATTATGAAAATTAACTAGAAGCAACACCATCAGAGATGCAAAGTAAAACTATTAATTTCTAGGACTAATGTATAACTCCTGAAACTTATATGTACATTGACATTTAATATGTTTCAAAATAAACTCCACCCAGTGCAATCCATTTCCAGGACTCATAGTTGCCCTGATATTCCTAATCCAAAATATTATGTCCTAATTTTAAGCATTTTGTCATAATTGCCCTGGTTTTTTTTTTTTTTTTTTTTTTTTTTCTGTTCAGAATATATTTTGACAAACACTCAATTTTAAAAGAATTGCTTGGATTTTTTTAAACAATAGAATGTGAAATGCAAAACGTGTCAAAAGAAAAGGAGCTAGCATGAAAACTGGAATGCCTTCTTTATCCTCCTCTTTTCCTCAGAAAAATTAATAGCTAAATCAGTATTCGGACAAAAAAATTTTATAATTGACACTACTTTTTACAGAATCATTTTATACTTTTGTCTCTTTTCATCGAAGTCCAGTAACAGGCATTTGACACTAAGGCTATGACAGCAGGTATCTCAGACCTAGACTATTTATGAAGAACAAATTTTTTAAAGAAATAAAAGCTTTCTTCCACAAAACTTTTTTTTTCCCCCAGTAAAGGAGTCTAACTGTGCACTTGCTCTGTGCTCTGAACTCCAAAAAATGCCTAATATTAAAATTAAATGCAGCTGTGTGTATCCTGTTACAGTTCCTGTTCTAGAAAATATTGTTAAGTGTGTCTGTTATAAATAAACTATTATTTTTGTCTCATTGACAGGCATTTTCTTAGATTAGTCCATTTTTTTATCATATTTCCCCCCTAAGAGAAGAAGCTGGGATGCTACTCATTCATCTGTGTGACTAAATTTTTTCCCTCACTTAATACTTAAAATTTTGCAGCATTTTTGTTTAAGATAAGAATTCCTAGTTTTCACTATAGATTCGTGTCGTTTAAAAATAAGAAGCAATAATATTGTATAGTCCTTTATTTCATGTTGGGTAATATGTTTGCCGCTATTGGCAAGTTTATGATTATTATAGATGCCATACGTCAAATGACACTAGGCTCGTGGCAAAAGGTAAATTCGAATTCCTGCAAAGAATCCCTTAATAAATTATTAATAAAGTAAATTCAAATGTAAATAGTTATTTAAAAATATTTTAAAAATGGAACTTTGAATTCCTTGGAAAGTGATTTTTTTTATTTATTTATTTTTTTTTTTTTTTTTTTTTTTTTTTTTTTTTTTTTGTGGGACTCAGCAGGTGGGGGGAATTATCATATTTATTTATTTTTTAGTATAATTGTATGTATTTCTTTAAAAAAAAATAATAATAAAAAAAATAATAACATGCATTAATTGCATATAAAATGTTAAAAATTGTTTTTGAAAGGGGTAATTTGTAAAAGTAAATTGGTACACAGTTTAGAATAATACAACTTAGTCTCTCTCACTAAATTCTTTTTAAAAAGCTTTACTTTTGACTGTGTTAGAGTTGTCTTTAATTACTCCATAAGTTTTACGAAATAAAATTATAGTTCACCCTGTATTCTATCTGTTATAAATTTGGTATGCAGTTATAATTTATTTTTTTTAAATTTCCTATCTCATTAATAGAATAAATCTTTTTTAAGTTAAACTTTTCAGGGTTAGTATTTTTTTATTTAAACACCTGTTTTTATTTCCAGTTTGTCTCCTGTTCCCTTGAGTCATGTAAGAAGAAGTTCAAGGCTCTTCAGCAGTTCAAATTCTGTGAAAGAGAACAACAAAAGCTCAACGAGGAGTAGATTCATATCTGCAAAAACCCCAGCAAAAAAACCAAAAGCACGTACTACGAGAGCTCCGATCACTGAGCCACAGAAGGAAAGTGAACTGAATGAAATCAACAAATCTGAAATCCAGTCTGAAAACAAGCTCTCCAGTTCTGCAACATTCATACAGACTGCTCTAAATTTGCAAAGAGAATCTGCTGGTAAGATATTTTAAGCTTTTCTCTTTGTGAGAATCATGTTTGACGATCTATTGTAGTACGATTCCTTTCTTGCATTTATTTTACGATTAGTGTTATATAAGCCTAATGCCTATTTTATATTTTATACCTCAGTTCATATTAGGTTTTATTTAAAATAACTTCAAAAAACTTGTAACATTCAATTTGAAACTAAGTTTCACACTTAATTCAGTTAACAGCAAAGGAAACATAAACAAAACTGCAAACAAACTTGATCATGCATTCTAGATTCATGGTTTTCACTGAGTTTTAATAATCATACACTAGAAGAAGAGCAGCAACCAAACTTGGTACTCGACTGAATCGAAAAGGGACTTTCTCTTTATAAAAAGGAGTTCTTTGTAGTAGTACTCTCCAAAGAAGATAGTTGTAAAGATGTTGCTAAAGGTCTGTTTTGTTCAAATAAAATATATTATTCAAAAAATAACTTTTTTAATAGTTATTGTATAACTTTTCTTAGTTAATATTTGTTTTATAATTCGAACGTCACCAATCTTGGTAATTTAAAATTAATATTTTCATAGCAAAGTGATTAAATTAATGAAACCTGCAACAAATTTTTAACACAAATGGATTATTCTGTTTATAAAGGATATTAATCAGCAGTGTTTTAAGACAGTGACAGCCATTCTACTGAAGTTTGAATAACAGAGAAACTTGTATTATGTAATAAGATTTAGAATTTTAAAGTCAAAAATGCTCAATGAAGAGTCCTCTTGCGTCTACTAAAATATTGTTGTTTGTTTTTTTATCAATGTTTTTGTTTTAATGCAGTCCTTATTCGGAAAGGTAATATAAAACACTGAGATTTTTTACACTCTGCAATATCGAAGAATGTCAAGCTGTAACTAATTATGAAAAGAATAAAATATGTCCGTTGTAAAATTTAAAATGTGTATTTATCTATGTAGAAGGTTTTACCCAAAAAGATTATTCTGTTTAAAAATAGGTATTAATTGGCGCTGTCTTCAGACAGTGACAGCCATTTTATTTAAGTTCGAATAACAGAGAAACTGATATTATGTAATAAGCCTTTATAATTTCAAGTTCAAAATGCACATACATTCAAAGGAGAGTGCTTGCATTGAAATATTTTATTTTTTTTTTAAATCAATGTTTTGTAATCAATGTCATTATTCAGGTAGGTAATGTAAAACACTGAGATTTTTACCTGCTGTAATAACTACTGAAATGAATAAAATATGTATTTATTATAATTGTAGAGGGTTTGATGACACTTCTCCAAGAAATGGGGAAGGCACAGCTATACTTGGGACATTATTGTTGTAGAAAAACTATTGATGTTCTTAATAGTCTTCCTCCTCAACATCATACAACTGGTTGGGTACTTACCACTCTAGGAAAGGCTCACTTTGAACTTGCAGAATACAGCATGGTATGATTATTTCATATTAACCAGTAAACTTGCTCCAAATTTTTTAACATTTGTCTGCATGAATTTTGGATAGTGGAATATCTGTTTTTTCTCCCCTTTGAAGCTGTTTCTGTTATCCTCTTCACTAGTGTCTTGTTAATTACTTTAAACCATAGTACATACAGAAGATTTTAATTTGCACAAAAAAAAGGAAACATTTTTAGTTTTCAATACATAGTAAAGTTTTGATTTTGCAAAATGGCAATGATTTTATTAAGGAATGGTTTTGTCATATTTTGGTATTGTATTGATTCCTTTCTTGCAGATTTGATTTTAAAAAGCAGCCATTTTTATAATCCTGTGATTCTATTAGCGATCACTGTTAATAATTTTTATGACAAAAATGAAAAAAAGATTAATACGTACATTTCAAAGTAGTAGTAGTAGTAGTCATATGCTGTGGCAGTAATAGTTAAGCTATTTTTAGCTGCCCCTTCAACTGATTAGTACTTTTTATTTTTATCAAAAATTATAAAATTTAACAATTTATTTTGCAAATGTAATTTTTGAAAATGCAATTTAAATAAGTTTTTTAATCATTAAATGTATTATTTTGGTTGTGCTATGCACAGTTTGTTTGAAAGAGATGCATTTATATAATTCTTCGTGTTGCTCCTAGCCCCATGAAATATTCATAGGGCCAATTCAAATCAAATATGCTTTTTTGAGAGAAAAACATTCTCATACTTCAGGATTTAAATTAAACTTAATTACCGTGTTCTGGTGTATTTATTTCAGCATTCTTTCTATATTAAACTTAATTATACTATATACTAATTTGACTAAATAACATAATTTATTAAAATGTGTCGACACTAACTATAAGTTATGTTAATTCATCTTAATTGTCCTGTTCTGGTGAATCTATCTTAGCATTATAGGAGTTATTTATGAGTTAAACTAATGTTTATCTTGTCTTTTGAGTTTTCCCCTGATTAATGTTAAATACTTTTAAATATCTATCCATTTTTAAATATTAAAATTTTTTTTTACTCTTTATTTTTAGGCTATACAAAAGTTTGAAGAAGTTCGGCGTTTGGAGCCCCATCGTGTACAGGGTATGGAATACTATAGCACTGCTTTATGGCATTTACAAAAGGAAGTTGCTCTTTCTACTCTGGCTCAAGAACTTACTGACTTTGATATTAAGTGCCCCCAGGTAGATTTTTGTGCTTGAATATTTTTAGATTTAAATTATTTATTAAGTCTTGTTTTAACATCATTTTAATATTAATTGTCACAAATCTGTTTTCTACACATTTTTTGACCACTGTTGTAATTTAAGGGAATTTAAAAGCGAAAGATATAAAATAATTATATAACAGGCACTTTTTAAAATGTATATTTAAAAGTGCTTATTATTTATTAGGTGTTAGTCAAAAGGGCTTAATTTTCTCTTTTAAAAAAAAAGCTTTCATTACCATACTAATTGTTCTTGCTTAATGTGTAGTTTTCATTACCGACAAGACAATTTCGGTGGTAAGACTGTTTACCCTAACATGCGCCAACTCTGCTGCATTTTGCAGGACATTCCAATTTCTCGTCTAATCTTCTATCCGCTGAAAATGAGTTGATATTAGTTCATCATTGGAACAACAAAACATAAAATAGTTTTTTATACAAAAACAAAGGAAACAATGTTTTCCTTTCTCAACAATATGTGTCACCAGAGAGAAGATGGCATTATTGCAATCGTCTATTTAAAGTCCAATTTTTTTTCTAATAAAATTGATGCAGATTTTGAAACATATGGTTCAATTTATGTCAATAAATGGGTTTTTACTAAATAAAATATGCTTAAATAATGCATTATATTTATACAGGATGTCCCATAAAAACCCTGCTTAATGTGATGTATTTTTAAAATCCTTGACAAAAATTAAAAGAAGGAAATAACAGATTGAAAGTTGCAAATTAATATGTAACAGAAAAGAAAAAAAACTGTCAAAATCTTAGAAATCACAATATAGGGAGGCAAATGCAATAAACAATAAGACTGGTTTGATTAAAGAAAACGGAGTGAAAAGGGTTGATTATTAAAATCCCTTCTAGCGTCAACCTCTAATTAAACCTGTTTTGATAAATATGAAGGATTCAAATAGTCTTAGTGTTATAGTAATTAAAGTTTGAATTTCTACACAGGTATTACTTGTGCATAACTTTGTACTTAAGTGAAGAAAAACAAACAAATTTCAACACAAGAATTATATTAGGTGGAAATCACATTTTGGCAATCTTTTAACATGTAACAAATATCACTATATAAACAGTGCTTTCACTGACATTTCTATAAATATTATCTTCTAGTGGATGACGTAAAAACTTCATTAACATTTGATTTTTTTTTCTTTTTAAGACATGGTGTGCGGCGGGTAATTGTTTTAGTCTTCAGAAAGAACATGAAACTGCCATTAAATACCTTCAAAGGGCTGTTCAAGTTGATGAAAACTTTTCATATGCTTATACTCTCTTAGGGCATGAGTATGTTATGACAGAAGAAATGGACAAGGCTATGACCTGCTTCCGTAATGCTATTCGAATAGATCCCCGACATTATAATGCATGGTATTTACACTTTTTATAAATTGTTACATTTTATTTTTCTTAAATGCATTTTGTTGTATTGCTTTTTGATATTTTTTACCTGCTTTTACGAACTACTGTGCCTGCTGTTCAATATGATCATGCCAGTACCTGAAAATTTTGATTGTAGTAAATGGCTAATTTTACTGATAGAATATCTACTTCACTTTAGAAAGAAAGTATCATTTTCTCAATTTTTCAAGACAAAAATGTAAATATAAAATGGGTTTCATTTTAAAAAAATCACTTTAATATTTAACTGGGTTTAATAGCTTTAAGGTGGAATTCAATTTACCCAACTACTAAATTTAAATGCACAAATTAAACTCATTTCTTCTCATTGATTTTATTTGCTAGTAAAAGTGAAAAAAAAAAACATTTGCTATTTAAGAAAGAACCAAAGACTAAGGAAAATTTTGGATGCTCCCCTCTAGCTCTTAACTACACAATGCACCCCTAAAGCTCTGGCTCCAACTATTTTCCTATATATTTATGTGCACTTTTTAGTTTAAGATTTTAATTTGAAGTATTATTATGAAAATAAACATTTAAAAAAAATTTCCTTATCATCCGCTCATTGTAAAATTGCAAATTTAATTTAAATCAAAGTTTAGTTATATGCTCATTCTTATGAGAAGAATTTAATCTTGTAAATTTTCCTTCATATTTGATTTTAAATACCTATAAATGTATTTTATTGCTGAAAACAGTCTTTTTCAGCAACTTGGAAAATGGGCTATGATGTTGCTATGCATCAGGCCTCTTGAATGTCAGTAGAACACAATGAAATTGCTGGAGCATGGAAAAATTGAAAATTTAGAGCTCCGGCCAGGGCTCTAGGGAAAACGCTGCTCCAAAGCTCTTGTTCTTGGGGAAAACTAATCTAAACCGGAACAAATACTGAAAAATAGACACTTCATTTGAAGAAAACAGCCAATTCCCAACACACACCTGCACCAGGCCCTTTTGCATTCTAAAAAATTTTCCAAATCTGTCTCTGGAAAATGAAAAATAACCAGTAATTAAAGTAAATTTTTTAAAAAAAGAAATGGTATTATTATAGAACACCAGAGAAAGGAAGATTTCTTAGAAAGGGAATTTCCTCTGGACATTTCTGACATTTAAAGATTATATCTCACCTTTAATGAATATAAATTGTGACATTGTAATTTTTATTCGGAGGGGGGGGGAATTATGTTTTTGTGTATAAATGATTACATTCATGTTAATTGTTGGCAGTTAATTTCATTAAGCAGTAATTTAACATGCCAGGCACTATATCAATTTATTTTTTAGAAACATTAGGTTCGATTACCTTTAATGTTTGGTCTCTTGGCAATGTAAAGATTTTTATATGACAGATTTACTTATCAAAAAAGGTAACAATAAAGATTTACTTATCAATGTAAAGATTTTTTTTTTAATTTAGTTTTTTAGATAGTCATATTATCCAAATTTTAGTTTAATGTATAAATCTACGCAGATGACCATATTAAATCAAACATTTACATTCTTTCAGCATCAAATGGTCCAACTATTTAATATCCTAATGTTTTAATTGTTAAATAAGTTGCCATGGCTCATCATTTAAATAACAGTTGGTTGTTTTTTCAGGTATGGTGTTGGCATGATTTATTATAAACAAGAAAAGTTTCAACTTGCAGAAGTTCATTATAGAAAAGCTTTGGCTATAAATCCTCAGAGCTCTGTTCTAATGTGCCATATTGGAGTGGTAATTATTTTAAATTTAATTCTCTGAAAATGATTGTATTAATTGAAGCTTATTCTACTAAATTATTTAAAACTTCAGGCGATTTGATCCTAAAAATATTCTCTGATTTGGTAAATTTTTTTTAAAAAATAGCTTAAATTAAAATTTAATGAATATATCAATGTGAAATATAATCAGGCAATTTTTAATCAATTTTTATATTTTGTAAACATATATTGAGTCAATCCATATTATCAGAATCAAAATATTTACGCAGGATTTGCAAAAAAAGTGGTCCTTCTCTGTAAAAGACGAGCCTTAACTTTTTTTTTAAATTTCATACTATTTATAATTAATGTACTTATGTATGTTAATAAATTGATGGCTATGTAGTAGAAAATAAAATTTAAAATGATTTATTCATTAATTTTTTCCATTTGTGATGTGGTTCTGTTGAAGTTTTCTTTTTCAACTTACCGTATTTTTCGGCGGTAGCGCCGCGGCGCTATCGAAAAAAAAAAGTTGTTTTTTTTCCTTCATGCGGCGCTTCCGAGGAAATAATTTTTAGCAGCAAAAAAATTTCTCAAGTAAATTTATTTAAGATTAAATAATTTTCTGAGAGAAAGACTATTAAATAAAATTAATAACGAAGTTGACGAAATATTTGTACGTATCGCGATCTGCTGCAGAACAATTGCCAATTCTTAGCAAACTTTCGGCAGCAGCCTGCAAGAAAATAAATAAACGAAATAATAATTTTAAAAAAACATCGCGTAAGGAGAAAATTTAAAAGGTAAGCATCTTGTATCCACCCCCAGCTTAAAGAAAAATCGAAAGCTAGAAATCTACTTAGCGCCTTGGCAATTGTATTTGTAGCGGACAGAAAAGGAAGTAATAGGACCCCAAATCCGGCACTCACGGGACCGACGAAATGCCGAACTTCGGATCTCTTTCGGAAATTCCAATATGGCGCTCAAATATTACTATAATTCAATTTTAGAAAAACCAATAAAATTAGTCAAGTTTCGATCGTAGATTATGATGGGGTGAATTTAAAACTGGTCCATCTTAAGAAATTTTATTAATTAAAATAATCATCTATATAATATAATCGAGAAGAAATAATCGGAAGGAGAAATAATTCAAGAAGTAATCCGAATCCTCCGATGAAGAAGAAATAATCGTTTCTTCTTCGGAGCGAGATCATAGTTCTTGTTTTTTTTCTTTTAGATAACATTTTGTTTTAACAAAAGACGCTCACCTCACAAGAAAAAAAAAAGCTAACAAAGAACTACAAAAAAAAGTAACAATTTATGCTAAGGAACTAACGATAACAGCAAAAAACAAGCTAAAAACTAATAACGATAAAAAAAAAAAATAAATAAAAGAAACAACTAACAACAAGAAAAAAAACAAGTTAACTAACAAAAAAAAAATTAACAGTTAATAACTAATAAAAAAGCCGCAAAATAAAAAATAAATGAATCAAATAAAAAACCGCAAAAGGGATAGAATTCATTTTGTACTCCACGTGGTAGTTTCAATGTCAACTGGGTGTGGCCAATTTATGGTCAAACAGAAGAGGGAAATGTGGGGACAAACCAGTAATGCACAAGCTCAGCTGTCAAGATTGATTGATCAGTTTCTTCCAACTTGCATTTCTTTATTTTGTTCATTGGAAATGAAGGTGTTTTTACTTTTCACTTTATTTGAAACTGCTTTAGAAACAGATGTTTCCTTTGACACAGATTTATTATATATTTTTTTCAAGCTTTTTTATTTTTAAAAGATAAAATAAAGTTACTTACTTCAACAAAATAAAATTCCAAATAAAAAGAGAATATAGCTGATTTTTTTGTCTCATCAATATATATTTCTTAAAAAAAAAAAAAAAAAAAAAAAAATTTAGATCAGATTAAGTGCCGGATTAGGAGTCCAATACTGTATGCCCTTTTCTTTTCCCCAACCCCTTTATTTGAAACTGCTTTAGAAACAGATGTTTCCTTTGACACAGATTTATTATATATTTTTTTCAAGCTTTTTTATTTTTAAAAGATAAAATAAAGTTACTTACTTCAACAAAATAAAATTCCAAATAAAAAGAGAATATAGCTGATTTTTTTGTCTCATCAATATATATTTCTTAAAAAAAAAAAAAAAAAAAAAAAAAATTTAGATCAGATTAAGTGCCGGATTAGAAGTCCAATACTGTATGCCCTTTTCTTTTCCCCAACCCCTTTATTTGAAACTGCTTTAGAAACAGATGTTTCCTTTGACACAGATTTATTATATATTTTTTTCAAGCTTTTTTATTTTTAAAAGATAAAATAAAGTTACTTACTTCAACAAAATAAAATTCCAAATAAAAAGAGTATATAGCTGATTTTTTTGTCTCATCAATATATATTTCTTAAAAAAAAAAAAAAAAAAAAAAAAATTTAGATCAGATTAAGTGCCGGATTAGGAGTCCAATACTGTATGCCCTTTTCTTTTCCCCAACCCCTTTATTTGAAACTGCTTTAGAAACAGATGTTTCCTTTGACACAGATTTATTATATATTTTTTTCAAGCTTTTTTATTTTTAAAAGATAAAATAAAGTTACTTACTTCAACAAAATAAAATTCCAAATAAAAAGAGAATATAGCTGATTTTTTTGTCTCATCAATATATATTTCTTAAAAAAAAAAAAAAAAAAAAAAAAATTTAGATCAGATTAAATGCCGGATTAGGGGTCCAATACTGTATGCCCTTTTCTTTTCCCCAACCCCTTTAAAAATAACTGATTGATTCCTCCTAAACAGCTCCAGTAGAAATGACAAGCAGAGGAATTTTTCATCAGAATTTTTTTGGGGCGCTCTTAGTTATTTCTTATTCTTGTTATTATTAGTTTTTCCTTAGTTTGTTTAGTGTAATAAATTTTTTAAAATCTTTTTATTTTAAAATCTTTTTTTTAATAAATTTTTCATTTTATTTTTCTTATTACATTGTTTTACGGATTTCTGTAATTAGTCCAGCATTAATTCAGCTGCTGAGCATAGAAATATTTTTTTGCTGTTAATTATTTGCTATAATGTTTTTTTGGCGCGGTGCCAACTGGTAAGAACAACTTTATTTTATATCGTTTTTTTTTTTTTTTTTTTTTTTGCTGAAGGAGAACTTTTTTCACATCAACTCTTTGTTAACGCAGTTTAGGATATTCTCTCCCCACCCCCCAAATAATTTAGAAACTACGTTATTTGATGTATTAAAAAATATTTTGTTGCACTTAACATTATTTTCAGAATTATTTGTTGTACTTAAGTTTATTTTTTGGTGTGGTGCCAACAGATAAGAACAATTTTATTTTATATCGTTTTGTTGCTTTTTTTTTTTTTTTTTTTTTTTTTGCTGAAAAATAAATTTTTCATTATAATTTAGAAATTAAAACCTTACTTTATGAAATGTATAAAAAAATTTTATTTTTTATTATACAGATATTCTAAATGGTAATTTAAAGGTCTCTTGCATAAGGATGCTGATATGCGCGGTGTAGTGCCATTGCGGCGCTTACTATAACTTTTTTTTAAAAAATTTCATTTTCATCGAAGTGCGGCGCTTTCGCCGAAAAATACGGTAATTTACAAAATAATTCAATTAAAATTAATATTTGGAAATGTCTTTTCCATATGAACATAAAATGCTATTTAGAATTAGTTTTGTTTTCATGGCTGCCATTTTTTTGTCAGTCTACCTTTTTTAATGAAATTGAAATTAGATGTCAGAAGTATCTCAGATATATTATATTTACATAAAATGTTTTAAAATGAATAATTACTTCTGTTTTCATTTGTGACATTTTTTTCCGTATCTTTTTTTAATGAAACTAAATTAGCATTCAGAAATATCTTTGCCACATTAACTTAAAATGTTAGAGAATTTTTTAAAATTAAGGATTAGGTTTATTTCCGTTGCTGTCATTTTTCTGCCTTTCTTTTTTAATGAAATGAACATACTTAATAATTATTTACTGGTTAAAAATTGTACAAAAAATGTGTTAAATCTTCACATTATTCTCTATTTGCATTCTTAGTTACAGTCGAACTCCACTATAGTGAACCGTCTGCGTACTCAGTAATGTATCCACTATAACCGATGGTTCACTATATCCAAATTTTTTGAAGAATATTTTTTGCATAAGGCAGTCGAATGATTGAAAATTGGGTTTGCAATTTTACATAAGTAATTTTAAAAATTATTAACTAATTAACAGATAATAAAGCAAAAATTGATGAAAAAAGTAATTATGTCACTAAATATTAGTTTTATTTTCACTTTTTATGAAAAAAATTTGTGATTTTTGATTGAACACAATTTGATTTTAATTCATCAATTTTCTTATCTATAATTTTCTTATCTACAATGTGCAAACATGCAGGATTTTTACATTTTGAACCATTTTAACAAAGCTTCTTCTACGGTTTCTCTTTCAGCTCCACACAGTTTTTTCGATGAAACCCTGTTTTTGTCGTATGCCGCAAGAATTGCACTCCGATTTTTCCAAATGTTTGAAACTGTAAATTTTGACAAGGAAAATTCCTTATGCAGTGCCGATTGATTGGTTCCATCCTCAATTTACAATTTTAACTTTGTCCTCTATTGAAAACGCTTTTCTCTTTAGAGAATTTGCCATTTTCACTGCTTTTGAAATAAAGATCTTATCTCAAATAGATAATGTAAGAATATGAAGAGAGCAGCTGTAGAATGAGTTAAATTGTTCCCCTTCTTGATTGTTAAGGGGTGATTTGTAAAGAATATGGTTTGAACAGATAAGAAAATTCAGCAGGTGTCCAAGTTAACTAGTTGTAGAGCAAGCTTGGGGAAAAGAGACAAAGTGAGGTTCCTCAGGGAGGGGGGAGTATAAGATAAATGATCTGTTTGACATTTATTACAGTATAGTTAAAAGTGATAAGCATAAAGGAGTGAAATATTACACATTTTATAGGAACTCATTCATTTTCAGTCCCAACACCTACAAGTTTAAAGATGGAGGACTGAAAAAGATATTTAAAGAAATGAAATTTGAGTCCACTATAACCGAGTTTCCAAGTTCTAAGCTGTTCACTATAAGCGTTAAAAATAACATTATTTAAATAGGAGTACGGGCAGGACCGCTAAAAAAGTTCACTACATCCCAGGTTCACTATAGCGGGGTTCGACTGTATAATATTTATACCGTTCTGAATTTTAAAATTTAATATAATTAATATATCGTTTCAAAAACCTCACACAAAGAAACCATTGTTTCAGATTCTGATAATCCTTTTTTTCCTGAAATTTCAGATACTTTAATCCTGTGTGCAATATTACATTTTATACATAATGTTGCAATTGTTTAAAACAGATTATTATCTACGTTTTTAATTTTTCAGGTTTTGCATGCTTTAAAGAAAATGGATGCATCCTTAGCTACTTTAAATAAGGCTATAGCTATGGATCCAAAAAATCCTTTGTGCAAATTTCATCGAGCTTCTGTTTACTTTTCTCTGGATAGGCATGAGGAAGCTTTAGAAGATCTAGAAGAACTAAAAGAAATAGTCCCCAAAGAATCTTTAGTTTATTTCTTAATTGGAAAAGTAAGTTGATAAATTTCTGCTATTTTTTAATCAATCTATATATTCTAGAATACTGTAGCTACTGCTCATTGTTTTCAAAGTAGTATTATCATAGCTGTTGCTTGTTTTCTGCTTCTTTTATTAGTTTTTTACAACAAGCATCGTTTGGCCAAATATTTTTTTAATATGTTGTTCTAAAAACAATATTTTAATACAAAGTTTTAATGTAAATGCAATTATAAAAAATACACATGATGTTATGAGAATTATTTAGACAAGTCTATCAGAGATATAAATATCAAAAGCCAAGGTAATCTGTGATAGCTGTTTCATTGCAATTGGGATGGAGAATTTAGTTCTTACCAATTAAATACCCTAAGTATATAAAGAAACCTGATTGTTTTTAAAGGTGGCATTCTATTAAGATTTCAGATAAAATTGTGTTTTCTAAACTATGCAATGTATTTTTTGCTTGAACAAAGTTTATTTTCATGCAAAAATCTATTTTTAATTTTTAAAAACTGAAAAATACGATAGTTTTTAAAAAATAAATAAAATTACTGAGCAGTTGAGTACTTCCAACAAACAATTTCACTGTGCCAGATGGTTATTAGAAGATTGGGAAATTGAAAGAACTTAATTAAAAATAAAAAAATTTTTAAAAACCGTTCACAAAAGTTTAAACATATCAAAGAATAACAGTACTTTTGTAGCTCAAATTTATATCTGTAAAGGTGTATACACTTAATATAAACTTAACTTAATAAACTTAATTTATCTAAAGATGGGACATTAAGTTCTATTTTTTCCCAATCCCTGAATCTTGTGAATGACTGTCCATTAGGAAGTCAACCTATTAACTCTTCAAATGCTAACACATTCTGGTTCTGAATTTTTTTTATCGTTATTATTTTTCTATCCATCAGTATACAATTAATATGCAGTGTAAAGATTTTCTACAAAAAGACAACATAATAAACTTATTTTAAGAAATTACATGGTAATTTTTAATTCATAATTCATTTATGTAAAATTGTGCTATGTTCCCCTTCATTTTTAATCATACTGTTTTAAATTATTTTTATCTAATTTTGGTTCGATTTGTGTCAAAATAGGACTGAAATTCTTTGCATCATTTGACTCAGCCCAAATTGTTGTGTAAACAAAATCATGTGTCTTTGTTACTGTTTGAAATGTATCAGAAAATTTCTTTCTGACTATGCATTTTCAATTGACTTGATTTAAATTTTATTGAAAAAACATAATCTAATTTTACTTTTGTAGTTAGCAAATAAGATTGCACAATATTCTTTCATAAATTTTAACTTTTGCCTTTAGTGTACTGAAGCATGTTAAAATTTAAAAAAAAAAAAAAATATTTTTTTTTGAAAGTTAAAAGATCTAAATTTCTCCTGTTAAAATGAATAACTTACTCAAAAGCTATTTTACTCATTTGTTACCAATGCTTTACTTCAAAAATGTCATAATTATTGGGTAATTCATTTACGAAAAATTCTTCCTTTTTATTTAAGTTATTTTACAACTATGTTACATTCCCCTGCTTTTTTGTTTCTCATAGGTTCATAAAAAGTTAGGCAACACACATTTAACTCTGATGAACTTCTCATGGGCGACTGATCTTGATCCCCGAGGTGCTAATAACCAAATAAAAGGTGCTATAGACAAACAATACACCAATGATGAAGAAGAAGTTGCAGCTGATGAAGAACGAAGTATGATACTTAATGCTCATGCTTTAATATAAGTACAGTTTGGTAATGATAAAACCTTTATATTTTTATTTGATTTCTTTTTTTTAATTTTTTTTTTTTTTATAACTACTCATTTCATCTCATTTTTATTTTATTTATTTTCAAAGTATTTTTTTTTTTTTGTTGTCATTTTGTAAAATAAAGTAAAGTAACTCTTTTATAATATAAGTATTTTAAATTTTGCCTGATGCAGAAACAAGCAAATAGGTTTCCTCCGCAATTTTTACAGACTTTAATTTGAGCTATGAATTTATATGAAAACTACAAACAGCCTTAGTTTTTTCTAAATCCTTTATTTTCTGGAGAACTTTTATTTTTTAATAATTTTTTGAAATCTGACTTTTTGATACATTAAAAAAATTTGATTCAATCTTTATAAAATTAAATATTTTATTTAAATTTATAAAGATTTTATTTTTAATATATAAAAAAAAATATTAAGAAGGCTGTCAGCAGAATTTTCTATTCTATTTGATAGGTAATGAAACAAATTTGACATTTAGTTTTAACATCTAATCAAATCTGACAGAAAAAATATGTAATGCTACAAAAACTTCTGATTTTTAAATAATACTCCTATATAAATGTTGCTCATTCTCTTTGAAAATGTTTATAAACAATGCCTTATAATAGTTAGTTAGAATAAGAATAACGTTAATATAAGCATGTATTTCTCCATGGACAATAATTTAAAATTGCCATTCATCAAATTCAAAAAATTGTGTAGTTAAGAGAATTCCTATAGGCTTTCTTCAAAAAAAAAATTATCTTTTTTTTTGTTTTTTTTTTTTTTTTTTTTTTCAAATTCTATTTTCAAAAAAATTTCTGAAGCAAATCTAATTTATTCCAAAACTAGAGAAAATCTTTGACTCGCTGTCTACCTTAAACGTAGTAACTACTACAATTTAATTCATTGAAAGAAAAAATCCTATAAAAGTAGGTATGTAACAACATACTATATTTAATATTATCAAATCTAACAAAATTAGAAAAAAATCTTTTTACTTGATATTCCTTGCAAAAATGTTGTGAGTTATTTGATCATACAGAGGAAATAATTTTCTTATCTGTTCAGTTTCTTAGTTTCCATGTATAATATTTCCTTAAATTTTTATATATATATATATAACAGGATATGGCAGGGCCAGCGTAAGTTCAGGTGTTGTTGACCATGAATCCTCACACGATGGTTCTGCTGCCGATGCTGATGGTGAAGATATCCGATTACAGGCGATGGAGAGTGATGAGAGTTTCTGAGATGCTGAATGAAAGAAAATATAATAAACATTAACCTTTTCTAGAATTCCCGTGTGTCTCTCTCTCTCTTTCTTATACTCTTGAATCCAGTTGTGTTACGTAAAGATATGAACTTTGTAAAGCTTTATTGGTCATAATGAATTTTTGCTTTTGCCTGTAGTTGATTTCTATTATATGCTTATCCAGAAATTCATAAATAAAATTGAATTTGTTTTGTCTCCGGCTGGATTCAAGTACTTGTGATATGGAACAAAAAATAAATGGTGAAGTGACTGTAATATACTTAGAACTTTTTTTTTGTACAGCATTTGTTTTTCTTTTATTTCCTTTGCAATCACTATATATCGACCCTTTGCGAGAGGATTATTACCCTTTGTTGTACAGGATTATCTGAAAGAAAAAATGTAATATATATATTTTCCCCCTCTATGATTGTTATAATGGCATCATTGTTGAGTGTTTTGCATGCAAACTCAGTGGCAGATAGTTTGTGTATTTTGAGTTTGTTTCAACGATATATTATATTTTTTATTGTATGAGTTATCAATGAATCAAATTTGTGTTTTAAATTATTGATTTTTATTTTCCTTTTCGTTTAAATGCATTGATCACTTTATGTTGCTATTTAATTGTAAAAATATATTAAATTGAGTGACATATTTGTTCCTCATTTTTCATCTACAATATGTCAAGAACATAAATTTTATGTTGAACGCATATTACACATACGTGTATGCAAAAATACACTGGCTTCCAAAGAATTTGTGAAATATTCATATTCTTCCGAAAATGTTGTAGATCTTTTTATTATTGATAAAAGTCTTCCTCGAGATTACAACTACTTTTCTTTCAGGAATTTGGTATATTGTATATATATTGATTTATAAATATCTTATTTTTATTGAAGGCAAGAATCCTTAGTCAAAAACCTTCATTATTATTAATTTCTTTCTGTATAGTAACCAAAAATATAAAATATCTTCGTGTAGGTTTGTGGATAATCATAGTAATGCGCTCTACATCCCTTCCTGCTGTCCTTCCCAGTAGTACAAAGTATATTTCTCTTTCCTTTTTTTTTTCTACCACCTTTGCTTCAGTGTTGGGCATAGTTTTAAGCACCATTTAATTTTGTTACACTAAGTCCATAATATTATATGTTTTTACTTTATTTAGCTCAGTATAACTGTAAATGACATTAAATCCAAAACGTCTTATCAAGCTTTAATGTTTATGTGTGTATAAGCCAAAATTAGCAGAAATTATGATTTTTTTTTAAAAATATTTTCTAAAAAATCTCAAATGTTTCATCTTTTAAGGGACAAAAAATTATTTTAAGTTACTCTTTGTAGAACAAGTCTTTCTTCATTATTTGTATGCACTAGCTACATATTTATTAAGTTTTAAAAACATAAAAATAGTATTAAATCATCATTTTTGAAAGATGGTAAGTATTAAATGGTTATATTTGAAAAATGTTTCATCAGACAATTAAAAATTTAAATTTACAGGACTGATTAAATTAAGAGTGTACCGCAGAATTCTAGGGGTTTTGATATCCTTCCTCCATTATGAGCTGGGCATGTCATTTTATCGTGAATTTGCACGTATCTAATGATCTGGTGACATTTTCATCACAATCTAAAATGTAGTTAAGTTAAAGATTTAAGGGCTCTGCCATCACAAATTTAAGTTTTGAAACTTTTGATAAATCACGTTTACAAGACATTTACGTACACATAATTCTTCTGCCAATTTTTAATATTAAACATTGATTTTTGTTTTTACCTGATTTAAAAGTTACTTATAGTGAGTCATATTCAGGTGATTTAAAAATCTAATTTAGTAATTTGCATTTACATGTTTTTGAAATTAATATTGTTATTCATGTTCACGAGAGTTAAAAATCGTAATTCTTGTAAGTTTTTTCTTAAATTAGTTACAATATAAGTGTGATATTCCTCATTGGTAGGTAATTTAATTATAAACTATATTTAAAAATATAAATAGTATATAAATTGATATCTTGTTAGTTTTTGCACATATTTTCAAGAGTTTTTTTAATTTGTGCTGCAATCACTCCTGAATGTAAGTTTCACAACACTTATTCTCTTTTAGCTCCCCCCTCTCTCATACTGTTAACTCTATTTTGAAGTATGATAATTTACATACCTTTCTTTTATTATTTAATAAAAAATATTCCTTATCAATGAATTCAGACTTTTTTTTAAAAAGTCTCACCCCGAAAAAAGTATTATTCATAATGAATGAAAAATATTTTAGACTTTAATTAGTAATTTTTAAAAAAAATCAAGTAATTTAAATCATGCTAACCCTGATACATGCATTAAATTTAAGACTAATGATTTTGATATTTTATTTTAACAATTTACAAATGGATATTCAATTAAATCTTTAATTGTTATTTGCTCTAATGTTGTATTTTCAATTACTTTCATTTTAAAATTTAATGTGTTCCAAAATAATAAAAAAATAATCTTTTAGTCTACTAATCAAATAAATTAATATTGATTAGTTTATAAAACCAAATAATTTACTTTCTGATTGTAGCCAATTTTTAAATTGGGCTGTAAAAAAAAATTTATTGGCTTACTAAAACATGCTCAGTATTATTGAACATTTAATGTTAAAATCTCAACGGGTTAAATTTTATTGCTTTTTACTTTGATATTTTTGTACATTCTATCTGACTTACAGCTTCTGATTTTACTTCTATATTTTATCCTTAAAATTCTTGAAGGATTTTATTTTCACAGTTATTTTTTACATTAAACTTTAATTAATTTTTAATTTTAGTTGCAATTTTGATCTAAATTATTTTCCTAATTGAATTGAAGTCAGAAATATTTATCCATGATTAATGCATTTCCTTTATTTTTTTAGGAAAAAAAAATTCAAATTATCTTTCTTAAAAACAAAATCCTATATTTTCTTTTTATGTTTTATAACTAAGTCTAATTTTAAACTATAATAGTCAATCTCTTCACTATACCATTTTACATGCATGCAAACAGCAAATGTGTGAAATAGTCCTATTTAAATAAATGAATGTTAATGCCTCTATAATTTTGTGTGAATATAATCTTTGAAAGCCAGTGTAGTTTTGACTTTCATTTCAACCTCCTTTTTATAGTTGTCACAGTGTTAAGTAAATAGAGAATAATTTAAACCTAATTTTTTTTTTTTTTTTTTTTTTTTTTTTTTTTTGCTACTTTAAATAATTTAACATGGAAACAGATTGTATACCTATTCTATGAGTGATTTGAATGATTAGTTGCTATGGAATTACCTTTTGTGTTGTTTTCCGTTATGCATTATTAGATATTATGTACAATATGTATGACCACTCTATGTGGAAAGTAAAGAGATTTTTTTACTTACACCTAGTGAATTTTTATGCCAACTTTTAAGTTACATATTAATTTTAAGTACAGAGTCTTAGAATCTCGTTTATTCTAGATATGGTTGATTCTATTAAGTAACTGATTTTTATACTATTTGGTTTTTATACTATTTTATCTACAAAGCAATGGGATCTTACTTCTCCCAGTGAGGTATTCTGGGCTCATTGTGCTCTAGCTAGCTATCATATAAATATGCTATAGTTTTGAAATGTATGCAAATTTTCTTTTAAAACTAATCAGAATTTTTCTACTATTTATAACTAAAATGCTCAAGAATATCATTTATTTTAGATTTCTAGGCCCCCTGATCGCAGAAGCTCACCAACCCCGAAGAATATTTCACAATGATCACTGTTTATTGGCGTTAAAAGAGTTGAAATTATACAAATATTTCCCTTATGATACTTCAAGATCTATAAGTGAACATTTTTTGAAATAACATTTAAAATTAAAAGTTTATTGTTATAACAAATTTGGTGTAACATTTTTGCTTACCAAACGGACGGATACAATTTTTGTATTCATCACTTTGTGCATGAAGCTAAAAGTTAAGTTCATTTAACCAATCTCTTTAACTGTAATTCATAATAGTATATTTATGTAATTTGCACCAAAAAATAATAATTTAATTTAGAAATCATTCAAAATCAGTAGTTTTAACCTTTAAATTAGGGAAACAAATATTTATAGGAAAACAATAACTTTATGACTTATATCAATTTTATGCTATAGACTAAATGAGGACATGAGTAAAATATTTAGTGGCGTTCTTTAACTATTCACTTTTGGCAGTGCCCTTAAAAAAATTAACTACTTAGGACTCCAGATTTTGCCCCATAATTTTTTAATAGAAAATTATTACAAACAATTTTTTAAATCTTTAATTTCGATTCGAATTTTTTTATATTAACTCCAAGAGAAAATAAAAATACTTTTTTTTTCCTCTGGCATCTCGTATATAAATTGAAGACTATATTGTAAAATTTTTGGTACCAAACATTTTTAAATACTTTAATTAAAAATAAATATAACAAGTGTGGGACAATCTAGTCCTAAAAATGTGGGTCCCCCAGCATGTACTTCATATCTTCAAAATGAGGAATTTCTATAGATATTCAACTAGCATTTGAAATTAAATATAGGTAAAAAAAAACTTAAGATATTTATTTTATCTGTACTGTAAGTACTTTATGAATAATATAAGGGTTTCTTAAAAAATATATAGGTTTTGAACAGTAAATACCACATCAAAGATCAGTTGAGTTGGTCAAATTCTTAACCTATTAAAAATAAACAATATTTAAACTTTTTTCAGCTTAATAAAATAAAATTTCAAAAGAAATATCAGGAAAACAACGAATATGAAGGGGATATTTTCATGTTGTAACTTGTTGCACCAACCAAGATTCCCAAGGTGCCAAATAGTTTTTAAACTTGAATAAAAAAAAATTTTAAGGGAGGATAACCATATTGTGATCTGCAGCAGAGTAATCTCCTAATCGTGGCATCTTCTGAGCAGTCTCTCACTAGAAACTAAAAAATCGTAGAAGTGGACCAAACTTAAGGGTATAATTTTTAAACAATCCCTCCCGGGCAAATCTCTTTAAGTTTTTTTTTTTTTTTAAATGTGCATTTTTAAGAGAATGTACAAGCATTTAGCAAGTGTAGTTGCTACGACAAATCACAATTCTGAAATATCTTTAAAAAAACACATATCGAGGTTTGCCCGGGGTGGAGTGTTGGGTTTTTACCAGGAAAAAAACTTTTAAATACTTTTAGTCTCTGTCTATTTATTTACAGATATACTGGTTTGTTACCAACTGATAGGAATATGTATTATTTCCATACTGTAGTTAATAATAAGAATTATTAGATAATACGTTTTTTTATATATTTACAATTACGTAACTATTTGACAATATATATTAGCTGTCTCTTAAACAGTAATTGAAAAGTTAAACTTTATAGTCTTCTTGTATACATAATTCAGAGACCAAAAAACAGCAAACACACAATGTTCTTCTAAGCATTTGTAGAAGGATGGCCCACCTTGCCTGCAGTTTGATCTGATAAAAGCACCCTCCTTGCCCTTTTTGTAAAATTAAGCTGCCATCGCTGCAAAACGCCTTATAATTTTATTTTTTCAGGAAATTGTTTTCTTAACCATCTGTTCTAATGAAAAATCCACTTCTGATATATTTGGTTACTGATAATTATTTAATTTTCAATTTTATTCCTTAATTTTAATAAGATTTTTCTTTTGTTGTCTAATTATATAGTTATAATTTGCCTGATATTCAACCTCAGAGACATTCGCATTTTTTACTTGGAGGGTAAATTGAGTTATTTAGTGACTTTAAATTTTATCTTTTTTTTTTTTTCAGTTTAAAATATAAAAAAGCTTTTAAGTTTATCAGCCAATCCTTTTTTTTAGTTCATTTTAAAGAAAATTTATACACAGAGCACACGCATTTTAAATTTATACTCTTTTAGCTTGACTTTAATATTAATTTTCAGAAGTTTCAAAATTTTCTGTTATTTTGATACTAAATGAGAATTACTCAGTGAAAGATATAGGTGGGTAATTTAAAAATTGAGGATCAAACTCAACTATTGTATAATATTACACATTTTGATAAATTTTTACGGAGGCGAAAGCCCTTTTCTTTGAGGAAGTACCCTGTCTTTTTTTTTTATTCATTAAAACTCAAACAATTTAATAACTAACAAAAAAATTGCCAATACAAATAATTGTTTGCTATTCTGGGGTGATTGTGAGCCCAAGTCAAAATTCCGAAAAATTGGAGTTTTTTTCCTGTTTCTCCATATTTCTTACTTTACTTAAAATATATTTAAAATTTTACGTATAGTACCTATGATGACCTGCAGAAGTAATTGAAATTTACAAATATGTCTTTCTTTCTTGAGTTTACGATTATAATAACTATTTACTGATAAAAAATGAATACTAATCATGAATATAAGCTTATAAAGTATCACTCTGGCTCTCCCTTACAAACAAATCAAATAAACTGTGTTTTTAAGTTCCACCTTTGAAAATTTGATTTCCGGAAACTTCTGTGATCATTGATTTTTTTTAACGTCTGGACCTTCGATCTCCAGAAACTTCCAATCACTGTTAGCGAAAAATCTGGATTTTTCCTGGTGCACAGCTGGCTATTAAAATGTAAAATAGTCAACATGATCGATTGTGATCAAGAAAAGATGCATATTCTTGAAGAGTGTCAGCAAAATTTCCTCATTAATGTTATTTCCAGTCTAAAATCAATTTGGCGATTGTATGGCAGATCACGATATGAAAATATCCCCATATATCCCTTTTTTATATTGATATAAGAAAAAAATGTCTTTTATTTAACTTTATTTCGTGTAATCACTTGGAGTCTAGAAATTTTTTTGTTATAAACATACATTTAATATTATCATTTTGAAAGGAATCTCATAATTTGCCATACTTTTATTAAGCTATTAAAGAGGATTCATAATAGCACTCTATAGCAGTAAAAAAAAAAATGAGGTCATATTTTTATTAGGAATATCAGGACAACTTCGATCCTCATAAAATTTTTTAGAACATTAGTTCTTAAAATTAGAGATATTGTCCTGCAATGATTACAAGACTAGTTTTCTACTCTTCCAAACTATTGTTTCAGTACTGCTTCAAGATCACAAAAATAGAAAAAACAAATTTTTCTGATGATGGGGAAAATATGTTTATTTTTATGTAACAATTAAAACTCTAGGGGAAAAACATTTTTTATAAATGGTAAAAACTGGTATTCTTCCAAGACTGTATATACCATGCAGACCCAGAAGTTGTGGCTACCAGTTTTACCTTTTGAATGGGTCCCCTTTTAATTATTTTTAGTTTCTGGCAGCCTACTACCTTGAAGTTCCCAAGATATGGCAATAATTCTGCTGAAGATCATGATTCGCCATCTAGGGAGAAGACCGGTTCCGTGGCTTGACCATTCCCTCTCTTTTCAGTTGTATAGGAATGTACTACAATATTTTTCCTTTACTAATATTTTTCGTATTTAATTGTCCAAAAAAAAAATTTTAATTTCCTTTTAGAACTATGTTTAAAATAGTTTTCAGTTCCATAGTTTCCCTACATTTTAAATCTATTTAAAAATCAAGAAACTAACTTACTTACTTCTTCTATGACTATCCACACACTAATGTTGAAAGCATGCAAAGTATTGCCATAGGTAGAGAGTTTTGCTCTGAGACACCTATAGCCCAGTTTGATCAATACAGAAATCTTCCTAACACGAAAAACTACACATAAGAGTATTTCTTATTTATAGTGGTTTTTAAAAAGTCACATCAAATAGAATGCAAATTAGAAGTTAATCTGCTACAATCAAGAAATATTTTAGAGTACGCTACAATACAGAATTAATGACATATGAGGGGGGGGGGAAACAACATTATAGTTTCAAAGATTGTTTATAAAATTCTACTGATTTGTAGAATGGATGTTGTGTTCCATAAATAATTTTAAATATCTTGTCAGACTCAGACATTTTGGAAGCACCTTTTTTCTTTTGACCTAATGAACACAAATGTATACCATAGAAATGTATACCATCATCAGAAATGTTAATATTGTGTTAGGATAGAAAGATCCTAACACAATATTAACATTTCTGTAATACAGTTTTAAGTATTTTTCTAAGCAAGAAGCCATTTTAATCACTTCTTCAGATGCATTCAGCTGAAGGCAAGCATCCAAAGCAATTTGCAGGGTGTTAATTTTATAGATGTTTGAATCAGCAAGGACTTCAGACTGTGCTTTTAGTAACTTTTTGCATTCTTCCAAAACAAGTCGAGGATTAATCGAAGACAAACTCTTCAACTGTTGCTCCTTCTCTTTAAACTCTTTTTGACAGGCAAGTGCTTTTTGTTTAGCTGCATCAGTGTTAGTTAAGAGTTTTGTCATTAAATCATCGAATTTAAATGAAGTGCAATAGTCACATTCACAATGAAAATAATATTTTTCCTGCAGAAGCATTCGTCTCTGATCAGTTAACTGTAAGAAAACATCCAAGTAGGAAATACGAACCTCACTAATGTTTCGATAAGAAATATTTCTTCTCATTCTGACACTTAAAGTTGTACCCTTAAAAACAAAAAGAGCATCAGAGTCACAGGAATGGTCAAAAACCGAAGCTTCTAAATAAAGACCTTTCCCAATGCCCTCTGTTGACGTCACATCAAGAATAGTGAATGAGTTTATTATCGTTTTTCCAATGATTTCAGTTAATTCATCAAAAGGAGGCGTATTCTCAGATCCAATATAATTCCGAAGAAACACAGAAAAACGCTCGATCTCCTTTTTTACTTTCAGATACCGCTCCATATCATCCGAGTGCGACATTAGTGTTGCAAATGATACTTTTCGAGAGCCTACATTTATGAAAGGTTTATCAACGCCATGCTTTTTAACTTGAAGTATTAAAAGAGCGAAAGCACGCGTTGTTTCATCTGGTTTCTCCCCAACACAATTTTTAAGATATTTGCATTCAATTTGATGCATATGCCAAGCTTTTGTTTGGCAATTTTTATCACAGTAATAAGTAAATAAACATCGAGTGCATTTTTTCAGCTGATTGTTCTCTTTAAAACAAAAGTCACAATATTGATTTTTAAACTTATTATATAAAACATAAGAATATGGTGTACAAGATAATATTAATTATCCTTCTTTAAACCCAGGCATAATGAAATCCTATGAATATGCAAGAAGTGTACTAAGACGAAAAATGAAACTGAAAGTCCCTCGTTGATGATGGTTGGATTAATAAATCGGTTAAAGAGAGGGGGAAATTCTGAGTTTTTGCTTATAGCTCTGTACTTCCACAAAGAGTTTAAAATGAATGCGCTTCCTTGTGAACATTTTGTAACACTATGAAACGGGTCTTGTAAATTATGTATGGTACCAAAAGAACTCCAAATGGCACATTAGTTGCTTTCTGGTAAACTAGAGAGATGGACTATCGACCAGCATACAATTTAATTAAATTCATGGGTACGTTGACAGAGGCAGGGGCTGATAATAATTATCAAATATTAATTTTATTTCGCATGGAATTATCTTAAGAACACCTTGAAACTTCTCAATGAGAGGCAAACTTTCGATCGCTTTCCTACCTAATCTATGAAAAACAAAAAAATTTATGTCTATTCAGAGAAAGTTAATTTCGAAAACTGATTTAAACTTAAAATATCATCTGTTATAATAAATAAGCAAACTAGGTAGTGAATATTTAAGCAAAAGTTAATCGCAAAAACATGTTTTCTACTAAGTACTCTGTTCTACCCAGTGTTACTCAATAAGTCGTAAATTAATTATTTTTTGAAATTGATAATAAATCTTTTTTTTTTTTTCTTTAAATATAGTAATATTGTTGCCCCGCAAGCAGATCACCGAAGTCAAGTGTGGCGTATCTACCACTACGATTATTAAACATCAATTCACTGGTATATAAGACATGCTAACTTGATTCCATCTTGAGGTACCTTTTGATAGATGAAGATTGGCATTGTCGATAACAACGCCCCACCCACACACACACACACAAGTATCACTGGCTGCGGTCGGAATGCGGGTGGGTGACCACTTGGATCAGTCTGCAAAAGGACTGGGGGTGTGCGGTATGGGTCCTCGTTAAACTGTTCCACCGTGAAGTGCTTGACTTCGCGAGCAGGTCAGCGAGAAGCGGGAATGCCATCCTCTCTGCAGAGGATCAAAATTGTGATGGCATGTGTTCGGATCATCCTCAGGGATGTTTCCCAGGCCGTCGCTAATAGCCCATTGTGCAGCTCTAGTGTGACGTAAATGAGCTACAACAACAACAGTAAAGTTGTTAATTGGTTCTTTAACGCATTTAGAAATAAAAAAGTTTTTATAACCTAAAAATTTAAGACGCAAACTGAAGGTTATTTTTTTATTTTTGAATCAAAGATTGATGTTTAGAAAGTCTAGCAATGTTTTAATAAAAAATATGATATTCAATTAATTTTAGTCAATCTACATCATGTCATTAAATAAAAAGTAGTGATAAAAAGTAATATCTACAAAAGGCAAAAACATGTAGCGAGTTTGAACGTCTAAAATGCTATCCAAAAAAAAAAAAATTTTTTTGTCTTTTTGTTTAATATTTAAAAAGTTGAATTAACCGTTGCCTAACCTAGACGGGTATTATTTAAGTTAACATTAAAATCTGAATCAACGATATTGACGTGTGTTATCCTTGAAAAACTAAAAGAATCATTTATTTTAGCTATATCTAAATTACAACGTTTTTTCCAAACACTGAATGAAATCGTCATTGCAATCAAAAGAAAATGTTTAGTTTCGAAAATAAATTCTTCTTGGAGAACTTTTTTCTAATATTTATTTACTCTTTTTTTTTTCTTATAGCTAAGAAAAAGCGGCATCTGTTTAAATAAAGTTAAATATTAATACATATCAGGAGGGCAGTGCTATCTTTTTTCTCTAGAAAGGACACTTTGAAAATAGCAATTATTTTGGGAATTATATTTCATTTTTTTCAGCTCAGGAAGTCGATATTTTTCGTGAACTACTTTATCAATGTTTTGGGTGTTTAAATATCTTATTGTTCCGTTTTGAATGTTGAAAATCTAGTAATATTATTTGCACTTGTTACTCCGTGATTACTGCAATTAATATGTATAAACTTAGAGTCTTCGTAAAAACGCAAAGACAAATTTTAGAGGTTGAAAATTAATATTTAACCATAAGGTATTAGAAATAATAATAAATAAATAACAATTTATTGCAGTCTAAAACTAAAAAGTAGTTGAACTTGACAGGGGAACGTGTTTCAGTCTCATGGTTTCTATCGGGCATATTCTTATAACGAATTTAAAACTTTAAATTAAGAGTGGCGATTACAGAACACCTTGTATTCAAAATGTGGAAAGAAAAAAAAAGAATAGAATGACCAAGTAATAAAAGTCGCAATAGAAATATGTTCCAAAATAGGGGGAATAAAAGATATCTTATTAGAGATATTCCATTCAGGATTTAATATCACACGAGAAAAGATTGAAATGTCTGTTTGAGGAGAGGCCTATATGTCTACTGACTATTTAAATTAAAGAAGTATGTGGGCATTTAGGTTGATGATGAAGAAGAAATTCCTTACTGTAGAATGGTATCAGTCAAGATTTGAAATGATAAAGGAGAAATTCTTTATTGTAGAGAAAATATTGTATTAGTCTAGACTGTAGATTTCATTTTCGGTTATTTTTCACCTTTTAAAAAAAAGTTTTATTTAGACAGATTGAAACAGCACAGGACAGGGCACAATTATAGCACCAAGACTTGTTTCGAACAATTTCGGTGGAATGTTTGTGACCACAAGAATTTTTTGCATCCTTCAAGTTATTTGAAAGAATAGAGAATTAAAAAAAGGAAGTGTTTACAAAAAACAATTTTTTTCTTCATCTGGTTTTTTAACATTTAATTTGTTTGTTTGTTTTTTTAATTTCAGGCATAAAAAATGGGTTTAGAAAAAAAAATATTTACATTTACACCATTCGATTTTTATAAAAAATAAAAAGAAATGCTTTAATTACTTTTTTTTTATTTACTACTTGTTCATAATTAAATTTTTGCGTTTAAGAATTTAAATATTATTCTGCATCTTTTAATACACTGGTGGACAAAATTAAGAGAAAATCAGAAATTAATCAGAATTGGACACTGCTTCAATGGGCTGATGTTCTCTTCACCGATGAGTCCAGATTCAGTCTACAACCTGATTCTGGACGGTTATTGATATGGAGGGAACCTGGAACCCGATACCATCCCAGCAGCAACATTATCGAAAGGGACCATTGTGCTGGTGGAGGACTCATGGTTTGGGCAGGGATCATGCAAGATACCCGCACACCGCTCCATATGTTTGACAATGGTTCCGTGAATGCCCAGAGGTACAGGCAGGAGGTCCTAGAGTCCTATGTGCGTCTTTTCAGGGGCGCTGTTGGGCCTGAGTTCATTTTTATGGACGACAATGCGTGACCGCATAGAGCTCTCATGGTTGATGAGGATCTGGAAAGCGAGGATATTCAACAAATGGATTGGCCAGCCAAATCCCCTGACCTGAATCCTATTGAACATGCTTGGGATGCTCTTGGGAGAGCTATTGCGATGCGTCAATCTCCCCCCAGAACCATTCTGGAGTTAAAAATTGCTCTGATGGAAGAATGGGAGGGTCTTCCACAAGTCCTCTTTAACTCCCTTATTAACAGCATGCATACTCGTTGTGCATGCTGTCTGCCTGTCAGGGGTGACACACACTGTACACTGTACAAGCCTCACTTTTATTGTCATCTTGTATCCTTAAGTTCAGACTACATTGGATTTATTGGCAATAGGTCTTGTCAGTGAATGGCACTTTCATTTTTGTTTTGCATACTTTATTATCATGGAATATGCTATATCCATACCAAATTCAATTTATTTATATTCAGTATTTTTTGAGATATTTAGGAAAATGTCTTCCATCTCTTAATTTTGTCCACCAGTGTAGATGGTTGACTGAATGAAAACAGTAACAAGCTTCCTAAAACCGGAAGAAATTTAGAAAACTTTCATTGCATCCTTCCGATTATTTTATACTTACGAGGCAACGTGTGAACAGGAAGAAGAGTTAGTTAATTAAGAGTTATTCTAAGAAGTTAGTTAATTTCATTACTGAGCAGTTATGAAATATCATATAATGATATTCAGAATTTGAACACGTGTAAAATAAATGAGTACACGATTATTAAAATTAATTTATTTTTTGCTGAAATAATATGAAAACGAGTATGGCGTTTACATCTGTCAGTTTATGCATTTTTTTGTTTTTTTTTATTTGTATGGATGGCGTTTTCTACACTAGGGAACGATGCAAGCTCTATATCGCCTATACTTCCGGGTTACTGTTTCCGGTGTATTTTAAAGCCATTTGGCTCCAGGGCTAAAGAGAATAGAAGGGCTAGTTCACTCCGCTCCTAGACCTGAAGCTACGATTTACCTCCTCATGACGTCACTGTGTCCACAGATCTCGGAGATCGCAAAGATATTATGATAACTTTGCATTTTTCTCTTTGTAAAAATAAGTTAGACTTTTTCTGGTTATTAGCTTTCAAACTTTACGTAATTAACAGATTATTTCCGTTCATAAACATAGTTCAAAAAAACTTTCTTGGCCATTATATTAAAAAAATACCATTTTAAACTTTTAAAAATATTTTACTAGTTCGTGAAAATGACACTATAAATACTTTATTTTAAAAAGTTCAGTTTTAACTTTAATTATCAAAAAAAAATGAAAGCATAAATCGACACTTTTTCATCTACATATTCTTTTATAACAATAAGTTGAGTTAAATTTAGAATCCCTGATTTTAAAATATGCTGTTAATAGCAATTTATTCATACTTAATCATTAGGAAACATCAACCTTAAACGCTAATTACTGAAACAAAATAATAATTTAGGTTCATAATGTAATGACATTAGAAATTTTACAATTGTTTATAGATATTTAAATTTAAGACGATATAATTTATAGATATTTAAATTTAAGAGAATATAATTTTTTTAAAAATCATACATATTTAGAATAACTACATTAAAAAATATGTTATGAAATTAGGAGAATTTCAACTATACACTATATATTTTATTTATACTTTTTACTTACATTTTAATTTTCTTTGACTTTATCCATTTTTTAATTTTTTTCACCTGCCTTTCTTTTTGAAGTAACGAGGCGGTTTCTATTTAGATAACGAATTTTTTATAAAAGTTCTTAACGATAGAAAAACATATTGCTGTTTTATATTAACTGTGTCATTTCGGAATCCATTCTTTGCATAGTTGTTCATTTACTTTATGGAACACGCGGAAAATTATATTTTTTCCTTTTGTTTTTCTATCAGAACGCGCAAACTGGAATTTCGTTAATAGTTGTAAATTTTTATAAATTCACTGCAAAAACTGAGGAAAGTTATTATAGAAAATAACAAATGTCTTAGAATATGTCAAAAAAAGAAATGCTCCAATATTAGTTAGAGCTAGTAAGGCCGAACGCTCTGTTCTCGAAATAAAAGTGCGAGCTCTGCGCCAAAGTGACGTCACTAGAGAAAATCGGAGGATTGGCGCGGCGAGATTTTCGACAAAGGAGTGAACCAGCCCTTCTATTCTCTTTAGCCCTGATTTGGCTCACAACGGGATCATTATGTTTTGAGATTCTTGCAAACGTCGTAATTACAAATACAATGTAAATACAATGTCGTCAATGTAATTTTACAATATGTCGTAATTGTAAATACAATGCTAACAATACTTGTGTTTAAAATGCTAAAGGGGCTAACACTAACGTAAGATGGTGCACAGCTTGCAACAAGAACGAACAGTAATAAACAAATGGAAAGAGGCCAAATCAGGACTGCCAAAAAAGCTAGTTATTCAGAATCTAGCAACCCTGTCACCTTTTTTAACAATATAAATAACTATAAAACAAATTTTCACTTCAAACTCACCGGAATTACTTAATAACATTAATATCTTATGAAATACGGCAGATTTGAGCTCAGAAATTATCTAATTTACTTCTTTTATTGAAAACAAAATTATCCGTTTGAAAATATCGCCTCGCAGAATAGGCTGTGTTAAGCAGTCGCAAACTTTCAAACCGGAACTAGAGCAGGTATTGAGCTCTAGATTGTTATTGTTTACATTTATATCGAAAACACCATTTATTCTCTAAGACAAAACGATGGATGGTTGGCTGAATGTAAACAATAACAAGCTTCCTAATCGGAAGAAATTTAGAAAACTTCAGGTATATCTCTCCGCTTATGTTATGCTTACGCGGTGATGTGAGAACACGTTTAATATTCTATAAAGTTTTATTTTTGCGATTTGTGTTTAAATTTACGCTTAATTATATCATTCATAAGAGTTTGCTGTAATTTATAAATTCTAACAAGTCGTGAGCCGAAAACAAATTTTAAAAAATTAGCATCACAGCAACAAAAAAAAAAGTGTAAGGTTAGCCTCGCTTTGAGTGTTATTCCTTATTTGGCTATATTTGCGCAAAATAGCACCGTTTATCAATTTTTGGGTAACATCACAGCAACTTGCGGAGTGTTCTGTATTCATTTGTTGTTTGTTTCGTTGAAAGTTAGACAGAAAGAAAGCGTTATATTGAAAAGCGCGTTCTTTCAAGTTAAGGCGGTAACAGTAGGAAGTAGTACAAAAAACAGTAGGAAGTAGTAATCCGTGTTACGATGAATTTCACCCCTTAGCGCCATCTGCACTTATCTTTACGTGGCACTTAGCTTTTAACCATCCATCTTGTTTAAAAAACGTGAAATTTCTTTTTTTGTATATATTTTATTGCATATAAAAAGAAAAGATTACGTTTTCGAAAAAATTTAAGGAGACTTAAGGGCACATGTTAAAATTTGCTGATATTTTCTGACCTTAAAAAAGTTTTTGAAGACAATCAATGTAATTCGAAGCCTGTCCTCAAGATCTGAGGAGGTCTGGTCGCCTTGGTTACATTGGAGTGTCATGGATGTCCAACCTACAAGTTTCAACTTTTACTGAAAGCAACAGATACGTGTAGAAGGGACGATGCATTAATCTGTTTCACTGCGATACCCAATGCTCGACACGTTGTCACGGTCATCCCCACGTGACTGCCCCCCAACCCCTCATTTGTTAGAACTTCTTCCCACTTTCTTCCCCAATGCTTCCCAAATCCTTCATTTGTTTTATTGAACAATTCGCTTCTTTGTCTTCATCTCAACGCGGATCAACATCAGAAACGACGCTCATTGCGAAATGCCACGTCGTTATATCTAGACGCGAGACTAAACTATCCACCGATTAGATTGCCAACTTCTCTTTCACACACAATTCCCCGTAAGAAATATCTCTCTCATCCATTTAGATAACCCAATCTAAGCCTTCTTCTTTCGAGTGCAGTTTACTAAATTGAGTTAAATAAATAAAGGCTATTAGATTGATTCTGCCCACATATGCGAATACGTGGGATAATCTAAGTTGAGGATGGTTCTGCTAAATCTTTCTTTTCTCATTTAAAAATTTTATTATGTAGAACGTGACACATAATTACTTACAGTTGCTCATGCCCACGTTGAAATATTAAAATAATTTATTTTAAATTTTCTGAATTATATTATGAATTAAGAAATATTTTTATTAAATAAAAAGGAAAAATATTAAGAAAAGGGAAAATATCGTAGTACATTCCTATACAACTGAAAAGAGGAGGAGAGGGAAAAGAGAAGGGGTAAAGGCATGAAACCGGTGTCTCCCCAGATGGCGTATTCGAGTGTTGCGATCGCCAATTGTATAACCGATAATAAATAAAATATGAAAACTTTAGAGGGTAATTACACACCAATGTATTATTTAGGAACTTTATTTACATCGTACTGGAGTTTTACAATGGGTTATGATAGTTACAGTTACAGTTATAAGTCATATTTCAATGTTAAAGACTTTTTAAACTGTTCTTTTTAAGGTTACAAGTCTGTTCTTTTTGAAAAGATTTTTTTTTTTTTTTTTTAAGAGTCTTAGAGACTACCGATCTTGATTTGTCACTTCGTTATATCACGGAAAGAGGATTAACTATCTACTGTTAAGCTTGTCCTTTTTTCTTGTCACATTTCCTCATAACAAATGTATCTCTCATTTATTCAGCTAGTCCAATCTAAACCTTCATCTCTTTGTTCGAGAGCAATTTACTAAAATCAGTTAAATAAAGGCAATTAGATTGATTCCGCTTGCATATGTGAATATATGGGATGATCTAAGTTGAGGAGGATTCAACTAAATTTTTCTTTTCACATTTAAGAATTTAATTATGCAACACGTGTCATATAATTACTCGCAGTTTCCCATGTCTATGTTGAATTATTGTTATTATTTATTTTAAATTTTTGTAAGTTGTCAATAAAATCTTCAAATTTTACGTAATTCCATATTGTTTTACCGATTAAAAACAACATTTGAAAGCTTTAGAGGGTATGCTAATGTTCTAGGCAGGAACTTTATTTACGTCACAATGGAGTTTTACAATGGGCTATTGTCGATGGTCTGGGAAATATCCCTGAGGATGATCAAAAGACATGCAATTGCAGTTTTGATTTTCAGCAGTGGGAATAACTTCTCTACTTTGGTAGTCCGATGAACTGCACGTTGAAGTCAAGCACTCTATGGTAAGACTAACGAGGATTGATACCGCAAACCCTCGATTCCTTCGTACTCTGATCAAAGAGTTCACCTAAATTCAGCTAAAAAAAGGCAATAAAACGGTTTCAACTTTTTTTAAATATGCAATTTTTTTGCAGTTGGAGCGTACTATAAAGTTTATAAAGCAACATTTGTACGATAACTAAGAAATTGTATCTTCGGATAGACTTTGCTAAGTTGACATCACATCCAATAACTTTTAATTCAGCTTTTCGTCGGAAAACAAGATTAAGGTGCTTGGCACAGTGGCCAAATGTCTGGTATTTATATAGATAAAATATATATTTGGCTCAAGCAGAATATTTTATGGAGAATTGAATACGATTTTTATACAAAATTAAATAATAATGGTTTAGAGCATTAAAGTTAAAATACTAGAAACTAATTAAGGATAAAAAAATAAAAATAAAAATATTTAAGAAAAAATTAAGAACATTTTATTTGACAGTAACATTTTATTTTTAATAGAATAAGTTCTTCTTGCATTAATGTAAAAAAATTGATTTTTTTTTATTTTTAAAAAATTGAAAACAGCGTATTTATATCTCTGCTTACCATTTACTTTCTCTGCTACTGACAGATCAATTGATGCGAAATTAAACCCTTCAGGGCCGAAAGATGGAGAAAGAACCCCTTTCCCAGGCCCGCGAAAGCCAAGCTTTGAAGCACTTCAGGCTCTTTTACTGCCTATGCTTCCGAGTTACTGTTTCCGGCGTGTTATGAAACCATTTGACTCACAACGTGTTCATTCTGTTTAGAGACCCTTTTGAGTAGTATTTCTTTCCTACATAGTATTTGTTAGATGGTTTATTATTTGTGCTTTCAATGAGTTCTAAGTCTAAAACTCGAAGTGGCTCTTTCTGCTTGGTTTAACATTTGAAAAAAGAATCACTATAAAAAACTTTATTACCTTATCAAAAATATGCCAACTTCCAAATTCAAACAAAAATTATAATTTGTAAAATGAACTTAGTCTCGCCGCTCGAACAATTAGCTAACACTCACGCATGATGCTCGCTCATTGGATACGTTCTTAACGTCTAGCTTTTGTATACTTTTTTGAATACTGAAGTTCCGAAAACGTTTCACTGTAGAAAATTCTAAAACTGTACATTTCAATATTAATTTGAAATTGCAATTGTTAATTTGGGCATTTGGCGATACAACACTTATAGAATTGAAGGATTTGTTTCGTCAAGCGCTCAGGTATCATAATTTTGAATTATGTTGCTAAGTTAACTTTCAAAAAATTCTATGGCTGGCAACAGCATTTTTATTTTTTTAAGTTGTTTATTTTTATTTTTGCCGCTGCTGAATTGAACAACCTGATAATGCTCACTCTGGTTATTGTTTCCGTTTTTAAAAGCGCTATATGTTGAGCCACCTCAGCTAGATTTGACATGTGACATTTCTAGATGCAATCATTGGTCGATTTTCTAACGTTGCCACCGGCGGAAAAGAAATACAGCCAAAATTTGGGAGCCACGTAAGAGAATTATATATAATAGATTATTAAAATTAATTTTCCCTTCAAGCTCTTCAGGATTACTTTATATCAGTAATATCTCATGATATACAGCAGATTTGAGCTCAGAAATTACACAATTTCTCTCTTTAATTGAAAACAAAATTATCTGTTTCATATCCGAAGTGGACTACTTACCAATGACGTTTCTAACCATAGGTTGCTATGCGATTCTAAACCCTTAAGATGACTCTGATTTTCTCTTAAATTTTGCCCCAATAATCCTGTGTAAACCATTTTGATTAAGAATACGTTCCGCAGCATTCGTCCAATCGTTAAGACATGGTTCGCAGCAGATCACCGAAGTCAAGGATCACTGGCAAAGGCAGAAGAATTGTTGCCATAGGTAGAGAGTTCTGCTTTGCACCACCTGTAGTCCATTTTGATCGCCTATAGCCATAAAGGCTCATTTGATGTAAATGGTTGACCGAGTAAAGCTAAGCATAAATGACGCGGAAGGTTAAAATTCGTCGTAAGACTTCCGGGTTGCTATTTCCGATCAATTTTTACTCCTAAGCTTAAAAAAGAGCGCTATCAAACATTATTATACTTGTAATGCTTACAATATAACGCCTTTCCTTTTAATTTAAGTTTCAACGAAACAAACCACATATGAATTTATCATGCCCTGCAAGATATTACCCAAAAAATAACTAATGGTGAAATGTTTCACAAATAAGACCAAATAAAGGATAAAACTCAAAACATGCAAACCTAACAACTGATTTATGTTGTGAGATTAATTTTCTTAAATTTGTTTTAGGCTCACAACCAGTTAGAATTTATAAATTATCGGAAGGTCTTTTAAATGCTAAAATTACGCGTAAATTTTAACATAAATCACATTAATAACACTTATAAGAATATTAAACGTGTTCTCACATCGCATTGTAAGCATAACATAAGCGGAGGGATACATCGGAAGTTAATTTAAATTTTTCCGGTTTCAAGAAGCTTATTATTGTATACATTCAGTCAACTATCCATATGATATTGTGGGCGAGAAGGGTGAATCATATTATAATTATAGTCCTGAAAGGGTTGATAAGGTTTGTCTAAGTTAGGTACCTTCAAATGACGTCAGCTAGAACAACTCTAGATAAAAAAAATTATGTCTATTTTTTACTGTTTATTGATAAAACTGAATATTAAAAAAACGATTTTATACCGTCATACTGAGGATTTTGATCATTCGAAGTACATTCGATCTTAATTTCTAAGAATAATCAAGATGGTTCGATTATACTTATATGTTTAATATTTTTAAAATTATATAAGATAAAAATACGTTTTTATTCAATTTTTCCTTTTATGTTTTATTACTTAAGTGTTGCTTAACTACAATAATACTCACAGCCACTGCTGCATCATAGTATCATGTTTTTGTGCTGTCAATCGGCTTATTAATATTGAAAATAAGTAATCCATATGTAAATAATGTTCCAAGAGCAGAAAGTATGAAACTTCTTTGAAAGTCAATCATTCCACATGCAGATATTTGGATTATTTCTTTCTTTTCTATCCTGTCAATCAGAAACAAAACGTTAGAATCCATTGAGTTCTTGAAACCATGCAACTCCGCCAACTCGCCGATATCATTCTTGATTTTAATCAGTTGTTCTGGAATGCGTGCAGCGAAAATAGTTAAAGAAAGCAACATAATTACAGGAAATATTAAATTACTGGCACTTTCGACAATTTCGCTTGGCAGGAATCTATGATCCACCAAAAACGTCGCCAAAGTAGTATAGAGACACATGAAGTTGCAAACTACCAGTACAAAAGAGGGTACAGACACAACGGATTTTAATTGAATGATAAGTTGTACAATGTCAAAATATTTCTTTAATATATTAGATGTAAATGCTGAGGAAGGAGCAAAAGCTAAAGTTGCCAACTCCTTTCGATATCTCTCCAGTATTTGACTGCAATGATAAAGGAGCAAACATAATTGCAATGTTATAGCACAAGGCAGGTAAACAAAAAACACATAGTAGAGTATAATGCAAACATATATTACCCCAATAGCTAATCTTTTGTCTGGAATTATGTATCCATACGTGAAGGCGAAGTCTAAGGAGTTGTAAGACACAGATATACTGATTGTTGCCATCAAAACCGGTAAAATAAAAAGAAGAAATGATAAGAAAGTCATAAATTTGCATTTGTTGGTGAACCTTCTTTTATATTCTGTTCGATCTGCCTGAAAGCTGTTTTTGGTTTGAAGCACCTTTTCGCAATTCTTAAATTTGTTTATTTTTAAGACTAAACATACTAAATTCCTCCTTGTAAACCAGCAGACGTGCCACAGACAAAATGACAAGGAATAGATGAATACGTATGCTGCACCGATTTTCTTATCGAAATGTGTAGTCATTTCCACCATTCCGACAGTTGTCAGAAAAATGCCAGATACATTAACCAAAGTTATATGAGCATAAGAAAGGTATAATAAAAATCGTATATTAGAAATGTCAACTTGAACACCATTTAGTACTAGAGATGTCCACAATGAAGGCTCGGACAAGATCAATACTTTAAAACTTTTCCACATTTCTGTAACATTCGTTGGCAAAATTGTTTTTCTCTTATGGGAGATCTTCAATAAAGCGACTTCACAACGGTGGACTCCAAGAGTATTTATATTGTCATCTTTTTCTGTCAGCTCTTATTAAGATATCCCTGCCATTAAATTATTGAGCACAAATAAAATCCAAATTTGTGCATAAAAATTACGACGAGATTTTTTTAAATTGGTATCAAAATTTCATTTGACTTAAATTATAAACGAACTTCAATTGAAAAATCAAAGATATAAACGGCGATAGTATCAATATATCCACAGTTTTTAACATTTCTTTAGAAATCCTTTAAGTTATGTAATAATTTCAACTGAAACTGACCTATATAAGAACTGTTATGGAAAATCAAAGATGCAAATGTAAATGGCACTCTGATTTGGTCAATAATTTAAATTTCCGTTCTTCTCCCCATTTCTTGAGAGTTCGTAGCAAGATAGCGATATCTCCACAATTTTTTCCCTTTCATTGGTAATCGTAACATTTTCCCTTTTTTTAAAATTTCAATGGAAAACCAATGCATACTGTACTATTATCAGTGACAAGATCAACATATTCGTACTTTTCTAGAGTTCTGTCAAGTTTATGGCGGAAAAACCATGTGATGTTAATAGAAAATCAAATATGAAAAAGGAAAGAACAATTTTACGTGATCAGTATTTCAAATTTTCTTAAGAGCTCGTAGTAAATTATTGATATCTCCATTTTTTCCCCATTTCTTTAGTAATCGTAGCAGTTTCACTTATTTAAGAATTTTAACGGAAAATCAATGCGTACTATACTATTTACAGGATCAACATTTTCACACTTTTCAACGTTTCTTTCAAGTTTGTGGAGAAAAACCATCTGTGAATTAATTAGAACTCCAATGAAAAATTAAAGATCTAAAGTGAAAGAGTAATATTAATGGATCTATATTTTAAATTTCCGTAATTTTTTTATATTTCTGAAGAATTTATAGTAAATTATACTCGATCTTTACAAGAATATTAAATAAAAACAAATTCTGTCCTCAGCAACAGCTTTGATAAGATTTATTTGACATTTTCTTATTTTTTTTTAACAACCATTGCAAGCTATCACCTCTTTTTCTTTGCTTTATTGTTGAACTTGAACTGAATTTTCGTCAATTTGAAATTTACCTTCAAACTATGTTTATGCTCTTGGTACTTTTATTAGACTACAAGTCAGCCTTAACTGTGCGGCATCAGTTACAGTTATCATCGTCAATATATATTGTCCATTACGCACCATCCATTTTAATTATGCATCATCAATTGTTTAATTTTACTATATAAATTTCATTTTCCAAAAACACTTTGACTTAAGAATTCGGTGGCATTAAATTTTTGTTGCAATTTATTTCACAAACAATTTTTAATACCTTCGCATACTTCTACAAATAAATTGTTATTTATCAATTTGCTATTTTTTTAAGATAAAAAAAACCTAGCGATGTAAATGTCTTTAAAATTTTAAAGTTTGCGGGTGTCTTTACCAACAAACAAAAAACTTCCAAGATATAAATATTCGACTAAATTTTTATTCGAAATAATCTTGAGAAACGATACAATAAAGAGATCTTTCTACAATGCAATTGAATAAAGAGAAGCAAACAACTTTAAATTCATTTATGTGAAATAATTATGTAATGTAGGAAAATTTCACCTTTATTATTGTTGAATACCTAAATGAATCGTAAATAATTCATCCAACAACATTTATTTATCGGTTTATCTTTATTTCGCGTGTCTTTTTTTCGTTCTTCTAACATAAAGCATTAAATTAAAGTATTGAATGAAGATGAACTAGTGCGTTTTGGTACTTCGACAGTTGTCAACGTAAAAATTATAAGAATGGAAATTATTGAACGCTTCGAAATCGATATGTATATTGTATTTCTTCTGTTATAATAGCTTTTTTTTTAAAAACCCATCAAGCGTTTTAATAACAATGATACTGGTCACATGGAAATTAAAATGCGAAAGGTTGTTATTATTAGGTACTAAATTTTGCAAAAGGGGAGGATTCATTTCAATCGCTCAAAATCTTTACGAACGTTGAAACTATTTTAACTTAAAAGGAATTATATTTTCTAAAGACGAATTTCACGACCATGTGTACTAAGTTTTTAAGTAAATTAATTATTTATTCGAAGCTCATAATTAACTTGTAAGATTGGTAACTGTTAAATAAAAATAACACGTAATTCACAAGCAAAACTGCACAGGTATCAATTAAAATATCCTTTTGAAACAACCAATATAAACGTCACATTATGAAGAAATTGAAGAGTTTTTCAAATCGGGCTCTTTAATTTAAACTTTTCATATTGTTGTATGTGGCATGAGTTGGAGATTTTTGCTTTCTTATGTTTATTTATGAAAAAGGTTTTTTAAAAAATGACTTTTAAGTAAAATAAAAATAAAAAAAACTAATTTATAACTTATTCATTAATTATTTTCTACAATCTAGTTTTGCGTTCATAAGTTTGTTTTCGTCGCAAAAGTTCGAAAATTTTGCGACGAAGGTGATAAAATAGTTATTTGCTTACAGCGGTTATTTGCTTGTAAGGTTGCATTAGCATTTAGCACAAAGCTTGAGCTAAAACTATATTTAGTCAATTTAGCTTTTTAGAAAGGGGTCGAAATTTTGATGGTCAAGAAAATGAGTTCCTCCCCCCGCTATCTTGGATATTAAGATAAGTTTTTGATTTTCATTTTCCCCGTATTTTTTTCTCATTATTATATTATTATTAATATTCATAATAAAATTTTGGGTAAACATTTTATCATAAAATATATCCAAAAAAATGTAGGAAATAAAGACTTATATTATTTATTTTACGTTTTCATTAAATTGGAGAAATAGCTCTTGATAATTTTTTTAGAAATTCCATGGATTTTTCCTAAAAATTAAAATAATAAAATTACGCATTAGTAATTACTCATATGTAATTTTATACTATACAATTACGTTCGTTTAGATTTTTTTAAAATTTGCTTTTATTATTATTCAAACTGCTTTCATTATATTTTCATGATATTTTTATTTTATTTGCTTTTATGAATGGTTATCCGTGTAAAGCTATGCCCAGATGGCGCTAGGGGTAAAAATTTGTCGCAAGACTTCAGGGCTACTACTTCCGACTAGTTTTTACTCCCAAACTTGAAAAAAAAGAAACATCCAATATTATTCTTGTAGTGTTTTAAAAATAACGTGTTCTTTCAATCTAACTTTCAACGAAACAAACAACAAATGAATTCGGAAGACTCCGCAAGTTTGTTATGCTACTACCCAAAAAATAACCAACGGTGCATTTTACACAAATATAGCCAAATAAGGGATGACACTCAAAGCATGGCTAAACTTGCACTTTTTTTATGCTATAATCATAATTTTATTAATTTTGTCTTAGGCACACGACCTGTAAGAATTTATAAATTGCGAAAAACTCTTATGAAAGGTAAAATTATGCTTATATTTATACACAATAGTAAAACTTCCTTGAATATTAAATCTGTTCACACATCACCTTGTAAGCATAACATAAGCGGAGGGATACACTGGAAGTTTTCTAAATTCCTTCCGGTTTTAGGAAGCTTGTTATTGTTTACATTCAGTCAGCTATCCATTATACAGAATGACCGAGGGTGACAAATTCTTTTAAAGTACACTACTCAAAAACTAAGATGTTATTTAAACATCTAAAAAACCGACAAATGTAAATGTATGATATTATACTTTTTAAAAAAAGTGCCAATTTCAGAACAGCATTTATATTATTTTATAAAATAATAATAATAACATTAAATAAACAGGGTGCGTAGCCAAATCTTTCAACAAAAAATAAGCACCTTTTAAGTATTTTTTAAGCACTCTGTATTTTAAAAAACACAAAACAATTTTCAAAGACTTTACATGATCATGATAAGACTCTGTGGTGGCCGAAGACTCTCAGTGTATTAAATGTGCACGTTAAATATGTCCTGTCACAAAGTCCTCCATGTTCCCATAACAAATCTATACCTCTGGGGGTACTAAATTGGAGATTGATCATTCTTTAGTTCAGGTCAAAATTATGATCTATGGACAAATGAATGGATGTATGGACGGGTCATCCCTATAAACGGGTGTGACATATGGGTGAGGCAGAAGTCGAATTTTGGGCCATAAATGGCACCACTGGAAAACAAGAACAATCACTCCCCCTATGCCTTCCTGGCAAACAACAAAAACGGGGGAGGATGATAAGGAACATGTCATTCTCATGAAGGGACATTTTTCTACCGAGATTAATAAACTAAATTCTTGCATTTAATTGCTTGAAAGTTTTAAAGAAAAATTAAGCATAAGAATATTTTTTTAGTAATACCCTAAAATATATGATTTTTTTTTATGAGGGTGGAGAATATAATGTCATCCTCAGAGAAAATGATCACTTTATTTCATTACAAGGATCCTTATAGGTTATATAGGATAATTGCTTTAAAATATGAAAAGGTGAATGTTATGTGTTTAAAAGTTCGAATTTCAGGTAAAAAGCCTAAGAATTCATCACTGTTATTGTAACCATTCAAATAAAAAAAGCATAGTTTTAACGATTGAATAAAAATAATCTGGCAATTTCAGACAGTTACGTGACGTGCAAAAAGACGTAGAGATTTGATGTGCACGACTACAAGATAGTGCATGTTTCGAGCAGTAGACGGAATACGCGTTTTTTCAGCATGCACAACGAGGACGAAGAATTTTTAACTGTTCTTTTTAATATAGATAATGATTAGTACAATCTAAAAACTTTTTTCCCTCCCTTTAACGTTAATTTTCAATCCCTTACATGCATTGTTTCTGTTTGTTCAGAATCCTAAAAATATGCGTTGAAAGCAGTAAATTCAAAACACCGTTATGGACAGTATATTCTGTTTTTACCACAGATAAATATAATTTTGGAATTATTCGGAAACGTCTTCGTTCAGTGATGTTTTTCACAAAAGCATTGGCGATAACAGACCTGCTTTGCAACAGTCATTTGAGCTGTCATCGCCCGCAGAGGAGTATGCAACGTTTTAAGAATACTGGCAGATATGCATGGCACATGAGGCACAGATTGACAGAAGGAAATGCACCAGTAGCAGAAGGATTATATCGCGTACACATAAAACGATGTAACGGGCAGCATTTTTTAATTTGCCTCTCAATTCGTATGATTATGGATCATTACAAGGTAATAGGAATCCAAACTTTTTTTTTTTTTAGTAGTTCCCTGGCCACCACGCTTTATTGATTTAAGCAGCTTGGATTTCTTTCTTTGGGGTGCACTTGAAACTACTGTGTACTCAACACTTGTGGGTTCCGAAATGTATCTAGTTGCAAGAATATTCTGTGTTGCAGCGGATATATAACAAAATATAAGCGAGTCTTCTAATTCATAACCCGACGGTGTAACTTATGCATCGTTAAAAATGTTGGAAACTTTGAACATCTTTTGTGACATTTTCATATATCATCTACCACAGCACAATGACGTTTCTAACCATAGGTTGCTATACGATTCTAAACTCTTAAGATGGCTCTGATTTTCTCTTAAAGTTTGTCCCAATAATCCTGTGTAAACCATTTTGATTAAGAATTCGTCCCGCAGTAAGAGTGATCGTTAAGACACGGTTCCCAGCAGATCACCGAAGTCAAGCATCATTGGCTGAGGTCAGTGCGCGGGTGGATGACCACTTGGATTAGGCTGAGTAAGAACCAATGGTGTGTGGTATTGGTCCTCTTTAAACTGTTCTACCATACAGTGCTCAACTTCAGGTGCAGGTCGTCGGGCTACCGAAGCGGGGGTGCCATCCCCTCTGCAGAGAATCAAAACTGTGGTGGCATGTCTTCGGATCATCCTGAGGGATGTTTCCCAGACCGTCACCAAGTATAGTTGTGGCCTTCTAACATACAATGAAATCTATGCAAAAGTAAAGGCCGACAATAACAGGACTGGGAGGATTCCACCTAGATATGATTGGTATCAACATAATAGTCCTGGCAGCTATCACAAGACTAATCAGTGGTCATACCCGCGGACTAACATGGTCAAAAAACTTGCCCTGTATGGGGCTAAAGAAGAATTTTATCTTGGAGGATCTGACGGTGGTATATGATTTTGTGCCGGTGAACGGTCTAGCCTTGTTCTGGGCCAAGTGGAATAAGTAACAACAGCAATTAAGAATTTCATGTGTTATTTTCGTCATCTATTCGAGATACAAAGATTTATCAAGAGTTCAGAGTTTTTATATTACTAAAATAAGCCGTCAGTAGTGTTGTCAATATATCAATCCATCAATTGTTTGTTACGATAGCCGGATAACGATAACGTCGCTATTATGCTATTACTGAAATATTTATCAAAAGTAAATCCTTTATATAAAATCAGGTGAGATAGAATATTATAAGTAAGTGTATTTGTTCAAATAAAAGATCTTTAATTTTTCCTTCTTGCATAACTGAAAGGTAATTTGCTGTGTCATTGTTATAAGAGGGAAGGTTTTTCCTTTACTTCTAAACTGAAATACATATCTCCGAAGATAATCATCTTTAACCCATTGTCTTTTAATACTTGTTTTCAAACCTATCGAAAGTATTCTTTTGGTAAGCAAAATAAATTTTTTATCCTTTATACATCAGCGCTAACTCTTTTAATGTATTTTGCGCGAAACTATATGGATGCTTATATTACTTCAGTATTTTATGATCTTTTGTAAAAAATGTAAACAACATAATATGCCCAAATAATTTAATTCAAAATCAAGATTGATTTCTTTTGCATTTTATTTGAAGATGGTACTCTGTTTTATGTCTCTCTAATATATTTATTTGTTGTTGTGTTGTTTAATGAGCTAGAACAAAAAAGAAAAAAAAAATCCTCATATTAAGTTTAAAATGTATTCTAAGGAGATTAAAATGTTTATAATACTGAGGAGCTGTTCATATGTGATGGTAGTATTCTGAAAATTGTAGCAACTTGGCACATCACACATTTTAGTCAAAATTAAAAAAATTTTAATTTATGAGTTTGCACATATTTTTATAATGAATGGGTTAGAATCTCCTTGTCACCAGGCTAACTGTAGGAGGTTTTCATGATTTTTCTGTTTATGTTATGGAAAAGATGGTTAGTTCTATCAAAAAATCATCCACGAAAAAAGGCTACTGAGTTGAACATTGGTAGTTGTAAACGCAAAATAGGATAACGATAGTTATAAAATAAATTTAAATATGTATTTTTAAATATTATTCATCGAAATAAGTACACATTTAAATAATATTATGCTTTAAAATGTCATTAAAAACATAGTTAAAATATTAAATATAAAATATCTAACATTACAGGGCTAACAAACATTTAAAGAATTATTACTGTTTGTTATTTATTGCCCTCAAGTTTATGCTACATTTACTTTTATAGGTAAAAATTCTATTTTTAAAGGTGAAATTAAATAGTGTCCTAGTTTCTTGAGTTCTACAGAAGGCTGAACCTTATTATCCTGTCAAAATCGCTTTTCCATGGATTAAATGAATTGAAGAGCCTTTAGTTGTAGAAGAATCTCAATGACATTTTGTAAAAAAAATTCAGATACCTCAAAGAAACCTCTTATATAGATTAAATTTCCGAGTTATTAAGTAATAAACTTAGAGTGTCTTTTGATTTAGATGGTTATGCCAAATACATTTGTCATCAGACAGTTGATGGCAACCTGAATAAGCCTTTCTTTTTTGGACCACATGCATATTTAAACACTAAGAGTATGAATGTTTGGAAATGAAAATTTGAAATGATTGTCAGGGATTTAACAATATGGCTGATTGGAATCTTGCAGACAAAAAATAAAATAAAAGGCATTGTTTTTATTTTTTCATTCACAACAAAAAATAAATAAATAAAAATAAACAGCAGCAGCATATAAACTTTACCAATATTCTTCTTTATCCTTTTCTCATTTTTTAATAAAATGAGGAAGATTATCGGTAAAGTTTTATTTGTATTCTTTTATCTTTTTTTTCTTTTAATGAGTACCATCGTGTGTACCATCAAATCACTAGTCTAGTGATTACTGTACTGTACATTGGGCCAGTGGTTCTGAGTTCAAATCCCCCCGTAGGCATGGATGTAACTTTCTCTCTCTCTCTCTGTGTGTTCTATGTCCTTTCTTTTGTGTGAATGTAACTCGCCCTATAAACGGGTTGTGGTTGTATTAAGTGGACAATGCTATTCCACCCCTTTGCTTAGCAACAGGTGCCACTGATAATGTGATAAGTGAGTAGATAGTCCAGCATTTCTAAGGCCAATGGGAAATAGACCCAAGTGTCCACCATTAAAAAAAAAAACATAATAATCTTTTTTTAATTGCAAATTTTGTAACTATAATAGTATTTTCTTCTTTCAACAATAGGTACAATCTCAAAACATTTTCTCATTTTACTGACAAAAAAATGGCTAGCCAGTGGTCAAATCCTAAAGAAATAAGAATACCTGTATCATATGGTTTCATTGCAGTTAAGGCTTGGGGTGATGAAAATGCAGAACCTGTCTTAGCACTTCATGGCTGGCAAGACAATGCAGGGACATTTGATAAACTTATTCCTTTATTATCGTCGAATCTTTATATTGTTGCAGTTGATGGACCCGGTCATGGTTTGTCTTCCCATAAACCCAAGGGAACATTTTATCACTACATGGAAATCTTAGTTGATATTAAGCGAGTCATTGATTATTTAAAGTGGGAGACATTTAGTATTATTGGTCATAGTCTAGGAGGTACGGTCGGTCTTCTGTATAGTAGTGTTTATCCAGAGAAAGTAAAAAATTTGATTCTCTTGGATATTATTAAACCTGCTTCTCGAGAAACTCATTTGTTGCCAAGTGTTACGAGAGAAGGAATCGAAAACTTGTTGAAGATAGAGAAAAAAACGAATGATCCAGCACCAGTTTACGGTTTGAAGGAGGCTCAATCACGCCTGGTTGCGGGAATGTATAATCAAATAACGGAAGAAGGTGCAAGCGTTCTCCTAAAGAGAGGTTGCAAGCCATCTGAATGCGGTAAAGGTGTTGTGTTTTCTAGGGACATCAGGGTAAAAATGACCGAAGATTTGCAAAAGTTCAGTCATGATGATTTAAAAGCCTTCATGAGCAAAGTATGTTGTAACTTGTTAATTATCATAGGGAACAAATCGGTTATTGTGAAATCTCGTACTCCAGACGTGCTTGATGATTTTTTAGAGCTGTATGAAAAAAACTGTCGCACTTTTAAAGTTGTCAAGGTTGAAGGAAATCATTTTGTACATTTGAACAACCCTGAGCGAATTGCACCACTTATAGATGATTTTTTCAAGAATTTGGTTAAATCTAAATTTTGATTAAAATCAAGGTATGACAGATTTTTGTATGAATTAATATTTCATTCTCCTATGCAAATATTTAATGTTTGATTCCATTCATTGTTGGGCATGTAATATATTCATATAATTTTTATTTATTATTTTAACTTTAGAAAACAAATTTTTTCAATTTATGGTACTGCTTTTAAAGTGGCCTGTAATGCTAATTTCTGTATGTAAATAGAGAAATTAATGTTTTAATGTTAAGTTTCTTACAAATGTAATTTCAATTAATTTTCAACTATACATTATGTTTGAGAAATTTAAAGGGAATTTTATTTATTTATCTTTAATTATGGAGCTAATATGAATTGTAAAAAATTTTCTTTGTTTAAGACAACTTAAAAAAATACATTGTTTTTATAGTTGAATCATATATTGAAGAACATTACAAACAACAATTCTAGAACAACATAAGCAAGCCATTTTTAGTTTGAAATAATTTTTATCATGTATAATTATTTCCTTAGTTATATTTTGTTAAATAATGGTTATCAAAATGTAGTTGAAATTTGCAATTTATGATAAGGTGCAAACTTAAAAATTATAAGTGTGTATTTGTTTACAATTACTTCCATTGTAGGTTGCTTTTACACATTCTGATTGTTACTATATACCTGTTATCAAAACTGGTTATATTATTTGTTTTGAAAAATAATTTATATGGAGGAATTAGTGCTTTGTAATTACTTCAGTGAGTTTTAGCATAATTTTGAATTTGTTTATTTTGATTTAATAGTTGAAATTTTGCTCAAGGAAACAACAGTTATAATCTTGATTGTTATGAAATTTTATTCCAGTTGAATTATTATTATTATTTTTTTTTAAATATTTGTTGATGTGTATCTCATCACTTTTAAAATGAATGCTGTATTTATGTTTATCATTAAATTATTTATATATTTTTTGTTATTCGATGGAATTTGTATTTTTTAATTGTTGTACTTTTATATTTTAACATTAATTAGGGTTAAAACTGTGAAAACTTAAAAATCACCTAAAACATGCTTCATGATATTTTCCTTAATAGTGATTAACCTTTTGGCTATGGCAACAAAGAGGAAAAAATTCTCCTCTTACCACGGCGCTTTCTTACCGAAATTCATCCCCCACTTAGTCAGTGGGAGGTAACTACTTTAACCAGTAATGAATAGAAAATATTTAGTTGCAATTTGTACCTCACGTTTCCTGGAGGGAGAAGAAGCAGGGTTGTAGACCAGTAGTTATTTTTGGCATAGTTATGCATATTTTGGCCTACCTTTTTTTCTAATGTAGACATAATTTAACATAATGTTTAAAAGTCTAAAACATAATTTTTTAAAAGTTTTTTCTAAATATAATAACAATTTCTCTAAAAAACAAGCAAGTTTTTTTTGTAAATTATTTAAAAATTTTATAATTTAAAAACTGGGTGTATATTAGTGATCTTGGTTCTTGAACAATTATAAATAAACTTCTACAAAAGAAACATTTATAGATAATTTTTTTTTAAATATATTAACAATTTCTCTAAAAAAGAAGCAAACATTTTACAAATTGTTAAAGATTTTTATTTTTTAAAACGTGTATTTTGATGATCTTGATGATAGACTTTGAACCACTACAAAAGAAACACATTACTTTGATAAATAGAGCCTTGTTTGAAGTTTTATTCTTGTCTTAAAGTTATAAACAAATTTATCCTATTAGATATTGTTAAAAAAAGAAGCTTTCAAAACTGTTTGAAATGAGATGTGAATAAAACAGTTAACAGCATAATTTTTATTTTTATTTTGAAAGTTTATTTCATTTATCGGTTTAAAAATTGATACCAAATGCAAATTTTTATTATTCAGATTTTGTTTAACGATTTCACTTGTTTATTTCCTTCAAGATAGCACAAAGTACACTCTTATGAAATTGAAAACAAATATCATAAGAGATAAAAAATTATATTTAAAACATTAATAATTTTATTACATAAAATTAATTTTGAAGTTTGTTTCTTGGAGAAAACTGAATAAGTTTAATGCTAATTATTTGATCCCTTTTAATAAACGGGATATTTCTGCAATAATATTTCGTATGTAGAACTTATCATTAATTCACTTAACTACATTATTTATTTTTCATTCTTGCATAATTAAAATATTCAGTTTTTTTCCTTTTTTTAATAAAAAATACTGGTGACAAGAACAAAGCTATGTAGCTAATACTTATGAGATTACGTGCATATGGCAGTTTCTATGTACATAATTCTAATCAATTTTGTCTTTATTTTTTCTCTAATAGAAAATGAACTTGTCATTTTTCGTAACAAAAATTCGCGCGCCTATTTGTCGAAAAATTTTATGTCACATTAAAAAATAATAAAATAAATTTAAAAAATAAAAGAAATTCTAAACATAATTCTCGAGCATTTGATATCTTTAAAATTTCAATAACGGTACGTATATTTGCTAAATGTTTCATTGTATCCAATATTACATGACTAAGATTTGTTAATGTTTATTCTAAGATTTGATAATTTGTTTACAATATAATTAGAAGTTTTATTTATTTTTATTACTGTTAAAAGCTGCAAAGTTCAGTTCAAAAGAAAGTATCTGAAATCTTTTACAACTAATACATTAAAAATATAAAGTTTCACGTCATCTATCAGACACATCCATTCAAGCTCAATTGACATACTCAATGCAAAACATGCATTTACTTTGGTAATTGTGTGGTCCTTTTCTCAGGTGTCTGGAATTAGCTATTGTTAAAATTTTTTAAAAATGACAGACCCCGAACAATATATTATCAATATTTCTGAAGATAAACAAAGAGGCAGGAAATGCCATTTTGCCTGTGGAAGAGGCAATACTGAAAGGTTTTGATATCCAGTCTTTTTCTAAATAAGGGAAACAATTTATTTTGTGAGAAGTAAATTACATTGTGGCAAGCTGTGAAGGCAAGGATGGAAATATTTCCTGGAAACTTGAAAGAAAAACATGTTTCTCAGAGAATAGAGCAGGGAGCAGCATGTAGTTCAATAGTTTATCATGTGGGTGGCATTTTGAGAAATGGAAATTATTTCATTGAGAGTAAACTTGTTGTTCAAGGTCACATATTAAAAACAATCCTATTAATGTTCACATAATAACTTTTCTGCCTTCCAAACACATGACAACTACCAAGAATAGGCACAGTTTGAATGATTTTATCTTTAGACTGCAATCCTTTTTATTGAACCTCTTTTTTTATCTACAACAGCAACTCTATTCACTTTTCAACCAATATCATTGGTAGTCTTGTGTAGTAAAAACCTATATAGAACTAATTTTCCATTCATATGTCAATTTTGCAGACCTCCAAAGTCTCGTCTGGTGCGTTATCGTTTTTATTTTGAAACACGAAAGATTCTGTATAATTTTAAAATGCATCATACCTGACAAAATTTAAGAATTGTTAATTTTTAGAAGGATAACTCAAGCATTTAAAGTATTCATTGATCTTTAGTTATTTATAACTACATCTGTTCCCCTTCTATACACCATTAAGAACTTTTACTTGTTCTTTCACTCTTTTTTATTGGGAATTCCTTTAATTTTCTGAAGTTCTTTTAGTAAAATAAACTCATAAACATATTTATGTTTGAGTTTATATATAGTTATTTAAAATGAATTTGAATAGCTTTTTCCTGAGTCATTTCTCTGCCTAAAAACACATCGAAAACAGTTTGATTTACTGAGAAAACTTCTTTCTCAGAAAATCAAAACCTGTTTCCTTAAAATCAGGTTTTGACGCTTTCAATCTGAACTTCCTATATAGTAATACATTACATTTAAATGGCATTTTTGTTTTTCTTACCTTGTTTGAATATTAATTTGCTTCCCTTAATGTGCATACTTTTTTTTACCCCATTTTTGACCAGGATTCTTAAAATATTTGAATACAAAATCATCATAGAGCAACACACTGTATGTACTCATAAATTTATGCATTGCCTTTTCTTGAGTAGTAAAGTTTTCCAATTTAATTACAGCACATGTGAGATCTTGATTTTAATATCAGAACACGTAAGATAGTAAATGGTGACTGGTGTATGTTAAACATGATAAGTTACGAAGTCCTCCATGTTTCCATAACAAATTATATCTTTGGGGGTAATAAATTGGAGATTGATCGTTCTCTGTTTCAAGTCAAAATTATGATCTGTGGATGTATGAATAGGTCTGCCCTGTAAACAGATGTGGCAAGAGTCGAACTCCTGGCCATAGATGGCTCCACTAGAAAACAAGAACAATCGCATCCCTTGCCTTAATGGCCCATGACAGCAACAACAACATTAATAATTTATTAAACTTGTTACATTTTACAAAATCTTATTTGATATAATTTCAATCATAATTCATCAATTTATCTGGATCGAGCTCTGCTAATTGTGATCCATGCAGACTTGCTGGTTTAAAACATGATCCTTTTAGAACAACTGGCTTGTTAATGATGAGCCATTTCAGTTTATAATCACAATATAAAGGATTACCTGAAACAAACAACAAAAATTATGAGGTAAAGAATCCTCAATTGTGATTTTTAAAATGGATATTGTTTTCTTCAACTAAAAAAAAATTTTATAGCTATTTTTTAATACATGCAGAGTATTCTGTAAAGACTATACTGTAACATATTTTTAGAATCCCACACCAGTCAAAAAACGTTATCGAATTCCGACGATTTACTATTATGTTTGGTCAAAATGAAAGAGGGTTTTAAGTCTTCAAAAAACAGCTTGAGGCTTGAAAAACAGTTACTAATAAAAGGCAAACATTCCAGCCATAATAGACCACTCGTAATTTTTTTTAATTATTATTATTCCTTTTTTACGCAAATAACAATTCCTCGAAATATTATAACGTTCTGGTTCTTATTTATCTCTGTCTTATTTAATTTTTGCTTTAATAGACCTCATTAATGATTTTTCTTTCTTTTTTCATTATTAATTTGCTTAAATGTTAACTTGGTATACTTAATGCACATAGTTTTATTTATTTATTTTTTACAGAAGTTCAGAAAATATACATTACGGACGCTCATTTCATTCGTAACTAAGATAAATTTATGGAATGAATGACACTCATTAGAATTATAAATAAAAATACTTTTATCATTTCATTGTCTCAAATTCTACATTATAGTATGTTTTTACTAGCATTTGAAAAATCATTAAAATGTTATTGAAATTAAAATATTTAGTTATAAGAGGTAATGATACTAAGTGGGTAATGATACTGATATTTATTTCACTGCATAATTAATTCATCCTCTTACGCCTCTCTTCCTTCTGAAAATGCATTAAACCGGATTCCTTGACTGTATGCCTTAAACCGAACGTCTTAATACATATTGGCAAAACACTGTCTCCTTAATTCTGCTGAAGTTTTACAAAAGTTTTAGTTACCCAAGACGAATTCTGCTTCCTGTTCACACCGACTACAATACTGACATAAAATGTCCTTAGTAGAAGACGGATCTTTGCCGTTGGGTTAACCGTGGGAAGTTTTCGTGATTTTCCTCTCCATGTAACATACCTGTCAAGTTTCCTGTTTTTTAACGATGACTCCTGTATTTTACAACCATCTCCTGTGCGCCCGTATATTCTCCGTATTTGTTGAAGTAATTTAAAAATAAAATTTTTATCGATAAATTATCCGCTGATGGCGAAAATACTTCTCTTTTTCCTCAACAAATAGTGCTAATGCCAGTATTGCAGTATGTTGAGTGTAAATAGTTTAAGTACCTCTTGCCGTCAGGCTAACCTTGGGGGTTTTCTTCTCCATGTAACGCAAATGTAGGTTAGTTCCATCAAAAAAACTTCCCAGACGCAAATTTCACCCAATACTTGATCCAGGAGTTTTCTTGTCTTCTGGATAGGGTTCAAAATTACAAGGTTACGGAGCTGAACATTAGTAGGCGTAAACCCAAAATTTTGTCGGCTGTTCAACAACGGTTATAAAATAAAATACTTGATCCAGGAGTTTTCTACTCTTTAGGTGGAAGTCAGAACTCAGAACAACAAAGCTACTGAGTGAATTATAATTTCGGACCATAAATCGGCTTTTTAATGATGTTAATAAAATTGAATAAAAAACAGTAAAGTGCTACAATTAAGTAAAATCAGCTTATGATTAGGCGACCCATTTTTTTTTTTTTTTTTTTTTTGTTTACGAATTTACACATATTAGCTAAAATCCCGATATTTTTAATGCGATAATATGACACGCAATTATCGAATAGCGCCTTTCAGTAATCACGTTTCAGATTCGTGATGAAAAAGAGATATAAATTAAAGCATAATTTTAAATATCTTACAGTAAAATATAAAAAAATGAAGATTTAAATAAAGAAAACTGATTCATATCAAATAAACCTATCTTTTTCCTAATAGAATATATTAAAACAACCACCCTAGTGTTGGCGGAACACTTATATAATAAAGGACAACCATTTTTTATGACTGATAGCCAGTGGTTACTATACGCAATTCTAGAGCTCTTGCTTTACGTTAAAAGAAAAAAACAACTTATAATGAAGGAATTTAATGATTAGTTAGAGTAAAATGTATGTCCGTACCGTCTAGTATAAAATATTGTAATTTTGGAAATCGTGTTTGAAACATGAAGGGTGGCAGAGTTGATATGCTGTTTCCTCTTAGACCAACTGTTTGCAGATTGGGCATATCAGTAAAGAGATCGTCAGGAAGTGTTCTCAACATGTTCTCGCTGTAAAACAAAAATTAACTCTCAGCAGTTTTATTCATACAGATACTGCAAGAAAGTTGAAATCAGTTCTAGTTATATAAACCTGTAATATCAGTATCTATTGTTTTATATTTTTAAATTCAGAGTTGGTGCTACTATCATATTTCTTTTTGGGAATAATCTCCATCCTAAAAGGAGTCAGTTATGTTCTGATTGGCAACGAGCGAGGTTGCCTGGCCTGAGACTGATTGTTTATGTTATGATTTTCGAATTTTGAATAAAAGTTGCTAAGTTTAATTTTAGTGCCTTTTTTTTTTTTTAAGTAAATCCATAGAAACTAAAATAAAATTATCACAGAACCTTTATTCATTTGAAAGTAACAATACGCTAGTTAATTAAGAATAAGACTTTTTTTTTGCATTGTAAAAGTTCAAACGATTTTTCTGTCCTTTAAATAAAACTCCGTGGGAGCGGGGAGATTTCCGTATCGTGATCTGTGGCAGAATAATCGCCAAGTCTTGGCAACTTCCGGGCAGCGGCTCGCGAGAAACTTCATCACAGAAAGGGACCAACTCGAAAGGTATAACTCGTAGCCACCCCCGGGCAAACACCCACATATTTTATTTTTTTTAAATTCGCAAGTTTAAAATCTACTTGGCACCTTGGCGATTGTAGTTCGCGTGACAGATCGCGGTATGGAAATAATTGTGAGAGAAAAGTTCACAAGCTAAAAGTTAATTTTCTTATATCTCTCTTTCAATGTGTCTAGAGCCTCAAAACTTTTTTTTCTTCCAATGCCCACCTGTGTTAACATCCGTCAATTCAGTCATATACAGGGCGATTTTGTTGGCCTCTCTTTCAGGAGCACCATATTAGGTGGGCCAACGTCGCTCCCACAGTGAGGACAGATAGTACAAAGAAGGAAGGAACATCCATGCCTTGCCCGGGATTCGAACCCAGAACCTTTCTGCTGCAGGGACAGTTCCCTGCCCCCTACACAGGCCGGTCGGCAGAGCCTCGAAACTTCAGGAAGGTATATATTACGCTTTTGACGCCAACGATGTCGCAAAGATCGCTAATACGGTCGCCAAATGAGCGATGTTCCTATTGTTAATGAGAGAACCCTCTGAGGGGTGTCCCTGGGCGGAACGGGTGATGTACGTCGGGAGAATTTTCTCTTGGTAGGGCCACCCAAGGCGTGAAGGCTGTTCCATTTTGCTAACGACTGCAGGTGATTCCAGAGGTCAACTCAGTCTTCTGCCCTAGTGGTTCCTCTAACTAAAAAGAAGCTGCAAACAACCCTTAGTCATCTTTGCCTTGGCGAATCTTTTAAACAGCTGCTGGTTGATCGGGACTTTCTGCAGATATATGGGGAACTGACACGACGGGGTCTTCTGGACCTGGTCTAGGCTTTCCTTCTCCAGGGGGATGTGTAACAACAACAACAGAGAACCCTTCCATTGTTATTCGGCTATTACTGTGAAAGACAGCAAGTTAAAATGTGGATTTTTGGAAAACTGGTGCATAATAAACAAAATTTAACTACAGATTTGTTATTGTCATTCAAAAATATTTAAGAAACGCGTATTAAAAAACATTAGTACAGTGTAATTTATTAAAAAAGCGTGTTCTGATGTTTAAAGTTCCAAGTTGACGAAAACATTTTAAAACTCATGAAATATGTAAAATGTGCATTAAATTGTTAGAAAAGCATCTTTCAAATCAAGCCATCTTAAAATGGTTATTTGCACAAGTATCGTTAATCTAATTTCAATGGGTACAATTCAATTTACTATTAATACGAGGGTTGCTATTTATATTTCTGGCCTAATAATGAAAAAACAAATATGTAGGATCGAAATTGGTTTTATTGTTTTTCAAAATATTCTCCATGATGATCAATACACTTTTGCATGCGTTTGAACCAATTTTCAAAGCACTTTTTCCAGTCCGATGGAGGTAACTCCAAAACATGCGTTTTGAATGCATCAACCGCTTCTTCGGGGGTCGAAAATCGTTGTCCACGTAGTTTATTTTTGATGTGTGGGAATAAGAAGAAGTCATTGGGTGCCAAATCAGCGCTGTACGGCGGATGACCCATCAGTTCGATCTTTCGCTCCGTCAGAAATGCCTTTGTTTGAATCGATGTGTGAGAGCTCGCATTGTCATGATGAGGAATGATACGCCTGTTCTTCTGCTTTTTTCGAATTTCACCGATGACTTCTGGTAAATAAATAGTCGTGTACCATTCAGAATTGACCGTCCTGCGTTGCTCTAACGCCACTGTTGCCACATGACCGTTAATGCCGAAAAAACAGGCAATCATTTGTTTCGATGTGCTTCTTCCTCGAACAACTTTTGTTGGTTTTGCCTCGTCTTGGAAGACCCATACAGTTGATTGCTGTTTTGTTTTCGGCTCATATGCATAGATCTATGATTCGTCACCTGTGTAGATGTTATACACAGCCTTTGATGTACCTAGAACGCATTTTTCCAACATTTCCTTGCACCAATCGACACGAGCCTTTTTTTGAGCGTTTTTCAGATTATGCGGGATCCAACGCGAACAAAAAAATTTTGCGCTCAAATGTTCATGCAATATTTTATTGATGCTAGTCATACTAATGTCCAAAGGCGCCTCTATCTCAGGGTATGTCACATGACAATCTTGCTTTGTCAGTTCACGCACAGCATTGATCTTTTCTGGAACAACAACGGATTTTGGACGACCTGCACGGGATTCGTCCTGGATCGAACATCGACCACGATTAAATTCGTTATACCAATTTTTTACAGTGCTGTAGGATGGCGCTTTATCGCTGAATAAAGAATTAAGTTCATCGAAGCACTCTTGTCTTGACAATCCACGTCGAAAGTTATGAAAAATAATGGCACGAAAATGTTCACGATTCAATTCCATTTTTTGAAAGAGAAGAACTTTTCAATTTACTGTCAACAACACAAATGAAGCTATAATGGTAAATCGTCTGCTGAATTTATGTTTAAAAATATCAAACTTTCGATTAAAATCGTCTGCGGTCGCCTAGCCACACTTGCTGTTGCCAAGGCCAGAAATATAAATAGCAACCCTCGTATCGCAAAAATTTTTAATGGTATATAGCAGAAGTTAAATTGGTTACGCTTCATTATTAATTTATTATTACGAATCATTTTCTTTTTAAGATTTTACCTTCTCTGATCACCAACAGTTGAGAGATGAAATTCGAAAATTAACATCTCGTAACACAATAAAGACCCCCTATCTTCAATGGGTCATAATAATGAATGAAAATTTAGTAAACTAATGTGAACACTATGCGAGAGTGCGCATACGACGGGAGCAACTTTTAGTTGCAAATTCTTTTTTACCTCCATATCTAATTTGAAATTTAAAGTACAGAGAAAGACGGTTCTAACAAACCTACAGTAAACCGTAAATTTTCAAATATTGAAAATAACTTTTTAAAGTGTCACAATGAAAATAAATTATGAGAAGATAACTTAGTATTACGCAATGGAGAAGTTCTCTTCCATTAATTTGTTAACACTTTGGATATCTCAAAATTTATTTTTCAGAAATTGAAACTTTACACTGGGATTGCCTGAAATCACTTGCTTTAAATTAGTAATGGATATAAAAGAGAATGTGCGATGGAAAATTTCTCTCATGGTATAGTGTCCTCTTAAGAACGTATAAGCACTTACTTAAAATATAACACTCGTCCCTTAAATGGCACGGGAAACATGTTCCTGCGAAGCTCTTGCAATTCACAATGATCAACAGCAACTTTGTCCAAATATGGGAAATTTGCCAGAACACCTAAAATAATGTTCATTTGAATAATATAAAAATGTTGAATATACAAAAATTTTGCTACGTATTTGTTTTTCAAGGTCCTATTGGTCGAGAAATTCAAATGATTGTGAAAATCTGATGATACTTTGGGAAATATCTCTAGTTTAAGGAGCATTTTCAATTCAGTTAAAACTTTTTATGTGAGGATAAAAATACGAGGTGTATATATATATACCGGGTTGAGTAAAAAGTTTTCCGCCAAGGCAAGATACCTCCGTGCCAGCAGCAGCCATTCCCGTGGTAGTTAACCTTTTTTGAAACAGGCTTTTGCATTTTAAAGCTGAAAGTTGGAACTACACAACTGTGTAATTTGTTTGTCAAAATTGTATCATGTTGTGCAACAAAATTTTTTTTAAATTGGAGCTATCACGTAAACAGATCAGAACGATTATGTACTATGAGTTCCGAAATAAACTCAAGGCAACTGAATGCCACAAGAAAATGTGTGAAAGTTTAGGTTTTAATACTGTTTTTTATGATACAGTAAAAGTTTGGATTCGAAAGTTTAATAGAAAGTTTAATTTCAGCATTGAAGATGAACCACGTTCTGGCCGCCCTATTGAGGTTGATTGTGACCAATTAAAGCAAATTATTGATCAAGACAGAAATTTTTCAACACGAACCATTGCCTTAGAGCTTGACGTTTGCCAAAAAACAATAGTGAATTCCGTCAAACGCATAAATCTAACATTAAAGTTTAACAGCTGGGTGCCTCACGAATTGACTACTGAAGACAAGAGCAAAAGAAAAGCGGCCTGTTTGGTTCTGCTCAGAGATCAAAGAAAAGAGAACATTCTGAACAGAAATAAATACACAAGTGGGCGACCTTTGTGCTAAAATACAAAACTTCGGCAAACAACGTTACAAAAAAATATATAACAAAGCATACAGCTGTTTCGGATGCTCAAAGGGCAACCTTCATCAGTACAACAGGATGAAGGTTGCCCTTTGAGCATCCGGAACAGCTGTATGCTTTGTTATATATTTTTTTGTAACGTTGTTTGCCGAAGTTTTGTATTCTGGACAGAATTGTGACCTGTGATGAAAAATGGGTATACTGCAACAATACTAGCCGTAAAGGAGGGTGGTCAGCACCCGGGGAATCAGCAGGTTCGGTTGCAAGACGAACGCTAACTAACAGGAAGGTTCTTCTCTGTATCTGGTGGGATTTTCTACAAGGAGTACCTGAAAAGCGGACAGGCTATCAACAGTACAATATACAGCAATATGCTAATCAAAGTTAGCGATGCCATTCGCGAAAAACGAAAAAACGAGTTTAAAAGAAAGGTGGTTCTCTTTCATCAAGATAACGCCCGGCCACATGTCAGTGGAATGACCGGCTGGACCCTCTACACGCTGGAGTGGGATTTGATGCAACATCCACCATACAGCTCAGACATGGCGGCTTCGGATTACTATCTGTTTTCACATCTGCAGCTGCATCTTGATGGCACAATCTTCTGTTCAAATGACGAGGTCATAAATGAGATCGATCGCTTTCTGGACTCGCGCACCCCCCAGTTCTTCGCAGAAGGGATTGAAAAGTTGCCAAAACGTTGGCTGACTATTGTTGATTTGAATGGAGATTACTATCCTCATTAGCTTTGCTGATTTTCTATGTATTTATCATTTTACAGGATTGTTTTATTTTGGTGAAAACTTTTTACTCAAACTGATATATATATATATAATATATAACCGCCCTCATTAGCTTTGCTGATTTTCTATGTATTTATCATTTTACAGGATTGTTTTATTTTGGTGAAAACTTTTTACTCAAACCGATATATATATAATATATAACCGCCCTCATTAGCTTTGCTGATTTTCTATGTATTTATCATTTTACAGGATTGTTTTATTTTGGTGAAAACTTTTTACTCAAACCGATATATATATAATATATAACCGCCGTTGAACAGCCGATCCAATTTTGGGTTTACGACTACTAATGTTCAATTCCGTAACCTTGTAATTTTATTTTGAACCTAATCCAGAGCACAAGAGAACTCCTGGAGATCAAATATTGAGAGAAATTTTGCTTCGTGGAGGACTACTTGATGGAAGTAACCCGTATTTGCGTTACATGGGGAGAAAAACCACGTATGGTTAGCCTGACGGCAAGGGGACTCTAACCCATGATCCGTCTACCAATGAGGATATTTTACGTCAGCACTGTAGTCGGTGCAAGCCGGATGCGGAATTTGTATTCGTTTTCTTTGTCATAGATGGCGCCACTGAAAAACAAGAAACGCATTCTCTGCCTTACAAATTCGCTTGATTTCCCAAGCAGGCTTGCCAGTATTGACAAGTGGCATAAGTAACAACAACAACGAAAACCAGTTAAATCCTAACACAATTAGAATTCTATCTTTTAGCTTTTTTTACGATGGCTATTGCAAATATGGTTGCCACTTGCAGAGTAAACTCTTCTTAAAAAGGAACTGTAAGGAGTTTGAAAAATCTTTTTATAAAAGATTAACAACAGTAAAAAGGAGAAAATAAGAGAGAGAAGGAATAAAACTCCCCGTGGTCACATATATATGCATATGTAATCAGAGTCAAGTCAATTATCGTGAAGGCTCTTATACTAATGGCATCTAGCAACACAGTCTACTTCTAGGTGTGTTATTTAACATAAACAATTGAATTGTACTTTTAGGATGGTAATAAACTGAATTAAACTTCTTTCTTAGAGTATGGTGCTTTTTAAGTCTCTTTACTTTTGTCAACCACTACTTATATAGTTATTCGAAAAACTGATAACCCATTCCAATTATTTGATCGCCATTAAAAGACGCAACACCACAGACATAAATTATTTTATTTGAACATTGTTCTGGTAATATTGCCTTGATTGAACTTTTATTATTGTTTTGAATGAGATATCTTGTAATAATCGATATTATCTTGGTATTTACTTTTATTGTGTAGGACATAACAGTAGTGGAAGGGAAGCGAAAAAAGAAGAAGAAGAAAAAATAGGACAATCATGATCCTGAAAATGAATAATCTTATCTATTTAAAAATTGGTGTCCCGTTTGAATTTATTTTGATTCATTAATTGTTATCATTTCTTTGCAAAAGAGTAATAACTTGATCTTTTAATTCCTGAAAACAAAAAGTGTCTAAATTCGTAATAAACAATTGAAATAATTGGATTTCATCTCTTCAATAAACAACATTTCTTCTTAACCATTTTAATTATTTTTTTCAAATTTTAAAAGAGAAAAAAAAAATTTAGACTATAAATAATTATCATGCATTGCTCTTATCATCAGTTCTTATCTTTGTTCTTTAAATCAGAAATTCGCTTAATTAATTAGGTGGATTGTCTCTATTTATCTTAATCACTTTTTGAGAACTATTTCTTCTCCATATCATTCTTAACAAGCAAGATAACAGATAAGATATCCCACAATAGTAACTTTTCGGTTATCAATAAATTCGTTTTAATTTAAATCCTTTCTGGGTTTTTTTTTAATCAAATTGTTTCTTATTTCGTGGAAGTTTAAATTATTGCTAGTTGTTTTTTACTAAATATAGATATTTACATTTATTAAACTTGCACAATACTTTCTTTAATAATTCAAATAGTGACACTTTTAAATTGATTCCATTAAAAAATTGACGCAAATTGATATGTCGGTAATACTCCACCGACATTAAATTATATTAATTTCATAAGCCTTCTTAATAAGATATCGGTATAAAATAAAAAAAAAGCTTTATTTTTTTTTTATCCTTTTTAATCTTAATTATTTATAAAGTGTTTAGTACTTATTTTTGCACTCAGTTAAGATTTAAAAAGCATGAAGTATACAAATAAAGATGGAGTACATAAAAGATACTACATCTTTATAAGGAGTAAATATAGATGGATGTACTTTGTCCTAGATGTCAAAACACAACTTAAATAAAGCACAAATGATGACACAAAAATGAACACCGGTGCTCTAAGCAAGAATCTTCATAGGTGACGAAACCCAAAATAATAAAAGGAAACAAGTAGTCTTGCTGTAGTCTTTATGCATGAATATATGTTATAATTTCTGACGATGTCTGCGATTGTTTTAACTATTTTTCTTTTCTCTAAATGCACGTCTGTAATATTAGTCTTGCCTTAAAATCTGAAAAATTTGTAAAGAGTTACATGAAAAAATATTTTAAATGTGATGATTTGAGCCATGATGGCTCAGGGGATAGACCGTTCGCCTTCCAATGAAGCGAACCAAATTCAAATCTCAAACTAGGACTGGTCGATACCAATTCCGCATCCGGCTTGCACAAACCGCAATGATGTTGTAAAATATCCTCAGAGGTAGATGAATCACGTGTTAGAGTCCCTTTCCCGTTAGGCTAACTGTGGGTGGTTTTCGTGATTTCCCTCTAAATGTAAGCGGGTTAGTTCCATCAAAGAGTCCTCCACGAAGGCAAATTTCTCATAATTATTTGATCCGGGAGTTACCTTGTCTTCTGGATTGAATTCGAAAGTACAAGGCTACGGAGTTGAATATTTACAGTCGTAAACTCAAAATTGGGTCGGCTGTTCAACGACGGTTATAAAATTGCGAAATAAAATTATGAAATGTGATGATTTGATCCAACTAATTAATTCCTTTTCACTGAAACTAAGTACATATCAGTACTTTTATTACTTGCAAGACCATGAATGATTAAATATTCAGTTGTAAATTGGTGCAATGGATAATCATTTAGTGAAAGATAGGGTATTAACCTTTAGAAATTTACAGCTCTCTGTCTTTTTCCACAATACAAAATTTTACGAAAATCGTGAAAAAGTCTAAAATCTGAGCCATGATCGTACAGCTTGTGCTTTTGTGTCTTAACGTATTCTTGAAAGCACTCATGCTAAGTTGTTGGTTATATCTCAGATTTTCAACTTTTAAAACATTCAGATAATTCCTTGCTCTGTAAATTATTTGAGGGATTACTTTTCCTACGCTAAAAATTTTTAATTATAATTCTTTTCTTTTATATTGGCAAGAACTTTTTTTTCCTGATCTAGAATCATCTAGATAATTTTTTTAATTTATATTTGATCCGCCTCCATACCTTATGTCTAGCTGAGGAGGTGGACAAAATAATAGAAACATTTCTATAACTAACACATTTTTTCATATTTCTCAAGAAATACTTAAAGAATCATTTTATAACTTAAGAAATGTTTAGATCATGCGATTTGTCGTACTATCAATGAAATTTGGAATATTGAGGGACCGACAATAAATTTCTAACAAAAAATAGTGTTTTTGACACTCTATGTAAGAAAAAAAAATGTGCAGCAATAAATTTGTAATTATTATTATAACAATTACTTTGGTTACTTTATTCAATAATTGCACGAAATCTCGTAAACCTACCTTAAATATTTATGGAGAAAAAAAAATTTTTTTTTTGTCTTAAGTTTTTTTTCTTCTTATTATTACTTTAAAAATACCCCATAAAATGAAACAAAATTTTTAGAGCATTTTAAAATTGATTACAAAAATATTGCTTTAAAATTTTAGAAAAATTTGTTTAGAAGTACGCAAGATTTAATAAATTAATTAAAAGCAATAAATTAATTGAAGCAAAATTTTATTTATAAGTAGTTCCAGGTAGTTTTTTTATACTGCGCATGCGCGGAAAAATTTAACTTATTTTCTTCTTCTTAATTTTGTAGTGAATCGTATTTGGCCACTAATGAAAAAACTCCGATCTGAATATCTTAAAAATTTCAAATGTTTCAAGCAATTGTCTAAGTAGTTTTTGTACTTTTTAAAAGAAAGCTCAAAATGATAAGGGGTTTTCTACAAATATTATTTTGTATCATAAAACAAAATTAAATAACAAATGGGTATACCTCACAGTAAACGTTCATGCACCAAAATGTGATAGTTTGAGGAAAGAAAACATGCGAAAGAAAAGATAATTTTATGGGGAATGATCCCCAACAATGCCGGTGTCTTTTTTAATGAATCTTGTTTAATAGTATAAAATGAAATTTGTGGAAAAGCTCTTCTAGGTTTGCAAAATTTTGTGCAGTTATTGAATAACCAAAATCATTGTTACAAGTAACAAATTTTTTGCTAAATTTTTTGAGAAAGAACGAAAAATGTGTTAGTACAGAAGTACCTCCTCCTATTTTGTTCTCCTCACTAATTTTTTCCAACTATCTATTTAGACCAATATATCTGTTTCTTCTCCATCTTGCATATTAACAGGAAAATACAATAAAAAAATAACGACAAAAACCGTTCGATGTTATCCAATATCTCAAAATTCAGTTTCTTCCACGATAAAATTTTTTTTTAGTTATTTAGGAAATACTCTAAAACGTTAATAAATAAAAAACTCTCGTCAAATCCGTTGTAAATCAAAGAAAATCGTAGAATTTTATCGAAACTTTTCAGTATCCTAACAACGGAAAAGAATTTGATAAAAATTTTCCTAAACAATTGAATTTTTGAGAAAATCTGCTCAAAACAATAAAATCTTGCAAAATATTTCCTTAAACAGCGAATTTTTGCATAAAATTACCCCTGTAGAGTTTTTGACAACATGTAAATGAAACATTATTAAGTGTTTTTTAGGTAGTTAAAGCTCCCAAGACTTCGACATTTGACAAACAAATGAAGTCAAAGGACTTCGTTAATCGATTTCAAATCGATTAATTAATCGATTTCAAATAATAGAATGTACTTACCTGGTTTGATGTCAGTTGTTTTGGTCTCATAAAAAGAGAGTTGTTCCAAAGTTTTTGGAACATATGTGGCAAAATCGTCTCCAATGATATCAATCTGGTTTGAGTAGACGTTTAATATTCGAAGTTTTGTCATCGGCGTCAGATGCTCCCAAAGTATTCCTCTTTTATACAAATAAATAAAAAAGAAAATTTATGTTTCCAACTATTTCACAGATAAAAATGAATAATTTAAAATAAGTATATGACTAAAGGTAAAGAATAATCTAAAAATATATTTATTAGCTAAAGATAAAAATCCATTGAGACTTACGTGTTTAATGTATGATAATAAGTGAAAATAATACAGCATGCAACGAATATATTTATAACAAAATGGGGATTTTTTTCTTAATTTACTTTTCCAACATTAAAACTAATTATAAATTTTTAACTTGTATGTCAAAGAATGTACAAATGAAAACAAACTTACTTCCAAAGCCAGTTCTCTCAATAAATTTTCATAGCAGCCTAATCTCTGTCTTCGTAAGCGCCAGGCTTTTATAAACATGATTTTACTGTTAAATTGCAAGTTACTTTGATTTCTGGGTCGTGTTAAAAGTTAAAAATATAAGAAAAATATTTCACAACATCCACTAAGATGACAAATTGTCTGTCAAGGATGATAAAAAAAATTAATGGTTAAAAAAATAATTCATTGCGATAATGAACATTTAGCTGTAATGTTATTATTGTTCAGTTATCTAAAAAAGACTTTTTCGTGGTTTTCCTTTGCATTTAACGCAACATTTGATTTGTCTAAATTTTAATTTAATTTTAAATAATATATAGGTTACTACAAAAGCTTTTATAAACATGATTTTACAGTGATATTTAAATTACAAGTTACTTTGATTTCTGGGTCGTGTTAAAAGTTAAAAATATAAGAAAAGTATTTCACAACATCCACTTAGATGACAAATTCTCTGTCAAGAATGATAAAAAAATTAATGGTTAAAAAAATAATTCATTGCGATAATGAACATTTAGCTGTAATCTTATTATTGTTCAGTTATCTAAAAGAATTTTTCGTGGTTTTCCTTTGTATTTAACGCAACATTTGATTATTTTAATTTCAACTTAATCTTGGTCAAAATAAGTTATTTTTATAACTTTTATAAACATTGTTTTACGCCGATATTTAAATTGCACGTTACTTTGATTTTTGGAATGAGTTTAAAATTACAAAAAATATGAAGAGCATCTCGCTATATTCACTGAAATAATTGACTGTCTGTCAAAGACGCTAAAAAAAATGATTTATTATATAAAAAAAATTCATTGCGATTACTGAGCATTTCGCTGGAACTCTTTAAGCGTCAAGCAATCTGAATGATATTTTCGTGGTTTTCTTTTACGTGTAATGCAAAATATGATTGTTTTCTTTAAAAAAAAAAACATTCATAAAGGCAGCAATGTTTAAATATTTACATAAATTATTAGTTATTTTATCTTTATACCTTGTTAAATCAAAACAAAATGAAGAGCATTTGATTTTGGGCAATTAATTAGCAAGGTAGATAGTCTTATGCGGACATTAAGATATAAATTGGGAGATTTTGATACGGATATATATATATATATATATATATATATATATATATATATATATATATATATATAATAAAGATCGGAAATTGAAAGATAATATAATCGAATTCATAATAAATGCTACGAATAATTATTTTCATGAAAAAGATTTTTATTTTTAATTATCATCGGAAAATTTAACAAATGTACGGTTGCATGGCTTATATTTTGTCAAATGTTAAAAAAATGTGTCATTAATGTGCATTTTTAATTATAAAAATTTTAAAACAATAATAGTAAACTTATAAAATTCAAAGGGTTTTAGTTTTGAACTCGTTCTGTTAAATCAAATTTTTAAATATAAAAAAATGCTAATATAAGCATCTATACTTCAGTTATAATAGAACCAGACGCTTCAAACTAATAACTATGGTTGAATAAGCAAATATCCTTCCTTCGGTTTTAATTAACCCAAGGTCTGAAAACCGAAACTAAACAAAACCGAAACTATAGTATATAATTGCTCGTAATCTGAATGATCTCTGGTTTTAAAACTTCAATAAACAACCAAATAAATTATGAGTAATGAATAGACATCTTTAAGCAATATACAAAATTATATACTGATTTACGGAAATGAAAAAAATTTAGAATTTGAATTAAATTGCTTTTTAATGATCAACACTGATTACGCGCAATGCTAAGGTACGGCGGGGATGTCAGAAAATAATCCCTAGGACGACACGAACGCCACTTTTTGTGCGTAAAACCGGTCTGTCAAAAGCGTGTTGCTTTTCTAAAACCCCCCGGGAAAAGTTAAATGTCCTTATCCCCTATATTAGTCCCTGTTTCTTTCTATGGATGGTTGATAGAATGTAAGCAATAAAAAGATTCCTAGGACCGGAAGAAATTTCGAAAACTTCCGATGTATCCCTTCGCTCATGTTATGCTTACGATGAACAGACTTAATAGTCTAGGGAGTTTTATTATTGTGTTTTGTATTTAAATTTAGGCTTAATTTCATAAAAGTTTTCTATAACTTATCAATTCCAACGGGTCGTGAGACTAAGATAAAATTTAACAAAATAAATATCACAGCATAAATAAAGTGTAAGGTTAGCCATGTTTGGAGTGTTATCCCTTATTTTACTCTATTTGGGTCAAATAGCACCGTTGGTTATTTTTTGTGTAACATCATAGCAAGTTCTTGGAGTCTTCCGAATTCATTTGTTGCTTGTTTCGTTGAAAGTTAGATATTGTCAACACAGCACGTATAATAATATAGGATAGCTTAGGAATAAAGCTCAGTCGGAAGTAGTAACCCGGAAATCCTACGGCGAATTTTAAGAGCTAGCGCCATCTGCGCTTTGCTTTACACGGTCAACTATGTTTACACGGTCAAAATATGTTAGCAGATTTAGTCAACATGGATTATATAAATGTAATCTCTAAGAAAAATCAGAATTAATATCACAGTACTGTTCTTAGATGGTGCAGAAAACTAGAACAAACCAACCATAAATAAAAAAATAAAATTTTTGTGTCTTTTCCCCGTCCCCAGAAGTGGTTGGGAGATGTGGAAAGTGAAACGAACTAAACATTTCAAAATGGCCGGGTCACGCTATTAGTCGAAAATGACGTCACTACTAGTGGGAAAAAAGATGGTAATGGTATGTATCGGAATGGAAATTCATTTACTTGACTTTTTAGCTACAGATTTCGTTTTCACGTGTGTTCTGGACTTATTTCATTCTTGTAAATGTTTTAGTATTAAATTTTATTTTACACGACAACTTTGACTCTAAAAGAAATTACCACAATTCTGTGAATTATGAATAATACTTTTATTATGAACAATTTCAATAACTAAAATAAATATGGATTATAACATTTGTAACTGTCTACACTCTCAGTATTTACATTTATTACCTATCGGGTGTCTTCCAATTATTTTTTCTTCCCATCTTTATAAAATTCAGTAATATTGTTTTCTATTGAACAGACGTTTCTTTTACTTAAATTTTTATAAAATATTCGGATATCTTGGGACTAAAATAAGATTAATAATAAATTAGTAAATAGAAATTAAAAACTAACTTACTTAAAGCAATTTTACAAAATAACGTCAACGCCTACAGAGACGTACCATTTCGATCCCTTCCCACAAGTAGTGATGTCATTATCGACCAATAGTGCGATCCGGCCACTTTGAAATTTAATCTCTCATAAAGTGAAAATCCCCTTCAAAAACCTCTGCTGATGTGCACCAAAATGTCGCTCTTTCCTTTATACACAGGGACCGCACCAAGCCTTGGGCGATCGGTTTACATTATGTCTATAGAAGCTAACCTTCTTCTTCTATGTATATTGTTTACTGTTAGATCACACACACAAATCTGTAAAATCACGGTAGTGTACGAATTTTCATTATTTAGTCAGCCTGTTGACTTTGTTTAACATGTTTATGCACCCAACGCTTTATTTATATAGAGACATTAATTTTGCTTCTTCAAATCAAATTTACCCACAGTGAATTTACTTTCTAATTCGTTTCTAATAATTAACGCTGTTTTTTGGAAGATCAGTCGCCAAGAAAAATAAAGAAGCCATAGTTTAAGTACCTTACACTAGAAGCATTGAGATGATTTTAAACTATATATAGTCTTGCTGTGAATAATTATCTGGGCTTTAGAACAGACAAATAACTTAAATATTTTAAAAGCATTTTATTTTAGAACAGACAAATAACTTAATTATTTAAATGTCACCACTTTGGCGACATTTTCTCCCCTAGATAAAAATTATCAAAATCATCGCCTTGCTCTCAATCTTTCACATTTTTATGAGCCCAAGTAATGCAACATTGAAGTAAGTTTTTAAATATGAAAAATTTAGACCACAAACACTTTTTTTTTTCACAAAACTGTGGCTTTTCTCCATATTGAGGATTTGCGCCATTTTCAAAATAAACGTAAACAGCGGTGGCATTAGATAGGCTAAACTTGACCTAACAGTCATGGTTGTAAACTCACAGCAGTTATAAAAATAGCATATTATTCGCAACAAAGCATATTTTCATGTTACGACGGAGCCTTCGAAAAACAGCCTTATTTATAGTGTGAATATTGTCTACTGACCTGAAAATGTATGTGTTTTCAATATGAATAGTTCTTAAACTTTCGGTTTCTTCCGGCGTTTCATCAAAAAGCTGAACAAATGTTGAATTATAAAACTCTAACTCGATAACTTTGGTATTTTTAAACAGATTACTGGGCAGGTATTGCAAAACTGAATTCTGAAAGCGAACCTGTAAAAAAAAAAAACACGAAAAATAGTATTGGAATTTGTTGGACACAAAGTGATTTTTATTTAACAATGTTTAATTTTCTAATTTTGTAAAATATTAACACTTTGTATAAATTATTGTAGAATTTTGATTAATATTTCATACACTGTAAAAACTGTTGCTTAATATCTCACCGAATTTGTTCTTGAGCAACCCAAATAATTGTGAGGAGGGACACTTTATTTCAAATTAACACCTATAATGGGTAGGTATTTTATTTATTTCGCACTAGAGGCTATTGGCAACGGTAAGGGAAACATCCCTGAAGATGATCCGAAGACACGCCATCATAGTTTCGATCCTCTGTTGAGTGAATGGCTCCTTCACTTTGGTAGCCCAACGACATGCGTGCGAAGTCGAGTACTTTGCGGTAGAACAGTTTAACGAAGACTGATACCACGCACGCTCTGCCCCAACGTATGCTGATCAAAGTGGTCACCCACACGCACACTGACCGCAGCCAATGATGCTTGACTTCGGTGATCTGCTGGGAACCGTGTATTTAATACCTATAATAAAAATTCTTTTCACCAAACTCACGCGCATTCACAGCATTATTTTTGCCTCCAAAAGCAGTAACTTTTACGTACTTGGGATATTGTCAGTTGTAGTTGTAGTTCATTTACGTCGCACTAGAGCTGCACAATGGGCTATTGGCGACGGTCTGGGAAACATCCCTGAGGATGATCCGAAGACATACCATCACAATTTTGATCCTCTGCAGAGGGGATGGCTCCCCTGCTTAGGTAGCCTGACGACCTGCACGCGAAGTCGAGCACTTTACGGTAGAACAGTATAACGAGGACCAATACCGCACACCCTCGGTCCCTACGCAGACTGATCAAAGTGGTCACCCATCCGCACACTGACCGCAGCCAGTGATGCTTGACTTCGGTGATCTGGTGGGAACCATGTCTTAACGATCAGTCCACTGCGGGACAGGTATATTGTCAGAGTAAGCTGCTTACAATCGAGTGCGAGATGGCGTGAGTTTGTTGTCTTTTTTTTTTGTGTGCTATACATCTAAGTAATACCGTCTATACAACAAAAGTTCACCGTAAAAAAATCGGATGTATATTTTTAGTCATGTTATAAAAATAAGTTTGACCTAGTTTTAAAATATCTGTTAACAAATTTAAATAATTTTATAATTTCTAACCGCCGCTACTATTCAGCTAAGCGTAATTTGAATTCGTTTTAAGAGGACGCCATACCAGGGGGGAAACTTTTCATTGCAAATTCTCTTTAATTTTTAGCGATAAGGTACACTAAAGTGTTTCACTGAGTAAGAATATTTTTTAAGTTTCAAATGGAATGCACCACGAATTCTCAACTGATGGTAAACGTCCACTACTGGTACGTGAAGAGTTCACAGGTTGTAGACGATGAAATGCAGGTTTTTATTATTAAATTTTCCTACTCAAGGCTGTGCAGAGTGTTCTGGGCATAAAATCAAATTGAAACCATGCATTCGAGATTTAATAAGTAAATTAGTAGAGAAAATTACCAATAGGTGACGCTGCCTTGTGTTGTATTACGTGTCAGAAAGAAAATTTGGACACTTCAGATTATGTGCTCCAGGCAATGATAGCTAAAATGCCCATTGATCATACCTTTATGACTTCCGATTAGTAAGAGATAACTAGTTCTTTCTTTTTTAAACTACTTTACTATACCTTGACACCACTTTTATAACTGTAGATGGCTGCAGCCGTTCAAAAGTTTAAAAGGTAGATATGAGTTTAACTAGTGTGGTAGATGTGTATATACTATTACCAACAAGTTCCACAAATCCGCAAGTGCAAATTTTAAAGTTCATTTTAGCGCAAACGTGATTTTACATACTTAATTGTATGCTGGAGCGAAAAGTTAGGAAAGGAAATGCATGCTTTTAAATCTTTCAAGACATTAACCGGTTTTGGACCGGTGGAAGAAGAAAAAAGTGCTATGCACTACAACTTACAGTTTATTGTTATTGATAGTGCATGAATATACTGCAATAAAATGTTCGCGATATTTAAAAAAACAATTACAAAACATTCTAAATACTGTCTAGCAACTCTCAGACTGCCATGAAAAAGTCTGCACCCACACAAACAAACAAACATTCCATCCTTTTTGTTATAAAAATAAAATGCATTTATTTTACTATGAGTAATCTTCCAATTTATTATGTTAGACACTGGACAGCACTGTTTAATTATGTAATACATAACTTCTAATAAAATTCACTTCGGTGCTCAACTATCCTCTTATTCAGACCTGTAGCCTGTAGCTCATCAACCAATTATTACTTATCATTTTTATTTAAAAATAAACTTCTATTTTAAGAGGCAATCTGAACATTATACATACTGAGTTATTAATGCCTCAACTTATTTTATTTTATAACCGTCGTTGAACAGCCGATCCAATTCTTATGTTTACGACTACTTATGTTCAACTCCGCAGCCTTGTCATTTTGAACCCAATACAGAAGACAAGGAAACTCCTGGATCAAGTGTTGGGTGAAATTTGCCTCCGTGGAGGACTTTTTGATGGAACTAAACCGCATTTGCATTACATGGTGAGGATTTGATGTTTGAGCAAAAATAACTAAAGTATCGCTTAAACATCTGCAACTGAAGTTCGATTTAACGCAAAGCAAATATGTGACTCAAACAGAGGTGTATTCAACTCAAGTTGAGTTCAAAAAATCTCACTCTTTTTTGAGAAGGGGAATTAACTTATTCATTTTAAGTGAGTCGAAGCTCCGTTCGTCACAACAGTATATTGCCTTACTCACTGACCAATCGCATCTCATTTAGAAGAATAATTAATTATAAAATCGCTAAATCAGTGGTGGAACATAGTATATAGTGAAAATATTAGCAGCGAAATAATTTGTTTATTGAAGTAAATTAATTACATATCTATTTATGATTCGGTCAAATTAAGAATTGGCAAAGTACTAATTTCCTCGTTTCCTAAAATATAAGTTTACTGTGCTGTTGACAAAAGTAAACATTAATTATTTCTGCTACCTCTTATTTATTTAAGTATGTGTTTAACCTACACTTTTCCCATTCTTTCGAAGCATAAAAAATCAGAGCGTGGTCAATCACGTGCCCAATCCTCTCGAAAAAGCCGCACAAGCGCAGTTTTTAACATATTTAAATACCTTAGATGGAAAGAAAATAATAACTTGAACCGTTGGATCCTTGTCCAAGCGTTCGCGAGTTTGATCCCTGCCAGCCGAAGACTTCCTGTGTAGTAAATGGTGACTGCAGCACGTTAAATATGTCGGGTCACAAAGTCCTCCACGTTATTATAGCAAATTATACCTCTGGGAGTACTGGATTAGAGATTAATCCTTTTCTGATTCAAAATGACGATCTGTGGATAAATAAATATATGTATAAACAAGTTCGGGCTATGATGTGAATGTGTGGCTAAAGTCGTATTCCTGGTATTCATAGATGGCGCCACTGAAAAACAAGAAACGCACCCTCTGCCTTAAATTTGATGGTTTCACCAAGCAAGCTTGCTGGTATTGGTGGCATTAGAAACAACAACAACACAATAATAATAATACTAATAATAAAAAAACTCGGAACCGAAAGCACATATTCGAAGGAAACCCTTTGTGAGACACCGCCATCCAGTGCTGTTTAAAAATTGAAATGAAATGTTCCTTGAAATGAAGTGCGTGTGTTCATGGGTGTTAGAAAGACTCTACTCATATATGATGCAGTGGATCGTGAAAGGAAAATTGCTTCATTACATAAATGTGAACACGGTCTTGAACAGGTTAATTATATGAATTTTGTGACAAACATAGGGTCAACAAACTTAAATGGTTAAATTATAATAATTGCTTGTAAATTGTATTAGTAAATTATATTATTCGTTGTAATTGGATAGATTTATTTAAAGGCTCTTACCTGATTATATGATATCCCATTTGAGTTTTGGAAAACTCTTCGTAAAGCTTCTGGATCATCCACATCGTAACAGCCCAAGTAAGGACGCGGATTAGGATTACAAATGCAAGGTTCCACGGGTAACTTAGGACAACCCGTATTCTTTTGAGGGGTTGCCAGCGCAAATAAAGCGAGAATGTACAAAGTTATTAACTTCATTTTTAAGAAACTTAAACTTTTCCAAATATTTAATTACGGTGTTTTAAATTTTTTTTTTCTATTTCAACGTTGAAGACTATTTAAAAATTCTGCACGCATTGCTAGATGAAGTTGTCGATGAGTCGATTAAATTATTCGAAATTTCGATCGTTTTTTATAACAACAGATGTTCTCTTCTGACTTCTGTTTTAATTTTGTTTTTGTTTTTTTATTATTTTGCCTCAGATAAACAGATTTGAACGAATCTTGGGAAATTGAAGATAAGAAGCATAAGGCTTTAGTAATGATATAAAAAAATCATATAATAATAATTGATATAATGTAAATGATATAATACGAAATTTATTAATAAGAAATATACTAATAAGAAATTAGAATGTATTTTGTAATATGTTTTCTGTGCATTATTAGTTTTAAGGCTGTTTTTCGAAAGCTTAGTCGTAATATCTAATGATGCTTTTCTGTGAATAATATGCTACTTTTATTACTGTTGTGAGTTTGCTACTGTTACTCATGACTGTTAGGCTAAGTTTAGCCTATCAAAAGCTAGCGCTGTCTACGCTTATTTTGAAAATGGCGCAAAATTTCAATATGGAGAAAGGCTACGGTTTTGTGAAAATGAAAAGCGTTTGTGGTCTAATTTTTTCGTATTTAAAAACTTACTTCAATGCTGCCGTACTTGGGCTCATAAAAATTTGCAAAAATTGAGAATAAGGCTAATTTGGCGACTTTTCAAAAAAAGTTTAATAACTTTCAAAATATTTAAGTTATTTGTTTCTTCTAAGTCCCAGACGGCAGGTTAGATAAATAGTTTAAAATCATCACATTGCTTCAAGTGTAAAGCACTTAAACTATGACTTTTTTTTATTTTCCTTGACTACAAAGCTTCGAAAAACAACGCTAAAAATAATAATAATGCTAGAGAAGTTTAACTCACTGAAACTCTTTTTGTCCGTTTACATATTTTACCTGTTTTTTAATCGCTAATCGTCAAAAGTTATCATAAAATTCGCGATCGCAACGCTTAAACAAAGAATATATAAGTGAGAAGAAGACCAGCTCTCATAGGCCCCCATGTAAACCTGTTCCCGAGGCAACGGTTACCTCCATCGAGGTGTGGAAGTATTGCTAGGAAAACAACCTGCCCACTAACAGAGGGTCCCTCCGTCCTTACCCCATAAACAACCCCATTCCCCTCCGCTCCCAACAAACAACTTTCACCTTGCCTCTCCCCACTCATGTAAACAGCTAATGAAAAGTGACTCAATACCCGTCTGCTTTTGCTCTTTACAGATTTATATGGCTTTGAAAAAGGTTTACTTATTAAACAAGGAAAATATTTACTTGTGACGAAATCATTCAAAAATAAATATAATTTATTACTTTAACATAGGTATATAATTTAAATAGATATCGGTCACTTTAAACAGTCACTTTAAAGATGGCGAAAAATTTGTTGTTAAACAAGTTTAGAGACGCTATGATGGATGAAAGATGTGCGCATGCGTCAGCTCAAAAACCTTTGGCGCTTTTCTTGTCATACAGAGGGACCTTGCTGGCCCCCTGCTACGTATCGGAGAAGCTGGGGGAGAAGAGCCATGTCTTGACCCTTACGCTGTCCGACTGTCCCTCTCCTCCTCTTTTCAGTTGCATAGGATTTTCCCCTTCCTAGATATTTTTCGTATTTAATTGTGAAAAGTTTTGTTTTGTTTTTTTAGTTTCCATGGTGTTTTTTTTTTTTTTTTTTCTTTAAACTATGTTCGATGTAGTTTTTGGCTTCATATATTTTCCTGACTTAAATTTTTAATCTATTTATATAATCAAAACAGATCAGGGGACTGGTCCTCCAGGCTGGGGGTTGGGCATAGGGTTGACAACTCTATCCTGTAAAAATTTCTTGTTACGAAATCCTTAGAAGAAAAATCCCGGATGACTTCACGGAAACGATTTGAAAAACGAAATTTGGATATTAGAATTGGAAGCTGGAACGTTCTGTCTCTCTATAGAGCCAAGGCTTTGCATTTGCTGTTGGAGCAGATAGAACAATACAATATTGATTTTATTGCCATTCAGGAGGTTAGATGGATTGGCAATGGAACATTGAATAAAAGGAATCATACTGTTTTTTACAGCTGTCACCCCAAAAAAAATATATTGAGGGCACTGGCTTTATCGTAAGCAAAAGAATACGACACCTGATTTTGGATTTTGAGGCAATCTCTCCGAGACTGTGCAAGCTCAGAATTAAGGGAAAGTTCTTTGATTTCAGTATTATCTGTTTTTATGCACCAACTGAAGATAAAACAGAGGAAGAAAAGGAAATTTTCTATGAAAATTTAGACAAAATTTACTACAGTTGTCCAAAATATGATGTAAAAATTATTTTAGGAGATCTAAATGCTAATGTAGGTAGAGAAACGGAATTTAAATTTGTAACTGATGGATTTAGCTTACATGATACAACCAATGATAATGGACACAAATTAATTCATTTTGCTGCTTCACATAATATGATTATAGGAAGTACATCCTTTCCGCATACAAATATTCATAATGCTACCTGGTGTGCCCCATGTGGCACTTATGCTAATCAAATTGATCACGTACTAATTGATGCAAGACATTACTCAGACTTGATGGACGTGAGAACTTATCGTGGGGCTAATGTGGATTCAGATCACTTCTTGATTATTGCCAAAGTCAGACCAAGATTATCAAATGCAAAAAAGTTTAAGGGAGAGACTTTGAGAGAATACGACTGTGATAAACTTAAAAATAAAAGGATAAGACTTGAATACTGCGAAAAAGTAAAGGAACAGTTGAATTTAAAGAATTGTGACGGTACTGTGGAAAATAAATGGAAATGTATAAAAGACAGTATATGTAACGCTGCCAATACCGTGATTGGTAAAGTAACTAAGAAATAGGGTAAGGATTGGTATGATATTGATTGTGCCATTGCTAATGATAAAAAGAATGCTGCATATGAACATATGATACAAGCACACACAAGAAATAGTGCAGAGGTGTATCATAGACGCAGAAAAGACGTGAAGAGACTCTTTAGGCATAAGAAAAGGGTCTTTGATGAAGAATTGTTTGAAGATGTTGAACATCTGAAATCCATTAATGAATGCAGAGCATTCTATCGGAAAATTAACCGCAGTCGATTGGACTTTTAAACAGACCTCTAGTCTATGCAAAAACAAATTTGGTGAAATTATTACGGATAAACAAGACATTTTAAAACGATGGCGTGAACATTTTAAAGAACTTCTTAATGAAAATTATGAGGATGTAGGATGTTGAAATAATTGAACCAGAATTCATAAATGAAAGAGAAGTTGAGGCTCCAACTATTGAGGAGATCAGGGCTGCAATTAAAAACTTAAAGAATAAGAGGGCTTCGGGACATGATCTTATTTCAGCAGAACTACTAAAAAATTGTGAATCTACATTATTGATAAATTTATTTGATCTTATTACTGACATCTGGCACTCTGAGATTATACCAACGGATTGGAATATCAGCATTTTGTGCCCAATTCACAAGAAAGGAGATCCTATGACCTGTCCCAACTATCGTGGCATTAGTCTTCTTTGTATAACTTATAAAATACTATCCAGAATTTTATATCTCAGGATGTTACCATTTATTGACTCACAAATAGGAAAATACCAATGTGGATTCCGTTCGGGAAAATCAACTAAAGATCAAATATTTTGTCTCCGTCAGATTTTAGAGAAATCAATGGAATTTAACATTGAAACACATCATCTTTTTATTGATTTCAAGGCTGCTTTTGATAGTATCAATAGAAACTACCTTTTTGAAACAATGAATACTTTTAAAATATCTTTAAAACTCATTAAATTGACGAGACTTACATTGAAAGATACAAAGTGTAAGATTAAGTTTCAGGGGTCTCTGTCAGAAAATCTTGACACGTTTGCAGGTGTTCGACAGGGAGATTCTCTCTCCTGTCTTCTTTTTAATATTGCACTTGAGAGAGTTATTCGTGATTCAAACATCAATACCAGGGGTCACATTTTTAATAAATCAGTACAACTACTTGCATATGCTGATGATGTCGACATAATTGCTCGTTCTCTTCCTGCCCTGAAAGAGGCATTTCTTGCCCTTGAGGTGGCTGCAAGGCAAATGGGCTTAGTCATAAATGTAGAGAAAACAAAATATATGTTATTCTCAAGAAATGGAGTCCCAGACCCCTATCTTGAAATAAATTCTTATAGATTTGAAACAGTAAGGAGTTTTACTTACTTAGGATCAATTATTACCATTGACAACAGAATTACTCCTGAAATAAAAAGCCGACTTTATCTGGCAAATAAGCCTGTCTATGGGATGAGAAGATTTATTAAATCTAGGTTTCTTTCTAGAAAAACAAAGTTCTTGATCTACAAAACTCTTGTCCGGCCAGTCTTGACATACGCTTCTGAAGCTTGGACAATGACAAAACAGGAGGAAAATTGTATCGCAACATTTGAGAGAAAGATTTTGCGAAGTACACTTGGTGGTGTAATTGAAAACAATAACTGGAAAAGGAGATTTAACTTTGAACTGTACAAGATTTATAAACAACCTGATATTATTAAATACATAAAAATAAATAGAGTGAATTGGATGGCCCACATGATTCGAATGAATGATGACAATACAATAAAAAAGATACTGCTTTTTAGACCCACTGGAACAAGAAAGCGGGGAAGGCCACGGTTAAGATGGGCTGATTCAGTGGAGTCTGATTTTCTCGCAATTAATGAAAAGAATTGGATATCAAGGGTAAATCGGAAGCCGTCATGGAGAAATCTTCAGAGGAAGGCATTGGCTCACATCGGGCTGTCTGGCCAACTATGATGATGATGATAATCAAAACAGAAACCAACGTACTTCTTTCTTCAATGGCTCTCAACACACTAATGGTGAAAGCATGCGAAGTGTTGCCATAGGTAAAGAGTTCTGGTGTACGCCACTTGTTGCCCATTTTGATCACCAATTTCAATGGATCGACTTATTATAATATTTTTTTTTTAAACATTAGATTCTTTAAGTTGCAGGAGATTATATTTCCCTATCAGGTTCTTATATTTCCTGGACGACTGCCTGAATCACGTACAGTCAGAATGGCTTTTAAATATATTTCATCAATCTGGTTCTCACACGCAACTTTATTTACGTCACATTCGACGATAGAAATGCGTTACAGGTGGCGTAGAACAGACCTCTCTACCTATGGCAACACTTATGCTTTCACCATTCCTTAGCGCGTGGAGAGTCATGGAAGAAGAAAGTGCTTTAGTTTCTTTCTTGGATTTCAAATAGATTAAAAACTTTTAAGTTAAGAAACTATATGGAAACTAAATTGAACATAGTTCTAAAAGAAAGCGTCGTGCAAATTTAAAAAAAATATTTTTGATAGTTAAATATGAAATATATAAGAAAGGGGAAAATATCGTAATATATTCCTATACAACTGAGGAGAGGGGAAAGGTCAAGATATGGAACCGGTCTTCTCCCCAGATGCCGTATTCGAGCCGTACTCTGAGATTCTGAGCTCTCAAAATCGACTGTCGATTCGAGCATTTGGAAGTCGGAATTTCAAGCTAGTTTTAGTCGAAATTTTCCCCTCTTTTTTGTAGAGGAGAAAACGACAGGTTAGAGCAGTAGAATTATTGGAAGAGTGTGGAATATTTTATTCATGAACTGACTGAGGACAGAATAATCTTTCTCCGTACGGATTTAAAAAAAAAAAGAAAATAAAACACAAATTAGTGATGATGATATGAACATGGATTGCGATAAATAAATAAATAAGGTAATATTATAGGCTTTTTTACAAAAAAAAAACACTGCAAGAAATACCTTCTTTTAGCCATATGCTTTAAATTTTCCGGGTGATTTAACACTTAAATTGGATTGTCAAAGCGTTAAAATTTTTGATTTAACAATCCAAATTCCTGATTGTCAAAATTCATCACAATCATAATTCCAGATAGCAAAATAAGGTTTATTTTCACTCAGCAAAACCTTTTAATGTAAACCTAAAAAAGGTTGCAATACGGTTTACGTGTAAACCTTCTAATCTTAAAGCGAGATCTGTGACAATCTGCTCTATTCTACGCACATTACCCTAATCCAAAACCTTGTAAAACAACCTTCTATATAAAAACCTTAAATGAAGGTTGACTAAGGGTTTTCAAGCGTGAAAAAATATTTTAAAAAGCTAGTCTCAAGTGTGAAAATAATCTTAAATCTAGGTAATAATAAGGTTTCTTTTCTAGGTAATGATAAGTCTTTTATGCTCAGCTAAAATCCGCCTTGTCATGAAATTATTATAATCCTATCACTAGTGTGACGTCAGCTAAAACGTCATTATGAACCTAAGTGACCATTTTACCTTACTTTTCAAAAAAGCTTTAAAAATAATTTTAAATTATATTAGGATGAAAGGTTTGAAACTGCAATATTTTTCCTTTATTGGAAAAAGGTTTTTAGTACAAACATTTTCGCGGCAATAAAAAGGAAATTCCGACACAAGGTGGCGTAAGGTTACATGCTTTCTGGGAATAGTATTCTCGAAAATTGTAATTAAAGGCCATAATATTTTTATAATTATTATTAAGTGCGACATAGTTTTTTTTGTCTTTTCTTAACTTAGTATTATTCAATTCATGTTTGTCAACTTTTTCTAAGATTACAGTTTTTATCTTCATTGCTTGATGGCCTCACACAATCTAAGTTAATATAAATAAGTTTGGGACAATATTTTTCAGATTGTGGTACTCCTATATATCATTTAGGGGGAAATGTTTACACTTATTGCGGGAAAATCCTATCACTTGAATGAAAGTTATTCAGGAAAATACAGGATTTGTTTCAGACTCACAGCAAACCACATTTACTGCAGTTTAATTGAGTACATGGATCATACAAATAATCTGTTTTATGCCTGAGCTTTTCACAGAGATCATGAATTAATTTCACTTTTTGAAATATCTTACACTCAAGTGTCCAAGTACTTGTTTTATTTGATTTTTTATTATCATAAAAATTCCCTTAAATAAAGACTGAGACCATAAACAATGAAATTTTTATTAAGAATCTAGATTATGTTGGGAATTAAAAAAATTAATATCACTTCAACGCATTCCCATTTTCCTGTTTTATGGAATTATCAATTTGTGCTGTGAAATGCATATATAAAAAGGGTACTTTTCCTACAGAATTTTAACTTAGTACATACATTTTTTTCCCTTTTGCAATATTAATTTATATCTGGCAAGATTTAACTGTTCTATTCTATTTCAGGTTGTTGTGACGTGGAAAAAAATCACCAAGCTATTATTGTGCCAATGATGATTAATTAACTGTGATAATAGCTACCTAATTTTCTAATATAGGTTTTATAGTAATAATTTTTTTACGGCTCACCGAATCAGAAAAAAAGCGTTTTTACAGTCATTAGTGAAATTATTTGAAGTAATTACGGTACTACTTAATTTTGAGATACCGAAGAAAAAGTCTGAAATCTTTAATCTAATTTTGTATAATTAATTTATTTAGGAAAAAAAAATTTTTTTTTTTTAATAGTTTCTAGTATTGAGGAAAAAATTTAGTTCTTTATGTATTCATCTCCATATAAATTCTCTCAAATAAAGTTCGGGTCAATAATAGTTTGGCAAATATTTATAACCCTCTAGAAACGGAGTATTACGTTAATTACTAAAAAGCTCCTATATTTAAATTACTATTTCATACAAATTAATATCATGTTTCTATAATTATTCATAACATTCGCATTACGAATTATTTTGCTGATACACTTACGTCAAAACTTCTATTTTCCGTTGTTTGTTGTTCTACATTGATTCTTTTCTAATTAATAAAGCTCTTTGGTTAAAAATTAATAGTGATGTAAAAGTTTAACTCACCGAAACTGAACTTGCACATTTACATGCTTTACGCACTTTTAATCGCAACAGAGTGCTTCATTAGCAATTGGCGATCGCAACACTCGAATACGCCATCTGGGAAGAGACCGGTTTCATGCCTTTAGCCCTTCTCCTTTCCCTCTCCTCCTCTTTTCAGTTGTATAGGAATGTACTACGATATTTTCCTTTTTCTTAATATTTTTCCTTTTCATTTAATAAAAATACTTTTTAAAATTTCCGTGATACTTTTCTTTAGAACTATGCTTAAGGTAGTTTTCAGTTCCATATAAATTTCCAACTTAAAAGATTTTAATCTATATGAAAATCAAGAGAGAAACTAAAATCAAGAGAGAAACTCCTTCCTCTATGACTTTCCACACGCTAATGGGGAAAGCATGTGAAGTGTTGCCATAGGTAGAGAGTTTTGCTCTACGCCATCTGCAGCCCATTTCGATCGCCAATTGGCAAATAGTCGGGGAGAAGATTCACCCCTACTCTATGCATGGAACAGACTAGTCCACTTTTTCACTTTTCCGAAACTCTATTGAGCTCCTACTTAACTTATCTTCCCTAAAAATGAAAATTTAACTAGCTGTCCATTATACAAACGGAACGTGAAACATCTCAGAGGATAACCCGAAGAAATACAATCGCTATTTTAATTATTCCCAGAAGAGGTGCCTCCGCCAGTAAGGTAACCCAATTGATATATTCTGTTCTTTCAAGCTGAGAAATGTAGTCTTTCATCCGTTCAGTGATGCTTGACTTTGCTAATCTACAGGAAAAAATGCCTTATTAGTCAATTGTCAAACGAAGGGCACAAGGATGCTAAGACCGGCAAGCTAGCAATGAGAATATTGATATAGAAGTTGTGAAGCCTACTGCGTGTTTTTTCGCCAGTGTGCTCATCTAAAATGTTAAAGGTCAATTTACCTATTTACCCACCTCCGATTGCAGTCGTGAGAAAAAAACATGATTAATGAGTTTTTCAAGAGAAAATATAATTCTCCATTCGGGTTCTCATTATCTTTCGACAGTATTTGGAGACCCGAAAATCGCTCTTAGCTTGCCCGGTTTTAGGAGCTACACGCGGGCGAGAATTTCGCATTAACTTATTGCGTGCGAAATTTCGCAGATGTGAATACGGAGATGCAAGATAAAATAGAATTGATAAAACATATTTAACTGCAAAAAATGGCCTTACTAGATGAGTTTTTTGCTTTCACACGCTCACAAAAGAGTCATTGACTACGAAAAAAAAAACTCCTGTAAAAACGGTCCTGAACTTCCGAATTAGGGTCTCATCCGCATATGCGAAAATTTCGAGTATAGTGAAAATTGCCATTGTGATCATGGGGCCAAACGTGCTTGTCGAAATGCCAGTTAATTAATAATTTGTGCCATCGTATTATTTCACTGTGACCGTGACGTAGCCCATAGTTGACTCGTTCCAAAATTTGCAGCCGCGTGTTCGTCGTGTTGTAGCGGAGTAATAAATAATTCAGGTATGTAACATTATAGTTAATTAAAACTTTTGTACGAAGTTTATAAATTTACGTAATGTATGATTTTTTTAAGCTGCATAGCTTACTGTACCATATTAATGTTCGTAATAGTTAAGCATAAGATAAGCCTAACGCATTCTGAAGTATAGTCTGTTATTATAATTTTAACATTTCTTAGACAGAAATCTTGAAAAATTTAAGATAAATAGTCAGAGCTGACTCTTTTTATTAAATTGATTATCTCTATTAGTTTTAGTGTACCATATTAAAGTTTCGATAAGCTAAGATCCAGCTACTGCATTCACAGGTTCAGGGTTCCCACTGGTCAGGGAAAACCTGGAATTGTCAGGGAATTTTATTTCAACTCCAGAAATCAGGGAAAGTTGCTATTTTCTTACAAAAACCTGGAAAATTCCTTCATTATTCCTGGAAAAAACCTGTCTTAAAATTGTCAGTAACAATACTCAGTTATTGAGGTTCGAATTAAATAAATCTAACATCTATTACAATTATTTATTGTAAAAATTTTACATTTTAGACATACTAAAATGCTTCCTTCCTTATATAATGATATTTATTTTACACAAAAAATCTTATTCTTGGCTTAACAAATGAAAAAATCCAAATTTTCCGATGAAAAATTTCGTAGTAAAGATAAAATATGGTATGGATTTTCATTGAAATTTACCTGGAAAAGTCAGGGAATATTTTTCTGAAATTGAGTGGGAACCCTGAGGTTGTACTCTTTATGATGTTGCCCTTATTTCATTTAATTTTAATAATGTCTAATATTTATTTAGTTTAAGAGCTGAGAATAATATATATTGTATTCGTAAGTGTTTTGATAACATTACAATAATCAGGATATTTATTAGTATTGCGCATCAAATTTTTGATTAATTGCATAGTTTGTCCAAAGAAAGATTTCCCACAAGTCTAAGGTTGCCTGTTATAGAAACAAGAAATATCGCAACAAGAAATATTTCAAAGCGTAGAGCTCCACACCTTCTCATTAAGACCTGAGTCTAAAACATGCCTTAGAATCCACATTATTTGAAATGACAAAATCTTGTAACCACTGCCTTGATTCAAATAAATGAGGAGAGTTCTCTCCATTGACAGACTACGCTTTCTTGGTTTCTATTTATTCATTCAATTTAATAAGATGAAATACAAAAAAGTTGCTTATTTATTTACTCTTAGTTTCCCAAGCTTTTTTGAGTGGTTATCTTTGATCACAAATTGCAAGGCGTGGATAACTACAATCACTAAGGTGCCAAATAGATTTGAGTTAGCAAATATTATTATTTATTTTTTTTAAATTAAAAACCATACGAAGTTAGTCCTGGGGTGGTAGCTTTATCTTGTGATTTTACTATTTTTAGTTTCTCGTGAACTACTTCCCAGAAATTAATTGGTAATTATCCTGTAGTAGATCGTGATACTGAAATCTTCCTTATTTAATGTTTTGGAAAAATAGTAAAAAATGTTGACAGGTCTTCATTAACATTTTTTGGCAACCTTTCTCGTGTGTCTGGCTAACTGAAAAATACCATTCTGAGTTATGTTCATAGAAGCCCAATATCTTTATTATGATACATAAATATCAATTTTGAGTAATTACTTTTTGATTCTTTTTTTTTCCAAGTTTCTGTGTTTCACAATACACTAAAGCAGCATTTTGCTAGTTTTTCTTGCGTGTGTAACTACCACTTTCCATTTGGTGTGTAAAATTCCAATACATTTAATCTGTGCATTAAATATATCAATTTTTGACTTTCATATTGATTTCTTTTTCTAGAGGCAGTTATTGCCCCACTTTCTTATGCTTTTTAGAATCTTTTATTGTACTATAATCAGGGGTCTGTCCCGGTCAAATTTACTACCGTTTATCGGTACCTTCACAAATTCAACTTTAGGAAAACCTAGTTTCACAAAATACTTTTTCCCAAAATTTTATTTTTGTGTCTCGTAAGGAACGATTAGCCATATTTTTACTACATTGTGTTGATTTTTTTAAATATAATCTTTAATTTTCACAAATTATGTCTAAATTTTCATAAAATAGGTACCTCACAGAAAAACCTAGACAGACACCTGATAATGTAACATTTTGATAAGCTTTATTCTTGCTAATTTCATCGCATATTTAAGCACCTTTTTTCATCAAAATTATTGCATTGTTTATTTTAAATTATCATATTTGCTGCCAATATGCATGCAGCACCTAGTTAGTTGATCTGTTGTGCAAGTGGCCGTTCAATCAAAATGGGTGCCTTAAAGCATAGGCTTTTTCAGCATCTAAAAATTTTTATGGTTTAATACTTTAACTAAGATTTTGGTGCACAACCTGTGGTCTGCAGGCCACATGCGCCCCGCCATCTGTTGATATGCAGTCTGCAAGAACTTTTGAACACAATTAAAAATTTCTTTTAATTTGGTTACATTTTCTTTAATTAAAATTAATATTACTCGATAAAATGTATAAATTATTTGCATTTCCTTTCTGTAAGCTTCTATTTGGTTAGAATTTATACCCACTCCCAATAATTATTTGTATAGGTATGTATATATATTTGATAAATTAATTATTGGGAAAAATAGAAAGTTTTTTTTTTACTAAAGTGTATGTTTTTAGTTTACTATAAATTCAAATGATTAAATTCTGCAGCTTAATTTTCTGCAAATATTTTAAGTTTCCATAGTACTTATCCTACCTATCAACACGATTGGTTAAGCTTAACTGACACCAATTATAATTTGGCAGAATTTTTATAGCCCTTCTAAATGTATAGGTAGCCCTAATTGCATATTTTATACTACAACTGACTATTTTTTTTTTATATATAATTTATAGAAAAAATGTTGATGCCCAAAGCTCATCGTATAGCAATTTACGAGTACCTTTTCAAAGAAGGCGTCTTAGTAGCCAGAAAAGACTTCAATGCGCCAAAACATCCTGATTTAGAAAATGTACCTAATCTTCATGTTATCAAGGCATTACAATCTTTGAAATCAAAAGGGCTCGTGAAAGAGCAGTTTGCATGGCGTCACTATTATTGGTATTTAACGAATGAGGGTATCCAATATCTCCGTAATGTTCTCAATTTACCTCCCGAAATTGTACCTGCAACATTGAAGAGGCAAGTAAGGTCAGAAACAACCAGACAACGGCCTAGAGGTATGTTAAATTGCTATTTTTGTTTGTAGTTATTAAATGGCCTAATATACTTTTTTAGCAACTAAATATTTTACGAGAATAATCATCATGCCTTCAATAACTGTTTTTGTGTATTTTATTATATTGAATGGGCTGAAAATATTTTTAACTGAACTCGTTTCCTTTCTGAGCATAGTCTAATGAAACTTTATGTATTATATAATGATGGTAAGTGAAACACTGGTACAAGACAATTTATTATGCTTCATTTGTGTAAAAGTAAGTGCCCACCAAGCAGGGTTCAAGTTAGTTTGTTTTTTTTCTCCAAGAAGTTGAATCGACTTGTTTTCTTTAATATAAATCTGATTTCTCTTTTTTTTCTTCTTTTTTTTTTCTTTTTTTTTTTTAAGTACTGTACATATTTTTGTGAAAAAAATTTTATTAATGTAATTATAGTTTAATAGTTATTAAAAATGTATGCTTTTCAATCAAATAATGAAGCTTACTGCCCGAAAAAATGTCGTTATTTACTAAACCGGTTTAAAAAATAAAAATTTATTTTGCTGATTAATTTTTTCTTCATTTTGAAGTGACGAAAATTATGTTGCCTAGTACATTTTTACAGGGTAACAAATATTTCTGTATCGAATAACTTAATTTATTAATACAAATGAAAACCACTAAAGAAAAATACTATGTGTACTAAATTCTTATATTATTTTGCCAATTAAAATGTAACATAGCAATATCTAACAAATTTTAAAACTGCTAAGTATCAATTAAGTTTTAAATCAAATTAACATTAAATGAATTAATTTCTTTAACAGAATTATTAGTTTGAAATAATAAAAATTTAATCATCAGATGGCAAAGTATGAAATGTTCTAATTTAAGAGTAAAGAAATACCAACTCAAAAAAACCTATAAAATCACCCTTATTGACTAGAAATTCGATGCTAGTCGGTTTGTACCATTTATTTATGAGACCATAATTTTTGCTTGAAGGAGATCTTTGTTAAACTTTTTTGCTAAAAGATCTCCCATATAATTAAAATGTTGTAATTATTATTGTACTCTTTTGTTGGATTTTATAATATTCTCTTATGCAAAAAATGTAGTCTCATTTTTTAAGTTAATGAAAGCTTAATTATTGATTCCTGCCATTTTTATTTATAGCTCCAGATGCTGCTCCCAAAACTGCCAGTGACAGAGAAGGTTACAGATGGGCTCCAGGTACTGAGTTAATTTGAATTATTTTCAGGGTGTGTAGCGTTTTAAAAAAAGTGCCTTAAAGATGCTTATTTTTGATTTAAGTGTCTTGAAAGCCTTTAAAGGTGCTTTTTTTATTCGGGTTTTTAAAGGGTGCTAATTTTCTATCTTTTAAAACTGAATTTTTTTTTTTTTTCCTCTGCTATATTTAACAGAAACTAGTTATTTTATCATGATTATGTAGATTTATATGATTATGTAGATTATCATGATTATGTAGAAAATAATTTTTGAGTGCTATAAAAGTGCTTAAAAGTTGCACTACTACACACTTTTGCTTAAAAGTTGCACTACTACAAAAAGCTACACACTTTTTTCTGTTTTTTTTTTTTTTTTTTTTTAGAAAAAAATGTGCATTACATTTTTGTAAATCTTCTAGGTGGTCCTGATAAACGAGGAGATGTTGGTCTTGGTACAGAGCCCAAATTAGAATTTGTAGGTTTTTATTTTCTTAATTTTTATAAATTTTCATTTTAAGAATTATTTGTTGACTTATTTGCTTATTTTTTTAATGCGTGTAATTTCTATGTGTATTACTGTTTTATGTTTTATAAAAAAAACTTAAGGTTCAATCTCATAAACCCTTATGCTAGTGTTTTTAGGAGCTTCCTATAAGCGTGATAAGTAAATCAAGTGCATTTACCCTGGCTCCTCATTGCTCTATATTTATTTTGATAGTTGATAGAATATACCAAAAAGTTTGAAACAGTTCATGAGAACAGTTGTAGCTGTTAGCCGTGGTTTAGGCTATTTTTTTAGTGGGTCCATAGAGATCAGTGTTTGAAAAGAGGGGGGAGGGAATCAGCCAGTGAAGCAGGACTAAATTTGCTTACTTTTGAGTGATGATGCACCATGATAAAATTAAGTGTGGGTATGAGCATTTAATTTTATCTCATTAGTTCTAAACACATTAAGTTCAGAATGTGGTTTTTTTATGTTGTAAGCATTTGCTATTAAATGCTGTAGAAGTAGTATTTGTTAGTCATTCCACGCCATGTCGACTGTTGGTCATCTTTCTTTGTATTTAGTAAAATTTTTTGCTCAACATAGGTTATAAAACAAACATAATGTATGAAAGATCAGATTTTTTAAACTAATTTTTTCTAAAGCAGTACATGTCTGAAAATTTTTAATTTTTATAATTTTAACCTTAATTAATTGACCTAGAAAGAATTGATTTAATAATTGAGAATTAGTTCACTTATGGAGGTAACTTTGAAGACATTTTGTCCAGCTATTAAATTTTTAAAAAAATTCTAAGTTTTTTTTTTTTAAGGAATATTTTTATAGTTTACCCTTATGTATTTTTAAAAATGTAATTAAATTAAACAAAATATAGCTCATTGTCAAATAGTTCTCCAGTTTTGTAAATTTTATAACTCTGAAACAAATGGTTCAAAAAATCTGAAACTTTATATTTTTCATGTTGGGAGAAGTGTTTAATGGTAGTGAGGAACCTGCATGCTCTTTTTTTTTTTTTTTTAAATGAAACATCATACCATTTTATAAAGATAGACACCAATTTCAGACCGGTGCGATAACTAGTTTTTTTTGTTATTAATAGTTAAAATCGCTCAGTTAGCCCCAGCCCCTAAATCGCTGCCAGGTTTCCCGTCCGCTCTGATGGCGTCAATATATAGTACAGCCACGGCTTCTATCATGTTTTGAAACTGCGAAAGCACATGCTGCGCCGAGTATAATTTCTGAAAAATGGCTCCAAGCAAAAACTACAAGTGTTGCATTGTACCATGTGCAATAGTTCTAAGTTAAAAACTCCAAATAAATTATTTTTTAGTGTACCAAAGGGGGGGGGGTACAAATTTGGGGCAGGCCTATCGAACGTAATGGGAGAAAAAAAACTCTCAAATTGTTTCCAACTACTGCATTATACTGTTGCTAAGACCATTTTACAGTAACTAGCTTAATTATGATTTAATTCTATAAGATTGTTTTTCTGATTGATAAGCTTCTCTGATTGAATAATTCATTAAATTGAATTAAAATGCTTATGAAATGTTGTTCAGATCACTTCTTTTATTTATTTATTTATTTTATTCATTCTTCAAAATCAAAGGATTCTATTCTTAGAGAATAGTGGTGTACAGGTTTTTTTTTCTTAAAGTTAAAAAATAATTTTATCTAGGAGGAAAAATTATCAAAGTTAAAATAAAAAATAATAGGGGTTTAGCATATTTACATTTCTTCAACAAAAAAAAGAAATTTCAAGAAAATATTTTAGAAGTTAATAATAAAAAAGAATTTTTAAAAAAAAATTTATTTACCTAAAAACTTATAATTTCAGGTCATATACCATACATTCCATTCCCTCTAATTGGGATCAACTCATTAAATAAAAACTTTCAAAACAGTTCATACTTTTATATATAGACATATACATAAATAAAAATGAAGCAGTATGCATGAAGAAAATTGAATTTATTTCAAAAGTTATTGGAGGGAAAAAGTAGTTTCGACCTTTTTTTTTTCATTCCTTAATTTTATTTCATTATGCTGAATAGTGCCCACAAAAATTTTCTCAAAAGGAAAGATGCAACTGATATACATTACATGTATATTTGGACTATGTATATGACATAAACATGAAAGAAAAAAAAATTTTCAAAAGTGTAATTCAAATTAAAACGCCCTTGTAACACTTTTCTCTATTGAAAGCTTTGGTTTAACTCCTCCCGTTTGCTGAGTTACTCTACTTTAACGTCATAGCAAACCCCGCCTCATTTTGTGTCACGTGACGTTAGTTTCATTTTAGGATAATTTTAAGTTAAGTTTTTTTAAAATTCGGGTCAGTTTTTTAAATTCTGATTTGATTTGGGGGGGTTTTAAGATATAGACTATTTAAAATAATCAACATTCTGCGATTACCCGGCGCATACAGGTTCCTCATTATCTTTTAAACTTCTGTGATTTCAGAATTATTGTTTTTTTTTTGTTTTTTTTTTTTATCAATTAAAAATTCTAACTAGAGTAAGTCAGCCATCGGCTAATTTTTTTTCTGAAATGAGAACGGCGAAATCAGGAGTATTTCTTTTCTTTCTGATGAACAAGGAAAGTATCTTTAGAATATAATTCTGCAGAAAAAAATAAAGTTGCTTCTGTTTTTTTTTTTTGTTGTTTTTTTTTCACTTAATTTTATTGCTTCTACTCTTTCTTTACTCTTGTTTTATAAATATGAAGATGCAGAATATAACAGTTTTGGTTATACCTATAATTTTTTAATTAATGTTATTATAATGCTTTTCAAATTTATTATTCTGTTTTTGTCGTGAGAAAATAGTACCTTCGTTAAGTCGTGAATTTGAGTCGTTAAGTCGTGTAAAATGTAACAGATACCCTGTTTACTCTTTTGTGCCATATGTCCTTGGTTCGAGCCTCCTGCTGGCATGGTTGACTCAACCTTTCATCTTTTCAGTGGGTCGATAAAATGAGTGCCAAGCATACTTGGTGACTAAACACTAGGTTCTGCGCACGGCTGCCCGCCCAACCAGATCATCTGCTCTTGCATCCTCGATTCCCAGGGCAAGAAAATGGTGGTGGACACAGAAGGTCTTAGTCCTCTACAAATTGCTCCACTGAGTTTAGTTTTAGCAGTATATTTAATAAACATGCTGTGCCCCAAATAATTGAAATCTGGTTTGTTAATCTAAATATATTTTCATTGGATGTATAATTAATGTTAGGTTGTTTAAGTAAAGATTTAAAGATCTTACCTTAAAATGTAAAAGTTGTTATTAATTATAAAGAGAGACAGGATAATCATTAATAGAAATGTGGTAATTTCTAAGCATAGAATTATGGAATTTCTCAGGATACTTTCACTTCTAGTTTGTTGCTTTATACGTCCTTTCTATTATCTTAAACTTTTTGTGTGGTTTTGTGGAAATTTTTGAAAAATATGTATATATATATATGTGTGTGTGTGTGTTAAAACTTAACATTGACATTTTTACATAAGTTGGTCTTGCATGCTAAGCTATGGATAATTACTTTTAAAAACTGAGAGTTAATGTATTACATTTTTACTCCTTACTAATATTATAATACATATGAACAGTCAATATGGCACCTATTGTCTCTATGAAACTGTGTCGTATCACAAGTGTTTTGTAAGTTGCAACTGTTTTTATATTTTATTTTGCATAAGTCCAACCAGGTTAGGTCATATGCCTCCCTGGATTTCATTATGCTAAAGAAATATCTTTTGATCTTACTAATGATCCTTGAAATTGCTGTCTTAAATTAATATTTAAGTACATAGTATATTCAAAAGATGACAATTTGATATATTTTTTAATCTATAATTTGCTTAAAAGGATGCTGCCAGTATGAGGAACACTTCCTAGAAAATTCTATTTATTCGACGTTAGTAATTTTAAGTATGATGGGGGGGGGTTTAATAATTCTAATATTATATTATGTACGGTCAACACACTGTGTGCCGCACATTGTCTCGATAAAACTGACTCATCAAATCTCAGGTGCTTTATAAGGTGCAGCTGTATTTATATTTTGTTTTGCATAAGTCCAACCAGGTTAGGTTATATACCTCCCTGGATTTCATTATGCTAAAGAAATATCTTTTGATCTTACTAATGATCCTCGATGTTGCTGTCTTAAATTAATATTTAAGTACATAGTATGTTCAAAAGATGACAATTTGATATATTTTTAATCATTAATTTGCTTAAGAGGATGCTGCCAGTATGAGGAACAATTCCTAGAAAATTCTGTTTATTCCACGTTAGTAATTTTAAGTATATAAAAAAAAAAATCATCAGTTGTTGAGATACAAGTTGACTTAATTCTAACGTCAATTACACTTATTAGTCATAGAAATTTCAAATTTTATTCAAACTGAAATATTCAGTTCTATAACTTTGTTTTAATTTTTCCATTATTTAAACAGGGAGTAATCAATGGAGATGTCCATGAAGAGTGCCTCCACTTATGCCACATTATGTTTTGTGTATGATAGCATCCTTTTAAACAAAATTTGTGCCTAAGTCCAACCAGTATATGTTTTACATGTACCTCTCTGGATTTTATTATGCAATAGAGAATTCTTTTCTTGAAAGGTTTTTTCAGATGTTACATTTAAAAGATAAGTTACATATTATAGAGTTGTTATTTGCATTCAATTCATTGCTCGTTACTTTGTAGAATATAAATTGACATAACATGACACAATATAAAATTTCAATGGCTATTGTGAATGAATGTTTTATATTTTTATTTTCTTTTGCAGAAAGGTGGATTTGGACGTGGTCGTGCTCCTCCCCAATAATTTTATATGTATATAAAGAAAAAAAAATTAATAAAAAGTGTCTACAAAATTTTGTTTGATCTTATTTTTTGTGCAATGCAATGATTTATTTTTAGTGGCATGCAATGAAAATATATCATTGAATTTAATAATATGAAAGGTATGTATGATAATTTGTGATAGCATAAGAATATTTTCTTTAAATTAACCGCCTAGGTGTTTAGCAGAATGGTAAATTAGGTCAAGTGTTTCTCTTCAATACACTATTTTCCTATCTGATGAAACAGAAAAACTGGTTTTTCTCTACAGAGACCACTTAGGGCTAATATAAAAATTTTTTGTGTTATAGTGTTCTTCAAAGTGAAGCTATGGTTTTAAAGTGCTTATGGTATGCTATATCTCAGGGGTAACTCTTCAGGGTGAATTCTTTTTTACCTGTATAGGTACAATAATTTTAATTATAGAATCTAAAGTGAGTCATGAAGTTTCAATTGTTGAAAAAATATATTAAAATGCAAACCTGTGACGATTGGAAAATGCTATGGGGAAGTTCTCGAATAATTTGGTTGCATTTTGACGTTTTTATCATTTGTAACTCAATTGTGTTCTCTAGATATAATTGATACAGGTGACTATAGCAACCTTTTTTTTTTTTTTTTGTCTGACAAAGGTAACTTTTGAGGAAGGGGATATTTTTCTGTTCTGGGAATGTTTTTAGTGTTAATTGGGTTCACAACCGGGAGTCCGCCGATGAATTTTTTTCTTTAAAAAATAATTTGAATTGCGTATTTGATTTTTCACTTTCTAATGCGCTCAAATTCTTAATACGATGCTTGAATTTCGAATTTGAGTAATCACTTTTCGCGATGTATCTCATTTATTTCCTAGATCAATTATTAATAAGAGGAAAAATTTTTTTGAATGAATTCTGGTAATTAAAAGCATTTACTTTTCTGCAAGTGCATACTCCAAATTGAAGTAGTTGGTTATATTGCTCCGATCTGCGCGAAAAAGGATGTTTTCCTCTGGGTATATCCATGTCACAACGCAACTAGGCTTCTGCCATTGGTGAGATTGCTCTGCATTCAGTGGCAAAGATTCTTGACCTCGTGTGCATCTGCTTCATTTTCCACTATCTGAAATGGAACCGATACCTCTCTCGAATTTATGGGGGCTATCTAAACATTGCCAAATTTTATTTCTCTTGTTAATTTCGTGGCCTTGCGCTATTAGTACTATATATAGATTAGTACCATGATCTTTGAATTAACTTGACCATTCACTGAGTACATATTTTCATGTTGATCCTCTGAGCAGTCGATAATCACAAAGCTTCGTAAGCTCAAAATTTTCATCTTCCTTCTTTTAATTTAATACAGGTAAGGATTGATTTAGTTTCTTAAACGTGAATTTTTTTTTATCTGAGGGACCATCCACTAAATGCATATTGTTAGTAAACATTTATTCAGTGCTCTTAGATTGTTAAGCGTGAAGAGAGGGTCTTTGAATATTTTAAATGCAGCAAAAAATCTTAAGTTTTTCAGATTTGCCATTCAAGAATACTTATCATTTGATATAAAAAAAATTTTAATTATCACTGATTTGTTAAATATTATGAGTGTAGGAACAATATAATGGTTTACTTCCGAAAAAAATTTTTTAAGAAATATTTCGGTTATATTAAATTAATTTTTGAGTAATAACTGAGACACCCTTGATTCACTTGCTGTATGATGAAATGGTGTCTCTAGTTAAAGCATTGTTATTGCGTTTTTTAAAGAGTTCTGCTTTTCTTAGTTTGACAGGAAAGGACTTAAAAATCATTGGATGTAGAAAACACAGAAATTTGGCAAAATTCAAATTTAATAGATGTTGGAATGGATACCACAAAGGCAATGACATTCTTATCTTGTATTTAGGTGCCTGATCTTTTTACTTCTGCTCAAAAAAGATATTAATAGCATTGCCTCTTGAAAATAGGTTACTGATGAAGCTGTAACTAGATGAATGGAAGAGGTTACATGGGGGAACCAGAAGGTTTTTTTTCTGACTCAAATGAATATGCACCAATTGATGTGTTTTGGAAAAACTATTTTGTGAAGAAAGATAATTGGGGAAATATCCTCTTTTAACAAAGCTCTTTTGTGCATAACGCATGGCAATGCTGATGTTGAAAGAGGTTATAGTGTGAACAGGAAGCTACTCGACAATAGGGCAAGTTTAAATTCGCATAATGTAAATAGTTTAAGACATGTTTTCTCACATATCAACGAAATAGGCGGTTTAAATAACTTTAAAGTTGACAAAGTTATGAATTAAGTGGCTCGTGCAGCATTTAAAAATTATTCTGCTAAAAGTATTTTTTCAGGCCTATTTTCTAATTACTATAATTAGGTTGATTCAATCACATTTTGCTTACTGCTTCGAGATAAGTATTTAGACAAGTTTGTTTGATAATCATTAAAAAATAATTTTCATAATACTCAAGTAACAAAGAATTCAGACTCAATTCTGTTAGATGACTGTGGGGAGGCAAATCTGAAAGATTTAAAAAAATTTCATATTCAACGTTTTTCAAAAATGGTAAATCTGTCACTCAATCAATTTTAATACAATAATTTATATTATAACATTTAAAGGTTAATTTACGATAAGGAATATGTGAATTTTTTGATCTTAACAATTGTTTTGCTTCTATGTCAACGTTCTCCTAAAGCAGTGTTCCCCAACCTTTTTATTAACCTATTAATAATAGATTATTTTGATTTATTAATTCTAATTTAATTGTATTTAAACATGCCTTCAAAATAAATTACAGTTACACCAAAAAATAAATATAAAGTGATTTAACATACTTAAATCAATGAGTCACGATCGAGAGAGAAGACGAAGTTCTTCATTAGTTCCAATGTAAATTTCGCGCCATTATTTTTAATTTGGGGTATTCAACCTAGGAATTTAAATTCAATGAAATGGGCGGCCCGATGACATTTGATCCGGGGAACGCAGTCCTAAAGTGTAAAATCCGGGTGCGTAGCGTTTTTTTAAAGGTGCTGATTTTTGTTTATTAAAAGCCCTTAAAGATGCTTTTTTCATTGGGTGTTTTTAAAAAGTGTGTCTATTTATTCCTTTTCTAAAATGAGATTTTTTCTTTACCATGTTGATTTTCGCCACGAATTATTCTAAACGACGTTCTATTCAGCGTTTTCACAATTAATTCAACTCCAATCTATTTCGGCGTACCGTCGATCAGTAGCGTATAAAAACGCCATTCGTTTTACATGTTTGATAAAATACTTTCGAGTCCACCTGTGCGTATACTGAGCTGGATTCAGTGACATTTTTGCCCTCTCAAATGCAACTCTGCTGCATTCCGCAAGAGATTCTCAATTTCAGGCTTCATTATCTGCCCTATGGAATCGAAAAGAAAAATCTCAATCATCAAATATATACAGTAAAACTTGTGTAAGTTGACCACTTGTGGTGCATTGTTTTAGTGGTCAACTTATAGAGGGGGAGGGCTATTGTTTACTTTTTCATTTCCTATATCATGTTCCTATATATTTAAAAAATTTTTTTACTTGACTTAAAAATTTTATTTAGCAAATAACCAAATGAATATCTTAAGAAATGTGTTTAAACCTGAATGAATTTCAATTTGTTACATATACATAATTCTAATATTTAACTAACTTTTTTAAAAAATTATTTCGTTAGTTATGCATCTGAAGTGTTTAATAAAAATGATTTCTTAAAATATTCGAAAACTTTAACAAAACAAAATTATTTGAACCCTTTAAAATTTATTCTGTTATTGCTACACTTACATGCCTATCTGCTCACTATTGCAACTGGAAGAGCAACTTTTCAACTAACACACCTGTTTCATGAATGAATTAAAGAAATGGTCAAGAGCTGCCCCCCTACAGTTTGCCCAGATGGTCAACTCACAAAAGGGTTTAGATTACCTTTTTACACTATTTCACCAAACAAGTGAAATTTTAACATACATCGCAAAATGACAGAACATTTTCTGAATTTTTTTTTTTTTCTGGTCAACTTATGAGGGTTTTAGAATAGAATTTCATAATACTCCTAGACAAAATTGACTTATTTCAGTGGTCAACATACAAGATAGACAGGTGGTCAAGTTAAAAAGGTTTTGCTTCTTTATATTATATAGGAAAAATTCCGTTCTTGATAATTGAGGTCAACTTATGCAGGTGCCCAACTTGCAAGGGTGGTCAACTTGGCAGGTTTCACTGTATATAGTTTATTTGGTCAACTTTCTAGTCCATACAGCTGGGTATCAATCGAAAGAACAGTTTCGAATTTCGGTCCTGTTGATACAAAACTGAAAATTGAATTTAGTGTACAAGGGGATTCAAATGTATTTTTGTTATAGCTTGCTTTGGAAAAAAAAGTAAATGAAAATTGATTTTATATATAAAGAATGTAAGTGTTTCTTTTTTATTACATAAGATTATTGTTTTTATATTCTTGTTTTCAATAATTGAACAACATAAGAGATTGGATAAATTGCAATTTGATACATTTTATTTGTAATTATTTAATATTTACACACCAAAATTTGGGTTCTTGATAGCAATTTTCAAAATAAAAAGAGTTTTATGTTAAAATAATTCAAAAACATAATTAATGGATTTTACATGCATGTTAATTTAAAAATACTTCATATTTATAATAGGTTTTACAACGAAATTTGGGGTTTTCGATAATTGTCAAAAACTATGCAGAAGTTTTTTTAAAAAGACGAATAAAACTGCCAACTGTCAAAAACTTGCCTTATTATGATATTTTTTAAATTGCTTAAAATATTTTTCGAGTGCTTGAAAAAAGCTTATTTTTTGTTGAAAAATTTGGTTACGCACCCTGTAAAATGCTTTTTGAATTTCTGTGGTTAGCAGGTCTGGTTTATGAGATGTGCGAACTGGCTTGATATTTTAGGATTGGCAGGAATTTGTATAAAATTGTAATAAAATTTACTGGCAATTTTATCAATAAGGTTTTTCTGTAATACATAAGTTCTAAAGATCGTGTGAGCCAAAATCAATGTTAGAAAATTAAGATAACTAAAGCAAGGGTTGCGATTTTTGATTGTTTTTGCTTTCAGCTTAAGTTAAACGGATATATAAATGTAAACAGTACAATAAAAAAATTGACGTAATAAAATCTCCAGTAACCTGAAAAGCATGAATTTTTACCACTAGCATACCCTGTGCTGCGCTTTATACTTTTACCATACAAATTACTTGTATAGTTATTATAGCGATATTCAAAATTTTTCTAAATAAAATGTTGTATTCTCATAAGTATAAAACAAAACCTTACAAAAAAAAAATTGAGGGAATCTCAAACATGGATTTCCGACTCAAAAAAGGGTTGTAACCGTAATCTGAAAAATATGATTATAATAATTTCAACGAGAAAAGCCTTAATGCCAATTTCGCTTATTCTGTATATTGCTTTATCTCTGGAACTATCTAATTGAACAAAGTAAAGCTTGCTATAATAAATTTTGTTTATCCGAAGATGCTGAATATATAAAACGTAATCAGTGAAACTTCCAGGAAAGACCACTTTTGGGAGGCATGGAATTTTTCGTTTGTGTTGAAGAAAACCTGTAGGAGAGACCATCAAAACCTCTCCTAGCAAACCTCCACACCTAATACGGAAAAGCTCAAATAAGGAAACACAAAAATAAATAAATATCGAAACAAAACAAATAAGTAGATTCATGTGTGTTCAAAATATTTGTGAGTGGCTCTTATAATAGAGAGCTCTTTTTAACGGTCTCTGAAAGAGATCGACAACCTCATGTTGCGGCCAAGACGATGATTTATTTTTAGAGTTAAATTAGAAAGAACATTTTTTTTTTTTTTTAATAAAAACTAAGTATCTTAAACAAACAACCATCTTCTCATTTTTTATTAAATTAAACTCATTTTTATAATATAAAATTTAATGCAAACTTAGAGAAAACATAATTGTTTATTTATTTAAAATAGTTCTATCATTCATAATTTGTTTTTACACATAGTTATATCAGATGGGGTTATTTTTTATTAACGATAAATTTAGTTCATCGATCCGTCGATACTTTCATGACGCCAACACGGGCATTTCCGCACCATGAAAATGACTTCTGGTAAAATTAAAATCGCTTGCGAAAAATTTTGATTTCGATAACATTTTGATGTCAATGGAGGTAACCCTCAAGAACGACCCATTTCCATTAACGATCCTTTTATTTTTTGTGGAACAGAGAATGGTTGCTCTAGAGATTTTTCACTGTAAAACAAAACTTTTATATAATTCGCATTTTTTTTTATTTCTTATAGAACACTGAAAGTTTTAAACTTGTTTATTCTGTGATTAGTTTTTTTATTTGTTCAATTTTCTTTTTGTTGTTTTATTTTCATAAGCTTAAAAAGAATATTTTCATTCTAGTTTTGCTGTTACAGAGTTTTTCGGTCAGTGAGAAATTTTAAACTAAAGTTATGATAAATTTAATGCAGTATTAGACATTTTAAAGTTCTGAAGCAACTAAGTGTAAACTTTACAAATGTATTTAAATACTAAGAACTTTACTGTCGTAGATTGACATAGAAGTTTCTGCTACTATGGCTTTTAGTTATTCATGATATGCATCTATAATAATGATATTTTTATTCCTGTTGGAAAATAGTCTTTTTCATAACTTATCAAGAAAACCACTTTAAAATTTTTCTCAACCATAAAATCAGAAAAAAAAAAAACAAAAAAAACAATTAAACGTTTAGTGCATTATTATTTTATGTAAATTTACTGTCTGAATCTTTTATAACATGTTAACAGATAAAACTTATAGGTTCTAATCTGTTTTCTTATTCAACAACTTTATAATAAAATAAATTTTTAAATCATAGCTGATGTATTTATGGAAAACAAAAATTAAGATTTTTATGCCAATAATGGTCATAGGAAAAGGGAAGTCTTGGTGTACAAAGAAATTTTTCAACTAAAATATTGAGTTTTCTGGACATAATTTTTGACATCAGATAACATTTATAGTTATTGAAGAAAATCAGCAGTTATTCTCTCTACCTATTGGTCTACCTAAAAAATGGTGCATAATATCTTTTTTTTCATTTATCTAAAACACATTTTTAAAATTAAAAATGGCAAATATTATATAATTTGTCTAAATTAGGAACTCCCCTTGTCATTTGTCTGTACTATTTCAAGTAGGGGTGGGGGGTCATTGTTTAGGACAGGTTTTGGCTCGGATTGGCTAGAGAAAGAGACTCTTTTCGTTCGGTCTATTACGTTAGCCCTAGAGTGAAGAGAAGCTACCCTCCCTGAATTACACTATTCTTGTATCCGTAGCAGCATAATTTTTAGTGAGGGGAGTTATTACCATCGACAATCTGTAGTGAGGGGAGTTATTACCATAGACAATCTATAGTTCCTAGAGTATGACATCACAAAAGAGAAATCCCCACGTTTTCAAAGTAATCTTAGCATTGCATTAGAAAAAAAAAAAAAAAAAACTATAAAATGAAAAAAGAGAATGTAAAGGGTTTCACATTTCTTTTATTCACAAGATATAATACAATAAAAAGCATCCACTGTTGAACAAAGTTCCATACAAAGGAAATCTACACATACATTTTATTCAAAGCTGAAAAAACAAACTTCACAACAAATCTAATGATTTTACAAATATGAACACTTTTGATTGTTCTCGCTTCTAGAAAGTATGTTGTGTAGCAGTCAATTTATAAAGAAGAATCTTACTTTTAATAAATACATCAGTTGATAGTTATTTCATGACTGAAGGGACTATCAATTATTGCTAAGCATGCACGACTATAAAACCCCACAATGTAAAAATTTTGAAAGTTACAAAGTACGAAATTATTTTGATCACTTTATCATTTGAGAAAAGAACCACAAGTTAAACATTTGTTTCAACTTGCAGGCTTAGAAGTGGACCAATATTTGTAAATGCTGTTCAAAGAGGTGTTTTCTGAATGGTCAAACAAATGGTCAAGAATTTCTCAATTCAAATTCTAAAGGTGTTTATGGGTTTAATAGACTAATTGTTTATACACAAATTCGATTTACTTCATAACCTTGTTTTAAGAAATTAAACTTGACTTTAAAAATTGAAACTTCTGATCTAAAATTGTGGTGTAAGTTAGAAAAATCTTGCCAAAAATTCGCCATTTTAACAATAAATTATAGAAATGCATTAAAAAAAAAAAATGAAAATATACATAGCATATTTACAAAGATTGAAAAAAAAAAAAAAAAAAAAACCAGACTTTTTATACAAACATTAGATTTGCATCATAATATAACTTCTTAATATAAACAATATAATTTCACTATTAGAATATCCTAAAAATATTCTACATTATTTTAAAAATTATACCAATTTTTAGGTATGGTGATTCTATCTGAGCCAATAGACCTTAAAAATGTTTATAAAATTTTTTTATAATTTTGCTAAGTTAATTGTCAAAATAGAGTAAAAATTTTTCTTATGGTTCGATTGAGCATTCTACTAAAGAATGCTTTTTTTATGATGTTGTTAATGTTAATACATTTAAAGAATAATGATTTTTAACATAATCTTTCAGTAAAAAATACAAAAATATCACTAGCGTAAATTACTAACAAAATAAATTAAGCAGATGCTTATTAATTTTGTACTGAATAATGTTGTACATTGTTTTCATTGAATGTAATTGGGCTTTTTAGAATACAAAAAAAAGGAAAAAAAAAAACACAAGATTCTTTGTAACAATCACAAAAGGATAGTATTTTACTAGAAAAAAAAATGAATGCCAAATTCCAAAACTAACATATTAACATATATTCATACAATTTTATTAATAAAATTAATATTTGAATTATACAATTGACTAATATGAATTATAAACAGGTTGGTAATATGTTTAGACAAAGTCAAATAGACAGAGCATAGTTATTTTAACACAAATTTACTGAAGGTACTCCACAAGTTTTACTAAAAACTTTTTAATGAATTATAGCATTCAAACTACGTTTTTATTATTATATTTTGAAACAAAATTTCTTGTATGACACATATTAAAACATAATTTTAAAATTAACTGTTATGCCAGGTTGATTCTTATTTTGTAAATAATCATTCAATAACAGCTTTATATTCATTCCTATTTCTCTTTATGTTCCAAAAATCGCCATTCTTTTCAAATTTGAAATTTAATTACATTATCAGTTAAATAACAAGTCAAATTATGCACATGCTAATGTAACACTTTCCATATTATTGAAAATTTCCCTGAATGGTTTCAACATACTTAAGTAGAACTGTTGTAATACATACTATAGAAAGGATAATTTCTTCTAGTTAGGCTATCATATAAATTTATTAAAGGATAGTCAAATGTTTTAACAGTTTTAGTATCACTTTAGCAAACAGTAGATTAATTAACAATGCACTGACTGATTCAGTAACTATTTTGTAACCAAACACAACATTTCAGTAGAAAAAAAGACATACAAAAATTTAGTTTCTAATTTTTTTTTATAAACATATAAGAAATTAGTTTGAATTTATTTATTTTATAAAATTGCATATATCATTAAAATAATGATTCCATAAGAAATTTCCTTTTACTTCAATCAATTAGAAATAAGCATTAAACCAGTTATATAAATACATTATTTTGAAACTATCATTGTGATGGAAAGTTTTTTTTAAATGCATATTGTAATCAAGAGAAAAGTCTTTAAATGAAATTTTTCCCCAATGCAGTATTTTAAAAACATAATATAATGGCTACTTTGATATGCAAAATGAACAGATGACGTCAAATAGTAATTTATTTATCCTTCTTATGCTTCTTCTTCACTTTTCTTGTTCCGCATGATTCTCCATTCTGAAATAATTAGTCAATGACTCATTTAGAAAAATCATATATTTGGGGATAGATTTAGAAAATCAAATAAATTCTGCATATTTGTTGCTGAAATAAATTAATTATAGTTGCTACAACTTTCAAGTCTCTTTAACAGGGTGCGTAGCCAAATAATTTAACAAAAAACAAGCACCTTTTAAGCACTTAAAAAAATATCACAATTAGGCAGGGTCGGAAAGTTTATGACAATCGACGGTGTTATCTTGTTTTAACCGTCATGTGGAGGAGAAAAAAAAAAAAAACCTTTTGGCATTGTTTTTGACAAGTCTAAAAAATCATGGATATTTGAATCATGTAAAACAAATGGCGTTTTACGCTATGGACTGACTATCCGCCGAAATAGATTGGGGTTGAATTAATTATGAAAACGTTGAATAGAGCAATGTGAAGTGTGTCTTTTTGCATAATTCGAAGAGAAAATCAACATAGTAAAGGAAAAATTTCATTTTGAAAAAGGGAAAATTGAGCACTTTTCAAAAACACCCAATGAAAAAAGCACCTCTGAGGACTTTTAAAAAACGAAAATCGAAAATAAGCACTTTTTAAAGACGCTACGCCACCTGCTTAAAAATTGATTAATACATACCTTACCTCAAACTCAATAAGATGGCGTGACTCGATTATGTATCACACTGTATTGTTAAGCACACCGACATTTAAAGTCCACTGTTTGCATGAACTATTTATATTAACAGGAAAGTTATATTAGCTTAATGTCTTAAAAAAATATACAGTCAAAGCTTCATGTAATGATTTTTTTGTTCAAACAAAAGCCTACTTTATAGCATGAGGATAGTGCATGTAAGTGCATGAAAAAAATTTGAATATTTGCTCATGACTAATAAATGTTGGAGTAATTTTGATAAAGCCTTACATTCTTTATAAAGAATTAAGAAACTGACAAAATTAATAACAATACCACATTTTATACCAAATTTACTGCAAACAACTCTTTTATCAAATAACATCCAGAAAAATGTTAGGTCAATTTTGAGTTGAAAAGCAAGCTTCAAAAGTGTGTTTTTATCAGAATAAATATACTTTTTTCTATTGGATTCACATTTCTAATCCTAAAAATATGGTCCCAGTAATTCATTCAAGAAAACAGTAACAATTTGAATTCTTTGAATTCATTAAGTTTACTTTTACTAACCATAACTGATTAAAATATGCAAAATAGCAGAAATTTGGTCTCTTAATATCAAATCCTACCATTTAAATGTGGATATGCCAATTTTTAAACACCTAAAAATTAAATATTAAGTTTTTGTTTCATATGTAGTTTTTGTTTTCATGTAGTTTCCGTTGAGAGTAAATAGGAAATTGCATAATTTACTCAAATTTTAGTTTAACTATTGTGTGTTTATAAGTTATTTTTGATGGATGAGTTTATAAAATTAGCCACTTTTTAAAAATCAAAAGTTCTCAGAAAAGTGTTTTTAATAGATGGCAAACATAATAAAACATCAAGATAAAAAAGACTAGTTTAGGCCTCTAGAATGGTAAAGAAGAAATATTCTTACATTATCAAATAAAGATTTTTAAGCCAAATTTTACCAGATAAATATTCAATCAATATTTAAAAAACTCCACATCAAAATCAGTAATTTTTTGTCACCCATCCCTATGTAAGCTGAAGAGTATGCTTTTTATTTGGAAACTCATCTGAAATTCAAAACTTGTAGAGGCTGATGTAAAAACAAAAAAAAATAATTAGGCTTGGAAATAAAAATGCACCCTATATCCTGCAATAATCAGGTTGAACAGTAGGTGAAAGAAGCACATATTTTCAGCATTTGTATTAAGAGGATAAAAAAAATAAAGTATTTTTTACAAGTTCTTCTTTTTATATGTTTCTTTTTTAATTTTGATATTCAGGCATTATATTTTTAACTATTATTTTATGTATTTTTATATTTTGTATATAAGTTGTGCAACATTTGCTGATTTTTTTAAATATTTTATAACTGTTGTCGGACAACCGACCTTATTTTTTGGATTTACAATTACTAATGTCCAACTTTTCAGCTTTGCAATTTCCAACTCAATCCAGAAGACAAGGGAACTACTGGATCTAGTGTAGGGAGAAATTTGCGTCCTTGGAGGACTTTTTGATGGAACTAGCCCACATTTCCGTTACACAGTAAGGATTTATTGTTAGAGCAAAAATAACTGAAGCATTGTTAAAACATCTTGAACTCAAGTTCGATTTAATGCAAAACAAATATGTGACTCAAACAGAGGTGAATTGAACTCAAGTTGAGTTTAATACAAGACAAGGGAACTCCTAGATCAAGTGTGGGAGAGACTTTGTGGAGGACTTTTTGATGGAACTAACCTGCATTTGTATAACACAATGAGGAAAACCAGAAAAACCACCCACGGTTGGTCTGAAGACCTGTGATCTGTCTACCAATGAGCATATTTTACTTCAACACTTACTTTGGTTGGTGCGAGCTGGGTGCAAAATTTGTATTAACCAGTCATCGCTGGGATTCGAACATGGCTCACCTCAAGAATACGAGAATGTAACAATGTCTCACTAAAGGTAAGAGAATGCTCTACGGATTATGGTTCATGCTCTTCAAAAGGAGAAACATTTCTTCTCGCTATATCCTCCTGGAATTCTTCAAAATAAGTAGATTTGATTATAAACCGATCCTCCAACTTTAGCTTTAAAAGATTTCTAAAAATTCTCGGTTTATTATTCTCGGCATTTAAATTTACTTTTTACTTAGTATAAAAATTTAAGTAAAAAATAGAACAATTTAATGAAATTTAAAAATATTCTAGAGAACTTCCAATTAATTTATACTTACATCATATTTCTTGCCGTCATCATGCTTGTCATGCCTTCTCTTTTTTCTTGACTTTTTGTGCTTATGTTTACGACTTCTAGCCTATATTCCAGTACCCAAAAAGCATGGACCAGATAAAAAAGTAGCATCACATGGCATGAGAAGTAAAAAAATATAACATTACACATGAATTTTCCTTTAATGACTAATCTTAAGATAACAATTACATAGTTTATAAAAATTAAGAGAGGCCAGTTTAATAAAACAGTAAATTTTATGTAGCTTATACTGATAAGGAAAGTATGTAATATAGAAATGTTAGAGAGGACAGCACTCACAAGAAAGCGTTGCGAAATTTTGCTGTTGCTGTGCAATTTTACTAACTATACTGTTCTGCATTGAAAAATCAGCAAAAGCGACAAAAACATCAAAATTGACATTTTTATATATTTGGCATTGGTAAGCTTCATAATGCAAAAAAAAAAAAAATTTTTTTTAAAAATATAAATTTCTTTTTATTAGTTTCTTGAAATTTTATTTTAACGTTCATAGCATTAGCAATAGAATGAGAAAAGTTTTAAAGCCACTTTTCCCAGAATCAACCGTAGAGCTCTTGCGTTGTTTTTTTTCTAATTGCACGGCAGTATACATGTAAGTACTAATAATGCTCTATTTTATATTTGATAAGACTAGTGGCATGCAATTCACCTGCCACAATGCTATTAATTTTTTTTTTTTAAAATGATCAGATAAATAACCCTTTGTCTACACTAGCTAACTAGGTGACTATAAGTTTGGAAACACTTATGAAAAAAGTTAATAATAAATATGACTAATCAAATTCAAAATTAAGTAACACTATAGTCCAAAGCAAATTTCAAACTAATTCACAAAGAATAAGTTTTTGTTTGATAAGAAAAGAGAGAAAAAGATTTTTGATTACTATATATACTACAAAAATAAAACTTTTCAGTAAGATACAGTTCAAATATCAGACAAATTACTTTTAAATGATGTTTAATTACTTTTTGTAAACAAAAATAGCTAATTAATCCTCCTTATATGCTTTTTTAAGATTTTGAGTTTTAGAAATAACAATGAACACTATTTTCTTCAGAAAGCCTTTTTGTACTTTTAAAACTCAAAACCACAGAAGGTAAATAACACTCAAAAATATTTTTATTAAGTTTTTTACTTAAAAAAAAATATTTTTGTTAGTTTTTTCAATTAATTAACTTTTAATTCCCTTTTATGAACAAAATCCATCTAATTATTAACCCTGCTTATATGCTTTTTTAAGATTTTGAGTTCTAGCAATGATAATAAGAACACTCTTCAGAAAGTTTTTAAAATCACTAAAAGTGGATAACACTCGAGAAATATTTTTTTAAAATGAAGTTTTAAACTAAAACTAAAATTATTATTTTTTGAATTGTTAGTTTTTTCTCTCCTTCAATTAACTTTTTAATTCCCTTTTATAAACAAAAATCAGCTAATTATTAACCATCCTTATATGCTTTTTTAAGATTTTGAGTTTTAGCAATAATAATAATAACACTCTTTGGAAAGTCTTTTTATACTTATAAAACTTAAAATCACAAAAAGTAAATAACTTTCGAGATATATATATATTTTATATCAAGTTTTTAACTAAAAAAAATTTTTTTTTGGAACTGTTATTTTTTTCTCCTTTGCTTATTTTTTTTAACTTGCAGCAGAAAATTTTTTGACAGCGATGAAAATTTAGTCTCAAGCATTGCTCAGATCCATCCTTTCCCAGTCCCTCCGCAAAAGTAATCAGATTGAAAATCCCCTTCCTCTTATATGCTTCCCCTACCTGAGAGTAATGAAAAAAACCAGAGACACACATGTTCTTAAATATTAAACTTCATTACATTATAATAGAAACAACATACCTCGTCATTATCTGAGGAGCACCTAGATGAAGATGAGGATGAAGATGAACTTGAGGATGACTTAAGAAAAACAATTGTGTTAAAAATTGAAAGAAAAAATAAATAAATATTCAAAATACACAAATAAGTTAAATAAGCTTAGAAGTGATATGATGGTATGAAATTGACCATTTGTGATCTATTGCTATCTGTGGTCAACTTAAAGAGTGAAAGAGTAATTGTATTTTTCTAATCATATCTTTTATATACCATGTAATTTATGTTGATTGTGTTATTTATATATTTTTCCACACATTACAATATACAATTTAAAAATAAATTACATTTTTTACCATTCATTTTTATGACTTTAATATATTATTTGGTAAGTAGCTCACATATTCTAAGAAATAAGATTAAACTAATTAATTAAAAAAATATTTAATATTGGTAAAAAATATTTACCAACAGTTTATAAAAATTATAATTAGAAAACATAGCATTCTATTCTATCAACAGCATTTATTTGTGTTTAATTTTTTTGCTACAAAAGCCTATAATATTTGATATAGCCAATTCACAAATAAGTTTAGGTTAACATCTTATACTATTTCAATAATTCATTGAAATTTTTATTACATTGCATAATAGTATAGTAATTTTTTTCCTGTTTAATTTATGAAAGGTTTAGAGTAGTAGTCAAAAACATCACGGAAAAATTCGATTGATTTTAACAGTCAACATACAAGATAGACAGGCGATCATGTTACAAAGGTTTTGTTTTCCATTACTATATAGGATAAATTCGGTTTTTGAAAATAAAGACCAACTTAGACAAGTGGTCACCTTACAAGGGTGTTCAATTTGAAAAGTTTCACTGCTATTACTATCTTCTTTTAAATATGATTTTTATCATGAGCAAAAAACATTAAATATATCAATAAAAAGAAAAATTCTAAATTTTTGGCTATCATCATTTATAAAACTCTCTATTTTTGAATATCATCATTTATATAAATCTACCAATAAAAATAACCATCACTCACCCTCTTCTTTCTCCTTTTCTTTGCCTTTTCCTTCTGTAAAATTTAAAAATAAATAAGCAAAACTGGAAATGAATGAAAAATGTTTTTAAAATTATTACTTTTTTAAAAAACTACTTTTCAAAAATTATGAACAATGGCTTACCTCAGATTTAGAGCTTGTTCTTAGTAACTTTTCTCTGTTAATTCTTAATTCTTCTCTAAATTTCTAATAATTAACAGGAAAAAATGACTTAATTGGCTAGCAGTAAATTATTTAAAAATAGTACATCTAACACCATTTCACATTAACAAATGATTTGACAGATAAAAAAAAAAAATTACACTCTCTTAGTTTTCAAATAAGATAGATAGCATAAAAAGAATTCACACTGAAATGAAATTAAAAATTACTATTTACAATTGGAGATCATCATGAAAGAATTATGTCACATTTTTCAGAATTAGATAAAAGTACAGTTTTATTTTATTAGTATTTTTTTAAAAATCTACACAGATTACAAATTTTTTTTATTAAAAAACAACATTATTTAAAAATTGACAAAATATTTTAATTTCTTATCTCAATATTTTTAGTTAGCTATTACATGCAGGGTCCAATTAAGAAAAATTAAGGGTCGAATTCCCTCTCTTCATTTCTCTCTGAACTCACATATTTCAAAGAAAATGAATTACATGCAAATCTAAAGGTTTATGAACAATAACAGTAATGGTCTTAAATGAGATATGCATAACATTTTTCTAGCAGTGGGCCTTAAAAACTAAAAAATTCTATACTTATGTGTCAAACATAAGTTAATATAAAACTGTACTGGTAAAATAAAAAGTGTGTCTTGATCCTAATTGAAAATAGCATGCATCTATATGGAAAGTCCTAATCATAATTATATGTATAATTTGTAGGTAGTTACATTTCCCTGCAAACACTGAACTCATGGCTATTAATAAAAAATTTTTAAAAAAAATGGTCTAGTCCTGCACTAAAACAATAAGTAAATAAAAGAGCAAGATAACCAGTAAAAAAAGAAGAAAAATAAAGACCTTTTCGCTTAATTGCTTCATTAAAAATATTTTATAAATTTTTTTATAACTTAGACACTTAAGAATAATAATTAAAACTGTACAGGGACCCAGTCAGAAACTTTGGGGGTCAGTTTTGGCCAGCGGTACACAAGTTGTGCATCTCTTTCTGTTTTTATTTCTATAAGTTATATATGTCAAAGAAGCTTAAAATCGATCCACAGAACTTTTAATTAAATTTTTAAAAGAGATGCATTATTAGTTACTTAAAATAAAAAGATTATATATTTAAAAATAATAATTCTAAAATGTGTGAATGCAAAAAAACTGTATAAGCAATAAACATAGCAAAATCTATAAATATCAATTTTAAAAAAAATGAATACTATTTACTATGATGAAAAAATAATTTATCACAACAATGGAACTATCTCTGGAATATTTTATGTAATATTAAATTTAAAAAATAAAATGAAATAAATTTCAAATTTTCTACAAAAGGAATTGGAAACTTAAAACTTATCTTCCATTCCACTCTTTAAATCATGATAAATGAACAAGAACATTTTAAGTAAATTATTTTACGTTGTATGCATAATCAAAAGAAACAATTGTAAAAAGTAACAATAATAGGAGAAAAAAAATGGTACAAAAATTATATCTTTTACAATAATTTTTATCTCTTAATTTCAATTTTAACTATGATTACCTCATTCATCTTTGTTTCCCAGGCAGCAAGAGTATGTGAGCCTTCTTTTTTCTTTTCAATTATTTGTTTTACTTCTTCCCTAAAAAACAATATTCACATTTCAATGAAAAAGATATTTTTACAATGCTTGGGAAATATCACTGGTACCAATATATTTAGAGATAGTGAAACAGTTTTATAAAGTATTCTTGTATAAATTGATAAACAGGAAATACTGTACAACACTGAAATTGTCAATAATGGGAATCATGAATTTCGTAAAATTCTTAATAGATATATCAAGGTTATAGCCATATAAATTTTTTCAAGAAGGAACCTCCCAAATATGGTATTTGTCAAACTTTTTTCTCTATAGAAAAATATGAAATCTTTTATTAAATATTGCACAGCAATGTTTAAAAAGCATATATATATATATATATATATATATATATTCCATGTAAATACTTGACCTTAACTTAATGATAATAATCAACAATCTAATCAACTGTAACTTTTATATATTAATAATAAATATTGCTAAAATATGTCAGCAGTAAATCCTTCTTTATCAGTTGTTTATTTAAAAAACTGTTACTGTAATCTATTCTAACATTAAGCTCTGCATTGGGTTTAGTTTTGTTCACCTCTTATAGTACCATGTTTCAAGACAGCTACGTCAGAGTCAAATTAGCTATTTTTGCAAGAAATAAAACATCATATCCTTTGTTAAGGTTATTTAAAAGCTGAGTTAAACTTTTTTTTTCTTAAAGTTTTTCAGACATTTTAAAAAGCATAATAAAAAAATTTTATTAATAAAATAAATACATTTGAACTATACAATTGCTGATATGGAGGAGAGTTTTGAGGGCTCCATGAAAACTGTGCACAAATCCTCCGATTTATTCACTTATAAGGAAAAACGCATGAGAAAATATTTTGTGGCCTGGCGTCCTGAGAATAAACACAAAAGTCTAAGAGTTTTCTTTCTTTCTCTATTTATTATAATTATTATTTTTTTGAAAATCTGAATATGCAATGCGGGGTAAATAAAATACAACTTTGTTTATTTTATTTTCCAAAAATTTAAAAAAAATCAATATTTATTAAAACGGATAAAATAGGAAAAGGTGATGTTAGGAAGGCTGATATCCAATAAAATTAATGAAAGAGAAGATTCCTTACTTTTTTTTAATTTTAAAGATTTTAAACAAAAGAATAATTTATATTTCTAGTACAAATAAAAAAAGTTGATACCAGGAAGGTCGATCTCGATTTAGATAATCCCTAATAGATGGCCCTCCAGAAGTAACAGGCCCTCTTGCTCTAGCCATTGCTATAGGATTCATAAATGCCTGGAAGTAAAGAAAAATAATTATAAATATACTTATTTACTTAAACCTAAAAATAAACAGACATCCATGAGTAATTCTGTTAAAAAGTTAAACCTCACAAAACAGCATAAAATTCCAGAAACATGCTTTCAAAATTATGAAATAACCAAAATTACAAATTAAATTATGCATTAAATGAAATAAAAGATTTCATAAACATGTTTAGTTATTTCATTTTAAATTGTTTGACTCTTTGTGTTGGTTGTTTCAAACTGCCATAATTAATTTAACTCTCAAATTGGAATAACTAATACAGTAAAACCTCAACTAATCAATTTTCATTGGATCATTCATTGCCAACAATAGATAAAGAAAAACTACAAATAATGCTCAATATTTAAATTAGTTTGAAAATTATGAAAAGTAACAAAGAATTAATAAACTTTAAAAGTAATTAAAAATTTAAACTGAAAAATTAGGTACAAATTGCAAAAGTATTTACAAACCATTTAATTCTTAAAAATATTAAAAAGTTTGATTTCCACACATTTTCTTCCTCTCTAATGCAAATAATAAATTTTTAAAATTTGTAATAGATTGCTGTTCTTTTTCGGTAAGTTCATGTGACTACAGAAAGATCCTCATTATTTCAAAAACTTTTTGTGTATCAGAGTAAAATCCGGAAAATTTTATGAGCAAAAACTCAATATCAAGATAATTATTTATATACTAAATATGTTTAATATAATATTTTGATACAATCCTTTCTGGCATATAGGTTGTGGTTTTGCCATTTTCATGGATATTATTTTCTACCTGAGGTTTCTGCAACCATTTCCTCTAGTGACATCACACTACAAGTTGCAACATTTTCATTTATTCATGCAAAAAAACATCAAAAATGATGCTAGAGGCATTGTCCCTAAACTTTTACAAAATTGTATTTTCTCTCTCTTTGTTATTATCAGGACATTCACTTTAGTATTTCAGAGAAACTCTCTCTAGACGGAAACAAGAAAAAAATTAACTGTAATAAATAAATGAGTTGTAATTTTAAAAAGAAAAAATACATATATATACATAATAAATAAATACAAAAAAACACTAAGAAAATTAAGAAAAACAATAAGTTTCATTTATTACGCATAAGCTGCAAGTAAATAGAACTCATAAAATAAGTTCAAAATGAAGATAAAACAAAGGAAAATTACAGACTAATGAAAAAAGGGGAGAAAAAAGAAAAAAAAAATAATAATAACAAAAACTGGAAGGGAAAAAAAAAGGATAGAGTTCTTTTAAAGAAATCCAGAAAATATAGATATTATCTTTTCATCAGCCCACACGATTATATCTGCACTCTTTTTTGCAGATATAATCGTGAGGGCGCTATAAAGATCAGACCCAGGCCTTGAGACAATTTTCGCTGTCCTTCCTTTTTGAGCATGGTCTTAAAGAAACACTTTCTTTAACTAAGCAATCAATTCTATATCAGTACTATGTCAGTCAATTCTTATATTCAATATAAATTCTATATCAGTACAATTTTCAGCATTTAATGTGCAACTAAAACAAAATATTCATACATATCTAGTGTCCCTTTTTCCCATTTTTATACAATGGAATGATCCGTTTACAAACGCACTTTTAGAAGAATTTATAATCCTAATAATTCAAAATATTTCATTTACATAAGTGTAAATAAAGGTAATTTATAATAAATATTGTACAGAGCAATAAATTAATTATTAGAGTTCTGAACATCCGAAGGAGCCTGAATTTTTTTTACATTTAAAATAATTATTGTTTATGAAAAATAGAAAAAAAGAATAGTCTTGGCAGTTTACACTTCCGACTGCTTATTATTACTACACCATTTCTTCCTTCTGTACAGTTATGCTTAGTTAGCCCACCAGATTTAAACATTTTTAAGATGCATTTACATTAAAAGTATGACATACAGAATCGAATTAATTTGTAGCTTCTGATTAGTTGTTTAAAATCATATGACCAAAATGACTAATGAAAGGTTCCGTCACAATAAGGTTTGATATTATTAGTGAAAGTAGACCTTAAAAAGAGGGCGCTATAAAGCTTCTTCTGCGTTGTTAAATTAACTGTAACCATCACTCTAATAAAAGCAAGGTAAACGTACTTGGAAAAATTTTATTCTCTCGAACTATCTGACGAAGTTGGTGAGCTTGAATCTGTTCTCATCGTAATTACGTATATCATATTATAACTGAACGTGGTAAATAACATTTTCCAGCTATGAGAGCTAAGGTAATACAATTATTTTTCATTAATTAAATTATGAAATATTAATTTTAAGCAAGGTTTTGTGTGATCTTCGAAGTGCTTTGTGTGTGATTCCAGGTTTTTCAAATTCTATCCTAATTCAAATTTTTTAAGTAAATTAAAGTTTTTAATCTTACTAAATTTAAGCATTACTATAAAAATAATTTTAGTATTTATATATATCTATGCTATTTTATCTGTAACTAAGCCGTTTTGCGTGAGCTCCATTTTTTTTCTATTCAGCCACGTGTGATACTGTGGCTCTGGATTGCTATATGGATAATTTCTTTTAGTTTGATTAAGAATTTATACTGTATTGTACGATTATGTTTGTTATATTTAACTATTAATCGCTTTAAGTTTTGAATCAGATGTTAATATTCTTATCAGTTTTAATACATCCGAATTCTTGAGTTAAATATTGATCGATCCCTTAAGTTTCTTTATTTTTAATTTCATAAAAGCATTTGCTCATGCTTTTTTGTTCATTGAGAGTATCCACGTGTACTTAATTGTAATAATCTATATTTGTATTAACTGATAATTCTCTTGAGAAACGTGTGTGGTTTCCGTCCCTAACATAACTAGTTAGAAATTTATTTATTATCAATACTTTTCCTTATATTTTCACGCCCGCGCGTATTAGTCATGATGCATTGCGGTTTTAAAAAGTGCCTATTTCTGATTTTCATTATTTTAAAGCCCCTTTAAGGTGCTTTGATCACTGGGTGTTTTTAAAAAATGCCTAATTTTCTAAAGAGATATTTTCTTTATGTACATTTTTGCAATGTCTGCAAAACCGTGCTTTTCACATCCTTCTATTCAGCGTTTTCTAATTCAGCCACATTCCATTAACCTGCCTACCGTCAGTCCATAGCGTATGAAAGCGCTGGTAATTTTCATGGTTGGTGGAATGCTTCCACGCTTGCATGTGCGTCTTCTGAGCAAGGAGCTCAGTGAAATTTTAGCAATCTCAAACTGGAAAATCTCTCGGTCATATAGCTGCTTATATAATTAATAGCAGAGTTCCTTGTCAGAAACTAGTTATTTTCTCCTGATCATCTAAAGTCTTTGATAATTATTCTGCTAACGATAATTGTGCATAAAAATATTCTTTGAGTACTTATAAATTACTTAAAAGGTGCTTATTTTTTTGTTGAAAGATTTTGCTTGGCACCCTGTTAGTTATTGTATCAGTCAATTTGAGGCATGATTATTATCTGCTTTTTGTCATTAGCTATTTTTCTATTCTATCTGAAATATTACATTAATATAACTAATCATTCATTCAATTTTAGTGGAGGAAGAAGCGTATGCGAAGGTTGAAGCGTAAGAGGAGGAAGATGCGTGAAAGATCCAAGTAATCTTACTTCATCAAAACGTGAGTTTTAGTGCTGAATTTTCATTACTATCCGGCAGTTTATTTTTCCTTTTAGACTCAAAATTAGTCCTAGGATTTAAGAGAACTTTTAATCCTATTTTTTAGCTATCACAATTCAGTGTAAGAAATTTTAGGACAGCAGTTTGTGATTTCTTTATGCATGTACCTTGATTTTGTGTTGTATCTTATTTTAAATTTTATGGTATGAAAATCACGGTTGAGCTTGAGTCGCTTGTAACCGGTTAAAGGTTAGAGGTGCTTTTTTTTGCTCATAGAATAATTAAATTGATTTTAATACACATGTGTACTTTATAGTTAATATGTCACCCTATCAATTTCACAGTTTTATATGGTTTGAAGATAAGCACTTTGATTTAATCATATCTGATAGTATAGCTTTATTTGTTGTGATTTTTATGCAGTTCATAGGTGATGGATGCATTTAATTTTGTTGTGATTGTTTTTTCTAATAGTAAAGTAATTTATAATTATTCTTTAAATATAATTGACAAGAAACTATCTTACATTAGGATTATGTGTGATTGAGATTATACCCCTCTAAATAAAAGATGCTGGATTGAAGCTCTTGTAGTTGACTATTGAGAAAAGTTTTTATTAACATTAGTTGAGCAGTTCGTTGGCCTTCAAATATTTTGTAATTAATGGCCAAATTTATTATTCAAAAAAATGCAAAATGTTTTTTTTTTTCTTTAAATTTAAAATGACTGAGGATTTATTAGTTTGAAGGTAAAATTTTATTATACTAGCATGCGTTAGAGATTTAAAAAAGCTTTTTATAACATGTTTAAATGCAGTATACCCCTTGTAAATTGTATTGTGTAAAATTAAGAAAAAAAAAATTAAGAAACCAATGAATAATATTTTATTCATATTTTCTTTTTATAAGTAGTTTGAGTTCAGGATGAAGATTTTGCCAAGTAACAGTAGGTCTATTTAAAAAAAAATTAACAATAATAGTTTCAGGAGTCTGTCCAGGCCAAATTTACTACTGTTTAGCTGTACCTTCACAAATTCAACTTTAGGCAAAACGGTAGTTTCAAAAATTCATTTTGGGGAAAACAGTGGTTTCACAAAGTACTTTTTCTTAAAATTTCAATTTTGTATCCCTTAGAAAACAATAAATCCTTATTTTGTCTTGATTTTTTAATATAATTTTTCACAAATTATGTCTAAATTTTCATAAAATAGGTACCTCTCAGAAAAACCTAGACAGACCCTAGACCTAGAAGATAATTAAAAAGTTAGAAATAGTTTCGTCCTGCTGAAAATGATCTTCAGGAAACGTTAAATCTTGGCCAAAAGTAACGTACAAGGAAACATTCACAGTGTTCTATGTTTCGGTGCTGATTCTCCCTTGTAGCCCTAGGGGTGAAAGTTCTTTTTATTTTGGACGGATTTCCGTCTTTAAAAAAAAACACAAGACGGAGCGGAACGGAAAATTACTATAAGTAAATTCTAAGTTCGTTTTTATTTTATGCAATAGACGAATTCAATTGGAGAAGTCCCAAACGACCGATTCATTAAAATTGATAGGTATTGATATACTGTAAAGATAGTTGTGAACATGCAATATGTTTTTAATCAGTATATCTTAATTTTATTAAGCATTGGAGGCTTAACATTTATTAAATATCAACATTTTGTTGAATATTATTTTTACTATTGAACTATGTTCAATGTATGTGAACAAATTGTGAACTATGTATGTGAACAAATTTTATTTTTGTTATTTATTAATAAAGTATTAACTTAGCTAAGTATTATTCTTTTCCTTAAAATGCTAGAACTTTATTTTATTAGAAAATTAAATGTTTGAAAAAGTTAAAGGCTTAGGTAATTTTTGCTTGAAATAATTAATAACTTGGCATTTTTTGTTTATACTCTTGAACAATAGTAGGTTCCCTAAAATAAATATGGAATTTTTTATAAGCCTTATTTGCATTTCGTGTATTTTAATTTTTATTGGAAAGTTTGTTCACAATTTTTAAGAAGAATTCATATATAATTTTTTGTTTATTTAAAATTATTGGACAGGACGTGCCCTTTTCTGATTTTAAATTTTTCAGTCTTGACAATTTTTGAAACTTTCACCCCTGTGTAGCTCGGAATTCAGATTCTATTTGCTCTCTTGCTCTACATTGCAAAACTAACATTTTCACAGTTAGACGAATTCTTAATTCATTATTTGTAAATATATGTTATTATATTTGTTATATTAAATCTATATATTAATTATATATATATTAAATTTTATATATAATATTATATTAAATATATATATTATATATCTGGAAAAACAACTGAATAGAGCTATTTTCAAATAGTTTTTTTCAACTATCCAATTATTTTAACGGTAACAGTTTTTATCTTTGCTGTATGTTAGAGGCAATATGATTGGTTAGATTCATTGATTCATAGATGTAAACAGCTATTTCATTGGTTAGAATATTTCTACATCTAGTTTAGAAACTGCACTTGCCTTTTGTTATAGATAATTGCAGGGTGCAGACAATGTTTTTGATTTTGAATGGTGATAATTTTGTAAATAAGTTGTACTTTGGTTATCCATTGTATGTCAATCTCAGCACTTTTATGTTCTTTTCTGAATTTCTACCATGCCAGTTTTATTTTGAGTGATGAATGAATATGCTTGTGATGAATTTATAAGATAGGGACAAATGACTTATCTGATTATTATCTTTATCTGAAGCTTTTTTTCCCTATAAATTTAATATTGGGCAAGTATTTACTATGTTGTGATGATGAATGTCCAAAATACTGTTTCATGTGTAAATTAATGCATTACGCTTATGCATTTACACATTTTACATGCAGTAATGTATTGATGATGATTTTAACAGATAGGGACAAATGATATTTGTGATTATTGTCTGAATCTGAAATTTGCTGCATTTGAGTATTAGGTTTTTGGATGCAATGAATAGTGATTTGGTCTGATACCTTATATGTTTATCTTGAATTTTATTTCTGTTGATTATTTCTTATTAACAGGTATTGGTACAATCTTAATTCTTGGTAATTTTAAAAGTAATTTTAAGGAAGAATTATCCATAAAAATTCGTGTAATTCGTTTCTTTTTCTAAATACAGTAGGAACCTTGTTAATGGAAGTAAAAGAGAAACAGAAAGATAACTTATAAGTTACTGTTATTAATTACTTAGTTATTAGTTACTTAACAGTAAGACTTAGTCTATAAAGAAGTGTTGTAACAAATTGCTAATGATTCAGTATTGAGTGAGCTGGTTCAAATTCTTCAATTCAATGTGTGTAAACACAATTTCTAATGTGAGAATGTAATTTTAGATTTTTTTAAATAAATCAATTTAGATTCCCCCTTCTCATTTGGCAAGATACTTGGCTCTCTGAATATTTTGCATTTTCAGTTTTCTTGGTTTTTGTCAAATTCATCTGTGGGAAATAGTTGTAATTTTATGCAAATTAGGACGTTATTAGAAGGATCTTATTTTTACACTAGTTTTGTCTACAGCAAGTGGCCTTTAAATGGTTATGAAAATTGATCCTAATCAATGCTTCTAGATAGCTGGTGTACTTGGCCCAATGATTACATTATTTCCTATTGTGTGACAGTCATGTTATTAGTTGATCTGTTTTTATTTTTCTGTGTAATTTATAATGTTGTGGCTAAATGTTTTTCTAATTATTTGTGTTATTAATTTTAGGTAACCATTATGGAACCATCTGTTCTACTGAATGACAGCTTGCATGTTGGATGTGTAGCAGGGGTCCCGTTTGTCATTTCTTTAGACATGACTTTCCAAAATTTGGAAATTAACCATCATACTTTTAATTATTGTAGCCACGTCACTGGCTTTTTTTGTTTATTAAAAGTGAAATACTGAATATGCTTTTATTTTTGTGTGTGCTTTTTTCTTAAAATTAAAGTTTTAGCATGTTAGATTCTATCCTTAGAGATTCTAGTTGGTACAGTGGTGAAGATGAATTTGCTCGTTTTTTTAAAGATGATTTTGGTCATGCCAAACCAGTGAGTAGTAAAATGTTCTATTCTTTGTGAGATCTCCCTCTGGGAACTGTGTCTATAGACTTAGGTGGTTGAAGTTTTCAAATTAGTCCTTAGAAACTCCTAAATTATTGTGTTGCATAGTTGAACTCATTAAGTCTGCTGATGAATCTGCTATCCAAGAAGGGTAGCAAAGTGATATGACTTAGCTGTCAAAATCTGATAGATTAAGAAATTGAATTGCAAGGGAGAAGGAATGAACAGCAAGTTTTTAAGTTAAATAGAGTTAATTTCATGTCAATTAATAATGCAAGCCATTTAGTTCAAAAAGTTAAATTTTTTCACTTAAATGCACCTAGTTTAAAGTTGCACTTAGCCAAAAGCACTTAGTTTAAAAGTTGTTTACTTACCTATGGTCCACTGTGTAAAATAGTTAGTGATAATGATTTTGAGTGTGAATTAAGATATGTACTACAAAAACACGTTTTTTGAGGTTAATTTTGACAAATTTTTTATTAGTAAGATTTGTTTTTGTTTTTTTTTCTAGTTATTAATTGTTGGCTTGTTCTCTCTAGTTGTAAGATACCACTCCATTATTAATAATCTTTTTCTATTTGTGTCATAAAAATTTTTTGTAACAGGCCCAATGTGTCCTTCAAATGCAAGCAGTTAACAATAGTTCTAATTTTTGTCCACATTTGGCTTCCCGAATTCAATTGTTGTCATCTTTTTAAAGTAAACACATACTAAAATTTTTGAGACTGATTATACGATCGATGTTATGCTTCTCTAACTATATGTCGAGAGAATGTCAACAATTCAGAGATTGTGCTCCGGAAGGATTCCGGCTTTTTCGCTAGCCGAGATCCGATTTGATATTACATTATTCGTTGATATTTTTTAATACATTTCGATATTTTACTATTCTGCTGAGGATAGATTAGAGAAACGCCAGTGTTCGGAGTGCCGGTTAAATGAATTCTCGGCAGTGGCGCTTTCATAGACCCAGAGTAAAAGAGTGGTCAAGGGAGACACTTTACCGCCGGAGCCGAGAGTGGAAGTTTCGCCAATGTAATTACAGGGTGTGAAGATTATCTGCCTCAAAAAATTTGTGTTCTAAATTGATAAAGACATGAAATAACTTCATTATTTTTTTTCAATAAGAAACTTCAGTTACAGTAAATGTGAAAGTTCGGATAGTTATTTGAATTTATCCTTATTATTACTTGCATGCAGGGCCCTTATAAATTCTATTTATAAGGGCCCTTATAAATTCTATTTATATACACCTGTGGAAAGCTATCATTATTTTTTATTGAGTATAAAAAATTTCTTTACGTTACATTTTGCTTTGTTGCTCAAAATCTATAAACTTAGAAACATGAAGGTGTGTAGAAAATATGCAAAGAGTTAGAAAAAAATACAATTTGATTATTAGTATTATTCTTTTTGTGACCGCAGTTGAAAAACTGACTAAATTTTGAGTTTACAACTACCCATGTTAAACTACGTAGCCTTGCAGTTTTGAACTCAATGCACAGGACAGTGGAACTGCTGGGTCAGTCAGTGTCCAAAGGTATTTATTTGTAAGGACACACTGGACTTAGTGACCCAGACAGATTTAACATGCACCAGTAACTATTTTACACATGGGTATTCTTCTGAGGGAGTCTAACTCTTAATAACTCATCTTCAAAATGTAAATGGCAATCGTAATTTTTTTGTAAAAAAATGTTTTTTCTTTTATCTGCACTGATTAATGAGAAGCAACCACGAGGGTTAGTGAGCAAAGTGAACAAGCGGCGAAGCCTTCTAGATATTTAAATTATTAGTTTTTAACGTGCATACTTTAAAAAACACACTTTGACTTCACTTATTTTAAATATAATATTACAGATAAATTATTTTTATAAAACAATGCTATTAAACTAAGTATACCAAATTAATTTAATTTTCTTCTGTACGTCTAAATAAATATTTCGATGCTATGAATTTAAAAATAGTATAAAGAAATAGACATTAAAACCTTAATTTATTATTTACATAAAAAGTTTGTAAAGTCAATAATCATTTTCTATTTTTAAACACTTCGATAAGATTTTGAAAAGATCCGAAAATGCAAAAAAGGAAAAAAAATATATGAAGTGATGAAATAACTAATGATTACATAAGAATAATTGTATTTACTTTTAATAAACATAATTTCTATCTAAATTACTTATAAATTTTAAAATTTGAGCATTTTTTTTATTAAAACTTCAGAAGGGCAGAGTTTGGCGTTATTACTTTGAAATGTTGGCGCGTTACAACATTTCGCCAAGTAGCATTTGTTTACTTTTCGTTACTAACTTGAAAAAATGCTAGTTTGTTTTAAATTTCAACTAATTATCGATATTTTTGTTGAAATAAGCAATACCTTTTTAGGTGAATATGCGATAATGTTTTCCTGAAAAAGTAATAATAATTGTAATTTGATTTATTTATTATTTCTGAAATGAATAACAATCATTATTAATTTTTATATTTTATTTAAAGCTGAAGTCTTTTTTAATTGACGTTATTTTTTTAACAATATGACATGCTAATGTTTCTTAAAGAATCTGTAATATCATGTGCTTTCCAATCTTATATTGATACTTTAGTATATACTCTTAGAATAATAGAACCTTCAGAATAACGCCAAATAAGCGAGTGGAGCCAATTTCGGTGTTTCACCTGGCAACCCCCTGGGACAAAAATACGACGGCAGCGCATGCGCTCTTGGATGTTGTCATCACTTTTTTTTTTTCAATACAGGCACTCTACATAGACCTAGTATATATTCTGGACATTTACCAAAGTGACTACGTGATTGTCTACAGTCACCAGTGGAAGTCGACAACTATCAATTCTGGTCATTCACAAATATATAAATAATTCCTTTTTTTTTTTTTTTTTTTTTTGTAATTCTCAACTGAGTAAAACTAGAGCTATTAAACTACCATGGTAAAACGTTCTTTTATTTAAAGTGATGAAATAGATTTTATCCTTGTTAAAAAAGATTGTTTACCTGTGAAAATAGGATCAAAGGGAACTTAAGTGGCTGCAGCAATTAACCCATATCAAAGCTGAAATATACACGCAATAACGACTGTACTTTTAGATCTAGTAAGCAGACAAAGAATGTTTCGTAAAAAAGGATAATATAGCCAGCTTTTCTTACCCGTTAAAGAGTTTTTAAGTATACGTAATACAAAATTATTACGTTATGTTTTCATTACATAATAACTAAGATTATACGAATTATCTTCATATTAGCAGATCACCTCAAATTAAATATTCTCTTTTATCAATTACTCGGTTTTTTTCAGAAACGGCAGATTTTTTTTAAAATTAATATTTTGCTTAAGATTATAATTACATTTTCTTTCTTATAGCCGATATATTTAATTTTGAAAATTACAAAACTGGCATCAATTTTCTTCATAAAAACAGTTATACCCAAAATACTAGGAAGAAGAGTTTAATTTCAAAATAAATATTAAAAAAATTTGAAGTGTTTTAGCAGATTTGAGAGAGTATTTGTAGAGATTTAAAGATATCCTATCAAGTCTATAAATGAAAATTATTTACAATATATTCAGAGCAGACATTTAAAATATGTATAATTCATAACTGTCAACATTGATAGGACAAAATTCCAGTATATTTTACAAAATAATATAAATCTCATAATAATTATTGAATATATTAAATATTTGAAATGTTCGATATTTTTTTTAGTCATCAAAACACAAAAACTTCATTAAACTTAGAACTGTAAAAGGTCTGCAATATTTTCCAGTTATAATTGACATTAAATAAATTTTATATGATATTTATTATGTTTACTCATAATTTTGAATATTAATATGAATTTAATTCAAAGATAATACGATTTTTTAAAAAGTTAGTTCTTTAAGTTCTTAAGTTAGTTCTTAAAAAGTTAGGTCTTTTTAGTACTCATAATTTTGAAAATTAATTCAAAGTTGTTAACAAAAAAACATTTTAGAGCAAAAAAAGTTTTTTATTGATTTCTATAAATGAGGCTTGCTTCATTATGCATTAGTAATACTTATTAAAATATTCAAGCAAGCAATAAATAGTGCAGAAATACTATTTCAATAGGGATTTTTTTTTAGGTAACCTACTCAGTTTTAGGGAATTTTTATAAATCATACTAAAACCAGAAGAATTTTTGTTAAACCAGAAGACCAGGAGAAACTGACTGAATCCAGTAGAGTTGGCAGCTACGATAATTATTAAAGGATATCTTAAAATAAAATAAAATAAAATTCTAGAAAAGTATGAGGATATGCCTCAAAAGATGTAAGAAGACAATTGAAATGATTTTAACTCAAAAAAGAGTAGCATTTTTAATGTTCAACAGTTTTGCACTCAACAAGTAAAACAAACATTTCTGCTTTGATTAAAATTACAGATGAACTGCATAAACATAAGCAATTTAAACTGCGCTGAAATTGACGCATACTAGTTTACAAAGAACTCAAGACATTCGGAGCCATTAAATAAGTGTTAATTTAATGTGTGGATATATAAATTGCACATATACAAGTAATTACTCCTACATTGGAAATATTTCATAGCTTTTTTAATACTTTCATACAACATGGATTGTACATAAAGAATGCAATTGAAAATATAGATTATATCTAAATTTAAGGATTGCAAATAAAAGGAGAGCATAAAAAATTTCAAAGATGGTTTGTCCTGAAAGCCAATTCTCAAGTAATCAGTGTCTAAGGAGGAGCACCTTTAACTGAATTATAGCAGTGTTACTCAACAAATCTATTGCAAAGGTCATTCAGAAAAAGAGTTACATCATGATGGGTGGAAATTTTGCACAAAGTTCATTATTCAAATTTTAAAGGAACAAGTCAATTTTATACAGTTATAATACGCAATTGATACACATTTAAAATATTTTAACCCTAATTTAAGCAGCCATATAACATACCTTTATTATTTTTATTAAAAATTTAAGAAAGTAAAATGTTAAATAATATAGTATATAAAAATAAAATAGTTACTTTTGTATTGGAAAAACAGTATAACACTTATAATTTAACTACTTAAAATATTTTTATACAAACAAGTTTTTTTTTTAGGTGTATTGCAGGCAAGATACAGAGTTGAGAAACACTGCTTTAACGTTACTTAAAGAATATTACAAAAGATAATAAAAAAATCAGCGACTCCTTTGCATTGTTTCTAGTCATAATAACACTAGAGATTTATTTTTTCTTTATATATATTTACATATTTTAATTTGAAGAAGAGAAATTTAAAGGGAAAAAAAAAAAACAGGAATGCTGTAACTCATCATTATCTCAATTACATTAGGAGATGAATAATTTGCAAAAAGAAAAATATATATATGTATGGAAAAATATTAAATGATCATTCTATGGAATGTAACAAAACGTTTTCACAATTTTTTTACTATAGTAAAACAATGAATATGGCATGGTTCTTACACAGAAAGGCATAATTTGAATTTTTCACAAAGATCATTAATAATTAGCGGAGTGGAACCAGCCAAACATATTTATTAAAAAATAAAGAACCAAGGATTTATAAAAACAACAAAATTCAACAATCAAACAGGTATACTTCAGATAATTGTGTAATAACCAAACATGTGTATGCATAAGACTCTGTTAGCAAATTTATTACTTAATAAATGCTGTTTATGGACCCAGAGCTGAAATTTTCCATTTTTCGATTTCTAATGAGACATATTTTATACAATCCAGTGGGATAATTTTATTGCATTTCCATTTAGTTGGAAAAACAATGCAGTACACGTAGTAGTGAGGTCTTTTTAAAACAAAATTAGAAAAATATAGCTACTTAAATAAAAGAACCTTTATATAAGAACATAAATAGTGATAAAAATTTCCACAACACTATAATAGAACATGTATAAGACCGCAGATTAACGCTTAAAAAATTATAGGGGAGAAAAAATCATTCATGCCAAACTGAGATTACAGGCTTTCACATACACAAAAAGTGTGTGGGCATGTTCTGTATATTGTTCTTTCACTATTATCTAAAGTAAAGAACATGGCAACACACAGGATGCTATGAAATAATCAGTCTCAGTATACCTTTAGAACTTTTTTTTTTTTTTTTTTTTTATCAATGACCAAATATCTTCAGATAAGTGTTATATAATATATACAAATCGTCCAATGTACATTACTTTTGAATTTTTCAAAAAAATGAAGAAAATGGTAGTTTTTTTTTTCTTTATCAATTGTCTGCTGCCTGATGTCAGCCCAGCCTATGACTTGCAGCAGCCACCACCCGATTGATTTTGGTTTTCACTCAGGTCCACTCCTCTTCGACCATCGCTTGCACCACCATTTCCAGTATTTTGGTCACTTTTCGGTAATTTTTTTGCTATAAAGTGATTAACATGATTAAACCAACATTTTGATTAAAATCAGTTTACATAAAAGCAAATAAAAAATTTGACAATAATAAAAATCTTAATATGACGTGAAATTCAAAATATAAACAAAACTTTTTTTTAATGCTGATTAAACCAATTATGAATTTACATTTTTTTTTGTTGCAAGTTCAATCTTAATAAATAAATAAAAAATTAATTTACTTTTATTTAGTTTATAATGAAGATTTTAATGTTTCATTCAAACTAAACACTCATATTATATATATATATAACATAAAAAGCTTCTATTAATCTTTTTATGTTAGTTTCTTCATTATAAAACAACTCCTAATTTATTACTAATTAATTATTCAAATCGAAGCACTATCATACTTTTAAAAAACCACATCCTGTTTCTAAATCTATTTTTGGTCCAACTATGCATAAATTTAAATAAAGACATTTTTCCCTTTAAGCTTCGTGGGAATCGTGTGATCTATTTAATAAACCAATAGTAATTTCTAAGATTTCCCTCTTTTCCCTAAATAGAGACATTTTCGGATTTTTTGCAAGATTTTCCTTACCAGAAAGACTGATCGTGAATGGAGTTAACATCACTTTTTCGCTCCCACTCAACAAAGAATGACATAATAAAAGTTAATAACAATGTTAAATAACATATTAAAATTTTAAAGTCTTAAAAAACTAATAACAATGTAAAGCTGCATTGTGCGCTGTACCAGTTTGAATTGGATTAATAATTGTTTAGTGTTTTTCATACCTCAAGTATTATAATTTTGAATTTGTTTTTGGATTGTATTTGGATAATAAAAGTTACTCTGCTTTCATTAAAATCCTGTGTCTGTTTTCCTGCTCGGTCCGACTGCATCATTTTATATATCACAGTGTATATTAAATTGATTGTAGAAGTAAAATTAAAAATTTTATTTTATTATGGTTTTTCAGAAAAATATGCTATTCACATATTGAAATTTTTTTTCCTTCTAAATGTTATATTTAATTATTGAAATTTGATTATTTGAATGCCCTTACGGAGTGGCAAAAATTCTAATTTTACTATGGATGAAAACGCTAAAAGCAATACAGATAATTCTGAAAATGAATTAAATGATAATTTACAAAAATTAAGAATGGATCAAAGTGTACAGGATAAACCAGACATACTAATCTTTGAGCCAGACATTGGTGTACAATTCGCATCCAGCCAACTTGTGAAATGATGCAGTCGGACCGAGCAGGAAAACAGATACAGGATTTTAATGAAAGCAGAGTAACTTTTATTATGTCATTCCTTGTTGAGTGGGAGCGAAAAAGTGATGTTAACTCCATTCACGATCAGTCTTTCTGGTAAGGAAAATCTTGCAAAAAATCCGAAAATGTCTCTATTTAGGGAAAAGAGGGAAATCTTAGAAATTACTATTGGTTTATTAAATAGATCACACGATTTCCACGAAGCTTAAAGGGAAAAATGTCTTTATTTAAATTTATGCATAGTTGGGCCAAAAACAGATTTAGAAACAGGATGTGGTTTTTTAAAAGTATGATAAAGTGCTTCGATTTGAAATTAATTAGTAATAAATTAGGAGTTGTTTTTAAGGAAGAAACTAACATAAAAAGATTAATAAAAGCTTTTTATGTTACATATATATATATATATATATATATATATATATATATATATATATATATATATATATATATATATATATTTGTTTTTTTTGTTTTTTTTTTTTTGATAAATTTTCTTTGAGACTTTAACAAGAAACTGGGGATAAAAATTTTGGCCAGAAGTGAAAAATTACAATGAATAATCAGTAAGTTTAATATGGATTTATTAAAAATACATAGGATATAAATATTTCAAGTTACATAAACCCACTAAATGTATTCAAACCTAAAAAAAGTAAAACGATTTATCACTAAAAAGATTTACACTATATCACTATACAGATGACAAAAATGTTAAGAACACTACAATTTACAGTTTGTGTCTTCTATAAGTTAAAATATTGGGATTTGATAGTAGTTTTGATTGCTGTAAATTAAGAAGCATTTCTTAAAACTATTTTTTACTTCAAGAAATTATTTTTATGAATTTTATTTTTTTTTCTATTACTTTTAAACACATTCTTTAACTTACTGATGGTTCAGCATTTAAAAATACTTGTTTTAACATACAGTCTTCGCCTCATAAAAAAACTAGGTTTTTCCATGTAATTAGATGGGGAACTAGTGTACTGGGGAGAAACATTCTCCTTAATTTGCCCATTAGCTAAAGCCTCAGTGGGTTAAGTGGCAATTTAAAATTTACTTTATGCCTTGTATAATGCTTGTTTTTTTCACACTTACACAAATCTATTGTTTTTACCTTAGATAACTAAATCAGTCTTACTCTATTTCAAACATATAAGCATAGCTAAAAGCAAATACTTTTTTAATTTCTATAAAAATGAACATTAACAATCTATGAAAATATTAAAGTAACATCTTTATTTCTCAATGACTGATTCAAGTTTAGTCAATCGGATTAATGTTTAGTTACATAGGGTTAAATGCCAGATGCGCATATTTTAATATAACAAAGAGCAATTGTCTTAATGATTTAAATTTTGAGTTCTGTCTAAAATACTATTATTTAAAAAGAGCAGCACATCAAATTAAAGATGATTCATGACTTCAATTCAATTACTGAATAAGATCATAGTCCAGTACAGGTCCTTGTATAAAAAACAGTGAAAAAAATGACTAAAATTTTTTAAACGGTATTAGACTTAATTAAAAATAGTTAATACCCTAGCAAAATCTTAATAACCTTATAAATATACAAGTTAAAAAATGTTTGAAGAAATCAAATATAACTTAAAATTAGACTTTAATTAACTATTATTAAAAAGAAAATACTTTAGAAATATTCTCAAATTTTTTCTAACTATTTTTTTAAAAAAAAATTTTTTTTTTTTTATTAGTGAAGACTTTTTCAGGAGTCTAAAATGTGGAGATCTGATGAAATGTTAAATAATTAATTGTTGCAAAAAGAAGTAAATAAGCAAAACTAGCTAATAACAACGCAGCTAAGCAAGGGCATTGATGAGTGATGCAAAAAAGGATCAGGTACTATAATACAGGTAAATACAAAATAACATTGTGTTTAAAGTATAAAAATTGGAAAAATGTATTGAACTGAAAAAAAAAAAAAAAAAACAACAAATAACCGTTTTGAAAAAAAAAAAAAAAAAAAAAAAAAAAAAAAGATTGGGTGAAAAAAAGTGGTATCATAGAACTAAGTGTGTAAAAAAGTAGTTTTTGAATAAATCGTTAAAAAAATATTCATTATTGAAACCTGAATTTTGTAGTCTTTACAAGATAGCATTAATCCAAAAGTATAACATCTTATTAATAACAAATGGAATGCATGAAACAACGAATGGAAAACATGGATTTACAATGGAATCGTAGTGAAGGGAACTTCAGAAAGTACTAGATCAAAAGTAAAAAAAGCAAGTCAAAATAGCATTGTATTTTTAAAAAAAAATCTGAATTAAAAAAAAACGAAGTGTAAAAGGCTGAAAAAGTAATAAAGAGGTGCATAGTAGGTGCACCGCTAAGGTGCATAGTAGCATTCTAAAGTCATCAATAAGAAACATTTTTTCGTTAACACAATGAAAACTTTTTTTTTTGAAAAATAAAAATAATAAATAAATAAAAAAAGAAAAATACAAGAATAAAAAAACTTGAACATTTCCTCAGATGTACTGTTTCCTAATAAATCTGAGCACAAATCAAAGCATACTATTTAAGAAGACACTAATGAGCATAATCTAAAACAGTGGTTACCAATCGGTGGCCCATTTGTGGCCCGCGAACTAAAATATATTAGTTGTCTTTTTAAGGACAATTTTCGTAAAAAATCTATATGGGTATATAATTTTCTTTCGTTTTAAAAAACCTAATTTCGTCGTTTCAGTGAAATTGAACATACCAACGGTGTGAATTATTTTTTTTCTCTCAGGTTTCGCATCTAAGAAAATATTTATTCAAATACAAAAATAATAGTGTACATTGCCCTTTATTTCCCCCTGTTTTTTTAAATTTATTTTGTGAATATAATTTAGCACGTGCGTATCAGAAATTTTTTTGAAGAAATTCTCCCATTTAACTTTTTGAAACCACTCATTTTGGACAAAATTATTCACATTTGTAAATTTTAAAGCGTATAAAAGAGGGAATAAATATTATGTTTTATTTAAATTCCTTGAATTGAATATTGCATGAGCGGGAAAAAAATATATAATCATTTCAGATGCTCAAGAATTTTTTGTTGTTGCTATAATTCCTAAAAAGTCAAAATTTTTTTAATTTATCACAGAATTAAATTTAAAAGAAAAAAAAATCTTGTCAATAAGTTTCTGATTAAGAGAAGATTCAAAATGATATGTAGCAAGCATTATTTTTAATGCTTGTTATTTTGCTTTTTAATGTTAAAAAAACTTTGATAAAAATCTGACAGTAATATTTAATGTTCTTTCAAACATAAAAGAGTCCTATATAAAATTTTGATTAAGCTGCGCCCCGCCATTTGACTGGTGTTTTTAATTACGGCCCCCGGCCACAAATTAAGTTGGAAACTAGATTCAAAATATTTTTATTTTATATTTATTAAAGTGCCAAAATTTAAAATTTCTTTAAATATGCAGATGAGATAAGTGAATAAGAGCTGGAAAAAATAATAGGTAGCGATGTAAGAATTAAAAAAGCACATGAAGGAGCTAAATAGATTAAATTGGTCAGAAAGAGAATTCAATGCCTATGAACAAGAGACAAAACATATTCTTGACGAACAGGCCGTCCTTGTTCAAAAGCTTGACGTTACTGAAAAAGGTAGAGAAGAAGGCATCCAATTCAGTCATGAAAAAGGCAGAGCAGAAGGTGGAAAAGAAAGGCATATTGAGGTCTTAAAAAACCTACTTAAGGCTACTCCATCAATATCATCCCTAAAATGACCGGTTTTCCTCAAGCTGAACTTGCACACTTCAAAGAATTATCCAGAAATTACAGAAATTCTTGTAATTGGTTATCCAATGTTGGATTATTTTAACAGGTTTTAGGTTTATCATTTGTGCAACTATCTGACTGGCTAATGTTAATAAGGGAAACAACACCAAGTATAGAATTAATTGTTCCTTTAACCAGCTGTTCTAATAATGGCTTCTGTGATCGCTCTACTTTTTCAACTTCACGTTTTGAACCTATGCAAGGAATTACTTTAGTTGCTTGTACCACTTCTACATTTTTGCTATTTTTCAAGACATCAAGATATTCTTTAACTGTCATACAAACTTCTTTTTATCTAGGTGGTTGTGAAATTTTTTGCTATTTTAAGTTCATATCAGCATTGATAAGTAATGGCACACTGCCTTCCACATTAATTTTAGTCCCAAAGTCATAACTATACTCTAACCATTAATCTTGATAAGACCTTAATCCAGCTCTGCTAGAAGTTTATGTTCTGCTTTAATTTCTTCTGCTTAAGTTGCTTTTCTTCTTTGGACAAATGCTACATCACTATCAAAATAAGTCATTATCATCTGTTTTATAAATTGCAACAACAAGATTATTTGTAATTAGATGGATAGGAAAATCATCTTTTATCCCAAGCACTTTGAGTTTTGATAAATCACTGAGTGTTTTGTAGCATCCAATATGAGTTAGTTCTAAAGGCATACTACTTGTAGTCGAGTGTTACTCAAACAACTGAAATTTCTTAATTATTTAAAAATGATTATTCTGTGAAAATAAAGCTTGAGATAAGCTGCGTATGATCGTTACACATTTGCCATTAACATTAACTCTACTCTTCAAAAGGTAAATAAAGACATTGTCTCACTGGTTTGATGGAATATACGGATTTTGATATGTGTGAAAACACTTTTTGTTGCTTCTTGTTATGGTATAGCGACTGGATTTGTTTTGGGGAAAAATTCCTTGGATTCCAAGAGGCTTCCTGCTGCTGTGTCTAAAACTTTATCATCTTGCCTGTTCTTCCTTTGGTTAATACTGTTCTTTGCTTTCGGGTTTTTTTCTTAAATTTAGAATCACTTTGCTGTAAATTATCTAAGCTTTGTTCTTGCTCCGTCATACCGGATGAACTACTCGTATTAAGACTGGCATTGGTTGTTTTTTTTCTTTTTCTCTCTCTAACGTTTTGTTCATCTAAGTAAGTAGTAAAAGCTGTTCTAACTTTTTTATATAATATATCAAGTATTGTATTCGATGGGTGATCTTTCATAAGATTATTTAAATAATTTGTTTTGTTTCCTGCCTTATCAAAACAAAGATCATGCAATTTTTTAAAGGTAGGACAAATATGAATTCCTACTCCATGAAATATCTTAGATAAATTTGTTGGCGTAAAAAGCTTTTTCTCAGCGAAGAAGTGATTCAAATAATTTTTTTTATTAAAACAAGATTTATGAAAATGTCTTAAAATAGAAGCAGCATTATTTCCTGCCATGGATAATATATCAGATAAATTACTTGGTGCAAAACCTGCTTGATAGAAATCATCTAAAAACTGTGATTTGTTTCCTGCCTCATCAAAACAAACATAATGGAAATCTTTTAAAGCAGAACACATATTAGCTCTTGCTCCATGCAATATATTACATAAATTGCTCGATGTAAAACCTTCCGTCTCACTTAAGAAATGATTTAAATACTTTTTTGTTTCCTCTATAAAACAAAAATTATGAAATTCTTTTAAATTATCTGTTGCACCACTCAGTATATTGCATAAAGCACCAGGACTAAAACCTGCACTATAAAAATTTTCTAAAAGCTTTGTCTTTTTCCTTTTCTTATTAAAACAAGCACTATGAAATCTTTTTAAAGTAGAAGAAGCGAGAGCTCTTGTTCCACATAATGCACAGGATAAGTTACTTGGCTTAAAACCTGCGTCATAGAAATCGTCTAAAAGCTCTGTTGTTTGTCCTTTGTCATTAAAACAAACACTATGCAACTTTTCAAAAGCATCTTTCGCATTAGATCCCGCACCACCTAACATACTAGATAAATTGACCAGCGTAAATCTTCTTTTCCCATCTTTTTTTGAAGTAAAATGCTTTAAATGCTGTGCTTTATTTCCTTTTTCGTCAAACCAAAGATCATATAAGCCTTTAAAAGCTTTTGCAGCACTAGCTCCTGCTCCATGTAAAATACTCGATATGTTAGCTAGGTTTATTTCCTCCTTTTCCAGAACAATTAAATATTGTGTTTTATTTCCTTCCTCGTCAAACCAAAGATCATATAACTCTTTAAAAGCTGATGCAGCATTAGCTCCTGCTCCATTCAAAATAATGGTCATATTATGTAGGTTTATCCCTTGCTTTTCTAGAGTTTTCAAACATTGTGCTTTATTTCCTTTTTCAAACCAAAGATTATATAACTCTTCAAAAGCTGTTGCAGCATTAGCTCCTGCTCCATTTAAAATACTGGACATATTATGTAGGTTTATCCCTTGTTCTTCTAGAGTTTTTAAACATTGTGCTTTATTCCCTTCACCATCAAACCAAAGATCATACAAGTCTTTAAAAGCTTTTGTAGCATTAGTTCCTGATCCACTTAAAATACTGGACATAGTAGCTAAATTTATTCCTCCTTTTTCTAGAGTTTTTAAACATAGAGTTCTATTACCCTGCTCATCAAGAAAAGTATCATGCAGTTCTTTAAAACCCTTTGCAGCATTAGTTCCAGATCCGTGCAAAATACTGGATATATTAGCTAGGTATATTTCCTCTTTTTCTAGAGCTTTTAAAAACTGTGTTTTATTTCCGTCCTTGTCAAACCAAAGATCATATAACTCTTTAAAAGCCTTTACAGCATTAGCTCCTGATCCATGTAAAATACTTGATATGGTTGTTAGGTTTATTTCCTCTTTTTCTAGAACTTTCAAATATTCTGTTCTATTTCCCAGCTTATCAAAAAAAGTATTATGTAGTTCTTTAAAAGCCTTTGCAGCATTAGTTCCTGCTCCATTCAAAATACTGGACATATTAGATAGATTTAGTCCTTCTTCTAGAGTTTTCAAATATTGTGTCTTATTTCCTTCATCAAACCAAAGATCATATAAGTTTTTAAAAGCTTTTGCAGCATTAATCCCTGTTCCACCTAAAATACTGGACATATTATGTAGGTTTATCCCTTGTTCTTCTAGAGTTTTTAAACATTGTGCTTTATTTCCTTGTTTATCAAACCAAAGATCATATAAGTCTTTAAAAGCTTTTGCAGCATTAGCCCCTGCTCCACCTAAAATATTGGACATATTAGGTAGATTTATTCCTTGTTCTTCCAGAGTTTTTAAATACTGAGTTTTATATTCTTCTCCATCAAACCAAAGATCATATAAGTTTTTAAAAGCTTTTGCAGCATTAGCCCCTGCTCCACCTAAAATATTGGACATATTAGGTAGGTTTATTTTTTCTTCTTCTAGAGTTATTAAATGCTGAGTTTTATTTCCTTCTCCATCAAACCAAAGATCATATAAGTCTTTAAAAGCTCTTGCAGCATTAACTCTTGCTCCACTTAAAATGCTGGACATATTAGCTAGGTTAATTCCTTCTTTTTCTAAAGCTTTTAAATACTTGATTTTATTTCCTTTTTTATCAAACCAAAGATCATATAAGTCTTTAAAAGCTTTTTTAGCATTAGGTCCCGCTCCATGCAAAATACTGGATATACTAGCTAAACTTATTCTCTCTTCTTCTAGAGCTTTTAAGTACTGTGTTTTATCCCCTTTTGTATCAAACCAAAGATCATATAAATCTTTAAAAGCTTTTTTAGCATTAGATCCCGCTCCACCTAAAATACTAGATATATTGGCAAGATTTATTCCTTCTTTTTCTAGAATTTTTAGATATTGAGTTTTATTTCCTTTTGTATCAAACCACAGATAGTATAAATCTTTAAAAGTTTGTGAAGCTTTAGCTCTTACTCCATGCAAAATACTGGACACATTAGCAAGATTTATTCCTTCTTTTTCTAGAGTTTTTAAATATTGAGTTTTATTTCCTTTTGTATCAAACCACAGATCATACAAGTCTTTAAAAGCTTTTGCAGCATTAGATCTTACTCCATGCAAAATGCTAGACATGTTAGCGAGATTTATTCCTTCTTTTTCTAGAATTTTTAGATATTTAGTTTTATTTCCTTCTCTGTCAAACCAAAGATCATATAAGTCTTTAAAAGCTTTTGCAGCATTAGCCCCTGCTCCACCTAAAATACTGGACATAGTAGGTAAGTTTATTCCTTCTTTTTCGAGAGTTTTTAAATACTTTGTTTTGTTTCCTCTTTCATCAAACCAAACATCATACAAATCTTTGAAAGCTTTTGCAGCATTAACTCTTGCTCCACATAAAATGCTGGACATATTAGGTAGGCTTATTCCTTCTTTTTCGAGAGTTTTTAAATACTTTGTTTTGTTTCCTCTTTCATCAAACCAAACATCATACAAATCTTTGAAAGCTTTTGCAGCATTAACTCTTGTTCCACTTAAAATGCTGGACATGTTAGGTAGATTTATTCTTTCTTTTTCGAGAGTTTTTAAATATTGTGTTTTCTTTCTTTTTTCATCAAACCAAAGATCATATAAGTCTTTGAAAGCTTTTGCAGCATTAGCACCTGATCCATTCAAAATACTGGATACATTAGATAGATTTATTCCTTGTTCTTCCAGAGCTTTTAAGTACTGAGTTTTATTTCCTTCATTATCAAACCAAAGATCATATAATTCTTTAAAAGCCTTTGTAGCATTAGCCTTTGCTCCACTTAAAATACTAGACATTCTAGCTAGATTTATTCCTTGTTTTTTCAAAGCTTCTAGATGTTTTATTCCTTCTTCGTTAGTTAAAAAATCTAAGAGATGATCAAATGCAAATGTTCCTTCTTTTCCAGCCACACTTTTAATAAATTTAATTAATTCATTCGACAAATCCAATCTAGATTCATCTTGTAAATTACTAGGAAATCCTGAATCTTCATTATTAGTAAAATTGATATCCATGTGTGCCCTTTGTGGTGCATTAGTACTGTCGTCTGTAACAGAACGCTTACGTTTTCTACTCCTTTTACAATTTTCCTTACTCAGACTCCCCGAATGACCAGTTTGTTTGTGTGAAGACTTTTCAAAATTTTGAGATGGTGCTGAAGTTTCTTTACCTAACAAAAAAGTCTCTCATTGTTTTAATTAATTGCAGGGTATCCAGAAAAATAGCAAAGCAAAGTTATTATTTTATGACCAATAACATTATTTTACATGACACATATTTTTACATATAAGTTAACAACAAGGACAATTTTGCTTAACAAAAAATAGCAAGAGTGAGAAGAGTTTGTTTTGGACTACCACTTGTTCTGTTTTAATTTTTCTACATAGTTATTTTACTATACCTTAAAAGCAACTATTTTAGAGTACTTTGGTCACATTTATTTACGAACTAACATATCCTCGTTGAAAAAACTTCAAGATATAAAATCTGTAAAAAAGATCCAGTCTCAAAAGGATAGGCTGAACGGGAAAGATCAGACGGGGATCAGAAAGACTAGACGGGGATGAGAGAAAGATCACTTTGATGCTTTTCTCTCATTCATAAATGCTTACTATGGATTAGCCGATTAAGTAAGAGAGATAATAAACATACTAGCTTTTCGGAGCGATTCGGAAGTGGTTTTCTATCATCATTACCTTTTGTCGAATTTCATCCTTTTCATTGATTATGATATGTAGTTAGAACTCATAAAACCACCCACAAGATTTCTTGCTTAATTTTGTAATTCCAGCATAAACTTTAATTTTGTAAATTCTTCTCGCATGAAAAACAGCGATCGAAGTTGAATCAACACAGTGGATACCAGTTATGTTTGCTTGCTAAAATAAACATTGCAGCAAAATACCACATTGTGCTAAATACCACAGGAACCGAGATTATAGAGTAATATACCTATTATAAGAAGATAGCTTGGGAAAGTCTAACCAAATAGCAAGTTTAAGTAACATATGTAAAATGATTTAATGTTTTCAGATCTAGATTGCTAATACAATAAGATTATTGTTATAATTTCAGACTAAGTTATTTCAGGTACTCTTGTAAGTTTTTTACCATTTAGCACTTTCAAAATTCGCATCTATTATTTTGCAATAATTCTGTTACATTTTTATTGATTGGTTCACCCTATTTCTCTCTGCTCTCTTTCTAATCCATAGTTTGCTTTATAATAGGGGTGCACAACCTGCGGCAACAATCTGAACAAAATGAAAAGAAAGAAAAATGAAAAGAAAAAAACATCTTAAATTTAAAATTTAAGCATTTACGTTTTTGATGCACCCAATCTGAATCAATGTAGTTCCACTATCGTTTTTTTTAAACATTTTTTTTTTAGGGTTAATGCTATGTATTTAGCATAGTTTTGAAAATCCCAATATTTTTAATACATTATTAAGATAAACGAATTTCGAATTTTGGTTATCACTTTTGACGCTTTTTGATAGTTATTGCTACCCATTTTTTCGTAGTTTCTGAAATCCTGATTTTTGAAAGTTATGAAGCTCTTTATTTGCGCAAACTTCATGACAAATCTAAATGATTTTTGATCCCTTTTTCGGCAGTTATTGCTACGCATTTCTGAATGGTTTTTAAAATGTAAATATTTTAGATATTATTACAAATCGCAAGTGAAGAATCGCTCATTTAGATAACCATTTTTTTTTACGTGGTTTATTTACTCCGATTTTATCACAAATCAAATTATTTTTCAATCGCTATTTTGTAAAATTATTGTTAGCCATTCCTACAAGGTTTTGATAGTCCCGTTCTTTTTTTATACGCTACTGCGATACTTTATATTTCGAATCCTGCATTTAAATACATCACTTTTTGACGTGTTTTACTTACACCTATTTCATCTTAAATATAAAAGGATTTCGATATATTTTTTATTAGTTATTACAATGTTTTTTCCCGTAATTGCAAAAAATTCTGATATTTTTAACTCTATAGTTTGACAGCAGGCGAGTTTTGAATCGCCATGCATAGATCGCCACAATTTTGAATATCCTGATATTTTAACACAATATTACAACTCGTGAAATTCGATTCCATTTTTTTTTTCGTAATTTAAAAAGTAATTACGCACCTTAGCCGAATCGACACCTTCCGAAGAGATTTTTAAAAAAAAGCTCTTTTGCAAAAAAATAATTCAAAGCATGCGTATCAGGGGTCTGTTTAGAGGAAATTTGGGTCTGTTAACGGACCCTTCACAAAATACCTTTTCATAAAAACGGACCCTTCACAAAATATCTTTTCATAAAAACGGACCCTTCACAAAATATTTAACTTAAAAACGGACCCTTCACAAAATAATTTATCTTTTAATCGGACCCTTCACAAATTTGTTTATCTTCATTATTGTTTTGTTAATCGATTAAACCCTTCCCAGGAAGGGGGGGGGAGCAGAAAGACAGATGTAAACGAACTAAATTTTGTCTTCGGCAGACGCACCTTCCTTTATTCGTCCGAAATGAATATTCTACGCTCAGCAGTATAGGCTAAATACCAAATATTTGTATGTTGCATCGCTAATTTAGTAGCTGCAATTGCTGTTTATTTTTTAAAATTTAATTTTTTTAATTATAATTTTACAGTGTTGTGCATAATCTTGTATGTCTTTACAATTTAAAAACTCATTGAAAAAGTTTTTTTGCAATAACGGACCCTATTAGCACAAATTCACAAAAGCGGACCCTGGTTGAAAGAATGTGACTTAACCTTTATTTTATATTCACAAATTATGAGTAATTTTTTCACAATTTTACAAAAACGGACCTTTCACAAAATGTCTAGACAGACCCCTGCGTATATTTGTTTAGTCCCATGAACGCGTGCAAGTTTAACAACACACATCCAACCTATTCTTTTTGTTATCACATGATTTAAAAATCAAATCACATATCGCAATTGGTATTTACAAGTTTGAAAAATCAAACATTTGGATTCTTCTCGCAATTTAAAAAGGCCCACATCGTTACTCGTATTTACGGGATTTAAAAATTGCACATCGCATTTTGTATTAATATTAAAAATCATCCATCGAGATTTGTATTCACGAGATTTTAAATCACATATTGCAATTCGTGTTCTGGCACTTAAAAAAAATCGCACATTGTTACTCTTCTCGCAATTCAAAAATCATTTACCACGATTCATATTCACACGTTTTAAAAATCATACGTCGTGAGTCATCTTCTAACAATTTAAAGACCGCACATCTCGATTTGTATTCACGCAATTTGTAACCCACGCATCACGTTTTTTATTTGCGCAATTTAAAAAATCACACACAGCAATTCTTATTAAGGCCATTTAAAAATAACACATCGTTATTTGTATTCACACAATTTAAAAATCAGGAAAGGAAGAACACCATATGGGACAGATTCCAAATCTAATTAAGTTTAATACTACCCACAATAACTGCTACGGTTGGAAGACTCTTTTCCAGAATGAATTTAGCCTGTTCAAAATTACAGAGCAGTCTTTAAACAAAATAATTAAATTTTCACTTAATGGCTCGAAAAAGCTATCACATGATCAGATAGATTAAATTATCACAATATATAAAAATTTTGCAAATTACAGGATAACCAATAAGAAATTTTTTAAACCATTTTCTACAAACTTAGACCATTTTATATCATTATGGTGGGAAATGATTTGTATATTTATTATTAAATTCTATCTGTATAACAATGTAATCACGATAATCTTTGTAAGGTAATGTAAATTTTAATTAATTGTTAATTATATTTGTGTATGAATTGAAAATAGTGTTGTGTTAAAAAATTTTTTGTCATAAAAAGTTGTAAACAAGTATCTTAATAGCTTTTTATTATTACGGAAAACAGTTTCTTTAAAATTTATGTTTTTTTTTCTTCCCTCTCTGCCTCTTATAATTAATTCAAAATAAATGTTATAAAGTTAAATCTTATTTTCCGTTGAAGGGGTTTTGTCATTTTTAACCTTAAAATTTTCTTTAAATCAGAGTATTTAACTTGCATTTATTTTAATAACTAGAATATTAATTTATTTTTAAATTTAATTCTATGAACAAATTTTTTAATGTTAAAATTTATGTTAAAATAGACTTTTGTACTATGTAATATGATATAAAAAAAACATGAATTTTCCCATAGTTCCCTAGATTATTTTTAAATTAAATTCTATGAACAAGTTTATTTTTAATGCTAAAATTTATGCTTAAATTGACTTTTGTAATATGTAGTATGATTAAAAAAAAAAAAAACATGAATTTTCCCATAGTTTTTTTTTACTTCAATTTATAAAAAAAAAAAATTAAAAAAATTCTGATTCTGTTTTTTCCCCTAAGTAATCAGTTTTGCAGTTTCTAATTTTAAGCATTTAAAAGTATTTAATTTTATGCAAACATATTACAAGGTTAACTGCCAAAAAGAATTTAGTGCCCAGAACAATGATGTTTATATAACGATTACTACCTACAATTGCTGTCCATATATCTGTCTAAATACTTTGGCTTGCGGCCCTTCAATTGTCAATCTACTGTGAATGTGGCCCTTCACTCAAAAAGGCTGTGCACCCCTACTTTATAAGTAAAAAAGGGAAACTTAAAACTAGAAAAAGGAGTTTTAGAAATAATGATCATGTTTAAAGATCTGCTACATTTTCTACAAAAACATAATGTAGAAGCAAAAGGCAAGTATGGAATCCACTATTTGCTACACTGCTTTAGAGCTGAATTTCTACACAATGCTGAACATTTTGTTGGGGTAGTAAATCCTTATTGCACAAAACAGTGACAGCAACCGAAATTTTAAGAAATAAGTAAGGAAAATAGTAATTTTTTTTTTTTTAAATATAAGAAAATAGGAGTGTTTGAAAACAGATAAAAACTTGACTGTAACTTAAAAATTTTTAAGAATATTAACTTAAATCATAAAAAATATTTATTTCCCTACACACCCAATATAAATTTTAAAAAAATAAGAAAATTTTTGATCTTTTCAGCAATTTTATAAGTAAGACAAGATATTTTGCTTTCATTGAGGCTTTAACAATATAATTATGATGCATAATATAACATTTGTATAAACAATATATTTATAAGAAATTGCAAAGAAGCTGATAGACTAAAAAGAATTCAAGTCCTGCTACCTTCCGCCCCCTCCCCACACCCCATTCAAAAGGAATGAATTGAAAAAACAGGTGCAATTGCAATATTTGACCTTGAGTCATTCCGTTTGATTGGCTGTCATTATGCTCAAAGGGGGAATTGCAGAAATGACAGATGATTTTAAAAAAATAAGAAATAGTTGAAAATAACAAGAAAAAAAACGAAGGGGTGCTGAAATAGGAAAAGTGGGAGGTTTGTGGTCCCTGATAAAATATTATGCAAGGAGTAAACATGTGCAACAAAAGAATGAGAAAACTGACGCAGAAATTATTGCGAAAGGCAGGAACTAACTTGCTGGGCATCACCATCACCCTTTTTGCTTGGCAACGTTAAAAGATGAATTGACATTAATAAATAACCACTTAGAAAAAAAAATAGATTACCAAAAGAAGCCGCTACTGTTTGGGAAGACCTTGCAATAAATAAAAAAAATAGAAATAAAAAATTCTGTACATGAACCATTAAATCAACAAAAATTGTAGGAAAATTTTCAACTTCTATTGACTATTCCAGGTATAGGAGAGGAATCAGCAATAGCTATTTTAGCTGAAGTACCTGACAAAGAATTTTAGAGATGCTAGGCAATAGGCAGCATATGATGGAATTATACCATGAAATATAACATCCGGTTCATCTGTGTATTCCAAGCCTAGATTAAGTAAAGTTGGTTCACTAACATTACGTAAAACATTTTACTTTCTTGCTATAATAGTTAGAATCACGAATCTATTATGACTTTCTGAGAAAGGTTAAAAGAGAAAGGCAAGTTGACCATAGTTAGAGCTGCAATATGTAAATCACTACTCCATATTGTTTTAAGCTCAAAGAAACCTTTTGATCCAGATCATATCAATTACAGAGCTAGATTGACTGAAGTTTTTTAAAAAAAATGCTTCCAATGTGTCTTATGTAGAATGGCATTTTACACAAAGTTATTTAATGTAGTATACATGCTGATAAGCAAATTTCTGTTGTCTTGAAAATAATTTCATTAACATATACACTAACTATACCAATACACAAGACATGAATAGGAAGTACCTTTTGATTGCACAATACAGCCCAGGCAATTAAGATTCAATTTGTAAACTTTTTTTTTTGTTGCCTGGCAAGACAGTATCTATTTTATTTTTTGCAGAAAGTAAACGATTAAAACTTTGTGACGCTAATTAGCGTGATATTTTTGCTGAAAATATTGGGAAATACAGACTTATAAACTATAGATGAGGAGATGTGTCTTTAAAAGCCAAATAAGGAATAAGTTCAATAAAGGAATAGAAAGACAAAAGCTAATAGATCATGGTACATGAGTTATTCATAGCTTTAAGAATGGTAGTAATATAAGATTAAATTCAGAGTTAAGTGAGAAACTAGCTTCTTATTTACCAAGTTCAGATTTAAAAAGATTGCTTACTCTATTTATTCCAAACAAATAAGAATAGCCACATGACTGGCATAAGTCTAGTCCATTAGATGAATATTTAGTTATATAGGGTTAAATGTCCTATGCACAAATTTTAACATAAAAGTGTCCCCATGATTTAAATTTTAAGTTTCATCTAATATACTATCATCTACAATTTAAAAAGAATAGCACTTCAAATTAAAGATGATTCATAACTACAATTACTCAATAAGATCAGGACATTAGTCATTGTAGAAAAATTAGTGACTAAAATTTTTCAAAAAGTGAGAGAGAATTAAAAACAGTATTAATATCCAGGCAACACCTTAATAACCTTATAAATATACAAGTTAAAAGGAAAAAAAAATGTCTGGAGAAATCAAATATAACTTTAAATTACATTTTAATGAACTCAACTATTATAAAAATTCATTCTCAACTATTATAAAAATTCATTCTGAGACATTCTCTAATTTGTGTTAATTAAAATTTTTTTTTGCATTTTTAATTTTAACTACAACAACATTAATTATTATATTAAAAATAGCAGAGAAAGCATACAACAAAAATATTGCTATCATGTAAAGTAAATACATATTAATATTAATTTTTTTTAAAAATGAATTTCTATCAGAGAAGACCTTTGTAGGAGTCTAAAACGTGTGGAGATCTGTTAAACAACTTATTTTTGCAAAAAAAAAAAAAAAAAAAAAAAAAAAGAACGAAAGAAAGAAAAGGAAAAACTAGCTAAAAACAGCGTACTTAAACAATGAAATCGTAGCAAAACTAGTGCGGCAGAAAGTTATTAGGTACTAAAATGCAAAATAATACTGCATTAAAAGTATCAAAATTAAAACAATGTTTGGAACTGGCCAGAAAATGACAAATAACCACTTAAAAAAAAGTAGAATTGGTTGCAAAGCGATTTGGTGTAAAAAAAGTGGTTATCAAGATAGAACTGAACTCGTCAAAAAGTGATTTTCGAATAAAGCATTAACTGGAACCCGAATTTCAATATCTACAAAATCGCATTAGTAAAAAATATAAAATGAACTTAATGAAAGAACAAGCGCACGTGATCAGTTTATCTCACATGTGATTTTGAGACGGGAAATAAACTTGAAAAAATTATAAATAAATAGCAGTAACCGAGATCTGAAATCTGTTTTACGTAATAACATTAAAAATATCCAAATTAAAAAAAATAAATAAATATGAGACAATTACTGAAAAAACGATTATAAAAACAAAATAGATTTAGAATGAAATCTGATGCATAAAAAATTATAACTCAAATTTGACATTCACACAGCGTAAAACAGCAAAATTTGAAAAACTACATAGGAAGAACTGAAAAAATTCCAAATAACTACCGGCATTAATAATAAGTTTAAAAAATCCAATAATGCAAAATTGTGTGTCAAAAATAGTTTACTCAAATTCGCACCATGTAATAACATCTTATTAAAATCAGATTTTTGGAAAGAAAAAAAATTAATAACACCAAAGTAAACATTATATTTGGCTACTTCTCTTGAAGGAAAGGTAAGGAATTTCAATAACTTTAAATCTAAAATAAGAACATTAAAGAGTGCTTAATTTTTGTGATACAAAATTAAGCTCTATCAAACACTTTAAAAGGGTGTATGAACCAGATAAAAAAATAAAAAAAATCCAATTTAAGGAGAACTACACAAAATTTCCTGTCTCGGCAACTCCAACGCGGTTAATAACTCATAAGTTCAAATAGATGATCAATAAAATTATTCCTTGATAGTGATCAGCTCTCTTGTAATTCAAGAATTTTTTTATCTTAATCTATTTCCCTTTTTTTCATCTTATATTCAATTCTCTTCTACACTACACTCATTTGGGTGACTAGTTCTTTACTAGATCAGGTTGACAGTAATATTGCAGGTTCAATGAAGGAGGAAATAGTTAAATGCTTAAAAAAAAAAAAAAAATCTAAAAAAGTGAGATGAGTGACTAAGTCTTAAAAATAGTCAATAAAAGTTACTATTGTTTAAGATAGTGATATCAAATGAGAAAAGTAACTCACACCGAGCCCTGTAAGATTCTGAATATTTAAAAGTGGCTGTAATACTGATCAAAAATTACAATCAATAAGAGGTAAATAAAAAAAGTTTAACAATTAAATAAAACAATATTTAATGGATCTTGGATGGACTCACCAATTGCAAGAAAAATGTCATTAACATTCATAGCTGTCTTTGCGGAAGTTTCCATAAAAAGTAGTCCATTTTCATCGGCATAAGCTTGAGCTTCCTAAAATATTTGAACACATATATATTAATTTATTGAGAACCAAATAAGTACAAAAATAGAATGTTCCAACAGCATAAATATAGCACAGGGATTAATTTAAGAGGAGGTTATATTGCAAGAGAAACTGTTCATGACAAATTCTACTGCATAAGTAATTCAAAATTTAAAGTACAGAAAAAGCAGACAAATTATGACAATAACAATCGGCGGGGAAGTAATACTGCAATAATTTATTTGCATTGTGATATTTTGAAAGCATTTTTTCAACATTTAAAACTTAATGGTTTGTTCTAGGTCCTTCTTGAACTCACACTTTTCTCTTAAAATACCTATAGTGGTGAATGGACTGGGCGATGTATCACGATTTAGCATATGTTCAAAAATAAGCTATCAGAAATCTTTAAATTAATCACAAAAAAATAAATAAATAAATAAAAGGAATAAATATATTACAAACGAAATTGTCTTAAATAAAAACAAACCCAATCTTAATTTTAATTTTTTTTTTAAATTAAAAATGACTTAAGAATTATTGGTTTAAAAATAATGATAAAACTAACAAAAAATTTTACATACATGCATTAAAAATTATAAGAAAAAAATAAACTAAAATGTTCACTTAAAACATTTTTAAAATTGTTTGTTTGAAAAAAAAAATATGCTTTTTAAGCATCGATAGACCTTTTATTTATTTATTTAAAATAATAACGTTGTATTAACTAATGGTCAAATTCTATACTTAATGAATGTAAAAATAAATTTAAGATTTTTATTTATTATTTCCTGTTTTGAAAATAAAATCGACTACGGATTTATTTGTTTAAAAATGATATTGACTGTCTAACAAATTATGAAACAAACAAGTATTGAAAAACTTTTAAGAAAAATTAAAAAAAAAAAAACAACAACTTTTAAGTACTATTGTTAAATTATTAAAAAACGTCAAAACATTGCTTAACTTTATATTCAATTAAAAAAAATATATTTGTATATATATATTAACTAATAGCCAATTCTTTTTTATAATTAAAAATGACTGAAGATTTATGGTTTGAAAATAATCAAATTTTATCAATACTTACATGCATCAAATAAATTTTTAAAAAAAACTAACTTTTTATAACAAAGTTAAACACAAAATACCCCTATTAAATGGTATAACTTAAAATGAAAAACAATAAAATAAAAAAATAAAATTAAAAAAAAAATATATATATTTTTTTAATTCATATTTTCTTTTCATTAATAGACTGAATTCAGAAAGAAAACTTAAGATAACAGCAATTGTGCAGCGATCATAAATTAACAGTAGGTCTACTAAAAATAATTGACAAGAATCGCTAAATCCAGACAGACCAAAATAAATAAATAAACAATTTAAAAGAAAAGTTAATTCCCGACGAAATAAAGTGCACAGCGATCACAAAATAACGTAACTCCAGCTGAAACTAATCTTCAAATATTCTGATTAAATTTGCTCTTCGTCATTCAACATCACGAAACAAACATCGTATCTGCAGTTAAGACGAAAATCAAAATCGTCTTTGTCAGCGCAATGACAGCGTTAACGTAGGCAAGGATCTTCACAAGTTAAATCGTTAAACCGTGAGCGTTGCCTTATACCAACGGAATAAATCAGATTTCTGATGCATCGCCTAAAACCTAAGTCACTATATCGGCTTGTCGATCTATGCATTCAATCGATATTTCATGATGCATCAATTTATAACTCAGTCCTAGTGGTGAAACAGAATTTATCATGAAAAGTTTTTCATGCAGTATGTCCTCATCAGGTATATATGTCATAATGATATGCACTAAAAATAATAAAATCTTAATTGGTAGAAAATAATAATAATAATAATAAAATAAATAAAAAAGGGAAAGAAAAAAAAAGCATCAAATACGGTGACATGGTTGGATTCTGGGTCACTCTATTCTCGGGACAAATAATAGTCACTAACTTTTTAAACATTAAAAAACGTTTATACAAAACAGCTAAATTATATCAAGTCATACTGAAATATTTTATTTATTTTATAGAAAGATCAAAGATGTAACAATGCAGCAAAAGGAGGAAGCAAAAACAGAGACTTTATCATGCTATAAAAACATCTACATCTTCAAAATAGATAGTTTCTGAAAATCATGAGATGATCATCACATATCTATAAACCATTATCAGTTAAAAAAAAATTTTAAAAGAAAAAAACATTTTTTGATGCTGTTTTTAAGTAGCAAATGGTTCAAGTTCTCTATGCCTATGTAACATTTTTTCTCAATTATTTTGAAAGTTAATGTTAAAAGTAAACTGATTTATCTTCCAATTTAATGGGGGAATTCTTGGTCATTTGGAGTAATTCTGAGTTGCGTATGTTTTTTTTTTTTTTTTTAAAATTTTGTGCAATTATTAGTTTTTACTTTACTAAAATAATATGCTTCTATGAGGCATTTTCAGTCTTACATGTAGTCTCTAAACATTCTTATGTGCATTAGGGACCAATCGTGTTCAGTGTGCATGTTTATGCCCCATATATTTTACTGTAAGGAATACATTCTATTCTTGAAGAACAAAGATATTTTGCTTTATACCAAAGTCAAAATTTCACAAGAATCTCCTCAAAAAAAGGAAAAGCCTCAAAAAAGTAGCTTTGACAAAATTTAACTACCACTTCATAAAGTTCAATGATGCTTATAAAAAAATTCCATTTTTGTAAAGTATATTAATATTTAATTTTGCTTGCATTGTTCAAATACAAGAAAATGTGCATGTTTGTCGGTTAATTATCTACATTAAAACTTGTTTAAAAGATCAAAAATTTTCAAATCATTTTTCTTATGAACATTCTAAACTTGACAAGTGGTACTTTTACACAGAAAAGAAAAAATTGACTGATCTCTGCAAAGCAAAAAAAAAAAAGAGTTGGGTTTACTTTTTAAAGCAATATAAAAATTCCATGGCAGTATACTAATATTAGGAGCAAAGTATCTAAATGCCAAAAGTATAAAATAAATACTTGCAACTACATTTAAAAAAAAAAAAATCTTGTATGCACTGAGCATAGAAACCAAAAGTATTATTGACTTCATTGTCTAATAACAACATGCATACTTAATAAATGTATAGAAAAAAAAGGGGGGCGAATTCAACTAATTTTGTAGCGAAAAGGAATACTGGCTAACTCAAATTAGCGTAAATTACGATAAAAGTGACTCAAGAAGTACACTTAATAAAGAAATTTAATAATAAACACAGATACAAACATAAATTACATTTGACAACAAAACTAAAAGAATTAAAATTAAAGAAAAATCGGGGTAAGGGGAAAAAAGTCATGTTTCAGCTTTCATATCCGAACTCGAACTAATTCATTTATGTCGGTGATGGGGACATGGGTGGTGATTGATATAGGTGGCACCACAGGGAATCGGTTAGTTGCTACAATTTTCTATTGCTTCTCTTAAATTCCTCTAATGGTAGTAATAATAATGAGATGCAAGAACTTAAAAGTGAAAATTAGATAATAGCCGGTTGCAAGACGCAGAAACATTACAGTAAGTTCCAGTAAATATCTCTAAAAAACTCGTTATTTTTTGTAATGAAAAAACTTATTGATTAGTGAAATTTCGGTTGACCAAAAACTTCTGTTTTACAAAGTGTCCAAAAATTTCTTTAACACATTTATAAGAAGATAATATAGAAAATTCAAGTTAAGGACCAAAACTCACCTCATGTTCAACTGTTCTTTTTGCAGCTAAATCTGCTTTATTACCAGCTAATGCAATGACAATATTAGGACTTGCTTGACGCTGTAGCTCTTTCACCCAAGTTTTAGCACGGCTAAAAGTATCCTACAATATAAAGTTGCAAAATAATTTAACTGACAATAAGATAGATCACAACATCTTAAGAACAAAAGGAAAAGTACACGAAGAATTAACCTATAAAAGATTAAATCCATGCAACAAAAATTTTACCAGCTTACTACTCTAATATGTGCTTTACAATTGTGCAACTATACATAATAAAAACAATGAAAAAGAAGCTTGTTTTCTAAAATTGTAAAATCACTATACTCTGTTGCAAGTTAAGAAAAAAAAAACATTATTCCAATGGAGAGAACCTGTTTGCAACACAAATGGATGCCAAGCTCCCAGCGCAAACAGGGTTGCCACAGCAAAAAAGGAACAAAAATAGTTGCTTTTAGTAGCCTCAAGCAAGAAAATAGTTCCCTAAAACTACGAAAATAGTTGCCTGAACAGGGACAAAATTTATCAAAAATAGTAGCCAAATAACTATAATTATAGCTTAATTGTCATATACTATGATGCTCCAATTAAAAAAAAATTTTGTACAAATATAAAGGGTATACATCAGTGATTCTCAACCTTTTTTGTGTGGCGGCACACCTTTAACGATTTCGATATTTGACGGCACACAATGAAAAAAATTAGTTTAAAAGTTGTTTACTTACCTACAATACACTGTGTTAAATAGTTTGTGATAGTAATTTTGAATGTGAAATAAAATAATATGTATACTATGAAAACAACAGTATGTTTCTTAAGTGATTAATTATTTCTTTCGACTGATTTTTTTATTAATTAGTAACAGTTATTTATTTTTTTGCTAGTTATTAACTGTTAGCTTGTTTTCTATAGATATTAACTATTAGTTTTTTTTACATTAATTATTATTTTTTTGTGGTTTGTTTTTGATTACTAGTTTTTTTGTTAATTATCACTTTTTAGCTTTTTTTTTGTTAATAGTCATTAAATTTCCTACTTATTTTCACATTTTTTTTAAAATTGTCAAAGACAATTCAAACACTTCCATCTTATTTTAACTTATTTTAAGATTGTCAGAGACTAGACAATTGCCGACAAAGATGTTCACGCAGTTAAAGCGTGAAAAAATTATAAAAAGTATGTATGTATAATATTATATATACACACACACTTTTCTTTCATTTAAACTTTACTCGTAATAAAAAAAGCATTATAATTTTTATTGTATCATTTCTAATATTTGGCGGTACATTTTAAGAATTTGGCGGCACACAAAAGTGCCGCGGCACAATGGTTGAGAATCACTGGTATACATATTAGAAAATAGGTACCTAAATAAAAGTCTAATTACAATAAAATATTAATAGAAGGAAAAAACAATTAAAAAGAACAAAACTGCCCCTCAGAGAGGAAAAATAACAAGTACTTTATTAAATCTAATGAAAATTTTAATTTTTGGCTTTTTGGACATAAATGATCGTATAAGAGTTTGCTTTCTTTTATTAGCAATTGAGTTTTTTTTTTGTTCATTTGTTTCATGCTCTTTTTCTTTTTGTTGTAATTGCAGACTACCTTCAATCATGCCTTGTGCAAGTTTAATTCCTCGCCTATCATTAACCCACTGGCGGTTAAGGAAATGGGCGAAATTGGGAGAATGTTTCTCCCCTACACACAGTTCCCCTATCCATTAACACGGGAAAACCGGTTTTGCTATGCAGTGAAGACTGCAGGTTAAAATACGACTTTCTACGCGCAGAACCGTCAGTGGGTTAAATAACAAGGGAGGGGTTAGCGTGATGTCACTGAGCACACGGTAGACGGCACAACTTACGTGTTAGCAAGGGTACTGAAAAGTAACGTTCATTTTTGCGAAAAAACTGTGCTAAGAGTAAAAAAGTCTCCAATAGTCTCCTATTCCTGAAAATAGTTGCTTTTTTTAAGCCTTTTCAGGCAAAAAAAAAAGTAGCCCAAGGCCAAAAATAGTAGTAAATAGTCGCTTTTAGTAGTCTGTGGCAACCATGCGCGAAGAATTATCAACATCGCCAATTATTAAAATGACATTACACAGCCTTCGTTTTGCTTGCTTGTGTGAAACGAGGAAAACAAAATTTATTAAATAATCAATTAACAAGTAATAAGAAAATTATATATAATAATCACAACAAATCTGCCATATTAAGAAAAAAACACAGATGAAATTATAATAAATATTATTTTCTTGCAGATGATCTTTTTTAGCAAAGCAAAAATAAAAATTCTTTATCTCGCATTTGATTTCCTGAGGAAAATTTGATTTGTCAGCATAAATCGCACCACTTTTAGTGGTCCAATCACATGTCTAATTGTGCAATGTCATATAGTTGTTACTTTTTCAAGAATGAATGTTCTCCTTATTTATCGAAATATGCCATGTCTAGGATTCCAGTAAGACAAACTATAACCCTTTTTAAATAATTCTATTATATATATTGTAAAAGATAGCACAAATTTCATTTTTACCTGACGTGTTAAACTTTTAAAAGCTTTTATATTGTTTTGAAAGCATATTTTTATAATTTGATAATGAAATAAAACTGAACTATATTCAATTGCAGAAGATTACTTAAGTCCTGAACGACAATGGTCTATTCTTAAATTGCAACAGAGTATAGTATTTGGTAAGGATTGCAAAAATCAGCCTTACACACAAAAAAAAAACACTCTTTAATTAGAGGCAGTAATTAACATAGAAAACAGAGATTTCAACATTTCATTTATTTTATTGTATAACCATAATAAATTAAATTTTAAGCTGTGTTTGCAATTGCTTGTATTGTAATAAAACTTAAAATCCTTTGTACAAGTTAATAATTTTGGCATTTAAATAAATATATAAGTCAAATATATTTTAATTAAAAATTTTGGTTATCAGCCTTTAATTCTGAGATTACCTATATACAGCTAGTAAATCAAATACATTTACAAGTTACAATTAAAATAACATTGTAAAGAAGAAGCAATTTACAAAATGATAAACAGACTGATAACTATCTGATTGTTGAATAGTAGGAGACTGATAAAGTTATTTTTTTCCCCTTCTGGTTATCTCAAAATTGTTAATAAAAAATATTCCGATTCCATTAAAAACAGGAATGTAAATTATCTAATTTAAGCTTTTTTAAAACAATCACAAATCTTTATCTCAAGAGCATAGTACTTTTAGGAAAATAAAATAATGTTACAAGCGATTAAATCTTTTTCCTACTATGTTTTTTTAAAATTAAAACTTGATAATTAATCCATAAATTCAAATGATGTGCACATTTAAATTTTGTTTTTCTTAAAGCAAATATTGTGAATTTAATCTCAAATTTTAGATGATTCACAAAAATAGCAATTCATACAATAAATAAGTAAAGTTTAAAGCTAACCAAATATACACATTAAAAAAAAAAAAAATACTTTAAAGAAATTAAGTTCTTGGTCAGATTACCAATGGTTTAAATCACTATATATTATTCAAAATAATTATTAAGTCAAAAATAATTTTAAGACATGTTGGGTAAAAATAAAACGTAACCTTAAACACTTAACATTTACAAATGCACCACTAAGAATTATTGTTTTCTTTTAAGAAAGGGAAAGGTGAAAATGTATTTGCAGAAGTGATTTTTTGTCTCACTTAAAAGTTAGTTTTATAAGAAAACTAATGCTGCATTTCGAAGTTTGCAAGACATCATTGGATATTGCATAACTAAATACAACTCTTTGTAAGCAGTTTCATAGCTGCCAACATTGGGTTTTCATAAAAAGGAAGATATTAAAAGCTGTAAAATTTCAACGTATTATTTTCTCCTGAACACAATTAAATTTAAAGATTTTAAGACAATTAAGAACACTTAGGGACATCAATTTTAATTATTTTTCAAAGTTTGATATGTGCACGATTTGGCTTTCTTTAAAAAATTTTCATTAAATGTTACATTGTAGCAATTTTGATTTTTACAAAAATAATCAGCTTGTAATATTTTCTCTAGCATCTCATCACTAAGAGATGACCTAAACTGTGTTCTTGTTTTTTTAACCTGACTGAACACATGTTCACATTCTGCATTTGAATGTGAAAAAAATAACATAAATTTAGAAATGTTTTTATATTTATATTGGCCCATTTCATTCTTCAGTTCTCCAATAAAAACCCATTGACTGTCCATGCTATCTTTTTCACTGTTTCGAAATTCTTTTCAATTAGCAATTGGCACAGTTCTTGTTGCAATTTATCCATTATTACATGTTTCTCTTCACCAGTATATGCTAACATTACAGGAAATCTTTGAATAAAATATTTAATGTCAGCAAAAGAAGCACCCTGAATCTTTTGAAGATCTGCAACACTAGCATGGCACAAAATTTCATTTTTGAAAGGAAATTTTAATCTCATATAATCGCTTACAGCGCAAAAGTATTTCCTAACAGATTTGAAGAACTTCTCTTTTCCATAAGCTGGAATATTTTCTATGATATCTGAAGCATAATTACCAACAATCATATTTTTTTCTGATTAAGGGGATTGCTGTAATCAATGTCCAAATAAGTTTGACATTCTTGTAAAATATTTGGTTTTACAAATCTGACAAGAAAGTCCATTAAATTTAAAAGAACAGACCTCAGCACATGAATCTGAGGTGCATCAGATTGAAAAAATGCATTAACATTATCAAACAAAAAAACAGCATAGATATAGAAATAACAACATAGATTGATAGAAATAAACAAAAGGCCTTGTTTAAATCATTAGAAAAGAAATAAAAAAGTCTCTCCTCTCGAGTAAGAATTGATGATGAAACTTTTCCGAATGCATACGCCTCGTCAATTTTTCATTTCTTAGAACCAAATTCAGTAGAGATGCAGCTTGAAGAATCACTACTTTTAATATTATCACTTTTTTCGGAATCTTATACAAAGATAAAGATGAGGAACTGTTTTTCTTTAAGCAATCCTCTTTAAAAAAACTCATCAATGGTTGCCATTGTTTTATTACACGAGCAAGGCACTTACCTACAGATAACCATCTCATGCAAACATGCTTGAGGATTTTCTTTATTTCTGTGTCATGAAGCTTTTGAAATTCTGAGTCGCTCTTTTCTTTTAGAACTTTTTCAAGATAGTAATACAGATCAATGAGTAATTCATCCAATCTTAAAAGGCAAGGCTGATGACCATCTTTCTGCAGCTATGTTCAATAAGTGACAACATCAACCCAGCAAGGCTATATATTTGTATTTGCTTTTTGTAATACAGAAAAAACACCCAATTTCTGCCCCACCAGTACAGGAGCATTGCCACAACTTAAGGCGATGCAATTTTCAATTGGTATGTGAAGTGATTTCAAGCTAGTTACAACTAGATTACCAATATTCACACCAGTAGAATCCCCTACTAAAACTGGGTCTAAACAGTCAACTATAGCCTTGGAAGAATCCATGGGATGTAAATTGAAATAATTTACAACAATGGGATACAGTTTGGAATCACTGTCATTACTACCGTCCACAGAAACGTTAAAAGGGCTGGAACGTAAAGCCTCTGTCACGTTCAGTTCTTTCTTAGACGCAATTTCTTGTACAGTTGCCAATGTTTTAGTTCCATCGCATCCATAACTTTTGGCAATTTGAATCCGGGAACATTTTTCGGAATAATTGCCCTGTATGATCAGAACAGCTGAGTGGCAAATTATGTTCCACAATGAATGCAGTGAACATTCAGCTTTAGTAACAGCATTCTCATGTGATGTGGTACTTTTCGCAAATAAATCAATCTTTTGACTGTTTTCAACTGCGAGCCAATTATCTTTGTGTTTTTTAGTTTTAGCGTGAGCACAAATGTCATTGCGACCACCATGCGATATAGAAAAATCCGATCGGCAAGGAACACAAAAAGCACGAGTTAGACCTTTAGAAGATTTTTGAATGAAATCAACCTCTTTCAGATAACTCTCTTTAAAATGCTGATAGTATTAAGTTTTTTTAGACATCATAAATTCAAAAATAATCGTAAACTAAAAAGATTAAAAAACGTAGATTAAAAGCAAAAAAATGCATGCGATTTCTCCAATATAGTTAACTGCTTTGATGCCAGATGCCGTCAACTGAATTTGTTTTTAAAAAAATTGTCTGTGTTCGGTAGCTGAGTGAAACGTTTTCTCTCCGATCTATATTTAGGGAGCGTTCTCACCGCCATTGGATTCGGAAACTTTGATTTTCTCCCTTGTTCGAGAAGATGCAAGAATTTAATTCCTGCTCTAAAAAATGCGTTCCGGTACAAATCCGGATCAAGGCTCTGAATAAAATATGATTTTTTTTTTTAAATCGAGGAAAATCGGAAGATTAAAATAAAAAACCGGAAGACTGAAGTTTCGATAAAAAACCGGAAATCTTCCGGCTAAACCGGAAGAGTTGGCAGCTATGCAGTTTCATATGATCTTCAATATATGCAGAAAAAAGGGTAACAAATGACAACGGCAAATTAACTCCAGTCTATTTGCAAGTATTAAATCAATCATTAGGTGCCAATATAAGTGCACACTATGTCAAAAGAAGCTAAGAAATATTGAAATTAAATATTTATGATCTACACTTTTCACTACTTAGATTATCGACAATTTAACCACAAGTCCACTTAGTTTTGTTGATCGTATTTTGCTACGTATTATCACATGGCTTTTAAAATCTTGAAATTTTAATGCAATATTAATTTGTACGGTGAATACGGAATTAGGCATTTAAAAGATCCTTTTTAAACGCACAGGATTTGCGAGGTTTTCACCATACATTTTTTTCGATTGCATTTTCGACTAGCATTATTATGGACTTTCACAGTTTTAAACCTTGATTTTTTATTGGTATGATACTTTTTAGTACGAATGCGGTTGAATGATTTGTAAAACTTTGGATAGAACAATGTGAAAAGCACGCTTTTGCATAATACGTGGTGAAAATCAAACATGGTAAAGAAAAAAAATCTCATTTTCGAAAAAGGAAAATTAAGCACTTTTCAAAGACACTCAATGAAAAAAGTACCTTGAAGGGCTTTTAAAAAAGAAAATAAGCACCTTTAAGCACATTTTAAAAATGTTACACACCATGGAATCTGAAAAAAAATCACAAAAAAGCAGAAATTCCCATTCATATAGGTATCAAAATACATTTTAATGCCTGTTGCAAAGCTGCAGAACTATATTCTGCTACGATTTATTCGAAATACTATTGATTCCCTTACCCTTTAACTAATTTTTCTCCTTATTTTTTTTCATTGTTAACCTTTTTTTTTTTTTGCTTCTGTTTCTATCATTCACATGTTTTGATGTGGAATAAAGTTTAATTATGAAGCGAAATAAATTTTATGTTTTTAGTAGCCCAAAAGACAACACTGTTTGAACTAAAAGAACAATACTCATAACGTGGAAATAAAAAAAATAATTGTCTTGCAAACAACTAATAATATTGCAACTTTTATAAAATTTCTTATAATAGAAGTAATAGCAAATCACTATACTTGCAGTAAGTAATTAAAAAATGTGACAACAAAGATCTTAGATTTTATTTTCATGTTACTATTTAAAGAACATCAACGAATACTAGACCTTTAACCAATTCAATTTACTTTTAATCAATTCAAGTACTTATCTAAAGACCACTTTTCTTTTCAAATATATTAATCTAATTTCTTTTTAAATAAAAACATTGTCATAAAGAATCTTTACTTACAACATTAGTTATATCATAGACAACAATTGCAGCCTGAGCACCTCTATAATACATCGGTGCCAAACTGTGATATCTTTCCTGACCAGCAGTATCCCATATTTCAAACTTTACAGTAGTGTCATCCAAACAGACAGTCTGTGTTAGAAAAGCAGCTGAAAACAACAAATATTACTTTGTAAGCAGTTTATATCTAAATGGAAAATTAAAAATAGCTATTTTACACTCAGTGATATTTAGTGAAGAGAAAAATAAAGTAGCAACTTAGCTGGTAATTTTCTTTCTCAGGAGTGAGATAATTTCACTTAGGGGAGGGGGCAGTAAATTAAATTGTTTGTTCAGATAGATAAATTTTGATAAGAATAGAGATTTTATTTTTTGCAACTCATAAAAGTAATAAAATCTCTTTCATTTTATACAGTAGTAAAGAAAAATTTTAAAAAATAACAAATACAGTAAAACCTCTTTTTGTGCAGTCCCTTTTTAAGCGATTTTGTTTTTGTGCGATTTTTTTTATGTGGTATATGAATCTTAGCGGCGTTAGCACCAGTTTATGTTTACTATCAATGTACATATACATGTTGTGGACGAACTCTGATTACGTGGCCTCCTTGACAACGATGTATCTGAACTTCGCGATGCTCTTTTCATTTATTTTAAACAATCTCCTGACAAGGCAGAGACAGTTACGTACATATTGTCGCTCGACGCGAGAACAGTATATACGCTTCGTATTCAGAGTTTTATACACGATTCACGTGATTAAGGATTCATTTTATAGTGAGACTAAAGATAAATAAATTACTTTTGTTTCTATTTATATGTAGTTTTAATGATTTTTATTTTATTTTTAGACATAAGTACTCCCTTAAAATGAATAATTATAGCCAAAAGAAAGTAAAAAGGCAGACAATTCCACTATTTAATGTATAATTTGAAAACTTCTCCAGGTATATGTACAATGAGGAATTAAATATTTTTAGAATTTCTTTAGGTCTAATTTAATTATTTCATTCAATTGAAAGCATTCTCTCATCTATTTCATAAATCATTGAAGTATTTTCTAAGTTCGACTTTTTTTATGCGGTCCCTATCAACCGCATAAAAAAAGTTTTAGGTAGTATATTGTACAAACTTGTTTATTACATGTAAGAATTTATAAAATTTTTGAAATTTTTTTTGTGCGATTTCTTTTATGCGGTCCCTATGCAACGCACAAAAAAAGGTTTTACTGTACATGAAATACAAATAAAGGAGGAAAAAAAGACAATGCCTTGTCATGCTTAGCAAATATTCATATTGTTATGTAAAAACATACATATATATTAATTTTTTAACACAAATTAGTTTTATTATTGTACCTTAAGTTAAAAGAATCTTCATTATTAACGAAAAACAAGTAATGTTTATAAATATATTAAAAAACAAGTTTAAAAACACATAAATGAAAGTATTAAGTTACAAAATAGCAGGGCTGGAACTACAATGTAACGATATTGACACAGAAAAAATGTGTTTTGAGGCAAGTAAATTAGTTTTTTTATAGCAATTAATTTTTCTATTTGGAGCAGCACAGTATTAGTAAAATTACATTAAGGAGATTTGAGCAAATAAATTACATCATTATACAAGGCTAAATAACCATTTTTCTTACAGAGTAAATTTAAAACAAAATAATAATAATAAATTATCAATGAATCAGCGTTGACTGACAGTACAAAATCATGCAGAAAACTACAAGGCATATACTGACACAATTAATAAAGCTAAAAAAATTCTAATTATTTAATTATGTCCATTGCAGTAGATTTACATCATGAGATTAAGAAAAATACATTTTTCTTGTAGTTCATCCTATAAAAATGAATATTTACTCTATACACCTGGCATGATGCTGTAGTTACAGGGGTCTGTCCAGGCCGAATTGACTACCGTTTAGCGGTACATTCACAAATTCAATTTCAGGTAAAACGGTAGTTTCAATAATTCAATTTTAGGAAAAACGGTAGTTTCAATAATTCAATTTTAGGAAAAACGGTAGTTCCACAAAATACTTTTTCTTAAAATTTTCTTTTTGTATCCCTTAAGAAACTATAAATCCATATTTTTATATTGAGTTTTTAATATAATTTTTAATTTTTCACAAATTATGTCTAAATTTTCACAAAATAGGTACCTTTCAGAAAAACCTAGACAGACCCCTGAGTTAGCCAAGTCATGAACCACTATCAAGCAATTTTCTCCCGCACTTATCGCTTTCAAAGTGGTTGTAATTTAAGATACCTATTTCTACAATATCTATACAAAAACTGGAAAGTACTGCTCAGTATTAATAATTACCAAATACAATGGTAATTTAATGTCGTCAGATGACACGTTTATTTCAGAGTTATTTTATGTGTTCGAGTAGTGACAATTTCATCGTAATTTCAAATTTGATAGTTTTTGGAAGATTTTAATCATTTAAAGTAGTTTTTTTATAATGATATTTAAGATTTTAGCTTTTGTATATATACCAATACTTCATACCTATATTTTTACTTACTCTATATTTGGTACATATTATGCATCCTCGGACATTTGAGTACCCCGTGAAATACATAAATCAGTTGTAGCAAGCATAAGCCAAAATTTTAAAAATAAATACCCTCATAGCTTTTATAAGGACTAAAGAACATGACAATTTCTCTATCTGATCTTTAATATACTGTTTAAATTATTTAAAACAGTGAAAAAATTCCTTTGTCATTTAATTCATTAAAATATTAATGCACTATCTTTGCTGCCCCAGAAAAAAATTTCTGAAACTATGAAAATTTTGTAATAGAATTCTTTATTAAAAATATTGCATCAATTACCAAAATATCAGCTGTGAATACTACAAAATTTAATTAAGCGACCATCATTTAATACAATGCTATCATGACAAATGAGTATCACTTTAGACTTGTTCAATTCATCACGTTCAATGGTAATTTAATGTCGTTAGATGAGTTATTTTATATGTTCGAGTAGTGACAATTCCATCGTAATTTCAAATTTGATAGTTTTTGGAAGATTTTAATCATTTTTTAAACCCCCTTATAGTTTTTTTAATAATGATATTTAAGATTTTAGCTTTTGTATATAGAATACTTTTTACAATGATTTAGGACAAATAAGCTTGCTTTCAAAGTTCTGTCAAAAGGCCAACCAGTTTTGTTCTATGTACAGCAGAGCTCATTCTAGGCAGAAAAAAAGGCAGGGTGCAAAAGTTTCAAAAAAGGGCATTATTATTCTAAAAAGGCAATAATTTCTTTCTATGGGCTTTACACGTTCTATTAAAAAACATTGTCAATTAGTAAAAGAAATTTTTTTTTTTTACTTTCATATTCATACTTTCATTTTATTTCATATTAATTACTAATTTTTATTAATAAATTAACATATAAATCGAGGTAATGTGTTAGCTTAGTAATTTATTTAAAATGCGTGCATATATTAATAAAATAATAAATGTATGTTTTTAAGTGTCTGTTGTTACCTATGTTTTAATAATTAAAATGATTAATAATACTAATTATGATTTAATGATAGTGGAAGTAACTGCAAACTTTCAAAGACAAGTGCAACAAGGGGGTGTGATAGTTATTTTTTTTTCCCATATAAATTTAAATATTGACAGCAATGACAAACTAAATAAAAAGAGTTAAAAATAGCAAACGTTTAAGAAATCCATTGTAGAGTTTGGGGAAAAAATAAAGGGTTGAGGAAAGAAAGGGCAAAAAGGGTATGGAGTCTATTACATCAGGGCACTAATTTACTTCAGGGGCAACAGGGTGGATTCTTTTGACTAAAAGGGCAGCAGGGTGCTACGCCCTGTTTACCCTGCCTAGAATGAGCTCTGATGTACAGAATATTAATCATACAAGAATATGAGCTAATTATGTTCTAATATTTGGTGAGTTAAAATTTAAAAAGAGATGGAAAAGCAAGTCTGAGAATTAACGAATGATAGCGAGCAGTAGGTATCTAGTTATATATTATTTACAAGTTTGTGATAATTCTTGTAAAAAGCTTTATTTTTAAAGAGTAGATCAAACAGACTTATTAAATATACACAAGGAGATTTGCAAGAATATTTTTCCTTTATGTCCCTTATGAATAAGAGAGAAATCAAAGTAATCAAAATGTAGTTAAGTGCAGAATTGTGTAAAGCAAAAGGTTAATAATAACTTCTATATACTCTACTATATAAACTAATATTACAAGAATAAACTTACCACCAATCGTACTTTCTTGGTATTCATGAAACTGTCCTTTAACAAATCTTAACACTAAGCTAGATTTGCCTACAGCAGATTCCCCAAGCAAAACAAGCTTGAACTGACATATCTTGCCTTGTGATGAATTGTTAGGTCTTTGAGCTCCTCCTCTATTTGCCATCACAAGGTCTGAAAAATAGAGACATCTTTCAAATAAAGATTTAAGTAACTAAACATTATGATGAAAATTTCAAATTTTATACATTTAAAGATAAAATTATAAATCTTATGCAGTCAAAATTTAGTAGGTTTCATAAATTACTCACTCTATCTAATTGATAATTAAATATTTTTAAAAAAATTTTCTGTCCTACTGACATAGCTTCCTAACACAAAACACTTTTCCTTAGCACTATTAAATACTTGACGTTAATCTGTAAAATGTTATTGCATTTTTAATCACTTAATTTGAATCTTAACATTTAAATGATAGAATATAACAAGGAAAAATAATTTATGCATACAAATAACAATTAAAATTTATTGTGGATTCCCATTCTTCTATTAGGAATAATTTTTTCTCAAGCACTGCTGAAAAGTTTTAGAACATTAGGACATGCAGGTACTGAAGTAAATAAGCAAAATTCTTTATTGACTTGACAGCTCTTGGAAGACCGATATCCTCTTCAGAATCTTTTTCTATTATACCATCTTTAAATCCAAATGTTTTTAAATTAATTCACTCATATTTATGATTAATATTCTTAATATTAAAAGGTTATCTTTATCAGTAAAACTAATCAAAATAAAATTAAATAATTATGAAAAAAAGAATAAACCAAAAGAATTTATATTAATAACAGAAGTTTAATTTTTCAAAATAAAAAACTTCATTACTTAAACAAAATCAAACAAGAAAATGCCTAAAATTAGAAATAACAAATAACATAGGTGATAAACACTTTTATTGGTTTCATTAAAATGAGAATGGTAATTATATAAAATATAAAAAAGTAAATACATAAAATTTTAAAAGGCAATTCATAAAAAATTTAATAAACTAATTTTTATTGTCCATTTGAAAGCAGAAAAAAAATTTCAAACCTCACAGTTTACAAATAGTTTAGTTTTAGCATAATTACTTTAAATAAGTCTTAAGGATGAAAAAGGAGAAAAAAAATTTGAGTATATAAAATTTACTGGTTACCATGTAGTAGCCGTTGGGTGCTATCTTTAGAAGCTTAAGTTCAACCATTGGAACATATTGTTACACCTCACTGGACATGCTCTATAAATTATTCAGACTACCATTTGTCATTGTTTTCTTTTAATCAGTTTTCATGGTAGGTTTCTTTTGTTTGTTTTCTTCCAACAAATTTTTTTTTATTTTATTGGTTTCACAAAAACACATAATGAACAAATTAGAGTTAATAAGGTATTTTGATTTAAACAAATTATTCTTACAAAAAATAAACACCAGAAAATATTTATAGCTAAAAGGATTTCTTAAAATATTTAGAAATAATGCGCTCAAGTTTAGATTCCTAAAAATGATAATGTGAGTGCTGATAAACAACTGTAAAATGCTTGTAAAAAATTCATTTGAAACAACCAGACAAAATCCGTTATATATTACCATAATTAATGATCAATCTAGGATTTTTTGTCAGGGAATATATTTTTGGAACTTATTTTTTCAAAAACAAAGATAAGAGTGAACTTTTAAATGTAAAAATATAAAAAAAAAGAAAGTACTTTGCATATAGGATTCCTAAATATACAATAATTTGTCAATTTGATCCCTGTTATTTAATTTTTATGAAATATAAATAGTTCATGCATAGAAGAAATAGGTACATTAATATAAGTACTAATATTAAGTAGTCATTAAAATATGAATTAGATTAGATTTAAAACACTGCTACAATTGAATACAGAAACATGCCCACTTTTTATTTAAATTATGTTAAAAACAAAAAGCCACTTAACATTGCTCTTATATTTTAAATCTATGAGATTATCTACAAATAGTGTTGAGCTAGTATGTACTTGCTTTATAAGTAAACAAATGTGAACTTTAATAAAATAAAAAAAAGGTATTTATACATTTTCAGAATTTAATTTGTACACATTTGTAGTATAAAAAAAAGAGAACAGATTAATGTATGCAAACTATTTATAAGAAACTAATGATAATTTTAGATACATTTATTTTACCATATGTAATTTTCACTAAAATATACACTATAGTTCGAGAATTTATCTTCTTTCAAATGTAAGAAATCGATATTAATAGAATATAAAGCCTGGCATTATTAGAATATTGAGAAATACATTAGCAATACAGTGACTCACTAAGAGTAAATACAAGTTAATTTTCTTATCAAAGTTAACCAATTTGTTAAGAACTAAATATTCTTACCTTTTAATTTAGTAAACACGATAGAAAATAAAGCTTAAAGTGAAAGTTTTCATTATTTTAATTGAAGGAAAAGTAAATTAAAATATTTGAAATCACATCTAAGTAATTGACTGCAACTCATCAAAACAAAGTACTTATTGGTAACATAATGTATAGAGTGAAAATAAATCCTTCCTTTATATTTTACTGAAAAATATATTTATATGTTTTTAGAGCTCATTTACTTAGTCAATTGTTTGCAAGACTGAAAAGTATGCATTATTTCCGCCTATTTTTTGACGAGCTACAGTATACACAAAGGAAAATAATTAAATTAGCGAACAATTTTTGAAGCCTTACTATCAGTGCAACGTAAGGATTAATAAGTTTAATGTTTCAATAGAAATTTAATATTTCTCGCAAGAAGTAATATTTCTTACGAGAACTAAAAAAAAATTAGTTTATTGTAAATATTAGGCTTAGGCAGTAGTTCAACTTAAAACGCAGTTGTATGATCATAACAAAAAGGAAATAGCCTTCGAGGTATTTAACTTTTATTACAGTGAATTTTGTAAAAATGGGTGCTTTCATTTCAGGCATACATCACATGCAATCACAAGATAGCAAATTTTATAATTATCTCGTATAGGAGGCAGTAAAGTGAAAAAATATATAAAACTAACCTTTATAGCAGGACTAATCGAAAAGTTTACCTCAATAGATTGGAATAAATAAATTATAATGTACAAAATGTTAGTCCAGTTATAGTAAAAAAGTAAATTCCAGGTTTATGAATAGAAATTATTTATATAAATCTACGTCATTTGAAGAAAAAATCATTAGCTGAGAGTTCAGACATGAACCACCCTCAGCACAATGCGCTCAATAACACCTCATTACATGAATTACCATATCTACTTGCGCCCATACCACAACCTCAAAGTAAAAAATAAATGACTTAAATACTGTATAAATAGTAAACTTGAAAAATATCAATTTTAAACTAGTTTTTAAAATTTATTTCTTGCATAAAAGCATTTTTATAAATCATATATTTTTCAATAATCACGTTTTTTTGACGAACTACATTTTTCATTTGCTGCTCTACTGCAATAATCAGCTGTGTTTTCATGTTTTCGTTTGGAAAGTGTCAACTTTTGATAAAATGAAAATTTGGTGGTTCAATAACTAAAACTTATAAAATGTTTAATGTGATTTGCATTTATTGCTATAATTGAGGAGAAAATAATTTCCCGGCATTTGTTCTATTTTCTTGTTTATTAGTGGCTAATTTTAACGATAACTGTTATGGAAAAACTAATAAATTTCTTAATTAAAAAATATTTTACTACAGAAGTAAAAAGTACAGAAGTATAGCATTATTTATTATGTTTTTGTTATTTATTCTGCACTCTCTATTTAGCAGTTCTTACTAATTTGCTTTATTAATTATTATATTTCAGTAAATTGAAAACTGATATTCTTGTACCTTAGTTCATTTTTCTCTTCTTTTTTTTCTTCAAATGCAAGCTAGAAGAATACCGCTGATTGAATTTTTATTTATTATTTGTCAAAAAATGTGCGTTTTGTAATACTTTATAATATTATATATTTTTTAAAATTTTTATGCTACATACGTATTTAGCAGTTATACTATTTTTTCCTAACAATTTTTGTTTATGTATTCCAGTATTTCTTATGTATTCCAGTATCTACATCGGTATCTGTTCATGACAACTACACTCGCGTAAGTGCAAAAGGAAATTTGCAAAAATTTATAAAATATTAGAAGAAAAAAACCTGTAGAGTTTTTGCGGGACATGGACAAAGTTTGTGGTTTTCTGGCTTAGCTACTTTGCTTAGCCAAAGTAGCCCATAAAGTATAAGCTTTAGTCTGTTTTTTTTTTAAAAACTGTGTAAAGTTTATACTTCACCTTTTTTTATCCCTTTGATAAAAATATTCCATTCCAAGTTCTAAATTATGAAAAGCAATTATATACAGAGTGTCCTAAAACTCATGGTACATACACTAGGATTGATAGAAGACAAATCACTGTACATTCCACGGTCTGAACGCAAATCGTGACACGCTAGAAGATACAGACGCTTCTTCTGGGATTTGACTTTTAATTGTGTGTTTGGACTTTTTTTTTCTGAGATAAAATGAGGAACTTTATCTAAGACACTGGTACCATAGATTTCGCTAAAGACCTTGTTGCCCGGATACTCGTAGCTCGTGGCACCTTAAGAGAATGGCCTGGTGTTTTTGCCAACGTACGGCAGCCACTCTTTTGGAGGTGAAAAGCCTCTGTTAATTTTGACAGCTGTTTTATCACGCAGTTCCTGTGATGGGGGTCCTAATGTTATTTAATTTCATTTTGTTTAATGAAAAAAAATTTCTTATTTTTATTGGTTTCTTTTTGTTTCATCTCTGACTTTCTTCCCATCATTTCGCGACTCGACTTGTTTTGTGTTCTAGCGCTTTATGACTTGCCTTCCGACCACCGATTGTATGAGAATTTGTACTTCTACCACCTATGTACCATGAGTTTTGGGACACCCTGTATAAGACTTGATAATTATGTGATAGAGATGAGGCAGTCTCAGAAAATATAAATATTCTTCCCACTTAGATCAAATCCTTTGTTTTTCACTATGGTAATTAAAAATTTGAATGAATCTCCTTTATTCAGTCACCAAAGGTAAACTGTCAATATTGTTCTTCATTTAACTCCTTTTTGGGGGCGTAAAAAATTACCACAGTACCTGTTGCCACAACTAATTGCACACAATAGTATTAACAGCAGTTTGAAGACTATTTTACAGGTTACTGAAATAACGTTGTAACTAATAATTTTAGGCTTTTACTCAATGTGATGAAGAATAAATAGTCATTATTAGATTTCTATTTCTATCGGACAACATTTAGAAAGCGGAGGATCATTTTAATTTCAACGAGAAGACCTGAGCCAAAATATACTACTACTGATATAAGCTAAACTCATCTTTGCTATATTATTCTTTAGTTGTGTAGAACCTTGTATTACAATCAGTAACTGTGTAAAAATAACTTTTAGTGGGATATTTCTATGAAAAAAAAAAATTCTGTTTTTTTGATTAGTAGGGTGTTGGATCCTTCAATTTTATCAAAGTTTGATTGAATCAATCAAGATGCTTTTGAAAATCTAAGGAAGTTCTTGGTCATGCTAAAATTTTAAATATATCAGGGATGGTTGAGAAAAATCTTAAGGTGCTTAATAAATGTGGTAAGGCAACTGAATTATTACCTACATTTCACGTTGTTTGATGTACAGCTTACATTAAAAGTTTATTGTAGTGGCAGTTCCAGATAATGGATGAAATTGTCATTTTAGGGAGCTTGTTGTTATAAACAAATACACTTAATAAGTTAAAAAAAAAAAAAGAGGCTGGATTATTGTAATGTGCAATGGCTTTATATGTAATTTATAACACTGTCCTTCTCAAATATACTGCAAGATTTCTTAAAATAGCAGAAGAATTTTTCTCTTGTAAGGTGCAAGTTTCTATAGTTTTTTTTTTCTTTGAATTTCCACTTGTTTTTTTTTTTTATATTTTTAGTGCAATAATACGACTCTGAATTGTAAAAATACAACTACTCCCCCACTTTTTCAGGAGTTATTACTGCAGACTTCTACATATTTTTTAAATTGCATTGTTTTTTAATTATTTAAATTACAAAGGGTTGTCACTCACTTTTTCCAAAGTTGTTACTATGGATTCTCACATAGTTATTAAAATCCTAATATTATTAATTTGGCTACCTGGAAAGAGCTCAGATAATTTTTTTAAACATTAAGTTTGCTTAATGTAATTATTATTAATAATTAAGTAATTTTTTACAATTTTATGATAAAAAATTTAATGCTTTTTAAGTGAAGTGAAATTATTCACTAAAATTTTATTACTAAAGTAATCACCTTAACTTTTCAATGTGTAACTTTTCATATTTTTTTCTGTACGATGTTTTGATCAAGTTTTCACTGACCAATTCTCATTGAACAAGTCTCAATGACTAAATTTTTAGTTTTCACTCCTTCCATGAATAAAATCTCTGATATCTAAAATTAACTAACTTGCATTTTTTTCTTTACTTTTTACTGTCAGTTGTTATTTTCCATTTATATGTCATTGTTTACCAGCTGAATCCAATCTTAACACATCTTCTTGTTTGGCAGTAAACTACAAAGAAATTTTTTGGGACAACTATGAAAAGAAAATTTTAGTTCATTTAGAGTTGAAGACCTATTCATTTGTGGGTCAGGAAGACTAACAATGAACTGATCCGCTAAACTGTACGACGATGAAAGCGTAACGAGAAGTCTCTTGTGCAAAGAGAAGACACAATGTTAATGCTGGAATTATCCATCATTTGAGAAGAAAAGAAATTTATTGCTGGCTTAAAAATTAATGTTTTCAGTATAACCAAAATGACTTATTGATTTTGTTTTGACTCTGTTTCTACTGTGAAAATAAGTCTGCAACGTAATGTTATAATACAGAGAAATTATTTCAAAATTCAAAGACATTGCAGGAATACGAAAATATGATGGAATAATGTTGAAAAAAATCACTAGCAATATTACATTTAATACAAAAAGTTTGAAAAGGTTTTTTTTATTTTTTTATTTATTTATTTTTTTTTTTTGAAAAAATTTTAATTATAAGACTTTTGCAGGGAATGAAGATTGAAAAAATCTGTGTGTAATATACAAGTCCATAAACAATTTATGGGTGGTATAGTGCTTTTCAGTTATCACAAAACTTTTTTTATTGCTCCACTCAACTTCACCAGACCCCCAAATCTTCTAGGATCCCTAGGTTACTAAAATTCTTTGGGGGTAAAACTTCTTTTTTTTTTTTTTTTTTGTAATTTTTTTAAAAATTCCTTTATGATATTTCTTATATAATATCTAAATTTTGAAATCTTGTTTTTTTATTTGTTCAATTATTTTTTTTATCAAATGGTGTAACTTGCTTAGACTTATGTCAGAGTAAAACTATAAGAGAAAGAGTCAATGAAAACTCCTTCCATATAGCTTGAAAAGTATATCAGCCTAATTGTTAAACTAAATTTATACAGCAAATAATTAATTGCATGATATTTTTTTCACTTCGCATTTTTTTTTTTAATGGATATTTTTAATGTAAATAGTTATAAATTTTATTTATTAATGGTTCTTATTTTTATTAAAAGCAGGAAGATGAGATTCTGGTGGTTGAAAAATAAAAATGAAATATTTGGAGAACATGATGAGTGCAGAAAAAATGATGGAACAGAGAACTGAATGCCTGTCTTTAAAGATAAACTGCCAGCTTTTCGAAAGAACACTGGAGATTACTAATGATGTGAAGATTTCGGGTATAACGACACCAAGTTTAGTAAAAAATCTGGAATTAGGTTATGATAAAACATTAGATTATGATTATGATTAAAATATTATGATTGGTATCCTTATGAAGATAAAAAGAAAAATAAATTATTATTTTTCAAAGAGGAAGTTAAAAGTCTGAAGCTGATAGAAATAAAAGCATTTATGCAGAGGGAAAAAAAGCGAAATTATGGCTAGATAAAAAGCGGAAGTTACAAGTTGCACCCTGAAACATAGCTGCCCTTAAGAATTGCAGGATTAAAAAATAAAAAAAATGGCTGATTAGGTTTTGGAATAGTGTATGAAGAAGAGTCCCACCATGGATATTGAAATTTAGAAATGTTCTATATCTAATGTGATGGTATGGTAGTGGCAAAAAGAAAATGTCAACAAACTTTCCTGGTAATATATATTATAGTATACCTGTATAAAACTGCATGTATAAATTACATCGAAAACAATAGAATGCTGTTACATTTAATTGTGTTACAATTATTTATGCATTTAAGAATAAATATATGGAAACTGTTCCGCCTGGAAAATTTGCGAAGGGTTTTGGTTAGTAGTGTATAGACAGTTCTTAATATATTAGAACCATGGGTTGCCCATAAGGGAGAGCAGAAGGGCCCCCCCCCCTAGAAAATATATGCATAATGAAACATATGCGTATTTGATTAATCATGTATAATTAAAAGTGAAATTAATTTAAATTAATTAGTTATTCTGCTAATTAAGTTAAATTTCCTTTCATTAATTTTTTTAATTCATTAAGCTTTTTGTCATTTTCTTTCATGAGCCCCTCCCCCCCCCAAATTCAAACATATGGGCACCCCTGATTAGAACAATATATTCAGAACTATACATGTATTAAAATGATTGTAAGCAAATAGCTTGTTAATATTTAAAATTGCAGGATTTTTAACAAAATATTACTCCCTATCATATAAATTAAAAACACCAATTGAATAAAAACATTCAGAAATTGCAAACCGGAAAGATTTCATATTTTATCAAGACAGTCCACATTCATGAAGTATTTTTGATAATTTGATCTTATGAAAGTTGTTAGAGCTTGGTTGAATTGTTTTACCCATTCCATTGTACTTCATATTCTTCAAACCTCATGCCCTCAGTTTTTCCAGCTATTTTCTAATGGATAAATTCCATTTTTTTAAATGAGATAGAAAATAATGAAGAAAAATTTTGCAAAAAAAAGTGGTGAAAAAACCATGAGGTTCTTGAAGAACAAAATTTTCATCTTTTGTTTTTAAGAATAAATTATGAAGCAGAATGGCACTTACATTATTAAATAAAAATGACTAAAATTTAAATTTGCCTGTATCTGAAGTTGTATATAATATTTATTGTAAGGTTAATATATTGATATATTATGTAAAATATATTGATAGGTCAATTTTTATTAATTACTAGGGGGCTAAGCTCCCTGTTCGCTACCGCTCACCAACCCCGATGATTGCTTCGCAATAATTGTTTTTTCTTAGCAGAAAACAGTTTTTCTACTAAAGTTAAAATTATTCACTTAACATATATGTACTAAAAGGAATTCTGTTTGCTTACGCTTGCGCTTCTACTTGCCAGGTCCAAATATTACTATCAATTAGTATTATAAACATTTAGATCTCTTGGCGAACAGAAGTGATTTTTCGAAGTAGTCATTTTTTAAAACAACATTTATATTCTTATAACATTATATTATTCGAACAAATTTGATGAGTTCACAACCATAATTTAAAATATTTGCTAATAATAGCAATACTGGAAAATAACTTTAAACTATGGATACAAAAATATTTAAAGAAAAACAATACCTTTACGACTTTTGTTAATTTTATGCTGATGACAACCAAAACAATTAGAAATGAATGAGGGAAAACTGGATCACACCACGTGATTTTCCGGCCAATAAAAGTGCGCCGACAATAATAGAAAACGGTATCAGACCATTATGATTTTATGTTATATACAGATATATTCCTAGGTTAACTTTTTTTCAAAAGGTGAATTTTTTTTCTCTGTATAATATTTATTGTAAGGTAAACATATTTTGTAATGTCCGGTCAATCAGTGAATCTAAAAGCAGATATCGACTGACTTCAAATATTTAATAGGGCTTTGTTTAATTTAGAGGTCCAGATATTATGTTCTGTAAATTATTTATTTGCTCTTTTTTTTAAAGTATTGTTTGTTTTACAATTATATTTATAGGTTATTTTTTATTGATTATATCTTCATAGGTTAACTTTTTTATGGTTTAAGTTCTCTAAGTAAAAGTTTTGCCAAAGATGGAAGGAAGAGTGCTTATTAGACATTCCAATGAAGATATTTTTCTGTTGTGAGTTCAGGAAACCATCCAATAAACAAGCTAATATTCTAAAAAGGCTAATGCAAGTGAAAAAAAAATGGGAGAGGAGTGATCTTTAAGAATGACCGTAAGCTCAAATTTCATGTCTGTTAAACCTGTGTGTCAAATGTACTCTTAATATAATGTGAATTTGCTTAATATTTTATGTACTTCTATTTCATCTCAAAATGTAATTTAAATTTTAAGTTTTTCATCCAAATCGCACTGTTTTTTTTTTTTTTTTTTTTTTTTTTTTTTTTGAAAAATTTTAACTATTTAGAAACAAGACCAAAAGGTTAATTTCCAAGATAATTACCAAAATTTTAGCACATTTTAAGTTAACAACAAGAAGCATATATACACTTTTACAAAAGTTTACATATTTTGTTCTTTGATCTGTACTTAAAAAAAAATTAAAAGATTTTTCTGAGAAACTGAAGTAAGGCTTTTTTTCTCTAAAAATATTTACTAATAGCGGGCTAAATCTTTTACACAATCATGTTAAGTGAAGGGCCACTTGCACAGCAGGTTGATTAACAAAGAGCCTCACGCATATTTAGTCAAGTTGGTGGCAAATAAATATATTTTTATTTAGAGGTTAATTGTTCTAAGCAGTAAATTTTTATCAAAAAAAAATAATAAATAAATAAATTAGTAGCATATTTGCTAAAAATTAAACACTTTTAGTTATTAAAATTCATTATACAATGAAAATAATCATACTTTTTCTAAAAACAATTTCCATTTTTATCAATATATATATATAGTGAAATATCGGTTAGGCCAACATTCTTGGGACCAAAAAAATTGTTTGCCTCCGAGGGTTGTCTGTTTTTGGGAAGGATACACAGGATAAGGAGTTTTTGAAAAATTGCACTGATAATTGTAGAAATAATTAAATTATGAATAATTACTATTTATATTGATATTTAAACTTTAAAAAATATTTTTATAATACGAAAAGAAAAAATTAAAAAGTTTTATATTTATTCATATATTTAGATGTACGCTACAGATAAATGAATATGTTTTTCCTATTTATGAAAACATTCAAGTGAGTCATATGATACCAAATAGACACTTTAGTCCTATGTCACTTCCTCAATTACTTCCATTTATTAGGTTTACGCTCTAACACCTCTCCTTCACTTAATTGGAAATTGAGTAAAACCTCCATTGATGCACAGAAAAAAGAAAGCAGCAATACATACCTTTTAGACACTAGGCCCTATGAAGAGCTCTAGTATTCACAATTGATCATCTGTCAAGTGTCTGAATATATGTTTGATTTTTTTAAATTAAATGTTGAATACGTGGGTGAAATTGAAAGATAGGAATTTTTAGTGGGGAAGAGGAATTTAATGCATCATGTCAGATCCCATAAGGGATCTCTTAACTTAGGAATTTTTAGTGGGGAGAGGAATTTAATACATCATGTCAGCTTATGGGGTCTCTTCGCTTAGGAATTTTTAATGGAGAATAGGAATTTAATTCATCATGTCAACTTTTGGGGTCTCTTAACTTGTGTTGCTCAGATGAAAAGATACCACTACTCGAAACATTTCATTTGTGCAGTATCATTTTCTCTTTCTTTGCAAAGATAAAATAAGGCAACAAGAGAAAGATTGATTCCTTAGTAGTGAAATATATTAATATTTTTAGAAATTGATAAGGCAAAAAATTTACGTTCTTTAAAAATGGTGGAATGTTGCATAATTTTTTTTTCTTCGGAATTTAAAGCAAAAATTTTTTTTTTCAAATTTTCAAAATTGATGTCCAGTTTGAAGAGATAAAAAATAACTTTTTGGGTTATAAATAGCTGTCTGTGTCTGTTTACGGGAGTATCCACTTTGTGAAAAGGGTGCATAATGATTTATTCATAGAAGATTCACAGAGAATTGACAATGTCTCCGTAATTGACAGGCTTCCGTTTTACAAAAAGTTTCCGTAACGTGAGGTTTCACTGTAAATATAAAAATATTTGGGGGGTTATGTAAATTCTATCAAAAAAGAAAAAAAAAAAAAACTAATGCTTCCAAAATGAAACTGTAAAAAAGAAATACATATTTTAGTTAAAGAAAATTTATAGGCTTTACTCACAAACGTAAAATTAAAACAAACAATTATAGTTCAAAATTTATTTGGTATTTTACTTTTGATATTTTGTATATTTCTAAAATTAATAGAGGTTTTATGAATTTAAATGAGGAAACGTTATCTTTTTCGCTTTTACCTAAAAAAGTCACCTAAGCTTCAAAAAATTTAATAAAAACAAATTACAATATCAATGACCTGGAATATAAATGATCTGGTGATACCACATATTCTGAGTTTGTTTCATATAAAAAAGCTATGGTTAAATTGAAAAGTATGTTTTCTGTTGTTCAGTTTACCATTTGGATTTAATGTAGATGCTTAATGTTCTTCTGCTACAGTAATGGTAATATTTTGGAAGAATGTTTGAAAATTTTCTTTTCTGCGACTAAATATTAAACATTTTTCTCACTATCATGATTTGTGGAATATGTTTGCCATATTGTTTTTTTTATTTTTTATATTGTACAGTGTAACCTCTCGGGAGCGATTACTCTTATTTCCACAGTAAAATGGTGGTTAATAAAGGTTGGTCATTCTTAGGGGTTACCTCCATTGCTTCAAAATGTTATCGAAGGTACAAGATTCTTTGCAGCGATTTTACTTTGCGTCATTTTCTTGGTGCGGAAATGACACTTGTGCTATCGCCATGAACATTGGATCGATTAATCAAATTTAGCGTCAATAAAAATGAATCCCTACTAATAAAATTATGTGCAAAAACAAATTTACCAATTATGAATGATAGAACTATTTTATATAAATTAACAATTATGTTTTTTTTTTTTGTTTTTCCCCAAATTTGCATTTAATTTTATATCATACAAATTAGTTTGCTTTAAAAAATAAGATGAGGTTTGTTTGAAAGGTTTAGTTTTTTTTAAAAATCGAATTTAACTTTCAACTCTAAAAATAAATCTTTGATAGTATCGTCTTTAAAGCAGCCTGACTGCAATATTTTTTTTTAATAATCTTTTGTGTTTCCTTGTGTAACCTTTTCTGCATTTAGTGCAGAGGTTTGCCTGTTGCTGGGAGAGGTTTTGATGGTCTCTCCTAAATGGTTTGACACAAAGTCTATGGAAAATTCTGTGCCTCCCAATAGTGGTTGTAAATAGACATGAAGTGGTTGTAAATAGACGCTACACAGAGGTGGTCTTTTCTGAAAGTTTCACTGTATATTAAATTGGTAAACTAAACACTTGTGCAGGATCTCTTATAAAGAGAGCATGCATATTATTATTATTAATTTAAAGCTTACTTTAATTTTTAAAGCTTACTTTAATTTTAAGATTAGCTTAAGATTTTAATTTTATCACGACTCAGAAAAGCCTTTTTAACTCTGGGCTTTAAAAAAGAAAAATGACATCTCCAAGGTTTTAGAGTTTAAAATACATTTTAAAATAATTTTAAAAAAAATATATTTTTAATGGTTTTAGGATTCTTTAATTTTAATTTAATTATGTTTTCATGATAATGAGACTTTATATTAAGATTTATAGTTTAATTTTGTTATCAACTACACATTTTAGATTTTTTAATAAAAATTTGATACTATCATTTCTTAGCTTCTGTCCCCTAAATTCTGTCCTATTTTCTTTTTTCTATTGAAATTTTTACATTCTATATTGTCACAAATTCACGTGATTCATTTCAATCTAATAAAGTAATTATATATTATCTTAATGTGTGTGTTATATTTTTATATGTGTATTATAACTGTCACCCAAAATTTTTTAAGTGTCGACAATTGTTCAGAATTTATAATAGTCTCATGACACTCTAGTCTTATATTTGCTTGTAACATTGAACACAAATAAATTCAATAATAATAATTTATATACAATAATTTAAACAAAAAATGACTCTGAAACTAAGTGCTGAGACATGCTTAATAAAATTCATAATAAAATTCATAATTAAATTTATCTTATGTTATTATTAAATATTTTTAATAAGTGATAAAATAAGTTTAGATTAATTACCATCCATACCTCATTTCATTTCGTGTCATGTCCCTCCAGACAATTGTCTTAGTCTTGTCTTTTGAAAATGAAAGTTTACAAAATATCACCAATGATAAAATATTTAGGAGACTTTCATTGTATTTTTTTAAATTTCATTAAAAATATTTAAAATCTCAATTGGTAAAATATTTATTAAAATTTATAGTTTCAATGTCACAATGATACACCTTCATCAGTAGGATAATTGTCAGGGATGGTAAAAACAGAGACGATTTAGTCTGTCAGAAGTTTCGACATGCTAAAGAGATAAATATACAGTTAAAGGTAAAACATTCAATTGACCAAAAATTAAAAATTTAATGATTTCTAAATATTGTTATATCAGCAAGCTTGAGTTTTCATTTTTGATGATGTAAAAACTCTCCCAAAAGTCTTGGTCAATGTGTGAAAAACATTTATGAATGATGCAAGGGGGATTAAAATCCAACCTACGGCCTTCTGTCCAGCAATGTTTTGTGCAGTGGCATAAATAAGCCCCCAAAGTGATTAAGGGGAAGGGGGGCACACTCTCCAGAAAAAATACTATGAGTTAAAACAAAGATATTTTATTTATATAAAATATTTTTTTATTCACTTTATATATAATAACCCTTCACCTAACTTTGAATATAATTACTATAAAATAGTAGGTTATTTTCTCCTTTTAAATTTTTTTTTTTTAAAAAATAAGTTAAGTGTGTACAGTGTTTCAATTCTAATCTAATTCCCTAAATTATACCTTTTCATCTCAAATACTAATTTCATTTTCTTAAATTAAAATAATAATTTTTTTTTAATGGCGGGCACGTCGAACTATTGTCCATTGGCCACAGAAAGTGCCAGAACTGCTAACTCTCTTTTCGTTACCCAGTGAGCACCTGTGGCAAAACCACGGAGGTGGAGCAGCGTCGCCCACATCACACTATCACAACCCGTTTATAGGGCGGTTCACATTCACACACAAAGGAGAAAGGACATAGAACACAGATAGAGAGAAAGAAACATCCATGTCTTGCCCAGGATTCAAACCCAGAACCTTTCTCAGTGCTTGTTTAGTTTATCCTATCTATGACTCCTCACATCATTCATAAATGTATTTTATGTGTGCTGACTTGAATTTTTGCGAGCTTTACTACATTAACAAATACAAAAACTCTATTAATGATCTTGTTGCTATACCATAACTGTCAAATGTTTGGAAACCATCAATTTTTTTAAATTTTAATTTTCTGTTAATTTAATGTTTTACCTTTAACTGTATATTTTTCTTTTAGTATGCCGTTAACCTCTGTCGGATTTAAATCATCTCTGTTTCACCATCCCTGTCATTTATCCAACTGATGAAAGTGCACCTTTGTAACACAAAAATTAATATAGGTTTTTTATGAAAATTTTACTATTTATGATTTGAAACATTTTAATGGCATTTAATATCATCACAAAGAATTACCATGTCATTTTATAAGGTTACACAATATTCTTTAAACGGCTTTTTTTCGAATACATGAATCAGTGAAAAATTAATCCATAAAAACTAATTACACACAATATGTACTTAGTATAAAAAAACCATATAATATCATAGCTGCCATTTTTCTCGCTTTCTTATTCTTTGTAGCAATGGTTCACCAGGGGATCCAATTGACCTTGATTTCTGGGAATTAGTGCATATTTTTAAATATAATTCAGTTAATGATGTTTCTATCTAGTATCCCATTTTTTCCTAATGTTTAAAAATCTATTCCAATTTAATTTCTATATGTTGCCTCATGTGGCTCTCATCAAATGCCCTCCTATCTGTCTTATTTTATTGCCTTGTTTAAGCTTGTCCCTCTTGCACTATTGGTTGAAACACTTTTTTGCTGATTGCAACGTGTTAGTCTTAATACTTTCTCCAATCTTACATTTGTAAGTTGGAATCATTTAAACTTTTCCAACCCTTAATATTATATTTTAAAAAAAATTCTTATATATATTTATTTAAATTTTTTATTTGTAGTAGTGGTCATTTTAGTAAAACTTTGTTCTACAAAGACAAAGATATAAATTTTGAAAAACTATTTTAAATGTGAAAGGTAAAGTCTACAGACAAAGTCAAGAAATTTGGATGAAGAATTCATATAGTATATGGGTGATTCTCACGAAATATGACAATTCACTGTCCCTTGCACCAAGATCTAATAGTATTATACTAAAAGAACTTTTTTTTTAAAAAATTAATGAATAGCATCGCTGTTAACATTTTAAAATGACTCTGCACTAGCAATGAATGTTTTGTATAGTTAAAAAATTTAATTGAACTTCAAAATGTCATTTTCCTGGCATGTCCCAAACAATGTTTCCAATAATAACTTAGCTTCAAAACTTCCCATAAATTTTTCAAAATCTAAATTTTTTTATCTCAACCGTTGTAAGCATTTCTAGAATATACGCAGAGGGTATTATTTACAAAAACTTTGTTTAAAATAATTTTTGCTGTCAATAATTTGTTTGTCCCAAGAAAATATGTCATTTTCCTGGCTACTTTTATTTAGTGGTTTATGACCAAAATAGTTTGAGCCAGCAATCAATATCTTATGTTAATAGATTGATTAGATACCCTCCTATATGAACATGTCTTGTTACATGAGTAAAGAACCAATTTTCTGGTTCAAAATCTATTTCAAAAAATTTTTCAAGGTGAGTAGGTTTTTATGTTGTCATTTTCCTGGCTTCTTGAAACCATAAATAACACAAACTACATAGATTTATCCGAGTTATTTTAAGAAATCCTGTTGTTTTTTACAGAATATTACCGTCTTAGGCCAAAATATTAAAGTAAAGTTATATGCTATAAAATGGCGAATTTGTCATTATCCTAGCTGTCATTTTCCTGGTTTATGAATGACATGACATTGAAACAGTTACCAGAAATTTTTTTAAACAGTTGAATGTAAAGCAAATATTAACCTAATATCAAGTTTATGTAAGATTGTTATATGACTGAATGTAATCAAATTTTTTTTTTTATTTAATGATAGATTACTATGCACAATTTTATTCTGTACATATCAGCAACAAAAAATTTTTTGATTTTTTCTACAGTGGATAAAATAATTAGTTTATTCAATTCATGGTCCACCTAACATAAAGGCCTAGGTTTTGTTACTTACTAATAGCTTAAAATGACTGTTTTTTCAAATTTATAAGCCGATATGTCATTTTCCTGGCATTCAAGATTTGGTGAATTTCTATTTTATTTTTTTTCTCGAGCAAATGTCAATAAACTACACTGCTGTCTCTAAGGTATTAATTAGTGTAACTAAAGTATACAAAAAAAATTTAGATTACTTTGAAGACTTTAAATTTGAAGAAATTTTTTGGTCCGAATTGTCATGTTTCGTGAGAATCACCCATATATATGTGTGTGTATATATATAATATATGATTACATTAGAACCTTCAAGTAGTTGATAGCATCCCTGTACCCTTTTTTAACTTAGTGAATAAAATATTATACCTAAGTTAATGCAATAATTTAAAATAATATTGATAATTATTATTTCTTAATTTTACAAAAATTATCGGGCCGGGATAGCCTGGTCGGTAGGGTGCTGGGCCCATGTCTGAGAGTTTTTGGGTTCGAACCCCGCCCGTCAAAGACTCCCCGTGTAGTAAAATAGTGACTGATGCACGTTAAGTCTGTCGAGTCGCAAAGTCCTCCATGTTCCCATAACAAATCAGTACCTCTAGCACTACTGAATTGGAGATTGATCGTTCTCTTAATCAGGTCAAAATTACAATCAGAGGATGAATGAATGGGTCTGCCCTATAAAAGGGTGTAACAAAAGTCAAATTCTTAGTCATAGATGGCACCCCTCTGCCTTAACAGGCATAAAGCAACAACAACAAATTATCAAATTTTGGTTTATTTTTTTCTCCCATTCTCCTTAAAATAATTCTATTTTTGATCATCTATTATATTGAGTGCTGTATTTTAAGAATGCTCCCTAGATTGTACTGAACAATGTTTTGCGTTGAATTTAAAGAAATAATGTGATAAAATTCAATTGATCAATAATAAATAACTTAACAATCATTCAGTTCTTTCAAATGTTTATTAATTAAATATAACTTTAAATTTGTAAATTGATTTAGCAAATTTATCTTGATATTAAACTATTGTAAGTAGCTTGTGAGTTGCATAATTAGTCAAAAATATAATCAGTTCAAAAGATGACTGAATATTTCAAAATAATATTGTTAACATTTGTTTTTTAAAAAGCTTACACAAGCATTATTTACATAGAACACTAATTATGTAAATATTTTGCAACATGTGACATATATCTATTCTCAGATTGCAAAAGAAAATAATGTGAACTTAATAGTTTATTAAAATATATCGTTTTTGAAACAAAGTAATAATTTTTACAATACTGAATTTTATTTACAAAAACACATATAATTTTCATGTTATTTAAAATGGCTTTTTCATTTGGCACAAAGCCAATTAAATCATTTAACAATAACAATATTGCTCCACCTAATTAAATCTGATATAGTCAATGCACAAGTATAGAATTTATTAACTTTAAAATGCAATTGAATATTACCAGACTTTACGCAACAATTAATAATTAATTGAAACTTAAGAAGCATAATTACAAATATTCTTTGTATATGAAAACAGAAAGCTGAATGAGAAGGTTTACATTCTTCTATTGATCTTCCTTCATCTATTATTGTTCAAATATGTGCGTAATGCATTGACCCTGAATTTTGGGAAGCCTTTCATACATTTAAAAAATTTTTATAAATTTGACCAAGGTCCAATATTTGGGAAGTACTTTTTTTAAACTTTGTTTTCTCACTAGATGATGTATCCTGTTGATGCTGAAATTGCTTTTTTTCTTGTTTTTTTATTTTATTCCTTTTTTTTTTGTTGTTTTGTTTGTATTCCATGTTTTTATCAGCATCCCCAAGTTTTCCGGCCAATGATGCTACACTTAGCTGCACAGAAATGCTTCCAGTTTTTTAATATTGCCTTTATTCAACCTTCTGTTCCCTTATCACATCGCTCATTTTTCTCATTCCTTGTATAGCTGGAAACATTGTTAATCCACAACTTAGGTTATGGGATAGAAATGTTGATTTTTAGTATTTGATATTTATCTTTTAATGAAGATGTCTAAAGCCAGCTGCCGTCACATCAACTAATATTCTTCATAAAGAAACATTCCGTAAATAGTTGCTCGAGAGCAGAAAATGAAGTACATCTTCAATAGTTACAAGCATTATAAAAGTTTTTCTCTTCGCAAATGAATACCTGTACACAAGTGTTCAGAAACAACTTTTGGCTTCACACACACGAGAGAAACTCCACATTCAACAAATACAAGAAATATATTTTACAAAACAAAGAGTTTCTATCTACCAAAAATTCACACCATTTGGGAGGATTGCTGAGTTTCGGCCATCATGACCTTAGTTACAAAGTTAACAATTGCACTTGCGGGCTGATCTGGATCCAGTTCAGCAAATATGTGACATTGGTTGTCTGATGGACTCGTGGGCTTGCTTGCAACAAATCCAAATATTCGACTGAAAAGAGACAAGAAACAGTTTAAATTTTTTTTTGCCTCCTTCTACTGAATAGACATAGTTGCCAACTCTACTGGATTTTCCAATAAACTGTTAATTTCTACTGGTTTAATAAACTTTCTTCTGGTTTTTGTACATTTTAGAAAATTCTCGAAAATTGAGTAAGCATCCTTAAAAAATCCCCATTGAAATAGAATTTTTGTGTAGATTATTGCTTGCGTGAATATTTAAATAAGTATCACTAATGCATAATGAAGCGAGCCTCATTTGTAAAATTCAGTTAATTATCTTATCTAAATGCCTATTACTATTCAAAATTATGAATAAGATTTCAAGTTCAATTAATGAGAAATCATAACTGGAAAATATTGCAGTTTTTCTATTTTAATTCCCTGCGAGTAAAATATTTGGTATATTATCCACCAATTATCATGAAATTTATATTATTTTTTTAAAATCTACTGCATTTTTTTCTATCACTTGGTAGCTATGAATAAAACACCTAAAACATTGGCAGTAATTCAAAAATATAAAATACTAAAAGTATGCCTTGGAGTCCATACCTTTTTTTTTTCTTCCCATTTTTGAAACACAATCACTTTACTTTTTTGAGGCTTGTCCATTGTTTTACAACTAATTCATTTATTAATCTTTCAACAAAAAACAAACCATTAAAATGTGTTTCAATAGACTATACAGATTTTTTATTAATAAAAACAAAATGTGAGAGATGAAAATTTGAAAATGAATTTGTATTAGTAACCTACCAAAGAGTTAAGTTTAAATTTTATCCCACTAAAATATTGATGTTAAAAACTTGTTTGTCGTTAAGAAACAAAAATTATTGTGAAGCAATTGTGTTTGTTCAGCAGAGTTTGATCCCTCTAGTATCTATGTAATTTGCTGGTCTAAATCATGTATGTTTCTCTTTTGATAGGTTAACCCAAAGACCATCCAATGGCTCACAAGGAAGAACAGAAGCGGAAAGACTTGGAAAGTACACCAGGACAATAAACTTGAAAATGGACCTCATTTTAAAAAAAAAAGAACAGAATCTATTAACTCCATAGCCTTAAGGAGAAATAGAATTCATTTGGTATGGATTAATAAAGTTATATAATTAAATATGATTTAATTTTCTTGTCAAACAGTATTTCGCTCATTTTATTTCATTGAAATATTTATAGACAACCTCATTTTTTATTTTAAAAACGTTGAGTTTAATATCCCTCACTTCTTATACTATTACAAAAAATGTTAACTTGATATTATAGATATTTAAAAACCTGATAATGCAGAAAAAAATGCTATAATTTTTTCTCTCCAGACATATCAGCCTAAGCCTGTAAGAAGCATAAAATGAAATCCTTAAATGAATCTTCAATTAAAAAAATGCTATGTTTAGTTCTGTCGATGAAACTGTTCAAATAATTGAAGGATTACAAGAAGCTATCGACATTAAAATTTAAAGAACCCTTAAAAAATCAATATAGTTCCACTAAATGTCATTAAAAACTAGCTATATTTCTAAGACCCTAGAACTGTGAAGTGGTTCAAAAATAGAACTAAATGAGTATTTATACGAGTATTGCAAAAAATATCGAAATTTTGCCCGCAATTGATTCATGTGAAAATTAAAAGATATAATCTGCAAATATACTTACCAAGTATTTATTGGCACACCATCATCATTTGTTTGCGTCCATTTTCGATCGCCTATGTCTAATCCACAATGACTGATGGCTTTCACTGGGTAGTGGCGCCTGAAGAATAATCTGGAAATATTTTTACTTTGATTAAAATAAAAGATAAATTTCTGACGAATGAATTGTGTACAATGCCTGGGCGATTGATTATTAAGCATCTTAAACATAACATTACCGATTCTTGTATAGGTTAGTTTTAGTCTGCCTATTATGAGCATTTTTATGTAGCATATTTCTTTAACTCGTTTACTTTATAAAATGCGTTACCAATTTTGACGTAAAAAATTTTTCAAGACATAGTCTTCAAAATTTTAATTTTGTGTTTTCTAATAGTTATGGTCAAATAGGACTAGGAATAGTTTTAGCATAATTTACTGATTTGGCAAACTGCAAATTAGTGGGCAAATCATTAAACCGTATTTAAATGACTGAATCTTGGCCTATTTAATGAATGCAAAATGTATATAGTGTTAAAATATTCAGTTAAAATGCTCATGAACAGCCAGTCTATATCAGGGAAGTGCACATAGCGACAAAAAAATGACATTTCCGGTAATAGAATGCATTATTAAGATCTATGGTAGCGCTGCTTACTTTTATTATCACCATGTTTAAATACCAGAATGAATTAAATTGAATGCAAACACACCCTAAACTTTTAAACATTCTGGATATTTTAAATTTCAAGATTCTGCAGAAACTACCCAGATGCAATAGGAATTATTCACAGTATTCTGTATACAGAGTGTTCTGAAATAACTAAAACTAAACTTAGTGGCACAACAGCCTACAAAGGGCCAAGACCTGGCTCTGTCCTTTGCCAATTTTCTTGAGTTCTGGGATGCAAGAGCAGACGTTCCATTTGGAAGGTCAGCTAAATGCAGAGCCGCCAGTTTTTATTCACCAAGTATGCTTGGTACTCATTTTGCCTATCTACTAAGCATACGAGATATTAAAATAATTTAAAACCTGTTTATAAAGTGGCACTTGTCATATGCTGGAACTGCTTTTAAGCTTCATCCTCAATTGAAGTGTTTTTGAATTATTTTAATCTCTCTGTTTTTATCACGTAATTGGTCGGAATTTAAAAACTTTTTTTTCACTTCAATTTGTGGACTTCCTGTTACATATATTTTTTTAAAATTCATTACACAAGAATATGATAAATATAGATTAAGTTTGGTCATTACAGAACAAACTTGTGAACAATATAACCTACTTTCTTGAGTTGTCTGTCAGTGTTATCCCTTGATTTGACACCTTAAAGTGTACAGGGACAACAGTTGGCAAAGGTTTCTTTGCTAATGTCTCAGCTACCGCTTTCTTGACTGCCTGAGGACCCGTGAGGGATTCCATATCTACACTGTTCAAATATAGTACACTGCATGCTAAAAATGACAGAAACAAGAAATCATGCAAATGAGTCAAAATTATCATGCTTAAGTTAAAATAGTAAAATGAACAATTTATATGGTGTTTCTGGACTATTATTTAAAACTTAAAATGCTCCAAAGAAATGTACATTAAACTGATATATTTTGGCTGATTTTAGCTAATGTTGAAAAAAATAATTCTTCATACATATTAACACTAAAAAAAATAATAATAATAATAGCTTTTACAAAAGCAATAAATTTAAAATTAAGTAAATTTCGGTGAATGCAAAAAGAGTGGGTGCCTGCTTCCTTCTTTTTTTCGTCATATATTTTCTACCTCAATAATTTAGTGTCCTTCATCGGACTAAACAAAAAGACACGGTTCTCAGTAGAACACCAAAGTCAATTATCACTGCCACTGATCAGTGAGTAGAGGGTGACCACTTTTAACTGCCTGCAAATGAACCGAGGGTGAGCAGCATTGGTCCTCGTTTAAACTTTTCTACGGTAAAGTTCTCGACTTCACGCACAGGTCGTCAAGGTACTAAAATGGTGAAGTCGTCTTCTCTTCTGCAGAGGATCAAAATTGTGATGGCATGTCTTCAGATAATCGTGAGGGATGTTTCCTAGACAGGCATTAGCCAATTATGCAGCTCTAGTATGATGTTAATAAACTACTACAACAATAATTTAGCAAACAATTTTTTTTGTTCCAAATGCAATATTCTATTTTTAAAATTTCTTAATGCCTTTTAACAAATGATTTTTAAAAACCAGTCAAATCCAAATTAATGAGAGGAAGGTTCTTATCAATAAGTCACGTAAACAAAGTGTTCCTTAAAATACTTATAGGGTCATCACGTGAAAACTATGAGGATTTATAAGCTCAATTTCCACTCTTATTTTCAACTTTAAAATCAATTTCGTGATTGGGAGATTACTACATGGTTGCTTAATTACCAGAAAGGTTGCTCGCAATGTGTTATCATTTCTCTGAGCTTTGACGACTATTATATATTTCTTCTCTCATGTCTATCACTGTCACTCTCTGTTCTATCACTTTCTTCTTCTATTATCAAATTAATGTTATTATTTATTCTATTGCTTTTCTTTTTTTATTACTTTGTATAACTAGTTTTTTTAAGTTATTTTCTGACAAACTAATTTACAAAATCCTTGAATGTAGATCAACAATGGAGTATCAAACAGCAAATGCAGCGATTGTTGCTTTAATTATTTCTAGTTTAATTAAAAGTAAGGAATGAATAAAAACCTTTTGATAAAAAAAATGGCAACTGAGACAAGTATAACTTTGATGTTATGAAATTTTTGTGAGAATTATATAATTCATAATGGAGGCTAATACATTCAACATTTTTACACATTTTTATTATTAATCGCACCACAATCGGTCATTGAATTTGCAGGCATAAGGGATGGTCCTACTAGCCTGAGAGTTCTATCCAAAATCAATTCGGGTTCTTGTTCAATGTAAATTCAAATGCAAAATTCTCAACTCTTTTAAAATTGTAATTCAAAATTGTTTTTCTTTTCTTTTTTTAATTCAGGAGATCTCAAAAAGGTAGAGAGATTATTACTAGGGAATACTATAATAAGAATAAAAACCAAGAGTAAAAAACTTTAAAAATTACCTGCTCCTTGCTCTAGAAGAGTGTCATTATTAGATACTTGCTCATCAGATTCACCTGTTGGATCTAGGGAAAATTACGTATAGATAAGATTTCGAATAAAACAGATATTATACAATTGTTTTAATACATTTCTATTAATATCAATAAACAATTACTTTTATTGCTACTTTATGCACATCCAATCTATAGAAACAGCAAATTTATTTTATAATGAAAAAAGAATTCAAAGCAGGCCTCAACAAAGCAAGTGTAATTAAGAAATAACATGACTAAACATGCACTTTTTTATTTATTGGAAATGTTGACCCTCAAAATAAGGTCAAGATGGTTCGATCAGGATAGCCACCAAGCCAAATGTTTAAGCCTCTTGACGTTAATTCCTTTCCCCCCCCTCATTAAACAGCATTAAAAAAGTGTATATTTAAATGTTCATTTCTGAAGAATTATTTTACCAATTCCGTTTAAATTTTACAATTTGTAATTTAAAATGATTTAAAATTAGTATTCCTTATAATTCTAAAAATGGATTATCTTTGAATAATTGGAGTTTCTTAACTGTGTGCAAAAATTTCATTATCTCAAATAATTCTGGAGATATGATTAAATACACAAAAAGTGAAATAAACATTAAGGGACTCAAACTTTTGACCACTAGTCCTGCCTAAACTATTGGGACACTATTTCCCAAATCGTTGTTCTTTGCATATTTTTAATGGTCTAAAATCTTAGCCCCGTCAAAAAAAAGACATGATTATTCAGAGAAATTATGATTTGTTACTTAAAAAGCACAAATGTTTTAGCTCCTAAATCATTTATTAGAATACAGTACGTCCCTCGGGCTGTAGTAGCCCAGTGGTTAGAGAATCAGACTTTAATCCGGATGGGGTCGAGATTTGTGCACCCAGTGCATGCGACGTACGTTCTTGTAAAATCTTCCACGAGTACGAGGATCTGGAGATCCCTTTCAGATCTATGTTGTGAAAGTGGCCTCACGAATGAGTGATGCTGTCATCTATCAGAGAAGCTCTGAGCTTAGACATACTTCAACTGCTGTGTTACTCTAAAATGCATCTTCCTGACTTTATTCGCAAGACCCATGGCTGAGGGGCAAGTGTTATTAGACACAACAAATAAATTCCTTTGAATAATTAAGATTACATCTCAGTGCACGAAAATCTGATCATAGGATTAAAAGATATTGAGTTCCATTTTGATCATTGCACATAAGTTTGTATGCTTACCTTGTTCTGGCAGAACTAATCTACAAGGCAATGCCAGTGGTGTTATTGAGTGCTGATACACTAAAGCAGATAAACTTCCTATAAAGACAAAAGTAAATATAGTGTTACTATTACAGCACAGATTTTGATCAAAATTTTTTTTTAAAAATTATATAACAAATGCATACCAAACACTGGTTCGTTAGGACATCCCTTCAGACGAACTCCTTTCGTAGTTGGTTCTATCAAGAAGTGTCTCACCAGTTCACTGGACGGGTCAGCTGCAATTCAATTCAATTGTATCTTTTCTTGTTTGCATATTCAGTATAAGATTTTTTAGAGCAATACAAATATGAATGGTTCAAGCAATATGTAATTAATTATTGCAAATAATAAAATGTGGACGATTTTTTTCTTATTTTGTTATAAAAAAAATATATAATTACGGTGATCTTGACTATTTCAATAGGTTTCAGATAAAAGCAAATTATTACAAGATGCGCTCTTCGCACACATGAGTTAATGATACAAAATACATAACAAACATGATCAACTTAATGTCTAATTATGCTGAAAACCTGCAGAATTTCAAATGGGCGTTTTTTTATCTTTTTTTTTAATCAATTTCAATGCATCACAGATGAAAACAAACATAAAATATGTTTCTTGTTTTAAAATATTTATAGTCAAGAAATGTGAAATAATGACTAATAGCTACATCAAAAATTTGCAGAAGTTCACCCACGTGTTAGCTTTAAAAAAAATCATCATTTTATTTTCCTGAATTTTTTCAATAAGTTTAAGAATGAAGCAAACTTTTGAAAAAAATATACTTTTTGTGCATATCAAATTAATTTTTAAAAAAACCGCTATTCTTTACTTAAAAAAAAAAGGCAAATTGTTTTTTGTTTTTTTTTAGTGAACAGTATGAATCAGATTCTATTAAAGTAAAAACTTCTGTTTTAACTTAATGTTATAACTTAAAACCCTTAACAAGGCAACTTAAACTTAATGTTTTAGTAACATAATGGATTTTTTTTTGTAAATTAAAATAATAAATTTACTTTAAATTATTAAAGTTTCTTTTTACTATATATTTTTAAGATGGCTTACCGGATCTGTTAAGTTGAACATTAGGGGGTGGTGTAGCCACTTTCAAAGCCAAACCATAAGCTCCGGGAAAGGAGTTACTGTCACGAACAACAAATGTCCCCGGTACTTTGTCTTTCAATATGTTGATGGCTATATATAAAAATATAAGCAATGATGTAACACTTATTAATAAAAATATTTTAATTTTCTTCGAACGAAAACAAAATTATAAATGAGCTTAGCCAATTTTTTAAAAAAAGATTTTTTTTTATTTTGCATATTTTTAATTTTTTTTAATTACATTTTAAAATACAGGGTATTCTGCAATGACTGCTCTTACTACATATTTTTAAAGTCTTTTTAAAAAAATTGTGCAGATTAGCTGTCACAAATATTTAAGCGAGATAGAAAAAATTCATTCAACTTTGACCAATCAATATTATGGTCAATGAGCAAAGGAGGGATCGAAATAATTTAAAATTAGTTTATTTGAGAATGAAGCTTTAAGGTCTTTCCTCTAGAAAGACTATTGCAGTCCAAATCTACAAGGCAGTTTTTTGTTGTCTACTTGACTTGGTCTTGCATAAATATTATTTAGTGATTTGTATAGTTTTGGAACTTTAAAAAAAAATTATTCATACAAGGTAGGGGAGAGTCGGGTAGCCCCGCCCACTTAAGGAGTATTGCTTATATTTCTGTATAATATTGAGTAATAATCCATATTTTTGTATGTTTCTATTCTTTTATCATCTAATTAAATAATGCCAAAAGAATAAACCAAAAAAAGAAAAGTTTAACTTAAAAAAATAGAAATTTAAAAAATTTGACAACTGTATTCAACATATTTTCAAAACTATTGTTTACCATGTTACCAGCTGCATAAATACTTTAAACTTTGAAAATAAACGTTTTTTAAGATAACAATTAATGTCCGATTGCCCATTGACTTGAAAAAACATTCTATACATATGAAATTGACAGTGGGCGGGGGTACCCGACACTCCCCCAATAGGTAAATAGTTGTTCAAAACGTTCATTTATCACTACAGTCATTGTCTGTGAGGTCAATAATTGTTGGCCATAACAACAATTTTCCCTTCTGTGAAACCAATATTCACCGGATTTGGAATGCATGATGCATCTCGATTCTAGCAGAAACGGATATCGTTTTTTTTTAAAGACTTCATGCTAAAATACGGATGTTAAAAAAATAAATCAAAATTTTCATTATGAATAAAAATTGCTTAAAAACACAAAGAATGTTGTAACAGACGACATGCTACATTACAATAAAGCCTCGATTTAAAACTTGAATGTTTGTAGAGTAGTTTTTATTCTAGAAAAACTAAATAAGAAAGGGGATTTTGATAAATATTAATTCTAAGTTTTTTATTCTATTCTATTATTTTTATTCTATAATTTATGGAAAAACTAATACGAATGTCGTCATCACGAATTCAACATCGAAACTGAGAATAGGATGTCCAATTAGCTCCCCCATATTATTATGGCTTACTAAAATATTATCATTCGTAAATTACTAAATTGTAATATTTCGCCACCCAAAAGTAAAACTCTAATTTCTCCGTCTGTCATATTATTATAAAATGTCAAGCATGCAATAGAATATTTCGAAATAAATGTTTGGAGAAACTGCTCTGTGAATGAAAATATATTGTTTACGATTAAAAACAAAATTTCCATAAATAGAATTCTTATAAAAGTTAAAAATGATAAAGCAACGTTATGTTATAGCTGACATATTTTTAAAAATGTTTTTGTTAACACAACAGTTATGAAAAATGCGTTAGAATTATAAACAAAAATCGACTAAAAACTATATATTCGTTTGTTTTTTGTAATGAAAACAAACCGTTTTTAATCGATTGCGTAACTGTTATCTATTAAGTGATATGAAAAAAAAAATTACAATTGTGTGAGATAAAATCACCTAAATTCTAGGAGGCACGTTTGATAACACATTGTGTATTTTTCCTCAAATTTAATTCTCTGAATAATATGAACCAAATATAATAATATATTTTTTTTACCTTACAAAATTATTATTTTTTTATCCAACTCATTTCTCTGATCAAAATATAAAATATTTTTATGTATTTATTATGTAATATCACAACTTAGTTCTCGGATAATTATCAGAATTTAAGAGGAGAAATTTTCAACAACAAAAAAAATATCTGTTTTAATTATTTTATTTTTGATATAGATAGAAAAAGATTGAATTCCTTTGAAAAATTAAAATTTTTATTTATAAATAATCGGCCATAAACAACCGATCCATATCGTTGCTGCTATCAATATTCAATTCTGTAACCTTATAATCTCAAACCCAACCCAGAAAATATGGAAACTTTTAAGCACTGATCAGTTGTTTGCTCTCAAATACGATGTCATACTTAAAATCTCCCTCCTGATTTGTGCACAAGATCGAGGTGGTTTTAGAGTGAAACCGTATTTGCGTTACATGGAGAAGAAAACCATGAAAACTTGTAATCATTAAACCAAACAGCAAGGAGACTAACCCAGGGTCAGTCTCCTTGAAAAGCAACAAACAAACTCACCTTCCTCTCTCGAAATATTAGGTTTGTACCAATACTTTGATGTATCCTTCACAAACATTGGATGTTGATGAATTATATCAGAACCTTCTGAAAAGAAAGTCAATGTTAATCAAGTACAATAACTAATTCCAGGAAAGGTTGGTGAACTTGACATTAATGATTATATAGATTTAAATTAGACCTCAAATTTAGGTGCAAAAAAAAAATAATGGAATTCGTACCATTTAGGGAAACCATGCTAGAAGGTCTTGATTGACCGTAGTAAACACTTGGTGAACTCTGACCATTGGTACTGTTTGTTCGAGCAACTCCAGGCATATCGTGAAAGTTTATCAAGGTGGCCGGTGATGGACTGCGATCCTTACTGTGGAAGAAATATAATTTAAGTTTTAAATGCAACCCTTTCTTTGAATAATGATCTGAGAGGCAGCGTCACAAAATACTAATAGCAGGGGTCTGTCCAGACATTTTGTGAAAGGTCCGTTTTTGTATAATTGTGAAAAAATTACTCGTAATTTGTGAATATAAAAAAAAAAAAACGTTAAGTCACATTCTTTCAACCGCTTTTGTGAATTTGTGCAAATAGGGTCCGTTATTGCAAAAAAACTTTTTCAAGGAGTTTTTAAATTGTAAAGATATAAGAGATTATGCTCAATACTGATAAATTATAATTTAAAAAATTAAATTTTAAAAAATTAACAGCAATTGCAGCTACTAAATTAGCGATGCAACATACAAATATTATATTTGGTATTTAGCCTATACTGCTGAACGCAGAATATTCATTTCGGACGAATGAAGGACGAAGAGTCTGCGGAAGACAAAACTTAGTTCGTTTACATCTGTTTTTCTCCCCTCCCCCTTACTGGGAAGGATTTATTCGATTAACAGAACAATATTGAAGATAAACAAATGTGTGAAGGGTCCGTTTTTAAGTTAAAATATTTTGTGAAGGGTCCGATAACGAACCCAAATTTCTTCTAAACAAACCCCTGAATAGATATTAATATATGCTATATTATGTATACAGGGTGATCTGTAATTGCAGCCCTTAATATATATTTTTAAACCCTTGTACACCCTAATAAAAAATTAACATTAGAAATCACAAATTGATATTTATGCGATTTTTTGAAGCAATGATTTTATTTTAAGGGAGGAAAAAATCAAAACGGTTATCAAAATTTGGCGAATATCAAAACAAGTTTCAACTACGGGATAAAATTAGTGTTTTTAACTATTTGTGTTCCCCTCTCAATTTTTTCAGGTAATAAAAAGGGGCTTTGTTTGAATCTCTTATTATTCGTTAATGAATTGCCAGGTTACGATAACTTGTTTTTTTTTCTATTTTCAATAGATTTATGACCATTAATATGTACTTTTTTTGACAAAAACTATGTATATAGGGTGTTCTGTAAAGACCACCCTTACTATGCAATTTTAGAATTCTTTGCTAAATATTAATTTTAGAATCCTAAAAAATAAAAAAAAACGAAATAGTAGGCAAATTAATATTTAACCAAGGTAAAAGAAAAACGGTACTGAAAAACTGGAGTCATGAGTAACAAGACAGGTTTGATTGAGGTAGGAAACAGAAAAGAATTGGAAAGAATGTTATTAAAAATCTTCAAACTCCAATTACTAAGCCTATTTTATTGTTTATTACATCTGCCTTCCTCTACTGTGATTGGCCGGATTTCGATATCACTTTGTTTTTCTTCCTCGGTTATTTACGACGTTACCAAATTAAAACACTTTTTATGTTCATTATTGATAAGGATTCTAAAATTACATATTAAGGCCCGTTTTTACGGAACACCCTATATAATGAAAAAAATTAAACTTTCTATGTGAACAGCAAGTTTTTATAGTGCGGAAGTTCACTTATTCGTTTCAACTACGGATGACATCCACAATATAATAGTCTTTATCTTTCGAGTGAAATACATGAATCAATAAAAAAATAATTATTCAACTTCAGACTCTTTGAAATGACCCTTAAAAACCAAATGAATAATTTGACAAATTAAGGTTTTTATATTTCTATTATCGCTTAGACATAAATACTACGTAAAAAAACTCTAAAACCATTTGTGGTTTATTGTATGCAAAAATTTAAAAATATTCAAATGACTGACACTGACTCTTGGTCAATAAATTTATGACACTGCAGCAGACAATTAAATCAAGTGCTACGAATGTTTTTACATGCAACATTTTTAATAGCTAGGCTAGGGAGAAACATCACACACAACATAAGTTAAGAATAAAATATCACACACAACATTTTTAATAGCTAGGGAGAAATAAAGTTAAAAGTCTTAGATATCCATTTTTTTTTATGGGAGGGGAGGGGTAATGGTGGTACGAAATTTAAATACACAGTTTAACTGAATTTAAATCAATGATGATTGAATGGAATTTTCTTAGTCTGAGATACTGCAGGAGACTTTAAGAGATTTCCACGAACCACTCTAAATAACTTTTGATCTAATGATCGGATCTTCTCGTTCTAGGACTCAATCTTGAAGGTTTGAGGGGGTGTTCTCAAATATGCCAATTAATTAGGGTAGACGATATTTTAAGTTACAAAATAAGACGTACTTTCGACGTAAAAAAACGTACTTTCTCTGAATAAACATAGCTTTTTCTTGACAGATTCGGATTTCTGACCCCAAAATATGGACCTATATTCGCCATATATAGCGAAATAGACAAAATTAACATTAAGGGCTTTGAATTTCTCACCTGACCAAACTATGGAGAATCCGCAGAGAGAAAGGTATATTTATTCAGAGAAAGTACGTTTTTGTGTCCGATTGCGTAATTTAAAATAAATATTGTCAGCACTAATTAATTAGCATATTTAAGGTCACCCTTTAGAACCATTAAAATTGAGTCCTAGAACGTGAAGATCTAATCATTAGATCAAAAGTCATTCAGGGTGGTCCATTTTTTTCTTGGCTCACTGTTCTGTACATAGCAATGTATTCAATTAACAATGTGGTAAACATATATTTTTTAGCGACCTTATTAAAAATGAGGTTAAAAAAGTAATACAAAATTATGAATAGCAAATTATTACTCAAAAAAAAAAAAATAGTATCGAAATTTAAGGAAACATGAGTGAGGAAAAAAGGGAGTGAAAATATCAAAAATCTGTTTAATTACGGGGGAGTTGAAAAGCGATTATTAGAGACACTTTCAGCAAACAATCAAATTGATTTTGATAATTTTATTTTTAATTTCGCCTTTACTAATAACAAGTGCTTCAACAGATTTCGATTGCTTTAACCTTCTATTTTTTCACTTAAACCTTGATTTGTAATCTCCAATGTGCATACTTTTTTTATATCTTTTTTCAATAAAGATCATAAAAAATATATATTAAGGGCGGTGATTATGATTTTTATTTCTTCTTCATATTATCAAAATATTTTTAGTTTAGTTAGATTTCATTGTTTAAGACATACAGACATGCAATTTCTTGTCCAGAAGCTATAAATTTCTTATTTATTGTAAATATATTTATGATTAGCGTTAAACTATTAAATATGCAGAATATTATTTAACATTAAAAATAAAAATTACATAAAGGGTTCGCCCATGCAAAATGTGAACATGCTATAAACAGAAAACATCTTATCGCTGTAATTTTGTGAAATGCTGATCATGCAACACATGGTGAGTTGCACTTACTTCCAGCCTGGTTCAACCATACAAGACCACCTGCGACAGTTGAAAGTATCCCTATAAGTGAATCTATGGACCGGGCTATAGCTAGTTAGTGAAAATGTTAACTCGGATTAGTGAGTACACACATAGATTGTTAATTGTCATCACACTTTTAAAGTTTATAGTTACACAACAGAGGAATTAACAAGTTAATAGATTAGGCATGCTGTTATGAAAAATCACATGAAAAAGGCGTTCAAAGGGCGTTAGTTGTACAATATAAAACAAAAAAGGAGACCTAATAAAATTTAATTCGATGTTTCAAAATTAAGACTTATTAATTTAACTACATATTTGCTTTTTATTTAGATAGTAAATAAAAATGCAATTCAGAACTAAATAAATTAAATTTTTTGATTCACATAATTTTTTAAAATTTAATTTAAAAATTAAATGGTAAAATTATCTTCCGAATTTTGATTAATTTATTTACTATCTTCAACAGTAAAAGAAATAATTTTATAAGGAAAAAAAATTTTTAATTGAGATAAGACTTTTTTTTACTGTGTACTATATTATCGAAACGAAAGTTTCGTAAAATGTGCACAATTTTATGACATTGCTTCGTTGATTTGAGCTATTTCAAAGATTTTGACAATGTAAAACAAAAAAAGTCAACATTTAAGTGTTGTATAACTTTAATGTTATAATATACTGAAAAGAAATGAATGAGCTTAAACGCGAACAAACATTTTAAATATTTAAAAAAAGATATTAATTTCATTAAAAAATCCCCCCATTTTGGAAAAAAATTTTCCAGTCCGATGAAAATTATTTAAAGCGATGAATAATTCTCAATTTTTGCACGTTTTCAACAGCCCGAATTTCAATTTAATAGCCACCTTTGCACATTTTTTAATGGTTTTACAACAGAAGATTAAAAACGATTTAAATTTTTTGATTAAACTAAGAGGCTCTGTCCCATGCTCGCTACAATCACAAACTCCCACAATTGCTTCTCCATTCATCATTTTTTCCCCCTCAAAATCTCGCTTTGCAATTACCCAATTCATAACTTATCAAGATATAAAGAATAAATTTAAGAAGATAGAAAGTTTTAATTACCGTGATAGTAAAGGACTCTTTGGAGGCAGGTTGGAACACGTTGGATCTAAAGAAAGAAAACGTATGTATGTTATGCAGGATTATTACTTTTCTTGTTATATGAACAACAAGTACGGTTTATCTCTATTTTGTTGCAAAAATGACGATTGGATCGACATTCATTGCGTTTTGAGGATTACTAAGTTTCGACCCATCAATAACGTGGAAAATCAGTTCTTCCCGGGTTTCATCATCACATGCTGTGGATAGACTTTTCTTCTCCAAGCACTCTTTCATGGGCATTCTCCTCCTTGATCTTTATATTACTGAATTTTTAAAATCTTCAGATTTCAAGAAAAATAATTTTTATATACGTATGTATATATAAATTATGATTGAAATTCAATTAAAATAGATTGAATCTAAGGATTAGAGTAAAGAAATGGATGCTTGTGAAAGAGAAGAACTTAGATTGGCAGATCTAAAAGGGCCGCAAGTCTAAAAACCGTCACGATTTAAAATATTAAAATGAAAGTTACCAAAAAAATGCCCGAATCAGATATTGCTATTTTTTTCAAACATGTGTTGTGGAGCCGCGATGGCTCAGGGGATAGAGCGTCCGCCTTCCAATGAGGCGAACCGGGTTCGAATCCCAGTCGATACTAATTCCGCATCCGGCTTGCACCGACCACTGGCGTAAAATATTCTCAGTGGTAGATGGATCATGTCTTAGAGTCCCCTTGCCGTCAGGCTAAATCTGAGAGGCTTTCCTCTTCATGTAACGCAATTGCGGAATAGTTCCCTCAAAAAAAGTCCTCCGTGAAGACTAGTATATCCCAATACTTTATTCTGGCATTTCCTTATCTTCTGGATTGGGTTCAGAATTACAAGGCTACGGAATTGAACATCGTAAAATCAAAATTGGGTCAGCTGTTCTACGATGGTTATAAAATAAAATATGCGTAGCGAAATTAAGCTTTTAGTGATAGCGAAATAAAAAAGTTAAAGAAAAAATGGTTTTAATTTTCTGGTTTTGATAAGGAGTATTGATTTTCCTTAGAATATGACTAAACATAAGCATGATCACTGGTTTTCCTTACCTTGGTTTTGATAAGGAGTCGCGGGTGGCACCGGGAAAGCAGGGGTAATGGGTCTGTCCATCTTAGAGGGGCTGCTTGGGGGACTTGATCCAATAACAGAAGGGGACCAAGATGAATTTTCAGTTAAATAATGACCCTGAAAAAGAAGTCATTAATCTTAAAGAAGAAGGAACTTATAAAGTATATAGTTACAAAGCATATAGTATAATGACCTATAATATGTCTTGAATGTTTCAAAATGTAACAGTTAATTTTATAATCGTAGCATTAAATTGTGAATTTTGTGATAGAGAAGGGATACAAACCTTGTTGGGAGTTGACTGAGAGAATGGTAGGGGTGATCCTTGATGATCTCGAGGACTGTTTGTGGAACTTGCAGACGATACTGACAAAGCTTGGAGAGTTTGTTCCAATTTATCGAGTTTAGCTGTAATTCAAACAAAAATCATACTCTAATGTAAGTTAGCATTTTAGAGAAAAGTAAAATATTAGTATAGTAATGGTAACTAATATTTTTTTTAATCAAATAAATAATAATCTAGATCTATTGATAGAAAAAACATCTGGTTCATTATTTTAGACAAGCTATTTTGAACAATATTTTTTTTTATTAAGCGAATTTTCTTAAAAAATGATTTTACATGGCATTTTAAACGACATTTTTCATTTAATGTGATCATTTTTAATTAATTTAACATTTTTCATTTAATTTTTCATTAATTCATTTAATGTGTAACACTTTCTGAAAATTCAATATTTTTCAGTTTTATATTTTATTATATTTAGTTCGACAGTTCAACGTCCGTTTCTCAACATATGTTCGATTTTTTCCTTAAATAAATTGCGGGATATGAATTCATTGTACAAACCGGATGTTCTGTAATGACGACAAAAAAGCGTGCTCATTAGGGGTCACAAATTAATATTTAAGCCAAGAGAGAAAAGAAAAATGAAACAAATTTAAATCAAATTAAATGAACCAATCTAAATCCAACGAATCTAGTGAAGAAGGTGGAATTCTTTTTGTGTTTTTATTCCGATCACTAATACGAGGGTTGTTTTTTACATAAGGACCATTCGAAAATAAAAACCGAACAAAAGAAAATTTTCAAGAAGCAAATTTATTTTCAGATTCGTTTCTTGTTTTTTTTTTTCCCCGCATAGTTGTCAAGTTTGTTTAAACACTTATCATACTTTACAACTAGATTTAGAATATCAACGTTATAGTAACTTGCCGCCTGCTCCTATAACCAAGAGGTCACGACCTTTTTCACAACTTCGTCATCGTTGTACTGGTTGCTGCCAAAATGGAACATCGGAAGAGAAGAAAATCACTTAGCGCAAGGTTATGGCTGTATTCAGGGGTGGTCCAAAACTTCCCAGCCAAAAGAGTCCAATAAAGCTCGGGAGTGAGCTGTGGAGACAGTCATTGTCATGAAGTAGTAAAATTCACTGTCAGTATGGCAGGGAATTTTGCTACTTCACAAATCTGCCAGTGAATGTACGCAGCAGACAGGTTTTTTGCCGACTAAAAACGCATCACAGACCGTATTTAGTGTGTGGCGGGCAATGTGTTAAATTTGAACGTTTTAAAGACACAGAACTGACCGTACAGTTTACCTACACAGATGCAACTGAACACAGTTGTTCCCAAAGAATGCCGGGAGCCGTAATGACTCAGGGAACAGCTTTCGCTGGCTGGTTGATACGAATTTTGCTTCCGGCCTGCAGAGGCTTAGAATATCCTCAGTGGTGGACGGATCATGGGTTAGAGACCCCTTGCCGTCAGGCTAAGGTTTTCCTCTCCATGTAACGCAAATGCGGGTTAGTTCCATCAAAAAAGTCCTTCACGAAGGCAAAATCTCTATCAATACTTGATCAAAGAGTTGACTTGTCGTCTGGATTGGGTTCAAAATCACAAGGTTACGGAGTTGAACATAAGTAGTCGTAAAACCAAAAAATTTGGTAAGCTGTTTAACGATGGTTATAAAAAATGCCGGGAGACGATTGAAGCACTCGTCGCGACGCACGCCTTACCTATCAGTGTACACAACAAAACGGTTCTTACTTAAAAATCAAACCTCGTATACAACTGCGGATAGGGTTACATGATAGTAATGGGATTTTTTTTAATAAAAAAAAAACTAACAAATAAAGCAGATGTTTTTTTCTTCTTGTGGTTTAAAGTATCTTTGAAATTAGTGTTCCCAGACAAGGAGCAGTTATTATCCCATTGCCCCTGAAGGGGTTACACATTAGTGGTTTATAAAAAGGAACTGATATTTAGAAGCAAACAGTTTTACAATTCCAGTTTTTATTGTCTTCGGAATAAGTGTTCCCAGACTGAGGATACTGTGTCAGAAAAAACATTAAATGCACTATTTTCAAAATAAATAAACTTCAAGAACTTAAATACTAATAAGAAAAAACATGTAAGGTGCTACCTGTGTCTGGTAATCCGTTTGATTTGTTGGCTAATCCCAGCAGACCTGGATCTGAAAATTCAGGTTTGGGTGAATAAACATTCCCATAGACAGTTGAGGAGGCGATGACATTGTGAGGAGAGGTTTGTTTATTGGCGATCTGTTCTTTCGCCAACTGATGTGCTTTCTTTGTTGTCACGAATGGTCTTTCTCTATCGTAAGAAGTGTCAGAGTTTTGCCTTGTTAAGGGTTTACTTTGCGTTTGAAATTGAGGATATCTGGAAATAAATAACCCTAAATAGATTCTTTAAAGTAAAAAATCATCAACAGGTTAAACATATGAGGTGATAAGAAAATTCAGTAACGAAGGACGTCAGATTAAAGTAAAAGTCAAAATTATTTACGATTCCTGAATAACTTTTGATCTAATGATGGAATCTTCACGTTTTAGGTCTCAATCTTAAAGGTTCAAAAGAGTGACCTCAAATATGCATATTAATTAGTGAAGATGATATTTTTATAACGAAATTAGACACAAAAACGTTCTTTCTTTGACGTACCCTTTTTTGACAAATTCGAATTTCTGACCCCCACAATATAGGGAGCAGTCGCAATTTGGAAAATAGGGTCCCCATAGTTTGGTCAGGAGAGCGATCCAAAGTTTGGACCTCATGATGTTAATTTTATTTTTTGCATATTTCGCCATATACTGAGAACTTTTTAAGCGAATTGAAAATTTTTTGTATAAAATTTGTTTACCTAAAAATAACCCCATGAAAAAAAAATTTTGTTAATATTTATCATTTTTTATTATTTAATTTAATCGTAGTCAAAACAATTTTGAATTGCAAGATATTAAATTATTTAAATAATTTTAAGTAAGTAATTTTACATCATTTTAAAGTAAGCAAAATACAAAATTTCAGCGAGATTGGTTGAATAGTTCCTGCGAAAACGAATTTTAAATATACGAATTTTTTAAAATTTCTCAAGTTAAATTTTTCAGGAGCTATTCAACCGATTTCGTTCAAATTTGAGATATGGCAAAATGCGCAAAAAGTCAAATTAACATTATGGGGTCCAAACTTTTGATCGTTTTCCTGACCTTACTATGGGGACTATATTTCCCATATTGCGGATCCCCGTTTTTTGTTTTGCGCACTGTACATTGTTCAAAGAAGAAGAAGAAATTTAACAACTTTTTGTTTTAATATTTTTTCTTCAATAAAATTCGATAGTGTGCTTTTTTTTTCTATGAAATTGATTAGAATTTAAGGTGATTGATTATGTGAGTATAATAAATGAATGAAATACCTGTAGCGTGTAACATCTTTGCTGCTACTCCTCTGGGGTAGGAGGGGAGAGGATGGGGCACTCGTGTTTCTGTAGACTGGAGGCTTCATAGGTGCTATTTGGCTAGATGACACGTGACCGTTGTAAGTATTTACATGTAAAGGTAGCGTGTAACTTAAGCCCTAAAATATGTATTATTACATCAATGAAGTGTGAATTGTAGAAATATATTATAAGATCAATAAAAATATCATCACATCAATTGAAAAAATGCAGCGTAAAATATATAGCCCCGTGATGTCGGAAAAATTTAATGTAACCAGAGCTCAGCGAAATTTGTAAATTTTTACAAATGTAATCTAGATAAAACGCAATATTTCGGTAAATATTTAATCAAAAATTATTATACTTTTTTTGAATATTTTTATTTTAAATAAATAGAAAAACCATGGTCTCGGGCAAACAGGGAGTTGTAATGAAATTTCAATGCAATGTATTGAAACTTCAACGAAGTCATTGTAGAAAAAATGTGATTCATGCTAGAGTATTGCAGAGATGCCAACTACTCAGTATATGGCAAAATAGGGAGATTTCGCACTTTTACGTTAGCTTCCGTACGTAAGATTTAAATCAACTGCGCATGCTCGCATTTATTTTAGGATCTTTATGTTATGTTGGCGACAAAGACAAAGCTACATGCATGCTGTTATATGTTGTTTTCTGTTTAAACCTACCTTTGAACTTAAAACATGGACATGAAATGAGAATTTGAAGAAATATAGTGGTGACATTTAGAAATGAATCGTGTGATATTACAACAATTCGTTGTAAATGTTCTGATTTTGTACTCAAAGTTAAAACGATATTCCACTACGTTAAAACGTTAGCGTTTTTAACTTACGGATTTTAGCGAAATCTCTTATTTTCACTTACTTAAGTTTGAAATTTTTTTTACGAGCGCATGCGCACTAAGAGTGCGATGCGTAATTACTTAGAAGATCGTGCGTACGGGAGCTAACGTAAATTTGCGAAATCTCCCTATTATTTTTAAAAAACGGTAGCGACTAGAAACTAAAATTTGCAGATTTTCAGTTAATTATGCCAATTTTTAAAAAGGCTCACCTGTAACAAAGTGGCGTATCATATAAGGCTTCGAATTATTTAGAAGTAGTGGTGAGCAAAAACCCTATGCACGTTAAATCTGTCGGGTCAAAAAGTCCCCCATAACAAATTATACCTCTGGGGGTACTGGATTGGAGATTGATATATTTTTTTGGTTCAGGCATGAATGTGACGGAATTCGAATTCTTGGCCATAGATGGCGCCACTGGAAAAGAAGAACAATCACACCCTTTACCTTAATGGCTTACGACAACAACAACTAAAACAAGAATCTTACATTAAAAGACTACCAATCGAAAATATTTATTCTCTGTCCGGAGCAAGTTGGCATATCTGGTATCGTGAAAGTGAACTTTTAAGCTCATTCGGCAACGAGCGAGATGACTGTTATCTATCAGAATTAGAAATGACTGATATCTCTTAGAATTAAACCTTTTTTTATACTAGGTATTATTCTTAAACAAAATTTATCTGGTACTGGTAGACAATTCATAAATTATAAGTGGTCGAGTAAAAGTGGTCGTATCAATCATTATTACGGGATTCGAACCTGGGACACCTCATTGTGTGGTGAGCACTCTATCATCTGAGCCACTGCGGCGCTCTCAAGATGTTTGATTTTATTTTATTTACGTTGTTGAGCAGTCGACCTAATTTTTGAGTTTACGATTACCCAGGTTCAGCTCTGTATCCCTGTAATTTTGAACCCAATCCAGAAAACAAGGGAACTTCTGGACCAAGTATTGGGAAAAATTTGTCTTCGCAGAGGACTTCTTGATGGAATTAACCAGAATTAGCGCTACATGGGGAAGAAAACAACGGAAACCACGGTTAATCTGTCAGCAAGGGGATTCGTACCACCAATGAGGATATTTTACGTCTACACTGTGGTTAAGGAAAGCCGGATGCGGAATCTGTTTCGAAACTGGGTCACCTCATTAGAAGGTGAACGCTTTATCCCATGAGCCACCGCAGCGATCTCAAAATGATTGACTGTTTTAGGACATATTGGGAGAGCTTGTATGTGGGTCGTCAAAAAGAACCAAATTATTAATTGGTGCTCAAGTCAGATTAAAGGCGGGCCATCACTGTAGCTATAGAGTTTAAAATCACCTTGGAAGGAGATGTTTCCCTGGATGAAGATGAGAAATCCAATCCTAAACTGATGTCTTCTAAAGACTCTCCGTTAGTCACAGTCTTCTTCTGTGTCCTTCTAAGTTCATCCAGCATTAGCTGTTCCTTCTGATGTTTGTCTTCCCATCCCCTTCCTTCTTTGCGAGCCTTCAACTTCTCCTGCTGCCTCTGAAGCCACGAATAGGAATTGTCTTTGTATCTACAGGGAGAACAAAATTGTTCTATTGCAATTATTCTATAGTTTGCGTAATTGTTCTATTCATTTCTGTTTGTAATAATAATAATAAAAGTGCGCATCTCTATTTCTGTTTAAATGTGGATACATGGTGGCCTGTACTGTCGTGCAAGTGAAGAAACAACGCAAGTACTTCACGATTAATTCTGAGAAAAGTGGTATGACAATTATTTTCCGCTAATGCTATGAACGCTAAAATAGAATGTCAAAAACTGATGAAATACAATTTTGTTTATTGTTTGTGATGCATCTATCGATAAATCAGTGGACTGTGACACATATTCATTTATTTACAAATTTAAAGATATAAAATTGACAGGATCATTGTGAAGTTTCAGGGAAATGCGCCCTGTTCCGGAGTTGAATGGCAATGAAAGAAATTGACACGAGCGCCGCCTCACGGCATAATTTGATAAATCTTAACAAATTTAATAACTTAGCAATTTAACAAATTTAATAGCAATATAAATAACCTAGCTTATTATGCCTTACACAAGCCAGAATTCAAGTGTACACTGGTGGACAAAATTAAGAGATGGAAAGCATTTTCGCACATTTCACACAGCTTGAATGGGCTAATGTTCTCTTCATCGATGAGTCTAGATTCAGTCTACAACCTGATTATGGACGGTTATTGATATGGAGTTAACCCGATACCATCCCAGCAGCAACATTATCGAAAGGGAACATTATGCTGGTGGAGGACTCATGGTTTGGGCAGGGATCATGCAAGATACCCACACACCGCTCCATGCGTTTGACAATGGTTTCGTGAATGCCCAGAGGTACAGGCACGAGATCCTAGAGCCCTATGTGCGTCTTTTCATGAGCGCTGTTGGCCCTGAGTTCATTTTTATGGACGACAATGCGCGACCACATAGGGCTCTCATGGTTGATGAGTATCTGGAAAGCGAGGATATTCAACGAATGAATTGGCCAGCCAAATCCCCTGACCTGAATCCTATTGAACATGCTTGGGATGCTCTTGGGAGAGCTATTGCGATGCGCCAACCTTGCCCCAGAACCATTCTGGAGTTAAAAATTGCTCTGGTGGAAGAATGGGAGGGTCTTCCACAAGTCCTCCTTTTAAGTCCCTTATTAACAACATGCATACTCGTTGTGCATGCTGTCTGTCTGTCAGGGGTGACCATACACCATACTAGAGGCAACACACACTGTACAAGCCTCACTTTTATTGTCATCTTTTATCCTTAAGTTCAGACTACATTGGATTTATTGGCAATAGGTCTTGCCAGTGAATGGCACTTTCATTTTTGTTTTGCATACTTTATTATCATGGAACAAGCCAAATCCATACCAAATTTCATTTATTTATATTCAGTATTTTTTGAGATATTTGGGAAAATGTCTTCCATTTCTTAATTTTGTCCACCAGTGTATTTAATCATCAGAACCTATACAACTATATTTATTCAAGCAATGGTAAAAACGTAGGGAATAAAAAATAGAATTTAAGTCCAGTTTTAAGAAAGTTTGAATGGTACTTATTGAATAATCCCCCCCCCCCCTATTAATTTAAGCATTTTGTTGAATAATGAAGATTAAAGTATTGGGATTTTGATTTTTAGACGAACAACCAGAAATTAAACACCGTTGCAAGTTAAGAAAAAATCATTGCGGTATTAGGTTTTAAGTATTCATCCGCGACTGCATAGTTTCGTTTTATTTAGTTATCAAATTATATAAATATTCTTTCAAAACAATATAAATGCTTTTACAAGTTAAACTCGTTGGACGGAAATTTCATTCGTGCTTTCTTTTGCGTTAATTTTTGCATCGAATTATTAAAAAAGGGTGACAGTTTCGTAGTCTCTCTGGTATCCTAGATTTGGCGACATATTTCGATGAATAAGGAGACTATCCGTTCTTGAAAAAGAAACAACTATATGAGCAAGTTCATTTGATTTGATTGGATCGCTAAAAATGCCGCGTCTTATGCTGACACGTCTTTAATAAATCAAGTGAGAGATAAAGAATTGTTTTTACTGCTGTTTCGCTGTATAAGAAAATCGTTTGCAAGAAACAATATTTATTATTCTTTCCACAATTTCGTTAAATGCAAACAGAAAGACGTATATTTGATACGATTATTAGAATTCATTTTTATTTATTCTTACAAACAAAACAATAGTTTTAATTCAATACATCTTATTTTCCTGGTTTCACACGATTTAAGAAAGCAAGCAAAAATTAAGTTGTGCAGCGTCGTTTCAAGAGTTGGCGATGTTCATAGACGTGTCGCGATGGGAGCTTAGCATCCATTTGGCGTGCACTTGCACACAAACATGCTCTCTCCATAAGGATAATGGTTTTTTCTTAACTTGCAGCAGAGTATAGTAAGTGTTGACCACTTTCATGTAGCAAACATCGCGTTATTAATATCATATAAAAAGTTTAACTTTTAATAAAAGAAAAAAATTAACAACCATTCTGGAAACTGTTTGTTTCTCTCGAAGTAATTGTTAATAATTTAAAGATAAAATAACAAAACAATGTTGTTGAAAGAAATTCTCCCTTGTAACATTTACAGGTTCAATTTTTCGCAGTCTCCAGAAGAAAAAAATAAGAATATTTTTTTTAATGAGTTAAAAGAAAGGTTTCCCTGTGTAACACAAGAAGTTAAGTTTCACGAAGGATTCTCTCATAATAATGTCTAAATATATTGAAGGATTCTCAATATAATTAGACTTTGTTAATTATCATGACAGGTTCTCGAATATTACATAAAATAAATCGTTTATTTTTTCCTCCTTTGTTTACGTTCTAAGAATATTTTCATAAGTTACATAAAAAAAATAAGACATCGTTTCCTCCCCCCCCCCCTGAGTTTCAAGAAGAATTATTAGTTGTAGCGTAAAATAACAAGACTTAGTATCATTATAAAGTTTCCCAGATTGGGATGAAATAACGAAGGATAAATAACGAACATAAAATAATAAGACTATGTTCGTTTGTTAAGCTTCAAGAAATATTCTCACGTACAACTTAAAATAATAAAATATTTTTCACTTGCTAAGTTTCAAGAAGGATTCTCATACACAGTATAAAATAATAGAACATTGTTCGTTTGTTTAGATTCAAGAAAGATTATCGCACAAAGCCTAAATAACAAAACATTATTTGCCGCATAAAACATTGTTCGTTAAGTTTCAAGAAGAATTCCCCAATACAGCATAAAGCTATAAAACATAGTCCATTAAGTTTCAAAAAGGATTCTCCCATACAGCATAAAACAATAATAATTGTTCCTTAAGTTTCAAGAAGGATTATCAGATACAGCATAAAATAAAAATAACGCATTGTTAAGTTTCAAGAATTATTCTCACCTGTCCTGTATTGACAATGGTTGGTGTCCATCAGACAGCAGTCTTTTCCTTTCCGGCGCAGGACTCTGCATGAGATAGGTGAAGGGCGACGTGGACTTCCTGGCGTGGTATGGTATGTCATCCTCATCATCGATGAAGACATCTCTCCTCGTGGTGGTTGTGTAGCTGACGGTCTCTGATTTGTATGGACTTTCAGTTAGAACTTGCTTATTACCATTTACACTTATGATACTCGTTGGATTATTATGCGGCATTGAATAGTCATTAGGTGTGTTAGTGGTAGTTATGCTGGAAAAGTTTCTATTTTTAGATGGCTGCTGCGTGGTTAATGATGCTGTGAAGGGCCTTAAGGTACTGTACACTGGTGCGTCGGGTATTGACTGGATTTCTTTTAACATACCGTTAACTAGTTCGTCCAACTCCGATTGATCATCTTTATAATTCGAATAAGGTGTCGTTCTTGATGTGGAACGTTCTGAGGGATTATGGCTCTCGGCATCTGGTGGTTCAGCATAGATAAAGTTGATTTCAGTATAAAATAGTAATGCATTCTATGTTCAATCAACTGGGTGTCCCAAAAACGACAGAAGATTTGAAAACTAGTAAAGAAAAACGGAAGGCGATAGAAATTTACAACCTGCTGTGATCCGCCTAGTTCCATTCTCAAAAACTTTCAAAACTAGCTACACAGCTATTCAATAGATGGAGTTGTTAATCTTTAAAATGTATAAAGCAATGCTTTCAAAATAACATCATTTGCAGAAATAATGAAGTGAAGTCTCTGAACAAAATGATTAGATGCGAGTGTAATCATTTAAATTCGAATACACTGACGGGCAGTTATTTTTATTATAGTTTTTTACATTCAGTAGCGCAATCTGTTGACAAACGTCGCAGTGGTAGTTTATTTACGTCGCACTAGAGCTGCATAATGTGCTATTGGCGACGGCTTGATAAACATCCCTTAGGAAGATCCGAAGACATCCCATCAGAATTTTGATCCTCTGCAAAGAGCGCCACCGCTTCGGTAGTCCGACGACCTGCGCGCGAAGTCGAGCACTTTAGGATAAAACAATTTAAAGAGGATCAACACCGCACACTCTCGATCCCTTCTTAGACTGATCCAAGTCGTCACTCACCCGCACACTAACCGCAGTCAGTGATGCTTGACCTCGGTGTTCTACTGGGAAGTGTGTCTTAACGATCAGTCCACTGCGGTTCTGTTGGAAAACGTTATAACTAGAATAAATTATCTAGTTTCCTAAAGAGAGCGCAGAACTCTGTATATTTCTATTACCTTTCGATTTTCTCAGTGATATTTCAAATCGTAGGACTTTTTTGGGATACGCAGTATGTATTATTCCTAAAACTCGGATGTTGACAATTGAAAAGTGGTGCTCTTAAAATGTGAAAAATAAATAAATAATATATAAACACGTAATGAAAAATATAGGCAAATTCTAAAATTACAAAATTGTGCTGCCAAAAATATATTAGATAAGGTCACTAGAATTTTTTTTTTTTATTACAATTATAAAGAATAAATGTTTTTAAAAAAAATATTTTTACTATTAAAAAAGTTCAAAACCTTGTTTTCTAAAGGCCCAACACAAGAAGTTTTATATAAATCTAAGTTAAAGAATTAGAAAATAAGTTCAATATTTCACTAGGATTATTTAAGCGGGTCCAAAAAATGCAAAATTCCTCATTTCTAAAAGCAACTAATGTTGAGTGTTACGTTGTTCGATTTCAGAAACAAAATTCGAAAAAAAAAAATTCTAATGACGACAAAAATTTGGAGTCTTAAGGAACTTCCTAATCTTGAGGCATCTTAGAAGGTAAATATTTAGAAAGAAAATAACCCCGTTAATCTAGTTATGGTTCTGCGTTTTCCTCATCTTTTTAAATAGAATTTAGGCAATAATTCAACTTAATTACCTGGTGTATTTCTTTTACCGTACTTTTAAAATGCTGGCAAAAACTTTTAGGTCGAGAAAACATCTTAAAACAGAGCAACTAGCTATATTTTCTAGACGGTAGTCGAAGTATTGGACATCGAATATTTAACTTCCGAAATCCTAAGAAATTATCAAATATTTTCAATTTCGTCGAATGTATAAAACTCTTTTATTTCCTCTAAGACATTAAGCACAGTGTGCCAAAAGGGAAAAAGAAACGGACCGCCTTGAATAACTTTTGATCTAATGATCGGATCTTCACATTCTAGGACTCAATTTTAATGGTTCAAGGGGGTCGCCTCAAATATGCTAATTAATTAGTGCTGACGATATTTTAAGTAACGAAATCAGGCACAAAAACGTACTTTCTCTGAATGAACATACCTTTTTTTCGGCGAATTCGGATTTGTAATATATAGGGGGTGACCGCAATCTAGGAAATATGGCCCTAATAGTTTGGTCAGGAGAGCGATCCAAAGTTTGAACCCCTTAATGTTAATTTTACTTTTTGCGTATTTCGCCATATCTCGAGAACTTTCGAAGCGAATTGAAAAATTTTTGCACACAATTATCAAATTCGTTTATCTAAAGATAATTCCACGCAAAACATTATTTTCAGCAAATAGTTAAATATTAGCAGTATGTTATTCGAAATGTGTAATTCTTATGACCGGAGGCATTTTCATTGCGTTCATTGACAGATCCGAGAAGATATGTACCAATCGGATTTGAAAAATCAATTGCATTTGAATTTAGTTTCTTTATTAAATTAATGTTTGCCTAGAATCGCTACAAACTACTGTTGTTTCGCACCGCATTACAGTCCACACTATTTTTTAAACAGTAGCATACTGCACAACAAACTACGAAAAAAAGTAACCGCAACAGTAGTTTCGCTACTTGTAGAGCGACTTCTAGTTCAAGAGAGAAATTTCAATAACACTCAATAAGAGGCATAAAAACTATTCTATAAATTCAGTGTCTCCAAAATCATTACATGTTATTTTTATATTTATAAAAAATAATAAAGAAAGAAATAACGTTACGTGGATATTAAACAAAATCCTAAATAAAAAAAAAGCTCGCTTTAACATCTAAAAAAAGCATTGACTATTCAACATCCGAGTTTAAGTGTTGCAATAAGTAAATTGTTACAAAAATTCAAGTTGGTAACTAAGAAACATTAATTATAAAATCTAAAATATATAAATAACTTTAATATTCAGCAATTCATTTAATATATATATATATATATCTATATAGACTGACGTGAAAAAATCCCAACACCAAGGAAGAATTGTTAGGGGTCTGTCCAGACATTTTGTGAAAGGTCCGGTTTTCGTGAAATTGTGCAAAAATTACTCACATTCTTTCAACCAGGGCCCTGCTTTTATGAATTTGTGCAAGCAGGGTCCGGTCATTGCAAAAAACTTTTTCAAGGAGTTTTTAAATTGTAAATAGATACAAGATTATATTCAGCAGTGTAAAATTATAACTAAAAAATTACATTTTCAAAAATAAACAGCAATTGCTGCTTCTAAATTAGAGATGCAACATACAAATATTTGGTATTTAGTCTATACTGCTGAACGCAGAATATTCATTTCGTACGAATAAAGGACGAATCGTCTGCCGAAGACAAAACTTGATTCGTTTACATCCATCTCTCTTGTTTTCTGCCCTGGGAAGGGCTTATTCGATTAACAAAACAATAATGAAGATAAACAAATTTGTGAAGGATCCGATTAAAAGAAAAATCATTTTGTGAAGGGTCCGTTTTTAAGTTAAAATATTTTGTGAAGGGTCCGTTTTTATGAAAAGATATTTTGTAAAGGGTTCGTTAACGGACCCAAATTTCTTCTAAACCCAAATTTCGAAGAAATTACAGACTTTGAACGCGGTCATGTAATAGGGCAGCGAAAAGGTGGATTTTCTTTCCGCGATATTCCAGTAAAACTGGGCGAAATGTATCCACAGTGCATGATTTTATATTATAACCGTGGTTGAAAATCTGCGTTGTAGGAATTTAAGAGTTTTAAAACTCACTTCATCGTTTCGAATTCTAAATACAAAGACAACGGTTGAAAAGTTGCAGCTGTAATATACCCAGACATTCCAGCCATGAAGTCCCCCCTTACTGATTTTGATTTTATAACCGTTGTAGAGCAGCCGTGGCACTGCAGTGACACAACGTAGAAATTGGCTATTTCAAGTACAGCTCCGAGCAAGACGTCCCTGTAGCTTGCGTTCCACTCACTCCAAACCATTTACGACTTGAAATGTGCCGAGTTAGAGCTCACTAGAGGACAGAGTGGAGATCTTTCATGTTTTCTGATGAAAGTCGGTTCTGCCTTGATGTCAGCGATAGCCGCATAATTGGTTAGAAGGAGGTGAGGGGAGTGCCTGCTACCGACTTGTCTCTGACCAAAATACACTGGACCTACACCTGGAGTTAGGGTGTGGAGAGCAATTCCTATGACAACAAGAGCACCTTGACAGAGCAAACCTGTTTTGTTGCCATTCATAAGCAGCATTGAAGGGGGTATTTTCCAACAGGATAACGCTTGCCCTGTTGCAACCCAACTTGCTCTACAGAATGTCGACATATAGCCTGCGAAATCACCTGATCTCTCACCAATCCTTCAGCGTCATCCACAACCAGCATTAACTATCCCCGCATTGATTGATCAAGTACAACAGGCATGGAACTTCAACCCACAAAATGACATACGGCATCTGTATGACGCAATGCAAGTTCGTTTGCATGTTCGCATTTAAAATTCTGGTGGTGACACCGGTTATTGATGTACCAGTATTTCAATATTGAAATGATTTTTCTCTTAATTGTATTAACCCGTAATCTTGAAACTTTAAACTTTAATTACTAAAATATGTTACTCAGACGAACACATTGTTGAAATTTCATTACGCTACAATATTTTTTTCGTGGTGTTAGGATTTTTTTCCCATCAGTATCTCTCTCTCTCTCTCTCTCTCTCTCTCTCTCTATATATATATATATATATATATATATATATATATATATATATATATATATATATGCTTAACTCTTTAAAATATAGCTCTTAGGTAAAATTTTGTTTTAATTCACTTTAATCTAAAAATTACAAAATAACTTCAATATACAGCCATGTGTTTAAAATGTATAGATATATATATATTTTATTACATGCTTGATTTTAACTACGAAAAATTTAACTTACTAAATGAAACATACATTTAGATATTTATAAATATTTTAATAATTATAAAATATAAATTCATCTATTAATAAAATTATTTTAACTACGTTTGGTAACTATGTAAAACTCTATTTCAATATAATTTTATTTCAAAAATTAAAATTTTTTATAGAATAACAAACGAAATGAAATATTTCATTGAAACGTTAGTCTGTTATAGAGCAAATATTAAACAGGCATGAATAAATATCAGTTGCCATGCACAGAGCAAAATAGTTAATGAAAGCAAATAAATTAGTTACATAAACTCACCAACATTACGAATGCCAGAACTTGAGGAAATGCCAGAGTCAATACTGTGGGGACCTTCAACGTCGGCGAAAGGGTCATGGGTCATTTGTGGATGAATAAGTACGTCTGTGTATTTCTTCTTAGAGACAGTAGCGTACAAACTACCATCTAAAGGACCTTCTGTATAAAGAACTACTGTAAATAAGTTTTGGTTGTCCAAAAATAACGTAAAAAATCAAAATTCGCCTAATACTATTTTAAAAAATATACAAGATATGCGGGGAGTGAACTAAATTGGCTGATTTGCCCCTTCACTAATATATTTCACTGATTTTGCCCTTCAATAATACGCGGATGTATCGACGTGTTCATTTACTACGCTGATTTTTCCGCTCACTGATTCGTTAATTTAAAAATAATTTGAATGATGGTTGCCTATATAAAATTTTTAAAAAATAAGGTTTTCAATATCTAAATTTAACTAAACAAAAGCATAAATATACCTACAATAATAAGGAATTTATAAAAGAGAACATCTCTGTATTAAATTCAAGTTACATTTAAACTATTCGCGCTTCTACTGATTCACTTCATTGCAATTAGCTGATTTGCCCATTCACTGAGATATTTCTCTGATTTTGCTATTCTCTGATACGCAGATTTATCGATGCGCTCATTTATTACGCTGATTTCTCCGTTCACTAATTCGTTAATGTACTACTGTAAGTTTTTTCGCTGATTTTTCCGTTTATTGATTCGTTAAATTACTGAACCACTAATACATAGATTCGCGTTCTGTGATTTCACTTTCTTTTTTTTTTATTCACTTGTTATACTAATAATCATTCTTAGTAATGGTTGCTATAAAAACGCAAACTTGTAATAATATTCTTTAAAAAGTATAAGAAGACGGTTTTAAAACTACCACACGTTAAAATAAAAGGACGTCATAGTAGTGGAAACTGTTAACTAACTAGGACAACTCAAATTTATAAACCAATAAAAAAAGTTGGTTTCTGGGGGTGCTCCGTAACAGTACAGTAAAAGTGAGAATTGTCTCGCTAACGATGACACACAATAACTCTTAAATGCCAAAAACTTTCTTATTATCCTCTTCTCAAACAAAATAGACGATATTTTTCACAAAACAAATGGCATATAGGATTATCATTTTATTCTCAAAAAGACGTTATCGTAACTTTTTTATTCGGGCAGTTTTATTTATTTTCATATAGTTTTTACTTGACGGTCATAATTTGTATTTTCGTTGAAAATGTATAAAACTTCATCAATTAAAAAAGTATGAGAACAAAATAACGAATCGGTTAATTCTCTAATAAAAATAAAATCATTTGTGTTATAGAAAGGTTGATGAATTAGAACGGCGCAACAGTTTAATTAACAACAACACGTTTGTTATTTTTCAATTATTCCCACTCGACTTAATAGTTATAATGAAAGTAATTGAATAAGATTTTTTTCTGCCAATATAATATGTTTTCTTAAAACGGGTCATTTCTCATAATGAAACAAATTATGTTTTTGCTTCCGCAAGCAGGCAAAAGTCGTAGTATGTACATTTTCTTTCACAATGCAAGTTTCACAATCAACAACAATATAAAAAAAAAGTGTTAGAAAAATCACAAATACACAAAAATAATGCTCATGATATTAAACAGATAAAATACGAGATTTCATACTTTTTTTTATAAGTATTTAGGTGATTATAAAAAAACGGTATATATATGTTTAGCTTAAGTTTTAAACGTTTATCCATTTCTCTTTTTTTTTTTTTTTTTTTTTGCGAATTCTTAAAATTCGAAATCAGTTATTTTTTTCAGAGATACTTTTATTTTGTACGTCTATTTTCCATGGTGAACATTTGTTTATTTTTTTATAAAATCGCCACTTTAGTCGATGCATTTTTGTGAACACTACCACAGATACTGTCTGGTCACGTCATAACAGTTGAAATTATTTGTCAATAAATTAAGGTCATACTTTTATCTCGTCAACGAAGAAGAACCGTTTTCCTCTCAGATGTTTTTTTAACATATTTGATGACTGTTATAGTCTCTCGGTTGCAAGTCCGGACTATAGAGTGAGTGTGGGATGAAGTTCTATTGAAAATGTTGCAAATAGGGCGTCGGTTCAATTGAAGGCAATTCAATTACAACGGCAACGAGGTTGAAGGTGAAGCTCAACACTTTCTCAAGAATATGGCAGGGAGCTGGTATGACGCGGATATACAAAAAACTGTCACAGCATCTGTTAATATGCATTGACAGAGATCATGTATAAAAATATAGACAAATGTTCAAACTTTAAAATTATGAAAATATTCATTAGGCAACGGAAAAAAGAGGACGAAAATAATCTAAATTAAAGCAAATAGGAAAAGTTGATGTTTAAATATTATGATGATGGTATTTAATATGTAACAAATAAAAACATTTGAAAGAAAATATTATTAAAGTAACGCAATGTTTTTAAAATATACGCGCACGCAACATAAATGATTTCTACACAACAAGAACATATTCCATTCTGACATTAAATAAATATAAATAAATTAATAAAGTACTTTTTTATATCTATAAAATCAGTACAAACTAAGCACAAAGTTTTAGTTTGTATTTTAGCACAAAGGTCGCCCACTTGTGTATTTATAAAAATCTTAAAAATCTTTTAACATTTAAAGAATTATTTATACAAACTTCACTTTGCAGATTTGCTTGAAATTTACTTAAATTATTCAATATTTCAGTTGTTTAACATTTGAAACACAATTATATATACAAATAATCAAAATTCTACAAAATTAAAAAAAAATTAGAAATAGAGGGAAAAAAAGTAAAATTGCAAGCAATTTAACAAAGCAACGCCATCATAGAATGAAGAAAAATTGTCGTCGTTGAGTTTCAAATTTGGTCACAGCTCGGAATGTGTTTTTTCATTTATTTCTTTTTCCAAAAGAATAAATTAGTTGTTGTTGTCGTAGGCCTTTCAGGCAAAGGATGCGATTCTTCTTGTTTTTTAGTGGCGCCATCTCCGGCCAAGAATTCGATTTCTGCCACACCCATACGTACCACTCGTTTATAGGGTCATTCATTCATCCACAAATCACAATTTCGACCTGAACCAGAGAACGATCAATCTCTAATTTAGTACCTCCCAGAGGTATAATTTGCTATGGGAACAGGAAGGACTTTGAGACCCAACAGATTAACATGCACCGGTCACCATTTAATACACGGGGAGACTTCGGCCTGCTGGATTCGAACTAGTTCGAAGACTATAAAAGTCAATAATTGTTTTTACTGTTGTCACGGGTGCTATAAATTTATAATAGTGGTTGTAAATTTGCGTTGTAGGAATTTAGAGTTTTAAAATCTACTTTATTGTTTCGTAATCTGAACGCAAAGACAACGGCTGAAAAGTTGCATCTGTAATATACCCCTCCATATTCGGGCTTTGAAGTCCTCCGTATTGATTATGCTTAGCGTTTAAGAAAGTAAGCGCGCTATTTACAGTTTAGTTGTTAAATTTAGGCTGAAAACAGAAAAGGCGCATTTTTGTGTGTGTGTGTGTGTGTGTGTCCGTCCATTTTCGTAAACACGCATTTCGAGCTATGTCTATTTTCGTAAACACGCATTTTGAGTAGTGTCCATTTTCGTAAACACGCATTTCGAGCTATGCCTATTTTCGTAAACACGCATTTCGAGCTATGTCCATTTTCGTAAACAAGCATTTCGAGCTATGTCTATTTTCGTAAACACGCATTTCGAGCTGTGTCCATTATAACAAGCGCACATTACGGGTTGTGTCCATTTTCGTAAACACGCATTTTGAGCTTTGCACAACATTAAAAACTCACCGACGACGTATACCGCGTGAAGTTTTTATAATTTTTAAATTTATCACAATTAATGACGACACTAAATATATTTTAATATTAACTTGGAAAATTTTTACTAGCTATGAATTGATATAGCATTTATTTCTAACAAAAGTACTTTTTGCTTTTGTCTATATATCATTCTAATTTTTCAAATGTACAACTTTTTGAATATTGATACCTTTTACCATTATTATTATTTTTTTAAAAAGATATTTTTTAAGAAAATTTTATTCTAAAGAATGAGTTTTAAATAGAATTTATAAATCATGCACTTAATTCCAAACATGCATTAGTTTTAATTTTATTTAAAAACTTTTTTTTTTTCATTTATTGGCATGCATTTGGCGCGTGCAAGCATTCCATGCATATACACCAAAGTGCCCATTGCCCAGATATCAAATCACTCACCGTGTAACATCCCTTCAAGTAAACCAACATCTAAGGGAAGTAATCAAATATTATCAATCATTTTGTGCCACTTAAAGAAATATACAGTAGCACTGGACTTAAAAATATACAAGGTGTTATGTAACTACCGCCCTTAACATAAATTTTTTGATATCCTTGTCAAAAAAGAATCCAAAAAGTAAATAAAATATTCAATAAAATATTCAGATAAATAAATAAAGCTTCACCAAAACAGGATGATTCCTTAAGGTAGAAGATGAGATTAAAAATATCTAAAGTTGTTTGATTACCAAATGAAGAAAGTTAGAGGTAAAATAGGATCATCCGAAACAATTTTAAGTTTCATAGAGCAATTAAACTTGCTTTGGTATTTTTAATAACGACTTCCTCAATAAAGTTTCGTCAGACTTTGAAAACTTTTTTCATCACTTAAATAATAATTTTTGACCACTATTGGGATAATGACTTCATTTTACAAGAATTCTAAAAACAAATGAATTTGTTATATCCTGTATATTTAATAACTGCGATTAAGTTTTAAATGAGGATAAAACATAAATAATCACTGATCTTGAATTTTTTCATCATTGTGTTTTGAAATATTTTTACAATAACTAAGCGTCGTGTTCTATAAATCGAATTTTTTTAATTGATGAAAGGAAGCATTCATATATTTCTTGGGACAAAAATTAACACATAAGCTTTGTAAAAGAATCAAAACTACATGGGAATATAATTACTGGATTAACAAAAGAGTTCATCCTTAATGAAATAAAGCTTTTTTATCAAACTGAGATACCACTGAGTAAAAAAAAAAAAAAAAAAATTTTTTTTTTTAAATATTTGAATTAAAAAAACAAGTATCATAAAATAAAGGGCTTCTTTTAATTTTCTAAAGATAACCATAACTCTGTAATCTCGAAATTACTGAATATCCACAGTAGTTGGCATCATTGCAAAAGGATCATAAACTAATGCTCAATAGCGAATTCCTAAATTGGAAAATTGGAGTTAATAAATCATTCCTGGAAATCAATGTCCATACATCTTGCATTAAGATTAAAGAGCTCATTTATCCTGCTATATGTCCTGACATATCTTTAAATTTGCTGATATTTCAAACTTACTGCATTTTTTCAATATTTTCTGTTTTTCTCTAACAGTACATTTATTAAATTTATATGAACAAATCTTAATCATGATTTTGGCATTTTGGGCTCTAATGCCGTTTGCTTTCTTTTTGTGCCATATACCTAGTGATATAGATAGAGAAGAGTACTTACCATCCAAATTGTCCTCGGGTGCTAAATCGAAATTCTCGTAGGAATCCCATTTGACAAGAGGATCATTAGCACTCCAGACAGGAACTGTTGAATCTTGTACTGACCCATTACCTAGAAAAGGCACATTCAGAATCAGAGCAGGCGCTAAGGATTTCGAATTATTATCCAGTCAATTAAACAAATATCAAAAATATTCGCCAATTTTTGAACGACTTCACCAAATCCAAATCTTACCAATTTTTTTCTCATAGAAAACTTTTTAGTTTGTTACAAGTTTTGGGGTTTGGTTTATACAAGTTTTTAGTTTGGCCGATCTGAAAGCTCGGCTGGGCACCGTGCCGGGGTTCGGAAGGCGGTCCTCATAGGCACTGTCGGGACATCTCTCCGTATGCCCGAGTGAGGGTAGGTCGGATGTATTTGCTTCCATAGAAAACTTTTTTACGGTAGTTAGTTTCAGGCTTATATTATTTGGACCCTATTCTAATTGGTTATGTGGCGCATTTACCGAAAATTATTGTAACCAAATAAAAATTACTGATTTGTTTAAAAAAAATTCATTTTTAAGTAATTTTGAGGATCGAGTTAAATATATATTTTTCCTTCCAGTGGAAAAAATCATTCGCTGATACTTTTTTTTCGCCAAAACACAATTTTATTCTCCAAATTTACGATTTTATCACATTTGGCGGGGTTGCGAATGCTTATGCGGGAGATAACAATCTGCTATAAATACCAAGATTTACAATGAAACAGGGTGGTACATGGGACAACTTTAATTACCTTTCTTGAGTGACACCCAAGCATACCTGAAACATGCATGCCCACTTCATACAATTTTATTTCATATCGATTCATAAATCGTGATTCGTAAATCGAGTAAATAGACGATGCGATGTGTAATTTAAATATTTTAAAATCACCTATGAACAGTCGACCCAATTCTGAGTTTACAACTATCAACATTCTCCTTCGTACCCATGTATTCATGGATCAAGTATAGGGACAAATTAGCCTTCATGGGGCATTTTTTTAAAGGAACTAAACCGCATTTGCGTTATCTATATAGAGAAAAAAAAATCCAGCGATCAGCCCGACGGCAAGGGGATTCTAACCCATTATCCGTCTACCATTGAGGATATTTTACGTCTGTACTGTGGTCGGGGCGAACCGGGAGCAAAAATTTGTATCAGCCAGCCACAGCTGGGCTGGGATCACTCTGCATACATTATCGGCATCAGCTGGCGCTAACTGAAATCGAAAAGGCGTCAAATGAAACCGCCCGGTTGTTGACCCTTCGAGTTTGCCCCATATTGTTTTTTTTTTTTCCTTGCGTACTACTGCTTGGTTATTGCTATAACTTGGCGAGAGCAGTGGTGGCTTAGGGGATAGAGAGAGTTCGCCTTCCAATGAGATGAATCCCAGCGATGGCTGGTCGATACGAATTCCGCACCCGGCTCGCACCGACCACAGTGCTGACGTAAAATATTCTTTGTATTAGACGGATCATTGGTTAAAGCCCCTTGCTGTGAATCTAACCGTTGGAGGTATTCGTGGTTTTTTCCTCACCATGTAACGCAAATGCGGGTTAGTTTCATCCAAAAAGTCCTCCACGAAGGCAAATTTCTCCTAATATTTGATTCAGGAGTTCCCTCGTCTTCTGGATTGGGTTCAAAATTATAAAGCTACGGAGTTGAACATTGATAATCGTAAATTTAAAATTGGGTCGGCTGTTCTACGTTATAAAATAAAATATAACTCGGCGATTATTTTGATGCAGGTACCTATATTGGAATCTTCCCTAAAGAATCATGATGTCTTAATTCGTAAATATATAAATATAAATTGTAAATTTTAATGCTGTGAATTGTGATACAGCGTTGAAAAGCAATCGTTTAACCTCTACATTCATATACAATGAACTTGGCGATATAATGATGGTAACGTAACGTTTTAATCATACAATTCACATGAATAGGTATTGAAGTATAACACTGGAAAAAGCAAACGTTTTAATCATACAATTCAAATCACATGGATAAGTTTAAAAACATAACTGTGAAAAAGAAAACGATTTAAAGAAGTTTGTTTAATGCTTTTTTTCTCTTTCATTTCAAACTAATTTATATTGCATTTTTATTTTTTTTATTTTTTTTTCAAGTTATACAGATACATTAAAAGATTTTTTATCTTAGGTTATTCTTTATTTCGAAATATCACAACATAAAGAAATGTATCCAGAAGAGAATCTTTACGTTTTCCTATTAAAATATTTTTTATTTTATTTTCTAATTCTATTAATGTATTACTTAAATTTAGAAATTACAGTTACTTAAATTTAGAAAATGTATTTAAAAAATAAAAAAAACTTTTTTTAGAAAAAAAAAAACGAAATTATAATAATTACCTCGAACGTCTTCACGATGATTCGATAACATCAGTTCAACTTTTCCTGAAAATCGCGAATCTATAAAAAAGAAAAGGACGAACTCTTAAACATGAATCGAACTATCGACAACTTAAAAAATAAAAACATTCAAGTAATGAAAGCATTACGAAATTAAAATGTCTATAATTTTACACAAATAAATACATTACAATAAAAGTATCTGATCATTTCTTGCATCTCATCTATAAGAGCAAATTATGGTTGTTACTTATAATTCAATATCAATAACTCAAACACAAGCGTGTCTGCCTCTGGTGAAAAGTGTTTTTATTTAGTGCGGCAGTTGATGCTTTTTTCAATTTCCATATTACAGTGATAAAAATGTATAAATTTTTTTGCCGATTCTATTCGGGTGAAAAAGTAAATTTTTACATCGGAAAATTATCTTTTAAAAGATATCCGATACTCTTCTAATTCTCACCGAGAACTTAATTCACCATTTTATTTTCTTCTCCCGTTTCTTATAAAATTGCTAATATCCTCTTCCGTTTCGGTTTTAAAGTCATTTTTAGGCCTGTTAACAAAATTAAATTTAAGTCTCTTAAAGAGCCTATTAGTTTTGATATTCGCTGGGCCATCTACCACATTTCTTGTCATCGGACAAACCAGACGCGTTTTAAGGTTTAGATTTAAGAAACACGATAGATATGTCTATTATCAAGACTTCGAAAAATCATTAATTGCTGCACATAGTTGGAATTTCTGGCATAAATTCCATTTCGACAATGCTAAAACTATTTCTAACTCAGTAACATCAGCTGATCTAGAAAACCTGGAATCTTGTTTTATTCATATGAATGCTGATTCCCTTGTTAACAACATCAATTCCTTGCCACCTCTCCATAGCGCGTGGAAATGCATTTCACCTTGATTTACCCCTCTCAGCCACTGTGGTATACTTTTTGTTCCATTTTTCATCTTTTTCTCTCTTAGCTACTATGGTTTTTCTAGTTTTTTTAATTTTTCGTTGGCAGCTTTACGATTTATATTTCAAAACACAATTTTTTTCTTTCTCATTCCCGCCTGGCAAATCTTGATAATGGGCGCCTGTTTTTGAGCGCTGGAAACATGTCGACTGATATTTGCTATTTGTATATTTTTGAAGCAAATTAAGTTTTGAATGAAGTAATATTATACTGCTTCAGCTTCTTGGGATAATTTAATTAATATTATTAAATAGAAAAAATCTTATGAGACAATAGAGGATTCATATTGGACAACATCAATCAGTGGAAAAAGCGACTATAACAGAAAAAATAATTTTTAAAATGATGAATCTTTACCTGTGCAGGCACTGTCTAATTCGCTTTTCTCAAATATGACATGATCTGAGTTAATTGTACAAGTATGAAACTGAAGCTGGAATATTGTGTATCTGGCAAGGGGTCGATGGCTCATATGATAGCATTTAATGAAGACGTCTCCTCGGACCTGCAACCCACTTTCAAGGGGGATGATGATCTTTTTAGTTTTTTCAGTCGCTGAGCTGCAAAAATAAAGAAACTAATATTACTGAATTTCATTATTAACCATTTAAAAACCGATTAATCGTTGATTTAGTTGTTTCTTATTTAAAATATAGTTTTTACGTGCATTACAAAATCCAAGCTTCATTATTTATTAAAAATAGAAAACTTCAAAGGCAGTATTAATGATGTTTCCCTTCTTTTTTTTAAAATTTAAATTACTTTAATTAAGAATATTTTTAAAAAGGTTAAAATTATTTACACACTTACTAAACGCCAGATGTGTAAATCAACTGCATTCCTTGATATATTTTGATGAAAGGCTTACAACCTAAAAGGAATAAAATATATTTTAAAAATTAAAAACTGAATTCTCATAATTCAATAAATTAAAAGTTCAATTCTCTAAATATTTATTATTTTGCACACTAAAAATAACAAAACACTTATCCCAATTTTTAATTCCAAAACTGGAGTTTACTTAAAATGTTATTTATTGTCAAATAACCGAAGTGTATGCGGTAGGTATGTATCATATTTAGTTACAAATTAAATTTTTATCCTAGAGCAATTTCAGAATGTACAGAAAGAAGTTTTGATGCTATGAATGGACGCTCTTACAAAGTAATTAACTGCATAAAAGTCTAAAAAAAGTTGGTGATTTTAATTTTTTATTTGCACACTGAGGAAGAGAGTATGATCAAAATTATCAGATTATGGTAAAATTAAGAGTTTCTGACTCTATGGAAACACCAAAAATCCCGATAAGCCCGAAGCACTTTCGTAATGATGTTGGCGAAATTAACAATAAAATATGGTTTTTTAATGTGATAAAATTAAGCAAATCTGATAAAAATTTAGTAAATTTACCATATCTCAGAACAGGACATAAAATTTATTATTATTTTTTTTAAATTTAATTTTCAGTTGAGAAGTTTTTACCAAATGTGTGATAATAAAAACCATAATTTTGGAATGAATGGAACCAAAATGTTTGGAACCAAATGAATGGTTTAAATACCGTACATTTTAGTTTTATTAACTAGAATTATTATTATTTTTACCGGAAATGTCATTACCAAACCATCAGTAATTTTACCAGAATTTGTTTCTCCGTGACGGGTTTTCCTTCGATTTATATTTTCATAACGTTTGGGAAAAAAAAAGAGATACAACATTGTTTTACTTTTAATAAAAATTTCACTTTAAAATTCGGTGAGAAATTTACATTTTAAGAAAAAAAAATTAACATTTTAAAAGGTGTATTGTAACGTAAAATGTTTACCTCCTCTTGATTCAAAATTTGGCACTCCGTGTATGATGACACGATGAAGGTAAATGGAGTTGTTATTCATTCTTATTGCACCAGACAAAAGACCAGCAAAATAATGCACATACCTGGAAGCATACCATCGCAGAAATAAGATTCAAAATTGAAACATGATACCTTAATAAATATAAACATGTTTCAGTGTTAGTCTGGTATCTATCGGTATCTTGGAGTCAATATGCAGATTGGCTAAAGTGAGCACCTACGACATATTTCTGGTTAATTTGAACCGTAGTACCGAGTATTAAAGAAAATATAGAAATCATTTGCTTGGTTTTAGGATTTACCAGAAAGTGTAATGGTGATCAGTGGTTACTATTTTTTTTCCGCCAATGCAACACTAAATGATAGTACTTTTTCTGGCAGAACAAAACGAAGTTCATTAGGGAAGCTGAAAATATTAACCAAAGAAAGACAGCTGATTATTTTGTAAATAAAATTTCGTATCAACAACTGATTATTTAGTAAATAAAATTTCTTATCTCTTTATGAATAATAGTCTTAAAATCTAGCTTTTATGCCAGACGGTTGAATTCCCAGATCTGGAACGGCATCCAGCCTAGTTCTTAATAACTAGAGCCCGGATTTTGATGACCTAAAAAATCTCACTTAATGCCCTTAAAAAGTGCAAAAAATGCCCTTAAAATGCGAAAATTGCGCTAAAAATGCCTTATGACATGACTTAAATAAAGTAAAAATATTGAACTAAAACAATTTTTTACTGTTTAAAATTATTATGAGTCATTTAAAAAAATATAAAGCAATGCAATACTTGCTCTACGTTCATTAAAGTTTGAAAAATATGTTTTATATCCTAAAATAACAACAACAAAAAAAAAAATAATAAATGAAAATATATTGACTCTAAAACATTTTCATTTTGTATAGAAACTTTAATGAATAGAACAACTTCCATCTCATAATATTACTAAATATCAGAATTACATTGGATTGTTAATTTTTTTTTAATATTTTGAAATGTAAATGAGCGTCTCTTCTCTGAAAGTTAATTTTTATACCTGAAGAAGCTTCTTTCAACGTCTACTGATGTTATTGGTGCGTACTTGAAAAAGACGGTCTCACTTACTGACAATTCTTCTTCAATTTGAAAAGATGTTGCTTCACCTTTTAATATCCTAGAGATTTTCTTCATTGTTTGGAAGCCAGTGTAATAATGAAAAATGATAAAAAATAATAAAAATTGGAAAAAATTAACAAAAAATTTAAAAAATGCTTTAAAATGCAAAATATGCCCCAAAATTTAAAGAAAAATGCCCTATAAATCTAAAAAATGCTCTAAAGGACAAAAAATGTCCAAAAATGCAAAAAATGCAAATGTCATCAAAATCCGGGCCTTATTAATTACTTTTTACAGTATGCGTAAGCTCAAAATAAGTAAAGTAAGCTGAATTAAAGATTTTGTTATCAAGGAAGCATAATTTTTTACTTCATTTTAAATTGAAAAGTTCGATTAGAAATACTAATGCAATTTATTATTAATGCATGTCCAAATTTTGTTATTGTCTACAGAGTGATTTACTTACCTCTTTTGGGAAGGCTGCATCGAACCCGATAATCTGTCTTCAAAAAACTTTTTCATCGTCAACCTGTCCAAAGCCTGATCAGCACTGAAATAATAATAATTATAATATATATACAGTCAAACCCCGCTATAGTGAACCTTCAAGGGACCGAAATTTCGGTTCACTATAACAGAGAGTTCACTATATCCGTTAACTAATGGTTCCCAAACTCCTCCTTTTATTACACATTATTCAAATAAATGACTGAAAAATATTATACAGTAGCAAAAAATGTGTTATTTTTCATTACTCATATTTTTCATACGTCTTGTGTACAAGTGTTCGTTTTGTGAACACTTTCCAATTCTCATATAATTTTTACTGAAATTCTGTTATTCCGTTCTTTAAACCTGTCTAACCTGATATTCGAGCACATAAAAGTAGTCTCATAAAATCGCTTAGCAAATTCATCGACATTTGTCCAGATACTGGAAGATTGCGGCTTCTTCGAATGGTGAACCGCTTCAGTAATGATTCTTCTACATCCTTGTGATCTGCTTTTCTCAACTTTTTTCTTCCATCTAAATTTTTTTCAGGAGCAGAAATTATTAATTACCTATTTTTCCATATGTTACAACTGCATGTTCCATATGTAAACTGCAGATTTGGATAGTTTATATTCCCTGCAAATATCAGCTTGATTGCATCCATTTTCAATTTTTTTGATTTTGTCCATTTTATCATCAATGGAGAAAGTTTTACGTTTACTGCTCGCCATATTTAAATTTGAGACTCTTGTTTGCAGGATTATTTTAACTGAACTGAGAACAAAAAGGAGTTGAAATGAGGGCCTTATCAACCCATATTAGAGTCCAACCATTTGACCAATAATGAATGATTACTCATTCCCTCTGACAGAAAATGCATATTGATCCCACTGACACCTTACAGGGGCATCATCTGCCTGGTTTGGAAACATATCCTTGGTTTATTTAGGGATAGAAAAGTGAGATGAAAGAATCAAACAAGAAAAAAATGCTTATCGCTACATTCCCCTCTATATGTGGTTTTAAAAATCGGTTTATGTATTTATTTTGAAATAGAAATTTCAAAATTATCACCAAAAAAATGAAGAAAAAAAATCTGTCGAAAATAGAAAAAAGTTCTCCAACTTCCTCACTTTTTTGATTCACTATCTGGGAGTTCACTATAGCGGGGTTTGACTGAATATATATATATATATATATATATATATATATATATATATATATATATATATATATATATATATATATATATATATATAGATAGATATATATATATATTAATTCCACTTGCACGAAAACATGACATTTATCAATTATCTATAATAATAATATTAGTGGTTGTAATTTAACATTAAGGCCAAGAAAATTTTTTTTTGTTGAAATATATGATTTTGATGCCTTTTCATTTGCCTTCCACACTATTGATTCGACAAACTTATGTACTTTCCCCGCTTAATTTATTTCTCATTCTTCGACCCGTATTAGATGCAAATTCTTAAATTACATATTCGGGGTGGTCCGTACGGGACACCCTTATATATTCATTTACTAACCTCGCACATATGTTGCTGTAGTGCATGTAGGCTGCTATCACAATGCCGGCTCTTCCGATATCACCCTGCAAATATAAAACATTCACGAAATTAGAACACTAATCTACAAATTCTTATGTAATTAAAATGTGAAAGAATTTATAAAAAATAAAGCACGGAAACTTTTTTTTTTGCATCATGAACAAATTTTCCCATTTATTTTAATTCTTGCTACCTGATCATTTTAATTCTTAATGATTAGTTCAACTTTTTTTTAAGCAAAGATTACGGTCATAAAATATTTACTTACATTTTAATGTTTTTCGTAACTCCTAAAACACTTTTTGCTGTATATAATTTTCGAATATTATTAGATTGATAAAATCATAAAAAGTATTTCGAAGAAATTTTAAAAAAAAAGTTAAATTCAAATTTTTTTGAAAAATATATATATTTTTTTTCCCAATGGCAGGCAGTGAACTTTATTCGTTTCGCCTTTAAAGATGCCAGAGTTGTTACTCATTTCGCGTTACCCATTGGGCACCTGCGAACCAGAGTCACGTAGGTGAGCAACATTGCCCACGACACAAACCCGTTCATAGGGTGTGCCACATTCACTCAATCACAAACACAGAAGAGAGGACATAGAACACAGAGAGAAAGAAACATCCATGCCCAGAGCGGGATTCGAACCCGCAGCCATTGACTTCGCAGTCAGGCGCACTAACCGCTCGGCCACCTGGCCGGCTTTTTGAAAAATATATAATAACACGTAAGTTAATTTAGAACTACGTTCTAAATAGATTAAAATGAATAATAAATTTTGTTTTTGACAAATCTAAAATGTAAAAAGCTGGGCGCATATTTTGAATTTTATGAAGAAGTTTATTACGAAAGTGACGCATCTTTAGTTTTTCATTTCAATTGTAATTGTGAGAAAGGGGATAGTTACTTTTTAATTTTGTAGTTCCTAATAAAACTATAATTTAAAATTTTTTTTATAATTTTTAAAGTGGTCGAAATTTAGATTTGGTATAAATTCAACTTCACGATAATATGGCATCCATAAACGTTGCAATTTGGAACACTATCATATCAGAAAGTGGTCAAAATGTGAATCGATAAATTACTTTTGACGGTTTTATGGCGATAAATTCTGCTTACAGCCGTTAGAAAACAGACTTGCATCGCCATCAGGCACAGAGTCGGTAGATATTTAAAGGTTCTAGCTAGTAAGAAAGTAGTTTAAACTTGAAATACTAGAATCTCGATGTTTAATAAAAATTACCAATAATTTGTTGAATAATAATTGAAGTTTTTATCTCAGTTTCGTAAATTAGGAACAATGTTAATTAAAACTAGTTTGTATTTTTAAATTTATATTTCAATTATGAAACAAAATAATATTTATAATTTTTAACAGGGTTTCCACTTAAATTCAGAAAAAAAATTCCCTGACTTTTCCATGCATATGAGGTAAATTTCAATGGAAATCCAAATCATACTTAATCTATACCATGCAATTTTGCATAAGAAAACTTTGATTTTTTTTTTTTTTTTTTTAATTTGTAAGAATGAGAAGGGAAACGTGGAAAAACTTTACTAAAAAGTAGTAGTTTTATAAAATAATTATAATAGATGTTAGAATTATTCAACTCGAATCTCGATTGCTGATTACTAGAGCCCGGGTTTTGATGACCTAAAAAATCTCAATTAATGCCCTTAAAAAGTGCAAAAAATGCCCTTTAAAAGTGCAAAAATGCCCTTAAAAAGTGCAAAAAATGCCCTTAAAAAGTGCAAAAATGCCCTTAAAAAGTGCAAAAAATGTCCTTGAAATGCGAAAATTGCGCTAAAAATGCCTTATGACATGACTTAAATAAAGTATAAATATTGAACTAAAACAATTTTTTACTTTTTAAAATTATTATGAGTCATTTAAAAAAATATAAAGACATGCAATACTTGTTCTACGTTCTTGACTCCAATACATTTTCATTTTGTATAGAAACTTTAATGAATATAACAACTTCCATCTCATAATATTACTAAATATCAGAATTACATTGGATTATTAATTTTTTTTTAATATTTTGAAATGTAAACGAGCGTCTCTTGTCTGAAAGTTAATTTTTAAACCTGAAGAAGCTTCTTTCAACGTCTACTGATGTTATTGGTGCGTACTTGAAAAAGACGGTCTCACTTACTGACAATTCTTCTTCAATTTGAAAAGATGTTGCTTCACCTGTTAATATCCTAGAGATTTTCCTCATTGTTTGGAAGCCAGTGTAATAATGAAAAATGATAAAAAATAATAAAAATTGGAAAAAATTAACAAAAAATTTAAAAAATGCTTTAAAATGCAAAATATGCCCCAAAATTTAAAAAAAAATGCCCTATAAATCTAAAAAAATGCCCTAAAGGACAAAAAATGTCCAAAAATGCAAAAAATGCAAAAGTCATCAAAATCCGGGCCTTACTGATTACTGTTACTGGCAATTCTAAGACTGGTTATTTTCCAGATATAATATAGGAATTTTCCAGGTTTTTTTTGTAAAAAAATTGCAATTTTCCCTGACTATTTCCTGCTTTTTAGAGTTAAAATAAAATTTTCAGGTAATTCCTCGACCCGTTAGTTTTCGAATAAATGTTTCGAATTTTTGGGATTTTTCTTGGAATAATTCATTACATGAGTACCCTTAGTTATCATTTAAAGTTCTTCCAAAACAAATCGTTTTTATTTTCAAATTCTATGCTTTCTTTTTTCTTCTTTAATGAAGCGTTAAAAGCTTTATGATGACTTACTTTAGAATGTATAACTGCAATGTTTTGTGGATCACTATAAATCCATGAATCAATTGATTTACAAATGCTGCACAGCCTTTCCAGAGGAGGGGCCAAGTTTTGCGGCCACCCGAAGTCAAGAACCTAAATAAATAAATAATTAAATATTATTCATAAAATATTGAAAAAGAACAAATGCAATCAAATGATTATATTAATGAAAATATTTAATTACCCTTTGATTTAATTTGGCTAAGTCATAACGTTTTTCAGAAAGATTGAAAACCTAAACAAAAAGAATAAAAATATATAAATTAAAGACAATGACACATTTTAAACAATACATACAGAGGAGATTAAGAAATATTTTTGTCGAATTATATAGAAACAAGATTCTAATAAAAAAAAAACAACACTGAAACAAAAATTTATCTTAACAGAAATCATAAAATAGTGAAAGATTGAAGGCATTGGGACTAGGAAACGTAACAGAAATCATAAAAGAGTGAAGGTCTGAATGTATTGTGATATTGAAACGTATCATAAATCATAAAATATTGAAGGATTAAAGGCACTGTGACAAGGAAAAGAGTGAAGGATTGAAGACCCTGGGACAAAGAAACGTAACAGAAATCGTGTAAATGAGTGAACAGTGGCACTTTTATTACATAAAAGCCTATTTCTCATTCGCTATCCTACGATGAGCGAATGCTACATCTTCCTGCCACGACGATTGAATAATCATGATTCGAATATCTATTTCAGTTCACTGGTCGAAATAGTTTTTAAGAAACAAAGGGGTAAAACACGCATCTAAAGTTATAATATTCCATGATCACTATATCATCAAAAAAAGCAAAGCTTTATTTAAGATTTTGAGTATAGAGAGAATTTACAATTGTTTACAGTATTTTTTTTATTTATTTAATTATTTATTTCTAACTGCCAAAAAATTAGATTTTAAACAGTGACCTTTTTTAAGATAAAGTGATTGTATAACATCATCGACGCATGTTTTGAATATAATTTTGGAATATGTACTTAAACAGGAGTTAAAATTATTATTTTTAATTGTCAGTAACAGGAAGAAAAAAAGAAACATTTGTTTATTTCTTTTAAAATTATTTCTAAATATTTTTAGGAAACAATTAATGTTTTCAATTTTTAAACATAAACTTACAATTTCTTTGAAATACTTTGTTTATATGGATCTATTTTAAACACAATCATATATCTTTATTTTTGTTGAATTTATAATTTGGAATTTAAATAGTAAATTGCAAGACTATTAATGAAGGTCATTTTGTATTAGAATTTTGACCTTTAAATCAATAATACTTATACTAAAAATAAAAAAAATTATTTGCAACGTCAAGTTTTTTGCCAAAGATTTCTCAAAGAGTTCCACATGCTTTTCTTTTTAAACATAAATTGCACAGCTGAATAAATATTCAAAAAAAAAATTATTTTCCTAGCTGTAAAAAAATATACATTGCAAAAACAAAGATGATATTTTTGCGAAAGTTTCAGTTATAAGCTTCTAGAAAAATAAGCTTTATCCATGATAATGTAAAAACTTAATTAGATTCAAAAAATATTACGATGAAAAAAGACCGCATGTTTTAAGTGATCGAAAATAGGTGTCCATTCTCACGTGAATGAGAAAAACAAAACGATTTCAAAAAATCAATAAAAATAAAATATATAAACGTAAAATTGACAATAAAAAAATTTAAAATTAAATAATGGTTAAAAGCAAAACTTAAAAAAAAAAAAAAAAAAGTAGCCGAGAGAGGGTAATAAGGGCAGAATGCACCACGGAGTAATATTAAGTTTATTTCATTACCATACTTTGATATGCAATTTATTTCTTTACCGTGTATTGAAATGTAGTTTATATTCATAAAATGTATTGAAATGAAATTTAGTTTATTTCCATACCATACATTGACAAGTAGTCTGTAAATTAAAATGAAGTTTATCTTACCATATAATTTGTACCATGCTTCGTACGTAACATCCGGGTAACTTCTTTAAGGTTATTTTTGTATGTCGCCTCAGATTCTGTCCGAGGAAAGACAACAACTGTAAAAAAAAATAAAGCATTTTATTTAAACTATAAATTATAAAATAAAATGAAGATATACTTGTGTTTTTTATAATTCGTGAAACTAAAAAAAGCATTGAAAAAGAAACAGAACATTTAAAATAAAGTATATAAATAAAGTGCAGGTTATTATAATCATTATTATTAAGATTTAATTGCACTCACCAATTATACGTTCGGTAACGTACGTAATATCCATCGTGACCGCGGAATGCCTATCTAAACTTCTAGAAAAAAAAAAAAAAATTATCAAACACAAGATTTATTCTAAAGTAAATAACATTAGATCAAACAGACTTAAAGATTCGTACATGCATATGAACGCAATACTAAACTACTTTTATACTAAAAGAGTCTGAAAATACTAAATAAACTAATTAAATTTAATAAAAAATAAAATAATTTCCCATATGGTAAATGTGTAAAGATTTAACAACTTACCTGGATCTTTTTATTTTTTCAGGCGTTCTGACTAACCCTGGGCTTTTCTGTAAGAAAAAAAAAGAAATAAAAATATTTTAAATCAAATTCAAACATTTGCTTCCTTAAAGTATTTTTCCATGCAAATAAACTTTTTTATTCCATTTTGCGTTACTTTAAAATTACATAATTCATCTTTAACCGTATTACTTTTTAACTATTTCAAAATTTTCTGTGTAACGCAAAAAAGGTTAAATTAAAGAAATTCCGCAACAGTCAATTGTTTTTTAAGTTAAGTGGGGAGGTCAAGGCTCCACTATTTTGAGACCAAAGGCCTGACGATGACAATGCGACCAGCATTGACCACTGACCCTTTTATTTTTCAGACAGACTAGTACACATCGATCTGAAATTAAACGGGCATCGAGCCACCACACTGTAAGAAATTTCTTGGAAGAACTGGTTAAATAACAATCTATTTAATTGCTATTTTACCACATTCGAACAAAACAGTCAAATAACTATAAATAAGATGTTGTTTAAACTGTTAAATGTGAGAAAAACAGTTTGTTAACTGATTTTACCAAGTACGGTTAAACAACCAGAATTTTATTGCCCACCTACTAATAAAAACTCGTTGCAGATGAGTGCATATAAGGCTTATCTATCAATCTCATGAACGGGTGTTCGATTAACAGCACAGTATTTCCGCCATTCCCTTCAACCAAAGAAGAGTGTCTTTTGCACTCCCCAATTTGTGACACTGGGCTATTAGAATTCAAGCATACATGGCAGCACCATAAATCTGCTAAACTATCTCCAATTTAATTTCTTTTTTACGATTTTGAAACCATGCTAGTTGTAGATAGTTAAAAAATGGAATGGTTTTGTATTCATGGTTTCTTAACCATACAAGTTGTAAAAGGTTTCAAAACCGTAAAGGTAAAAAATGTTTTTTACCGTAAGTTTTATGGTTAATTGGATAGACAGACTGCTGTCGATTTTTTACAATAATTTTAGAATGATCATCCTAACAGTGCACTTGTAAAACTATCTTGTCTTAAAATGCTCGTTTAAAAGGTTTAAATTTCAAGTTTTTATCAAATAATTTTTGAACTATTATTAAAAACATTGTAAACTGTATTAAAATGTTAGATTCGTAACATAGGAAAACATGAAAGCCTGGTGTTTATTAGTGTTGATGCTATTAATTATTGCTTTTTTCATTTATAATTTTCTCAATAAATTTTCTCAAGAGATTTCTCAATAAATGGCACCACGATAATAATTTCCTTGAGTTAAGAATTTTATTTTACATTTTCGAAATTATCCATACTGTGCGTTTTGAGGTCGCCAACAAATGATACTAAGAACCGGTTGATAATTTATTGTTTAAAAAGAAAATTTTGTAGAATTAGTGTTTGCCTTAATGGCCGATGAACAAAACTACAACTGCTGAAGGATATCAAAATTTTAGTATCGCGTCATTCCATCAAAAATGTAGTTATTTCAAGATCTACCGCAATATTTGTACTATATAACTAATTTACAACAATCAATATATTTATGAGTTAAATGAACTTAAGCAACATTCTTACTACAACATTTGATAATTATCATTATCGATAATGTTAGCGATATTATCATGCATGGAATTTTCCTTTTCAACAATAATCGCGAAGTTTTAATTATTCTAAACGATAGTACTCACATATTATCACATATCACATATTACATATTATCATTATAGATAATTATATTTTTTATATTTAGCGGAAGTATTCACGATATATCATGCGAATAAGTTTTTAAAACATTTTTATAACGATGTTTGAAAAATATCGATATTTTATATCACCCAGCTCTACTTATTCATCATCTATTAACGCTTCTAAGGAACGCCATTTTTATTTAGATTGAGAGAAAAAAAAACGTGCACATTTAGTGTTTTATAAGCGGAATGAAATGCGGACCATTTGCAATCATACGTCATTGAGACTTTCCAAATTTGTCTTCATTAACCGTTATTTAAAGGAAGAAAAATTTAAACGAGCGCAATTTCATGAAAAAAATATTCCATAACAATATCCGTTTTGGAAAGTCTTTATTATAAACGAGGTGGCCGTGACATGAGAAAGGGTTAATGCTCCTATCTTTTTAAAAAAGGTCACTCTTGTAAAGTAAATGAATACATCAGAAAGAGAAAGGGGATTTAAAAACGTACAATAGAATTATGAGTTTTACAGAGACAGGCTACGCGTGGTGTTCGAATCGCTGCTGCCAGAAAATAAATTCCTATCACGGCGAATTTCGCGTTTTTTTCTTCTTTACTTATTCGACGTGAGATCACTTTTTATTTCACGTGCCTCGACGAAAAAAACGTGATCGACGTGAGCTCCAACATCGTGATCTTGAAACACATTTTTGTTCTTTTTATTATTGGATCGTTCGGCTACTTATTATTTTCATCTTTCTTTCAGTGTATTATCAAACAGAAGGAAGTTACTAACGCACACGCATATAAAGAGAGATTTTTGATAAATGCATTTTTTGTTGAAAATATCGATAAAATTTAAGGTATTTGTTCAAGTATTTATTTTTTTCCTTATAATTCAAGATGTTTGTAAAAAAAAAAATCTACAAGGCTATATATTTTTTAAATATGTCTTTTTTAAAAAATACTTTTGACAGTAATAGCGGCTTACAGTCGTCAACGATCATTTATATATGATAAAACCATGTGCTACATTTATCTGATCATTATCAGTTGACAGAGGAAAAAAACACATTATTGCAGACGATTTATTTTATAACAGAAAGAATTCCGGGAATGACATTTTAAATTACAAAACTATCGTTTTCCAAGCAAAAATTAAATGACTTTAATAGCAAAATAATCAACATACAAATTATTTATTTCTATCATTACATCATATCTAATATTTCATTCGTTTATTTTTAGTTACTTCGTTTATTTTTCGGAACTACCGATAGTTGCAACTGATACTGAATAACCATAACATGGAAACAACAGAGACATACGTAAAGAGTTTCTACTTTTAATGTTAGCGCATATAAAACACGTTTCTTTTTTTTTTTTTTTTAATTTTATTATTATTATTATTATTATTATTATTGCGCGGCAAAATGGGAACACTATCCCAAACAGTTTTAACGCCAACATGCAACGGTAAAAAGCTTAACTTCCAGTTTAAATTGATGAATTTATCGTTTTCTTTTAATATTTTTATAGTAATTATGAAGTTCTTTGTAATCGTTAGGTTATTTATTTTATTTTAGTTCTAAAAAGTGTTTAAAAGTTAATTCTTCAAGAATGTCATGTGTTGATGAAGACAAAAATACATTTCGTAAAATAAATTAAGATTTATTTTAATTTGTTTAATTTCGCACCATTTTTCCTATTCTCAAGTTTATTCCACTGTTGAATATAAGTAGTAAGGGCCGCGATATAGGGGACGGAAGTGACGTCATAGTCAACCGGAGCTTATTTCTGCCTCAACCGGAAGTTGCTTATTTCTGTACACCTACAAACCGGAAGTTGCTTATTTCTGCCCACATACAAACCGGAAGTTGCTTATTTCTGCCCGCTTGCTTATTTCTGCCCGCCTGAAAATCGAAACTTCGTCTGCAGCGTCATGGGGAGCTTATTTCTTTTTTTTTCTTAAGCCTAATATATTTTTAGTTTCGGTTTCTGTTTTTAATTTAGTTTCGTTTTTTAAAATATTATTTAATTTATTAGTTTTTTGAGGGTGGCTACACTTATTATTTTAATATTAGTTTTTAAGGATGGCAACACTTGTAAACTTTGTTATTTGGGGGAGAAATTGTGTATTATGAAGTTATGACGTCATCTTTTATTACATAACACATAAATGATATCATGCTTTTGATCTAGTGGCGCCATCTATGTAGGAATAAAATGACTTTAAATCTATTTTAATATTTAAATCTGTTTTAATATTATTTATTAAATATAATTAAGGCTGAGGATCGAACTCGCGCCATTAAAAAAGCCTTCGTGGGTCAGTAGTTGGATATCATAACCACTGACCCACGAATGCTTGGTTAGATATGTGTTAATAAGTTTAACTTTTGTATTTTGAACACGTGTGTAAATGAAAAGGATTTGATAACGATATCATCCTACAGTTTAATCGATATAGTTTCACTTAACCTTTGATAGTTATTAAATAATTATTTCTGCCCCTCTTAATGTTATTATAACTTTTTCTGGATGGCAACGGTACTGACCATACACGTGTTTTGTGTGACGTGTTTTGTGTGATAACACAACAACTGATTACAGGGCGAGTCATTCTGATAAGGTATAGCAAGTTAGATCTTGGTCTATCACGTGTGTGTTGAATTCAGCTCCTTTCACTTGCGCTGATAAGTAGTTAAGCATGTGACAGTTTCATATTTTTCTGATTGGCTGTTAGAGTTATATTTCCTTTGTTGGCAACGATTTATACTATGTTGATTATAATTTCCCTATCGTATATAACCAGTTCCTTTGTTCTGGCGTATGTAGTTACTTCGTGAAAATTGTTAATATTTATTTCTTAAGTGGAGTTTTACAGTACTTAGATAGTTATGGAAGCCAACTCTTCATTAAAAAGAAAACACGATGAAATTCAAGTAAGTACTTCTATATTTTAACTCTTATTTTATCTTCATGTGTAATAATATTTTTATTTAATGTTAATAGATTTTCCAGGCTAATCATAATTTTTTAACTTCTTTTACTAAATGTTTTTAACACTCCTATTCGAAACTTATCCTTATATTTTACTTTTAAACTTTACATTAAATATTAATATATAATTTGCTTAGAAATTATATTTTACTTTTAAACTTTACATTAAATATTAATATACAATTTGCTTAGAAATTATATTTTACTCTTAAACTTTGCATTATATATTAATATACAATTTACTTAGAAATAGTAGCGCGAAATAATGTAGTTAATGTCTAAACAGTAATTAGGTTTTGCTTGTTTGTTTTTCTTGGTGACTCAAAACATTTCTTTTTTACATTTTTAGGATGTACCAAAGAGGAAAGGTCTTTTCCAAGAGGGTGCTTATCCAGAACATTATTTTCCTATTGGAGACAACCACTTTATACTAGCAAGTACTTTTAAGGAGAAAACTTCGATTCACATTAGAAAGTTCAATCGATATGGAGACAACTATTATCCCTCGACAGTTGGTCTGACGTTGCAACCGGAGCAGTTTAATATTTGTTTCAAGCATGGGCCTCCTACTAACATATTTGACATTGTGGAAATCAATCTTGCTTTAGAGGCTCTCAATCCAGACAACAAAAAGGATTTCTACATTCTGATGACTGATGACGGCAAATACTCCTTGACTCATGAACATACGTGTCGAAGTGGTCGCGTGTACAAATTCCCCCTCGATATCACCTTTGCCCAGTGGATGGCTATCAGACGTGTACAGGAGGATATCATTTCCAGCTACATCACCCTGAAGTTCAAGTCTAGAGACTTTTTAAAAACTTTTAAAATGATATCAAAACGCTTGCTACCAGTGGAGAAGCCAAACAGTAGCCGCTATGAAGAAGCGGAGAGAAGTATGAACCACTGCCTCACCCTAGTGTTATATAGACTCATCGGTGAAAAAAAGGGTCTTAGCCCTCCTCTGAGAGTGGAAGATGAAGACGTTGAGGTGGGTGATTTAGTACCCGTGAAGGACTTTAATGAGTCCTGCATGTACCTCAATGTTGTGGGAGTTGTGAAAGACTTTGAAAAAGAACTATGTGAAAACGAACTTTATCCAGAACGTGAACCGCTCATTGACTTTTTAAGTGAGACTTATTTAAAAAATATACGGTTGGATGTATGTATAGATGCTGCTAGAAAAGATTTCTGTTCGTATGAATTTTAATTTGTTATATTTATTATTATTTTTAATTTGTTTTCTAAATAAATGTAATTATGTTAACTACATATTTTTTTCTCTCTCTCTTTTTCTATTTCAGCAGGCATGACTTTTCTTTTTTCAGTATAATACTTTTTTTTTTCAGGTTCTTAAAATAAAATTCTTGCTTAAATTTAAAAAGGGAAAAAAAAATTCAATACTTACTATTTAATTTTATTAAAATTATTGTATACCATTATTTTTAAGAATGTTTATGAGTGTTAATTTTAACTGTTAGAAATAAAACTGTTATTAGAGAAAACAAAATAATTTCTAAAAAATTTTTTTAAATAGATTATGGATCATTTACTTTCATCAGTTTATACGAAACCTGAACATCCAGGAAGTTTTGGAGGTGTAAATGCTATTTATAATTCTGTGAAAGGTAAAGTGACGAAAAGTGACGTTAAGAAATGGTTAGAGACTAAAGATTCTTATACTTTGCATAAACCAGTAAAAAAGATATTTAAACGGAATCGAGTGATTGTCGGAGGTATAGATGAACAATTTCAAATTGATTTAGTAGACATGCAATCTTTAGCAAAATTTAATAATGGATATAAATATTTGTTAACTTGTATAGATTGTTTCTCAAAGTTTGCTTGGGCTGTCCCCGTAAAAGACAAATCAGCCAAAAATATATTGTTTGCTTTAAAAACTATTTTTAAAGAAAGAAAACCTGAGAAACTGCAATCAGATAAAGGTACGGAATTTACAAATAAACTTGTTCAACAATATCTTAAAAAGATAGGAGTTTATTTTTTTACCACAAATAATGAAACTAAAGCAAGCATAATTGAGAGATTTAACCGCACTTTGAAAACGAAGATGTGGAAATATTTTACAGAATTTAACACGAAAAAATATATTGATGTCATTTCTAAATTAACCCATAGTTATAATCATACAAGGCATAGAAGTATAAAAATGGAACCAGCCTCAGTGAATATCAACAATCAAAAACAAGTTTGGAATAGTTTATATAATGATAAGGTGAATAATGATAAGCCTGTTTTTCAAGTAGGTGACACTGTTCGAATTAGTAAATCAAAACTTACATTTGAGAAAGGATATGAAAATAATTGGACACGAGAATTATTTGTCATAGATAAAATAGTTCATCGAAACCCTATAGTGTATAAATTGAAAGATTTAATGAATGAAGCAATAGAAGGTACTTTTTATGCAGAAGAATTGCAAAAAGTAGTCAACTCGGGTTATTATCCCGTAGAAAAAGTTATCAAAAAGAGAAAGAAAGGTGTAAGCACAGAATATTTTGTTAAATTTTTAGGCTATCCTGAAAAGTTTAATGCCTGGGTGAATGATATTCAAAAAGTATAAATAGTGAAACTTAACCTCTGAAGTCTCATTCTCGAAAATGTCTTTCTACGTGACGTTACCTTCTGATAGCTCCATGCAGTTTTTTCCTAACAACAAAATCTCTCATTTTAAGACGCAGTTACCGATACCAGTTAATCTAAAAGGTGAATGGGAAGTAGGCCTATCTGAAATCATCTATCCGCATTCTTGGCTGAACGTTAATGAAACTAATAATTATTTTCGATACACGATTAGTAATGGTAATATCGCATCGACTGTTAAGCAAACAATTGATGTGGGGTGTTATGAATCAATGTTCGATATTGTATCAGCTATACAACTTGCTTTACCTAAAAATCCAAGTCGGTTTACAATAATTTTCAATAAAGCTACGAAACGAGTAAAAATTAACGCCGTTCAAGGGTGCAGCCTTCATTTAGAAAAGTTAGGTGAATTGTTAGGATTCCAACGTGATACAGTCATTACGGGTAACCGGAAAAGCGAATTTGTGGCTGACGCATGGTCTAATTTTTCCGTTTTTTACGTCTACTCAGATTTAATTTCTCCACAAATTGTCGGAGATACACAAGCTCCTTTACTACGGATCGTTCGAATAAAAGGATATGATGGTGAAACAATCAGTCAGTATTATGATAGACCTCAATACTTACCTTTAACGAGGCACTCCTTTCAAACTATTCAAATGGAGCTCAGATTGAATTCAGGTGTTTTCGTACCTTTTGAAAGTGGTAAAGTGATTATAGTTTTACATTTCCGCATGAGACAAATACTATAAATAGTACGATGCGTTTTTGAAACATTCATTTGAAGAGAAGACGTCAAGATGAGTGTACCGTACGTTTGTTGTGCTGAAAAATTTGAAGATCATTATGCGAGTCAAATTGGCTCGGGGTTGCCCTATTATAAAGGTATTAATTTCCAAAAGGGCTATGGACTTGGTGGTATATTTCGTCGATTATTTAGAGCAGCACTACCCTTTTTAGTAAAAGGTGGTAAAACTATTGGAAAAGAAGTTTTAAAAACAGGAACTCGAGTAGCATCTGATGTGTTATCTGGAGAAAACTTTGAGGAAGCTGTCAAAACAAGAACTAAAGAAAGTGGAAAACATCTAGCACAAAAAGCTATTGATAAAGTGCAGTCTATGGTCGGGAAAGGAAACTATAAAAGGAAGCGTAAGAAGCAAAAAAGATTCATTTCATCCAAAGCACGCAAAGTGAGTGGACGTGATATTTTTGATCCATAAGATGGCATTTTTGTTGAAAGATTCTCCTGAGTGCGTAAAATCGGAATTGGAACTTTTTACTTTACCCGGAACTCAAACAGTTATTCAAGATGGTCAATGGATACAATTTCATCCGTTATCGAATGTGTTTGATAATGCTCCCGTAGAGTTTCACGTCTCTGGAAGTGTGGAAGATTACATAGATCTCAGTCAAACACAATTGTATGTGAAAGCAAAAATAGTTAAAGCAAACAATACGGCTATCACTAAAGATGATGTTATAGGACCTGTGAATTTATTTCTACATTCATTATTTTCTCAAGTAGATGTATCTTTAAACGATCGTATAGTTTCCAATTCAAGTAATACCTATCCCTATAGGGCCTATATTGAAACACTCCTAAACCATGGATATGATAGCAAAACATCTCAATTAACTGCTGAATTATTTTATAAAGATTCTGAGGATGGTTTAAACAAAAGAACTGCTTTTTTCAAAGAAAGCGCAACAGTAGATATGATTGGCTGCATTCATTCAGATTTATTTCATCAAGATCGTCTTTTACTCAATTTAGTGGATTTGAAAATAAAACTAATACGAAGCAAACCAGAATTTTGTCTACAAGGATCTGAAGGATTTAAAGTAGTATTGGATCATGTCTCTTTATTCATTCGAAAAGTTCGTGTGAACCCCGGAGTGATTCTTGGTCATGCTAAAGCACTCGAAAAAACAAGTGCAAAATACCCCATTAATCGAGTCCTATGCAAAGTGTATTCGATTCCAAAAGGGAGCATGTCTTTTATTCAAGATAATATATTTTCGGGTCAAATGCCTAAAAAAGTTATTATTGGTTGTGTAGATAATGAAGCTTTTCATGGAACATTGACAAAATCTCCTTTTGACTTTGAACATTTCAATTTAAATTTTATTGGAGTGTATGTAGATGGGCAACCCGTCCCCCATAATCCCTTGGAACTCAACTTTTCACAAAATCAATACATTCGTGCCTATCAAACTCTATTTGATGGAACGGAGCGAATGGGTCAAGATAGAGGAATATTTATTTCCAGAGAAGACTACAAGAACGGAAATACATTATTTGGATTTAATCTCTCCCCAGATCTATGTTCAGGAGAACATTTAAATCTGATTAAGCATAGCAATTTGCGATTAGAGCTGAAATTTACCAACTCACTAGAAAAAACAGTATGCGTTATCGTTTTTGCCGAATTTGAAAATTTGATTGAAATTAACAAGTCAAGAAATATTTTATTCGACTTCGGAAATTGAAGAATGGATGGATTGCAACTATTCTACATTTTATCGCAAGATAAGATAACATCACCTTACTTTCAAGGCGTATATTCAAGAGATATGCTTCCGGATCTCCAAGAAAACACATGTGCTATCACGAATTCAGATGACTCATCACAACCTGGGACTCACTGGCTAGCGTTATTTGTGAATGATCAAAGACAGTTAGAGTTTTATGACTCATATGGGAAGCCTCCAGGATTTTACAACGTGAACACCACTTCCTACACGGACGTACTATGGAATTCCAAAGTGTTTCAATCACCAACATCCAATGTATGTGGACAATATTGTATTTACTTTTTACTCAAACGCTGTCAAGGCTATTCTATGTATCATATTTCAAATCAATTATATGTAAACGATTTTCAGATGTATCAATTTGTAAAGAAAAAATATGGTGTAAGATTTGTGTTTAGAAAATAAAAAGAATGAAACTAAATCTAGTGTCTTTCATGTCATTATTATTAAATTTTACAATTAAATATTGTGATATAGGAAATAGTGTAAAATTTTTTATTTCCTTTTAATATTCCTTTTTATTTTTTTTATTTCCTTTTTTTCTTTATAATTTTTATTTCCTTTTTTTTCCTTTTTCCATTTTTATTCCCTTTTTTAATTTTCAGAAAATATTTTTATTATTGAGGGAAACTTTCTAACATTTCAGAAAATATTTTTATTTTAATAAAAAATTTTTATCTTTTAAGAAAATATTTTTATTTTTATAAAAAAATTTCTATCTTTTAAGAAAATATTTTTACTTCTTACTAAAAATTTGCTAGTTTTGTAAAAAATATTTCAAACTTTTTAACGAAATTTTCTAGTTTTTCAGAAAATATTTTTATTATTGAGGGAAACTTTCTATTATTTCAGAAAATATTTTTATTTTTATAAAAATTTTTCTATCTTTTAAGAAAATATTTATGTTTTTGCAAAACATTTTCTAGTTGTTCAGAAAATTCTTTACATTTTTCTGAAACTTATTGTATTAATTATTAAAGGGTGTAATTTTTCTTGATAATATAAACTTTTTCACCTGTGAAAAATGATCAATAAAGACAAAATATATCTTAATAAAATAAATAACATTTTATTCAAAGTTTCACCCAACCACTTCTGCGGGCATACATCCTAGGTTTCTTAACAATTTTATTTTTACTATACAATTTTTTATTTACATCTAAATGTACTGGTAATTGAACATCATTTAATGTTTTTAAAAATACATTTCTTCCCACTGGAGCTGATTTTCTATTTCGCAAAAAGTCATTGATAAGATTTACTATATTACTTCCAGGAACGGCTTTATCTTCATGAATAATTTCACCTTTAGCGCTCCAAAGGAGAGATTCATTATTTTTTAAGAATTTATACATATCTTTAGCTTTTTCTTGAAGTCGAACTGGAACAACAGTTAGAAGTTTTCCCTCCAAGTCTTCAGTTTCTTTTTTGATATTTGAAGAGATCTCTTCTGCAGACTCTACTAGAGGATCGGCTATGTTCGGAATTTCCTCCTGATCGGTTTGAGGCTCTGGTTTATTCGGTCTAGAAATTGAAAAGTGCGTATACTTTTGCAATATTTGTAAATACAGAGTTGCTTTCTCGTCATCTGCTAAGTCCTTTTTCTGTAGAATATTTTTCATTAGTTGATCCAATTGTGATAAATGTTCCGCTACTTGTACTCTATCCTCCGGAACCAACACAAATTTCTTACTGTACTCCATGAATTAATGAACTAATGACAGATATAGCTGCAGGTAATAAAAATGATAAAAATCCTTCTCCTTTCTGTACAAGAATTTTTTTCTTCTTATACAATGGCAATTTCTTCTTAGAAAGTTTTCTTAAACTTTCTTTATGAGGAGCTAATTTATTTTTCTGAGATTTCGTGAGTGGTATATTACCACACAATACATTCAATACACACTCACACAAAGTTTTTATTTCACTTTTAGAACACTTTTTTAAAAGAGGCTTGCAATGTTTAGTTTTAGAGATCAATTTCATGAGCTCTAATGTTCGCTCATTACATACGGACATCTTACTTTCAAATGATTTGAATTCCGAGTGCTTCTCCTATTTATAGGTCTTGTAGAAATCCTCCAAATGCTTTCGCCTTAACTAGAGCACAATGTTTAAAATCTGGTGAGTGTATAGTGCACGAAGAAAAAGTTGTTATCAGTTCATCTACTTTAGGACACCCAAAATCTTCTAAACTGTAAAACACTCTGCCGGTTAGAATTTCTAAAAATTTCCGTTTCTCGAGTCCTTTCACATAGATTTGTGAATACATATCACACAAAAAAGTCAAAATAGTATGAAATTTAATGTAGGGTAATTCTCCTTGGTTCCAATCTATTCGATGAATATTTCTTTTTACCCAAGAATACTGTATTTTCTGTTGTGTTGGAAGTTCTTCGAACGGGAACGGTGGTTGGAATGTACACACTCCGGTAATAGGACTACCTTTCACGGCATGAAAAGCAAGTTCTTTGACAATGTAGCACTCTGATGAAAGTTGGAAACCTTCAAAATCAATGACTAAAGCAGACATCTAATTTCCTTGAAATTCACTGTTGAAATGAAGTTATCGAGGTTGGTACACATAATAAGTATCTTCAGGAAACATTCCAGTACGCATGCGTAAAGATTCTTCGGTATCACACTTTAAATCAATGAGTAAATAACCATAAGGTTTTGATGTGGCATCTGCATAACATTCTTGAAAAAATTTAACTTTTCGAGGGTACAATTGACGTCCTAAATGTGTAATTTGTGATTGATCTCTTCGATTCTTAAATAATACAAGATAATGAGCATTTAAGGATATTTCTCTCATTTCCTTTCCTTTATGAAAAATGTTTTGAACCACAAAAATAATGCTAAGAGATTTATGGTGGGAAAATTTTGTAAATAATTTCGTCAATTGAGGATCATTTCCCAATTCACTCATGAGATCATCAATCACAATTAATGCATCTGAATATTGATTCAAATCGGATGGAAGTCCTTCGTGAAAAACAACATTAGGCATCTCATCATATAATTTTTGATAAACGCCATAACACCATACAACGTGTTTTGGGAAAGGCTGTATCATTTGATTTTCAATCACTTTTTTTATGAAATAACTTTTACCACTACCTGTTGGACCTGCGAGGACTGCTGTAAAGGGATGTTTGAACTTCAAAAGATCCATGCTGAATGAAAAACTTTACTCTCGTCACCTCTATTTATCGTTATCTCATATCACCACATGGTGAGTCCATTAATTATATTTAAATTAAATAATAAAATAGATTTAAAGTTATTTTATTTTCTAACATTCCCACATAGATGGCGCCACTAGAGTGAAAGCATGATATCATTTATGTGTTATGTAATAATTAACACGTGTATGGTCAGTACCGTTGCCACCCAGAGAAAGTTATAATAGCATTAAGAGGGGGCAGAAATAATTATTAAATAACTGTCAAAGATTAAGTGAAACTATATCGATTAAACTGTAGGATGATATCGTTATCAAATCCTTTTCATTTACACACGTGTTCAAAATACAAAAGTTAAACTTATTAACACATATCTAACCAAGCATTCGTGGGTCAGTGGTTATGATATCCAACTACTGACCCACGAAGGCTTTTTTAATGGCGCGAGTTCGATCCTCAGCCTTAATTATATTTAATAAATAATATTAAAACAGATTTAAATATTAAAATAGATTTAAAGTCATTTTATTCCTACATAGATGGCGCCACTAGATCAAAAGCATGATATCATTTATGTGTTATGTAATAAAAGATGACGTCATAACTTCATAATACACAATTTCTCCCCCAAATAACAAAGTTTACAAGTGTTGCCATCCTTAAAAACTAATATTAAAATAATAAGTGTAGCCACCCTCAAAAAACTAATAAATTAAATAATATTTTAAAAAACGAAACTAAATTAAAAACAGAAACCGAAACTAAAAATATATTAGGCTTAAGAAAAAAAAGAAATAAGCTCCCCATGACGCTGCAGACGAAGTTTCGATTTTCAGGCGGGCAGAAATAAGCAAGCGGGCAGAAATAAGCAACTTCCGGTTTGTATGTGGGCAGAAATAAGCAACTTCCGGTTTGTAGGTGTACAGAAATAAGCAACTTCCGGTTGAGGCAGAAATAAGCTCCGGTTGACTATGACGTCACTTCCGTCCCCTATATCGCGGCCCTTACTACTAATATAATACACACACACATATACCTTTAACAAAAGAATAAATTCCTAAAAGCGGTATTAATATAGAATTTTTCACTTCTCTGTTTATTATATGTCAAAATTATTATATGTCTCCGAATTTATTATATGTCAGATAGAAAATAAAAATGTGATAGAAACACTTTTTACGTATAACACAGAACTAAAATCTTAGATAAAAGATTTGAAATTGATTATAAAATTTTGTTTCTACATAAATGTCTAATATGAAAAAATTTCGAAACACTAACATAAATTCACGCCCTCCTATTATTATTGGAATAAATTGTATGAAGTAAAAAAATAAACATTTCATTGTTTATGCTATATACATAATCATTGTTCATGACTCGTACAAAAATATTATAGAGACACTAAATCGCAACCGTAGGGTGTCAAAATATTTAACTATACAGTATCAACTAATCGTTTTCTATAAGTATTGCTAGAGGGCGTAAGAACCCGTTGAACTAATGGCAAATACGAGTTGATGTAACAGCGTGACACAAAAAGTATTAGATTGTTGTTTTAAAATAAATAAACCTATTAAAAATCCGCTGAACATGTGAGGAAATGTATTTGAAGAGTTTTGTTCAAAAAGTTATTTTGATAAATGGGTTTTTATGTAGAAGATGATTGGACAGCCATAACCACAAATATGAGGAAAGTTGGAGAGTCACACATGTTAGCGGAAAGAGATTGAAAAAAAGCACTTTGTTCTTGTTTCAGAGAATCCTTATGAATGGAAAGCATCTGTGATTCAAGTGTGCCGGCAGCACTTCTTTTGTGTCACTTAATTGCACCTCTTTATGATTAGGGAATCACAACGACGTTACATATTATATACAATATGCTTCCTTTAAGAGTATTATTCGAAACCACAAAATAAAAAAGCCACAATTTGACTGCCTTAAACCAAAAGCAAAGCTTTAGTTTAAACTACACATTGGTTCTTACTGAAAATAATTGGCTGCGCATTATAAGTAATTATAAATAATAATAAATAATTTAAGTATTTAAAATAATATTGAACAAAGAAAATCGAAGTTCTTTCACCAAGATAAATAATAATAGTAATAATAACCACATATTGTGTGCCAAATTTAGAGCAAAGATGTAATTGTAAACTATTTACTACTATATACTATATTGCCTTAAAGAATTTTTCATGCTTTAGAACCGTATATATTTTTAAAATATTTTTTGCAAAAAATCTTTTTTCAAAAAAAAAAAAAAAATCCACCAATTTAAAAATTTTTTTCCTTAGATGAGAAGTAAAATTTTTTTCAATTTATGCAGATTTTACAAGCTTAAACACAGCGTGAGAGTAACTTTTCGAATATAAAGAAATTCTATGCCAAAACCTTTTCATATTCACAAAACAGTCATGAATAACCGTTGTATACAACGTCACAACAGTTATAAAAATTGCATATTACTCGCTAAAAAGAGTTAATTCATGCGATGGCAGAACTTTCCAAAAACAACATTAAAAGCAAACAATAATTCTTAATTTTTGCAAATTTTTATGAGCTCAGATAATAGAGCATTGAGACAACTTTTCAAAAAAATAGTAATTGAAAAAAAAGATCACCAAAAAGATGCATAAAACTGAATTATTTTTTCAAATTGACATTTTGCACCATTTTCAAGACAGCATAGAATGGTGCTAGCAGAAGATAGACAAAACCTAACAGTCATGACAAATTGTTACAAACTGATACATGTCACTTTGCTATCTACAACAGTTACAAAGACAGCACAATATTCGCTAAAAAGCATTTTTCCCCTGTGACGATAGAGTCTACGAAGAACAATTTTAAACGATAAATAAATAAATTAAATACTATCAAAAGCTTTTCTAAGTTTCAAAAGTGTATAATAGAATTCCAAGTAAATGATAGCTATAAGGAGTGGCTTTTCATCAGAAAAAAAGTAATCACGAGTTTTCTAAAAGTATAACCTATAATTGATGGTTATATTGACATGTCATTGTTTAGTTCTTTATGCACAGGCGGAATCCATCCACATGTTACTGTCTTCTTGACAGAACAATTTACTTCGTTCTAATATTCTATAATTTATTCACAGCCGAATTGAAAAGTTATTTGTTGAATCAAACCAAATACATGGCTTCAAAAATCCCGCTCTACCCATTTACTTTTTTTTTCTTTCTTTTTCACGAAATCGATTCATGACCCGAAGCTAATTTGTTTCAAGATGTAAAGTGTTTTTGAATGCTGTCGGTAGAGGAAGGAGTAGGGTGGAGCTGTATTTAGGCTGTCAAGTGAAGTCGAAGTTTTCGTAGAAATTGCTTTTAATATACCCGGAAGAAGAGAGCTCTAAGCTGCATCCTCTTGATGCAGTGCCAAAATTACGCTTAAGTACGAAAAGAAAAAAAAAATTTGTTCGCCTTTCTCCTATTCTTGCCAAAAATATAAAAACTGCTACATTTACAATAGACCAGAAGATATCATTCTGTAAAACGAAGAATTGTGGATAATGTTTCTGTTACTATACGTTTTGCTTTCGAACATTTTATAGAAGAATCAGGGCACGAAAATGCGGGGATTTTTTAAAAAAATCATTTAAAAAAATTAAGCTTTGTGTTTTTTCTTTTTTTTTTTAATTGGAACTCGGGATCAGAAATAGTTTCGGTTTTCGCTGTTCACTTAAGACTGTTTTTCGAAGGCTCAAATCAAATGATACTTTTTTGTGAATAATGTGCGATTGTCATAACTGTCGTGAGTGTGCAACAGTTACTCATGACTGTTAAGTCAAGTTTAGCCTATCTAATGCCACTGCTGACTATGCTTATTACGAAAATTGTGCAAAGCGTCAATATGGAGAAAAGTTACAGTTTCGAGAGAATGAAAAAAGTATTTGGTCTATTTTTTTAATATTTAAAAACTTACTGTAATGTTGCATTATCTGGGCTTATAAAAATAAAAACAGAGAATAAGGCAGTTATTTTTTTAATTTTTATTTAGGAGGGAAAATGTTACCGTATTGGCAATTTTTTTTTTAAAAAAAAGCTTAATAAATTTTAAAATATTAAAGTTATTTGTCATCTAAAGCCCAGATAATTCTTCGCGGCAAGACTATCTATACGTTAAGAATGATTTTTTTCAAGTGATTTTTTTTTTTTTTCAATTTTAGAAACTACTTAGTTCAAAAACTTCTACATATAATAGTAATGTTTTTTTTTTTTTTTTTTTTTAATTTTAATAAAGATGTTTTAATTAAAAAAAGGAAATTATATTTTTTTTGAAAACTAATAATAAATTAGACAGAAAAAAGTAAAATATTAAAATTTTTTATTTATTTTTATCGAACACTTTTATCTTTAAAACAGAATATATTGTGCTCAGAAACTAATTGATTGCGAGCAAGATAGAAAAGCAAGGGTGGCTCAGAGAATAGACCGCTCGTCTATCAAGGATGTGACACAGTTTCGAATCCCAGCGATGGCTGGTCGATACGAATTCCGCATCCGGCTCGCACCGAACACAGTGCTGACGTAAAATATCTTCAGTGGATTAGAGTCTCCTTGCCATCAGGCTAACCGTGGAAGGGTTTTGTGGGGTTTTTTTTCTCCGTGTAAAGCAAATGAGGGTTAGTTCCATCTCTCTCAATACCTGATCCAGAAGTTCTCCTGTCTTCTCGATTGGGTTTAAAATTTCTCAGGCTACGAGGTTGAACATCAGTAGTCGTAAATTCAAAATTAAGCCGACAGTTCAAAGACAGTTATAAAATAAAAAAATATGTGTCTGAGATATAACATTAATAACAGACACATAACGTATAGTTTCATATGTGCCAGGCAATAAAACAGAAACCGTGGAAATAAGTGATGAGAATATAGACATAGTTAAATACTACTCATATTTAAATTCCACTCAAATATTTTAATTCTAAATAATGATAAAATATTATAATACTATAAAATATTAACAATATTTGCAATATAAGATAAAATATGAATAAAGAGAAATTATCATCTACAGTCGAAGGTATTGTGAATTCGTTAAGTGTAACCTTTCTCCTCATAACATGGCTTTTTAAATTGTGAAAATAAATTTATTATATCTATTCAAAACATTAATTCGGAGCGATATTTATTCCTTAAAACAATGAACGGCTGATATCCCACTTGATCTTGAAACTAAATACCTAAAAACTGGGAAAATATCTAAATACTTGGACTAACATTTTTGCGCAGAGCCTCAAAGTCAAAAGCATGCAACAAGAAAACTTCCAAGGCGTTATTCTCGAAGTTACATTTATCATTTCGATTCGAACTTCATATTTAAAATTGCATTATATATAAAAGTACTTAGGATTATTGCATTTTCTTGCGTAAGTATCACTTCTTTCGTGGCATCAATCTTTTAGATGCATCAATTCTTAATACTTTTCTTAAAAATAATTAGAATGAAATTTCTTCCCCTCCTAACTTATAAATTGCAAGAGCTTTTAGTCCTTTCGTATACCTTCAAAAAATCGTCAAAGAAAAGCTGTACAGCTTCTATTTTGTTTTGTACCGTTTTGAAAAATTAATATTAAAAGTTCACTAGTTCTAAACAAACCTTTCTCAGAATTTGACTTATTCAATTCTCTCACTAAAAACGAAAAATTCCCGAAATATGCTTAGCTTTTTAAAAGTGGCCTTACTCTTTAAAATATTGTTATTAATTTTTTTTAAAGTAAAATAATAATGATAAAACAACCCGATAATTTTTTTTTATTGTGCATTATGAAGGATCTGTACAAACTTTCATTCCTATTCCGATTCTAAGAATTTTCTGATCTCCAACCATAATAGTTCTCGAACCTGATACGCGACATACGACACTGCATCTTTGCAATGTTGACAAAATCCAGTAGTTACGAAAGCATAACGTAGTAAAAGGGCCCGCATTTCAAATATCTCTTTACAACCACAAAAAGCGAACCGACACCAACAAAAGAGACATTCATACTTCTCCAACTTTCCGGAACCAAACAGGACCCCTCGAAAAGAATTCAATTCTCTCGATGTGGCCCCTGACTCCTACAAGGGCCTAGGGTGGTCCCCGACAAACGATAGCTCATTTGTTACCGGGTCCATTTCAACACACAACATTCCATTTTGTTCGATTTGGCATTTATGGGAGACTCGCTTTGATTTCGTAAGCACGGAAGGTGTTTTCAAAGCTTGTGTCACATAAAATACTACTTTATTTTCTTCTGCACCAGTCCCATAAAAAAAAAGAAGGCTATGATGCACTTTATGGTCTCGCAAAGCCGATTTTGAATTTATAGGCGACAATAAAAAGAAATATTTTTGATTCTTGTACGTCAATGAATGGAATCATTTTGACTATAAGCTATGAATCATGGGATAGGTTGAGATGTCTTGAATAAGGCATGGTATGATTTTAGAAATAAAAAAGAGCAAATGTATACATTACGTTAAATCATACATAGAGAAAACATTGTTATAGCTTGTCTATAAAACCACTAATGCATAGTTTATTCCCAATCTTTTTATTTATAGTTTCACGGTTTTATTTTTATGTGGGTGAAATTTTTATATTGAATTATTTTATATCGGTAATTTTAAATCATGCCGATATTTATGTTATATTACCAGCATAATTCCTGTTACATTTCAGAATAAAAGATTGTTGTCATATCTTGTTTATATTTTAAATGAATTTTTATGTACTTTACTTTCAATAAACATATTTATTTGCAGACATTTATGTTATATTACCAACCTAATTTCAGTTACATTTTAGAGTAAAAGTTTGTTATCATATCTTGTTTATATTTTAAATGAATTTTTATATACCTTTACTTTTAATAAACATATTTATTTGCAGACATTTATGTTATATTAGTAACATAATTCCAGTTACATTTTAGAGTAAAAGTTTGTTATTATTTCTTGTTTATATTTTAAATGAATTTTTATGTACCTTTACTTTTAATTAGCGTATTAATTTATTTAAAAATGCTATTATCCTATTTTATATTATTTTGATAAATACATCTTAAAAGTTTGGTTTAAAAAATCTAAAGTAACTACATTTAAACATCAATGTCTCTTAATAAAATTACATTAATAATTTTTTTAAAAAAATATTAGGCTTCAAAATTACTTTTTGTACAATACGTCGATTAAATTTGCTGATTTTAATTTGGTGCCGTAGGTGAATATTTATTAGGTATTATTCATTTTTTATAGTTTTTCGCTATTTATATTTTTGTACTGGCATAAATAAATACTCTATGCTGTAGAGAAAGACATTAAATTTATCGATGCATGTAAATGTACGTGATACATAGTACGCACGTGATACGTTTTATTCTAAATAGAATAAAGATACGTAGCCTTTATTGTATTTATAATAAAAACCAATTATTCTTTGACTGTTAGAAAAATTGAAAAATGAAAAATTAATTGAATTTTTTATATCTTTTCATTATCACTTTTAAAAAAATTCAATACTTAAATTTTAGCATTAAATCAAACAAGGAAAAAAATAAATAATCAATTTGAATTATTTATAACTTTGTCACATATTTATATTATTTTTAATGTTAAATAAACTTTTTATCGCCGTAAATTATTGATTTAAAAAAATAATATATATAATTTAACCCAAGCAAAAAACAAAGTTTGCAAAAAGTGGCAATTAAATAAAAATGAGCTATCGGTATCGGGCACTGACTCATTAGATTAGAGGGAAAAGTGGCTAGAGTCTACCGGCCACTGGCTACTAAAGAAAACTTTGAATTTTCATATCTAGGCATAAAGATATTCAAACAACTACTACAATACGAGGGAAACAAACAAGTGGAAAAACCTTTTTTTACAAGAAATTTATTCAAAAAAAAAAAATCCTTAAGTTTTTTTTTTCTGTGTAGTAACCAAATTCCAATAGACCCCATTCTTTAAGTAGGGAAAATGCGTCTCCGTTTTATCATTAAGTCCGATCTGCGGGATTTTGAAAGAAGGGATGTTGTTTTGGCTGAAGATCTAGGCGGGAGATGGAAAAAGCCAAAAAAGATAAAAATCTAGTGGTCTAGTAATCGATGTACAAACAGAGTAAATGAGACATGGCATTCAAAAGATGGATTGCACTGACATTGAAAATTTCTCATGTTTATTTTGTTTAAAAAGAAATCGCTACCTGCGGTTTTTCAATGAAGTCAATATTTTTCTTCAGAACACCTTGGCGTAAGTTAATATTCTCTTCAAGTATAAAGGAATATAGCGACAAAAAATATTTTTCAGTTTCGAAATTCTATTTTAATACCATAAGTAATAATATGATAAAGAAAATAAGAATTATATTGCCAGGCGGCTAATAATTTTAGGGGCACATACATGGACATCAGGTTTTAAGTAAGTAAAAGAATATAAATATTTCAAATGTTAGATTACAAAGTAAGAACAAACATGCATATTGTTATATAATGGTTATTTAAATACAGTTATGAATAGATTTAAAAAGCACGGTAATTTTTACAGTACTTTTGATTTTTGGTAAAATTAACAGTAAAATCTGGTTTTATTACCGCTGTTAGAGAGCAATTGTGGTGAAATTCCGTAATTTTATCATAACACCTTAGGATATGACATAAAATCTGTTTATTGCGATACATTTTATTCTTCAGTTTTGTATTTTTACTAAATGTGAGTTAATAAGAACTATAATTTCAAAAACCAGAATATCTGATACAGCATTACATTACGAATGAAAAAATTACAAAATTAATGGTTAAATACCGTATATTTTAGTTTTATTACCCGAATTATAGTTATTTTTTTACCTGAAATACCATACATAAACGGTAATTTTACCAGAATTTTATTTTCCGTGCACAATTTAATTTTTCAAAACCGAGGTTTTTGGTGCACCCATAGATACAAAAACACGGTAAATATTTCTTGTTCCTTATAATAATAGTTTAAATAAATAGTTTATAACATAATAGTTAATAGTTACATAATAATTTAGACCATACTTTTTTTCTCAGTGTGTAGATGTAATAAATAATGAATAAGTTCATTTTCAAAGATTGTAAGATGGTAAAGCGTAGCTAATAAAATGTCACTAATTCAGTCTTTTTTATAAAAAAGATTATAGTAAGAAATGAATGATGGGCTGAAAATTAATGAATGAAGCGTTGTAGAAATGTTACAATAAATACTACTTTTCTTCTTCTTGTGGGTGAAAATATTTGTCAACGTAAAGACATGAATGAACAGAAGACTTGCGTATTGAATTACATCTGCGCAGCTGTCGTTTCCGATGCACAGGTGTAATAAAAGAATGTTCTTCAAGCATTCCTACCCTCTATATTAGAATATTAGAGTTTCTAGAAGCCGTAAAACCATTTTTATAGCGAGTACACATAAGAATTATTATAGAATATACACATAATGAATCAATGCGAGTACACATAATTATTATAGCGAATACATATTAGCTACCAATATTATAGCAAGTACCTAAAAAATAATTATAGCGAGAGCACATTAGCTACCATTATGACAGCGAGTACACAAAAAATTATTATAGCGAGTACACATTAGCTACCATTATTATGTACACATAAGAATTATTATAGAGAGTACACATTAGTTTACCATTATTATAGTGAGAGTGCATAAGAATTACTATAGTGAGTACCCATTGGCTACTATTATTAGAGTGAGAATTATTATAGCGAGTACGCATAAAAATTGAGCGATTAAGAAACATTGATAATTTTTAATTATCGCGATGAAGATATTTTAAAATGTTCTTTTATGATGCATCCTGTGATACCAGTTTTTGTGATAAATATCTAATATATAATAATCATCTACAACGATAATACCACGATCATTAATCAATGATAAATACCAAATACGATAATGCCGTGATTATTATCAAAAATTATAATAATCGTATGCCACAATATAGCGAACATTATAGAACCTCTCATATCCCGTTGGTGAATAGTAAACAACCGGAATAAAAAGTTATGGCGAAAATAAATCTCCCAGTCTAACATTAATATAAAATCTTATCTTGAAACACGCGACTTAATATATCCTTTGAGATATTTATCAAATAAAAAATAAGAAACATAGTATAAAAATGTTTGTTGCAATTCTGTAAAAAGTCTATGTAATTATACTAAAAGTTGAAATTTAACACACTCTTAGACTCAACCAAGTTTTCAGAAAAAGTCAAAAAGAAAAATTAGAATTTTTAATGAGTCTGGTTTCGTTTCATATATTTTTTAAAATTTAGAATGAGTTTTCTTTGCTTATAAAATTTTGACTGTCACTGTTAAATTTAATTTATATTTAGATGTTGAGTTGTGGTGGTGGCTCAGGGGACAGAGCATTTAATCTCAATGAGTTGACACAGGTTCGAATCCCAGCGATGGCTAGTCGATACGAATTCCATACCCGGCTCGCACCGACCACAGTGCTGACGTACTGTGACCTTTATGTGAATGCTAGAATTAATGTTATTTTTATATTATGTTTAGTAGTTATTCCTTAGTGGTAGACGAATCATGGAATAGAGTCCCCTTGCCGACAGACTAACCGTGGGAGGGTTTCGAGCATTTCCTCTCCATGTAACGCAAATCCGGGTTAGTTCCTTTAAAGAGTCCTCCACGAAGGCAAACTTATCCTAATACTTAATCCAGAAGTTCCTTAGTCTACTGGATTGGGTTCAAAATGACAAGGCTATGGAAGTTCAGCATTGGTAGTCGTAAACTCAAAATTGGGTCGGCTGTTCAACGACGGTTAAGAAATGCAGGACCCACGTTAAGCATTCGCCTTCTCGACAAATGCAATAAAATCGTAAATTTGGCGAATAAAATTATATTTTGGTGGGAGTATTGGCGAATTATTTTTTCCACTGGAAAGAAAAATATATATTTAACTCGATCCTTAAAATTATGTAAAAACGAATTTTTCTAAACAAATCATTTATTCAAATCAATTTTTTATTCGATTACAGTAATTTTCGGAACATGCACCGCATAACCAATTAGAATTGAGTCCAAATAATATAAGCCTGAAACAAACAACCGTAAAATAGTTTTCGATGGGAAAAAAATTAATCATAAAAAATTGTTAAGATTTGCATTTGGCGAAGAATTTCGGAAATTGGCCAATACTTTTGATATTTGGTTAATTTTATAGCTAATAATTTAAAATCCTTTAGCGCGAGCTCTGAAATACAGAGTAAACATATTCAGATGTTCGAAATATTTCCTGGAAGATAATTGTGCAGAAAACCGGTATAGAATTTTAGAGGAATTATTAAAAAAAAATACTTCTTATCCGTAAGCAGTGATTTATCAAAAACAATTCAAGGTCTCTTATTATATGTTGTTGTTGTGAATCGTGTTGAATATTTTCATGATACAGTAAGTGAAGAGTTCGCACTAAGGGAAAAAAAAAACACGAGAGATTTTACACGTTTTTTTTTAAACATTAATGTTTTATAACTTGTATTTATAATACAAAATGGAAACTGGTTTAACAATAATATACTAAAATAAATGAGATAATTTGATGTTTTTGTAGCTATTTTGAACACATTTTACAATGTAAAAGAAATAAATGAAACTGTTCACTTGTTAAAAGAATATTTCTTCAGAATGAAATAATTTTAACGAGGGAGATAAAGAAAAAGTAGAGCATTAGCTCATGAAAAAAATTATAAATATTATTTAGGTCTTTAAATAATTGGTTTCTTAATTATTTAAGATGCTCCCTGAATTTATGTTTTAAGATTTAAAGCATTTAGTCAGTAAAAAAAAAAGATACAAGAGGCCATATAGAACTGTAGAACGCATTATAAATTTATTAATATTTATTTATTGTAGCTTTTCTCTAATTCGTTAATGAAAAGATTAGGTCATAATACCAAAAGTGTTTTGGAAACCAAAAATGGCCTCTTCCAAAATGGCTCTACTCCAGCAAACAGGGCTAAAAGCTCTCAAGAACAGTACAAGGCCAGTTTCCTGATTATCTAAAAGCCAAAAATGGCCATCATACTCACCAGACTTGAATTCAGCAATTTTTCAGTTTAGCTTTATTTAGGAAAAAAGATTTGTGCATGATTATAATACACTATAATGTAAAAAATTCTCAATATCATGAGCTATTTTAAAACATTTCATTAGTATTACTCTTTTTTAAAATATATAATATGGTCAAATGTTTATTATGACAAATTCATTAAATTATAAGAATAAAACGAGTAAGTTTTTTTCCATTACTCAAGAGATTTTTTTATTTCTAATCAAAGTCCAAACGGAGAAAATTCGCCACGAGTCATATTTTACGCCACATAAATGTAAAGCTACTAAAAGAGTATTTTCCATGACACAAAAATTTTTTTTGTTGATCTTTAATCTAAGACAAAAAATAGGAAATTCCGTAAATGTCATTTTCCATGACTCACAGGAGTAAAGCGAGTTATTCCATGACTCTATAGTTTTGTTTCTACGAGTTTTTATAGATCTTTGATCTAAGACAAAAACTAGAGAATCCCGGTAAATGTTATTTCTATAACTTATAAAGCGACTCGAAAAGTATTTTTCAAGACACAAACAGTTTTTTTTTTTTTTTTTTTTTTTTTTCGTTGATCTCTAAGACGAAAATTAGAGAATTCGCGAAAATTTAATCTATGACTCGTAAGAGTAAAGCGACTAAAAAAGAATTTTATATTCAGAAGACACAAAAAAAAAATTTTTTTTATCTCTAATCTAAGACGAGAACTAGGGAATTCGTTAAATGTCATTTTCCATGTCTTTACTCTTCTAAGTAAAGAGAGAAAAAGAGTTAAGAAGTGACGGTTGTAGTTGATAATTATAAATTGACTAACTTTAATAATGAAGCGATTAAAAAATCATTTTTTTATAACTGAAGTTACAGTTGATCTCAAATCTAAGACAAAAATCAAAGAATTTCACAAATGCTCTTCTACTAAAACTAATAATAAAGCAGATATTTGTGTTAAGGCTGCTTTTCGAAGGCTCCGTCGTAATATGAAAGATTGCTTTTATGCAAATAGTATGCTATTTTTACAACTGACGTGAGCTTGCAACTGTTACTCATGACTGTTAGGTCAAGTTTAGCCTATTGAAAGCTAGCACTGTCAACGCTTATTTTGAAAATGGCGCAAAACGTCAATATGGAGAAAAGTTTTGTGAAAATGAAAAGCGTTTGTTGTCTAATTTTTTTATATTTAAAAATTTTCGCAAATGCTACATTACCTGGGCTCATAAAAATTTGCAAACACTGAGAATAAGGCAGTGATTTTGATAATTTTCAACCAGGTGGAAAAATGTCGCCAAACTGGCGATTTCTGAAAAAGCCTAATAACTTTTGAAATATATAAGTCATTTGTCTGTTCAAAACCCCAGATAATTCTTCACGGGAAGATAATATACATAGTTTAGCAAGATAATATACATAGTGTCAAGTGTAAGGCACTTTAACTATGACTTTTTTATTTTCCTTGGCGACAGAGCTCCGAAAAACAGAGTTAAACATAAATTTACAATGAAATAATGTTAGGCAGTACAAATTTCATTATTACTGGGTTTCTTTATAAAGAAAAATACAAACTGCATCACTCGGAAATATAATAAGAACAATAAAGTCTACAAACAGGGAGAGAAAAAAAGATGTGGAGTTTAATCATGCCTCTCGATGATTGTACCATCTGCCGTAATCGCGGGTGGCCAATTACTCGTAATTAAACACGAAGTAATTGAGCCATTCCTTCCCTTCTTTTAGCTTGATTGGACTCTTTGGGAGTAGGATTTATGGCTTCAGTTTCTGACAACTGTGACTGATTGGGAGCTTCATAGTCTTTACCAACGGGAGTTTTCGAAATCGAATTTCAAATTTCCACTAATTACTCGAAAAGTAGTGTTCTCTAGAAGAACTAATACACCGATTCCAATAATACGTCAATGCAGGGCATTTTTAATTATCGGATTTTGAAGCAATAATGTTTTTGTTTGCGAATGTCTTAAGGTTGGGACTAAGGGTCAATAGTTTGTGATTATTATAGCCAGAAAAATTAAAAGTTATATATATATTTTTTTTTTCATTTAATCACCACCGTACATGTTACATTTGTGACTATATTTAGTTCCTTATCTTTTTAATTCTGAACACAACCCAAACGACAAGGAAACATTTTGATCACGACTTTAGTAAGATTAAGTATTATGGGTAGTATTTTGGCTAAATTTGCTGTTCCTTATATTTGGAGTGTTTTAAATCCATATGCCCGTCAAGCATCAATTCTCGTAAATGATACATTCCATTTTCCTACACTTATAAGAAGATTTTTTCACTATATATTTCTTACTTAACACAAAGACAGGCTTGAAGACATGTATAACATAAACAAACTAATTATGCATCGAAGTTGCCAGGTACATAAAACAAAAATATACCATGGTTTCAATAAAATATATAAACAAAATAATAAATCTAAATTAAGTAAAAGACGTAGAAGAGAAAGAATTATATTTCAATAAATTCGACGTGTGATATGGCACTGTATTTAATTAACTTCACGGTAATTAACATTTTTACTTGTATGGAAAAACTGAGCTCAACTTTAACACGCCATTTTGCTTATAAACGATCGGTTTTCACTGACGTCATGGGTCACATGTGTGGGTATCCGTGGTATTCTTCTTGAAGTGCAAGTACCCAATTGGTAATTGGTAATGAAATTCATTCATTAAGTCACGGGAATCCATTAAAATGAATCGATCATTTAAAGTTCCATATAGCACCAAAAAAAAAATAATAATATTGGAAATCGCTGTCGCTATAATAGCTTCTCCTGTTCTTTATGATCTTTAATCTTGCCATAAAAGTAAAATATAATTGGGAGGTTAGAGATTTACGACAAATGGTTGTTAGCATAAAAATAATCAATAAAACAACCCAATTACTCCACTTTTTTTTAAAAAGAAAATAATGTTGTTTATCTAATATTGTTGATCATTTACAGACATAATAGATATAATCTTTAAAAAAAAAATCAGAAAATATCTTAAAAACCTAAATGCATTTTTACTAATAATATATTCAATACATATTGCGGTTACTTTAAAATAAAATAAATGCTAATTGGTTACGATGAAATCGTAAAAAAAAAAAGCGATAGTCTTTATTGTGTTTATAAACAGTAAAAAATTTTTTTATACATTGAAATTTTTAGATTTCTAAGAAAGATAATAAATCCTTTAAATTATTATTTCCTTAAGTATTCCAAAAACCCCAGCTACCTGGGTAATTAGGTGTATTAGGAGTTATGCTTCAATAAATGCTTTCAAATGAAAAAGTGCAATTCAGATAAAAAAATATTTTTATTCTTTGCGGTCAGTGAATCGAATTATTTATGAACAGAAAGTTTTTCGTTATATTCGTCTTCTTTGAAATAGGAATTACAATAAAAAATTAATTACGTTTAAAAAAATATTATGGATATACATTTATGAATAAAGGCATAATCGATAACGACTGTAAAAAAACGAATGGCTTTTTTTTTTTAACTCAATGAAACCGCTGAGTGGAAAAAATAACCGATAAAATATTATTTTAAACACTGCTCCATAGAATTCAAATAACACTAAAAAAAATTCCGAAAATGATTTTTTCCCCTCCGTTTAGAATCTTAATATGTTTTTATATTGAAAAATATTCCAGTGCAACTTTGGATGATATAAGAAGTAAAAATAATTGAAACTGTGAAAGAAATATTGTCTTTAAAATATTATTTTTCTGTACTTCATCATTTAATGAAAGAAAAATAAACTAAATGTCGATTTTTCAACTCAACCATTGAAGGGAAAAATTTTTAAATTTGCTTTTCAATATATTTGTTTAATTTTCACAAATAAGTTGATGATTAATATCTATTATACTTGACATGTAGTCATATACGGTCTACATCTAATTAGAATTTAAAGAACTCAATTCAAAAAATTCTACTCCAAAATATGTAATGTAGAATGTCTCATACAAGTCTTTCTATATTAAATCATAAGCTTAAAATAGATTCTTTAAATTAAATTTAAAACTTACAAAAGTAATTATTTCACAAAGAGCCACTAATATTCAAGATTCTAATTAAAATGTTAATTAAATTAATATTTAATTAAACTTCTAATGTTAATGGGTGATAGTTCTTAGAAAAATACTCATTAAGAACATCCCAAAAATTCCATAAATGGCGTCATGTCTTTGAACAAATAAGATCTCTGAATTTTCCCGTTTGAATGGCATTCGATTAAGTTAAAGATATTTTGGCAATCTCAATTCCCTAGATAAATAGAGAGAACCATCCAAAATGAGTGGCTTTTTCATATTTTTATGGCGAGATAAATCTGTGCCAAATCCAAACATTCTTGCAAAGGGAAACTGAAGTCAGTGGCGCGACAGCCCATAGACGGCCAAGGCCTACTGTGCCCATCTCAGTTTTCTTGACCTTGGGCTCTGGGGTGCAGAAGCAGATGTTCCGGTTAGGTGGTCAGAAGAACGCGAAACCCCCAGTGTTTAGTTTTCCCAAGCATGCTTAGTACTCATTTATCGACCCACTGAAGGGATGAAAGGCTGAATATATATATATATATATATGAGTAAGGGCCATTTTGTTGTCTACACTGATGGGTTACGTGCGCATCGCAACAATGAGTGCTTGCGTTGTTCTTTAGGAACAACTGTGCTCAGTTACAGCTGTGTAGGTAAACTGTACGGTCAGTTCTGAGTCTTTAAAAAACTGTCTGCTGCATGCATTCAACGACAGATTAATGAAGTTTTCGATGCTTCTTCCAACTGGCATGCTGATAGAAAATTTTGCTACTTCATGACTATTGACTCTCTCCACAGCTCAGTCTCTAGCTGTTGAAGCCGGAATGTATGTTGTACTAGTAGCGCCACCTACATTAATTAGAACAGAAAGTTACTTCCTTGTTGAATTCAATTTTGCGTCTACAGAGATAGACCAATGCGCAGCTATTAATAAACTAACTAATTATTAATACGCAATTCATTATTTTAGTTGTCATTTATCTAACATCAGTTCTGCACTATCTTTATGAGCTCGTAATACGAACCACGCAAACGCAAATCAAATACCATATATCAACATGGTGAAGTCGAGCCGCAGCATGGCTCGTGAAGATAGTGTTGCGCATTAAATAATAATCAACGCCCAACGCCTTCCAGTGGATTACAAACGCATGATATGGTAATATATTCTAAATATTTATCCCGAAGAAGGGGTTAATAATTTAACGGTACCAGTTTAATAGGAAAAGACTTACATTATATATACATATGAAAAAGTTATTTATACTACAGTCATTTTAATAAATTTGAAGCGAGAAGTTAGAGCAAAAATTTTAAGACTCATTATAATAAGGAAGCGCTGTAATAAATGTCATCAATGATTTCTTCACTTCATTTTATTCTGATTTGACCTTGACTATATGACTAACAATAAACCTTTTAAAAATATGACACTTAGCTATTTTTAAATTTCCGATAACATTCTACAGGTGAAATCATCATGGAATCACTGCCAGATTTATCTTTTAAAAAGTTGTCTAAAAATAATTTATTGCGTTAACCGGAAATTTTGTCATCATTGTTCTTCCACTGATTATTAACTGTCAACTTCCCGTCTATCCGAAAAAAGTCATGAACTACTAGTTAAATAGTAGTTAATAAAAATTTACTATTTAAATACAAACATAAATCAGTTTAGCTATTTTTTTTTCCTGAATTCGTTATTATTTATTCAGTTAAGAAAACTATTCTTCACCTTAAAAAAAGAAACAAAAACAAAAAAAAAAGATTTGTTCTCCTAAATAAATTTTATGATTTCATATTAAACAAGTAATATAATATTTTTTTTTTTTAAGTCGATTCTTACTTAAGTCACAACAAAGAATAATTTTATTTTAGTTACTTGCATTAGAGAATTTTTTTTCTCCCATATAAAACTAAAACTAATTAATTACATTTAATTAATGAATTAATATTTGAAAAAACTATATTAACATCAAGTGTCGTCTACTACAAATCTAAAAAAAAAATGTATTTGAACTTGAGTGGATGAATAAGAACTATTTTATTAACGATTGAAAATTTGAACATGGTATATAAATATATGTAGGGAGAGTGTGAACTAATACTAGAAATTGAATGAATGAATAAAAACATGTTTATTTCTCTTTACATTTTTCTACATGCCTTGAATTACTTTTGAGCTACATTCAAATTAAGTTTTTGAAAGATTCTTAGTTCAAAAATAATGTAAATTAAATTTGTTAACACTTATTTTTCTACTTTTCTTGTTAAAGAATCCAATGGCATTCATTCTACTTCCAAGCAAACGATTTTGTAATCCAATCCACTCAAACTATTTCGAATACTAATTTAAAAACAAATAATAACAATAAGCTAGCTGTCGGGTCCTGTGTCAATTTGTTCACACAAATCTTTCAAGTAGTATTTCTGTCTCATTGCTAAGTAAAAAAAGACGAAAATAGCAAGTTTGAGTAAAGGTAGAAAAGAAGGGTGTGAAAGTATCGTTTGCGTAAATAAAACCACGTGTTTCGAGTGATGCAACACCCGAGAGTGTTAGATGATTCATGGAGAATTGCTGTTTTTGTGGAAGGAAAAGCGTTCTAAAGCCTATCATTATTATTTTTTCCCCCGGCTATTAATGTGAAAGGTTATCAAGAAACGAATTTTATACTTTTCATTCCAGTTCAGAGAATAATACTTTCATTTGAATCGGTTGGCTACGCCTGTGGTCTCCAAAATAATGCTAGAGAAAGAACATTTGAATTCGAATCTTAAAAAGAGTTTGATAAGTCTAACTTTTAAGAGAATTCCGCAATTTTTAATTTATAAATCCTTTATATATGAACTTGAATTTAAGTTAAAACTTTTGAAAATTAATTTTTATCAACTATCATTTGCTAAATTAAATATAGTTTGCTAAATTAAGTATAGTTATAGTTTACGATATATTAATATATTACTATCGAAATAAAAAAAAAGGACTACAACATATCTAGGCATTGTGAAGAAAAAAACTTTTGTTATAACGAATTCATTTTTTGTATTATTTCACACAACATAAACATGTTAATAAAGACAACCACAAATTAGAGAGTAGATTTAAACGTTGTTTGAATAGTATTTTGGTGCTGAAACCCACGCTATACGTTAATAATTAAAAATTTTGTTACCGTACACTAATTTTATAAATTAATATATGCAAAAAATAAATGAAATAAAAACTTATATAAAATGAAAACATATTTTTACTTAAACATAACTTAACTTTTTTTGTTTATATTTACGTTTATAAAACCTTTTTTTTCCCTAAAATTTACATTCGTAACAAACCATTTTTGTTACACAAGAACAACCATAATTTCGTAAGAAATTTCTTACTGTATAAATGAAATTGAATCCTATATTGTTTCTTATCATTTGAACAATGTCAACATTATTTTGATAAAAAATATAGATCATTTTTAATTTTTTAGTAGGCAAAGAGATGAAAATCTATTTATGTGTTGTATAAGCTATATTAGGGTGCGCATTAAAGATATGCATGGATAAAAAAAATCTAAAAATATTTTATAGTACATTTTGTGATCAATAACAAATAACAAATTCAATTCTGTTAAATAAGTTGATGATGTCTTAAAGTTTGAGCTTATAACAGCTTATTTATTGTTGAAACCACAACCGAGTATTCTATATAAGTTATTTTTATGCTTCATCTTCAGCTTCTATTTTTCATGCTGGTTATGGAAAACTGTCTACAATCTCGAAAAATCGGTTAAATGTTGTTCGGCGATAATATTGGTAACTCTCAAGCTTACTAAAGTACTAAAAAAAAAAATATTTTTTCTTTTAAGTTGAATTATAGCATCATTTAGTCAAGTTTAAGAAGGTTTCAATTTGCACGATAATACATTTGAATTTTACACCGGAAAAACATAATAGCTCGTTTAACCGATTTCATAATACAAAAAGCTGCACAATTTTTATCAACTCAGGAAAGGTTTTAAAACTATGCACGTTTTAATTTTAGTAAAATTTATTAAAAAAAGTAAATTATGATATTTAAATGTTCAAATTCTTAACTTTTCCTTACAATAAAGAAATGAATGTTAACTAATTTATGACTTAGTAGACATTTTTGCAAAAGGGTAAATTAAAACTAACGATAATATTGAAAATAATTCATCAATAAAGAACATTAATGATTAAGACTCTCGAATTTTGATGTTATTTTCTTGCTCATTTAGGGAATTATTTTGAGATTTTACTTTTTCAATTCAAGAGATTTTTTTCAATTTTTTTTTTTTAAGTCTTTAGAAGTAGTCAAAAAGCATTGGCCTTAGGTTCTTTAAATAAAAAAAATTATGTCCTTACGTAAGCATTTTAGAAATGGTAACTTCAATGAAGATAGATACTTTAATGATTAAGATTCTAGAAAATATAAGATTTTCTATCTTCACGTTAATATATTTTCATAAAATTTTTCTAAAGAAAAAGAACTGTCATCGTAAAATATAATAGAAAAAAAAACAACAAAAAAACGATAACTTATAGCTATACTTTACGAACAGACCACGATAACAAGCAACATTGCCAAGAATTAACTACAATCACTAAAGAATGAGTAAAAACAAGAACGAAATAAAGAGGTAATAAAAAGAACATGTAATTTTAAACAATGTGCTAGCTCTTCCTGATATAACAAAATGGTCGCGACAACTACAGACATTGTCTTCAAATTGAATCAAAATGGAGCGCTTTCCTTATATATTTGTATCAATTACTGTAAAGAAGTTAGAATAAATGATCGCCAGATAGTGTTCAGAATCATTAAAAAGTGGGATATTAGCCGATGGGGACAATAGGACGCATTGTACATAAAAAAAATAGAAAACTGGCAATGCGTGAGCAGAAAATATAAAATGTTGCCGAAGGAAAAAGAAGGTTTTTTAAAAATGGCCAAAAGGTCTGTCATGAAACAGCCCACGCTCTATGTAAGCATGTATATATTTGTTGTAGGTAAGTGAAAGTCAGTGACTTTTTGTCCTTAAACATGTTACTTTTTTTTGTTTTATTCGCATACTTTGCAAGGTCATCTAGAATATAAAAAATTAGTATGCGCATATTTTTTCTCTGTCAATATTATTCTTTTCTTAAAGAATTTCTCTTTTTGTTACTCAATATGTTTTTTTTAAAAAAAACAGCGATATTATTAAATAAATAATTTAATATTATTTTAAAAAATGACATTGTCAATTAACAAAATACTATTAATAATTCTATTATAATTATATTAATAATAACTAATTCATTATTAATTATTTCATTAATTATTTTTATTAACTATTATTAAAATAATTTTTATATTATTATTACTATTTACATATAATGAATATTAATTGTTATTTCCTCCAAAAAGTCTACAACTTCGACATAATTATTGATTTTGTTTTAAAGATAATGGATTTTTTTTTTTTGTATATAGATAAAAGTTACTTATGAGTAGCACATTATCACACTATTGCTCGGACTGTACTAGGCAAGGTATTATTTAGTTTTTGTTTTGACAATACTTGAGTCTACGTAATTTTTTAAGAAAATTATCTTCACAAAAAAATTTCAAAGAAATACAACTATTGTTATTTTATAACAATCATATTAAAATCATTGCCTTATTCTCCATTTTCAAAAAATTTTATGAGCCCAAGTAATACAGCATTGTAGTAAGTTTTTAAATATTAAAAAATTAGACCACAAACGCTTTTCATTTTCACAAAACTGTGGCTTTTCTCCATTTTGACGTTCTGAGCCATTTTCAAACTAAGCATAGACAGCGCTGGCCTAAACTTGATCTAACAGTCAGAGTTATAGTTTCAAACTCACAGCAGTTATAAAAATAGCATATTATTTGCAAAAAAAACATCATGTTACAACGGAGTCTTGGAAAAAAAAGCCTTAAACAGACCGCATAAGAAAAATATATCTTAATTAGTATTTTTTTTTTTTTTTTTAATTTAATGAAATAATGAATGTCAGGATCGTCGCTTTGGTGTATGTCCGAAGCAGTTGTCAAATGATGATAGTAAATTTTTTTTCTTTCTCACACAACATTCATGCTGAATATTGTCAAGGTGTAGATAAGAAACAATGGAGCGAGTTCCATTCGGAGACAAATGATGCGCTCTCTGAATTTTATCAAATTTTTAAGTTAACATTCGCTTGACTGAGGACTTTCCGAAGAATCCAGTACGTGGATTTCTAATATCGTCATAATTCTTTTTCTGGTAAAAATTTTTCTTTTAAATATTAAAAATAATCATTAAAAAAAACCTTAATAGTATACATCAAAAAAATTAAAAAAGAATAATATTCAATGGATTCAAAAAAAGAATAATATTAAAAAAAGAATAATATTCAATGAATTACTTTTTGAAGCTTAAGAGCCATTCTTTCTGCCGCAAACAAACCAATCTACTTAAATAACATCCAGGCTGATTCTCAATTTTTAAATATATATTTCATATAAATTTTAATTTCTAAGAAAAAGTGACAGTAAAAATCAGAATCGGTACAGTACCATATAATATTTTTCGTAACAATAATTTGTTACGAAAACATTTTATTAAATTTTAAATTATTTGGTTTACATAAAAGGGGAGGAAATATCTCATCCATGAAGAGTTTAAACTAATTTTACATGTTTTTTTACTCTTTACGAACGGCAACAATTATAACAATTCGAAGTGCGTTCTACTGGCTTCATGTCTCGGAACCCCAGTGATAGCTAACAGCTAATTCATAAATACACCAAAGAGACTGTATAATTGCATACATTCACTATTTTCACCATTTTACAGGACTTTAGACAACTATATTAAAAATAATTAATTATTAATAAGAAAAGGTTAATTGAAAGAATTTGTTAAAGGTTAAGGTTATCAATAAAGAGATAGGTCTTAGTTTGATGTGAAGGTTAAGAACTTAGAATTATGTTTAAAAATCAAAAACTTAAAACAGGAAACAATGATAAAAATTTTAATCAGTACAAAATAAAACACCTAAATGAAAAGTCATTAAATTATTATTCTCATGAAAAATGGCGCGTAACAATAAAATAATTGGAAGAATAGAAGCACTAATTCTGTTCAGAAATATTCGGCACACCTTGTGTATAGGGGTCATGGGTGATCGTTAACAGGAAATTATTCCCTGTTCGTGAATAGAACTTTAAGAGAATTCTTTTTCACTCTTTCGCCAAATGATGGGTTTTAAGGACATCTTCAAAACAATTTTAACGGAAGACAGCCAAATAAAGAACAACGGGTGGTTCCTCGTTCTTTTCTTTATTCCGTTTTTCAGTGTTCTCAAATGAGAGAACCGTGAAATTCTAAGAAATGTTCTAGAAATGTAGTGAATTAGTTCTATTCTTGGTGCTTTCGCGCTTTTAAGAAAATATTAGAATTTCGAAAAACAGCCATTCATTAAAAAAAAAAATTCCTTGATGTGATAAACAAAATCCGCCTATACTTTTTCCGTTAAAAAGGGTTCATCCATCAAAATTTTACGAACAGAAAAGAAAAAGTTTGAGTAATTTGAAAACGTGGGAGAGTGTTATGAAATCTGCTTGAAATTTTTATTAAAGTTAATCTTATTTGAAGAATAATTCATGTAGATAAAATAAATGTAATAATACGCTTAATTGCTTTTTCTTATTTGTATGTGAAATCAAAAACAAAAATGAGGCGAATAAAAGAGAGCGGGTTAAATTATGCACCAAACGTATTTTATAGCATCTCAAAAACAATTCAAATCGGAATTTTTTCAAGCATTTACGATGGTAGAATTTATGCAATAAAGTTCACATTAAAAAAAATTAATTTTATGTGAATAATTGCAAATAATTCATAAGAAATAAAAAAGAACAAATTGCAAATAATTCATAAGAAATAAAAAAGAACAAAGTGCTTCCTCACAGAAAAGAGATCTATCAGTTTTTAAAGAATTCTCATTCCACAATGTATCAAAATGTGTAATATTATGTAATAACTAAATTAGATCTTCAACAATTTTTAAATTATTCTCTTTATACTATTTTATGTGCAATTTTCAAAAAAGTAATTCTCACTGATTATCAAAATGAGAAAAAAAATTATAGTTAATGAAAATAATTAAAAGCATACTAAAAGAAAATCTCTGTTCATATTATTTTTTAAAAAGCAAACTAAAAAGAGTGATTTGATAAACATCTAGAAAGCTTTTTTTTTCCATAATTTTAACTGAAAATTAAAAGAAAATGAATAATTAAAGGTGAATATTTTTTTTTTTAAAAAAGGCATTTGTTTAAAAAATAATTTCAAAATTTAAATTCATAAATAAACCCTCCTCCCTTCGAAAAAAGAGAAACTTATAAAAATTTAGTCAGTTGAGAATAATCCTAACAAAGTAAATATTTATAATAAAAATCAGAATTAAACCTAACAGAAAATTTTACCAGTATGTAATTATTATTTAAACAGAAAATTAATTTTTTTATACGGATTATGAATAAAAAGGCAGTGTTTTTATGGGATAGTTGTTTATTTTTACAAAAAGGGCGCATTTTTTAAATTCACAATTTTTAAAGACGGAAAGTGCTTTTCAAATAAAGTATTCTCGGTGCTTTTATTAAGATCATTTACTCGAATTACCGAAGATCAAGGGTAATTTTTTCTTACAAAAATTGTTATTGAATTCACGTCCTGTAAATAGAATTAAATGCAGAAAAAAGCCAGGATTAAATTCACTGTTTCAATTTATTAATTCATCGCAAATATTCTAAAGGATCTTTAAATGATCAATATCTTAAAATGTCAGTCAGTTTTTAAACGATTACCTTTTAAAAGTTAGTTAAGCAATCCATATTATAATATGCCTTTCAGTTTCCAAACGGACTGTTTTTTAAAAGTTAAGTGATCAATATCTTAATATGCCAGTCAGTTTTTAAACAAACTTTGTTTAAAAATTAGTTTATTGATTGATGTCTTAATATTTCAGTCAGTTTTCAAACGATCTATCTTTTAAAAGTTAGTTAAGTGATTAATATGCCAGTTAGCTTTCAAACGACAAAAGTTGATTTAATGATTGATATGTCAGTCAGTTTTTAAACTTATTATCTTTCAAGAGTTAGTTAAGTGAACAACATCTCAATGCCAGGCAATTTTAAGATGAGCTATCATTCAAAAATTAGTTCAACAATTCGAACAAATACCTCAACATCAATCAGATTTCAAACGAACTATCTTTTATGAATTTATAGCAGGGCCCGCGCCAAGAATTCGCCACCTCGCTAAATGCAATGAAATTGTAAATTCGGCGAATAAAATTGTGTTTTGGCGAAAGTATTGGCGAATGATTTTTTCCACTGAAAAGAGAAATACTATATATATAAACTCATGTTTGTGAAAATTGCAACACCATAAAGGACTTACGCGAGCGAGCTGAAATTTTCAGGAAATGCAAAGTAGAGCATGATATGCAAATGATTAGAATTTCAGACCCGTAGCGCATGCGTATGCTGAGCAGCGCCCTCTGAACGGCGGATGGATACTAATAAATAGACTGTAGCGAGGCGTGTATGGTTATCGGTGGTTATCTGCTATAATGGATGGTGGTTATAGTGCTAAACGTTAGCTCAGTCGTTACTTATGCCTCTCCGACGAAAGAAAGCGAGGTTTCAACAACTTACGGAGTTTGAACGGGGGAGAATCATCGGGCTTCGTGAAGCTGGATTGTCTTATCGTGCAGTAGCCGCTCGTGTGCAACGTAACAGCAGCACAGTGATGCTTGTTTGGAAGCAGTGGACGGACGAGTGTCGGACAACTCAGAAATCCGGGAGTGAACCCCGAAATGTCACGTCAGCTCGCGATGATAGACACCTGGTCCGCATGGCGCTGACGGACCGTGCGGCTCCCTCTAGACAACTGGCAGCACAGTGGTCAATGGCTACAGGTGCTTCATTGTGTGCTTCATCAATTCGTAGACGTCAGCTTCAGCGTGGACTGCACGCAAAGACTCCTTTATACAGGATCCCCCTCACGCTAAACCATCACCGCCTACGGCTACAATGGACCAATCAGCATAAGGACTGGCGTGCTGATTGACAGCGTGTCTTGTTTTTTGACGAATCCCGCTTTAATTTGTGGTACCATGATGGCCGCATTCGTGTCAGACGCTATGCCGGTGAACGCCACCTTCCGGAGTGCGTTATCGAACGCCACAGTGGACGAACACTCGGAATTATGGTCTGGGGTGCCATAGCATATCATGGACGATCTCAATTGCTACGAATTGTGGGTAATCTGAACAGCAACCGGTACATCAGTGAAGTTCTACAGTCCCAAGCTGTTCCCTTCCTTCAAGCCTTGCCAGGCACTGTATTTCAACAAGACAATGCCCGTCCTCATATTGCTAGGACTGTTCAATCCTTCCTTGCATCGCGTCAGGAACACCTTCTTCCTTGGCCTGCGTATTCCCCGGATATGTCGCCGATTGAATATGTGTGTAATTTCGTTGGTTGGCGTCTCACTCGTGATCCTCGTCCTATTGCTTCTACAGACGAACTTTGGGTACGCATACTAACAATATGGAATGCTCTTCCTCAGACAGACATTCAAAATTTGCATTTCAATTGGCGAAGACTTTCGAAAATTGACGAATACTTTTAAAAATTGGCTAATACTTTTGATATTTGGCTAATTTACTGACTAATAATTTTAAATCCTTAGAACGGGCCCTGTATTAGAGATAAGTATAATGTCCGTCGGTTTTCCGATCTAAATCCGATGAAAAAAAGTGCTTTCTCATAAAAATAAAAGAAAAAAGTAAACATAAATAAATCGCGTGGACTTTTAAAAATCACTACTTCAAAGAACTATATATATCTGATTAAATGTAAAAACAAATTCCTGAAAGGCACTAACGCAATTTACATAAATCTTTCTCCATCATCACTTTTCCAGAATAGATGAAAAAGTTTGAAGGGGAAAAAAAGTTTACTTTTCACGCTTGAAGAACTCTCCTTTCGGACAGTTTATTTTAAGGGTGTGACAAAATCTCGGAACATACACACCAGTTTAAAAAAAAAAATAAAAAAAAATTTTAACTGATAGAGCCCACACATCTTTCCTCATATAACCTGTAGGAACACTTGTGGCGGCATGTTACAAAATTCTTAAAGCGCGATGCCTACGCGTTTTTCTGATGTATCACAGATTGCCCAAGGATTTCTCTCAAAAAATATGCGCCTTTTTTTAACAATAAAAACTGTAAATCTTTTAGCAGTTCATTCAAAAATGCACATATGTTGAAGATTAAGCGGAGCATTTCGTTTTGAAATGAGGTTTGTTGTGTTTGGAATGAATTTTATCAACGGCCTCGTTCGCTAATGTGAATCTTATCTCTTAAGAACACGTATTTGTCAGCAATAAATTTTAAGACGTCATTAAACCGTTTTTCAGGTTACGATTCAAAAAGTTTAATTTCAGTTTTATAATATTTGTGAAACATTTATCTAGGTCGAAATTACTTCTAACAGAAGAAGCATTAGAATTATTCATATCTCATAATATATCCTAACTTCCCGCACTGTGAAAAAAAAAGTATGGTCAAAATTACCAGAATATGGTAAAATTTACCGCGTTTCTGGATCTATAGGAACACCAAAAAGCTCATTAATTTTAGCGATGTTTTGGGAAAAATTAGCAATAAAATATAATTTCATAATATGTGAATTTCATAATTTGTTAATTTTATCATGATACCTTAGAGCATGGCATAAAAATCATTTATTCGGTTGTATTTATTTTTCAGATTTGTATGTTTTACTAAATATGAGGTAATAAAAACTATAATTTTGAAAACCAGAAGTTACGGTAAACCACTACTATGAACGAAAATATTACCAAATGAACGGTTAAATAACGTACATTTTAGTTTTATTAACCAGAATTATGATTTTCTTTTTAACTGAAACTGTCATTATCATGCAGTACAGTAATTTTACGCGAAATTTTTTCTTCGTGCGAAGAGACGTGTAGGTTTCGTTAATTTTTAAATTAATTTGTACATTTTGTATCGAATTTACATGCAGGGGTCTGCTGTCCAGACATTTTGTGAAAGGTCCTGTTTTTGTAAAATTGTGAAAAAACTACTCGTAATTTGTGAATATGAAATAAACGTTACGTCACATTCTTTCAACCAGGGTCTTGCTTTTATGAATTTGTGCAAATAGGGTCCTGTTATTGCAAAAAGCCCTTTTCGAGGAGTTTTTAAATTGTAAATTGATACAAGATTATGCTCAACACTGTAAAATTACAATAAAAAAAAATACAAAAATTCAAATATAAACAGCAATTGCTGCTACAAAATTAGAGATGCAATATACAAATATTTGGTATTTAGCCTATATTGCTGAGCGCAGAATATTCATTTTGGACAAATAATGGAAGAGGAGTCTGCCGAAGACAAAATTGAATTCGTTTACATCCATCTTTCTTTTTTTCCCCTCTGGGAAGGGTGTATTCGATTAACAAAACAATAAGGAAGAGAAACAAATTTGTGAAAGGTCCGAGTAAAAGAAAAATCATTTTGTGAAGGGTCCGTTTTTAAGTTAAAATATTCCATGAAGGGTCCGTTTTTATGAAAAGATATTTTGTGAATGGTCCGTTTACGACCCAAATTTCTTCTAAACAGATCCCTGACATGGCTTACAAAAAACAATAAAATAATTAAAAAGAAAAAAATAATTTATACGAATCTCGTTTAAATGTCGAAAAGAGGTCAGATTAATTCAGACGACAATAAACTAAGTTACAAAATCGGACACAAAAACCATTTTTCCATTCAGAATAAACTTACCTTTTCCCCGACGGATTTGAGGTTTTGAATTGAAAATTATGGGAAGTAGTCGGAATCCGGGAGATATGGTAAAAATTGCTTAGAGAGACCATTAAATAGTTTGGGCATCTAAATGTTATTTATATACATTGTGTATTACAATAAACTTGTTCGAACAGAAACAATCTTAGTTCTAGTATAGGAGCTTCAGTTTGATGTACCGAAATGTTATTCTTTTTTCGAATTCCAGGCTTCACGCAAGCGAAATTCGCGAACATTATTTAAACTTGAAAGGCAGGGGAAATTCACACTATGAAACAAAAGAATATTGTGTTAAGACATAAGTTTTTGAGGAAATAAAAATTTCAATAAAAAGTGAACGATATTGGTTGTTTTATGAAGCACGCATAGTCTTAAGAATTGAAATATTATGTCACGTATCTTCAACCTTGTGTGACGTGCCACACAATGACAATAGAAAATGTTCGATTTATGGCATTATAATAGAACATGTTACATATACCACGTATCAAGTACCTCAGCCGAATCGGTAATGGTTCATTGTTCAAAATTCCACAACTATTGTTTACGGAAAAGATCGTAGATGCTTTTTTTTTTATTTATCCCATTTGTGAATTTGAGATTCTTATAACCACAGGTTAAAAAATAGTTTTTTTTTAATAATTTAAAACAATATAAATAATTAATAGTCAGTGAAAAATGTATTAAATACACTACCCTACAATAATGGAAGAAACACTTTCAGTTTTGACACTTTTTTTTTTTTAAATTTCTCAATAAATATTTTTTTTAGAAGATTAATTTGTAATTTTAGAGCTGTTTAGTTGATGCGATTTTTCATACCAGGGGTCTGTCCAGACATTTTGTGAAAGGTCCGTTTTTGTAAAATTGTGAAAAAATTACTCGTAATTTCTGAATATAAAATAACCGTTAAGTCACATTCTTTCAACCAGGGTCCGCTTTTGTGAATTTGTGCAAATAGGGTCCTGTTATTGCAAAAAAAAATTTTTCAAGGAGTTTTTAAATTGTTAAGACATACAATATTATGCTCAACACTGTAAAATTATAATTAAAAAATTTAATTTTAAAAAATAAACAGCAATTGCAGCTACTAAATTAGCAATGCAACACACAAATATTTGGTATTTAGCCTATATACTGCTGAACGCTGAATATTCATTTCGGACGAACAAAGGAAGAAGCGTCTGCCGAAGACAAAACTTAATTCGTTTACATCCATCTTTATTTTTTCTGCCCTGGGAAGGGTTTATTCAATTAACAAAACAATAATGAAGATAAATAAATTTGTGAAGGGTCCGATTATAAGAAAAATCATTTTGTGAAGGGTCCGTTTTTAAGTTAAAATATTTTGTGAAGGGTCCGTTTTTTTGAAAAGATATTTTGTGAAGAGTCCGTTAACGGATCCAAATTTCTTCTAAACAGACCCCTGCATAAATAAAGTTTAAAGCTTACAAAGGTTTGAGAAACCGACAATAAATTACGAAAGAGAAAAAAGTTTTTTGAAACACCTTATACTAGAAAATTAAGCAAAAACTTATATAGATAAATTTGATTGTTTAACTTATACAGATAAATTTGATTGTTTTTTACAATAACTGCATAAAATGTCGCAAAACTAGCTTAAATATTTATGGAAATATGAATATTTTTATTAAAAAAAAACTAAATAAGAAAAAAAAAATTTTTGTCTTAAGTTTTTTATTGCAATAACTTTTGACGAAAACAAAATTTTTGAAGCAATTTAAAAGTAATTACAAAATAATTGTTTTCATATATGAAAAAATGTTTTTTAAAAAACTGCGGAAGTTATGTGTTTCAAACAGTTTTTATATTGCGCTTCCGCGGAATTTTTTTTATTTTTTTTATACAATTTTGTAGTGAGTCGTATTTGGTAAATAATAAAAAAAATCTGATTTTACATCCCCTGATAATCTATAGAGAAAAATACGAATACCAATTTATTATTTGAGTCAGTATGTGATATTTTGGAATGTTTTTATTGAATTTGATTTATTGAAATACTCTTTACGGATATTAGTAAGCTAATTTTAATTTTTAAGTTTTAAAATGTTTTCTATAGCTATTATAGTAGCTTAAGTAAAGTTTGAAAAGATTAAAAAAAGATTCTTAAAACTTTAAAAATGGTAATTGTAAAAACAAGGTTAAAGCAATAAAAAATTTCAAAAGCTACAATAGTTTTGATAAAGTTTAGCTAAGTTAAATAAATTTTAACCGTAATTTTCAAATTTTGATAACTAAGTTCTATGAATAAAATGAAACCACATATATTGCAGATATTAATTAATCAATTGGGAATAATTTACCCCAAGTAAACATAGATTACGAATCTGGTTTTAAGATGTGTTGAATAGTAAAGCACGATGATGATGTTGAACAATTTTTTACATTATTTTAAAGAATGTAAATTTACATGTCGAAATATAACATTTGAGTGTAATCGGTTGAATAGTTCCCGAGAACTCGAATTTTAAAAATACGACTTTTTTTAAAATTCGAATCCATTGAAAAAAAATTAGTACGATAAATCAGATAAAGTGCGTTTTTGCGTCTGACTTAGTAACTTAAAATATCGTCTGCACTAATTAATTAATATAATTGAAGTCACTACCTCGAACCATTAAGATTGAACCATTAAACATTAAGATCCGATCAATCAGGCTGTTCCTTTTTTTACGCACTTATCGTAGGGCTTACAATTTTGAAAATTAGTACACGTACTCTTCTTTTATCTTTATCGTTCATGAAACGATATGATATGATTTCAGATATCAAGCTGATATTATATCGATAATAGTAAAACACTTACCAAATCATAGTTTCCAGATGATGGCTCACAGCCAGTATCAACCTAAAATTAAAAAATCAGCAAATAAATATTTCATTGCCAAAGAGCAACAAAGATCATCAAAAAACACAGACCAAAACATATTTTTTTTAAGTATTAAAGAAAATCAAAAGCTATCTCAAAACATATCTCAACCATATCGATATTTTTCAGCACTTGATGTGAAAATAATCTTATTTAAGAGTTAGTTTTGCTGATAAGAAGTAAGATATTTTCTTTATTGAGGAAGCTTAAGAAACGAAAGTGCGATAAATAAATCATTTTCTCATTTGTAGAAGTGATTAATATAAAATAAAATTAAAACTTTATACACAGCTGTAATTAAAAGAAATAAATAATAAATGGAGAAACATGGTGGCTCAGGGGATAGAGCGCTGGTGACCCGGATTTGAATCGAAGAGATGGCTGGTCGATACGAATTTCGCAGCCGGCACACACCGACCGCAGTGGTGACGTAAAATATCTTCAGTGGTAGATCATGGGTTACAGTCTCCTTACAGTCAGGCTTACCGTGGAAGACTTTCGTGGTTTTCCTCCCCATGTAACGCAAATGCGAGTTAGTTTCATCTAAAAGTCTCCACTCTTCACAGTTCTCTTAATACTTGATTCAGAAGTTTCCTAGTCTTCTGGATTGGGTTCAAAATTATAAGACGGACTTGAAGTCGAAAGTAGTCGAAAACTCAAAATTACGTCAGCTGTTCGACGACGGTTATAAAATATATAAAAATAAAAAATTGAGAAGTAACCCAGTTTGATACCTTAAAACAGAACAAAACGAAAAAGTTTATTTTCTGGAAGAAGATGAAAAACAGTTCTAATAACTAATTTTATTTTATTTCATAACCATCGTTGAACAGCCGGCCCAATTTCGGGTTTACGACTACCAACGTTCAACCCTGCAGCCTTGTAATTTTGAATCCAATCCAGAAGACAAGGGAACTCCTGGAACAAGTATTGGGAGAAATTTGCTTTCGTGGAGGACTCTTTTAGTTGCGGGTTAATTTCATCAAAAAGTCCTCCACGAAGGCTAGTTTGTCCTAATGCTTGATCTAGGAGTTCCCTTGTCTTCTGGAACGGGTTTAAAATTACAAGTCTACGGGGATGATCATTGGTAGTCGTAAACTCAGAATATGGTCGGCTGTTCAAAGCCGGTTATAAAATAAAATAAAAAATTCCTTAAGTAAAAATTTCCAAACGTACTTTAAAACTAAGACATAATCGGATTTATTTCGAATTTATTTAACATAAATTTGAAAAATAAACATAAAATTTATACTTAAGATTGCGGTAAATAACCTTGCTTAAATGGAAAGCATAATAATAATACAGAATTATAAAAATATTAATACCAATTTTCAACGAATTTAATTAAAGCAAGGGAATGAATTTAGTTTTTCCATGCATGCGTAGTTGCCTCGGTTATAATATGCAAGAATGTTACTTAAATAGACCGAAACGACATCCTTTTACCATTTTGTGGATATTCAATTCATTTTCGCAGTAAACAACTTGTGGCCTTAATTACTTTCAATTACTTTACGTCTTTCTAACACTTATCCAGCGGATTGATTACATGAATACTCGTTTCATAAATCAGTAAATAAATTTATCTCTTTAAATCGGTTTGTCCTTTTCTGGGATTAACTCTTTGACGTAGATATATATATATATATGTAATACAAAAATTAATACTTTTGTATTAATAAAAGAATTAAATCTCTTTCGTTTTAATAAAATGTCTTTGTTAAAGAATAAGCGTAGAGAGATTCTATTTTGGGAAGTCAAGGCTGATAAACATACGATTGAGTTTATTTTAGAATCTCTCCCCCTTTCACTTCCATATAAGGAAGCATTAAATGATTTTCCTTAATGCGTAAGGATACAAGTATGTCAACGACTGTGCCTGTTTACTCAAATCTGTGTTAGTATAAAAGCGAGAGCAATGCTTTTCGCATGGCTTTTTCATCATGTTCTGAGCCTAATAAGTTGTTCCGGAATTGTCCAAAGTCTTGTTCACCCCCTCCCTTGCGGAGTGTGGATGTGAAGTGTTATAGATACCAGCCTACTACCATTAATAAAGATTTTTTGTGTGTAACATGGCTTACGACTGCATTATTTAAGCTATCTATAACAAATAAAAGGAATTTTAGCCCTTTTAATGTAATACAAAAATTAATACTTTTGTATTAATAAAAGAATTAAATCTCTTTCGTTTTAATAAAATGTCTTTGTTAAAGAATAAGCGTAGAGAGATTCTATTTTGGGAAGTCAAGGCTGATAAACATACGATTGAGTTATTTTTAGAATCTCTCCCCCTTTCACTTCCATATAAGGAAGCATTAAATGATTTTCCTTAATGCGTAAGGATACAAGTATGTCAACGACTGTGCCTGTTTACTCAAATCTGTGTTAGTATAAAAGCGAGAGCAATGCTTTTCGCATGGCTTTTTCATCATGTTCTGAGCCTAATAAGTTGTTCCGGAATTGTCCAAAGTCTTGTTCACCCCCTCCCTTGCGGAGTGTGGATGTGAAGTGTTATCGATACCAGCCTACTACCATTAATAAAGATTTTTTGTGTGTAACATGGCTTACGACTGCATTATTTAAGCTATCTATATACAAAATAAAAGGGATTTTAACCCTTTTATTACAAGTTTAACAGGCTTATTACATATATATATATATATATATATATATATATATATATATATATATATATATATATATATATAGAGGCTAATTTTTTTTTTCCCTCCATTTTTTCTCAATTTTTTAGCCTATTTCATGAGTTCTATATACTTGCAGCTTAGGCGCAGTTAATATAACTTATTTATTCTCTTCGTTTTTCTTTTTTTTTTTCTCTTTGTTTTTTGTGATATATATATATATATATATATATATATATATATTTTATTTGACACTCTAATTACAAGCAAAAATATTTTTTTGTATTTTTAAATAAAGAAACTTAGTCGAATATTGACTAGAATCTGTTAGATTATCGGAATTGTATTTTTACTAAAATATAGAATACAAAAAAAATAATAATAATAAATAAATAATGTAGTTTGGAAAATCGTTGTTTGGATGTGAGTCGCGTTTGGATTAAGAAGATTTTACCTTTAAATTGGAAGATTTTACCTTTAAATTGGAAGATTTTACCTTTAAATTGAAAGATTTTACCTTTAAATTGGAAGATTTTACCTTTAAATTGGAAGATTTTACCTTCAAATTGGAAGATTTTACCTTTAAATTGAAAGATTTTACCTTTAAATTGAAAGATTTTACTTTTAAATTGGAAGATTTTACCTTTAAATTGAAAGATTTTACCTTTAAATTGGAAGATTTTACCTTTAACGCATAAAAAGAAATTGGTGTCTCATGCTGTATTTCATAAGCATAAATTATAAAAATGCTACCTATAATATTTTTCAACGGGACTCTTAACCCATGACCCGTCAACCACTGAGGATATTTTCACGTCATCATGGTGTGGAATTCATTTCAACCAGCCATCGTAGGGATTCGAACCCGGTTCACCTTATTGAGAGATGAACACTTTATTCCCTGAGCCACCACGGCTTAAAAATAATATTTTGGAAAATTCCATTTCCTGAAGCTTGGTTTAATAAAATTATTTCATTTGTAATTTGGCTGCTTCGCTCTTGAAATGCATCACACGTCAAGCTTTGGAATAAATCCAATAAATACAGAAAAAAACCGATACCACTAACTTTGAGACAATAGCATTTGACTAATATGTTTTTTTTTTTTTTTTTGGTTATAAAAAGTTTAAAAGAAATTGAATGACGGCATAGAACTATTATTATTGAAGATTATTTTCTTTCCACGAATCTATTTCTGGTTTAGAAATTGTTTTTCTTCCGGATTATACAATTATGCAAATTTAATTTACGATTCAAATAATTAGACGCGTCATTGAGAGCGATACTAAAGACGTACTCTTTTGTTCCTCAATGATGTACATAAGATAATTAAAAACAGCTTAGGCGAAACGTCAGATCATTAATGATGTTTCCTACGAAGTTTTTAAATGACCTGATCACGCGCAAACATCTTTAAATAGAAGATATTAAACAAACAATAATTTATCTAAACATTTTTTATCGACTCAATTGATACCTTAAAAGAACTAATACTAATGCGTGATAACGGATTGATGCTAAATAACATGGTTGTTAGTTGATTTTTTTTTTTCAAATGATCAACAAATTATACATTTGACAGACTATGTGAATGAGTTTTTATATATATATATTTACATTAATGAAGCGGAAATATCAACTTATTAACATATTAATATGTGTTTGCAATATTTATTAATGCATAATATAGAGATGAAACGGAATTAAGGGTTTAAGGAAAATAGTAAAAAGTAGATAGTATTGCAGTTTTTCTAAATCAAAACTCTTAAAAGTGATCGCAAACAAACGAAATTTCAGTGAAACATAGTTTTTAAAGGATAAAAAAAAAACTAGTTAGTTAAATCAAAGTTAGAGTTAGCTTAAGAAATAGCCTTATTAATCCTTTAACAAATTCATTCAATAATTCCTGTTATAAAAATATTCTTATGAAATTATATTGCCACCTATAAATTGTTTATACATTAAAAATTTGCTTTATTTAACTATATATGGTACGTAGGTACTTTTATTTACGTCACACTAGAGCTGTACAATGGGCTATTGGCGACGGTCTGGGAAACATTCCTGAGGATGATTCGAAGACATGCCATACAATTTTGTTCCTCAGCAGAGGGGATAGCTCTTCCGCTTCGTAACTATGTATGGAGTATAACTCAAAAATAGTTGAGACCGCTATGAATTACAGTGATTTAAGCGACAAAGATTTGTGTAGATATTTATAAGACAAAGTAGTACTTTTATTAAACTTGTTGTCTCGATGGATGAAAATACATTGACGTAATACGTTAATTATGTTAAATAATTCGTTAAAATACGTTAAGTAATATATTAAGACTAGTTTTTAAATGGTTACCACAAACTTTATTGCAATAGAATATTCGTTTTCAAAAACGTATTTTATCAACTTTTATTTTATTCAAAAAGTTAGACTTAAAATTGGAAAACCAGTTTGAAAATTCATTACTTATTGAATTGTTTGCTTAAAAATATTTTTTACTACTCTCTCCTTATAGAAATGTTTGAATAAAGTAAAACTTAATAATATATATTAAGATAACTCAAGCTTAATTTAAAAATATTACTTGATTGAAAGCTTCATTCACTTCTAGAATCTACAAATTGGAAAAAAGAAGAAAAAACAACAGGCGCCCATTTTCAAGACTTGTCAGACGTGAATGAAAAGAATCATAAGTGATTTGAATATCCAACAAAATTTTGCCAACGAAAAATGGAAAAAAAATAAAGGTGAGAAACAAAACTAGAAAAACCACAAAAATCAGAGTAGAATGCATTTCTACGAACTAAAATTTTTTTCACAGGATTTCAATTATGTGCAGCAATTGATGATTTTTTTGTATCCTTGTTAATGAACATATCTATCGTATTCCTTAAATCTAAATTTTAAAGCGGATAATCAAATTATATCTCACCGAATAATTTATAGGTTGAGCAAAATTGTAATATATTTTTTTATTTATTCACAATTTTCATGTTCTTTAATGGCGAACAACAAATATAAATGATGAGTGAGAAGACTTAATGTAGTCATATTTAAGAGGCAAAATTACATAATTCAGCTTCCATACTTGGATACCAGGGCAAATCTGTCGATCTCATGGCTGTACAGGGGTTCGAATCCCAGCTCTGACTTCACTTCTATTCCTTCAACATATGAAGAGTTCCAATGTTTCGCTTTCTCCAACTTGATGACCCCAGACTATTAGAAAGGGAGATTCTCATTCATGCATAGACACAGAGTTGCTTAACACAAAAAGTCTAGTATTTCCAAACTCTCACGAGATGGCACCATCAGAAAAACTAATTAAGCCTTATTCCACGGTTCATTCGGCAAAACACTATTCAACACACAACTTAACTCTTAAGTCCATTACCTAACGAAAAGCCTGGCATAATCGAACTCGAATGTCTAGTTAAATTTCATTCTTATCGATTTTTAACTATACCAGTTGTTAACGGTGTCAAATCCGTAAAGGTAAGAAATATTCCTAACCGTAAACTTTACGGTTAATTGGGTAAACAGACCTCTGCCGGTTACTTTAGAGTCATTTTAGAATGAGAATTTTAACAGTGTACAAGACAGTAAGCAAAGAAGAAGAAGAATTCTGGAATTAAATGAAACGGATAATGAAATAACATCAATAAACGATCCAAAAAAAAATAATAAAAAAACATAATATTTTATTCCATTCGTGAGCACATGGTCAACTTGCGTAACATTATTAAAAAGATGTTTCCATAAATTCAGACACCTTTTCGACACTAAAGATCGAGACAGGTCCCATGAAAAGGCATGGCCCTCCATAAGAAATTGACCGTAATTACAGCGTTCAATCTCTGCTTAATTTATGAAACCATAGGGTCGAAAAACGAGTTCCATCATTTGTCGGTATACAGCCCTCAGGACTGATGGGATCGTATCTCATAAAGTGTCGCAACAAGTCGCTTCTTTCAGGGAATGCCATCTTTTCTCAGAGGAGATGAGCGGTAACAGATTACTCTTAAATATCGCGCAGACGTCGGAATTACTACATTATTTTTGTAGTTTACGACAACTACTTTGTTACAAATGTAATTAACTACAGCCACTTTTTTTTAAAATGTAGTGACTACTAACTACTTTGGACTTGAGTAACAACTTCACTACTTTAAGGACGCAAACTTTGCTGGAGAGCTTAATTTACACCCATATTCAAAATGGTTGAGAATAAGAAATTGGAGTACTTTAAATACTATGAGGAAATAATTAAGACATATTTATTCATGTTTAAAACAGCGAGTTTGTTTTTCCAAAACATTCGTTTTTTCGAATTCGTTTATTTAACCTTCAAATCTTTATGCCTTTTTCGACAGCGAAATATTTCATTTAAAAAATGCGAAATTATCAAATAATTGCAACTTTTTAATTGTTTAATTGCTCTTTCATTTCCTCTAAGAAATTAAGGACATCGAAAATACGTTCCGTTTCTTTGAAATAACGTCAATGTTTCACGAGTGTGCATTCGCACGTGAAAGTGTAACCCCCAAGTGATTAAGTTTATATTTCTAAATTGAGCGTTTCTGACTCTATGGGAACACCAAAAAGCTCGATAATTTTTACAGCAGCGCTTTGGTTATAATTTTGCTGAAACTAACAATGGTTTTATAATGTGTGATAAAATTTGTTAAATGTGTCCATTTATTCATACCTTAAGAACATGGAGTAAAAACGGTTACATTTATTCGGTTACATTTACTTATAAGTTTTCTATTTTTTTTACTAAAGGTGTTGCAATAAGAAATCAGAATTAATGTAATGGTGTTGCAATTTTAAAATCAGAATTTCTAATAAGCCGTTTCCATATGAATGGAAAAAAATCATCAAATGAATGGCTTAAATACCGAATATTTTGGTTTTTATTACCAGAAATATGTTTTTTTTTTCTATTAAAAAGAAATGTCATTACTATACAGTACAGTACTTTCAACAGAATAATTTTCCCCGAGCACGATTTGTCATTTTTCCGCTGATGCGTGGGATGGTAACGCATATTCAAAGTATTAACTTACGGCTTTATGGGATACTGAAAATAACTTGTTACAAATATTTGTTTCAAATAACAATTTTGCAAAATACTGTTACATCAATCTTTCTCTTTAAAGCACTTGAAAGGGGATGACCTTTCATCTCTTTTCTGTTTATACCAACAAGATTTCCAGGACATTTAATAACTTATTAACTTTTGACTCTTTAAGAAAGGTGAAATTTAGGTTGTTTGTTTGAGATGAATTCTTAAGAGTGAAAGAGAATAAGAAAAAAGAAAGAAAAAAAAATAGGAAGAAAAAAAAATAAAATTGGAAAAATAACAATAATTATAAGAGTTTAACAACATAATAAATATGCTTTCAAAATATCTCTGTATATATTTATAATTTATTGAAATAAATATTGAAAAAAAACATACAATCTATTTTTCACTGAAATTTTATTTATTATGTCTAGAATGACATTAATAACTTACATTTTAATAATTCCAGGGCGTACCTTATCGATCTACATTATTAATTTATAACAACTCTAACGGCTAAATAGCAAGGCCTCCATTTTTTAAAACTTTTTTATTTCAATGTTTTTCAGTCGACCAGTACCGTCTTTACGCATGGGCACACCCGGGCAGTGCCCAGGGGCCCCAGACACTCAGGGGGCCCTTGAAAATCTTACTTTTTATAAATTGCATTTAAAAAAGCAACTAAGAATAAACAACTTTGCATTACATAATTTTTAAAATAAATACCCAGGTAACAAAATGAGGTTTATTTTCCCTCAGCAAAATGTAAATCTAAAAAGGTTGGTTCTAACCTTAGAACGAGATCCCTGACAATCTGCTTTATTCTACGCACCTTAATTCAAAACCTTGGAAAACAACCTTCTATATAAAAACCTTAAATAGAGGTTGACTTAGGGTTTTCAAGCATGAAAAAATCCTTTAATAAAGCTAGTATCAAGGTGAAAATAATCTTAAATTTAGATAGTTATAAGGTTTCTTGTATGCTCAGCTAAAATACACCTTCTCATGAAATTTTAATGGATCCCATCGTTAGTGTGACGTCAGCTAAAACGCCATTATGGATCGAAGAGACCATTTTACCAACACTTTTTAAAAAAGTTTTAAAAAATAATTTGTAATCCTTTTAGGATGAAAGGATTAAATGAAAAAAGGTTTTTAGTACAAACATTTTCATGACCATAAAAAGAAAATTCCAAAGCAAGGTTACATGCTTTCTGGGATATATTCTCGTGTAAAAAGTGTTGTCTTTTTTTTTTCTAAAAGTGGGGATTGATTATCATGAAAACACCAATAGTTTGAATAGTTTATCACCAGAAAAACTTAAAAAAGTCAACCGAAATCTATTTTTCTTCGTTAAAATGTTTTAGGTACTCAAAGGTCATAATGTCTCTAAATATGTTTGACAACCAACTCTGTTTAGTATTTATAGTTAATTAAAGTAATAATTGAAAGTGTTTAGAATCACACGACAGCAACTTTTAACCCACTGGCGGTTAAGGAAATGGGCGAAATAGGGAGAAAGTTTCTCCCCTACACACAGTTCCCCTATCTATTAACATTGGAAAACCGGTTTTGCTATGCAGTGAAGACTGCAGGTTAATATACGACTTTCTACGTGCAGAACCGTCAGTGGGTTAAACTGGTTATGTCTGATATGCATTGAAAGATGTTTCAATATTAATATTATAATAACTGACTTTTTAATAGTTTGACGAAACAATTCATCCCATTTGAATTTTTTTAATTGTTTTACCCTAGCCGCGATGGCTCAGGGGAAAGATCGTTCGTCTTCCAATGAGGTGAACTGGGTTCGAATCCAGCGATGGCTGGTCGATACGAATCCGCACCTGGCTTGTACAGATCACAGTGCTGACGGATCATGGGTTAGAGTCCGTTTGGCTTACCGTGGGAGATTCTCGTGGTCTTCCTCTCCATGTAATGCAAATGCGGGTTAGTCCACCAAAAAGTCCTCCACAAAGACAAAATTTCTCCCGATACTTGATCCAGGAGTTCCCTTGTCTTCTGGATTAGGTTCAAAATTACAAGGCAACGGAGTTGAACATTAGAAGCCATAAACCCAAAAATTGGGTAGGCTGTTCAACGACGGTTATAATATAAAATAAAATAATTGTTATACCCTAGGCCGGGATAGCCTGGTTGGTAGGGCACTGGACCCATGTCCAAGAGTTCTTAGGTTCGATCTCCACCAACCGAAGACTCCCTGTGTAGTAAATGGTGACTGATGCTCGTTAAATATGTCGAGTCACAAAGTCCTCCAAGTTCTCAAAATTACAAGGCTATACGGAGCCGAGCATTAGTAGTCGTTTACCCAAAAATTGGGTCGGCTGTTTAACAACGATTATAAAATAAAATATTTAAAAAATTTTTAACCCTTATGTTTTTTTATTTAATTATTTTAATTAGCTTCTTGGTTTTAGCATCTCATTTAAAAAAAATATATATGTCTAGTTTAAAAATGCTTTATTTTATGCGCATTGAGTTTTTGGAGCAATAAAAATGTGTTTAAGTTTGTTAAAATTATAGCATATCTTGAAAATGCTTTATTTTATGAATGGGATGTTTTTTAGTTACATTTTAAACAGTATGAAATGTAATAGGGGCCCAAAACATTTCTGTGCCCGGGGGCCCTGCTTGCTATTAAGACGGCCCTGCAGTCGACTTTGCGAAATTGAATATTAAAGCAAAATAAAAATATTATTAACAATGAATGCCACTCGAGAGCTTGAATGCAGTTAAATTAAAACGGGAGAAATATTTTGTTTTCCATAAACAATAGCATATTTTGGTTTAAAAAAACAGTGAACTATTTGCACCAAATGCTATTGATGCTTTTTCTAACAAAAGAAAAAACTGTCCAAATGATGGACGACATGCAATTCTGCAAACAAATGGAAAAGATGTGGAGTAAAAATTAAATTAAGATGATAAGTTAGGATGAAGAATTTTTTAAAAAAAGGAAGAAAGAAAAAGAAAATTAGACGCCTACGCCGTTAACGAGACGGCTATCTGAACTTTGAACAACAGAATAACACCACACGCTGCGAAGGAGTTCTTAAAAGAAATAAAAAGTCAATAAATAACGATGAAAATAAGAAGGTTCGAATTGGATTTCTCAACATAAAGTCATCCCTTCAACAACTTCGGTGTTTAGAAGGTTGCCACAATAAAAAGTAGCCGGCGTCTATAAAGGAATTCAACTTTTCCTTCTTATTCTTTTCTATTTGTTTCTTTATTTGAAGCCAATTTAAAGGTTACAGTATACATATTTATTGCAACAACTGATTTTTATTTCGTTGTTAGGTCGATTTTTTTTCCTATACCATTATGAATTATACGTAAGATGTTTTAGTATTTTTGTTACCGTGAATACCGAAAACAAGAGAATGTCGACTTTCATCGGTGAATGTCAACAATCACATAGTCGCTTTGGTGAATATCCAAAATATTTGTTATATCCGATTTGATATTAATTTATTCGTTGATATTATTATATTTATTTGGTATTTTAATATCTGCTGAGGATAGATTAGGAGAAACATCAGCGTTCGGATTACAGGTTAAAAGCATACAGGGTAGTAGCTCTTGAAATTAAACAAAAAACATTGATGTAGGCCATACCGGGCAAATGCACACCGGAAAGTGGCACTGAGCCTTAAAAAAACATTGATGTAGGGCATACGGGATAAATGTATACCGGGCAGTGGCACTTAACTAGACCTAGTATACATTTCGGATATTTACCAAATCAACTATGTGATTGTCAACATTCACCGGTAGAAGCCATCAATTCAACCATTAATTTCGGTTATTCACAGCAACATTTTCACTGTGAAAAATGGTTGCTCACATTTCACGAAACTTTCGTCGTTTTCGCCAAAACAGTTTCCTGGTATATACTGCGAGCAAAAATTTCGTCAAAATGACGAAACAGCTATCGTCACTCCTTTAAGGAAACAAATTTCGTCAAAATTAAAAAATTTCAAAAAAAGAAGGAAAAATAACTCGTAGCGCCTAATGTATTTACTTTTCTAATAAACACTTTATCGTGGGCACCAATATATGCGGATCGATGTCACCCAAACAATACAAGAAGGACAGATAGAACAGAGTGATACATTACACCTATACTCGAAGCGGGATTCGAGACCGCGCTAACTCCTTGACCACCATACAGGCCGATTGGTTTGGTTCGGCACTCTATTTTTGATCGTCTAGTCCCGTGGGTCCCAACAAGGGATGACCACCCTAAAGGGGGCGATGATCCTCAGGTGGGCGATCAGGAGGCGATGAATATTCAAAAGAATTTTTAAAAAATTGCAATTAATAATAATAATAATAAAAAAAACTAAATCGCTCCTCAACTGGGTCCCGTCAACATATTTAGGTAGAAAGAAGATTTAGTTCGGTTGTCCAGTTTCTTTCGTTTGGCGAAAGAGCTTCGAAGAATATTCTTAAGAATTTAAAACGAGACATAGATTTGAAATCAAATGGAGATTGAATATATTAATCTATAATAATAAAATGAAGAGTATTTATTTTAGAACACCAGAACCTTCGAGAATACTAGCGCCCTGAAATTTGTACAGTGCATGAAAGGAGCAATCTTAGCCCCCGATTTTAAACAATCGTTCGAAAATTACAATTATATCGTTCGAGAGAGAAGTTTGAAAGATGGAATTCTTTCATTAGTTGTCAAATAGCTATTGTTTTAAATTAAATAATATATTATTTTGTTTTATCAAATATTTCAAGAAATAAAATTAGTGATGTCTGCTAGTTTATAGCTTTCATTAATAAAAAAAAGAGTTTATTTCATATATTATTATATTTTCATTTCTGAGATGACCATGTCAGACGCTAAACTAGATCTGTGTTCCACTATTATTCACTTAATTTCCGTTTGCACAATTTGTATTCTTAGTGGTTGCATCCGTAACTGATTGATCATTAATGGACAGGTAAGAGAAGGGACGTGAGCAATTCGTTATGCCAGTTGTAATATAGATGGACTACGTCCCAAATTTAGTATTTCTAAAGTTATCTGAAACAGCGTGTTTATTTTCGTTATAGTAATGCGTTTAAAACGTGTTTCTAAAAAACTAAATAATTTAAAATCAACGGTAATAAAATAAAATAAAAAATGAATGAGGCATGTACTGAAAAGCAAAACTGGCAGAGAAATAGTACTAATTCGTTTAAGGGAAACGTAAGAATTAATTTTAGTAATAGGTACTACTCATCATATTATGGTAATTGGTTCAGTTTTAATAGATACCAATATACTTACAGATATAGGTACAAAGTATTACATTAATATATTTGGTACCTAATAAAACATTTTTAATGTAGATACTGTGGAAAGAAGTTTCTTACAGCCCTTTCGAAATAAATAGGTGCAGGAGAAAATGACGTCACGGTAGTAAATTTTGACTATCATGAGTTATACTCCAGCAAGAGCATAATGCTAAACGATGTTGAATAAAGTTTATCTTTATTTTGATGGGCTAATAACGTAAAGCCACCAGGAAGGGCAAAAAACAATAATAATTTTTAAAAATTTGAAGTTTTTTTAGCTTTACTTATTGTGTGTGTATGTGTCTCTGAGCTTTGGGCATAATTTTTAAATGGTGAACAGTACTGATTTATCTATAATTTACATTTTACTGAATACCCGTTACCACTTCGTACGAAGAACGGTATTCAGCTGGTTATAAACATAATAAGACACCTTATCAATTAAAAATGATCTCTTTATTATGGATGAGAAAGATTAGAAACAAGGAGGTTATTGAGTAGTTGAAATGGGCGATGTGGGGCCAATCTGGCAGAGCTATGGATTAAAAGTCGCTTTTCATTACTTTTATTCGGCCTCTCTCATACATGTAATTCATCACGTCTTTCTCTTTCGTTTCTCATCACTCATAAAATAAGAAAAAAAAGAAAAGAAAAAGAAGAAGTACATGAAGGGGAAAAGAAAAGAAGTGAAAAGGACAGATAGGGCAAGATAGAAAGGGCTAAGTGTCAAAAGAAAACATCTGGAAAAACAGCCTAATAACGCGGAGGCCCCCATCGCCACTTGAGAAATGCATTAAAGATTCAAAACGCAGTTACATAAAAAAGATCCAAAAAGCACTTAAGAAATCTTTTTTATGGAAAAAAAAATCACAGGTAGTAGTAAAATTGATGAGAATCGTGGTAACCGTTTAATCGATCACGATTTGAGTGTATGTACCCGATATATTAAGTTATAATTTTAAAGAAAGAACTCTTAGAAGATTTTTTTTATGAGTTTATAAAAGCTTTTATAAAAAAAAAAAGTTTTATGAGATCATAAAAACTATATTATCGGGAAATATATAAAAATTTAGTACAGGCATCACACAAATATATTTAATGAGGTTCATCATTGTTACAAATTTTTTAGCGTACTGAAGAACAATATTTTACAAATTTACTGCAAACATAAAACGATAATAAGTTAAACCATATTAGATATGGTTTAAAGTTGAACTATGTTAGACATGGTTGTTGTTGTCCCCATCTGGTCTGCCGTCAGACCAGATCAATAAATCCGTTGACATTTAGAAAGTCCGAAACTAAAAGGGGAGAGGAATGAATATCGTTCCAGTCCAGCCCTAAACAGTTCAAGATATGCTCAGGTGATGACTGGTTTTGTTGGCATTTAGGGCAAAGAGGAAAGATCGTTAGACATGGTCTAACGTTGAACTTCACTAGATATGGCTTGACGCTGAATCATATCAAATATGGTTTAACTTTGAACAATGGTACGATTTAACGTTGAATCATATTAGATATGATTTAACAGAGAACCATATAGTTTAATGTTAAACCAATCGGAAGTATATTTTATGTGGTTCATTGTTACAAATTTTGCATCATACGGAAGAATAATATTTTCCAAATTTACTCAAACATAAAACGATAATAAGTTAAACCATATTAGATATGGTTTAAAGTTGAGCTATGTTAGACATGGTTTACCGTTGAACCACAGTAGATATTGGTAGGTATTGAATCATATCAAATATGGTTTAACACTGGACATTGACATGATTTAACTTTGAATCATATTAAATACGATTTAACAGTGGACCATAAAGTTTAATGTTAAACCAATCGGGAATATATTTTATGTGGTTCATTGTTACGAATTTTGCAGCATAAAGAAGAATAATATCTTCCTAATTTACTGCAAACATAATACAATAATGTACAATAATAAGTAATAATAAGTAAAACCATATTAGATATGGTTTAATGATGAACTGTGTTAGATATGGTTTAACGTCGTATCAGAATAGATAGGGTTTAACAATGAATCATATTAGATATGGTTTAACGATGAATCATGTAGTTTAACGTTGTGAAAATGTTTCGAAAAAAATAGAACATAACCTCCTTGGATCGTAAAATAAAAAAATAAGTATTAAAAAATACCTTTGTTTAGAATAGAAAAATTGTCCTTACCCTTTGAAGCAAAATTTATATTAAACATATTTTTCTTACTTTTTCATTATTTTGTATTGATTTGGGTAAAAATAAGAAAAAAATTATACATTAAGTATTTTAAAAATGTCTGGTAATGAAATATATCATACATGAAACACTGGTGTCACTTTCTGCGTTAAAGGTAAAATCTTCTGAAAATAGCTCTCTTCCAAACAATAATTTTTAAAATTTAAACTTATTTACAATTAATTTAAATCTAAGAGAATCAGTTATTCATCACTGAATTCTCATTAATTTTCAAAATTAATTATTGATAACAATTTTAAATATAAATGAGATAAAAAAATCTCAAATTCCTTTTTTTTTTTTTTTTTTTTTTTTTTAATTTAATATTTTAGTACAAATATAATTCCGATAACCTAAAAGAGATATTTTAGTAACTATAAGACTGCTTTTTATAATTAAAAAATACTAAAATATATTTTTGCTTGCAACTGGCGCGTCAGTAAAAAAATTATATAAAAGGGACACCGGTGACCCATCTGCATCAAAGAGTCAAAACCGGTTTTTGCAAAACTTTTTTTGACATTTTCCAAAAACAGACAAAACTTCCTAAAAAGGTTAAATTTTTCATCACATAAAAATTTTCCAAAAATATTTTTAATCCGGCAATCGTTAAGACATTTTTTTTATATACAAAATGCAATTTTACCAGCTTAAAATAAGACACTTACGATTCGTTTTATTAACAATAAGTCTAATCCAAATCAGATTAACCCAAATTACTTCTCTCACTAAGCGTTTTAAAAGTTTTAAGATTAAAATTAACCTAAAAAAACAAAACAATAAACATAAATATCTGTTCTGTGAACTAGTTTTTAAAATGAAATGCCTCATATATTTAATAACTGAAAACTTTTTGAAGATTACATCATCATCATATGTCTTTCCTAACAAAAACAAAATTCAGGCCTATATCATTAAAAACAGATTCATTTTTTTTCAATGCGCTGATGTCATTTCCGATGATAACAAAAAAGTGAAAGAAAAAAAAAACTACAAGTATGCTAATATTTTATCATATTCTAATGATATATCCTCCTACATGTATAATTAAGCAAGTTCTACTTGATAAAACCAGATATGATCATAAATTAATAGTATTCATAAAAGTCAAGCAATCACGAAGGAAAAGAACGAACAGTAACAAAAATGCCGCATTTTTTTTTAGAAGATTAATATGAATTTCAAGGAAATTGTTATTAAAAAAATAAAACATATATCTGGTTACGGGTCATTTAAGCTTTATTAATCAAGGGTCGAAATAAAAATTACCCTGCAGTTGTTTTTAGAAACCGGACACAAAAAATTTTTTCTTCAGAATTTTAAATAAAAGAAAATTTGAAAATTTACTAAACAGTAACTAAACATCACATGAATTAAACTATAACTGTGTTCACTAGGTCGTAATCGAAATATGTTTTTTTTTATAATTATTTTCCCTTAATCATTCTAATTTGTGTAATGTAATGCCCCTTTCTAATAGAGTGACAATTTTAAAAATATTATTTTTTATCAAGACTATTAAGAAAAAAATTTAGAAAGATTAAAGCTTAGATACATTTAAAAATTACTAAAAAACTTAAAATTTGATAACATTTAAAAAAAAAAAAAAATTTCGTAAAATTACTATAAACGGTACATACTGAAAGTACATACTGACTTTTAAAGAGATAACGATACACACGAACAATCTTCTGAACTAAATTAGGGCGTTTCCAAAACTTCGTTTTCTTTTTTTTCTCTCTTCTTTTTTTTAAAAATAATAATAATTTAACCTGTTAAAGTGGACAATTGTTTGATGAAATTTCGAAACTACTTTTTCTTACACGGTTAAAAGCAATAAGAACATGTAGGTATGGTTTCTTTAAGAGTAAAAATAAATAAAATAAAAAATAATTTAAATATTTCACCACAAACAAGGGACAGAATCAATAAATTGTTGAAGGTGTCAAGGTTGTAGTTATCAGTCACGGTTAAGATTATTTCTGTACTTAAAACAATCACACCCCGTGAAATCGACCTTTTCAACTACATAATTGAGATAGGGTGTTACAACTATACGTTTCCTTTTCATTCACAAATTTGTTCTTTAATTTCATGACACGCTCATGTAAGTGTTATTTTCAGCTTCTTATCACCAGTTTAAAATTCAAGCAAATTGTGCAAAAAAATAATAATAAATGTTTCTTTTTTGTTCACAAATTTATTCTTTTATCTAATCCCATTTTGTTTTAACGAATTTTGTTTAACGCTGTATTTTTTCTTATAACTGTACTTTTTAATCAAACTTTCTTTGCGATTATATTTCCATACACAAACATACTTAGCAATTTCAACACGTTTTGTGGTACAAATGAACTTTTTTTAACGTTTTCCATCCATCCACAAACATACTTAGTAATTCCAACGACTTCTGTACAAAAAACTTTCTTTAACGTTTTTCATCCATCTAGCAATTTCAACACATTTTGTTGTACAAATGAACTTTCTTTAACGTTTTTCATTCTTCCACAAACTTAGTTATTCCAACAACTTTTGTACAAATGTACTTTCTTTAACGTTTTTCATTTCTCGACAAACATACTTGCTGATTTCATTACATTTTGTACAAAAGACCTTACTTTAAACATTGAATTATTTAAAATCATAAAAAATCACCTTATTTAAAAAAAAGAATTAAAAAAATATTTACTTTCTCTGTTACGTTTTTTGATTTCTATTTTAACAAAAAAAAAATTTTGATTACAATAAAATTTTTACACTTATTAGGTCATAATATTTGATCACGCAGTTTTATAGCCCCAAGACTCAAATCTGCTAATTTTGGAATAATGACATACATATTCAGTATTTAGAATTTAACAAGCAATAAATGGAAAATCCAAAAATAATGTTTAATAATAATATTGCATGTATGAGTGGTGTGAACGAACACAAAAAAAGGGGTGACTCAATTTTAAAACGATTCCCAAGTAACATTTAGAGAAAAAAATATCATTAGAGTAAATTCTGAGAAAACGGGTGTTTGTTTATTTGGGCACTTTCTCTTTCGATGGTGACACTCCCACAAATGGGGAATGTTAAGTGTCCTAAAGTAAACTCATAGCATTCTGACCTGAATTACTCACACACTTAACAAAGGGTGAGCGCATAGGATGGTTTTTTATTTCGCACTAAATGCGAATTTTTTTTTTTTTTTTTTTTTAATCTAACTATGCATCTACTTTGGCACTTTTAATAAAATTGTCCGGATTGTGCTTTTTCGAAATTCCGCTTGATACAAAATGTAATGAGTTGGAAATTTTCGAAGTGGGATCTTCAAATATTTGAATAGTAAATTTAAAGATGAATTAAGCTAAATTTGTTCCATTGACTTTTTTTTTCCGTAAAATTCATTTTTACCGGTACATGTTACGGAAAAAAAAAAAACTGATATACCGTAATTTTTACTGTAATAATTGCCGTAAAATAAATTAATCATTCTATTGTAATGTTCTATAATATTTTATGGTAAAAATGAATTTTAATGTTATTAAAATTCATTTTATTATTTAAAATTAATTCATTTTTACTGATACATGTTACGGAAGAAAAAAAACTGATATACCGTAATTTTTACTATAATAATTGCCGTAAAATAAATGAATCATTCTATTGTAATGTTCTATAATATTTAATGGTAAAAATTCATTTTTACTGATACATGTTACGGAAAAAAAAAACTGATATACCGTAATTTTTACTGTAATAATTGCCGTAAAATAAATGAATCATTCTATTGTAATGTTCTATAATATTTAATGGTAAAAATGAATTTTAATGATACACCCAAAAATGCAGGTACTTTATACCGTAAATTGATTCGGAATTTTTTTACGGTGTATGTTTTTCAAGCTAATAGTTTTAATTTTTTTTGTTTGTTTATGTATATTTATTTATCTTTTTTGAATAACAGAACTTGTTAAAATATCCATTATGCATAGTTAAAAATGTTTCAACTAAATCAAAATACAGTTTATAATATCGAAAAAAAAAAAATAAACGAAGAAAAATAAACAAAGAAATCAATTCATAAAAGAATGTTTTGATTTTAACAAAATCCGCTCTTTAGATATCTGTTATTAATTCTTGAAAGAATAAACTATTGAACCATTGAATAAACTAAGAATAAACTATTGAATAAACTAAGGCCAATAGCATTAATTGCCTTTCTCTAAAATTTAACAAATCAATGTAAGTTTGATACTAGTAAATTTCTGTTTCAGAAAACAACTAAAATTAATAATTTATAATTTTATACTTAATATAAGTAAACTTTAAATATTTCTTTGCAGAATTGAGTTGGAGTTAGAACTTAACGGCTTAAAACTTCATTTTAAAAATTGTTATGTAAAGTATGGTCTTATATAATCCCCATCATCTGACTCGTTTGTATAAGACGGCAACAAAAAAGAGATCTTTTATCGATTTTCCCATGTAGTTTTTTTCCAATATTTGATGTTGAAAAAAAATATAAGAAACAATATTATCCATTAAGTAAATATTAAGAGGTCATGTGATACGCGTCACTCATTTATTGTAAACAACTGAAGCGTTTCCTTTTAAGCCACACAGTTTATTATTAACACGTGATTATGTATAGTGATAAAATCTTTTTACCTTTTTAGTTTTTATAACATTTAGGGTTGGAATTTTGTCCGGAAGAAAAGTGAAGAGACCGGAAGAAAACAGACAAAATGGAAGAATTTGGATGAAATGTACGAAATTAAAAATAACCAATACAATTGTTTAGAAATAACTCTTACAAGAATAACTTAAATTTAAGCAAATTAAATTTAATTTAAAAAGAAGTAAAGTTTTTCACAATTGCCTTTTTAAAATAATAACTTTTCACAGGAAGAAAACTGAAAAGACCGTAAAAAAAAAATAGACAAAATGAAAAGAACTGGATGAAATGTACGAAATTAAAAAGAACCGATGCAATTGTTTAGAAATAATTGTTACAAGAATAACTTAAATTTAAGCAAGTTAAATTATTATTTTTTTTTAAAGTAAAGTTTTTCACAATTACTTTTTTAAAATAATATCTTTCTTCAGATTACATTTTTTTACTTTTACAAAATTATAACATTTATACTTCCTACACTTTAAAAAATTCCGGTAAAAAAGAACGGCACTTAACATTGAAATCCATTTTTATCAAAACAAATTACGAAACAATAAATATATACCGTGACTTTTACAGTAATTATCGTAAAATCACTGAATCACCTTAATAAATAAATATTATTGTGAAAATTACGGATAATATTTGATGGTAAAAATGTCTAAAACTCTTTATCTGGACAAGTGAGATATTATTTCGTTCGTACTTTATACTAAATCAAATAAAATTAAAACAAAGTTAATAGGACTAATGAATCACACGTTATATTTACGTATAAAAAGCATTATATTATACCTATAACAAAACTATACCATACGTACAGTTTTGTACTTATAACAATTTATGAATTTGTAAATTTCAAACAGACCCGCAAAGGCAAGGATTTTTTGTATTGTTTTACGCTAAATCGAATGAAGTTGATGGAACTAATAGTTTAGAAGTTATAAGAATTTCATTTAATAACATTATAATTTCTGACCCATTTGTATATATTTAAAATTTTTAGAAGGCACTGTAATTAGGGTTTCCAAACGTAAAGGAAAAATTATAAATTTTTAAAATAGAATCTTTTAGGTAGCGATGTCGTGTCGTGGTTCAAAATGACTAGAAATCAATACATTATTTGTGAAAAACAAAAAGGAGTTTTTGACAGAATTGCTAATGAAATATTTGTGCAAATAAAAACAATAAATTTAGATGAAGTGAATAAGGAATAGGAAAAAAGAATTGACCAGTACCAGGAAATAATGGAGAAATATATCTTATTCAAAAGGAGGTTCACCTTAAGGTTAAGGTCATTCATGAAATATTCATGTGAATTCCAATAACACCTACAATATTTTTGTTTGCAAATAGGCTAATATTTATCGCTGTATGCAAAGACAAATTAGGCAAGGAATAAAGCTTGTCTGCCATAACATCAGGAGTGCATAAATTAAAACTGTAACGCAAGGGATTTACTAATGAGCCTCATTTATAAATTGTTTTTCATACAATAAACTATCCAAATCTAGATTAAAATAACATAACTTACCTTTTATTTAATAAGTGATATTTGATTGAACTAACACCGACTTAAACAGTTGGAATTTTAAAATGATAATCATAAATGCCCCAGGACCAAATTTAAAAATAAGTAAATAAATAACAATAAACAAATAAATAAATTTACGGAAGTTATTTCCTCTTGTTGAGAATAAACTTTTTTTTTATTGAACTCATGTAAGAAACTAAGTTTTAATTAAGTTTTCCTAATGAGAAATTATAGTATAGTTAATTAACACTAAGTTTTTAAAACACTAAGTTATTAAAACACTAAGTTGATTAGTTTCAAAACACTAAATATTATGCGTAATTAGACATTTTAGAACCGTGGTGGCTCAGGGATAGAGCGCTCGCCTCCCAATGAATTGACCTGGATTTGAATCCAGCAATGGCTGTTCGAAACGAATTTTGCACCGAACACAGCGTTGACGCAAAATATCCTCAATGGTAGACGGATTATGGGTCAGAGTCCCCTTCAATCAGGCTAACTGTGGGAGGTTTTTGTTGTTTTTACTCTCTATGTAACGCAAATGCGAGTTAGTTCGAACACAAAGTTCTAAACGAAGGCAAATTTCTCCAAATACTTGATCCAATCCTTGTTCAAAATTACACAACTACGCAGTTGAAGATACGTAGTCGTGTAAACTCAAAATTCAGTTTAGTCTTCAAACGGCAGTTATTAAATTAACTATTTTTATTTAAAGTTTTTTTCTTACAAAGAGCAGAATAGATTAGCACCGAGCTATGATTAGAAAGTTCGAACAATATACACAAAAACCATTGGTGAAAATTTTTAAACCAAATTTGAATTTCATTTTTAGATTTAAATAATGAAAATGTGTAAAAAAAATTATGGGATGTACAATGCGGGTAAAAAAAACGGGCTACCCTGAATGACTCTTGATCTTATCTTCATGTTCTAGAACTCAATTGTAATGGTACAAAAGGACTCTCCTGATGAAACTTTGGGGACTCTTATTTCCCAGATTGCGGCTACTCCCTATATTTTGAGGGTCAGAAATCCGAATCCCTCGAAAGAAAGATATGTTTATTCCGAGAAAATACGTTTTTGTGTCTGATTTCGTAACTTAAATATCGTTTGCACTTATTTATTTACATATTACATAACCCTTTTAAGCCATTAAGAGTGAGTCTTAGAACGCAAAGATCCGATCATTAGATCAAAAGTTAACGAGAGTGGTCTGTTTTATTTTTTTGCGCACTGTAAACAGATGCATCAAACAATAACAAATCTAATTTGAAACTTCACATTCAACGTCTGAGATATTTGCATTACAATTTTTACAGAATAAAAAGTAATTTAAAAAACTTTTTCTGATTTAACGAGTATCAGAGATCATTCGCTTGTATTTAAAAGTTATTCGAAAATCAAAAATGATCTTATCACTATGTAAGGGTAGTGAAGTGTGACTGCATCACTTGAATGGAGGAAGGTAAGATAAAAAAAGTGTGAAAAGATGATTTAAGCATAGCAGAGATATGAGGACAGTTACAGTTCATGGAGCACAATATCTTACCCATGGATGAGAATAAAAAGAAGAAGTTAAATGTAAAGAAAATCAAATATTTCTTCCTTTAAAATTAAAAGACTCATATTTCTTTTTTATCTAACTTACAAAGGTGTAAACGTAATACAAATAACACTACTTCGAAGTTTTGTCACCTAGTGACATAAATAAATTTAACCCTTCGAAGCAGATGGAATACCTTTTAATGGATTTTTTTCCTGATGCTCTAATTACAAGCAAAAATATATTTTAGTATTTTTTAATTACAAAAAAACAGTATAATAGTTACTAAAAAAAATCTGTTAGATAAGTACTGCTTCAAACTCAAAGCAAAGCTATAAATTTAAATTATATATGCTATCAAGATGAAAAAAGTTATCTGGAATTTTATATGAAAAATAGCTTAAAGAGTTTTAAAAAATATTAAGATTTGTAAAAATGTCCATTTAAAAATTTCTATTAAAAGAATTTTTCAATCTAGATGAGAATCATTGAAACCTATGAATAATTTACAATTTTAGAAATGTTTTAAGAACCCATACTCGCTAATTTGTAGCTTTCCTACAAATTATTATTTTTGCACCATTTTTAAAATTAGCATAGAAACTTGCCGCTTAAAGATTGGCAAAACTTATCCTAACAGTTATAAAAAACTATAGCAAACTGTTTATAACAGTTATAAATAACAGTTCGACGATATACTTCGAACAGTTAATACAATTCAAAATCGTCGGCAAAAGAACAGCTTGAACATACAGTAAGCAAATTTTTTTTTTTTTTTTTTTTTTGCATAGCGAGATGGTGTATTAATGTTTTGAAAAGATAAAAATGAACAAAAAACTATTATATTATTATTATTAAAAGGAAAAATATAAATGGAAGTATGATTTCAAAAAATGCTTCTTCCGTTCCTTTAAATACACTATTAAAGCAAAACACAAAGAAATAGATAATACAACTGAAAGACCAACATCAACTTAAAAAACGAATTTTAAGTGTTTTCTTTATTCAAATCAGTGGCTTATCAATTACGAACACAGTTACGCATCAGTGAGCTACATCAAAACCCATCGCAGTACAACTTTACGGACGATTAACAGAATTAAAAAGAAAATCATAGGTTGTTTTTTCGAACTAACTAAAATGTTTTCTAAAAATCGTTATCAATTGCATAAAACACGCTCTGATTTCAATAAGATCTACAACAATAATTTTATATAAAAAAAATTTTACTTTCAAAAATATATTCTTTAAATTGAAAAACTTCAGGTCAATTTATCAAACGTTTGATAGTTGAATAAGTTATTCTTTCATTAAAAACAGTATTTTTATAATTAAAGCGTTGCTATTTCAAAATTCGAGGAAACCCATATTATTATATACAGATTTAATAGCTGAATTATTTTCTTTTCAAACATAGCTTTTTCAATATATTTCATTCAGTTTCACAAAAAAAAAAAAAAAAAAAAGACATTTTGGACATAAAGAAAAATAATTAGGAAAATATATAATATAGTTTAACTATTAAAGAAAACTTCATTAAAAAAGAAACAATTTTATAATTTCAAAAGAAACAATACAAAATATTTTCCTTAATTCCAAAATATTAAAGAATTTTTGAATACATAGAGATGATTGAAAAATTGGTTTGGAATTTTATTGAAGAAAGAATTTAAAAGAGAATTTTACTTAAATGCTTTCAATAAATAAACATACCAATAACTGGAATGGGAATTTAATCTGAAATTCATCATAACTTAATGAACAAAATATGTTTTGAAATCTAAAATTTTTGAATAGATTTTAGTTTTTTAATGGAGAAATATTTCTAATTATTATTTATCTATATAAACTACGATCAAAAACATTTATCGTTATTTTGATTAATAAATTATTTTGATTCACAAAAGATTTAAAAATAAATGATTTTATAGATAAAAAGTATTTGAAATTTCAAGTATTTATTTCCTTCAGCATAATTCAGTAAAAATGTTTTAAGGTTTTCAAAACTTCACGATGTTTCGGTTTTAAATTAAAGAGGTTTATAAATTCACTCTCGGCACCCCCCAGTCATATAATTAACTTCTCTTGGCGGTATAATACTTACTATATACGTATAACTTATGCTTCATGAGTGTTAAGACTCTGAAACAGAAACTAAGGAAGCAATAGTTTTCAAACATGTGGGTTAGAGTCCCCTTGCCGTCAGGCTAACCGTGGGAGGTTATCGTGGTCTTCCTCTCCATGTAACTCAAATGCGGGTTAGCTCCATCAAAAAGTCCTCCACGAAGGCAAATTTCTCCCAAAACTCGATCCAAGAGTTCCCTTGTCTTCTGGATTGGGTTCAAAATGACAAGGCTATGGAGTTGAACATTAGTAGTCGTAAAGTCATAAAATTGGGTCTGTCGGCTGTTTAACGACGGTTATATATATATATATATATATATATATATATACATCGGGTTCGAATCCCAGCGATGGCTGGTCGATACGAATCCCGCAGTGGTAGACGGATCATGGGTCAGAGTCCCCTTTCCGGGATGACACTCTCTAAGATATAAGCACGAGATATCTCGTCCTTTTTTTTTTAATTTTTAACGTAGAAAATTTCTTTATTTTTAAAGATTAAACACATAATAAGCCTAGAAATATAATAACTTATTTTCTGAACATGAAACCCGTTGTAAAATAATAAGGCATAAAATTTATCACTTTACTTTTTATGAATTGCCGATATAATATTTCTTGAGGGGGAGAAAAGGTCAAATGTGTCGGGGAGATGACACCTTTTGTCAGCCGAAAAATATTTCATTCCTCCTCGACTCGCTCTTTTTTTGTGTCTTTCTTCTCAGAACTACTGATGATGAATATTATGTAACAAAATAGGTATCACGCTGAAATAAAGTGAAGGGAACACAGTGGAAATATTTTAATTGGCGCTATAATATGAGGAGGAAAAAAAAGTAGTAACATAATAAACAACACAACTTAATAAATGAGATAAAAAATGAATATTTTCAGTAGGTAGTAATTAAAGTTTATAAAACAACACACTTATAATCATCAGGATACTCTTTTTGACCCTTTTGCTTCGAACCATTCTTCGTATTTTGATTTGAAACTTTCTGATATGTATTAATGAAATACATGTCAGAATGTATAAATTAAATCTGTTATTAACACTTTCGTAACAAAATATATTTTTTCGTACTAATTTTTCTCATTTTTACATTTAAAATCAAATTGCTCTGCCGAAAAGTAAATTTAAAACGTTAATGATTATAATGTGCATAGAAGGAAATGATAAAAAATTTTTAGATGAAAAAACAACAGTAAAAAGAAAAAAACGGTTTTACAGAAAAACATTTTTGGTAACTATCTAGAACTTGTTTTTCATACTTTACTAACATAAGTTGACTGGGCTTAGTTTAACATTTTAATTTATTTAAATGGTTTAAACGGTTTAATGGATTAAACAGTAAATGTTTTTTTTTTTTAATTCACATGATCTCAAAACCGCAAAAAGAAATTTAACTTAAAATCGGAGCTAAGCTTTTCCTTAGATAAAGGGCATTGGAGTTTGTTCCGTAGAATGTTGTTTAATTAGTTTTATCTGGTGGTTATACCTGTCGTAAGAGAAGGGAAATACTAGACGTTTTTATGTTAAACAGAGTTTTGGTGCTGTCATTCATGCGTGAATGGGAGCACCCTTTTCTAATAGTCCAGTGTCACAAATTGGGGAGTGCAGGACGCAGGAAACTCGCCATGGGTTGAAGGGAATGGAGAAAATAGTGTGGTTTCAAAGCTGGGAATCGAACCCCCGTTCTGTCGGTCACGAGATCAACAAATTAGACAACTCGGCTATAATATTACCCAGCTGCAAGGAATTAAGTGGTTTCATTAGCTTTGCCAAATTGGTGAGATAAAATTCTGGTTGTTTAACCATATTATGTAAAAGTTGTTAATAAACGGTTTTTCTCAATGTTTCAGTTTGAATACCATCTTATTTATAGTTATTTGACCGTTTTGTTCGAATGTGGTAAAAAAGCAATTAAATATATTGTTATTTAACCATTTTTTTTCCCGAGAAATTTCTAACTATGTACGAAGATACAAATAAGCGATAAATACCATATAAGGAGGTATCTAATTACTGATCACATTTATTAACCTTATAGTGGTACAGCCAAAAATATATCTTTTTATTTCAGGAATAAACATATAATATGATTTTTTTTTTTTTTTTTTTTTTCTTTTGTCCAATGAGAATGCTCGGACAACAATCAGAAAAGTCAGACATACTTATTGTACAGGGAAATTATTTTTCCAGAAATTCCTTTTGCTTTATTTTTAAAGATGGCTCAAAATACAATACCTTGATATACGAAGAAAGAAAGAAAAATAAAAACGAAAGTATTTTCGTTTAAAGAAGCCATTTAAATTTTTTTTACCCCCTCCCCATTTTCAAATTTTTTATTCCGGACGATGATACTGACTCACAGTTTACAAACAAAAAAGTTCGACTCTATTCGAACTCGTGGGCGAATGAAACGAGCTGTTTTTCTTTAAATGATATCATTTATTTTCAAATGACCCCTATCATTCTTTTCCGTTAAAAGTCGATGTTCTTTGAACAAAGAACAACGTAAAAGAACAAGGAAATCAATTAGAAGACGTTTTCGGCTGCATAAGAACAATTATTTAATTAATAAACAAAGAAAAACATCTTACTCACCTCGGAACAGTTCCCACGTAATATAAATAGCGGTAAGCATCAAAGATTTTCTTTTTCTTTTTCAAAAGCTCTTAATTTGATTTTAAAAAAATTGTCACCGGAATTGTAATAAAATTAAATCAGTACAAAAAAATATATATATTAATCTGCGCATTTATTTCGTATGACATTTGCAAAAAGAGATACATCTCTCTGAAAAATTAACTCAACTTAAAAATCCTAACATCATTAACAAGAATCATGGTACTAATTTGGCGTAAAATTTAATAATATATTATAAATTGAATCATATAGCATCGTGTAATAATTATAAGAAACACTATATCATTGTTCAACGTAATTTCATGCAACACTAAGATTGAATGACATTCTGGGTTATCACGCGGCAATATTTTTAATAGTATGAAGTTGTAAGCCAAAGCCTAATTCTTTAAAACATTTGAAAATGTGTTTAGTTACCTGGTAAGAATAAATGCAATTATTTTTTATGAAAGAATAATTCTTTTCAGTTTGCCAAAACGTGGTTCTAGTATTTTTAAATGCTTCTGCAGTTTTCAAATTCAAAAGCATAATGAACAGAGAGAGGGAAAAAAGGCGAACAATCCAAATAACAGTTAATCTAATGAAAGGATGGTCTCGTGCTCATAGAGCTGTAATACAAATAGAGCAAGCAAGCTATTGTGTTTACCAATCTCTCCTCGGCCCTATTATCAACATTCTCTCTGTCAAGTTTTAAGATTGTTTCTAGATTGCGGAAAAGTGAAATATTGGAACAATTTTCGACAAGATTTAACCATATTTATTTTAGAATTCCATTTTTTTTAAACAAATAAACTGTACAAAACTGTTTAAATTTTACAAAATTAAGAAAATTTTAATTTTTGAATGGTTTTAAAGAAGGTAAAATTCTATCCTTTAACTTATTACAATTTGATTTAATAATTTCAATTTTCAGAAACATCTGAAGTTATCTTGTAACAGCCCTATATAATAATTTTTTATTAATTTATTCGATATTAAAGTTGAGAGCGAAAAGGGGGGGAAAAAACGACCACCCCGTATAGCTTTTGAGCTAATGATCGGATTTTCATATTTTGGGACTCATTTTTCGTGGCTCGAGGGGGTGATCTCATATATACTAACTAATAAGTGCAGACGATATTTTAAGTTACGAAATCAGACTCGAAAACTTATTTTCTCTAAATACGCATATCAGATTTCTGCCCCCCCCCCCAAAAAAAAATATAGGGGGTTTCCGTCTGGGAAATATGGCCCCAATAGTTTGATCAGGAGAATGCTCCAAAGTTTGGACCCCTTAATGTTAATTTTTTTGCGTATTTCGCTATATCTGGAGAACTTAGTAAGCGAACTAAAAAAAAATTACACGAAATTATAACATTCGTTTATCCAAAGATAATTCCATGCAAAAAGTAACTTATAGTAAATATTTATTATTTTTTTATTATTTCAATAAAAAAAAATTTTTAATCCGTAATTTTAATTTAAATCAGTCGAAAAAAATGGTATGTTAATTCAGAGAAAATACGTTTTTTTGTGTCTGATTCCGTAACTTAAAATATCGTCTGCATTTATTAATTAGCATATTTGAGATAACCCCTTCGAGCCCTTAAGATTGAGTCTTAGAAGGTGAAGATCCGAACATTAGATCAAATATTTTTCAGGGTGGTCAATTTTTCTTCGGCGCAATTTACATAAAAAACGCGTTGAAGTTTTAATCTAACATTGGAACATAAAATGAACTCAGTCACATCAATATTGGAACCGTTATGATCTTATATCAAATAATAAAATAAAGTACTCATAATTTGCCAACTCAAGTACCTTTAGTGACTTTCAATGTTACATAAAATCAGTTACCTTGAAATAAAATCGATAACTATCATTAAATCACGGGTTAATATTGGAAAAAAAAGTCCTTTTTGTAATACATCAGGTAGCTAAAGAAAATAAAATGAAATAAATTATGTGAGTTTAATTATTTTAACCTTCGATTCACAGCCGTTAAATTTCTTTTGGCATAGCTGTAAATGAAAATATTTGATGAGAATATACGATGGCACCCGATACTATTTTCCTTCACGGAGTTGCCGGTAATTGGAATTCACGGCTGCCTGATTAAAATTTATGTCTTCAGAATTATCTTCAATTATTGTGATAAGACTAATCAGTGAAATACATGAAAGCTTCTAAAGATTTATTTAATAATATTTCTCAGTAGTACAGGATTTTACGGAGAGCTGTTTGTTTTTTCCTTCTCTTTTTCCCGTTGCAAACATATTTGTACAGCATAGCATAGGAATTTGCAGAGTCATAAAAAGAACGCTATATCAGCTGTTTCGATGGAGTAATGGCGGCACAAAAGATTCGTTTTTAATGTGTGAAACAACTGTACTTTGGAACTGTTTTTAAAATACCACGTTACCGTGAAAAGACGTTACAAAATAACCGTTACTACTTTTCTGTTTTCTGTAATCCCTCTTATTACAAGGAATCCATGGAACAGTTCTTAAAATGCACGTTACCGTGAAAAGATATTACAAAATAATCGTTACTACTTTTCTGTTTTCTGTAATCCCTCTTATTACAAGGAATCCATGGAACAGTTCTTAAAATATACGTTACCGTGAAAAGAGATTACAAAATAACCGTTACTACTTTTCTGTTTTCTGTAATCCCTCTTTATTACAAAGAATCCATGGAACAGTTCTTAAAATACACGTTACCGTGAAAAGAGGTTACAAAATAATCGTTACTACTTCTCTGTGTTCTGTATTCTCCCTTTATTACAAAGAATCCATAGAAACAAATACATACTAGTATTCTTCATTCCAGTATACATTCATTCAATCATACAGATTTCTATGATGGGATATATATTCCCATATCTAATGCATAAGAAATATGAGCTCTTTTACTTAATGTATAGAAAATATATTTAATCCTATCAGCAGGAGACGAAATTTCAGCTCGAGAGTTCGTCATTGGCCACCAAATATCTTAACTGGCGAGTATATTTCGTCTTTTAAAAGTCATTTGGATAAAAATCATTTGGATCAATCCGTATAAAAATTATTTGGATCAATTCGTATAAAAATCATTTGGATCAATCCGTATCAAGAACTGATGAAAAAGTTTTTGAATATGGGGAAAAAACAACTATAGTGTTGAGATTAAGGTTTTGCTGAAACGTTTGCAAGATTAAAAGTTTCCAAAATATCTCTTAGATTTCGACAAAAAAATTACACTCCAGTAGTGTGGGCTAACTTTACAAAACTTTTCCTTGCAGGACTTATTTATTACATGGAGGTTCATGGAACCATTGAAATTATAAAACAACCTTATTTAGAGTTAATTTTTTGTAATTTTTAAATATTTTTACGTTCACCAAAAAGCTCTTTAAACTAAATACGTTAACATTAAAAAAAAAAAAAAAAAAAAAAAAAAAAAAAAAAAAATCACATTTTTCGTGAATAATAAATAGTCAAACATTTTAGCCTGGCAAATAAAATTTCCTGCGGTGCCTATCAGTGATATAGAGGGAAAATACATTTCCATGTGATATATTTCTTTAAGAAAAACTTTTTTTTATCTATAACCGTCGCCGAACAGCTGACTCAATTTTGCGTTTACGACTACTAATGTTCAACTTTGTAGTCTTGTCATTTTGAATTCAATACATGAGACAAGGGAATTTCTGGATCAAGAACCGGGAGAAATTTGCCTTTGTGGGGAACTTTTTGAAGGAACTTACCCACATTTGCGTTACTGGGAAAGGAAAACCACGTAAACCTCACAAGGCAAGGGAACTCTAACCTTTGATCAGTCAACCATGGAGGATATTTTATATCAGTACTGTGGTCGATGTGACCCGGGTGCGGAATTCGTATAGACTAGCCATAGATTGGATTCGAACACGTATCCTCTCATCGGGAGGTGAGGCCTCCACCCCATGAGTCACCACGGCTATATGTTATATGTGAGAAACACAAATACAAGTTCCTTTACGTAATATCTACGTTTTTCTTTTTTTTTTAGTTATTCCACTTATTTTCATACTAACAGAAATGATATTTAGCAATGATAACATAAATGCAATATGAAGCAATTAATCGATAATCCTATAGTTACAACAAATTAGTATATTTAATCAGTGTGATATTAGTATTAAAAAAATTAATCAATTTGTTCTGGGTGAAGAAAATGAAGGAGGGAAATACGCGTAACGTGAAAAGAAAAATGTCACAATGGGGGAAATTTGTTGGGGGTAAACATTAAGGGAGGCACATCCTCCGATATGCTTCTTGACACAGCTGTAAATCAAGGGGAAAGGGGGGGGGGATAAGGACGTTGCCATTTGTTTTCGCTCAGAAAAAAATCTGCGAGTAAAAAATAAAAAACAAAATTGTATTAAGAGCGTATCTGAAAGAGAAAAAAAATGCTCAGATAAATTGGTAAAGAACTGATAAAAATGATGTAGGTCGGATGTTAAAACAAATTGTTTTTGATTAAGCCGCGCTTGATTTAAAAGATGGGACCCACCTCAGGATAACGTACGATGGATTCTCTTGATGAATTTATAACTGAGGGAACGTTATCGATTCGAACAACAAATTCAATTTATCTCAATTTTTTGTTAATAAATACAAGTTATAATGGATGAGCTTAAAAGAAGATGGTTTAAAGTTATGTTTAGATGAAATTTCTCGGGAAAATGTTTTAGTCTTAAATATACAACTTTTAAATCATTCCGTCAAGTAGTTTTTGACAGATCTCGATAGATGAAGGTTTTAAGTGACAATGTTTGAGTGCTCTAAAAGTAAAAGAAGGTTCCAAGTGCATTTGGGCAACAATTTGAGGAGTAATGTTAAAAATCTGCTCTTTAGACAGCAAATTTAAAAATCTAAAGAAGTGAATGTTATAACTCTTTACAATTTTGAGTGTTAGTTAATTGACTGTGGATTTTCGGGTAAAAATTAAAGCCAAGATATAATCTTTTTTACTTACTATACAGCAATTAAGAAGTAGTAATGGAAGAGACATAGTAAAAATAATAATTTGAAACTAAACAAATTTATGGTAAAGAGATCAAAGATACATTTTAAAACCTATTTTTAAAAAATATGAAATTTTGGTAATAATTTTTTTTTTTGGTATTTTGTTATCATTAAATAAGCATAAAAATGTGCACAAACATTTTATGAGACATTTTAATAAAGACAAGTTTTTTTAAAGAATTAATCTTTCAAATTTTTGATATAATTGCTTTGAAATTAATAATTTAAAAATAATTTTGAATAAAAATATCTAATATGCTATGCTTTAATGCCTATATGTCTTCTGAATTTTTTGTTATTACTTTCAAAAACAGAATTTAAAAAATTTCAATTCAAATCTTCATGTTTTTTTATTTTTATTATTTTTCTTTTATTGAGTTATCAAAATTAACTAATATTCATTTTTAAAAAATAATATTAGCATTAAAATTAGTGCTAGTAATATTAGTGTTGTATTTTTATTAATTTTTAAATTACTTAAAAACAGTTTAAAGTATCGCTCATGGGCTGCAATAGTGGCACAACTAAAAAAACACGCGTTTTGGACTAAGAACAGGCGTAAATATGAAAATACATATTCTTTCAGCAGCAATACTGGCCTAACTCATAATTTAATTTGAAGGTAATCTTCGTTTAAGCAAACTAAAGCATTTCTAAAGCATTTTCCTCAGCAATGAAAACTTTAAACCCACTTATATCAAAACATGATTTTTTGAGTTGTGCCGCTATTGCAGCCCATAAGCGATATGTATTTCAAATTATATAGTTATCTTTTTTTTTTAATTTGTTGAGATATATCTTTTGAAATTAATAATAAAAATGTGAAAATGAAGTCTTAATCACGTTTTAACACGCTTTCTTCTTCATTCGAAAACCATAACAATAATTCCTAATAACTAAACAAATAGATTCTTCCATTTTTCGAAATAAAATTAAAGCAATTATTTAAAAAAAAAAAAAAACTAAATTATCCAATATTTTGTGATCTCTTGAGTTCAAATATATTAAGAGTCTACAGTAAAAGATAAGGGGAGAAAAAAGAGAAAGCGACAAGCTGTAAAGAAGAAAAATGAAAAATTTCGTAGAAATCGTTCAAACTTTTCATCATTAAAACGAATCGAACTAACAAATCTACAGACAAAGACAACTTTTGAAATGATCTACAGACGATAAGTTCTTACAACTTCCACTGAAAAGAAGCAAATTCCATAAATAGACAAATTGGAAGGCATTTTTCGGGTCATAAGAAACTCGAGAAGATTTCCTTCTTTTTATTCTTTTATGCTTTTGAACAAAAACCCGGGGGCGTCTTCGTTTATGAGACGTTCAACAATTCATCATAGGATGGAATTGATTAACGATTGCCGTTCAGATAATTGTCATTTATCTTAAGCGTGGAAAATTGAAGAAAAAAGTTACTTTACCAAGAACGATAACTCATAAAGTGTGACAGAGTGCTTTAAAAAATTTATGAATGAAACAAAACCTTTTTTTTTAAAATTTAATTAAGAAATTGAACTTCTGATTATAAAATTGATATAATAATAAATATATATATATATATATATATATATGGGAAGAAACAGGGTTCATTTCATTAATCACAGATATTAATAAAATACATCGAGAGACGAGTATGACCTATTAAGACTCCAATGCCAATTGATGCTTTCTTGTCTTTCGAATTCAATTATTTTTATCGGGTTTATAATTACACTGGAGATTGGTTAAACTATTAGTGATTTCTTGAAATACAGGAAAACTACTCAAATTTGAAATGACCAGTCAAACAGTCAAAAGGGTAAGTAATAAAAATATTTATCACTTCAACATGATAAATACAGGATAAAGGATTATACTACTACTACACAAAAATTGTTGATGTCTTTTTTTTTTTTTTTACTTACAAACAACTTTTATGAAGGTTACGGTTACAGTTGACTATTAATGATGCCATTTAGTGGTGGTTTCTGATTTTTCCACAGCCTTTTAGCATTATTTCATTCTGAAAGTCTCGTAATACTCGACCATGAGGAATTAAGTGGCCACACGAAACCTTTTGTAATCCACTAAAGATGGGATAAAATTGCAGGGGTCTGTCCAGGCATTTTGTGAAAGGTCCGTTTTTGTAAAATTGTGAAAAAATTACTCGTTATTTTTGAACATAAAATAAACGTTAAGTCACATTCTTTCAACCAGGGTCCTGCTTTTGTGAATTTGTGCAAATAGGGCCCGTTATTGCTACAAAAAAAAAAAAAAAAAAAAAAAAAAAAACTTTTTCAAGTAGTTTTTAAATTGTAAAGACATACAAGATTATGATCAACATTGTAAAATTATGATTAAAGAAATTAAATTTAAAAAAATAAACAGCAATCGCTGCTACTAAATTAGAGATGCAACATACAAATATTTGGTATTTAGCCTATACTGCTTGCTGAACGCAGAATATTCATTTCGGACGAATAAAGGAAGAAGCGTCTGCCAAAGACAAAATTTAGTTCGTTTACATCTGTCTTTCTCCCCCCCCCCCCTTCCTGGGATGGGAAGGGTTTATTCCATTAACAAAACAATAATGAAGATAAACAAGTTTGTAAAGGGTCCGATTAAAAGATAAATTATTTTGTGAAGGGTCCATTTTTAAATTAAAATATTTTGTGAAGAGTCCGTTTTTATGAAAAGATATATTTTGGGAAGGGCTCGTTAACAAACCCAAATTTCTTCTAAACAGACCCCTGAATTGGGTCAGGATGCCTTTTATAAATGAAAAGTGAGTGGATAAAATAGATAAATTATGCCATCTTAATCAACAATGGTCGCATAAAATGACCACCCATTACTTTGTCAATCAAAAAAGGTAGGATAAAAATGGCCGCATAATGCCTTTTCAATCAACAAAAATAGGATAAGATTGCTAAATGGCATACCAATAAAGCAAGGAAGGTCAAATAAAATGATTACAAATATCTTTTTATTTAACAAAAATCAGAAAAAAGATTCACACGACAATTCAATGTACACTCATTACCATTCCAATCAACATAGGTAGGAACAAATGGAAACATTTTCAATCAACAAAAGTAGGATAAAATGGCTAAATGGTATACTAATAAATCAGGAAAGGTTAGATGAAATGATCATAAAATACCTTTTCAATTAATAAAGGTCAAATAAAAAGACCAAATGAGAGCTTTTCTATCATCAAATATTAGGTGGACCGGAAAATAATGTCGTTTCGGCGCATTAAATATTCGTTAGTCTTAAAAACCAATTCATTTTTTTCGATCCATTTTGATTCATTTTCGATCCGACATTTTAAGGTTGTTGCTAACGAGGAGGTGAATCCATTATTGATTAAAAAAATAAAATCTTGATAACAAATATCAAATGCACCGAAACGACATTACTTTCCTGTCCACCTATTAGTACCACAGATTCTTTTGAATAATAAAAAAAAAAGGTTGGATAGAATCCCCACATGATACCTTTTCAATTAACTAAGCTCTGAAAAAATGACCACAATACTTTTCAATCATCGAAGATCGTATGAAAATTTCGAATTTTTGGACCAGTTTTAATCTGCCAATTTAGAGCAGTTTAAATTTTTGAATACAGCCTAAATAACATAGTAACAATAGAAATTAAGTTGAAATTACTAAGTTCTTAGTATAGTGATAAAATTGATTTTGGCGCAGATTTGGCATCATACGTACATAATTTATTCACACAAAATGTAATGACTGAAATAAACTTTATCAACAGACATACGTGTCTAGACAAATTTCATTTTCTATTTATAGACTATTGTTTCAGTCAATTGAAATAATGGCTTCCATTGATTTATAGTGATTTCGAAAATGCGGATACCTTACTATTTTAGAGGTTGTATAAAGCATTAAGACATTTATACTATTTTAAAATTTAAAAATACTCTTAAAAACTTAAAAGTCTATACTCTTATTCTATTCTCTTATAAGATTTAAAAAAGGTTAGAGTAAGAGATTTAAAGATGCTTTTTAGAAATGTCACATTACTTTTATGTCGAATTTTTTTAGATTAAATTATTACTCTTTTTTTAAAAAAAAATGTTTCCCTTAAATTTAACCAAAGAAAAATGTTAATCTAATTATGACATCATTATTATATTTTGAAACATAAGAACGCGGAGAACAATATAACATTATCTTGGTCTCTTGTACCTTGAATCATAACAATGCGTGCTTATTTTATGATCAGCAACGAATACACAACGGAGTTGAGACGTAATTGCTCGTTTTTCCTCGAGTCCCAGACAGAAAAAATTTGACATTTAGCAATTTATTATATGCATGCATTCTTAAATACAAAACGAAAATACAAACACATTAATGACGAATCTCGCAAAGCGATATTAATAGTAAATATAATATAGAGAAAACATGTAAAATAAAAAGAGAAGAAAAATTATTAACATAAAATATTTTTAAAAATATTTAAAAACAAATTTATTTAAAATAAAATATTAAAAAGCCGGAAAACAAAATAATGAAAAGATATAATATTTTAATCAGCTCACAGGATTATACCCGCAAAAAGGAGTGCCTATGTTTTGTTCTGTATTTTCTTTACATTTTATTTTGTTTCTTGCACGATATGTTTTATTTCATACATATTTTTTGCTTAATGTGTTCTGTTTTCGTTTTAAATTTTTAGGGCTCCTCACATTGAATTGATATATTTCGTTTTGGCTATAATGATACAATATTAGATAGCACATCTTTGTGGATATAATCGTGTGAGCTGATAAAGAGATTATATCTTTTCATCATTCTGTTTTCGGGTTTTTTAATTTTTTTAAAAATATTTTATTTTAAAATTTTTTCTTCTTATCTTTTCATTATTCTTAATTATTTTCCATGTCTTCTCTATATTACTTGCAGCTTATGCGCAGTAAATATAACTTCTTAATTTTCCTCTCTTTTTCTTTTTACCATTTTTATCTTTATTGTGCTCCCCCCTTCTCTCTCCCTCTCTCTCTCTCTCTCTCTCTCTCTCTCTATATATATATATATATATATATATATATATATATATATATATATATATATATATATATATATATATATATATATTACAAAATATGACAAAATCAATTTTTGATATGAATATAGTTTCAATAAGAAAATGAAATTTCGATATTGTAATATTCAATTGGAATATATTTTGGTTTCGAAAATAATTGAATAGAAAACGACCAGATCCCAGAGGCTGCACAGTGTGATAACGGGTGGACGTGCAGAATAATGCCATATTTAAAATTTACAACAGTTGTTGGAAAAAATAAAAGAAAATAAATAAGAAGTTATATTTTGGGGAAACAGTCAAAGAAAGGCAAACGTTACTTTTCTTGTATTGGCATTGCAATAGCATTGTTTGCAATGTTTTTTTAATTAATTTTCAAAATTCTCCGTTCTATTAATTATCCGACTTATTAGTGCATATAACAAACTTGGTTTAAGAAATAATACTTTATTTTTATTTTTTAAATGTTTTTCTTCAAGCACAATTACAAATACCGTTCAAATTTTGGAAATATAATGAAATTCAATAAAATAATAATTTGAAAACTATTGCAAAGAATTTGAACATAACTCAAAGGTACGCATGTTACAGTAATAGAAGTTACAAATGGAAAGAATATTAGTTCTTCACATTTATTTTAAGAAGTTTCTTTCTATATATCCTTTTTTTTTCATTACACCTTTTTAAACGCGTGTCTCCAAAAATTTCTTTGATTAAGGAATCAGCTTTTGTAAATCGATTCATTAATTAATTTCAAAAACTTAAATTAATAAAAATAGATACCAGAATAGTTTTGATCGGAGATAATTTTACATTTTCCAAAAGAATCCAAAAATGCAGATTACAGAATCGTATTTTGAGATTTCTGGATGAAATGGAAAAATCTGCTTTCATAAATTATAAAAAAAAATATATAAAATTAGCTTTAAAATAATGTATTTCTGTAGAATAATTTTCAACGTTTAAACAGCTTTATTTCATTAAAAAAATATCTTAAAATTGAAAAAAGAATTGATTATTAGAATTATTCTTGTTTTATTGCTAGAGAAAACGTTTCGATATAAGGCATTTTAGAATCGTTTTCTTAATTTTTAATTTTAAACTCCTGATTTTGAATACAATAAGATTCATGAACAACTTTAAAAAAAAAAAATTGCTCAACAAAATTAAAGTTAAAGTTCTTTTTATTTCTTGGGAAAAAAATTTATAAATACAGTCTCTCATACTTTAAAATACTGTAACAGCTACTTTAAGAAAGTTAATGGAAGAATCGTCTGCAACAATTAAAATTTATCTCACCTTTTTTCGATGACATGAGCATCTACAGTTGGGTGAGGCATCTCTGGATGAAGACATAAGGGGTTCATAAGCTGGTCGACTTTTTGATTTTTTTCTTCTAAAACATCCCATGGTTTTTTTGTTCCTTTTAATAACGTCACACAGTAACACACAATTTCGTTTTGGACAGTTTTAGTAATCAAATGAGTTAGAATTTTTGCACGATATTCTTCTGTTTCGTATAATCGTCAAGAATAAAAAATAAGTCGACATTTTCCAATTTCGTTAGACTAGATATCAAAACTGGCAGTATGCATGAAAGGAAGAATGACTTTACAAATTTCCGAACGCTTCATTTGAATTTTTTTTTTTCTGTCACTGTTCACATATAAACCGGCAAAAAGAAAATAACTTGAAAAATAAGAAAATTCATTAAAAATGTAAAAACAAAAAATCAGAAGTACTAAAACGGTTCTAATTTTTTTACCGTTGAAAACTATTGTTTCTAATCATCTTTTGCAGAAAAAAAAACACAAGCTAAAAAAGGAAATTTAAAAAAAGAAAATAACTTGTGTTGCTTTAAAAAAATAAATTGCATTTGATATAGTATAAATTTGGCGTGTTTTTAAAATTCCCGCTACTTTTCGTTCCCGCTGGGATTATAATCCCACATATCCAAAAACTTTTCTTCGTCATCCAGTTTCCCTTTCAATTATTTGAAATCCATTAGAATGATATTTTGGTGAGAAAATATTTACATCCAGCCAAGACACCATCGCCAAATAGTAGCAGAAGTTAGAAATCAAGGAACGTGAGTGCGTTGCGGCCTTTTTCGCAATTATAGAAGACGGAAAAACATGAGACTTTTACGGAGCTGTCCGGCGCTTGGGCATGCGCGGATGTTCTATTCTCTGCCACTTTCCTCTCTGTTCTGCGATCTTCTTGGGATGGAGGATGGAACTCCCTACGTTCACTTCACCCCCGCCCTCTCCCTCCCACCATCCCATCCCACCGCAAGGTCAAAGTTAAAAGAATTGGACCGTTGGCTTTTTTTTCGGAAGTAAATAGATGCTCTTGTTAAGATAATTGTGCGATCCTTGCAAAAAAAAAAATTTTTTTTCTTTTTTTCTTTAATGGTCCTCTCTCTTTGCTTGGAAAAAAAGCAAACGATAATTTTAAGCCAAAAGCTTTCTCGTGCAGCTATGCGGCCACCTAGTTTTTAATAACATTGGTTTTTCTTCAAAGATCGCGTTTAAAAATAAAAAATAAAGGGAAAAAAAGAATAAAAAGTGTAGAATGTTAGTAGTTTACTTAAGTGATTTGATATTGTGCGATAAAAAGAAATCCTCTTAATTTTATTGCCAGCATTTTTCTTTTAAAAAAAATCATAAGAACTAATTGACAGTGAATGAGAAAAAGAAATGTTTTTGAAAACTTGCCGTTTTTATCAGGGGAACATATATCTTAAGAAAATCTGCTAACAACAGTCTAATTTTTAATTTTTTTTTCCTAAATTTTAAATCCTAAAGGACAAGCATCATTAGGCAGGTACTTTGTTTACCTCGCACTAGAGCTGCACGATGGGATATTGGCGACGGTCTGGGAAATATCCCTGAGGATGATCAGAAGACATGCCATCACAATTTTGTGTGGCGAATTTTTCAATTTTGAAATAGATCTGAAGAAGAAGGTTAGGACTAACTAAGTGCCCCCCGCATCATTGGAGATTCAAAAAGAGAAAACAGTTTTTTTTTTTTTTTTTTTTTTTTTTTTTTCTTGCAGCCCAACCTAATATACTTCAAGTAGTAATGACATTCGTTAAAAAAACTCTTTGTATTTATTTCCTACCAAAAATAGAGTTCAGGGTTAATTAGCTAATAGATAATTACTATAAAGACTCAGCTTATAAAGATAAAATGTTTCGTTTTGTTTTCAAAATGACTTTTTTATATCTTAACAAAAAGTAATCATACGTTCAGAGTTTCAAAAATTAGGAGAAACAATTTTATGGTAGGGAATGTGCGAGTTGTTCTACATTTATAATACTGGTTACTAATTTTTATGAATGAATATTTATAAATATAATGACCTAAAATTGGTCTATACGTACATTTGGTTATTTTACTTGAGATAACTTATTTTGGACATTTAGTTCACATTTTCTTTTAACTGTATTTTAATTAAAATAAATTATATCATTCATTCAATGATAGAAAAACGAGAACATAAATGTACGAAATGTACAAAGAATTTTACTAACCGTGATTAATATTCAATTGTAAACACTAAACATAATTATAAAGTATACAAAAAAAAAAACAAAAAAAAAAAAAGAAATCGGAAATATACCATATCAATCGCATAAAAAGAGCATTTAAAGAAAAACGTTAGTATAAAAAAGTTGAACTTCTAGTAAATTTTTCCTTAATATATTTTTATATGTAAACCAACTTTAAATTTATAGCTTCAATAATATTGACGCTAAAATTGCTTAAATTTTATAAATTTATCTTTTTAGAATAATTTGTTTTTGTTACAACATGCTGTTATCGAAAAGCAAATGTTTATAAAGTTAAAATTGATAAAAACGATACCGAGACAATCTCCATAAAATGTTTTTCTACAAAAATTTCATCTAATTTTTGCCTTTTAACACTTTTTAAAATAATTATCAATATTTTTAATAAACGCATTTTTTTACTTTATTCCAAATTATTCCATAAACAAGACAATATTTTAAAAAACCTAATCATAAAATTTATATCAGTATAAGTTAGTCAAATAGAATTAAAAAGCTACTTTTAACGAATTTCATCGAATATTAAATCTATAATATTTTAATTATTTAACATAATATTTTTTTCAGCTAAAGAATCAGGTTAGTAATTGTATATTTTATAGGATTCTGATTTATGTAATTCGAAAGAATTAATTCATAAATATACAAGTGGGATGATTATTTTGAAAGAAATTTTAGTTTGAAATAAAAAATACTTTTTATAAGATTTTTTTTAATCGGATATTTTGCTTACATTTGAAATGCGACACATAATTGTAAAGACTTCATAATAAAAAACTTAATAAAGTTAATAAAAGACTTCAAATTATGCAATAACACTTTCGATTTTCAATTACTACTCCGTGAAAATAATAGTTTTCCGGAACCTACTAAATTTACCCCTAAAAAATTAAATCGGAGAATGATATTTTTAAAATTATGCAATAAAACATTCGATATTAAATAGAAATAATATACTCTATGCAGTTAAAATAATATTTTTCAGAAACCAAACACCAGAAACCAATTTTTCAGAAACAAAATTTACCCCCCAAAAAATTTTTTTAACGAAAAAGAAACTATCACATATTTAAAAAAATTAAAATCGAAGAACAATAATTTTAAAATTTAATTATGTAACTAAATCTTATAATAACTATTTAGAAATATTTGTGTAAAATGAAAAAGTGTTTATTTTAAATTAGTTCTTTCGGGCACGAGCGAAGGATTTGAAATTATTAGCCAGTAAACTAGCCAAATATCAAAAGTATTCACCAAATGCAAATCATAAAAAAAAAAAAAAAAATTATATATACACTCTATAACAAAAAAATCGACGCACACTGCCGAGCCAGTTTATAGTGGTGCATGGCTCGATCAGGCTGGAATGATGCCGACTGGGGACGTATAGTCTTTAGCGACGAATCCCGCTTCCAACTCTGTCCTGACAATCATCGAAGACGTGTTTGGAGACGCACAGGGCAGAGGGGGGATCCTGCCTTCACTATTGCACGCCACACCGGCCCTCAACAAGGCATTATGGTCTGGGGTGCCATTTCCTTTGACAGCCGGACCCCTTTGGTCGTTATTAGAGGTACACTTACTGCACAGCGGTACGTCGACGACATCCTAAGACCTGTTTTGCTACCGTTCCTTTGAAGCGCCTTGGGCTGGTTTTTCAGCAGGACAATGCCAGACCACATACGTCACGTGTTGCTATGAACTGTCTGCAAGCTTGTCAAACTCTTCCTTGGCCTGCCAGATCACCAGATCTCTCTCCCATCGAGCATGTCTGGGATATGATGGGAAGGCGATTGCATCTGGCACGGAATGTTGATGACCTCGTTCGACAATTGGATCGAATTTGGCAGCAAATACCGCAAGAGACCATCCGGGAGCTTTATCGGTCTATGCCACGCTGTGTGGCAGCTTGTATCCAGGCTAGAGGCGGGTCAACACCTTATTGAACTTGTTACTGTAACTCTGCAATAAATTATTCAATTGTTCTGAAATTTTAATCATTTACTATTCTGTACATTGTCTTCCTATCCACCAATTTTCGTTTCAATCGGGCAACTCCTTCTTGGTGCGTCGATTTTTTTTTTTTTTTTGTTATAGAGTGTATTTTGCTTTCCAGTGGAAAAACCATTCGCCAAAACACAATTTTATTCGCCAAATATAAGATTTTATCGCATTTGGCGAGCGAGGTGGCGAATGCTTAGCTGGGACCCTGTTTTTTTTACATAATATGCATTCAAATGCAAAAAATTTTTTTAAAAAAATATTTTTAAAAAAATATTTTAAAATTTCATAAAAAAATTTTTTTAACTCAAATTCATTTTTTTTTTCTTAAATTATATTTCTAAGCAAAAATGCTTTTGTCTCTTTGTTTACTAAAAAAAAATCAGTTTAAGAGACAAAGAAACGGAAAAGTTCTAAATTACGAGAGAGAAAAACAATTTCGAAGCAAGCCAATCACGATATCGAACACACATCACTTAATTCTTTCCAGAAATAAATCCCCATCAGTATTTTTATGACTGGAAACATTCACAATGACGTATAAATCACCCAGCAATGGCACACATACAGGAAACAATCGGTTACGTCACCATGTTGACAGAGTATAAAAATCCCCCCCCCCTTATTTCAAACATATCCCTGTACTGTATGGATGCTTCCTAAAGCAATAATAGTAATTCATTCCCTTAGAAAGTGACCCCTCGCTCCACACACACACCCAAATGAGATCTTCAGAACAAGCAGAATTTTGATAGAACACAATGACGTAAGACACATTCTTCACTGATCATACAACCCCCCCTGCTCCCTCTAAGATGCAACTATAATCATGTTTGGGGGGTGGATAAAAACTTGACTGCCCGGGTAGTAAATATTGGGTAATTCATTAAATAGGAATCTGTATGAATAAGGGAGATGCATGAGATATTTTTGAAGGGTAGTTATTAGCTGGCTGGCTTATTCCGTTAAAAGAAGACCAAATAGTTTATTTTTTCTAAATTACAAATACTTCGTTGCGCAATTCATAATTTGCTGATTTAATTTTCTAGAAGAAAAAAAAATGTTAAATTGAAATAGTAGAGCATATGTTTATCATGAGAGGTGGTGGGCTCAGGAGATGAGTGATCGTCTCCCTATGAGGTGACCCAGGTTTGAATCCCAACGGCAACCGGTTGATATGAATTCTGCTAAATCCTTAAATATCCTCAATAATATTTAAGAATTTATTAAAATTTTAAATAAAATAAAAATTCTTAAATATTATATACGAATATAAAATTCTTAAATATCCTTAGTGGGAGCCGAATCATAGGTTGGAATCAACTTGCGGCCAGGCTAACCGTGGGATGTTTTCGTGAGTTTTTTTCACCATGCAACGCAAATATGGGGTCAGTTCCACCAAAAAAGTCCTCCCAAAGGCTAGTTTGTCCCGAGGCTTCATCCAGGAGTTTCCTTGTCTTTTGGGTTGGTTTCAAAATTACAGGGCTACGGAGTTAATCATGTAACAGTTGTAAACTCAGAATCGGGTTGGATGTTCAACGTCGGTTATAAAATTAAAATAAAATATGTTTATTATAAAGCAGAACGAACAGAGGCGGATCGATAACTTTGGGATCCTATACACAATAATCGGAGATATAATAAAAGTTGACCACAAATTTTTGAAACATTTAATTTTGCGATAATTGCACAATACAACGCTGCTATATATATATATAAAATTAAAGTCGCGCTACACGAAAGAACAAAGCACTTTCATTGTCGAGCAATATTTTAAGAATTAACGAGTATATCCCTGCTAATGTTATTTATTATTTTAGTTATCAGAATGGGCCGCCAAATTTAAGCGATTTAACGCCATAGGACCTTTATTTATGCCAAAAAATCCGTAACCACACAAGCTTTGAAAAAAATAAATAAATAAAGCACTATGTATTGAATGTATTTAATTAAAGAACTATTGCAAGTTAACTATGCAATAGTACTTTAATTAAATACATTTTACTTTATTTTATAAACGTCGTTGAACAGACAATCCAATTTTGGGCTTACGACTACTGATGTTCAACTCCGTAGCCTTGTAATTTTGAACCCAATCTCCAGAAGACAAGGAAACTCTTGGATCAGTACCATAACCCCCTAGAGAAGAAGGCCTGCTGGCTCAACGATTTCAACTCCGTGACGTCACGAGGAGAAGGTAATAGCGTCTGTAGCTATAACATAGGAACGCCATTTAAACCTAGTGTTTACAAGTGAATGTTGCGACAAAATTTGATTTTCTATCGAAGATTTAAAGAGATATAGAAGTAAGTAAAATTTACTATTTTTTTTTATGAATGTGTTATGTTTGATTTCAATATATTTTTCTCTAATATGTTGTAAATTAAGTTTGAAATCGGATTGAAAGCACGTATATAATTTAACTTGCATTGGTGTTACGTTGTGAGACGTTATTTGAGTATCTAATGTATTTATACGTGTTATCTGATCTATTTTCATTTGAATTATAAAATAACTTAATTTAGTTAGTATTCATATTTCATGAGATAAAGCATTTTAAATTAATCTAAGCGATTTAAATGGACTGCTCAAGATTTTTAAATAGCCCTAGAATTGTTTATAAAATATACATTTCAATAAATCAGTTAAAATATGTTTGAATTATACATTTATATAAGGCATATTAAAATATATTAGTTACAATACAATATGTTTTACTGTTAAACTTTTTAGTGTTTGTAAGAATAAAATATGCAATTTCTTGAAATACTAATATGATGTTTCTAATGTTTTGTACATTGTTAGATTAGAGATTTGTATATATCTTTCTCGGTAAAAAATACCAAATAATTTGAAATGTAGAATTAGCAGTTGGTATAATTTTACTAATATTTTATAACTACTTTTCACTAATTATTATAAACAAGAATTACAAAGAAATTTATATTGTTTTGGTATTAAAAAGTAGTTATTTTTAACTCTAATGAAATTAAATTTAGAAAAATTTTAGTTAAAAAGTACCATATGTGTTTATCTGAAGAATGCTGATAGAAGTTACATTTGTTTATATTTAGCTATTAGAATTTAATATGTCTGAGAAGAATTTCTAAATGTATTAATGTTCGGAGATAAAAATATTAGTTTCTAATTCTTTATCAAGGTTTGGTTTCATTGTTAACTTATAATTCTTCTAATGTGCTGTTAAAATACTTTAAAAAAAGTATTTTGAATAAAGAAAATTTTAGTGAATAAATTACTTAATTGAACACTTATTTTAGAGATTGATGACTACATTTAGCAGAACTTTGTTTTTATGAACCAAAACTTTAGAAAATTTATTTAAGAATCTGTAAACCAAGAAAAATATTTTTAAATATATTATTTGAAATGTTGAATTACCAGTTGGTTTAATGTTGGCAATATTTGTAAACTACCTTTCACTAATTATTATAAACAAGCATTACAAAGAAATTTTTAACTGTTTTAGTGTCGAAAAGTAGTTATTTTTAACTCTAATGGAATTAAATTTAAGTACATTTTAGTACAAAAATACCAGATGTGTTTATCTGAAGAATGTTGATACAATTTACATTTGTTTATATTTAGCTATTAGAATTTTAAATTTAATATGCTTGAGAATAATTTTAATATTGAAGTATTTCTAAATGTACCAGCATTTGGGGATAAAAATATTAGTTTCTAATGCTATTACAAGGTTTGGTGTCATTGTTAACATATAGTTCTTCTAGTGTGTTGTTAAAATACTTTTAGAAAACTATTTTGAATAAAGACAATTTTTGACAATAAATTATTTAATTGAACACTTATTTTAGAGATTGTTGACTACATTTACCAGAACTTTGTTTTTATTAACCAAAACTTTAGAAAATTTATTTAAGAATTAGTTAACTAGGAAATATATTTTGTAACATATTTTTTGGGAATTATTATTATTTTTTTTTTTTTGATTTTCATTATTCTAATTGCAAATTAAGGTATTGATAAATACTTTAGTTACAGCCATGAGTCTTAATGTCGATTTATTTTTCAGGAATCAAACATGGTTTATGTCTGTTGCGTCCCCATGTGTCGAGGAAACTATAATAAAAACCATAAAGTTTCAGTGTTCCGGTTCCCTCAAGACGCAGAACTGCAGCAATTGTGGTTGCGGAAAATCCCTAGAGAAGACTACAAAATAACTACTCACTCAAGGGTAAGTCTTTGATAATTTTTAAATTTAAATGTCAATTTTCATATAAATTCTTATTATTTAATACTTTTATTTTATTCAATGATGATGGGGATTATGGCATCATTCTCATCCTTATTTCCATTTTGAATTAAATTTTTTTTTTCCTTTGTTTTTTTTCGAGCGATAAATTATTTTAGTGCTGCAACGACTGCTAATAATAATTTGAGAAATGTATATAATATCTTGTATTAATTCAGTGAAATTTAATTTTCATTTTATTAATAAGCATTCATTTGATATAAATTAATTCTACTTGCATGTAATAAAAGAATTGATCTCATTAAACATAAAAAAAAGCAATGGAACAAAGTGTTATTTAACTTTCCTTTTATTACTAGGCGCTTATTTCATATAAATTAATTATAGTTACATCTAGTAAACAAATAGACATCATTAAACATGAAAAAGCAACCAAACATCAAAAGTGTTATTTTTGAAAAGATAAATAAATAAAAAACCGCCTTGTGCACATCCGCGTTGGCTCAAACTCAAGAAATCTACTGGTTATAAATACCAAAAAAAAAAAAAAAATTATAATAATAATAATCAAAATACAAAACAATTAAAATTTAGAAGAAAAAAATAACAGAAATTCAATTATATTATATTGTGAATATTCATTATGTTTTATTAATTATAGGTATGTGAAAAACATTTTCGGCCGGAGGATATAAGAAGAGAGGCCTCCCACTTTGATGAAAGTACGGGAAAGTACATATCTTGTTATTTTATAAAAGGAAGAGATGAACAGATATTTTTTGTTCAGTATATAAATTTGATATATTATGGTGGAGCTTTCTTGATATTTTGCATATGTCTTGTATGTTGAAGTGGTATGTTGGGAAGTTTATTCAGAAAAATTTTTCAATCTCTGCCTTTTTCCCAGCTTGCACCCATGATTATAATGAAATTATATTGATAAAATAAATTTTTTGGAAATTTGGTCATTTAAAAATATATGACAATTACGGTATGTTTTCTTCAAAAGTGTAGTAATCGTGAAATCGCAAGTGATGATATAATTTAATCAGCAAAAATTGCATTCATTATTTATACTGGTTATGTTCCTGTTATTTTATTAAAGGAAGAGATGAACAGATATTTTTTGTTCAGTATATAAATTTGATATATTATGGTGGAGCTTTCTGGATATTTTGCATATGTCTTGTATGTTGAAGTGGTATGTTGGGAAGTTAATTCAGAAAAAATTTTCAATCTTTGCCTTTTTACCAACTTGAACCCATGATTATATTGAAATTATACTGATAAAATAAAATGCTTGGAAGTTTGGTCATTTAAAAATATATGACAATTACAATGTTTTCTTCAGAAGTATAGTGATCTTGAAATTGCAAGTAATGATATAATTAATGATATATGTTTTAAAATAAAATTTTTAAAAATGTTTTTTTCTTTTTTATATATATTCTCTTCTTACTGATTTAAATAAAGATTTTGTTCTATATATATATATATATGTTTGTGTCATTATTAAAGCATACTTATACTTTAAGATAAAATTAATCTTCATATACTTAATTACCTCATTCATAAAGTTCTAGTCTATATCATCAAAGTAATGATTCAGCTTATTTAATATGTCACATTAAATCATTTTTATCACATGCATGCAAAACAAAAGAACATAGAAAGAAATTAGACGGACAGGTGTTAATTTGTCAGTTTACTGCAGTAAATAAAAAAAAATTCAGAATAATTATATAAATTTACTTTAAATGTTTCAAAGGTTTATAAAGGATAAATCTTTTTATGCTTTTTTTATAGAATTTTATGTTAAGTGTTCTTTCCAATTACATTTTGTTTCCATGAATGTAATGTTAAGTACTAATTTTCAATTCTGAGGAATTTATTTTTAATCAATTGATATTTATTAAATATGATTGATTACTCTTAAAATAGTTTAAAATGGAAATTTATCCGTAAAAAAAGGTTTGGATAAATCTTATGAAAATAACCAAAAAAAAAAAAAAAATCTTTAAATACTAATCTGAAATTTCTTACTGCGTTAATTTACTTATTCTTTATCATGATTTTTTTCTTCTTTTGGTTCATTTTAAATTTATTATTTTAAGGCAAAGGTTATGTATACACAATTATTCAGATCATAAAAAATTCCGATTCTTATTTTTAGCTTTTAAAAATGAAAGAAAAACAATAAATCGAATAAAACTAATAAGGAATCTACTATCCTTATATCTTCACAACCACCTCTGATCGCTCTGAAGGGAGAAAACAGCAACGCTCTTTTCTACCTTCTGATCGTGACGTCACAAACAAGCTCCTAGGCCTTCTACTCTAGGTGGTTATGTCAGTACCCCCAAAAGTATTGATTTGTAATGGGAATATGGAGGACTTTGCGACTAGAAAGATTTAGCGTGCATTAGTCACCATTTACTACACGGGGAGTCTTTGGTCGGCTGGGATTGAACCCACGAACTCTTTCTTGGACATGGGCCCAGTGCCCTACCAACCAGGCTATCCCAGCCTTAATTAAATACATTCAAAAAGTAAAAATGGTAGCAAGACGATAAAGGTTAAGATAAACCTTTCTTTCATTATAACTGCCATAGAACGATTATAATATTAGAGATGTTCATACGCATAGTGAGTCAAAAACCTACATTTTACCTAAAACCCAAGAAAATTAAGACAAATTACTTACGTTTTTTTATCTTCGTTATGCATAGTGTACAAAAAAAAGCACCGTTAAACCACGCTACTGACGCAAAAACACCATTTTTCAAACCTTGAGTTTGGTACCGTACAGCCGCATACTACTATCGTTTCATCAAATGCAGATGAACTAACCATGGAGCTGCATTTTTTTAAAAAGCGAATTTTTATTTAACCAGAAGGTAATAGTAATAGCCACTTTTGAAATACAGATTTTTTTAGTTTAAACATAGTACTTCTAAAAGTGATCCTTAATATAAATTTTTGTAGGTGACAATACAATTTCAAAAATAATCATCAACCAAATCAAGGTAGCTCTGATTTATATAAATATTTTTATTTTCTTCTTCTCAAATATTCATTTATTCATTATTCGTAGACTTCATTGTATTAGAAAAGAATTCAAAACAAAAGGTCAAACATGGCAGACCATAAAATGTCGTCTGCTGCGTCTCAGCACACGATTTAACGATGACGTCAACGAGATTTAGACTGCACTCGAAAAATGTTTATTGATGTATGGGGAAGGGGGCAAGAAAACGTGGCATAACATCCCGAGTTTTGCGGATATTCGCGTAAATTTCCCGTTTGACGTTTTTACCCGCACGTGCTCGCCAATGCTTGCTTTTAGCAATAAAGTAAAGAATTGACGTAGGTGGTCCTTGACTATGGAATTGACGATGAATCACGGAATATCGTGGAAAAACATCCCTTTCACAAAAAAAAATTTGGACTAAATTATGGGTATTTTCTCTATTTGAGAATCATCTTTTAAACAATAACAGTGGGTTTTACCAGTGCATTAGTGTCAAAGATGCAATTTAATTGTTTCCGGGTGATTTAAATGTAAGTATAATTGATAACAGGATGATATACGTGATCAGATAATACAACTTAATATAAAAGCGGAAATTCACAATAACTTTTAAACATAATAATCGGATTACTAAGTAAAATATGGAATCGTAATAGCCTTAAATATGCTAATGTATTGTGGTGCAGACGATCTTTTTACCGCTTTCTCTATCAATATTCAGATGACGAATTCGGATTTTTAACATTCAAAATAGCAGCAATTTACCAAATATTATTTCCAAGAGGACCGTGGTAACTCAGAGTATAGAGCGTTCATTTTCCAATGAAGTGAACTGGGTTTGAATCCCAGCGATGTCTGGTATATATGAATTCCGCACCCGGATCGCACCTACCACAGTGCTGACGTAAAATATTGTCAGTGATAGACAGATTATGGGTTAGAGACCTCTTGCCGTCGGGCTAACCGAGGAAAGTTTTCTTGGTCTTCTTCTCCATTTAACGTAGTTCCATCGAAACGTCCTCCAGGAAAGCAAATTTTTCCCATTACTTGATCCAGGAGTTCCCTTTTCTTCTGTATTGGGTTCAAAATTACAAGACTACGGAGCTGAGCATTGATAGTCATAAACCCAAAATTGGGTCGGCTGTTCAACTACGGTTATGAAATAAAATACAATATAGTCCAAATAATTGACACAAAAGAGCGAGAGTTAAATCTAAATTTTTTAATATTTATTTATGTATTTTAATTGCTAATTTTTATTTATTTATTGATTATATTTTGTTATTTAGATTTAAAAAGTAAAGCAATCCCACAAAAGGCGAACATTATTAATTAAACGCGAACTTCGTTTCAAACACACACTCCCGCAACAGTTCAGCTCCATAATTTCGTAAACAACTGCATGTTAGTGACACTGTACTTAACATCGTGCATTGATCGCCTTTACTTCATATAATAATAGTAAAAGCGGTCGCGATAAATCTGAATTTTCGCATTGAGGAGATATAAGTTAAAGATGTTGAAGCAAAAATCTAGATTTCTTTTTAAACATGGGTTATTAAACACATCATTGTTACAATTTTTACCTTCTTTTTTTTAAATCTATTTCAAAACTTTTTCTTCCTTTTTGTAGAATTAGAAAACAATGCAACCACATATCATGTCGTAAAAGTCTTGAATCAATTTTTCATTTTTTTAACTTAAAGAAAGAAAGGGTTTAATGAAGAAAAAGACGTAAATTTGAAATGAATAAACAAAGCAAAAGAAAAAAAAAAAAAAAAACAGGTAAAAAAAATATTAAATTCATTCTTGCGAAAAGAAAGGTAAAAAAGAAAATAATAATAAAGCATTCGAACAATAGACATGTTGGTATTTCAAAGTACTACTTGAAATGTGAGGACCACCTGGACGCTATGAAAAATCATTCATTCGATTCATTGAATCTACACAAAAAATATGTACAAAAAATAACTATGTATTTAAGTATCATTGAACTCATTTACTCGAATATGTACCAGAAAAAAAAATAGATAATCGTTTTTTTCCCTAGCTTTTTCTTTTCCATATCAAGTGCGCTACCAGCAATTTAAAAAAATAATAATAATAAATTCATTTAATAAAAATAAAGTAAAACAAATAAAGAAGAATAGCACTTTTGCAGATACAGAAATAATTTTATTTTAGAACGAAAACAAAATTTTTAGAACAATAAAAATTAGAGGCAGATAAAAAAGATACCTCCAAGTGACTTATTTGCTGCCATCGCAAGAAAGAAATAAAAGGTACCTGAAAAATCGTTCGAAACTTATTTCCACAACTCCGGGGAAATTATTCAGCAGTTTTTTTTCGAAATTCACTAAATAGGAAATTTTCCATTTTACATTTACTTGCTTCTCAGATAGCTTTGAAATGAAGAAAACATAAAATGGAATGTAGTATCATTTATCGCCTTAAATTTCCTAAGATTTGCGAAAATTAACCAGATAGTGCGGAAAATTTTTTCAAAAAAGGTGAAATTACATGTCAGATCGAAATCATGCTTGATATTTTGAAAAAAAAAACTTATCGAATAACACTCAACCTCGATCTCGAAATCGACACGGCCCTCTGAGATTCACCCTACCTACTATGGGGGGTGGGAGGTAGAATTTGGAGTTATTAAAGTGTCAAACAGTATTATTTTTATTTTTTCTACATCACATTTATTTTTCAAGGTCTCACTATTTAAAAAAGTTTGTAAGCCATTTTAATTTTACAATTACAACACCATTTTTAAATCACAAATAAAAAATTTACAGGCAAATTTATAATTTTTTTTTTTTTTTTTTTTTCCAGGAGACTGTTCAACAACTGTTTTTTAAGATTCTGAAGTTGCTTTCGTCCCCTCCCCTACTGATGATGCGGGGATCAAATTTGGTATCATTAAATGCATCATCTGAAAATTATTTTTTCGATGCAACACTTATTTATCGAGATATTTGACCTTTTTTTTATATTTTTAGAACATATCGCAGATATTGCTGTAAAAGAAAGAAATCAATGAATGTCAACATCGTCCGTTAAAGTAGGTAATCACACAGCCGCTTTGATGAATGTCTGAAAATATTTAGTAAATTTCATTATTTCTCTTGAACGGTTTTTTCTTATTCGATATTTGTTGCCATTCACTGAAAAAAATGGGAAAAACTGATTCACTGATTCACTGATATGCAAAGGAAAAAATTAACTTTTTTTTAAATTCAACATTCACTACTGAGTGTCGACGTTTTTCGATGTAGCAGAGAACTAGTGACATTAATAATTGAATTTCTAACTCAAAACATTCACATTCACGGGCTTTCATGATAACATTGACACAGTTTTAAAAATTTTAAAGTGACCGGAATTTTCGTAATACTTCTTGATAATATGCTATTCAGTTTTAGAGTATGTTTTTGGACAATATAGTTATATCAAATTAAATACATAATTCCAAGAAACTGAAGCGGTACGATATAAATAAGAAATAACAGTGTGCAGCGATGGATGATTGAAATCATCAGTCTCTGCACATTGTTGGAATCTTGCTCATAAATTCAATTTCGACAATGCCAAAATTAATTCCACTCCAGTCACATCAGCGTATCTTGATGCCCTGGAATCTTGTTTTATTCGTATGAATGCTGCCATTAGTTCTTGACGACCTCTCTATATCACGTGGAAATGCATTTGCATTCAACCCTGATTTGCCCCCGTGGTTTTTTTAGTTCTGGTTTACATCTTTTCCCCCCTTACTCGGCTACTGTTGTTTTTCTAGTTTTGTTTCTCTCCTTTATTTTTCTATTTTTTGTTGACAACTTTATGTTTTATATTTCAAAACTACTGTTGTTTCTTTTCATTCACGTTTGATAAATCTTGAAAAAGTGCGCCTGATTTTGAGCGCTCGAAGCATGTCAACTGCTATTTCCTATTTACATATTTTTGAAGCGAATGATGTTTTTAATCTAGTAATATAATAGTAAAAACTTTAAACGTTGGAGTCATTCGCATCACAAACTGATTAACCGCACTTACAGCTTAAATATATATTTAAGTGTCAAAGTTTCAAAATGTAATATAATCTGTTCAGCCATTTTGCAATCAATAAAGATTACCACTTCTCCACTATTTTAAAAAAATCATGTATTGCATTATTTCACTATATTTTCCACTTTTTGTTTTGCGAAGTTCAAGAATTTGTGCCGCGAAAGGCCACAAATCGAAACAATCGTGTCAACATAGTTACAAGTCTTGTAAGATTTATTATCGTCAGCTGAACAAATATGAGAATAGTCTTTAAGCAAGCAAACAATTCATTTGTGAGTTTTATTTTCAACTAAACAAAAGACGTTTTGTTGTCTTATTATTGCTTACGCTGTTTTGGATTCTTAGTGACGCGTTCACAGGAAAACATTGTAAATAGTCGGCGAAAGAATTTGCGGACTCTTTAAAATACCGAAGATGTCGCCGACATTCATATTTGACGATCGCGTCGAATTTTTTCGATCTCATTGTTCAATTGTTGTGTGTTCTTTATTCGAATAAATCGAAACACTATTTAGAGGAGAAAAGACTAAACAATATTATTTTTATTGCGTATATTATTTGTTTGTTTTCATTGAGTGTCACAATAAAATAACTACAACATTAGACTAAGAATGTTAGTATTTTTGTTTAGAGATTTGAAAAAGCTTGGAATTCAATAATGTAAACAATGTGAAATAGATAATTTAAGTTTTGAAAGCCTTTCTGCGTTTTTACGATATTGTGAAAAGCAACACTACAGTTGCTAGTGGATGTGATAGCTCAAAGATTTAAAGCCACTGATTTTGAAGAACGATACCAGTGGCGGTTTAAAGCCCACCTATTCCAGAGCGATGGGTGACAGCTTTTCCGGCCGCTTGAACGCAATGTCACAATCATGCGATTGATCACGAAATTAAAGAACCTTCACCCCTATGACACCTATGGTACACTAGTTGCGGGAATGCTTTACTTTTGCAAGTACTAGTAAATATCTAATAAAGAAAACGGGCTTTAATTTATATATGTTTGTTTTTTTGTGTGTCATTAATGAAAAAAGGGGAAATAATGTGTCGAATCTAATAGACATACCTTAGCTGGTACAATAAGAGCAACAAAAAAAAAAAAGAATTTTTTTAGTTTAAAAAATTACCGTAGTTTTATTTTTATAAAAAATAAACGCTCTTATTCAGAACAGAGATGCATAAATCTATTATCTTGACAGGTTTTCTAAATTGCGGAAAGGATTTGTAGAAAATAGTGCAGTTGATTTTAAATTTCGAAAACTGTTCCGAATTTTTCAAAAATTATATTAAAATAAATAAATAAATAAAAGCGCTACCCGCGCTCATTCGCCACCTCAACAAATGCGATAAAATTGTAAATTTGGAGAATAAAATTGTGTTTTGGAAGAAGTACTGGCGAATGATTTTTTCCGCTGGAAAGAAAAATGTTACATAAAAAATTGCTGAAATTTGCATTTGGCGCAGATTTTCGAAAATAGGCGAATACTTTTGATATTTGAATAATTTACTGGCTAATAATTTGAAATCCTTAGCGCGGACCCTGCTCATGTTAGTAAATATTTGATAAAGGAAACAGGAATTTTCCTTTATCATACACATGTTTTTTGGTGTCATTAATGACAAAAATGGATAAATAATTTGTCGAATCTGATATACTTCAGCTGGAGAAGTGACAGCAGGAAAGGTGAGGACGATCGAAAAAATGAGCGAAAAAAAGGAAGAAGATGTAGAAAGGGCTAATAGGCGCGGAGGGTGGCATATTTTGGGTGCCGAAGTACAGGAACAGGATACGCATTTTTTGGCTAATAGGAATTCCGCCTCGAAACATGACATTTTCCCTCCGGATGTCTTATGGTTTTTGCAATGAAAGTGTGTTCTTTGAGGGGATTAAATTGATTTTACATATATCGCTGACGAATCATTAAAGCGGTAGATTTGAAGGAAAAAAAAACATCCCTGACGAATCATTAAAACAACCGATTTAGAAAGGAGAAAAAATAGCCCTGACGAATCTTTGAAACAGCCGATTTAGTGAAAAAAAATATATCTGATGAATCATCGAGACGGCTGATTTAGATATGAAAAAAAATAATATACTTGACGAATCATTGAAGCAGCCCGTTTAGAGAAAAATATGAATCTTTAAAACTGACGAATTAGTGAGAAGCAAAAAATATCTCTAACGAATCATTAAAACAGCCAATTTAGAGAGGAAAAAAATATCCCTGTTAAATCATTGAAATAGCCGATTTAGAGAGAAGTAAAATAATATCCCTGTTAAATCATTAAAAGAGTCGATTCAGAGAGGGAAAAAATAATGTCCTTGATGGATCATTGAATCAGCCGGTCTGGAAGAGAAAAAAATTATTCTTAGTTGAAATGTAGCGACACAAATTATTCTAAAATACATTGTTATAGCCAGAGCTTAGTGATATCAAACCATTTAATTTACAGATAAATGACTATAATCAATAGCATTCAATGACCTTATCTAACTTTTTTGTCGTCCTTTCTTGTTTTCATCTTTAATTTTTTTTACCGAAAATATTATTATAAATAATAATGAAAACAATTATCTACATATATACTCCATTGCAAGTTAAGAAAAGAGCATTGCAATATAGGATTTAAGTAATCATCCGCGACGGCATATGGTTTCGTTTTATTTAGCTATCAAATTATACGAATATGCTTTCAAAACAATATAAAAGCTTTAAAATAGTTAAATTCGTGGGACAGAAATTTAATTTGTGCTATTTTTTATAAACAAAAAGACGACCGTGCTGCATTGTTTCAAGAGAAGGCGATGTTGATATTCGTTCGCGCTTGGCCTATCCATTTAGCGTGCACTTAAATGCAAACAGGCTGTCTACAAAGGGATCATGGGTTTTTTTTTTTTGTTTTTAACTTGCAACAGAGTACAATAAAATAAAGAATTTGTCTATGTGCGCTTCCGCAAATTTTTTTATTTATCTAAACTATTATAAGTTTTTGCATCTAGTTAACTATTGTAAACTATCTACTAAATTTAAAAAGGTACACTGTAAAAATTCCGGAAATTACAGTAAAAAGTACCGGCATTCAGGGTATTATTACTACTTACCGTAAAATCCATTTTTACCAGAACATGACACGGAACAAGAAATCTAAGAATATTGCAATTTTTGTACTAATAATTACCGTAAAATCACTAAATCACTCCAATTAAAAAATACTATTGTAAAAGTTACGGTTTAATGTTTTACGGTAAAATGGAATTGACGAATGATGCAAGCGCTGGCACTTTATACCGTAATTTTTTTATAGTATAGCTATTGGATCAAACGTATGCTTCCCGAAAACGGATTTTTCTGATCTATTTCCATCGTATTTTTTACTGAAAGACTTATCTTATTTCTTTTTTTTTTATTTTGATTATTCGCTGTATCAAAAAAAAAAAAAAAATGGCGTAAAAAAAATACGCATTATAGGGTGAAAAAGAGTAACGCTTCACTTCAATTAGAGGCCAGCATTAAGCGCAACAAGTCAAAAGATTTCAGATAGAAAAGTCATGTGTGATCGACACTGCTTTACATAAAGTTTGACATTGTGGGAAACACAAGAAATAAAAAAAGATTGAAATGCTACCAACTTAAGTGGAATATAATTCTAGACTTCTTAACATCCGCTTGGTTTTCCCATAGTCAATAAAATAAATAATAAAGAAAGAGAGCTCATTCACTGGGTTATCAGGATGAGCTATTACATCGCTGAGAGGCTATTTCTTTCCTTAATCGATGCCTGTATACATGGAAAAAGAGAAGCTCGAATTCACACTGCAAATGTTCGAAACACGCGATATCGCTCAACCGCAGACGATTATTTGTTTACATCATCATTTGGAAGGAGGTGCCCTCAAGTAAAAATAAAATAAAAAAATGTGTTTTGGTTTGAAGCGTATAATTTTAAAAGACTTTAAAAGGCGACGTAATTGCTTCTTGAATGAGGCTTTAAAAACCACTTAATAGTGCCGTTTGAATTCATTGCCTTGTTTTTAAAATAAATTTAAATAAAGAGTATTAGAATAAAGATCAATAAAGAAAAATTTTTAAATATCTTTTAAGTACATTTTTCTTTAAAACTACATTTGTGAATAATTTAAAATTGAATAGCGATGCATTCTTAAATAATTTTAAAAAACGAGTTTCCGTTAGAAATATACAACTTGAACACTTTAAATTGGATGAAATTACTTCCTGAATAAAGACTGAAAAACAGTGCTCTCTGTGCTAATAATGTTATTTTAAAAATAAATTTTAAAGAGCATTAGAATAATGATCAATAAAGATGCATTTTTTTAAGATCTTCTAAAAAAATATTTCATTTAAACTACTTTTTTAAATGATTTTTAAATAAACTGGATAACGAAATATTTTTAATCACCATAAATAAGATTTATTAGCGAAACAGTTTTAAGTAATTTTAAAAAGCTAGTTTCCTCAAAAGTTCATGAATGTCTTTAAATGGGATGTAGGAAAAAAAAAAGGAATCTTCTTAAAAGATAACTAACAAACCACATAACAATGCTATTTAAATTCATCTTGTTTTTTTTTTTTTTTAATAAGTTCAGATTTTTAATTATATTTACAATAATAATATATAAGTTTTTAAACGATGCAGTTAAAAAATAGATTTGAAAAAGCTAGTTTTGGCAGACTTTTATGACTTTAAATATGATGTAATTACTTCCTGGATGATGTCTTAAACTACTTAAAAAATGACAGTTGAATTTATTTTTTATCTAGTTCTTAAAATAAACTCCAATGAAGTGTTTTAGAATAATTTTCAATGAAGGTACATTTTTAAAGATCTTCGAAATAAATTTCAGTCAAGATGCATTCATAAATAGTTTTTTCATAAATTAAATAATTAACACATTTAACGGTGCTTTAAAATAAATTTCTCTGATCATTTTCAAATGATCTGAAAAACTGAATGTTTTAAATAATTTAAAAAAATACACTTTAAAATAATGTGAAAATAAATTTCAATAAAACTAGAGCTTTAAATTAACTTCAATAATGATTCATTTTTAAATATGAAATGAATGTAGACAAAGATGCATAGGAGAATATAATTTAATCTTTCAACTTTATATATTTCGTTTATTTTTTACACTCGTGTTGAAGACAAAATATATTGGATTTATCCTTTCTCTTTCAACTCGTATATTTGTAAATTCAACTCTATTCCAGAAGACAAGAGAACTTTTGGAATAGGTTGGCTGGACTTATTCGGACGAACTTACTTTCGTGATGGACAAATTGAATGAAAGTACCCAGCATTACAGCTGCCTATTTAATTTTTTAACCCTCGTTAAACAGCCGACCCAGTTTTGGGGTTTACGACTACTAATATTCAGTTCCGTAGACTTGTCATTTTGAACCCAATCCAGAAGACAAAGGAACACCTGGATCAAGTATTGGGAGGAATTTGCCTTCATGGTAGACTTTTTGTTGGGACTAACCCGCATCTGCGTTACATGGAGTGGAAAATCACGTAAACCTCCCACGGTTAGCTTGACGGATCCCATAACCCGTCTACCACTGAGATTATTTTACGTCAGCCGGGTGATCGGTGCGAGCCGGGTGCGGAATTCATATCGACCAGCCATACCTGGGATTTGAACCCGCTTCATCTTATTGGAATGCTCTACCCCCTGAGCAACCATGGCTTGGAGTTGCATGGAGAGGAAAAGCGCAAAAACCTCCTACTGTAAGCCCCGATGACAGAGGAATTCCAAACCATGATGACTCGTTACCATTGTAGATTTTTAACGCCAATATGAGCTGAATGTAGCAGGAAAAGAAAATTGATGAGCCATCATAGAGATTCGAACCTGGGTTAAATCATATGATGGTGAGTTACATAATCTGACCTAACCGAGTTGTAATGAATTGATTTTAAAAAACAACTTTATAAAAATTCCTCCAAACCAGGCAAGATTGGATACTCAAAATTTTTGATTTTGTTAAAAATTTTAAGCACGTGTTCTTTATGAAAAACCAGTACAAGCGTTTTTTTTTTTTAAATTTTTGTGAAAAAAATTTTTTCATTAAGTTTTGGAGACTGAATTTTGAAGAACTTCAAGAAAATTGAGAATTTATAAAAGCGGTAATACACTTTTGTTTTAATGAGTGATATATACTATATGAATGATATATACTAAATATTTACTAAAAGTTCTACTTTGCACGGAATTATCTTCAGATAAACGAATTTTATAACTGGGCGCAAAATTTCTTCAATTCTCTTAAAAGTTCTCAAGATATTGCGAAATACGTAAAAAAAATAATATTAACATTAAGAAGTCCAAACTTTGGAACGCTTTCCTGCCCTAACTACGGGGACCATATTTACCAAATCCTATATACCTCGGGAGTCAGAATTCAGAGGTCGAAGTCTAATAAGATAGTCTTATTTCGTTAAGTTTCGTTAAGTTATTAAGTTTTTTAAATGACCTTTGACTTTCGAACCAAAGATCCACTGAGAATGTTAATAGTTAGTGTGATAGTAGAAAAACACAAAATAATGGTCAGTGCCCTGGTTCACAAAAAGCTATACCAATCATGTAAATGGATTTATTTTGCGCATTACTCCAAAAAATCTTCAGTTTTGATCTTTCCAGAAAGCTCCAGAAAAAACTTGTTTTGCAAAAATAAAGAAACCCATGTGTTATAGTTTTACATAACGATCAAGATCATATACTGAAAATGTCAACCAAATCAAAAATGTCACGTATTCAACCCTGTTTGACTCTTAAAAAAATGGCTCTCGATAATATAATACAAGAAGCCGAATAGGGTAAGATCTAAAAAGAAATAAACAAGCGAGTTACATCCCAAACAGATAATCTTTGAATTATTTTTATTAGAAACAAAATAGAATTATCTTTAAAAGATTCACAATTGCAAACGATATGTTAAAATAACTTTTCAGCAAACGATTTCATATGAGAAAAAAATGGCACTTTTCCGAAATCGTTTTTGAATTGTCAATTAAAAATATTTACTTTTGAATGAAATGAAATACACCCAAGACATATATTTGGCTGGTTATTGTACACCAGCGTTTCCCAAAGTGTGGTACGCGTACCCCCAGGGGTACAGAAACAGTTTAGCAGGGGTACGCGTTCTCATGCGAAATATCTTGCAACAAACGAAAATTTCAAATATTTTATTTAAAAACAAAGCTAGCCATGAAAAAATTACGATTACGTATTTTTCTATTGGCTATTTTTTGCAAAGTTTACATTTAATAATTAGTGGTGTCAACAGCCAGATGTGATTTTTGACTTTTGTGCAATTTTTTTATAGTAAAAAATACTTTCATTTTTTTAATTTTTTATTAGTGGTACACAGCGTTACGAAAAATTTAGAAAGGGTACACAAAAGTCATAAGTTTGGGAAACACTGTTGTACACCATTAGTTAAAAGTTCACAAAAATTTTGAAGGCTAATTCATACATATTTCATAAGAAAATATGAACGCAAAATTGCATTCTAGTTCTACAAAGAATTTTTTGTCGTAGCATCTTTATATCACTAAAATTCTATTAAAATCTAAAACATACGCAGTGCACACAGGTCGTAAATCTAAAAGCATCCGCCTCAAAAAAAAAAACTTTAAAAAGATTCAGGGTCGTCTCTATCGTATTTGGAAGGGCAAGGCGTGAAAAACACGGCATTTTACATAAAAGACCGATAAGTAATCGTTCGCCAAGACTTCGTCACGAAATTATTCGGCGAGCAGGTGCTCTTGATATCGCTCAGAAACACCCCGATTTACATAGAAAAAGTAATAAAAAAAATCGTTTATTTCTAGAATAATGGAAGACTAGAACTACTGAAAGCTTTGATGAACAGTTCACGTTGGTAGCCTTGTTCTAGTAGCATCTTCGGATCATAAGATACTGAAACTGTGATCGTAACAATCGATAAACGGTCAGAGGAATTTGTTTTTTTTAATTTCACGCTTTTTTAAAAAAAGTAAAGCACAGAATACATGATACAGAATTTGAAAAAAACAAAATTATAGTACGATTAATTGTAATAACTATGATTAATTCATTAAATATGGAGATTATTACAACTGATTGATTAATACAATTGATTGGCTAAATATGGAGATTATTATGATTGATTAATTAAATATGGAATTATTAATGATGGTTATTAAATATGGCGATTATTGCTGTTGATTATTTAATATGGTTTTTTGTAAGTCTTCAAGGAAATAAGTTTTACATGCAAATATGTTTCATCTGAAAAACTCTCGAATTTTGACAGATTCAGCGATTTATTATATATATAGGATATAAAGAATTAAAAAAAATAGAGATTAATGGAAAACAATTAAGAAAAATATTATAATAAATGTATTAATATATAATTGTTACAATACAATTGTTACAATGTTAATTTATTACAATAATAATATTATGTATTTGTAATAATAACTGTAATATAATATTAGAAAGCACTATGTCTCAGATATATTCGTGTGAGGATGACAAAACGCATGGAAGCAGTTTTTAAAAAAGTGATTGGATAAAATAGGAAAAATATTTTTAAAGCAAAAAATAAAATAAAAAATTACTAAACTAATTGCTTGCGCACAGTGATTTATTTATTTAATATTTTTTTGCTAACTACAAAATAAATAACCATTCACTATAAACACGCGTGAATTAAATTGAGTTAAAAAAAACTTGAACAATAAGTAGCAATTAGAAAAACCAAAAAGAGGAGAGAAAAGACGCATTTTTGACATAGAGAAATTCACAAAAATATTAACATGAAAAGTACAGTTACAGAAATTGAGGAAGAAAAAACTTAGACGAAAAAACATAGTTGTAAAAATTCCGGAAATCAAATTGTCACGAGCCTATCAACATATCTGTCAAGAAACTTTCATAAAGAGACAGCTATGATCGATATTAATAACACTTTTTCGTTATTTGTGAAATCGTTTCACGCGAACTTCGTACACTTCACGCTTACAAAAAACGTGGTCGCCATTTTTCTCTCTCCAAGCGATAAATATAGAACATTTCTGATGAAAAATAAGAAACACCGGAGGGTTAGAATGGCTGAGGAATTTTAGTTCGTTTTTTTTTTTTTTTTAAAAAAAAGGTGGGTGCCTTTATTAATAACTTTTTTCTTCTAACTATTTTAACACAAAAAGGAAAATATAATTCCTAAAAGTGTTGCAACGTTATTATATGGTATGACACATAAAAATACACTTTTTGACGTTATTTATCATGCTGTAAAGAAATCTTTTTCCTTCGTATAAAAAATATATTGAAACGAAAATTCGAAATTAACATTCTATATAAATTGAGAAACAACAAAAAGATTAACGTTAACGTTACATTTTGTTTTACAGCGCTAAAACTATGAATCTTAGAACCTTGAAATTACTAAGGTATGTAAAAAAGTTCACAGATATCACGATGGAATAAAAAAATTTAACATTCGATAATTTATTCGAGAATTATCACTGTTTAACTTGATGTAAAAAATACGATGCGGGTCACTCAACGGGCCGCAGAAACGCAACAACAGAAATGAAATTCGGCATGCTGGAAGAGGTACATTTGTTTATGAACTTAACACTAAGTTCCTTCGAAGTTCCAATTTGTTATAGCAGTTTTAAATGTTTTTTGCTATATTCTGCTTTGCTGCTCAAAATCTATGAGACTAAGAAACTTGAAACTAGGAAGGTGTGATGGAATAATAAAAAAATATTTAGATTTTGTAGGGAAGAAAAAAAAAAACGTTGGTTTGTCAAAATGCAACAGAGTTGAAATTTGATGCGCTCATAAGACCATTTTGTATCATAATTTAAACGAGTGCTTCTTTTTCTTCCAAAATTCCGATTTGTTCAAAAATTATTGAAATTTGACACGCTTATAGGACCATTTTGTATCATAATTTAAACGAAAGTTATTTCCAAAATTCTGATTTGCTCGAAAATTATTGAAATTTGACGCGCTTATAGGACCATTTTGAACCATAATTTAACGAAAGTTATTTCCGAAATTCTGATTTATTCGAAAATTATTGAAATTTGACGAGCTAATAGGATCATTTTGAATCATAACTTAAACGAGAGTATTTTCCAAAATTCCGATTTGTTTGAAAATTTAACGCGCTTAAGGATCTTTTCGTATCATAATTTAAACGAGAGTTTTTTTTTTTCTTTCCCAACTCCGATTTGTTCAAAATTTATTGCAAATTTAATTGTTTTTTTCCCTCACAAGGTTTTTATTTAATAAGCTCGAGCTTGAGTAGATGTCAGTCAAAACTAGTAAAATCGAAAAAAAGAGAAAGACTAAATGCTTCCTGATATAAATCTTATAATTCATAATGCAAATTTAAATCTTCTATTTTGTTGCGATTAGCAAATTAACGAAATGTTTTTACACAAGGCTAAAATAATTCTATATTTTGAAACCAAAATGTTCAGTGTTTCTGAGAGAAATAGTTACGTTTAAGAAGAAATAAGCAATGATGAATGCAAAGCAATTACCTGTATAATATAAAATATATATAAAAGCTCCTGTATAATATAAAAATTATAATATTTAAACAATTTAGCAATTCTTTTCTTCTTTTATTTTGGAAAGTTATCAACAGTTTATTCTAACTTTTAAGCTGCAAAATTAATATACAATTATTTTATTTATTACTAACAATTATTTAAAATGTACAACTCACATTTTTTTTATTATTTAATTAAAGTTCCCAAAGTATTTAAAAAAACTTGGATAGTAGTTGTAAGTTTTATTTTCTCTGTTTTATTTTCCTTATTTTAAAAAATAAAATGAACTATTATTAAAATTTTATTAAATTTAATCATTTGGTAATTTGAATAATACTGATTATTTTATAATTTAACAAATTTTAATTGTTAAAGTAAGTAGCAATAGATGAATGAATATAAAAAGCAGGAAGAAAAAGGAATCTTCAATTACGAGGAAATAAAAAATATTTTTATGCAACAAAAATAAGTTTCAGAAAACAAGGAGGCATTAGAATACTTAAAACATCCAAATTTCTTGAAATACAAATTCAAAACAAATTGTGGAAAAATTGCTTAGTAGCAAACGTGAGCATTTTTGATTTATAGATTAATATGGTGTAATAACGTAAAAATACTTGCTTTGAAATTATAAATATGTAAGGAATTATTCAAAATAATTAACATAATAATTTATTATAAAAAAATAACAAACGTTTAGAAACATTCACGAAACATTAAAAAATCCGGATTTATTGAAAATCACTAAATTAAAGCAAATTACGATAAATCCAAAATCCTAGAGCATTTGATATTTTCTTGAAAGAACTACCTAAAAATTTGAGAGTGGCTATTTTTGAAATTGAATGTGATACTTAGTTTCTTAATCAAATGTTTTTATCTTAATAACGCCCACCGGGGAGTTAAGATTTGATGATTCAAACGAGATTAAAATAGAAATTTGACAATAACGCCACCTACAGCGAATCAAATGAGAAAAACACTTCCATGTTTATTAATGATTACTAATGGCATATAAGAAGGTGTGGAACACAGCCCGATTCCGCCCTACAAAGAAAGAAATTAATTTTATTAATTCCTCCTAAGTTTCCATGGGATTAGGGGAAGGGGATGTTTCTTTACCCCACCCACACCCCTAAGAGTGAACATCCAGAACAGAACTTCTAAAAAAAGACCAGGGAACTGCAGCGACAGAGCGTGTCTTACTTATAAATATTTTTAGAAAATGAGGGCGGAACTAGGTGGAGTGTAGAACAAATTTTTTTATTCGAAAATTGCACCTGTGTTCGACTCCTGAACTTCACCTGTTAAAGACAGGGCAAGTATTTAAAGGAATGCCATAAACAAACAAAAATTTGTTCTAATGAGAGTTTTTTTTTTTTTAATAGCTGTTCAACCTCACACGTTGAAACGATATTTTAAGAATGCATGTTCTAAAAATAGTTATTTTTATTAAATTAGGCAAATGTAACATCAACACAGTTAATAATTAGAATTTTTATAAACATTATTATTAAATTTCCAATTTCTAGCATAAAATGAAAAAATAAATTTAGTTTGTTTAAATTTCATGATGCAATGCAAAGAGAAAATATTTTTTGGTAAGATTACTGTACAAGGATAATTCCGGTAAAAAGAAAAACAATCATTTTTATGAATTCTGCTTAATAAAACCAAAATATATGGTTTTTAAATCATTCAGTTTGTATTTTTTTCTGTTCATATTATAACGATTTACCGGAAATTCTGGTATTCAAAATTATAGTTCTTATTACCACACATTTAGTACAAAATTCAAAACTGAAAAGTAAATTTAACCAAATAAATGGTTTCTATGCCATGCAGGCAGTGATTTCCAATCTCCGGGGTGCGAACCGGTACCTGTCCGTGAATCAACTGGTCCTAAGCCGCCCAAGGTACGTCAAAATATTTCCATTTTATTTATTATGTTTTATAGCCATCGTTCAACAGCCGACCCAATTTCGGGTTTAGGACTACCAAACTCCGTAGCCTTGTCATTTTGAACCCAATTCGGAAGACAAGGGAACTCCAGGATCGAGTATTGGGAGAAATGTTGCCTTTGTGGAGGACTTTTTGATAGATTTAACTTGCACTTGTGTTACATGGAGGGGAAAACTACGAAAACCTTCGACGGTTAGTTTGAATGCAAGGGGATTCTAACCCAAGATCTGTCTATTACTGAAGATATTTTGAAATCAGCACTATGTTAGGTGCGAGCAGGTTGCAGAATTCGTATTGAGCGGCCGTCGCTGGGATTAGAAACCAATCAAATAATTGGAGGGTAAACGCTCTGATCCCTGAGCCACCGCGACTCCGAGTTTCTTTGTCTTCGGGATCCGTTTCAACATGACGAGGAGTCAGAGTTGAACAATGATAGTCAAACTAAAAAAACTGGTCAGTTGTTCACTGCCGGCTATAAAATGTAGGATAAAAACCAACTGAATCCAAAGGAATAAAAAATTAAAAACAGATTCAGTTGCACCATCTTAGAACAAAAGTATTAAAAACAGTAATAATTCCTTTTTTAGAGTCCTAATAGAGGGACCTCATTTTTTTTTTTTTTTTTTTTTCATTTTTTTTTGCGTCCCTCTTAAAAAAACGTCGAACTTTTCCATGGGTTAATGAGATTTTTGAGAGTTCAAGCCGCCTACTAATTCATCATTTCCTGTAGTAAACCCACTGAAAATATTTATGTTTTTCATTTTTTAGCCACTAATTTATCACTCTTCCAAGTTTCAACGCTCTCTCATAAATAGAAATGAATAAAATAATTGTAGAACGTCTCTCATTAACGCCCTCGCTTCAACGTGAAGCTCGACTTTTTTTTTTTTTTTTTTTTTTTTTAATGTCCTAAATTGAATGTCCAATAAAAGAGATCGTTTTCCACAACTATCTTTTAAATTTTTTTTAAAGGAATGTTGTTCACTTAATATCAAAGTAATGGACATCTAATACCGTAAAATGGACATACTCTCGATATCTCGAAAACTTTGTTTGTCAAAAAAGTACTTTTCCCACTTAAAATTAATTTTATTTTCTATGTCGAAGTGTCTCATTATGTCAAATTTTGTTTTGAAATAGAAAATGAATTTTTGGGGAAAATTCATATTATAAGTTCATTGTAAACCAATTTTTTACTATTTAATGCATAATTGTTCTTGTCTTACTTTAAAAAGTCTTACTTAAGTTTTAGAAGCGGTTATTATTAATATTAACTGGTTAGTATTAATAATAACCGGGTTTATTACGTTAAAACCGTAACATATAAAATTACGTGTTGAAAAACTTCATTCGCTTCAAAAAATTACAAATTTGAAATAACGTTCCTTATGTTTTAAACGCTCAAAAATTCAGCGCCATTTTCGAGACTTGAAGTTTTTAATCAAGTAAATGTACCTGTTTTTCTGTACATAATTTCACCATAATATTTATTTCGTACATTAAAGAGTGCTAGGAAAGAAGAGTATTTTTTATCGAAGAGTATTTTTCAATTGATTTAAAAGAAAAAAAATTGCCAATGACGAACACGGTGGCAGAAGTACTAGCGAAGCACAGTTTATCGAGACCCAGATCGATGAAAAATATAGAAATATAAAAAAAATAAAACTTTACTAATATTGCGTTTAAGACATTCCATGACTAGCATGACTATATATATCATGACTAGAGAAAAGATTTAGCACAATTTTTTTTACGCATTAAAAAAAAGCATACTCCAAAAATTCTTCCAAAATTACGGGTAATAAAATACCTTTTTATACGGTATACTGGCCTAATAATATAAATGGAACAAATTGGGAAAAATGTTGATATAAATAAAAAATTAAGTAAAAAGTGTAGCACCGATTATTATAAATCACAAAAAAAGTAGGAGCAAACGCTTAGTACTGATACAGTAAACAACAGCTACTATTTAATTAAAAAAAAAAAATTTGTAACATGCCTGGGATTGATCTGAAAGTAAGAAATAAAATTCCATAGATACTTTTTTCAAATATTTCAAAGCAACATAACTGAGTATATAATAATACACAGAAATATACGCATGTAATTAATCAAAATTAACCTTGAAACAATTTTGTAACATACTTTTTGACGCTGGCTGTAGCATATAGACAGGAAACAATGTTTTTGAACATATGCTGCTGAACCGACATTAGATATAGAATTGCTTCAAAACAGTTACTGCTGCATGTATAGTTACAGTTAATATGTAATTGCTTTTGAACAATTTCATAGATAGTTAATATGGGATTGCTTTTGCACAGTTACTCTTTCATAGGCACAGTTAATATGGAATTGCCTTTTGCCCTGTTACTTTTTATAGACAGTGGAATGGTTTTTAAACAGTTGTTGTTGCAGAGACAGTAGATATGGAATTGTTTTTGAGCAGCTGCTGCTGCATACGCAGTAAGTATGAAGTGGTCTATAAATTGTAGCTGTTGCATAGGCAGCAAATGTAGAAATTGTAGCTGTTGCATAGGCAGCAAATGTAGAATTCTTTTGAAACAGTTACTGATAAAAATTCAGCAAATATGGATTAATTTTTAACCACTTGCTGCTAAATAGAGAAAAAACATGGAAACTTTTTTTTAACAAATGCAATACATATACGTAAAAACAGTGTCTAAGTTAAGCATGTCGCATAGTCTTTGAATCAAGCATAGTCTTAGTTTATAAAAAAAATTTTTTTTTCATCTGTAGCTAAAATGATTTTCAGGCGGTTTCAGAAATGGATATCCAATAATAAACTAACTGTCTGACATAAACTTCTATAACAGTTTTTTTTCTTCAATTCTGCAAAGAACATGCTATCTTTAATACGGGCATTTTCGCCAACTTCAAAGGTTTTGCTGACTGGCGTAGGATATAAACAAACATTTCATTTTGGCTATCGCAGACATGTGTCCATAGCTTAGTCTTAACATCACAGTGAATGAAATAATAATAGTCCACGCCTCATTAATGTCAAGTAAAAATTAATCTACTTGACGTAATTACTTTCTACACTATTTTATTTCAATATGAAGTTATAATTCAGTTGCAATCACATTCTCATCTACCCATTTACTATCTTAAAAACGGACAAAACTGTCTCTGAGTTTGAATTTTTGACAAGTCGCAGACGTACAGAACTTTCTGACGACTGGAGTCCTGAATCACGAACATTTCAATCTCGTCGTCGTAAATGTCGCCATTTCCCGAAAGAAGCACCGACGCATCATTTTTTTGTCGGCACCCTTGTCTGCATCAGGGTATCATAAAGAATCCGAACTGCATCATAGAGATACCAGAGCGACTGTTGAAGAACTTCGAATTGGAATTGTAGTGCAGTTGCAAAAAACTTCGTTATTCCGAATTCGTAGTAAATAAATTACGGTCTGTGCGAAGACTGCACGCTGTGATCTTTTCCAAGAAGCAATGCGGAAAATTTACGATGAGGAAGACGAAGAACAGTAGAGAGAACGACAGGGATTCTTCAGAAAGGTAGAAAACAACAATAAAAATTCGAATTCTTTTCTAAAACAGAAACGTAAATCTATTCCCGTTTAAGTGAAACTTCACGCTTTTACTTGAAAACAGGGCATAAATATTGAATAACGAAGCCCCAGAAGAAAAAAAAAATTGGGTTTCATGAAAAGGTGACCACAGTTAGAACAAAACAACAGCTACACGACTTTAAAGGTGACGAGGGGGGTCAGAAAACATTCCGGAAAACGATATTTATGGGCATTTGCAATTTACGAAGTGAAAAGAAAGTTGGCATTCTGTTCTGTTAGCAACAAAATATGTGTGACTTCAAAGTAAAATTGAATTGAATGTATCAAGGTCATACGAGTTCTTTATTTGAAAAAAAAAAGTCTTATTTTTTCATTTAAAAGAAGAAAGTTCCGAATATTAAAATTTGGTATGTGCACTTTAGCTTACTTGCCTACTGTGAAAGTTATAAAAAGCAATTAGGCAATTAAAATTTGTTCATGAAATAAACAATATGTATATTTATAATTCATTATAATTGTACAATTAGCTTTATTTAAAAATTGCATTTTCCGAAGTAATGATACAGTATAGTTGAATTCAATTATTAGTTATTTATTTTATTTTTTCCAATCACATTATCTGTTTTATTTTTATACGTTTCTATACATGCATTTATTTAAATTTTTCTTATCTTTGTTCATGTAAATGTAATTTTGATTTTTTTTTTAAAGCCTTTTTAGATTTTTTAATAATTTTTTTGTAATTTTCGAACTTAACGTTGTAAACTTGCTACTATGTTTAAAAAATTCTAAAGTAATAAACTATTAAAGGCTTAATTTGTGTGATAATTTTTGACATTTTTAAAACTTGAATTTACACTTAATTGGTAAAATTGAAACTTTAAAAATTTTATATGTCACATATTATAAAAATACTATTTTAGAATTATACGACTGACTGATTCATATACCACATCTTACTATACAGCTGATATAAAACCAGGGTTGCCAGACTTTGAAATTAAAATATACTACAACTTTATCTGAAAAAATACTACAAAATACTACACATTCTTAGGCGCCATCTACAGTAGTAATTTGGAAGTTTAAATAATATTATAAGGATAAAATACGATTAAATGAATAATATTACTATTAAAAGGATAAAATAAAAATATATATTACTAGGAATAAAATAATTTTAAATCAGAAATGCAATTATCTTTTCCTTTTTATGCACTTATACTTCAGGTAAACGAGTAGTAAAGATATAAAACAGCTATTTCGCCTTATGAGAATTCGCGATAGCAACACTCGATACGCCATCTAGCGGGAGACTGTAAATATCGGGCATTAGTTCCCACATAACCATTGGCAATGATGGACGCCATTTTCTTAGCATTAAAAAAGAAGCAAAATTTCCCTAAAGAAAAGGTAAAACTTCTTGAAAAAACTAATCAGAACATGCCAAACATTGAAGCAGAACACGCCAAGCATTTGAAGAACAACTTCTCAATAATTTTTACCTTTCTATTACCAACAACATAACATGATTTCATGATCACTTGCTGTTACAGATGTGTGCACTGCGGTAAAATAATTTTTCTGTCTTCAATTCATTACAAGTTAAAATGAAGTCAACATTGCTTTCGTCATTCCAATGAATAAATGTGTTCCAATGAATTCTATACAGAACTGTAATAGTTATAGAATATTCTTCTTCTTCATAGAATTGTATATATTTCTGTATCTACATAATTCAGAAAACAACAATAAAGAATAATCCGAATTACTTAAAAAAGTATCTCTTGTGCTGATTATAAATAAAATTTTTATCGTTTTTTTGGTAAGTGTTTTTTAGTTTTGAAAGAATTTCAACTAGAATTCAACTATTCTGTTTTTAAGCTACATATTAAAATTCATATCGAGATCTTACAATTATAAAATTTTGATGTGTGGTATGTTACCTAAAAGTAATGAAGGGATAAACTATGTGTATATTATTTGAGAATAAAGATTTCAAACAAAAAACATATCATTTTGAAATTCTCCGGACTTATAAATCAGGTAAGTGTTATGATTTTTATAATAAAAAATTTGCTTGTAAATAATTTTTTTTCTTACTTGATGATCGTTCTCTACAAAATGTTTTTTTTACGTCTGATTAAATACTATAAGAATTAAAAAAAAAAACAATACGAAAGTTTTTATTGAAAAATGAGGAATTTTTAAAATCGTTTTTATCCTAAGAATTCTTTATTTTACGCTTTTTAGTTTATAATTTTTTGATAAAATTGTTGTCAAAATACTTTTTTTGAAAAATTAAATGGTAATAAATTATGTGTTTATGTATACTTCTTGCATATTCTAATATTTGAAGTAATATGATTCAGAAAAGTATGGAAGAAAAATTCGGTACTTACGTATTAACCACAGCTACAGATTTGGCAGATTTTTAGTGCCGCCAATCTACACTTAAAATTTTTGGAAAAAATCTTAAAATGAAACACTTTGTTTAAAATCAAAGTAGTCAATCGGATTTCGGTGGAAAATGGGCCGATATAGAGTTTAGCATAGATTCAAAACAAACTTTTCTCTCACCTGATTCTATAGCCATAATGAACTCTAATAAATAAGATTCAAAATGAAATAACATTTCCAAAACGGACGTTTACTAAGACAAAGTTTCATGTTATGGACTTTGGTACATTTTCGTTATATTTCACTCCATAAAATATTTCGCTCCTAAAAAAATAAAATTGCATCTTGTTTTGTTTTTGGCAAGTCCCAAAGACGCATTTTCGTAACACTAAAAAATGGCGACAAAAAAAGAATGGTTCTTTTTTTTCTTTTTGTTTCGTAAGCATTCTTTATTTTACGTTAAAATTTAAATGGGCCTTTCATGTTATACCATTAAATTTAGTAAAACTATTTCTCAGGCATTAGGTTTGAACTCTTATAAGAATATACCTATTTTTTTCTCTTTATTTACAAATATTTTTCAGATGTGTTCTGGATGTTCCTTCTCTAAAAAAAAAGAGATACCATTTTTTTTTTTTTTTTGTTTGCATAAGAAAGAAAACAAACATTTTTCTTTTTTAAATTTAATCAGCCACAATAAAGATGGAACGTTACAATGCTACATTAAAGACGTCTCCAGTGTAACTGAATGACTGTTCATATGGAAATCGCAGGGATTCGGCACATACAACAACGCCCCCTATATTTCGTTGCGATCGCGAATTGTGTGTATCATGTCTTTTGCGTATCTATCATAAAGGATTTATAACAAATTGGTAGAAAATCGAACTTAAATAAAAAAAAAATCACATATTTTATTTCATATCCTACATAGAAAAAAAAACGTAAAATTTAATTTAACAATGTGTTGGTTACACAAAAAGCAAGTTATATTATAATCTACAAATAAGGCATAAATAAACTTTTGTTTCTGACCAGCATCACTAGATAGAGAGACTAGTATAAAACGAACGGTTAGCGGTACATCTTCATTTCCAACAACGCCAAGAATGACGCCTATCTAGAATAATTCCTATTTAGTTCAAGATGTATCTATCTGGTTGGCTTAGCTTAAAAATCGCTTTTGATTTTTAAGAAACTAGAGTGGCACTTCTTTTCGATTTTAAAATTGATAAAAGAAAAAACAAACTTAATAATACCACTTTTTACCGCCAAATGTGATAAATTCGGCGAGAAAAATGTTGTTTTGGCGAAAATATTAACTAATGATTTTTTCTACCGAAAAAAAAAAATGAATATTTCCTTCAATCCTGGAAAAAAAAGGTCAAAAGAAATCCTGTATTTTTTGTTCGATTACAGTAATTTCCGTTAGATGAGTCGCTTAACTAATTAGAATTATATTAAATCCAGATAATGTAAACATCAGCAACAAAAGAGATGAAGTAAATACCGATTAAGACGTTCCTTACCGGATCGCGTGACGAAATTCTTTCCCATCAATAAAACAGATTAAATGGTGGCAAGATGCTTAATCATCCAACTATTTTTCTAGAAAATATATTCGCGATCGCAACGAACTATAGGGAGCGTTGTTGTATGTGCCGAATCCCTACGATTTCCATATGAACAGTCATTCAGTCTTTAATGTAGCATTGTAACGTTCCATGTTTATTGTGGCTGATTAAATTTAAAAAAGAAAAATGTTTGTTTTCTTTCTTATGCAAACAATTCTTTTTAAAAAAATAATCAATGCTTGGTGAATATTTATTTCTCTAAAAAGAGATCGATCAAATCAAAGCAAATCGAATTTTTGAAGTACTTAAATCTAACATTCAAATTGAAAATTCGCGATCGCAACGAACTATAGGGGGCGTTGTTGTATGTGCCGAATCCCTGCGATTTCCATATGAACAGTCATTCACCCTATTGGAAAAAAATCGTAAAACCAGTATCAAAAACCAGTAAAAATGATACCAGAACCAGTATGACCATACTGGAAATTTAAAACCTGGTATAATACCATACTGGAAATTTTAAAACCAGTATGGCACCATACTGGAAATTTCAGAACAACCAGTATAGCACCATACTGGAAATTTTAAAACCAGTATAACACCATACGGAAAATTTTAAAACCAGTATAGTGCCATACTGGAAAGTGTAAAACCAGTATGGCACTATATCAGAAATTTAACCAGTATGGATCATACTGGAAATTTTGATACCAGATATAAAATCGCACTGGAAATTTTGATACCAGTTTTCAAACATACTGGGAGATTTAAAGTAGTTTTAAAATATAGCTTCATTCTTAGTAAGTACATATTGTTCTGAAAATCTAACGGTTTTGACATTTTCAAACTTCGTTTATTTTATTTATTTATTTATTTATTTTTACTTCTTTCAAATAATTAATTTCTTAGATTTGTATAAGAATTCTTAACGTATATATCAAAGGCGGTTATAGCGTACATTTTCTATGTACATTAATTAAAAAAATACATATTTAAAAATATTAAAATCATTTTATAATTTTGAAGAAAAGAAAGTTTTTGAGTAAGATTTTTACACATTTTAATTATTTTAAATTCTGCTTAAAATCATTTAAATGTAAGTAATTTTCTAATAAAAGTAATTTAATACTAATAGATTGTGTTTTTATACGTTTATTATTTATTTACCTACTTATTTATTTTTTGATTTACAAAATTTATTTTATTCAAAGTCATGATGACATATTATTTAATTGTATCACTTTAAATTTTATTATAAATTGTTTTTATTTATTTATTATATTTGAATTTATTCTAGAACAATGTTACTCCCAACCGAAACTAATTTATCAATTCGCGAAATAAATTAATTAGTTTAGGTTTCAAACAACTTCGCAGCAAAAGAAATATTTTTACATAAATTAAAAATTTATATAAAATCTCAAATTTTTTCCTTCAAACATAAACCTCTCCTTCATAAATTTATAAATTTCAGTCCGTTTTAGAAATTTGTAATTAATAAATTTAAATCATAAAACAAAATAAACTTTTTTTGAATGAAATAAATAAACTTTTTTTGAATGAAATAAATAAATTTGTTTTATAACTATATAGTTAATTCAATTCTAAATCAATCTATAAAAGCGAAAAAGAGCGATTAATTCAGAAACGAATGGGAACCACGCAAAAGACGAGAATCGACTTTTAGTTGTTCGTAAATTCTATATCAAGCTACCACGAATTGATGAATTAGTTCATTAAATCCATATCACGCTACCTGAGCTATATAGCACAGTTTTTCTAGTTCTTTCCGTTCCTCTGTCTGAACTTCACAGCCAATCACACTTGTTTACATCCGGCCCGGACATCGAGCATCGTGGAAAGAATGGCGGTATATTTTAGTAAGTGTATTTTTCTCTTTATTTCTTGCTTTTATTTGCATCTTTGTTAGTTACAGAAATGTTAAAACGTACGCTTGAGTATGAATAGTATTTATATTTTAAGTTATCAAGACATATATTACATTCTTGAATTATTACTGCTTTGCTTGTGCATGCATAGGTTAGGGTAACGATATATAGACTTCATTGCATGAGAAGAAAGTATTTTTAATGTTTTTTTTCCTCGGTTTCTTAATGAAACTTTAATTGAAACGCTTTGTCCAAATGTTTTTTACATAAATTCTCACTAATATCACCGTTATTAACAAATTAATTATTTGTTTAGTTGTATATAATATTTGTAAACTTCGCATTATATATTAAGCGTTAATCTCAAATTCTTTTGTTATTTTTAATTTTATTTTAAAGCATTTAGTTTTAATGATATTTTATTAACTGTTGGTACCCTGAAGTTTCAGTAAAACTAAAATATCATTTTAAAAACAAAGCACTTGATACTTAAAAGTTTGATATTACTACCTAGTTAATAGCGTACATATATTTTGTAGTTGTATAATTTCTAAATCAATTTTTTTTTTCAGAAATGATTTGGAAAACAGCATATTTCATTTTTATTTTAATAGAGGTATGTTTTTCTAGTTCTTGACACATTCAACATGCAAACTATTATAGAATTTTTTTTTTAAAATTCGATAGTTATTTTATCTTTTATAAATCTACATTTAGGGATATTTCAGTGTCAGGATCCATTGCACCAGCTACAACTGCCTAAAAGATTTTAAGCTTACAAAATTTATTTATTATTTAAAAAAGAAAGACTAGTAGAGATTTGCCTGGGATGGCTACAAGTTATACTCTTTAAATTGGTCCTGTTTTTTCATGTTTTTGTTTTAATTTCTCCAGGAGGTGGGCCGACCCGAAAGTGGCAGTGATGTTTTTAAGATGTTTGCAAAATTCCCAGAATTCTGAAAGTTTCAGTTATCTATATCAATAAAACATTTTGCAAAAAACATAGTAGTTTGCAGTCCTGAATTCATTATATTCTTATCTTTGTGCATAAAATTGATACGGTGTATATAAAGTTATTCAGTTTGTTAATAAATTGAATTAGTGAAACCTTTTTGTAAATTTTCATATTGTAGTTACAAATTAATTATAAAATAGAACTGAATGCTTCTTAGATTTTAATGAATATAAAAAGTATATGCAAATTTAAATGTTTCAATATTTTTACTTCTGAGTTCAGCCACTGAATAGTTCAATTTTTAGCTTTACGTACAAATTTTATTTGTTTAAAGCCTTGAATATGCTTTGCATGATAATGAATTTAATTGTTAACCTTTTGACAAAGTTATAAGCTGAACTGTTTAAAAAATTTTGTACTGAAACTAAAATGGTCAAAAGTTACTTCAGATTATCCATACTTAAATTTTTGCATAGAGTCACTCTAAAAAGTTGGTTGGTAATGTGCTTTCATGATGTGGGCGTGTGTGAATTCTTTTGTGTTGTCAACAAGAAGTGGGTAGTATGAGCCTATGATACCTATGTTAGACATTAACTTCCCTTTATTAGAAATCTCTTTCAAATTACAAAAATAATAATTGCAATTTGCAATTGTATTTCTCATACTTAATAGTTATTCTGAAAAATTATTTTACTGTATAAGTTAGACTATATAATTTGGATAATTGTTTATTCTTAATTATAAATAATTTATTTTAATCTTTTATTTATTTACAGTCTGTGTATTACAATAGCTGATCTGTAAATTAACATCATACATTGTTTGAAATTTTAGATAATATTTAACTGTAACTGTATATACTTATTTTGAACCAAAGTAAGGTTTAATTTAATCTTATTAAAATAGTATCAAATTTCTATGGTATTATGTTTCAAGATCTTAATAATAAGATTAAATATTGAGTCTAACTTTTTGTATGTGTTGCGTATGTTACTGTAGACAATGAATTTTTTAAAAAATGTATGATTGAACAGTTCCCCGAATATTCGTAACCTTATTAATATGCATACATATTTTATTTTAATTTTGTAAGAATTGAATATATGAAATCTGTTTTTTTGGCATTCTGGGTCTTTGTCTAAGTTATTTACATCTCTAACAGCTAGTTTCTGAGTTTTTAAAATGCATAAAAGTTTATTAAAAATTGGAGTAAATGTAGTACCCTATTGATATAAATATTATTATTATTAAAAAGAAATAATAAGCATAATGCTTTACCAATTTTAATCAAGTCATATGAGCTGAAAAATCTGCATCCTATTTGTGTCATGGTAGAATTTATCATAATCATATGAAAAATTTAACATAATTAAGCTTTTAGTTAATATAACCTTAATTAACTGTCATTTATAGCATTTTTCATTGTCTATTTATTTATTAATATGATGTGAAAAAAGTTGAAAGCTTTTTAAAATTCTTTGCTATTTTTATTCATTTAATAATTTTTGTTGTCAATTTAATAGTTAGGAAAAAGTATACAAATGTCTAATGGAATTAACACTGCAATCTGAAATATTAACTTAATCAACATTGTAATCTAAAATTTAGCATAAACAGATAAAGCATAATATTAAAAGATAAAGCATACAATGTTAAAAATGAGATTTTTTGAAATTGTTGTTTAGTCTACACATTCTGTTAATTCAAATTTTGTTTATATTAGGAGCTCTAAGTGGAAACATTGTTGCTGGCTCTTATTTGGTGAAGTTAGAAAGATAATTCTAAGAGATAGACATTAAAGAAAAGTCTGAGGGATCCTGCACAACCAAACAACCTCCAAATAGATGGTTAGGTGACGTCGAAGAGACTTGAAAATTGACTGTTAGAAAGTGCATATTTGACACAGCTAAGGCCTGCAAGCGACGGATGTGTTTGTAGAAAATAAAAATGAATCACAGCAAGGGAGAGATATATTTAAACTAAGCGAATCAATAAACTTTTTGAATTTGCACACAAGTGTACTAAAAGTGCTTTTCAGTCGCTTCACGTCATAAGAACTACTAAAATATGACAAAATTGATTTCATTTGATTATAAAAAGATTAATATTTTTTAGGCTGTTATGGTAATGTTTATATCAATTTAGTAATTGTGTAATTCTTATATCTTATTGAAGTCAGAGTTTAAATTATGTCATATTCAATGTTTAAAAGTTTTAATATTGTGTTGTGTGTTTTTATTCAATATATATATATTTATTATTATATTAATTATATCTTGTTGAGTTCACACCAATTATGAGATCAGAAAAGCCTTTGAAAATTTATGCTTTATGAACTTGTGTCGCTATATAAATAATTCGCTCTTGAGATTTAATTTTTGTAGGCGATAACTTTTTTTCCTAATTTAATTTTCAGATATTACGGGATAAGTAAATTATCATAAAAATTAAATACTTCAAATAGAAAATGAGTATAACAAATTGTGCTTTAAGTCAAGGAATCTTAAGAAAAATGTCAATAGAATGACAGAGTAAAATAATTCAAATTTTTTATTTATATTAGTTAATAACTTGTGTCATTTGAGCTTTTATTTGTAGCTATTATTACTACTCTAACCACTATTATGTTTTAATGATTAAAGTTAACTATAATTTAAATATCAAATATATCTAAAATTAAAATGGTTTGTATTTAAATCTATAGTAGCAAGCAAGTACATTGGTCAAGATGTAACATAACTATATAATTATATTTTACAATGTCCGATTTCAAAGTAAACGAACAATGTCAAATTAGATTGATTTTAAATATTTTTAGCGGCATTTCAAACATTATTTGGTATATGTGTTATTTGTATTCCATTCTATTTATCAATTACTTAAATATAAACCAAAGTTAATTGATTTAAATGAAATCATAATTTTATAATTAGATTGTTTAAATTAATATCTATAGATATTATACACTTAACATGGTCTCCTTATTGTGCATGTGAATTTGCATTTGTCAAACATTTCCGTGGCTTAATTTTCAAAATTTATTTTGTCAGTTCGAAAGATATGAAAAAAAAGTTAGAATTAAGATTTTGACTTATTTTAGTCTGGTTTTTGGCTATTCATTACATAATATTTCTAATCCTCAATCAATTTTCATAAAATCTGAAGAATGCATTTACACTTATTTTAATGTTGCTGCAAAACTTTTTTTCTGTAGTATTTTAGAATCAAATATTATGGACAATTATTTCTAATATATTAATTAATTGTTAAAAAAATTTCATTAACTGTGAAGAAGTTTAAAAAATAAAACAGTTTATTTGATTTTTATAAACATAATGCAAGCTATAGCTTTTGACAAAGTGTGAATTGAGGTCAGTGTTTTATTTCCCTGTATAAACCAGGTGACTTTATTTATTTACACAATTGTATTAATGTTTTATTTTCTAATTCAGAGCAGTTTACTAACCTTCCTGTATCAAATTGTAGTACCTCACTATACTTGTGTTAAAAATAAACCATTACACCATCCCAGTATACTGGGTTCCTGTATCATACCGGCTTATGAAACACCGGTCCCGGTATGTTACTGGTTCCGGTATCATACCGGAAAATTTTTTATACCGGCTTATGAAACACCGGTTCCGGTATGTTACTGGTTCCGGTATCATACCGGAAAAATTTTTATACCGGCTTATGAAACACCGGTTCCGGTATGTTACTGGTTCCGGTATCATACCGGAAAAATTTTTATACCGGCTTATGAAACACCGGTTCCGGTATGATACTGGTTCCGGTATCATACTGGAAGAAATTTTATACCGGCTTATGAAACACCGGTTCCGGTATCATACCGGGATCCATTTGATACCGGCTTATGAAACACCGGTTCCGGTATGATACCGGGATCCATTTGATACCGGCTTATGAAACACCGGTTCCGGTATGATACCGGGATCCATTTGATACCGGCTTATGAAACACCGGTTCCGGTATGATACTGGGTCCGGTATAATACCGGATCCAGTATCATACCGGAACCGGTGTTTCATAAGCCGGTATAAATTTTTTTATACCGGGAATTTTTTCCAATAGGGCAGTTACACTGGAGACGTCTTTAATGTAGCATTGTAACGTTTCATCTTTATTGTGGCTGATTAAATTTAAAAAAGAAAAATGTTTTTTTTCTTCTTTCTTATGCAAACGAAAACAAAATGGTATCTCTTTTTTTTTTAGAGAAGGAACATCCAGAACACATCTGAAAAATATTTGTAAATAAAGAGAAAAAAATAGGTATATTCTTATAAGAGTTCAAACCTAATGCCTGAGAAATAGTTTTACTAAATTTAATGGTATAACATGAAAGGCCCATTTAAATTTTAACGTAAAATAAAGAATGCTTACGAAACAAAAAGAAAAAAAAGAACCATTCTTTTTTTGTCGCCATTTTTTAGTGTTACGAAAATGCGTCTTTGGGACTTGCCAAAAACAAAACAAGATGCAATTTTATTTTTTTAGGAGCGAAATATTTTATGGAGTGAAATATAACGAAAATGTACCAAAGTCCATAACATGAAACTTTGTCTTAGTAAACGTCCGTTTTGGAAATGTTATTTCATTTTGAATCTTATTTATTAGAGTTCATTATGGCTATAGAATCAGGTGAGAGAAAAGTTTGTTTTGAATCTATGCTAAACTCTATATCGGCCCATTTTCCACCGAAATCCGATTGACTACTTTGATTTTAAACAAAGTGTTTCATTTTAAGATTTTTTCCAAAAATTTTAAGTGTAGATTGGCGGCACTAAAAATCTGCCAAATCTGTAGCTGTGGTTAATACATAAGTACCGAATTTTTCTTCCATACTTTTCTGAATCATATTACTTCAAATATTAGAATATGCAAGAAGTATACATAAACACATAATTTATTACCATTTAATTTTTCAAAAAAAGTATTTTGACAAAATTTTATCAAAAAATTATAAACTAAAAAACGTAAAATAAAAACGATTTTAAAAATTCCTCATTTTTCAATAAAAACTTTCGAATTTTTTCTTTTTCTTTCTGTTGTATTTAATCAGACGTAAAAAAACCATTTTGTAGAGAACGATCATCAAGTAAGAAAAAAAATTATTTAGAAGCAAATTTTTTATTATAAAAATCATAACACTTACCTGATTTATAAGTCCGGAGAATTCCAAAATGATATGTTCTTTGTTTGAAAACATTATTCTCAAATAATATATACATAGTTTATCCCTTCATTACTTTTAGGTAACATACCACACATCAAAATTTTATAATTGTAAGATCTCGATATGAATTTTAATATGTAGCTTAAAAACAGAATAGCTGAATTCTAGTTGAAATTCTTTCAAAACTAAAAAACACTTACCAAGAAAACGATAAAAAATTTATTTATAATCAGCACAAAAGATACTTTTTCAAATAATTCGGATTATTCTTTACAGAAATATATACAATTCTATGAAGAAGAAGAATATTCTATAACTATTACAGTTCTGTATGGAATTCATTGGAACACATTTATTCATTGGAATGACGAAAGCAATGTTGACTTCATTTTAACTTGTAATGAATTGAAGACAGAAAAATTATTTTACCGCAATACACACATCTGTAACAGCAAGTGATCATGAAATCATGTTATGTTGTTGGTAATAGAAAGGTAAAAATTATTGAGAAGTTGTTCTTCAAATGCTTGGCGTGTTCTGCTTCAATGTTTGGCATGTTCTGATTAGTTTTTTCAAGAAGTTTTACCTTTTCTTTAGGGAAATTTTGCTTCTTTTTTAATGCTAAGAAAATGGCGTCCATCATTGCCAATGGTTATGTGGGAACTAATGCCCGATATTTACAGTCTCTCGCTAGATGGCGTATCGAGTGTTGCGATCGCGAATTTTCTCGTGATAATAACATATCAATAACGTGACAACAAGAGAATGTTATTTAATGTTTATTCTTATATTACGGCTCTAGTTTAAGAAGTCATCAAAAATTAACGCCATTCTATTCCTATTTCTTTCCCATTGCTCATTTACTCTTTCGCAACTGCAAATTGACTCTTGATTTGAATTTTATAAAATAATTCAATTTATAGTAAATTTGTATTTTGATTTAATTTTTGTAAGGCGAAAAATCAATCATAAGAAATCGTCAAGTTTAACCTTTGGCTAGGAATTTTGAAAATTGGCTAATATTTTTGATGTTTGGGCTAATTTTACTGGCTAATAATTTGAAATCCTTAGTGCGGGCCCTGCTAATGGTAGACAGATAATAAGACAGAATCAGAATATCTTTATCTCTTCGTCGAACTAATCACGGTAAATTTTTACAGCAAAGAAAAAAAAAAAAAAACAATGTTAATTTCTTTCTATTAAGAAAACCTCCAAAAAACTGAGTCAGTCCAAATATATTTCACTCAGAAATTTCTTTTTCTCCTGAATTATTTCAGGCAGTTTGCAGCAAGACTAGAGTAGTGCAGACTTAATACAAATATCCTTATTAAAGGTTTATTGTAATTAGTCGAAAGAAATTTAAACACAATCGAGTAATTCAACGCACAATCACTTGAACTATCCTAAAGTCATATATACCGATTTCTATAAGCCTAAAGAATAATAAGCTATCTTTGCATAGACATGTATTTTTTAATTATCTTACGATATATGTATGTTACCGTAAATGACCGAAATCAAGAGAATGTCGACTTTCACCGGTGAATGTTCAAAATATTTGTTATATCCTATTTGATATTAATTTTTTCGTTGATATTTTTATATTTATTCGATATTTTAATATCTGCTGAGGATAGATAAGGAGAAACATCAGTGTTCGGAGTACCGGTTAAATGCATACTGGGCAGTGGCATTTGACCTTAAAAAAACATTGATGTAGGGCATACCGGGCAGTGGCACTTAACTAGACCTAGTATATATTTTAGACAGTTACCAAAGCGACTCTGTGGTTGTCAACATTATTAATAATATATATATCAGATTTAATTAAAATTAAAGAAATAAAACTATTTTGCGTAAAAAAGTATTAGATGAACATAATAGCATATAAAATAAATGAATAGAACTTTACAATTGATATTTGTCTACTATTTTAAACACATTTTAGAGGCGTATACGCAAGTTATAATTTCATGTTACGATATTCACAAAATTACTCATTAAAACATATAAAACTGAACAAATTTTTAAAAAGTCACAATTGTATCCAAATAAATTTATAGGTCTAAAATAAAATTAAAAACTAAAACACTTACTACAGTCATTTTTTTTAATTTTCCTTTTTTTTCTCACTCCATTAATACATCAGATTCACACGTGAATAATTGATAATTCTTTCCAAGACTAGAAGCTTATCACAAAATTATCACCTTCAAGGCGAAAATCTCTGTAACTAGTCAACACTTTAGGACCAGCGATTATAAACAAATAACAGTTTCGATGTTTCTAAATATTTTTAAAAAGAATCTATATCGGTATCTTCATAATAAAGGTCAGACAATTAATGAAGAGAGTTAACTAGGATGTCAAACCAACCCCCAAGGTTAAATTGGTTTAAATTTTTATCGCCAAGCTGGCTAGAAAGCTAATTTGAAAGTGCGCTATTTTCTGAGTTGATTAAGTAAGCAAATAAGACGAAGAGATGATAGAGTGCTCGAGCATAATTCATTTTATCAAGGACGTTTTTTATCTGTCTTGATTACTAAAGGTAGCCACGGTACTTAATGTAAGAGTAGAAGTAGATGTGGAAAAAAAAAATCAAATTGGTATTAAAGATATATGCGTTTGACATATCAAATTATAAGAATAATAATCTCAGTTCATAAGATATTGTCAGAACGAATTGTTATACAAGAAAATTTTTATTCTATATTTTATAACCGCCGTTGAAAGGCGACCTATTTTTTGGTAAATGATTATCAATATGTGCTTTGTTTCTTTACTGCAAGGATATGTTTTTATTTTATAACCGTCATTGAACAGCCGACCCAATTTTTGGGTTTACGACTAACTACTAATGTTCAACTCCGTAGCCTTGTCATTTTGAACCCAATCCAGAAATCAAAGGAACACCTGAATAAAGTATTGGGAGAAATTCGAATTCGCAGAGGACTTTTTCGATGGAATTGCGTTACATGGAGAGGAAAACCTCCTACGGTAAGCCTGACAGCAAAGGGTCTGTAACCTACGATTACCACTGAGAATATTTTAAGTCAGCACTGCAGTCGGTGTGAGATTTCGTATCAACCAGCCATTGCTGGAATTCAAACCCGGATATGTTTGTGTAATACAGTGTCACATTACAAAGGGGCTAAGGGTTATAGTGAAGCGAGACGCATTGTGACAAAGAGCCATGATTTATGGTCTGCCTCCAATAAGACAGTAGCCAAATTATTTCATTATCATTTAAAATTGGAGTTGAACAGCCGACCGAATTCTGAATTTACGACTATCAGTGTTGATACGTTGTCTTATAATTTTGAACCCAACCTAGAAGACAAAAGAGAACTCCTGAATCAAATACTGGGCCAAACTAGCCCTCGCGGAGGCCTTTTTTGGTGAAACTAACCCGCATTTGCATTACAAGGAGGGAAAAACCACAAAAGCTTAGCAGCAAGGGGATTCTAGCTTAATGATTGAGGGTATTTTAAATCAGAACTGTAGTCGGTGCGAGGCGGGAGCAGTGTTTCGTATCGTCCAGGCAATTCAAAATTGGGTCACCTTATTTGGTCAAATGTATAAAATATTAAAAAAAATTTCAAATATTAAAAGAAATATCACATTAATATACAAAATATCAATCTGATACTTTATTTTTTAAAATTCGAAAAGTGCAAATCTTTACAATTTAATATATATATATTTTTCTTTCCAGTGGAAAAATTCATTCGCCAATACTTTCGCTCAAAAACAATTCTATTCGCCAAATTTACGATTTCATCACATTTGGCGAGGTGGCGAATGCTTAGCGCGGACCCTGTATTATAAAAATAAGCTTTGGTTTACCTTTTTTATTTAATCACTTAAAAAAATAGGGAGTATAGTATTTTACCCCTTCTTAATATGCATTAAAAGAGCTTCTATGTGTCACTGAATATACTCGATATATGGAAAAGTAAATAAAAATCCGATTTTGAAATAAACTCTTGCTCATATCTGTTACATATATTGAAATATTTTGCAAAAACAAAGATATTTATCAACCATTTTTATTCCAAAATGAATGCACCGGCACGTTCACATTGAAGCTCGGTGTCAATGCGTAATCATACCTTTGTTTGGTAACAACTCCGCCCAAACTGTTGCGGAATTAATTACACCACCTGTTTTTGCAGTGACGGTATGAATTCCCCTTAATTACCCTCCTCAATTATGCGTTCATCGTATACACCTGTTTGGAAAACAGCCTGCCAGAATTAAGATTCATGATGGATAAAAGACAAGCATTTATTTCATAATATTACAGGACGTCGAAAATTAACAGGATGACAGTGATTAACGGAATATCATTCTCATCAACAGATACATGGTGTAACGTTCAATTTAGTGTGTAATTCTAATTTGATAATTAATTAATGGAATACATAATAATACAGGGAAACGTTAATTAATAAGGAGGTCATGACAGGTTTGTAATCAGATCACAATGAATTCGTCTCCTTTAATAAAAAACACCATTATTATTAAAATACTATTAATATTGAGTGTTAAAAGATGCATTAAATTGTTTCGTAAAAAAGTTTAATGACTTTTTATACATTCCGCAATATTCTGAGTTTTGATGCTCAAAAGAATGCACAAAATATTATAAAAAATGTTTTTAGAAAAATGTTTAAGCATTCCTTATAAAAAGCGTTTCTTTAAAAACTATTATAAGTAAGCAGCGATTCTATCAGAGAGCTAAATCATAGCATACACCAATATTGTAGGTTTTTTTCAGTTAACATACACGGAGAAAAAAAACTACTGAAATTACCTGTCTACATGGTTAAGACATATATGGTAAAAGGAACCATAATTCTGGTAATACCACACATTTAGAAAGAATACAAAACTAAAAAAGTAAATTTAACAGAATAAATGTCTTTTACACCATGGTCTAAGTTATCATGATAAAATTAACACATTTTATCGCTTTTACTAAATTTTAACATTCATTAGAAAACAAGATATTTCATTGTTAAATCAACCAAAGTTATTATCAAAGCCTTTACGTAAAAATTAAAGAGCTCTTTGGTACAACTTAAATGTTACCATCCTCTGGTATAGTTCGTTCACCAGGAGTTGGCACTTGGCTCCATCTCTTTGGACGCAGAGTTCATTTCAGCGTGAACAGACAACCCTTAATGAGTGCCAAACGCAAGCATTCTTTTTCAGTCACTTATTTCGCTTTATCATCTACTATTTCGTTACTCAACCTTGTTAAATATAATTTAAATTTAAAAACTGTTGTTTTCCCAGCAAAATGTCTCGAAAAGGACAAACTATTCACTCAAAAGAGAGAGATATCAGGAAATTTATGAAATAATCTTAAAAAAATGTCTAAAAAATTTTAATTTAAAAAAATTGCAAATGCGAAATAAATATTTCTGTCATACGATCGACAAATAGCAACTTTGTTCAAGATTGTTCACAACCTTCTCCCAAAAAGAGCGAAATAGTATCGTCGGATACCACGTGATGAAGGCGGAGCCAAGTGCCAACTCCTGGTGGACGAACTATAGTTTTGACCGTACTTTTTTTCTCAGTGTATTATTACTTGAAAACGACTGTGTATTATTACTTGTATAGTGTATTATTACTTGAATTTTCAACAGTAAACTACATATGGCATTCACTATCGCATTCATTCAGGATCTCCTTTTACCCATGTTATAATTACTTACATCATGTAAATATATCGCAAAATGTTACATATAAATCTTAACATCAAAAATAATTGTATAATTATTCTTTAAAAACTAAAATTTAAACCAAGAACTATATTTTAAGAGCAAAAGATACATCTGGTACTATGAAAAGAACAGTTTAAAGCAACTCATCAAAAGAAGAAAAAAATAGTAATAGAAGAGTTACATACAATACATTTGATTTTACAAAACCATAATGAATTCGGATTCAATATAATATCCTCGGGTGATTAAAATTAATTCTTATATCTGGTTGAAAGAACTCTTTCAAGGTTAAGAAGCGGTCGTTTCGTGTTTAGTAGAATAAGTTTTCATTAAGAATGTTAATATCGCCAAATAGGCTTCTTTTTTTTTCCTTCCACAAAATGATAATTGAGAGTAAGGTTTGCAATGGAAAAGTAGCCACCTCGATATTCAAAGAGTGAAACGAATTGGTATCATTTACATTAACTTATCCTGTAATGGTGCTTGATTTTAATTTCAAGTTATCACTAGCGGCCCGCAGGACAAATGTGGCCGGCCACTGGGTATTGTATCCCGTAAGAACTTTGGTGAAAATAATTCCTTTTTAAAAATTCATTTTCTTCAAATGAAATTTTAAAACCATACTAAAATTAAATTTAAAACATAAATTTCAGATTAAAGTCTATCAAAAATAAATGTTTCAATGTCCTTTATAACAATCTGACCGAGAGCGAAGAAATTTGGCATACTGATAGAGTTCAAAACGCGGGAAAGGTCTCCGTAAACATTAGAACATTCTACAGCGAACGTTCAAGCGGGATAAGTGAAAAAAAAAAAAAAAAAAACGAATTTTCTCATAGAATTACCATTGCGCATTGTTGCAATTTAAATTGCAGACGATTCATATTTTAGCTAACAATTCTAATTAATAAAAACAATGTTTGACCTAGGTGTTTATATCACGTTTTTAATAATTATTTATCTTTGGCTCTTAATATCAAGCGAGTTTAAGTAAAATCAACGTGAATAGTTTTTTGGGTTAATAGTGGTGTCAGCAAATTAGTATTTTGAAAGCTATTTTAATAAACAAACAATTTTCTGTTTAACAAATCTACGACCATCGTTAAACTATTACCACATGTTTCTTATAAAAGCTGCTTTTTTTTAATATTTTCCGAAATTAAAAGACGTTATTATATTTTAGTTTTAATATAGTTAAGCGAAAAACTATTTATCACTAAACGAGCTTACAAGTTGTAAAAGTTACTTTTATAAATTTTTTTTCGGTTAAAATTTTTTAAGTGGAACATGAACAAATTGTCACAATTTAGTCCTTGAAAAACAAGTTTTCTAATTTCATTAACCACATGAGTGTTAAAGAAAGTACTACACGTAGCTATAGAGTAATTTGTTACCAATAAAATATCTGATTGTGTTATTTTAGTATTAAATATTATTTAAAAATGACAAAAAGAATATGATTTTATAAGCATACGATTTTAACGATTTCAAAATCATTTAATTTTTTTCTCTTCAAAACTATTACTTTCATATAAAATTCTAATATATCAAAATTGCTTTATACTTTATGACAAGATTTATAGCCCCAACTGGATAAATTAAAAATTCGTAGAACATTTGGATATTTTTGAAGCTTTTTAAGTTTTCTAGGCGGAAATTTATACTAAAGGGTATATTTAGAAGCTTTTAATAAATCATATTCATAACGATTTTTATCATAATTCTCAATCTCGTACAGCATCATTCATCATCTAATACGCCACCATGTCGAAGAAAAAACATAGCAGATAAAAAATAGCGCAATATAAATGAAAAAAACGGACAAAAAAAGGTTTGCAAGATGATACCATCAAAACAAAATAAAGAAAAATGGGTGTTAACCTTCCACAAGAAAAGAGAGAACAAACTATAACGATGAAAGAAAGAATAAAAGAATTTTATATAAAGAACATTGGGAAATCTTTCTTTTCGTAATCACCGGTTTCTTTATTGGGGGAGTCGAAGGTAAAGTAGAATTTCGAGGGTGTGGCGCACGGTGCATCATTGCAATTGGATTCATAAAAAAAAAACTGTTTGGTTAACTCCCTTAACCCTAACTCTGCATCAGAGCGAGTTTTCGAACGAGTTAAAAATACCCGATAAAAGTTTGACTAAGTGATTTTTCTTTTAAGTGATTAGTTCCGGAGAATTCATATTACAAGAAAAAAAAAAAAAAGCAAGCAGACGATATAAGATACATACTAAATAGGGGGATATAGATACATAATAGATACATTTATGTATAGATACATTTTCTTACGAGAGAGAAATATTAGCGGGAAAAGACTTAAGTGATAAGTTTTGGAATATATATAAACGATGATCTGATACAAATTAAACGTGGGTCAATATAGACTTTTGTGCAGTGTATAGCAGATAGGGAAAAAAACCTTCATAACTTATGGCCAAACATTCAATCTTAGTGATATAAATGTGGTGATATAAAAGTGATATATTTAATGTACTAAATAATTAGAGCGGATTCTTTTAGGAATTCAATCTTTCTTTAAGGATTTAAGGACACAATCCGGAACAAAACTAAACTAAATCTGAATCATGTACCTTTTTGGTTTTTTCAATCTAGAAAATACATTCCCAACAGTTTAGGCAGGGGAGTAGTCGAACATTGGTTCATCTTAATGTTGATTTCACTTTTTTGTATATTTCGAAATAACTCTAAAATAATTTAAGTCAGGATTTCCGAAACTTTTAAAAGTATTAGCAATATTATGATATTTAAAATAATCTAACGGCACCTCAGCCATGTGATACTTATCTGCGATATCATACTTATTAGGTACAGTGTGCAAAAAAAATAAATAAATAAAAAAAAAAAAAATTAAAAAACGAACTTCGGAACAACAAACTTTGGATCGCTCTCCTGACCAAACTATGGGGACTGTATTTCCTAGATTGCGGCTAACCCCTACATTTTGGGAGTCAGAAATCTGCATCCGCATAATAGAGGTCACGCTTTTGTACATTAAGATTCAGTCCTAAAACGTTAAGCTCCGATCATTAGTTCAAAAGTTATTTAAGATGGTTAGTTTTTTATTTTGCGCACTGTACGTACGTTTGTTTTATAAGAGTATGACAATGAAACAAAAACTATAAACTACACTCCTGATAATATATTTTTTTAAAAATACAAAATAAAAAAAGACCGGAAATATATTTTTAATAGTTACATTTTCTACGTTCTCGTGTAAATATTTTACAATGTAAGTTAACAGGAACCTACAGTATGTGCAAATAATAGTGTGCCATTATTGTATCAAACATTATTTACCTGAACAATTTTAACAAAAAAATAATATATATGCACATCCCCTGAAAAACACCGCCCGCGTAGAAATCCCTATAGGAGGTCCTGACCATCGGCGAGCTAGCCACCCCTAGAAGTGTTTGAGAACATTCTCATTTCGAATATTTGTGTTGATGAAAGCACATAAATGTTCTTGAAGTGTTTATCAAAGGTGCGTCAGCCGTGAGAATTATCACAATTGTTAGAACAAAGACGGAAAGAAAAAAAAGCAGCAATAGAATTTCAATAGTAATGAAATGATGGATTATGATGAATAGTCCTCATGATATTCCGATCGTAAGAAGCTATTGTGAATTAGATTCCATAGAGAATAACCTTTATTTTAAAATAATATATCAAAAATTTCAGGCACAAACATGTTCTGATTTTTTTACAATGTCGTGCATATATTTGACTTACAGTACTTAATACAGTTTACACTCTGCAAAACAAAAAAAGTAAATAAAAAGAGGGGTTGCACTCCTTGTTCTCTGACGCTCTTCAACCAAGAAGATTATATACAATCTTCTGCTCTGCAAACCATGCTTGTTTCGCACCCTACTAAGTTAAGCACATTTGAAATGCGATCTAGCATAAAATCTCAAAAATTTAAATATTGAAAACTAATTGCTCTCTTAAAAATTGATGATTACAAATATCCGAATATCTTTTCATCACAGTGTGTTTGTTAATTATAATTTGAAATTTTTTTTATGGAAAGTCTAAGATAGGACGCACTTTCAAATCTTGGAGGTTGCGCACTTTGTACGCTCCTGTAAAAAATATTAAGTTATTCAAGATGCCTACTTTTGGATGGATAGTTTTTTAGAACTTACACTTGTTCGAAATGCAACTGCTAAAACATTACAAGAAGAAACTGATTCAAATACTATTTTATGATCGATAGCAAGTATTAAAAAAATGCGATAATTACTTTTATCCTTATATCTCTGTATTGGTAACCTTGTATTTTTGAACCCAATCCAGGAGACAAAAGAACTCTGTATCAAATGTTGGGAAAAATTTGCCTTCATGGAGGACTTTTTGATGGAACTAACCCGCATTTGAGTTACATGGAGAGGAAAACCTCCCACGGTTAGCCTAATGACAAAGAGACTCTGATCCATGATCCATCTACCATTAAATATATTTAACATCAGCATTGTGGTCAGTGCGATCTAGGTGCGGAATTTATATCGACCAGCCATAGCTGGGATTCGTACCCGGTTCACCTTATTGGAAGGATACCAAAACATGCACCAAAGTACATTATACTACACAAGTTGTAAAAACTATTATTTGATTAAAATGCTTATTGTTAGAGCTTTCTGAACCGAAATTTTTAAGAAGCAAATATGCGAGTACTCTTTTATGACCAAAAGCAATGTTATTAAATAGACCTAAAAATTAACCACTCGAAACTTGGTAAGTCAACAAAAAAGTGGCGACTTAAATTAAATAAACAACCGGTCCCTTTCTTCCATTGTTTCTTTTTTTCCGAAAATCTTGAAATGATGAAAGTACATCAATGCAGAAAGACTCTGGAAAACAGAATTTTCATTAGAATGTTTGTATTTTAGAATGTTGAATTTTCATTAGAAAATTTTATTCGGGTGTTTTTGCATAAAGTTCCATAATGTCAATATGTTTAACTATTTTTTTTTTTACATATTTATTTAATTTTTATTGTTGAATTAACTTTTTATAGTCGTAGATTATTTCTAATGTGGATTTTTGGTAAAAATATAATTTAAAAGAAATAAAAAAAAAAAAGTTTGCAAAAAGTGACTATTAAATGTAAATCGATGTCGGTCACCGAAGAATAAGTGGCTACTAAGTTATTAGAGTCAACTGGTCTAATATTAAATTTTCAAATCTAATATTAAACTGTTATTCCAAGCGTTGTTTTCAAATTTCTCGATATCACACCTCGGTTGCCTATAGGCAAATATTTTTCGACGAAGAGGCAAGTGCCTCAAGGCTGGTACCTCGCAAAATACAATTACATTAAAGCATTACGCGTTGTTTTTCAGAATAAATCACCGATATAACCAATAGTTTCAAGTAGCCGGGATAGCCTGGTCGGTAGGGCGCTGGGCCCATATCCAAGAGGTCGTGGGTTCGATCCTCGTCGGCCGAAGACTCCCCGTGTAGTAAATGGTGCCTGATGCACGTTAAATCTGTCGAGTCTCAAAGTCCTCCATGTTCCCATAACAAATCAATACCTCCTGGGTACTGATCCAGGAGTTTCCTTGTCTCCTGGATTGGTTCAAAATTACAAGGCTACGGAGTTGCACATTAGTAGTCGTAAACCCATGAAATTGGGTCGGCTGTTCAACGACGGTTATAAAATAAAAATAACAAATAGTTTCAAGTGTTATTTTTTGAACAATAATGAACGTCAATACAACACAGAAATAGCTATACAAGAAATCTATAACTGTTCTATTAAAACAGATATTTGCTGTGGAACGTTTTGTTTCATAAGTACTTTTAAGGTCATCTCTAACCAACGTTTCGAGCTTGCTGCTTCCTATTCAATAATTCCATCAGACACATGTTAATTGAGTCATCTGATATCTGTCAGGCATACCTTTTCCACTCATTATTTACAACATTAAATAATGACTGCCAACACGAGAAAAAGATGTCGTTTTAATGACTCGTTGGGATTGACTATTCATTCGCATAATGGAAATAACGAAGCTGACTGACCGATATCATATTACTGACATCTCGTTTTATAGCGATGACGATCCTTTTGGAAGCATTCGATCCCATCAGCTTTTTTGATGTAACAGGTTGTAATCGGATCCTTATCAGACGATCGAATAATGGAGGCATATGGAAGGGGTGGGCACATTGGAATATTTTATTCGACAAGGACGACATAGGAGTCGGATTATAAAAACAATGTGTATATCCAATAAAAAATTGATATGGGGCAGATATAGTAAAAAAATGTCAAAATGACGCATTTTAGAGTATTGTCAGACAAGAATTCGATAATAATTTAAATTTGAACTTTTAGTAAATGCTACATTAGTGTCAAAGCATTCCTATGCTCTTATTAAGAAGTGAAATGCTTTAAATGTCACGGATAGTGTTGGTTACTCTGAAAATGATTGGTTCGACATTGAATAAGCAAGATGAACCATAATACGATTTAAATTTATTCCAACTTTAATAAGGTATATTGAACCATGCTGCGGGTCAAGATGAATTATATTATTGCGTGTGATACGATAACGTGGTTCAATTGTTGCGAATTTGTTACGAAACTGTAAAATTTAACATTCGGTAATTAGTTCGAGCATTACTTGATATTAAAATTGTAGGAAAGAATACCATACGGCCCGCTCTACAGTCCGTAGGATTGGAATTTGGTATGCTGAACAGGCCATATTATTGTGTCTTACGAAAACGTAGTTCGTCTGTTGTGATATCTTTAATTGTATTGTAACTTAATTTATGCATTAATTTAATTTATTTAATATTTACTTTAATTCTACTGTTTATCTAATTGCCTTTTCTTTACTTAAAGTAGTGAATTAAGATTAAGTACATTCCCGGCTCTATCTTGTTTTTGGAGTTATCTGCTTGAGGTGACGATATAATGCTTCCGGTCAAACTTTGAGAAAAGTTCCAATTAAGGGTTTTGGATGATCTTTGACCAGCAGGGTTTAATGGTCTTCCCTTTTAAAACAGGATAGATTAAAGATATTTAGTTTTGATTGGATCTTAGTTTTTATAACCTAAGATGATAGCTTTTTAACTTATAAGGGGATGGGTTTTTGTAGTATACTATAAAAAAAAGTTTTAAAAAAAAAAGGATTCCTGGAATGTAAGGGAGAATTGGGAAAAGATGAAAAGAGTTAAGTCGGATAATTAAGACAGAGAATTAAGTAAAAAAAAAAAAATTTGGTAATAGAAAGGATAGAGAGGGGTGTGCTTATTTATATAAAAAAAAAGAAAAAGTGAATAAAAGAACCTTACAAGATAATTTTCAAAGATTGGCTCAATATTTGAACAATTGTATATTTTGTGATTTCTTTGCATATTTTAACCTTAAAATTAAAACTTATTTAGTATTTTCGTTTTATTATTTAAAAATTTAAAATAAAAGGTATGTAGTTTAATAATGCGTCTTTTGTTCTACCACTATTCACGACAGGTTGAACGATATTATGGTTATGGTTGTTGCATACCTGAACGATATTATGATTATGGTTGTTGCATACCTGAACGATATTATGATTATGGTTGTTGCATACTTGAACGATATGATGGTTATGGTTGTTGCATACTTGAATGATATTACGGTTATGGTTGTTGCATACTTGAATGATATTAATGTTATGGTTGTTGCATACTTGAATGATATTATGCTTCAATACGGCTAAGAAATTTCTAATAGTGTGGAAAGTGAGTTTTATATCATTTTTTTTCTCAATATGATTAAAACTTTGCATCATTTTTGAATGTGATTAAAATTTTGAGATGATTTTCCAATGGGATTGAGATTTTAATATAATTTTTTAATGTGATAAAAATGTGTTTCGTTTTATTTCTTTTAATGCTTTCTAAAACTTAAAAACTGTTTTTAATAGATAACAAAGTCACAATACAAAAGAAATTTACATTTGTACTTAATATTTTTGCTTTTATTAATAGATAGTATTTCATTTTTACTTTTTAAAAAGGGAATGCAAACGTTATTACTTAAATCTAAATAAATAAAATAAACTTGATTATAATAAAGAATATTCAATGCGAAAAATGTGAAGAAACCTTAATAATTCAAAGGTGTTGCAAATTTATACGAAAAAATCTGAGATACAGAATTTAAAATTTTAGTTAAAATATTTTAGACTAACTTTAAACTGAAAACTTTAAGATTTTTTTTAAGAAATAAAGTCTTAAGATGAATTTTTTGAGAGAAGACTAGTGCAGTTCCAAAATACTATTTACAATTTTGAGGAGAAATGTAAAACAATTCAAAATATGTTAATAGTTTATTTAAAAAATGAAATAACAAATTAGAGAAAATAATATATCTCTAAAATGTTAAAATGCCACATTAAATTAAATCAAATTCATAAAAAAAATAATCATTAACTATTGTACGCTTTAGTTGAACAATAATAAAGGAAACAAAAAAAGACGTCTAATAAAGCAGATAAATAATTACTTTACTTAGCAAATATAAATATTAAATATTCATTTATACAGATTTCTTTTATAATAAGTGCAAAAATATATTTTTGTAAACTCACTTTTCTTTTATCATTTAAAAACCTTGAACTAGTAGAAAATAAAAACAAATAAATGAAGACTTGAAAACAAACTTAATATCTTCATTTGTAAAGCTCATTTTAAAGCATTCATTAAGCGTTGTCCACGATAAGGGAATTTCCTAATTAAGATCATGTAAAGCAATAAATAAACAATTAAAAAATACACTGGAATGCACAAACGAGTCATTGCAATTATCTTTTTTTAATGAAAGAATGTGTGCAGGGACGCCCTCTATTCTTGTAGGTGCACGAAATTCGTGCATGCGTTATCAAGCGTATGATGCCGTACCTTACTCTTATATAAAAGAGCTATGTTTCTTTTTTTTTTCCCACAGAATTATTTATAGTTTTATGACTTTAAATAAATTTTCTAGTTCAACAAAGGATAACTAAACATAACTAGTAAATTTGTATTTCGACGTCATTTAACTCTTACGACTTTAAACAACAGCTCACACGAGGTACAGAATTCCGTTAAAAGTTGCGGATGTTCAGGCAGTCTAATATACTAGCTAAAACAATATTTCGCCAATGTTAGAAGAATCTGTAGCCGCAGTGGATCAGGTGATAGCCTCACTATGAAGTGACCCGGGTTCGAATTCCAGAGACGGCTGGTTAATACGAATTCTGCTCTCGACTGATAACGTTAAGTATCCTCAGTGGTAGACAGATCATGGGTTAGAATCCCAATGCCGTTGGGTTAATCGTGGAAGATTTTAGTGGCTTTACTCTCCATATAACGCAAATGATGGTGAGCTGCATCAAAAAGTTCACAAATTTCATTCTGTACTCCTCGGTGTTTAAATTTTGTATTGATCCTTAAAATAAAATTTGTAATAATTAAAACTATTTTCCGGTTAAATTGCAGGGAGATGAGGGTTTAAACTTTACATATTTACCTAGCCTAGATACCCAACGTACTGTTTTTTCGCGTCGTTTTTTTTCACCGACAAATAACAAAGCTTTTCCTTCAGCAGAAAACATAAACATAAACCTTCAAGGCCTAAAGAAAGTAGATTTTTTTTTTTTTTTGTCTTCTTAATTTTCAATTCTCGCTGCTTCTTTTTGGTGAAAGCAGCTGGTAAAAGAAGGCGTCCTAAGCCAGACTGAGCGAAGAGCCAAAAGCGACTATTTTTGGGTAGGTTTCAGGAACAGTGCCAGAAACCACCGCCGTCTCTTAGAAACAACCATTTTTGAAGATTTTTTATCTCATGTTTTTTCCAAGGATTTTGCTTAATTTAAAAGAAATTAAGAAAAAACTTTTTTCCATTGTTCTTTAAGAACAAACTCGCTGGAACAAAAAAATTAAAATTTTTCTTTACTCTTTTTTAAGATAGCATTTTAACGATATCGCAATAGTGTCTGAATACAGAATAAATCAAAATAATAATTGTATGAACATAAGGTTTAGAAGGTCCATAGTAGTTATTTACATAGAACAATACCTGCAAATTAAATATTAATATTTTGTGACAAGAATATTTTTTAACAGCTTATTATTTTTGCCGGCATATTTAGATTTAAAAAATACAGAAATATTGATTTTTGTCATTTTTTGAAGAAAAAAAGCAAGTATATATTGTTTGTTAGATTTAATTTTTTTATAAATATAATTTTATAAATTTAATCTGATGATTCCTAATTACAATAAAGTCTTAACTTTTCTCACAATTATCTTTTATTTATAAAACTTAGGTTGGAAATTTTAATACAATTGCAGTCTAATTATAGGGACAAAATATCTTTAATTAAAAAATAATAAACATACCTGAAAACAAATAATAATAAATAAAGCTTTGAAAGCAAGTATTTAAAGCCATATCTTTCACATAAAACATTTCATTAATTTATCGCTTGCATTTTCGAGAAACAAGGCTAGTAAAAATCAGACGATTCCGACAACGCGAATGCAATTTTCCCTCCAAAAAAAGAAATACATGCAAATAGATTTACTTTCCCATTCTTCATTTGCAACGTGAAGTATCTGTCAAAATTAATCACGCCTTTCCCTCTACACCTGCCCTAATTGGCTTAGAATTATATAAAACGATGCAGGAACAGTTAAACTAATGTTGACTATTTAGTAGGGGAGAAAAAAGAGCAGTATACAATTCCAGGAAGTATTCAGTGAAAACGATTTGCATTAATATGAATTTCTGACGTTTGTGATCGTTTGGTTCAATTGCTGCTAATCTGAGTTCTGAATAGCATTTCATTTCGGAACGCAAGTCGAATTTCATGCAATTGAAAAGGGCTTTTAAGATTGAAGTAGATTAAAAGAAATGAAGCATGAAGAATAAAAATAAAATTGTGTCGGAAATTTGAGTTTTTTTATAATTTCACTTAAAAGATTTATTGTTTTTGCCCGTAAAAACATGAAGACAAAATATAAGACAAATAAATGTTTTTTCTTCAATAATAGAATAAAAAATTAAATAAATTAAAAAACAAACAAGGTACGTACACAGATTAATAATTACGTGTATTAAATATATTTATTAACAGTTACGCAAAATTACAAAAATAACAAATTACCCGTACTGTTAAAAAAAAATTAAACAATCGTTCAAGTTAAATAATAAAGAATGAAAATTAATAATGATCTAATCAAAACTTATATTTTCCTGGCATATTTCAAAATTGTTGGCAACTCTCAAAGTTTTGGTTGTAATTACATTTATATTACAAATATACTAGATGAATATTACATTAATTTCACCGAAGCCATTTTGGGTGTTTAACTTAACGTAAAAAAATATTTTTTTCGATGCAAAAACTATAAGACTTAGAAACTTGAAATGATGAGGTTGTGTAGAAGAATGTAGTACAGGGAGTGCAATAGAATAAAAAAATGTAACATTCGATTATTAGTTCGAGCTGTTAAACTTGTAGGGAAAAAAATACCATATGGGTATTAGCTGTCGAACAACTATTGAAGGAAAAAAAGATACCATATAGACCGCTCTAGAGTCCGCAGAAGTGCAACTACTGAGTTGAAATTTGATATGCTAAACACAACATATTTGTTTATTATAAACTTTTTTTTTAATTCCAATTAGTTTGAAAGTTATTGAAATTTTAAGCACTTTTCTTCTATTTTTTACATTTTGTGTTTTGCTGCACAAAATCTAGATTACTTCGAAACTTGAAATTATGAGGGTGTATCGAAAAAAGTACCGGGAGTACAGCAGACTATAAAATAAAAAAAAAATTATAATTCAACGATTTTTTTGAAAATTATTAGCTGTTAAACTTGTGGCGAAATAATAATAACAAGTTTTGTTGATCTGTAGCCCGCTAAAATGCCATTACGGAGTTAAAAATTTGAGGTGGTAAAAGAGCAATTTTTATTTGTGAACTTAACGCGAATTTGTTTTCACATTCCAATTTAATCGAAACCTATTACAAATTTAAATGCTTTTCGTGATTTCTTCTAACTTTTTTTAAATATTGACAATTTATCATCAATGTAGTATGAAATTTATTTTTCCGTTACGAGATCTTTATTTTATAAGCTCGCGCTCGAGTATATGTTTATCAAAAATAGCAAAAATTAAAAAAAGAGAGAGAGATTACATCCTGTCGTTCATAAATCTTAACGTTTATAATAAAATTTTAAAAAAATAATAATAATAATAATAAAAAAAAAAACTTAATACAGAGCGATGAAAACTGTTCCCTGCTTAAATTGTTTTGAATCTCGTCAGCGAATAAAATTCTTTCTCATTTATTTATTCTTTTTGACTCACACAGACTGTATTCCTCTGGTTTTTTTTTCAATATTGATAATTAATTTTCAAATGAAGGTAATCGTCTATTTCGATACGATTAATATATTAACAAAATATTCTTTCATAAAGGTATAATAATTACACATTTTGAAAATAAAATGTTCTGTATTTTTGTGGAAAATATTGACGTTTTAGGAAATGAAGTTTTGGGAAAAAACAATGATAAATGAGAAGCAATTCTGGGGTTAGGTGAGCAGGGGACGTAGCCTACAAGTTGTTGAAAGAAAACGAATAATTATTTAATTAAAATGTCATGGAAATTAAAACTTACAAGATAAGTACGCATCTGTAAAACTCTTATTAAAACAAAATTAGGCTTAAATTAAAGAGCCTGGTTGTAAATCTCAGAAAAGGTACAAATTAGCCTACAGATCTGCCCCTGGGGCAAATATGCCCCATTAAAGGTTGACACGAATAAAGCACGTAAAAATTAATAACTATTTTCACAATTCGAATTTCACCAGGCTTTATAATATAGTAATGAAAAGATCGAAATATTATTTAATAAACACGTGGAAATCCGACACTATAGCCTTCCAAAGCACCATTGAAAAGTCACTTGGATTAAATATAAAATAATGGACACAAAGAACTACAAAAGTGATAACTAAAATTAGAAATTCAAAATTTCTTCGTATTAAAAATATTGGGATTTTTCAAACTATATAAATTCGTAGACAGCCGAAAAGAGCGATCGAAAAAATACATTGATTTAGAGTTAGCGCTTCCAAAGCTTGAATCCAAACAATATCCGAATTGTTTATTTTATTTTACAAAAAAAATTTTAAAAAAATTACTCCACGGCCCGCACATTAAGAGCTTTCCAGCTGCAGGTTGCGCACCCCTATCCTATAGTGAATTATTTCTGAATCATGCGATCTCAAACCTGATGCGCCCCCCTGAAACGCAGCGGTTGCGGCGGTGTTATTTACGCCACTGGTTTTCTGAAAGGTAAATTACATCGAAACAAGAATTATCCATAATGGTTGTGAAACATTAAAACAAATTATTTTAATCTACTAATTCAACAAAAATATCGGCTCCTCGTAACTTTTTCTAGCTATCAATAAATTGAATTGTCTTTTTTTGACAGTCATGCAAAGTAGCAGAGGAAGTCAATCTGAATGGTATCTCCTACTTTTTAACATCAGCTGGATTCGCGAAACAAGCTCATTTCCTCTTTTCATTTGTTTTGGGAAAAAGCCAGGAGAATAAATATCCCTTGTGTTGTGTTTCCCCTAACAAGGAGATCATTACATGCATATAAGTTTTTCTTATAATAATTTAAGGCTGCTAAGGAGACTGTAAAAAAAAATATTAAAATTTCGAAATCTGTTTCTGCTTAGTCGAATTTAATTATTAATTTATTTTGTTTAATGTGGTCTGGGGTATAAAAATCTCAAAACTCGGGAGCTTCTTTATTGCTAAAAAAGGATGAAAATAACACTATCTTTCGGACAGGGAAAAAAATATGACCATACCTTATTTCGAGCGGTTTTACATTATGTCATTTATAGACGTAAACTAAAACAAAGTAAGTAATAAATATTACGTTTAAATGACTTAATTATATCATTTAGACATAAAAACTATACATATCCATTAAAAAAAATAGAAAATATTTGTGAAATTTTTTTTGCATACTTTATGGTACAATAGTATTAAATTTAAGCAAAACAAAACAGGCATTTTTAAAAATTTTTTTTTTAATATGTGCTCTAGATATCCTTAAATGAAGCTAATTTCAATGAGCCCAGAGTGCAACATTGGAGTAAGTTTTTAAATATAAAAAAATTAGACCATAAGCGCTTTTCATTTTCACAAAATTTATTAACGTTTTGCTCCATTTTAAAAATAATCGTAGACAGCGCTGGCTTTGGACAGGCTAAACTTTACCTAGCAGCCATGAGTAACAGTTGCTACTCACAACAATTTTATAAAAGTAGTACATTATTCGCTAAAAAGTATCATTTCATATAACGACGGAGCCTTCGAAAAACAGCCTTTATAACGCATGATGAACACTGTAACTAGTAATAAGCTATAGATAAGTTATAAAGAAGTTATTGAGTAACTAGTAATAAGCTATAGATAAGTTATAAAGAAGTTATTGAGAAGTTATAAAGAAGTTATAGAGATGTTATAAAAAGAAAATAAGTCGCGAAATGATAAATTTAAATACACTGAATGAATTACACCAACCATTCATTAATAGCATAGTTCCAAAACCGTAAAATAAAGAAACTTAACTAAACATTGGCATTTGAGTTTTTCGTTAGGTAATGGGCATTGGGGTTAGGTTGTAGTTGAGTTGTATCAAATGAACCGTGGAATGTGGTTTAATTAGTTTATCTCATCTATCGTAAGAGATGGAAAATACTATACTTTTTTCGTGTTAAGAAGCTTTAGGGTATTGCCATCTATGCGTGAATAAGAGTATCGTATTCTAATGCATATTCCAGGATCCCAAATTGGGGCGTGCAGGACACTGGAAACTCTTTATGTGTTGAACAGAGTGGAGGAAATATTATGATATCAACGTTGGGAATCGAACCCCTGTTCATGAGATTGACAGATTAGTTTGAATATGTTAAGGTAACAGTGTACCAAATATAACTTGTATAATTGCCAAAATGTCAAAGGAAAAAAAGGGATAAGCAAGGTAACCAATTCATCACAGAAATTGATTGTATGAATTGATAATATTAAAAAATACTTATAATTAAAAATCTTAAAATAATGACAGAATTAAAATAAATCAATTGAATGCCTTAAGATTTATAAATCAACAATGAAAACAAAACTAAGGAAAAATTAAATGAATTCCTAAAAATTTTCCATTTCAAGAAAGAAATTTTTTAAACGAACTTTATTCTTATTAACTAACAAGCGCTGTTCTAATAAATTAAACTTGGTAAGTTAGTTTGCAAGAATGATCGAATTAAAATGAATTCATAAAGATTTTCTAACGATTCTAACTTCATTTCCATAAATTAATAAAATTGTACTGAATCAAAAAATTTTTTTAATAAATTCCTAAATATTTTCTAATAATTAAAATCTGTAGAAAAAACTTCAAAACAAAACAAATGACTAGTAATTAATTTGAAATAGTTTTAAATAAAATCCCGTTCAGTTTTTATTTTTTATTATTATTATAAGCCCATTTAAAAGAGAGTAGCAAATAAAAAGTTTATTAAATTCCTTATTATTTAAACGTATTTTATTTTTTATATAATTTGGAAGATTTCAAAATTTTATGTAATTAAAGAGGCATAATAAGCAGATATCTTTGGCCACTGGCTATTCCTTAAAAAAGAAAAAAAAAATTTCGTTATGTTTAGCTGAAACTACTTATTATATTTTGAAATTATTTAGTTTAAATCTAATATACTGAGAAAATAATAAACATTCTTCCTGTATAACGTTAATATATTAACGGATTTCAAATTAAATGATAAATATCTTAAAATTATAACAACTAATTACAGACATTAGAATTTAACTCAAAGCAAGCAACAGTAAATGTTATATTGCTGCCATCTTTTTGTATAAAAACGTATCTCGAAGTTAGATTAAATATATTTTTTAAAGGATTAATTGTGTTTATTTCTAATAAATAAACATACACTAATAGGATATTTTCAATACAGGAGAAAAGTAATTTGCATTTATAACATATTTTTGCGTAATTTATTAAAAGTTAAATTTAAGGTTTTCTATTATTATCAAAAGCGATCTAATATACCCTATTCCACAAAGAATGAACACAATTTGCGAGATTTTAGAGATTTTAATGATAAGCATTAGAAATAAGCATTATAAATAAGATTCGAATAAAATGATGACAATGATGATGATGATGAACGTAAATAAAATGCAAATATAAAGACAGAGCATAATTCTCTTTTGGGAATAATTCTAGTAAAAACAACGACGTTTGTTTGGTTTAAAAATTGAATGCTCAAACTAAATTTGCATTAATTTTTATTTTTATTAAAATTACTAGCTTCTGAACCCGGCTTTGACGTGATGTTTTTTTTCTGTTGAATCATCAATATAAACAGAATAAAACTCTCGAAAATAAGTACTTATACAACAATTTTATAATTGTTTTTGATGTGGTTATAGATCCTCTCTGTTATAGCTTCCAGATAAAATCGCACTTAATATATTCAAAAATTTAAAAAAATAAAAAATAAAATCCATTTATTTTGTTGCCTTTGTATTCTTAGGTTTATAAAATTACGTTTTAAAATGACAAAAAGAAGTAGCTTGACATAGCTTGCATAATATTAATACTGGACGTCAATTTAAGGTCCTCAAATGTCACGAAAATACATAATTGAACTAAACTATAAGAACATTATTTTCCGATTTAAAAAAAGCATAATTTATAGGGTGCTATAATCAATATCCAAGAATCTTCTGATTTTAAATGCAAGCCGTTTAAAATTCGTTATGAGTACTAACTTATTTTGAAAAGCATAGTCTATTTTGCAATTAAAATATGCTTAAAAAGTTTCTCAAAAATTCATTTTTTTAAATTATACTTGCGATTTTTTTAGAAATAATAAATAGTCTAAATATTATTTTTAATTATTTGTAATGGAGCAAAATTTTGAGGCTTTTGAAAATTTTCTTTTTAACTAAAACTATACACCCTCGATTTGAAACAACTGAAAAGATTAGAGTGAACATAAATGTATTTCATTTTTTTATATCTACTAGCAGGAAAGATTACATTAATAATGAATCTCTGAAAAATCTCAAAGATTCAAAATTTTTTAAATTATACTTGAGTATTTGTCAAGTAATTCAAAAATTCTCTTCTATTTTTTTTTTTAAAGCAAAAATTTTTCTTTGTGGTTTGTATAAAGAAAATGTATAAAATTCTTTTCGAATTTTTCAACCTTCTTCTAACTTAAAGAACACAAAAAAAGGAAGAAAAAAAATCAGACTATCTAAATATCTGTTCATAAATTAGCGTTAAAATTTTGTTACCATAAACCTGTTTCGAAAAATCAATAATTTTCAAAAAACAATGATAACAACCTTCAGGACAAAGATATTGCTAAGCTTTTAAATATTAAAAATTTTGAATTTTTTTTTTATCACATACCATTCATATTATAGAGATAAAATGTTTAAATTTTAAATATAATTCTATTGGACATTATATTATGTCATAGTTATTAGCGTAGTTTACTATTGCAATCCTATATGACATGCATCAACACTTAGTTTTCATTAAACGCGACCTACAGAATACTAAAAACTAAAATACCAGAAATCCATAAATAAATAAATGAAAAGAAAAAATTCTTAATTCTATTTGGCTTTTCTGAAAAATTAATATATATCATTCTTTATTTGTGTAAATCTAATGCGGCCTTCAAAATCTAGTAAATAAATCAAAATAGAACAAGCAGAAAAGGGAAGAAAAAAAGAAGAAATTCATAATTCTATTTTGGCTTTTTGGAAAAATAATCCCCATCGCTATTGATTTTCCTTTTTCTTTCCTTTCTTTGCCTGAAATAACTGCTTTTTAAAAAAGAAATATTTTAATCGCATCCCACAATACATTGTGACCTACAGAATCTCAAAGACTGAAATGATCGAAAAAAAATTGCTCGTATTTTGGCTCCTTAAAAATATAGCAAATATAGCTCCATAAAGCATTTTTTGTTTCTTTGTGTGAAATAACTGTATTTAGTACGGAAATATTTTGCACAGGGTCCCACAACACATTATTTACATCTAATACAGCGTACAGTATCCAAGACAGGGGAATAAAAAAAAAAAATTCTTTTTTTTGGGGGGGGGGGATTTGCTTTTGCATGAAGCAAAAATCAGAACTTGAGAAAGAAAATATCAATATTTCTTCAAATGGACATAAATTATTTCGATAAAAAGTCGGAAAAAAACTAAAAATATAGCAGTTAGGCGACTTTTAGATATCTAAATTTATTGTACCTAAAGTTCCTCCCCGATCATCCGGCTGGGTACACTTTGGACCACGTGTTATCGCTTTGTCAGTCGCCGTAACAAATAGTCCGTATTTTAGAGATGAATGTATTCCATAACTCAAACAGCCTTTACTGAGCTGCACAAAACTGAGACAGCATTTTCTAGGCCATCCATAAAAGGTCGACAAGGGCCCTCCTGCCAGACGAAAAATAAATGAAGAAAATACAGGAATGGATTCCAATCATCCATATGCTTACAGGTGTCGACACATTACGATGACATTGAGCTCAACATCCATTGTTCTCGTTCACTAAAAAAGATGTCGTCCGTTGAGGTTTCATGTCGCAAGCGACATGCTGCGAATACCATGGATATAAAATAATAATGAATGATCCATACTTAACCATGTTGTCAGTATGGAAGAAACGTCCAAATGTCATACGTCATCGTGTCGGCAACCCAGTTGGGAGTTGAAATAATACATCCCAGTCATATAAGCACGTACTGAGCAGTGGTCGGATAAACTACATTGTTTTTGAAGATCACTACAACTACTTTGTTACAAATGTAGTTAACTAAAAACTACTTTTTCATAAATGTAGTGACGACAAACTACTTTCGAAATGTATCGACTCATTCCTTACTTCAAGAAACCGAACTTGCTGGAGGAATTAATTTACACCTGTGTAATTTACACTGCTGGAGAAATTAATTTACATGTTATGTTCAAAATGGTTTTGAATAAAAAAATTGGCTAAAGTCAAACATGAAGAATTATTAAGAAATATTTATTCATGTTTACACGAGCCAATTTGTTTTTCTAAAACATATTTTTTTTCTCCGAAATTATTCATTTGATCTTCAACTTCTTATGCCCTTCTCGACATCGAATATTTAATATAAGAAATGCTAGGAAATTATCCAATTTCGTGAAGTGTTTAATGCTCTTATTTCCTCTAAGAAATTAAGTACAACGAAAATATGTTTCCTTTCTTTCCCTTGCAGCCAAATAACTTGGATCCATATTGAACCAATATCCACCATTATTGGCTCAATAAGGGTGTAAAGAGCCGTTATTTTCTGATATTGGCCATCTATAGAACAGTCCTTTTTACTCAATATTTTACAGCCCTTTTACAACCAATATTGGCTTTATATAAAGTTGTCAAATTCATCCTATATTTTATAATCATTAATCAACCAATATAAGCCCTATTTTGGTTGTACATAGGCCGATATTGGCCTTATATAGGAATAATTTAAAAAAACCTAGACATCCTAATATTGGTCTCTCGGTGCATATTCATATAGAAGCCATATTGAGCCCGACTGTGGCCAAGGTAAAATTGATGCTAGGGTTTCAATGTTCTTTCGCATTTGACGATCGCATTTCGGTGTAAAAGATAGAGACATCCTAATGGAAAAATCAAAGGATTAAAATTCTTTGTTTAAAATTAGGTATTTAAAATACTAGTTGAAATTAAGTTAGTAAATCAATTTCTGAAAGAATCTAGTTCTTGAGATTTTAAAACGAATTTACTGACCAATTCAGTTCAGAAATGATGGGATTTTTAAATATTAGTTCTTGCAACTATTAAATAAATTTAAGATGCATCAATGACATTCAGATTAAATTCCAAAACCTTTAAGTTAGTTTTTGAAACTGTAAAATAAGATTTAATGTTTTTTTTAAATATAAAATATTTTAATTTTAAATTTCATGTTAAATTGCTTAACTGGGCAAAACTAGATTTCGAAAAAAAAAAGAAAAAGAAAATGCTTAGGTAAGTTTTTGCTTATGAAACGAATTTAACTTTTAATTATATTGGTTAAAAATATTTCTAAAATTTTAAAAAATTTTAAACTAATTAAAATTTTAAAAGAATTAAATATAAAATTAAACTTCGTTGATATAAAAATTAATAAAAAACAGATAAAAAATAAATAAAATAAATGATGTAAAGAAAGATACATCTAAGTGGTACATTGAAAAATGACTTATTAAAAGTTTGGATTAACTAAAATGTTTTTTTAAAGAATTTAACTTGATATCAAGAAAATATTTAAATTAGTTTTTAATTGTAAAAAAAAATTAAAACTTTATTTAAGTAGTAAAACACGTTTTTGAAATCATAAATTTAATTTCGGTTCTAATTAGGGTTCGAAAAGAAATAAACTTGAAATTGAATAATGATCTAATATAAACTACAAAAAAATGTGCTTTTATAAATAAAAATATGCATTCAAATGTTAATTAAAGTGTCCCTGAAATTTCAAAATTAAGTTTCCGTCTATTTAAAAAGAAAAGAAAGTTATTTCTAGCTAAAAGGGGTTAAAAATTTTCATGAGAAACTAGTGGTTGTTGCAAGAGTAAATAACTTAAATAGACACACGGTTTTTGAACCATTTTATTATTTTTTTTATCCAGTTTTTAAACTAAACTCTTTATCTTTTTAGAAACCAACCATTCTTCAGCTTTTTTTGACAGGTAAAAACTGTTCTTTTTTCTGTGTTATTATCAGTATTTAAAAAAATTAAAACTTTTTTTAATTACCGGGAATGAACACTAAATTAAGTTTATTTCAAAATATTTTTCGGAAATATCATATCCATTATTTTGAGATTTAACTTCAAAATTTGAGATTTAACTGGAAAATAAAATGAAATAAAACCGCTACAGAATGTTTTATTGTAATTGTAAAATTAGCTCAGGGTTGAAACTTAAAACTTGCACGATTCTCAAAAACAAGCCAGAAATTAATGACCAGTGCGGCGATTCGTTTACTCATTGTAGCAAACGAACATAGGTGTCCCTTTTATAAATTTTTTTGTCGCTTTAATAATAAGCAAAAAAATATATTTTGGTACTTCTTAATTATAAACAGTTTAACGGTGACTAAAAAAATATGTTAGATTATCGGAATTATATTTGTACTAAAATATGAAATCCAAAAAAAAAAAAAAGTAGTTCGAATTTTTTTTTTCATTTCTATTTAAAACTTTTTCAATAATTGATTTTATAAAGTAAAAAAGTTTCAATGATGAATAACTGTTTCTCTTAAATCTAAGTAACTACAAACAATTGCAAATTGGAAAAATCATTGTTTGTAAATGAGCCTAGTTTGGAAGATTTCAACGCAGAAAAATATTAGTGTTTCATGCTGTATTTCATAACCATGAATTATTAAAATGCTAAATATAATATTTTTTACTTATTACCTAATAATATGTTTAACAAATATTCTGCGTCAAGAATTAAAGCTAGAATTTTATAACCTAAAATCTAAAGATTCAAATAACACTTTTTATAAGCTGTTTATTTGAATCTATTGTCAAGTAAATATATAAGTGCTAATTTGAAACCATCCATTTAAAAAAAAAATAAAAAATCTATTAGTTAACATTCTATCAATAATCATTTAAAACTTCAAGATATCAATTGACATTACATATTATAATCTAAATCAATAAGATATAATTTGTATCTACATATTGTAATTAATAAGTTATCATTTGAATCTACATATTATAATTTAATAAATTATCATTTGAATCTACATATTATAATTTAATAAATTATCATTAGAATTTATTCATTATAAGTTACACTTACAAGTCAGATGCATCCTTTAACCAGGCATAAAAAAAAACTCAGATTTCAGGTGTGAGCAATCAACTCCACGTGCACTTCAACACAATTCACCAGATGTTGCCCCTTCCCTCAACCCTCTCAAGGGAAGGGAAAAGAAAAAAAAAACTGTTAAAACCGAAACTGTAACAACTACTACAGACAGGGGTCGGCGGACACACAAGTTGCTTGCTTTCACTTCTCCCAGAATCTTTTACCTAGGCAGCCAACGGTTGCAGTTTAACTCTCGCTCTTCCTTTCCCCTGGAATTAGATGCTAAAAATAAATTCTGTCTCCTGTTCCACTGGGGAAGAGGTAGACGAGATGATAACTTACATATTTTTTCTTTTTAATGTATTAAGAAAGGGTGTTAGATGTCACGTGTTGGCCACGCGACCGGATAAGAAAAGGGGATTTTAGCTTAAGACACATACCCCTCTTTGCGGTATGTTTTAAAAAACTTTTTTTTCTTTATGAATGTTTTAAATGTGCCGTGTCTTCCGCTGGAGGCGGATGTTTAATTATTTGTTGTTGAACTCGTTTTGAAAGTAACGGTGCGAAATCCTAGGGGGAAAACCATAGACACTGTCAGACTATAGACACCAGTAAATCTCTTACGGTTTAAAACACGCATTTTTCTTTCTCCATTTACGTTTATTTATCTTTTTTACCGATTGAACTTTTTTTCTTTTCTTTGAGCCTAATTCTTGTTTTAAATCTGATTTCACATTTACTATTTACTTTAATCTAGATTTCTTAAGTTTAAGAAAGGTATATCAATCAAGATTAAAAGTAATTTTCTTTTTCTCTTCCTTTTGTCTCGCTATTCCTTTAATTCCTCTTTTTTTTTTTTTTTTTTTTTTTTTTTTTTTTTACAGGAAGACTTTCTCAAACTTCAAACTTGTTGTATCTGTTTTTTTTTCTTTTTTTTTTCCAATTTGAAAAGATATTTTAAGCTCTTATTTGTATTTACAAGGTAAGTGAAAAAAAAAAAAAAAATCCCACAACCCCCATAAAAGATGCATACAACCAGCAACATAACTTGTTCTATCAGAGTATAGTATTTTTAAAACACTTGAAAGTATTATTTAAGCCCATTTTCACTCTGATTGAGAAATATGTTAATAAAATAAATAATTAATCACCGATCCGGCATTTAAATAAACTGCCATTTTAAATAAACAGTAGAAGAGTAAACAAGTCCGTTACAATTTTATTTGATAAAAAGCTTCGACAGATTACCAACCAATTAGTCAAATGAATGACAGTTCTAAGGAATGTATGGTAATTTCATGATAATATCATAGAGCATGGCAAAAAAATCCTTTATTTGGTAATTTTTTATTTTTTTCAATTTTGTATTTTCATTTAATGTGGTGATAAAAACTATAATTTTGAAAACCAAAATTTCAGATAAGCTGTTGCCATATGAATGGAAAAATTACCAAATGAATGGTTTAAATATCGTTAATTTTAATTTTATTACCAGAATTTATGTTTTTTTTTTTTCTTCTTGTACAAGAAATGTTATTACCAAACAAGCTCTGTGTTTTTACGAAAATTTTTTCTCTGTGTAGAAATTGGAACATAGGTAATGATATCGTAGAGGTTCTGAGAATTATATTGTTTGGCATTAAATGAGGTGTAGAAAATAACGTTCAGTGAATAGTTAAGAAAGAAAAGGCAATTATGTTAATGATATAGTTTAAAATCGTAAAGTGACGGGTAGGTAGGCTCCTTGATAAATCGTAGAGTTAGAAGAAGATATCCACATAATGATATCGAAAGGGTAGAAGAGAAAATTCACAGAATGATATCGAAAGGGTAGAAGAGTAGATTCACAGAATGATATCGAATGGGTAGAAGAGAAGATTCACAGAATGATATCGAATGGGTAGAAGAGAAGAATGATATCGAATGGGTAGAAGAGAAGATTCACAGAATGATATCGAATGGGTAGAAGAGATTAGCAGAATGATATCGAAAGGGTAGAAGAGAAGATTCACAACATGATATCGTAGGGGTAGCGTAGGATGTTTATTAGATATTGTAGTAGAAGGAAACCGTTATCAAAACAAAAATCGTTGCAGTTGCCAAAAAGTTACATCCATGTCGTTTTGAGAAATAAGAACTAACTTCTTTTTCTAAACTTAAATTAAGAACTATGAAATGCGATTAACAATACAATGCATACAAAAGAAACGATTCTTATGTTTGGTTTTCTACTTAACTTTGAAACATCATGCTTCTTCGACATTCATAAAAAAGAAAAAAAGATTTATGATAGTTCAAGAAAAAGATATCCTTAAAATCAGTTAAATGGTGATCAAATAGAGCTTTTCTTAAGAGCAGAAGATTTCATTTTTCATGCACTTCTATGTTCTTTTTTAGAAACAGCCTTCACGGAGTGCTTCATGTTGGGTGGAAGTCATCGTCTGAACTTCTTCTTCAACAGGTGTCACCGCATTGAAAACTTCCACACCACACTTCGTTTCTTTTGTTCCAAATGTACACTTTAAATGGATGGTAGATTAAAAAGAGGAAGCAGAAAAAAAAGCTCTAGTGACAGTACAATCAGGGAAAAAGGTGTATTTTAGTTCTCGCTCCAGAACAGCGACAAATAAAACAAAGTCGTCAAACAAAATATAAATGATGATCCTGCCTTCCGAATTTTTTCCTTCCTTTATTATTTTTCTTTCGTTGGAATCACTCATTGGGCGTATACGAGACACAGTGGCAGTGTCTGTGTTTTTTTGCAAGAGATATGATATTTCAAAGACAGGGTGACAACCATGACTGGCAAGAATACAAAATCAACGAAAAAGTTCGAGTGAACCTGGTATTCTAAAATTGGAACTAAAATCATGAACTTGATCATAGAACCAGTGTAACTTAACCTAAATCTACTAAAAAAGAGCTGTAAATTAATTGAAATAGCTGTATTAAAATCACTGCACTAACACAGAATAGGTAATATAGCAGAATATAGCTCTTGATAATCCCAAAATCGTTCTAGCTCTCATCTTTATTCAGAGATGTTCTATATTGATCTAGCTAATTCCTACCTGGCCAACCGAATACTTTATGATGAAATTCTAGAATTTAGATTATAGAACTATTTTGCATGTCCTATTTTGCATGCGCCTATTTTGCATGTCAAAAACTTTTCTACACCCCCTTGCAAAAAAAAAAAAAAAAAAAAAAAAAAAAAAAAAAAAAAAAACATTAATAATTATAAATAATATTTTTTTAGTTTTCTTCTGAGAATTTTAATATTCTTCTTATGATACTCTTTTATAGCTACTATATTGAAAACAATGCCTTTGATACCCTTTTCTACGGCTATTGAAAGCTTTTGACCTTTGATACCCTTAGCTATTATATTGAAAACAAGGCCTTTGATGTCCAAATGTCGATACTAAAATCGTTCTGTTAAACATTTAAATTAAAAATAGCAAATTTCACGTCAATAATTGAAAATTTAAAGCTTGATAATACGTGAATATATAATAAAAAGAAAAACATTTTCAGTTTAGTTAAAATTATGCGTAAGAATGTCCTTCGTTGAGAATATTAAAATATCTAATTTGTAGCTCACTAATTCGTCAGTCTGGAAGAACAAGTGCTGCTATCAATTGATAATCTTAATTTTTGTCTTTCTTTTTCCTTGCTTCTTTTTTTTTTTTTTATTATTATTTTTTTTTTTTTTAAGTAACTGAACTTACACCTGAACTTACACGCCTTTCCATTTAGCGGTTAAAGACTTATCCAAAAAAATAGTTCCGTAATCTACATCGAGTTAAGATATCTCATTTACTAGGTACAAATTAAAAACCCGCAGACGATTTAATCTCGAACAGTAATAAGTAGTCGAACTATGATTTACTTTTAATTTTTTTCTACTTCTTTTTTTATTTCGTGAATGAAGGGATTTTTTACAAACGTTTATGTTACATTTCAAAAGCAATGACAGGTTGAAAGGTTTTTGATTGAGCAATTATGATAGATTTTTCTTGTTTGTTTGATCTTCTCCGCACGATTTCTTTTGTTCGATGGCAACGATAGCTTCTCAAGAGAATTCTGATCGTTTGCACTCAGCTCGAATTAAATCGAGTTAAATGCAGTATTTATTTTTACTTGGTTATTATTTTTTTATTTATTTGCAGTTAAATGCTGTTTCTGGTATTTAAGACTTATTCTTTCATTAAGTCAGATAAATTATATCAGATAAAAAGATTAAAATACTGTTTCTCACTTTGCTGTTCGGTGTTGATACCACTTCCTGTTAAGGCCACATTAATATGGTTAATGAAATATATAGCATTATTTCCTACTTCATTTTCTCAAACAGAATTTATTATTTAGGAATTAATATTAACAGTACTTTTTGAAGATAGTTGGTCAAGAAAAATAAAAAAATGCTAAAAAATAAATGCATAAATTAAGCAAAACTCGCAGATTAAGTGCAATAAATTTAAAGTAAAGCTTGCATTTCATACTCTGTGTTTCAGTTATTCTAAAAAAATTAGTTATTCTTTAAAGAAAATGAAAAATAAAAATTTTTTAACCACTTTTTGAACAACACAATCAGTTAGAACTGTTAATTTAAATTTAGTCCTTCTTAAAAAAGGGTCCTCCATGTTAATTTAATAAATGTGGTTAAATATTAACTTAAAGTAAAATAGGATTTCTTTTTTTTTTTTTTTAAAAGTTAAAAAATTTTTTTTTTTTTTTTTAATTTATTAATATTTGAAAATTTACTCCACTATTGCATTGTTTGAGATGATTCGATGCATGCAAAATTTGAGAATTAATTGTTAATTTGAATAACATACATCGTAGTTAAAAGTCTCATTAGATTGACAACTTTTAAAGACATTTATTAACTTTTCAATTCTTTTGAACAAGGTAATCGATTAATACTAAAGTTTTACTTTATTTATAAGGCATTCAAAATGTAAATTTTTTCTTTCCTTTGCAAATAAATAGAATACCCTTAACTATTAAAAAAATAAGGAATAATAAAGTCTTTTTTAAATCGATAACAGAGAATTTTTTTCTCACAGATAAAAAATCATGTGTATCAATGAGTAATTTTTATCAATTTTCATCAATCACTGGAAGTCTAAAAAGTGACAGACTAGCTTTTCAAAAATTAAATAAATTAGATCCAAACTCTTTTCATTAAAAATAAATGAAACCCCCACAGCATTTTTTTCTTATTCATACCATATTCATTACCAGCGTAGAGTTTGATGGCTAGAGATAATCAACACTTTACCTAACAGCTAAGAAGTGCTGTTACAACAGTAAAAAAAAAAAGCACAACATTCGATACAAAAAATTATTTAGTAAGACGGGAAATATTTCGATGGCATAAAATAATCCAAACAGTTAAGAGTAGCCTCTTCATTTATGTTTTATCTTCAAAACAAAATTTCATTATGGTTCACATAAAACAGAATTCAAATCATTGTCTTGCCTCATACTAAGAGCAATTTCACAAATGGAACAAAATCTTTTAAAGACTAAATAAAGATGCTTAAAAGAATATTTTTTACAAGAGAAACTATAAATCTTTTATTAGCTCGTGATTTCCGACTTATAATGATCCATAGAAGGAAAACTTTTAGTCAATATTTTATGATGTGGAGAAAGAGAGCTATAATCTTGAAATCACGACTTAAAAGCGTTAGATTTTATTTATTACCACCATGACTATTTGTTGTAAATACCAAATGGTTACGGTACACTTAAAGGAATCTCTTGTGATTTATTGCAGGAAAAAACCGTTGTTGAAACATCCATCGATCTATAATTTAAAAAAGCTTTGTCAAAATACCAATCCATCTATGGTTTTAAATATGAATCACCGGCATTACAATTACATTACATTAACAATTATTTTTTATTGAGAAAAAAAACACACACATTTCATATTCACATTTAGAATCTTTATAAAAAAACAGTCTAAAACTATGTACACATAGGGGTAACAGATTACTATTTTAGTGAGGAAGATAATAAAAACGTTATCAATTACTGACGAATCATTGAAGAGGAAGGCGAAATTTCACAATACGCTAATTTCAATTTTTCAGACTGCATTTTTTTACTCCCACCTTCCTTGATTGTCATTCGTCAGATTGATTTCGATGACGTTTTCTTTTTCTTTTTTCCATCCTGGCTTTTACTAATTTGTAACTACTCACGCAAGTTTCCTTTTTTAAATTTGTTTTTGAAAACGATTCTAATAATATATATTTTGGGCTGAGATAAAATATGATTAGATACAATTGATTTTAAAAGCAATAGATTGATTTTTAAAATGGCTGACATTACGCTGTAACCGTATTTAACTATCATTACATTAAAGGCAAAAGGAATCTGAAGTTGTTGTTTTAGTTTAAAATTACATTTTTAAGTAGATATTAAACAAGCACTAAACGAACGTATTACGCAAGAGCTGAGAAATTAGGGGCGGTTTGATTTCGAGACATAAGCTAACCACTTATAGCCAATTTTAATTACTTAACTCCAAGGACAACAGATTTGTTGGCTTAAAAGAAAAGCTTTAATTTCTTACTCTCATTTTGCTCGCAGAGGATTCGAAATGTGACAGGCAAGGTTACAGTTACGAGTTGAGGGAGTGTAACATTAATTGCAATTTCTTTTTTTATTTCGGGTTTTCTCCCAATAGGTAATTTGATACACAAACAGCGGCCACCCTCAAGCGTTTATTATCGTTTGATAAGAGATAATTGCAGATAAAATGGCTAACGTTTCTTAGGTAATTAGAGAGAAACACCCCCAAAATATATTGTGAATAATAATAGAGATGTTTGTGAAAATAATTTCAAAATGAAAAACTCGTTGTCACTCGAGAAGAAATGAGAAACATTCCGACTGAAAATCGAATCTTTGTTTACTACGACATAATAAATTAATGTCAACAATAATATATTAACTTCGATTGATTTTGTTCCATGATAGTAATTACTTTTGATGTTTTTCAACATCTAATCAACATCTTAATTGCAATTTTTTTTTATTACTGTTTTTGCTACGGTTAGGAAATATTTTATTAGATTGTTTAGAATGACTAACTAAAATAAATTAACCTTTTCATAAAATTATTGCTTTTTATTTTTCCTGTCAAAAAATAATTTGATAAATAACATACTTAATTATCTTTTTTTCAATATCTATTATATTGTATTTGTACCATTTATTAAAATTCATTTCTTCTCAACTTAGTGTTACATTTTACACGTCTAAACGAATTTTATTTACATTTACGTCGATTTTAGATAAATTTTTTTATAAAAACAACAATAAAGTCAAAAACTAAAAAAAAATAGATAAAAAATTAAATAACGCTATTCACCTTTATTTGAAATAAATCAATCTATGAAAAGACAACTTCTCAAAACATAGTTATTAATTAGAAACTGGAAGAAAAACTAACTAAACTAAACAACTAAAATTGCAAATTAACGGAAATCAGCATTTCCCTGTAATATTAAAAAAAAAAAAAAAAAAAAAAAAAAAAAAATTCCCCTCAAACCAAAAAGGTAATTAAGAGGAATCAGCTAAACTAAATTATTTTGTTTAAAAGCGACATTCTTAGGTATGGAGTGTGTTATCACATTACAAGATCAATTAATGATAGAACATTAAATTAAGATATGTTATAACTGCAATATTTTAGATACTTGAACCATTATTTGATATTTTTGCTTACACTTAACAATCTCAGTAGAAATCAAGAAAAAATACTGGTTTTTTTTTCAATGTCAACTCAATTAATCAGCATCTAGCCGAATGTAATCTGAATAAGCATTAAAATAAAATATCCATACAAAACAATCTGAGAATCCATAACATTTAGCACTGTTTTGTAATATGGTAATATCATCTAAAAATAATGAGTGTTTATCGTAATATCATTCAAATGAACAAACGTTACAACATACTCAGTACCTTGTGATTGAATACAAGCATCTAAAATGAAAAAGCACTGTTTTATGATATGATTTAAAAATTAGCGTCTACCGGAATATCATTCAAATGAACAAACGTTTAAACATACTTAGTGTTTTGTGATTGAATACAAGCATCTAAAATGAAAAAGCACTGTTTTATGATATGATTTAAAAATTAGCGTCTACCGGAATATCATTCAAATGAACAAACGTTTAAACATACTTAGTGTTTTGTGATTGAATACAAGCATCTAAAATGAAAAAGCACTGTTTTATGATATGATTTAAAAATTAGCGTCTACCGGAATATCATTCAAATGAACAAACGTTTAAACATACTTAGTGTTTTGTGATTGAATACAAGCATCTAAAATGAAAAAGCACTGTTTTATGATATGATTTAAAAATTAGCGTCTACCGGAATATCATTCAAATGAACAAACGTTTAAACATACTTAGTGTTTTGTGATTGAATACAAGCATCTAAAATGAAAAAGCACTGTTTTATGATATGATTTAAAAATTAGCGTCTACCGGAATATCATTCAAATGAACAAACGTTTAAACATACTTAGTGTTTTGTGATTGAATACAAGCATCTAAAATGAAAAAGCACTGTTTTATGATATGATTTAAAAATTAGCGTCTACCGGAATATCATTCAAATGAACAAACGTTTAAACATACTTAGTGTTTTGTGATTGAATACAAGCATCTAAAATGAAAAAGCACTGTTTTATGATATGATTTAAAAATTAGCGTCTACCGGAATATCATTCAAATGAACAAACGTTTAAACATACTTAGTGTTTTGTGATTGAATACAAGCATCTAAAATGAAAAAGCACTGTTTTATGATATGATTTAAAAATCAGCGTCTACCGGAATATCATTCAAATGAACAAACGTTTAAACATACTTAGTGTTTTGTGATTGAATACAAGCATCTAAAATGAAAAAGCACTGTTTTATGATATGATTTAAAAATCAGCGTCTACCGGAATATCATTCAAATGAACAAACGTTTAAACATACTTAGTGTTTTGTGATTGAATACAAGCATCTAAAATGAAAAAGCACTGTTTTATGATATGATTTAAAAATTAGCGTCTACCGGAATATCATTCAAATGAACAAACGTTTAAACATACTTAGTGTTTTGTGATTGAATACAAGCATCTAAAATGAAAAAGCACTGTTTTATGATATGATTTAAAAATTAGCGTCTACCGGAATATCATTCAAATGAACAAACGTTTAAACATACTTAGTGTTTTGTGATTGAATACAAGCATCTAAAATGAAAAAGCACTGTTTTATGATATGATTTAAAAATTAGCGTCTACCGGAATATCATTCAAATGAACAAACGTTTAAACATACTTAGTGTTTTGTGATTGAATACAAGCATCTAAAATGAAAAAGCACTGTTTTATGATATGATTTAAAAATTAGCGTCTACCGGAATATCATTCAAATGAACAAACGTTTAAACATACTTAGTGTTTTGTGATTGAATACAAGCATCTAAAATGAAAAAGCACTGTTTTATGATATGATTTAAAAATTAGCGTCTACCGGAATATCATTCAAATGAACAAACGTTTAAACATACTTAGTGTTTTGTGATTGAATACAAGCATCTAAAATGAAAAAGCACTGTTTTATGATATGATTTAAAAATTAGCGTCTACCGGAATATCATTCAAATGAACAAACGTTTAAACATACTTAGTGTTTTGTGATTGAATACAAGCATCTAAAATGAAAAAGCACTGTTTTATGATATGATTTAAAAATCAGCGTCTACCGGAATATCATTCAAATGAACAAACGTTTAAACATACTTAGTGTTTTGTGATTGAATACAAGCATCTAAAATGAAAAAGCACTGTTTTATGATATGATTTAAAAATTAGCGTCTACCGGAATATCATTCAAATGAACAAACGTTTAAACATACTTAGTGTTTTGTGATTGAATACAAGCATCTAAAATGAAAAAGCACTGTTTTATGATATGATTTAAAAATTAGCGTCTACCGGAATATCATTCAAATGAACAAACGTTTAAACATACTTAGTGTTTTGTGATTGAATACAAGCATCCAAAAAAAAACAATGTCTTATGGTAAAATCTAACAAAAAATGAGGAGTGTTTATCGCACCATCGTTCGAACGAGGAAACGTTAAAACATAATTTGTATCTTGCAATTGAATATAAGCATCCAAACAGATGAAGCACTTATGATATCACAACTAGAACGAAGGAGCGTTTAGCTTAATAGTGTCTTTCCGAATAAATATTTAAACAAAATAACATTTAACGGAATATGTGCATGACAAATATTTAGCACTCATTTGAAATATCGCCAAGAAATACGAACGTTTATCGTAAATGTTATTCAAGTGTATAAATATTAAAACATATTTTTCATTCCCAAATAATCCTATGCATCTAAAGCATAAAAGCACTGTTTTATTAAAATGAATGAGCGTCTGAATGAACTAAATAAATCAGCGCTTGCCATATTCAAATGAATAAATGTTAAAACAAAATATCACAAAGGAAATGCAAAAACAAAATATCACACAAATAAATAGAAGAATTTAAAATTCAACGAGCACAATTATTTAATAGGTAAAAATAAGAGAGTATCATAATATTATCTATATAAAACAAAATACCATCTTAAGATACAATAGAGTCTCCATAATGAATAAGTTAATTTTTATAATATGGGTTAAATTAAATGATCACTTATAATAATATCATCCAAATGAAAAAAAAAACGATAAAAATACATATCTAAAGCTTATACAAGAAACTATAACAAATGAGTCCTGTTTTATAAAAACATCTAAAATGAACGAGTGTATATATAATATATCCTCTAAATGATTGTTCAGACAATTTAATATTTTAACACTCAAACATAAGCTGTGCTATTTTTTTATTATCGTGAGGCTATCATAATTTATGCGTGATAATTTTGATGCTATCATAATTTTTTTTATTTAGTTTTAAAAGCATCAAGGCTGTTGCAATCTTAGTATTAGTTTATTAAAGTAATATATAGAGCAATTTTCAAATATTATAAATATTGCATTTGTTTGATGCTTTATTTTTATGATAAAATATCATAAAGGAATACGATATTACTACAAAATATTTATATGATTATAAAAATAATATTCTTTAGCAAAATAAAATGAGAGCTTGTTTCAAAATTATATCATTATAAAATAATATTTTTAGTAATATTAAAAGATGAGCTCTTTATGCAAAGAACATCTAAAATAAATTACTATAAAAACATAAAAACAAAACAAATGATAAAGTGCTGAATTTTACAAATTTCTGCAACCTTAATAAGATATCAAACAATGTTATAAAACGTTCGAAAATAATTATTTAAAAACAATTAATAAGATTACAACAAATTTTGATGAAATTAGAATTCAGAATAATGCTTTTAAAGTGATGATTTAATAGCAGCAAATTTACGAACTGTTTACGGGTATAACGACTTGTCTCCAACCGGATATCATAAACAAATTCTAAAAATAGTTTGGGCGATTTGAAAATCAGGACACGATTTCAATACCCATTCGTCAGTTCTGAAAACATAAACACTTTTACTTTCAACTCACATATTTTAACAAAAAATTTATTAGCCACTTGGGTGTTTAGTTGTGAGTTCGGTTCAAGCTTAAAAGAAATTTACTGATATTTTGAGTCGGAAATTTTCAACTGAGTTCTTCAACAACACTCAAAAGTTACGAGTCAAATTTTGTGAGATTTGAAATCATGACAGGAAAAAAAAAAAAAAAAAAAACTAAATATTTTACTGAGAGAAATAGCTCTTTCAGGAAAAAAAATATTTTCCAAAATAAATATAGTGTAGGTAAAAGAACAGAATATTGATGAAAGCACATGAAAATAAAGAGGGAAACAATACAAATGTAAAATATAATAATAAAAACATCTTTTAAAATGACGCTTTTCTATTATATGCGAACTAAAAAATTCTTTTTGAATTAAAATTTTGCAAGTCGAAAATGATGAGGAATTAAAGGTATTGTGACACGAAAACGTAACAGAAATCATAAAAGAACGAATAATCAAAGGCATTGGGGTAAGGAATCGTAACAGAAATTATAAAAGAGCGAGTAATCCAAGGCATTGCTACAAGGAATCGTAATATAAATTACAAAAGAGGGAGGAATCAAAGGCATTGTAACAAAGGAATCATAACAGAAATTGTAAAAGAGCGAGTAATCCCAGGCATTGTAACAAGGAATCGTAACAGAAATTATAAAAGAGCGAGTAATCCAAGGCATTGCAACAAGGAATCGTAATATAAACCACAAAAGAGGGAGGAATCAAAGGTATTGTAACAAAGGAATCATAACAGAAATTATAAAAGAACGAGTAATCCAAGGCATTGTAACAAGGAATCGTAACAGAAATTATAAAAGAGCGAGTAATCCAAGGCATTGCAACAAGGAATCGTAATATAAACCACAAAAGAGGGAGGAATCAAAGGCATCGTAACAAAGGAATCGTAACAGAAATTATAAAAGAGCGTTTAATTCAAGGCATTGTAACAAGGAATCGTAAACAGAAATTATAAAAGAGCGAGTAATCCAAGGCATTGCAACAAGGAATCGTAATAGAAACCACAAAAGAGGGAGGAATCAAAGGCATCGTAACAAAGGAATCGTAACAGAAATTATAAAAGAGCGAGTAATCCAAGGCATTGCTACAAGGAATCGTAAACAGAAATTATAAAAGAGCGAGTAATCCAAGGCATTGTAACAAGGAATCGTAAACAGAAATTATAAAAGAGCGAGTAATCCAAGGCATTGCAACAAGGAATCGTAATAGAAACCACAAAAGAGGGAGGAATCAAAGGCATCGTAACAAAGGAATCGTAACAGAAATTATAAAAGAGCGAGTAATCCAAGGCATTGTAACAAGGAATCGTAAACAGAAATTATAAAAGAGCGAGTAATCCAAGGCATTGCAACAAGGAATCGTAATAGAAACCACAAAAGAGGGAGGAATCAAAGGCATCGTAACAAAGGAATCGTAACAGAAATTATAAAAGAGCGATTAATCCAAGGCATTTTAACAAGGAATCGTAAACAGAAATTATAAAAGAGCGAGTAATCCAAAGCATTGCAACAAGGAATCGTAATAGAAACCACAAACGAGCGAGTAATCAAAGCCATTGTCACAAGGAATCGTAATAGAAATCATAAAAGAGGGAGGACTCGAAGGCAATATGGCAAAGAAATAAACTTTAAAAAAAAATCTTATAACAGTAAAGAATTGTGACAAAGAAACGTAATGAAAATCATATAAGAGCAAAGAATTAAAGGTATTGTGACAATGAAGTGTAACAAATATCGTAAAAGAATGAAAAATTAAAGGCATTATTGTGACAAGGAAACGTAACAGAAATCATAAAAGAGGTAGGAATGGAAGGCATTGCGACAACAAAAAGGAAGAATCGTTACAAATATCTTCAATAAGACAAGCAAAAGTAATGGAAATCGGTATAAGTTTCTGAACGAATACACTTCACTATTATAGGATATTTGGTTTAAAAAAATTATTTACTCTTTTTTTTTTTTTTTTTTTTTTTTTGTAAGAATATAAGAAAGTAGTGCATTTCATATATTTTTATCAATTTTATTTTCTGCTTTTTATTTCGTACTTTCTTAGTAATTTAATTATTGTGTTACTGTGAAAGACAGGTTGTTGACTTCCGCCGATGACTATTAACAATCGCATAGTCGTTTCGATAAATGTCCGAAATATATACTAGGTTTAGTTAGTACCACCGCATGCCTTACACCAATGTTTTTTTTTTTTTTTTTTTAAGGTCAAGTGCCATAGCCCAATATGCATTTAACCGGCACTCCGAACACCGATGTTTTTTCCAATCTATCCTTAGCAGATATTAAAATATCGAATAAATATAATAATATCAACGAATAAATTAATATCAAATCGGATATAACAAATATTTTGGACATTGACAAAAGCAACTATTGTGATTGTTGACATTCACCGGTGAAAGTTGACATTCTCTTGATTTCGGTCATTTACGGTAACAACTATATAAAGCATAAACTATTAAAATTTAAACATAGTTATATCATTTGCTTAGAGAATTAGACTATAAGAGTAAAAATATTGTTGTGCAAGAAAAAACAGGAAAAATTAATAATAAATTTTGTATCGTCAAGACAATTTTTCGGGATAAGACTATTTAAAATTGTTTTCTTTATAACTATTAATATTTTTGCTTCTGCTTCTAAAATTAGAGATCTAATTATATTTACCGTTAAGTCGCATGGGAGCAACTGTCAATGACAAGAAGATTCGTTAACTCTAAAATGAAGGGCTTGAATGAAGAATAGAATACATTTTATTAATTTTATTTTTACAAAATAGGGTGAAAATCAGTCACCGGGCGATCACAGGGCAACTTTATATAACAAATAATGAGTGACCAAAAAGCTTGTCGGTCAGTCGCCACTTTTTTCGTCGAAAATATGGCATGTGGCTATGTGCAGTTTATTTTTTTCCCATCAAATAAAAATGAAAAAAATAATGAATATGTTATCATATTCAAAAAAATCGCTTTACTTCAAGCTTGTTACTTAAATATTTGTCTTCCTTTTAAAAATAGACCTTCACCAAATTTTGAGAAAAGTTTAAAAAATGCTTTGAATTATTAGTATCAAGTTTTTTAATCGTTAAAAATTTTTGAAAAGTGGCCACATGTTTTAAAAAGAAGCTACTGTTAAAAATGGCTACGAACCGGCAGCAAAATTTCCTAATTTTGTCTTATCAAAGAAAAACAATTCAGCTTTCAAAATACTCAATTAAAGCCACTGAAATAAAAAATTTAGCGTTTCCTTCCGATAAATACTTATTTATAAGACTTCAACTGCTCCTAATGAGTGTTGCCTAAGAATAGATACTAAAAAGTATCAGGATTAAAACATGTAAACAATATTAAATAGCTTTTTACAGGAAAATAAAGGTCGAAGAAGATAAACTACTTTATAGGTTTCTTGCACCCAATAAAAGGCATATAAGCGTGTATTAAAAAGTACTTTCAGGGATTAAACTTAAAAGCATAATCTGACAGCCCTTACAGCTAAAAAGAGATTCAATAAAATCGAACGCCTCTCAAGTTCAACGACTTCAACCAGGCCCATCCATCAAATTGAATATTTTGAAGCGATTCTCTCAAAAAATCGCCAAATTAGCTCCACTTTCATCAAAACTCCGGAGAGTCCATTAGAAAGGCTTTTATCAGCAAATTCTTAACCCAATCACTTCATGTCGATTTGGCGAATCACTCCTCGGGATTAGGTGCAAATGGCCGCTTTAAGCTTTCTCGTTATATTATAAAAAGCTGATTCTCATTTAATATTTTCTTTTTTTTACCTGGAATGAAACCGGTTCAGGTTCTGTTATGGTTTACCCTTTGAGATATAAGGACTGACAGCGGGCGGAGTTTCCTTTCAAGGTTTTGACACCCCGTTCAAGGTTGATACTTAAAGAAGATTTTAAAAAAAAAGAAACCTTTTTTTCTCATTATTTGGCTCCAATATTTACAGTTCACTTTTTTCCCCTGCATAGTAACACTTTTATATTCCAAGCAAAGGTAAGGTCAGGAAATAGATAAGGTTACAAGATCACAATCATATCTTCGGAAGTATTCATTAGTCCCCAGAAGGCAATTTTTTCCAATTCTATTTTGTATGATCATATTTAAACATCGTGATATTATCTGGAAAACTACGAAATATAATTGCTTGAAATTTTTTAATTTTCTTAAAACAATTTTAAAAAAATCTAGCAAAACCTTGTAAATTTGAACCCGATTCAGAAAACAAGGAAAATCCTGGATCAAGTATTGGGATAAAGTTGCCTTCACCGAGAACTTTTTGATGGAACTAACCCGCATTCGCGTTAGATGGAGAGGAAAACCACGAAACCCCCCACCACGGTTAATCTGACGGTACGGGGGACTCTTACCAATGACTCCACTGCGGATATTTTACGTCAGCACTGTGGTTCTGTAGGAGCCGGGTGCGGAATTCGAACCGACTGGCCATCGCTGATATTCGAACCCGGGTCATCTCATTGAGAGGCAGTGCTCTATCCTTGAACCACCACGGCTCTCTTTCTGAACTTAGCAAAAACTGCTTTCTGATAGAATTTGAAAAAGAAAAAAAAAAGTAGCAGTATTAACCGAATACTAAATACACATTGAACGCAATAAAATTTAGATGAAAAAATACAAAAAGTTATTTAAGTCAAAACTAATAATGATAATAATTATATAATTCCAATGATCCTAAAAAAATTATAATAATTCCAGTGATTAGCAACTTCCTTAGAAATGACCGTGTTAAGAAATGGCCATCCAGTACAAGTACTTACGTCAGCAAGTACTGGAAGGCCATTTTTTATTTTATAACATAAGTAGGTTTGCAATTATAACATACAAACTTGTATTCCCCCTGTAACTTGATACCAACTCAGATTTCAAGGGGATTTCTCAATTTTAGAGTCCAATATCAGAATATATTTGAAATTTTCTGTTAAAACTAGCCCTTATTTTCGCTACATAGAAACAAAAACCTTTCACGGTTAGTCCAACAGCAAGGAGACTTTAACCCATGATTCACCTTGGGGATATTTTGTTTAAGCACTATGGTTAGTTCAGTTTGGTTCAGAAAAATATATTAAATCTCCAGTCATCGCGGGAATTCAAACCTCGGACGCTTGCAACAGAATATAGAGCTCTACAAAGCATCAAACTTAATCAACGGCATCACGATTGATAACGTAGATGAAAATAAAAAAAAAAGCTTACTTTTAATGTTTTCATTATTATCCTTATTACTTAAGACCCATGAGTATGAAAAAAATATACAAACTTTATGTACAACGAATTTATATTCTAGACGATTCAAATTTCAGAATCCTATAAAATCATCATGCTAATCGCAAGAGGATTTTTGGTGCTTCTTCTCTATTTTTTTTTAAATATTTTTTTTACACAAATCATGGATTACGGGGCAGTTCCTTTCTAATATTTCCTCCTAAAGGTAATTCTTAATAATAGTACGGTTGACGAGCAGCTTATATTTTATATAATATTATTCTTAATAAAGAATCTCAGCGAGGAGTTAGTTAGGAACTTTAAAAAATAATAATAATAATAATAATAATAATAATAACTTTTGCCTGAACTGTTAATGAAAAAATAATTTTATTCTTCTGAGAATTTTTTTTTCTTAAATATATTTACGCTATGCAAAATCAAAGAGAGATTTAACATTACAGTGGAGAGGGAATTGTTTGTTACAGATTTTAAAGAATTGAAAATTTCTTTCTGAAATAAGTAAGAAACTATAGAAAAAATTTTCAAAACAAAATCTTAAGTAATCTTTTCAAGGAATGTTATTTTAGTAAAATTAACTTAACTAATTAATTTATTTTAGAATTTTATTAAATTAATTAATGGAACTTATAGGGTAGGTTTATTTCCCCTAAAAAATATAAATATACTGAAACATTTTAAGTTTCCACGGTAACAAGATGATAAAGTATGGTGTCGCCATCTAGGTACTGTTTGTCAGAATAGAAGCTGACCCGAGAAGTTCCAATTATAAAGAACGCATCTTTGGAAATTTGCTTTGCATTACAATATCAGGTGTTTGCTTTTCTGAAAAATACGTAACTAATTACCTTATAATAAACTTTCTATCATTTAAAGTTATTTTGCGTTTTGTTTTAGTTTAGAGCATCTTAAAAAGTAACTGATTGATTCTTTTTTTATTTTTTTATTAAAGGTTTTGTAACAAAAAAATTTTTGTCCATAAAATATTTTATCAATGAAAAACTAATATTAAATTAAAATATAATGGTTTTAAATATAGACTTCGTGAGATATAATATAACTTTTCAAAGCAAAAGAATGTTTAAATTTCTCTAGGCAAAATTAGAAATTAAATTTTCAGAAAGATAAGGTAATTAAAAACTAAAATTTATAAGTTTTTTAAAATTAATAAAATTTTTATTTCTTTGAAAAATATTTCATTAAAAACTTCTAAGAACAAAACTAAAAGAACCGGAATACAATATCATTTTGAATGCAATATCATAAAGAAAACTCAGTTATTAAAATAAATAAATAAAATAAACAATGAACATAAAGATATTATTTTAATGTATTAAGGATTGTTTTGAAAGCATTAATAATTGGTAAGTAAATAAAAATTTTAATCATTCGAAAATTTAGTATTTCATATGCAACCATTTTGTTAAAAATAATACGTAACCAACATTATTGATATTCAAGCTGTTAAAAGTTTAAAACAAATCTGATAAATTTGTTGAAGATATCAAGTTTGTTGTTTTTAGATATTTCAAAGAAAAATTATTTACAGATCAATGGGCATTTAGCTCCACACATTTTTATTAACTTATTTAATTCAAAAATTGGAGAATGATGTAAAAATACATATTTATACTTTATTTTTATATTAAGTATTTTTTGTCTCATTTATAGTAAAAATAAATTTTCTATTTTGTAATCGTATAATTCAAAATTTACCCACAAAATGAGAATATTTGTTAGGCAACCATTCTGGCATTTGAATCATGTTGTAAAAAAAAACTTAGAGAATAAAAATTTTTTTTTAAATTTATATACCATTCTCATATTAGGTATATATGATTTTACTAAACTGTGACTTTTTAGTTTACAAAATTAATAGAGCCTGTAAAAAAATACATAAAATGTCACTATATGTTTGATAAACTTGCGTAACCATCCATAATTTTTTTACAGAGTTTAACTTTTTTTTTTAATATAATTTATAAATTTTAGAATAACTATTTTCATATATTTTCGCAATTTGTTTTTCATTAGTTTCGTTTCTCTTACATTAGAGCTTGATTTTGATCAGAATTTTCGAAATTAAGTTTATTACAAATTTAAAATCCCTGTACTTTTAGCCTTCTAAAAATACTTTACTTTTGTTTGTAGTCCATGTATTTACAAAGTTATAGCAGTCTTTGTGCAAGCTTGATTGATAACAGTGGATAGGCAAATAATTGTAAGTCTTTAAATGCGTTTATTAAAAAATCAGATTCTTTTTCACATTTTATACCAACTTAAACTGGATATCTGATATTGGTATTAAAATAATTGTTTACAATTTTTCACGAGTGCTTATGATTAAAGCACACGTATTAACTTCAGACTAAGAGAAAAAAGTAGAATTTCATTTTTGTATGCATGTTTTTTCATAAAAACAAGAGCGGAAATTTTTAATAATTTGCTTTTTTAACTACATTGATCCCTAACTCAGTAGTATATGCTCTTGTTTATAAGATAATAGTTCAAAACATAGTTGATAGTCTAAATAAAATCTGAAAGGTTTTTGTTTTTGTTTTAGGTGATAAAATTTTTTTACAGTGTTTAGCGTATATGTATTTAGCGTTTCACAGTGTTTATCTTTACCTAAAAATGGTCATATAAAAATAATTATAATTTTTTTTGAAAGTTTTATAAGTTTTTTTTTCACATAATAAATCAAATAGACTAGTTTTTTGATATTTTATATTAATGTTTTAAAAAAAGTTATCGTTATTAGTGAGATACCTTAATCGGATGAAAGTTTGCATGAGCTTATAACTAGAAATGAAAGTATTATAATTCAAACATCTTCTATTCTTGAAAAGGAAAACTACTTTTATATCAAAGTTCATGGGTAAATCATTCAACAATTTTCTTATATATCTCAATCGCACTTTCTTCATCTAAAAAGAAAAAGGGTTCCGGTTGTTTCAGCCAATGAAGAGGGCACCTGCTGGGTTTCCACAAAGATCACGTGTTTCTACAAATCTTTAATATTGACTTTGCATGACATTGGTGGTCAACTTCCGTCACCATTGCTCCTCTTCGGAAAATCAAACAAAACCTTTTTACCCAGAAACCTTGACTCCAATGCAATGAGTGAAAGATTGAGCAAAGATGCTCTTTGGATAAACAGGGATTGACGAAACACAGGTGTGTTTTCGTAACGTTTGCGTAGCAATGTGTGCAAATTGGATCAGTTAAAATAAGGCACTTCCGATACTATTTTGGCGGTAGTTACGATTGTTTATTTTCTTGAACTATTTTTCAGTAAAAGCAAAGTATTTTTAATTATTAAGGACATTTTGGAAGTAGGTCGTTTAAACAAAATATTTTACAATCAATATTATGCAAAATTAGGGAAAGAAGATAAATTTTGCCTCCATAATTTCATGTTCAATTTATTGAATGTAAAATAGAATACTATTTAAATAAAACAAATTTTGATTTCCAAATCAAAGTTAATTTGACTTTACCATTTGGAACATAATGTAAAGTTTAAACATTAATAATTAAAAAAAGGAAATACAGAGAGAAAGTGGAACAATTCATAAAATAAATTTTAATGCAGTAATCTCATTATATAATGCACTAAACTTTTTACATAAAGATAGAGAAAATAATGTATGGTCAAAACTACTCGAAGACGCTTAAATTTACGGTGTTTCTGGCTTGGTGGGAACACCAAAAAGCTGGGTAATTTTTACCAAAGCGCTTTTGTAATGATCTTGGTAAAATTAACAATAAAATCTGGTTTTATAATATGTGATGAATATTGGTAATTTTACCATGATTACTTAGAAAATGGCATAAAACCATTTATTTGATTAAATTTACTTTTCAGTTTTGTATTTTTATCATATATGAACAACTTATAATTTTGAAAACCAGAATTTTCGGTAAACATTTACCGTATGAAAGGAAAAATTTTCAAATGGATGGTTTAAATACTGTATATATTTTTTTTACTAGAAATGTGATTATTTTACAGTATGATAATTTTATTAGAACTTTTTTTTCGTGTATATATATAACAGCAATAATTATTAAAGAGAGAGTAATAAAACTATTTCAAAATATTGTTTGATCATGGACAATGGCAATGAAAATTTTTATCATATTTGGTCTTAAAAAGTGTCGGGAACTAAGAATTGTAGGTTCGCATAGACAAGCAATAACTGTTCTTTACTTTCACAAAAAAAAAAAAAAAAAAAAAAAAAAAAAAAACGTTTTTTTTTTTTTTTTTTTTTTTTTTTTTTCCTTTTCTTTCTGTCATACTTAATGTTTAATAAATACTTGTGTTCTGTCTTAACTTCGATATTTCAGTTTAATAACAGAGTTTAACCTTAATATAAGGTTTATCCACACTTAAACTCGATTAATAAAAGCATTGAAATCGTTTAAGAAGAGTATAGGAATAATGCTAAGCTTCCGAATCCAAGCACGGCCAATTTATAACGTTGTTATAAACAAGTTCTTTTAATTGAAAAAAAATCAATATTAATAATTTTGATATGATAACAACAAACTAATTTGAAAAATCATGGAAAAATGCAATAAGTACTTACGTTTACTTCGCACTCCTTATGGCACGCATATTTACAACCTATAAAAATAATAATTAAGAACAAGTAAGATAGAGAATGAAATGATATTATAACAATATAATACACACCCCTCCTCCATTTTAAATTGCTAAGATATCTTTAATTGTATCTTAATTTATATTTTAATGTAACTTATTTAATTTAATACTTATTTTAATTCTACTGTTTGCGTTTTCTTTAAAGTAGAGATTTAAGTCCGGTATTACCCTGTTTTTAGGAAACTTGTTTGGAATGATAACATTTATGCTATGGATGTTATATGGTAAAGGGTTATGTTATATGGCTTTATGCTACATGGTTAAAGATATTTTAGTTTTATTAAGATCTTCACTCTTTTTAGGATAGGATTTTTGAAGGACATTAAAAAAGGTATTTTTTTATTAAATTGGGTTTTTTAATTTTATTTAGGATAAGTAATAACTTTCTATACAAGTTATCCAACAGTTTAAAATTAACATTTAATGTTAATTTTATTGTTTTGAAAATTTTAATTTAAACTTTTTTATCCCATATGATTTTGTTTTAAGTTTAATTCCTTTAAGTTTACAACCTTATTTTGAAAGATACTTCTAACATAAGAAATGGAACATGGGAAACACAAGGAATCATACACTTTTATCTTCTAATATCATTGTTGACATAAATATTTGTTAACAAAACAATATAGTTTAATAAAATATTTATTTATAATAAAACAACATAGATTATAAAAAAGTAGTTAATCAAAACAATGCCGTTTTACAACAAAGCAATACAGTTCATAATAAATGTTGTTAATAGAAAAACAATTGCGCAGCATTTTTTACTTTGTTTGAATTACGATATTTAAATGTCTGGAAAACCCGAGATCCTTTAAAGATTAAAAAAGCTAAAGTGAATACTTGAAAAAAAAAAAAAAGCTGCTTATCATTTTTTAACTAATTTGTCTTATCGAACAACACAATCAAGCGTACTTAACCGGAGAAGAAAAAGAAGAAAAAACCCTTTTAAATCCGATAATTTATCGTTATAAGATAACATAAACCTGAAGAAAAAAAATGGCGATAACTCTCGACTTGGAAATTATTTTAAGCCTGTTTTAAGAGAATACACGGAGCACTTTTTTTTTTTCTAAACTCGACTCAAACTGTTTATTTCCAACAAGTTCGAGAGGTTAAAACAACACTATCCAAAACACACAACACCACGTTGTACTTAACTGGAATTCATAACATGACAGGAAAAAACTACGACGAAGAGATCTACTTTTCCTTTCCATCAAAAATATGTGAAATGTGTCTTTAATGAATAGAAAGTTCTTCCCAGAAATGACAACCGGCGAGCGTTTAAACAACTTAAGGGTGTTTATAAATCATGTTTTACAAGAGTTAAATTTGTCTGAAAACAAACAGAGGTGGTCCATTTTTAAAAAGAAATTCAGATGGCCATCTGCGAATAATTAAAACGAATGATCGCTATTTATCACGTTTTTTTATGTATCATAAACATGAATGGTATTTGGGTGTGACCAGTAAGAATTTGTCATAAGAGTGTCTCCAATTTATTTAAGATTAATTATGAAATGATAAAATAACAATCATTCACTATTCACTTCATTCTGTCACGAATAGAAAAATATAAATTAGAAGAATTTATAGTTTTTAAAAATACAACATTGTACACGGAGAAACAAATAACCGTACTGTATGACATTTATGATTAAAAAAATAATAATTCTGGTAATAAAAACAAAAATATACGTAAATTAAACCATTCATTTAGTAATTTTTCCATTTATATGGAAACGGTTCAGCGGAATTTTTTTTTCTTCAAAATTATAGTTATTAATGCACACATTTAGTAAAAAATACAAAACTGAAAAGTAAATTTAACCGAATAAAATTATGCCATGCTCAACGTGATTAAATTACCAAATTTACCAAAATCGTTACCAACACACTTCGGTAAAAACTACCGAGCTTTTTGGTTTCCCATAGGGCCAAAAACACGGTAAATGTTACCATATTCTGGTAGTTTTGCCCATAAATTTTTTTCTCAGAGTAGATGATAAAAATAAATTCGTTGAATCATTACTGAAATTGTAATTGCCTTTTATTGTAATCGCAATTCAAGTTTTTAAGCGGTGATTAAGCTTTCAGAAATTAAAATCTCACTTTCCATAGCTGTTAAGTAAGCATTTGTATAAAATATAGGGCATGGTAACTTTCTTTTCAAAACTGGGTGGTACAGGTGCTGGTTCGTTCACTATAGAGCAACAGATTTTCGTTTTGATTCCTGGCGCTTCATTCCATTCTCTCGTACTTTTTTTTTTAATTTTACATTTTATATAATAATCAAATGCGTTAATCGCGAACATAACTGCAATTAAATAGTATTGAAGCCCATGGTCCCCTAGAGGACTCGTCCCCAGATGGCAGATCGGGAAAAGTCACCATAAGTCAAATATGTGGTAGGAGGGAAATAAAATACCTCTCGCGCACCAACGGGAAGAAGTCCAACCTTTCTGAGGCTTTGCAAATTCCCCTTCCATGGGTATTGAGGTCTTCTAACCGTCGTTGAAAAGCCGACCCACATATTTGGTTTTACGACTAGTAATGTTCAACTACGTAGCCTTGTAATTTTGAACCCAATCCAGAAGACAAGGGAACTCCTAGCTCAAGTCCTGGGAGATATTTGCCTTCGTGGAGGTCTTTTTGCTGGGACTAACCCGCATTTGCTTTACATGGAGAGGAAGACCACTGGAACCTCCCACGGTTAGCCTGACGGCAAGGGGACTCTAACCCATGATCCGTCTATCACTGAGGATATTTCACATCAGCACTGTGGTCGGTGCAAGCCGGACGCGGAATTCGTATCGACCAGCCATTACCGGGATTTGAACTCAGTTCACCTTATGGAAGACGAACGTTCTATGGAAGGTGAACGCATTCTGAGCCACGCGGCTCATATCGAAGTCTAGTCTTAAAACTGTTTTTCGAAGGCTCCATCGTAATAACGTCGGCGAGTTTGCACCTGTTACTCATGACTTTTCGGTCAAGTTTAGCTTATCTAAAGTCAACGCTGCGTACGCGTATTTTGAAATTGGCGAACGTCAATATGGCCACAATAATAAAAAAACCGCAATTTTGTGAAAATTAAAAGCGTTTGTGGTCTATTTTTTTAATGTTTAAAAACTTACTCCAACGCTGCACTACCTGAGCTCATAAAAAATTGCAAAAACTGTGAATACGGCAGTGATTTATAATTTTCATCTAGGTTGAAAAATGTCGCCAAATTGACGATTTTTGAAAAAAATGTATTAACTTTAAAAATATCTAAGTTATTTATCTGTCTGTCCTAAAGCCCGATAATTATTCACGGCAAGATAATATAAATAGTTTAAAATCATCACATTTGCTTCAAATGAAGGCACTTAAACTATGGTTTTTCTATTTTCCTTGGTGACAGAGCATTGAAAAACAGTGGTAATGCTATCTGCAGTCCGGGGCCGCGATGACAAATCTGCTACGTGTTTTGAAATTGAGAATGGTGTCACTTGAGGACAACCTAATATTTATTCTTTATAGTCAAGAGGTACAGATGCTTTCGGCCGCAGTCGCTCAGACTTTCGATGTTCTTTGAAAATCAGAAACCAGAAAACAAAACAAGAAAACCAGAAAACAATAACAACAAGCCCATGGTCGCCACCATAAAAAGTAATTAATTCATCTAAACTTTTGCATTTCTTGAATCTTGAGTCCCCTTAGGAGTTTTCCTTTTTGAGGTAAACATACGTGTCCTACGATCCTCGGGTGTCCTGGCGTTGCGTCAGACTTAGTTCGTAAGACAGTTTGGGCAGCTTATTAAGTTTGCATAATATCATATTACTTTTGCATTTGACGCAATATAGATAATATTCGATTCGCAATATAGAAGATAGATATCATTAAACTAAACTTAATCCGTCCCTGCTCTACCACTATTAAACTGAAATTACCAAAATTTCTTCCAGATCTCGAAACCATTAAACTTAACTGAATCAATTCAGGCTTAAATACCGTTAAAATATACGTTGAAATTGGCTGAATCTCTTCTGCTTTTTCTGCCATTAAACTATATATTCAATTAATCAGAATTTCTTAGAGCTTTTGCAAATTTTAACTCTAAATTTAACTCAACGAAAACTCTTCCAGGTTTTGTAGCATCTGCAATATCATTCAACTTAAGTATCACAAGCGCTGGAAGAGGTTTAGTTCTACATTCGAAATTACTTGAAAAATTTCTTTCTATTAATAACTTATACCTTAAGCAATTTACTCAGTATTATTTAAAATTTAAAAATAATATAAGTAAATCTTTTTTTTTACTTAAAAGTTTCGAACACTTCTTACCTTTGCAAGAACTTCCTTGATAATCTATAGGCAATTGGCACACGTCACAACACTGGGATTTTCGGAACGTTTTCGTTCGAAAACAATGTGAAGAATCATCTGGTTTCTGAAATTAAAAAAAAAAAAAATCAAATAAACTTAAACAGTCTTCCGCAATATATGTTTGAAACTAGTTTTATTAATATATTCTTGATATCTTTAACAAAATATTTTATAATAAATGTACCTTTTTCGGGCAGATCATACGATGAAATTATTGAAATTATTAGTTTATTACAATAGTTTTCCGACTAAAGCCAAAAACATAGTTTTATTTTATTTTTTCAAATAATATAAACGATAATATTACTTAGAATGTTCGAATTCGATAGCTACTGCTACGGCCGGCATATTTCTCACTGTAACCGAATGGAATAAAATGGCGGTCTTTAATAAAAGGATACTACTTTTTATTTCGACTTTAAATTGTAATAGAGTTTTTATTTGTATAAGCAAAATAAAGAGTAACATATTATAACAAAATAAAATGTAAAACCATGAAGAGTATTGAAAACGTAATTAAATTAAAATAGGATTTAAATAAAATTTAAGAAAAAAATGACATAAAAACACCAATAAACAAATCAATAGATATAAATAATAATAGCTTTAGAATGCGGTATTGAAATTCTCAACAGGTAGATGCTTTGAAAACATTCACGGACATGGATCGAAGAAGTTAATGATATACTACAAAAACAACGTCGAACTAACAAATAAACTGAATAAAAAATAAATATCAGAAATAGTTCAATAACTTATGATTTCAAACTAAACTCTATTAAAAATATACTTTTTCAAGTGATACAAAATACTTTTCTCGGAAAATGACTTTGTTGAAGCAGGCAAGTTTCTTTCATTTTATTTATTTATTTTCGGTTACCTTTAAAGAGTACTTTCACTAATACTTTTATTGATTGTTTACAGAAAAGCAAATACATTTACTACACGGCGAAAACCATTTTATTAATGACCATTTTATTATGAGTGTTTTTTTTCAGAATATGGTAAAACAACAATTAGATAAATTGTTATTTAACGATTTTTTCCGAGAAATTTCTAACAGTGTATGGTAATGACATTTGGGGAAAAATAAAACATAATTCTGGTAATAAAAAACCAAATATAAGGTATTCAATTCATTCATTTGGTAATTTTTTCGTTCATATGGTAAAGGTTTATTAAAAATTTTAGTTTTAAGAATTACAGTTGTTAATGTTACACAATTAGAAAAACATAAATTTATGTTCAGTTATCAGTTAACATAAATTATTATTCAGTGTGGTAATAAAAACTATAATTTTTAAAACCAGAACTTCCGGTAAACCATTACCATATAAACGAGGACTAATTATCAACGAGTTAAACGAGGACTATTAATAGTTTAAATACTAAATATTTTGGTTTTATCAACCAGAATTATGTTCATTTTTACCAGAAATGTCATTTTAATACAATACGGTAATTTTAAAAAAAAAATCTCCATGTGGGGTTTGGTCAAGAAAGTCCTTTTGATGCTCAAAAGTTATTAGAAACGAACTGTAAGTCAGTGACCCTCAACTCGACCCCAGTCTAAATTTAACAGCAAGCAAACGTTAAAAAATAATTTATCCCTTAAATTTAAACTAAAAGTCGTTTTTAATTACTTTTTATGAAAGTTAATGACCCATTTCATTAAGATTTTGTAAAGTCAACTTACCGTTAACGCTATTTTTTGAAGCTCTGTCTCCAAGGTAAATAAAAAAGCCATAGTTTAAGTGCCTTACACTCGAAGCAATTCGATGGTCTTAAACTATATATATAATATATATAATATTGCCGTGAAGAATTATCCGGTCTTTAAAACTGACGAATAATATTTTAAAGGGCATCGATTTAAAAAAAAAAAAAGCCAATTTGGCGATTCACTGCCGTATTCTAAGTTTTTGTAATTTTTTATGAGTATATTTTTATGAGGGTAAGTTTTAAACGAATAACAAATGCGTTTGAACAATTATTAAAAGTTTAAAGAAGATTAATTGTGCAATTTCAAGAAATTGACAAATTGATTGGCGGTTAGTTGCACAAAATGTCAGATGCACTTACATGTGCGACTATTCCAATTTTTTACAGTTTTAATATTAAATTCCTCATTATTTTTTAGGTATATTTTAAAGCCAATCAAATATGCTAACTAGTAACAAAATACAATCAGTCTATCAATTTAAATCATACATAGAATGAGTGAAACACCATATCAGTGCATAGTTACCACCGTTTTTACCGTTCAGATTACACGCCAAAAGTTTTTCAGTGTACTTTTAAATTAAAAATCGTTATAGAATGTTTAGATACTAAAAAATATTTTCATACGTAATTCATAAGTGTATGAAGTGTAAAAGTCATGCTTACCAAACACAAAATATCAGAATGCATTCATTTAAAATGTTTCTGCGAAAAGTACAAAACATCACATGCAGCAATATGTAGGACGATTCAGACTTGACACTGTTTTTAATATAAAATTCCTCATTATTTTTTATGTACGCTTCAGAACCAATCAAATATGCTAACTAGTAACAAAATACAATCCATCTATCAACTTAAATTATAAATAGAAAATTTATTCCAATTACAATACTGATTTGTAAGCTATTCCCTAATTAGGCAAATGACCTTCAATTTTATGTGCGAAATAAAAACTTTCAATTCAAATCAATAACTTGACGTGTAAAGAAAAAAAGTAGAAAAATTAATTGAGTACATAAACAGATTTTTATTGCTTGCAAAGGAAACAATTGACAGTTGAATTTTATCCAATTGTATTTGAAAGTACTAACAACTTGTTCAGTCACGATTTGATATAGTAAGAACATTTTTTTTTAAATTATTATTATTTTACGTTTTCCCTACTCCTAATCATTGTTTATAGAAAATTCGTAACAAAATCTTATCTTCCTAGCATTTCGTTCGCTGGATATTTAGCTTTCCGCTTTCGAAACAATAGGAGAATAACTTTTTATTTAAATTTTTAATTTTGATCTAATGAATGGATTTTCAATAATATTTATGGTTCGAGGGCTTAACTCAAAATATGTTTTTTAACGGGATACCTTCTAGAAACGTAGAGTGGGTATCTCGATCCTGATTGGTTGTTGAAACGTGGCATTTGCTTACGCTAGCAACTGTTCTTTCCATTCTATTTTGAGTAAGCCAAGCCCGTCACGTATCAATTCTCTTAAGTGACACATTCTAAATTCTTTCAGAAAGATTCTTTCTTAAAGATTTCAATTATTTCACTATATATTTACACAAGAGACTTAACGCAAAGACAGACACGGAGCCGTGTAAACCATGCCCGTCAAGCATCAATTCTCGTAAATGATACATTCTATTTTCCTACACTAAGAATATTCTTTCACTATATACACTATATTCACTATATACTTAACACAAAGACAGGCCTGAAGACATGTATAATATAAAGAAACTAATTATGCATCGAAGTTGCCAGGTACACAAAACAAAAATATATCACGGTTACAATAAAATACATAAACAAATAATAGATCTAAGATAAGTAAACGAAGTAGACGAGAAAGAATTATATTTCAACTAATTCGATGTGCGATAGGGCTTCGTATTTAATTAACTCATGGTTAATTAATATTCCAACTTATATAGAGAAACTTAGCTCAACTTTAATACGCCGTTTTGCTGGCGCTCATCATAGGTCACATGTGTGGGTATGGGAGGTTTTCTTCTAGTGGAAGTACCCAATTAGTGGAAAGACGACATATTAAGTTTTGAAATAAAGCTAAAAAACGTAATTTTTTAAATAAACTTTTCCTTTTTTTTAACAGATTTGGAATCCTGACCCTCAAAATATGGAGGATAGCTTTAATCTGAGAAATATTGCCTCAATAATTCGGTCGAAAGTGGACCCCTTCATGTTCATTTTACTTTTTGTGGATTTCGTCATATCTCAAGAACTGTTTAGTAAAGAGAAACATTTTTCAGCCAAATTATAAAATTCATTTACCAAAAGATAATTCTATGCACAAAAAAAAAAAAAAAAAAAAACTTAATTATTAGTTGTTATTTTATTTGATGAAAGTCGAAATAATTTTGAATTGCAAATATATGCAAATTTTCATATCATTTTAAAGAAAGTAATTTTAAATGGAAAAATACAAATTTTGAGTGTAAGATTCTCAAATAGTTTTTGAATGATCAAGTATTAAAAAAGTCATATATTTAAAATTTGATTTCATGAGAATCATAGGACTGATTTCATTCGTACATCTAAGATATTCCATACTCTAGATATTTTGCTCATGTAGATTTACCTCCGATACATTTCATATTTTAATCACATTCCGTTTCTATAATACAAATATATAAATTTAAAAAAAATTATAACAAATAAATCTATATAAAATTTTATAATATTCCCAGATAATCCGCATTCTGCATATTTTTTTACTAAAAATTTACTTCCCGAATATTCCTCACTTTTTCATCATTTTCCAATTAAAAATTTTTCTTCCGCAAAGCAGCAGTAGGATGAATGAAGAGCGGAGAAAATGAACTATTTGGCTCATGAAAGTGGTTGTTAGAATGCAACAAAATAAATCTCATCAATATCAGTTATTAATTTTTCGAAGTAATTTTGACAGTTATTTGGGCAGGAAAAATTAGTAACTTAACATAAGTAACTTTCAAACAGAAGTAACTGACAAAAATTAGTAACTTTTCTCCTATGAAACATACAATACAAATTACATGTAGTTTTAAAAATCATTCCTTCAAGTAATACAACGCATAAACCAAATAATCTTTCATGAAAATCACCTAAAGACCGGTAAAAAGACTTTGATTGATAAGGCTTTTACTTGATGTTATCGACTTGATTTCACTTAAAAGTAAAAAAACACTATTAAAGTGAAATTAAGATAGAGTGATTTATTTTTTGAACAAAACAATGCAACATGAGTTCATTGAAAAATAAAAAAACACTTAAGATCACTCTCTATTATGGGAAAATGGCATTGTCTGCCATTATGGTTTGAATTAGCGGCTTTCAAGAGTCCTTGGCCTATTTAATAGTGATTCTCGAACTATTGTTCTTCAATTAGGAAAGTGAACTTATAACTCACGATTAATTCTCTTTTCAATAACATCGCTAATTTCATCTAACCCGCAAAAACAAAATTAACCTCGAAAATATACAACTCTTTCACCCTTTTCAAATAAAATGACTCGGTTAAATTATATTTTCTGTAATAACATACCGTCATCTCAAATAACTGCAAAATACTACCAAATATTCTTACGTAAAAACTGCAGCTTACATTAGTCTTAATGTAAAGATTATTTTATATTATAAATATTATTTTATTTTTAAAAATTATAGCGTATATTTCGTAGTTAAATAATGTATTTAAATTATTTTTAAGTAGCTATAAAAACAGATTTTGTTGGGTTTTTCGTTTTTGGTTCACGATGAATATAAATCAATTGTATAAAAAATGATTCTACATGGAGAAAAACAATTACCCCAAATTTACCGCCTGAAAAACAATTACTGTTCTGGAATAATTATCGTACTGTATAGGAGTGACATTTCTGGTTAAAAAATAATAATTCTGTTACTAACAATCAAAATATACGATGTTTAAACGATTTAATTGGTAATATTTCCGCTCGTGTGGTAACGATTTAACAGAAATAATGGTTTTCAGATGGTTTTCTTGGTAATTACTATACATTTAGTACAAAACTGAAACGAAAATTTAACCGAATCCATGGTTTTTGTGTCATGCAAAAGTATTATGATAAAATCTTAAAAAATTTCAAAAAGATTTTTTTGAAAATTAAAAAGATTCGTGAATGCTGGTCCAATGAGGGCCCCCAATTTTTTTTTTTTTTTGCTTCTAGGGATATTACAAAACCATATTTTACAGTCAATTTTACAAAAATTATTACTAAAGCGATTCAGTAAAAATTACCGAGCTTTTTAGTGTTCCCATAGTGCCAGAAACATAGTAAATTTTATCATATTTCAGTAGTTTTGACACTCCTTTCTTTTCTCATTTTATGAATTAAAAATTGATTCTATGAATTCTAAAAATTGATTATATTAATCCTAAAAATCAATTGTACGTGTTATTTTAAAAACTCTAGAAATTTATTACAAAAATCCTAAAAATTGATTGTATTTATTCCAAAAATTAATTATATAACTGATACAGAAATATTAAAAACCCCGCTTAGATAAATATATGGAAATAATTCGTACTTAAATGCCAGAAACATGCAGTTAATTATTTTCAGACTAATGGCAGATAGAGAGTTTCTCATTTTTAAATTTTTATAAAAAGAATTAAAAAAAAAATACTTATAAAAAACTGAACTGTACCAAATAAAATACTATGAAGAGAAAGTATAAGTATTGCAAATATTTTGACAAGCATTAAAAAGAGAAACTTAAATTGTCCTGCAAACTACTTACTTAGATAATTATATTTGAAAGCTCAAAAAAAAAAAAAAAATTTTTTTATGGCAGATGGGTTGCTCCCTGGGAATAAAAAAGGTCGCTGCTTCTCAAAAAAGAGTACTATAAGTTTTAACAACGTAAAAAATTTTAAAAATATGTAAAATTACGTAATAACAGAATTCGATCTTCAATAATTTTAAAATTACACTTAAATTATACTATTTTATATGCATGTTTCAAAAAATTATTATTTCTCATTATCAGAATAAGAGAAACAATTTTAGTTTATAAAAATAATGAAAGTAGATGATTAGTAGTTTATAAAAATAATAAAAAATAGTTCTAATAGACAATCTCCGAAAAAAAAAATTTCAAAAAAAGTAAACTAAAAAAAATTATTAATTGATAAACAATTTGAAAGATTTTTATATAATTTAAAATGAAAATTTTGAGAAATTAAACTTTTAAAGTTGCATTTTTTAAAAAAAAAGTTATTTATTTTAAAAATAACTTTAAAAAATAACTTTAAAAATTAAAACCATTAAAAATGTGTTGATATATCCTCCCCCCCCCAAAAAAAAAGAGATATTTATAGAATTTTTTCGAGTTGACAATAATAATAACTAAGAAAATATTTGTAATAGTAATCAGAATTAAACCTATAAACACAGATAATTCTACCAGTATGTAATTATTATTTAAACAGTGAAATAATATTTTAAAAAATGGATTATTAATAAAAAGGCAGTGTTTTTAAGGGATGAGCGGCTTATTTTTACAAAAAGGACAGATAAGGCGCATTTATAGGGATCAAAGGGCAGGCAGGGCAGACTGCCCCTCTAAAAACGCCTAGGGAGAACACTGATTAACAGATTAATAAAATAGTTTTGTTATTTATAAAACTTAGAATAGTTAAAGGGTTAATAATTTTTTTTTTGTTTTGTTATCTATTAAATTTAAAATTAAACGCAGACACATTTCACAAGCTATAGAATTTCAAATGCTAGAATAATAAAACAATTTGAAATGTGCAAAAAATTACAATATTTTTAATTATAAATTAAAAATACCTGTATCCTTTACTGGTTAAAGGAAATCGTTTATCAAAAAAAAAATTTTTGAACAGAAATGTTCATCAAATTAAAAAAAAAATTTTTTAAATTTAATTCTTACTTAATAAATAGTTTCAATGCCTTACCACTATCAATAATACAATTTTTTTACATAAATAAAATATATAATTATTATCAAAAGCTCAAATCCAAATATAATACGATATGAACATGCATGTATTTACCTTAGTTTAAGTTATAAAATCGTTGAAAACTATATATACGTCAAATGAATCTTTCCACCTTAATGGACATTCAGTCGATGAAAATTGAATAAATATTTGCCCACAATAAAAATTTGTTTTAATAAATTTCCACTTTTGGTAAATATTGTATTTATGGATACATAAAAATCACCAAATAAGGAAAATTGTTCACCACGTAATTAAAAACGCAGATAGCCACCTAAACTTTTAATAACAAAATCATTTCATCCAGCCCGAACCTATACCACACCCAATTCATTTGTTTCGTAAGAAGTAGACAGCTTATGGATGCTGTCTTGTTTTAAAATTCAAAAGAAAAACAAAAGATGATCTCATTAATCTGGACCTTTCACCATGAATACATGATGAAGGAGAACCGTCATAATTTCATTTACAGATAACTGTTATTTAAAGTAACCGTTATGCTGTAGCTGCATATATTGTTGAATCTGTTCCATAAACAATAAAATAATTACCAGAAATGAATCTAAAAAGATTGTTCACGCACTATCTAGGAACAAAGTTAAATTTGCTAACGTTGATTTGTTACTATGTTATAGTAGTTCTATTAAAAAAATATTTTTAATTAAATTCTGCTCATAAATAAATGAAGCTATTATTTTACAGCAGTTTAATCAGCTCAATCCTAGTTTTATGTTTATTAATTATTTTAATATTTTATTGCAGCTGAATAGGTTCGGTGCTTATTACATAATGCTAGTAAATTATGCAACAATTTTGTTGTAGTTGAATCGGCTCAGGTCTTACAATAATGTGGTAGTAAAGAGATTATAAATAATGCTTGCTATTATTTTATTGCAGTTAAATTGGCCCGGCTCTCAATGCATATATAGACTAGCAAAAGTTCGTATATATCCTCCAACTTCCGAGTAGTTTACGCATCAGTTACAAAAAAGGTGTCTAGGCATGGCAAAGTGGCTAAGTGCAATAAGAGGAAATCACTTAAAATAATAACTAATAACTCAAACATCATAAAAGTTAGAACACCAAAAATGAATGATAATTAGCTGTTTATTTTTCATTCTAAAATCGTTTCATCGTGTCAAAGTGGAAAAAAAACTTCAAACAAGCAAAAGCACTTTTTAAAGCCTTCTTTAATTAGAATTAATGCCAACAAGGTGTTTATTTGTTCTAGATCGATAAAGTTTTAACTAAAACAATCTAATTCATTTTTCTTCCCAATCTTTACAGAGAGAAAAAATTTTGGTAAAATTACCGTTTAATTCTACCGCGTGAATCAAATTAACATTTCTTGTCAAAAAAACATTATTCCAGTAATAAATCAAATAATACAGTATTTCAGCCATTCAGTTGGAAAATTTTCGGTTCATATGGAAACGATTTTACCAAAAATTCTGGTTGAAAATTACAGCACTTATTACCACAAATTTCATAAAAAAGCAAAACTAAAAAGTAAATTTAACCGAGGTTTATTAGCCATTTTCAAAGATATCATGATAAAATTCACCAAATTTTACCAACATTACCAAATTTTAACACACATTATAAAATCATACTTTACAGTTAATTTTATCTAACTTATTACTAAAGCGCTTCGATCGAATTTTGGATGTTCCTATACAGTCAGAAACACGGTTAATTTTCCCATTTTCTAGTAGCTTCAACCCTATTTTTTTCTCTGTGCGTAATTTTCGAGGGAGGAACGCTGTCTAATTTAAAGTGTTTCACCAAGTGTCGCAGTTAGTCGTGTTATTTTGTAGTGCATAGACACTTGATTATACCGCTTTTTTAATTATATGAATGTTCAAAAGTTAGAGGGGTCATTACAGACTTTAGTAGACACTGATTGAATAAATAGTTCCAGAGATAACCGATGAAGTGTATACATTATTTAAATAAAAAGGACAAAAAAATGTAAAAAAATAGTGAAGAAGACATAAAGTTTTCATAGAAGCATAACTTACAGTTTATTCATACATAAGAATAGTATCGTGCATAAAAGTAGTAGCCACGAGTAAATTAAAATAAAAAGAGGGGCTTCTTAACGCAAAGCACTTAACCCTGAATTGGGCAATTCAAATTGGGCCAGTTTTATTTCTATTTTTTTTAATTCTGGCATATTATGGAATGAAAATAACGACGTCATCTGGACTGATTATTTAATTAATTCCACTTAAACAAATTACCTCTCTGTCTGCAAATAAAATGAAAGACTCTCTGCTATTAAAAGGAGAAAAATCTCATTTGTGTATATAAATGCTTCAAAATTAAATGGCGAAAAAATTATTATTCTATAATCCATTGCTTTTTATTAATTTAATTTTACGCGATTAAATTCGATAATTAGCTGTATCTGGGAGCGACATTTTAAATTTTTTCCCGTTCCTTAAGATTTTTATTTTATTTTACTACCGTCGTTGAACAACCTACCTTATTTAGTGTTTACGACTACCGATGTTCAATTCCTTAGCCCTGTAATTTTAAACCCAATCCATAAGACAAGGGAACTCCTGGATCAAGTATTGGGAGAAATGTTGCCTTCGTGGAGTCCCTTTTGATGGAACTAACCCGCATTTGAGTTACATGGTGCGGAAAACCACGAAAACCTCCCAAATCTGGAGCTACATAGTGTATTTCTTAATTTGATTTTAGTGTACGCATGTACTAAAACATTCATGAATTGAAATATGGTTTCCATTATTATTAAAGTAAAAAATGGAGTAAATAGAAATTGAGAAGGGTTTTCAGAGAAATATAATACTTTATTGTAGAATTTGGTTATTTTAATTTAATATGAAATAATAACGGAGTTTTTCACAAATGCATAGATTTGTAATTCATTCATTATATTGTTATAAGAAAAAAACATTGTTTTTAAATTTCTTTCTTCTCGAGCATTTCAATTAAATATAATTTCATGAAAATAACGGAAATAGTTAATTAATAACAGATTATTAATTGGAAAGTTTCGGCAAACAATTATATTCATGCATTTATTTTTATTTATTTTTAAGCAAAAAACAAAAAATTAAAAAAAAGTTATTTTCATCAAAATTAGTATAAAAAAAACCTTTTTATTATAAATACATTGGTTAGGTATATAGTTTTATTTTCAGCAACTTATAGAAGTATATTACAACGAAAATTTCAAAAGATTTAAACGCAATTTTCTTTTATTTAATATTTATTTGTTTGTATAGTTTTTTTAAGGGGAGTTAAAATTTACATGAATTGTTAAGTTGGAACGATAAAAAAAAAAGGTTAGAAGCCTTTACTTATAAATCAAAACAGTTTTAAAAATTTGTAGAAAAACAGCAATAATAGTATTAAAATGTACTTGAGGTAAAATTTCAATATCTGGGATTAACACTAGGTTGCCTAAAGGAAGTCATTTTGACTACTTTTCAACTGCTTTTTCATTTGCAAAAAAAATGTACAAATAATAATGCATGAATTCATATTTTTTTCCAAGTGAAGTAACATTTTTTATTGTTAATATTTACTAATAACTTGTTATACAACTGTAAATAATATAAAAAATATTAAAAATTAATTAAACAAATTTCTTTACACATTAGTTATTCTTTCACAATGCAGTCTTTTTGACTACTTTTGGCCAATATAAGTATATACTAAGTTTCAGTCTTTCTAGTGTTAAACTAGTTGCACTAATAAATTATTACCTGATAATATTGATAGATTTTGGGTTTAAAGAAGCGCGTTTTATTATTTTGCACAGCATTTTCGTGCAAAATCATTTAAACAGAGAAGCACTTTTAAAAATTTTCCTAAAATAATACTTATGTCTTAAAAAGATCAATATTAGTAATTACATAACTTCAATCAAATAAGATAACCAAAGATATTTATTACATAAACAAAAGCAGTTTAAAGTCAAACGTTATTTTTTGTACATATATGGTAAAAAGTTAATTTCAATGCCAAGTCAACTAAATCACTTCCTTAAAAAGTCAATCAGCCTTCCCCTTCAATAACGGACACATGACTCCGTTTACAACATACCATCTTCAAATACATCGAATAAAATCGAGAAAAAAGTCGAACAAAACGAGTTTTGAAAAAAGAAAGAATTACACAATTAACTGTGACATCAACGGCATTAAAAGCAACTCAAAACATAACAGAGACCGCGAATGTAATTTGCCTCTGATAAAATCAACTCTAAATCTGTTCTTGAAGTCGTGATCTTGTAATTATTAAATTTCTGCGGCATTGAGTTATGTTCTGCTTATAATTATCCTTATTTGTCATTAAGGAATAATCATTAATAAGATAATGAGATTTAAGCTTTAGGATCTAGATTCTCCTTTCGAAACAACATTATATTAACAAAGCATATTGTCGAACATATAAGATAATTTCATTCAGGTATTTTTTACGAAGCAAAAAATAAATAACATTCTGAAATCTTTCTTATAAAAATCGTATTGCACAGAATAAAGTATTTATAATTATTATATATAAATTGGAAAACATTTCTAATACCTAATTTTTAACCAGTATCCATATATCATTCATATTGTATTATCTTCTCTATTTCATACTAGTCATAGTTGTATAACCATTATATTATTTGAAACAAGATTGGCATTGGTGATAATGCTAAGATTGGCATAATCAATTTGTTTTGAGAGTATCAAATTTCAATTTTGCATTCTGCAAGTCGTTATTTTGTTATTTTTTACACACGACATGGTATGAGGCTCAATTGTTCATTTTTCATTAAGGAATCTTCAGTGATATAAGTAAACGAGAATTAAGCTTTAAATTTTAAAAACGCCTATTATATTCATAACGCGTCTTCCATGAAAAATGTATTGTTCAGCAAATTGAAATACCTCATTTAATTATATTAAACATGAAATGTATTGTGTTTATAAATAACTACTTCAAAACCAGCGTTTTTGCACCAACTTCCATTAATATTGCCTTATTTTTTTATACCGCCATTTTATTTTCGAAGCAAAACTAAACGCGAGAGCAATTTGTTATTTATAACAACAAATTTAAATCACCATTTTGTACGGTTAAATCATGTTTTTATTGTTTTTAAACTTGGCTTGAAATGGTGCTATGTTCCTCATTACACATTAGAAAATCTACATAACATGACGATAATTAAACATTATATTCTATTTTAAACGATATTCTACGTCTGAACTCTTTTATCATATAATAAGTTAGACATCAATAATTTATGCTAATTTTAAAATTGAAATTAAATAATGAATGTCCTAATATACATGAAGGCATTATACACCTACACAATATGAGTACATTTATCATAGTAGTACAACAAAAGGTAAAACATTTTATAACATCTAACACGAAAACAACGCCTTTGTATCAGTTTTCTTTAATATCACATGATTTTTGTTTTAATTTCACGCCTTTGCATTTGATTCGCCTATTTTTGTTCTTAATAACAAAATCAATCATGAAAGCAATTATTCGTTGATAAGATTAACTTAAGATTCTGGTTTTTAAATCGTGAATTTGCTATTTTTTCACACTTCGAGTAGAATTCTGCTCTGTTTATAATCGATTCGTGTACGATTATTCATGGATAAAGTAAAGAAAACTAGACTTTAAAACTATTACACTTTTTCATAATGAAGGATTGATGATACATAATTTAAGTATGTTAATTCCAGGAATAACTTCAAGTAATTAAAACGTTAAACGGAATATTCCTTTTTTTAAAACAGAAATTTTACATAATAAGTACATTTGTCAATACAATGGAAAATTTTAAACATTTAAATTATCATAATTCAAAATCAACGCCTTTTAAATCAGCTTTCACTATTTTTTTATTCTATGCCTTTATTTTTGATTAGTCATTTTTTTCTTTTAAGCAAAATCAACCGAGAATGCAATATGTCATTGATAAGATCAACTTATTTTGACATTCGGTTTTTAAATTGAGATTTTATTTTTAATACTTAATATTTTGTATTCCTGCTATGCACATTGTGATCTTCGTTTGTTACTTAAGAATGAAATAATTCATCAAAAAATAATAAGAATTAGACGTTAGATACTCTTAAGATACTGACATCCATTATTATGTAATAAAATGAATGTTACAATTAAATAACTAAAATATTTCTTTTAAAGTAAGCATTTTACATAAAAATTTCATTTGTTTTTAGAATGCATTTATGATTTAATATTTAAAAATTCCTTAATTTGTATTTCACTTTAAAAGTCGTGATTTCATTAAATTATAGTGAGAATTAGGCTTAAGTCTCGATTTTAAAACGCTTTTTATCAGTGATGCACTGATGCGTCAATTAGATATGCTAGTTGAGAAGATTGAAATAAAATTAATAAATTTAAAAAAAAGCAATTTTCAATATTTTATTAGAGCGTTTTTTATTATAAAACATTAAAATATAATACTTAGTTTTAATAAATAATTCGCCTTTTTTTTTTTAAAGTTTTTTAATTTCATGTTCGCCTAATTTGACATGCCATTTTGATTCCTTCAAATAAATCTAGTTGAATATGTAATTTGTAATTGATATTTGATAAGATCAACTGTAATTCTGTATTATGCTTAAGAAGTCGTGACTTTGTTATTAAAACTAGATATGGAAATTCAGCGATGTCCATTACGATCATCATTTGTCAATGAGGTATAATCTTTTAAAACATAATGAGAATTAATCTTTAAATCCCTTTTCAAAACAAGATTCTATTAATAATGCAATGTTAAATGGAAAATGCTATCTTCTTCAAGGATATTAATTACAAGATAGAAGTTAGCAAATTACTATCCTCAAATTGAATAATTCTTTTTAAAAAAATAATCAATGCATGGTGAATATTTATTTCTCTAAAAAGAGATCAATCAAATCAAAGGAAATCGAATTTTTGAAGTACTTAAATCTAACATTCAAATTGAAAATGAGAAAACGCCTTCAAATTTGTATGACGAATAAAATCGTTTGCCTAAAAAAAATTTTTTCACTTTTTTATTAAATGCTATTCAAAACTAATAATTATAATAAGTCTTAGTCCATTTTTCCAAGCAAACGATTTTAGTATTATTAAAAAGTAAAAAGCAGCGCAGTAAGAATCGTTTGGTAAGAGTAAGCTATTTTACACTAAAAATAAGATTATATTTATGTGAAATTCGAATTACTGTTTTAGGATTTTTTAAAAACAAAAATAGGGTTGAAACTTTTTCAATAAATTAATTCCTTTCATACATTAGGTTTAATATTTTATATTGAACATAATCTTTGCATTAGTTTATACGAATACGAAAATTAATAATTTAGTATAATTATATAGGATTCACAATTTCAATATATATGTTATTACAAGCTTTAACTGCATTTTATGTGCTAAATATTAAAAAAGGTAAGACATTTTATGATTATATTATTCTGTATATGAATAATCTTATATTAGAATATTTATTCTTAGAAGAGATTTGAAACGATATGAAATTTAAAGCAATAATTCGCAACAAATAATCTTTACTAATTCAATAGCTAATAATCTAACATATTTATTTAAGTAAGATTTTTGTATACATAATTTTATATACTGTTGATAGAAATTGACGAAATCGTACGTTTAACACTAGGTTGCCTAAAGGAAGTCATTTTGACTACTTTTCAACTGCTTTTTCATTTGCAAAAAAAATGTACAAATAATAATGCATGAATTCATATTTTTTTCCAAGTGAAGTAAAATTTTTTATTGTTAATATTTACTAATAACTTGTTATACAACTGTAAATAATATAAAAAATATTAAAAATTAATTAAACAAATTTCTTTACACATTAGTTATTCTTTCACAATGCAGTCTTTTTGACTACTTTTGGGCAATATATGGATATACTAAGTTTCAGTCTTTCTAGTGTTAATCAAATCCCTAATCGCACCATAAAAGTTAGGAATTTTTGATCACTCGCATGCCTTTTTATACAAGTTTTGCTTAAAGATTTTTATTTAAATGCTACATAGTTATTCCATAACGCTACTGGTGTAATTATTTTTTAATGATATTTTCCTCTTTTGTAAAAATTTTTTTCTGAATTTAAATGTAGAATTTCACTATTTACTTCAAAATAAACATTGTATTACATAGAACGTGTTTAAAAATAAAAAGATTTCTGTCTACCTCAATAATTTATAGCTCAAAATAGAGCAGTCAAAAGGAAGTTAAAAATACCGAATAACTTATATTATAGTTTTACAGCTTTTTTGGGATGCATTTTATCCTAGAAAAAAAATAATAAAATAAAAAACAGGACGCCATGAATCAGTATCAAAAGATTCATGGCCATTATAACTAAGGCGGACATGTTATGCTTGCAAACGATCTATTTAGAACGATCTACAGGTAAAAGTTTCACTTCTCTTCGAATAAAAGTTTCATTTTTTATTTCATCTTTATTTACAGGTTATAACATATCGCAGGTTAAAGCACGAAGCAATTTAGATAATCAGTCACTGTGTTATAGCGGACATTAAAAGACAATGAAGCTCAATATTTGACACAAAGAACTATAAAAATAAAGGAATCCGGTTTAAAGTTCTACCACGATTTTTGGATGATAAAATTAGATGGCTTGTATCTGTCACGTCGTAGCTATGGACATCTAAACACTAAAAAATAAAATATCTAGAGATGCCCTAATGTAGTACGTGACTAGAAAGGGGGAATTCGAATTAATTTCAGAAGAATATTAGTGTCTAATTATCAATTTGATGTGCCATGTTTGTTCAAAAGCAAAAATTCAACCGCCAACGAAGTCTAAATTCAGTAGTTAACGATTGTGATGTGTAAATATTTTTGTTACAACTTTATATTATGCGAAAAATTATACTTACAGATTGTTTAAATAAAACTAAAGTAAAAAATAATAGCAATAATCACAAATAGTGGGATGTGATATAGGAATTTTAATATCGCGATATATCGTCTGAAACTATAGATATTTCCACAATATAGCGCGATAATTTTTCAATCTAATAAATTTATCTTTTTATACATTATTTAATATTTTCGTTGTTAAGAATCTCATCAAGAGAATCAACATCTTATTCGATATTTATCTCTGCTCATAATTATCACAAATTGATCGTTGCTAATAATTATCATTATTCGATTTTTAAAGATATGTATTATTGGTTGGCTATTATTTTTGTCTAATTTTGTCTTTTTGATTTTTAAAGAGATGTATTATTTTTGTCTGATTTGTCAAAAAAAAAAAAAATGCTACTAAAAACATTTAGTTTAGCGAAGATAAAATGCAATTTTGTATCGAATTCCACGTACTAAAATGCAATCATGATGATTTAGAAAACACATTTTAAATATGCCAATTAATTCGTGCTACATATAATTTAAACAATGAAATCAGACAGGAAAACGTATTTTTCTGAAAAACATATCTTTTAATCAACGGATTTTGATTTAAAATATAGGGGGGAGGCACAATTAACAAAATATAATTTCATCAATTTATTTAGGAAAGTTATCGAAAGTTTTTTCCTCTTCATCTTATTGTTACTTATTGCACTTTGTTTACATCTCAACACTTTTAAATGAATCAATTCAACGACGAACCATAATAACAGTACTTTGAACCGTAATACGCTAAATTATGGGCATATGGTACCAATTTAAGACCCGATTGGAGCAGCATCGAGACGCGGGATGTTCATAGCACTTTGTACAGTACAGAAAAAAAATCATACCACCCTGAATGACTTTTGATCCAATGATCGGATCTTAACGTTCTAGGACTCAATCTTAATGGTTCCGGAGAGATAACTCAAATATGCTAATTGGTTAATCACATTTTATAAAAGTCGTATACTTAATATTAGATTTCTCAGAAACTATTCAACCGGTTTTGCAAACATTTTGTAATTAACATACTTTAAAATGACGTAAAAATTGCATACCTTACAATTCAAAATTTTTTCGACCATTATTAAATAAAACGATAAAAATAATAAACATGCATTAAAACTTTTTTTGTTTGGAATTATCTTTGGATAAACGATTTTTAGAATAGTGAGCAAAAAGTTTTCAATCCGCTTAAAAAATTCTGGAGATATGGTGAAATAAGCAAAAAATAAAATTAATATTAAAGGGTCCAAACTTCAAATTGCTCTCATAACCAAGCTATGGAGACCATATTTCTCAGATTGCGGTTACCCCCCCTCCCATATTTTGGGGGTCAGAAATCCTAATTCGTCAAAAAAGGTACATTTATTCAGAGAAAGTATGTTTTTGTGTCTGATTTCGTAACTTAAAATATCATATGCACTAATTAATTAAGATATTTCAGGTCACCCCTTCAAACCATTAAATCCAAAAACGGGAAGATCCGATCATTAGATTATAAGTTATTTAGCGTGGTCCATTTTTTGTACATTGGTGCAACTTCTGAAATTTATATTATAATGGAAGTAATATAAATTTTATGGTAAAGGAAAATGTTGGAGGTCCCTTAATTAGAATTCTGCCCAAGGCCTCAGCTTCTCTTAACACTAGAAACACTGAAATACCTATATTTCTCAAAAGCAGTCAAAATGACTGTATTGTGAAAGAATAACTAATGTATAAAGAAATTTATTAAAAATTAATTTTTAATATTTTTGATATTATTTTCAGTTATATAACAAGTTATTAGTAAATATCAACAATAAAAATAATTATAAAAGTCCCAAAATTCTAAGAAATTGCTTCATTATATACATCATTGTTTTTATAATTGAAATTAAAAAGCAGTCAAAATGACTTCCTTGCGCAATCGGGCTTTACCTGTGTCTTTTATAAAATGTTTTACAATATTAGTCTTGTTTGTGCTTGATCAGTCCTTTTAACAAAATCAACCCCGAGACAAAAAATTAGTTGATGTCAAACAAAAACTCAGATACGAAATAAATATTGAAATAAAAATCAGTTATTGATTGATTTAGAATTGTTCGACTTAAGAGTGTATCTTGGTTTGCCTAAAAAAAAAACAGAGCTGATACAATACGATACAATATTATCGATTAAAAAAACGCTACAGCATCCTGAATTATAAACCTCGAGTGACCTGACTTCTATTTAAATCCCACAACACACATATTTTAACAAATGGGATAAAAAAAAAACCTCATTCACAATCTCATCCTATTTCTTAATAAATGTCTATCTAGCGTAAGATTAATCCATTTCTATTTATCTCAATCTATTATTACATTTCTAATTACCCATTCTTTGCAGACTATCTCAAAGAAAAAAAATCTATGTTGGTAGATTTAATCACAACTCAATGGGTGTAGATAAACATTAATGGTCAAAGGGATTAAAGATAGGGTATATTAATTATATTTTTTTTATACCCAGTTCTTTAAAAATAACAGTTCCAAGTAAGTGTTTAAAAATAACAGATCTCAGCATATTGTGTCATGGATTGCATTTTGATACTCTCTGTTGGTTAGGAAGTAAGATCAAGTAATAGGTTTTCTGGCACAGGTTTGATGCTTGGTTTAGATAAATATCTGTTCCAAAATAACAGATCTCAGCATTTTATTCAGAAGTTTGTTTATTAGCTCACGTCCGATATAGTTACTATTCTGTGTAAAATTTATTTAGTTCAAAATTATATTTTTAAAATTAAAATTTGGTTAACATTTGTGGGGGATATTTCCATATCGATACCTGTTGAAGTCAATTACACTCTCTAAGGAGAAAAAGGATTTCTGCACTTGCAAAAAATGCAAAAACATAACTAACGTTGTCTGGAAGGTGACATCGAGTTATACCCTTCAGGTTGGCCCCCTCCTATGATGTTCCTTTTGTCTCAAAAAAACTCACCAGTAGAAAATTTAGCGACTATTTCAATTAAAATTTCGCAATTTTTCATATCGATATAGAAATTTTGCGAAACTATCTTTTTCATCGAATTATCTTTCAATAAAAGAGTTTATAAGTGTGCAATTTTTTATTTTGATTTTCCTAAATTGATTCAGAGAATTGGAGAAATATGTTATTAGAGAAATTACATTAAAGGGCCCAAACTTCCTTCCAAGACTTAATTCATAGATTTCATATTTTAATGGTTTAGAATTCGAACCAATAGAAAGTATATTTATTCAATGGAAGTGGGTTTCAGTGTCTGATTAGTAACTTAAAATACCGTTTACATTATTTAATTAGTCCTTTTAAGATTATCCCTCCAAACATTAAGATTATATCAATTCATAAGATCAAAAGTTATTCGGTTGTTTAATTTTTTAATGCAATATTTTTTTTTCTTTTTGCAATAATCATTATAAGAAATCATGATCACAAGAAACCACACTAGTATCTGTCATTAAAAGATCATGATTGCATGAAATCTTTACGAATAATTATCAAATCATAAACCACAATTACAGTTAAAATGATTAATTTCCATTGGAATATTTTAGTTATATATTAATCTTTTATTTGTATTACTTTAAATAAAACAGAAACTCTATCAAATAATCTGTTTAAAATATCGTGTAATCCTTCCTTGTGGTTATAGATTAATAGCAAGCATGATTACTTATAATGTAAACATCGATAATATAACTACCTACTAGTAATTATTGGTCACGATTATTTGCAATCACAATTAGAATAACTGTAAATTATGATTGCATCGAATCACTATTCCAAGAATTTGATTACTATGTAATGACTATTTTGAATGACAGTTTTTATCGAATTTAATAGTCTGGTATGAAATTTACAACCATGCTCGCGGATGCATAATTAGTTTCCCCTTTTATGTTTATTCTATGAATGATATGAAATAGATAAAAGACATAAAAAAACTGACCAAATTACATATTTAAATATCTCCATTATAAATATAGTTGAATATCGTTTTATGCAATTGTTCTAATATGATTGTAAATAACATTATTATAACTGTTACAGTGAATAACGGATCCAAAATATCTGTGACGAGAAATAACGGGACTCTTAGAAAAACAATCGTCATTATTAAGCGTCCATCTTTAACCATCTTTGATTCATATCTCCCTGGAGATCTCAAAGCGTAAACCCCCTTTGCGTAATCTTCTTTATCGCCACTCAAATAGATTTCGGTAAGAGCACGCCAAGAAGCCATTAAAAAAAGAAAAGAGTTAAATGGAAGAAACGTGAAGTGCGATCTGCAACCATTTTTAACACGTGATGTATTATGATGTCTGTTCTTTTAATGATGAAACAAGCTTCTCAGTTTGTGATTTATAGTTCTCACTTGAAATGTTAAGTTGCTGCACTAAGTGCTCGATACCAGTTAAATTCTCTCAAATTTACGTTCCTTCTTGGGCGATTTGGTTGTAAACATTTCACTAAGAGTCCATTGATGTTAGCTTTTTTTTTTTTTTTTTAATACAAAGTGGAATTTGAGTCAAGTGTAAAATTTACGAATTTGTTTAACATTGCCATTCTTTAAACACCATATTCTTCCTAGTTCGAAATGATTATGGAATGTTTTTAAGTACCGAATGAGGTTACATAAAATTATTTATATTTGTTAACAAGTGAAATATGAATAATTAAATTCACAATAAAGAGGAACAAAGAAATATTCTTCATCAAATCTATCTGAAATTAAAATATATTTCGTTTTTTTCTATTAAATCACAGAACACATTTTATTTTTTTTTTCAATTTTAATTAACAGCTAAATAATGGAAGTACTTAACTGCAACAATTTCATAAAATTTCATTCAGTTTAAATTTCAAAAACATCGAGAACTCCAGATTTAAATCAATTTGCTATGCATTGTCTATTTAATTATATTTTCTTTCCATTATTTGCTTTTATACATTTGACTTAGAAAACTATAAAAATATTTTTATAAGATATCTGAAAATGAACTTCTACCAGTCAATTTTTTATGCGAATGTAAGGGTTCAGAGCGAATGGTCAAAGTTATCAATTTGCCACAAAGCTCATTTTTTTGTTTTTCTAATAACTACGTCAACTCAAGCAATGGGGATATCTCCGTATCTTTATCTCGCGCCAACTACTATCGTCAAGGCGCCAAATAGATTTAAAACTTGCAAATTTTTTATAAAAAAAATACGTGTATATGTTTGCCCCGGGGGTGGCAACGAGTTAAGACCTTTCGAGTTGGTCCCTTTCTGTGATGTTTATTTTAGTTTCTCGCGGGCCGCTACCCGGAAGTTGCCAAGACTAGGCGGTTATTCTGCCACAGATCACGATACGGAAATCTTCCCCAAACATTTTATATTATTCGTATTATTCGTTTTATATTATTCGTATTATATTATTCGTTTTATATAAATCAACAATGATAGTTCTTGGACATTAGGCATGAACTAACTATTTTCATTTTTAACTCAATAACATTTTTAAAAAACTGCAATTATTATTGTCAATAGCTATAAACACTCATTTCGCAGTTAGTTGAAAGGCAGATTGAATTTCTATATATTTTATCACTATCGTTAAACATTCGTTCCATATCGAATTTGCTGCAATCAATATTCAATTCTGTAGTGACTTTTTATCCCTTACCCAGAAGACAAGAAACCTCTTGGATCAGCCATCGGAACTAATTCGCATATATAGTGTATGTTATTTTTTTTCTAAATGAAATTTTTTTTCTAAACTAATTATATTTACGTCGAATGGTGATGAAAACGTCCACGGTTAGCCTGGTGGCATGCGCATTCAAATTCATGATTCGTCTGGATTAAAAAATGGGTCACCGTGTTGGAAAGCTAGTAAATATTTATGTATGAATGAAAACTGAGGGTTGAAGGAATTTATTTCTAAGAATCAACTTAAGATAAGGTGTTCATATAACTAACAAAATGCACTGTAACTTCTCCCTAAGGTGGAATATTTAAGTTTGGAATATGGATATCGACTTAGGTACAAACCTTGTCACCTGACTGAGATACAAATAATTAGGATGTGTGCTTGGTTATATTTAATTGTGTGTTTTAGAATCACCATTAGTTGATATTGATCTGACGTGAAAAATTTAATTGAATTACTGCGTGAGTGATCACAAATGAATTAATTAAATTAATTAATTAATAAGAAACCTGCAATTATTATTACGATTGTTTATATACTTCTTAGACGGTGATGCACCATAAAACACTACATAAAGTATATTTTCCTTACAAATTAATCACTCTTACAGTCAATTATTGCACGTTATTCAACATATGATTGTATACAAGTAACAAAATTGTATGGTAAAGAATTTTATGAACATGGAAAATGCTTTCTTTTATGATGTTTGAATTAATAGATATGAATATTGAGGCATACGTTATACAAATAATCGTGCTAGAAGCAATATTAATAACTGCGCCGATATCGAAAGAAAATATTAAATTATATTTTTACTTTAATGAGCATAACAGTTTAATTGAGGCAACAGTCAGGCACAGCCATAAATCTTCATCAAAGTAAATCATTGCTCACGAAATTTATTTTCTCTCATCACGGGCTGCACGATTTCACTGTTAACGACGCATTAAAATTTGGGGTATGGATAAAAATGCATATTCATTAGATGAGATTGTTTTTTGAAAATAACATTTCGTCTCAAGTTAGTTAGCTAGACAAAAGTTTTGACGTATGTTGTAATGACAGCCATTTTAGTTTTGATTTATGAATTAAATTATATCTACGTCCAAAAATATGTTGATCTATATTATTTGATCTAGTTCTAACAATTATCCCATTTTGCTTTGAGATTTTGGTCATTATCAAAGTGTAATTTTGATGGTCTGTAAGACAGCACACATCATTTTGAAAATTTTTTCCGGGTGGTTTGGCCAGACAGATCTCCAGACCTGAGTAGGATAGAAAATGTCTGAAATGTCTGTTGATGTCTGTAAATGTCTGTTGAAAACAAAATGCTGCTTTGAATATTCCTTAATGAACAAGCTGGAACAAGATTTATTTCATCTCTGGTCTTCGTTTCGTATTTTGGTGCCTGGCAACTTAATTAGCATTAAGAAAATTCAATGCAACGAAAACGTTGAACTTATTAGTGGCAAAAGTCCTCACTAAAACAAAATTGTATGATTTCAACGTCCCTTATTCACATAAAAGTCACATTGGTGTGCAAAAAGAAAAATATATTTTGTATATGTTACTGAATGACCGAAATCAAGAGAATGTCTACTTTCACCCTTATAAGTCAACAATCACATAGTCGCTTTGGTGAATGTCAGAAATATATTTTAAATCCGATTTCACATTAATTTATTCGTTGATATTAATATATTCATTCGATTTTTTAATATCTGCTGAGTATAGATTTGGAGAAACAGCAGTGTTTGTAGTACTGGTTAAATGCATATTGGGCAGTGGCACTGAACCTTAAATAAATACTGATGTAGGGCATACCGGGCAATGGCACTTAACTAGACCTAGTTTATATTTCGAACATTTACTAAAGCGACTATGCGATTGTCAACATTCCCCGGTGGAAGTCAACAACCACCAATTTCGGTCATTCACAGTAACATGTATATAAAAAAAATTTCAGACATTATTAGATAAAATAATAAGAATTCATAAATAATTACTAAAAGTTATTTTCGATGTGGAATTATCTATGGATGAATGTATTTCATAAATATTAGCAAAATATTTTCAATTCACTTAAAAAGTTCAAGAAGTGTAGTAAAATACGCAAAAAAGTGAAAGTGACATTAAGGAATCCAAATATTCTGAGTGCTCTCCTGCTTAAATAACAGGGACCCTATTTCCAGATCGAAGCTACCCCCCTCCACATTTTTTGAGGATCAAAAATTAAAATCCATGGAAAAAAAGTTTTATTTAGAGAAATTATGTTTTTATGTCTGATTCCATACTTTAAAACTCTTTTGCACTTATTAATTTTCATATTTAAGATTAAGCTCTCGAATCATTAGGACTTCAGTCTTAGTACTTAAAATTCGATTCTTAGATTAAAAGTTATTCAGGGTGTTAACTTTCTTTGCGTCTTGTTCATTAATTTTAGGAGATTAGTGCATAATCGGTAGAATCAAATTTTACTGTATTAAATTTTTATTTTTATGTTAGAGTAACTAATATTTGTTCTTAATATTGTTCTTAATTTGTTCTTAAAAACATCATATGAGCAAAATATAGATCTCAAATTTCAACATTATAATATTATTCGCTAAGAAACTAAGTCTTACAATGTATCTTAGGATACTAAAGTTCAACTTAAAAAAAAATAATAAAAAAAAAATCATAATAGTTGAAGCGTATTCGCGCCGTATTATTTTTCTAAGTACTAATCATTATAGTTCAACCTTGAGCGAATTTTTGCAACAGTATATTTCTCAAATTTACAAAATTTTCACTTAAGAGTTGATACAAGGTTAAAAGGTCGTTAAACTTGAAAAAAATTTATTTCACAAAGCAAAGCTCACCGCAATAACAGCAGCATGTTTTTATTAGGTAACAGTAGCCTGTTATTAATCAATTTAAAAGAATAACACAGGATGAATCTGCCCGTTAAATTAATTACATGTGTGATCGTTCGTCAAACCTATATTTCCGGTCTTTAAATCTATAAAAGAATAATGTATAAAAGAAATTAAAGAATAATATTTTTAACAATGAAAGCTTTATCATAGAATGAACCCATAGTGTCAATCACAATTAATATTGATTTTTGTGGCACAAACCTCAAAAAAGAGGAAAAACTTATGTTTCAATATTTATCGTGTTTTTTTAAGTATATATAATGTAAAGAAACAACTTATGTCAAAATTTTAAAATTTAACATCTGAAAAATATGGATTAAGTTCAAAATTAAAAAAAATAATTTTTAGTACGACGCGTATTGTTAAAGTATAGTATTTTAGAGCTACAGTGAAACAAGTCCTTGAAACCAAGCCCAGGTTGGTTTAAATTGCCTAAAAATTCTACCAGAAGTAATTTTAACCTTGATTATCCCAAAATTACAATTTCTGGACTTAATCTATTTTAGTTCGGTACTGAAAAAAATCTTTAAACGTCTCAAAAAATTGATAATTTTGTAACACTGAAGACACTGTTTTTGACTGCAGTGGCATGAAACTCCTGTAATATTAAAAATAATTTTTTTAAATTCATGAAATTTGCTCGATTTTGAAAACTGTTCGAATTTTTTTCTTGTGATAAACTTTTTCATTAAAAAATAATTACTAAGTGCAGCTTTTTCATTTTAAGACGAATGCAAAAAAAAAAAAAAAAAAAAAAAAAACATTCACTTTTTTTTCCCAAATATTTTGATGTCTTGACATATTTTGAATCACTTTATAAAGCTATGACACAAATAACTTTCAATCGTTTTCCAAAATTTACTTTATTTTTTATGTTTAAAATTAATTATTCTTATAGAATATACCGATTTCCTTTTACTTAATCAGTACTACATGAAAACTAACGCATTTAAAAAGCATTCATTCTAATATTTGATAAAACTGCAACGACATTCATTGAAAAAAAAATTTTAAATAATGAATGAATATTTATACTATTTTATCTCGCAAATCGACAGTTGATAAATGGAATGGGATATAATTAGACATTGAAAATTTAAATAAGTTAAAATCTTAGTCTTAGAAAAAAAATCAGTTTTCTTTAACTGTATCACGGGCAAAAATAATTAAAGTTTGTAATTATGATACATAATTAATTATAGTTGTCGACAGGATCAATTATAATAATAATTGATAAATTAATTATATTTCCGATTAACATTTCAAGGATTCTGCTGCGAAATTAAATGTTAAATAAAAATGGTTTCTAATTAATCATTTGAAAGGATTTGTACGGCGTTTAACTTCGACAAGGGACGGGGTGGGGAGGAGAAATTAAGTCACTTATTTAATTAGTGTTTGAAATATACTTTAGAACTTAAACTCAAAACTTGAAAGCTTAAAAAAACTGTTAGTTCTCAGTTATTATTATACTTCTATAAGTTAATCAGGGAACTATTAGTATTCTATTAATTTCAAATAAGTAGTCTATTTTTTTTCAAGAAATGTAAAATATTCGTAGTATTTAAAATTCCAACGCGATGGATAAAAACTGTTATTATTGTAATGGGTCCTATTATTACAGTAGTATTTTCATTAAAACAACTGATGTGAGAAAATAGTATGAAAAACGATTTCCAATCAATTTCCTGAAATTTAGATGCATCGTTCTTCTCATTATCTTAAAGAAAATGAAGCAATTTTAAAAGAAAAATAATTTTTGGGATATTGAACTATAACAATTCAAAAACTCCATGTATGCTGCGCTTAAAAAATTCCAAGCATTCTAGTAAAAAATTCCATATTTATTCCAATGTTTTGTAATCAAACTTTTAGTTTCAGGTTTATTGCAAACAAAGACTCACTAAAAAATATATGAAGAATTACTCAGCCTGAGCTTATTTTGGCTGATTGCAATGAAGCTTAGTCATCTGATGACATTTTGAATTAAGAGTTAGAGATAGTTTGAATATTAACTAATAATTTTGTTGAAATTTTTTAATAAGCCTTAATTTCACACGATTCACTGCACTAAGTTTGCAGTACAGTGGGGTCATAGGAACCATTTAAAATAAATAAAGTTAATTTACCTATGGATCGTATATTATCTTAATTGCCTAAAGGTATAAATAGGCTCACTTATATAGGCCTACACATTAATTGGGATAACTAAAAAAATACTGAAGATTTTTTTACAATTAGTTTCGCACAAATTGACAGTGGCATTTTACAAAATCGAAGATATTTCAATCAGCCTATAAGGAACCACGGTGGAACCAACCTACAAAGGACAGAGCCCTGGCAACCCAATGAGGTGACCCAGGTTCGAGTGCAAACGATGGCTAATCGATATGAATCCTGCTTCCGAGTCGCATCGACCACAGTGTTGCGTTAAATATACTAACATTTTCTATCTTCATGTAATACAAATGTGTGTTGATGTCATTAATTTGATCCGAGAGTTTCCTTGTCGTCTGGGTTTGGTTTAAAATTACAAAGCTACAAAGTCGAACAGTGACAGTCATAAACTGAAATCTTCAACACCGGTTATCAAACAAAATTTTTCTACGAAGTATATAAACCGTAAAACTTCATTTTTCATAATTCTAACATAAAGGATGGATGCAAATATTCTTTTTTTATCTAGGAAATAAACAGTTGGATAAAAGAATAATAAAAATCATCATGAATCTTCAAAATAAGCATAATTGTGAAGTGAAAAGCGAGTAGAAACTAAATATTCATAATAATCATCATTACGAACGCGTGTTTTCCATCCGAAATAAAGTAAAAGCATCGCCAAGATTCCAGCTCATTATAGGATAACATATCATATATCCCACGCTCTGTTATGGAGATTTCTAAGTTGATAAATACCAAAAATGGTAATTGCACGACTTTAATAAGGAACATATGGATAAAAAATTAAGATTTGATCTCATCAGAGTGGGTTTAAAAAATACGAAAAACAACTCAAGATAGTAATTTAATTCTTTTAAAAATGAGAAATAGCTTAACTAATCACGCCATGCCTTTTAAATAATGCCGGATAATTGGAACAAAAAAGAAAATTCGCTATCAAATAATTGTGTTTTTCAGATAAAATAACATATTTTTTTAAAAGAATAAAGATGATTTTGAGTTTTTTATTACATAAAGCACATATCATTTCATTTATCGTTATCACTTATCATTTACATATCATTTATCATACACATATCATTTATCGTTATCACTTACAGGGAAAAAAAAGGGTTGAGCACTTGGTGTCGCTTAAGATACGTTAATAAAGGAGTGGTGATGCTTGAAGTAAATAGCAGTTTATATTTAAACTCTGTGCAGCAAAAAAATTGTCTCCTTATGTCAATTATACCCAATCGGTATTTCTTGGACGACTTTGCTTCCTACATGTTTAGTACAACAAAAGGAAAAAAAAAACTGAAAAAAATTAAATTTTTTATTTCTGAAGGACTATTTCATTCAACTTAAAGGAGTTTCTTAAATTTTGAACACTGTTAGAATTTTCATTCTAAAATTATGGTAAAATAACCGGCAGCAGTCCGTCAGAGAACATTTTATACCTTTACGGTTTTAAAACAGTTTATAACTAGTATGATTAAAAAACTATGAATACAAAACTACACGGTTTTTTAACCATTTACAACTGCATGGTTTCAAAACCGTAAAATAAAAACTTAACTGGATATTGAAGCTAGGCTTTTCGCTAGGAAATGGGAATTGGAGTTAGGTTGTGGTTTATCAAGAGGAAATATTGTAGTGTCAATGCTTGGACTCGAACCTCCACTCTGCCGTTCATGAGATTGACAGATTAGCCCATTCGACTATTATATATAACCAGCTGCAAGGAACTAAGTGGCTTCATTAGGTGGGCCTAGTTGGTGCGATAAAATTCTGATTGTATAAACCGAATTAGGTGAAAGAAGTTACTAAACAGTTTTTCACACAGTTACTAGTTTGAATAACTCGTTATCAGACTGTTTTGTTTGAATATAGTATAGAATTTTTTATTTTATTTAATTATTTTGTCTGTGAAATTTCTAACAGTGAATGATTAAAAGTGCAAAAATAGATATTAAGGCCACAGTTTATCTCAAAACAAATGTTGGAATCATAATTTTCAGATTGCAACTATCCCCCCCCCTCTCCGCACACATTTCAAGCGTCAAAAATACAAATCAGTCGTAAAAGTTTGTTTATTCAGAAAAGACATTTTAATGTCGGATTTTGTTTAAACTTAAATCATATATTAGCATATTATGTAGAGTGTTGCAGCCTAATCAAAATCTCAAAACACTTCCGAACACGAAAATCAGATTTATAGAACAAAAATGATTTAGAATCATGACATTTTTCTCATTTTACCATATGCATTAAAAGTATTGAAAAAATGCAGTATCATTTTCCCTCCATATTAATGACTATCAGACAAATATCAGGAGATAAAAAAAAGCTGCATTAAATTTCTTCAGTAAATCTTAGCAAAACAAAAAACAATTTTTCACAAAAAAAAGAAAAACAAACAATGACTTTGTCTTTGAACGAAAAAGAAATTCAAAGTTTTCATGGTGAAAATTCATTCCAAAAGCTTACTTTTCTCTCAAAAATAGTAATAATAATAATAAATTGTGTTATTGAAGAAGAATTTAAACTAATTAAACGACTACAATTAAAATTAAAAAATATAATACTACGCTCTCCCAAATTAAGAAAAGCTAATAACAATGGTTTTATTAAATTTTTGATTCGTTTAAACACTAAAACTAAATTAACTTAAAGATTTTTTTTTAATGAATAGCAATTATGCTGTGATAATTTCTAATGAAATAATGCAATTACTTTATTAGTGCAATAAACGACAGCATAGTTTCGTTTGATATATCACTTGATAAGCATTTTAGAAAGTTCTTTTTTTATTATTATCAATCAGAATTTCAACAAGTGATACATTTCAATTTAATAAGCAGATACTAATTAATTAGAAAAGCGTGAATAAAAAATGAAGCATATGAAACATTAAAATTCTGACGGGTTATCAATCAACGGAAATTAAGAAATCAGTTTTCACTCTGTGAAAGCGTAAACAAATTTACCAATCAAATCTAACTCTTGTATCACATAAATTTCTTTAAAAAAATTGAGAATGACCCGAGTTTCAGATATAAAAAAATATTTAATTAATAAATTAATAAACTATTAAGACAAATCGAGAGCTTTTGGCACTATAGTAATATGCCGATTTTATTTTTTTCTCGGTGAGATATTTTAACATCAAATTGTTCCTTATTATCATTTCGAGATAAATACTTTGCAAGACGGCTGCACTAAATAATTTGAAAATATGACTTATAGTGTCTCAAATATTAATCCAAATATTGTAATATAGCTAATAAATATTGATTATCTAAGAGGTGAGATGGAGAAAAAAAGTTTAAGAGTAATTGAAATTTCCAAGCGTCATTCATCAAACGAAAGTGAGTAAACCAGATGAGTTAACTAGTTTGTTAATCCATTATTATAACTCCTTCTGTTACATAAAACACTTAAGGCGTCACCATTTTTATCGCCAAACGCATTGGGTGATTTATAATATTCGTTCTAAAAATCCTTTTAAACGACTTCGGGATAAATAAACGCCAAATTCTGGTGTTTCAGTGCAAAAGCTAATGAACTGAGAACTCGAATTACTCTCTTATCAAACTGTGTGGAACGTTTGAGAGGAGGTTAATTACTCTGGTTTGGCTTTTTAATTAAAGACTTGATAAGAAATTGTGTCAAGACGACATCGTTTTCTAGACACTTTATTTTGATCTTATTTATTTTGTAGTCAACCTTTTGTTTTGACAAATATAAATATTTTATAAAATTTCCGGTTTTCCGACAACTCGACAGGAACATTTAAATTTTCAGTTAGTAGCCAGTGGCCGGTCAGCACTTTTTCCTCAAACCTAATGAGTCGGTGACCGATATCGATATGCCCTCAATAACCACTTCATGCAAACTTCTCCTTCACGTGGATTAAATTTTTTTTTTTTAAAAATCATATTAGAAATAATTTATTGCTATAAAAAGTTAATACAACAATTAATTGACAAAATTTAGTTAAAATATACTAACTTTAAAGAACTTTGTGTAAAAACATTTGAGGAAGCAAAATACATTTAATGTATACATTACAACTTTGAAATATGTGAATTGTTAAAATAAAAACTTTTCTTCCACGTAAATCTTTGGATCACAAATTAATGAATTCTGAAGAATAAAAATTTTGAATGTTGACATTAGACAATATTAAACAATTTAATGAAAATTCTGTTTTCCAAAGTCTCTTTCTACATTGATGTACTATGATCATAAAACGATTTTAATAAATAAATAAAAAATCAACAAAAAAGTTGTGATAGCCTTATTACAATCACTGGTTACCCATTGGTCAAACTTTCTTTCTACTTTCTGGGTTGACTCCATTAAATGCCACAACATTTCAAATCATGGGTTGCAAAAACTGTCTCAATGGATGTTTGTCGTCAGATTGATTTTCATATTCTGCCTATGTCCTTGTTTCAAGACGTCACAAAATACTTTTCGTTCTTCAACATTCATATTTATATTAAAATCACCGTCAAGCCAGTAATTATACGATAATAATAAAAAGAATATAAAAATACTTTAAATTTTTATGTAAATACATTAAAAATACCTGCTAGTGAAAAGAAAAACAGCAGCGGTCGCCATAGCAACGCATGCAATGACGACGCATGTGCACTGTTTACTATTACTCTTGAACACAGTTGAAAAGTGTGTGGACGCCATCAAACCCAAACCATGACCAATTTTGCCAATGGGCAACAAACAAAAAAATTGATGGGTAAAAGTGATCGGTTTATTTAATTTAAGTCGCCACTTGTCACGGTTTTGAAAAATGTCGCCAACGCTGAATGACATTCTAACGATTGTCGCCAAGAATTGGTATAGGCAAAAACATAGAAAATGTTACCTTTCAGGTTACGAATTTTTATGTTTTTTTTCTTCCTATGTATGTAAAGACTAATACATATATACTATGAAAAAAAAAACATAAAAATTAAAAACAAAAACCCAGCAAATCTCGTCAAATCTACACCTTTAGATTGCAAAGTTTATCGCCCTACCATAAATCGCCAATGTTGCCCAATCAGCCGCGTAACGCACACTAGGATTAAACCAAATATTGTTGTTTATCTGTAAATATGAATCTGAAAACTAATGTAAGTCATGTTTACAACAACCAGATTTTCTGGCAATTAATATAGATAAATTTCATTCAAAAAATTTTTTTCATTATAAATATCTCTATACATATGCAAAACGTGCAACATGATTGATCACCTACGAAATAATTTAAAAATATTTTATTTTTATGTAAATCTGTACTAGTAAAAGAAGGATGTTTAAGAGGATGTTTAAAATCATGTCATATTTAAATTTTATCATAATTTAGCAAAATGAAATTCTTTTTACCTTGAACTTGATTGACATTTGGTTCGCTCTGACCTTGCCTGTTTCCAGCTAACATAAAATCTTTATCCGGTAGAAATTGTTAGTAAAATATTACGCAATATTACACGGATTTTACTATTTATTAAAGTAAAAACATTCAGAAAAACAATTATTACACAACAATGCAATCAACTTTAAAAAAGCAACAATATTTAACATTTCTCTAAAAATAATTCAATTGAAACTCATTTATTGCTAAAATAGGATAAAACTAAAACTTAGAATTATTCAGTACAATTAATTTATAAATCTTCAAACTTAATTTAAATCAAATCCATAGTAAACAAATCATTCAGACACATGCATTAATCTTGGATTTACTTACATTGATTCAAGGTTAATCTCAAGGTCAGATATTTGTTGCCCAACAGAAACAAAAGAAAAGAATTCAACCCCGACCGCAATGCCATTTCTCACAAGCAAAAAATTAGAAGAGTGCTATAAATCCAGAAATCGAATTACGGGAGAGAAACAAAATGCAAAACGGCCATAGTCTTGACAAGATCCATTGATTTAAAACAGGAACTACATTGCCAGTTTGCATATTTTTTTTCTTCTTTTTATCGTCAGACGATGTAAATCGTTCAAAAGCCATCTTGTATGAATAAATCAGAAGTGTCAGATATTTTCCCTTTATGGTAGGGAATTTTATTTTAAGAAAGTTGATATTTGAATGCAATAAAACTACGTTTGTTAGAACTTTGGGTTCAAATACAAATTTTATGAATGTAAGTTTCAATAAAAATATTACATTCAATTGTAAAATGTATATTAAATAAAATGTAAAGAAGTAATTTCTTAAAAGTAAAAATAAGTTCATTTGAAGAAAAAATTAACGTGATTTTTAAACACTATCAACTAAACTGTTTCTAATATTTTTTTATTTTGCTAAATTTCTTAATTCTAATAGAAGAATAAATAATTGACAACTTTTGGCTGAACCATTTTCCTCATTAAAATGATTAAAATAAACCCTAGAGAATTTTATTTCTATACTTTAAAAAAATTTAAAGTGAATATATTTACCAAAAAAGAGGTAATTCTTTCATTTTTTCTTTCAATCAATCTAAAGGATTTTCTCTGAACCATGTAATTTATATAACTGAAACGGCCAATTAATAGTACCTATAACCAGGGATCTAAAAAAAAATTCATAACTTCTAGCTTCCTGGATGTCAGATGGAGTTAGACTTTTATTTATGTGTGTATCTAAAGACTTCTTTATGAATCTATTTCAGGACGTTTTTATTATATCTATAAATTTCGGAATGTTTCTTTTTGTTACGTATCTTGCTCAAGAAATTTTGTTTTTATTTATCTCAGAACGGCTTTTAATGTATCTAGGTATATCAAAACGATTTTTTTTCTTTATGAATCTATCTCAGAATGTTTTTTTAAAGAATCTCATGCTTGCTACATCATACTGGGAGTTAAACGATACTTTCATACACTGTAACACAGTATCATCCAGTATCACAGTATTTTAACTCATACTAAGAGTCTCCTGTACACTATCGCACCCCAACCCCCGGAATAATTTAATTTTCGCAGTTTCAGATTACTTTGCGACACGAACTCACTATTGAACCGTCAATCAATTATTCCAACTAAAGCAAAATAAATATTAAAAAAAAAATAATAGTAATAATAAATAAGTAAATAAATAAAAAATAATAAATAAAGGAAAGTACAGAAATGGGGCTATTTGTTCTTCTGTTTATTCTATTTGTTCTTTATTTAGGTTTTTTTTTTTTTTTCTTGCTTTAGTCTGCATAGCACAAAGCACAAAATATACCCAATCCTTTTTGAACAATTATTACTATTAGCCAGGGTTGGGGTTTTGGACGTCTTAAACTGGTTTTGGACAGGACACGTGGGTTTTACTGTCTTATACTGTCCTAAACTGGGTTAAACTGTCCTAAACTGGGTTACACCAAAGCCTCCTAGAAAGTGTCCAAAACCTTGAACTTTGGTGAAAGATAAAAATTCTATAGGTGTAACCATTGTACACATAATAATTACATGTATCAATAAATATTTGATATTTTTTATACAATTTACTTTAACTTATTAAAGGAAAATAATACAATATAATAGGAAAAGGTTTATAATTTTTGAAGCTCCACAATTCATTGAACAACAAAAGTGAACACCTAATCCTTTAAATATAAATATGCTTTTAATACTGATAAATAATGTTTTTGCATAAGGATAAATAACGCAATATTAAAAAATAATAATAATGATTTTAAAAAAAATACAAAATTTGTTTAAAAATTAACCTTTTATTTTTCACAATATTTTTTTTTAAAAATTTTATAATTTCTGCATGATAAAAAAGACATCTATTTAAAAAAAAATTGTTTTTAATATAAATATATTAGTTTAAATTGGAAGTCCAAAATAACTGAGAAATGTATTAACAGTTTTAAAGGGGTCTGGTTCATTTCATCGACAATCACTTCATCGACAGGCCATTTCATCGACTAGGTCATTTCGTCGACAGGCCATTTCATCGACAGGGTCATTTCATCGACAAGTCATTTCGTCGACAGGGTCATTTCATCGATTGGGTCATTTCGTTGACAGGGCCATTTCGTCGACAGGGTCATTTCGTCGACAGGGTCATTTCATCGACAGGGTCATTTCGTCGACAGGGTAATTTCGTCGACAAGTCATTTCGTAGACAGGGTCATTTCGTAGACAGGATCATTTCGTCGACAGGGTCATTTCGTCAACAGGGTCATTTCGTCGACAAGTCATTTCGTCGACAGGGTCATTTCGTCGACAGGGTCATTTCTTCGACAGGGTCATTTCATCGACAGAGTCATTTCATCGATAGAGTGATTTCATCGACAGGGTCATTTCGTCGACAGGGTCATTTCGTCGACAGGGTCATTTCATCGACAGAGTGATTTCATCGACAGAGTGATTTCATCGACAGGGTCATTTCGTCGACAGGGTCATTTCGTCGACAAGTCATTTCGTCGACAGGGTGATTTCATCGACAGGGTCTTTTCGTCGACAAGTCCTTTCGTCAATACAGTGACTTCGTCGACAGGGTCATTTCTTCGACAGGGTCAATTCGTCGACAAGTCATTTCGTCGACAAGATTATTTCATCGACAGGGTCATTTTATCGACAGGGTCATTTTGTCGTCAGGGTCATTTCGTCGACAGGGTCATTTCGTTGATAGTGTCATGCGTAATTCTGAAACGACTGTGTATTTTTCCAATCGCACTAAAAGAAGCTCGCTTTTTAAATTAATAGGTCGAGGTTAATAGGTAGTTGAGAAGCGTTTAATAGAGAACGGTTGAAGTATCAAAATCTACTTTTCTGTATCTAAATCGTACTAGCTCGACACTTATTTTCAGGATAGGTAAGGACTGTCTTCAGAACATGATCAAGCATGATATCCGGACCGTGGTCAACAGTTAATGTAGTGTGACGTTAGCAATCAAATTATTCTTAATATCAAATAAAATTAATAAAATAAGATATTCTTAGAATTAAAGGTAATAAAAATATATTACAATGAAAATTTAGACACTATTTCAAGGAGGAAAAGGCTACATTTATAGCTGTAAAATTTTTCAGCTTTTTTACATACATTTTAACAAAAACATAGACTTCAGTCGAATTCTCACAGAAATGAAAATAATCATAGAACAAATAATTATATCTGCATAAGTAAAAAAAATGCTAGGTTTTTTTATGGTGGAAAAGTAATTTTCTTACTGTTCACTTTAATTGCAATTTTAAAACTTTTTATTCAGCATCTTTAACATTAGGACAAGAATATGCCTATTCGAACAATCGAACTTAGTCTTAGTTTCGTTACCACTATTAAAGGTTTTGAAGAAGTATAGGAACGCAAATATGATGTTTAGGTATTTGCCGAGGAGGTTGTAGACTACTACAATATTTAAAGTGCTACTCACCTTGCCAAAAATGTTTAGAAACACAGGCGTAACGTTGCAAGCGTGTTAGTGTTTGCTCTTCACAAAATATGTTTTTTCTACTAATAGTGAATTTAATAATAGTATTAATTATTAAATTCTAATCTAATACTATTAAATTATATTATTATTGAATTATACTATTATTATTATAATTAAATAATAATAGTGTAATTTAATAATAATAATAATAGTAGTAAATAAATGATGAATTGATTCATTTTTTATTTGCAGGATTTAAATTAGACACATTCTGTTTAAAAGAAAATGAACAAAAAATCAAACCAGGAATTTAAACGTAAGAATAAATAACTCTTACTCTACAAAAAAGAAAAGAAAAATCTTGCAATTAAAATTTGACCAATTTTTAACTAATTTAATTGCTCAAATTTTTTAACTGATTTTTTGTACAGGATGAAAACACACTTTTCAAACGCTTTCTGACCACTAGCACAACTTATCGCCAATCAAAATTTTGATTATTTTCGGCCTGAACAAGCCAAGAGGCTCAAAACTAAAATGTAGAAAAAATGAAAATAAAAAATGTATATATATATATGTTACCGGCAAAGCATGAAATGCCGGCATTGTATAGAATGTCTGACGTTTTTAGGCAAAGTGCTATTTAGGCAAAGTATGAAATAAACGTCATGACGAGGTTATTATGTAAATTGTGTGCATGTTACTGTGAATGACCGAAATCGGTGGTTGTTGACTTACACGGGTGAATGTTGACAATCATATAGTCGCTTTGGTAAATGTCCGAAATATTTATTACATCCGATTTGATATTAAGTTATTCGTGGATATAATTACATGTATTCGATATTTTAATACTTACTGACGATAGATTAGAAGAAATATCAGTGTTTGGAGTATCGGGCAAATGTATACCGGGCAGTGACCCTTGACCTAAAAAAACATCAGTGTAGGGTATACCGGGCAATGGCACTTGACCTTAAAAAAACATCAGTGTAGGGTATACCGGGCAAATGTACATCGGGCAGTGGCACTTATTAACCTTAAAAAAAACATCAGTGTAAGGTATGCCGGGCAAATGTATACCGGGCAATGACACTTGACCTTAAAAAAACATCAGTGTAACGTATACCGGGCAAATGTATACCGGGCAATGGCGCTTAACTAGACCTAGTATATATAGTATATATATATCTGACATTTACCAAAGGTCCAGTCTTACTAGTTTTAGTTAAGTGCCATTGCTTTGTATACATTTTCCCGGTATACCCTACACTGATGTTTTTTTTAAGGTCAAGTGCCACTGCCCGGTATACATTTTCCCGGTATACATTTGCCCGGTATACCCTACACTGATGTTTCTTCTAATCTATCGTCAGTAAGTATTAAAATATCGAGTAATTGTAAAACGATTTCGGTCATTCACAGTAACAAGCATTTCTTAAAAATAAAAATTTTATTCTGAAAAAATACTAAGAGTGCCATTGAAAAACATTTATTCAAAATGTGGAAAGAAAATTAAAAGTTATGCAAAACAAAATTTAAGCCTTTCTTATTAAGGAAAATTAAATTTTCATATAAAAAATATGAAATGAACCTACTTATTGCAACATGGCAGGCTTGAATGACATTTTGAATTACATTTCATTAAATTTTTCCATGTAAATTTCATTAAATTCCTCCATTTCCATGTAGCACTGAAAAAAATTATTTTTGTCATTAGTCAAAAGTCACGAGCCTTGCCGAGTGATATTTGAAACGAATCGAAGATGTATTTTATACTTTGCCGGTTTCTCATTTGACAATCTATAGAATGCCTAGGCATTCTATAGATTCGAAATGACCCTGTCGACGAAATGACTTGTCGACGAAATGACCCTGTCAACGAAATGACTTGTCGACGAAATGACCCTGTCGACGAAATGGCCTGTCGATGAAACAACCCTGTCGAGGAAACGGCCTGTCGACGAAATGACCTAGTCGATGAAATGGCCTGTCGATGAAGTGGTGTCGATGAAATGGCCTGTCGATGAAAGTGATCGTCGATGAAATGAATGCGACCCGTTTTAAAGAGCATAACATCAGTTTCAGTTACTGACACTGGTGATGCATCACCACTACGCTAAAAGAATTGAACACGAATGAAATAAAAGTATACTTGAATAGTACTATAGATAAATAAACCTGTTTATGACTAACCAAACACTTAGTTCCTAATAGCTTAACCTGTATGGCAAGGTCAAACTTCAGTTATGTACTATTGAATGAGAGGATCAATTGAACTTGATTACTGATTAATCTTCCTTTGTTTAATGTTTAAATTGAAGAGTCAAACAATATTAATAAAACATTATACTTTTAAAAACAAATATTTTCTAGTAGATTTTATTATTAATATGTTATTAGTTCTATTTTTATTTTACCTTTTAAATATTGTTCAGATAAAATTGTGACATAGATTGAGTAAAAGGGTTTTGGACAGTTTAAGACAGTTTTGGACAAAGGGGTTCTGGACAGGACGGTTTAAACCAACTTACTATAAATTTATCAATATTACCACATTGCAATTTAATTTTTTGAAATAAATTACTTGATTTATTCCAATTAAATTGCTCATTTATTTATAACTAAGTTGCAAACTTGTATTAAAATTATTTTAGCTTATAAACAGTAATTCTTACAGATGTAAATTTTAAAAACAAATTTTGAAATTACATCCAACTAAATTAAATCCAGTTATTAATAAGTTAAATCCGCGCAGAATTCATAAGTTAAATCCAGTACTAAGGAACTGCCGATGAATTATTAAAATTTACCTCACTAACCAACCAACTAACTATAAATTTATTCATATTGCCGCATTGTAATTTAATTTTTTATTATATTACGTGACTATTTGTAAATAAATTACTCATTTACATGTAACTAAGTTGCTAAGTTATATCTAAAATACTTTTCTGATAAACAATAATAATTTCCAAATATGATTTTAAAATATAAATTTTAAAATAACATCCAGGATTCGTAAGTTAAATCCGATACTAAGAACCTGTCGATGAATTATTAGAATTTGCCTCACTAACCTACCGTCAACTGTGACCTTGTGGAACATATTTTATAGTAAATATCGGCACTCACTCAAAGCTCCAGCCATGCATTTTAAATATATTATGTGACTATTTGTAAATAAATTGCTCATTTATATATAACTAAGATGCTAACTCATATCTGAAATATTTTAGCTTATAAACAATAATAATTTCCAAATATGATTTTAAAAAATAAATTTTGAAATTACATCCATGATTCGCAAATTGAATCCCCTGTTACTAAGAAACAATCGATGAATCGTTGCAATTTGCCTCACTAACCAACATACTCACTATAAATTTATATTGCCGCAATGTAATTTAATTTTTAAATATATTATGTGACTATTTGTAAATAAATTGCTCATTTATATATAACTAAGATGCTAACTCATATCTGAAATATTTTAGCTTATAAACAATAATAATTTCCAAATATGATTTAAAAAAATAAATTTTAAAATAACATCCAGGATTCGTAAGTTAAATCCGGTACTAAGAACCTGTCGATGAATTATTAGAATTTGCCTCACTAACCTACCGTCAACTGTGACCTTGTGGAACATATTTTATAGTAAATATCGGCACTCACTCAAAGCTCCAGCCATGCCCCAATGAATAAAACATGGTTTAAAGTCTCGGTTTAATCAGACCACTTTCACCGATTTTTGCCTCAAGGAACAAGACGCGACATTTCTATAAAATACGCACAGGTAATAACGAGCTATAAATTTGTGGTTTTAGAAAAAAAGATTCGTGGGCAGTTTGCAGTGATTGCGTTGGATGCTTCATTTCCTGACACCAACGCTTCTACACTTTTTGCCTCTTTCATACAGTGGTAAAGAGTTGGAAGGAAAAAAAAAAGAAAGAGGGACAAGGACACAACAGGAATATTTTATATAAAAAATTGAATTTAAAAGTGATAATTTCATTCACGGTTTTAAAAATAGTTTAATGTGTCAATTTATTAAAGCAATTAGGGGTTACCCCACTACGCGAACGAGTCGTACGCTGTCGGAGACGGAGAGTCTGCTTCGAGCTGAACTAACCCTTTGACGCAAATGGAACACCGGTGCACCTTTTATCTAGTTTTTTTCTTTCTGATACTCTGATGGGACACCTGCAAGTGGCGTAGTGCGGGTATATCGATCCTGATTAGTTGTTGAAACATGGCATTTGTTTACGTTCGCAACTGTTCTTTCCATTCTATGTTGAATAAACCAAGCCCGTCTAGCATCCAATCTGTTAAGTGACACATTCTATATTCATACGTAAAGATTCTTTCATAAGGATTTCAATTCTTGCACTATATATTTCATACTTAACACAAAGACACGGAGCCATGTAGAACATAAACAAATTAATTATGCATCGAAGTTGCCAGGTACACAAAACAAAAATATATCACAGTTACAATAAAATACATAAACAAATGATAAATCTAAGTTATGTAAAAAACGTATAAGATAAAGAATTATATTTCAACAAGTTCTACGTGCGATACGGCGCCGTATTTAATCAACCTCATGTTAATTAACATTCTGACTTACGTGGAGAAACTTCGCTCAACTTTTAGAAACTTTTACAACAATTCTGCGTCAAAGGCCAGAAAAAATTAAACCAAAATTTAAATCAAGCAAAACCAAAAATAAGTGAGTTTAATATAAAACCAGCATTCCGTAAGGGTTCAGTGTTTTCAAAACTCTTCAGCCAAGAAAAATAGAAAAAGTCAGAATTTAAGTGCCTTACATTTCAGATAAAGATATAATTATAAACTATGTATACCAGATACTTCTTTCCGTAAAGAAGTATCTGGGATTTAGAACGGAGAATTATATTAAATATTGTATTAGTTACTAAACTTAAGAAAAAAATCGTCAATTTGGCGAAAATTTTCCACCTAGCAGAAAATTAGCAAAAAACAAAGAAATTCTCAATGTTAGCAAATTTGTTCCCAGATAAATTTGTGCCAGCGATATGTTTGCAAATTTATTCCAGATTTTCATATAGAAATCAAATTTCATTAAAGTTTAATTATTTTTTAGTCATATATATATATATATATATATATGTAATAACAGAGTTTAAATAATGCAGTCGTAGCCATGATACACTCAAAAAATTTTTATTAATGGTAGTAGGCTGGTATCGATAACAGTCCACATCCGCTCTCCCCAAGGGAGAGGGTGGATAAGACTTTGGACAATTCCGGAACAACTTTTCAGGATCACAACATGATGGAAAAAGCCATGCGAAAAGCATTGCTCTCGCTTTTATACTAACACAGATTTGAGTAAACAGGCACAGTCGTTGGCATTCTTGTATCCTTACGCATTAAGGAAAATTATTTCATGCTTCCTTATATGGAAGTAAAAGGGGGAGAGATTCTATAAATAACTCAATCGTATGTTTATCAGCCTTGAATTCCCAAAATAGAATCTCTCTACGCTTATTCTTTAACAAAGACATTTTATTAAAACGAAAGAGATTTAATTCTTTTATTAATACAAAAGTATTAATTTTTGTATTACATCCCCCCCAAAAAAGATTTTTGGCAAGCCAAAAAGAAATCATAATAAAATTTAGAATTCTCTGAACTTTTAAAATTTATGTTGGTACGACTGTTCCTTTTCACTACTACAAATAACATTTTTTCAATTATCTGTAAAAAAAAAACAACTATATACAATGATAACAATAAAAACATGGTAATACACTTTATCTGTTTAGGCAACTAAACAGAAAGAAAAATGAAACATATTTTTATTTTACTAATCTACTAAAATTTTCAAAAATTTTTCACACAAAAATATACATAATTTTTATCCAAATATCACTTCTTCCCTTGAAGAAGTAAAAAATTTTCTTTTGTTTTGGACACTATTCATGATTTAATTTCAACATTTGTGGGTTGTTATATTTCCTAAGATTTGATATATATGTACTATTTCAAAATTTTGTTTACTTCAATTTTTCTTTCTATTTCCTATTTTGTCGTCGATGTTAACCTGATAATGTATGCACCCATTACCTAGTTCTATCTTCGAATCATTTGAAATGTTTGGCTTTTCTTTCTTTTTCCTGTACTTTTTGTTATTAACTTCTTGGTCATTCTTTCTTTTTCCTATTTTTCCTGTTCTTTTTATTTTTGTTACCCCTCACATTATTTTTTTTTTCAAAATGTTTACTTTTACTGAAACATCTTAAACTTCCATTTTTTCAAAATGTTTACTTTTGTTGAAACATCTTAAACTTTCATTTTTTTTCACAATTTTTGACCTTAACATGATGAGAATTCTGTTGTCTAATGTGCAAGGATAAGTTGTCATTGTTAGATTTAGCAGAGATGATCAGTCTCTTACCAACTTGAGTAACAACTGGCCCGACACAATTAAAAAACAAACAAAAATCTTTGCAAGTCTGCAACCCTACTAAAGCATACAGTAACTCAGTATCAAGTATAAAAAACTTAGCTGAGTTAACAATTTCGCCTATCATAATAAGGGGAAACTCACACAATTTGTTAAGTGTGAAATGTCCTTTTGTTTGGGTAACATTTAATTTTTCACATTTTAATAGGAATATTTTGTTTTGACCAAGTCCGAAAAAGAAAAAGCATTACAAATTTCTTTTAGTTTTGTTTTTGTTTGAAAAGCTGAAAAATTTTGAATTTTGTTTGCCGTCACAAATTTAATTGACGTTTGAAACACATTTATTTCCCTCAAAAACATTTTAAATGCATAAAAATACACTATTATATAATAATTTTAAAGAAAAGCAATCTAAACACAAGAAATGCAATCAATTCTTAAATATATTTCTCTATTAAATTTCATAAAAAGAATTTTAAAACACTACTCATCTCTAATTTCACTAAAATAAGTTATCATAACAGTATCACAAACTATGAGAAAGAAGAAAAAAAATGTATATCTACAGTGCTTTATTTTGGCCTTCATGACTTTTTGTTTTTCGTTGAAGAGAAAGAAAAAACATATCATTGCACTTCCTGAATATTCATGCTTTAGATTCCGCACATTCACTTTTGTTTTCACAATTTGAGCACTACGGAATTGTAGGGTCATCTCGATCAACACTGTGGGTTTCAGAGAGGCATGTGACGAGCTCGAGCCAACGTCAGCATTGTCACTGCGATGAGGTGTACAGGTAGTGAACTCAATCCTTTCTTCCTTCATTCTTTTTTTCACCGCGGACTAGGCACTTCTTTCTTTCGTCCTTCGTCCCCCGGGATGAGGTTTTATCAACGTTGTAGTCAGCCGGAAAATAGATAACAAGGTTTCCTCAACAAGTAACATCCTGGCGTCTTGTAATAACAGTGCTTAAATAATGCAGTCGTAGCCATGATACACTCCAAAAGATCTTTATTAATGGTAGTAGGCTGGTATCGATAATACTTCACATCCACACTCCGCAAGGGAGGGGGTGGACAAGACTTTGGACAATTCCGGAACAACTTTTCAGGATCACAACATGATGGAAAAAGCCATGCGAAAAGCATTGCTCTCGCTTTTATACTAACACAGATTTGAGTAAACAGGCACAGTCGTTGACATTCTTCTATCCTTACGCATTAAGGAAAATCATTTCATGCTTCCTTATATGGAAGTGAAAGGGGGAGAGATTCTATAAATAACTCAATCGTATGTTTATCAGCCTTGACTTCCCAAAATAGAATCTCTCTACGCTTATTCTTTAACAAAGACATTTTATTAAAACGAAAGAGATTTAATTCTTTTATTAATACAAAAGTATTATAATTTTTGTATAACAGAGCTTAAAAAAATGCAGTCGTAGCCATGATACACTCCAAACAATCTTTATTAATGGTCGTAGGCTGGTATCGATAACACTTCACATCCACACTCCGCAAGGGAGGGGGTGGACAAGACTTTGGACAATTCCGGAACAATTTATCAGGAACAGAACATGATGAAAAAAGCCATGCGAAAAGCATTGCTCTCGCTTTTATACTAACACAGATTTGAGTAAACAGGCACAGTCGTTGGCATTCTTGTATCCTTACGCATTAAGGAAAATTATTTCATGCTTCCTTATATGGAAGTAAAAGGGGGAGAGATTCTATAAATAACTCAATCGTATGTTTATCAGCCTTGAATTCCCAAAATAGAATCTCTCTACGCTTATTCTTTAACAAAGACATTTTATTAAAACGAAAGAGATTTAATTCTTTTATTAATACAAAAGTATTAATTTTTGTATTACATATATATATAATATTTATTTATTTATTTGTGTTTAAATAAAATTTTAACAATCTTATCGATTTGGTTTCATGCGTAAACTGCATAGAGAGACCTAAAATAACTAGTTTGAAATATCATTTAGCTAAAAATTTACTTATTTTGAATCATTTATTAAAAAAAAAAAAAAAATACATGAGGTTTAACAATATTCAATTAATAGTATTTATTATTTATTTTTTCATGTTAAATTAATTTTGTTGTAACTCTAAAACGATGTGCCAACTATAAAACGCAAAGTTAACACGTCAATATGATGACTTTGAGAACATCAAAAGATATTTTTCCGATTATTTAATAAAATTAGATAATCTAATATCCTGGAGATTGTCCTATTTTTTATTTTATTTTTTTAAAGTTAATATTCTAATGTATGCAGGACGCACCCATATTCAGATGAAAGAGTAGTTGGAATGATGAAGTAATGATCCATTTTATCTTATCTACATCATAAGAGGGAGCCGCGGTTGGTTTCCTTATCAGAAAGATAGAGACGCCCTCCCATGGTAACAAAGGGGGCCCCAAATACCATAGTTCGAAATTGGCAGTTAATTTATAGCTCATGTCCTTACAAAGATGCTTATCCAATGATTTCTACCGTAACCTTGAAGTTCAATTAATAGTTTTATTTTTATATACATTAATTGGAAATCGATTTTAATAAGATATTCTTAGATAATTTTTTTCTTAGACGTTTCATCAAAGCAGTGCAAATAATGTGCTATTACAATTCATTCTAAAATATATGATAGCCCTTAAACACTGGAAGTGACTTCGACTATAATTTTAAGACAAAAAATCGAGTGGGCAAAAACTTGAATGTACAAAATATTTCAGTAAATACCTGTTCTCGTTCAATATGCATACCATTTAGATGAGTGGTATTTTGTATGTACAAGATTATGATCTCGAAAGTTAATACGCCTGCGTGATTTCACGCATTATTTTATATTATAAAGGGCGTTGAACAGCCGACCCATTTCTGAGTTTACGACTATCATTGTTCACAACTTGTAAATTTCAACCCAACCCAAAAGACAAAGGAACTCCTGGATCAAACATTGGAACAACTAGCCTTCGTGGAGGTAGGTCTCTTTAATGGAACTTCCGGCATTTGCGTTACATGGAAGGGAAAACCACGAAAATATCCCACGATTAGCCTGATGACAAGAGGATCCTTAACAATGATCTGACTACCACAGAAGATATTTTACGTCAGCTCTGTAGTCAGTGTGAGCTGGGAGCAGAATTCGGGCCAACCAGTCACCGCTGGGATTTGAACCTGGGTTAACTCATTGATAGACCAACGCTCTATCCCCTGAGCCCCCACGGCTAGCCGCATTACATTGCCAATTATTGTTTAAATCAAACAAGATTTTATCCGCATGGTTTCTGTGACATTCAGTTCACGCGATATTTTGCCCTCGTCTCCGTGTGAGATTCTATCGATATTTTGTCCCCACGTGATTTTATCCCTGTGATATTTTGTCCCTATGAAATTTAAATCATTAATGTTATAATACTAACTAATATAATAATGTAATATATTAACTTTTTTAATTGAGAATTATGGGGAGATTTACATATCGTGATCAGAATAATCGCGAAATCTTGGCAATTTCCGGGCAGCGGCCCCGTGAGAAACCAATAAAAACCATCACAGAAAGGGACCAAGTCAAAAGGTATAACTCGTAGCCACCCCCGGGAAAACATCTACATCTACATGTTTTTTTTTTTTTTTTTTTTTTTTTTTTCAAATTACAAATTTAAATTCGATTTGGCACCTTGGCGATTTTAGTTGGCACGACAGATCACGATGCGGAAATATCCCCAGAATTAAAACAAATAAAATAAGTACCTGCTTTGACGAGATTAATCAAAATATTTATCCTCTCTGCCAAAAAGAACACTCACACCAACCCACCTAAACAGCTTTTCAAACTTAACTCGATTTTGAAATTAATTTCTCAGAATGAAAGGTTGAAACACTGTTTGCAACATTTTCAAAGTTCTCACAAGACTTTCGTAAATCCTCCAGATTAATGCAGAATCACAGGCGTGCGTGCTTTTTTAGAAATATTCGAAAATCGAAAAGACTCCTATAATTCCACTCACAATTCGAGCGTGGTTGTCACCCACACGACGAAACAAGTTGAGATTCCTTCAACATTCTCTGCCCACCACCTTTAAAAACGCGACAGTGCAAACACCTCTCGATAACCAAACCCCTACACACTTTTCGAATTTTACATGACATTGAATTTTATTTGTTGATTTCGTTCCATGGTTTCCAACTATAACTGCGAAATGGAAAACTTTATAGGACATCTTAACGGAATGTTATTATGAAACAGATCAACTAGTTGTTATTGTGAAAATAATGAAATGAATACCATTTTAAAACTGAAAAAGACTATGATAATGTGAAACAAGAAACTCTTCTGCTATTATCAAACAGAAAACATTATGTATGTAATTAAATAACTACTAAAGTTAAGCGGTCTCCGCAGAGCAGCCGTGATTTCAATGTTTCCCAAACGCTCAGTGGTAACGGGTATGAACAACATCTCTTCGATTCTATGAGAATATATGAATAAATATTATTCCATATTTAAAGCCGTTTATTTTCAATCAAAAGTGAAATATATATATGCAAATACTATAATATTAAATCGAAAATTTTCAGTGGCTCTTTAATAACTGGGAAATAATTTTGCAAATGGCAACTTTTGGCACTTCGGTTTCAATAGGTTGGCGACCCCTGTACTAGAAGAAAGAAAGTCTTCGCACGGGTTACCATAAATGAGAAATCGATTCTTTATTTGCCTGAACGTTGGTATATTTATCTTATTTAATCCCTTCTGTGCAGATTAGTAGTCCGACATCTTTCTTGTTTTTTTTTTTTTTTCCAGTGCGCAGAAAATGTTCATTACGTCGGACTTATAAGTCCTTGTCAAGTTTAAGAACAGGTAGCACAGACTAGAGAAGGATAACACAAAGATACATTCAGGGTTAATTCTGGATAGCTACAGTGTGTTGAGAAAAACGGCGAGACCGTTCTGCCAAAATCACCCCAATGTAACCTTGAATATTTTTGTGGTGTCCTTCTCTTATTTATATCATCTGCTCAACTAGAAAACGTCTTATAAGCCGTACTTGAGCCGTGATGGTTCAGGGGGTAGAGCGTTTGCCTTCCAATGAGGTGACTTGTGTTCGAGTCCCAGCGATGGCTGGTAGATACGGTTTCCGGTTTGCACCGACCACTGTGCTGACGTATTATATCCTCAGTGGTAGACGGAGCATGGGTTAGAGTCCCCTTGTCGTCAAGCTAAACGTGAGAGGTATTCTTGTCCATGCAACGCAAATGCGGGCTAGTTCCATCAAAAGGTCCACCAAATTTCTCCCAATACTTGATCCAGGAGTTCTCTTCTCTTCAGGATCGGACTCAAAATTACAAGGCTACGGAGTTGAACATTAGTAGTCTCACCAACCCAAAATAATTGGGTCGGCTGTTCAACGACGATTGTAAAATAAAATATAAGCCGTACTTTACAATGAGCACATAAACCAGCATGCATATGGTAATAATAAATAAATAAATACAGAACTGGAAGCTATTAGAAAATTGAAAACTTATGTTGTCATCAAACGGGAAACTATAATAGTAATATCAAACGGGAAACATACAGAATATTATGGAAATACTGAACTGAAAGTTAATTTGAAAACTAAAAACTTTTAAGCTTTTGTCAAACCGAGAACTAATTTGTACAAAATCTAAGAAATAAAATAAGGAATAATTATCATGTATATATTATTTAAGAAAAAAAATTTCTAACAGATCTCTCCAAATCCCCTGTGACCTAAGTATTGTGTTGATAAGTAGTTAAAAGTTCAGGTTTCTTTAGTTCATAAAAATATGAAAAAGGCGATTTTGTCATCTCAATTATTTGTCATACTAAGTTCCTGGATTTCATTTTCTTTTTAACAGTATTTCAACATTCGCTCGAGTGTCAACATGTATATGTAATCAAGAAAAACACCGTGAACTAAAGAGAAAAGGGGTGGTCGAAAACACGAAATGATTTAACGAAATAGCTATAAAATTTCGTAATCGAAACAAGGATTCGATTTAATATGCATAATCAACATTTCAAGATATTTACTTGTTCATAGAATGATGAATAAAAATAATTGTATACATGGAAGGTGTTTGCTCAGAAAACTTTCACGAATTAGATAGCAAATCGATGTTGAAATCAATTACAATTGTATTCCAAAACTCGCAATACCATAATGAGATCGTTCAATCTCAAAATGACAATAAAACAGAAAAAGCATAGAAAATTCTCCGTCATAATACACAGTGTCACAAATAAACAAGAATCAATATTTGTGGAAAACAAGCTCTCATCGAATTCACTGATGCGTAAATGATTTCGGGGAAATAAAGTACTTTTTATGGCAGCTGTACAAAGACTTGTTAAATTAGATCTATATAAAAACTGGTAAATTATAGCTTGTAGATTTATAAAGCTGTTTTTTCAGCACCTTCCCTACAGCTTCAGTAACGAGCACTTAAGACCATAGTACCTGTACTAAATTTGTCACTTTTAATCTGTTAGTCTTTCGTATGTCTCAAATTATTACTGCGAAATAAAGTGCTAAATAATTAGCATTGCATGGTAGAAGATTGAAAATTTACTCACGATATCTCGAAAACCTTGTTATGTCAAAAAAATATTTCCCCCCTTGGCATTATATATCCTTCTAATGTTCATTTGAACTCCTATATCGAAGAGTTTTTTCTCAAAATCTTGTTATGTCGAATTTTTTTCGAAATGGAAATTTAATTTTTTCAGAAAAATCACAATGTAAAATTATTGCAAACTAATTCTTTTCTATTTAATGCATAATTACTTTTGTCTTACTTTTAAAAATAAAATTATCATTTTTGTATATAGACTTGTAGTTAACTATCATTACATACACATTTAATATTAGTTATTCTTTTATGTTTCATGACTCAACTTTTTAGAGTAATATTTTATTAAAATATATTTTGCTACTTTTTGAAACATATTCAGTTTTGAACTTGTTATCTCGAAAACTCGCTATCTCGAAATTTTTTTACCGTCCCTTTAAATTTGAGATATTGAGAGTATAATAAAAATACTTATTACAAAGATTGAAATATATTGAATAGATAATAATTATTGTCTAGTGAATAAAGGTCCTTTATTTTATTTTATTTCATAACAGCCAAGGCAATTCTGAGTTTACAGCTATCAATGTTCAACTACGTAGCCTTGTTATTTTGAACCCAATCCAAAAGACAAGGAAACTCCTGGGTCAAACAAGGGTGCAAAATAGCCCCCGTGGAGTACTTTCTAATGGACAAGCATTTGCGTTACATGGGGAGGAAAACCACGAAACCCTTCAACGGTTAGTTCGACAGCAAGGGGATTCTAACCCATGATCCGTCTAACACTGAAGCTATTTTAAATCAGCACTGTGGTCCGTGCGTGTTGGAGGCAGAATTCATATCGACCAGCCAACACTGCTAAGAACCTGAGTGACCATTGGGAAGTGAGCGCTTTGTCCCCTGAGCCACCGCGACTCATTAAATGTCTTTTATGGTATCTTAGGAAATCTAATTAAATTATTTATATGCATTTTTTTAAAATATATTAAATGAAATGAAAGATTGTTGGAAAAATAGCTATAAATTTCATGTCTTAATTATAAAGAAGATAATTAGTCTTATTAGAGGATTATAAATATTTAAAAGGATCGCGATTTTTAATATTTTCTTCCCGTAATACATTTTGCAATAAAAATTGGAACAAAGAAAATCATAGAACTATAGATACTTGCAGCAATATCACTTAGCTTTTACAACATTTACAAGTTGCCGCGGAGATAGATTATATTTTTAGTTTATTTGAATGAAATATGATATAGCAAAACTCTTCTTGAAGTGGATATTAATAACTTAAAAGCTTTGTTTTTATAATGCATTATTGCGTTAAACTTAGCTAATCTTTAGTATTTTTCTTTTTTGAATTATTATAATGTTTTTGAAAGACTTGTCATATAACTTAGACCATAAAAGCTTATTAAAATTTGATTTTGAATAAATTCTATTAATCTGGACATTAACAAATAAAGTTTTAATGTTTTGTTCCAATTAAGTTTCTTTCACAATTAAATTGAAAATAGAACAGCAAGCGATTTTTTGCGTCGCAAACAAAAAAAAAAAAAGAGGAAAGAAAGCTGTTTTCTGATAGAATGTAAAAGAATAAATAATATGTGAATGAGAACAAAATGTGGCTGGATTACCAAAGTATCATTTAACCACGACAAATGAATGTTTCAACTTTAATTTAAATATTTTGTTCCAATTATGTTTCTTTTACAATGGAATAAACAACAAAAAAAAAAAAAAAAAACGGTTTTGTTTTCTTCGAAAACTTAAGGAAGTAAAGGAATAAAATAAGTTTTTGACAGAATTTCGAGGAATACATAATATGTATACATGAAACAAAATAAAATATATTTCATGGATTTACAAACAGCAGTGTTTCGAAATGTTTGAAAACATATAATTTTCGTTAGTTCAGATGCAGCCGAGAAAGAAAAAAAAAAACTCATTTTCCGCCTACGAACTTCTTTTTACGACTTCTGTCTGGCTGTTCTTACCGATTTTCGACCTTGCCGGAAAATAAAAAAGATTATTTTCCTCTCTATTCTGTTCTTGGAAGATTTTACAAAATTTAAGTTTTAAAAATAACGTAGAATAATACAAAAAGTTTAACAACTCAAACTTTAACTGACTATAAATACTTTTATGCACTTCATGCAGCACGAGTTAAAAAATAATGCAATACAACAAGTGACTTATTGATGACTTATTAAACATCAAGAACTTCGAACTACTCTCTTATTTCTTCGTTCTCACGTGATCGTCAAACAAGTTCGAAAATAATATTGCTTATTATTTACAGAAAGTGAAAAAGTTTGGGTTCTTATATAGATAAAGAGCATTTTTTTTATTGCAAATACATAAATAAAATTGTAAACTGAGTCATTAAAAAAATAGTATTAACAAGTTTAACAAATATAAATTATAAAAATAATGAAATATATCTATATTTATTAATTATCAATTTATGTAACCTTTAATCTGTACTGAGCTGGAGGTGGAATGTTAAGAGAAAAACAGAGGAAAATAAAATAAACAAAAAAAAAAAAAAACAAAAAAAAAGTATAATTAACACTTTACATAAAAGGTGTGAGCACATTTCATTACATACAAGAAACTTTTTTTAAAATTTCACACTAGATTTCCTCGCTAACTTACAGTTGCCAGTTACTTCGTTTTATCTAAAATATCATTGAGAAGTTTAGGAGGTACGAGCCAGTAAAAAAAAACAATACGATTTAAAAATTTCTAAATTGATTTATCGTAATATTGAAACTAAAAGTTACTTCATAAATCTAAAACACTGGTTACATTAGGTATATTAAAATAAAAAGATATATTATCTAAAAGGTTTAGTGACGCGGCTATTGTATTAAAAAAATGAAAAATCCTTGAGTGATTAAACATGCTTTATCCAATATTATTAATCAAAAACGAAAGAAAAAAAAACATATTTAATATTCATGGCAAAATAAATTAGGTTTCATGAGCATTCATCCATAAAGACTTCAAGTCGAAAATTCAATATAGACATCACGAGATATTAATTAATATAATTACCATGATTGACATCAATTAAGCTACTGGATTTTCCTTGATCGTCAACCGATTCACATAATACACATGATAAGTGACGTATTCTCTCTAAACAAAATGGCTTCTGGATAAAGTTACAGGCAACGTGTGTTCATTAATCTTTTTCCAAAAGGTAAATTCTGTCTGTTCCCTAATATTTAATGATCGACCACCCGGGAAGAGGAAGTTGAACAACCAGATAGATGTATCGCAATTCAACAACCGGTACCCTATCTCTCTCTGCAAACAAGGGTGTAAAGAAGCACCCATCAAGACGTTCTTTTCGAACAATCACCTTATTCCAGAATATCCAGCTCATTGAAATTAACCTTCCATAATAGAAGGGTTCTGTTTAACATTTATATAAAAAAAAAATTTAAAAAAAGATTTGCTTCAGTTGTCAATTTCAATTGTGACATATATAGGCAAAGACCAAAGTTTCGGTTGTTTATTTTTCCTGTCTCCTTTTAACGAAAAATGTACAGTGCACACACACACACACACACACACACAAAAACAAAAAAAAAACAAAAAAAAAAACAAAAAAAACAAAACAAAACGCACTATTCTGAAAAACTTGAAATCTAATGATCACGTTTTAGGAATCAATTATAATGGCTCGAAGAGAGGACGTCAAATATACTAACTAATTAATGTAGACATTACGAAACCAGTAAAAAAAAAACGAAGTTTCTCTGAAGAAACCTACTTTTTTTCTGACCCCAATATATTGAGGGTAGCCGAAATCTGGAAAATATGGTCCCAATAATTAAGTCAGGAGAGCGATCCTAATTTTGGACTCCTTAATGTTAATTTTACTTTTTGGGTATTTCACCATATCTCGAGAACTTTTTAAGCGAATTGAAAAATCTTTTTACACAATTATAAAATTTTTTTATCCAAAGATATGCCAAAAAATTATTTTCATTTAGTATTTATTATTTTTTATTCTTTTATTAAAATATTAGTCGAAACAATCTTAAACTGTAAGGTATGCATTTTTTTACATCATTTTAAAGAACGTTATTTTTACATGGCAAAATGCAAAATTTGTGCGAAATCGGTTGAATAGTTCCTGGGAAATTTTTCTTTTATTGACAATTCGATTTCTCAGGAACTTTTCTACCGATTTCGCACAAATTTTGTATTTTGCCATGTAAAATTACGTTCTTTAAAATGATGTAAAAAAATTGTATATTATACAATTTAAATTTTTTTTTCTACTATTATTAAATAAAATAATAAATGCTAAGTAAATTGTATTTATTTATTTATTACCTCAAAAAACTGGGGGGGGGAAAACCCAAAAAACTGAAGTGTTAAGTTGTTGTTGCTTATCCTATTATTCTGACTTGTGTCAGATAAGCTCCAGGGCGTCGCTAACCGCAAGAAAATACGCATCATAAAGTGGATTTGATGTACGATCCATCTTAGAAAATCCAATGCAAAACAGAATATATTCTGGTTAGGCAGGTTAAACTCATCATTTTTTGCAAGTAGGGAAGATCTTTCTGCATCCCTCAAAAGTAAGGTACTTAAGATTGCCACTTGCAAATCTGGATGTGGTAACATATTAGTACTTGATATAAAAACTTCATTAGTTTCAAAAACACGCGTATGAAAATAAAAGTCGATACGTTTTAATCGCTCAAAAATAGCTGAGCATTTTCAAGGCACAGCTGAAAAGTCGACATGTTGCAAGTGCTCAAAAATAGGTGCCCATTTTGAAGACTTGCTAATAATGAATGAGAAAAACAAAACTGATTTGATATATAAAACGCAAAGTTGCCAACGAAAAAGGGAAACATTTTTATTAAATTTATTATGTTTATTATTTTTTTTCTTCCAATTTTCGTTAGCATCTTTATGTTTAATATTTCAAATCACTTTTGTTTGTTCTTATTCACGTCTGGCTTGTCTTGAAAATGGGCGCCTATTTTTGAGCGCTTGAAACATGTCTATTTTTATTTCCATCTCCCTATTTTTGATGCTAATGAAGTTTTTTTTTTTAATCAAGTAGTATTGGAACCATGGACCAGTCTAACGAGGAAAGGTATTTTAGTCAGAGATAGTTTGTTTATAATTTCGAAGCTTAATATATTGTCTGCACTAATAAATTAGCATTTTAGTTGTTGCAGACGATAGATACGAATTCCGTATCCGGCTCTCACCGATCAAAGTGCTGACGCAAAATATCCTCCGTAGTATTGGATCATGGGTTAGAGTCCCCTTTCCGTCAGGCTAACCGTGGGAGGTTTTCGTGGTTTTCCTCTCCATGTAAAGCAAATGCAGATTAGTTCCATCAAAAGACCTCCACGAAGGCAAATTTCACCCATTTTCTAATTCAGGAGCTCCCTTATTTTATGGATTGGGTTCAAAATCACAAGGCTAACAAGGACACCACATAAGTAGTCATTGAACATAAGTAGTCGTAAACCCAAAAAATTGGGTCGGCAGTTCAACGACGGTTATAAAATAAAATAGGATATGTATACTGATATTTCTTTTGATATTTCTAACAAATTTTTCAAATTTCAACATTGCTATCGATATTTATGACTAGCTGTCTAAAGTTCAGAACGCATTTCTTGCTTTAAAAAAAATATTTTAAATCCCAATTTCAATAAAAAAATGATCAAAGCCATATACATTTTTGCTTTAAATTCACAACAATAAATGGCCAACTAAGAATTTGTTTGTCCTCTTCAAGAGGTCATTCTTTTTAAAAGTTGTTGTTTTAGACAATATGTGCGGTCTAAAACGGGCAACTCATCATGTCATCACAATGGCTATGTGCAAGTTAGGGGGCTCCGAGTAGGGTGCCGAAGGGTGTGGTTGAGATGGCTCCGCAATTATTCTGACATTCCATTTTATTTGAGATTTATTTATCCAGCAATTGTACTTAATGCAGTATATATAAAGAAGATATCGAACCCTACATAATGGAGTAAAAAATTCTCGAGATCTTTATAAAGCCGTTATTATTTATGAAATGTTCTTTAAAAACGATGTTTATCGAATTAAAACTACCCCCGAGAAAGTTTTTGTTTATTTATGTTATTCCCCAGTAAAATCAAGCAGTTTTGTTCTAAGAAATAAAAAAAATCATTTAAATATTTAAGTAACAAATTAATAGTCTTATAATATTTACTTTTAGAATTTAAAAAAAATCTTACGCTTTCTTGAAAATTTTCAGACTATTTCATCTGTTTATTTTAATAGAATTTTATTCATTTAATTATTATAATAAAATTTTATTCATTTAATTATTATAATAAAATTTATGTACTTATTTAATTTAATTTTCAATAACTGAGTAGTGAATTACAATTTTAGTTGCTAATAAGAGGTTTCTGGTGTATTTTTTTTTAACTAGCAGAATTAAAAATCGAAATAATAGTTTTTTTTCTTAATTTTTATTATTATGTCTTTAAACTAACAAAAACAATTGCCTTCATATCTTAACTTGCTTAGTTTCTTTACGCTGTTTCTTTAGTGTTATTTATTTTTGTTACTTATTCTTTTTATTCCAAAAAATAATATATTTTTTAATAAGTAACTAATTAATGCCAAATAATCTTTCAGTTCGACACAATTAACACAACATGAATTACAACATTAAGACACTTATGAATAAACATGAATTTACGAACTTGACGATTAAATCTCTTAAGACTGGCAATTGTTTATTCATTAAGCGGGGTAGGGGGCTTTATAACGCAGGTGGTTCTAATTTCGTTTTCCAAAAGTTTCTTAATTTTTTAGGTAAAATATATATATATATATTCTAACCATAATTAATAAACAAATAAGAAAAAGTTATCTGACTTATCAAAATGAAAGTTAATTTTAGATAAAGAGTTTCAGTGAAATGATAGAGGATCTTTAGTCAATTTGCAAAACTGAGACATCAATGAATAAAATATTAATAAATATGTAAAAAAAATGTAATTTTAAAGACTGCAATCTCGAACCGTTCTGATATAAATCAGAAAAAGTAAACAAACATATCTGAAACAGAATATCTTTAAAAATAGCGTTCAACCACATCTAATTTTAAACACAAAAAACTCAAGGTGGGGAGTGCAAAATTTGTGTTTTAGTTTTCACAGAAGTACCGGAAACAGAGAGGAAGGGAAGAAAAAAAAAGCTAATTCCAAATTGAAGTGGGGATTTACAAGTTTATTCTCACCTTATGTTATGTTGGTTTCATGTCAAAAATAACACACAATGAAAACCACGAAATGTACCGTAGTTTATAATCATGGACTACTGCATTTGGTTCAGTTTTTTTTCGCTTTCTGTAAAGGTGCTTATAAATTGTCATAATTCCAAATTTCTGCTTTAGAATAAATAAAACAAAATGCAACACGAGTTTGATTTATTTATACATTAAATGTGTCTTTATAAAAACAGTTTACTGTGAAATTAAGCCTAAATGTTTACTGTTTTGAGATTTGTTTTATTTAGTTTTTTTTTTCTGTCCATTTTTAGTTTCATTATTATTATATATATATATATATTTTTTTTTTCAGTTTTGAGGTCATTTCAATATAGGGGTCGGGCCCTAGACCCTGGCATTTTTAGGTTTTATTTTAAATTAAGCCCTGGTTTTACGATATAGATTATTTCCCTTTTGTTTTTATGCTTATTTTCATTTTTCCTTTGAAAACAAAAAAAATAGTTAAAAATATAAATTTTCAATAGAAGAGCAAGCTGTTATATACTGTTGCCAGAAGCCTTCGAGTACAGACCTGAATACAAAGTAAATTTATTTTCACCTATGTGCTATATATGCAGAGATAATTGGAATTTTTAATTATTTTTATTATTATTATTATTTATTTATCTATACATAATAATAAACGCGGCTGTGTGTGTGTCTGTATGTAATCACAATATATCGCCCCAGAAGCCTCACCCAGGCACGAAACTCGGCACATAATTGTGTTTTGACATAATGAAGAAGTATTTTTTTTCTTTTTCAAAAATTTGGATTAGTTTTTTAGTTGTCAGTCATTTTGTAAGAAAATCCATGCTTTTTCGTCTTCAAAGAGCCATATTCAAAAAACTATTAAAAAATGCATATACTTTTCTCCACTCTTATAAATATATGCTAGTGCGAACCTTACAATTGAAATATTAATTTTCGACAACTTAAACCAATAATATACGAAGGAATTAAAAATTTAATTGTAAGGTTCGCATTAGTTTACATTTATCAAAGTGGAGAAAAGTTTAACTTTTGTATTAAAAATGTGGCAACATATTCGATACGTAAATAGAACGCTTCGCTTTGATATATTTGTCGCTGTTCATAGTTGTTATAATAAGTTTTTCTTCTTCTTTCCACGCTCTATTTTTTTTTTTTTCTTAAGCGAAGACGATAATTTTTGTAGCGATATAGAAATAGAAATTGATACCATAAGAAATTATATAGAAATTGATACCATAAAAAATTAATTCGTTTTCGTGTTCTTTTCATGTATTTAGCATATTAGTTTTTTTTTCTTAAGCGTTGTAGCTATATGATATATAAAATAGGAATTTAATTGTTTTTGAAGGAACGATCACACTTACCTTGGATCTCTTTGGTTTTTCTATTCTTTATTTTAACAGTTTTTATTAAATGTAATTAGTTATTTTCAGAAAGTTTCAGTTTGCAGGTAAGCACTTAGATTTTAATATTGAAGTTTCATGATTTGCTTTCATAGTAATTGTTGTTCTAAAGTATTCGTTGACTTCTTAAAAACCCGATTACTGACATGGCAGAACCGCCTTCCAAAAAACTTTGTATTTTTTCAAAGAAAAAGATATTAAGAGATTCTCAAAGAAGAAGAAGGGCCCAAGAAACGTCCGTGGAACGTCAAAGAAGGATGGAACATGACCGAATTTCGACAAGCAATTCTAGAGCCCAAGAAGTATCAGAGAAACGTCAAAGAAAATTAGAAGAGGATCGTGTCTCAACTAGCAGTGCTAGGGCCCGAGAAACACCTGAGGAACGTCAAAGAAGATTGGAAGAGGATAGTGTCTCAACTAGCAGTGTTAAGGCCCCAGAAACACCTTAGGAACGTCAAAGAAGATTAGAAGAGGTTCGTGTCTCAATTAGCAGTGCTAGGATCCGAGAAACACCTGAGAAACGTCAAAGAAGATTGGAAGAGGATCGTGTCTCTACTAGCAGTGCTAGGGCCCGAGAAACATCTGAGGAACGTCAAAGAAGATTGGAAGAGGATAGTGTCTCAACTAGCAGTGTTAAGGCCCCAGAAACACCTTAGGAACGTCAAAGAAGATTAGAAGAGGTTCGTGTCTCAATTAGCAGTGCTAGGATCCGAGAAACACCTGAGAAACGTCAAAGAAGATTAGAAGAGGATCGTGTCTCAACTAGCAGTGCTAGGGCCCGAGAAACACCTGAGGAACATCAAAGAAGATTGGAAGAGGATCGTGTCTCAACTAGCAGTGTTAATGCCTCAGAAACACCTTAGGAACGTCAAAGAAGATTAGAAGAGGTTCGTGTCTCAATTAGCAGTGCTAGGATCCGAGAAACACCTGAGAAACGTCAAAGAAGATTGGAAGAGGATCGTGTCTCTACTAGCAGTGCTAGGGCCCAAGAAACATCTGAAGAACGCGGAAGAATTGTCCACTAATCTTCAGATTTCCTGCTATGTTTTAAAAAACTTTATTTGTGAAAAACCTTTAGCGTAGCGGACAGCTGGCCGCCTTAAGTGGCTAGTTATTGCAATAAATGGAAGAATTGCTTCATTCAAATCACCGACTATTACTAGTTTATATATTTACTAAATGATTACAAGTTTAATTATCATTACTAAATGATACTAGAAGATTCAACTAAATTACTAAATTTTATTACTATTAAATGATACTGGACTTACTAAATGATGCTGAATTACTACTAATTGATATAATACTAAATAATACTAGATGATTTACTAGTTACTAACTAAATGACACTATTAATATTATTTAACTAATTATTAAATTTCATTACTATAAATGATACTGAATTACTACTAATTACTAAATGTTACGAGATGATATTACTAGTTACTATATGATATTGCTAGTTACTATATGATATTACTAAATGATACTAAAAGAATGTTTGTAATGTGATAATTTTCAAAATATAGTAATATCTTTCTGCAACAAAGTCTTCGTACAGCCAATTTCTCTATATAACGACATTTTTAAGACTCCAATAGTCCAATAAAGTATAAAATCAGCTCCGTATATCGAAGTGGTTGTCTCCTTACAACCAATTTTCTGAATCTTTTATTTATTTTTTCTGTGTGTGAAAAAATTTCAAGCATTTGTCTTTTTCGATTTCGCCTGTTTTGTTGCAACTGAAATGCAGATTTTCTAATCAAATGCTTTTCTTCTGGAACCATTCGCATTATTCATTCAAGGAATACAAGAGATACAACTTACGATCTTTAATTGTTAATCCAATAAATAACATAAGAGTAGCGCAGATGTAAAAAAAAACTAGTAATTAAATTTTTTTTTCCAGGAATCATAGTTTTAAATAAAATTATGTCATAATTTATTATGTTTAATCGACTTATACATAGCAATATTATACTATGCGAATGATTCTACACGGAGAAAAACATTCTGGTAAAATTACTGTTTGGTCATGATATTTCTGGTAAAAGCTAACCATTATTCTGTTAATAAAAACCAAAATATACGGTATTACTTGATTAAAAACTTCATTCGCTTAAAAATATATAAATAGGAAATAACAGTGGACATGTTTCAAGTGCTCAAAAACAGGCACCAGACACCATTCACGTCTGGCAAGCCTTGAAAATGGGTGCCTGTTTTTGAGCGATTGAAACATGTCCATTGTTACCTCTTATTTATATATTTTTGAAGCAAATGAAGTTTTCAATCAGGTAATATGTTAACGCTTCTTGGGAGTATTTGTTAAAGATGTACGGTTTTTAAAGCATTCAGTTAATAATTTTTCCATATTTATGGTAACGGTTGACCGGAAATTCTGGTTTTCAAAATTATAGCTCTTATTAACACAAATTTAGCAAAAAATACAAAACTGAAAAATAAATTTAACCGAATAAATTGTTTTTATGCCATGTGTCTTGATAAAATTACCACATTTACCATATTTTATCACATATTATGAAACCATATTTTATTTTTAATTTTACCGTATTTATAACCAAAACGCTTCGGTGAAAATTACCGAGTTTTTTCTGATAGCATAGAGTCAGAAACATGGAAAATTTTACCATAATATGGTAGTTCTGACCGTGCTTTATTTTCTCATTCTGAACATTTCTTTGTATTGATCTTTTTTTTTTTTAATTAAATGTCATAATTATTTACATTTGAACTGATCAATCTAACTAGAAACCATGTAATATTTACTTAAATAATTACAAAACTCTCTACTTTTCTTATAACGAAATTTTCACTTAAGCAAGTTTTTCAAGTGAAACAAATCGATATAGAAAGGCTTCACTGTGAATAAATAAATTTTTTTCAGAAATACAAGATAGTAAGGTACCGATACGTTTAATATTACGCTTAAAATTTTATCAGAACAATTACGTGAAATTTTGAGAGATTTTTCGTTTCTCCTTTATCTCTATACTCTATTATTTAATATTAGTTAATAATCACAAACAAATCCATTTTTGACAAGGATTCTAAAGATATAAACAATAAACACAGTGTCTCTAAGAATAACCTGTTTCATACATCGTTGTCAAAGAAATTTTACGAATAATAAATATATCTTTCAGATATCAATCGAGTTCACGGAACTGAAATAAACTAGATAATTCTTGCGACTTGAAAAACATATGAATGAAGAAGAAAAAAAATCAAACTGTCGTTGACAAACAAATGAAAATATGTCAAAGCGAAGAAATTCTCTAAGTCCAACGGGTAAACGAACGAAAAATAATAAACAGTCGAAGAAAAAAAAAGTTCGAAGAGAGTCACAGATAGATAACTTTTTTATCATTGGGTAGTGACAACACTATGAGATAGCTTAATAGGGAAAAATCGCGATAAAATATGACATATCCTTGAAATATCCAAAGTATATCCTACTAGACAACATGAAGGAGCTTCTGTTTGGTATCTATGTTAAGAAAAACAAGGAATTGTGGGAGGGAAATTGTAAATAAAAGAACCATGAATCATATTTTTTATTAGATATCTTGTATTTGGAATTTATCATTAATCTAAAAATTTTTAGAAGTTCGCTTCCATAAATATACTTAGCTTTAGATATGGTTGCTACGATAATAAGTATAGAGATATAGTTGTGGGGAGTTTGAAAATTATTTTTCTTATCTATTTTCTTTCTCCCAGCATGAACCATTTTGTATAAGAGACCTATATCAAAACTACTTTTTCTCAATCTTATGTTAATATTCTGTATTAATAAATTAATAAGTGAATTTTTTTTTCAATATATATATATATGTAGCCATGAATGACCGAAATCGAGAGAATGTTGACTTTCACCGGTGAATGTCAACAATCACATAGTCGCTTTGGTGAATGTTCGATATATTTGTTATATCCTATTTCATATTGATTTATTCATTGATATTATTATATTTATTCGATATTTTAATATCAGCTGAGGATAGATCAGAAGAAACATCAGTGTCCGTATACCGGGTAGTGGCACTGAACCTTAAAAAAACATCAGTGTAGGGTATACCGGGCAGTGGCACTGAACTTTTCAAAATATGAGTGTAGGATATACCGGACAAATGCATAACGGGCAGTGGCACTTGACTAGACCTAATGTATATTTTGAACATTTACCTAAGCGACTATGTGATTGTCCATATTCACCGGTGGAAGTTAACAACCACCCATTCACAGTAACATATACATGGTGTCCATTAACTGTCACAATGAAAAAACCAATAAAGATGATATTTACCCATTAATATTTTTAAAAAAAAGAAGCTCATTTGGTCACGATTCACACAGACTCGTTTCTGAACCACAGAGGTTTGCAACTAACTCTCTTCTTTTACATCAAAATAGTTTTAATAGTTTAATTAAAGAGGGAGCGACACCTGTCGGCCTTTGGTGGTTTTCTCGCACAGAGGTTGTTTCGGTTGTCACATTCTAGATCAAAGGTTTCAAACTTACATGAGGCCGGGGAACGCAATTAAAAACGCCAGTCAAATGGCGAACCGCAACTTAATCAAAATTTTATATAGGACTCTTTTATGTTTGAAGAAACATTAAACATTACTGTCAAACTTCTATCAAGTTGTACAAAACAAAAGTGTATTATACTACACATTAAAATAAGAAGTAGATTTTTACCTGAGAAAAATATTTTTTTGCACCCGTTGGTATGTTAACTTTCACAGAAACGAAGAAATCATGTTTTTGTGTTTTTTTTTTTTTTTTTTTTTTTTTTTTTTTAACGAAAGAAAAGTATTTTAAACCCATATAGATTTTTTACGAAAATTGCCCGCAAAAAATAACAACTAATATATTTTAGTTCGCGGGCCACAAAAAAAGGCATCGCTGGGCCGGATGTGGCCCGCGGGCCGCAAGTTGGTAGCTACTGTTATAGATAGATAAGAGATCTTATTTGTAGAAAAAACGATTTCAAAAAGACGAGACACCTATCGGTTTCTGTTAGTTTTTATTCATCCTAGTGCAAATTCTATAAAAAAAAGAAGAGGTTTTCCCAATCAGGATCTTGGGATTTGGTCATTCGGGCGATAGTTTTACAAGCAGTTACAACATTAAAAGCCACGCAAAGAACGAAAACGTATTCGCCAATCTTAAACATTTTCCCGCCAATCGAGAACCCTGTATGTAGATTCATCGTTGTATATATCAGGTAATAGAAAGTCTCTTAACTCAAATATTCTACTGATATATTTCAGTTCACAACAAGCCAAAAAAAATAACTGTTATGTTTGTATATTTCACTTTAAAAATCAATTATTAAAAAACCATTGTTACACATGTTTATAAATTCTAAGCTTAGAAATTTGCAGGGTGAAACAATTGTTTCACAGTTTTAATGCGTAAAAAAACACCGAAAGGGAATAAAATCTAGCAAATCTTTTCTTACACTCCATGAAAAGTGTATATATATATATATATATATATATATATATATATATATATATATATATATATATATATATATATATATATATAGTATCATTATAGGCAACAAGAAAATAAATGAAAAGCTATTATATTTAATTGCTATAAGTAAGTTCAAAACAGCTATCGTTTCTATTTTCCGGTTAATACCAAGCTTTGGTACCAACTAGTCTCATTTTCATTTTCTATTCAAAAATAAATACATCCTATTTTATATTAATAAAAAAAAATATATTAAACTTTTACATCGCAAAATGTTAATTAGTTTTTTCTGATATACAGAGGGAAAAAATATTAGCAATTTTCGGAAATGTTTGTGCCAGAATTTTTTTATCCCCTCCACAAAATTAATAACAGCAATTCTATAAATTTTTTTTTAAAGGTAAACTAAAAAGGAAAAAAAAAAAGAATTTAATTATTTATGGAGTGTTAACAATGCCAGGTAATCAGTAATTTACAAATAATCCATTGAAAAATTAAAGCAAATTTATAAAAGGCAAACATTTTTTTTAAACTGGACAATTCATTCATTGTGATCGTCTATTTTTACAGACGCATAGCCTAATATTCATGTAGTTGACGTCCTGACGCCTACTATCCATTCAAATGTTCACAAATACCTGTTAGGTGAGGAAAAAGCCGCTTGTCACCCCTTTGATCATTCTAAGTAATGGGTTTGATTCCCTCAACTGTTCATTCTTCGACCACTAGATTTATGGGTTTGTTTACCAGTTTGGAATTATAAGAAATGAATTATGATTCGTTGACGTTAAATAACAAGATTAAAGAAAACAAATTATAAGTCAGTAACAAAGCTTTCAATTTTTTAAAAATAAAAAAAACGTGAATAATTTAACTGAATTTGAAAACATTTCTTTATTTTTTCTGTGAATCCTAAGTCTTGTGTTAATCCTATCGAAACAGTTCTTTACTAATTTCTTTATTATTTTTTTAAAATTAAACCAAACATTTAATTTAAAAAACAAAATACGGTATCAGAACTAGTATTCATTTCTTTGAAAAAAATTGCAAGATTTAATAATTTTTTTAGAAAAACTACAATACAATTTCAAAATAAAGCATTTGACATTATATTAAGTTAACCGAAATTTACAAAGCTTTTTTTTTTAAACGAATAATCCCAAGAAAACTGAACCGAAACACGGTTTTAGAAAAAAATTACAACGACTTGGAAATATATTTTGCCCAGATCTGCCTCCTTCGGCTTCAAGTGTTTTCTCGTTTATCTTCATCTCTTTTACACCCCACACCCCCAACAATTTTCCTTTTTTTCGTTACCAGCTAAACGTTTTCCTGTTTATAATCCGTTTTATGTTTTCATAATTCATGTGTTATCATCCTGAAAGAAAACATCATGTCCACACTCAACACATATAACATCACTTTCCTACATATCAACTAAGATTCTAAACAAAAAATTAATTTTTCAAGTTATGCCCAGAACAACATAATAATTCAAAATGCATTTCGAATTCTCAATTCATTTTTAATTCACAACACTTTTAGAAATTTCTCGGAAAATATTATTCAATAAAAATTTATTTAATGGACAATTGCAGCATCTCTTAAATTTTCCAAATTATAGTCATTACTTCTTAAGATTGATTTCCTGATTACGAAAATATAATTTTTAACTCTGACAAATAAATATTTATTTAATTATTAATATTTTAATTTGAGCGAAAACGCCCTCACTCGAAAACGACCGCTGATTGGTGTGACGTCATTAGAGCCTTACTCCTCACGACCTTCCCGTTGTTATTATGTATTTTCTTTCTTGCGGTTTTAACTAGCTCTTCTTTAACTTATTTTTTCCAAATTTTCCCGCGTGTATTTAAATGCGTATTTAGCAGCAAATGTTTTGAAATCTATTGCATATATAGAATCAAAATGGAAGAGGGGTTTCAAAAAGCTCAAACGGACAATTTGCCGCAAGTTACTGAAGAGATGATTATGGATTTTTTTCGAACGAACCAAGATTTCATTTCGCCTGAAATCAAAGGCATAAAGGCTCAAAGGTATAAATTTGTTTATTTATAAACTGTAGCTGTAAATAAGGGCGTCGGCAAGGAGGTGCACTTGCACTACCCTGGATTTTCTTTAAGCAATTAAAAATAAATAGAAAAGCAATTTAGTTATAAAATTTTATGTAAAAAATTGATTAATCAAACAAGAATTGCAATCATACAGAATAGTTTTAATCTTTTTTTTTGTGGGGATGGTAGTTTGTTAGAGGGTTGCACCCCCCTATATTTTATTCTACCGGCGCCCCTGGCTGTAAATAATTTTATGTGTGAAAATGGAACGGCGATTTGTTATAACACATATAGGTACACGTTAAAATATAGCAAGGATTTAAGTAGACTAAAAACATCTTTCCACTTTCATAAAAGTATAAAACTAAACGCTATTCTTACACACTAAATTATTATTACTCACAAAAACAAATAATTATACTTACTCACAAAATTATTATTATAAACGTTATACTTACTCTTTTATTAAAATTATTTTATTAAAAATTAATTTTAATAAAATGTATTATTTTATTAAAAATTAATTTGAATTAAAGTTATTATTTTATTAAAGACCAATTATAAACAACTTTGTAATAATTACAATCAATTTTATTAAAATTAATTTAGTTAAAAATTAATTGAAGTCAATTTTATTAAAAATAATTTATAAACGATTTTATAAAAATAAATAAGCTATTATTTTTATTATTTTAGCTATTATATAGTTGAACTTCTTTCTAGAATTTCTTTTACGAGAACTGTTTTTTGATTCCTTGTCATTTTGCTTACTTGTATAAAGCTGACAATGTGAGCTACTTTTAACGTGACCAAACTTTCTGTTCCCCTTCGAGTTGAAGTTAATGAGGTTCAACTATATAAACCAATAGAATTTAACTATAAAAGCATAGAAAAGTTAAAATTCGAAATAATATTATTCGTAATAATATCAACATTCAGGCATTTCTAATACTAATATAAATGAATATCTGATACATTTTTTATTCATTTAACAAACAAAATTAATGCTCATTATTAATTTACATTCATAAATAAATAGTTTGAGTTTTCTGAAATATTTAGATACTAACACCTAATTTTATTAAAACCAATTTACCTAGGTATAATTTACAGCAACAAAAACTGATATCAATTTCCACACAATGCAGTGGCACTTTCACATGTAGCTACCAGACATTAAAAGGCCAATGTATAGGTTAAAGTCATAAATAAATAAAAGTGGACTTTATTTATACACTGCCGTCCATATGTGAGAGTTAAATAAACAAAAGAAAAAAAGTAGTAGATCGGCTGTCAACAATCGATCAAATTTCGACTGTTGAATTCGTCTGTCAATACAAATCTTATTTCAGTTTAATGATGGTCTCACGAAGATAAAAACTTATAAGGTGATTGAATATAGTTGACATAAAAATATACTTTTACATCAAAGTGGTCTTGGCAGATATGTCGAGGGCATTTTTCAGAAAATTCAGGATTTTTATTCTCATCACGCTTCATTAGATGGCACCATCTTTTCCTTATCTCAGCTTTTCTTGGCACATCAAAAAATATCTTTTCAGGAGCTGTGGAAGTTGTGTTAGTGCACATAGGCACTATACAGTACTTATATTTACTTGATGAAGACATCAAACAGCAATACACTTCGATTTTAAAATATATTTTTAAAAAAACAAACGACGTTCAACTAGGCACGTAAACAAGCGTTAAATCACCAAGGAGAAAAAGTGTAAACAAACGCGAGTCAGGCTCGAATGGCGTCACTTTCTTAAAAGTCACGTGACTTCCTTTTTAAACTGAAAACGAAAGTACACGATTTTTAATTGCTCTTAATTAAAAAAGTAGCATTTTTTGGGAGGTAAAAAGATGTTTTTCAGGACTTTTCCATCATTCTGAATTCATTAAGAACATAAAAAAAATTGACTGCAATTGTCCATTGTAATTTTAGCATATTCAACCATAACAGTCAAATAACCATGAAAAAGATGGAATTCAAACTGTTAGTTATGAGAAAAATCTTTCATTAACTGTTTTCACTTAATACGGTTAATCAACCAGAATTTTATCTACGCCAACTAGGCCCACAGCTAATGAGAGCTTCGAAAGTTTGAATCTAATTTATATAAGGATATTGAGCTTTCATTTTCCACCATCGGATAACGAACACAACAGCGACTGCCTAAGAATCTCATAGCAACAAGTGTGTGGCGAATATGTTATGAAACCACTTAGTTCCTTACTGCAGTGTACATACGTTAGCCGAAAGGGCTAATCAGTCAATCTCATTACGAGCTGAACGAGAGTTCGAATCCCAGCGTACACAGTATTTCTTCCATTTCTTCGACAAATAAGAAGATTTTATTATTCTGCACTCTTAAATTGGCGACCCTGGACTATTTGAATACGAAACTGTCATTCACGCATAAATGGAAGCACCACAGAGCTACTTAATAAAAGATTTAGTATTCTGCATCCGTAAATGATATACTAGCAATGTTCATTACTTACAAAATACCTAACATAATCTAAATCAAAGCTTAACCCCGTCCCGCCCCCGTCAGGGGGCATCCGGAGAATACTGTAGACTCTAAGTGCACGCACGTGACCTCTCAGTAAAAAAGAGGATTCAAAAAGGTAGGCTTGGTGGCGATTCATGGCAACACCAGAAGGCCTCAAAGAATTTAGTGAAATCTTAAAATTAACAATAGTAGTTACTCAGAAAATAGGAGTTTGAGTGTTCAAACATAATAGACAAGGCATCAAAGAAAAAAAAAAAAAAAAAAAAAAAAAAAAAAAAAAAAAAGAAGAAAAAATCCATTTAAAAAAAAGGTAACAAACATATTTTGAAGATGAAGAGTACCAGAATTTGTCCAAAGCCCATGAAAACAGATACAATTTCAAAAAGAAGCCTAACATAATCTAACTCCGATGTCCTATTTAATTTAATTTTTAAGGTTTTGAAACTATTCTAATTGCAAATGGTTACAAAACCGTGTATTATTTTATTCGCGGATTTTTTTAAAATTTATTTATTATACCAGTTGTAAACGGTTTCGGAACCGTAAAGTGAAAAAAACGTTTCAAACTTTAAACTTTACGGTTAATTAAATGGACAGACTGCTGTCCGTTATTTTACCATAATTTTCGAATAAAAAATTCAAACAGTGTAAGATAAAATAAAAAAAATTCAAATGCCTAAATTATCCCACCCTATTCATGCATAAAAGAAAACTATTTTCTTTTTAAATATCCAAAAAAGGAGATTGACTCACTATTAAAATTTGCAAATGTCGTTAACATCCGAATCAAGATTAATGCCGATAATTTTATGCAAACGATTCGATTTTAATATTATCATCTTAATATCAAAATATGGCTTATTTTTGGCTTTTTAATCGATTTGATGTTGAGAAGATTCCAGACGGATTTATCAGACGATAATTGAAGAAAATGTTCTTTCCTTTACACCTAATGATGACCTTGAAAATTAATTGCGTTGTTCTATATCTTGCAAGACCCACTTTACCATGCAATTAGAACAAGATAATGCACACTTGACAAATTGAATTCCATAACATCAAAAAAACTTTATCATAATCGTTAACAGGAAAAAAATAATGCGGTTTTTTTTCCAGTTTGCAAATTGATGAAAACCTACTAAGTATTGCTTGGTGATGTCGGAATTTGAGTATTGCGAAACATCATTAGGTCTCGCAGTATCGCAAAAGTTTTTCTATTTAACTAATTTACATCATTTTGCACGTGTCAGTATTTTCGTAATCAACACTAAAGATAATAACAATTAGTATATATCGATATATTTAATAATTATTGTTTTGTCAAGGATTCTAAGTTATATATTAAGGGCGTTAATTATAGAACACCCTGAATAAAGTGTAACACTCGAATCATTATGATTGTAACTTAAATGGCATCGATTGATTATTTAAAAATAAAACGTATTGGAAATTTCTTTTTTTTTTTTAGTCGAAAAATTAAAACGCTATAACGCTATTGCAAACTATTTAATTTTTTTAAAATAAAAATATAACTATTGTTTGTGATATTACTTAATAAAAATAAGTAAGTAAAATAACTTTTGTTACTTGATAATAAATTATCAAAATAAGTAATTTTGCAAATAATTATAATGATAATAATAAGCAATTAATTAATAAGTAATACGCAATATTTATCACGTATTATTTATTAATTAATTGCTTATTATTATTGATTAATTATTAATTAGTATAAAGTTAATGTTTGTGAAATTATGTACCGGTACATAATAGGTATAATCGATTGTCAACCCGAAAGAGTACTCTATTTTAAAGTGGGGGAAAAAACATTCAATTTTGGTAAACGATATTCATGACTGCTTTTAAAGTTTGTTGAGCGTTGAATAAAATAAGATCCATAAGCACTTCTTGAAAAACAATTAAAAAAAAAAAAAAACAATGAATTAAATTGTGCACAAATCTTACAAGTTCATTTTGACATTTCTTGACAAATCTAATTTCGAAATTCAGCAAATATTAAAATAATGTAAATCCTATTACTACAAAATAAAGAGATAAAAACTATAATATGTATCGGGGAAAAAAGGTGAATATATCCTATGTTCCTTCTTTTCATTCATTTAAATACAAATTGTTACATTCAGTACTTTTTTAGAGTTTAACAGAAAAAAAAAAAGTTATAGGCATGTTTTTTACAGTTTTCAATTTGTTGTCAAGACTTTTATAAGATATTATATTTAAAATATTTATAGTCAATCATAATAATTTAAAATAAATTAAAAAAGTGATTTTGAAAAAATAAAATAAAATAAAAAGAATAAAATAAAATAAAAAGAATAAAACGCAAAATTAAGTATTCTTTTGGTCAATAAATGTCTGGAACTATTCAATGTTTTCCCTGTCGGATCTTCTTAAGAAAAAATAAGAAGAAATTGTTTTATTTTCGAAAACATTTTTGTGTTTGCTTATCAAATCGATCACGAGATTCGAATAATAAGTCGGATAATATATCATCTTCTGACAATCGAAATAGGAAGTTTTCTTAACGATAAAATTTTGAGGATATATTTTTTTCCTTCGGATTTTGATTTCAATACAAATAAACCACATTCAAAAAAGAAACAAAAACTAATAAAATAGGCGGTTACTTAAAAAATTAGAAGGTAACAAAATTAGAAAGCAACAATTAATTATGAATTTATTTTTGCATGAAATTATATGTAAATTAGTTAAAATAGTTCGAAGCTTTGAAAAAATTGACCACTAGAACTGTCTGCGATTAGATAGCCCACTTAAATAGGTTGTCAGCCGCATATAATACCAATTTATTTAAGTCTGAATTACTTAAGTTAATTTTTCCGTCGATTAAATTATTGATTGATATTATATTGATTTTATTATTACTACTATTTTCTTTTTTATCCTTTACTTCGAAATTTTAAATTTTTGTAATATATATTTCAAACAAAATTAACTAAGTTATATTCAATGGCAACATTCTCAAATAAATAAGCAAAAAATGAAACAATATTAAATTAGTAACTATAATAAATATGAGTGTTTTGAATTGATCCTAAGCGTCCATGATCGTATTATATGATTCCAAAATGTATAACTATGAAATATAATATTTCCCTTGATTTGATATTTTAAATGCATTAAGGATAACAATTAAATTAATTTAAATTTCACATAAATGTAAAATACGATCAGTATTTAATAAAGCAATGTTTAAAAATAAATGTTTACAGGTATTATAAAAGCTTTAATAAAAATATATTTTTTAAACTTTTAATAAAAATATTTTTTTCTTAAATTTTTATTAAAGTTTTCCACGTAAATTTTAAACATTTTTTTTCATTATTACTAATAATTTTTTTAAGTAAAAAGCTTACGAAAATATTTTAACTGCGAAACAAAACAATTTATTTACCTGATCAAATTTCATTCTGAAACCAAACTTTTAAGAAACTTTGGAATCAGTTACGGGCACAGTTCACACTTTTTCCAACAGCTGAGTGGAAAAAATGGTTCCAGAAACTGAAAACTCGGAATCCCCGCACAGTGTTTTGCGCCGGGAAAATGTAACAGAAGGAAAGTTAACGAAACTCACGCGGTTTTGCCGTAGGCGCGCCTACAACTTAACTACAACTCTTCGACCTGACCTGACGCCATAGGGTGTAGATGTAGCTTTCCTTATAAAGTCAAAGGGCGCAGGCGCACGTCTTAGCTACGTCACAAGGGAAGTTGCCGAATGATTAGGGATTTTCTACTCAACATAGAACGGTAAACGTTGCGTCACTAGTTTTGTTTTGGCGGAATTTGTTTGCTTATGAAAAGCGGGAGTTTTGATTTATTTTCTATTTTTAGGGTTAAAAAAGTAGAACAAGCATGTTTTTCAATGGATTGATGACTGAGTTTTAAAACAAATAATTCTTAGAAGCCTCTTAAAATTGATTCTAAAAAAATTTATTTGTTTAAAATATATATTTATTAAAATATCTTGTCTTGGCGCTTTTTATTCTAAGTGCATCTCGAAATGTGTGTTTAAAAAAATAGATGCCGCTCGAAATGCGTATTTAAGAAGATGAACACAACTCGAAATGCGTATTTAAGAAGATGGACACAACTCGAAATTTGTGTTTAAGAAGATGGACACAACTCGAAATGTGTGTTTAAGAAGATGGACACAACTCGAAATGTGTGTTTAAGAAGATGGACACAACTCGAAATGTGTGTTTAAGAAGATGGACACAACTCGAAATGTGCGTTTAAGAAGATGGACACAACTCGAAATGTGTGTTTTAAAAAAATGGACATGGCTCCAAATGCGTGTTTAAGAAAATGGACATAGCAAAAAAACAGTTTCTTCAATGATTAACCCATGTTTAACAATTAAACGAGGAATTTTATACTTATTTTTCTTTACTTTAATTAATCAGAAGCATAATCAATACGGGTCCCGGACTTCGGGGTCAAATATATCACGGATATGATTTCTCAAACATGTCTTCGTATTCGATCTCTAAACGAGAAAGTGGTTTTAATGAATATAAATTTGTACAACGTCACTTTAATATACCACTATTATAAATTTCAAAGGTCGGAGACAACCTTGTAAAAGGAACTACTGTCTTTTAATATCTTTTTATAAAAAATAAAAAAAGAAAATAAAAAGATTCGTTTAAATAACTGCCTTATTGATTATTAAAATAGATGATATCACAACTAGGATTTATTTGGATCTATTAGCTTATTCTTTAAAAATAACAATTTTTATACGAAAATGAAATAAAATGTTGTGTCATTTTCTTAAATATAGTTATTACCCATTTTGCATCATAAAGGTTCTGGGTTCGAATCCCGGGCAAGGTATGGATGTTCTTTCCTTCTCTGTACTATCTGTCCTTACTGTGGGAGCAACGTTAGCCCACCTAATAGGGTGCCCCTGAAAGAGAGGCCAACAAATCTGCCCTGTAAATTCCTGAATGGACGAAAAATGTAAACACAGGTGAGCATTAGAAAAAAAAGGTTATTAATGTTAAAAAGATTACATAAACTCTGTTATTAAGATAAGTCGAATTCAACAAGGGAATTTTATTAAATTTTTTGGGTTATTAATTTGTGAAGCTATCGAGGAAAAATATTTCACTCTTTATAGAAATTTCCTTCCCTTTGAAGCCACAGAGTTTATAACGCGGCTACTATTCACGTAAAATTGTATGTGAAAATGTTGAACCTGAATGAATGAATATGAATTGTTGTACATAAAATTGTGCATGAATTGCATGTTGTTGTTATGAAGTTATTGAACGGATGAAATGCAATTACTACCATAAAATGTAGCTATGCTGATGTTCATGACCAAATGTTTTATATTTTGTTTTATAACCGTTGTTGTACAGCGGATCCCATTTTGGGTTTACGACTACAAATGTTCAACTCAGTAGCCTCGTAATTTTGAGCCTAATAAGAAAGACAAGGGAACTCCTAAATCAAATAGTGGGGTAAATTGGCCTTCGTGGAGGATTTTTGATGGAGCTACCCCGCATTAGCGTTGCACGGAGAGGAAAACCTTGAACGGTTAGTTTGACAGTAGAAGACTCTAACCAATGATCCATCCACCACTCATGATATTTTACGTCAGTACTGCGGTTGGTGCGAGCCGGGTGTGGAATTCGTATAAACCAGCCATCGCTGGAATTCGAATCTGGTTCACCTCATTGGAAGGCGAACGCTCTAACCCCTGAGCCACACGACCGAATGTTTGTGAAAATCAACAATTAATTGTTGCTGATAAATGTTGGTATTTAACGCTATGAGTGTTACGATGCTAACAATTCTAAAGATTTAGTCACAAAAAAATAAGTAAATGAATAAAAACAATAATAAGAAGAACATATTTTAATTAACATAAATAAAAAATATAGTAAAAAGTGAACTGTTTTTCAACATTTTCTAGTTGTTTTTATACAGTATGCCGGAAAAAAAAGCCCGGGCCCCTCTGAAGTACTTTTGATCTAATGATCGAATCTTCACGTTTTGAGACTCAATCTTAATGGTTCGAGGGGATGACTTGAAATATGATAATTAGTGCAGACAATATTTTAAGTTACGAAATCAGACACAAAAACGTACTTCCTCTGAATAAACAGACCTTTTTTTTCAACGGATTCGGATGTGTGACTCCCAAAATATAGGGGTATCCGCAATCTGGGAAATATGGTTCAAATAGTTTGGTCAGGAGAGCGATCCGAAGTTTGAACCCCTTAAACTTGATTTACTTTTAGCGTATTTTGCAAAATCTCGAGAACACTTTAAGCAAATTAAAAAATTCATGTACACAATTACAAAATTCGTTTATCCGAAAATAATTCCACGCGAAAAACAAATTTCTGTAAATATTTACTATTTTGTATCATTTTATTTAATTATAGTCGAAAAGATTTTGAAGTGTAAGGCTTACAATTTTTAACATCACTTTAAAGCATCTCATTTCGCATGATAAAATACAAAATTTGAACGAAATTGGTTGAATAGTTCCTGAGAAATCGAATTTTATGACTTTCCACTTATGAAATGTATGACTTTCTCAAATTTAGATTTCTTAGGAACTAATCTATCGATTTCACTTAAATTTTGCGAATTGCCGTATTTGTATATTGTATTTTGTATATCTTAAATACTTTAAAATAATATGAAAAATTTTATAGCTTGCAATTCAAAATTTTTTGAATATTATTAAATTAAATAATAAATAATGAATGAAACTTGTTTTTTGCTTGGAAGTATGTTTGATGAAGCGAATTTTATAATTGTGTGCATAATTTTTTTTAATTTGCTAAAGTAGTTCTCGAGATTTAACAAGATACGCAAAAGTAAAATTAGTAAGAAGTTTTGACCGCTCTCCTGACCAAACTATTAGGACCATAAGATTGAGTCTATCCTCTTTATGTTGGGGGTCAGAAATCCTATTCGTCAACAAAAAAAAAAGGTATGTTTATTCAGAGAAAGTATGATTTTGTGTCTAATTCCGTAACGTCTGCTCTAATTAATTAGCCTATTGGAGGTGTAATGGTTCAATAAACCATTACGATTGAGTCCCAGAACGTGAAGATCCGATCGTTAGATCAAAGGTTATTTAAGGTGACCCGGTTCTTTTTCTGCGCACTGTAGATCATAGCATTTTATTTTCACGGTTTGGGTTTTTTTTACATTAATTTTAGAATAAAAATTATAACATTCTAGCATTATTTTCATCTTGATTTTTTTAATTTTTTTATGGGAAATATAATTTGTACAATATTAAGATTAAAGGTTCCGTTTCAAAACTTCAGTACAACCTTTCATTAATGTAGAAATGGATTTTATTCTGTCTAAAAGCACATTGTATCGGCACTCCCATATATCCTTAAAGTGCTCTCGTGTCTAAACCCCATTTATTATTATCTTTAACTCTAAATTTTATTCATTTGAGTCTAGTCTAGACCTAATCTCTAAGTCTACAGATATTTAAACAGTTACAAAAAAAGAAAAAAAAAATGTCATTTGTTCCCTTAGTGGTCATGCATTTCAAAACATGATTCGCCGTTCATCACCGAATTGATGTTTTATTCATATCTTCTCAGTAATTGTCACTTCACAAGTTATCAACAAAGCCTTTGAGATTGTATGAGTCAATTAGCATATAAGATGACAAAATTAGAAGACACTCCTATGCTCTTAACTCACTAGAAAACTAAGCCCCCTGTTCGACTTGGCATAACACTTTTTTTAAAAATAACATTTAAACCTTTAGTGTTATAATAAATGTGATGAGTTCTCAACCGTCATTTAATATGTGAGCTTACCAAACAGACGAATATATTAAATACAAGGTTATTAGACACAGAAGATTGTGCTTAGTTTCTCCCATCGGTTCTTCGACACGTTTTATGACGTCACATACTCAATAGATCGCTGTATTTTCGATTCGTTGTATTACTCTTTGAAAGCTGTTTTGTTGTTGTCGTTGGCTATTAAGGCAAGGGATGCGATTGTTCTTTCCAGTGGTGCCATCTATAGCCAAGATTTCGACTTCTGCCACACCCATACGACACACTCGTTTATAGGGCGGATACATTCATACATCCATTCATTCATCTACAGATCGTAATTTTTTCCTGAACCAGAGAACAATCAATCTCCAATCCAGAGGTATAGTTTGTTATGGGAACATGGAGGACTTTGTGATCTGACATATTTGACGTGCACCAGTCACCATTTACTACACGGGGAGTTTTCGGCCGGCTGGATTTGAATTCCCTTTCACACGAATATGAGTACAGTGTCCTACCAACCTGGCTATTCCTGTCAAATGCTTTTATAAATTATTTAAATACAATTTCATATTATGGTTTTCATTCGTGTTACTTTGTCATTATAAAAATAGATAGTGTCTGGGAGGAATATTTAGTTTAAAAAAACTATTAACGTAATTTAAATATTATTAAAATTATGTTTTACCTTCTTTAAATATTCATTCATGAAAATTCAGAACAATAATAAAATTGCAACAAAATCACGTAAAAATCATTAATTTACACTGCTTCAACTTTCACATAATATAAATTGTAAAAAAATGTAACATTAAGAAAGAATAATGATATTTAAATGAAATTTTACACTTTGACTCGAACCATTGTTATTCTAAGCGATAAACAGATAAAATGTATTTATAGATAGATCATTTATAATTCCAAAATTGTATTTTAAAAACAAATTTTCTTTTTAGTATTCATATACATTCAATTAAGCATTCATCAAATAAGCGAATAGAAATTTGTATATTTATACTAGCATTAAAAACATTTATAAGAGAAGAAAAAGAATCTTATACAACATTTAGTACAAATTGTAATGCTACGGAAAAGTATTACCAACAATTTAATCATTGTTTAGTAGATGAAATTGATATTAAGAATGAGTTAAAATTTAACATTGAAAATCGAAACCACCTTCTGTTAAATAGTTATTAAATAAAGATGGTAATAATCCAATTAACAATGAACTTAAGAGATTTTATTCATCATTCGCTGTGTGCCAAATTAATAATTCATATTTTACATTTGAAATTATCACAAATGAACCCCCATAGCAGAAACCTTCCAGCAATCTGCAGTGGGCGCTGCAGATTATTACAGCATCTGCAAATAATTTTCTCATTTAAGTTTTCTTTTTCAAAAACAAGGAACAAACTGGGAAATTTTGCGAAGGCCCCTTTATAAAACATCTCAAAATTCTTTCTGATAAAAATTAAATAAATGAATTGAAACGTAAAGAACGAAAATTTTCCTTCTGATTTTTGATTTCCGGCTTAACTGTATCGGGATTTATTTCATTATTGTTTCTTGTAAAAAATAACGATGAATAAAATTAATATAAAGCTTTCATGCATAATTTTTAAAGACCTTATATTTGCAAATATTATTTCATGTATGTTGGATTAAGCTCGAGGTCACATCAAACTAATTTGAATGTATGAGTATGAAGATACACTGCTCATTCACTCCTTTGATTCCGTTAACGGGGTATTTTTAATTTATATTTAATAATTTTATATTTTATAACCGTCGTTGAACAACCGACATAATTTTTGGATTTTCGACTTCCAATGTTAAACTCCATAATCTCGTAATTTTGAACCCAATCCAGAAGACAAGGGAACTCCTGCATCAAGTATCGAGAGAAATTTGCCTTTGTGGAGGACTTTTTGGTGGAACTAACCCGCATTTGCGTTACACGGAGAGGAAGAACACGAGAACCTCCCACGGTTAGCCTGACGACAAAGGGACTCTAAGCCATGATCCGTCTACCGCTGAGGATATTTCACGTCAGCACTGTGGTCGGTGGAAACCGGATGCGGATTCGCATAGACCAGCCATCACCGGTATTCAAACCCGGTTCACCTCATTGGAAAGCGAACGATCTATCCCCTGAGCCATCACGGCTCTGCTACCGGGGTAATGACATTTACGTCTTTTAAGGCTTGGTTGATAGGATGTTGGGCTCGTGTTCGTGAGTTCGAATCCAGCCGTCCGAAGAATCCCAGTGTATTAAATGGTGACTGGTGCACGTTAAATCTATCGTGGTCACTAAGTCCTCCAAGTTCCCATAACAAATCAATACCCATGGGAGTACGGAATTGGAGATAGATCATTCTCTGGTTTAGGTTAAAAACTGCGAGCTGTGGATGAATGAATGAAATATGAATGGGTTCTCCCTGTTAAACGAGCTATGACGTGTGTGTGGCTGAAATCGTACTCTTGGCCATAGATGGTGCCACTAAAAAACAAGAAACACACCCTCAGTCTTGAAAATTCTTTTGGTTTCAAGCAGGTTTTCTGATAATGGCAAGTGAAGTAACAACAACAAAGTCTTTTAATTTTTTCAAAGATAAATCTTTACTTTTTTTTTTTTTTTTAAATTCGAACCAGAGCAGAGGATAGCGCTTTAATACTTGTAAAGAATTGTTGGTAAAAATTTTAAACATTAATGATTTCCTTGTTAAATTATGACATTTTCCCCTAGGTTTCCCATATCATCTGAAAATGATTATAATAAATTTATTTTATACTTTGAAAATGAAAAAAAAAAAATCTTTAAAAAATAACATTTCACTTAAAATATATAAATTATCCTTTTAGCTCAATTCTCCTACTAAAGTGAAACTGTAAGAAAAAATTCTTATCAACTTATCAAGTGTTTTTGTTTGCATTTTACAGTTACTGCCCAGCAGTGGAGAATAACAGCTGTCCACCTAAAGAAAAAAAAATTAAACAAAAAGTTCGCAAACAGAGCACGGTTACTTACTCTACTCAATAGATATAAAACTGAAAAGATAAAACAGAATAAACTGATTTGAAGGGAAAAATTATATGTAGGTTGGCGAATTCATCAGTCGTCGACTCGAGTGGGTTGTTGTTTTGCATAGATAAAATGCGTTGGTTTTGTAGTCAAACTTTAGAGCAACCCACGATTCAAAATGCGTGGTTGTATTAAATTCGCCAAAGAACTTATTAAAGAATAAGTAATTTGTGGTCGAAGCGCGTAATTCGCCAGTTTATTTCCTGATAAGTTGTTTCGAAAGATTGTCCAGTTGTTTCCTTTAGAGTTGAAAAGCTAATTGGAAGAACTGACACTCTGAAACTACACACAATTTCGGGATTAAGAACTTTTTAAATAATTAGAAAAGTTGGATCCATAATCAATGATGGGAGGTAGCGAAACTACAATCGTCACTACTTCTTTTTCGTAGTTTTTAGTGCAGTGAGTAGTACAATAATAACAACAACAACAAAAACAGCAGTTAGTAGAGATTCCAGACAAATTCTTTTAACGTTAGCTTAAAAAAGAATGCTCAAACGTAAATAATTTTTTGAATCTCATTTTTATGAATCTTGCAATGAGAACATCAGAGCGACGAGCTTTTTTTCCCTTAATCTAGCTGTTATATAACGCTTACATTTAACTAAATTTATATTTGTCATTACGAATGAATAATAATAGCTAATTTAAAACTAATTTTACAAAAGTCGTAGATTTAAAATTCGATTTCTCAGTAGTTAGTCAACCGATTTCCCTCAAATTTTATATTTTGCCATGCAAAATTACAATTAATTGTATATTAAAAAAAATTTTATACTACAATTCAAACTTTTTTGGATTATTATTACAAATTAATAAAAAATTATAAATACTTACAAAAATTTATTTTTTACATGGAATTATCTATTTACATGGACAAACTAATTTCAAAATTGTGTGCAAAAATTTTAACATTTACTTATAGTTTTCGAGATACAATAGTTATCGAGAAATGATGAAATAGGCAAAAAGTAAAATTCACATTAAGGGGTCCAAACTTTGAATTAGCTAGCTACGGGGAAAATATTTCCCAGATTGCAGCTACCCCTTTATTTTGGAGGTCAAAAATCTTAATCTGTGTGAAAAAAAAAAGGCATGTTTATTCAGAGTACATTTATTCAAAGCTCATTTTTGTGTCCGATTTGGTAACTTAAATCGTCTGCACTAAATATTTAGCATATTTGAGGCCTGAGTCCTTCCTAGATCGAGAAGATTTGTCCATCAGATCAAAAATTATTCAGGGTGGTCCGTTTTTCTTTCTCCCCCCTTCTTTTTTTTGTGCACTGTGCACTCATGGAAATAGTAAAAGAATGCTTGCATGTTATTCCAAACATATTTCTCTGTAATTTTTGATGCACTTCATTTCTTAAAAGGAAATAAAAGAGCAATAAATTCTTAACAAAATGGCAAATATTTGATAATTTCGCAGCATTTCTTAAAGTAAATAGTAGGTGGCGAGAACAGAAATAGTTGAAAGTCAAGTGGAAAAAGTTCTTAAAATATGATTTAAAATAACAAATTGGCTCATGTAAACATGAATAAATGGTTCTTAATAAGCCATACAAGGCTCAGGGTATAGAGCATTCGCCTTCCAATGAAGTGAACCAGCTAATTTTGTTCAAAGCAACACATAGGAAGGAAAACATCTTTTACTGAAATTTTACCAGAATAAGTGGGACAAATAATTTTAATTGTGCTAAGAACATGCAAAGAATGCATAGGGAACAAGAGATTAAAAAACAACTTTGATCCATAGCTTTCAATAAAAGTATCTTTATTAACCTAGAGTGCTTCCTTACATGGTAGTAGATATAAAGGAAAAATACTTTACAGAATTGTTTACAGAGAAAATTACAAGATTGTTACAGGAATAGATTTAACGAAGATTATTTGGCAAGAAAACATCTAGATATCGCACGTGTGAAGAAAAAAAAATTCAATTCCAAAGCTTTCGAAAATTATCCTTACGTGTTTCCGTACATAATTTTTGAGAGTAAGAAAAACACATTTTACAGGGTTGTTAGAATTAAGACTTTTTACGAAAGTTGATTATACAGCTGCATAATATAATAAAATTTCTGCGCTATTAGATTCAATTAAGAAACCTCTCTGAAAAAAGAACCTAGACTTGACAGTAAATAAATTTGCTCTTTATTGTTTAGGTGAATTAAATTCAATGAGGATATATTCTCTCATTTTTGCGAATTAAAATAGTAATTTCCTGCTTAAGACTGCAGCAGAGGACGAAATTAAATAGCATTTTGTTACCTTTTTTCAAGTCTACTGTTAAAATAAAAAATAAAAAAATACTTACACATGAATAATATGTCCTTGTTAAATATTGTTTGTTTTTATATTTAAGTTTAAAAAAATTGAACCGACAAAATACGAACTTATATTCCCTGCAAGAACTGCACCGATATCCAACTCACCCCGGATCACATTCTCGAGTGCCCACCCCATATGTTTTACAACTAGGTATGGTGCCACTGGCTTCAGAACTTCGTGAGATTATCTACAGTAATGATGTATTGGAGCTTGCGGATGCAGTTTTAAAGGCACACAAGGCCATGGACACGATAAAAAAAATAAAAAATAATAATAAAAATAAAAATTTTAAAAAAAATTATCTCGTAATCATTTATGCTTTTTATCTCACACTAAGCTCAGACATAAATTTAACACTAGTATTTGAATAGGGAATTGGAGTCTTATTGCCTGTGGACTTGCCATTGAAGGATTCGCTGGTTGGTCTTATCCTTATAACTTAAATGAGTTCCAGTCCTATAATGCAGAAGCGCAGCTTCCGCACATTTTCGTTGCGCGTGAACTCCATCGACGGCGCTCCTTTGGAAGAGGGAAAACTTCTGGTTCATTTTTTAATGGATAATTGCCAGGCTAAATAATAATAATAATAAAGCCAAATACCAAGTAGAGCTTATTCCCAACGACTCAAACGACTTAAACTACTTAAACGACTCAAAAGAAGTATTTTCAAATATCAGTGTCCCACAGTGGACTGATCGTTAAGACACGGTTCCCAGCAGATCACCGAAATCAAGCATCACTGACTGCGGTCAGTGTGCGGGTGGGTGACCACTTGGATCAGCCAGCGTAGGGACCGAGGGTGTGCGGTATGGATCCTCGTTAAATTGTTCTACCGTAAAGTGCTCGACTTCGCGTGCAGGTCATCGGGGGGTGCCACTCCCTCTGCAGAGGATCAAAATTGTGATGGCATGTCTTTGAATCATCCTCAGGGATGTTTCCCAGACCGTTGCCAATAGACCATTGTGCAGCTCTAAAGTGACGCAAATGAACTACAACAACAAATATCAGCTTCATTTCCAATCAGTGGCAGTTAGGATACATTATGGGTGGTTGATAAGGTAAAGCAAACTACAGGTGGCGCTAGGGATTAAAATTAGTCGTAAGATTTCCGGATTACCACTTTCGATTGATTTTTACAACTATGCTTTAAAAAGTACGCCATCCAATATTATTATACTTGAAGGGATTACAATAGAACGCGTTCTTTCAATTTAAATTTCACTGAAACAAACAATAAATGGATTCGCAATACTTCGCAATAATAATAATAAATAAATAAATAATAATAAATAACAAACGGCAGTAAGTTTCACTAATATAGCCAAAAAGGGATAATGCTCAAAATTGACAAACCTTACACTTTATTTATGTTGTGATATTAATTTTCTGAAATTTGATTTTGGTGAATCAGGATGGCATTCCGAATGACAATTAACGTCCTGTAAACAAATTGGAGGGGGAAAAAAAGATTTGTGAAAATTTTCGCATTTTCTTATTATAATAATGGGATAACTGCAAGGTAAGGATGGGATAACTGCGATTCTGATTGGTAGTTGAAACGTGGCATTTGCTTACGTTAGCAACTGTTCTTTTCATGCAATTTCGAATAAGCCAACCAGTTAAGTATCAATTCTCTTAAGAGACACATTGTATATTCTTTCACAAAGATTTTAATTCTTTCACAATATATTTCTTACTTAACACAAAGACAGGCATGAAGCCATGTAGAGCATAAACAAACTAATTAGGCATCGAAGTTACCAGATATACAAAACAAAAATATATCACGGTTATGAAAAATTACATAAGCAAACAATAAATCTAAGCTAAGTAAAAGGTGTAGACGAAAAAGAATTTTACTTCAATAAATTCGATGTGCGATTTGACGTTGCATTTAATTAATTTCAGGTTAATTAACATTCTAACTTATGTTGAGAAACTTATCTCGTCGCACCATTTTGCTTATATATAAGCGATCGAGCCGCGATGGCTCAGGCGCTCAGGGGATAGAGCGTTCGCCTTCCAATGAGGCGAACCTGGTTCGAATCCCAGTCGATACGAATTCCGCATCCGGCTTGCACCGACCACAGTGCTGACTTGAAATATCCTCAGTGGTAGACGGATCATGGGTTAGAGTCCCCTTGCCGTCAGGCTAACCGTGGGAGGTTCTCGTGGTCTTCCTCTCCATGTAACGAAAATGCGGGCTAGCTCCATCAAAAAGTCCTCCACGAAGGCAAATTTCTCCCAATACTCGATCCAGGAGTTCCCTTGTCTTCTGGATTGGGTTCAAAATTACAAGGCTACGGAGTTGAACATTAGTAGCCGTAAACCCATTAAGTTGGGTCGGCTGTTCAACGACGGTTATAAAATAAAATATATAAGCGATCAGTTGGCTATGACGTCATAGGTCACATGTGTTCAAGGAATTACTGATTTTGGTAATTGGTTTTTGCTCTCAAATTCTCTATGTTCTAATCATTTTTCTTTCCATAAACGAAGCGCAAAAAAGCTGAAATTTGTAAATTTTTCACTAAATTTGTAATTTGTAGATTTTCACTCATGCCCCACAGTAGCGCACGTGCTGTGGATTTGCCATCGAAAGTACGATGTCACTTTATTTTTTTTTATAAAAAAAAATAATTAAATGGCATCATTTAAGAACAATAGAATTGTGTGATTACAATTCAAAATTATCATTCCCATGATGTGAGCGATGGGAATTAATAGGTAAACAGGTACTCACTTTTATATTTTAAAAATCGTATGTTACTGTGGGGTAAGGAGAATAGGGTACTATAAGTTGGAGGACACTATAACAACCGTCACTGTTACGACGAATGTTTAATTAAACAGCGGTAGTTTTATAGCATTTTAATAAACGGAAGATTTTGTGAAAAAAGAAGTTAAATATTATTAAAAAAAACGAATAAATGGTTGGGCTTATCAGGAATCAACTTATCGGTGGCTGAGCGAAGAGGTGAAAAAATGAACTAGTTATTCAAAACGACCCAAGTAGCACAGGGATATTGTAACAGCTTTAGTCTACATCGACCGACATTGCCAATATTGGCGAAAATCGACATTGTGTGTACGATATTGTACGATTCCCGTCGATTTCACATTAAAAGTCTGTTTGTAAAACTTTTCATTTTAAACTTGTGTTCTTAAATCAAAATTAATCATTTAAAAGACAAAAAATGACGTCAAATTGTTATAATTCCAAAAAATAAATTTAAAATATAAATTTAGAGATATCCGAAATGCTGAGAGATATCGATCGACGTTCCCCAACGTTTTTACAATATTGAACAATATTGTTTCGCGATATTGAATATACGTTATAAAAGGTGTCCATTTTTATATAGTACAATGTTTCGCTACGATATTGTACAATGTTCAAAGCTAAGTTTTTACAATATCGTTTTTGTGAATTGTGCTACTTGGGGAATCGGCTAATCACAGATTAGGGAATTGGTGTATTTATAAATGGATAAATTAGATTGTAAATAAAAAAAATGGGACCTGTGAGTAAATGACGGAAGTTTCATTTAATTTATTTTTTACTTATTTGCTAGTTTTTATTAAATATTTTCCATACCCAAGTAGCACAATTCACAAAAACGATATCGTAAAAACTTAGCTTTGAACATTGTACAATATCGTAGCGAAACATTGTACTATATAAAAATGGACCCCTTTTATAACGTATATTCAATATCGCGAAACAATATTGTTCAATTTTGTAACAATATTGTAAAAACGTTGGGGAACGTCCATCGATATCTCTCAGCATTTAGGATATCTCTAAATTTATATTTTGAATTTATATTTTGAATTTATTTTTTGGAATTATAACAATTTGTCGTCTGTTTTGTCTTTTAAATGATTAATTTTGATTTAAGAACACAATAAAGTTTAATAAAAGGAAAAGTTTTACAAACAGACTTTTAATGTGAAATCGACGGGAATCATACAATATCGTACACACAATGTCGATTTTCGCGAATATTCGCAATGTCGGTCGATGTAGACTAAAGCTGTTACAATATCCCTGTGCTACTTGGGTAGCTTAAGTGTAGGTTTCAGGAATTTTTCTACATTTTTTTAAGTAAATGTGCAATATATTACTATATTTTGGACTTTTATTAAGCAAAAAATTTATTTATTACAGTTTTGTTTGCAATCGTACTTGTAAATATAAAAAATTTAGTCTTATACATAATTTCTTAAAGAAAAAAAAATTGTTTTTCATTGGTAATCGATAACAAGTGGCAATTTCCCTTTCAAATTTAAAAAAAAAATGTTACAAATCTGTGTTTAATTTAACTATTTTATAATAATACTGATATAATTGCAACGAAAATTAATTTATTTTTGCTTTGTTTGAGTAAAATTTTGTATTTTTGTTTTGATGAAATAGAAATATGCCAGTTTTTCTTTTTTACAACTGTTGATAGATGGCATAGTAGTATTAACTTTATTACAGTAGTTCAGGCTAAAGCGTAATAGGTTTATAGTCTGTTTGAAGAAAAGGAGTTCCATTCAAAACATCTCAACTCTTCCGATTTCAATTTGTTTATTTTATTGCGGCTTGCGCGTTCTTCTGATAAAAATTTTTTTTTTTTGTTCCCAAAATATTGACGTTGTTATGCATAAAAGATCAATGGACACTATTTAAATTATGCAAAGAATCCTTTAAAGTTCTTAACTGGTTTTTAAGCTTTGTTCAGGGCCCAGTATTTATTTGCTATGTTAAAATCACTCAAGGAATGAATGAATAGCAAATAAAAAAGAGCATATTAATAAAGTTGCTTTCTTAATGGGTGGAAGTTGTACATGCTGGACAACATGATGTGCAAGAACAAATGGGGAATTTCGAATAGAACCCAAATCAGATCGCAATAAATGTGCAGCATGTTAAACTCGATTATAAATTCAAATTATTCAACTGTTAATTCAAGTTTCTCTTTGTTTTACTAAATTTTCAAAGCCTAAGCTGAATTTTTCCTAAAAATGTTTTACAACAATAAATGTTGCTTATTTTTTAGTCTAAAAAAATATATCGCTGGTTCAAAATTAAATCGACACTTCTGCACTCACTTCTCATTCAAACAACACTAATTATGTTTTCAGAAGTGTCGTTTTAATTTTGAACCAGAGATATATGCTATATTATTTATTATTAAAACTTAGATGGAATTTCAATTGATTTTTTGATTTTAAACAGAGGCTTTATAAGTGTAAAGATTTTATTTAAAAATTATAGAAACATTGAAATGATTCAATTCACATGCAGAAATTTTTTTTGCCATGCAATATATTAATAATACCTTATGTCAATAGTTGGTATACATTTTTACTTATTGAAACATTGATGAGAAAAGTCATAGTTTTGTTTTAAATTTTCCGAAAAAAATGCTGAAAATTTGTTCAATAGCTCTAACTGTAATTTTTACTTGCGCCTGTAGTCCAAAAAAGTACAAGTCTCTTAAACTTCTCAAGATTTATCAAATCCTCTACAGTTCTTTTACTTTCTTATAACATTGTTCAGCTGCCTTTTTTTAAAACTTCTCTATGGCCCATTTTTCTGAAATACATGCAAGAGTAAAAAAAATTTGAACAATCAAGACTGCTAACATTTTGTGCATTCAATTTCTTTTCGAAAGTTTTTGGTAAATTTTTTTTTGTTGTATTTTTAAAGAAAACTGGCAGTCAGAGAAAGTTTCTTGGCTGATATAAAATTTCTTAAAAGCATTAGTTTTGAGTTGTAAAAATAAGAGAAATTAATATGAGTTTCTGAATTTGAAATTTTTTTTAAAATTAAAACTAATATTGAAATTTTACTAATACTACTACTGTAATATTGTAATTTTACTAATTAGTTTTATTTAATCTAAACTTATCTGCATTTGTATAATTTATAGCTCTTTTTGCTGATATAAATATTTCAAAACAGCATTTTAAAAAGGCTAAATAGTTCAACAATAGTTAGTACTAATTTTAACGAATTTTTTAGCTGATTTAGTGTTAAGTTATGAATAGTATAGCTGTTTGTATATTTTATACAATGATTTAGCATTTATATATTTTGTTGGATTACACATTTTAGTTTAGATATATTTTAAACATATCTAGGATATGCTTATTTGATATTTTTCATAGTGTTATTAATTTAAAAAGAAAACATATTAATAATATTCTAATTCATAATAAAAGTAAATGATGTTATCTATATATTATTGTTATAAGTTTTTGTAATGTATTTTAACCATTGCTAATTACTTTCTTTTAGGGAGTATTGATGTAATGAATTTCAGTGGAGAGTTCGGTTTGTCGAATGTAAGCAAGCATTTTACAGCAAAGCAGAATTTATATGTATGTACACTTTGCACTTATAAATCATCAAGACTTGACAATTTGAAAAGGCATGTACTAGTACACTCTGGAGATCGTCCTTTTAAATGTACTGTTTGTGAAAAAAGTTTTACACAGAAGGCTCATTTAAAAAAACACATTAATACTCATTCATTAACTAGTCAGTAAACTTCTCACTTTCCTTAAGCCATCTTACTGTTGTACAACTGAGAAAAATTATAATGAAATTTCTTTGCTCCACTCTACTTTGCTATTGAATAAAAAAAAGGGAAAGCAGTTTTTTAAAGCCTCAAAAAAATATCCTAATGTTCAAAAAATATTCATACTAACACTTAATGAAATTTAAACATTCTGTGTATTTAAAATATTTCACTGCTTGTATGTATTTAAATTAATTTACAAAGGCCATAATTGTAAGACTATTGTGATTATGTATGTGTTCCTTGAAAATGTGAGTTGTAATCTGTTTTATTGTGAAATTTTGTGATAGTTTTAAAAAGAAAATAAATTCTGTGATTGAATGAAATTCTTTTTAATATCAGAGATATGAAGTTCCATTTTGTTATTTATAACATTAAAAAGAATGAGTACTTTCCATAAGTTGGGTGCCATTAAGTTTAACTATATGTATAAAATATTATTTTTTCATTTTTTTTATGTATTTATTAAAAAAAAATAGTAACCACAGAAAATGAAAAAAAAGTAGAATTTACTTGTGTCTGGCTCAGAGATTGATGTTCTGTGATTGAATGAAATTCTTTTTAATATCAGAGATATGAAGTTCCATTTTGTTATTTATAACATTAAAAAGAATGAGTACTTTCCATAAGTTGGGTGCCATTAAGTTTAACTATATGTATAAAATATTATTTTTTCATTTTTTTTATGTATTTATTAAAAAAAAATAGTAACCACAGAAAATGAAAAAAAAGTAGAATTTACTTGTGTCTGGCTCAGAGAGAAGTACCGGAGCAAGTTATAAATATTTATTTTCTGGAATTCATGTTTTAAATATAAATCACTCCTGAGACAATGTAAGTAGTCATTGAATTGTAATTGTAGTAAAAACTGTTTTCATTGTGTATCTGTTTTTTCAGTTTGTACTATCTGTGTTTTATTTTTCTTATTGTTGATATTTTAAATAATTGTCACGATTTAAATAATTCCAAAAAATGTAGATCTTATTTGTTTTCAAAATTTTCTTAATTTAATTCCAATTCTTAGTCAGAAAATTTGTTCAAAATTTTCCTAATTTTGTTTTAAATTTTGCTCTAATTTTGCACTTTAAAACATATTAGTATTTTGAAGAAATCAAAACGGAAAGTTATAAAATTATATTATAACAGAGGTTATAAAATTTGGAATTAATTCATATTTAAAAAATATGATCAATATTTTTTAAAAATGTTAAGTAAAATGTTCTTAGTATTATACATTTTTAATTAATGCCTTTTTTCATTCTTTTTTTACAGTGCATTCTTTTTTAATATATCAGTGGTCTGTGTAGACATTTTGTTAAAGGTCCTGTTTTTGTAAAATTGTGAAAAAACTGTTCATAATTTGTGAATACAAAATAAGCGTTAAGTTACATTCTTTCAACCAGGGTCCTACTTTTATGAATTTGTGTATAAATAGGGTCCTGTTATTGCAAAAATTGCTAAAAACCTTTTCAAGAAGTTTTTAAATTGTAAATAAATACAAGATTCTGCTCAACAATTGCTGCTACTAAGTTAGAGATGCAACATACAAATATTTGGTATTTACCCTATACTGCTCAACACAGCATATTCATTTTAGACGTATAATGGAAACAAAATCACTCACATTTTTAATAATTTCAATTGACATATTTTAAATAACACAACTTAGTAATGTATCACTTTTGATATGTTACGCATTAAAAGCGTATGCAATTCTTAAATTTATAATATTTTATTTAAAAAATTGCCAGAAATTAATTTTTATTTACATAATATCTAATTAATTTTATGTATAAATATAATATTATCAATTATTTATTTACAAAAATATTATCATTATTAAGAATGCGCACACAATGTATGTAAGAGTAGAAATATTATCTTAGACTACTACATTTGGAATTTAAACTTAGGGAAACTCAGTTTGTCTCAAAACATCTTTTTTTTACCCCCCCCCCCCCCTGGGGAAGGGCTTATTCGATTAACGAAACAATAATGAAGATAAACAAATTTGTGAAGGGTCCGATTAAAAGATTAATTATTTTGTGAAGGGTCTGTTAACGGACTCAAATTTCTTTTAAAGAGACCCCTGTTTAAACAAATCCTCTTAAAGATAAACTTTCTTATCCACATTCTTTATAACTCTTCTTTTTAATTTTATATAATAAGTGATTTTCAAAATTAATATTGACATAAAATTTATGATTATACTTTTTATGCATTTAATTAAACTGTAATAGTTTTTGTCTTTTGTTATCAATGAACTTAAAGATTATAGTAATTTAATGCTTTAAAATTTTGAAAAGAAGAAGAAAACTAAAATTTTTCAAAAGGAAGTTATAAATAGTTTTTATAATGTAGATTCAACTTTGAAATAGCAATTATTATTTTTTTTACATGGTGGAAGTTACATGATGGGGGCTCCGACATTGTAAGGACAACCCATAGGGTCAGCAGAGGGTAAAATAAGGATTGATAGATTTATGAAGAATTAGAAATGAAGGTTTCATTCAAACTAATCTAAGCCATTCATATAATTGGCAGCTGTACTGATGAAGGATTTAAAGACAACATATTTGATTTCTAAATTGTGGGAATGCAGAATTTGTAAATCTCATAAATAAATATCAAAATTCATAGTTTTAAGTTAAGTGAATACAGATTTTGATGTCTAGTATAAAAATTTTGAGAGTATGAAGTTTGATGTGACATTTTTAAATCAGGAAAAGTAAAGAATTGAAAGATATTTTTATAATCTCACTCTTTATATGATTAGGTTCTGTGATATTAGCTAAGGAAAAGGTAACTGTTTCAAAGACTTGTCTATTCATTTTATAGTGAAATTTTTAATATTTTGCTCTTTTATTTTATTGAAGTTCTAAAACTGGTAAGTAATTTAAGATAATAAGCTGAGTAGACTCGTGCTTTTTTATTCTTAAAAAAGGAATAAAAAAGCATATACCTCCTTTTTCATATCTTTATTACTTTGTAAAATAAAATTTCTGAATTTGGCATCTTTATAATTTAGTTGACAAAATTCATTCTCGATAAAAATTTATCTATAAAGTATTTTCCTTGTATTTCAGTGCATAAATTACGTAATGTTAAACTTGTGTTTGCATATTCTAGTGCCTCTATTTTAACATACTTTTAAAGCAGAAGTTATTTATGACTTAACCTTATTCATAAAGAAAATAATTTTAAAGTATTATTGCTTTAATTATAGAAAATAATTTTAGTGCATTATAACTTTAAGAAATGAAAATATTAGATTTATTTCATCTAAGTTTTTTTAAGATAATGTTAATTATATAAAATATATGTTATTTTATCTTTGATTTTGTATTAAAAATATGTATTAAAAGTGTATTGTGCTAAAATATGTATTATGTTTAAAAGGAATGATTAATAGTGATATAAAGTCTTATAACTCTGTTAAATAGATAATTTAAAGAAAATTTTTTAGTTGAATTGTATAAAAAAATATGTTTAAAGATATTTTAATTTCACAATCTCAAATCTTTTATAGAGTAACTTTTTTTATTTGTGTATTTCACTGAAAAATATAAAATTACATTTTATTCTGTTGATTTAATGTTTTTAAAGTGTATCCTTATTGTAAAAATACTTTAACTCAGTAAATTTTAATAATTAATATAATAACCTATTGAGATTAAATACAATTATTTTTCCAAATAATAAATAAGATTTACATTTAAAGTTTAAATATTTTTGCATATATTTTTATTCATTGCTGTAATATTTTTAAAAATGTTTCTTTATTTTATTTGAAGTTTCTTAGAATAATAGTATTCAATATCTCTATATTAAATATTAACAATGTAATAACGTTATAGTTCAGGATAATAGATCAGATTTATATTTAAATTTTGTGTTTATAACTGTAATAATTTTTTTAAAATATTTCTTTAATAACTATTGATAGTTACATTTTTGTTTTCTTTAGAGTTTATTGGTAAAATGGATGAGGATGTGAAAGAAGACTCTAATTATGTGAAGTTCTGTGCCACAAGAAGCAAGCTTTCTTCAATCAAACAGCCAGTTTACCAATGCCAATATTGCCATTACAAATCAGTGAAACCTGACAATTTAAAAAAACATGAGCTAGTTCACACTGGAGAGCGCCCTTTTGAGTGCACTCTATGTCACAAACGTTTCAAACAGAAGACCCATTTAAAAACACACACTAACTATTTACACAAATTTGATAAATAGTCAACCAACTTTTTAAATTAATTTTTTTAACAGTAAAATTGTTTACAGGGTATCTGCGCACCTGAAAAGTCATGAGATATCATGAATTTCGGTATTGAACAAAATTTTTCATGATTTCAACTGTTTAAAGAAAAAAAAAACAACAACATGGAAAGTCATGGATTTCAATCGCCGAAAAATCTAATTTTTTAAAATGGAACTTGTCCCCCTCCACGCACACAATTCATGGTATTTCAAATGTCGGAATTTGTAACCAAATCCCTCCTCACAGTCATGTTTTATAAAAAATATAAAATGTTTTTATCATGTTCTTTATAATTTATGGTGTTCTTTCAAAAAATGAAGGAAAAAACATCATTTTTAGAGCGAATTATCATTTAAACTTCTGTGGTTTCAGAATTTTTGTTATTATTTTTTATTTATTTTATCAATTTTTTAAAATTCTAGCTGAAGCAAGCCAGTCATTGGCGAATTTTTTTAATTCCGGAATGAGAGCAGAAAAATCAGGAGTATTTCTTTCCTTTCCAATGAAGAAGAAAAGTATCTTTAGAATATAATTCTGCAGAGAAAAGAAAAATTGTTTAATTTTGTATTTTTCAGCCATTTTATTACTTCAACTCTTTCCTTAATCTCTTTTTTAAATTTAAAATCTATAAATATGAAGATGCTGAGTATAGCAGTTTTGGTTATGCCTATCATTTAATAGTAACTTCGTTAAGTCATGAAAAATTCTTGGAATTAGTTATGAATTTGAAAATCTAAAATGTAGCAGATACCCTGTATATAACAACAGATTCTGTTATAATTTGTTTCAGAAAGTGTTGTTTTTCTCTGTAAATTTTGTATATAAGGAAAGATTATATTTAAGTCTTTATTTTGTTGTTGTAAAAAAAGAAATGTGTTAATATAATAATGTCTTGATATTCTATACTTTAATAGAAAATACTTCAAAATTGTGAAAAATGAATGTATAAATGGCACATTTTCTAATTTATAACATAAAATTGTTTTTCATTAATTTTTAATAAAAGAAAGAATGCTTTTAAATCTGTCTTATTTGGTTGTAGACAAATTGTAGAAGTTACAGTGCAGAGTTTAATGGCGAGATAGATGTTAGTTTAACTATCCAAAAAATTATAAATTTTTTTAAATATAAATTTATGTTAAATCAATGAAAGAGGAAAGGTTCAATAGATTCCACAGATGAGGACGCCAACAGAATCCTTGGAATTTTTATTGCAATGTAAGCTTCTCCTTTACCTTAACTGATTTTATTGATTTTTAAACATTATTTTATGTAAAGATTTCTTTCATGAATTGCAGCTTCCTTCAATTCTTATTTCTATGTTAAATAATTCATTTGGTATTCTAGTGATTTTTTTTCTTTTTGGTTTGTTAATTCATGAAATGCATGTTGCTACATCTGGAAAATATAAAATACTGGTTGTAAAATCATTTTGTTTCCACCTTTTTTTTCAGAAGAAATTACCAGTACTCATTAATAGTTATAACACATATTTATGTGCAAAAGCATAGCTAAATTTAAATGTTAAAATTGAGAAAAATAGTTGGTAGACAGATATAGTTAATTCTAAAAGAAAAAAGTAAATATGAAACGTTCTTTTTTTTTTTTTTTTTTTTTTTTTAGTATTTTTTAATCTTTTCCTTAAAATTGGTAGTCCTCCTGGGAATGTTAATGATTCAAATAACTATTATAAAATTATTTGCATGATATTTCATGTTCTTTTTTCATCCATGACTTGAGATAGATTCTTGAAAAGCTGTGATAAAGACATAACTAGCCACCAAGGGGCAAATAATGTAAAATAAGATGGAGGTAGACTATTTTTCAACAGCAATATGATATTAAGCAGCTATATTTATATTGTCAGTAGTTTTTACAGAAACTAGGATTTTTTCTTTCTTTCTAATTATACTTAAAAATTAGATTGAAACAATCTTGATATAGACATATTTAAATGTCATGCGAAACAGCACCTACAAAATAATTTTTTTCTAAAATTCTGTATTTAATTATATTATATTTTCAAAGGAAGCCATTTATAATTTACAAGTTCTTTTTAGTAATAACATATTTATCAAATCATTGTTTTATGTTTACTGAAAATGTATTCCTTAATCTTCAAATATTCCATTTAAAGAAATCAAAACAAAAATAAGTTCAAAGTTATACAAATAGTTGTAATGAAAAATTATGTTAGTTTCATATCATTAAAAAAATAGAGATAAATAAAATGTTTAAATAATAAATAAGAGAATTTTTAGGACATACATGCCATTATTTGGTATTAATTTTTGCTAAAAATGAATCCTAGAGCAGTGCCAGTGGTCCATCATTACTCTAATGGAACAAAAGCAATTAGATAAAAAACTATTTACACCTCTACCACAAAGATAATGTGTTTTATTTTTTATTAATTTATAATATAATTAATTTATTAATCATAAAAATAATATAATTATTCATTTTTTAAATTGTAATTTATAAATTGCATAGGGGAAAATAAATTTAGACAGACAATATGAAAAAGTATATTTAAATCAATACAAATTAACTTTTACTGTATATTAGAATGCTGTATCATTCCATACAGTGTGCTAAACAAATTTGCAAATTATGAATAGTATGTAATAAGATATAAAATAATTTAAGAGATGTAATATTGATATTTAATATTGATATTAATATTGATATTCAAACTAGCTAGTCTATACTTTTTAGTATAATGATATATTACTTTTAGTATAATGATTTAGTACAATATTAGTATAATGAATTGTTATGATACAAATATCCCAGTAAAAGAAATAACATAGATTAACAGCTACATATTTATAATTATATAAACCGATTGTATTTCATTGTGTACTCTCAGTGTTATATTGTTCATTTTTAATGCATAATTACTTTAAAAATGATAGTTGGAATTGTGTGGAATATATAGCTTAAATTTATGCTCAAGATTAATAAATGTAAACTGGAAGATCTTGAAAAAGAATCAGATAAAGTGAAATTTAGCTGTCAAAATTGCTTTCGCAAGGAATGAAAATAACAATGGCCCGCTTATCCAAGACCTCTTAAATTTAACTTGAACCACCATCAAATAATGGTGATCGCTTAGACCAGCAACCAATCACTGTCAATCGAGTGAAGAAATATAAGTATGCTGATTTTGTTTTTCAATTTTTTGGTCTGTGTTTCTGTCTTTGGTGTGTATTTTTTCAACATAATTTTGAATACAATGCATTTTTTTTTAAAACAAAAAACTTTTCATCTTATTTCACTTACATCAAACCTATTTATTAAAATTTAAATTTGTTAAAGTTGTAGTTTTGCATTAGCTCACAAAAAATTTATATTGTATTTGTAAGAAGTGTTTTTTTATAAATATTTTTAAAAAATCTTAAATGGACATATGAATAGACCATTGAGTTTCAAATATCTACCCCTATTTAATAATGATAATTGATAGAACAAAGTAAATTAATTGTTTAAAATGTCTCATTTTTAATAATACATATTGTATTTTATTCTTGTTTTTAGTTTGTGATTGTTGTTTTCGGCAGCAAAAGTATTAATATCTAAATTCTTACATTTTAGGGTATGATTGTGGTGCTTATCAGAGGATATGTAATTCTGCAGAAGATTTGTTACTACACATGCAGCCTCGTCGTTTTAGTTGCACGTTGTGTCCTTACTTTACATTTTTTAAGAGCAATTTAACGAAGCACATAAGGAAACACACGGGTGAACGACCATACAAATGTAATACATGTAATCGTGCCTTCACTCAAAGTAATGCTCTGAAGAAGCATCTAACTTGTCATATTATAAAATCATAAAAAAACATTCTGGAACTGTTTGTTTATGTATATATATCTATACGAAATTCTTAACATTTTATTTGATAGTTTAACCTCATTTTAATCTTTTGTTTGTTTCAATATCTTGTTTTAATTGAAATTTGTTTTTGTAATAAATTACTGCATTACAATGAACAACATTTTAAAAGTGTTTTTATTTTTTATAATCAAATGTTCTATTGATTCAATATATTTTATCCTTTTAATTTTTGTTTTGTAATGATAACAGTTTATGTAAAAAAAATTAAGTAAAAAGAATATTTACATTTAGAGTTGCCAATTAATACTTCGATAAATAAATATAAAAAAAATCTTTGTTAGGCTACAACTGATCAACATTAAAGCTCATCAAACCAAAAGTGAAATTAAATACTGTTTATTTGTCTTGTGGAACAACAAAACTTTCATTTTTTGTTCATCTACTAACTAATCCTATGCTTTGATCAGCCTTGGTATTTACTGTTAAGTTAATAGCATTTGTTTCCTCTCTTAAATATTAATTTGAGACCCATGTAAATATCTTTTAACTTCACACATATTTTAACAGTAAAGGCAATTATTAGGCTAAATCCTATGTATGTCTACACACTTGCCTATTCCACCATGTAGACGGTGTGTCACAATTCCCACCGGAGCGGGGAAGACTCCTTCATGCCTCACTTCCTGTAACTTTTTTTATGGGATCATATTGCTTCATGATTTAATAAAATTATCACTGTGTTCGCTACCATTGATGCAGCCGGTGTGGCAAAAACTTAAATTTTTAACTTGAATTCTGCCGCAATACCAAAAGTTCACATATTGAATGTTTGTTAAAAAAAGAAAGATTTGATTTTTCTTTAGCAGGTGAAGTAAAATTTATTTATGTAATAGTTAGGGTTCTGATTAGCAATAAAAATGTAGTTGTCCGAAAAGACCACTTGGGTATTTATTTAGTGGTTCAAAGCCTTAATGTGGTCGACAAATTTGAGAAGTAAAAAAATTGAACTTTACAATTACATAATTCATATTATGGTATATATCAAAAATTATTAATTGCCATCTATAACATCTTATAACTCATTAGGTTTGTTAGCCCATAATGACTGAATATTAGTATTTATTAAAATTAAGTATAAAAGAGCTAAATTAATATTAGTAAATATATTCAATATACAGATTAAAATACTGATGCCAAATAAATAAATAAATCGAAGCAAACAGAGTAAATAGTTTTTTTTTTAATAACGGCAGACACTGAACTTTCGTTATGCTAATATAATACGTTAAAAATTAATTATCTAAACTTTCTAAATTATCCAATTCTAAAAGTGCAAAAAATACTATTTTATTGATAAACTACTACACTGTCAGTGCTTGAATGAAAAGCGCAACACAACATATAAATTTGAAATTCCAATATTTAAAATTAAAAAAAAATTGTGTACCAGACTCTGTTATTCCATTTAAATACCATGCATTCGAGTTCCATACCAAGTGTAGCAAATTACAGTAATTTTTTTTTTAATTGCGTGGAATTCAATACAAACAGCAATTTTTTTATATTGTTCTACAAATTCCAAACATACTTCGAGGAGACAAATTTGTCACTCATTAGAATGATTTTCAAGGACATTTGTAGAACATGCTAGCGTGAACCTTAGTTATAGTAATGTTTTGTTTATTATAAGCCTTCTAAACCATTGAGAGAATCTGTGCACACCCTATATTTGCAGCAATGAAAATATTCTTAATTTTTGACTTAGAAAATTTTTTTATTAATTTCCAAGCTATTTTTCAATTCATATGTGATTTGTGTACTTTAATATTAAATATATATTAGGTTCAAAACCAAAGTTATTGTTCAGAAAGTTTATTATTTTGTATCCAGAATGACAAATCTGTTGCTATATTGTTTGACGTTTTATAATTTTTTGTAATGTGTATATAGTTTTATATGTATATAGGAAATAACTTTCTGTTATACAAGAAAACTAACAACTTATACAAGAAAACAAACATTTTATTGCATGGAAAGATTGCTTGCCTTGGTAAAAAAAAAAGTTTTCTGCTGAATATATTGTTAAAGTTTTTGAAATCAACTGCTTTGGTGTGAATGTTAAAATCAACAGTGAAAATATGTACATTAAAAGTCTGCTATAATGGCAGTTTATTATAGCAGATGAGATTTTTATAATGAGCTAGTCTTTGTAAGTAAATACAAATAATCAAATTTAAAATAGCAATACCAAAACTAAAAAATGAAATAGACATATTTATTTTGAACAACCATTTTGATTTTTAATACTTATCTAAATTAGACTGCTTTTGCCAACAGATAATAGAAGGAGTTTCATAACTCTGTATTTTCATGAAAGGCAGAAATATCTATGTCAGGAATGTTTTAACAACAAGTTTTCAAAGTGTAAAAAATTTTTTTATATAAAAAATGAAATGAAGTGCAATAATTTTGACATCATTGATAATAAAGAATGTAAACTGTTCAGAAGAGAATATGATCAACAGAAACCACATTCTTTTAAAGAAGAATTTTTGTTTTGTTAAGTTGAAATTTGTTTAATTTTTTGCTTTTCTCTATTGATATCAAAAATAAATAAATAAAAAATTTCCATAAAAACTTTTTTTGAACGATAATTTTCATTAAGCAGCAGAAAAACGTATTTCCTTAAAATTGTTTGTCATAACAGTGGAAGACTGGTAAGTTTTTCTCGCTCTAATGTTTATTGTCATATTATTAGCATTTTGACAGTATCTTGGAAATTTGTTGTATTTGTATGCTCTTTGTTATATGTCATACTTGTTATATCAAGGTTTTACTGTATATATATCAACAATTAGGTTCTCATTTGTTGCCATTATATAAATTCCTATTTCAACACTTTTTAATAATAATAATTTAAATGATCTAAGTTTTTTGAAGCTTGTGTGATTGATTAAGATTCTCTTTTCAAGTTTTATAAAAATGTCTTAAAATATTAGAGAAAAAAAGACATAAAAAAAGTTTCTCTCATAATTGTTTTTATATAATAATGAATGCAAATAACTGTATTATTAATTTTATAATTATTTTAACATTGCCAATAATGAATTTTCCCTTCTTTTAACTAATGCTTAAAATCTTGCGTTTTAGAGTTTTCTCTGAGAACATTTAATTCTGCTCAAGATTTAATGCAGCACACAGAAGCTCATCTTTTTAGTTGCGTAGAATGCCCATATTCCACACCTTTCAAAAGCAATTTAACGAAGCACATCAGGATTCACACGGGTGAGCGTCCCTACAAATGTGATGTCTGCAGTCGCACTTTCATACAAACCAACTCTATGAAGAGGCATTATGCAAATGTTCATTCAAAAATTATTCCAGGAAGACTTCAAAAGAATCATCTTAGTTACTAAAAGAACGTGAAATCCACTCGTGAAGAAAAGGACGAATTAGACACAATTTATGGGAAATGGGACATATGAATAAGGTGGATGAAGTCTACTTAATAGATCATACTATGGATGCTCAATTTATTGTAATATAAAATAATTTTTGTAATAGTTGTAACTTTAGTTGATTTTATCCTTGAGGCTTGGGTCTAGTTTAATTGAAAATTCACCATGTTCTTATAAAATATTAACAAAAAACTAGGGTTTAGTCACCAACTAAAATACTAGACTAAGGTTAAGAGGATAAAAAATTTATTTATCTGTTCTTTAAAGCTCTGTCTTCACATTAAAGGATTAATGCTGTTTAGCCCATGATATCTTATTTTAATGACTGTTGTAACAGTTACTCTTAGGTTAAGTCTCTCTGTTTTCTAGCCTGCGCAAATGATGAAACATGGGAAAAACATCACTATGACGAAAAGCTTCAGTTATGTGAAAATAATTTATTATCTAATTTTTATATGTTTGAAAAATGTCGGTTGTTTGCCATGCTGTGTGACTCATAAAAAAAAATTAAGAATTATTAATTTATTTTTATGACTTTCATCCAGAAATTTTTTTTATAATTTTTTTAAATATTTAAGATATTTGTGGTAATAGTAGTACTTAATTTATGCCACACGATGGGCTATCGGCGATAGTGTCGGAAGCATCCTCGAGGACTATCCGATGATATGCTATCGCAATCTTGATCCTCTCCAGAGGGGATATCTTCCCTGCTTCCGTATCCTGACAAACAGTACACAAAGTCGAGCTCTTTACAATCTGTTTATCGAGGACCGATACTTCACAGGCACAGCCTCCCGTCACAAACTGATTACCCACCCAATCACTGAAAGCAACCAGTGGTGCTCGACTTCAGTGATCTGCTGGGAACCGTATCGTACGATCAGTTCACTGTGGGACGAGAGACATTAGAATGTTCTTAATCCCAAATATTTCTTTATTGTATGATAGTATTTATGGTTTAAATTTAAAGCTTTACTTCAAGTGTACAGTATTCAAACTGTGGCCTTTTTTAATTTCCTTGGGTGAGGGAGACATGATTGCTTATAAGAACTCCTTTAAATAATAATAATTTGTTAGTATGTATTAAATAAAATTGACCTATCCCTCAAGAATGCCAGTAAATATAATAATATTCCTATGTAAAAGGTCTGTTGCTAACTTAATTTAACAGCTAAAATTGATTTCACAATCAATATTTTTTTTCATTATGAGTCTATTTTTTTCTTCTTCTGTATTTAACTTATATGCAGAATCTTATATTTTAGAGTACGATTGTCATATTTGTCGGAGGAGCTGTATTTCTGCTGGCGCTCTGATGTTGCACATGCAAGCTCATCGTTTTAGTTGCACATTGTGTCCTTACTCTACACCTTTCAAGTGTAATTTAACAAAGCACATGAGGAAACATACTGGTGAACGTCCATACAAATGTAACATTTGTGGCCGTGCCTTCACCGAAAGTGGTGCAATGAAGAAGCATGTTAAAATGATTCATGAAAAAGATTCTTATAGAGAAAACTTGAAAAATTAGGTTAAAATAGTAATACGAGAGTAGGACTATTTTGTCCTAATATCTGTATTTTTATTTAAAAGTTTAATTAAATTTTTTAATTTCCTGTTCTTTTTTTTGACCTCTATTTTCCCATTATTTGATTTAATATATTTTTAGTAAAAAATTATAAAGTAGTTGAATTTTGTTTAATTTAAAGTACGATAGTTACATACATTAAATCTCTCTTAAATAACTTTAATATCCACTTTTTATAAGATTCATTCTTTATTTTTGCAGCATTAGTTTTTTTTAAATTTTTAATAAGTCAAAATATTTTAATTTGTTTTTAAATATAATTTTTAAAATGTCAGTATTTTATTCCAATATTAGGATTGTATTAAGAGGAGGCCAAACTGTTGGAAGAAAATTTTCATCAGAAATTCTCCTTCATTACTAGTTTAATGAGTAGAAAAAGTGAGTTCCAACAAACCTAGAGTAAGCCATGAAATTTCAAATTCTGAAAAAAAAAATTTTAAATTATACAAATGAAAATAAATTATGAGATAGCAACTTATGATTATGCAACGAAGAAGTTCTCTTCTAATAATTTGTTTGCATTTTACTATTTTAAAGTATTTTTTTCAGCAATTGAAACTTCATGACAAACTCTAGGTTTACCTGAATTTTTTCTTTCTTTTATATTAATTAGTAATGAAGGAGAAAGTGAATTTGCAACGGAAAAGTTTCTTCCGCTGTATGGCGTCCTCTTAATATAAATAGGCCTAAAGCAATTAGCCTTATCCCTTATTGTATTCAAATAGAGTATACAAGTTGTTCCGTAAAGAACTCCTTTATATGTATATTTTAGAATGCTTATCAAAAATTAAAATAAAAGTACATTCCTTGAGGTCAAAAAATTAATATTTAAGTGAGTAAAAAGAAAAAAAATGCAAGGATTGAAAAGCAAATTTAATAAACATCAAAACAGTTTGAACAGTCAAAACAGTGTTCTTTTTTGCTATCATTTTAGTTGAGAAATTTAAAATGTGCATATTAAGAGGGATTTTTAAGGAACCCATAGTGTATCTTTGAAGCACAAAATTTTAAAACAATGCATATTCAGGTTGGTTTCTATGAAACACCCTGTATGTCTTATAAATAAAATATTTGTTAAAAAAATGCACATTAAGGGCAGTCTTTATGGAACACTCTGCATATCTTTTAAAATACAATATTTACAAATTCTCAAATTTTGCTCAATAAAGTATTAAATCAATTTTAGTTCTAAATGTATTTCTAAAGAACTAAATGTATTTAGTTCTTTAGAAATACATTTAGAACTAAATTTTAATACATTAGAAAATTACATTATAAGTACATTTAGAACTTAATGTTTTTAGTGCTTTTAAATATATAAATATTTTTAAATGCTAACAATTTTTTATGTATTCAAATGATTTTTATTATAATCAGCATTTTATGTGTTGAATGTTTTAGTTGGTAATCTAGAATAATAATATTGAATCAAAAATTTTGCTGAGGGTTGTGTTAAATGGAACATAGTTTTGTGTGACATCAAATGTATGCATTAGTGATTGAAATGTTTTTATGCTAAGTTTTACTGTTTCTCTTACTTAGCCTAAAATATTAATTTTCTTTTGTTAGCAGTGTAATGTAAATTTCAGTGAAAAATACAAATATTATTTTTATATAGTATTTTTGTTGTTAGATATTATTTATTGCTTTATACATGTTTCAAATTAAAATAAATATATGTAAAAAAGAAAAAAAAAAAAAACTGATATTGTATTAATTTTTTTTTAGTTTCTAAAGTGTTTTGTAATTTATTAAAGTTAAGTTCCTAATACTAAGTTCAATACCTCTTAAATACTAAGTTCAATTTTTAACATTCTTAGGGTTATAATATTTTTTGTGAAAAATTGACTTAATAAGAGCTGTTTCATCATTGGTCTGTTTCAGTTTTATATGCTCATAAAATTTTTTCAATGTTGTTGTATAATAACTTGACTATTATTATGTGTTTTGTTTTATATTTCTAAAATATAGACTTAATTCATATTTTTACAGTTACACAATTTTGTTGTTTTCAAATTTAATTTCTTATGTGTGTGGAAGAGGAGAGTTGTTGACAAGTAATTTTTTTCACATATATTATTAAAAATTGTTAAAACGCAGAATAATAGCTTGTAAAACATGAGAAATCAGAATGCTAAACTTTAGAATGTGTTAAATAATTTTTTTATGTTATAAATTGATTAAAATAATGAAATAACTTGACCTAAAATCTATGTTATGAGACATTAATTAATTCTGATTTTATAAATTATTATTTTAAAAATTCTTAAACAAGACTTATTATTTAGATGTATTAAGTAATCTTAATTTTTCACTATTGAACAAAAAAAATGAAATTATCAATTTTCCAAATGAAAACAATATTTCTTGAATGAAAAATAAAATATTTAGAAGATTGCAATTGTATCATTAAATAAAGAAAGATAATGGTGTTACATTTAAAAATCAAATCCATGCAACTTTGATGTATATAATTTTAATTATTGTTTTTAACTCATTTAAAGTTTAAGGACTAATAAGAACTAATAAAAAATTGATTGTTAAAATTAATTTGATTAATATCTTTAATTCTATATTTTAGGGTATGAGTGTAGTGTTTGTCAAGGGAAATGCAGTTCTGCTGAAGATTTGTTGCTGCACATGCAGACTCATCGCTTTAATTGCAACTTGTGCCCCTACTCTACGCCATTCAAGTTTAATTTAACGAAGCATATGAGGAAGCACACTGGTGAACGCCCATACAAATGTCACATCTGCAATCGTGCTTTCACACAAAGCAATGCTTTGAAGAAGCATATAACTATTCATGAAAAAGAAAGTTTTTTAAGAATGATTTCATCCTAAAGACAAAATTTCAATGCTTAATATGGAAGACAGTGAACACTTTTTTTAATCTGTGTCTTTTCTCAAAGAAAAAAAAATGCTCTGTAGTAGTATTTTCATGAAAAAGAAAGTTTCTTAATAATGCTTTGGTCCTAAAGAATACTTTCAAGTTCTTAATTTGGAAGATAAAAGACTCTTTATCCTAATTGGTTTTACAATCCATGAAGCAGCATCACAAAAGGTCAGCCACTTTATAATTTTGTATTCATAAATCTATAAACTAATGTTAAATTATATCTTTTGGTTTGAAAACAGTGCATCCTAGAATAAACTGAGAAATGTTTTAAAATTTTAAGAGGTGACTGTTTTTGCAAGCTATGCTTACTTAATTAATTTATTTGAAATTGTTGAGATTGGTTCACCATTACTTTAATAGGTGATTGTTTCCATATTTGTAAAAATATTTCAAAGATCCCTTTCCCAGTCCTTTGATTGTGTTTTCTTCAGATTATTTAAGTTAATAATCATTTCTAAATGTTAATCTAATGTGCCACAATGGCTCAGTAGTTAAGGCACTGAAGTGTCATAATGAAGAACTGAGATTCGATCCCCAGTGGCTTCTTGGAGCCTACCCAGCTTGTTTGGGAAGTAAAGGTGGCCTGTGCACAGTACTGACCACATTGCTACCATCATGCCATTGGTCACAAAATTGTGGAGCCTTAAACTCCATCATCTCCCCCCCCCCCTCAGCTCACAGCAGGCTGTTGCGGGAATGCTTTACTTTATTATTAATCAAATACTTCCCTCCAAATTAGTCTTTTATCCCAATTATATTTATCAGTCTTATGTGGATTTAGAGCCTGGTATTCCCTTATGTTATTCCAATTTTCTCTTATAGCTATAATACATGATTGAAGGGTTAGTTCACTATTTTTTAATTAATTGTTAAGACTTCTCGCTGCAACCTATAATACTCTATTGGATTAATTTTGCCATTAATTATAAAAAAAATTTTTCTTGAAGACACAGAATACACTGTTGGAGGGCTGCTGATCAATTTTTTCAGTAACTGTAATAAAAACTCCTCTGCAGATAAGAAATACATTATTAGAAAGGTTGTTGACCAGTTTTTTTTAAAATTAAGTTAACTCCCTAAAATTTGCTCTTGATCTGCTGTTAATTAAAATCATTTTTTTTTAAATAACACTTTTTAATGTTCTATACACTGCTGTCAAGTTTGCAGTGCATTAACACTTGCTGTGTTTTAGCTTACTATTTATTTATACAAAGTATTAAAATGACAAATGTTTTTGTAATGCTGCTTCTCCAATTATTTAATTTTACTTGAGCCTTGAATGTTATTTTTGCAATAATATTTACACAGTTATTTAGACTTTTTATGTAACGATTTATTCATAAGTAAATTAACTTATGTACAGCTGTACTTGATTGTTGGATATTTTAGTTTAGATTATCACTAGTTACATAGTTTTCAACTCTTATCAAATCATTTAATTTTCTTAGTTTCCTTTAATCTTGTAATTTATGTAATACATTTTTTTACATATCTATTAACATTTTGAAGGCATCCAAAGAATTTTTTATGTGCTGTTGTTAAAATAATCAACAATTGCTAATTTGAAAGAAAAAAAACTTGTTTTTTTTCCTTTGAAAATTTTTGAAGTTTCTATTGGGGAGAAAAGTTTTTAGTTATTAGTAATAAGCAAATGCCAAACCCTTGATTAAGTTATTTTCACCCAGTTTATTTAATCAACATTAAGTTTAAATTTTTTTTTTCAAACATTAAAAGGCTCTAATTCTGCAAATTTTTAACATGTTTTAGAAATTATTATTATAATTTTTTTCTTCTTAAATTTCTAAAATAAAAAGAAAGAAATATTCATTGCTTTACCCCTTACTAATTTAAAGTAAATAAAAATATAAAACTATTGCAAAATAAAATAATCCATAAATTAAAATATAAAAACATTTTTAAAAAACTTGTAGCTGAGTAAGGGTATCCACTTAATAAATAAATCTATTCCTAAAAAGAATCTTTTTAAATGTAACCTGAATGATATTTTATCTTTAAGTTGCATTTAATTAAATACTATTCCTTCTAAAAGAAGAATTCCTAGAAAAGGAAGTGGAATCATACATTGTGCAATACCATAGATCAAGTACTACTAAATCTAAGCATTTTTTATTATTTTTACTGATATGTTTCAGCAGGTGTTTATTGCTCAACCCTTAACAGTCAGATTATATCATTTAAAGTAATATGTTCATTGTACAAAGTTTTATAGTTTATTGCCAGTTCATTTCAAGATTAGTGGTGCTTCCTTTAGGATACTCCATCAATATAATTTACTTATTGTTTGTAAGTAAATTTTTCTTATTTTCTTTAAAAATGTATTATGGCATAAAACTCATGCAATTTTTCCCTTATATTAATTTTTCAATGTGTAGGTTGACCCGGGGTAATTCACGATCACTCTGTTTCTGGGGTAAATAATGATCACCTAAGTTTTACTTTAAAAATTTTTTTTATTTTTAAATTTGAGTCATGGACAAGAAAGCTTGTACACTTTACTAAAGTATAACTACATTTACTTAATAATAGTTTTTTATTTAATCAAACAAAATAAGTATCTTTTAAACTGCTTTCTGTATTTTCCATTTCAAAGATGGGCCTCAAAATGTGCACATTTCTGCAAAGATCCTCCTCCTTCACTTAAAAATAAATATTTTGAGTTACTTTCTTTTTCTATGATATGAAAATAGTGTAAGCTTTCGTTCAATTGTTTCATATTTACTGTAAACATTATAATTGATTATAGGAAACTATATCAAATGTTGCCCCCTACAGATGGGGTAATTATTGATCACTGGGGTAATTCCTGATCATTATCATTTCTTTTTATAAATAGTATTAAAAATAGTGAATAAATAGCTGATTGTCTCTTCTTAAATAACAGTTCATATTTATTAAGAGGAGCAACCATAAAATATATTTTAACTGTGATCACAAAATTTGTTTAACTGTATACAAGACAAATGTGTTCTGATTTGCACCATTTCTTGTTTGTCTTACCTTGCTTTGATCTTAATTTTAGTCCCGCAGTGGACTGATCGTTAAGACACGGTTCCCAGCAGATCACCGAAGTCAAGCATCACTGGCTGCGGTCAGTGTGCGGGTGGGTGACCACTTGGATTAGTCTGCGTGGGGACCGAGGGTGTGCAGTATTGGTCCTCGTTAAACTGTTCTACTGTAAAGTGCTCGTCTTCGCGTGCAGGTCGTTAGGCTACCGAAGCGAGGGTGCCACCCCCTCTGCAGAGGATCAAAATTGTGATGGCATGTGTTCGGATCATCCTCAGGGATGTTTCCCAGACCGCCGCCAATAGCCTATTGTGCAGCTCTAGTGCGACGTAAATGAACTACTACTACTATCTTAATTTTATGTGAGTACATTGTTAGGATAATTTTTAAGTTTATAAATTAAATATGGTGAGAAATTAAAAGCCTAAAAAGCATACTAAGCTTCTAAAAAGCAAAATTAGGGATTTTTTTTTAATGATTGAAAATTAAAATTTCAGTGTGAGAGCTGTTGACACACCTTACTTAACTTTACACTCTCACTTAATGAAGTTACAAAATCCAGCAAAAGAAACCCATGTGGGAGCTCTTTCTTTTGTTCCAGCAGAACATGAGAATGAGTTGGCTGCTTGCCTAAAATGTATGATGATGCAAAGATTTTTGGGAAATTTAAAGTGTTAATCTTTATTCTTGCTTTTTAAATAAATCGTTTTATTAGCTGCTTAAACATATCTTTTTGGTTTATTTGTTTGATCTTGATGTCTTATTTGTTAATTACCATTGTATAATTATTTTTAAACAGTCCCTTTACTATAAAAACTGGTGATCAGTAATTACCCCAGGAGTGATCAGGAATTACCCCAGAAATGATCAAGAGAAGGGGTAATTCCTGATCACTAAAAATTTAAAATCTTTCAAATTCTAATAAGATTTTCAAACAAAAGAAGGTGACATAAAACTCATCTCATATAGCCTCAAACTTCCAGTAAATATTAATATTCTATCTTGAATAGTTTTTTCACAAAATAGATGTTTGCATTTTTTGATCGGGAATTACCCCAGGTCACCCTATATATATATTTGTTTTAACAGTAAAAGTTCATGTAACTTCAAGTTGTTAACTATTTCATTATAAGTTATGTTTACTAGAATTGGATATTATTTTTTATTTACATCTTTATTTTTTGTTTGTTTTTACATAACAAAATGGGTAAAATATTTATTACCTACAAAAACCTTTATTTAACATTTTAAGTTGTTACATATCAGCTAAACCATCTTTCATAATGTATGTGGGGCCTATTCAAAGTATATTTATTTATTTTAATACTTATATATTAAGGGACTGTTCACATATATTACATAGGAATAGTTTTAGAGATTTTGAACTTTTTGTAAGCAAACGTAAACAAACCGAAAACTTCTCCCTATGCTTGTGCTAGAATATTTTTTTCTTCTTCCAAATTGTAATTTTTTCAGGCATAAGATCCTTCCTTAAATTTGTAATTTTTTTGCTTTTTTATCATTTTCCCTCTTTTTTTAAAATATATATATATATATAATTAGAATGTTGAATACTGCAAAAAATGCTCTATCATACAATTTTCAAAACCTATAAAAACTAATTAACATCAATTTCAAATTTAATGATTTAGTAAGGTCAGGTGCTAGCAATTTTAATTTTTCATTGTGGCTTATAAAGGGGTCATTTACTCATTAATTATTGTAAAGTATTGTCATGTCACTAAAATTGAGATTACTTTGTTTGTTAGTTAAGTCTTCTTTCATTGTATTATCAGTTTTATGCAGGTAACAATTTAATATTTTTTCATTAAAACTTAGCTACTAATGCTCTGTTATTCTACTATAGTTCGAACATTTCCAAATGTTATATTTTCAAAACTGTTTTCTATTAGTAATAAATTCATTTTTTAATTCAATTTTTAAACACTTGCTGCTAATTAGTTTTACATAATATAAATAAATTTTATTAATTTTCATTTGATGAAGCAACATTTAAACAAAAGATATTGTTTATTTGGGTATCAGATTAGTCAAAATAAGGACGAATTTAAGACCTAAGTTTTCAGTTCAAAATATAACTAACATTATACAAAATCTATATGCAAAGTTTCAAAGAATTTTATTATAAAATTTTCTTATAATGTGTGTTAGGGAAATTAGATTTTCTCAAAATAGATCTCCAATGAAAAAATAGATATTTCTGAAAATGCAGTAATTGCTATTCTGTTTCGTCTGACAGCATGCAAAAAACGAAAAAAAAACTATAACTTTGATTCTAAAAATCGAAGAACAACATTAAAAAATATTTAAAAAAGCTAATGAACAAAAGTTCAAATATAAACAATTGGACTGGAAAAGCCTGGTTGGTAGGGTGTTGGACTTATGTTCGTGAAAATGGGTGTTCGAATCCAGCCGGCCAAAGAATCCCTGTGTGGCGACTAGTGCATGCTAAAGTTGTCGGAGTCACAAAGTCTTCCAAGTTCCCACAACAAATCAATACCTGTGGGGATAATAATCCAGGAGTTCCCTTGTCTTCTGGAATGGGTTCAAAATTACAAGGCTACAGAGTTTAATATTGATAGCCGTGAACTCAAAATTTGTGTCGGCAGTTCAACGATGGTTATTAAATAAATAAATAAATAAAAAAAATCTAACATTTACTTAAAACTGCCAATTTTCTCCCACTTAAATACCTTAATAAATTTGCTGCGTACAAAATTATCTTAATTCTATTTCCATGCACAGTCCATCTAGTTACTGTTTCATTTCATATCATTTTCTTCTTTTTAGAAATCTTATGTGGGTGTTTTTTGCCAAAATAAATTTACATAATATATTTTTTGATAAAATGAAATTTGGTATAATGCGCAATTGTGTTTGATTTAGTGCACATATTCCTACTTTTTTTATTTTCAACCATAAGTAGTCCTCTTTCCACTTAAATAATACTTGAATAGTTCCTAATATTGCTACCTTATTATTTTGTTAATCTAAAATTTCTGTTTAAAATATAAAATTTTTAATGAAATTTTTTTCTCTTTAAAATGGTATCCATTTTGTTTTTTAAATATTTTCTATTATTACCATCTGCCCTGATATCCAAATTGTGGTAAATGTATTCACACATACACTATTATTGTCATTGGATCATCATTAAAGATGAATCCTAGATTGTTGTCAATAGTCCATAATTGATGTTATCAACTAAAGCATATTTTGTAGTGATTTTCTTTGTTTTGAATTAAAAATATAAAAAAAGATTTTAGTTTTAAATTTGTGTGATTTTTTGTCTGATACTCATTTAAATTTTATTTGCAATTTTTGTGATAAATTTTTTTCTCGATCTTTGTTTTTTTAATTGCATATATTTTTATTCATGATTTTTACAAACAAAATGCAATTTTTTGAATTTTGTTATGTTCTTGCAACTAAATTTTACTATAAATCATTATATTTTTTATAATAACCAGTGATAATCGGCTTTCTCCATAACAGATTTGTGAAACCTAATAGACTCATAAAACAGTATTCTTAAATTTAAAATTTTGAAACTAACTCAGAAGATGAAAACTTTTATTAAGTATCGGGATGAAATTGCTGTCATAACTTTATTTTATCAATTCTTTTATTTAATTGTAGTGAAACTATCTTGTGCTGACAATGTTTTTTTAACTGAAAGAGTTTTATTCTTGATGTAAGTGTTTAATAACTCTCGTAATTCTAAATCTACCTATAAGGATAATGTCTAAGCTTATTTTCTCATTAAGATAATTAAAATATAAGTAAAACTGAACTCTTGAAAGAAAAATTAGCTAATGTTTACAAGTATCTATTTTAGTTCACATATTTTCTAATTTAATAAGAATAAGTAAAAATAACTTTACCAAACCAAACTTAAATTTTTGTATCAAAAAAGTTGTAATATTAAATTAATTTTTATAACTTTAGTTGGATAGTGGAGAGAAAGATTATTGAATAAACGATACAAAAAAGGTACTGTGATGCAAAAAGTGATATTAGCATTAGAGTGCTGCCCAAACTTTCTACGATTCTCCTATTAAAACTATTAGGACTATATTTCCCAGATTGCAGCTACTTCCTATATTATGGGGTCAGGAATCATAATCTGTCGAAAGAAGGTATGTTTATTCAACAATAATTTTTTTTTGATTTTGCAACTTAAAATATCATTTGTACTAAATAAGTAGCATATTTGGGGTCACCTTCTTATATCATTAAGATTGAGTTTCTAGTACATGAAAATCTGATCATTAGATAAAAATGTATTAAATTTTTTTTTTTTTGCTTGTACAATGTAGTATATATTGAATGGACTTTTATGTGCTAAATGGCAATTTTAATATAAGATTTAATTCAATTGTATTTCACCAATTAATTAGTACTATCTATGCAAAAATGTATTGCCTCTGTTTTTGTTTTTTTTTTCTTTCTGATCTGGATTCTTGTAAATAGAGTGGGTAGTTTATCTAAATAATGTGGAACTTGTTTCATATAATGAAGATTTAAATATTTTTGTGTGAATTAAATTATTTTTAAATCACACAAATATTCAATAATAATTCCTTGCGTAAATGACATTTTAATAATTATTTATTATATCTAATTTATATAATTTAGTTTATGCTCTTATTTATTTTTTTGTAATAATTAAAAATGCTTATTTTTCTTACTCTGAAACAATTTAGTATATTTATTACACAAATTTCCATTTATGTTATGCATTTTGAGGCATTGAAAAATTTTATACTTTTAGTTCCAATTAATTATTATCTTTAGTGTAGGTGTGGTCTGAATAAAATTTTTGCAGGCACATGTTTTTTTTTTCAATATTCCATTACATATATATAATGGAATAATTATGTGAAAATGCCATTTTTTGAGATTTTTAAGTATATTTTTAAACAATATTACATATATTTCAAATATTTACTTTTACTGTAATATTTACTATTTTCTTATTTACTATTTTATGTAAATACTGGGAAGTTGCTTTTATAAGAATTATATTTCATTTTAAATTTCAAACTTTGTTGTGTGATTTCTCAGATTAACCCATCAGCTCAACATATTGATCTTTTGTTCTTCTAGCTCTTGTCTCAAAATTCAGTAATAGTGTTGGAAACGCAAAATCGAAATATTATGCCTGTGTGGAATGTGATTACACCAGCCCATTTATCACCAACATAAAGAGACATGAATTAAAACACACGGGAGAAAGACCTTTCAAGTGTCCTTATTGCTGTAAAGGATTTAAACAAAAAGTCCACATGCAAACTCATTCTTGCCTCATGAAATAGCATCAAGGATAAGACTGAACAATGATTATGGCATCTTCACCAAGATTGAAAAATGATAATGTTTTGTTTTATTTTTCTTTATACGCTTAAAGCTTGAGTAACTCTTGTTTATGATTCACAAAACAAAAAAACATGAAAATTCTATCGGTATTAAAAAAACTTTTTTGAAATGAATTTGACTTTTTAGTTTAGATTTTAACATCTACATTTTAAATTCATTTCAATTATTTGTCTATATGGGAAATCATATTACTTTATAGCATATAAAATTTAAATTAAATTTTAATTGTTTAGTTCTGAGTTTTTTTTTACTGAATTTGACATTTTACTTTATTCTATAACTAAAATTTAAATCCACTATTTATCATTTCATTATGGAAATTATTTTATGATGAATTTGGCTTTTTACTTTGAATTATATCATCTAAATCCTTTATCCAATTTTTTTATTTGTGTTTACAGTATTATTAACCATGTACTTATAAATTTAAATAGTGATTTGAAAAGATGTTTTAAGAATATAGTAAATCCATGCTTTTATCTTAAGAATAACGAAATTCCTGTTGCTATTGTAACAGTATGAGAATGAACAAATTCAAATGCAGGATTATTATTATATTTTATTGTGAGAGAAAACTTTTAGTAATCAGTAAAATTAATATGATTAATGCACCAGAACTTTTGGTGTTTAACTTGTTTATGAAATTTTTATTCTCCAAATAAAGAATAGACTTATAAAGAGACTTAATTTGTTTTCCTAGTGCTTTTGATTAGGTTTAAAGTACAAATTTAGCTCTATTTCTGTTAGTTTAAAAGTTTTTTTGCATCATGTTTTTCAAGGGTATTTGTTTTGGCAAGAAAATTGTTTTCTTGGATCAAATTATTTAATATTAATTTTGATCTGTTATACCATTATTTCTATACCTAGTAAGAAGGTTAGCTACAATCTTAAAGTTTAAGATTATGTGTAATATTTTTTTTTCTTTGTATAAACTCTTTCTTTTTCATTTTGTATTTGTATATTTCGATTTTTTTATTAGAACTTTTCAATATTATCTAATGCTGTCATGTCTCTTTTTTATGAAATCTGTAGTCTTGTATTTTTAATTAAAACATATTAATATACAAAACTTTTATATTGTTTGATATGTAGTTCACATATTTGTAATTACTTTGATAAACTATCTTTGCAACAATACTCTAATTTTGACTTATTTGAAAAGGGTATATAGTTTGGGCAATTGTTAAAGGTTAATTTAATTGGAAGAAAATATTTCTTTTCCAAGCAATCGATTTTTAATTTGTCAAACATTTCATTATTTTTTATGATAATATAGTTATTACTCTACAGGTTTTTAACACTAGATATACAGCATTGTTTAATCTTAAGATATGTTCGACAAGGGCTGATTTCCCCATATTTTTTATTCATTTAATACATATATATGAATTTAAAAAAAATTTCTATTAATATAATTTATATGGTCATATATAATATCGTAATGATGTCCAGATTACATTTTTGAGGCCAATTTTTTTAAAATTGAATTAGCTTTGCACAAAAATTATAGAGTATATTCTTTAAAAAAATATAATTTATGGCAATACTGTCCAATATTTGAATAATTTAACAATATTGCGTTTGCAGAGTTGTAGTTTATAAGAGTAGAAAAAGTATGCAACCAAGCCTTTAATTTTAAACGTGATAATTTGGTATTTCTAATGTGTTTAAGATTTTAGAAAAAGTGTATTATTTGGGCATATGATATGGTAATAGGTCTGTTTATGAATCACATTTATTTTAAAATATTAAAAAAAAAAAAAAAAAAAAACAACATTTGTCTTGAAATTATTGAAATGTAATATTGGGAAAATGTATTAAATTAATGAAATGATGTGAGTGACAAAAATATCAAAAATTAGTGTAACAGAACGGTTATCGCTGCATGACTACAATACATAAATATTAGGTGCTTATATGAATTATTAGGTGCATTTTTACTAAAATATAACATTTATATGTATTTTAAATCTATAAAAATAAGATACTACAAATTTGTTTGTAGTCTTGAGATAATAGTTAGAGTCATTTTTTTTACGAATATAATTCTATTTCTTAGAAAATGATTATAACTTTCCTTTTATACTTTTGTGTGCTGCTAGTTTAATTTGTTGTTGTTTGTTTTCAGTTCGCATTTCAACCAAAGATATTTGTGGAAACGTAAAAATAAAAATGTATGCCTGTCTGGAGTGTGATTACACAAGCCCATTTGTCACCAATTTGAAGAGACATGAATTGAAACACACTGGAGAGAAACCTTTCAAGTGTCATTCTTGCTTCAAAAGCTTTAAGCAGAAGATACAACTTAGAACTCATTCATGTTTCACGAGAAAGTGAAACCTTATTTTAATGGAGATAAAAAAAAGAAACCTTTTTGTTAGTGGAAACTAAAAAGTAAAACTCTTTTGTGGAAATTTTATGTGAAACTTCTTAAATAGAAACTGGCAGCACCAAACATAGCGATAACTGTAACTTTGAGATATGATGCCTCTGGGATGAAAATTTAGTCGAAAACAAACTTGCATAGTGAACTCAGTTTTTTTTATCATTTTTTCATAATTATGAGAATTTGTTCTGATTAAAATTTACTTTTAATTGTTTTATTTCTATGTACTAGTAGATTTTCTATTGAGACACTTGAATATTTGTATGAATTTCTTGAGTTAGTTTAATTCATTCACTTTATATATCCTAATAGTATATTTTAATATTCTTTCTAGTTTAAATTGATTTTTCTGTTTAAATGTATAGAAAAACATTTTCTATACATAAAAGGTAAAATCTGGAATTTTTATTAGTTATATAGCTAATAGTATTTCAAGAATCTTAAGTAGAAATCAAATTCAAATTAATGATTCTATTTACATGTAGTACTAATAAATTTTCATATACATGATCATTTATCTATATATTTGAGCTAAAAATAATTAATATCGTTTTTAGATAGCAAATACTTTTAATGTTTATTATTTTATACTTATTTTATTAGAATAAGTATTGTTCCATAATATTTAGATTTTAATTTTTTAAATGATAAATACCCAGTGACTGAAGACAGGGAGCTGTCATTGTCAAAAACTGGAGTTTCAATAGCCTGCCCAGTTTGAGATTGATGGGTATCAACTTGTCTGGAAGTAAAAGCATCTAGTGAGCAATGCCATGGTCATGCTGTTGATCACAAAATTGTGAAGCCTTAACCTCAGTGACTCTTCAGGCCCACAATGGGCTGGCAACAGGAATGCTTTACTTTTTTAAATAATTAAAAGCAGGCTCTAGTGTTTATAAAACTTGAGGAAATGCTATTGACATCAATTGCTAATACGGTGAAACCTTGAGGAAAGATCACCTCTATGTAACGACCTCCTCTATTTACGACCACTTTTGGGAGGCACAGAATTTTTTCCATAGACTTAGTATTGAAAAAAAGACCATAAAACTTCTCTCAGTGAATAATATATGATTATAATAGCGAAAAAGAGTTAAACAAAACAAGAAGTAATGGCTGTCAAATGATGCTTAGTTATGGTTTTGATATTAAAAGAAATTATTAGTCATTATGCAATTGATCTAAAAATGGCAGCACTACACTAATTCTTGATGACATTAAAGAAATGTAATGGTGAGCGCTTCAAGTGCACCGCTCGATCTAGTCGCTTGTATTTTGTTTTACTCTGTGTTTGTTTATTGTAATTTTCAAATAGTTTTGCATATTTCTAATTTGTGTTTTTTGTTCAAAAAAATCTGTATACATTGAGTGACCACTTTATTTTAACCTTACCTTCAATTACAATTTAGACCTTTTTTTTTTCTGTGTTTAATATAACCTTTAACCATTGGGTGTTGGTATTAATACTTAGGTGCTACCATTACTATAAACTGTATTTTTTGTTGGTTGCGAAATACTATTTCCCTATTGTGTGAAACTCAATGGTTAGGGACCTGGATGTGAGTTACATCACACAAATGCAAATACCAGCCCCAGAATCTGAACTATCATGTCATGTTCTAAGTCCAGATCAAATTTTTTTTCTCATATCTTCAATTATACTAAAACAGTCACAACAACTCAGCTTACTTTTTTAATACTGATAGTGCAATTAGATGCTCATAGTAAAGTGGCTGCTCCGTGTAAAAACTCTTATGAAATTCTGATCAAACTTATTTTAAAAGCTGCCTTAAAATATTTTCTCAGTGCTTCTAGTTGTAGTGGTTATTATCTACATTTTCTCAATGAAAGTATAGCTTCATGATGATTCGTTTATTTCAAATTATATTAAACAAAGGATTTTGGGGTGGATGGAAAAGATTAGTTTTTTTTTTACAGCGGTTAGCTGAAGTGATGCCACTAAACGATGCAGCACATTGTAAAGTGTGCACATTATATGTTGGTTAACTGATGTTTGGATCGTTATTTAAGTGTTACATAGCAATATATTTAGAATTTTGCAAGCATTATAAAAAATAATGCAGTGTAGGATAATTAAAAGAAAAATCTTAGTAATTTAATTCAGAATGATAAATTTTAAAACAAGGGTTGACACACAAATCCTCATTATAGTTTTTACAATCATACTTAGATTCTTATTTTTTGATATTTGTGTTGCAAACGATGAATTTTTTCTTTTTTGGCTTCTCCGACTTGTTTAAAAAACGAAAGAGAAGAACAAAACATATTAAGCGCATTCAAAATGTACTTTTAGTGGTATTACTCCAATATAAATCATTGGAATACTAGCCATTGGCAGTTTGAAGCATATTGGGCCAGTTATCAAACCGTATCAGGCTAGCATTAGCTAAATACGACACTTGTAAAAACAGGGCATGTATCGAAGATGGCTAAATATGGCACTTTTAATGATAGGGGAATAATGTGAGATTTTGATTTCTTTTCAATCACCCTAAATTCTCTATTTTTGTTTATTTATTTATTTATTTTTTTGTAAAATTTTTTTTTAAAATTTAAGTCAAAATTGTTACTAGGTTCCATTACATATTCACAATAGCTTATGTTTTGTTCCATGCTTTTTAAAGGTTCGCTTCAGACAAAAAAAGATTTTACTTCCTCCATATTAACATATGGAGAATCGTGTCCCCAAAATTTCCTTATTTATTTCAAAATTAATTTATATTTTTGAATAATTTTTATTTCATTTTGTTTATTGAAACTTAGTTATTAAATTTTAAGTTTGTAAGTATTTCTAAAACTTGTAATTTTAAAAAAACTTACAATCATAAAATTTGAAATTCGGTAACTAAGTTCAGTCGAATGCATTTCAATAAATAAAATAAAATAAAAAAAATTTCTTTAATATTAATCAGTTGCTGAACAAATAAGGAAATCTCGAGCATATATTTTTCTGCACCGTTACATGGAGGATGTAAAATCATCTTCTGTCTGAAGGGGACCCTTAACAGTAACTTCTGTTACAGAAGTTATTGTTAAGGTTAATTGTTTCACGTAACGATGTTCACTTAAACTTCAAATAAATAAAACTTTATGTGTTGTTGCCTGTTCAAATAGCATAGCTTGGCTATCTTATTTCTTATATTGTGTGACAAAGTTAATCAGATAAACTTCATTCATCTTGTATACCATCATTACAACTACCTATTAATTGTGTTTAGTATGCAAAGTTTATACCTTAATCAGAGATCAATAAAAATATTACTTGCGTGTATGCATCTGATACAAGTAAATATTTACCATGACAGAAGAATTTAAATCAATCGTACGATCGAATCAATCCGGAGGTAGCTCCGGTTTTTCTAACGCAAGCAACCTTGTTTCAATGCTGATTGGTTAATTCTTATACTAGCAAAAAATATACCTCACAGAAAGATAGATTATAATATAATTTTATTGCCGTTAGATAGATTATAAATATAATTTTATTGCCGTTAGACAAACTACTGGGAGATTCGCTGCATTTAATGTAAATGTTATGTTAATTTCATTGAAATAAGTCTCCCCATAAAAGTTTTAGAAAAAAATGTCACTTTTCTGTACACATTTTCACTGGTCTGTTGTTGATTGGATCGATTAGATTTTATTTTTAAAAAGTTGTTTTAAAAGAAAAATTACAAGTCAGAGAATGTATAATGTTCTCACAGTTATAATGAAATCTATTTTGTGCTAAATAGCCTAATTCTTGGCATAGGGAATTGCTGATAATTTGTTTTTTGGTAATAGTCAAATTTTAGTGGTTATTTATTAATTTTAGTCAAATTTTATTTTAATCATCAATGTTAATTTCGACATTGATTTACATTAAATACTTCAAGATACCAATATTAGAGCTCATTGTTGAAACAATAATTTTGAATAACAAATATAGTTCATTTTCTTAATTAACTGTTCAAAATAAAATACTTTAGTTGCATAAGTTACTTATTATTATTCTAATCTTCTGTTTGTGTGTTCTTTTTTTTCTTCCAGTTTATTTCTCAAAGTTTAGAAATATTTGTGGCAACATGAAAGGGAAGTTTTATGCCTGCTTGGAATGTGATTACACCACTCCTATCAGCACTAATCTGAGGAGACATGAACTGAAACACACGGGAGAGAGACCGTTCAAGTGTCATTATTGCAACAGAGGATTTAAACAAAAAATCCACTTGCAAACTCATTCTTGTTTACAGAAAAAGTTAAATCCTTGATGACATACTGGCTGTTGAAGCTGATTCATTATCGGAAAGAAATGGTTTTATTCGAATTTGTTATCTTTTCTTCCCTCTGTGTTCCTTGCAATCTACTCATTTAATAAATTGTTTAATTATATGTTTATTTAAATTAAAAGTATTTGTTAAAGGGAATGTGTCCCACATTTTTACTTTATTAACTGGGTGGAAAGAATATGAGGCAACCGAGGATTAATAGAAGACATTTTTCGATCTCTTTTAGATATTCGGAAAATAAAATAGCATTTTCACTTTTTTAAAATTTTTTTAAATTATTATTATTGAAGAAGGTGGGAAATGCACGGTTCTTGAATGATCCAGATAATTGGATAATCCAGTAAATTGGCGCTCCGATAAACGATGCTCTACTGTGCGTGTACATATATATTTTATTTATTTTAAAGTATTAAAATTGTAAATTATAGATTTCAATCTCAAAATTAAAATTTTCAATCTTTTAAAAAATTGATTTAGTAGTTTCTCACAGGTCAATTAGTGAGAAAATTTTTGATTTAAGTAAATCATGTGTTGAGCTATTGCATGCCGATTTTTTAGTTTATGCTATTGTTTTAAAGTAGCTAAGTCTGTTATTTTAATTTTATCCTAAATGTTATTTATCAATATATTTAACATTTATATTCTTGGGTGCTGATTTTTCCAAATTGCTGATATTTTCAATTTCCCCCCCTTAAACAAACAAGCTTTCAAAATCAATTTTTAAAAGGAAAAAATTACTTCTTCATTAATTTATTTTTGAAAAATTAATTCTTGATTAAAACATTAATTTTAATGTTTACATATTTATTTGTTACAATTAGTGTTGTTATGATTAATGTTTTTTTTTTAGAAGTAGCGGTGAGGGAAGCTATTTAAAAAATTTTTGAAAGTTTTATTTATGACTCAACCTAATATTTACTATTATATAATTTTGCTTGATTTGTCCTAAATATTAATGCTACAAGTTGCTAAATTTTAAAGTTGGGAGGCAACAATAAGTACCGAAACTTATTTGTGACTCTAAGTAATATTTATTAAATATACTAATATTTATAATGTTTATTAAATAATTCTATGTGACTTGTGTTAAGATGATTGTAAATTAAGCTTAAAAGTTGGAAAACAACAAGAAAAGCTGGAACTTATTTATCACTTAACCTAATATTTATTATTAAATAATTTTATATGATTTGCCAAAAAAATATAGATGGTTTCTTTAAATTTTATAATTATAAAATTACTATAGTAACTAAATTTAAAAAAAAAAAAGTTTAAAATTGTCTTAATTATGAAGTTCTCATCCTATAGGATGTGACATAAGCTTGGACCATGTGATCTTATGAAGAGAGTTGCCAATATTTCTTAGAAAATTAAAAAAATTATCTTTTGTACTTTCAGGCAGCATAATAAATAAAAAAAACAATAAATAAAAGAGAGAAAAAAAAATAATGCCTGATTTACGTGCATTGATGTTTTAAGATAAATTTTAAAATAACAGCAACATTTCGTACCATATTTGCTTCAATTGGATATCTGCAAGTGACGTCACATGTGGGTAAATCATAGTATTTATTTATGCCATGATTCGGCAGCCAATTAGGTGTGACACATGCACATGTCGTCGCTTTCTGGTAATCTATAAAATATGATCCGGAAATTGATTCTGCCTCTTAATGAACATAGCCTAGTAACTGTAACAATAACAGGCCAAACACAACCATGTGATTAGGCACAACAATGTGATTTCTGCGGTATTTTTCTCTAAGTTGTAAGTACCCAATTGTAAAATTTTTTAATTATAGGAAAAAGTGCATTTAATTTTTTTTCCCCAAATTTTTTTACTGTCTCCTTCCTTGTAACCAAAGAAATTTTTCCTACTTTGGTGTTTCAATTAGTAAAAACATACTTTGTTTCAATTTATTCCTACTCATTTTAATAGGCAAGAGTATTTTTGTACTTATGTAAATTTAGCTGAATAAACAAAAGAAAAATACTATTTGCCTTCACAAAATAATATAATCAGCTTCACTTAATTCAATAAATATTTTTTCAATTTTTTCATGATAGATATTTTAAACCAAATAATATATTTTATGAAATGAAAATCTTAATTATAATTGATTTTTATTGTAATTTTAAATTCTAATATTGTCTTTATTGTTTAGTTTAAATTTATGTGGTTGATTTTATATCGTTTTAAATTAGTAAATTTAAGAAAATATTGTGATAAAGGAATTATGGAAATTATAGTATAAAAGTCTGAAAAATTTTAGAAAATATTATTTAGAACATTGATAGATTACTCTCTAGCATTTAGTTTATCAATACTATTATTATTGATGATTTATATTATATTTTAGGTCATAATGAGATAAAATAATCTTCTAACCCAATGAATTGTTTATCCATAGGTTTATTTATCTATTTTTTTTAATAATAAATTTTTTTCAATAATGCTCTTTTAAAAGAAAATATGTCAGTTTCAAAATAAATTCTTGGGACACAAAGTCAATCTAGCTATTTAATGTGAGTCACGTAAAATAGTAATTAATGAAATTTTGTTCTTTTAAACATTAATGTATTTTGAGGGAGCTAACCAGAGTTATAAGTAAAGTTATAAATAAAAGAGTTATAAAAAATTTAAAGTTATAAAGATAAGAATAACAACATGAAAGTAACATAATTACAATAAATATTCCATAATGAGCCCTCTCAATAGAAACATTAATATCCATATATAAATGAAACATACAGTATATTTTCGAGAAAATAAAACTTCATTGGAGTCTGTGGAATCACTAGTGAGGAAAGAGAGTGGGAGGGAAATTTGATTTTCTATTGAAAATTAGGGGTGTTTCTTATAAAAATCTTTTTTCTCTGGCAATCAAGTAGGTTTTGATTATTCCAGTCTTGTCTTTCTGAGTAAATTTAGCAATGATTTATGTTCCTACCTTACCTAAATTTTGATTTTGGACTTGAATGCGATTTTTTTTTAATATTTTTATTTATTTATTATTTTTCTTTTTTTTTTTTTTTTCGTCATAGGCTCTAAAAACTAAGGGTGTTATTACTGAACACTTTTAATTTTATAGTTCTGAAATTTTTTTTTTTTTCCTTCTTACAGTATTTGTTTTTTTTATTTTTTCATTTACGAAATTTTTTTTGGATTGTAGAAGTTATGCCCTATTTTTCTTCAAAGATTATCAAATTTTTTAAAAGCTAATTTACAAAATTTTTTCCCTTTAAAAATTATGTTGTATTAAGCTATTGAAACTTTGATTTATTTTTTGCATTTTAGAATTTTTTTAAAGAGAGTTACTTTAGACTTTATTTTTATTACCTTTTTAGGGTTGTTTCCTTTTCCTGAAGGTTTTCCTCGAAAGAAATCACGCCAATATGCGTGTTTGGAGTGTTCATATGAGACACCTAATATGAAAGATTTGGAGCGGCATCAACAACTGGCTCACATTAAGGAGGAATCTTATGAATGTCACATTTGCAATCGAGAATTTACTACAGAAATAAGTTTGTTGTCGCACATGATTGTGCACAATGAGAATTGGTTGAAGCTCTAACATTGTTTTATGAAATCTTAGTTTAATAAAGTCTTTTCTTATAATTTGCCTCATTCTTCTTGGTAGTATTTACAAATAGAAATGTTTTAGTATGGTTAAGTTCACGGTTATGACCGTTGATGAGAGTCTTAAACAAAGATCTCTTTTAATCGTTCTGTTAAATACATCTTTTTTACCAAAATAAATAGTGAAATTGTATCTTCAAAATTAGTTATATCAAAAAATTTACAAAATTCATCGAATTTGGAATAAAGGTCACGATAATTTTCGTGACTTGTAAACACCTGAGCTAGGCCATATATCCTATGGGAGCTATTATTATGGTAATTTTTCCTAATTAATAAATATACAGGATGTTCTATAATCACCAGTCTTAATCTATAAAAGTTCTTGCTAAAAAAGTACATCTAGGACAGTGATTCTCACCTTTTTTTTTGTGGCGGCACACTTTTAACGATTTCGAAATTTGACGGCACACAATGAAAAAAATTAGTTTAAAAGTTGTTTACTTACCTATAATACACTGTGTTAAATAGTTTGTGATAATAATTTTGAATGTGAAATAAAATAATATGTACTACAAAAGCACGTTTAGTAAGGGATAAATTATTTCTTCTGACTAATTTTTTATTAGTTAGTAACAGTTATTTATTTTTTTGCTAGTTATTAATTGTTCTATAGTTATTAACTGTTAGTTTTTTTACATTGTTTTTTTTAGAGTTCTTGTTAACTCGTTTTATTGCTAATTATTAATTGTTAGCTTATTTATTTGTTAGTTATCCTTTGTTAATTTGTTTATAGAACTATTAATTGCCTAGGTTACTTTAATGATTAGCTTTTATTTCCGTTTGAAAGTTAATATTTAGCTTGCTTTCTTTTGTAAATTAAAAATTTTAATTGTCATTAATAAGGCCCGGATTTTGATGACATTTGCATTTTTGGACATTTTTTGTCCTTTAGAGCATTTTTTTAGATTTATAGGGCATTTTTCTTTAAATTTTGGGGCATATTTTGCATTTTAAAGCATTTTTTTAAAAATTTTTGTTAATTTTTTCCAATTTTTATTATTTTTTATCATTTTTCATTATTACACTGGCTTCCAAACAATGAAGAAAATCTCTAGGATATTAACAGGTGAAGCAACATCTTTTCAAATTGAAGAAGAATTGTCAGTAAGTGAGACCGTCTTTTTCAAGTACGCACCAATAACATCAGTAGACGTTGAAAGAAGCTTCTTCAGGTATAAAAATTTATTTTCAGACAAGAAACGCTCGTTTACATTTCAAAATATTAAAAAAAATTAATAATCCAATGTAATTCTGATATTTAGTAATATTATGAGATGGAAGTTGTTATATTCATTAAAGTTTCTATACAAAATGAAAATGTTTTGGAGTCAATATATTTTCCTTTTTTTTTGTTGTTATTTTAGGATATAAAACATATTTTTCAAACTTTAATGAACGTAGAACAAGTATTGCATTGCTTTATATTTTTTGAAATGACTCATAATAATTTTAAAGAGTAAAAAATTGTTTTAGTTCAATATTTTTACTTTATTTAAGTCATGTCATAAGGCGTTTTTAGCGCAATTTTCGCATTTTAAGGGCATTTTTTGCACTTTTAAAGGGCATTTTTTGCCCTTTTTAAGGGCATTAATTGAGATTTTTTAGAGACGAGACAATCGCCGGCAAAGATGTTCACGCGGTAAATATATAGAATAATATTACACATATATAATATATATATAATATTACACATATATAATATATATAATATTACACATATATAATATATATATATAATATTTCAGATATATAATATATATATATATATATACACTTTTCTTTAATTTAAACTTTACTCGTAATAAAAAAAGCATTATAATTTTTATTGTATCATTTCCAATATTTGGCGGTACATTTTAAGAATTTGGCGGCACAGGTGTTGAGAACCACTGATCTAGGAGCAACAACGTAATCGATCTCTGAGGAATCAGTATTGAGAAATACTAGATTATAAACACTTCTAGTTTTAAAATTTTATCCCTACATTTTTTTAAATACTTAATTTTTTTTTTTTTTTACCATAGTTCACTAAACCAACCAACACTTAATATATACCTATTTCTACCATAGTTGATCAAATGACCGGACTTAATGCTTCTTGATTGAATATATGAAATATGGATGTTAGAAAGGAAATAAACTATAAAAAAAAACTTTATTATAATTAATCAAAATTGTATATTGCCAATTTTTATGAATTATAAACACAAAGAAAAAGAATTTTTAATTCATTGCTCAAGGCATTGTTTACATATACAAGGTGCTCCCATTTTACTTTTTTCGCAAATATATTTCTTCTAATTATTATTATTTCTATAGTTCTTATAATTATAAGAATTATAATTTTTCCTATAATTAATATTATTTCTTCTAAGAACTTCTGCTGCCTTTATTGTTTCAACATTTTTCTGGGTAAAAACTAGCAGTTAGTTAGAAATGAAGTAAAGCAATAAAAAAATAATACAATAAAATATAAGCTAAATACCAAAACATTTCGTTTTTGTCACTTTTTCTTACATAAAAATGCCAATCTAAAATTTTGGGTACTTTCTTGAAATTTGAATTAACAGCTATTCTGATTGAACTAACTACGAACAGTCTTTCCAGAAATGTGCTACTAATCGAATGCAATACGTTGAACACGCATTACATCGTAATTTCTGATCCGATAACCTTATAAATAAATTGTTCTGCTGGTCAAATAACCGGTTGTGGTAGAAATAAGTATACGACAAGTATTATTCGAAACCAACAAAAAAAAAAAAAAAAAAAAAATATATTAACTGTGTATTATTGTTAGAAAAAGTCATGAAGTCAAATGCGCAAAAACAATAAGCGCATTTTCGCTGCATAAGTTCTTAAACGGCAATTTGACCGGTTGTGGTATGTTTCAGTGTTAATTAGTTTTTTTTTTCTTTTAATATTTTTCAACTGTCAACTTTTGTTGGGAAAAACAAGAAAAAGTTAGGTCTTTCACAGAGAACTACGCCAATTTCAAAGACTATAACATTTCTTTTAAGCGTAAAAAATGTGAAGGAAAAAAAGAAGAGAGAAAAAATAGGAGTGGAAAATTCCGTAACAAGTAAGGAGTACCCGCATATAAAGAGACTGCCCTACCTCCACACCCTTCCGTTCTTAAAGTTATAGAGATAGAAAAAAGAATATTATGGCCAATTTTCTTTGCGAACTGGTCTTGGACGTCAAAAAGCACTCATCAGCTATTTAAGGTCGGAGTTGCGTTAAGAGAAAAATATGCGATAAAAACCAGATATTTTATCGGGAGTGTCAGATTACGTACCGACATCGTGTGTGCAATGCGAGGGAAAGTTATTGAAAAAACTGACTACTTTATCTTTGAGAGCCCCAGCTACTGGTTTTTTTTCTCACTCTCTCTATTTTTTTTTTTTTTTTTTTTACGGCGTCCTTTCTTACTTTTATTTTAATTCGTTTAAAGATATAAAACTGCATTGTTTCTAAGAATAGTAAAATTGCGGAAACCGTAATTTCTGACTCAAGGGATAAAATTTTTTTTATCTTTCGTGGGAACGGAATAAAATAAGGAGAATAAATAATCAAATCAGACTTAAGGCTTAAGAAGTTTTAGTGTTATTTAAAAACGATGAGTTGATTTCAAAATTTTAGTTATTTGGTTGAAAAAGTAAAATATATTTCATGGCTTTTTTGATTTAAAATAGGACACTACGATTTAAGACCGAAATGTTTTTAAATTTTATTTTTCTTGACGGCGTGTTTTCTCAAGAATAAATGTAAAGAAGTGAACATTTGGAAACATTAATTTATTTGAAAATTACTTATAAAACAACAAATACAGCCTTAGAACCGCGATGGCTCAGGGGATTCGCCTTCTAGTGAGGTGAACCAGGTTCGAATCCCAACAATGGCAGGTAGATTCGAATTTCGCACCGACCACTGTGCTGACGTAATACATCCTCAGTGGTAGACGGATCATGGGTTAGGGTCCCTTTGCAGTCAGGCTAACCGTGGGAGGTTTGCGTGGTTTTCCTCTCCATGTAACGAAAATGCCGGTTAGTTTCATCAAAAAGTGCCACTGACCGGTATGCATTTGAGCCGTATGTCCTTCAATGTTTTTTTTAAAGGTCAAGTGCCACTTCCCAGTATGTATTTAACCGGTACTCGAACACTGATGTTTCTCCTAATCTATGCTCAGCAGATATTGAAATATCGAATAAATATAAGAATATCAAATAATAAATTAATATCAAATCGTATATATCAAATATTTCGGACAGCGACTTGATTGTTGACATTCTCTTGATTTCGGTCATTCTGCTTGCTTCGCTCACAACTTAATACGAATAATTCGCAATTATTTATTGTTTCTTGCCGATTCTTACAACAAAATTAAAAGTTACTCAATTAAACGATGCCAAAAATTGACACAGATTCGGTTCCTCAGATTTAGTCACCGATTCAACTGGAATCATTTTTAGGCATGATTATTTTGAAAGATTAGTGTTGCAAACTCATCTATAAACTTGATTTTAAAGTTCTTGCTTATTTATTGGTTTTTAAAAGAAATCGTAACATATTCTTAGACAAAAAAAACTATTAAAGAACAGTAGGAAAAGTTAATTCCAAATATTGCTTTATAATTTTTAATAGTTATTGTATATTCATTATTTTCATTAAATATGTTGTCTAGACACAGTTTTAGATAAAAATTTATTATTAAAGTAAACGTAGGTTATTTGGTATGAAAAGGTAAATAAATGCCTTTATCATAAAACGATACATAATTAAGAAAAATGTGATTACTTCATAGCATAATAATAGAACACCTCTTTTAGTTTAATTTTTAATAATTATAAAAATCAAAAACGTGATTATAATAATAAAATAATATCATCAAAAGTATGATAAATAAATATTGCTGTAAATACCGTTAATTAATGATTCAATAAATAATTTATACTTGTAGTTATAACCATTTCTTTGATTTTATGCTAATAATAACCAAATATATTTAGATATTCTTCGTTTATTAATGATCATATTGATTTTTTCCGTCCAATGAGAATGCGCAAAACGGTAAGACGACAGTACTTTTTTATGACGTATAGAGAAACTAAAATTACACACAGAAGCGAAGACGGGGATAACTACATAAGAGATAAACGGCAAATATTAAACTATTTGTATTCTTTAAAAAGTTTGAAAGAGTCCAGAAAAACGTTTTCACAGCAAACGATAAACGTTTTTGTGCCATGAATATTTTGATTTAGACGCATACGATTGTCCGTTCTAATAACAGCCCCTTACCTATTCTTCAAAAACTAACAGGGATTTCATACAAAGAACACGACAGAAGCTGTATAACTCGGATTTTACAACTTGACTTGTACTCCTTTCCCCAAAGTAGAATCGGAACTTTATTGTTATGCCCCAACAAAGGCATTTTTTTTATTGTTTCGTTTTCTTTCTTCTTTTTTTTTTAAGGAAAAAAAAAAAAAGATAAAGGCGGGGATCAAAAGATTTATACCGCTTTTCATTTCTATCCCTCTTTTTTCTTTTAGAACTAAATTATTTTGTATTTAATTTTTCTCAGTCCTTAATATTTTTAAAAGTAATTCTAAACATTGCAGTGAAACACTAGTAATATAAGAAACGTATACAGAGAACTATACTATACGTGAGAAGTATTATTTTTGGAGAATCCAAAGAAATCATTAGAATGGGATGGATTCCCTTTCAAGTGACGTAGTGTGGGTATCTCGATCCTGACTGCCTGTTGAAACGTGACATTTGTTTACGTTAGCAACTGTTCTTTCCCTTCTATTTCGAGTAAGCCTAGCCCGTCAAGCACCGATTTTCTTAAATGATACATTCTATATTCTTACACAAATATTTCAATTCTTTCACTATATATTTCTTACTTAACACTAAGACAGACGTAAAGCCATGTAGAACACAAACAAATAAACTAATTATGCATCGAAGTTGCCAGGTTCACAAAACAAAAATTTATAAATACATAAACAAATAATAAATCTAAGTTGAGTAAAAGACGTAGAAGAGAAAGATTTATATTTCAATAAATTCGATGGGTGATACGACGTTACATTTAATTAACTTCACGCTAATTAACACTCTAACTTACGTGGGGAAACTTAGCTTTACTTAAACACGCCATTTTGCTTATAAACGATCAGCTGGCTCTGACGTCATAGGTCACATGTGTGGGTATCTGTGCTCTTCTTCGTGAAGCACGAGTACCCAATTGCACGTTACAAGTAACATACTTTCAAAAAATGATTTATTTATTCTCAAAAATAAAATTTTTATTTTTGGAGCTAAAGGGGGCGATTTATCATTCAAATAGAATTCTTAGCGGTTTTATTTTCGAGTTTCTTGGAAGCAAAAAGTGATATCCTAAAGACCCGGTTTGGGCCGACTTTCCCTTATTTACGAAGCAGACATCAAATTAATATTTAAATGTAAGGATATTTTTGCGTGAGCATTGTGGTCGGTGCCAGGCGGATGCGGAATTCGAACCCGGTTCACCTTATTGGGAGGTAAACGCTCAATCCCCTGAGCCGTTAGTTTATTTGTGGAGAATTAAATTAAAAGGATATTTAGCACCTCTTCGACAGTTGAGCTCGGTCGAGAGAGCCTCTTTAGGAATATTTAAAGGGGCTTTTATTAATATTTGGGGGTCATTTTTAAAATCATTTTTGAAATTTAATTTATTTTTATATTTATCCACTCAAGTTTAGTACATCATCAATGCATAACGTTTCCTTTATACTCATATAAAATAACAAATAAGATATGTATATTTACAATTAGTGGTTTAGTTTGAGAGGAACAATAATTTCTTTTTTTGGATGGAACTTTCAAAAATTTTTTTCGTGGGGGATACTTTTTTTTTTCAGTGGGGATTATTCTCTACAGCCAAGTTCATTATATGTTCAATTCAAAATGTACGTAATAACAGGAGCACATTTATAATCAGTAGATTGATTTTTAATGGATGGGATAGGCTGGTAGCAGGAATTCGAATCCAGTCGGCAGAAGACTCTCCGTGTAGTAAATGGTGACTGGTGCACGTTGAATCTGTCGGGTCACAAAGTCCTCCACGTTCCCATAACAAATTATGCCTCTGGGGGTAACATCGCGACATAAAATAGAGCCTAAATTAATTCAATATTACGAACTAATTAAATATTACAAACTATATAATTTTTATTCTTCCATTTTGTCAGTTTTTGGTTGAATCACTGACTACAGAAAGATTCCAGCATGTTAGCAGGGCACTGTGTCTCCTAAAGAAGTACTGACATACTTATTTTTATAATTTCGTTCGGTTCTCATTTAAGTTCTCACATATTAGTTTAAATTGTGTACCAAAGACAATATTAGTTTTATGTTGCTTTTAGCATTTTTTCTTTCTGACTTATTGCATTTAAATTTTGGTCTTCTTTTTTGTTTCATTCCATTTTTAGCACTTTTAATAAATTAAATAAATATTCCTAAATTAATCGAATAATATTTTAAAATTAATTAAGTATTGTTTTTAAATTAATTATTACACAAGAATTTCCGGTTTGTGTTTTTCTGCACTTTTATTTCATATTCTTTTATGTTTACGAACTTCAAAATTTATTTAAAGACAAATATTTAAACCGATCATAATGTGATATGATAATCATGTAAAAGTGATACTTTTTAAAATATTATAAATTTTTTTTTTAAAAAAAAAGATTATTTATTTTAATAAAATATTTTAACATTTTTGTAGATATTTTTAACTTATTATAAGATTAACGCCATGAGAATATTATGAATCGAAGTGAAATACAATTATAGGAGATATAAAAAAAAAAAAAAAAAAAATTCCTTACACTTCTTATTAATTCTTTTAAACAAAGTAGTTTTTTTTAAAAAAAAATAAAATATCTTCTAAGATTTGCATAAATGTTTAATTGCATTAAATTTGAGCTCTGCCTGAATCAAATGTGTCGTTAAATCATTTAATTTTTAAGAGCCACTGTGCTTATCAGTGGCTCTTAAAGTGGCATTGTGGTTTTAATGGGGCATTTTTTTACAATATTTTTTTCCTATGACTTTTTTCCAATGTTAATTTTGTCATCTAGAAATAATGTTTTATAAAACATTTCTAGCAGTGAATCTAATTGAGATAGATCAGATATAAGTAATCAGATATAACTAAGAATTATTTTTATTAACATTTATTTTATTTTTTTATTAACAATATTATTTTGCGTAAACGGGGAAGATATTTTTCAAATTTGGAGTGATACATATATATACGTATATACATATAGGTATATACTTGAAAAGTTTATGTCTAATCACCGCCTTTAATATAATTAAAAGTCATAATTAATATTTAACCGAGGTCATAATTTATAAGATTATAAATTAATATTTAACCGAGGGAATAACAATTACCATATCGAAACTTAATGAATCACTACTGTGGAAGATGAGACAATAAACATCAAAACCTGTTAGTTTGCCGGAGAAAACAGAGAGAGAGGCGAGTTTCTACTATACATCTTCAAGTTTTATCGTCATCATATTGGTAATGTTTACCAACATCGTCACAATTACACAGATTTCGATAGCATTTTTTCCAGTCCCCAATGTGTATACTTTTTTTATATTATTTATTTTTGACAATAAAATATTAGTGATTACAGAGGAGTACGCTATATGTATTTTTATAACAAATCTAAAGTATTTAGAATACTAAGAAGTGCTAAAAAACAATAAATGAAAGTTGTTTATTATTTTAGAGTTATTGTATTTCTATAATGCATCTTAAGCATGATTTAGTGTAAGTACTAAAAAAGAATAAATAACAGTTGTTTATCATTTTAGAGGCATTGTATTTCTATAATACATCTAAAGTATTATTTATTATAGTAAGAAGTACTAAAAAACAATAGTTAAAAGTTGCTTATTATTTTTATTTTCAATTTCAGACAAAAAAATTAAGATGTCAAAACACTAAATCTACTATTTTTTCTTCTTAGAATGTTTAATACATGATTAATTAGTTTAGTGTTATAAATTAACATTAATCCTGATAGTTAATCATCAATTGAACAACAGATATGACTACATTATTAAATTGACCTTCTCATTGTTTATAAAATAATGAGCTTTTATTTATCTTTGAGTTATTTATGAAATAATATGTATGATCAAAAATATGAGTCCTTTTTTGTATGATAGATTGTGAAGTAAACGTAGCATGTGCTAAGCGTAACGATTCTAAAGTGGATAACAAAGCGTTCTATTCATATATGCATTTGCTAATTACGCGATGCGCCTTTTTCTTTAGTTCGATGTCGAAAATAATAATTAATGTCGGAGTAATGACATTACTTTAAGAAGCATATTGTTTACGCATACTTAATGACAAGTCTTCACACAAGAGGGCGTTGCATTAAATAGTAATGAAGATTTAGTAATGTCATCATCTTACTGAATCTGACAAGATTAAATAATTGCAGGGAGTGAGTGAATAAATGTTGTGAGTAAATAATTGTAGTCTTTTTCTTTTCTTTTATTTATTCGATAAAGCATTAAAAAAATATACAATTAAATTAGATTATAAAAAGAAGAGAAAAAAATAATAACTAAGTTGACTAAATGAGGAAAATAATTTTTAGTTTATTTTGTAAAAAGAAAAGCGTAGGCGCATCACTTTTAAAAAACAAGGGGAGATTCTCAATGGTGGTAGAAGTTAATCAAGAATGCGACGCCCCCCAATTTTTTTTTTTTTTTTTGTAATATGTTTCACAAAAAAAAAAAAAAAAAAAAAAATTTTTTTTATTGTTTTCTTAATTTTTTTGAAGAGTTTTGTTTTTATAATGTTTATTATTTTCTTACCTTCAGTTTTATGTGTGAGATTGTTTACGTCAAAAAATGGTCGAAATTTAGGTATGCCATTGCTTGTCGTTATATTTTGCATACACCATTTATAAAACAATTTGAACTTATTTTGGCACTAAGCGCAGAGCATAATCTAAAATTTAAGCTCTTTAGCTAAACTGGAGAGCGGTAGAAACTTCGATTGGCAGGCCACGCACCGAAAAGGGAAGCAGTATGTAAGAAACATACGAGAGACGATAAAGAACTCCTAGAAGAAAGAAGGACTCAGCACGGATCAATTTAGTAGTCCGATGTAATGAATCTAAACTGCGCAGTGGATGAAAAATAAGAAAGATGTCATTAATTTTGGACTACTAAAGGATCAAATGTCTTGTTTATGATAACCAGTGCTGAGACCTTCACTTTTCTATTTTATTTTCATTTTCTAAGCGTCGTTGGACAGCCGATCCAATTTTTGTATTTACGACTACCAATCAAAGCTTAACCCCGTCCCGCCCCCGTCAGGGGGCATCTGGAGAATACTGTAGACTCTAAGTGCACGCACGTGACATCTCAGTAAAAAAGAGGATTCAAAAAGGTAGGCTTGGTGGCGATTCATGGCAACACCAGAAGGCCTCAAAGAATTTAGTGAAATCTTAAAATTAACAAACTAAAACCTCCCTTGGTTAGTTTGATAAGAGGACTTTAACCAATGATCCGTCTATCACTGAGAATGTTTTACGTCAGTACCGTGATCGGTACAAGCCGGATGCGGAATTCGTTTCGACCAGCCATCACTGGGATTCGAACCCGATTCACCTCATTGGAAGAAGAACGCTCTATCCCCTGAGACATCACGACTCTTTCTCTTTTCTAGGAGGCATTGGACACATTCCCATACTTTTGCATTAGAATACTCACACCACCTAATTCGTCATCTGTAAGTCTCTATCTTGCCTCCTCAGTGTGTCAAATTCTATTCAGGGATGGTATGGCGACATAAATCCTGCTTGTTGTGGTCAAGGAAAAGGTACTGTCCTCATAAAATACCTCCAAAAAAGATTTTCGCTAGAAACGATTTTAATTGACGATAAAATGACAATAAATTTCATCGCAAGATCCCATACGCACAAGCACAGAAGCGTGGAAAAACGTACTAGACACAAGATTGCAACACAAACCTTTCTGATAATTGTCTTTAAGAATAATTCCGTTAATTTATGGTAATGGTTAAAATGAGAACCTTCAAAGAGAGAGAAAAAAAAAAGTATAGCGAAAGAGTATAAAGCTGTTTTGTCGTATAAATAACGTGTTTTAACAAGAAAGAAAACGCTATTTTAATAACTATTAAAAGCTTGTAACATTTATTCATATCTGTTAGGTCAATCCTTAGCCAGCTCCCTCTTTGCTAATTATGCAACTGGGGTAAAATAAATATTTGAAAATTGTGAATTATTGTGATCTAATTTTTAGTATACATATTTTAAATTGTTTAAGCTTATAAAATCTGTAAAAATTGAAAATTTTTCGCCGACTTTAATAGTTTTCATGTCATTGAAAAATACCGAACAAATTAACGCTTTTTTTAAAAATTTAATTGCATTTTAGTATTCAAAATATTTGCCAGTTTTCGATCTTAACCAAAGCACTCGAATTAAGACTCATGTTATAAAAATGTATCATAATTATGCATTTTGAGACAAAAACATATAACTTTTATTATTGCTTATTAGATGATATGAACATGATTTAAGGACGTCACTTTATGTTCCATCTCTAAGGGTTATACTAGGGGTATGGGAGATTTTAAATTTTAGGGTAGATATAATTGCCACCTGAATGAAGTATTGATTACGAAAGTTGTTTTCGCAGAATCCAGTGAAACCAATCCCAAATCCATAAGACTAATAGTTGAGAAGTTGTCAAGTTTTTAAGTAAAAACAATATAAATTTCGACTTATACCTTATGTTGAAAAACCGACGCATGTTTGTTGTTTATAATTCGTGCCCGTGAACTATTTTATTGAACTGAAATGCATTGAAAAGGTAAATAGAAACTGAACAGAAATGAAAAAAATTTATTAGATCTTTGAAACAAGGGAATGTTTTTATTTTTTATTTTCTTAATGCGATCCTCTGCAAAAGAAATGGCTCCCTTGCTTTGGTAGCCCGACTACCTGCAAGCAAAGTTGAACACTTTCCGGTAGAGCATTTTAACGATCCCTCGGCCCCTACGCAGGCTGATCAACCCACCCGCTTACTGACCGCAGCTTGACTTCAAGTGATCTACTGGGAACTGTGTCTTTAAGATCAATACACTGCTGGAAGCAAGTGACGTAGAGTGGGTATGATTGGTTGTTGAAACGTGGCAGCTGTTTACCTTAGCAACTGTTCTTTCCATTCTATTTCGAATAAGCCAAGCCATTCAAGTATAAATTCTCTTAAGTGGCATTCTAAAATTTTTCATTAAAATTCTTTCACAATGATTTCAAATCTTATCTATATATATATTTCTCTTATGCGGCGACAAAAAAAAAAAAAAGCCTCATTACAACTCCCCGAATGGCCAATAGAAAATCGACCAATGATTGCATCTAAAAATGTCACATGCCAAATCTAGCTGAGGTGGCTCAACATATAGCGCTTTTAGAAACGGAAACAATAATCAGAGTGAGCATTATCAGGTTGTTCAATTCAGCTGCGGCAATCTCATACTATTAAGCAAGGCAGAAGTGAGTAGTAGATCTCTATTTTAGTATTTTGTCGAAAGCGCTTTTTTTCACGAATTTATATATTACGAATTTATATATATAATTCTCTTACGTGGCTCCCAAATTTTGGCTGAAGTACTTTGTACAACTAAATAAGATTCTTTTCACAACACTTAAATATTTACTTTATTTTCTTCATTTATAGAGAAAACAGTCGGCAAAGAATTCTGTTATGTTAAAAAAACATTTCGCTAAAAAAAGAACGAATTCTAAAAGAAATAAAAATAAACAACTTAAAAAATAAAAATGCTGTTGCCAGCCATAGAATTTTTTGAAAGTTAACTTAGCAACATAAATCAAAATGACATAGAAGCGCAACTAGATCAAAATTATGATACCTGAGCACTTGACATAACAAATCCTTCAATTCTATAAGTGTTGTATCGCCAAATGCCCAAATTAACAATTGCAATTTTAAATTAATATTGAAATGCACAGGTTTAGAATTTTCTACAGGGAAAAGTTTCGGAACTTCAGTATTCAAAAAAGTATACAAAAAAGTATACAAAAGCTAGACGTTAAGAACGTATCCAATGAGCGAGCATTGGATTGCGAAGCAATCTGAAATGAACTGCGAAAGCAGTTCCGGGGGCTGGCGAGCGCCAGCGAGCAGGGGGCGAAGCCTCCTAGTACTATATATTTCTTTCTTAACACCAAGCCAGATACGAAGCGATGTAGAACATAAACAAACTAATTATGTGTTGAAGTTGCCAGGTGCACAGAATAAAAATATCACGATTACAACAGAATACATAAACAAATAATGAGTCTAAGTTAAGTTATAGACAAGAAAGAATTATATTTTAACAAATTCGATGTGAGATATGGCGTTGTATTTATTTAACTTCATATTAATTAACATTAACTTATGTGGAGAAACTTAACTCGACTTTAACACGCCATCTTGTTTATATACGAATAGTGGACGCTGAGATCATAGGTCACATGTCTGGGTATCAGTGATCGTCTTTTTCTCGAACTGCAATAACCCAATTCTCTTTGTTTGTAAATAGTATATGAGATCGTCAATAAATGTTTTATTTTTATAAAATTTTCACGCAGTTTATAAACGCTTATCAAACGTATGAACTATTAATCCTATTAACTTTGCTTTAGTCTCATTTGATTAGGCGTAAAAAATGTATAGGTCATATTTCACTTGCCCAGCATTGATAAATGCGTAAATAAGCATGTGCAGGACAAAGTGTATACTATCTCATTTGCAAACCTTGATAACTTCTTAACTAGTAGTCCCATCGAATTGAGTGTTACGTAATTCAATATAGCGTTAAAAAAAATAAATCTCACGACAATACTTTATTTGTCTAGGTATCAATATTTTTTACCCTTCTCCTCCAATCACAGTAACCCTTAGAAATGGAGTAATAATTGTGTCCCTATATCCTAAAATCATGTTCATATCATGTATAGTACACATGATAAAAAGTTTATGCTTTTATCACAAAGTACATAATTTTTTTGCTTATCCATCCCACTCTTATTTATTTCCTTTAGCGGAAAAACTTACGATTAGCGTATTTTTTTTTTTTTTTTTTTTTTTTTTGTAAATCACGTATTAAAATCATAGTGAGCAAAATTTGATTATAATTAAAAATAGTTAAAAGAATATTTATGTATTTAAAAAAAAACATTAATTGAAATACTATAACTTTATGGATGTTTTAAAAAGCGATTAAGTTATGATATTTGTGCTTTCTGCTTACTTTCTATTTTAAATTTTATATGACAAAAAAATAAGAAAATATTTTAATCTGATATCAAATGATTAAATAGTTTACCAAGAAATGTTCTTGCAAAACTACAAAATTTTTATGAAAGAAATAATTACTGAACTTAATGGAATCTATTTGATAAAATGTATATCCATGTGGATAAAATGTCTTCTAGGTTATATAAGTTGTCTAGAAAATAAGAAAAAAATCATCTAGGTAAAAATGACAGTAAAAATATTTGATAAGACCCAAATCTGTCTTAAAGCATTGTAATCTAACACCTGACAAAGAAACCAGCTTCCGCCAACTGCTGTAGCGAAAAGTAATTTTATCAATGATCAGAATCATCTGAGTTGTTGCCACGAACAAAAACAATAAAAAAAATTGTGTATGAACGAAACGAAAAAAAAAAATCTACTCGAAATTAAAGATTCATACCGGTAGCTCGCCAATGTGGCATGACTTGATGAAAGACGATCTTTCTATTCCATAGTAATTGACGTTCTTTACCTTTAGATTTGAGAAAGGGCGACGAAGCAAACGATAATTCTGAACTTGATAATAATGTCAAGGATGAAATGAAGTGAAGAATCGGGACGTGCTGAGGTGAAAAGAATTGAAAAATATCCGAACTCTGAAATATATCACACGAAACGACCATTGCTTTTTGCACCTGTTGTAATTTTTGGCTCAGACTTTTCTTTTCCTTGTTCTTTATTGTGATGTGATTGACGTTTAATACAGACACCAGAAAAAAAAGTTCATTGTTGAATAAACGCATGAATAGTTCGAATTTTGTATATTTCAAGACATACTTAGTAATGTGTGATCTTTTGAAAATATTGCATAGATTGTGGTTTTTTTAATCGTGAAATAGGACAGCCGTTTAATAAATCTTAACTTACTATCGAACATATTTTAAATATAAAAATAGGGCGAACTTCAAAATTATTTTAAGTAATAAATTTTAAATAAAAACTATTTAAAATTTTAAAATTTTTAAATAGTTTAAAAAATTTAATAAATTTATAAATTTTATTCCATTATAATTTTAGTAACACGTAATTTTAAATTAAACATATAATTTGTTGGTAGTAACAATTACTTATTCTTGTGTGATTTACAACAAATTACGAGCAGCTATGCAAAGTTATTTATAATTTTGGGTTAGTTATTGTAATATTACTCTAATCGAATTGTTATTTTAGCAAAGTCACGTTATTTTTAAAAAGTATGTAAGACGTATTTACTACTAAAAAATTAAAATGCATAAAAAAATTATATTTTTTTCTTCATAATTCTATAATAGGCACATTTGAAAGCATGATTATAAAAGTTGAAATGGAAACTCATAAAAAAATAATAAAAGAGATACAGAGCTTTTTGACGTACGTGTCAACTTGCACCATATTCTGTTCGGGTAGAAATAAACTTTGCCAAACTGTAAATGGAGTTTTTTAAACGCGGCGGAGTTCATATTAGCAGTCCAATTTTCATACGGTTCACTAGAAAAATTCACATCGAGTTAATAACTTACCTAGTTTACACCGCCAATAATATTTTTGATTAATTAAACGTTAAATCCAAAAATTAAGGAAATATTTTGATTAAAATGCCGTCATTTTTTAAAAATCCTACGTGCACCAACACCATGTCTTTTTAAGATATTAAATTTTGGATCAAGTCGGAAAAACATTAATGTAGTTATCGTGTACAGAATAACTCTAACCATCGTACTAAATTGTCATTGAGATAAAGTTTTTGTAAAGAATTATTATATTATTAGGAGTGAATATTTTAACATAATGATTAAAAAATCAGAAAAATAAAATAACTTTAGAAGAAAATCAGATTACAAGAATCTAGAATTATTACTTTGTTGGGAAATTTTAAAAATGAATAAAAGTAACTTTTGTTGAAATGGATAAGTGATCTTTGAATATTTGCTATACACTTTATCAGATTCTATTATTTTTATTTATTTATTCGGCTGTTCTAAGCAGCGCGTAATTTCTCCAAGTAAAGGAACAATGCTTTATAGTTAATTTAAAAAGTTTAATAAACTATATATAAATAATTTATATAAGTTATTTAATTATTAATAAATTATTTAATTATTAGTTAACTATTTAATTATTAATAATTTTTTTAATTAAATATAAATTAGTTAATTTTAAAATATTTTATATTTATATTTCCATTCGATAGAAATTCAGAGGAAAATACACGCATTTATTTTGGAAAAATAAAATAAAATAAAATTCTTGAAGCTGATAACAATCAGTTTGCTCATTCAAAGAGTACTGTACTGCCCCCCCTTCCGACTTTTTCTGTACGACTCCTAGATTTATCTTAAATGTTTTTATTCATTAACCGATTCTAAAATTCACAAAAAAAAATATGTCTAAAAAAAACAATAAGTTCAAACAAAGTAAATTTCTAATTTTTTTTTTAATCATTTAATAAACTAAAAAAGTGGGTTATAAAGAAAGTTTAATTTAAATTTAAAAACCCTCTTCCCTGGCAATTCCATCCGAATTCAATTATCAGAGGAGTGTGGATGGAGGATAAAATGTTAAATATGTTTTTAATCACCTTTATTTCCTTTTTGCAAACAATATACGTTCTATCTGCTTCATTCAGCAGAACCTTTAGGCTGTGAATTCATTTTTTTAATCGAAATTCTTGAACATATGTATACCATCAAATCAGAAAAACATTTTCTGTTAATCGAAAAACTAGCAGCAAAGTGACATAAAATAAACAAAACAAAATTAATTTTCAATGCGGATTCAGATTTGTCAATTCGCATGAATTATTTTATAAATTTAATGAAGTAAAATAACATATCTAAGGAAAAGTTTTTAAAGAAAAAAAGTATTTAATAAATTAAAATTGTACAATTAACTGCTTACTGTATGTTCTAACATGCAGCAAGTAGTAATGTACTGTAGTAATATTTATCGTATATCTTATACTTATCTTCTATCGTACGTATGTCCTACGATGTAAGTAAAACAAACAAGTAAAGGTAAACAAATTAACTCAGTTTTAACATTTGTTTATGTCTATGCTAAAAATGTATGTAAGAAATCCGGAATTTGTAATTTTACTTTGAAAATTTGTAAACACGAATATCCCAATCCCAAAATGCTCTAGAGAATTTTTTTTCCTCTTTTGTTTTCAAGCGATGTTTTTTGTCTTTTAGTATCCTCGCCCTTATTACGTAATGATATTTACGTTTAGTCAACACCTCCTGGAAGAGAGAAGGCCTCCGCTCGGATCAATTTAATAGTCTGACGTAACGAACAAACTGCTCAGTGTGAGTGAATTAAAAATATATGACAATGCTCGGATTACTGAAGGATCGGATTTTTTGCTTATGGTAACCCAGTGCGAATGCTTCCTCTTTTTTAAGAAGTGTTGGTTTAGTGCAGTATACCCGATTTATACTCTTATACAATTAAATACCGACACTTATACAATTTAACTTTACAATCACCTCAATTTTAATCTGAAAATATTTTCAAAATAAATCTGACAATGTGAGGATGTTAGCGATAAACGTTGGCGAGATATGCATTCATTCTAAATGTAACAACTTGTTCACCACACGATTTCTGTAAAAGTGTTTTTCCATCAATGATACATTTTTGAGAAGAAAAACTATTTTAAAGTATAGACTTCACAATAGTGTCAATAAGTTTTTTTTTTTTTTTAAGAGAATTTAATTTATTCGAGGTCACGCACGATTTTCTGTTATATTTGGGATGCTGTTCAGATTTTTTTTTTAGAAAATGTTTTTCTGAGAGATATTGCTTTTGATTATAATTTTAATATCCGCTTTCTTATTAATAAACAAGTTATTTATAAAAAGAATTGATAAACAGAATCATGTGCGCGAAATATTAAAGTTCTATGAATTAGGTTGTGTATAAAAAACGCCTCATATTTACGAGCTCGTCATACCAGGTTGTCTATTTATAAATTATCAGCTGAAGTTTTGCAGCAACCAAATAGGCTAAAGTTACTGTTCAAAGACTGCGTCCATAAGACGAGTTACTGCAAACATTACGAATAATATCAATCAAATTAAATTTATTAAGTTAATTAATTGCATTATTATGAATTTTCATTTCGAAAATACACGAAGGAAAAACAAATTATAAAAGTTGACAAAATAAAATAAAAAGTATTTTATTTATTTATTTATGATTACACATACGCAATACGCTTTAGATGCGTTGCAATCAGCATGTATCACAGCGTGTATCATCAGCATGTATCACATTTGAGAAATATTTAACTGTAAAAATTATTATTTGGTGCTGCTATAAGTTTTTACGTAATTTTCAATTAGCATTGTACTAATTTTTATTGATATCTGAAAATAAACTAATGTTTTTGAACCATCCATGAACATTTTAAATTAAAATTTTGACTTATTTTTCTAAAGGAAGAATAACCTACACACACAATTGAAAAATAGCGTTCTTTTCCTGTTTTATAAATTTTGCATTTTCGAATAAATTTTTAATTGTTGCAGTTAAATATTTAATTATAATCATCATTATAATCCTTTGAGTTAGTTATTTTGTTATTTGTTTTACTTTATTCTGTTTTATTTATTTATTTTTGTAAAAGGAGCTGTTTAAGTAAGTTTGTCACAGTTTGAACATCTTTATTCTAAAAGTACCCGGAAAAAAACTGAAAAGTTTTTTTTTTCTCTTCTGTTATCCCTCTTTTCATATAATAAAGATGGGAAAATACAAAACTTGTAGCGGTTTGTAGAAACATTTTGCGGCTGTGATAGAACTTCATTTTATTACTTTTCAGATATGTATGATTGCCCGCTTTTGGTTTCAATACACCTATCATGAGTAATCTCCAACATTATCTTATTTATTCTCGTATTCAGGAAAGAAACAATATATGAGTAATCCGCTGCTTATCTTATAAGCAACTGATCTTTAGATGTAAGGATACACACGTTTTTACACAGAGTGTGTATCAGTATTTATTAATCTTCTGTTGTTTTTTTCGGAACGCTTTTAAATTTAATTTTTATCTGCCACTTTTATAATTTTAGTATAAGGAATTAAAGGGCTTTAGGTAATTTGACGATAAGCTACATTTTCATTTTAATCAGAAAAAGTTTTTTAATAGCGTTTTTGGCTTACAACACTAAGATTTCTATGCAAGCAGTAAGATATTTCAGTGCATTGTATTTTTATTTAGAGGAAAATTCCGTAAACTTATAGAGTACCTATCTTGAAATAATACTAAAGAACAGTTTGAAGTGAAAATTTTTAAGCGTTGCCCTATATTATCACAAAGCCGTTAAATTTACCACAAGTACAAATACAGTGCGCAAAATAAAAAAAAGGGACAACCTAAATAATTTATGATCTAATGATCAGATTTTCACGTTGAAGTTTTAATTGTTTGAAGGTTATGCATTAAATATGCTAAGTATACTATGCATTAAATTTAAAAAAATAACGTACTTTCTCTGAATATAGCTTTTTTTTTATATATATATATTTTTTTGACGGATTGGAGTTTTTAACCCTAAAATTGTGGGAGAAAAGGGCTAAAATAATATTAAAATTGTATTGTGTAATAATGTAGGGTTTGTTAAGATCATAAAATATAAAATTTTGATAATGGCTTTATTGGGTACCCAATCGAAGGTTAGGGTATTATTCAATACCCTAATCAAAGAAAATAGTAGAAAAAAGTATTTGTCCCAGCGAGGAAATTTGGCGCATTTTTATGTTTATTCAGCATCAAAAAGATAAGAAAAAAATCAGATTGATGGGATGCAAAAAAAAATGGTTTTAAATAAAAGTTTAAATGAAGTTTTAAAATGATTCAACAATTCGTTTATTTCATTCATTTTTTTATTTTGCTACATTTTTAAATTTAAAAAATAACAAATATTTGCTACTGAATGGGATTATCTTATCATGTCTACTTGGATGAAATGCAAAATATTTTGAAATGTTTTATTTAATGCTGTTAATTTTTCAAACAACATGCACTTTATGAAATATCAATCACCTCAAATCTCTTAAAAATGCATCCTATGTAAGATTAGTTCAATAAAAATTAGTTTTTAGAAGTTTAGTTTGATTGAAATTAAAACCAAACATGTAATCCTACATTATTCTTTATATAATATTTTAAACTACCCGGTAGTTTATGTTTAGCTGGCTTTGAAGTGTTTTTAGAATGCAAAATTGATTTGAATTTATGTAACTATGTAAATAAAAGCTATTTGAAACTTTATTTTTTATTAATACTGGAATATCATATTTAAACAAGATAAAAGATGTTCAACTCGTCGATTTTTGAAGTTTTCAAAATTCAAAAAACAATATAATTGTTTAGAAATTAAAAATTTTCTAAATCAGCATTATTAGAATTCAATATTATATACAATATTAGAATACAATATATTACAATATTAGAATATATATTATATTCAATATTATTAGAATTAAAATAAATTAAATTGACTTACATGAATGAAAGCTCGGCGAGTCCCTTTTGGGCTTAAACACCAACACAAAGCAAGCATTTTCTCAAAATCCTTCGGGAAAAGCTTAACAAGATTAATATGCAACTTGTAACACTCTTTTTAACCCACTAATTAGCATATCCATTCGTAGTGTTTTTTTCCGCAGATTTCATTCATAAAACACTCGATTCATCACAAAAAATTACACTTTTATATTCCAAGCAAATTTAATTTTTTTCCTTTGATCATAGAACCAGACAAGAATTAATTTCAACAAAACGTTCAAAATATCTAAAAGAGACTATTTTGCCGAGAAGTGTTGAAAACACAACCGCGCGAGAATAATTCCAGTTTTCTTTTTCAATCTTAGCGCTCTTTTAACCTTAGAAGAAGTGCTTTTTACCGATATCAGAATTTTTTTTCTCTATTTTTCTCACCCTTCTCGCCAAGAACTAGCCAAAGTGGATGTGTAGTCAAGTCACCCATTGAAGTGCTGAAGTTCTTCTCTGCTCTTCATAAATCAACAGTTATATGATCTTCGTGATTGATATTAATAGAAGTGGCTTTCTATTTTGGAAAACTATAATTTTCATTTTTTTTTCTACTTCTGTACAGTTTATTGAGACAGGAATTCGATTCGTTCTTAAAATACGGTCGTATAGACATAATTTCAATTTGCATATTTTAGATAATCCCTTTGTATCATTCGTGATAATCTGATCATTAGAGCAAAAATTATTCAGGGGGACATCTTTTTTTTTTTTGCTCACTGTACATTAGTTACAAAGACTACTGTATATGTTTAATATTTAAAGTCTTAAGTAACAATAAAAATCATGTGAGTTAAAATCTCTAAATGAATTGTGATCAAGAGATTTACAAAAAATCTGATGAAAATCAAAGATTCTGACCAAATTCTAGGGCTCGACAGCCCTAGGTGAGTCCTGGCTTTCTCCAAAAGTTTTTTCCAAGTATTTTTATATTTGGCGACTACTTTCCAGTTTTTAACTCTTAACAATGCAGCGAATCTTTTGAGTGTTGATTCTGTTATTCATCGAGAAAGCATCAATGTACAATTTTTTTCCCTTCAACTTTCTATAATTTCTCTAAAGCTTAACTTAAGGTACTGAATTTTTCACAGGAATTTGACATTATTTAAACTCAAACACTTTTGTACAATATCCCAAAGTACTATTATAATTTAATGTTCTTTAGAGCCAAAATTTGAAAAGAGCAAAATTTTGACTAAATAATTTCAAACAAAATAAGTGAGTTTGAAAGACGATTTCAATTTAAAAAATGGGTATGTTATTGTCTGTTTTCAGTGAATGAATTTCAGTATTTTAGATGTTGCATTAGAATTTTTTTGAGTATTATGTAATACTTGGTGTTAAATTGGTCAAAATAAAATAGAGTATAAAAAAAAAAAAATTTCTCCAAAAAGTCGAACATTTTGTTAGGAAATACCAAGTAAAAATCTTAAAGTAAATCCTCTTAAAGGGGTCACTTTTATCAGCTGAATTCTTATACCTGTATAGTAATAAAAAAGCGTCCCTTTTTAGGCATATTTTCTGAAAATTGGTTAGTTTATATTTTTTTTAACAATAAGCATATACTTTTTAATTCATTTATCGTAAGGTTTTGCTTTTATATTAATAAACAATTTTTGAAAAATAATTTAGGAGAAAAATCTCATCAAAATAATATAAATAATATGAGGAACATACGTTAGAAAAATGTAGGTTTATGAAGCAATAAGTTCAGAAATATATTTATTTCGCATCGAACTTTGCAGAATCGAGGAAACGCCCATTACAGAAGCAGGTATCAGAGTTAACGAGTAGCAAAAAGCGTTTTTGAAAAAAGAAGATCGTAAAAATGCATTGCATATAAAATAAAGTAAAAATTGTTTTAGAATTTTTAGAATAAGAACTTGACAAAAGTGATATTTGCTCGATAGGGCATCGACCCCTTTAAGTATTACTTCGAATATTGTAATCTCAGAAAACATATAGTCTTTTTTAAGAGTATTTATATTCGAAGATCTCATTTGAAATAAATTCGGTAATTACTTTCTCATTATGGCACAAAACTTTTTGAGAGACTTACCGAAATTCGTTTCTTCAAAAAAGTCGATTACTACCAATTTTGCAATTTTTTTTTCAATTAAAAGAAAATGAATCGATATGATATTTTAACAAAAAATTCTTCCCCTTTTTGAGTAAAAAATAATAATAATTGGCAAATTTACCTTATCAAAAAAAAAAAAAATTATATATTGAAGAATCATAATAAAATTTCACACTTTGAGTTTGTAGAATCTTATTCGAAATAATAATAATTGACCCACTGAACCCTTCATTACGCAAAGAACATTAATTCTTAAAAGTTGATATAAGCTGTAAATAAGTTAGATCTATTAGCTACCGCAGTTGAAAAATATAGTTTTGCATGAAGTATATTTACAATTTTGAGTTTCAAATTGGAGCAAAAATATCTATTTACATCAAAATGGCTTATTAAAAAAAGAAGGAAAAAAATATTGAAGAATCATTATAAAATTTCCCCCTTTGAATTTGTAGAAATCTTATTCTAAATGCTTAAAACTATAAAAAATGCAATCAAAATAAATTTTTAACGCTAATAAGTAGGTACTCTAATAAATTACCACTCTAATTGAGTTTAAACAAATTATAAAATAAATAATTAAAAGCTTAAAAAGCCTAAGAATAAAATAAACAAAAAATGATCTCACTGTATGTAACATAAATTATTTTTTAGTAATGCAAGTTTATTTATTTTTAGATACTATTCTGTCACACAATTGAAAAAATAAGTTCATCTCGATTAGATTTTGAGAAAAGTGTTTTGAGACAACTATTTTCTTTTCATTGATAACGCTAAAACAGAATTTCTAAAAACTAAAAATCAAAATTTGTTTTTGATAAAAAAAATTTTTTGTAATATCATACAAAAATGACAAATATACAAAAATCTCAAATTTATTTTTCTGTTGCAATGCAGTATTAATTTAATTCAATATTTCAATTAAGTTTCCAAACATTTTTAAGTACCATCAGATCATCTATGCATCACTTTAATAATTACTGCATGGAGCTCTGAGCTTTAAATTCCATTTTTAAAATGAAGTTTCAATTCATTTGTAAACTTATCAAAATAAATGATTATATCTACACATGATTGAGGTAATCAAATTTGTAAACAATCGCCTCAAATATTTTCACACCCAAAATCAAAAGAAAACTCATTTACACCGTGAAAAAATTCTATGGAACACTTTTTATAGAGTTTTTCAACAATGTCCGGGTTGCAGTCATTTTATGAATAATGCAATGTAAACTAAGTAGAGTTGCCAAAACTAGATAAGAAATTTTTGTTTGCAAGAGAATGGAACTACGTGATTCCACTTTAATAATTGCCAGGCGCAAACGATATTATGATGAAAGTAAAGGGTTTCGAATGATAGTGTTCTAGAATTATGGTGGACAAGGGAAGTCTCATTAGTAAAACGATTTTTTTTTCAGATCTTTATCAGGAATATTATTAGTGGAGGAAAGCAGCGTGACGATTTTGAATATTAAAAAAGAAAAAGTAGCATCTGCCCACCTTCTGGCGTTAAAAGATTTTTAACGTAGCCATTTTTTTTTCTTAATCAAAATAACAAGTAAAGATCGTTCATACACCTTTTGACTATTCGTATTTATCCTCATTAAAAATTTCATAAACATTTTTGATGGCGTTCAAATCAATGATTTGACTAATTTGATAATATTACATAATTCAAAGCATGTCTGGAACAGGTATTTAAAATTACCTTACATAAACAAAGAATTGAAGTTATTATTAATTGAACTGAAATTATTATTAGTCTCGTACTACTAATAATTGTGTCTCGTATTTTGTAATTTAGAGATTTGAATTACTAATTGCTAATTTTTAACATGATATCAGAATTACAATGGATTACTACAAAAACAAAACTCAATGATTTCTTTTTTTTTCTGGTCAAAAAGTTGCTTGATAAAATTCATTTACTATCTTTTTTGAAATACGCAGGGTTGAATCAGAAATTCGTAGATAAAAATATGATGACCATCTCCTACGTATCAAAATTCATTGGGTTAACTTATTAATTAATTCCACAGTAAGTAATTTATAAATTACTTCGGTAATTATTAATTTAGATTACTTATAAATTCATGACTAAATAACGCCGCGTAGTTATAACTTCAGCTGTGCCCGTAAGCTGAAGTTGTTCAGATGATTGAACTTAAAACTGATTGTTAATTAATTTGTCATTTGCTTAACGATTTCTGAAAAGCTTTTTTTTTTATGCTTAAAGTTTCTTCAATATCTTAAATTGATACATGGTATACTCAGCATTTTAACACCTAGAAAGGTACTTAACTCTTCGAAGTTTAGTATTATGTCAATATAACTTTTAATATCAAAAATATGTATCAAATTCATTAAATGTTGGTGATTTTAAGTTTTAAATAATTATTTTTAGTATTTTTGAATTTCGAAAATCTTTATAATTTGATTTTTATTATTATTTTTTTTCTTGTAATTTTGATCTTACAAAACTTTTTTTCATTTGACATTTTAATCTATTCCTTCAAACTATTTATCCTTGGGTCTTTTAAATTCGAATAAATAATTCGTAAGCCATTCATTTAATTAAAAAAAACTTTTGGAAAAAAACTAGTCTTTTTAACTCTAAGATCATTAAAAATGAGGAAGTATTTTATGTGTAAGGGTAGTTTCACCGAATCCTTCAAAGTATTGGGATGGAGGGTAAACACCACAGGTGGTATTTTCGGTGAAACGACCCCAGTACCTTTTGCCGTATTTTATACTCTGGAAAATTTATCTTCTCCACTCCGAAAAAAAAAAGAAGATTCATTTTATATTTATAAATTTCACAACGTTTCATTATAAGTATGTACCTATGTAAATTTTTCGAACAGACTATATGAATTTTAGAATTGTTTTAATATAAACGTTTATACGTACATGCAAACCTCTTCCGAGACCGTGAAATTCATAACTTTAATTTGTGTTTAGATGAAGTTATAAAAGTAGGCATAATATTATTTCCCAAATGGTAATTTAAGTCAGTGAATATTTTTATTAAAATTTAAGGTACTATATAATTTTTTTAAAAAGGGTCTAATTAAAAATTTCTGCTGTCGTTTATATTTTAATTAAATGGCAGTTAACTTATTGTGAAATCTATTTACTAGACTTAAAACTGTTTTGAAAGAAGAAAAAAAATAGATTTCCCATAAGAGATTTATTGTTGTTTGGTTAGTAATTTTGTACAATTTACGGCTAATTTTAAGGGAGTTTTTTATAATTTATATGAAAATAATTACAGTTTATTCAATTTCGTTTTTCTATTTTTTTTAATGGAAACCATCATTTGATGAACATCTTGCAATAATACAAAAATTAAAGGAAACGGACACCCATCAAACGCAGAAGAGTAAATCACTCGACATACAAACAAAGAATATACAGATAAATGACAAATAGCAGGAAATTAATAAAAATTATCTTGTTATTCTCGGATGAATTATTTGTTATTTTCGTCTGCTGTAATGTTTCCTCTGCTATTATGTTTTTCGTTTTATTTTGTTGAAGTAAAAAGTAAAAGACTAACAATGATTTTTTGTATTTCTTTTTTCATATCTATTATTAATATTTTAAAACATAATATTGAAATAATAGGTTCTGAATATCAAATTGATATATCATGGTTTTCAAATAATAAACAGCCAAAAATGATTTCTCTCAGTAAATAAACTCAAAAATGTCTCTATCTTTATATAAAATTGCATTCAGTCTACAAATTCATTTAAAATGAATGCAAAATAATTTATTGAAATTTAACTGAAATATCAATTATATTGTTATTAATATTTTATGGAAAAATATATTAATCTTGTTTCTATATTAATTGTATAATTATTAATGCGTTGTGCGTGAATGCTATGAAAACTGTAATCAAAATTACTAATTCATGTCAATAAAATTCTATTTACATATTATAACGAATATATATATATATATATTAGAGCTAAGGTGGCTCAGGCTATGGAGCGTTCGTCTTCCAATGAAGGGAGCCGAGTTCGAATTCCGGTGATGGCTGGTTGAAACGAATTTTGCACCCGGCTTGCACCGACCACAATGTCGACATAAAAATATCATCAGTGGTAGACGGATCATGGGTTAGAGTCCCCTTGCCGTCAGGCTAACTGTGTGAGGTTTTCGTGGCTTTCCTCTCCATATAACGCAAATGCGAGTTAGTTCCATCAAAAAGTCCTCCACGAAGGCAAATTTTCCCATTACTTGATCCAGGAATTTTCTTGTCTTCCGAATTGGGTTCAAAATTACAAGGCTGCGTTGTTGAATATTCGAGGTCGTAAAACCAAAAAAAAAAAAGATGGGGGTTCGGCTGTTCAACAACAGTTATAAAATAAAATAAATATTAAAGCAAAATTTTGAAACGTTTTGTAAAAGCGGTTGCTAAGAAAGACGATCAGAAACGATCTCAATAAAAATTGCAAAACAATTATTGGGGAAGGGAGAACTCAGTAACACGAACGAAGTGGAATCCCCCCCCCCCATTAAGTGAATATTTTCCCAATTTATATAAACAATTTCTATCGCATCGAAGGGGAAAAAGAAACTGATGCCAAAGCACATAATTACAAAGCGAAATATTGCACTGAAAAGCAATCATATATATGTCTCGAATGCATTTTATTTTATTATATAACCGGCGTTGAATAGTCGACCCAATTTTGAATTTATGACTATCAATGTTCAACTCCGTAGTCCTGAAATTTTGATCCCAATCCAGAATACACGGAAACTCTTGGATCAAGCATTGGGACAAATTAGCCTTCGTGGAAGAATTTTTGATAGAATTAACCCGCTTTTCCTTTCCATGACGAAGACAATGAATGGTTGGTCCGTTGACAAGGGGATTGTAACATATGATCCTCTGAGAATATTTCACGCCAGCACTGTGGTCGGTGCGAACCAGCCACCGCAGAGATTCGAACCTTTGTCAAGTCATTTGGAGGCCAATGCTCTATCCCCTGTTGTCCTTCACAATGCAATTAGGAATCATAGGGGTTAGTGAGCAGCATCAGACAGGGTTAATTTGCTCTTTCAAAATTCTATATTTGATTTTTACACTATCTATCTGATCATATTAAATAAAACGTTATTGAATATTTTTATACGAATTATTTTATGAATGCTATAGACAAATTGTTTTTGCACATTAACCTGGATATCTGAAAAGTTTCCACCTCACTGGATTTAGATTTTATTTTCGACAAACTAATTACATATTTTGCCATAATCTTAAAACATAATATTATAATATTTCGGAAAATAAATAATTTTACTTCATAGTTTATCCAAAACTAAAAACATATCATATTTTTAAATAACTTTCTTATTTAGGTATTGACTGTTAGTTCATGAAACTTCCCTCAATATACTTTATGCAAAGCTTCGATGTAAATAGATCGAGATAAGCAAACAGATACAAGAGAATTCAGCTATGAAAAAAATTATTTCCAAAGCACTCCAGTTATTAGAATATTTATTTGTATGCTCAAATAAATACGAAAAACGTCACTGTAAATCAATATTATTATAAAAATATCTCCGCCATTCAATGATGTTTACTTAAGATATCGTTCTGCTACCATTAACAGAAGGGGAATAGTAAGATAGGATTTAAAAATACTCAAAAAATATTTACTTTGATAGATAAAAATGAAACAAAACTTTAAAAAAAATAAGACATACGTTTTTATTTTATTTTTCCCTCAACGGCAGAGACAGTCCTTTTTACCAGTTACGTTATCTTAAAATAATATGGGATTCTTTTACCAAGTAGCAGTTTCAAGAAAATTTTGTCCTGAAAAATCGACTTGAATCCTTGATGTTAATCCTCTTAATTATCTGTTAATCTGCTTAAATTAAAATTTATTCTTTTATTTTTTTGCTGATGTAGTATCGTTTTATCAACTATTCTGTACTGAATTTCAGTAACATTAAGGAACTGAAAATAACCCGAGGTTTATTATTGTAGTGTTATCTATCACTACAATCTGGATCTACAATAAAAATATCATTCCAATTCACTAGTATATACTGTACAATTCACTAGTTAACTCGATTCTAAGTTGGGGTACGTTTTCAGAGATGAAAGTAACTGCTCTCCCCTCATTAGTGACCTTCGGACGTGATGTAAACATGCTTACCTTAACAGAAACTCACACTTTGAAATGAACGCGCCTATCTTAAGAGTAACGCCCACTTCGATTTGAACACGCCTACTTCGATGGATGGTCCACATTGAACAGTTTTCTTGCTACTTGTGACTGCAACATTGTCCTCCTCACGCTGTTTCTTCTCAGTCTCGGTCCCACACAATGTACAACTTATACTACCGACTGCTAAAGGCAACACATGAGCAACTACGACCGTGAACTTAATACAGCTCTCACAATCAGTACTCAAAAAGTACGGAGATCTTAATACAGCTCCCCCTGCTTCTCACAAAACAGCAATGAATCAGCTAGTGGTAACTCATTCATTGAATTCTATCACAGATAAAATTCTGGTGGGGGTGTACTGTAGTGTATCTACCTCTATAAAAATATAATTCCAATTCACTAGTATATAAGACATGTTAACTAGATACCATGATGGGGTACCTTTTCATAGATGAAGGTTGTTATTGTCCATAACTACTATCCTCACAATTATTAATCACTAGTATATAAGACAAATCAAATTAAATGTTCAAAAATCGTTACTTTCAATTTTCGGTGTCACCTCTGGAAAATCAAGAATTTAGAAAGGCTTCATCTTAATATTTTAGACCAGTGACAAGCGTAAAAAAAAGTCTCTCATAGTTTAATTTTTAAATCTATTAAAAAAAAAAAAAAAAAACTGTCTAGAAAAATTTTGTTAAATTATTGTTGTTTGGCTTGCTTGTTATTTTCAGAATTACAAGTGTTCAAATTTGTATTTTCTAACTTATACTAAGCAAAAAAAAAAAAAAAAAAAAAAAATCCTATAGAGTTTTATCATAGATTTAAATTTTTTTTACTTCCGAACAGTTTGTAGAAGTTTTTATTTATATTTATTTGTAATAAAAGTTGAATTAGGGTGTTACAAACAACTTTTTACAAGTAAAAAAAAAAAAAAAAATTATTTGTTATCGTTGTTTAAAAGGTAGAATTATTAAGGTAAAATTGTTTAATTTTTTTTACTCGAACCCTGAAGCATTTTATATACGTTTTATATTATTATTTACACTTTTTTAAAATTGCTTTTTAAATGTAAGATAATTACTAAATGATATTTCGTAAATACAAATATTGAAACTGAATAAATTTAAACACGATGCCATTTTATTTCAGAAAAATAAACAGCAACAAGTAAACATTTGTATTGAACATTGAAACTTATAGAAAACATTTAATTAAGCATCATAACAAAAATAAATAAATGAAAAATAAAAAAGTGAAGAAAAACACAAATAAAAAAAAAATAGAAATTATTGTATATTTTAATACTTTGATAAAGTCTCTTTAATGTTTTCCATTTCAGTTCCTAAAAACTTACAAAAAATCGCAACAATATTTATAGATCATAGTTAAATATTTATTTAGTTTATTTTTCTTATTTATTTCATATAAAAAAAAACCCGTAACCAATGGTTTTGTTAGACTAATAATTTTATAATAATTATGATTAGGAAATGAATTAGAAAATTAGTTTTAGCTCTTTGTTTTTAAATTTTTTAAATAAATTTTCAGGAAAAATAATACAGCTTTAATTTTATTCAATGATGTAAAATTTAAATTTTGCTGAATTTTTATTGTTTACTAATCGAAAGATGGAGGTAGGAAAAAGGTATACATAATGTTGAAGTAAATAATAATAATTATAAAATTAAAAGGTATCAAGAAATTTTTTTTGCATTTGACTGCCTTGTGACAAATTATAAATTTACCATTCACCAAATAATCAATTTAATGAGTCGCCCATTTTTTGATATGCCAATTTAATTATTTTAATGTTTGTATTTTGTTTGATTCATTGAATCACTAATACGCCGATTCTCGTTTGTTTGATTCCCTAATTCGTTATTTTCTTCTTTTCTTCTTTCATCCCTTTGTTCTCTCATTCTTTTCTTCTTTCATTTACTCACTATATCAAGAATAATCCATAATAAGATTCCATTGGTAAGCGAGCTACAATAACATGCTTCAAAAATTCAATTAAATAGTCCTAAAATAACTACGCTTAAAGAAAACTATTTTAAAAAAAATTGGAAAACTCTAAAAGAAATTCCTCCATACTAAATATATCAAAAAATTAAATATATAAAAGGGCAGTAATAATAGAAAAAGGATAATATTAAATGACTCGCGCGTGAACTCTTGAAAAAAAAAAAAAAAAAAAAAAAAAAAAAAATTCGAAATTCCATCAAGGATTTCTAAACGTTGAAACGAATCATATTAATCAGATTAAATCTAGATAGCATTTTCAACATTTATTATTTTCAAGCCAACAACAAAAATTTGTACTGGGTATATTAAACCTAAATTCAAAAAATATGATAATAATAATTTTTTAAAAATACTTTGAAAAACTGCGGATTTTATCATGGTTGCTGCCGTGCCTCCTTGCCTTAAGGTAAACAAACAGCCATAATAAAAAGTAAAAAAATAATAAATAAATAAATAAAAATTAATTTAATGGCTTATTATCGAAGGTCTCTTTCTAATCGATCGAAACAAAATTTTTAACCTCTTTAGAGAAACCACCTGCTCATAAACATGCATTGTGGGAGACGAAGTCACGCGAGCACTTTTCAATCACCCTGCGGCACTCTAACAATGACATCGGAATCATTTGTTGAACCAGGAAGACGAACACCGGAAGGCCGAAACCTCCTCCTCGAAGGATGATTTAGTAACTATTTAGAAGATAGACTTGTTAAGAGAAAGCTTATCGCGATCTTTTATCAATGACTCTGAACAAAACGTTTTAAATCAAGGGTGTATTTATTCCATTAGAGCCAAATATATATCATTATTGTCTTATTACAAAAACTCAAGTTTCTATTTTAACACTTTGCAATAGTATTCAATTTATCCATAGATGTTTTTCTGATCAAAATTGATTTTTGTTGGACGAATATAATAATCAGGATAATGAATTAAAAATAATTATTATCAGATTTATTAAAAAAAAGGTGGAAAATGCTATTAACACAAACACAGTTTTTTAAAATACAATTTCGAATTTTGTATATACTCTCCAAATACAAAATATATTTTTCAATATTCTTCAAAGATATTTTCAAACAAAAACTCGGGTTTCTATTTTGACACTCTGCAATACTATTAAATTTATTTCGAGATGTTATACTGATCAAAATAAATTTTTGTTGGACGAACATATTAATCAGGATATTGAAGTAAAATTAATAATTATTATATTTATTAAAAAAAGGGGGAAATTCTGTTAACATAAACACAGCTTGTAAAATATAATTTTGAATTTCGTATTCTCCAAAGCTTCTGCATATTCTCTCCAAATATTATACATATTCTTCAATATTCTTCAAAAATATCTTCAGACAAAAACTTGGGTTTCTATTTTGACACTTTTCAGTAGTATTCAGATTATTATCAGATTATTATTGGACTAATCCAAATTAAATTTTTTTGGACGAACATAATGATCAGGATAAAAAAGTAAAAATAATTATTATTAGATTAATTTAAAAAGAGGGTGAAATGTTATTAACGTAAACATAATTTGTCAAATATAATTTTGAATTTCGTATTATTAAAAGCTTCTGTATATTTTCTCATACAATATATATTCTTCAAAAATATCACCAAACAAAAACTCGGGTTTTTATTCTGACACTTTGTAACAGTATTAAATTTATTCCTAGAAGTTATGCTGATCAATATTAATTTTCGTTGGATGAACATAATAATAAGGATAATAAAGAAAAACAATTAATATTAGATTTATTTAAAAAAAGAGGAAAATGCTATTAACATAAACACAGTTTTTAAAATATAATTTCGAATTTTGTATTCTCCAAAGCTGCTGTATATACTTTCCAAATACAATGTATATTCTTAAATATTCTCCAAAGATTATTCACATGAAAAGCATTGTTCAATATTATAAGATCAGTAAGTATGATTCTTATATTTGCTGGCGGAGATCAGCTATACGACAGAAACGGTAAAAAAAACTTTGCTTACTGATAGTCGACAGGCAACTGCAAAGGGTTAATTTGAAAAGAGTCAAATTTAAGTACTTAATACATTTACTTTTTCGTTTTCCTGGCCATGAAAAAGAGGGTGTTTCTAATTTAGTAGAAGTAATTTCCACAGAAGAAGTTCGAAAGGTAAAGAGTATACATGGGGAAGTTAAAAGTAGTTTCCTTAGAAAACACATGTTTTGCGTTAAAAAATGTGAAAAATTTGATTGGTTTATTAACAATACACAATTAGGTTATGTATTATATGGCATATCGCGTAACGGTCCATGGCTTTACTGGCACATTCCTCAATTTTGTCGAATTGCACAATTGTGTATAAATGTGGCTGAAATTCAAAAAGGCGCGGGTGGTCGTGATTTTTAAAATTTTTTTTTTAAGCATAAATCTCAGATTTTTAAAAACACAATTACAATGCAGTCAAATTGCATAGACGCATAAAATATTTAAATTATTTGTCTGTTCTAAAGTCCAGATAATTCTTCACGGCAAGATTACATATATAGTTTAAAATCATCGCATTGTTTCAAATGCAAGTCACTTAAACTATGGCTTTTTTATTTTGTGTACGATAGAGCAGCGCTAAAGGATGGACAAAACTTGAAAGGGAAGAAGGGCGCATCATATGGATTGATAATTGTGTAGCAACCCATGGGCAGAAAGTTCATCGTATACTGATAGGGTCATTATAAGATAACTGCACATGCGCATTTAAAAAGGTACTTTTATTTATCTAAACCAATTTTAAATTTATGTTTTCTAGCAATTATTATCTTAAATTAGATTCAAATAGGCCCAGAAATACTTATTTTATCCTAGTTTAGTGATTTGGATAAAAACTTAAAGTATGTTCGTTTTATGTATTTGACTTAAAAGGAAAATACAAGATAAAGCTAAAACTATTGATAAAAACTTTCTTTGTATGTTCGATAGGTCGTCATTTGGAAAAGAAAATAACTAATTCAACTCGAAATAAAAATTATGTAATTAGCTTTCATTTATATTCACTAATTAAAATCAGTATATCTACTTTCTAGGAAACATTTGATGCAAATTTGTTAAGCGATTTTCTGTGCATCTGCACTCTACTGGAGGGAGAGAAAACACATTTCTTGATTTATAGGAGAAAATAGAAGAAATAAGTCTAAAATTATGTATTAGTCAATTAGTTCCCTTTTATATTCAATAGATTATTATTTATGAAATAAAATTACTAATTCAATTTAAAATATAAATTAATTATGTAATGAATTATTTTAGTTTTAGTCTACAGACGGAGGAAAAGAATTTAACTTAAGGGGAAAACATGAAGGATAACGCTTATGTTATTGGTTAATAAACTCTTTCGATGGGTCATCATTTGAGAAAGAAAATAAGTAATTCAACTTAAAGCGTAATTTTCATTCCCACTCAATTATTTAAATTATCGACTCTTTTAGAAAATGTTTAATGCAGATCTCGTAAAACAGTTTTCTCTGCAGATATACTCTACAGGCGAAGAAAACACATTTCTTGATTTAAGGGTAAAATACAAACGATAATGCTTTAGTTATAAGTAAATAACTTTTTTCGATGGGCCATCATTTGAGAAAGAAAATAAGTAATAAAAGTTAAAGTGTAATTTAATTCCGTAGCTAATTTTCATTCCCACTCAATTATTTGAATTATCTACTTTTTGGAAAAATGTTTCATGCAGGTCTGTAAAACGGTTTTCTCTGCAGATGTACTCTACAGGCGGAGTAAACACATTTCTTGACTAGAGGGGAAAACGCAAAGAATAATGCTCTAGTATTGGTAAATTATTTCTCATTGGAAAATAAAATAACAAAGTCAATTTAAAGTAATAAGTAAGTGTGTAATTAGTTTCCAATTATTTAATTCTTCCAAAATTTGAGCCCTTTAAAAAAATGGAAAAAAATGAAATAATGAAATGCTTTGTATAATAAATTAGAAAATATTCTTGCTACATTGTTTCTGTAAAGATAATCAAAACGGTCTACAACAGAGGAGAACAACTTTTTAAGTATCTATAGTCATTTTATGTTGATATTTTTGTCATCGTCTGGCATAAACAAAGTTTTTCTGAATAGATGTCAAAGCTTATATTTTTCTTGTATCAAAAAATATTAAATTGATGAGATATTAAAAATAATTTCATGCGAAATTTAATTTTTAAAGTTGACCGATGCTATGTTATAAATATTGTTCTTCCCAAACCCGTGGCTAAAAATCTTCTATTATTTATTAAAGATTTTTAGAATTGTTTTTTTTCTATAAATGTCAAAAATAAATTCCTTTAAAATAATTTTTTTTTATCAAAATATTAGGAAAACTTTTCAATTAATTTTTTAAAATACTAGGGTGATTTTCCCTAGTATTTTTAGTATGTGATTTTCCCCTGTTCGCTGACTCTTACCAACCTCGATGATTGCTTCTCAATAAATTGCTGTTCCTTGGCATAAAACAGTTGAAATTATTCAACTAAAATTGCATGTTCTAAAAGTGACACGTCCAAATATTTCCTTCACAATCCTTTGATAAGTGAACATAAATCATTTTTCTACGCAATCATTTATTAAAATGACATTTAAAATTAAAAGTATATTGTTATAACAAATTTGGTTAGTTTGTAACTGTGAATCAATATTTTTGCTTACCAAATGGACGGGTGTATTTTCAATAAAATTTTTGCATTCATCACTTTGTGCATGAAGCTGAAAGTTAAGTTCTAAATCATTTAACGAATCTCTTTTACCGAAATTCATAATAGAATATTAATATAATTTGCACCAAAAAATGATAATTGTAAAATGGTTAACGAAATCAGACATCATTTTAAACAACTTTATCTTAAAATGTAACGTAGTATTACATTATTCTAAAAACAATAATAATAATAATAATAATAATAGTAAAAAAAACAATCCTCCTAAACTCTTAATTTAGAAATCAAAAACGTAATAATAACAGTACATGTAATTTTAACCTTTAAATTAAGGAAACAAGAATATTCATAGGAAAACAATAGCTTTATGACTTATATAAATTTTATGTTGATAACAATCTAACCAATCTGAAAATTAATGTAGGAAAACTGGATCCTACCATGTGATTTTCCAGCGAATAAAAATGTATTGACAACAATGGAATTATATACAATGGAATAGACTTTTATAAATAGTAAGACATATTTTTAAAATAATTTCAAGTAATATTTGTTCTTGAAATTAATATTTGTGGAGTAAAATACTTTTTTTTAAAAAATAAAGTTTAATTGAAATGTATTTCAATTGATATCTTCGTCATTTTTCAATGTATTTTTGAAGTACATTAAGTATTAGGTGTCTTGCATGGCTGATATACAAAAAAATAAAAAAAAAAACAAATAAAAATACGTTTTAGCATCAAAGGTATGAAAATCATTTTAAAGGTCCTTTACCCTCTTAAATTCTTCTCATTATTAAATAAAATAAAGTTAAAGAAAATTTTTCGAATTTTGTTATGAACATTTATTTTATCGTTTGAAAACCATTGGTATTATAACTTACTCTTGGGCCCGTTCTAGACCTCCCAAAGCGCAATTCTGAGAGGAAAAAAAATCGTTCTATTTTGTTTTGACTCCCCAAAAGCGAGGGTAAAAGGTTAAGTCCATTGATAAAAATATTAAGAAGAAGGAAAAGAAATCCCCTAGGCGTGCTTTACGGAATCTTATTGCATCTGTAAAGCTTACAAAAGTCTTGAATAAACTACAGGCTAAGAACGTGCCTTTGAAGTAAAAAAAAATTCTTTTATTCTTTTGTAGAGGACTTGATTTTTTTTTTCTGCATACAAGTGAGAATTTAAAGTGTACTAACTCAGAGGAAGAATAAACAAGAATAATTCTATTTGCTAGAAAGACCTTATTCTTCTTTGGCGGTTTAGAATAGGAGGGTGTCGCCAACAACACCCAGTTCTTCAACAGAAATCTCGTATATATATTTTTTTTAAATTTATTTATTTTATCAACTTTTTATTTTATATTACTAAGTCTCCTAAAAGCTAACCGTTGTTTGTAATATTTTGTTATTTCTTTTACTAAATAAAAAAATGTATATATTTGTTTACGTTGATGAAGATTATTAAGGAAATAGAATTTTTTTTTCATAAAAGTAAATTTCAGAATGAGATATAGTAGAAAACAAATATTCATATATTTTTTACAGTAATAAAACCGTTTTAATTAGTATGATCATATGTTTTAAAGCTTTTAAAAAAAGCTTAACGGCTCAGTGTCATTTTTTATTGATTTTTGTCAATATATTTTTAGTTCAAATTAAGACAATAAAAGTCTGTGAATTATCAAGATAACTTTGAAAGAATTAAAATACTCTTTAAATAATTTATCTTTTCTTCCATATTTGAAGACATTTAATATAGGTTCTATTTTTTCCCCTTAGAACCTACTTCGAATCTTCTTAACTTTTCATTGTATTTTATACTACTACTTTACTCTATTTACCTTTTTTTTTCATATACAAAAATTGAAACTATTTGGCAAACAAAAAGTGGAATAATTGTGATTTATTTTAAAATCTTATAGCTCGAGAGGCAAATGAAATAGGATCGTGAACTCTTAACAAAAGAATTTTATGTATTTTAAACATTAAAAAATGCATAAAATATTTAAAAGAACATTAGTTTTTTAAAATAAAAATACAGATAGATATACCCGATATGCGCGAGAAGTCGAGCACTTTATGGTTGAACAGTTTAACGAAGACCAATACCACACACCCTCAGCCCCTTTCGCAGACTGATCCAGGTGGTCACCAGCCAACACCTCCTAGAAAGAGTAGGCCTCAGCACGGGTTACCATAAATATCCTTTAGTAGTCCAAACGTAATAACATATTTAGTATTTTCAACCACTGCGCAGCTTAGTACCCCGAACGTAATGACATCTTTCTTATTTTTCATCAACTGCGCAGTTAACTTCGTAATATCGGACTACTAAATTTATCCGTGCTGAGGCTTTCCCTCTTCTAGGAGGTGTTGCACCAGCCCGCAATCAGTGATGCTTGACTTCGGTGCTCTGCTGGGAACCGTGCCTTAAGGCTTTTTTTCTAATGCTCCGTCGTAATAAGAAATTATGCTTTTTTGCGAATTATATGCTATTTTTATAACTGCTGTGAGTTTGCAACTGTTACTCATAATTGTTAGGTCAAGTTTAGCCTACAAAAAGCCAAAGCTGTTTACGACTATTTTTAAAATGGCCCAAAACGTCAATATGGAGAAAAGCCACAGTTTTGTCAAAATGAAAAGCGTTTATGGTCTAATTTTTTAATATTTAAAAACTTACTCCCATGCTGCATTACTTGGGCTCATAAAAATTTGCAAAAACTGAGAATAAGGCTGTGATTTTGAAAATTTTCATCTAGGTGGAAAAATGTCGCCAAATTGGCGATTTTTAAAAAAGTCTAATAACTTTTCTTGTAAAAAAATAAAAATATGACTTATAAAAACTTCTAACAAAAGACACAAGTGAGTTATTTTAAGTTACATTTCTTTGCATATTCTATCCATATTTAAGACTAAATGTTTATTCAGTTTTATGCCAATTAAAATAATTTTCAAGCAACGAAATGTAATAGAACCTACAAACGTTATCAACAAACGTAGAAAAATTCCTCTGTCCATTTATAGACTTGCGGCAATCGAATTTGAACTCGTGAATTTATTTGTTTACGAATTGAGAAGAAAACGACTGCATTGCACTGTGAGTGCTCAAATCTTCTTTATTTAGTTCAAAAGATCATAAAGAAGTCACTTTACATAAATAGAACGTAAATCAAATCAACATATCCCTGAAGAGTTAAAATTCGAAATAGAAAACAGATGTAAATTCACTCATCTCCGGTATATAATTTGTTTTTTGAGAAAAGCAGCTTAGAGATTATTTTTTTTTTTATCATGAAGGAGTAATTAAATTTTTACTTGATTTTTGACGAAAGTTTAAAACAGCCTTTTATAGGCTATTCTAAACTTTCGTTTTCGTTATTTATATCATTCTTGACAAAATTAAAATTGTTTTGATCAAAATAATTTTGCAAAGCATTATAAAGGTTATAGAAATTTCTCATCCTAAGAAATAGTTTTAACTACGTTAATTAAGCACATATTTGTGCTAAAATGTTTAAATATAGTTTTAAAAATAGGAAACATGATTATTTAATTCTTTTCTAGTTTTTAAATTTATGCGATTCTGTGTAGCTCAAATTAATAAAGGCGAGTTTTTTTTTTCTTTGTTAATGTCAGTATGTTTCACTTAGAAAAAAAAAAAAAAAAGGATAAGAAAAGAATATTAACATCAGCAATGTGCTTAACACTTTAGCCAGGAGGGCAATCGAATGTTTACGCTTATGCTATTAAATTTTGCTTTTTGTCATTTTATATTTAGCACCGGATGAGCAAATGGGAAATATGTTGCACAGTGCGGGGAAAAAAACTGTACAATCTGAAGAATTTTTGATCAAATGATCAGATTTTTACCTTAATTAATTGGTGCAGACGATATTTTACATTTCGAAATCAGATACGAAAACATTCAATCTCTGAATAAGGAAAACATACCTATGGATAACGGATTTGGAATCCCGACCCTCAAAATATGGGGATAGCGTACTCGGGAAAACAGGGTCTCAAAATTTTGTAAGGACAACGATCAGAAGTTTGGACTTAATATTAATTCTTTTAGTGTATTTCGTCATTTCTCGAGATTTGGTTAAGCCAATTTAAAAAAATTTTACCAACAATTTTAAAATTTGTTTATCCAAATAAAATCCATATAAAAAATAATTTTTAATAACTATTTGTTATTTTTATTTAATAATAGTAAAAAAATTTAGAATTTTAGATCATTTTAAAGAATGTAATTTTTTATGTCGAAACACAAAATTTGAATGAAATGAGTTGAATGGTTCCTGAGAAATGGAATTTTTAAAAAGTCGTACTTTAAAAATGTGGTTTCTCAGGAAATATTCGACTGATTTTATTTGCACCCATATTTTGAGGGTCATGAATCTAAATCCATTAAAAAATGCGTGTTTATTCACAGAAAGTATGCTTTTATGTCTAATTTCATAACTTGAAAAATCGACAGCACAAATAAATTAAATAATTCATCATATCTCGATTGCTTTTTTAGTTTTTTTTTGCTTAAATGAGTAAAACTAACTAATGTACAACTAATGTGTACATGATTTGGACTTCTTTTTTTTTTGGTCAAGGATTCTAAAAATATAGATAAAGGACGGTCATAACGGAACACCCAGCATATAATTTAATATCTTGATATAACAAGCTACCTTAATTAAATAGCTTAATGTGTGTGCTGCGAACCATTCAGTAAAAATTTGTTTAAAAAATGTTAAAAATTGAGTTATTTATTTTACTACACTGCCATTTTCATGTATTATACTTCACATTTTTCTTGAAATGATTCCTCTTTTTGTGGTTTTATACGATTTTTTCCCCTTGCTTTTAAAGAAATATATCAAAGTTGCTTTTAATTATGTCAACACAACATAAATGTCGCCCGGAGATCAAATCCCCATGGGAACCTAAGGGAGGTGATCAATTCACAGGAGAAGTAAAAATTTGACAAACTACTTATTTTACTCTTTCGGGTCAATATTTTAACACCTTCCGGAAATTTATTGTCTTCCTTAGGGATTTGGTCAAATCTCTGTTTTCATTCATCTCCCTGCAACTCCTATCATTGCCCTTACTAGAAAGTTTCGCAATTACCATACCTTATACACATTTTTTAAATTCTTGTCAAAAATAAACAAGTATGCTGACAAGGGATCAAAAATTTAAAACGCTACCGAATCACAACTAAGGAAGTCACATCTGAAAAATCCAAAACCAGTTAGATTGCCTTAGGAAACTACCTCTAAAAATCCCTTTTTAACTCATCTTTTTATTTTTGCCTGACGGCTTTCTTCATCAGTTATTCAATATATGAGTATTTCCATATTGTTTTTGCTTTTCCTCAATTTCATAGTTTCCCCCCCTTCCCTTTTGATAAGTATAATAAAACTATATACAAGGATATACAGAGGGCAAAATAAATAAACGAGCCATCCTCAATAACTTTTGATCTAATAACCGAATCTTCCCGTTCGAGGACTCAATCTTAATGGTTAGAGGGGGTCATTTCAAATATGCTAATTAATTAGTGCAGATTATATTTGAAGTTACAAAATTAGGAGCCGAAATGTACTTTTTTAGAATAAACATACTTTTTTTTGCTGTTGAACGGATACAGATTTCTGTCTTCCAAAATATAGGGAGTAGCCGCAATCTGGGAAATAGGGTCCCAATAGTTTGGTCAGGAGAGCGATCCAAAGTTTGGACCCCTTAATGTTAACTTTATGTTTTAAATATTTCGCCAGATCTCGAGAACAATTTTTAAGCGAATTGAAAAATCTTTTCACACAATTATAAAATTCATTTATCCAAAGATAATTCCATGCAAAAAATAAATTTTAACTAATATTTATTATTTTATTAAATATTAGTCGAAAAAAACTTGCATTGTAAAGAAAATTTTTTTTTACATAATTTTAAAGTTTGTAATTTTATATGGCAAAATACAAAATGTGTGCGAAATCGGTTGAATAGTTCCTAAGAAATTGAATGTTAAAGTCGTATATTTACAATTCGATTTCTCCGGAACTATTCAACCGATTTCCCTAAAATTTTGTATTTTGCCATGCAAAATTAAATACTATAAAATAATGTAAAAAATTGTGTACCATACAATTCAAGATTTTTTCTACTACTATAAATCAAAATAATAAATTTTTTTATTTTTGTATAGAATTATCTTAGGATAAGTGAATTTTAAAATTGTGTGCAAAAAGTTTTCAATTTGCTTACAAAGTTCTCGAGATATGGCGAAATACGCGAAAAGAAAACATTAAGACTTTGAATTTTTCTTCTGACGATACCATATTTATATGATGGGATCATATTTTTGGAATCTGAAAAAAAAGGTATGTTTATTCAAGGAAAGTAGGTTTTTGTGTCTGATTTCGTCTGCACTAATTAATTGGCATATTCGAGGTCATCCTTTTTTTCAACGGATTCGGATTTCTGACCCCCAAAATACGCAATTTGAGAAATATAGTCCCAATAGGTTGGAACCCTTAATGTTAATTTTATTTTTTGCGTATTTCACCACAGATAGAAAACTTTTCAAGCGAATCGAAATTTTTCTGAACCCAATTATGAAATTCGTTAATCCAAAATATAACTTTTAGTAAATATTTAATTTAATTACAGTCGAGAAACTTTTGAATAGTAAGGTATAAAATTTTTTACATCATTTTAAAGAAAGCTATTTTAAATGAAAAAAAAAAAAAAAAAACAATTTAAGGGAAATCAATCGAATAATTCCTGAGAAATTGAATTTTGACAGTACGACTTTTTCAAAATTCGATTTGGACAATATTCTGGAGGTCAGAAATCTGAGTCAGTCGAAAGAAATTATTCAGAGAAATTACGTTTTTGGGGACGATTTCGCTACTTGAAGTATCGTCCTAATTAATTAGCATGTTTGAGGTCTATCCCTCGAATTTTTAAAATCGAGTCCTAAAACGTGAAGATCCGATTATTAGATAAAAAGCTATTCAGGGAGGCCCGTTTCGTATTTTGCGCTCATAATATCCTATCAATACTAAACGAACCTGTATTATAAAAAGATGATTATTAATTTCAAGCTCTCCATTATATGCAAACATCAAAATTACAGTGAAAGCATGCAAATTATATTTACCCTTCTTCAATAATAGAGAACAATCGTCTTTATTTAAAACCATTATAGAATTTTCTATCGACAATATCATACTTGAATTCCAATTTCACTGCAGCATATGCTACATAAAACGATACAAGGTTCCGGACTTTAAATGAAGCGGGAGAGCAAAGAGTGATGATTCTGATCTGTCCCGGAGACGCCGTCTAGTCCGGAACTTCGTTGCTTAGCAACTGCAACCAGTTGCTTTCTATTAACATTGATTCAATTTTTATTTGAAGCTATTCACATAATGCTTATTTTTTCTTTGCGAAGCTTCAGCTGAGTAAGTAGCCGATATCTATTTATTTTGTATGTTGATTTTGTGATCGGTTGATTGATGATTTTCAGAGAATTAGAACACATCTTTTCTGAGATAGTATCATAGCATAACAAATAAACAGAAAGAATATATGGTGTGTTTGTACAATGTGAAAAAAAAGGACGCTTGAATGACTTGTGATCGAATTCTCATATTTTAAAATGCAATGAGCATGGTATAGGAAAGAATTTTAAAAGTTGCTAAGTAAGTTTGGATATCTTAATTTCACATATTGTATATATATATATATAACAACATCGTCGTTGAACAGCCAACATAATTTTGAGTTTACGGTTACCAATATATAACACTCCGTAGCCTTGTTGTAATTTTTAACCCAATCTGGAAGACAAAGGAACTCCTAGATCAAGAATTAGGAGAAATTTGCCTTCCCGGTGGATTTTTTGATGGAACTAGCCTGCATTTGTGTTACATGCAGAGAAAACCACGAAAAGCTCCCATGTTTAACCTGACGACAAAGGAGCTCTAACCCATGATCCGTCTACTACTGAGGATATTTTTTGTCAGAATTCTGGTCGGTGCGAGCCGGGTGCGGAATTCATATCGACCAGCCATCGCTCGGATTCGAACCTCATTTGGGAGGTCAGCGCTGTATTCCCAGAGGCGCCACGGCTCACTTATGGCATATTGCAGAGATGCCAACTTGCTTCGGACATCGGATCAATATTGTCAAGAGGTGGTCTTTTAATGTTTCATTCTTGGTTTAATAAATTTGATTTATAGGATTTTTACTCACCCGAACTCTTAAATATTTCAAAAGCTTATGTGATACACCACTTAGTTACAGTCTGGCATTATTGACTCTTTCAAAAAGTTTGTAAAATTAGCCGAAAATCTACAAATTTTAGTTTGTAATTCTCTACCGTTTTTTTTAAAAAATATTTTGCCGAATCCGGAGCAATTAGCCTCTCTGATATTGCATCAAATATCTCTCCTTATTGAACTCTGCAACTTATTTAAACGAATCAGAAGATTTCTGCATTCACATATAAAACTCGTTTTTGCTAAGATAATTCAACGCAAAAAATAATTTACAATTACACCCTAAACTTAACAGTTTTAGATTAGTTTTATGGCTACAAGTTTTAATTTTTTTTCACTACTAAAATCATCGTTATCGAGTTAACCATCGTTCAATTTTTAATATTTTTTTCCCTTTCGTTTTCGTTCGTTATTCTTGAGCGGAAAATGATATTCCTCTCTAGAATATCATTTTCCTGACTTTCCCATCTATAATACTGGGTAAAAAATATTAGCTCATAAAGGAATAATTGGACCTTCAAATGAACGAATAGTTAAAATGGAGTGCAAAAAAAAGGTGAGTCGTTAAATTTATTTACTAATTGATTATAATTTTAGTACAATGGTTCATAATCTAATGGAATTCATAAAACTTGAAAATATCGAATGAATTAAATTTTATATTATAAGAGTCGTTGAACAGCCGACCCGATTTTGAGTTTGCGACTTCTAATGTTCAACTCAGTAGCCTTGTAATTTTGAACCCAATACAGAATACAAGGGAACTTTTGGACCAAGTATACCTTTGTGGTGGGCTTTTAAATGAAAACCCGCTTTTGCGTTACATGGAGTGTAAAACCACGAAAACCTCCCATGGTTAGCCTAACGGCAAGGTAACTTTAACCCAGGATCCGTCTCACACTGGGAATATTTTTACGTCAGCACTATGGTCGGTGCAAGCCGGATGAGGAATTCTTATCGAACAACCATCGATGCGAACCCAGTTCATCTCATTAAAAGGCGAACGCTCAAACCCCTGAGCCATCACCGCTCTCTTAGAAACTATTAGACTGTTTTTTCTTTAAATATAATTGAAGAAATACCACTACATATTTTTCTCGAAATTAGATCGTCAGAAAAATATATAAAAGAGACGCCGTTATCCCTTGCGTCAAATAGTTAAGGGGAGACTGAAAAAAAAAAGTTTCAAAATGTAAGTTAGAGGTGAAGAAATATAAAATAATCTTTGCTTCTATATTGAACTCTCTCTTTTGATGACTGGTGCTTCAAGGAAGAACGTGAAAAAAAAAAAAGCATCAAATGGAATTTCAAATTCAAGGAATTTTTGAGAGTTAAAGGAAGAAGATATCTTACTAAGAAATCCATTGGTGGTAATGTGGGGAACAGGTATAAATTGGAAAAAAAGAAGTGGTCAAATGACTGGGCAATCCAGTGATAATGATGAGTTGGTAATTTAAAAACATTCCAATTTGTATAGAGTGAAATTTTCAATCATTTATAGTTCTCACGCGAGCTGGGTGTAAAAGTTTAGTTTTAGGTTGATGTGTCATTTTTAAACATTATTTTTTTGTGGTTTCAAAGAGAAGAATAATAAGATTGATAGACAGTTAATGTAATTGTGAAGCTTAATTTGAGAATAGATTTTTAGAATTAATAAAGAAACCAAGTAAGTAATGTGTGAATGGAAGGATTCAAGTGGACATCTTTGAAATCAAGAAGTAGAGAAGTATTGTTCAATTGCTTTTGTTCCATACGAACAAGAAATATTACTGTAAGTGGAGTATCAAAGGAAAAAGCAGTTCATCCGTCAAAAAATTAAATGTCAAAGTCAGAAATTAAAGATCAAAGAAAGTAAATTTAAATCAATTGTCAAGTTAGTCAATAGTATATAAACACTGATATTCAAAATTAGAAGAATTTTCATATTTTATTCATAACTCCCGAACTAGAGAACTGATTTAATAGAAATTTCGTATTTAAGTAAGTTGATATAAATATTATCATTAGATATTATATTTTATTATATAAAAGTGGGTAGATTTAAAAGCAAAAGTACCAAATGGTTAAGTTAAACAAATTTAAGAAAAGGCATTACACTATTTTTATGACTTCCTGGTAAAGAAAAATCAATAGACATGCAAAATAGAAGAAGTTAGTGAAACCATATTTCAAATTGCATTTAAGGAACAAAATGTTTTGTCTCTAGAAAGTTCCATACTAGGCTGTGTTACTGCATTAACCTTCACTAAATGAGGACCATAAAAACATGCTTTTTTAAAAAATATTTATTAGAAGTTGATATCAAGTGTTCAACATCTATGTATCACCAAATGCCGTTTCAAATCGTCTCTGCGAGCAAACGCTCTTCCGCAAATTCCACACGCAAATGGCTTTTCACGAGAGTGTCGAGCACGAATATGTCTTTCCACGTTGCCCTTCTGATTGCTAATATAACTACATAAATTGCACTGGTAATTTCTTCCTTTCAGATGAGACTCTGAAACAATCAAATGAATATATATAGCAAACACCAAAATGAAGGACTAACACAAAATATCATAAAGGATTTTGCAATACTTCAAGTCCATATCCTGTTAGAATCACTGCATGATTTTAATAAATACTTCTAAATTTATTTTTCAGATTCATCCTTTGCAGAGCAAAAATATTTTTTTTTTTAAATCAAGACCAGTAATAATAGTCAAAAATGAAGTTCATTCACTTAGGAAATGATACTAACATAATACATTCATCCAAAAGTTTGCCAACATTACTTGGAAACTTCTACATTTTGAATAGCAAAGGATTACTATAAGATATTGTAACAATTCTATTTTATTTGGCGGTAACTCATGGTGTCAGAGCACACACTTCGATAACCTTTGTCTATGAGTTTTTGAATTTTATGATATTATCCATGAGTTTGATTTTATATTAGTTATCACAAATATATTAAAACAATTTAACTATTTTTATTAATGGAGAAATAAAGAAATATTTCCTATGGAAAACAAGAAAGAAAAATTTTTGAATTTCATTTTTCCTTTAATTTAATTCAGTCTTTGTGTCTCAGCATTTCTAATATAAAAAAAATGTAAATTCATTAAAATAACACCATTTTAAACATATAAATAATCATAATAATAAAAAAAAAATTATTGAAAAAATGGTTTGTTGCATTTCTACAAAATTATGCAAATGGCAGAACATTGATTGTTGCATTTCTGCAACATTGTGAAAAATAACAAAGATTCAAAAATTTCAATTTGAGTAATATTCCTGAAATAAACGTGTGCAACTTTGTAGGCTCAGTATCCATGTAGTAGAAAAACTTTAGAAGTTTTACGGATGTTGAATTTCAATTCTATATTGAGGAAAAAAACTTGAACGTTTAAAACGTGTTAATTTTTTTTTTAATAGAATATTTATTATTTTTGACAGAATAATTAATATTACTTTCAAACGCAAATTCTTTAAAACTTAATATAAGCCAGCCTCTAAAAAAATTAGGCTGAACAAAATAGCCATTTCAGTACAAAGGAAAAAAATAACTCAACTTAATGAAAAGTATTAAAATATAAAATTATTATAAAACAAATCAAGATAACGTACTATTTTTAATAAATTTTAGAGAGTGTAAGAAAAAGAAATTATTATTGTTCAAGTTTAACGCAGAACAAACTAATAAGCACAGATTTTAACATAAATATGCAAAAGTCAAGGACATTTTTAAGGTTTTAGCAGTCTTGGGGAAAGCTAAAAATATTAGCTACATTTTCATTTTTCCCCTTGTGAAGCATACTGGAGTCTAATTTTTAAGGAGAATTTGATATAAATTTAAAATGCCAATATAAACTTAACAGGAATTATTAAAGATAATATGTTGCAATAATAATTAATTTATATTGTAGTAGTATAAAAATTTAAAGAAAAAATACTACACATTATTTCAACTTTTTAGATTTAATCAAATTTAACTCATTTGACTCTAAACTTTATAGACCACAGGAAAGTGCCTAATTTCCTACAAATGATTCACATATTATCAGTGGCATATGTAGGGTCTGACTGGCATAGATCTGAAATTGCGATCACCCCCTGGGCCCCAGCTTCTATGGTGGGGCTTCTTTGAAGGTGTAACTCTTGGATCCCATACCTATTTAAATTGAAAAGCACATAGAAAAATTAAACATAATTTTAGAATGAATAATTTTTATTGTAATTTAATTAGTTTCATTATTATAATTATGAATTACATGATGAATGCGACTGAAGACATGGGAACATGCTAATATTAAAATCATTGTAAAGAACAAAATCTCTGCTTAGCGCAAATGTAACGTTGGCATTAACATCTGGGGTTGTCACTCAATAAAAATTTTCTAGGGAAAAAGGTCCTAAAAAAAGTCCAGGGAAAGGATCCCTTAAAAAATGGAAAAGGAAAAAAAAAATTTTTTCAATGCAAAAGAACAATAAAATCAGTAACTGTTGAACATTTCAGTAAAATAAAAAATTAGTTATTTTTCATGAGCCCATTATTCAAATATATCTCTGAACTTCATAATTATAGTTAGATCCTGGAGGTGCCTTGTGTTAACTTAATGATTAAATAGCTCTCAAAAGAGGAGTGCAATCTCAGGGGAGAACAAAAAAAAATGTTAGAAAGATTTATATTTATCAAAAATAGTATTTAAAATGTATTTTTATAAAAACATGAGGATATTATAGTATGGTTTAGTAAAAAACTACCCAGAATAAAATATTCCCAGTTTTTGACTTAAAAGCAAAAAAATATTTAATTTTAATAACCTATAACTTCATGATTAAATTTATTTTACTTAATTTAAGTTTATTTTATTTATTAAAGTATATTCTAGTACCAAACATAAAACAAAATTAATTTAGTAATAAATATAAGGATAGTAGGTAATAAATTTAAAATCTTAGTGGTCTTTTATGTGTGTCTTAGTGATCTTTTGAATGCCCTTTTTTACTGGATGCCTAGCTCCTTTCTCTCAGCTCTGCATATTGATAATCATATAGTAATTCGCCAATGACTGCTATCAAACATATTTTGCTTAAAGAAAATTCTTTTAGAAAATTTAAGGATAACAAATATCTAACATGTCTGAAAATGAAAATTTTAAAAAAATAAAAAGCTAACAGAAAAGTAATTTATCAATTTGAACATATAAATGGTCCATAATATTGAAATACAGCTCAGAAGAAAGCACTGCTCATATATGTTAATTGCACTTAAACATATCACGTGAAATTGTTCTGTATTTTGTTCATATGTCTTCTGAGCACATGCCTTTCTAAATGGTCCTTACGATTAAAGCATCTTCCACAGATGGAACACTGAAATGGTTTTTCACCAGTGTGAGTTCTGATATGGCGTGTCAGATCTGTCTTCAAAAGAGTAGAATAAGAACAAAAAGAACAACAATGTCGCTTTCGATCAAGAATCCATACTGAAAAATTAAGTGGCATTACTTAAATATACTAAAATTATCTATACAATTTATTATTATTACTTCTTATGATTAAACAAAATATCCCAATTCAAATATTTTAATTAATTACATAAGGTTTCACTGAAAAAGGTATCTGTTCAATATATTGTGTAGAAATAGTTTTAAGACCATTAACAATTTAATTACACGTTGCAGTTGTTTCTAATCCTTCACAATATAGTTTCAGCTACATAAAATCCATGGGCCCAAACGCTCTGGCAAAGTCACACTCCAAAATGGGAGGCAAGAGAATGTCCTCCTAGGAAAATTCCAGACAATCAAGGATGTAATTGGGGGAAGCAGATTTCAATTTGCATTTACTACATGTTGCATACCTGCCAATATTAGAAATAAAATAACGGAGATTTTACTAACCAAATCAATTTTGGGTTTAAGGCTGTAGCCTTGTAATTTTGAACCCAATCCAGAAGACAAAGGAACTCCTGAATCAAGTAATGGGAAAATTTGCCTTTGTGGAGGACTTTTTGACGGAACTAACCTGCATTTAATTTACATGGAGAAGAAAACCACCCATGGTTAGCCTGATGACAAGGGAAGTTTAACCCATGATCCGTCTACCATTGAGGATATTTCACGTCAGCACTGTGGTCGGTGCAAGCCGGATGCAGAATTCGTATCGGCCAGCCATCACTGGGTTCACCTCATTGGAAGGCAAACACTCTATAGCCTGAGCCATCACGGCACGACTTAAACTATTAACACTCAATATCAGTACTGGCAATAGCACCATTTGTTGAGGAATAAGAGAAGCATTTTTGCTCTCAGTAGATATTTTATCAGCAATTTTTCTTTAAAAATTTCTTCAACAAATACGGAGAAATTTGAAAATATACAGGATATAGTCATAAAATACAAGAGTCTTGGTTAAAAAACAAGAGACTAAGTGCCCAAACTCAAAAGCTAATAATTTTAAATGACCACCGATGAATCGTGAAACTGCTGTTTGATCTGATCTATCTCCCTTGAGCATTACCAGGGCTTTTCTGCCAAACCAGTGGTGCAAAGTAGGGGTCAACCTTAGTTACCTGTCACAGTTTTTTTTCAGGGAGAGAATCTCTTGATAGGTATTTAGGTAGTCAGATGTATTTAATTATATAAATGTTAATTACCTCAAACAATTTAATTGCATACATTTTTTCTAATGCAGTGTGGTCCTGCAAATAGAAAATCGTATTTTGGTTTGCATGTTTTTTGTTAAACAACCTAGTTTAATTTATCACATATAGTATACGGGGAAATATTCGTACTAATTTTCGAAAACATTACATTCAAAGAGATTCCTAAGATTTAGTTTTCATGAATTTTTTTTTTTATCACAATGCAATCTTGAATACTACACTTGAACAATTTATTTTTCTCTAGTTAAAATGGTAAAAATATTCAAATCTTTGTTTCAAGCTTTAAAACTTAAAGAAGAATGTTCTGATTTTATTAATAATTTTTTGATTCATGTTATTTGCTTGAATTATACCCCTTACAATCAGGGCCCGACTTAGCCTAATTGGGGCCCCCTCTGGTTCACTACTTCAGTAATGAAGAACTAAACTTTATAGAGCTATTTAATTTTTTCACCTCATTTTACCTATTATCAAGAAAATTGAGTAGAACCAATTCCCCCCCCCTTCCAATAATTAGACGAAATATCGCTGACAATTTTATTGATTTTCCGACAATTCTATGTCCATCATGCCAAATGCAATTTTCTGATTGTTAATTTTGTCCTCTAGCTGCGAAAAACCCATATCCTTGCTGACATTCGGGCTAAATTTAGCTAAAATTTCGCAATTACGATGGCTCAATAAGGTCAATCAGAAGCCGGTATTTTTGTAAACACATCGCATTTTGTGATATGTAAAAATACAGGTTTTTGATTGGCCAGTTTTGTCCATCGTAATTGCGAAAGTTTAGCTGAATTCCACCCTAGAATGCCATGGATTTACGATAAATAGATTTTTTGTGTTCATACAATAGATTAATGAAGAAGCTAACATGAAACTGACAGATTCCTTACAGAAGGAAGCCTAAAATGAACTTTCTATTCGAATTGGGTCCCCCAATCTATGATCAATCCAACCTTTGGTCTGATGTGGGGCCCAGGGCAGCTGCCCTGTATGCCTCTGCCTTAGTCAAGGCTCTGCTTACAATTGTGATTCCTAAAGGAATTGCTGCAAACAAATCAGTGTTCTGTTCCCTTTCTGCCAACAAAACCTTCCTTAAAATTAACTATATGAATAGAAGTAATGGATGATACTTAAATTAGCTTTTGAATTTAGAAACAAGCTCGTTATAAATGCTTCATTTATAAGAATACTTTGAAGTGAGAAAAAGTTTTGAGACTGAAAAGAAGTTTTTGTACTAAGAAAAATACTTTGAAGTGAGAAGAAGTATTGACACAAATTATTCTACAAATAGCAAATTTTAAAATTTTTTTTATACTTCTTAATTTCACATTTTCAAAAATTAATTTATGCGCACCAGTATTTATTTTGGATAGCAAATTATGTTTATCAATGTTCCTAAATTTTTTAAAATTCAAAAATTTTTCAAAATATAAAACTTTTATAGAAATGATGAGCTCAAAGTTTTTATATACTTTAATATTATATGACACCAACTTTAACACTATGCTACCTTTATGAAGTAGCCTTTTTCCTTCCACAATAATTTCTTTTTCATACTTCTTACAAAAGCTAAAATGACATATGTTGTTGTTCTTGTCGTATGCCATTAAGACAAAGGGGATGCGCTTCTTGTTTTCCAGTGGCGCCATCTATGGCCAACACTTCGATTTTGACCACACACATACGTCTCAACTTGTTAATAGGGCGAACCCATTCATACATCTACAGATTGTAATTTTGACTTGAACCAGAGTACGATCAATCTCCAATTCAGTACCCCCAGAGGTATGATTTGCTTTGGGAACAAGATGACTTTGTGACCTGACAGATTAAACGTGCATTAGTCACCATTTACTATATGGAGAGTTTTGGCTGGAGGAGATAGAACTCACGACATCTTGGACATGGATCCATGCCCTATCAACCAGGCTATCCTGGCCAAAATGACACATAAAAGTTAAAAATAACACATATTGCCATGCGTTTATTATGAAAATTACTATCATAATTATACATGTAAAAATTTAATTACAATATTTATCAAAATTATAGTACTATTTCAGGTGGAGGAGACAGTAGTATTTTTGCAAAATATAAAAGAGTAATACAGTAAGAGATTTGTACGACACGATTTTAAAAGCCACTATAAAAAGTTCAATTAAATTTTAACAACTTGACAAGAACTTTATACATTATCTGCAAGAATCTATCTATAGAATTGCAAAATTTAAGCAAACCAAAATTTTTACGCTTTCACAATATGTTCAATGTTAAGTATAATGCTGTGTATATTTAATGCTAGAAGCATAATGTTTTGCAAGAAGTTTATGCTCTAAAAAATTTCTTTTTTCAGAAATTAATTAATATCTAAATAAATTAATTTTATAATAATACTAAGGTGATCATTTTTAATTTCTAAAACATGAAATCAAATTTTTTAAAATATAAAAATTCTTTTAGAACATGGATCTCTCATAATGGTTTAAATATGTTCCAAACTAATATTCCAATGTTTAGTGGGTAGTTAAAAGATACCTATAATGATCCATATAACACAAAATTCTAATAGGGCGACCGGAAAGTAATGTCGTTTCGGTGCATTTGATATTTGTTATCAAGACTTTATTTTCAATCAATAATGTATTCACCCTAGTTAGCAACAACCTTTCAATGCCGAATAAAAAAAATTAATTGGTTTTTAAGACTAACGAATATTTGATGCGCTGAAACGACATTATATTCGGTCCCCCTGATATAATAGGTAAAGAGTTAGCATTTTAAATATCTTCTATTGTAATATAAATAAAAGAGTTAATAAGCTGAGTGTTTTTTTGTTTACCATTACAGCAAATAAAAATAAACCATTCAATGCAATAAAAGAAAAAAGTTTTTTCCTATTTATTGAAGTGCTTTGTTTTCATGTGTGTTTTCAAATCAGACTTTTGACTAAAGCACTTCTTACAAGTGGTACACTGAAAAATCTTTTCACCAATATGAACTCTGGTATGCCTTGTTAAATCAATTTTATGCACAGATGAATATAAGCATAAGGGACACTGGTGTATCTTTCTTTGCTTCCGGAAGTCTGAAAAATAAAAGCATGAAACACAATAACTACTTTTACATTATAAAATTCAGAAACAATGATACATTTTTGATCTGGGTTTCTACTATGATAAATTTATCTTAATAATAAAATACAGTCATACTTAATTACTGTGATTCTTACATTAACAAGATCTGGATGCAATGAGGACATTTTTAAAAATAAATGGTTTTACTACTAAAAACCATTCTTTTATGAGTATAACTTGTTATTAACTATAACCTTTATCTAAACTCTTTGAAAATCTTTTTATTGAAGCTATCAGAAATAACTGTATCGTACTGTTTTTAGCAATTTTCTTTACTTCAAAAAAGTAGCCATTTTGTCTTTCACACTTGAATGGAAATAGTTCTCCGAGGTCTAAAATTATTTAGTATTTTGATTACATAGTATGAAATTATATGTAATTAGTAAATACGGACGAAGCTGAACAATGCGTCTTTACGTTCTAGGACTCAATCGTAATGATTCGAAGGGGGGACATCAAACATGCTAATTAATTAGCGCAGACGATATTTTAACTTACAAAATCAGACACAAAAACGTACTTTTTCTGAATAAACATACCTTTTTTTGGACGAATTCGGATTGCTGACCCCCAAAATAAAGAAGGTAGCAGTAATCTTGGAAATATGGTCTCAATAGATAGGTCAGGAGAGCGGTCCAAAGTTTGGAAACCTTAATTTTTAATTACATTTTTTGCTTATTTAGTCATATCTTGATAACTTTTTAAGCAAATTAAAGAATTTTTGCAAATAATTTAAAATAATGTAATATTGTTTGCAATAGTTAATTAGCATATTTGAGGTTACCTCTTTGAACCATGGAGTCCTAGAACATAAAGATCCGAACATTAGATCAAACGTTAATCAGAGTGTTCTGTTAATTTTTTTTTGTACAGTGTACACCTTAACGTGGGTAAAATGTTCATATCACATTCATTATTATGTGAATTAACATTATTTTCATTATGTAGTTCGACAATTTAGTGTGAATTTTAATAATGTAAAATTGTGTGTTATAAGGTAGTCTTTGGCCTCGATTGAGAAGTACTTTAGGTAAGACTGGGTAAGAGGATGATAACCAGCAGACAGCAGAATTCTACAAATCACATCTTTATCTATTTTATTTTGCACAAGTTTCCTGAATCACTTTCAGAACGAGATACTGATAGCAATAACAAGCGATTGTTTCTATTAAAAAAAACATACATTTCAAAAGAATTTTCTAAAAAGTAAAAATATCAAACAATTGAAAATAGACAAAAAATATGTTGGGAAAATTTATAAAAAAAAAAAAAGAAAAAAAGACAGAAATTTTTTAAATTAGCTATAAATAATTCCAACGTCACTTCTAGAAACCACAAAAACAAATAACTAAGGTGATCACTTGCATTGATGAAGATTGGAAAGTTAGCATCTATTGTTATTAACTGCCACTACCTTAAATAGTGGTAAAAATTATATATAGTGGTCAATGAAATCATCGGTATAGCAAACAACGAGGCATATTTCTTGGCAGTGTAGAAAAAGAGGTGGGGGAAATCTGGGCTACAAAAATAAATTTGTCATTTCCCCGCCATGTCTTAACTTATGTCGCTTTAGATCAAGCTTGCGTGAAAAAACTTTCATACATGCATCACAAGTGAATGGCTTTTCATAAAAGTGCACAAAACGAAAATGTCTATTAACATTAGTTTTTTTCTTGTTGCTGTATTTGCATAGAGTGCAGTGATGAATACTTGTTTCCTGGTTGGATTCTGAAATATAAAATATACAAGTAAATCAACATGGAAAAATAAATTACGTCAAAGACTAAAATAAGGTCTTAGGTATTCAAAAATAAGGTTCTATTCTCTCAGGTCTATGTTTTGATATTTATGTTAATGTTAGTTCTAAACTTAAACTTGGTTGCTGGACAATCTCAAAGAAAATGTTCATTAATGTATATACTGATAAAAGGGTAGGAGGTAATCTATCTATCTATCCATATATACTATATATAAAAGAATCAATGATAGTTAAAAAATGTTCATCTTATGGAATGTAAGAATACCATATTGTCTACAGACAAGGATTAACTTCTACAGCAGCAAAAATGGATTGCTATAGCAACGGTTTAATATCATCAATATAAAACATGGAACTCATCAAGCTAAGTAAATTTACTTTACTGATAATTATTAAAATTTGAAATAATTTTTGAACATATAAACAATAAGATAGCATAAAAAAGCCTTATTACTATTAACATTGTAAGACAAGGGCAGACCTACAATTAGGAAAACGTAGACGACCGCCAACCACTAGCTGGTCACCTTTGGTTCTAATGGTAGGGCACCAGAAAAAAAGGGCAGAAAATTCAACTTGATTTATTTAAAAATGTTAATAAAAGTATTTTTAATTTGTACCTTTTCTGGTGAAAAATAAAATTTGCATACAATTGGAAAATTCAATAAATATTTCTTAGAATATATCATATAATGACATTGGCAAATAAAAATTTCTCAATTTAATTTTTAAAATTTAGTGCAATTCGTTTAATTTGTCTGTTTTTTTAAATTTTTGTTTAAAAATCTTGTGTATATTATTGTTTCCCAGCAAATTAAATTATTCTAAAAGTTTTTCTCCTAACAAATTACAAACTATTAGCCTTTTACATATCACTCATTATTTGCATTTATATATATAGGGCAGACAAACTTTTTTTACCCAGGGTGTCGGAGAAGGTTTGGCCAGCCCTGTTGTAAGATGATGTTGAATAATCACTAAAAATTATAAATGAGTTTACTTTCAGACAAAAAGCAACAAAATAGAGCTTTAGTCATCTTTAGTCAGTTGTTAAAAATGTTCAGTTGTATAAAGTTTTTCCTACGCAAATTGAATTAAAATTCAGTAAATTTCACTGGAAAAGCAATAAAATAAAGACTGAAGGTAACATAGTAATTTTAAACATTTACGTCATGGCATCAATGAAATGAGGGATTTAACTACTTTCTCTCTTCCTAAAGTATTTTTTCAGTTTTTTTCAACAGAAATCTGAATGCGTATAATTTTTAAAGTTAGTTTTTTAGGAAATATAAAATTAAATTAGTCATGAATAAATGCTAACTGATTAGTTCAGTAAGAAATGAAAATTGATAGGGTTAAAATTTAAATGAGATGCGCTCAAAAAATTCTGAACAAGATTCTAAATAGATAATATTTTTATAAATTACCATTTTTGAAATATTGTGCATAGAGATATTGCAATGATAGACATATGGGCATAACATCACTTTCTCTGGAAGAGGCTAATTATGTTTTAAAATATTTATAAATGTGTTTAAGGTTGGAGCTGAATCGACTATTCTGTATCATATGTAACAGCACACAATCTAATCAAACTGATCATATGACTTCCAGCTAAGACTGTTCTAAAAAGAATTCACAGATACATATTTGTAAATGACTGTATAAAAAAAGAAACAGTATAATGATATATTATCTTTTGTTTATAAAAAACAACAACTTTATTTTAACATATAAATTACACATTAGATAATTTGCCCTTCAAAAAACTTAAAGCTAAACTTTTTTTAAAACCGAAAATGAAAAACACAAAATAAACAATTAATATTCTTTTTAAAGCATTTTGATTTATGCATGTTAATACCATTTTCCCTTTACAACAAGAAGTTTTTAAATAAATATTAAAAACACATTTGTATCAAATAAAGTAGCAAACAATGTTAAATACCTTGATATGAACCAAGGCCAGAATGGCAGAAAATTATCATAACATGATCAAATTTTAATAACAATCAATATAAACAATCGAATTGTCAAAACATGAACATTTTGTACTCAAATTTACATACAATGCATTAGTTGAATGAAACTAGGATTTAATTTTATTATGAATTTTTTCAAAACCAAGAAATCTTCTTTGACTTAAACAGAAAGACTTAATGGCTGAGAAACTATTATTAATATCCACAAATCATTAATTAGCTATTAGCAAACTATTAATATAATTCAGACAAATAATAAACATTACTTGTTTATAAGTAGCAGTACAATGGCTAATTAATTGGAAGAATATAGCAAGTATTAACACACTAAAAATAGAGTAGTAATTTTTTTGGTTTAAAAATACTAAAGGGTAAAAAAAAAGTAATTATCTTGTAAATTTCAGTATTTAGAAGCTTTAACAACATTTAACAGTTGAATTTATTTATGGTTGAAAAAATTCATTCATAAAAAAGCGAATAAACATATTGTGTGTAACTATAGAACAGGGGTGGCCAACCTGTGGCTCGCGAGCCACACGCAGCTCTTTGAAGGAAGGATTATTTGTGGCTCTCGTTAAATGTACCTGAGTTCCCTTTTCATTTTTTTGCTATTCTATTTTAATATTTTTCTGAACCCATTTGAAATTACCATAATTCCTTATTAGAATTAGAACTAATAGAGATGCAAGACGATCAAGCTCTACAATTAAAATGTAAGTCGAGGTTGATTACTGAATTTTGGAAATTTCTACCAGAATCGAAGTATCCTGAATTAAAAAAGGCTGCTTGTCTAATTATTTCAATATTCCGAACAACTTACTTATGTAATTCATTTTATTCCACTTTAGAATTCGTGAAATCCAGACACCAATCAGTATTAACTAACCAGCATCTCAAAGAATTCCTGAGAAGTGCTGTTACCAGTTATTCACCAAATTTTAAAGAATTGTCAAGAGAAGTAAAATAAATGTGTTTAATTTTTAATATTTAAATTCAATACACATATTTTGTACTTTTATTTATATGTTTTCAATAAATATAATTTCTGTTAAAAAAAATCAATACTTTTTTTGCATACCCTTTAAATACGTATTTAATTGCGGCTCGCGAAAAATTTCAAATGTTGAAAAATGGCTTGACTATTAAAGAGCTTGGCCACTCCTGCTATAGAACATACTAATATCATGTTAAAAATCATTAGCATTAGAAAGGCAGAATTTGAATAGTATGATCAACAAAAAACTTATAAATATAAATGAAGGAATAATAAATTAGAATGTTTCAGAGGAATGTTACAAACACATCATATATTTTTATATAATTTTCACAAATCAAAATAAGCAAGGTAGCTTAATAGAAGTACAAATAAAACGGAAACAGATTTTTTAATATACTAAATGAAATAAGTTAACCAATTATAATTTAATTTTAAAGAATAACACATTAAAATGTGTTACATAATTTACTTCAAAACATATATGCAAGGAAAAAAAAAAAATGTCATCAGAGCTTAGAACACTATTAAGATTTAAAATATATAGTATGCATTAAAATAAATTTCAGACACAGATTCTCATTTAGTATAAAAAATAGCAAACTATAGGTAGTTAAAAAAAATTGTTGAAATTGAAACTGGTAAATACATATTGAATTAGATGCCTCAAGTATACAACATAAATTAGAGTTTAACAAAAATTAGAAAAACAACATGACAGTTTGGTCAAAATAGTCAATAAAGTATATTAAAAAAAAAGAAATACTGAAGAACAGTAAGTTGAATAACAATTAAGACCATTAACCACATGTATTATAGTCCTATGTAGTTTCAAGTTCATTCTGTGATTAAAATGTTTTTTTTTTCTTCCGAAAGACAAATTTAAAATGCTTTTGTTAGTGTAAGCAATAGTTATATTTCCATTCAAAACATTAAAACAATACCAGAGAAGAAGAGGTCTCTTCAATTTTTTGAGATGCACTGAAAAATTAAGTTAAAGTTGTATTACTTATCTGATGTTTAAACAAAGGCATGAAATATTTATCAAAAATAAATAAAAGTAAAGTTAAAATTTTAAAGTATTCAAAGAAGAGCATTAATGTTTTCTTAACTGTTTAGCTGAAAAACTAGTTTGCCTCCTACGTTAACCAATAAGAAAGTTGAATAATGAGGAGAAATTTCCATATAACTTGACCAATTGGGTAACACTTGGCCAGAGGAGGGTATAACTCAATAATTTCAATTAAAAAAATCTTATTGAATTAAAAGGAAGAAAAAAAAAGATTGGAATGACATACATTCATGAATTTTTAAAATCCATATTTTAAATTCATTTTTCTATGTAAAAGTATGTATTATTTCCAAAAATATTTTAAATCTTTTAAATGAGAAAAAAAAAGATAAATAAAAATTTAATGAACAAAATTTCATAATTAAATTTATTTGAAAATCATATTTTACTTTTCGAAAAATATTTTTTTAAGCCAGGAAGTTAATATTTTAGAATTTTTTTTAAAAGCCAATTGAAACTGCAAGCCGCTGAATGAAACAAAGGGAGTCATAAAGTGTCCATGACTTAAAATCTAATATAAAACCTATAATAGTGATTTCTAACTATTGGAAAAAAATTAAAAGTAAAGTTACATGATCTGTTTTTATTGAAAAAGCTACAAGGATTCTAATTCTCTCTGGTATTTCATACTTGCACAAAGCTACTTTTTTTAAAAAACATTTACTGTTTAAAAGATTAAATAATGCTCAATATTAATTATCGAAAAAAATGTAAAGTTATCTATTTCAAGTTTTTTTTTTTTGGGGGGGGGGGAGGGGTGTCCAGAGTTCAATATCAGAAGCCAACAAAACAAGTGTTGTGTATACGCAGCAAGATTAAATCTGCTCAAACTGGAAGTCTTCTCATAAGTTGTGATAAAATTTGCTCATGAAAAAAAAATCATGCATGCAATAAGGTAATAAAAATTAATGAATAGTTTTAAAATTTTTCGAAACTTTTTTAAAAAACATAATTCAAAAATTTTAAACAAATACAAAAATAAAAATTTTACAACTAAAGATAAGAAATCCTTTATTATAACTACTATTACTATCCTTTATTAACTTTTTTACTGTATTAAATTTTTTTATTCAAATTTCTTTTAACACAGCTACTATTCAAAAAAGTACTAATTAGGTAAGAAAAATATTTGTATTAAAAAAAATCATACACATAATAAGGGAATAAAATTATTAATGAATAGTTTTATAACTTTTCAAACCTTTCTTTTCTTGAAACAGGATGTCCTATTCCTATGTCTCGTCCAAGCAGATTTCAAGGAGAAACGCATACCACAGGTCACACAAAGAAAAGGTTTTTCACCAGTGTGAGTTCTAAAATGCCTGATTAAATCTGTTACATAAGTGGTTGAGTAACTGCATACGGAACACTGATGTCTTTTCCTAGTACCTTTCTTTGAACGGGCTAAAAATGCAACAAAATCGTAAACTTCACTGTTTTAATTTTGACAACACTGATGATTTTAGCCTTTTGACTGTGTAGCTCGTCAAGTACTGTACTTTGCTCTGCATGTTATCTTACCAAGCCAAACTAGTTATTTATATTATATTATAATTTATATTACATTAATTATTTATATTATATTAGTTATTTATATTATATTAATTAAGTTATTATATAGGTTATCTGTGTATAAAAGAGAATTATTTTCCAAATTTACTCGGCTGAGAAAGCAACACATGAATTGTAAAGTACTGTCCATATAAAAAGTGTTTTTTGATAGAAATTAAGAGGTAATAAAAATGTTTTACAGAACATTTTGATAGACAAAGAAACCCTATGTTATTTAAAAAAAAATTACATTTTAAAACTAATATGCAATTTTTCCTTTATATTAATTGAAAATATCCTACAAAATCTAATAATGTGTGACCTGAAAGCAGGACAAAATAACCATAACTTCAAATTTTTTTATCATTCTCTTTTAATTGTAGAATTTACAGTTCCTCCCTTCAAACAATTAGACATTATTAAAGAATAAAAAAATATGCATTTATTTATTTTTTAAATTATCTTTTTTTAAAATAAAAAGTAAGTTTTTTTAAAAATAATATTTTTCTAAAACTCTTATTAAAGTTTTCTTATAGCTCTAAAATTTTGTTAGAAAAATGTAACTGAAAAACTTTTAAGTACACAGAGAATTAACATGATTTGGATTCAAATAATTAAAATTATACAAGTTCAGTTTGGCTTTATTATTTGGTGAATAAAAGTAAATTAAACATTATTAAAATTAAAAGTTAATTTAATATTATTTAGTGAATTTAATATTATTTAGTAATTAACACATCCAAAAATGATTTTAAAAATGATTGAATGTCTTTTCTATTGTTGGAAAAAGCATGTTTTGGTATACATTTTTCCTTTAAAGAATATTTATATTTATACTTATTACATATATTATAAAAATGTTTTTTAGGAAACAATTTTTCCTACAAGAAAAATTTTTTAAACTTCATAAATGATTAATTTTAGCTAAAAGGAAGAGTTGGTTCCCAAACTAAAATAATAATAATAATAAAATTAATAAAATATTTTTTAAATTTAGAATTTTAAGATTAATTTAAAATACAAATTTAAATACAGCATATGTATTAATAAAATATAATTTTAGCTGTACAATTGATATATTTTAGACAAAAATATAAAAAATTTTGGGTTAACTGCCATTCATAGTAACACTTTTATTAATTTTTTTTTTCAGGAGTAAACAAATCTATGCCTAATTCCTGGTTATTTTTATAATAAATCAATTTAAAGTGATTTTGATAATATAAATAACTCAAACATTTACACAATAGACTTGATACATTGTATAAATGTTTGAATTATTTATATTACATAGTGGTTTGCATTAATTATGCTATATTGCACAATTCAAACATTTATACAATGGACTTACTGTCGTAGGTTTAGACTGGAAATATTTTGCAATAATTTTGTTTACCTTCTAAACTTTTTTTTATAAATTTTACTACTTAAAAAATTCTTCTGCAAAAAGTGTTAGAGTTGGCAGCTTAGAAAATCTGATATGAATTACAGAGAATGAGGCATTGTCTTTTACATTATGAAAGAAATTTTATATTTAACATGATTCACATGTTCTGGTGCATTCCTTTTGATAAATAGAAATAAATGGATCGTTCAAAATAAAATAAACAACAGATTTTAACTAAACCTTGAGTGTTGAGATACGACAAAAGACTCGGATGAATTCGTTTTCACTTCAGACAAATTTTGAAAGTAGATTATGTAATATTTGGCAGTCCTAGATTCATTTGATGCTTCAGCATGTGAAATATAGACCCGGTACTTATTATTTTAAAATTTGAGGTTGGTTCAAATCTGCTCTTTTTAGTCTGAGAGCCTCAAATAAATTAGTACTTATAACATATACATTATTTATAAGTTGAATTATTATAAAAATATTAATTATAACATAAAATAAGGATAGCTAAATCAAGTATTATACATTAAAATAATTATAATATAAATATAGGTTTAAATTTAATTAACCAATAATTTTATAATATATAAGTCTAAAATTTTAAAAAATAAAACTAAAGATCTTAAAATATTTTAACAACACATGAAACTACTTAGTTATAAAAAGTTTATTAACTTTGATTTGTTTTTCACCATTGCCAAGCAAAATATTTTTGCTTAAAATAAATGATACATTTAAAAACATAGATTTATAAAATAATACATAATCCTTTTCAAACTAACTTTTATCTCCCAAATGAATCAACTCCTTTTCCCTGATTAAACAAATTGAGTGAAAGACAAAAACTTTATGAAATAATATAGAAATCTATAGTTAAAGACAGTTTATACACAGCATAATTTTACAACAAATGATAGCCGACTAACTTAAAAGGCTAAATTTAAATTACACCAGGAACAATTGGAATAAAACTATTGGCTTTGAAACATGGAATACTAATTTGAGTATTTTTTAAAATTGTAAATCAAATACAGATCCAAAGCAGTGTAACATATTACTTGAGAAAGAGAATTCTATAGTGTTCTTCTCCAAAACATTATTTAGACACAATGAAATGTTATCGCTCAAACATTTTAAAAATAAAAAAACAAATTGCTTTCACAAAAATTCAGCTCTTAATTGTCGAACAATTCATAAGATTATTTATATTAATGTTAGGTGAAGAAAACAAGCTTAAATTGACATTTTTTGTGACATAAAACAACACATAGACTCATAAAACAGTCACTAATATTTATTAAAATAACATGGTTATTTTTGCTGCCTAAAAACTATACATTTACAATATTTATTGCATAAAATTGCGTTTCATAGTTCATCAAATCAAGCATAAATAATTTTTAAATTGATTAAAAAATAAAATAAATAAGTTTATTTACATGCGATTTAAACATTTCAAATATTTGAATTTACCATGATGTGATTTCAGAAAGTAATTCCTTAACATTAAAATTAAACAATATTTTAATAAATACAATCATTTATCAAATACAATGTTGTAAAATAAAAAAATAAATGCAATCAGAATAAAATCAAAGTTTTAACTTTATAAAAGAGAGTTAAAAAAAAAAACTTTCTATTTAATTTATGACAGTTGGAAATACAATTACAAACATGGTACTAAGTATGTATAAAATGTGCAGCATAGTATCACAAAGGGCATAATGATTGACATTTAACCCTTTTAATACAAAAGAGACTTAACTATTTCACAAACATTTAATATCTGCCAAAGAAAAAAATAGTTAAAGATATTCTATTAAGGAACTTATAACTACAAACATTTTGTTTGAAAGGCATATTATTTATTATTGTGACCAATTAATTAATCAGCAAGTTTAATTTAAATAGTCCTCTTCAAAGCTCAGTAGAAGCAGCATGCACTTTAAAATGCTTGAATACCACTAAAATAAAAATTAAAACTAGATCAAAATAGTACCCTAATATATTTTTATGGTTAAAGTAAATATTTATAAAAAATATTTAATTACTATTTGATACTCACTCTAAATTTTTTCATTAAATGGTATTCTATGTGTTTTCAACTAGGTGTATCTTGCATCTTATTAATAAAAGTTACTCCCTCTTTGTCTGTCATGGTGTCAATATTAAAAAATCAACTAAAAAATAAATTCAAAAACTGAATTTGAGAGCTTATTTGATTAGAATTTGTGTTAATGGAATTTTTTTTTATTAATACAGTGTTACGTCAAAATTAAGGTTGAATAATTTGTAAGTGGCGGAGCAATAGTGAAAATTTCTGTTTTTTACCTAACTAAATTTGCATTTGACTAATGGAATCGAATGAAGTTTTCGTTTTAAAGGGAAGCAACAACCAAATGTTTTTAAAAATAGAAGTCAGCTTAATAATTCAACATTATTTACACATTCTGATGCATTTTTTAAAAATATTTTTCCTTCAGAGGGAAAATTCTTAATTGATAAATTCCTTAATTCTTAATTGACTAATTCCAAGTTAAAGTTAAGTCTTTTTATAATGTTTAATTTGAAAACAGTGATCGAAAGCGAAATGCATCAGAAGCTGTTCTCACAAACATTCGTCCAATTATGCAACAAAAAGACAGTCAAGAGTAAAAGTTGTTTAATATAGGAACTAAACTGTTGCACTTTATACTTTTATGATAGTAATTACAACATGAGAAATACACCTGTAGCTAAATGTAGAATTTATTAGGTCAAAATATTGTTTTTTCCCCCCAATGCCCACCTGGGTTAACATTTATCAATTCAGGCGTATTAGAGCCGATTTGTTGGCCACTCTTTCAGGATACCGTATTAGATACGCCAACGTTGCTTCTACAGTAAGGACAGACAGTACAGGGAATGAAAGAACACCTATGCCTTGTTCGGGATTCGAACCCAGAACCTTTCTGATGTAAGACTCAAAATATTGTATAATGCCCCATTTAGTTTTGTACCCATTTGTAAGAACAAATGGGGCCTTATACAAGGGCCAGAATATTGTAAAGTGCCCCATTTGTTCTGTTATCAACATGAATTAAAAAAAAATTTTGAATAATAAAAATAACACATTGAAATTGTTGTCTATTTAAATATACAAAAGTTTAGTTATTAATTTTCTACGTAAAATTGCTAAAGTAGCTAATTTAAAAAAAATCATGCTAGCATTACTGTTTGAACCTTTTTAGAGATTGATTAAGAATTATTAAATTTAGAAGGTTATTGATATAGCATTAAAAAATTCTAATAATTTTGTCAAGGTAAACTAGGTTCATAGATACAGTTTTTGAAATTACAAATGTGAGGCTTTGTAAAGTTATTTTTTAAAAATACATGTAACTATAGTACACCCCCCCCCCTAATGGTTTAATGGAATGCATTTGGAAAATTTTGTGTTAAATAAGTCTTGACCTTAAAAAAAAAAAAAAAAAAAACGCTGACAGCTTATTTAAGATATTTTTTAAGAAAGGTAAAATTTATTTTCTAATTTATACTTACTATTTACACACTTCCCTGCATTTGCTCCCTGTAATGAATAATCATATGACCTTTCAAATTAGATTTTTGTGAAAAGCGTTTTTTACAATAGGTACATTGGAAGGGTTTTTCCCCAGTGTGAACTCTGATGTGCATTTTCAACTTTGCTTTATCAATATTGGAATACTGACAAAAAGTACATTGGTATATTCCACTTTTCTTGTAAAATACTGAAAAATAAAAGCATAAAATCAAAATCAGTATTTACACAACTTTAAAATTAAACATCGAGATTTGTATTTACGTTATTTTAAAATCAAACATAGAGATTCATATTTAGGCGATTTTAAAATTAAATATCGAGATTCGTATTTGCGTGGTTTAAAAACCATGCAAATATTCTCATTATTTAAATAAAAAAATATACATATTCCCACAATTTGAGTAAATAAAATCACACATTGTAAAAAAGTTGATAACATTCTGTGGGCAAATGCTTTATTATAGAGACTTACCCCCCCCTCAATTCAGGTATTTCCCCCCAATTATTTAAAAAATACTTCTGCACATAACAGTTTTGGATTTCTGTTTTCAGTTTTCTTGCTGTTTTTTATCAAACTCATTCCTGTGGTATGAATCAATATAGAGTTCCGTAAAAATAAAATTTTTTTTATAAAAATCTGTGAATTTCAAACGAATTTTGCTTAAATGAGGTGTCAATGAAATGGTTGAAACTAGTTACAATACATAGTTAATGTGTACAAAAAGATTTTAAATTATGATTATGTGTTTTCAGAAAGCTTTTCATTTTATTTAAGTCTGATAGACAACAGAATTTTTGTCACACACCAAGTCTCTTCATTCATGTGAAAATACAAAATTGTATTTTTATTTATTTATTCATTTTTTCCCTTTGGTATTTTTGTCTTAAGGTTTTTCCTTTTGGTTCTTTAATATTAAACATATATTGTATGAAACAAGTATTGTATGTAGATTTACAGTATTTGAAAGTTCATATAATGAGAAAATTTTTTACAAATATAAAAACTACAAATAATTTTTCTAACAAGAAATTTTGTAATTTTTCTTCATTTTGTCATCCTACTACGAAACATAAATACTAAGCCTAACATTCATTTAAATTTAAAATGAATGTTATAAGAAATACACTCAAATATGGATAAAATTTTTTAATTTTTAGTAAAATATTTTATAAAAGACAAAAAGTAAACAACAATAAATGCTGAATATGTACATTACATTAAGTATAAAAAATAAGTTTTTACTTTCAGAAAATGGTTTTATTTTAAATTATTTTAATAATTAATGTGACTGACAAATTATGGCACTAACTTATATAGCAGACAAATTTACTATAACATTCACATTACAAATAAAATATTTTTGTAAATTTTTTTAAAGCATTTATTAATGGTTATTGAAAACTAAGGACGAAATATTGTATTTCCCGATTCTTTTAGCAACAATCTAAAACTGAAAACATTTGATACACAACTATTATTAGTAATTTTATGAAGAAATTGAATATTTAAAAGATAAATATTTGAATCAAGCAAATTATATTGATGTTTCATACAAATTTAATAAAGTTCCTGCTTAATAAAACTTAAATTTTCTTTACTGTTAAGGTGTAGCATTGGGGTCCCTTGGTTTTGGTTTGGCAATAATTTTCATTCAGTGCTGCTGAAACCCTGTTTCTAGTAACCTTGTTACTATTTGCTCCCAATATCTTCAGGTTATTGCAACTTTTGTTTGTCATTGTGATTTGGTTTTGGGTTATTTTCAATTAGAATTGATACTATTAAAGTAATAAATCCGGACATTATTAATAATAACTGCTTCTTTCAGTCAAAGTGAGAAATAAAAAGGGTAGATGTCAGTATTATGATCTGTGGCAGAGTCTGCCTGTCTAATCGCCAAGTCTGGGCAACTTCCGCACAGCAGTTCACGAGAAACTAAAAAAAACAACAAAAAAAACAACACAGACGGGGACTAATTCGTAGCCACCTTCGGGCAAACTTCTACATGTTTCGTTTATTTTTAAAAAATTTTCCAGTTTAAAATCAATTTGGCACCTTGCCAATTATAGTTGGTGTTGGCAGATCACATTACAGAAAAATTTTCCAACAAAAACGTAAAATAAATAACATTGACTAAACTTCATCGGTTATTAATATTAATAGGTTAGTATTAATAACAACCGACTATTCACATTGACCCTAACATATATTGGTTTATTTTCACCTCACCAAACATGAGAAGGGCACCCGATTGTAAACTAATCTCTTCGTTTCTTTTAAGTGAAAAAAAATCTCTAGATTTTGTTGGGAATAATATTTCCCCATAGAGTAATTTGTGTTTATGTTTACATAAAAATGGATTTATATATTTTTCCATTGTTTTGTTTAAAATTAAACTGATTTTTTCCCTCTCAAAAATTACATTTCTCTTTCAGTGCTATGTAATCACACTTCTGCATTTCTCAGGTCGATAGTTTAAAAACATTATACTTAGTACTTTAGTTTAATATCTGAATATAACCTAAATTTCAGGTAATAAACTAGAGTTAATAAACCTAATTAATAAACTTTTCTTAATTAATCATTTTTAGCAATGTCTACCAACATATTTAAGTATATTATTTAAATAATAATTAAGTTGAAAAAAATAATTTTAATTTGTGCAATATTTATATACTACTTATTTTTAAAACATGACATATTGATTAATAAAACTTACTTTTTTTAAACTTTTTAAAGTTACTGAAAGAAAAAACTTTTTCTTTGTTGCAAAATTGGAAGAAAAAAAGTATGGCTATAAAATTATTTTTATCATTTGATGTAATCTTTACTTATTTTTTGGTCGCAAAGTTTGTTTTTTAGAAAACGTAACAGAGCAAAACTTTTTATTTTCATTGGGCTGATTAATTTCCCGACTATATTTAGTTTGATATTAAATTATATCATAAATTTAGCTGAAGATATTGAGGATTTTTTCAGTAGCTTGTAAAATAAAATGAGATAGATAATATAATCTAATAAACACTTTTTGCAAATAAATCAGATTTTATAAAAATATTTTTTTTAAATCAAAAATAAGCTTCAATCAACCCAGTAAACTAACAACTGGACATTTGTGACTCCAAAAGAATGCAGCCATCTGTTGTTTTTTCACTAAAAACCAGTTTTCCATGTGCTGTTCAGTTAGAAAATTGTGAGTAAGGAAAGGAATTTCCATCTAGCTTCTTCAAACATGGAAACTCCCAATCTGCTTATAAACAACTAAAGAGAAGTAATAGTTTCAATACACAATAACTACTAAGCAAGTATTGTACTATAATTATAATTTCATAATTAATTAATACAAATCACAAGAAATTGTCCTTGAAATGAGTATTCATATGACGAATTAAAGTACTCTTCCGATTAAAACATTTTTTACATGTGTCACACTGGTAAGGTCTTTCTCCAGTATGTGTTCTGAGGTGCCTCGTTAAATCTCCCTTCAACATTGTAGAATAAGTGCAATATGCACAATGGTGAACAGTTCCAAATTGTTTGGTGAAACAGTCTGAAATATTAAAAAGAAATTTTTTAATACAGTTTTTTTTTAAAACTAGTTTACATACGAAGAATTGTTAGCAAAATTTGCATTGAAGCATAATTCTACAAGTAATTTTATTTTATTTTAAAACTGGCGATCAACAGCCAACTTATTTTTGAGATCACAACCATCAATGTTCAACTCCTTGTAATTTTGAACGTAGCCCAGAAGACAAGAGAATTCCGTTATCAGACAGTGGGACAAACTAGCCTTCACGGAAGAATTTCTTATGGAACTAACACACATTTATGTTCCCGGGAAAGGAAAACCATAAAAACCTCTCACGGGCAGTCTGACAGCAAAAGGATTTTAACCCATGATTCACATGTAATTAGCAAAAAAACAACAACAAAAAAACAAATAGTAAATTGCCTACAATAAAATGAATTAAATATAATGTCTGTTTATGAAAAGAACTTCCCTAGTCATTTGTCTGGTACAGTGGTGGTGACTATGGTTACGAGGCTTAACTATTTCAAGTCTTGGATTTGGGTCAATATTTAAGACAGGTTTTGGCTCGAGTCAGAGGGAGAAAGGGAATCAGAGGAAAGATAATCTCCCTTCTTCGAAATATGCTGTTTCTTGTTTCCATAGCAGCAGACAATTTCAGACTTTCTGGCAAGGGGAGTTCTTTTGTAGACAAACTATAGGCACTTTTTAAGTTATTAAATGTTAACAACTGAAAATTTTTGTTACTTAGGAACATTTGCAATAAATAAGAAAAAAAATTGAAACTGATAAAGTACAAAAACATACAATTAACACCACTGTTAAGGCTTTTCCCTATAATAATATTAAAATGAAAAATTGAATTGAATTATTTTTAACAAATACAGAACATAAATATACATTAAAAATGATAATTGATTTATATAATATGCAATTACAACAGTACTTGAAATATTCAGATGATAACCATGACAAAAAAAAAACTCACTCATTTATTTTCTTAAGCAAAATAAGTATAACTCGTATTTTTAATTGAAAAAATATTTTTAATTAAATAAAAGAACAAATCACTGAAAATTAAAATTCATATTTTTGAATGATGTTTTAAACAATATAAAAAAAATTTTTGAAATAGATCTTTTAGAACATTTATTTCTATATCTTAATCTAGTATGTGAATAAAAAATTTCACTGTCTTAGAACACATTTTGATGCCCAGCGGCTGAGGGGTAGTGCTTCGCACTCTCGTCCCTCAGGCCCTAGGATTGATCCTTGGGCCGAATGAGGTTGACCCAGCCTCTCATCCCCTCAAGGGGTCTATAAAATGAGCACCAAGCAATAAACACTAGCGGTTCCACGTTTGGCTGACCACTAAACCATTACATCTCCTTCACCCCAGAGCAGAAGGTCAAGAAAACAGAAATGGGCCAACATTCACTTTGCTTCAATATTATTCTAACAATAACTTAAAACAATTATTAAATATTTCCATTAAATTGTTTATTGGCCAGCAAATTTTATTATTTTTTTAAAAAAAAGACAAATGCAACGACAAAAATTTTTGCAATTTGTAAATTTAACTTTTTATCAGAAATACATTAATAAAACAAATTAATGTTGTCGTCCATTTTATTCAGGAACTTAGAATAAACATATTCATAATTTTTAGGTATTTTTTCAGAACATGAATAAAAATACATTTCATAGTGTCCTAAATTAATGGTCAGCTTTTAAAAATTTATAACAAGAGAAATACAGTCAAGGACAAAAAAAAAAAAAAAAAAAATTACACACATAATGCTAGCAGAAAACTCATGTGACAGTTCCTGACAAAAAAAATTTTTTAAGTTTAAAATTTTCTAAACAGATGGCTCTGCAGGCTAAATGAAAATAACTGAAAATCATAAATTTTTTTAAAGCCTTTTAATAAATGAAAGTAAAATTACAAACTCAAATGTCCATTATCAGCTGCAATCACCTGTAATAATCCAAAGTTATCCTACAAAATGAAAAAAACATGAGTGCAATCTTTCTAAAACTTCTTGAACTAAAACAATGAAAAATTTATGCCTTATCACATGAAATTTCTGTAAGAATTGTATATTTTTTCCTGTTATAAATTTTCCATAATAGTCAATCTAATTTAGTATACAACCCGCTTATAAATACTATATTTTTTTAAAGATAAGTAATCATTAAAAAAGTTATCAGATATAAAAAACACTATTTATTACAGGTAAAAATTTTTAACAATGGACAAATAAACAAATTTTACAAAATATATTTACAGCAAAAACATAACTGAATGACATTTTCATAATTAATATAGGTTATAAGAAATATTTCGGTAAATGAATTAACTTATGACGTTCTAAATTAAACTTAAGAGTAAAAGATTTTTCACAAATGTCACATTTAAACGGTTTTTCACCAGTGTGAATCCTGATGTGCCTGGTTAAATGTGCCTTCAACATTGTAGAGTAGTTACAAAAAGTGCATTTATATTTTCCAACATTTTCACGCCAGCCTGAAATATAAAATAAGTTTATAACACTTGCGACAGAATATAGTAAACATTCACATTACATACTTCTTTAATCGGTTCAATATTTCACCTGCTACACTTATGGTCAAAATTAAGATCATAGAAATAACCAGTCGTTGTGTCTCTGCACTAATTTATTTTACCATTCATTACGCTTCATTTATAAACAACCAAGAGAAATATAATATATTTAATCAAGTAGAAGAAGTGAAACATGCTTTTATTTATTTTAGAAAACTATGCTACAACAAATAAAAGGTACAACAAGAATATGAAAAGAAAATATGACAAAAATAAATAAAGCTCTAACTCAGTGCTTTATTTAGGTCAACGAATGATCAGATCATCTCATGTAAAACCAGTGTAAAGCCGATTAAATTCTTTAATTGTAAAATTTTAGAGAATCAGGAACAATTTTTTTAAAATTTGAAAAACTGGAAGAGTTATATAAAGTTAAAAAAAAAATAATTCTTAGCACAAAGCTTACCTTGATTTAACAATAAAATATGGCAATAGTTATATGGTTATATATAAAATATGGTTATTAATAAAAAAACTGGAAACAATCCAGAAGAATCATAGTTAGGTTCATAAAAATGATGCAATGAAATGTTGTAATTCAGTATACGGACTGGAAATCAGTCAGTGCCTACACTTCTCTTGGAGACCACCTGATAAATATGCTATTTTAAAACAAATTTTGTGGCACATTTAAATTTATTGCTCATTCAATCAGGGCCGTCTTAATAGCACACAGACCCTCCCTCCCAGGCACAAAAATATTTTAGTCCCCTATAACATGCCATAATGTTTATAAACAAACTAAAAAACTTCACATACATAAAATAAATCATTTTTAAGATATACAATAATTTTGATTACTCCAAAAACTAAAATAAAGCATTTTTAAACTATGCATAGTTTTTTTAAAAAAAAAATTGAGATGCTAACCACTTGTAATCCTCAAATAATAAAGTAGTTTTCAAAACCATGGAAGTTAACTAAAATGATTAAATTTAATAAACATAAAGGTATAACAAATAAAAAAATCAAAATGTGTGAAATATTTTGTCAAACTTAGAAGTTATTAAAACATCTTTCAACGCAAAAGTATCTAAAATTTTTCGAGTACCTACAATTTTCATTGGAATGTAGAAAAATAGATTTCGGTTGCCTTTTTAAGTTTTCTTGGCGATAAACTATTCAAATTATTGGTGTTTGCATGATAATCAATCACTATTTGTATAAAAAAGTACTCACCTTATACAATCGAATAAATTTATTTTAAGAAGTATATATGACATTATTTATTCTTAGTTTTTTAAAAATACAATTTACAAAAAGTAAGATTCTGAAGGGTCCCCTGAGTGCCTGGGGACCTCAGGCACTGCCCGGGTGTGCCCATACGTGAAGATAGTGCAGCATTCAATATTGGTGATCAGAATGGGCTATAGGTGATGAGCAGCAGAACTCTTTACATATACAGGGTGCGTAGTCAAATTTTTCAACTAAAAATAAGCACTTTTCAAGCACTCAAAAAATATTTGTAAGCACTTTGAAAAATATCATAACTAGATAGGGTTGGCCAGTTTTTGACAATTCATGGTTTTATTTATAGTGATGAAGATAATGGCACATCACAAACGATGAAATTAACAAGAGAAATGAAATTTTCTATCGCTAGTAAAGAAAAAAAATTGACAATGCTTAGTTGGTCCCCGTAATCAGCAAACATTCGAGAGATTTTTCGATTCTATTACAGAGTGCGGAAAATGAAGTCTGAAATTGAGAATCTCTTGCAAAATGCAACAGGGTTGCACATGAGAGGCAAAAATCCTTACCACTGAATCTAGCTCAGTATACGCAACTGCGGACCCGCAACTATTTCATCAAACATGTAAAACAAATAGCGTTTTCATACACTACAGACAGACGGTACGCCAAAATAGATTGGGGTTCAATTAATTGTGAAAACGTTGAATAGGACAATGTCTTTTTCAATGATGGGTGGCAAAAATCAACATGGTAAAGAAAAATATCACATTTCGGAAAAGGGAAAATTAAGCACTTTTTAAAAACACCCATGGAAAAAAGCACCTTTAAGGGCTTTTAAAAAACGAAAATCAAAAATAAGCACCTTTAAGCACTTTTTAAAAACGCTACGCACCCTGTTATAGCAACACATTGTCGTGTCGATAGTCATAAGAAAGAAGTTTCTTGCTGGATTTTCAAACCTATTATACTTTTTTAAGCATAAAAACTAAATGGAACTAAAAACTTTAATAAACATAGTACTTAAAGTAAAATATAAAATTATAATTTTTACAATCCCAATATGAAAAGCTTTATGGAAGAGAAAAATAATAGACATTCCCATTCATTTGAGAAGAGGGAAGATTCTAGACATCCAACCTTTCGTTTTTCAGACAGCGTAATGTTGAGATCGTAAATACGTTTTACAACACATAAAAATGATTATATTTGTATCATAAAATATTTAACTTTAATACACTAGAAGAAAAAGAAAATTTTCGTGACATTAAAATACAAAAAACTAATGTTAGAAACATGTATGTATTCTAGACTATATTTTAACATTACTGTATCTGAGATTTTTACATATTTAATTATTGTCTTTTAATCTGATTTACCAGCAAATGTAATAGTAATTATAGATCGTATTTAATATGCATTTTTATTTATTAAAAATTTCAAAATATTTAAAGCATAAATTTATTTTTATCTTTGAAATATTAATGTGCTTTAACTAAAACATTAGAAACAAATATATTTCTGCAAAAATCAAAGCAAATAGAAAGTATATGCATTTCAAAGTGAATATTCTCAATATTCAAATTAAATCAAAAAGAGACCGCACAAGTTTTAATTAAAAACATTTTACAAAGATCAAATCGATTGCATGCTTTAACAAAAGACATCTAATGTAAACACATAATATGTAATGTAACATAGTATGTAATATGTAAGTTTACAATGAGGTTTTGGGAAAAAAAATTATTTCAATAATTTGATGAAAAGGTCATAACAGTTTGAGTTTGATTTGAAGGACGAAAAAGTCTTAAAAGAGGTTGAATACAAATTAAAAGTACAGCTACGTTCCTTACCGTCACTTGCTGAAAAATGAAAAAGAAAAGTTATTAATTTATGTCTTTCATTCTAGATTAGAACTAATATATTATACTGATTGTCACCTCTTCAACACTAAAATAATATTTTATTAAATCTTTAAATTTATTCCCCTTTTTAGATTCAATGCAATATTTTTTTATTACCTAGTTATTTTTTGGTTTAAAAATTTTAATATTTTTTAAAATGTTTTTAAAACAAAGGGACATTAAAGACCATCTATAATTGTTTTCTCATATCCTTGTGCATTGAATATGTATCTTAAGCAAATTTATTTAATTTTTTTACTTACATGGAATTGTGGGTAAGTGTTCCGCTCAATAAATAAAAATTTCAAATGGACCCCTCAAAATATTTCAGACTAATAAAAAATTATGAATTATCATTATATAAAATATTTAAAGTTAAGAGCGAGGCAAGAATTAAAAATAAACATTTTGAAGGTAAGAAACTATAAGACATTTCTTTTGCCTTTTTTTGTGACTATTGTAACTATACAGTTTAATCTCCCAAAAAAATGGAAGCCCGAAAACGGAACTGATTGGATTTTTGGAAAAATGCTACATTAACAATAGAAAAACGATACTTAATAAATAACAATAATAATTAAGCCAATTAATAAAAAAATTGTTTGTGCACAGATAAAAAATTTATTAAAGAGAGGTTAAATGGCTTTTTGTTTAATACTTACTACATTTATTACAGCACATGAGTCCTGTAATGCGTAAGCATATGATTTTTTAAACTACATTTATGTGAAAAGCGCTTGTCACAAATCGAACACTTAAAGGGTTTTTCACCAGTATGAACTCTGATGTGGGAGGTCAACTTTGCTCTATCCTTGTTTGAGTAGGGGCAAAAAGTGCACTGATAAAATCCATCCTTCTTTGAAAATGCTGCAATGTAAAATCACATCGAATTTATTCTTTTAGAAACAAAATTTAACTGACTGAGGATTATCTAGAAATTTTTCCTCAATACTCAACTTTCTAATTAAATACAAGAGGTTAATTTAATTTTTTAAGCTTCATAAAAGCCCAGTCAGTTAAAGAAAATATTTAATATGATGCACAGATATATAATGAATATACAACTGGTTTTTGTTTACATGCACAAGTTCTGTTGAAATGCACCAAGATTAAAAAAACAAACAAATAGTAATAGTATGCACTTAAGGTAATGAAAGTAAATAATGCCTTAAACTTTGCTTAACGCAAAAACAATAGGAGAAACAAAGGAAAATGTTACTTGGACACTTCAGGATTGCGAATAAATATTCCTGAAGAAGATAAGCTTCAGAAGATTAACAGATAACAAATTGAAAAAATATATATCAAAAAGATTTCTATAAATAATAATAATAAAATATAATTAAAAAATGTCTAAACCAGGGGTAATAGTAAGTTCAAGTAAAATTAAATCTACACACTCCCCTCCCCTTGGAAAACAATACTCTTATAATGAAAACAGGTAAATTTTAATTTTTTCAAATGATATTGTTCGAAAGTTTTCAATTAAGAAACACTGGTATAGAATAGAAATAAAAGTATACAAATCATTATAACAAGAGTATATGTACTTTGTTAGTCCTGATAGCTCAGGTAGAAACTTGTGTAATATCAACGCGAGATATGAAACAATTTATGGCAATTTTTTCAAACGAATGTTTCTTTTTTTAAATCTTTGAAATATGTTTTGTAAACAGAGGTTCAAAAATTTTAGAACTAAAAGCCCAAACTTATTGTGGCACAAAAATCCATGGTATGTATGTCTCTAGAGAAAATGAAAAGTTCCCGAATTGTACACAATCAACAATCTAATTAATTGGGAATTTTAATTTAAGTATATAAATTGCTTTTTTTTTTCCTTTGATAAACTTTTAAAAAAACATTTGATCTAATTATATTAATATTAGGGCTGACATTATATCTGAAAGAAACATATTGACATTGGAAGAGACTGGATGGAATGGAAGAAACTAATAAAAAACAATAGAATTGTTTAGCAATAAGCAGTATAAGAACAGCTGAAATTGATCAAAGCGAATTTAATATAGTATGCAAAAATTAAAGTTTTTCACATACTTTATTTTAAAATCATATTATTTTAATTTATAAGAAATTTTCTTATTCTAGTTTTAACTCGTATTTTAAAATGAATATATTAAAAAGCAAATATATTATTTAAACTAGACATTTCTTTTTGAAAAGTTTCTTTCATTTCTTCAACTTGAGTTGGAAGAAACCTATTTCTATTGGAATTATTTTTTGCTTCATGCGTTGCTTTAGAGGATCGCCAAATTTATGAAAGAATAATTAAAAAGGAATTGTAGAGTAAAATGCGATATCCTTTTAAATATCCTTAGTTTCATTTCTTAATTCAAGGTACCATTGGATATTATAGTTAGTTTTGCACATAGGATTTTTTTAAAGTTATTTTTTGAAAATTGATGAGATATTAAATGAAAAATGTCTTTAGCAAAAATATCTTTCAATCAAAAGCAATTAACAAAATAAAAAAACAACTAAGGGCAATGGAAGCTAGCTACGTCAGTAACATACGCAGTCAAATTTTAAACCAACTGGAAGGAAAATTTTTAAAGTTATCCAGGAGCATCGTCATAAAAATATTATGTAAAAATATTATTCAATGTAAAGTTTCAAGAAAAAAAAAAAAAAAAAGCCAAGTGCAGTGGATTTAAATTTTGACATTACCTAAAAAATAAAATAATCAAGAAAAGCCCCCTTTTGAATTCTACATAATATTGCAATGTGGTGTAAAAAATGAATTTATCCCCAGGCACTGTAAGCCCTAGCTAGGCCTCGGCCTCTGAAACAGTTTTATGTCATGCTTACTTATATGTTTAACGCTAAAAACATAGTAAAAAAAAAGAGATATTCATTAAATAATTTATAGCTAAAAAATAAGAAATCATAGAATACAGAGATTACAAATATAAAATCAAACATAAAAACTGATGCTTTCGGACTCCTTTAAGGAATAATATAGGAAACTATAACTATATGATAAAGCATTAAGGAATTGTTATATATAGTGAGTATACATGTGTAAGTTAGGTGGCACTTTCTGTGAAATGGGCATCTTTGGATATTGCAATTCGATTCAAGACTCTTTTTAGAGGTTGTCGTTTGTACCTTCAGCTATTATATTGGTGACAATAAATGCAATGCAAATATGCACATAATCTGAATCACTAAAAGGTTTAAACTCATGCCGAGTCATTGAGTTATAACTCAGTTTAATTTTATCAACAACAGAATTTGAGATTGGAAACTTGTAAACTGAGTGCAAACACTTGTTATAGCTTATTTAAGAGGCGTGACAGGTAGAAGCCAAAATATATAGTTGCACAATTGTTTACTAATAAAATTAAGCCATGAAAAAATCTATTCCAAATTTAAAAAGAACAAAAAGGTTTTATCTGAACACCAAAGAGGATGCCTGAAACTAAATACAGCTGTGTGCTATGTTAGACTGATTTAAGTGGACGCAATACTGCGAAAGGAACAAATTCTTTTTTACCTATATAATTCATTTAAAATTTAGGATAGATAAAGTGAATTCAGGTAAACCTAGAAGAAACCATAAAATTTCAAAAACTCAAAAAAATATTTCAAAATGCAAACAAAAAATGTAATTTGTTCGCATACATAAATAACAGGGATGTTAACTATCCCAGTTGTTTATGTATTTGCAACAGCGAAGAATTACGCAGTGGTGAAGTAATCTAGTATTAAATTGTTTGCATTTTGTTATTTTGAAAATCTTTTTTTAACATTTTGAAAATTCATGGTTTATTCTAGGGTTACTGAAATCAATTTTCTTTCTGAAGTTGAATTTTACAATGAAAGTGAAAGAAAATTTTTCGCAAAATTTTTCTCCCACAATACAGCGTTCTCTTAACAGCACAAAATATTTTTCTACAACTACTGACTTCACAGCACTATGCCACACTTTCTCATAATTCAATTAATAATTATTTTAGACATAAATACAGGGTTATGGTAACTAATAGAACTGCATTAAAATAAACGGATTATTTGTGTCTGAGTCATAAAGTTACCATCGAAATTATATAGGTCAGAAGATAGCCTTTTCAGACCATGAGAGCATCAGAAAACCACTGTATCCACTTTAATTTTAGCTAAGTCATCACTAGAATGGGTATCAAGTGTAAAAAAAGTATGAAAGTCCTTCAATCAATAAATTTTTTTATAGTTGAATAAACTTACAATACAATTAACTTTATCATACTACAACAAATTTTCAATTATGTAATTCACATTTTTTATCATTCAATAAATTCAGTATAAGGCAGATATTTGTTTTATATCAAAAACAAATAGCAAGTAAATGGTCCAGATATAACCATGAAAAGCTTTTATATTCAAATATCATCTAATGATGTATACAAATCAAAGAAAACATTTGTTAAAAAAAGTATGTATATAAAAAAAACATAGCTGCACAAAATAATACATATTATTTTATGCTACACCATGTTGAAAATTGTATTAGAATAATTTCTAAAATTGCATTATATTGTTGGATCATAGTATGATATTTTGAAATTTTTTGGGAGTTCAACTTTATCATCTAATGAGTAATCTGAATTGAGAAGGTCAACTGAATTCATTGAGGGGGTCATGAGAGAAAGGTTTAATCTCTTCTTTTAGTAAGGCTTAAACTATTAAAATTTTTAAATTTTTTTTACAAATTAAAAATTAATTAAAATTGTTTTATTCTGTTTGATATTAAAAAAATTTGTTAGATATAAAATAGTAAATAAAAGAAATTCATGAAATGAGAAATTCAACATTTTTATTAAAAACTATCCATCTTCATTCATCTGTAAAATTTACAAATCTTCATATGTTCTTTTTTTTTTACTTATAGTTAAAGATACATTTGTATACATCAGTAACTAAATTATAAAACATCACAGAATTCATTAAGAGCATATTTATGAAATTATTGATATTTGATAAGGATTTTAATAAAAAAAATCTAACAAAGAAAAAAAACTTTTTCAGTTGCAACATATGAATGTTTTAGTGTTTATTTACAATGTTTTAAAAAACCTTGAACTATTAATTTAATTCCTAATTAAAGTGAATGATAATCTCAGTTAACTAAACTAAAACTTATAAGAGTTATTTTTTGTGACAACAAAATATTAAAACTAGTAAATAAACTATTAATTTAGTTTTAAAGTCCAAAAAGCAACAGTTTAAATTGAGCTGTTCTTCTTGCAACCAAATAAAATTTAAGCCTGGTATAAAATAAAATAATGCATGCGTTTCTTTTAGACATTTTAAGATTGAACGAATTTATAATGATAGTTTTTCAGTAAATTAAGAAAAATATCGACTTATCTCAGAAAATTATAACAGACCCATTTGTTTATAAGTTTGAATTCTATGAAATACATACAACTGTCATGTGTGTTCTGGAGTATTTATAAAACAATAAATTTTATTTGTAATAATTATTATACACTTATTAAAAAAAATCCAAAATAGTGAAATAAAGATATTGTCAGAAATAAATAGATTTCCATTTCCCCCCAAAAATTAACAGCATAAGAAATTATATTCACACAAAAGTCTCACTTAAGTAGAATCATGATTACAAATCAAGAGGAATTGTTCTTAAAATGAGTATTCATATGACGATTCAAATGACTCTTTTGATTAAAACGTTTTTTACAAATGTCACACTGGTAGGGTCTTTCACCAGTGTGTATTCTGGCGTGCCTGGTTAAATCACCCTTCAACAATGTAGAGTATTTGCAAAAACTACATCGATGTACTGCATAATTTCCGAGCCATTCTGAAATAATAAGTAACATATTACATAAAAAAGATATCTCTTTAGCACGAGTTATTAATAATGATTAACTTGTTGGTTGGTGTCGTATCCGATGATTAACTTGTGTAAAATGCAAATAACAGGTAATAACACAAATAATTAATAGCAAACAAATTATAAAGTAATAACTAGAAAGAATTATGCTGTTTATTTACATGTATTTTTACCAAAAAAAAATTTTTTTTTACATGACATAAATTTTATGAACTATTTTACTACAAAGAATAATAAGATTCACCACTCCAGTCTACTAAACATACTGTGGTATAACAATAGATGCAGGGTTCACTTATTATGTTGGGATATTAGAATAAAAGATTTTCATAATATATTTCAAGTTGTACAAAACATTACAATGATTAACTAAATCGTAACATACAGATTAATTTTTCAACTAAACCCTATTTATTTATTATACGACATAATTTATTACAATAGATAAGTATATTGATTTAATCAAATGTAATATCAAATATAAAGTTACAAAAAGTCAAAATAGATAACTTCATTTTTTTATAAAAAGAATTAAATTACAGGTCAAATATTTAAAATGAACTAAAAGGTTTAACCATAATTTGTAAAATTTCTATTTTTTTTATATTTCAACATAGATCTTTGAACTCCTACTTAGAGTACGTGGAATACATTTAAAAAATCAGGATGTTTAAAAGATTGTCTTTTAGAGTGTTTACACTGATGATTATCCTTATTTAGAGCACTGAAACAGCTGTAATATTTTTATTCATGTTCATTACTTTATTATTAGAAAACAGAAGTGCAATTATTTTATAAGTTTACCTTAGAGGATTACATGGATTTTAAAAAATATATTTAAATATTTTATTCAATACTACACCATATCAAGAGTAATTTCGTAAAGTTTTAAGTCAATGAGTATATAACTGTTAGGGTCAAAGTATTAGAAACCCTTTTTTTGTGTTGGTCTGGCCCAGTGCTGGATTACCCATTATGCCATGGCCTGGGGCCCCCAATGATTAGGGGCCCTCTTAAAAGGGATTTTTTGAAAATAAATTTAAAAAAATTAAGAAAAAGAATGATTTAAAAAAAAAAAATCTATTTCAAATATAATTAATAAAATATGATAATTTTCTTAATGTTATGATTATTTTTTTAGCTCTAATTTAACAAAGTAAAGAAAATTTAATTTATTATTATTTATTTTAATTTTAAATATGTTTTCTTAAATGAAAAGATATATAACTACTTTTATATTTGAATAAATAAAAAATATGAGAAAAAAATTTAATTTAAGGGCCCGAAAAATTTGAATGGAATAAGGCCCTGCGTAGTTTAATCCTGTACTGGTCTGGCCAGAAACAAAAATAGAAAAAAAAGAGTTTTTTTTTTTTTTTTTTTTACAAAACTCTATTTCTGAAGTTGATAGATACAGTTTATAAAAAAAATTGCATTAATCATAACAAAAATTTGAAAACCTACTCTATATAGAACACACTATATATTTAATAAAGTGTTTTTTTTTGTGTGGAAAAACAAGGTTTGTATATTATCTAAACAAAATTTACTTAATATCACCTTTTTTGCAAATAACTCAGTCACAAATTCAAATTTAGATTTTTTAAAAAACATTGGTACATTTCTATCAAGAATAAATGTTTAAATTTTCAATGAGCTCAGTGTATTTGCTTTTAATGGGCCAGTTGAACAAGAGGAATACTTTTTTCTTAGAAGTCTCCAAAATATGTGAAAAACAGCTTTAATTTTCAAAATATTAAGATCAAACTATCATAATATAAACTCTAAGTTTGAATATATTACAGTCAATGTAATAAATCAGTTAATACATATTAATAATCAACATTTATTATTAATAATTACCAGGTAAATCAAATCAAGTGAAGAAATTGTCACATTCACCAGATATTACTAGTTAGTGTTACCAATGAAGTTTGATTAAAGTAATAATTTATAAACAAACTCCTTTCAACTTTGATTAAATTTGCAAAATTCCTCATTACAAAAAAAAAAAAAATTTAGGAAACATTATAGTTTTGTGTCCATTTTAATAATATAAATGCTAAATTTTATGTCATGTGGAGCTTTGCTGCGATACATTTTGCTGAAGTAAATGCATTGAAATCAATTTATGAGCTGTTTCGACTTTAAATCAATTTAAAAATATGTAATTGTAAATTAAAATTTATGAACTCAAAATTTCAGTTATTATCATTCATCAATAGATATGTTATAGAAAAAAGAAATTGAAATTTTAGGGCTATTATTTTAAATGAAAACATAATTAAAATTCTATATTTCACATAGTCCTTTATCTTTTTAAAATTCTACTCTATAACAACACATTATCACTGCACATAGACATATAAAAATTATGTTAGAGTTGAAGTTTCAATAAATAATGCCTAATTAATCCTAATGGCCAAACTTCATTGATAATAACCAGTTCTGCATAATTTATCCCATTTAACAAAAACTGTGGTTATTATTAATATAGCTGCATTTATTACTTTATCCATAACAAATATATTGAAAACAAATTTTCTATTATATCAAAAAATTGAAGAAAATATGTTTTTGGTTTTTGTCCTTTAAAAGCCACATAACCCTCAAAATACTTAACATTATGATGATTAATAATGATTCAAATACATTACAATATATGTGTTTTATAATGTGTTAGCATATGCCCTTTCAAACTACACTTATGTGAAAAGCTTCTGCTGCAATTTGTACACCTGAAGGGTTTTTCACCAGTGTGAACTCTGACATGGGAGGTCAACTTTGCCTTATTTTTATTTGAGTAGTGGCAGATAGAACATTGATATATTCCATTTTTCTTGAAGAATACTGAAAAACAAAATTACAGTTATTATTTACATTTTGTAAACTTATTATAGATGAAAAAAATCAAGTTTTTGAGGAATAATATATTTTATAAATACAGAAAGAAATACAATAATCACAAGTGAAAAAATTGAAGTATACCGTTGTTTTAATCTTATAATTTAGTATGATTTTCAATATTGCTTTGTATACCACTGAAGATGATTGTTTAAAGCATCAAAACTGCTGTATGTTTCAATGTTTTTTTTTCTTTATGTTATGCTGTTTATGCCAGTCCAAAGGAAGTTCAGCTTTATTTACACAAAAAAATTCTTTCCCTCTTTGATATTGAAGCAATCGTAAAAATACAAATATTTCTTTAAATTTCAAATGCAATTAAAAAAAAAAAAAAAACTAAATAAAAAATCGAAAGGAAGATTACATTCTTACAAAACAATTATACTTGTTTTAGCCCGGAATACATTTATTGCCTTTAGGAATTGCTTATATACAATATACATTAACACCACTCCTAATTTATATATTTAGAAACCTCGTCAAAAATGAAACAAAATAGTATGTACCTGAAGGGTGTAGTGCTCTGAAATGTTTGAAGAACTTAAATTTTTGGTTGAAAATTTCATTGTATATCCACTGGATTTGAGATACACTTATAGTTAACTTTCTTATAAAAAAGATATGTATGACCGTACGATATACAAGCAAATGGTTTTTGATTACATAAACATGAAGGGAAGGAATATTCCTGAATTGCATGCCTCAATAATGCTCTTAAATTCTGTTTTCGGATTTGCAGTTGATTCTTCAATTGATAGTTAGATCTTGCAACAACTTGCCTTGGTGGACTCTTCGTGGGAACTAATCCACATTTGCATGACATATAAAGGAAAACCATGAAACCTCCCAGGGTTAGCCCGATGACAAGGGGATTCTAACCCATGATCTGTCTATCACTGAGGATATTTTATGTCAGAACTGTGCTTCAGTGAGAGTCAAAAATGAAATTCGTATCAACCAGCCACCGCTGCTATTCGAACCTGAGCAAACTCATAACAATGCTTCCCCTGAGTCACCACTGCTTCAATTCAAAGTATGTCATTAATAAAGCAATATGATTGCTTTATTAATGACATAAACTTTTATATATTTGACAAAACTTTTATTGATAGCAATTGATTTTTAGAGTGATAAAATTAAAATGAATGGCCAATAACATAAGCAATTTGTAACAAAAAAAAATATTGCTCAATATATGTGCTTTTTTCATACAAAATCCCACAAAATTGTTTTACACTAACAAAAAAAAAATTAAATTTTGATAAATCAATTATAAAAAGTTTTTTAACAATAGACAATTCTCTCAGAGATAAGTATATTTAACTAATAATGCAACTGAATTCAACATTGTATAAATATCCTCGTAATATTCTTCAATATTTCAAATTTTGTACATTGTCAATAGATAATTTTTCGCTATTCTATGCTCTATAAAAAATATTAATTAAAAATTCTTTTAAAGGAGTGAAAGTTTTAGATTGGCATTTAAATGATTTGTCTGAAAATAAATACATTACTTAAGGGCAATAATAAACATTGCACTCAAGTCAGGAGTTCTCGAAGTATAAGCCTCAGAACCATACCCATAACTCTTTTAATAATGATCTGTTGCTATTTAAAAGAAAAAAAGTTTCATACATACATGCCCAGTAGCATAACAGCAGGTGCTGCAGATTATCATAACATCTGCTAGATTATTTTACACTTAATAATGTTTTAAAAAACAGCAAATGGTGAAAAAAAACAACACAAGAACAAATAAAAACTAAAGATAAAACGAATAAGAAAAGATTTTTCTATCTTCATTTATGAAAATAGCTTACAGCATTCTTGATATCTTATAGTTTTCCCATTTTTTTTATACAAAAATTAGATACAGAATAAAGATTTTTCTTAATGTTTATTTGGAAAGATATATATTTCATTTAATGAAACTTTAAAAGCATAAATCAGAATACCATAAGTTACAATTTTGTTATCTCTTTCTTTAATATGAAACACTTATTTTAATATTATTAACAGAAAGTTCATCCTATCAATCTGATTTCTTTATTCCGCTGAGTATAAGCTTATGTTTTCCCTACTTTAGGCCAAAGCTAAAGTATGATTTCATAAAATTCAAATTAAATTTAAACAACACTAAGTTTTTCTTTTTAACTTTATAATATTCAATATTTTCAAATCGTGCTAAATATATACTTGATTAAGCATAATTTTTACAATAATATTCACCACATGATTGCATTAAAGCCTTAGGCAAATTTGAAATTTTGAAGATTGACTCTTGAAATTCTGCTGTCAGGCATACATGAATGTAAGATGCCTACATGTACAATATGAGTATCTTTTCCAAGAGAATACTCAATCTTTTTGAAACTTTATATTATACTCATACAAACCTGGGTTTTTTGTAATTGCTGTTCCAAAAAATCTAAAATTATTATAAAAGTGACTGAAAAAGAAATAAGAGCATAAATGCCAATTTTTATTTATTTATTTTTTCTCTTATATTATTAATACTTACATATTGATGCCTTTTTAATAAATAAAATTAAATTATTCACGTGGATTTTTATTATAAGTTGTATTAACTATGTCTACATTTACCCCACTTATGTACTTCCATAATTTCTGTTTCATATCCGTACGTAGAGGAAACATACATTGTAAGAAACATTATGCTGCAGGCAAATATTATATGAATAGGGTGCCTTCATAATTTTATAAAGGTGCTGAAACATGGAAAAGTTTGGTAACTCCTGGCTGAAGTAATATATTAGTTTAGACATTGAACTAAAACAAGAAAAATAACGTTCTTGAACAATATATTATTAATATGAAACATTGATCTAACTCACATTTTGCTAGGAACATTATTAAAAAATAAAAATCAGATTAGATTTCTTCTGCCACTAAATACTGAATATTTTTATGTTTGGCAAAGAATACATCAGTGATAGATTGAAAGTTACAAACTGGTTTGTGTACATGAATACATTTACCAGCCGACTTTTATCTTTGCACTGTAAGCCAGATATAAATTGGCCAACAGTGTTCATCATCATTTTCATCTCTGCCAGTCTGCTCTAAGTATTATTATTCAAAAATTTTTTTAAATTGAATGTATTTATTCGGAATATTAATATTAAACATTTATAATTAACAGTGAATGTGTTTATTCACAACAAATTATAATTTATTTATAAACTGAAAGCTATTTTTAGTAACTAAAAGAAAAAATATAAGATACATAATCTACAAAACAACTATGCTTTTTTTTTTTTCATCATTGAATATAACAGAGAGGCTTAAAATAAAGTACATACAAACTAAGAACATAGAATCTGAAAAAGTTAATATTTTTAGAGAAAACAAAAATATTTAAATTAAAAAAAAAAATTATGAAATATTTTAAATACTCTTATTAATACATTTTGTTCATTACAATGGTAATTTATTTCATAGACTGCTAAAAAATTTAAATAATAAACATATGGCTTTAAATTAAGCACATGAATGTTTTCTGTTTACTGTATCAGTATGTTTATATAGTGTATTAGAATATTTGAACTATACACACATTAAAAAAAACAAGAATCAGACTTTAAAATAGCTCATTGGAGAACAAAATTGACAGTAATCTAAACAAGAAACTAAAATTTCAAATAATGTTTTAAACGTAATGAATATTTCTCAATATAGAGATTTGAGAACTTGTTAATAACTTGACTTAGAACTTAATAATAAAAATAAAACTTTTAAAATAATTTAATTACTAATAAATTATCTTGTTATCAGTGAAGTATATTTTTACCAAAACATATTTGCACGTTTTTGAGTTTCTGCTTTTATATATATAAAAAAAAAGAATTTCAGTTTTGAAGTTCAAGGAAAGTTTTACTGAAATTAATACACTCCTTCAAACTAATAATTTTTATTTAATGAAATTTACAGCTTTTATTGAGTTTCTTTGCTTAAGTAGAAATTAGATGCTTTATCCAAGTTTTTGTCAAGTCCAGAAAACATATATACATAATTAATTTTAGAGAATCAATTACAAAAAATATTTATTTAATATATATTTAATCTATAAATTAAATAAATGTAAAAACTGAAAATGTATAATATACATAAATTTAAAAGTAAAATAAAAGCACAAAAAATTTACTAATATTTATAAAGTATGTTTACTACAAAAGTGTAATGAGATAGTAATCAAAATCAACATAAGCAAGTAATGCAGGTTTTTCAAAAATTTGTTCAGAGTAAAATTTTCAAAACATCTGCTTTGGTGTACGGTTCCATATCTCCTCAGCTATTCCATTGAAGAGCAATAAATAGAAACTGGAATTAATAATTTTACCCAAATGCTTATACAGTGAGGTAACTAGGGATTTTTACGTCCATGGCAAATTTCCAACATGACACCCCCCATTTAATATATATATATATATCATATATACATACACGAAAGTAAAGAAAAACTTAAAATGTTATAAAGAAGATTTGCTTGCTGAGCGGCAAGTTATAGCTGCATACTTTTATTCTCAAGTACATAAAACTCTTAATGTAAGATAATCGCAAAGAGAAAAGAATACACAAAAAATAATAAAAAAGTAAACAATAAAAATCAAAGTAAAAAAAAACTTATTATTAAAATACATAACATATTAATGTATACACATATGCATGCATTTGAAAGAAAAAGGAAACTTAAAAATTCATAAAGAAGTTATAGCTGCATACTTATATTTGTAAAATCCTTAATGTAACACAATCACAAAGGAAATAACATGAAGAGCACTATAAAAAATGAGATTGATTTTATTCATTAACATAATTTAAAAAAGTAAAAGCAACACAAAAATTCAAATCAAAACAGACGAAATATTAAAAAATATTTTTACAAGTTAAGAGATAGAAAGAGATATAAACTTGTGATAAACAATTAAAATATAGTTTATAACAAAGTTGCTACTTGATAACTTACGATAAATGATTAAAATATATTTCCATAATTAAGTTGCACTTAATAAAATTTTAAATTAAAGCGTAATGGAGGGTAGCGAAAAAATTTTCCGGCTGCAACTAGGTGTACTAAACTAAATACATATATATAATAAAGTTACTTTTTTACGGGAAACAAATTGTAGAAGTTCATTCTATTGGTAGTTTTGCTGTTTGGGGTGGATTGCCCTAACTTTGTTACATCACTGTGCATATAATGGAAGGCATTAAGCACTATTAAATACTGATGAGATAAACAAAAAGTGTTAATTCTATAATGATAAACAGACAGAAATAAGTTTCATAAAAAACATCATCACATAAATGTCTTTGAATAACAATCACAATCAGTAAGAGTCAGCAGTATTTTAACTGTCCTTTAAATGAGTAGCCATATGACGTTCTAAATGCCATTTTTGATTAAAACGCCTTTTACAAGTGGTACACTGATAGGGTTTTTCACCAGTATGCGTTCTGATGTGCCTCGTTAAATGTGTCTTCAATAATGTAGAGTAGTTGCAAAAAGAACACTGATATACTCTTACGCCAGATTTGGTGGTGTACCAGTCTGAAACAATAAATAGATATTGTAAAAAAAAAGTAATTTTAAAATATTAGATATTCTTCAAACCATTTAGTTACTAATTAAATAGTAAGTTACTAATAGTAATTAATTACTTTAATTAGTAATTTAGTTACTAATTAAATAGTAAATAAATAATAATTGAAATAATTTTTTTTTAATCAGCCATACACTCTTAAAAAATAATACTGTTTTCACAAGATAAGAAAAAAGTATAAACTACTACATTATAAAAAATACATGGATATAGCAGTAAGTACTTTTTTACAATAATATAGAAATGGAGACCCAAAATATGTAAAAATGTAAAAGAAAATTGGAATGTTAATTTCACATGTAATTTATAATAAATGTTTTAAACTACTTCTTTTTTATAAAACAAAAGCATACTTTTTTGGGGTAATAAAGTATGTATATTTATTTAAATATATGACAAACATAAAATTACCAAAATCAAACCAAATAATTAGAGACATAAAAGATCAAATATTCATAAATATAAAAGTGGAAAACCATAATTAAAACTGATTTCTAAAATTCGACAAAATCAAGTTGAATGTTGATTTTCAATAACACAATGTTGAATGCTGATTTTCTGGTCCTATTTGATAGCAATTTTCAAAAGTATTTTGAAAATATAAAATTAAGGTAAATAAAAGTACATGGTCAAAGGCACATGAATAGCCAGACCATAATAGACAAACACCTCTAGCAGTTCCTGTTACATAGCAATTATCAATTATTACAATGTGCTCCACCTCTCTTTAAAGTTTGAAAATTTTGTTCCTTGCATCAGCTTAAAGCATTCACTTTTTACTATGATAAAACTGCATATATTTTTATTTAAATTTCAGAACCTAAAATTAGGATAAACAAATTTAACAATACTGATATAAATATAAAAGAAAACCAGGATAAATTTTTTTTAAAAAATTAGAAGAAGGGAAGTTGAATGTTTTTTATTCAAAACAAATACATTTCATCGTTATTTCTTGCTTTAAAATAAAATAACATTTTAAAAAATAAAAAAAAATTTTGTAACAGTAATATTGGATAGAACAGTATTTTTTCTTAAACAATAGAAAAATATAAAACTATAATAATGAAAGAAAATATACTTAAAACAATTTACTTTTTAGAATAAGATTTACTTTCAAAACAAATATTTTCTAAAATGGGCCAATTGATGTACAAATCATAATCTATAAGAATACAAATTAATCTTTTATTCTTAATTAATTTTTATGTGGATGCAGACAAGTAAAACACTCAAACAAAAAATATTGCTATAAGCACATATAAATACAATTATTCCAATCGAATGTAAGTAAGGATAAGAAGATTTAAAAAGAGATATGTTTAAATATGAATAATTAAATCATATCGTAAAAAATATTGAATATACAATGGCTCATTAACCAATTTTACTTCTTCAATTGAAAAATAAATTTATAATTTTATTCACAACATTATGCATAAATAAATATACATCAAGGTGTACATTTCCCTTTTTTTTTTTTTTTTAAAAATAAGAATATTCATTAGAATTTTTTTTTGATAAACTTGATATTTACTTTAACCACTAGCTATAGAGCTTTTAATTTTATAGGAAAAAAAAGTCATTCATTATAGACCCTAAATTATAAAAAAATATTATACTTTGATGATAAAAACTCATTAATACACTCAATGTTAATCAGATGGAATGGTTTTAAATAGCATTTGGCTTATAACAAAATAGAATACAGTGCATAAAATGCACTATATTTCACACAATCATTAGCATAATCTGCTCGCCAGTTCCACACAATTGTAATATTTAATTGATAAAGACAATTCAAACAAAAAAATTAAAGGTTTTTACATAAAACGTTACTCTGACAAAAAAAAAAAAAGAAGCTATTTATTATTTGTCTCTATAACAGGCACACTTTGGACACCTAAATAACACCAATAATGCATATAAAAAAAGCACTCTAATACTTACTATTGATGTGTGTTACAACATCTTAAAATGAACAAGCATATGACTTTTCAAATTACCCTTATGTGAAAAGCGCTTTTGACAATATATACATTCAAATGGTTTTTCACCAGTGTGAACTCTGATGTGTGAAGTCAACTTTGATTTGTCAATATTTGAATATTGACAAAATGTACATTGATAAATTCCATTTTTCTTTGAGAACGCTGTAAAAGAAAAGTAGACCATATACTAGTAAAAAAATTAAAAGATAAAATTTCAAACAAGCGGAATATATATGATACAAACATATAAATGTCTAGAAAAATAATCTGGTAAATAAATAAATCAATAAATAAAATAATTGGTGTTTGAAAAAAAAGCAAGACTTAAAGACCTTAATACTGATTTATACATCAATAAATAAATTAATAAATCCTAAAAATAAAAATTATGATTAAGAAAATAGTTCTTATTATTATACATTTAATAAAATATGAACTAGTAAAAGAATTTTACTAATTTTCCAAGTAGACTAATTTAAATTTCATAAAATTTCAGCTTTCCCTATAAATAAATTTTTATAAATTAAAGTTAAACTTGCTTTAGCAATGAATACCAAAATGAGAATTTAAAATTTGTTAAAAATAACAAACATTCAAGTATATAAGGAAACTATTTATATTTTCTGGCAATCATTAGCAGTAATATAAAATTTCATGTAAAAAGAAAAGAGGAATACGAAGCAATACTTTATTTCAAAACATTTTTCAGCAAATTTTAATTACAAACAATTGTAACAAAGTTTTGGGTACAACTAATAAAAAATTTATTTAAATGTAATTTGTAAAATATACAAGTCATAAAAAATTATATGAAATAATGGTACATTTTATCATAGCACTTTTTAAAATAATAAAAGATAAAGAAAGAAGAATAAACACTGTTACACAATATTTAAAGCATAGTTATATTATTGAATAACATCACAAAGAATAAAATTTCAGAAAAATATTAAACCAAATGCCTTCTTAAATGCACAAAAGTTGTACAGTTAGTTTGTTAACCAAAATAATTTTAGAAAAGCAAACAAAAGCTATTGAAAATATACAAAAGCAATGAACAATTTGTTTTACATTAAAAAAAAAAAAAAACTAAATATAAAATTTTCGTTTTAATATGCAAGCTTAATAATCAGAAATGCAGATATAGTACACCATATAATCTATATATATTGTCTATAAACAAAATCATGAATATAAGTTAATATAATTTTTACACTGTAAATAAATTGTCTTACCGTGTTTATTGTCATCTACTCAAACTAATACCAAAAATTCTAATATCAAAAATTATCATTAAAAAAATATCCTACTTATACAATGAATGCAATTTCATAATAAAATACGGTTATGTAAAAATGGTTAATGTTGGAGTAAAAAAAAAAATTACCAACTATTAACAAAATTGAATAAATATTAGATAACATAATGTAAGTAAGTAATATTCAACATTGTACTATTTTGTGTTAAATAATTATCTATATTTAAGTATTAATTAATATTTTCAATACAATAATAATACAGTCGAACCCCGCTATAGTGAACCGTTTGCGGACTCAGTAATGTGTCCACTATAACCGATGGTTCACTATATCCAAATTTTTTGAAGAATATTTTTTGCATAAGACAGTTGAATGATTGAAAATTGGGTTTGCAATTTTAGATATGTTATTAAAAAAATTATTAACTAATTAACAGATAAAAAAGCAAAAATTAATGAAAAAAGACATACGTCACTAAATATTAATTTTAATTTCACTTTCTATGAAATTTTTTTTAATTATTTTTGATTGAACACAATTTGATTTTAAATAGAGTTCATCAATTTTCTTATCCATTTTAACGAAGCTTCTTCTACGTTTTCTCTTTCAGCTCCACACAGTTTTTTCGATGAAACCATATTTTTGTCGTAAGCAGCAAGAATTACACTTCGATTTTTCCAAATGTTTGAAACTGTAGATTTAGACAAGGAAAATTCCTTACACAGTGCCGATTGATTGGTTCCATCTTCAATACGATTTACAATTCTAACTTTGTCCTCAATCGAAAACGCTTTTCTCTTTAGAGAATTTGCCATTTTCACTGCTTTTGAAATAAAAATCTTGTCTCAAATAGATAATGTAAGAATATGAAGAGAGCAGCTGTAGAATGAGTTAAATTGTTCCCCTTCTTGATTGTCAAGGGGTGATTTGTAAAGAATATGGTTTGAACAGATAAGAAAATTCCAAAATTTCAGCAGGTGGCCAAGTTAACTAATTGTAGAGCAAGCTTGGGGAAAAGAGACAAAGAGAGGCTTCTCAGGGAGGGGGGAGTATAAGATAAATGTTCGGTTTGACATTTATTCCTGTATAGTTAAAAGTTATAAGCATAAAGGGGTGAAATATGGCACATTTTATAGGAATGCATACATTTTCAGACCAAACACCTGCAAGTTTAAAGTCCAAACCCTGCAAGTTTAGTTGGAGGACTGAAAAAGATATTTAAAGAAGTGAAATTTGAGTCCACTATAACCGAGTTTCCAAGTTCTAAGCTGTTCACTATAAGCGTTAAAAATAACATTATTTAAATAGGAGTACGGACGGGACCGCTAAAATAGTTCACTACATCCGAGTGTTCACTATATCCCAGGTTCACTATAGCGGGGTTCGACTGTATATATAACTAATATATATTTAATATTTATAACATGGAATAATTGATTTAACATTTTCAATATGGAAGATAGAATAATAAAAAAAAAAAACAGCTTTGAAAGAAATAGATATAAATATTAATTTAGATTTAAGAAAACCTAATATTTTTTGTACGGAATCAATATTATATATATAATTAAAAATAAACCATTTACGTTATAAATCAGAAGAAAAAATATTTGGAATTAAATTAAAACAGAATTTTAAAGTCTGACTTTTTTCTAATAAGCCTAGACTATTATTTTTTGTTCTTAGAAAAAAAAAAAATTTTATAGAAAAAAAAAAGATTGGAATATAAAAATTTTATTATGTTACTGGATATATAGGTCCATCGTATTTCTCAACTGAATTTAATACAATAAACTGTTCTAAAATTATTGAAAAAATTAATTAACCATTTAGTAAAAACCAGAATAAAATAATGGGAATTTTTATCCCTATGAAACAAAATAATATTTTTATACATAAAGAAAAGCTGGTTTGCATTTTTTAATTCCATTCATATATATAAAATGATAAAGCTATCACAAAATACACATTTATAAAAAAATAATTAAATAATATCCAGCCTTAATGCACAGGTGAAAAGGAAACTTTCTGTAAATAAATGATAAAATATTTTTTATAAATGTCACATAGGTAGTATTTTTCATCAATATGTGTTTTGATCTGCCTTGTTAAATATGTTTTCATTATTGTAGAGCAGCTGCATATTAAACATTGATGTATTTTACATTCCTTTAGCCATTCTGAAACAATAAATAGTAACTGCAATTAAGATTTTTATTTATAGGTTTACATAGAAAAATATTATGCACAAGTAGACTATACTTAGAATATTAAGTAATTAATAAATAAAGCACATTGTTTGCTCAGATAAATTTTCTTTAAATATTAAAAATTATAGTTCTCTTCGCCCAAAGAACAAATTTAGTTTTAAAATCAGTATCATTCTAAAAAAAACCCCCTCAGAAATGCATTTAAGTATCTAGTGACTTCAACGTAGAGTAAACACTTGAAAAAAATTGAATTTTAAGGTTCTTTCAATTTATTTCGGAGTCCATTCAAAGCATCATTTAATATGATATGCATGAACTACGCATTCTAAGTGCAAAGTTGTGTTAAAAATGCAATACTTTAAGAGCATTTAGCATTAAATTAGGCAGTTTAATATATTTTATGAGTCGCTAAAATATTTATAAATCCCTATTTCATAATTCAAATATATATAAATAAAAAGTTTTACAGGAAAATGGAATAATTTATTAATCAATACTTACTAATTATGTGTACTACAAAATAGTGTTGTTATAATGGATGAGCATATGCATTTTCAAATTATCCTTACGTGAAAAGCGCTTGCTACAATTGGTGCACTGAAAAGGTTTTTCACCAGTGTGAACTCTGGCATGCATTCTTAATTTCGCTTTATTAATATTCGAGTATTGGCAATGATTACAATGATATAGTCCATTTTTCTTGAAGAATGCTATAAAAGAAAAGCATAGTATAAAAAATAATTCTTTTACAAATAGTTTCCCATCAGTAAAATATATTGAACAACAATTGAGAAAAATGTAGAAAAAACCTAAAATTCAATAGAAGACTTTGGTAAAAATGAACAAATAAACTTTCAGAAAATTTCATCATTTTAGTCAAATACGTTAATGGAAACTTTCCTACTGGCAAGTACAAAAATTTGAATCTTCATCAGTTAATAAAAATAACATACTTTCAAATTTATAAAGAAGTAGTTTATATTATACAATATTCCTTAAATTTTAATATCAAAAATTCTATATGAAATAAAATTAGAAATTAAAATGTTTATTTCAAAGCATTTTCCTAAATATTCCAATTATGCACTAAAATTCTTTCTCTCTCTATATATACATATAATAAAACACATATTTAAACATAACCTGTGATGAATAAAAGTGTCTCAAAAGAATGGTATATATTATCAAAGAATTTTTTCAAAATGTTGAAAGAAGAGCATGGGAAATTTTTTTAAAAACAATTTTTGAAATGTTGCTCTATATCAATAAGACTTCATAAGATAAATAAATCACAAAAAGTATTTCAAAAAAACATTTTTTTAAATCACTTTCAGATGCAAACATTTGCATAACTAGTCTGTCATCCAAAGAAATTATTTAAAAACAAACAGATTTAATCTAGCCAATGTGTATCTTTTTTGGAAATCAACACACATAAACAAAGAATAAGTAGTTTTACATTTTAAAAAGAAATAAATCATATTTTTACATTTAACATCTAAACTCAAAAACCACAAACAGATTGATAATTTAAATCAGGCCTTTGTACAGGACAAAACTTATAAACTGACTTCCATCTTCATACTGTTACTAAAGTGACTTGCTTTTTTTTATAATTTCACCCACTTGCCATTATGTTCGTAATGTAAAATATTGTCATTGAAAAAACACTATTACCCAGGGCTCGAAAAACCGCCCGTCCTCGGCGGTCAAAAATTCCCGCGACAACAAATTTATCGAATCCGACGTCCGCGCAGACGGCCATTTTCCCTTTAAAGTTCGTGATACATTTTCAATTTTATCTTACAAGAGTCTATCGCCTCACTTCTATAATGACCCTCTAATCTAGAAATACAGCAACATACTGCGCTTGGTGGAATTGATGTTTTCTGTCAGGGAGTACTGCAGCAGTTGAAAGGAGCTTTTCAGTAATGAACTTACAAAAAAACACATTACGTACTGGTCTTAACAAAAAGCGTTAAACGCAATTATGAACATCTATATAAATGGAAAACCCCTTTCAGATTTCTGAGCAGAAACCTCTGTAAATCATTGGATTGATTGTGGAACTGGCAAACGTAATATTTGAGTCATTTAAAAAATGCAGTACCCTCGGATAAATAAACATTCCAGATAACTTGACCTTTGCCATTTAAATTATTTCATATAAGAAATAAATTATTTCATAAAATAAATACTAGGTTACTATTAGTAACCTAGTATTTCTTTTATAACTGTATAATGTTATCCTAGTATTTGTAATCCTAATAACTACTAATTCATTGTGCAATTTATATGATAAATGTTTGTAATAAATAAGAGCAAACTATATTTTTATTTATTTAGAAGTGACGGGTTAGTTTAAAAGGAGGACGGGTACATTGTTGGACAAGTCGTCCTCGGTGACGGTTAAAATTTCCAAGTTTTTTCGAGCCCTGCTAATACCCATACTAAGAATACTTTTGTGTAGTAAAAGACAGGTATAAAAAGTGGTTGAAGTTTGAAGTCAATATATTACCAAAACTGGGCAGAACCATATAAATGCCAGATAATAAAATATAAGTCATATTCAACAGTGTACTGTTAAGAATAAAACAAGAATTTTTCTTATAGATTTATTAAACATGTGGAGCAAAAACAACATAAAAATACAATTCTATTCCATTCATCTTTTTTTTCAACATAGCAGACCGGAAAAAAAAATAAAGCAAAGTTTGAATAGCAATGGATATAAATACAAATTTAGGTTGAAGAAAACTAAACTTTTTTCGCAGACAATAAAATATATATATGCAAGTTAAATAGCACCAAGTTATAACTTTTTTCCAGCAACCCAGATTTTTATTTTTCTATGTAATTAAAAAAAAGTTGGAATCTAAAAAATTATTAGTTACTGCACATTAATATCACAAGTATCTCTGACTCAACTTTTCTTAACAGTCCACATATTAATCCACAAATCAATAAACTAATTCATAAAATATACATATACAACCTTAAGAATACAACAATACAAAATACATTTAGAATATATTATGTTATACTTATATACAGTGGAAAACAGATTTTACGATTTCAATCAGACTAGCGTTGATAAATTAACACTTATGTGATAAACTATTAATAAAAAATTCGTACTTTTTACTTGTTTTTTTTTTTGTTGTAGATACAATTACTTACTATTGTTTGCAAATTTACAACATTACTTTTTGGTTTATATTCACAAATAAATATTGTTTCAGAGTTTTATGCTCACTTCAATTGTGGATATAGTTTATATCAGTTGTGGATATATCGTCAGATATTTCTGACTTTTCATCACTATCAACAGGAGCAGGCAATAAATAAGATATTGAAGGAATTGAAAAGTATCCGGATATGGGTTGCAGTAAATATACGTGTCATCGATTCTGGCAAATCTTCAACCACACATTTTTATTTTGAAGGGAAAATGTTCTCATTGGAAACAGAGAAGCCTACTTTATTTAACTCATTTGTAATGCAATTCAGTCAACGATGTTCAATGCTACAGTAATCAAATTTTGAGCCTTTAGAACATTTCTTTTTGCTTTAGAGAAAACATCCTACAGGTTACAAAAAAAGGACATAACCAGCTGTTTATTGTAAATATTCTTTAAATGATTGGATTATTCAAATGTTAGCTGAAAAATATTCCACTTACAAAATTTACAATGTAAGCTTCTTCACATACTTTCTTTACCTACCCTTTCTGTACTTTGTCCATCCCACCATCCTTTTGAATTTAACTCAAAGGGGAAGTCTCATTCCACAGAGATTAAGTTAGAATAGAAAAAATGTTAGTAAAGCTTCAAACAGCTAATAAACAAGTGTCTCTCTTTTTTTTTTTCAAAAGAAAAAAAAAGAATGAATAAATTTGAAAAAGTTAGCATGAGCTTTGTAAATAAATAAATAATTTTGATATGTTAGTAAAACATATAAAGAAGGGTTTTTTTCAAAAAGAGGATATAAAATCCAAGATAACTTAGATGAATTGGCATAGGCGATTTTCAAAAACCAGCAGAGTATGACATAGGAAACTGGAATACATATGAAATGGACCACGTGAAAGTTGCACATGGTGTTTTTTCAAATTGCCTAACTTAGCCATCTATTATAACAAGAGATAGCGTCTTATACCACAAAATCAAGTGAAAAATCTACAAGAAAGATATGGTATCTACTCAATTTCAGAAACAAATAAAAATTTTTTTTATCTCTGACATACTTATGAAAAATCTACATCTACAAAATCTGAATTAAAAATCTACAACAAAGACATGGTATCTACTCAATTTAAGAAACAAATAATCATCATGTTTTTTTTACCTCTGAAATATGTATATATATATATATATCAGAGATATAAATATCAGAGATATAAATATCAGAGATATAAATATCAGTATATAAAGAGGGATAAAATTTTTTAAATACACATTGAACGAAAAGATCAAAATTTAAACAATAAAAAAGCAGGCAAAAAAGAAACACTTTTGTAATTCTGTTATCGTATGCCAGTCTAAATGGTCATTTTGACTAAAACATTTTTTGACAAGTGTCACACTGGTTCTTTATAACTATGTGTTCAGATATGTTTTGTAAACGTGTCTTCAATATTGTAGAGTAGTTGCAAAAAATTGATTTATTTCATTTTTTCTGCACTATTCTGAAATAGTAAATGGAAAATTTAATTAAACATTTACATATATGCTTAAAAGAGTGTTACATATAAAGCAATACACTTAGAATATTAGGTACATAATAAATAATTAAAATGAAGCATGTAGTTTGCTAAGATGCTTTTCATCAGATATTAAAAATGGTATTTCTCTTCAATCCAAGATCTAATTCTGGTTTTAAAAACCAAAAAAAGTGGTCTCAACATATTGCTAAACTTAAAAACGTTTCCTAGTATCAAGTCTTGTTAAAAAAAATTCATGTAATGCCTATCCATATACAGGTGAAAAATTTTCATAATTATCAAAATAACTTTTTAACATCAAGTTTACAGATTTTAAACAAAATATATCAGAAAGACTTACTACAACAATATTAAATTTTGTATACTCCGTGAAAATAAAATTATATATACCTAGATACTCATTAAAGCAAAAACGTTAAACTTTAAGGTCCTAAACATTTAATTTTGGTGTCTTAGCCTACTGCAAAATATATAAATTTAAGATATGAATGAAATATTTATTGCATGAAATTTATTAATGCCAGTTTTTGTTAAAATTATTTATTTTTCTATTAACATATTTAAACTAAATACATCACAAAGACAACTTACAACACTATTAAATTTTATATATTCTGTGAAAATAAAATTATGTTTATCTAGGTGATCATTAACAAAAACAATTACAGTAAGAAAAGTTAAACTTTAATGTCTTTTACATTTGTTTTATTGTCTTAACCTATTGCAAAATATGCACTGCCTGAAATTTATTAACGTGAGGTTTTGTTAAAAATATTTATTTCATTACTAACATATATATTTGTACTTATTACATGTTATTACTAACATATATATTTGTAGTCTTTTATACACACAGTACCTCTTAGTATTTTATTGGATTCGTGATTTAATGGGTCATATGCTAAGCAAATTTCTAAAAACCTATTTAATAATACAAAATAAACATAAAAAGTTTTGCAGAAAAATGAGATCAACCAATACTTACTATTTATGCACATTACAGAATTTTTTTGCCAGAATGGATGAGCATATGAATTTTCATATTATCTTTGCGTGAAAAGCACTTTTGACAATATGTACACTGGAAGGGTTTTTCACCAGTGTGAACCCTGATGTGTGTGGTCAACTTTGATTTGTCAATATTTGAATATTGACAAAATGTGCATCGATAAACTCCATTTCTCTTGGAGAATGCTGTAAAAGAAAATCTACTATACATATAACAGTAAAATATGTCTTTTATAGATAATTTCAAACAAGTGAAATGTATTAAACATAAAAATAAATCATGAAATATAATAACATGTGATTTATGTAAAAAGTAATTGTTCATTAAATAAAGTTTTAACTCCAAACAAAATTTAAAAAAATTTCCACACAGATCAATTTGAATTTCATGAAATGTTGCATTTTTTCATAAAATTATTTAAAAAAAAAAAAAAAAAAAAAATTGAAACTTGCTTTACCAAAAAGTACAAAACTTTGAATTTATATCAGTCAGTTAATATACTAAAATGTCAAATGTATAAAGAAGCTATCTGTATTTTCTAGCATTCTTTCCACATAATATAAAATCTCACATAAAATTAAATAAGAAATGCAAAGCAATTCTTTATTTCAAAACATTGTTCTATAAATTCAAATTATATACAAAGATAATAAAATTCTATTTCCATTTAATAAAACACATATTTAAATATGACTTGTGATGTATACAAGCCATAAAAATTCTTTTAAAGAATGTTATATAAAAGACAAATTATTTGAAATATATATACAAAATATTTATATTCAATATACAGTGAAACCTCCGTTAAGCGGACATTCTTGGGACCGAAAAAATTGTCCGTTTATGAGAGTTGTCCATTTAAGGGAAGGTAACCCTAATAACGAAGTTTAACACCGTAAATTGTTTTTAGAATATTTTCAAAGATGTAGAAATAACTAACTAATTTACAATAACTATCTACAAGGATATTTATTTAAAATTTAAGAAAATTAAAAAAAAAAAGAATACATAAAAAAGTTTGATATGAATATATAATTTTAGATGTAGATACAGATAAATGAATATAATTTTCCTATCAGCATAGATACTCAAGTTAGACATATGATACCGAATAGGAGTTTTCACTCCTCAGTCAGTTTCAATTATTAGGTTTATTCCCCTTACACCTACCTATCATTTGATTAGGGAACATGGTTAATATCTTCTTGAATCGTAAACCTCCCAGGGTTCTAAGAAAAAAAAGCAATGCCTACCTGTAAGTCATGAGGACCTCTGGAGTTGATTATTCACAATTGATCAGTTATCAAGTGTCTGAATAAATGTTTTATTTACATGAACCTCAAAGATTATACTTCTGTTCTCTTTTTTACCCCAGCTGCGTTAAATACAGTCTTCAAATTGATAAGAAAATTAATGAAATTTTCAATGGGGAAGAAGTGTTGGGAGCATTTAAGATGTCATTTCAACTTGTGGGGTCTTATAACTTGTATGGTCCAGATGAAAAGATCAAAAGATGCCACTGTCCGAATTATTTCACAAGAGCAGTATTGTTTTCTCTCCTTTCTTTACAAAGATAGGGCAAGGTGACAGGAGAAAGATTGATTCTTCAGCAGTGAAATAGCTTAACAATATTTTTAGTTACGGATAAGGCAAAAAATTTACATGCTTTAAAAATTGTGAAAAGTTGCATTTTCCCCCTTGCAATTTAAAGCAGAAATAGTAGTTTTTTAAAATTTTTTTTTTTTAAAAATTTAGAAAAAGTAGTGTCCGGTTTGAAGAGATAGAAAACAACATTTCAGGGCCAAAATGACTGTCCGCGTCCGGTTACGGGAGTGTCCGCTTTGCGTAGAATGTATATAATGGTTTACTCATAGAAGATTCCCGGGGAATTAAAAATATTTCCGTATTAGGAGGCGTCTGTTTTGCAGGAGTGTCCACAACAGGAGGTTTCACTGTATATATATTTCAATAAAAAAAATCAGGGAAATTTTTATAAAAACAATATTTGAAATGTTGCTATATATCAATAATACTTAATAAAATAAATAAATCACAAAGAACATTTATTAAAAACACTTCAAAATTCAGAAATTTGGATTCAGTCTATCATACTAATAATTTTTTGAAAAACAAACAGATTTAATCTTTATCTTTTGAGAATCTTTCTTAGACAATAATACATAAAATAAAAGATAAGTAATTATACATTTAAGAAATAAATCAATCATAAAAGTTTTACCTTCAACATTGAAGCTAACAAAAAACACAAACTGATTAATATTTTGAACCACAACTGTGTATAGGAGTCTGCTTATAAGCAGACTTCCATCTTTACACTGCACTTAAATCGACACACAGTTTTTATCATTCTTCACAGGACCCAAATCCAAGAGGGTTGCAATTAATGGTAATTTATAATCTGTGTAAATGTATTAATCACAACTTTTCTTGTTCGAAAATAGTATTCCTTCTTTTTGTGAAATTTAATAACCCTAGTATGCTTTATTTTCAAGTTAAAACACGTGGTCTTCACACTTATCTTGCTGTATGTTATTTACTAAAAATGGCAGCCTCATACCAAAATATTATTTTTAATGATTTTTGCATCAATGAAGTACAATTTTAAATGCTTATATTGATATAGAAAAAAAAGTAGCATTATCACCAATTTTTCTTCTATAGCATCCGTTTTGCATCGAAACCTGAAGGTCGCCGTATTAAACATCAAACAGTGGCTTAGTTTTAATGTATGGTTGGAAGGGGTTTATATCCTTTGGACATATATATAATTTGCTCCAAATATTTAAATTGTTTAAATTACAAAAAAATCCGTAATAAAAAATTAAAAACTACATCCGACTTACTGTAGAATAGCACATTTATCAAGTAATGTATAATTTTGGAGGGGGGTTTGTCTCCCAAACCTACGCCACTGACATCAACTGTATATATATATTACTAAAAAAACCCAGCTCAAACAGATACAAAACTTTCATAAGAAACATTCATAAAAAAAAAATCCTTCTAAACAAAATTAAAACAAGTCAATAGAAACTTTTCTGTGAATGTGCAATCCACTTTTTTGGTAAAAACATTCTTTATAAGTCACACTAGTAGAGTTTTTCACCAATATGTGTCCAAATGTGTCTCCAGTATTGTAGAGCAGTTGCAAAATAATCATTGATGAATTTCCACATTTCTTATACGATTCTGAAATAGAATTAATATTTTACTTATATGCTTAAATATTGTTGCTTATAAAGTAGTGTATTTAAAATATTAAACAATTAAAAACTAAAACATTTTGCTTGATAAGATGTATTTTTATAAAATATTAAACATATTAATTTTTGTCACTCAAAATCTAGTTTTAAATCTGGTACGCACAAATCTAGTTTCCAACAATGGCATAATTCTGAAAAGACACTCAGAAATGAACTCTAGAAAGTATAAAGTGCCCTCAAAATAATGTTACAATTAAAAAAAATTTGACCAGTACAGAGTCTAAAAAAATAGACTCTGTATTCCCATTGAAAATAAAATTATGTTTACCTAGATAATTAGCAATAAAAACATTTAAAGTAAAAGAAAAATAAATTCAAAGCTCTCTGCACTTATTTTGAAGTCTTTACTTATTTCAAAGCAACTTCAAAGATGATATAAAGGAACTATGCATTATATAAAATTTATAAATGCAACATTTTGTTTAAAATATTTATGTTACTTCACAAGTCTTTCTTATACATAAAAGCATGACCATTTTAAATTATGTATGTTTTCGGTCTTAAGCTAAGAAAATTTCTAAAACCTTATTTAATAACCTAAAATATAAAAAAAAACTGAAAAAATGAGATAATTTTTAACCATTACTCACTATTTATGCACATTGCAAACCAGTTCTGTCAGAATGGATGAGCATATGACTTTTCAAATTGCCCTTATGTGAAAAGCGCTTTTGACAATATATACACTGGAAGGGTTTTTCACCCGTGTGAACTCTGATGTGTGAAGTCAACTTAGATTTGAAATTATGAGAATACTGGCAAAATGTACATTGATAAATTCCATTTTTGAAGGAGAATGCTATAAAAGAAAAGCAAAACATATACTAATAAAATAATTGAAACGAATAAGGGAAATATAATAGACAACAAGTTATAAAAAAATAATATTTTTTTAAAACAAAATACAACATAAGTTTTTTTTTTTTAAAAAAAAAGCAAGATTAAAAGACCTTAAAATTAGTTTATGCATCGAGAAAAAATAAATCCTAAAATTTAAATATATGATTTTATTAAAATAGTTATTATACATTTAACAAGGTTTAAACTGGTAACTGAAGTTTAAAAATTTTCCAAATAAACAAATTCAAATTTCGAAAAATGTCAGCTTTCCTATAAATAAATGTTTATCAAATAAATTAACACTTGCTCTTTGAAAAGTTAAAAAATGTGAATTTCTATCAGTTGGCAATAATAATGAAATTTCAAATATATAAAGAAGCTATCTGTGCTTTTCAGCATTCTTTAAGTAATACATAAAATTTTACATATAATTAAATAAGTTCTTTATTTCAGAATTTTTTTTACAAATTCTAATGATATAATACAATAACAAAATTCCATATACACCTAATAAAACAAATATTTAAATATTACTTGTGTACAAGTTTGTAATAATTCTGTTAAAAGAGTGGTACATATTATCAAAGCATCTTTCAAAATATTACAGAAAAAGCAAGAAAAAAACTCTTTAAACAATATTTTATACGTTGCCCTATACCAATGAGACTTTATATAATAATTACAAAAACTATTTCAAAGAAATATATTGATAGTTCTTTCAAATGCTGAAATTTTATGTATAGTTCATTAACCAGGAGTTGGCAGTTGGCGCTGCCTTCATCATGTAGTATCCGATTATACTATTTCGCTTTTTCTTGGAGAAGGATGTGAATAATCCTAAAGAAGGTTGCTGTTTGGCGATCGTATAATTTAAATTATTTTTTTCGCAATATTAATGTGCATGCTTTTAACGTTAACTATTTCAAAAATTTTATGATATTTCTTTCTTTTGAGTGAATAGTTTGTCCTTTTTGAGACATTTTGCTGCAATATATTTAATTGGCTAGAGTAAGGAAAGATATAATAGCAGATAATAAAGCACAATAAGTGACTGAAAAAGAATTCACTGTTTGCGTTTGATGCACATTAAGGGTTGCCTCATTTTCAAGCGCAGAGATGTTTCTCCTCTTACTCCCGAGAGGAAATGAACTCTTCATCCGAGGAGGTGGAGCCAAGTGCCACCTCCTGGTGAACAAACTATATTTAGTCTGCTCTCTAAGTTCTTATTCTTTCTTTTATTTTTTGAAAAACAGATTTAATCCTCATCTTATGTGTATTGTTATTAGACATCAATATTTAAAAACAAAGGACAATTTGTATTACATTTCAAAATGAATTTTACAATAATTTTGCTTTAACTTTTGAGCTTAATAATATGTTCTTAATGTCAAAAATTATCATTGAAAAAATATCCTACGATATACTAAGAAAACTTTCATGTAGTAAATCGCAGCATATTAAAGGTATATAATGTAGAAGTCAATGTTACCAAAACTGGACAGAACTGTATGAATGCCAGACAATAAAATGTAACTAATACACTTAACTTTTTTGAATTAAACAGGATTTTTTAAAAATATTTATTGAACACATGGAGAAAAAACATAAAAACACTTATATTTTATTTATCTATTTTTTTAAAACAGCAAATCGATTGAAAATAAAGCACAGTTTGAATAGAAAGAGATATAAATATCAATTTTGGTTTAAGAGAATCAACTTATTGTCTTAAGGAATAAAATAATCATAGATATGAATACAAGTTAAACAGCACTATGTTATAATAAAAATAAAAAAAAATAGTGGAAATAAAATTAAAATCAATATTTAAAGGTCTACTTTTATTCTAACAAGGAAACTTAAAAATATTATAATTTTACTGCACACTTATGTCCCTAGTATTCATCAACTCAAGTAAACTTTTTTTTGACAAACAACAAATTAACAAACTATTTTATGAAAATCAGAATACTATTTCAGGAATTTGAATTTTACGAACATGAAACAAGATAAGAAATATTTCGAATACAAAACCTAAGATTGACAAACACATTAAAGTACAAATATATATACACAATACAAAGAACTCACAATAGTCAAAGAATACTCACAGAAATACGAAATTTTCAAAAAACACATTCAATAAAAAGAGAGAGCATTTTAAACAATAATAAAGCAGGTTGAAAAGAAACATTTCTGTAAATGTGTAATTGTCTAAATGACACTTTTGATTAAAACAATTTTTACAAGTATCAGGCTGGTAAGGTTTTTCCCCCAATGTGTGTTGGAATGTGTCTTATCAAACATTTCTTCATTATTGCAAAGCAGTTGAAACTAAACATTGATGTATTTCACATCACTTGTAACATCCTGAAATAGTAAATAAAACTAAGCATACATGTTTTAAAAATCATTCCACATAAAGTATGGTGAAACTTCCAGGACTCTATTTAGGATCCCTTTTGGGAGGGGTAAAATTTCCCCCAATGTGTGTTGGAATGTGTCTTATCAAACATTTCTTCATTATTGCAAAGCAGTTGAAACTAAACATTGATGTATTTCACATCACTTGTAACATCCTGAAATAGTAAATAAAACTAAGCATACATGTTTTAAAAATCATTCCACATAAAGTATGGTGAAACTTCCAGGACTCTATTTAGGATCCCTTTTGGGAGGGGTAAAATTTTTTCCATAGACTTTGTGTTGAAGAAAACCGTTAGGAGAGACCATTAAAATCTCTCCCAGCAAACGGGCACACATCAGCACCAAATGTGGAAAAGGTCAAATTAAGAAACACGGAAAAATATCAAAACAAAAAATTTAACAAAACAAGTAAGTAAATTAAAATATGTTCGAAATATTTGTGAGTGGCTCTTATTTAAAGAGCTCTATTTGACGAAACAACGTCATGATGTTACAGTCAAAGTGTACTAAAGACGATGCTTTCAGAAAGAACAAGCATCTCAAAGAAACAATACTTTAATTTTTATGATATAAAATTAAATACAAACTTGCACAAAAAACAGAATTATTTATTTATTTAAAATATTTTTATCATTTATAATTGGTAAATTTGTTTTAAACAAAATTATATCAGATGGGATAATTTTTATAGACATTAAATTTTATTCATAGATCCATCTTTTCATGACGCCAACAGAAGTGGCATTTAAGTACTAAGAATATGACACTGATTAAAGTTAAAATCATTTGCGAAAAATCATGTTTTACCTTTGATAACAATTTTGCAGCCAATGGAGGTAACCTCTAAGAACGGTCAACCTCCACCAATGACCATTTTACTGTGGAACAAAGAGTGGTCACTCCCAAAAGGTTTAACTGTATCATACTTAGAATATTAGGTAGTTAACTGAAAATTAAATATAAAATATATTGTTTGATAAGTTGCATTTTCATCAAATATTAAAAATGGTATTTCATTTCACTCCAAGATCAAAATCTTGTTTCAAAACTAGCATAATTCTAAGAAAATAACTTGGAAATGTACTTTTGAAAGTATGTTTCTAGTAACCTCAACATCATGCTACACTTAAAAAAGTTTGTTAGCATCAAGTCTTGTTAAAAAAAATTCCATATAATTTATAAATGCAGAAACAGATGAGCTTAATCCATGAAATTTATAAATGCAAAGTATTTTTTGAAAATATTTATGTTGACGTTAATATATAATTGTCATTGTTAAAAAACGCATTTGCTCTTAGGCATGACTGTTTTAATTAATGGGTCACATCTTAAGCAAATTTCTAAAACCCCATTTAATTATACAAAAATATTAATAAAAGCTTTTACATTTTTATTCATACTAACTCTTATTTATATAGTATACTCTCAGTCTCGAAAATTTTGTTATGTCAAAAAAATATTTTTCCCCTTGGCATTATATATCCACCTAATGTTAATTTAAATAGTATATAAGATTTTCTTTTCAAAACCTTGCTATGGCAAATTTTTTTTGAAATGATTTTTTTCGAAAAATCACAATGTTAGTTTATTGTAAACTAATTCTTTTCTATTTAATGTAGAATTTTTTTTATCTTACTTTTAAAAATAAAATTATCATTGTTGTAACTATCATTACAACCATATTTATTAGTAATTATTCGTATGTTACATGACTTTAGTTTTTTGATTAATATTTAGGAATATATTTTTCTACATTTTAGAACATGTTTAGTTCTGAACTTGTTATCTCGAAAACTAACCATTTCTAAATTTTTTTAGCATCTCTAAAACTTTGAGATACCTACAGTATACTATATTAACTTAATTCAAATAATTTTTTTATTTATATAAAACATTTATTTATTAAGTCATTTGGTTAAAAGTTTTAAAAAAGAAAATGTTTAATTCTGTTTAAAGATTTAGGGAAAAATGAGATAATTTATTAAAAAATACTTACTAATTATGCATATTACAAAATAGTGTTGTTATAATGGATGAGCATATGCATTTTCAATCTATCCTTGCGTGAAAAGCGTTTGTTACAATTGGTACACTGGAAGGGTTTCTCACCAGTGTGAACTCTGGCATGCATTCTCAATTTCGCTTTATTCTTATTTGAGTATTGACAATAAATACATTGATATAGTCCACTTTGCTTGAAGAAAGCTGTAAAAGAAAAGCATAATATCTATCATAAAATAATACTTTTACAGATAATTTTAAGCATATCATTTGTTGTCCAAAGCTAAAAATTCAAAGAAAGACTTTGTAAAAAAAAAGACAGGAAATTAGTTTATGCAACAAAATAAAAATAATTATGCAAGAAAATAAATGAATAAATCTTGAAAAACAAATTCTATTTAAAAAAATAGTTACTATAAATTTTATAAAGCTTGAGTAGGTTTGAATAAGTTGGTAAAAATAACATAATTTCAAACATATAAATAATAATATTTATATTTTTCAGCATTCTTTGAGTTTAAAATACAATTTTATAAAAAATAAAATCAGAAATAAAAGTGACTCTTTATTTTAAAACATTTTTTTACAATGCAAATTATAAACCAAAATTCTGGATATATCTAATAAACATGCATTTTAAATAATTTCTAATATATACATGTCATAAAAAAATTCTTAGAAAAAATGGTATATTTTATCAAATTAACATTCAAAATAATAAAATAAGACATGGAAGAAAGAATTTTTAACAATAATCAGCAATATTTAAAATGTAATTTTTTATCAGTGATACTCATACAATAAAAAATATATTATTTATATAATATTTTTTTTAATAATTATAACACATTAACAAAATTCCATATGCATCTAATAAAACACGTATTTAAATATTACTTGTGTACAAGTCTTTAATAATTCTGTTAAAAGAGTGGTACATATTATCACAGCATCTTTCAAAATAATACAGAAAAAGCAAGATAAATATTTTTAAAGAATATTTTATAAGTTGCTCCATACCATTGGGACTTCATAAAATAATCACAAAAAATATTTCAATGAAATATATTAAAAACACTTTCAAATGCTGAAATTTTATGTATTTAGTCTGCTGTCTAAGTATTTATTATTTTTTTCTTTCATTCTTTCTTTTCTTTTTGAAAAACAGATTTAATCTTTATATTATGTGCATTGTTTTTGGACATCAATATTTAAAAACAAAGGACAATTTGTTTTACATTTCAAAATGAATTTAAATACAATATCTTTGCTGTAACTTGTGAGCTCAATAATATGTTCTTAATTTAAAAAATTATCATTGAAAAAATATCCTGCAACATATTAAGAAAACTTTTATATAGTAAATCACAGCATATTAAAGGTGTTTAATGTTGAAGTCAATATACTTCGAAAACTGAACAGAACTAGTATATGAATGCCAGACAATAAAATTTAACTAATACACTTAACTTTTTTGAATTAAACAGGAATTTTTTAAAATATTTATTAAACACAGGGAGCAACAACATAAAAAAACACTTATATTTTATTCATCTGTTTTTTCAAGATTGAAAATAAAGAACAGTATGAATAGAAAGAGATATAAATATCAATTTAGGTTTAAAAAAAACCCAACTTATTTTCCCAAGGAATAAAATAATCAAAGATAGGAATACAAGTCAAACAGCACTAAGTTATAGTTTAAAAAAAAATTGTGGGAATAAAATTAAAATCAATATTTAAAGGTCTACTTTTATTCTAACAAGGAAACTTAAAAATATTATAATTTTACTGCACACTTATGTCCCTAGTATCTCTCAACTCAAGTGTTCAATTTCAGGAATTTGTTTTTCACTTGCATGAAACAAGATAAATATTCAGAATACAAAAACTAACATTGACATACACATTAAACTACAAAAAAAACTACAAAATACAAAGAATTCACAGTAGTCAAAGAGTACTCACAGAAATACTAAATTTTCAATCAACAGATTAAACAAAAAAAAAAAAAAAAAAGAGAGCATTTTAAACAATAATAAAGCAGATTGAAAAGAAACATTTCTGTAAATGTGTTAACTGTCTAAATGACACTTTTGATTAAAACAATTTTTACAAGTATCACACTGGTAAGGTTTTTCCTCCAATGTGTGTTGGGATGTGTCTTATCAAACATTTCTTCATTATCGCAAAGCAGTTGAAAACTAAACATTGATGTATTTCACATCACTTGCAACATCCTGAAATAGTAAATAGCAAAAACAACTAAGCATACATGTTTAAAAAATTATTACATATAAAGTATGGTGAAACTTCCAGGAAAGACCACCTCTGTTTATGAAAAAATGTGATAATTTATTAAAAAATACTTACTAATTATGCATATTACAAAATAGTGTTGTTATAATGGATGAGCATATGCATTTTCAATTTATCCTTACGTGAAAAACGCTTGTTACAATTGGCACACTGGAAGGGTTTTTCACCTGTGTGAACTCTGGAATGCAGGGTTGATTTTGTTTTATCTTTATTTGAGTATTGACAATAGATACATTGATACAGCCCATTTTGCTTGAAGAAGGCTGTAAAAGAAAAGCATAATATATCTATCATAAAATAATACTTTTACAGATAATTTCAAGTATATCGCATTTGTTGTTCAAAGTTAAAAATTCAAACAAAGACTTTGTAAAGAAAAAAGCAGGAAATTAATTCACACAATAAAATAAAAACAGGTTTTTATTATGCAACAAAATAAAAATATTTATGCAAAAGAAAAATAACCACAATTAATTTATGCAACAAAATGAATGAATAAATCTTGAAAAAAAATTTCTGTTCTAAAAAATAGTTACTATAAATTTTATAAAACTTGAGTAGGTTTGAATTTCATTAGTTGGTAAAAATAACATAATTTCATACATATAAATTATAATATTTATATTTTTATGCATTTGTGACTTTAAAATACAATTTTATAAAATATAAAATCAGAAATAAAAGTAAATCTTTATTTAAAAATTTTTTTACAATACAAATTATAAACCAATATTCTGGATATATCTAATAAACATGTATTTTGAATATTTTGTGATATATGCATGTCATGAAAAATTCTTAGCCAAAATGGTATATTTTATCAAATTAACATTCAAAATAATAAAATAAGACAAGGAAGAAAGAATTTGTAACAATAATCAGTAATATTTAAAATGTAATTCTTTATCAGTGATACTCATGCAAAATGTTTTTTTTATTGGAAAAATATTATTTAGGAGAAGATAGGGTAATACCAACTAGCTAAGGTTTGAAGGCCAGTTGGAATCAAACAGTTTGTGTTAGAAACTGTCTGATTTAACAAAGATATCGATTGTTTAGTTGTTTACAATATATCATTCTCAGATAGTCATAGATATAATATTTTTTTTATAAATAATTTTTTTCAAGAAAAAGTTAAACACTCAGTTTTACTCCACTAGTGGGGTAAAATCGGGTACACATGTTTACTCTATGGAAAATTTAGGCATATTAGAATTTCAGTGAAAAAGTAGCAGACATTTCTATTTTATCTAACAATTTTATAAAATTATGCATGTAAATTACATGCGATGCAGTCAAGGTCATACTCAAGGGAAGGGAGGGAAAGAGAGACAATTGTTCTCGGGCTCAGGACAGTTGAGGGTCTGACTAAAATTTTTTACAAAATCTATGTCTAGTACAGGGGTGGCCACCCTGCGGCTCGCGAGCCACATGCGGCTCTTTGACATATTACTTGTGGCTCTCGATAAATGCACCTGAGTTCACTTTTAATTTTGTGCTATTATATTTCAAAAAATTAAATTATTATCATTCCGTATGTATTTCAAAATGTCTTTTAAATTACTGACAACAAATATTACTGGCAAACACTGAATTTACAATTGCAGGGGAAAGATAAAATAATATCAGACTTCTCACAGTCTATATTTAGTTTTCAAACTAAATTACAATTTTTTCAAAAGGTCATTAAAAATAAAACATTTTGTCATTTTCCTCGAATTAAAAAAATTTGTTCCAATATTAAACAAGAAAAACTCAACGAGTATATAAAAAAGCTAGAAGGAATATTGACGGAATTCCAAAATAGATTTCAAAATTTGAAATATTTTAAATCGTCTCTTGATTTTTTTCTGAATCCATTTGAAATTATCATAATTCAAGGTGAGTTTTCTATTCCCAATATAATTATAACCCAAAAAGCATCTGGAGAATTAGAATTAATAGAGATGCAAGAAGATCAAGCTCCACAATTAAAATATAAGTCGACGTCAATTACTGAATTTTAGAAATTTGAACCAAAATCGAAGTATCCTGAATTAAAAAAGGCTGCTTGTCGAATTTTAAAGAATTATCAGAAGTAAAATAAATGTGTTTAATTTTTAATATTTAAAATTAATACACATATTTTGTACTTTTAATTATGTTTTCAATAAATATAATTTCTGTAAAAAATAAATTTATACCTTTTTTGCGTATTCTAATTTGTGCTATACGTTTTGCCTTTTAATTACGGTTTTAATTGCGGCTCGCGAAAATTTCGAATTTTGAAAAATGGCTCGACTATCAAGGAGCTTGGCCACCCCTGGTCTAGTATATTATCAAAAGAAAATGAGAAAGAATTTCTTTACATTTATATAAAAACTACAATTTTGTATTAAGTTTCTTCAAACATTCCACGAAATATGAAAAAAAGGCTTTCTGTGCTTTGAGGATGGGGCCCTCAATAAATTTTGTTCAGGCTTGGACGTAGCTATCTTCATTCTCCACTGCACTGCAGCTTACGTAGGACATATAAAAATAAACTTATCTACATAGATGCCATGAATTAATCAGCAACAAGTCCATGCAGTAGGTCTTTATTCTTGACTAGTAAGGTGCAATTCTGAGTTTTGGTAGAAAACAGAATTAATTTAATTAAAATCGAGGTACCAGTTTTTCCTCCAACTTGGTTTACCCCACTCTTCTCTACATAATATTGCAAAAAATTGTATTTAAATAATATTGTTAGAAAATATTTAAATATTATTATAAAAAAAAGTATTTAAATAACTTTTTATCAATATATGTACAGAAAACATCTCTGTAAGAAATGTAATTTTAGATCCAATTTGTCTTCTGAATAATCTTTAAGAACACAAAGATGTTTTAACTATATTTTATGGATTATTAAGAAAAGGAATATTTTAGTTGAGTTAGTTAGTAGCTGAAATGTTTAACTCAAGCTTCTTATTTTAAAGCTTAAAATTAATACTTTTTTAAAATTTTCACAAATTGCTGGAAAAAATTAATATTAAATTTGAATATTTGATAAAAATTACAACTTTTCAATAATTATTTAAGTAATAATTCACATAATTATAATCATTTGTCTAAATAATTGTTTATAAAATTATATAGTTATTTTCTCTTTATTTCTTTTTTTAAATTTTTCAGACTCCTGCAAATTTATCAAAAACCTCAATCATAATTTTAGATTAAAAAAAAAAGAAGAAAAAAAAGAAAACAAATGTAATTTTTTTTTCATATGCAAATATTATGAAAATCAAGAGATAATTTGAGCCAGGTCCCTATACATATCCACACTTATAAGCTGATATTCATCATTATAACAGAAACTAAATAGACTTACAATATTTATTATCCTTTATCCTCAATGCCAATATGTTCCCAACATCAAAAACTATCAGTAAATGACTACCCTACTCTGTACAGTGAATACATTTTACAGTAAAATATTGTTAATAGTAAGTACTATGTAAATATTTCTATAGAAGCCAATATATAGTTAAATCTGGACTGAACCGAATAAATATTAAACAGTACAATGTAAAAAATGTTGTTATCTTGTCCATTAGTGCAAGGAAAATTAAATTTGTCCAAAAGTATCTAAAACAGCTTTGGCCACATCAATAATCTCTATGGTATAGAGGAGTTGCTGCAGGGGATCCAGATGGATCCTGAAGAGCTTCGCCAGTATGGCTGGGCAATCAAAGACATGGTCGGGAGAGAGTTCGGTGTCGATGCAGTGAGGACAATTTCTGTAGCTTCGATGGCCACCGGGAGATATTTTCATTCCCTTGAAGTGTTTAGTCCTCAATCTAGCCATGGTTGTGGAAATGGCTCAATCGCAGTTTAGGGCAGGGATGGAGTGCTTCAGAGAGGTAGTAGAAAGTAGTCTGCGGCTGGCTATCGCATCAGTTAGGGTCAGGCTGTTGGGAAGTTGGGAGTTATCTCGGGCCTCCTTGGCCAGGATATCAGCTTTCTCATTACCATCGATACCGACGTGTGCTGGTATCCATTGAAGGATACAATTCTTTGGGCCGTGGTTATTAATGTACGTAATAATAGACATAAAAGATAATATTCATTACTTAAATAGATTTTTTAATGAACTTTTTGAGTTTCTAGAAAAAAAAAAAAAAACAAGAATTTTTTCATAATTAAAACACAGCGAACAAAAACAAGATCATAAAACAATTTTTTTTCAACATAGCTGATAGAATAAAAATAAACACAGTTTTAGCAATAGAAATACAAATCAATTTAGGCTTAAGAAAACTATATTCTGTATTTAATAGGGAATAATATAATTGCATTTCACAACTCCAATCTAAACAAATTTTTGTCACGTCTACATTTTAATCTACAAAATAATAACTTAATAAAGTATTTTATATTACCTTATCTTTTATGAGAGAATAAGATATCACTTTAAAAATTCTTACTCAGATTAAATTACCTAATTTATAATTAGAATATAAATAAAGAAAAAAAAAATTTTTTTTAATGCATAATTTCATAAAAATTTTTATTTTTGTGTGTATATATACATGCATACAACACAGTACAATATGCAACAAAACAACTTTTAAAAATCACATTCACCAAAAAAGCAATTCATAATCAAAAAGATCAAAAGAATTTTTTCTGCATATGTGTAATCTTATGACGATCTAAATGACACTTTTGATTAAAACATTTTTTACAAGTGTCACATTGATAGGGTTTTTCACCCGTGTGTGTTCTGATGTGTCTTGTTAAATGTGTCTTTAATACTGTAGAGTAGTTGCAAAATGTACACTGATATATTCCATATTCCTTGTGCCATTCTGAAAAAAATAAATACAAACAGCAATTAAGCTCATTAGTAACATGCTTATAATGAAAACTTTTTTGTATTACCATTTAAAAATTTGACACAATCAAAATTAAAAGAAAAATATGTTGTTTGCTCAGATGTATTTTCATCAAATATGAAAATGATATTTTTCTTCAGAGCAAAACAGCTTTAATTTTGAAACCAGTGCGATTTACAGAAATTTTCAGAAATGTGCTTTAGGGAATTATCTTCTGTGTGACCTTAACTCGTTGTTAAAAAAATTGAACATAAAAGGAACAAAACCATTTATTGAATATCATGTGTACAAATGCTGTACTACATGAACACAAATCATAATGTTGTAAAAATTGAAAATCCAAACTCAAGTTTACCAAGTATAATGTTTAACTGAAAATCCAACTTATGTCTATTATTTCCATGTTCAAGTAAAAGATTTTTCATTATTACAGTGAAACCTCTAGGAAAGATCACCTCTATGTAGTCACCTCTTCTATTTATGACCACTTTTGGGAGGCACAGAACTTTTTCCGCAGACATTGTGTTCGAGAAAATATTTAGCAGAGATCTTCAAAACCTCTCCCAGCGACCAAGCAAACCTCTGTGCCAAAAGCGGAGGTCAAATTAGGAAACACAAAAAAATATTAAGAAAACAAAGAAATCGATTAAAATATATTAAAAAATATTTGTGAGTGGCTCTTATTTAGAGAGCTCAATTTGACGATACAACCTCATGTTGCAATCAAGGTGCACTAAAGACGATGCTATCAACCATTCATTTTTAGAGTTGAAAGTTAAATTAGAAAAAAAAGTAAGCATCTCAAACAAGCAAACCTCTTCTAATTTTTTAAAGCTAACTAATTTTTATGATATAAAATTAAATGCAAACTTAAACATAATTGTTCATTTATTAAAAAATTTACTATTATTTAAAAATGGTAAATTTGTTTTTACTCATAATTATATCAGTAGGCATAATTTTTATTGACGTTAAATTTTATTCATTGATCCGGTTTTCATAAAGCCAACACAAGTAGCATTTACATAATAAGAAAATGGCATTAACTAAAATTAAAATTGATAGCAAAAAATCATGAACCTTCGATAACTTTTGAAATGAATAGAGGTAACCCCTAATAACAACCATTTTAATGTGGAACAGAGAGTGGTTGCACCCTGAGAGGTTTCACTGTCTCATAAAACATCTTAGCATCAATAGAACTGGATCTTCGAAACAAACCATTATTTGATTTAACTTTAAACTACAAATTAATTCATGCGTTTTCTCTGAAAATTAAAACTAAGTATTTTTAAACATAGTTCAGATAAAAATTAAATACAATAATACATATTTTTAACCAGTTTAGAAATTTTCTATTTTCATATTTAAACTTTATGTACTTTGAAAAGATAATTTTACATGGTATGAATGAAACAAGCATTGTGTAAAATTCATAAAAACAAGGTTTTGTTAAAAATAAACATAAATTTGTAACAATGAACGCATATTTGTAATAAAAATTTTTTTTTTTAATACATAGAGGGGTTTAAAATACAACTGATTTATAATTTGTTTCAAAAATGTCACAACACACTCTTTGGAGAGGTAGGATACATGATCAAAAATGCCAGAAAAAAGTGTCAGCAAAGCTAAGATGACTCAAGAGAGTGGTTAATTTCAAACTTTCATTGAACATCATGTGTACAAATGTTGTACTGCATTAATACAGTTCATAATGTTACAATAAATGCTCAATATTTACACCATCAGACATTATGATAGAAGTGAAGCTTGCTTGCCAGACATGATAACACATTAGGAGATTCTTTAATTGTATCAGAGATTAAAACCACAAGATCTATTGCCAATTCCAGAGGCTCACAATGCATTATAGCAAACCGCAACAAGAATTTGAAGCACGATGAAACAGAATTTGAGACACACTGGGTGATAATTTGAGGCACACTGGGTGCTTCTAATTATAGGGTAAATTAGAAGCACCCATGGGACCAGATAGTCTGATAGCCTCATTGAGTCCATGTCCAACAGATCGACACTCCCAGAGTAGTAAATGGTGACTGATGCACACTTAAATTTGTCCGGCCACTAAGTCCTGCATGTTCTCATAACAAATCATCTCTAGGGGTACAGAATTGAAGATTGATCGTTCTCTGGTTCAGGTCAAAATAAAGATCTGTGGATGAATGAATGGATGGATGCATGAATGGGGGCGCTCTATAAATGGGTTGTGACAAGCTTGCGACTGAATTTATATTCTTGGCCATAGATGGCGCCACTTTAAAACAAGAAACGCACCCCTTGCCTTAAATTTGTCTTATTTCACCAAGCAGTCTTGCTGGTATCAGCATGTGTCATTTGAAACAACAAGAGAAGCACCTATGCAGAGTATAGTGCAGCGCATGCTAGATGCACAGTAACATTACAACATGGAGATACAGAGCACTATCTAACGGCATTGAAGGTCATGAGTTGCTATACTATTTCCAACTCTCAAGATATGCCTTACCTCTTCTTAGCGTTTGTAACATTTCTGAGGCATATACAAATAAAAAGTATCATAGTAAAATCAGATTACATACTTACTATTTCTACATATTACAAAATAGGGGTCCTATAATGAACAAGCATGTGACTTTTCAAATTACCCTTTATAGAAAAGCGCTTGTTACAATAGGTACACTGGAAGGGTTTCTCACCAGTGTGAACTCTGACGTGCATTGTCAACTTTGCTTTATTAATATTAGAGTATTGGCAAAGAGTACATTGATATATTCCATTTTTCCTGGAGAAAACTGAAAAATAAAAATACATGATAAGATTACTTTCAGAATTAATTTTAACCTTCTGGCACTTCAAAAAAATATATAGACATGGAAAAACTAATTTAGAAATGCAAAGGAGTCTGCTGGTCAAAATATGGCTATCTAAGCATGTGAATACCAGAAGGTTACTGCATTTTCCTCTGTATAAGTCAAATTTAAGAGACACAAATTTCAATAAGAGGATCAGGGCTGACTATTATACCAATAATACGCATACTCTTATGTCAACTATTTTTTTTCGTGAAACAAAAGGAATAACCGTTAGCTTAAAATTTATCTAGACTGTGATAAAATACAAACACAAGAAAAATAATACAACCAAAACTTTTACATAACAAAAATTAAGAATTTTAGGAATGAATCTTTTGAATCAGTACAAATAATTTCAGAAATTTAAAACGATTAAAAAACGGATGCTTGACAAGCAGTATCATAATAATTGATTTCAACAAATGTAAATTTAGGGGTAAATTTGTACACTAAATGCAATTCCTATTTTGAAATGATTATTTTTTGGGGATCAACTTCTATGCAAACTACTTAAAGATTACTTCCTTTGTTTCTTTTTTTCAGTCACAACATTTGAAGACACATTATTAATGAACAACAAATTACTGATTTTGAAAACAAATGATAAATGACTTAATGCAAAAAAAAGCTATTTGTTATTTATAAATAATAAGCTTCTAAGCATTTAATAGTTTCAATACCTATGAAATAAAAGCATGCTATCAATATGCTTTTCAAAGTCAAAAGCACATTACTTTTTTAGATATTTTGCGCAAGATTTTGTTCTTCTAGTTATGGTGTTAAAGTGCCAAAATTTTAAAAAGTAAGCAACAAGTTAAGAAAAAATTACTTACAATTATAAAATTTGTTTATCTAAAGACAATTCTATGCAAAAAATAATTTTTATAAATCAGATATTTTTTATTTATTTAATAATAGTCGAAAAAATTTGAATTGTAGTTACTCCAATTTTAACATAATTTTAAAGAAAGAAATTTTATAAATCAAATTACAAAATTTGTAAAGAATTGGCCAAATAGTTCCAAAGAAATACAATTTTAAAGAAATCACTTAAGTAAAATTCAATTTCTCAAGAACAATTCAACCAATTTTGCATTTTGCCTTATAACATTACATTCTTTGAAATTATGTAAAAATTTGCAAACCTTACAATTCAAAATTGCTTTTGACTATTATTAAAAAAAAAACTAAAAAATAATAAATGATTAAAAATTATTATAAGCACAAAATTGTTTTTGGATAAACAAATCTTATGATCGTGTGCAAAAGTTTTCAGTTCACTTAATTCCTGAGATAGGATGAAATACACAAAAAGTAAAATTAACACTAAGGGAATAATTAATTAAAAGTATAGCTTAAACATAAGCATTAAAATTAACATTAAAGGGTTCAAACTTTTGACGAAGGAATCATTAAATCAAAACTTATTAAGGATGGTTCGTTATTTTTTCGCATACTGTATATTCTTTTCTGACTTTATTTTTGACAAGGATTGTAAAAATACATATATCAAAGGCAGTGATTAAAAATACCTTACATGCATACATAGGTTCCCATTTATTACTTGTTGTCGGGATCAAAATCATTGTAAATGTTATTTAGCAATCCCATTATAGAATAGTAAAAGGCAAATTTTGCTATCACATGAAAATATCTTTGGAAAAGATTCAAAACAATAATAAATGCAATAAAATAAAACATAATCTGAAGCAAAAGAAGGGTAAAAAAAAAAAAAACCAATATTTTTCCATTATTTTAATTGAAAATAAACAGCAGCAAAGACAAAAAAATTTTTCTAAATTATTTTTTACAAACGTTGTGAGATTTAGTAAAACTAAATGAATATTACAATTCTGTAAATGAGTTTATTATTTATTAGGATCACCCGACCAGCACACATTCCTTCTAATATGACGCAGCAAACTTTGCTTAGTAGTGAAACGTGTTTTACAAGTGTTACACTCAAAAGGTTTTTCTCCTGTGTGTGTTCTGATGTGCTTGTTTAAACACGACTTGCTATAGGTGTTGTAGCTGCAAACAGTGCATTGGTGTAATATTCCAGAAGCGATGAGCCATTCTAAAATAACAATAAGAAATCGAAATAAAGCTTTTTGCATGCATAAACATAATAAAAAAATTAAACAGTAATAAAATAAATGATGAGCCATTCTAAAATAGTAAAAAGTAATCGCAATAAAGCTTTTTACATGCATAAACATAAAGTAAATTAAGAATTAATAAAATAAATATTCTCTTGTTATTCGAGCGATTCAGGCAAAGGTCAAAACACATGCAGGACACATTGTATCAAATTCATTTAGAAAAATCATGGAAGAAACTGTATATTTATATGCATAAAGCTAAGAGAAAAACCATGTTAATAACAGCTATAAGAAATACAATACATAAATTGCACAACTGCATACATGTATAAAATCACTAAAAAGTAAAAAAATAAACAGAAATACTTATGAAATTTGTCAGATATATTAATGATTGATAAGAAAGATGCAGTATGTTCAGGCAGGACATGTTGTTTTATAATTATGGACTCTTAGAATACAATACTCTCCTTCAAGAATGGATGGCACATCATGAAGCTGCTTAATACAAAAAAATCTTGCATTTCCTATCTCTTACAATAGGTGAAACAGTTGGATATAACTAATTAAACCACATCCATGGCTCATTTAATAAAATACAGCCTAACTCCAATGCCCATTATATAACAAATAGCCCAGGTTCAATGTATAGTCAATTTTCCTTTTTTACAGTTTTAAAACCCTGCTGGTTGTAAGTGGCTCAAAAACAATAAATATAAAACTATACAGTTTCTTAACGATATTAGTTGTAAACAGTTCCTAAACGGTAAGGTAAAAAAATGTTTTTTACTGAAACTTTACGGTTAATTGGATGGAAAAACTGCAAGTTTAGTTGGAAAATCTAAGATCAAAATATTTAGGTACATATTAACATAAAACAAGTATTACACTGTTTTGGGAGAGCCTAAAAATACTTGCGGCACTATTATTGACACCAAATATACTCAATTAACTGGAATTATAGTTACTTTATATATTTTATACTTTAATACATACTTTATACCTTCATTTTTAAGGAAAGGAGTGATCAAAATACTATTTTGACTCCTTACCTTCAAAATGAAGAAGTACCTGTAGAATTAAAAATTTGTTAACAATGGCACAAACACACTGCAGAACTAAATGTAAAAATCATTAAAAAGTTCAAAATAGAGTAAAAAACTTAAACAAGACGTTTGGAACTAACTGCCTTTTATATACGTATAATTTCATATAAGAATACAAAATATTTAATTCTAAATTGACAAAACTATCTTTGAAAGAAATGTGCTTAAAAGCAGCAGAATATTCAAAAGAAAGATTAAATATAGCAATAAAGAAAACGAAGCCGACGTCTTCAGGGGGTACCGGCCTTGGAAGTCATAAAACAAAACCTTTTCTATTGAGAGAGAGGCCAAATTAAATGCCAAAATTAACTCTCTCAGTACCCCAAAGGTGTTGTAGAAGTCGAGGAAAAAATACATGAAATACATAAAACCAATTCAGAAAAGAAATTCAAACAAAACCTTGAGAAAATAAAAACTCGCATTAAACCGGCCAAACAGCGATTTCACAAACAAAATAAATGCAAAGAAAACACTGAAACAAAAGAAAACGGCCTCTATTAAAATGCGCAGAATGAAAAAAAGAAGAGAAGTAAAAGAAAAGATTTTGTAACAAATTAATATAATGCTTAACTGGGGCTGCTCAGTTAAGACTTGAACTGCATCCTGTTAAAAGAAATAAAAAACTAGTATCTGCCAACATTATTAGCATATTCAATGTCCCCTCCTTCAACCATTAAGATTGAGCCATTAAATTAAAACTAGTTAAGGGTGGTCCGTTATTTTTCTGCATACTGTATATCCTTTTTTGACTTTATTTTTTACAAGGATTGTAAAAATATATATTAAAGACAGTGAATAAAAACACCCTAAATGCATACATAGGTTCCCATTTATTACTTGTTGTTGGGATTGAAATCATTATAAATGTTATTTAACAATCCAGTAATCACCTGAAAATATCATTCTCAAACGTTTCAAAACGATAATAAATGCAACTAAATAAAACAAAATCAGAAGCAAAAAAAAAAAAAAAATCCATTATTTTAATTGAAAATAAACAGCAGCAAAGTTGAACAAATTTTTCTAAATTTTTTTTCTCAAACGTTGTTACATTCAGTAAAACTAAATGATTATTATAATTCTGCAAATGCGTTTATTATTAATTAGGATCACCAGACCAGCATACATTCTTTCTAATATGACGCTGCAAACTTCCCTTAGTAGTGAAACGTGTTTTACAAGTGTTACACTCAAAAGGTTTTTCTCCTGTGTGTGTTCTGATGTGCTTGTTAAAACTAGACTTGCAAGATGTGTTGTAGCTGCAAACAGTGCATTGGTGTAATATTCCACAAGCGATGAGCCATTCTAAAATAACAATAAGAAATCAAAATAAAGCTTTTTGCATGCATAAACATAATAAAGTAAATTAAACAGTAATAAAATAAATGAGGGGCCATTCTAAAATAGCAAAAAGAAATCAAATAAAGCTTTTTACATGCATAAACATAACAAAGTAAATTAAACAGTAATAAAATAAATATTCTATTGTTATGTGAGCGATTCAAACAAAGGTCAAAATCCCTGCAAGACATGTTGCGTCAAATTCAATTAGAAAATCATATCAGAAAATGTACATTTATACACATAATGCTAAGAGCAAAATCATGCAGCAAAACAACATAAAAGAAATAAAATACGAAAATTGCATAACTAAATGCATACATGCATAAAATCACTAAAAAGTAAAAAATAAACGAAAATACTTATAAAATTTTTCTGATATTTTAATGATTGATGAGAAAGATGCAGTTTGTTCAGGTAGGTCATGTTGTTTTATAATTATGGACTATTAGAATACAATACTCTCATTATTTTTTCCCTCCACAGTTTTTAAAGCTATGGTAAAAGTAAGTGGTTCAAAAACCTTAAATATAAAACTATGCGGTTTCTTAACGATATTAGTTGTAAAAAGTTTCTAAACTGTAAAGGTTAAAAATTTTTTTTTACAGTAAACTTTAAGGTTAATTGGATGGACAAGCTGCAAGTTTAGTCGGGGAATCAAATATCAAAATATTTAGGTACACGCAAACATAAAACAAGTACTACTCTGTTTTGGGAAAGCTTAAAAAAAAAAAAAAAAAAATGAACTGCTCAATGCACAAAAATATAAATAAAGCATGTATTTTTTGCTATAAGGATACAAAGGTAAAAAAAACTGTATCCTAATCATTTTTATAAAATTTGGTATATATTTATATTCTAACACTGAACTTTATAGCAGTAAATGTTACTACAATAAGTTCAATTTCAGACGTAATTCAAAATAAACAAATGAGTTCATTTATTTAAACTCTAATAGATAATGAATAAAAACATTTTAATTTGAATTAAATAAAATTTTATTTAAATACAAATACATGTGAATGATTATAAAAAGCAAAATAGATGAAAAAAAAAAAAAAACACTTTCAAATTTTAGAGTAATCATTGTATTCCAAGTCAAATGTTTTATGAAGCACAAAATATTCAATAGTGTTCTTTTTTTCAAATGAACAAAAACCTTCAATATATTGAATTATACAGATTAAGAAATTGTATGTAAATAATTCAGCTTATTAAAGTATCAGAATAACTTTGCAGTAGACTACCAAATTAATAAATAAATTTGTCTGCAAAAAAAATGTATATGCCGACCAAAAATCTGGACTTTGATTTTCTTTTCTCTTCCCTGGAAGTAATTTGAAATCAAGTAACTGTGCAAGTCTTCCAAATAAACAACGAATGTTGAGTTCTCACCTAAAAACTATTTAGGGAGCCACTGAAACCTTTATGCAAGAATGTTTTTGATATTCAAATTTTTACTGTCTTTTCAGTCACAAAAAATATCTCTATATGTACTACATCTGATAATATTTAAAAAATTTTTTTTCATAACTTTTTTGTTTTTAAAATTCCAAGGAACAAAAATTGGCATGCCCTAGGTTAATTCAACAAAGTTTTAGGTTACACTAAAATTCAACACAAGTTACACAAAATTTAGTTACAACTAAAATTCAATTTCCACAATACTAATAAGGAACTTATTACGGTGATCCTAAAGCAAAAACATCAAACAAGAGTTAATATAATACATCTTTCACCATAATTCTTCTAAAACTAAAACAAATATTTCAAAAAATCTTTGGTAATGAACAGAAAAGTACAACTGCTGGAATTAATCTAAACAAAAAGCATTTTTGTTGACTGAGTGATGGGCTGGCTATCTCACACTGTGCTATTTACGCATTACAACATGTACTTTTTATAATGGGTCAACATATGACTTTTCAAATTAGACTTCTGTGTAAAGCACTTGTTACAATTGGGACACTGGAATGGTTTTTCCCCAGTGTGAACTCTGATGTGCTTTGTCAACTGAGCCTTATCAAAATTTGAATAATGGCAAAAAGTGCATTGGTACACTCCACTTTTCTTGGAAAACACTAAAAATAAAAGAATAAGCTGTAGTAAATTTGTACTTTAACTAATAAGTATCAATAAATGGCATGCATGAACATTAAAAAAAAGAAAATAACATAATTTTTTTTTTTTCATGAATTGGTATAAGCAGGCATAAAAAGTTATGTTTCAGTATATGAAAATTCCTATTTATAAGAAATAATTTTGAAATCTGAATTTCTTTCAGAGTTTGTCATCGAGCATGATTGCAAAGAAACTTTCCTTAAGCTGAAGCATTTTTTTAAACATTCATAACAATATAATATAAACTAACTCTTGATTTATATATGTTGTATTTAAAAAAAAAGAAAATTTTAAAAAACGTAAATTTGAATTTCTGAACTCTTAAGAAAAATTTAATTTTTCTAGACCTCATAATAGTATTTTGAAATATTGTCAAAATGTTTTAGCACATATACCCCCATTATCCTACTGTACTACTAAATAAAACAATGAGTAGTCGTAAAAAATGCATCATTATAAAATGTATAAACAGTGTAAACAGCTACATAAGTAATTTTAGCATTTCTTTAGTTTGAAGCTGAGTGTCATATAAAATACAAATATCATTAAAGAAATCAAAAGCAAATCTTTATTCTAAAACATAATTTTTTTAAAAATATATCCTGAATTATTCAAGATATATTCATTTCAAAAATCCTTTTTTGATTAACACTTGATATATACAAGGTATAAATAATTCAATTCACAAATTTGTATCATAGTTACACAAACCTAGACAATGTTGAGCTAAAATTGTCACATTATTCAGCAAACTCTATCATACACCATTAATAAAATATACAATACTTTATGTTCAGGTATACATACACTATTATGAGTCAATTTGTTTAAGCTAGCTTATCAAACTAAATGATTTTCTGGTAACAAAAATCTATTTTATACCTTTTATAAACAGTAATGAAAATACATTAGAAAATAATTTTTTTAAACATTCATGTTAAAAACTAAATATATTTGTTTAAATTGGCAATGGCTCAATCAGTAATTTATTACGAGTCTAGAACCAGATTTTGCATTTGAATATACCAGCCAGTCTAGTTTTGAAGATGGTGTTTTCTATAAAATAAACATATTCAAGAGTCTAATTCCACTGCTAAATTATAGTTGCTTTTCTTGCTAAGCAATACTTTTGGAAAGTTGATGCCATTATCAGACAAATGAAAGTAAGAAATCTAATAGATTCTTATAATTTACTATGAATAAATTCACACTGAATATTCTCTGAAATAATTTACAAATTATTCTTTAAAATAAGGAATGTAGTGTTCTAATTGGTATTGAAAATGCCATTCAGCATTTACATTTTTTATTGTTTGATGTGTGCAGTTTTGTCAGTACTGTACTAGACATTCTATTCCTGCATACGATGATAACTTTATATAGTCTTTGCTAATTTTCATTTTGTAAAGATAACATTAGTACTGTAAAATTATCACTAATAAACACATGAATTGTAAGAAAAAAAGAAATGAAGCAAAACTATTTATGTATTGTCAGTCAAAATTCACTGGAGTACTGCAATGTAGGTATATAGTAAACAAAGGCAAACAGATAAAGTAAATATATATCATAAAACGCACTAAAAACATTTGTAAATATATAAAACATTATACAATTAAACATAAAAGTTAAAACTGCTTCCTATAATGAGTGAGCATATGGCTTTTCAAGTTAGATTTCTGTGAAAAACGTTTGTCACATTTGTTACACCTGAAGGGTTTTTCCCCAGTGTGGACTCTGATGTGCATTGCCAGCTGTGCTTTGTTGATATTTTTGTAGGAGCAAAAAGTACACTGATATATTCCACTTTTCTTAGAAAAAACTGAAAAATAAAAGCATAAAATCAAATACCGAGATCAGTATTTATACAATTTTAAAATGAAACATCGCTATTTGTAATAACGTTATTTTAAAATAACACATAGATTCATATTTAGGCATTTTTGAAATTAAATGTCGAGATTTGTATTTGCTTTATTTAAAAATTATGTGAATATTCACATTATTGAAATATGCAGGGGTGATTGTGAGCCCAAGTCAAAATTCCAGAAAATTTCTTGAGTTAAAAAAAATAATAATTTTAATGCAAAAAAATTTAAACAAGGTTTTTCCCTTTTTCTCAATATTTCTTAGTTTACTTAAAATATATTTAAAATTTTACAAATACCTATGATGACGTGGAAAAGTAATTAAAATTTACAAATATGCCTTTCTTTCTTGAGTTTATAATTATAACAACTATTTACTGATAAAAAATGAATATTAATCATAACATAAGCTTATAAAGTATCTCTCTGACTCTCCCTTACAAACAAATAAAATAAACTGTGCTTTTAAGTTCCACCTTTGAAAATTTGATTTCCGGAAACTTCTGTGATCAATGATTATTTGAAACGTCTGGACCTTCGATCTCCAGAAACTTCTGGATCACTGTTAGTGAAAAATCCAGAATTTTTCCGGAGCACAATCAGCCTTGAATATACATATTTCCACAATTTAAATGATAGCATAAAGTTACTGCTAAATCAGCTTTAATATGAGAAAACAAGAATACTAGAGTTCAAACGAAGAAAATTTCATACATTTAGTTCTAAGCATTAAACATTTTAGCACGTTACAAAAGATCATTTAAAAAAAATTCAACTTTAAACTATGTAAAACTTACACAAATTTTAATATGAAGCATAAGCAATTGCATGGTTCTTTTTTAAAATGAAATAATAAACTTGAAAAGTATTTATTATTTACCATCTAAAAAAGCATCCATTCATGACAATAAGCAAAAAAAAAATTTTTTTTGATGTTGAAATTTTCTTCTATCAATCATAAAAAATAAATTAATTTGCTATTCTTTAAAATGATTAATTTTTTATTATAATAAAAGAAAGCATGGACTTTAGTTACAACTGTGGTGTATACAAATTTTACACAAAATGAAATATTCGGTTTTAGATCATAATCCCTGGCTTATGTGGCCAAGTCACAAAACAGTTTTGACCATATTTGAATTCAATTTGGTCATTAGGTTTAAATCACATTGAAAGTAGTATTTTGTAACAATAATTAATAGTTTGCTTCGCTGAATGTGAGATTCAAGTCTATTTTCATCTATTGTTCCAAACGATTTGAAAACTTCAAACAATATATTAAGAACTTCCTTGTGAATATCACTTGAAAAGTATAATTAAAGTGTTAAATAAATAATCACAAGAAACTGAAGCGGTAAGATATTACTTGATTCAAAATCTTCATATGCTTCAAATATATGCAGGTGTAAGCAAAAGCAAACATGTTTTAAAAGCTCAAAAAAGCGATTTAACTTCTGAGTGCTTGAAATAGGTTGGCTTTTAATTCCACCAGCATAATTTTGAAGCAAAGGAAGTTTATTTTAATAAAGTAATATTAAAATGAATGATAAAAACTTAAAATAAAAGTAACAGAAAAACCAAATTTGAATTTACATTGTAACATTCACAGTACAAACAAAAAATATTTTTATTCATTCCATATGTCACTCATTATTTGCATGATCAATAATCCTTATCGTCATGATAATATTGATCAAGATAATCATCGTGAATGAAAATGTAATGACAGCCTTTTTATACAATTTAATTTTAATGCAACCATACAATTAAATTTTTTTTTACAACATAATCAAAACAAATAAGTAATATGCCCATAATAAAAATAGAATGTCTAAGTAATTTATTAACAAAGTTTTAAATATTAAACTCTATATTAATTTATACAATCAGTGTCGTAAATAAGACTTTTACTAACATTTATTTTGAGCAAGCTTTATGTGTGCAATGTAAAACTTTAATATGGTTTATCTATAGTAAAAGATTATATCGCTAATCTCTAAGCATATCCTTTCTTTCTCACACGATATTACAACAGCCTCATAATACAGCTTCAAGGTAGTACTATTTTTGGAGGATAAAACAGTTCCAAAGTAAATTCATGCCTCAATAACGCTAACAGTAAGCTGGCGACTACAGTTAGAAATTGTTTGTTCCCTGAAGTAACTCCCATGAGCAAACAGAAAGAATGATGTATGCAGAGGTAATTGTAATGGCATTCTGTTGTAGATAAACCACACTTAGGTTTAGACATTACTCATGTTCTGTGTTTTATCCAAGTTTTTTAATTTTTTTTTTTACGTGTGTGAACAAAAGTGCAAAATTGCAGCATATTTTTTTCCAGCTCTTACAGCAACCAAAATGAAAATGTACAAAAACAAGTTCAGAATTGTAATACAGATATGAAAAAAAAAAAAAAAAAACTCATGAAAAATTATGTGAAAGTTTTATAGAAAAATAAATTGCTAAATTAAAACTTTTTATAAGCCATACAGGTTAAATTTAAGTACAAGGAAAAATTAAGTACAATTTTATAAGGAAGAATAACTTACTTCATTAATTCATAAAATTCTCATGGCACAATAAAATTTTTTTTAATTAAAATTAAAAGAGCACTATAAATTGATAGTTAAACATAAAATTATCTAAATAAAATTAATAAATTTTTTTATGTGATATTAGTTTGATTATGATAAATATTAAGATTATAGTAAAAATATTTACAAAGCACTCGAAGTTGAGACCTAACAAACTTTGTAGATAATTCTTTGTTGAATAATAAAATTTAAAACTTATAAAAAACACAACATGCATAGTAAACAGATTAAAAGTAACTAGATTAAAGTAATAGCTACATATGGCACATCATTCATAAAATCAGTACTAAATATAAAGCACTATATTAAACAAATTAAAAGCAGTTAAATTTAAGTTGTAGCTGCAAATAAAAATGTTAGCCTGTTATACACTAGCATCTGTAATACGCAACAGAAAGTACTTGTAACATACATATCTTAAAATCGGCCTCAGTTAAACGAAATTATTCTATAAATGAGTAATAATATGGCGGACTAAATGAGATTTTTGAATGAAACGTTTGTTGCAAATGTTACAGTGAAAAGGTTTTTCCCAAGTATGTATTCGGATATGTCTGGTTAAGCCTGTCTTCTTCAGTGTAGAGTAGGGGCAAAAAGCACATAGGTGTATTGTCCAATTTTTGTTCCATTCTGAAATAGCAAACAAAAATTGCAACTAAGCAGTTAATTTGCATATGCAGCGTATTTTACCTACAGAGAAATTGCTTACATTTCAGCTAAGGATAAAAGAATTGAAAAACGAAATCATTTGTTGCAAGTTTATGAATAAAATTCACATTTTATGCACATCACAGAGGAGGATACTTATAATGAACAGTCATGTGACGTTCCAAATGTGACTTTCGTTTGAAAGATCTGGTGCAGGAAGAACACTGAAATGGTTTTTCACCAGTGTGTATTCTGATGTGCCTGGTTAAATCTGTTTTATTGGAGGCAGAGAAGGGGCAAAATGTGCAGGGGTATTTTTCAAATTGCTTGAATACTGCTGAAACACAGAAACAGAAATATAAATAATTTTAAGCATATTATTATACATTATGGAATAAATTTAATAATTGCTTTAACATAACATTTGGCATTCCAAATTCATTCTTAGAGAATCAATCAAGAAAGCAAAGAAAAGTTAAATTCTGACTAGTTAAAGAAGCTAAATCTGTCAAAAAATATTGATAAATAATATTCACAATTAGCAAAGAAACATAAGAGTGGTGCGAAAAATTTGAAAATGTAAAAGATTATTTTCTTGTGTAATAGTACAAATTTATCGCAATTCTTGACTCAACTTGTAACATTCTGTCCATCAGAGATTTCAAAAGTGTTGATCGACTTATTTTACTAACTATCTTCTGAAATATATGTTAAAAAATACAGTGTTATGAAGTTGAAAATTAAGCTCAGTGCAAATTTTAAAAATCTTCGGTGATAAAATGAAAACACGTTTTATTGTTCTACCAGCTCACTTAAATGTTAGCAATGATGTTAAAATGTCTAGATTTTAACAATTAACAATGGAAAGGCGAATTTTTTAAAAACTTCTTTGGAACTCAGTTCAGTGGAAACTCAGTAATTTCTTTGGAAGAATTCAAATTTAATCTACATGGATCAGATGGTAAGCAGTATGTTAGAAGACAGAAAAGTGAAGTTTATCTTTCAGATAGCCTATTGCTCACTGTAGGGGTGTACAACTTTTTTGAGTGAAGGGCCACTAGCACAGCACATGGATTGATGAAGGGCCGTACGCATATTTAGTTATGTTAGCGACAATTATGATAAGTTTTATCTAAACATTAGTGTTCAAAGCACTAAATATTTTTATCAGTAAACTTAACATATTTGCAAAAAATTAAATACTTTTAATTATTTGAATTTATTTAATTCTAAAAAAACTGATACATATATATATACACATAAATATTGGGAGTAGGATATAAATTCCAACCATAAAAAAGCTTACAGAATAAAAGTGCAAAAAAAAAACAAAAACACATTTTATAGAGTAATATAAATTCGAATTGAATATTTTAATAAAAGAAAATTTATAATGTTTAAACATTATAACCAAATTGAAACCAAATGAAAAGAATTTTTATATTGTTTTCAGAAGTTCTCGCGGCAGCACATCAACAGTCAGCGGCCTGCAGGCCATAGGTTGTGCACCCCTAGCCTACTGTTATGTACTCAGAGAGTCAAATTGTCTCGGGAAGCTTATCCAGCAAAGGTGTTGCACGATTTTACTGTATTACAGGGACTGTGAACACATCTGTTTATATAAACATCTTGGAGGAATGATTAAAGCCAATTTTTTTTAGTGATTTTAAACATGCTAGAAATTTCATTTTTCAAACCCTGCCATACAGCTAAGGATTTAAATAAATCATGCTTGATTTTCTGCTACATTTTGAGGGTTAATCTCCACAACATTACAGACATTCCAAACATAATTTTCCTCCATTTCCCATATTTAGGTGCGGGCCTGGGAATAGCCCCGATCTTAATCTCATAGACAATTGTTGGCATATAATGGGTATCTGCAAAAATATCCGAACAGAAGCCTCGTACCGTAAGTGAGCTACAAAAGGTAATTAATAGGGTGTGATACTATGAAATTCACCTGGATTACATCCAGAATTTGATAATTTCAATAAAGGCCTATTGCTAAGCTGTGCTCGGTGAGGATCCACAAAATATTAAAATGTTGTGTTTCATGTGTGTATACACATCTAAGAACATGTAATTAGATTTCAGTTATGTAGAATTTACAATAACTAGAATATTTTCATTTCAATTTCTATGTTCTACGTTTTGCAGCAATTGCATATTTTACAGTTTTCAGAGTACTTAATTATAAATAATTCTAAAAAAAACCCTGATTAATGTTAATTCTACAGTTTTATTTGATCGTAATAACTTCATATTTAAATAAAACATACAAAATCTACACACTATTTTTTTTTTTGTTTTTTGCCTGCCACTGTATTGTAAAAGAAAAACTTTAAGCTACACACATTATAAATCTAAATAAATACAGTGCACATCAAATTTTCTGTCCAACAAACCATTACACATATTTTTGACTGATTTGACAGCTTTGCGAATAAACTTCTTTATAGTCTAAAGGTAAAAAAATCGATAAAAAAATTAACATTTGAAACTTGGAATAAGTGAAATTTGTTATCTATATCATAATTAACAAGCTCTTTTGCGACTAAAAAGTAAATAGTATACATTATTTCATTAAGTTAATGGTTCATATAATATAAAAAATATCAGTATGCATAAATATTCTTCTAACTATATTAAACTACACATTATTTTAAAAGAATACATATTTTAAAAATATTATTCTATATATATATATATATTACTGGGAACAAAAATGACCCTTGCAGCCATTCAAGTGAAACATATTTAAGTAAAATAAAATATTTTAAAGTAAAATATTTAAGTAAAATATTTTTTAAATATTACATATTCTTAAAATTTCTTAAATACATTTATTTCTTACATCAAATAATAAAAAGCTATAAAATCATGGAAAAAACCCTACCCTTGACTTCTTTGCCTCAAAGAGTATACTAAAAACATGAGAATATGAACAAACAAAAAAAGGTTTTAATTTTGGTAATTTATATATAGATATATTTAAAAAGTATCTAGAAAATTGCAAGCATTTACTTTCTTTATAAATCAAAACTTTATTGGCATTTAATATTTTCTCAGATATTTTCTTAACAAATACTTTGATAGTAAAAAAAGTAAATCAATAAAAGGAAAATTTATAATTCACGAATCATTGTAACGAATAAAATATGTTTGAAATACAAAATCTTCAGAAGAGAAATATGAGCATATGCATGATATTATGCACATCAAAAACAATATTTTCACAGTAACACATTTTTATATCATTAAAAAACAGTTTCCATCAAAAAACAGCCTCAAATACTATTTAAAAATATTGCAATATAGTGTTCCCTCGCCACTTTGCGCTTCATGTTTTGCGGCTTCAGTGCTTCACAGGTTTTTCCAAAATATTCATAAAAAAATAAAAATGAAAAAATACAACCATGTCGGCAGCCACATCACGGAAAGGAGCGTTGTTTCATGTTGATGCGCAAGAGAGAAGGATCCCTGCATGTCAAACAAATAGATAAGTTGACTCAGAGTACATATACCACAGGCTCTCATAAAGGTGCGTGATTGGTTGATAAATGTTTATTACTGTATAAGGTTTTGTTATTAACCTTATTAATTATCACTGACATGTTTAAGTAAATACGTATATTGTTGTAATTTTTGTCTTAAATATGTAAAGTATAAATACTGTTTACATATTTAAAACATTCGTGTAACCGCATACACGAAAACTCCTAGAGGCAAATCCTACTTCGCGGAAGGTTCTAGTCCCCATTAACCGCGAAAAACGAGGGATCACTGTAAATTTAAAGTTAGACAAAAACCAATTATTTTGATACTTTTTAGACAGCATGAACAGTCTTTACTATTTTTTAGTCCAATTAATCTTAAATTAATAACCCAACAAAACTTTTCAGGTAATCAAATCAATGTTTTAACCCTGTGATGCAGATGAGATACCTTTTATATATCTTTTCCCTGGTGCTCCAATTATAAGCAAAAATATATTTTGTATTTTTAAAGTATGAAATACGGGTTAATATAATTAAAAAAAAAATCTGTTGAATCATCTAAATTATATTTGTACTAAAATATAAATTATTGTATTAAAATATAAACTATACTCCAAAAAAAAAATAATTTGATATTTTTTTATCATTCATATTGAAAATTTATCAAAAAATGATTTTGCAAATCTAAGATATTTCAATGCTGAATAACTGTTTCTCTTTGATCTAAATAAGTGCAAATTTAAAAAAATTATTGTTTGGATATGAGCTGTGTTTGGAAGATTTTACTTTTAACGCAGAAAAAGACACCAATGTTCAATGTTGTATTTTATTATCATTAATTATTAAAATGCTAAACATAATATTTTCCCCTTATTTTGACCTAAATTACTGAGTCAAAGAGTTAAATTAATATAAAGTCACAAAATAATTTTTAAAAACTGAATTCAGAAGGAAAATTTAAAGATTTAGAAATTAAAAATATAAAAGTTTTCAGATTTTATACAAAAAGGACATAACAAATTTTGAAAAAAAAAAAAAAATTTAATGGAAGGGGTATGCAACATTTTTTCCTAAAAAAAGGTATCAGTCACATAAAATAAAATATATAATACAAATTATCACAGCGCATTTCAAATAAATGAATTAATTTTAGAAAATTAGGTATACGACACACAAATAATGAAAGATAAATACATATTCTTTAAACATTACATTTAAAATAAAAATTAAGCAATAAATTCAATGAAAAAAAAATTAACACTCATATTAAATCATATTTTATACAAAAAATAAAATAGCTGCAATATAGAATAAAATTTTTAATTTTGGTTTATTTTTCAGATCATGATGAAGTAGTTCTGAAAAAAGTCACACAATTGAAATGCTTGTAGCAATAACAAGGAATAAATAGATATTGGTAAGCAGCAATTGAAATTTGCAATGTCAACAGTTTAATATGTTCTTGAACTGATTGCTTTAGCCACCTTGTCAACAATAAAAAATGCATAAAAATGAAAAAAAAAAAAAAAAATGGATATATTCCTTATCATTGCTGAGCTGTTTCGATATATGATATGAGGAACGTCACAAATATTTTTTCTTAAAATGAGTTGCCATATGGATTTATAGAATAAACTTCCGATTAAAACTTTTATTACTGAAAAGATTTTTCTCCAGTGTGAATTCTCAGATGTCTTTTTAGAGTAGACTTTTGATTAAAACTTTTATTACAAAGCATACACTGAAAAGGTTTTTCTCCAGTGTGAATTCTCAAATGTCTTTTTACATCTTCTCTACGATAGCTCGAGTAGAAGCAAAATTGGCAATGATATTTTCCAGCTTTAATTGATAATTCTGCAATATTAAAATAGAAATTTATAGTTATATTCTTGCATCGTATAAAGAAATAAACATTTTTTAATATGCACAATGTTTAACAAAAATTTCAGTACATTTCCAATTTAACTCATAGGAAGGCATTACTGTAGGGAGTTTAGCAAAAATCCGTAAAAAATATCTAACAGTTAACCAATTTAGAAAGATTTTGATCAAAATTGTCAGAAATGGTGCATCTTTAGTACTAAATTATTTATAATGTCAACGTGAAAATTCTGAAGGAATTGAAAAATACTGCTTTTTTTCAAGCACTGCAACACTGTAAAAAGCATTAAATGCATGAGTAATATTATAATCAATTAAAAAAAAAAAAAAACAACACAAGAACAAATTTTAACACAGAGCTTGAAACTCCACATTATCATAAAAGGCTTACAGTGATGAACTTCCACCATTAATTGCTGTTATTTATTACTTTGAATTATGCATAACAACTGCCCTATTATAACAAATCAAACTATCTGAAATCAATCTACAATTTAAAGTTAAAATAATTTTTTTAATTACCAGCCTTAAAAATGCATAAATAGAATATAGTAAAAAATTAATAACTCATGCAAGCATAAGCTATATGTACATAATTATAAAATGTGTATTAATCTTCTAAATTTCACATAAAAATACAGAAAAATTAAGGGAATGCAGCCGACTCTTACTTTTGTATGATAAATTTGATCGACAGTACAGTGGAATGCATTGTGTTTGAATGAAGTGTGAAAGTGTTGAATAGACCAATGTGAAAACCACACTTTTGCACATGTGGCAAAAATTGACATGGTAAAGAAAAAAAAATTTCCTTTTCGAAAAGGGAAAATTAAACACTTTTTAAATAATAATAAGCCCAATAAAAATAAGCATATTTAAGGGCTTTTAAAAAACAAAAATCGCAAATAAGAACCGCGTATAAGCTCATTGTTCAAAAAATAAGCTACCTCTAACGCATCCAATTTAGGCATTTTGTTTAATTGGTTCATTTGAGAGCAGAAAACCACCAAATCACAGGGAAGCTAATTTCTGTGATTTACCCACTGTTGGAACATGTCCCTTTCTTTAAGTTTACAAGGTACTTAGGATGTGGGAGGATGTGTGAGTTTTTATAAAATCAGTCCAGCTGGATGAACTTTGCTGTTATTTTGAAAAATAGAAGTATGAGAGGTTAACTTAATTTAAGAAAATGTAGTGAAAAATTTTGAAGTGGTATTCTAACACAAAAACTTATAATTAACAATACACAGCATGGAAGAACATAGCTAATAGTTTTTAAAAGTATTTTAAGCTGTACATTTCAGAGTTAATAAAATTAAAATTCTTGAGACCATAAAATATGGTTAACTTAGGGGAAGTTTTTGGCCCTGTAAGTAAATAAAATGCTTTTCCACCATTTTGTTTCATTGCAATAAATTAAAATTTATGTTAGACAAAAACCAATTATTTTTATACTTTTTAGACACTGCATGAACAAGTCTTTACTATTTTTTAGTCTAATTAATCACAAACTAATAACCTGGCAAAACTTTTCAGGGAACCAAATCAATGCTTTAACCTTGTGATGCAGATGCCTTTTATATATCTTTCTTTCTGGTGCTCTAATTATAAGCAAAAATATATTTTGGTATTTTTTAATTATGAAATACAGGTTAATATAATTACAAAAAAAAAATCTGTTAGATTATCGGAATTTTATTTGTACTAAAATATAAATTACTAAATATAAATTATTGTACTAAATTATAATCGAAAAAAAAATAATAAATAAATAATTAGACGTTATTTAATCAATAATATTGAAAATTTATCGAAAATTGATTTTACAAATTAAATATTTTTCAATGCTGAATAACTGTTTCTCTTCAATTTGAATAAGTGCAAATTTTAAAAAAAATTACTGTTTGGAAATTAGCTGTGTTTAGAAGATTTGATCTTTAACACAGAAAAAGACACCTGTGTTCAATGCTGTATTTACTACCATGAATTATTGAAATGCTAACATAATATTTTTACTTATTTTGACCTAAATTACTGTTTCAAAGGGTTAAATAAATATAAAGCCACAAAATAATTTTTAAACACTGAGCTTAGAATGAAAATTTAAAGATTTAGAAATTAAAAATATAAAAGTAGTATTCAGATTTTATACAAAAAGAGCAAAAAATTTTTTGTATTCAACAATAATTAATAGAAGGCGCATACAAATTTTTTTTTTCAAAAAAAAATTATCTGCCACATAAAAAGGAATATATAATACAAATTATTACAACATATTTCAAATAAATGAATTTATTTTAGAAAATTAAGTATGTGCCACGCAAATAATGAAATATAAATACATATTCTTTAAACCATTATATTTTCAAAAAAAGTTAAGTAATAAATTCGATAAAAAATTATTAACATTCATATTAAATCACGTTTTATATAAAAAATAGCTGTAATATAAAACAAATGTTTTCATTTTAGTTCATTTTTCAAAACATGAAGTAACTCTGAAAAAACTTACACATTTGAAATGCTTGTAGCAATAACAAGGTATATTTAAACATTGGTGAGAACTCATTAAAATTTGCAACGTCAACAGGTTAATACGGTTCTTTGTAATATCACATAGGAAAGGACTAAATTTAAATTCGCATCCAGTTCCTGCACTGATTGTTTTAGCTACATTGTCCACAATAAAATGTTTAAAAAATTGGATTTATACCTTATATTGCTTTCATTATATGATATGAGGAACGTCACAAATAATTTTTTTTCCAATGAGTTGTCAAATGGGTTTTTAGAATAGACTTCTGATTAAAACTTTTATTACAAAGCATACACTGAAAAGGTTTTTCTCCAGTGTGAATTCTCAAATGTCTTTTTACATCTGCTCTACGACAGCTCGAGTAGAAGCAAAATTGGCAATGATATTTTCCAGCTTTAATCAATAATTCTGCAACATTAAAGTATAAATTTTAATAAATATTTATAGTTATATTCTAACATTGCATAATAAAAAAAATATTTTTAAATATGCCCAATGTGTAACAAAAATTTTAGTACACTGCCATGTGAACTCATAGCAAGCTATGTGTACATAATTACAAAATGTGCATTAATCTTTTAAATTTCACATAAAAACACAGAAAAATGAAGGGAATACAGCAGACTCGAACTCGTTTCATAATAAAATTTGATTTTTTTAAAAATCAATTTTGCACCTTTTTGTTGACTGTAAAATATCTTAAATAAGGAGCTTGAGTGCTTTTTTGAAACTAAACTTCTCGCTATTTCATGTTGATAGATACCAATTCAAGTTCAGTGCAGCTACTAGTTATTCTGTAATTAATATTTAAAATAGCTTAATTAGCCGCAACTCCTAAAACACATATTTTTTTTATCTTCTCAGTTATGCTTATTAGTGTCCATTAAGAACCTTTCCCAATAATTATGTTACCCTGTCGAACGCAGGAGTAAAAGAGAATATTCTCATTCTCTAAAAAAGAGAGAGAAGGAAAGATCACTAGGGTGCCTCGGGATTGTGAGACCCGTGTTTACCTAAAGAAGGTAAACCCCCTGAGGGTAATACATTTTTAAGTGAAGTACAAAACTTTGAAGTTTCAATATTTAGCAACTGAAGAAATTTATGAAATAGGCGCAAATATGAAATCAGCTTACATTTTTCATAGTTTAAATAAAACTATGCTGTTGTTTTGCTTTGAACACAGATTGTCCAGTTTAGAATTGCACCTTCTTTTAGAAAATAATGATCAGGTAGCAAGAAACTAAAGTCGTGGCACATTCATAATAAAATAGTGAACAGGTACTCTTTTGAAACATTTAATCAGTTAAAGTGCATATAAAATATTTTTTTCAAAGTAATATCCTTCAGGGACAGAAGATGGCATGCAACAATTTCTTTTTTTTATGCGTAAATTTATTTCACTAGTTGTTTTCTGTATGGGCTTTGACATCACAAAAATCTAAGGGGCAAAACATGTAACATCTTATAGAAAACATTTTGAATTGTTTTTAAAGTAATAATTAAAAAGAACTTGCAGAAAAGAAGACCACTTCAGAATTTTTACTTTTCAGTTGTATTTTTTATTAATATATGCTTATATACACCGAAGAGCCATTACATTATGACCACCCTGGGTGGCGGGGATAGTATGGTGTGGGCAATGTTTTCATGGGGCACATTAGGACCCATAATCTTCATAGAACAATCCATGACGTCTGTAAGCTACTTGAACATAGTTACAGACCAGGTTCACCCATTCATGGCAACAGTTTTTCCTGCAGGGGATGGTGTTTACCAACAGGGTAATGCACCATGTCATAAGGGTCGAATCATCATGGATTGGTTCGAGGAGCACTCCAGTGACTTTCAAGTCATGTCTTGGCCCCCAAATTCACCTGACCTTAACCCAATAGAGCATTTGTGGTCCTACTTGGAAAACCAAATTTATGCTGCCACGCTACCCCCTCGCAATGTGAGGGAATTGCAGGACCAGTTGGTGAGTGCTTGGTACCAGATACCTCAGACTACCTAACAGCACCTTGTGGAATCAATGCCACAGCAGGTGCTAGCAGTTTTGAGGGTCAAAGGTGGTCCTACATGTTATTAGCAGGGTGGTCATAATGTAATGGCTCTTCGGTGTATTTTTTAAATGCTAATATCTTATCAAATTAACAGTCACAGATTTCTGATTATTCAACAGGCTCTGAAGAAAAGGTGTTCTGAATTTTCTTTAATATTTATCATTACAGGTGGGTAACTGATCAACAGTATCCCAAAGATAACAAAGGATGTTCAAATAAGAAAAAAAAAACATTCTTTATAGATAATGTAAAAACATAGCACATACAATTTATGTAAATCATAAGAGATTGTGTTTAAAATGTGTAAGCTTATGCATTTCCATATTTTGCTTTAAAGAAAAGCTTTTCTGACAAATGTTGCATTGAAACGGTTTTTCGCCAGTGTGAGTCCTCATGTGTCTTACTACATCTGATTTTCTAAACCTTGAATAAAGACAAAATCGGCACTGATAGTTTCCATCCTTCCTCTTTAAACCTGCAATGATAAAACAAAAAATTTAACAGAGATTTGCACCAATCCCATTCCAGTAAACCATAGAATTAAAATTATTTTTATCATATTTTATTGCTTTTAAATCATTTAGATACACTACCATGTTCAAAAAGAAACTAGTTTGTAAAAGAGGAACATTCTTTTTTGCCAATGTTTCAGATAGCCCAAACATAGACCTATATAGAACTATTTTCCATGAAAAAATTATATCCATCGTAATAAACAAGAGTCTTCACTTAACACAGCAAAATATCAAATTTTGACAAGCATATTAAGTCATCAAGGGGCATTTTTATTATTATGTCTCCTTTGGTCAAAACATTATAGAATAGCTAATACATTTTTTAAAAAAAGACAATCTTAAAACCCAAATATTTCTTTTTAAATTAAGAAATATTTTGTAGATGGGACCACATGGACTACTCAATTCTGATAAAAGAAGCAAACCTGTTAAACATAAATTTAAGATGGCTACCATGCCAAAAATGTATAGGAAGGTATTTAAGAAACATTTATTTGTAAGTTACCCCATATTATAACTATCCACATTCAGTTTGTGAAAAATAATAATAAAAAACTAAAGGTATCAGCATTTTATTGTTAGAAATGACACAAAAGCAAAATTGATTTTTTTAAATGTTACATATTTTATAATTGTAATTATGCCGAAGGAAAAAAAATCAATAGATTTTATAAACAGAAGTTTTGCACAAACTACTGAAATTTTTTTAAAGTGTTACACAATTAGAACATTTTTATAATTAAAGAGAAATAAAATGAAAAAAACAATACAATTTCTTTATGTTCATTGTATTCTACTAAATTTATTGAATTATTTGATAATTGAGTTACTTGAATAAATTATTTGTGAACAGTAACATTAGACATTAAATTTATAACAATATATTGTAAATATATTAAATTAGTAACAATAGACATTAAATTTATTTTCGACATCTGTTATACTTTTTTCGATAACATAAAAAAAAATAATGTTTTTAATTTTTTAAAACTTTTACAAAAATAAGAACAAGAGAGATTTTATTTAAATCAGGAGACTGAGAGAGCCTAGAAAAATCCTGAAGAGTAGCTAAATGTAAATTAGATAAAATAAATTGTGTTACAGACACAATTTTTTGATCTAACTGTTGACCCAATTCTCTGTTCTGACTAGAAAATGTTCTTATTTTTTAAAGTTTTTTTTTGTTTTTGTTTCAAGCTCTTTGAAATATGCAGTTTTGTTCATTAACACATATAATTATTGCAGTAAAGGTACAAATTTTTTTAAAAAAGAAATTCCACAGTGGATTAAAATATTTTGAAAAGCCTTCAAAAATTTAAATAATATTTGAACACTTAATAACAGACTTACCAACGAATATATATTTATAAATAATAAAAGTATAATAATTATTAAAATTGAAGTAGTCACACATATGTTATAAATACACAGAGTGCCTAAATTATGACCGGCAATATGAAAAATCAGTTAAAGACAAATATACGGAGACTAGAATACATGGTTTGCTGCTGCCTGTTTTATGAGAGAATTTAATCACACCATTTTTTTTTTTTCAAATTATTTGCAAAATTTTTTAAATAGATGATGTGGTTGAGGCTTTTTCTTTAAACAGAACAATCCAAACCAGAATTTTCTCTAAACAAAACATGAACATTTTAAAATTAAAAATATTTTGTTTGCTTTATATTTTTTTCAGTTCGCAGCATCATTTGTCCATGAACTTAATAGTTAAAATTGGAACACATGAATTCCCTTTTCTCTGAACAGAACATGACAAACCCAGAATTTCTTTTTAATTTTGTTTTTCTGCAATTGGTTTTTCAAATTCTCGGTTATTTTTGGGACAAGTGATAATAAATCAAAGACAAAGAAAGAAATAATTTTATTTTAAGAAAATTATCCTCAAATGCGATTTTTTAAAATATCAGGTTTCTTTCTAACAGCTTTACCAAATCACAACAACACTTTATCACGAATTCATAATAATAGATACAAACGAACCTTCAGTGGTACATTTTAAACAATTCAATAAATTTATAATCAATAAATTATTTCTTGCAAAGAAATGGAACTAATAGTGTTAGAAAAAACCAATATTGTTAATGAATGCAAGTTACAGTAAATTCTCTTTAAAATGAGTAATCTTATGTATTTCCATATTTTGCTTAACGGAAAACCATTTGCAGCAGATGTTACATTGAAAGGGTTTTTCACCAGTATGAGTCCTCACATGTTTTGTTAAGTGTGACTTATAAATAGTTGAGTAATGACAGAAAGGACATTGATGTCTTCTTCCTTTTTTGAAAGAACCTGCAAAATCAAAACAAATTAGTGTGCAGTTTATAAACTTTAACATAAGCTTAATAGTTCCAAAACTCTTTTTTGAATTTTGATAAGGCTAGTTCCTTGAATCAATTTATATTAATAAACAAAAAATTCTGAGCCTATTATCATTTGATCACAGTTACTTCAAAAAAATTTAATGTAATTTCTTTCATAGCAAAGTTCATTACTGTCCTAAATAATTCAAGCTTAAAATATTTTTACAAAACAAACTGCAGTATCTGAGTTCTGTTAAATCCAAGGCGGGACAGAGATATGTAATTTTTCCATTCAACTAATAAATTTTCGAAATGTGAAAAAAACGTAATAAAAGTTTTAAATTATTAGTATGGCAACAAACGTAATTACAAGATTTAAGATAGTTTGAAGCAATAGATTTAATTTTATAGATTGCTTCATTGATTAACAGCTTTATTTCGATTAAAAAGAGAAACTTGCAGATAAAGCAATAATCTGTAAATCTAAATCAGATGTAAGTTGTTTACAATATACGAGTACTTTTATACAAGTACATTTTTAAATATTAAGCTTTACCTGTGACATGAGGAGTAGATTTCAGGAATATGTATGGGGAAATTTTATTGACTGAACGAAACTATCACTGTCGTTAAACACATTTAAAGCTTAAGACTTAAACTTGGAAATGATTGGCTTGTATAATACATGATCATGGGATCATGTATTATACATGACACTGGGATCATGTGTGATTTATATGTTTGGAAACCCTAAAATAGTCAGAAACATAGCAGATAGTAGCTGTTGTTATAAGTATAAATGACGAAATTGTAGACTAAGAAGCACAAATATTTAAACTTGTCAAAATTACATGCAGACCAAGCTACCTCTCTTAATAGTATAAAACCACAAAAGCTAAGTGTTGTCATTCTAAACCAAACATAAAAGCAATTAGGCATTTTAAATTACAAAATTTAACAGCATTATTAATAAAATTACTAAGAATTATAATATTTATAATTAATATTGCAATGACATAATTACAACTTTGTCATTAGTGATCATGTTATAAATGCTATATTACATTACAAAGGTTACATTAGTAATTAATTTAAAAATAAAAAGGATTATGACATAACAGAAAAATTATGGAAAAAAAAACTATATAAATATATGTTTTATTGATTTTAATATTTATTATTAATATCATGTGAAAGGTCCATTTTTGAGATATAATTTTAATGGAGAAAAATTTCGTTTTTTTATTCTTTGAATAAGAAAAAGAAAAATAAGAAAAATTTTGCAGACTTAAAAAAATACAGTTTTGAACAGTAGTTACTGAAAATAAATAAAAAATGTTTAATTCAAGTTTTCATTTTAAATTATCAAAATTAATATTAACAATAAAAAAATGAAAAATAATATCAAAACTCTGTGCAAAACATTTTTAATTTTAAAATATTTTTATTTTTAACAATTACTAGAGATGTCAAAGTTAAAAAACAAAGAAATTCAGAACAAAAATATGCTTTTAGAAAAACCATAACACTGCTTAGGTGATCAGAATTTTAAACGAAAAGAATAAATCAGAACAAAGCATAGATATTTCTAAAATTCAATTTAAGTATGCATTTCAGTGAAGATTAAATTTTTTTTTAAATTGGTTCACATAATATTTAAAATATATGCAAATATCATTGTAAACAAAGACTAAACTCTGTCTTTTCTTTCTTATTCAATATCACAAAATATAATTCAGCAATTTTGTTTAAAGGTGTTCTAAAGCAGCACCAAAAAAGCACTAATTGCTATAGTTTATGTAAGTTGTGACTGAGTTTAAATACTTTTTGCTTGAGTGGAATTTAAAAAAAAGGGGGGAAAAGAAAAGTGACATACTATAAGTGTATTAAACAATATTTAATCTTCCAATAATATTTTAAATAAATTTATCAAGCATTAAATATCTAAATAATCCAAAGAAGGGAGGAAAAAGCAATGTAGTTTAAATTGGATCTAATTTACTCTAAAGAACACAAGGTAAAAATTAAAGAATCAACACAAAGAATTTATACATGTTAGATGAAATTATCAGAGAAATGGACAATCTTATGTCGTTCATGTTTCTCTTCAAAGAAAAGTGTAACAGACGTCACATTGAAATGGGTTTTCACCAGTATGAGTTTTCATATGCCTAGTTATATCAGTTGTAAAATTGCTTGAAAAGCTGCAAAATAAACACTTTTTGCCTCTCTTGAAAGATCCTGCAAAGTAAAATAACCAGATAGTGCAAGTCATTATTTTTATCATTCTTCAAAACAAAACAATAGAGGGAGCCATTATTTTTATCATTCTGTAAACTAACTAAAAGTCAAGTTTTTTTTTATCATTCTTTAAAATAACAAATAATATAGGCCATAATTTTTTTAAAATTTGTCAGCCATTTTTATCATTCTTAAAAACAAAACTTACAGCAAGACATTCATTTTCTCATTCTGTAAAGTAATTAAAAAGTGCCAGTCATATTTTTTCATAACTCTCCAAAAGTTAATCCCCCCAGTAAAGTTTGAACTCAATACACAATATTCTCATTTATTCAGAGTGTTCTTCGAAGCACTTTTACGAAGAAAAATAAAAAACATTGTTTTAGTTTTAATACCTCAAATTCAAAGAAAAGCTTTAATTGTGTACAACATACACTATTTTGCTGAAAAATAGTACTTCAATTTTAAAGAAGTCAAATAATTTAAACATCTAAACAATTATTAAAAAACTCGAAGCCACTGAAATTTTTTCCATCTAAATGAAACTCATTAAAATAAATTTTTGCATATTTTTATGAGTTCAAAGAATGCAGCATTGAAGTAGCTGTTTAAAAAATTAAATATAATAATAAGTAATTTAAATTTAGTTTAGTAGTAAAGCTGTTTTTTTCTGATTACAACGGTATTTTTCGTTAAAGTATAACCAGTTCCATTGAAATTGAATAAAGAGAGAGGTCATCAAAGAAACAAATATATAAGGTGTTCTGCAACCACAGGCCTTAATATATATTATGAGAACCCTTTTTTGACATGAAGTCAATTAAGTATAGACATTAAGGATAGCAAGGTAAAATAGAAACAAAAATATGCAATCGAAATCTAATAAATCACTAGTAAGGAAAACAAAATAAGATGCACTGAAACCACAGAAACTCAGAGGCATTTTTAATAATTGCTTTAACTCTGTTTCATTTAGCTGGGGCCGGATAATGCGCACGCGGGGCCCTAGGCTATTAAAATTTTTGGGACCCTTAGATTAAATTTTTTTTCTCGTATATTTTTTATTTATTCAAATATAAAAGTATTTATATATCTTTTCATTTAAGAAAGCAAATTTAAAATAAAAATAAATAATAATAAATTAAATTTTACTTTATTTTGTTAAATTAGAACTAAAAAAATTATCGTATTTTATTATCGTTTTTCTTAATTTGTTTAAATTTATTTTCAAAATGTTTTTTTCAGGGGGCCCCAGGCCTGGTCTGGCCTAATGGGTAATCCGGCCCTGCATTTGGCAGTAATAAAATGAAATAAAATAACCAACCTGCCCTTAATAGGGCACGTGGCATAATTTCTAAATTCACAATTTAAGAAAGATTAAGTTTCACAACATAATAGGCAATGATACAAACAAACCACAACAAATAGGCAATGATACATTTGGCAGTAAAACAAGTTTTAACGTTTTTAATTTCCCTTCCTTTGGTAGTGATTCTTTAGATTTCGGTAAAATTATTGTTTTCTCCTAGTTTAGGCATTAATTTGTGGCTGCTCTTTTGTTAACTTTTTAGATTTCATTTTTGACAGAGATCCTAAAGAATATATTATCAACTGTCATTATCGAATATCTTGAGTGTACTAATAAAGACATATAAATTCTTTATAACAAGGAGAATATAGAAAAATAAAATGTTATTAACAATAATTTTATTTATTGAACATTATTCAGTAGTACAATGTGTTAAAAGTTTCCTTTAAAGTGTTAGAAAAATATAGATTTTCTTTATGACCAGCTTTAAAGAGATTAATTTACAATAGTTGATAAAAACTATAAGCAGTAAATTAAACTATAAAAATAACTGATTAAAACAACAATTCACAATTTTTTTAAAAACAAATCAAACTTTATATCTTTTGTTAACAGATGTATTTTGGCAGCTTTAGAATGCATTTTTCAGAATCAATTAACAACACACTTTTTCCACAATAGCTTTTCAGATTTTTACTTTCTGGACTAAGAGTTTCCTTTTACAATTGTATTTGTTTCAGAATCTGCTTTTCATTTTTCTTAAAATTCCCCAAAGTGTAACACAGCTTTTTAACACCAAACAAAACCACTTTCACATTAAGTTGTTCATAGTTAAACTTTTACTTAATCAAATCAGAAAGGTATACAAAAGATATAATATGACAATACATTAGGAAAAAAACAAACATAATAATGCAAAAGGCATAATAAAATGATGCAATTCATGATTATTATTAGATATGAGCAATGATGGCTCAGGGGATAGATTATTAGATATTCAATTTTAAGTGAGAGATCTTATGTCTTTCCATGTTTTTCTTTAAAGAAAAGCATTTGTAGCAAATGTTACATTGAAAAGGTTTTTCACCAGTATGAGTTCTCATGTGATCAGTTAAATTCCTTTTATAATCGCTCGAGTAGTTGCAAAATATACACTGGTGCTTTTTGGAGAATCCTAAAAGAACAAAATAACAAATTAGCGCTAAATATTATACTTATCACTAGTATTCTAATGAATTAAATATGAATTTACACTGAAGATAAGAAAGAATTTTAAAATAAAACAGTTTTAAAATGCACTGTGTAATCCAATCTCATTATAATTACAATCATGATATTATATCATCTAACTTACCCATGAAGATCAAGGAGGAAAAAGGTTTGTGTCAATGAAATCAGATCATGACAGAAAACAATGGAAGTGAACAGAGAGGAACTGTTTTTCCATAGCATAGCTTATCTTCGTTGATTGATAACTCTCATACAGAACCTAATTTTCAAGTAATTGATTTGTTAAAACTTAGTAATCCTCAAAATAAGACCCAAACACCACATTTGTGACAATTTTCAATTACTTTTTCCCATTTTCTCCCCCTTGATCTTCAAATAATTTTGGACACCAATTTTAAAACAACTTCACAACTAAGCACAAACATTTAGTTGCAAGCAATGCCATCAGGAAGTTTTCAAGGAAATAAGTAACACGCTAATTCTATATTAAAATAAAAGACACTGTAGCTGTTATATTATCCAACAAGCGTTTTGCACTTGGGCAACTTTAATAGAATATTTTAAATAGAAATTTCTTCTTATGCAATTTTCTCATTGAGTAACAAGGAGAAAAATGGTTAAAGCATGTCTTGAGATATTGCAAATGAAAAGCTGAATAAATATTTCATACTAGGGGGCTAAGCCCACTGTTTGCTGACCTTCACCAGTCCTGATGACTGATTTGCAATATTTGCTGTTTTTTGGCATGAAACAGGTGAAATTAATCAACAAAAAATATATGTATTACACAATTAACAATATATGTAAAAAGAGCACTTGTCCTGCCATGTCTAACTATTTCCCTCCATTATGATACTATTAAGATCTATAAGGGAACATACATAAATAATTTTGTTAAGTAATTATTTTTCAAAATAACATTTAAAAATATATTGTTATAATAAATTTGGTGATTTCAAAACTGTAATTTAATACTTTTTCTTACAAAACAAACGGATGTATATTTTAAATACAATTTTTGCATTCATCACTTTGCGCATGAAGCTGAAATTTAGATTCTAAATCATTTAATTCATATTGGATACTAATGAATGTAATTTGCATCAAAAAATAGTAATCGTAAAACTGTTAATAAAATTAGACACCGATTTAAATAAATTTATCTTAAAATGTAACATAGAATTACATTATTCGAATAATAATAAAAACAATCCTCTCAAACTCTTAAATTAAAAAACAAACAATATTAAAAACGTAATAATAACAGTACAGGTAAATACCTTTAAATTAGGGATACAAAAATATTTATAGGAAAACAATACCTTTATGGCTTATATCAATTTTATGCTGATGACAATCAAACCAATATGAAAATTAATGTGGGAAAACTGGATCCTACCAAGTGATTATTCCGGCCAATAAAAATGCATCGACAACTGTGGAAAACTGCGACACCATCATTAGATTGTTATGTATAGTAAGATACAAGCAATAAATAGTTGAAGAAAAAAATTTCATAGAATATGAAATAACAGCTATTTTTAGAAGTATAAGTAAATATGTTTGGAGATTATTAAATTAGCAATAATTCATTATTATTAAATAACTAATGAAAAAAAAACAATAATGTTACTTAAATGAAGATTAGAAATTCATACTATATTTTGAAAACCATTTACAGTAATTCGCAAAACTGCATATAAAAATCAGTTCATAATCTAAAAATAAAACATTAATATAACTAATTTTTGTTTTAAAAAAAATAAAAATATTATTAAAATAAAAATTTATTTTATTTTAAAAATGTCAAAATTCAATATTTTCTATTCAATAAGTTTAAATCAGTTCATCAGAACAATTCAAGATAACTAAAAAATTTATAAATGTTTAAGATGAAAACTTGCATTTATAACAACAACATAAATAATAAACTGCCAACAGTTTTTAATAAATAGTATTAATTATAGCCAGTCTTCATAATAACTTAATGTCTGAGACCACTTGCAAATTGTTCAACTGCATAAATCAGTTTAGTAAATATTAATGATATATTAGATATTATATTTCTACAGAAAACATTTGATTAATAGTGCATGAAACTTTTTATAACAAAAGAAAACTCGTTTATAATGCAATTTAATTTTATATATAATAAAAAATACTAATTTAAATTATTCATAATTTATTTAAAGATATTTCCGAATTTAATTATATATTGGTGATAAATTTTAGTTGTATTCATTGAAATTAAAAATAAATATGCATTTTTGACATCAAATGCAAGAATAAGCTGAATTTATTTTAAAGGACACAAATTAATAATTTTTATCAATATTATATTAAAGTATAAGTAACCATTTCTAAATATCTTTATTCCAATAAGCAAGAAAATTTAAAAACAAACATTGTACAATCAATAGGATTACAAAGAAAAAATCAAAATAGAAAGTAGAATAAGTTTCATTTATTATATTTATATCATTAAAAAGAATAATTTAATATGTTTACAACAAACAAATAAACGCATTTTTTTACATATTAAAGTATTATATATGCATCTTAAAAAATATATTACAGAACATTTAAATTTTCAACAACATAGAATTGTTTTTTTTTATTCCATATGTAAGCACAAATATTTCTGTTTTTTACCTGGTTAATCAACTTGATACAAAATTATTTTACTTACTAATTTTTAATTTCTTTTATTCTTTTTTAAAAATTTTATGAGCCCTTTTTTTTGTTTTCCATTTGCTATTATCAATAACAAGAAAATTTTCAAATGAAAAATAAATAATTAATTATCTTATAGATAATCATGTGGAGTACATAGAAGAGTAAACAAAAGTATAAAATTTCAAAGAGCTAGAATAATTCTTTATGCAATTATATTTTATGGAATAAAAGAAAAAAATTATACTAAACATTTAGGTTACATTAATTACATTTCTTTATAGGTCAATAAAGAATATAATTTTTAAGTACTATTTTGTGTTAAATATACTCAATAGACCAACATATAAAATGTTTTTTTTTTTAAAAAACAAAATCTAGAAAGAACCGCACCAAGAAAATTTATAATGATTATGAAAGATGTCCAAATTAAAATACATATGAAATGTGATTTACATAGCTGCCAACATGGATAGGAAAAAATCCAGTATATTTTACAAAATATTATAACTTTCATGATAAATGTTGCAGAATGTACTAAATATTTTACACACAGGGAATATTAGGGATTTTTATAGTCACCAACTAGAAAAGCTGTAATATTTTGCAGTTATGACTGTCATTAAATGAACTTGAAATGTTATGTATTATGTTTACTCATAATTATGAATAGTGATAAGAACTTAATCGATCAGAGATAATTAAGATTTCTTAATTAATTTAAAAAGGGAGTTCTGGATAAAAATAAAGTGAAAATTTAAGAAAAAAACTTTTAAACTGATTTTTACAACCTGCTCACTTTTTTTTTATGTACTATTAGTAATACTTATTTAAATATTCAAGCAAATGTCAGCAACTATCCATTGTAAAAAAAGTCTGTAAATTTTTTTAATATTTAAATAGGGATTTTTTTAGGAAACTTACACAATTTTAGAGAATTTTTTAATATGTTTAAAAAATAGGAGAATTTTTTTTTTAAACCAGTAGAAACTGACAAAATCCAGTAGTCTATTGAAGAAAAAAAAAAAAAAAAAAAAAAAAAAACAGTCGAGTTGGCAGCTATGGATTCACATATTTCAATATGTTTAAAATCTGTAAAAATGTTTTTAAGTTGGAAGTAAACAAACAGTATTTTCTTAAATATATGATTATAAGTATTTTTCCCTATTGTAACACACTTATTTTGAAATATTATATACCACAGATATTTATGTTATGGGAACCTATGTCTTAAGTGAGTTACTATCTTATGCATTTTCAAATTGTGCTTCATGGTAAAACTTTTTAAACACATGTCACACTGAAAGGGCTTTACACCAGTGTGTTTTAAGTGCCTGGTTAAACCTGTTTTGTCATTTGATGAATAGTGGCAAAATTGGCACTAGTATCTTCTGCCTTTCTTCACATTTGCTACAAAAATAAGAACATGTTAGTTATTTTATTTATCATTCTTAATTACATGAATTAAATATTTATAATGAAAACTATTTTAACATGTAGAAGTTTATAAAGAATAAAATGAAATATAATGTAAACACATAGTATTCATGTGTAATTTTTTGTGAAGAAATTGAGCTATTTCAAAGCTCAAATAAAAGATATGTTTTTTCTTCGTTCAAATCATACAAATAATTTGCATACATATTTTATTGCAACAAGACCTCAGCTTGTTGAGATTTCAAATAAGCTACTGGGTATGTTTATAAATTGGATCTGTTGGTGGTCTCTTAACTATCAAACCAAAACATTTTCTAGTTCATAAAAAGATCGAAATGACTGAATTTAATCTTATAAAACAATTGAGACCACATCTACATTCCTATTGTATATAAACATAAACTAAGAACAGCATAAAAAAAAATATATATTTCAAGGCAGATAAAAAATATTTTAAAACCGAATATCACAGATACATGCATAAAATATAGTTATACACATCAATATTTATTAAATAAAATATTAACATTGGCAAATACATAGTGATACAAAAGATATACAGTTTTCGGTTTCTACAAGATCTTTGTTATCATTATTATAAATGGATAAGATTTTCTAGCATTTTTAATATTTCTTATTAGGTACTAATAAAGTATTTAATAAGAAACTTTATGTGCAATAAAAAATTTAAAATATTGATTTTCATAATCAAGAGTAAGAGCTGAAATAAGATTATGTAATTTTAATATATTTATATATATGACGCCTGGGGGTTGAGTGGTAGCGCTTCTTTGCACTCTCGAGCTAAATGCCCTTGGTTTGATCCTCAAGTCGTGCAAGGTGGACTCAGGCTTTCATTCCTTCAGTGGGTCAATAAAATGAGTACCAAGCATGTTTGGGAACTAAACACAGGAGGTCCCGCCTTCGGCTGACCACCCCACCAAAATATCAGCTCTAACACGCCGGGTCAAGAAACCTGAGATGGGTACTGTAGGCCTTGGCTCTCTATAGGTTGTCAGTCCACTGAGTTTAGTAGTAGTATATATATATATCTATATATATAAATATATTCATATATATAAATATATATACATATATCTTTCTTTTAAGTAAATTAAAAAAAATCGAAGTGTATTTGCATTTTATTTAGAAAAAAAGTTTAAGCACTTGTGACAAATTACAAGATTCACATTAGTATTAAACATGATATGGATAAACAGAAATTTTTACTATCAGTTTCTTAATTTACTTAATGGCAGTTTTGTACAGAAAATAACATTTACTCTAATGAAAGAAATTTTCATTTTGTATAATAAATAAGTACTGTGTACATTATTATAGATTTTATAAATAAATCCACAAACAAAATAAGATTAATAATAATCTTATTAACCTTTTTCAGCAAAACACAACATTTTTTAACACCCAACATTATTTTAGGCAATATTCCAATTGCAAAGCTTGCCTTTATATTTAAGAAATATAAATTTCCAAGTCAAATTTTTTTTGTAAACAGCATTCGTTGTTAAACAAAGAAAAGTAAAAAAGTATTTCATTGCATATTGTTATGGAATACACAAACAATTTATTACAACAACTTCTTTTTTAAATGAATGATCCTGTGCATTTCCATATTTTGCTTTGAGGAAAAGTTTTTGTAGCACATGTCACACTGAAAGGGTTTTTCGCCAGTGTGAGTTCTCAAGTGCCTGGTTAAATGTGTCGAATAAACGGTTGAGTAGTAACAAAATGGGCATTGGTGCCTTTTGCCCTTCTTGAAAGTACCTGCAAAAACAAAATACTGTAACAAAAGAGTGTTAAATATATTTTTTTGATTATTTTTAATTTAATAAATATTTATTTCACATTTCTTTTTCCGTTTTGTAATTTTTATTAACTTTCATTCAAATATCACCTAAAAATTAAAGAAACATTGAAAAAGTTATATTAACTAAATGCAGTAAAAACAACAGAATTGCTTCTTTAGAAGATTATAAACAGTACTAATAAAATTTTAGAATGAAATGTACAATATTATAATCACAACTAATATATTATATTACAGAAATTAAACATATAAACTAAATATTATTCAAATTCCTTCTCCTAAAAATCTGTCATAAATTGTGTTGAATATATATAATAGCAGTCAACTTGCTTAATACCACATTACAAACCTTTGTTCAGTCCACGTTTTTTAACATAAAATTACGACACAGAGGAGAAGGGAATTTTTTTTTTTAAAGATCTACTTACGCCAATAATTTACAGAGTTACACTGGTGAAAAAGTAGATCCATAATTAGTTAATGTTTTTAATTATTTTAATAAAGTAATAAATACAAAGTTAAGCAAGCACTTTTATAAAAAAAAACTGAAAAAATAATGAAAAAATTACAGAAGTTATTCAAGATATTGATAGACGGTGTCCTAATAATAAAGCATAAGATTTACAATAGACCAACTGTTTAAAAAAAATTTACAATACGAAAACAACCAAGGTAAGAATAACTATGAACTCTGAATAGATCTTTTTACATGACTTTGCTATAAAAATTATTTTAATTTTAAAAATTTTTCTGTGCAAACTTTAAATAGTCATCAGTTTAATTTAAAACCTTATAAGTACAAAGCATATGACATATAGAGTATAACAACCTTTTGACATTAATTACAAATAAAAATAGATATATGTACTATTATTGGTAAGATCAGACAGACACAAATAAATCAGTTACAAATGTCATCATATCTTACCAATTTGAAGTATGTAATATTATTTTTAAAAACAATTCAAACAGTACACTAACATTTATCATCAGCAAAAATAACTTTTAAAGAAATTGATAGACAATCGCCACCGTGATCTGTCATCGTAAATATGGAATTCTTCATTGCAATATTTTTTTCTAATAATTTAATCTCTTTAAATATAGTTTGCCACATTCTGTACTTTTGACAGTACAGAACTTAGTACTTTTGACAGTACAGAACTTAGACAGTACAGTACTGTACTTTAGTTATTGCATTAACTAAACGAGTATATCTATGAAAATATCTTCTTTATATATAACTTTCTCATTGAATAGCAAGAAGGAAAACTGAATTTTAGCTTGAAAATCAATCCTTTAAACCACAAAAAATAAATTATATAAGTAAAGGACTAAAGATTTAGTCTTATTTTACGTGAAGCATATTTAATACACTAAAAGTATTTAGAAAAGGTAAAACAATAATTTTACCTTTAAATTATTTAAATTGAACTCTAAAGTGAAAAGGTGCAACACTAACCCTGAGAAGAGGTTGTTGGTTGAATTAATCAGGATATCATCAGGTGAAATCAATACACGTTGAACAAAAGTAATTGATGAATAATATGAATAGTTTAAAAGAAAGCTGCATAACAGAAATTTTCATTTAAATTACTATTTGTGTTTATTTTAAGGGAAAGTTTCAGGTGTTATATTGATAACTGAAATGATAATCGCTAAATATCAGTTAGGCTTATCACCTCAAGTAACACAAAAAGATACATTGAAAAATTTGAAACATAGGTTTAAAAACATTTATAGCAGCAGTAACTTATACTATCTATCCATCATAAGAAAACTTAATTTTGAAGGATTCATTTTGAAGAAAGAATGTTATTAACCCACTGACGGTTATGCACGTATAAAGTCGTATTTTAACCTGCAGTCTTCACTGCATAGCAAAACCGGTTTTCCCATGTTAATGGATAGGGGAACTGCATGTAGGGGAGAAACATTCTCCCAATTTCGCCCATTTCCTTAACAGCCAGTGGGTTAAGCAGAAGAAACCTTATGGACACAAAGTTTTTGCCCTTCTTCTTTCAGTTTCATGATTTGCCCTTCAATCTTCTTCGTATGATAGATGGCCAGTATTAATGCTTACAAATTTATGCCCGTTAAAAATACAGTAAAAATTACAAACATAAATAAAGAATATATTTAAATTTTATTTAATTTTCAAAATATGAAGAAGTTGAACTGAAGAGATTAGGTATCACACCTATCAAAAACTGAAACATCAAAAAGCATGGTTCTTAAAATGAGTTGACATATGACTTTTTAGAATAGAATTTTGATTAAAACATCGATTGCAAATCAAACACTGAAATGGTTTTTCTCCAGTGTGAGTTCTCAAGTGCCTGGTAATATGTGTCGTATAATCGCTTGAATAACTGCAAAACGAACAGCGATGTCTTTTGCCTTTATTGAAAAATCCTGTAAAGTAAAATAATAAAAAAATCCTATAAATGTAATGTAACAAATAGTACTAATTATTAGTTACTATTTTTAATCAGATAACTACAATTAACATGTGAATAAATGTTTTGTTTCAATGTGTGTAATGTTTACAATATCTAAAACGTTTTTTGTCATTATGATTGATATATTATAGCAAAACAAAGGATGTAAATTTCTGAAGCCGAAACTGTACCAATATTTTCAAAAGCAACTACACAATTCTAAGCAAAAATTAAAGAATTTATTTCAGATTAACCCATGAAATAAGATGCGAGAAGGGCAAGCTTTTAAGTACAAAACAGATTAAATGTAAAAATACTAAATTTTAAAAAGTAACAAAATGCAAGCAAAATTATGTTTTATACTTTTGTTTCAAGTAATGAAAGGAAAAGAATTGTCATGTATGACCAGAATGCACCTGGGACTAAGTTCAGAGTCTACAGCTAATAACGTATCAAATAAAGTAAAATAATGTTATATTGTCAAAAATATTTAAAAAGAAAAGTTAAATTAAAAACAAACTTCAACTAACATACTAAGAAAAGAAAAAAATTTTAGATCATAAAATAAATTTTTTTTTTATTAATATATTTAAAAAATTGTAACAACAATTTAAAGAAATTGGCAGTTTGATTAAAATTTTTAGATTTAATAATGCCTGAGAAAGAAAGCATTTAGATTAAGTAAGAAAACAATATTTCAGAACAGCATTCTGATTAAAACTGCATTTACAAAAATTTTTTGAAAAGCGTGGTAACAATTTGCAGTCATTTATGTTTTTCTGACTAAAAATCACATCAACATCTTGCACACATTACAAAAGCAAATGAATTGTCTTATGCTGTTCTAAAAGATACTTCCGTTTAAAAGATCTGGGACAGTTTTGACATTGAAATATTTTTTCGCCCTTATGAGTTTTTAAGTGTCTGGTTAAATCTGTTGAGACATGACTTGAGAAGCTGCAATATGAACACTGAGACTTTTGAAGAATGTCTTTTTTGAAGAAACCTGCAGAAATAAAAAAAAATGTCAATAAAAAAAATGCAAATTATAAATTATTGCAATTTCAATTCGCGATTAAACACTGTGAACAAATTTTTTTTCTGCATTTGGGATTAAGTTTACAATAGTAAAAACATAGAATACTTTTCAATATCAAGATATCATACTCTTTTAATTTCTTAAATAAAACAACCTCAAAAATTTGGTTTTGCAACTTTTTATTCATTCAACAGCATAGGTGATCAAAATGAGGTACAGGTGGCGGAGAGCAGAACTCTCTTCCTAAGGCAACACTATACATGCTTTCACTATTAGCGACTGGAGAGTCATAGGAGAAGGAAGTATGTTAGTTTCGGCCTTTATTTTCAAATAGATTAAAAACTTTTAATTTAGGAAACTATATGGAATTGAAAACTATATAAAACGTAGTTACAAAAGAAAGCGTTGTGGAAATTTCAAAAAATATTTAGTGGTAATCAAATATGAAAAATATTAAGAAAGGGGAAAATATCGTAGTACATTCCTGTGCAGCTAAAAAGAGGGAAGGGTCAAGCCATGAAGCTGGTCTTCTCCCCCAGATGGCATATTCTAGTGTTAGGATCGCAAATACAGTAATGAGGAAAGCTTAATTTACTGCCAATGCAAGGAAAATGAAACAATGAATTGGATAAAAAAATTTCATTGCAATGATGAATTAATTATAGCAAAACAATGAAATTGACATCTTTGGAGATAAAATGCAAAGTTAAGATTTATTTTTTACGACTAAAGTTAAAGAGCAATTTCAAGCAACAAATGAAAGACTAAATTAACAAATGAAATTAAGAAAAGCAAAGTTTTACTTAAAAGAAGAATTTTGCTTTCAAAATGACTGACTCAAGTCCTAATAAATCTTATAGACTCTTTCAAAGCTGCAGAATTTACGGAGAGAATCTTCAGCACTATCTTCAAAAGTTTAAATGTGTCTGCACCTTCAACGCAGTCAGACAGAGATTATTATTATAAAAAATCAGCTGAATTAAACATGCGTGTTGCAAACTTCTCAATATAAGGTCCTTAAAAATTATACACAAAAACGCTATGCTGTTTAAATTTAAGTTGAATTTTATACAATGACACTGCAAAAATGGAATAAATGCTAATTGCTTAAGATTGTATTCATGTAACAGAAAAAACATAATTTTGTTCTTTGCGGTGTTCTCTAAATTCAGCTTTATAATTTTTATTCAAAACAAGTTTAGAGAGGATTTAAAAAAGAGCGTTATCAATATTTCCCCATTTATTTGTTTGCTTTTTAAAAATAAAACCTAGATGAAAAGACTGCAGCTGCTGTCATAATGTGTAGTACCCGCTGCCGCACTAGAGTTTCTGCTATCAGGACTCTTTCTATTACACCACCATTTAAGAGTCCCCTTGTCATTGAACTAACCATGGGAGGTCTTTATGCTTTTCTTCTCCATGCAACAAAAATACCACTCCATATAGAAGTCTTCCAAGTTTCTACCAATGCTTTATCCAGGAGTTCCCTTGTCTTCTGGGTCGAGTTCAAAATTACAAGGTCTCATAGTTGAGTTTCAATAGTAATAAACTAAGAATTGGGTTGGCTATTCAACACTGATTAAAAAATAAACAATCGTCACCGTGTGTCAACAGGTGATCTTTTTAAAGCAATCTTAGAAACATTATTCATGAATAAAAGAAATTGCTAAAACAGTCCCTTCATTTCCAGCTTTGAAAGTCAGTTTTACTTCAATGCCAGTTCAACCTAAAATTCATGTTTTAATTAAGTGCGAATTTCTGTGGTTTTTCGTTATTGGGATACAAATATACATTTATTTTGTGTTTTTTTGCCATAAGGTGGTAATGACTGAAATCACATCAGAACTTATATATACTTTCAGTTTTTTATTTTTATTTCATAGATTATACACAAATAACCAAAACACTTTATTTGCAGGTACGGCATGCACAAGCTACGGCATGTACATTCTTTAGAGCACACATAATGACTAGTCAAAATTGGAAAAATCCTTTTTGTTCAACCCTGCACTATCGAACATAACAATAAATTAAATACAAAACCTAGAATCACTGATTGCCAAAACACACACACATGAAGATTACAGAGAACCAACTTATAATCATAATAAAACAGTTTTTCATGTTTGAATGAGTTATCTAACCATAAACAACAAAAGCTTAATATGAAACAGAATTCAAATCATTAATATCTACCATTGAAAACATTGACTAAACACTACTCTTTCACACTAGGTACAAAAAGATCTTCAATAGGAAAAAAATACAATAAGGTGTATTCATTTGTTTCTTTTAACAGCAACATAAACCAAACATTCAAAATAATGTATCATTTTGTTATTTAGAAAATTCAAAAATCTGTTTCTTATAATGAGTGTAAGAATGATTTTTTAAATTGGATGGACAGGCAAATCCCTTGTTACAAATGACACACTTATAAGGTTTTTCACCAGTGTGAACTCTGATGTGCTTAGTTAAGTCAGCCTTAAAGTAGGTCGAATAAGAACAAATAGTACATTGATGTCTTCTAGGTTTTTTGGAATATTCTGAAAAATAAAAGCACAAGTTATAACAATGTTTTTTTGTGTGTGTGTATTTAAGATGTTTACACAGTTCATTATATAATTTTTCAATTTTTTTTTTTCATAATAGAATTTGTAATGCAAGAAGAATTCCCAGCTTTTTCCATATTTGAAGAAAACTTTCGATTCTAATAAAGGAAAATAGCAATGTTTTTTTATAAACTATTCAGTTCGAAACTAATTAATAAACATAGCAGTGTAAAATAGTATGACATTGTGTTCACATAAAGAAAAAATAGTAATCAAATAACCAAAATATTTAAATAAAAATGTATGTTCTTACAACAATTTTCCTAACAATTATCTAAAAAAATTGGGGGCGGGGGGAAATATTAGTTAAACACACTCAAAATGTCTTGGCTGGTTGAATACAGAGTTTGACGGCTAAAGGACTGGATATAATTAAACTGCACCAAATGCAAACATGCACTTAATATGACAAAATCAATTAGTGTAAGTATTTATGCCAAATGCTACATTAGGTAACCTGAGATGTAGGTCAGAAAAAAATGATTATAAGAATTTAAGTAAGTAAATTATCAACTTATTAGTAACTCATTTACTTTGAAAATAAAAAATTAATCAGAAAGTAAAAAATCTAAAAGGAGATAATTTTTTAAAAACATATTTACCTAATAATTGAAGTTTACAAACCTTAAAAATTTTAAAGCCACAAATTTTAATTAACAAATTCTGCAGGAAGCAGTGATATTTAAATAACAGAGAACAGTAATGACAGATAAAATTTTCTTTGAAGAATTGTCTGTTAACAGTAATTAAAATCTTTAAAACAAACCTGCAACATGAAGCTGTATCAAGTTAAGATTAAAAATATTATCTTTTTTTAATCAGATAAAAAAGTTAATATTTTTTTTAAAAAAAGGGGACTGTTCAAAGTAAATAAAAAAAAAAAAAAATAATAAAAAAAAAATAGCGGCATTTTATTGACAAATATTTCATATCATAACAATTTTTCAGGAAACAAATGAAGGACATTAATTAAAAACAAAATTTGAAAAACAACACTTGTTATTTACATAAATCACAAAAACTATAATTCATCATGGTGTGAAAGTACGTCTTTCAAATCAGAAGAATTGGCAAAGTGCTTTTTGCAAGTCATACATTGAAAGGGTTTTTCCCTAATTTGAATTCTTAAGTACTTGGTTAAACTAGTTTTGAGGCAGGTGTTGAATTGGAATAAATACTACATTGATGCATTTTAGTTTTTTTTTAAATATAAAAAGAAAAGAAAAAGCTGTAACAGAACAACATTGTTTTTTCTGTATATTTCCAACACATAACCTTTTTACAAAATTTTTAAAAATAATAATAAAATTTACAGTTTTTGCCATGTAGGGTTTATTTTTACAACCAATAAAATCTTATCCAATTGCATCTGAAGTTTCCCATAAAATATAAGTGCAGACATAAGCATTGCATTAGCCCATGTTAATTTTATAGCAAATGAAACACTTTTTTAATGAGGTATTATTTATGTGAACAACAAATATGTAGCCAAATAAGGAAATTTCTTACATATGCTTGCACTAATTGGAAGGTTTAAGAAAAAGTAAATCCAACATCATTTCACTTGTAAGCAGTTTACTTTTTAATATCCTCCCTTAAAGTAAAACAATTTTAAAAAAGAAATTACCTAAATTAACAATTATAGATCACACTTGTTGTAATTAAAATAAATCACAAAAACGATTTCTTATTATGAGTGAAAGTATGTCGTTTCAAATTGGAAGGGCAGGCAAAGCGCTTATCACAAATTGTACAATGAAAAGGTTTTTCCCCGCTGTGAACTCTCAAGTGCTTCGCTAAACTAGTTGTGGCATATGTCGAATAGGAGCAAATAGTACAATAATGCATTCTAAACTTTTTGGTTAAATCTGAAAAGAAAGAGAAAAGTTATAGCAAAAATACATATTTTCAAAATAATTTTACAATACATAACCATTTCTTTAAAAAAATTAATAAGAAAGCAACCAGACTGTGCAGAGTTTTATTTTAGTAAAACATTTGTTAATAGTAAAATCTAGAGATTTCTTAGAGATGTAAGAAAATGTGAAGTGTCTTAATTATCCAAACCAAATTAGAAAACAAATTGAAGCATATGAAAATTTAAAACAATAAATAAAATAAAATTTAAAACATGTGTCCAAAATAAATGTTAAGAAGGTATAATAATTGATATGTGTTACAATTTTTAAGTATCAACTGATTACTTGTACAGTTGAAAATCAGGTACACTTTATATAATGAAAAATATTTTCAGAATAAAATATTGTTTAAAATATATATACACTGAAACCTCCAGGAAAGACCACTTCTATTTACATCCACTTTTGAAAGGCCGAGAATATTTTCCTTAGACTTTGTGTTGAAGAAAACCTTTAGGATAGACCATTTCAATCTCTCCCAGCGACCGGGCAAACATCTGCACCAAATGTGGAAAAGATCAAATGAGGAAACACAGAAAAACATCAAAACAGAAATTTTGAACAAAACAAATTTAAAATGTATTCAATATATTTGTCTGAGGATCTTATTTAGAGAGCTCTTTCTGACAATACGTCATGTTACAACCTCATGTTGCAGTCAGAATGCACTAAAGACGATGCTATCAATGATTTACTTTAGTAGTTGAAAATTTAACCAGAAAAAAGTTATTTTAGAAAAAACAAGCAACTCAAACGAACAAACCACTTCTCATCTTTTAAAGCAAACTAATTTTTATGATACAAAATTAAATGCAAACTTAAACAAAAAACATAATTATTTATTTATTTAAAATAGCTTTATCATTCATATTTTGTAAATTAATTTTTACACATAATTATATCAGTTGGGATTATTTTTATAGACACTAAATTTTATTCATCAATCTGTTGTTTCATGACATCAGAAGTGGCATTTCTACACCAAGAAAATGACAGACTAAAATTAAAATTGTTTACGAAAAATCAAGCACTTTCGATAAAAATTTTGAAGTTAATGGAAGTTACCTCTAACAACCATTTTGCTATGAAACAAAGAATGGTCGTTACCGAGAGGTTTCACAGTATAGGCCTTAATAGGAAGGTAAAAATAAAGAGTAAATCAAACATGATAAATTCACAGATTTTTATTTGTATATATTTTATCTCATTATAACATCCTTTAAAAAAAATAATACTTTCAAGAAAAAAATTACCATAATAAACATTTAGGAATAATACTTGTTATTTATATAAATCATAAAAAAGATTTCTTATCATGAGTATAAGTATGTCTTTTCCAATTAGACGGAGAGGCAAAGCACTTATTACAAATGGTACATTGAAAGGGTTTTTCACCGGTGTGAACTCTCAAGTGCTTGGTGAAATCAGACTTGAAATGTGTTGAATAGAAGCATATAGTACATTGATATATTCTATACCCCTTTTTAAAATCTGAAAAAGAAAGAAAAAGCTATAAAAGAAACCCATTTTAAATAGTACATAATAATTATTTCCAATTTTTACAATAAAAAAATCTTTTCTAATGGTTTTCCAGAGGAGTTCTCCTTTAACCCTCTCAGAGAAAGAAGCGGTTTCCCACACTCGCAAACTCTGAGTTTATACATACTGAGGAGAACATACATATATATAATAATACAAGAGGTAATGAAAGAGTATAATATTGAGATGTGGTCTTGGTCTTTAAGTCAGAGAGACTCATTTCATATGTGACATTGTGGGCCGTGAAGGGAGAATCTCAGAATTTGTATACACATATTAATAACATCAGGATCACATTTGTGTGATCTAAGGCCGCCAGAGTTAGAAAGACTTGTTTCACGTGAGATACTGTGGACCGTTATGGGAGAATCAAGTAATCGCAGTTCTGAATTGGTTAATATGAGAAATTATGAAAGTGTCCAAGTTTAGGTCCATTTTTTGCTATTAGATTAAACGTTTCAAACTAAAATGGTAATAAAATGTTGATAGAAAAAATAATCAATTCATAGTAGTAGAGTGTCTGTCAAATGGAGCAATATTTGTATCATTAAAAGGGGCAGGTTAGAACGTTGATAAACCAAGCATTATATATTAAACATATTTTGTCTAATTATATGTAAAGAAAAAAAGGATTAAAACATGAATGATAATAGAATATGTGTTTTTGGTGAATGGTAATAGTATTGTCAAAAATTCATTTTGAAATAATGATAACAAGATGGTATAAAGCTTTAATTATATCTAAAGAAAGCCAGTAATCATTTACACAAAAAAGAAAGCAAAAAGAGAAATAGGGAAATAAATCGCTACAAGAAATTCTCTTTAAGCAAAAACAAAAATTTAAAAAAAAAAAAAAAATTTAAATAATTTTTATAATATAAAATTCAATAATATTTAATTTTTTTTGCATAGAATTCTGTGTGAAAAGAAAAGTTTTACAATTTTAAGAAAAAATGCATTGTTTAATCTAAAAAAAAGTATTTGATGCATAGCAAAATAAGCAAAGTATAAAACTAACAAAGGGCTGAAACTTAGGACCAATTTCCTACCATATCTATAGGAGGCAAATTTTCAAGAACGTAATAATGTCTGAAATTGCGAGAGTGAAAAATTAGAAAAAAATATTTATTCAGAAGAAGTATGATTTTCTGCCTGGTTGTGTACCTTAAAATATCATTTGCACTAAATTAATATGCACATTTAAGGTTGATCTCTCGAAACATTAAGATAGCATACTAGTATCAAAAAAATCTGGTAATTAGCAAAAGTCATTCAAATGTGCCTCTTTTTCTCCCGTCTTCCCATATTGAAAATTATAATATCACAATTTTTAATAAAGCTCAGATATTCATTTAATTAAATAAAGCAAAAGAAAAATACATAAAATATGTGAATTGTAATAAAGAATACAAAATGTATTAAAAAGGATTAATAAAATAGCAATAAAATTTTTTTCCTCTTCAAAAAAGTTGGTTCTCAAATTAAATCTTTTTTTTACTACATTAACTAAATTAACAAAAGGTGAAAACAATTCTGCTAAAAAGTGAAATAGGCCAACTCTTTACACACTATACCAGTTACAAAAAATTGATGGATAAATAAAGAAATTTGGGAAATAAATAACAATATAAGATCACAATTGAATGAAAAGCACAATAATATTTAAGACAAGATTTAAACAATAGATAATTTCTCCATTGCTTGTCTTTCGGCAAAACCAAGAAAAATCCTTTACATAGTCATGTTTGAAATATCTTATATCGACATGTTTGTTAAAAGTTATATTAAGGATACTGGAACAGTTTATTTTGCCTTAAACCCCAAAAAAGAACGTTTTGTTATAATATTATTAGAGTACTTACTAGCACAAATTATAGTTAGCAAGTAAATACTTTTACAATATAATTCAAAATATTTTAATAAATACTAAATGGAAACAATTGTAGTTTTGTGTCTGCACAAATTATCATACGACAGCAATGCAACAACTTTACTAAAATTTTAAAGATTGTTTCTTATAATGTATCAAAGAATGATTTTTTAAACTGGATTTCCAAATACTTTGCTACAAATTGTACACTTATAAGGTTTCACACTAGTGGGAACTCTGATGTGCTAGATAGATAATCCTTAGAAGTTATTGAAAAAGAGCAAATACTGCAATGACGTCTTTGGCCCTTTTTGGAAAATTCTAAAAAATTAAAAGTTTTAACCTATTTTCATGAATATTTATAATGAATTATTAATTACATACATATTAAATATACAAGTAGACAAGTAATTGTTGGTCATGATTTGTATAATGACTTCAATAACAATCAACATTAGGATAATGTGTTAAAAAATATTTTTAATCACCCCCCCCCCCCAAAAAAAAAAAAAAAAAATTCATAATTGTGCAGTAATGAAAATTATTTTACTCTATCGTTTAAAGTTTTTAGTTTATAAACATAAGATCAGTACAATTCAAAAACATTTCCAAAGACTTTATATATTCAAGATAAAATAACTAGTTTCTGATAATTAGTGCAGAAAAAATTGTGCATTTTTTGTAATTTTGAATGACAATCGATAATGCAAAGAAAAAATATCATTTTAAAAGAAAGAAAACTAAGCACTTTTTACAAATCCCGAATTTAAAAAACGTAAATCAAAAATAAGCACTTTTTGAAAATGCTGTGCACTCTGTAAAAGTAATTGATAACAACATGGTAATTAAATGTAATACATTGTCAGTCAAAGGTAAGTACTACTGCATAAAGCATGTATCATAGCAGGCAGGGAGGGGGATAAGAGCAGACACATGCCCCCGGACATATCCTTAAAGGAACACCAAATTCATGAAAAATAAATAAAAAAGAACTCCAGAATACAATAGTTTTATTAAATATCCCTAGTTTAATTTGCTAATTATAGGTTCCATGACTTCATCAAATTTTTATCCAATTTACTTAAAAACTGTTCATTATTATTATGGTAGTAGGTTTTGCACATATTTTTTTATTAATCATTTGAAACAAATTTGCATCACATTAAATGACAAAAGAACTTACAATAAATACAATTAAAACCATCAATCTAATAGAATCTGCATTAGTAACATAGCTTTTTAACAGAATCAAATGAAAATTAACAAAGATATCAAGTTAAATAGTTTTAAAAGACTTTTTTTAAAGGTGCAAAACCTTATTCAAGGTAAAAATTAAAAGTCCAATGCCAAGTGTGGTGGATTTCAGTTTTTATATAATTTAAAACTTAAGTAACGAAAGGACCCCGTAAGTCAGACGTTTTATTAAAAAGTGGTGCAAAAACTGAGTTTGCACCCATGGGTTGTAATTGCCTCTGTAATATCGGCACACATTTGTATGAAAGAAATAGTTTTGTCAAAATACTTTTTTTTTTCATTTTGTAATCTAGAACTGGTATTAACAATAATGGTTGCTTTTTAAATGGTATGCTGTGTTTCTTAAACGTTGGTATATGATTAATTAAAATGAGTAATCATATGTTTGTTTAAATTACACTTCTGGTTGAAACATTTTTTACAAAAGCTACATTGATAGGGCTTTTCACCAGTGTGAATCCTGATATGCCTGGTTAAAGCTCCCTTCAACATTGTAGAGTAGTTGCAAAAAGTACATCGATGTATTTCAAAAGTCTTTGGTTGTTCTGAAAAACAAAATAAAAAGTTTTATGAGGTATGTAACACACATACAAAGAAAAGCATGATGTTTAAAAATTTTAAATATTGAAATAAAAAAACTAGAAATAAAAAAAGAAATTGTTTATTTATGTGATTTTAACTGCTTTCAATTGTTTACAAAAAATAATATACAAAATACTGTAAGTAATACGGTAAAAATTAATAATTTCACATATATCATAATTTTTTTTTAAAATACAAAATTCCTAGAAAATATTATAGATGCCAGGAGAGGTAGAATAGTAGTAAGACAAATTTTTTTTTAATTGAAGAAATTATTATTATTTTTTAAATTGAAGTTTTCATAATAAAATAAAATACCTAAAGCAGTCAGAATTTTTGCAAATTTTGAACTCACAAGCAAGTAGATAAATAATTTATACAGTTTTTCCATTGTGCGAAATTTTTAGTCGTGTTATGGATATTCAATAATAACAATATTTTGTATTCATTTTTATTTGAGATCAGGACAGTATCCCCATTCCATTTTGCTGTTACATCTTTTAAAACGTCCAAAAATTATAAAAGTATAATTTATCTTTGATAATAAATATATATTACTAGGCAAAATCTTAAGCACACATTAATGGATTATTTCTTAATTTTTAATATCATTTCATCTGATTTTGAAACAATAAATAATGAATTAATTATATTTTATGCTGTACCATTTCTGAGAAAAAGCTTTTAAAATATTATTGAATCGAAGTAAAATAGATATTTAGACATTACTTATTTTTCAAAACGATATTCAATATTTTCTAATTTTTGATATTAGTTCTTACATAATATTGTATAAATATAATATTCAAAATATATAAAGTACAAAATATTTAACTCAATAATCACATTCATACATAAAATATAACAGAAAGACAGAGAGTTTAAAAACAGAAATTTATTGATTTTATTTTAAACAGTTTTAATGTAGCTTTAACAATAGAAATGCTAAGTATTAATAGCTATTAATAATTAGTTTCTGAAAGCAATTTTTGACAAAATGAATTGCAATAAATCGAATAAAAAACAGTAAAAAACAAAAAACTTTTTTTTTTATCAAATAATTATTACTTGACAGTTGTAGTAAAAAGAACATATTTTGAATCCTTTTTAGTACACAATTCATTAATGATCACTTTTCTAAATTCCTACCATTAATAACTGTTGAATTCTTTTTATTTTAAACACTCTATATTGCATTGCAAGTAATGCTTATGAAAACAGACCTTTTAAAATTAAAATAATTTGTAAAAGTATCTTTATCACACACAATTTTATGTTCATCATGGACTTAGAATAGACAAATTACAATGTATGTATTAACAATATACTCTTCTATGAGAAAGTATACATCTAGAAATATTTGCATATACATAACAGTGACCATTCAGACAGGTTTACAACTAGTGTTTCTTATATGAATAATCATGTGCCTTTTTAAAGCAGACTTTTGAGAAAAACACTTTTGACAAGCTTGGCACTGAAATGGTTTTTCACCAGTGTGAACTTTAAAATGACTGGCCATTTTTGACTTGTAAAGGCTTGTGTAAGTGCAAAAACTACACTGAAATTGTTGAGTACTTTTAAACATATCTGAAAGAAACAGAAATCATATGAATAATTGATAACTAAAGAATTAAAACAAACTAACATTCAAATCTTTTTTTTTTAAAGCAAAACGTGCACAGAATGATTCCAGACTTGCAGCAAATTTGAATTAAAATTTGTTCTGAATATCAAGTTTAAGAAAGAGCTTGGATGTAAATGGTATTTTAGAATCAACATCTTTTTAAAATCTATGTCAGAAAAATACAAATATTAGGGATTACAAATTAATATTTAATCAGAAAATAAGAAAACCTCGCAAAAATACTGAAACCTGCTTGATTGCCACAGGAAACTGAGAGAAGGTAAAAAGCATTTATTAGAAACAACAAGTATCACTTGGCAAACAACCCAGATCTGACAATTTCAATTTCATGAAACTCTTCAGATTTTGAATACACTTTTCTCTTAATTTATGTATTAATCAGTAATCTTAATATCTATAATTTTCTACAAGGGTCCTAAATTTTTTTTTAAAAAGTGGTGTTCACAGAACCACCATTTGATTTTCATTTTACCAGCTACAATTCAAAGTTTAGAACAAATAAGTACAATCCCAAACAGGAAACAAAATTTTTTTTTGTTGAAATTTTTTTTTTTTTTTTTGGGCTAAGCGAATACTGTATTGAGTATAGTAGTACAAAAAAAATATACAAACACAACAAAAAAAAGTTGGCAAGAGTTTGATATGTCAGTAGTTCATCATAAATTTAAAGATATTGTTGAACAGATATCAGAAAATATTTTAAAAACTAACAATGAGTAATAAAAAAATTCTAAAAGCTATAAACAATACTGTTCGGCAAAGAGTTTTTAAAATTCAAAAAATTAATGCAAGACATTAAAAAAAAAATAATAAATATTTCCACATTAATACTGTAAGATAATTTTTAAAAAGTTAATGATTTCTTAGTAATGACAAAATGACTGTAGCAATAAAGTGAGTTTTGTTATTAGAAGAGTGTTGACAAATCAAAGAAATATTTGTTTTTTTAAGGATGTGCAATCTACTTCACAATGACAGTTTTCTTAAGTATATAGATTTGTAATAAATATTACAAAAGATAAACAAAATAGAAAAAATTGGTGCAAATATTGTAATTTATTTTTCTTTAAATATGAATAACACAGGAAAAGGACAGAATTATACAATTTCCAAAACATATTTAAATTTTTATAAAAGACATCACTCGAAACTAACATCTACAAATGACACTAAAACTTGACAGGTTGTATATAAATTTAGACAAACAATTTTAATCAATGTTTTCTAAAATGAATGATCATGTGTCTTTTCAGATCACACTTTTGAGTAAAACGCTTCTGACAAGTGGCACACTGAAATGGTTTTTCCCCAGTGTGAAATTTCATGTGCGTCGTTACTCTTGACTTGCTAAGGTGCGAGTAGTTGCAAAAACTGCACTGATATATTTTACTTCCTTTGAATAGATCTGAAAGAAAAAAAAAGATTAACTTTGTCAAAATCTTATAATTGTATGATTTTCATGTTTAAATAAATAAAGAGTATTTGTAATTTACTTTTACTAAGAGAAATTGTGTAAAGTGTTTGCACTTAGTACAGCAAAAGATTAATAAAAAAAAAAAGATAGAAAAAACTTTAACAAACATCATAATTTATTTTTACTTTTAGGAGTCATTTATATAGAAAAAAAAAAGATAAAATTTTATAAATGTTAGAAAAACAAACAAAATTACTACAAAAACATCCAAAAATAACATTTACGTTACACATAGACATTTACATTATTATAAGAATATTAACATTAGATGGATCTACAACCAGTGTTTGTTAACATGAGTGACCATGTGCCTCTTCAGATCACACTTTTGAGTAAAACACTTCCCGCATGTGAAACATTGAAAGGGTTTTTCGCCAGTGTGAAATTTCATGTGCCTGGCCATTTTGGACTTGTTAAAATGTAAGTAGTTGCAAAAATTGCATTGATACATTTTACTTCCTTGGTGCAGAGAAAGAGTACCTATGCAAGAGAAAGAGTACCTTTGTGAAAATCTTATGATAAACTGTATGATTTGAAAATTTAAATAAATATTTAACACTTCTGATGACAATGGGAATTTATTGCCTTAAATTATGAAAAATGCAATAACATACCTGCCAACTTTTACACATATGGCGTAAAATTTTATTTCCATATTTAAAGTGGTAGTAAAATGTATGCTTTCTATATGTTCCTTGCATTTATAAACTTAATTTATAATATTTTTGATCCACCACTGTTTTTAAAAAAATTAAGCATATATATTAATATGTAATACCGTCGCAGTAATCCGCATAAGCTTGTTCAAACTACAACGAATGTGTCTGCATAAAATTTTAATTTTATTGGGGAATTTCATCGTTGAAAGGATTGAAAGTTGGCAGGTATGCAATAAATCTCCTAATACCATTTAATAAATAAAAACAATAATAATTCACGAATATCATAATAGTATCAGTACAATAAGAAGTATACATTAATAAAAATAATGATATTGAAAAAATAACAAGACTTTAAATATGTTCATATATTACTTTAATGATATTAGCTACGTACTACAGAACATAAAAAAGCTTAATATCTTAAATAGATATTAGCTTTATTATTTGAGTGCCTTCTATATCTTAAATAGATATAGAAGGCACTCAAAATTGATTGATTACATGAAATCTTTGACTAATTGCTAAAAGGGAGAATATTAAAATTGGCATTTGTAAATGTTGATTTTTATGTAAATAAAACAGGAGATATTCTTAATTAACATCAATAAAAACATCAGACTATAAAATGGTTTAAGGATATTATCAGAATGAAATAATTTGATGTGAAAAAAACATAGGTCAATCACATAACTAATATAAACAATGCATTTTTAAATTATAAAATAGATTTACGAACCAAAAAATAAAAGGTAAAATAAAAGTTTATATCAGAAGTTTGTTTCAGAGAAAATAACATAAGTAGTTAAAAAAGTGTATCCGAATATTCGAAGAAAACATATATTAAGAAAACAAATAAGGTAACCAACACAAGGTGTAACGACAAGTCTGGTCGTCAAACATCTGGAGCCAAGAAATGTGGTGACATTTTATAACTTTTTTGAGTTAGCTATGAATACTGGAAGGGCTTGAAATGGACGACGGAAGTACACTCTAGTTGAGAAAAGATTTTTCAACAACTGATTTCATTCATAAGAAGTAACTGCTTTATAAATGATTGAACTCTTAGCTTTCTTTGAGATATTCATAAAAGTGAAAAAATAAATTTTACAAGTATTTGCACTTTTTTTTTTATAAGAATCTTTGCATTTAAGCTAGTAAAATTTATATAAAAGTATAATTGTAGTATAAAAGCTAGTGTAATTGTATGTCAATTCCGGATAAAACAATACACAAAATAACATTTAAATAAAATTAAAGTTTTATTTTTTACTTTACATAATTAAAAATGGATATCTTACACAACAAAATATACCTTAATACAGTAGAACCTCAATAAACCAATGTAATTGGGACCAGACTTCAATCAGATAAGTGAAATATTCTGATTTTAGAAGTAAAATTTTTTAAATATAACTTTCATTATAAAAACCCTTTTTTTTAATAACAACATAACAGGCTTTCTTTTAGCGAAAGTGAAGTCATAAAAATTAAATTATACTACACAAAAAAAAAAAAAAAATTTAAAAAAGATCGATTATGACCAAGGAAATTGGGCGAGATCTGTAATACAAATTGTTTCACTTTTAAAACTTAAGCAAAGTAACTGCTGCCAACTTTTTGAACAATTTTTTAATTCATTATGATTCTTCCTAAATATATCGAATAATTTTGAATAAGACTCAGATAATCGAGGTGCTACTGTGATTATACAATGACAAATCCTATAAAACAAATATTTACAAATGGCACTGTTAGTTTAGCCAGATTGATATAAAGGTTCTTTAAAATGAATCAACATGTGTGATTTTAAATGACATTTTTGAGCAAAGCACTTCAAACACTGGGCACACTGAAATGGTTTTTCTCCAGTGTGAACCTTCAAGTGTCTAGCCATTTTTGCTTTGTTACAATTTGAATATGGACAAGAACTGCATTGATATATTTTTCTTCTCTTCTGGAAATCTAAAAAAAAAAAAGAAAGCAACTAGGTCAAAATCTTTTTAATTGTATAAGTTCTGTAATATTGCATGTAATGTATTTACTCTTTTTGAAAGAAACAGACATTTATGTGCTTAAATACATGAAATTAATTAGAATGCATTGTATTTCTAAACACTATTTAGTATTAAATACTACGTCTTTTATGCAAATTTGAAAAAAAAAGAACAACTAGGTCAAACATTTTTTAATTGCATGAATTCTAAAATTTTGTTTATTATGTATTTAATATTTTTGAAGGAAACAGATATTTATGTGCTTATATTAACAAAAATGCATTATATTTTCAAATAAAAATTAGCCTCTTCTATAATATTTTTTAAAGAAAAGTATCTTTTTTCACAAAAACAATCAGAAAAAAGAATTAGAAAGTTTTAAAAAATTTTTTCCGTTGTCAAGGGAATTTTTCGACAGTCAAGGGAAGGGGTCATCATGGTTAAAACTCAAAACTTTTGCGGTCTACATTACACACTAGTAATTTTACATTTCAGTCAAACTAGCACCCATTAATAACCAAACCAAAGTCAAAACACATCCTTAACCAACGTGAAAACATAGCTTGCTCACTACAATATTAGTTAAGCACTTAAAAAATAAATAAACAAAAATAATTAAGCATGTTATAAGGAGACCAAAAATTATGAAAAATGTTTTTTGAGACTAGATTCTTACAATAAACAATATTAAAAAAAAATTATTTAAAAATATTGCAATGTACAGTGAGAAAAATAAAAAAACAGACCACCCTGAATAACTTTTGATCTAATAATCCCACATTCATGTTCTAGAACTCAAACTTAATGGTTTGAGGGGTTGACCTCAGCTATGCTAATTAATTTGTTCAGACAATATTTTATGTTCAAAATCTAACACAAAAACGTATTTTCTCTAAATAAAAACGCCTTTTCTGGATGGATTCAGAGTAGAATAAGGGCCCCCAAAGAATAAGGGGCAGCCGCAATCTGGGAAAGATGGTCCCAATAGTTTGGTCAGGAGAGTAGCAAAAAAGTTTAGACACCTTATGTTAATTTTACTTTTAGCACATTTCACCATATCTTAAGAACTTTTTAAGTGAATTGAAGAATTTTTGCTAATCCAAAGATAATCCCTAGTAAAACTAACTGTTAGTAATTATCTATTACTTTTTTATTATTTTATTTAATGATAGTCCAAAGAATTTTGATTTGTAGGGTATACAATTTTTACATAATTTTAAAGAATGCATTTTTACATGGCATAATACAAAATTTGAGAGCAATCAGTCAAATAGTTTCTGAGAAATCAAATTTTTAAAATACACCTTTTTAAAAATTTAATTTCTCAGTAACTATTTGTCCGATTGCTCTCAAATTTTGTATTTTGCCGCATAAAATTGCATTCTTTAAAATGATGTAAAAAACTGTACGCCTTACAAACTTAATTTTTTTCAGCTGTTATCAAAGAAATAATAAATATTTCCTAAAAATTGTATTTTGCATGGAATTATTCTTTGTATAAACGAATTTTTATAATTGTTTGCAAAAATTTTCAATTCGCTTAAAATGTTTTCAAGATATAGCGAAAAAAAGCAAAAAGTAATATGAACAGTAAGGGGTTCAAACTTTGAACCTCTCTCTTGACAAAACTATTGGGACCATATTTCCCAGATTGTGGTTACCTCTCATATTTTCTGGTCGGAAATCCAAATCTGTCATAAAAAGGGTATGTTTATTCAGAGAGAGAAGTGTTTTTTTTCTCATTTTGTAACTTAAAATTACATCAGTGCTGATTAATTAGCATATTTGAAGTCCCCCTCATGAGCCTTTAAGATCAAGTCATAGAATATGAAGATCTGATCATTGTACCAAAAATTATTCAGGGTTTTCCGTTTTTATTTTGCACACCATACATGAAAACAAGCTGATATAAATAACCAACACCAATAAGATTTCAGAATAAATGTAAATGATAGAAATAAATATATGAAAAGTATCAGCAACACTGAATAAGGCAGGATGCACACTGAAGCTATTTTAACATAATCAAACAGAAAAAGCTGCATTGATTTTAGTTTAAGAAATAATATTTTATTCCAATAAAACAAAGAGCTCAGTGTATAGAACATTTTTGTGAGTTAAAGAAAATAAGTTTTGTCATATACAGAAAGATAAGGAAGCTATTCACGTCTTAAACACAGAAAAATGAATGAATGATTGCAAAAATCTGTGTAAAGTAGACTTCATTTGTAATAGTGTTTCAGACTTTATGCAAAGATTAATTTTGTAAAACATATTTGTTTCACAACAATTTTTGTGCAACAATGCAATTTTAAAAAGTTTGTAGTATGTCACTTCAAAAGTAAATTTTTCATTACACTAGATAAAACTTTGAAATTTATTAATGCCAGTAGCAATAAATGTTAAAGATTTTTGAGCAAAACTTATTCTATTTATCTATATATGACACGATAAAGATTTGATTTAAGAATAATTCATAATTGGGTACTTGCACTTCAAGAAGAAGATCACAGATACACCACACATGTGACCTATGACATCAGCACCAGCTGACTGTTTTTAAGCGAAATGGCGTGCTTAAGTTGAGCTAAGATTCTCCGCATAAGTTAGAATGTTAATCAACGAGAAGTCAATTAAATACAGCACCGTATCACAGTTTGAATTTGTTGAAATACAATTCTTTCACGTCTACATCTTTTACTCAACTTAGATTTATTATTTGTTTGTGTAATTTAAGATATATTTTTGTTTTGTGTACCTGGCAACTTTGATGCATAATTAGTTTGCTTATGCTCTATATGGTTTCATGTCTGTCTTTGTGTTAAGTAAGAAATATATACTGAAAGGACTGAAATCTTCGTGAAAGAATATAGAACGTTTCCCTTAAGAGAATTCATACTTGACGGGCTTGGCTAACTTGATGAAAAATGAAATAAACAGTAGTTAACATAAACAAATAACACATTTCAACAACCAATCAGGACCGAGATACCTACACTATGAAACTTGCAGGCATTCCAATACTAAATTCTATAGTTATCTATAAACAACATAGAAAATTACGATTTAAAGTCAGAGTTTTTTAAAGTGAGTGATCATATGTCTTTTCATAACACACTTTTGTGCAAAATACTTAGGACAGATGGCACATTGAAATGGTTTTTCCCCAGTGTGAACTTTCACATGCCTAGTCATTTTTGATTTGTCAAAATGTGAGTAACGACAAAAACTGCATTGATATGTTTTACTTCTCTTGAGCAGGTCTGGAAAAAAAAAAGAGAGCAGCAATATTAAAATCTTTCAGTAATACAAGTTGCATAAGATATTCAAATATATAAATCTCCAAGCCTGGAGTTTCTTGGGAAATTACACTGAAATTTCCTAGCCACACACGACTTTCTGATGAATAACATGAGGAAAATAGTGTTTTAATGCAGAAAAAATCTGCTGTTTAATGTTTTGAAAAAGTTTTCAATTACTCAGAGGGCTTATCTTTTAAGAGAAGACAGATGTATATGTATTTTAACGCAATAAGGAATTGAGAAAACAAATTTGCAGATACTATTGAAAATGTTAAATAAATATTTTTAAAAAAAATTACATTGTTTACAAAATATTGTGCAAAAATAACTAAACTTTCATTTATATATTTTACATTTGTTTTTCATAAAATAAATCGTTATTTAACCAAGAAAAATTTTTAAAATTTCGTTCTTTTATGCTTATTTTTCAATTTAAATTTTTCGACTTGAAATTGAAAAATACAAGTTTTTTTTTTTTAAGATCAATTCAACATTTAAAAAAATTAATAAAACTTTCACTCCAAAAATTTTTTGTATACTTTAATTCCAAAATATATGTAGATTTGAAATATGTAATAAAAATTATGCAATATTTGAACCCATTTTAATAATAAAAAAAACTTTGCTGGAGGGTTAATACAAGGCAATCTATTAGTTTTTTGAATAAGTCTACAAAAACATCTTTGGGTAAGCAGTGTACTTCCCCATGCAACTAATAACATCCCAATAATAAAAGAAGTGATGTAAAAAAACAAAACAAAAAACATTACACATTTCTAGAACTGGTGTAAATAAATCCTACATTACATAACTACAACTTTATCATCCTTGAATAGTAAATTTGTTTGTAACTCAAAATACCGAATATTAATGAAAATATTAATTTTGTACCGAGTAAAAAGAAAACAACATACAACATAGAAAATATGTGTGTGAACTACATATATATAAAATATTTGTGTAATTTATTTCTCTTCAATAAAGTAGGTACAGAGACAAATAAATGCGATCAACATATGAAAGAACATTCAATACTAGTGTTTATAAATAACTTTTACGATTAAAACAAAGTTGGAGTCAGTGTTTCTTAAAATGAACGATCACGTTTTTTCATGTCATAACATATTTCATACAAGTGGCACACTGAAATAGGTTTTTTGCCAGTAAATACATTTATCTTATACTGACATTTTTCTAGAGTAAAACAATTTAAACTGAAGATATTTATCACAATAAACATTTAAAAATACTTCTTGTATACACATATCACAAAAGAGATTTAAAATGAGTAACAGAATGTCTTTTCAAATTGAATAAGTTGGCAAAACACTTATCACAAGTGGCACACTGAAATGGTCTTTCTCCAGTGTGAACTTTCATGTGCCTAGTCATTTTTGATTTGTCAAAATGTGAGTAACGACAAAAACTGCATTGATATTTTTTACTTCTCTTGAGCAGGTCTGAAAAAAAAAAAGAGAGCAGCAATATTAAAATCTTTCAGTAATACAAGTTGAATAAGATATTCAAATATATAAATCTCGAAGCCTGGAGTTTCTTGGGAAATTACACTGAAATTTCCCAGTCACACACTATACTTTCTGATGAATAACATGAGGAAAATAGTGTTTTAACGCAGAAAAAATCTGCTGTTTAATGTTTTGAAAAAGTTGTCAATTACTCAGAGGGCTTATCTTTTAAGAGAAGACAGATGTTTATGTATTTTAATGCAATAAGGAATTGAGAAAACAAACTTGCAGATACTATTGAAAATGTTAAATTAATATTTTTAAAAAAAATTACATTGTTTACAAAATATTGTGCAAAAATAACTAAACTTTCATTTATATATTTTACATTTGTTTTTCATAAAATAAATCGTTATTTAACCAAGATAAATGTTTAAAATGTTGTTCTTTTATGCTTATTTTTCAATTTAAATTTTTCGACTTGAAATTGAAAAATACAAGTTTTTTTTTTAAAGATCAATTCAACATTTAAAAAAATTTATAAAACTTTTACTCCAAAAATTTTTTGTATACTTTAATTCCAAAATATATGTAGATTTGAAATATGTAATAAAAATTATGCAATATTTGACCCAGTTTTAATAATAATAATTAAAAAAAACTTTGCTTGAGGGTTAATACAAGGCAATCTATTAGCTTTTTGAATAAGTTTACAAAAACATCTTTGGGTAAGCAGTTTGTTTGTAACTCAAAATACCGAATATTAATGAAAATATTAATTTTGTACCGAGTAATGAAAAGACAACAACATACAGCATAGAAAATATGTGTGTGAACTATATATATATATAATATATTTGTGTAATTTATTTCTCTTCGATAAAGTAAGTACAGAGACAAATAAATGCGATCAACATATGAAACAACATTCAATACTAGTGTTTATAAATAACTTTTACGATTAAAACAAAGTTGGAGTGAGTGTTTCTATGTTTGTTTATAAATAACTTTTATGATTAAAACAAAGTTGGAGTCAGTGTCAACATTTAAAAATACTTCTTGTATACACATATCACAAAAGAGATTTATAATGAGTAATAGAATGTCTTTTCAAATTGAATAAGTTGGCAAAACACTTATCACAAGTGGCACACTGAAATGGTCTTTCTCCAGTGTGAACTTTCATGTGCCTATTCATTTTAGACTTGCGAATATTTGAGTATGGACAAAATTTGCATCTATACACAGCATTTCCATTGCAAAGATCTGAAAAAAAGGGAACAGGAACTATGTCAAAATTATAAACATAATTTTCATTGAGTTGTTTCATAACATTTGAAACAACATTCAATACTAGAGTTAAAAAGTAACTTTCACTATTAAAACAGAATTTAATTCAGTGTTTCTTGAGTTTACGACTAAAAATGTTCAGCTCCATAGCCTTGTAATTTTGAACCCAATCCAGAAGACAAGGGAACTCTTGGATCAGGTATTGGGAGAAATTTGCATTCATGGAGGACTTTTTATGGAACTAACCGCTACATGGAGAAAAAACTAAGAAAACCTCTCACTGTTAGCCTGATGGCAAAGAGACTTTAACCCATGATCCGTATACCACGGAGGAAGTTATTAGTTCAGCACTGTGTTTGGTACTAGAAGGGTGCGAGATTCACATCAAGCCGGGATTTGAAGCTGATTCACCTCATTGGAAGAACGCTCTATCCACTGAGCCACCACGGCTCTAGACCTCTATATTGCTACTGACATCGTATGAGAACTGTCCAAAGAACTTGAAAACGATATATTCAGGACACACGTACTGAATGTCCAACTGGATCGACCCCTAACAGCTGAGAAAACAGACATTTTGAAAACTTCTTCCCTTCTCACTTCTGAACAATATAACCTGCCTAAAATAAACTTCTGTCTAAAATAAATTTTTATTATTATTTACTCCTTCTGTGAATTATATTTATGCTAAACAATTGTTAAGTTGCTAGATGTAAATTATAAAACTTAAATAGTTATTTATTAGAAGAAATACAAGGAAACCTATACCAAGATACCTTTAAAAAAAAAAGTCTGTCTTAAAAAATAATTTACCTCATCGTTCGAATAGCCATAATGTGAAATTTCTCAAGGAATGCTTCCAATTTTTTCCTGAGAAATTCACCCAACTACAATGTCTCTAAGTTACAAGTTATGGAGTAATTCTAGCTCAATGTTTTTTCCATGGTTCTTTCTGCATAAAAACTGGTTGAGTCTATGGAACTGAGTTAGCTGGTTTAGAATAACATCATTCTTTTCGGTGCTCTTATCACATTTTGACACACTGACTATTTCTAAGAAATGGGTCAAATTATTTGGGTAAACTAAATAACTCAGTTGTCAGTAAACCTAGGAATATGAAATATTTTACTTAACTCTTTCCCAAACCTCTTTAAATGGGCTCATGAGAGAAACCTTTTACAAAATCACGCCCATGCGATTTTTCTGTGGCTCAAGTTAACTAGATAAAACATTTTATAATATACTGAGTTAAAAGAAACCATAAAATATTTATGTAATAATTGAATATTACACTGAATATTACAAAAGATATACAAAACAGAAAAAATTAGCAGTATTTCAAATTAATTTTTTTTTTTTGCGCTAGGTAAAGCATATAATTTTATAAATGCCTAAAGGACTTGTAAGGTTGTATATAAAAAAAATAATAAAAGAAACTCATTTCAAACCAATAATAATATATTTAAAAGGGATCTATAGCAAGTGTTCCTTAAAATGAATGATCATATGTTTTTCGAAGGCCCTCTTCTGAGTACCCATTTTTAACAGGAGACACACTAAAATGGTTTTTCTCCAGTCTAGCCATTATTGACTTGTCAAAATTTGAGTAGATACAAAAACTGCATTGATATATTTTACTTCTCTTGAGCAAATCTGAAAAAAAAAGAAAGAGTAACTAGATCAAAATAAAATATATGTCAAAAAATAACAAAACAATTTCATATAACTTTTATTTGAAAACAAATGGTAAAAGATGTGTAACAAAATCATTGCTTGGTGATACATTTAACAAAGTTGTTGCTTAATGCAATCTCAAAAAAGAAAATGTCTCAATTAAATGCAACAAGCAAAACTATTGAAGCACATTCTATAGACCATATTCTTAGAAATGGATAAAAATGTAATATTTATAATAAATATTCAGTTGACTCTAATATACATTGAAGCAAGTAATGCTCTGAATCAACATCCATACAAATATGAATAAATGTATAAGAGATGATATACTATTTTTAAAAAAAAAGTAATAACTTGGCAACCAAACACATCATAAATAACACTGAAAGTAGGCACGGAAAAATTAACTGTTGTACAATTTAACCAATTTTTATTTCAGTAAAAAAATGAAATAAAAACATACAAGTTTAAGTAGCATTTTTATGAGTCAAAGAAAACCAATTTTTGAATGTTAAAAATTGGGAATTTTAAAATTTTTTAAAACAAAAAATTCACATTTAGAAACTTGCTAGATTAAAATAATGTTGCATAACTACATCCCATTCTGGTACAGATAGTTCTTCAAATTAACTTGCAGAAAAACATTTGCTATTACAGTTTAATTATCTAGCACCCTTGCCACCAGGGGCACGCCAAAAAATTTTAATCATTGTATAATCGGCAGGTCTTTTCAAATACTTAAGTGTAACTACATTTAAAATCACTCAAAATAAGCAGGGACTTGTTTTTAGCTTTCTATCGTAAACAACACCATATCACAAAAAAGAAATAATTGATAAATTTTTGTTTTCTCTTTAATTGATATTTTTAACTAGCAAGAGTTTGGATTCATTGTCGCAACAAAAATATTGTATTGTCAGATATAATAATGATGAAGTGGCAATAATGAGTGAAATGTTTCTACTGCATGTCGGAAAACGAAGGTGTATAATCGGGCGTTGGATAGTCCAGGTTCTACATTAATAAGTTTCTTTTATTAAGTTATTTGTTGCTGAAGCACTTTAAAAACTTTTAGTGCATGATAATATGAGCAGATATTTCTAAGAATGTTTTGAGTGCCAAATAGTAATTATATATATATACATATTTTGACCAATTTCTATTGCTGTTTTGAGTGCCCCAAACAATAGCTATTTCGTTTTTAAATTCAGTAAATTTTTTACTTTGAATTTTCTTTCAAACAAAGTTCCTGTAAGGTGTATAAAATTTATAACTAAATATTGTAAGAGAAAACAAGGTATAAAAATATAGAGTAAATTTAATTATAAGATTCTTCTTTTGGTAGATATGAGTTCGCATCTTACAAATGGAAGTACTATAACAAAAATAAAAACCATCCACAAAACTTACATTTATAAACAATTCAGAAAAATTAAAAAGGTTTACAAAGTGTTATTTTTTATGATTATTCTTATGCCTTTTCAAATCATGTTTTTGAGTATAACCTTTTTGACAACTGTCACACCAAAATGGTTTTTCTCTAGTGTGAGCCACCAAGTGCCTAGTTATTTTGTACTTGTTAAAATTTGAGTAGGGACAAAAACTACACTGATGTACTTTACGTCTCTTGAGCACATCAGGAAAATAGAGAGAGAGTAACTGGATTAAAATATTATATATCATGAATCAAACCTTTAAAATGATAATTTAAATTTTTTAAAGAAAGCAGACATTGGTGTACAGTGTGCCAAAAAAAGGACCACAAAGAATAACTTTTGACCTATTGATCAAATCTTTAAGTTCTAGGACTTAAGCTTAATGGTTAGAAGGGGTGGCCTCAAATATGCAAATTAATTAGTACAGGCGATATTTTAAGTCAAGCGATCAGACATAAAAACATACTTTCTCGGAATAAACATAACCCTTTTCAGCGGATTTTGATTTCTGACCTCAAAATATAAGGGGTAGCCACAATTTGGGAAACATGGTCCAAATAGTTTGTTCAGGAGAGCGATCTAAAGTTTGGGCTCTATAATGTTAATTTCACTTTTTGCAAATTTCGCCATATCTCCAGAACATTTTAGCACACAATTATAAAGTTCATTTATCCAAAGATAATTTCATGGAAAAAATAAATTTTAGTTAATATTTATTACTTTTTATTATTTTATTCAATAATAATAGTCCAAAAAATTTTGAATTGTAAGGTGTAAATTTTTTTACATCATTTTAAAGTATGGTATGTAATTTTACATGGCAAAATACTAAAATTTGAGCGGTCAAATAGTTCCTGAAAAATCGAATTTTAAATATACAACTTTTTTAAAATTCGATTTTTCAGGAAAAATTTCGATTCTTTAGATTAAAAGTCATTCAGGGTGGTCCAATTTTTTTTGGGGCTCTTTACATCAATACCTGGTATTATCGAAGAGATGATAGATTTATGGATAACATTTTGAGTGTTTCTTAAAATTTTAAAAATAAAACTTAACAATTTTAATTTATTAATTTTATCAGAATATGTGCAATAAAAATGCCGTTGCTTGCAAAATACTTTTTTCAAACTAAATTTTTACAAATTGATATAAAATGTAATAATATTTATAATAAAAATTCATACGAATAAGTGTTTATAAATTTTGACTCTAATATGCATGGAATACCATCTACAATTAATATTTACAAACAATACAGAAAAATAAGAAAGGTCTACAATTTTTCTTGTTTTTCATATGTCTTTTTAAATCATATTTTTTAGTAAAACTTTTTTGACAAGTGGCACACTGATAAGGTTTTTCCCTTGTGTGGAATTTGATGTGTCTAGAAATTTTCCACTTGCAACTATTTGTGTAATTGCAAAAAATGCACTGAAATATTTTATTTCCTTTCAGAGAATCTGCAAGAGAGAAATGACATAAAATTATAAACTAAAAACAAGAATAAATAAACCAGTCTTAAATCAATTAAAAGTAAATAATTCATTTATATGTTTAAATATGCATATAATCATCAGCAATATGAAATGTAGCCAGATATATAACTCATTTTCAATAAAATTATCATATTATTTAAACAAAATGTCTTCAAAAATATGTCTAAAAACTATATTTGAAATAAGTTCATAAAAACTATATAAAAAAAACATTTAGCTTTTATGAGTTATAGACATATTTTGAAAACAACTTTGATAAAAACTATATAAAAAATATTTCTAACTAATTTTCATTAAAATTAACACATTATTTAAACAAAATGTTATTAAAAATATGTTTAAAAATCATTTTTTTTTTTTAGTGGAAATAACATAATACAGATAATGAATACAGAAAAAAATATTTAAATGAAAAAAAGCAAGTTAGAGCAATGTGTATAGTATTATTATAGCATAAAAACACGAAAAAAATTTTAAGTTAATATTTGATAAGTCTGGATTTATTGATGTGACAAAATAAACAATATTACATTTTATAATACTTCATTAATGATGATAGAAATGATACTTTTAAATAACAGCCAGTTTTGTCATGCTTAGAGTAACTGTTTTTTGAAATGAATGATCATGTGTCTTTTTAAATCAGATTTTTGAGCAAAACACTTCTGGCAAATATCACATTGAAAAGGTTTCACTCCAGAGTGGAATTTGATGTGTCTGTTTATATTTGACCTGGTCGAGGTTGAGTAGTGACAAAAACTACACTGAAATCTTTTAATTCCCATGGAAGTATCTGAAAATTGGGAAAAAAACATGTATCAAAATTTTATAACTCTGCATTGTTTTTATTAAGTCTTAAATATTTTCAAAGCAAATAGACATGGATTTATAAGGAATAAACTAGACTGTCAAATGTAGCAAAACCGGTAATGAGGTCAGACCAACATATTTTTCTACTATAAAATACATATTTGATTTGATTTATTACACTTAAACAAAACAGAAATTAACACTGCCTTAAAAAAATTACTGATAAAATTGTTAATAGATTGTTCTGCAATAGGTAACTATAAGCCAAACACTTTTAAACTTTTTAAACTTCATGATAATAAGATATTTTTTTATTCTGTACTGATAAAATTTGCAAAACAAGTGAAAACGTTTTAAAATTCGTGATAATAAGAATATATATATATATATATATATTATCATCAAAGAAGAATTACTCATGAAATTAACACTGAAGAAAAATTGCTGATAAAATTTGCAATAAGTTACTATGTGATAGACAAGTGAAAACTTTTTGAAATTCATGATACTAAGAATATATATTTTTTAAATCGTTTTTTATAAACAAAGAAAAATTACTCATGCAATTAACAATGTCAGAAGAAGAATTACTGATAAAATTTGTAATAGATTGTTTTGCAATAAATAATTATAAACCAAACAAGTGAAAACTTTTCGAACTTCATGATAACAGGAATATATTTTTCCTTTGCAAGTATATAATCAAATTTTATGCAAAATATTTGAAATAAAAGCATGAATTTATAAATATTTCAAGTGTAGCATCTTAATTAATGTATTGAAATTATATTTAAGAAGATTTAGATGCATCATTGCTGTTGAATTTAAAAATAATGAAATGCTTTTGAAGTACTATGAGCATTGGTTTAAACATTCATAAATTAAACAATGAAAAACTAAATTAATGTGCATAAATGACAACAACAAAAAATAATCCGCACAACATGATGAATATGAATCTTAAATTGGAAACTTTTAATGAGTAAATTTGAAAACAGGAGTATTTAGAATGTATAGTCCTTAATAGTGAGTTTAGTTTTGGCCAAAACAAAATGTACTTGACCAAATAATTGTTGTATCTCTAGTGTGAATATAAACGATGAAGAATAACAGATCATATATCAACCAAGTGATACATTTAAATTCAAACAGTGTATTGATTGCGATGGACAGAACTAGGCTATACATGACAGAATACACTTTGGTGAATAAGAAACATTTTAAAATTTAGTTACTATTGTTTAGTTAAAACACAGCTTAAAAAAAGAAACAATTTTAAAGTATCTGAAATAGCTGCTGAAAAATAATAGAGTTCAAGTAAAATAAAAATAGCAAATGAAAGTATTTGATTTAATGAAACTAGTTGAAAATGAATGAATAAAGTTTAACAAAATTAGAAATAAAATTCAGGTTTATAAATTTTTCTTATGAATATTTGTAATAGAAATAAAAGCAGGCAAAAATAAAATTATTTAATATTATGCCTGACATCAATATGTTTAAACATTTGAATATTTTCCCACACATTAAATAATATTTTGATCATACATTGAAAAATTCTACAATAGTTTGGAGTACTTAGATCATTTGCAGGGGTCTGTCCAGACATTTTGTGAAAGGTCCGTTTTTTGTAAAACTCAGAAAAAAGTACACATAATTTGAGAATATAAAATAAACGTTAAGTCACATTCTTTCAACCAGGGTTCGGCTTTTATGAATTTGGGCAAATAGGGTCCTGTTATTGCAAAAAACTTTTTTAAGGAGTTTTTAAATTGTAAACAGATACAAAATTATGCACAACAATGTAAAATTATAATTTTTAAAAAAAAATAATTTTCGAAAATAAACAGCAATTGCTGCTTCTAAATTAGAGATGCAACATACAAATATTTGGTATTTAGCCTATACTGCTGAACGCAGAATATTCATTTCGGACGAATAATAGAAGAAGCGTCTGTCAAAGACAAAACTTAATTCGTTTACATCCATCATTCTTGTTTTCACCCCCTGAGAAGGGCTTATGCGATTAACAAAACAATAATGTAGATAAACAAATTTGTGAAGGGTCCGATTAAAAGAAAAATCATTTCGTGAAGGGTCCGTTTTTAAGTTAAAATATTTTGTGAAGGGTCTGTTTTCATGAAAAGATATTTTGTGAAGGGTCCGACAACTCACCCAAATTTCTTCTAAACAGACCCCTGATTTGTCAATTAAAGCACACAAAATTAGGAGCAAATATATTTCTATAATTTGAATTACACTGCAAACAAATTATTAAAACAAATTACAATATTAAAAGGAAAAAAAACATGCATACATGACCAATAGTTGCAATAACAATGGCAATTTAGATAGGCTTGCAGTCTTAAAAGGAATCATTCTGGCTTTTTAAATCAGACATGGCGCTAGTTATGCTCAAAAAGTTTTATTTTACCAGTTTAGTTTTGCATTGGCCACAGAGTAAATAAATACAATAAAAAAGTGTCAATAAAACTTGAGTTTAAAAATAGCTTATAGTTTAGGATTTACAATGAAGGTTTATTGAAGTGTACAATCATGTGCCTTTTCAAATCAGACTTTTGGGCAAAGCTTTTGCAACAAATATTACATTGAAAAGGTTTTTCACCAGTGTGAAATTTAATGTGCCTAGTTAGAGTTGATTTGAAAGTGGAAGAGTAGTGGCAAAAACCGCAACGGAATCTTCTAACTCGCTTAAACACACCTGAAAAATACCGAAAAAAATTGCATTAAAATATTATACAGGGCTAGAAGTATAGAATATAAAAATTAAGGACTAAATTGCCTCCAAATATAAGGATGCTGATTCTCTAATGGGAGCAATTTCTAGGATACCAACATCAAATCGTAGATACTCAATTGGTAATAGTTTCAGCAGTTCCTGCACTTAAGCAAAACAAAATGAACATTTTTACGAAAACTCAGGATTTTTAAAAAAAAAAAATTAAGTTATGTAAAATTTTCTTGTTTTTTTATATATATGTAAAAAAGGGGGAGTAATAGTATAAACACAGAAAATCGTTAAGTAGTAGCAAAATATGAGGATTCTTTCGAGAAAATCAGTAGAGTATGATATAGTGATGGAGGGAGAAAAGGACAAAAGCTTGTTGCAAATTTCTCCCACATGGACTGTTCAATAACATCAAGTCAAGAGTAATTGTCTCTAAGAATGGAAGTAAACTAACACAATACTTGACATGCTATGAAGACTTACGCGTTCATTTTGTTATATACTTTGTTTCATTAATAAAATATTTGAATTTAAAATTTCAATTCTTTTTTCGATAAATAATATTTATTCTTGCTTTTAACTTCAACAAAAATTTGGAAAATACAAAAATTTCAAGACATTCATTGAAATTTTTAGTAACTAAGGACATTTAAGGATCCTTTTTTTAAAAAGGAAAATCAGGACAATTTTTAGCCCTAATTATAGAATTCTGTGGCTTTTATGATGTTTAGCATTTCTTTAAGGCAGTAAAGATACGAATTAGCAGGCTAAGCGCTGTTCCTGAAAGCTTGAATTCGCCTAAAAAATTTTTAACAGATAGGCACCTAAATTCTAAATACATTAAAAAATACTGAAAATGAAAGAGGTTGTCAGAAATAATATACTCTCAATCATTAATAATATATCAAAAATCAATAATATATCAATTAAGGATTTCTAGGAATTTAGGATTTCAAATATGACTAAATAAACAAAACAATTTATTTGCTTTAAAATATTGATTGAACTATTAAATTCGAAAATTTTGATAAAATGCAACTATACAATTAAATTCAATATTTATAAAAAATTTAAATAAGTAATTAATGTAGTTAAATAAGCAATAATTACAAATAAAAAACAACAACATAAAAACAGATTTCAATTAGGTTGGTATTTGTTTGCTTTCAGACCAATTAGCATCGAAATAAGAGCTATAGTCATCATAAAGCTTCATTATAAATAATAACTCTAATATATAATATTTAACTAATATTAATTTAAGTTAGATAAACTCATAATATTTTGAAAATACTTACCAAGATTGTTTGTTTTTTCAGTGTGCTACAAGTAATTGAAAAAAAGCCTTTAATTATTTTTTAATTTAAAATACTTACATATGTATAATCTTTTTATTATTTTGAATTTGAATAACATGTTTATTACTTGTATTGTAATTTATGGATAGGTTTCCCGCCCCTGTGTATCTACAATGCAATCAACTTTATGTATTTCAGAATTTATAAAAAAAAACTTATAACTATATACAAACAAAAAAATCTACTTCAATAATTGCAGATTAAAGTAACAAAAGTTTTTCTTTATTAATAAAGAAAACATATCATCACATACTTGTGGATAAAAAAACAATGCATTTAAAAACAAGAAAGAAAACATTGTTAAATATTCTTAATAATAAAATATCATATTTCAAACATTTGAAAGGTTATCAAGAATTTAACTGTAATTATCAGGAGTGTGTTTAAATTCAAAAACCAAATAGTGCAGATTTAAGTGATAGATTAAGATATTAGGTGAATATATAAGGCCAAGGGGAAAAATATTTTTTTGATATAACAAGGTTTTTGAGATATCGAGAGTAAAATCTATAAATAAAATTTATAATGAACTTTGGAAGTTAAATAATCTTTTACATATAAATTAAAAAATTTAATTCAGAGCATAAAATATCATAATTATAAATTTTATAAGATGACATTGTTATTTTTAGTCACAGAAACATTGACTGATGGAGTGTAAATTTATATAGTCAAAAGCAGAGGTATAACACATTTAAACACACAAGACCAGACATCATACTGGAGATAACAAAATAAAAAGTGCTACAAACTAAGTCTGATGCAAAAACAGAAAGGAAACAAACATAATAAAGAAGACAAGATCATTAGGATACCCAGAGATCACTGATCCCAAAAGGGTTTTAGCAAAATAATAATACATTTAAACTGTCAAAGCACAGACAATAAACTAATTTCAAATATTTACTTCATATTCACAAAAATTAGGTTGAAATTCCTGTGCAGACACATGCAAGGTGAGGAATATGTCATAATATGAAATGGAGAGTGCTTGAAGATCTTTTCTGAGTACATTTTAATTTAAAATTTAATTTATTTAATTTATATTCATTTAAACGTAAAATAGATTCAGAGAATAAATAAATAAAATAAAATAAACCTGAGGGGGAAAAGAAACTGAATTTAAGCTGAATGTATTTACGACATTATGATATACATAAAAATTAATATGGCAATCCTTATATGACATCAAACTAGGATGGGGGAAAAACCAGATGGTAAAAGAAAATGCACTTTCATACAAAATTATGTATTAACAGTTTTCAACAAAATAACAAGAGAAAATCAGAAAAAGTAACAAATAAAATTTTTTATAATTAGATTCAAGCTATAACAAAATATACAACAAATGAGTTGCATCTAAGTGCCTAACTTACACTGTTACAACTTTATAAAAACCGTTTTTTTAAAACTATACAAAGGTTTTTTTATTGATTTTTCTATGAGTAAGATATAATTACATTTTTATTTGAAAAGCAAATGCTCATATATTATTTAATTTTTAACATCAAAAAAAAAAAATCAATTTTTTTATTTATTTAAAAGGCTTGGAAACAAAACGTATTTCAGTACAAAACGTAATCTGCATAGGCAATGTGAAATCGGAAACTATTTTTCAATGACTATGTTTGATATGATTAAAGTAACGATAAATCTATTGAGTTGTTAAAAATAAATAATCTTTAGTGAAAATAATACAGGTTTTACGATATCTAAAGGATACTTAGTGCTACGTAAACTAAAGGGAAAAATAACGTGTATAAAGCACTAATCAAGCTCAGAAATGAACATACTTTAGTTACGGTTTTTGTATAGAGAATCAAAACAATAGTAGTATGTCCATTTCTGAACTTGATTTCTGTTTTATTCACATTGTTTTTCACTTTTGATTTTACAATCTTCAAAACAGGCTATACTTCATTTACTAGTGCAAAGAAATTTCTTTTCTATTTTATGTAAAAATTAGTTACTTCCATATACAGGAAATAAGAAAATTTTGGTTAATCAAATTTACATATCCTCAATGCATTGCTACAGAATGCATTTCAGGTTGTTTATGCATATATTCTTTTAAAGAACCATTAAAGGAAATTAGAATGGAAAGATTTTTATAAACTAATTTTCATTCTAAAAAGAGACTTGAAGCACCATTTTCTTTCATTGCTAATTCTTCTCTTTTTTGACAATTGGAAATTGTCCAGTCATAGTTGACATAAGTAAATGTGGATGATGCTTATGAATATGTCGTGTCATGTTTGATTTGACGCCAAAACATTTATCACAAAAGTCACATTGATAGGGTTTATCACCAGTGTGGGTCCTTATATGCTTCGTTAGATCTGTTTTTCTACTGGATGCGTACGAGCATAGATAGCATGCATGAATTTTCTTTTTCTTAGAAACTGTAAATCAAAAAACAAAAGTTAAAATAAAACTATATATTGGGCATTTCAATAATGTTAAAAGAATGACACCAATCTTAGATAGCTAAATATGCATTTAATGAACTGGCAAATTTGACTAGCTATATACCAAATATATTTAATATAACAAATAGTTATGATAATAAATCATATAATGTCATATAAAGTCTACAAATTTTCAATTATTTATCTCAGGGTTGGTAAAGTTTTTAGATCTAATGGTAAAATATTTTTTTTCTCTGGCAGTGTTTGCCTGAACTATTGTCAAACTAAAATCCAGGGACTAAAGTGGAAATTATAGGTTCTGCCGCAAATTGTTATTGAGGAACATATTATTTAATTAATACATAAACAGTGAAACCTTGGTATAACGTGACACTCTTGGAAGTGATAAAAATTGTTCGGGAAGGGTACTTTAATAATGAAGTTAAATGCTGCGAATTATTTTTAAAATAACTGCAATGATATAAACAAAATTTAAATAATCTAGAATAACTATTTACAATAATATTTATTTAAACTTTAAAAAATATTTTTTTCAATGCAAAAAAAAAAATATGAAAACATTTGATATATATGTATGCAGAATTTTAGATATAGCTACAGAAAAATTAGTATGTTTTTCCTATTTAAACAGACTTTCAAGTTAGTTATATGATACCGAATTGGAGCTTTTAGTCCTATGTAACTTCCTCAGACGGTTATATTATTAGGTTTACACCCCATAACACCTCCCCATCACTTAAAAGGAAATATGGTAATACCTTCTTGAAAGGAAACCTCCCACTAAACACAGAACAAAAATAAAGCAACAATGCATACCTATGAGACAGGAGGTTCTATAGAGTTTTCATACTCACAATTGATCATCTGTCAAATGTTTCATTTAAATGAACACCTCAATGACCAGATTTCTGTCCTCTTTTTTAACCCAACTGAGTTAATTATTGTCTACAAATTTATAATAAGTAGAAATGATTTTTTGTGGGGAAAGGAAATTGAGAGCATTAAGGCATCATATCAACTTGTGTGATCTTATAACCAGTATTGTCCAAATGAAAAGATGCCATTGTCTGAAATATTTCACCATGAGCATTAGCATTTTTATTACCTTTCTTTGCAAAGATAAATTAAGGTGAAAAGAGAGTGATTGATGTTTTAGTATTGAAATGGCTTAATAATTTAAGTTGTGGATCCAGAAAAATCACTACATGCTTTAAAAAAAGTGAAAAGTTGCTAATTGTTTTCCTTAGAGTTTAAAGCAGAAATATATTTTTTTTTAATTTAGAGAAATTGCTGTTCAATTTGTAGATAGAAATAATGTTTCAGGGCGTCTATTTAGGGGAAAAGGTACATAATGGTTTATTCATATAAGATTCAGGGGTAATGAAAAATATCTCCGTAATGAGAGGCGTCCATTTTGCAGGAGTATTTCTAACAGGGGGTCTCATTGTAAATGTATGTATACATTCTCTGTATATTTGCAAATAATAGATTTATTTATTAATCACAATTATGTATCAGACATACAAATTACATGCAAACCATATCTTTTTTTTCAAACTATTTTGTTTGCAAGTAGATAAACTTTCAGAAGTATCTCTTAAATTTGGCCTCTCTAATGAAATCATCATGAAATCCACAAGTCTATGCCTTTTACTAGTTTTAACTCTCTTCATGCAAGAGAAGTCACTTTCAGTTGCTGCACAGCTTTCTGGAATAACCAAGGTGATTTTTACTAGTTTCAAAAATTGTGGAAAATCCTCAAAATAATGCTTAGTATTAGTGTCACAAAATATTGCAAAATTATAATACGAGCTTATACAGCATGTATATGAATCGTTATTTGTGATTTTTAAATAGCGTGAATGTGAATTGCTGTTAGTGACTTGAAAATTGCACGAATATGAATCGCGATGTGCAATTTTTAAATTGAGTGAATATTGAATCCCAATGTATGATTTATAAACGCGATATTACAAATTGCATTGTATTGGTACTTTAGATAAAAGAAATTAGAAATAACAATTTTATGGTCAAAAGCATTGGGTGACAAAAAAAAAAATTTCTGTTTCTTTTTTCAGTTTATTTATTTATTTAATTTTACTTCTTAAATATACAGTTACTTAAAATTTTTCACGTCAAAGTCATCGATAGAATAGGGCAATAAGGGCATTTGCCCAGGAATTTCTTGGATTCTAGAAGGCAACATATCCAGTTGTATAAAAAAAAAAATTAATAATTTTAAAACTTAAGTATTGAAAAATCAAAGCACTTGTTTTAATCAAGCACAGTATAAATCAAGCTGAAAAGCCTAATTATAAATTACCAATACAATCACCAAACAATTACGGTATATAAAGGACAGTTAAGCATATTAAATAAAAAGTAAACTTCACTTATGACTTGCGCTAATTTAAGGAAATATTTCTCTTCAAGAACAGTAAAATGATCACAATTTAAAAACAATTTGATTTCTTCTCTGCCAACTGTACATACAGTTTGTAATTAGATACTAATAATCTTAAATAGTTTATAAAAATAAACAAATCTTAAATGATGTATGGAAACAAAAAAGATCTAAGTAATTCATAAAAGTAAACAAGTCTTAAACAACTCAAGAAAATAATTTATTCTAAGTAATTCCTAATAACCAAAGAAAGCAGTCCAAAACATTTGTTTGCTATTTAATTTTCACCACTAAGAATAATCTGCATAAAGAAATCATTTAAAAATATTATGTTAGGTACCACAAAAAATGATATAACATAAATAATTAGAAATAGTACGGTTTGTTCGGTTCATATGGAAATGTTCTGTACATGAGTCATCTCATGACGGTTTAAATGATCCTTTCTGTTAAAACGTCTAGAACAGCTGCTGCACTGAAAACGCTTCTCTCCCGTATGTTTTGCCATGTGCCTCAGAAGATTGGTGGCTCTAATAGATGAATAGTCGCAAAATGTACAGTTGTGCACTTTTACCATCACTGAGCAAACTGAAAAATTAAAATTATACATGTAACAAAGAATTATTTACAAAATATGAAAATTAAACACATCATTTATTTTATTACAATCATCAAAAAATTACATTCTGTAAAGGACTGTCAAACATATTCAAAGTAAACCTTACTTTTGACTTGTGCTACTTCTCAGAAATAATTCTCCATAAGAAAAGAAAAGCAATCATAATTTAAAAACAATTTGATTTTTTTTCTGGCAACTGTATATACAGTTTTGTAATTATAAACTAAGAATCTTAAATAGGTAATTCGTGAAAATAATAAATAAGTCTCTAATAATTTAAGAAAATAAGCAAGATCTAAATAATTCATAAAAATAAATAACTCTTAAATAATAATTCAAGAGTAATTCAACTCTTAAATAATAATTCAAATAAGTTATTCTTAGTAACTTTTAATAATTCAAGAAAGCACTTTAAAACATTTGTTTGCAAATCAATAATTAATTTTAAACACTATGAATGATCTGAAAAAAGGAAACAAGGATCTGAATAAAGAAACACTCTTAATAAAGATACCACTAGAAATGATAATGGCGTATACAGTATACTCTCAATATCTCAAAGTTGTAGGGATGCTAAAAAAAAATTGAGATAGTGACTTTTCGAGATAACAAGTTCAGAACTAAATATGATTTAAAAGGTAGAAAGATATATTCTAAAATATTAATCTAAAAACTAAAGTCATGAAACATAAGAATAATTACTAATAAATATGGATGTAATGATAGTTGCCCATAAGTCTAAATTCAACAAGGATAATTATTTTATAAAAGTAAGACAAAAATAACTATGCATTGAATGGAAAAGAATAGGTTTACAATAATCATACATAGTGATTTTTCCGAAAAAATTCATTTTATATTTAAAGAAATTTTGAGATAACAAGGGTTTGAGAAGAAAATCTTCAACGTAGGTATTCAAATTACCATTAGGTGGATATATAATGCCAAGGGGAAAAATATATCGAAAGTATACTGTAAAACAAATATTAAGGAATATTTTAAATGGTTCATAGAAAAATGTTCTATAAATAAGACATCGTAGGATGGTTTAAATGATTCTTTCTATTGAAATGTCTAGACTACATTGAAGCCTACTCTCCAGTATGTGTTACCATGTGCTTGAGAAGATTTGATGTTTGAATTGATAGGTAGTCGCAACTTGTATATTGGTGTACTTTTACCACTACTGAGCAGATTGAAAAACTAAAATTATACATATAACAGACATTGTTTGCAAATTATGACGATTAAACCCAAGCATTTATTGTTTTCCTTAATTTTATTTTAATTCGATATTTTAAGGTGGACATAATTTAATATGCAAACAAACAGAAGAGGCATTGTCAATTTTTAACTTGATTTAATCGTACACCACAACAAATAAACAAAAAAAAAAGTCTAATGTAAATATCAACTGTACAGTAAAAAGTATTAACACACAACATTTGAAACAAATCGTAATTAATATTATTTAAAATGAATAAGCAGATGTTACACCAGAGTAAAGTTTTACTAAAACATTTTCAACATTCAATTACATGTTACTAGTGTGAAACACATATATGTTACTTATTTATATTATTTGTGTATTATGTCACAAATACATTTTACTTTAGTAACATATACCATAGAAAGTCCAAGGCTGGTAATCAGCGGGACTTTGACAAGTCTTGAAAATAGATTTTTCTGGATAATAAGTCTTTAAGGTAAACAAGAATAAAATATGAGTGATTAAATGAAAAAATAAATAATAATGAATGGATGATAATTAACGTCAATTTCATACAACAGTTTGTTATGGGTTGAATGACATTTAAAAAATTAAAGAATGTATATTATAATAAAATATATTTATATATAAAAATATATATATAAGTGAGCAAATGATAATTTGAACTTTCACTTTCATGCCGATACATTTTCTATCCCCCCCTTTTCTGATATGAAGAATTATCAGCACAAATAATCAGATAAAAATAATATTAAAAAACCAGCCTTATATATATAAATCAAAAATAAATTAATATGATTTAGTAAAAAATAAAATAAAACAGGGAAGAAAATTGAGTAGATATTTCAAGGGAAACACCAATAATTTAAAGCAAAATAAATCAAAGTTCTTTTCAAACACTATTAATATTCAGTTTCTATTAGTATTCACCTCCCCAAAAAAGGTCTTCCTTCAATTCTTTCCAACAACTCTTTTAAAATGCTTGTTGAGGCAAAATAAATGTATAGCTAGCTAAGAAGTAGCAAAAAGAAATAAAATATTTCGTTATCATATAAAATTTGATTTTTTTGAGGTGGACATATTTAATTTGGAAACAGAAAAAAAGAAGTCTATTTTTAATTCAGATTTAACTGCACACCACAACTGATAAAAAATCGAAAACATATAGAAACGTTACTCTAAAAATCATTAACGAACATACTTTAAACTAATTATAAAGAATATTATTTAAAATTAATAATCAAATGTTAAATGAGAGTAGATTTTATTTAACATTTCCTCTCATTTAATGGTATTCATTATACACACGTTACTTGTGAATCACATATATATGTTATTTATTTACATCATTTATGTAACACACAAATTATTAATACATGTCATTTGTGGTAACATATACTAGATGTGCAACACAAATCATAATAAAATAGGTTTGATTAAACTGATGATTTTTTTTTTTTTTTTTTTTTTTTTGTAAGAGGCACTAATGAACAACTTGAAACAAATAACAATGAATGTTATTTAAAATGAACAAGCATATGTTTGGTAAGAGTAGATTTTACGCTAAAACGTTTGTGGCAAATGCTGCAAGCAAAAGGTTTTTCACCAGTGTGACTTCTTATATGCCTCGTCACATCCGTCTTTGAATAAGATGAGTAATTGCAAAACGTGCAGCGATGTGTTCCAAATGATCTGGTAGTTGCTGAAAATTAAAATAGAAATTGCAACACAACATTTAATTATTTATTTATAATTAAATGTATTAAAAATAATCTAAACAGCTTATAATTATAAATAAGTACTCATTCCTGTAAAAGAATGAGAAAAGTATGTGTTATTGTTACTAGTGCTACCAAAGCAACATAATATGCTAAGAAATTTGATAAAGTGATATAAAGCTGTTTCAATGTTATAAATAATAATCATTATGAAAGCAATACACATAGAAAAAACTGCAGCAGTTGTTGTGTTATTTCATTAAAAAATTTAAATAAAAAATATTGAAAATAAAAACTAACAGATGCTATATTAAAGTTATAAAGCCTTATGAATTGCAGTTTTTTCTTAGTTTTTGCATATTTCATTGCCCTACTGAAACTGATATGTTTTCATCAATTGTTTTTGTTTTTATTGCTACATTTACATATAATTCCTTGAAAATAGAACATTTATGAACAATGTGTCTCATAATATCAACATACTATATAGTAGAATAAAATAAAAATCACAATTTGATAAAAGAATATAAGAAATTCTGACCATAGGAAAAAAATATGGAAATCACAGAATATAGGATTAAATTTGAACACAGATACAACTTCTTTGCAAAAAAGATTTATTTAGCAAACACCTCATATATTTAGTAAAAAAATTTGTACAGAGACTCGTGCAAAAAGAAAAAAAAACAACATAAATCTAGCAGCAAACAAATAATGTTGTTTAAACATACTTTTCTGATAGTTATTAAACAGAAAACATAGTTAAAATTGTTTCAAAAGTATGACTATGACAGTTGTCCTCACTTAATTGAATATCACATAATCGAATGACCAATTTATACAAAAAAAAAAAACATGTTACATTTCTTCATTTAAATCATTATATATGGCTGTCAGTCTTTTCTTAATTGCATAAAAAGAAAAAAAAAAAAATGAAACTATTTTTTTTTTATAGTTTCATCAGCTAGAATATTGCCATTTCAAAACATTTAAAGCAAATTTTAACAAACACTATGAAATGTCACAATAACATGTTTTTGATTTCAAATGATGTACTTGCTCTAAATATAGGACTAACCATTGGACTAAGCTTATGTAAAAACTAACAAAAACTGATCAAATAGATTTTGTTTTATTCTATCAAATACCAATACAAAAGGACTATTTTTAAAACAATTTGCACAAATAAAATGGATATTATACCTACAATTTTACACAATAGTAAAATCAGATTAACTGTTGAACTTTACATGATACTGATATGTCCTAACAGCCGTTACTCTATTAAATCAACAGGTACTTAATAGAGATTAGGGTACCATTCGAACATTTCAGTAATTACACTTATTTGTCATGTTCTTACAAAAATCAGCTTATGTGCATAATAAATAAACCAAATTCAGAATAGAAATTAGATATTAAAATACATTTTAATGTAGTAATACTACAGTAGAAAACTGAAAAAAATTAAAATACGAAGCAAAATTAAGTAATTTATGTTCTAAAACAAGAACATAAATAGTGAACCACTAATTTGACAATCTGAACATTAGTTCCAGCTTTTACTAGATTTGTTTTTCATGTTATTTAATGGGAGTGTAGTGAAAAAATTTCAGTATAATTTTTAACTTAAATTACATTTTACCTTAAGTAATGAATAAAGTAATAACTTGTTGGCAGCAAATAAATAACATTTATGAACATTTGGTACTCAAATAAATTACAATAAATATCAATTACAATAAATAAACAAATGTTTTAATAATATAAAAATAATAAATTTAAAAATTTAACAAAACAAATGTTTTAATAACAAATATAAAACATTTATTCAATTAAATTATAGCTTGTTTAACATTTACCATTATCCAACTAATTAACATTAATTTGATTAAACTAATTTAACATGTGTTAAATTAAAATTTTTGTTGCTAGTCAAAAGGTTCACCAGTCTTCATGCATGTCTTCAAACTGAAAGAATACCACCAAAATACACATCAATGAGTTTTTTAAAATTATGAATGACATTTTGTATCTTTAAAATAATTAAAAATATTTGTTAAGATGAATAACCATATGCTTTGTCAAATTATACTTTAAACTAAAACGTTTGTTACACATATTACATTGAAAGGGCTTTTCACCAGTGTGAATTCTTAAATGCCTTGTTACGTCTGTCTTCAGGTGTGATGCATAATGGCACATGGTACATCGATGTTTTTTAAATTGCCTGGGATCAGCTGAAAATTAAAACAGAGATTGCAACATTTTATGTTTTTTTAATTACATTATAGAATACAAACATATACATTTTAAAAATATATTAAAAAGAAACTATTATACAGGTACATTTTTGAAAAATAGTCTAGGATCAAGGACAAAATATAGTTTAACCTTTATATATTTCTTCATCCATTTTCGTTAATATTTCAGTCTATAACTTAATATAACTACTTATGTTACTAGAAAGGAAATGACATAAATCTGATAAATCATAAGTGATATTGTATTTAGCGCTACGTAAAGAAAGCTTGTCTGAAGAATTTTGCTTGAAAAAGAAAAACTGAGGATATAAAGGTTTACGATTTGCTTAGGTCACATGGTAAAATTCTGGGAATGACTATACAGGTGATGTTCCAATATATCTTTTTGTTTAAAACTTTTGGAACAGGTGAGGCAATGAAACAGTTTTTAACCTGTGTAAGTTACCATATTCTTGTTGACATCAGTTGATACAACTGCAATTAATTTATTACTTATAAGGAAAACAGAATTTGGATGGGAAAATGTAGTCAAGTGATAATTTTCAACTTTATAATGGTTTAACTACTTACATGTGAAAATGTCCTGTTTTTATAATGGGATTTCTTCTTCTTTTAATAATTATAATTTCATATTCATTTGATACTCCGAAAAACAGAAACCCATACAGACCATCTATTCTTCCTGGTACTATGAAATAGGCACTCCTTGTTTCTGACCCTATCTTCCCAGTACAGAAGAGAGTTTCTCTTCCTGCAGAATTCAAAGCTGCTACTCTTGCCACCCTAGTAACAATTGGGTAAACAGTTACACAGATGAGCTAACTACTGGACGAACCAGAACTGGTGTTTTTTCAGGCTTTTCAACTTTAAGTCTCTAAACTCAGATAATTTTGAAGGATAAATTTTTGCCATTTACCGGCTCTTCAGAAGATCTTAGAGACCAGAGGAAAATTTTGTCCTCTTTATTGATTGTCAAGCTGCAATACACCTACATCTCAAATTATGCACTTTAGATTACAGATATTGATTTCGATTGTAAAACTGCCATTAACAACACTCTACTGGTAAGAAAATAATTCTTTGATGGATTCTTAGGCATTGTGGCTTATGGGGAAATGAAAACACAGATAATCTTGCAAAAGAGGCATCCGTTATGGATCCTCCTGTGGCATGATTTACCTGAGAAATGTCAAACTTCAAATCAAACAACAAATTCAATATTATCGAGCATCCTTCCTATTGCTCACTGGACATAACTACTTTCAGGCACACTTGTTGACTCTCCTGGCGGCATTTTTTTGTGGAGAATTAATGGAACTGTTCCACCCTCAAAGATGCTCTTCTTATATGGCTCCCAAAGATAATTCTTGTTTGTATTGGACTACAAGAATTCTCATGCTCAAAAGAGAATCTGAAGAACGTAAATGATGGGCTCATTAATACAGAGATAAACCAGTTCTTTGTGTTGTAAAAGAAGCAATATTCCACTCCTGATTCATGGTCCACAATTAAAAAGTTATTATTTTTTAAAGGTCAATTAAATGCACAAATAATAGAGTAACAAAAAAAAATTAATTTTGTATGAGAACAATAATCAAAAATCATTACAAGCGAAATAACAGTATATATATATATCACTATTTAACCCCTAAACTGAAATAAAAGTTGTGGGTGAAGTACTACTAGTAATAAACCAATATTACATTTAAAAACGGATTTTTTGCTGAAACAATTGATGGAACTTATTAATGTAGTCAAATATAAACAAAAGTATTGTAATTATAACAAACAAACAGAAATTAAACTTTTGACATTATTGTACGTATTTTGAGTTGATACTATTAATTTTAGAAAAGAAATTTTAATTAAGAATAATGTTCAAATATCACAAATAGTTACATTTTATTAAAACCTATATGCACTTATGTATAAAATTTGTACACCTTCATCAGAAAAATAAGTAACAGAGATGGCATATCAGAGATATTATTCGGCATAGGTTACGTCACATCATACAGTTAAAAACATTAAGCCCATCAGGTCTTTAAACCAAAATACAATAAAGAGCAAAAAGTTATAGATACGAACAAAACAAATGAATTATCAAGAAGTTCATAAACACATATGATTTTATTTTATCAGTCACAAATAAGAATTCTTGAAATGGGTAATCATGTGTTTTTTCAAAGAAGACTTTAGTGCAAAACATTTCATACAACATTTACACTGAAAAGGTTTTTCTCCAGTATGAGTTCTAATATGCCTTGTAAGATCAGTCTTTAATATGGTAGAATAGGAGCAAAATGAACATTGGTGCATTCCACTTTTTCTATGCAAGGCTGAAAAAATCATCAAAAGTAAATATTTTGTTTATTTTTCCTTTCATATAAAATATTTTTTCAGTTTAAATTATGTAATCAAAAAACGCTTTACAGTTTTATATATAGAGTAAATATAAAACCTGTTAAATATATTTTCTTGAATGAATGTTAAAAAAATTTAAAGTAAGACAAATTTAATGGTGTGCAAATTTTCAAAATAAAACATGTATTTCCAAACTATAACATAGTCAGACCTAGATAAAATTAAAAACTTTCTTCCAAGACAACATTTCAATTAAAACTCTTACACAACTCTCTCACAGTCAAGCTTAATAAAAAAAATTATGTAAAAATTTCACAGCACACATTTTCTTTTCTTTAATTCAGCAAAAATATTTTGCTACACATAAAAATATCTGAAACCCATCCTAAACTCAATTCAAAACAGACAGTGGTAGTGCAGATAATTATATAAGTAACTATGGTTGATTAAAAAAAAAAACACTGTCTTCTCCTGAAAAATTCTATTTGAATTTTATGTTAAAGTGTATTTAAGTGCTATGTTAAGTGCAGATTAAAATTGCTATTAAAGAATAATTTTCTATTAAATATGTAAATAACAAACTCAAAAGGGATCAATAGGAGGCAGATATGTGCATTCAGGAAGCTAGCCTTGCCAATCTTAGTGTCTTATCTTTGTGTTAAACGTTATACTTTATAAATAGAAATAAAGCTGGCATAAAAAAATTATAACAAAAATACAAAGAGCAAGTGACAATATTATTCTGATAATCCACATTTAACTTGAATCTCATAAGCAAAATTTCGTAGCTGCCAACTAGTTAAAAACAAAAATAGGAACACAAAGCATGATAAGCCAATCAGGAGTAATTGTGACACAAAGTTGAAAACACTGAAAATTTCATGTGCCAAAAATCAATATCAACATATCAATTTATAAACCAGACATTTTTCATGTTTAGCATTATTTCTTGAACAACATTTTTAATTAAATCATTTACTAATGAAGAATATCACACTTTTATAGTAACTAATCCTAGAAAAAACTTACTGAAGAAGAATCCTAGAAGAATCTCAAAATAGGATTTAAAAAACGCTAAAATACAAACTGCAAGATTGCATTTTTAAATTGGGAAAATAGGAATCACCACATATGATTTTTTAAATCGTGTGAATACAAATCGCAACGCGTAAGTTTTAAATTAGGTAAATACGAAATCGATTATTGATATTACAACCATGCAAAATGGTACACAGCAACCTCTGGGAATCAATTGCGATCGAAGCTCCCAGACTGCCTTGGCCAGATTCTCAACTGGTCACCTAAAATGTCTAACATTCGAATATGGCACAAAAATTTACCCGACTTGTAAAAAATGCTGTATCCAACCATCCACTTAATTGTGTCGGACTGTCCAGGGCGGACTTAATTTCCGATCCCCTTCTTGTCATCGACTTTCTGGTTGTCAACAACTTTTTGGAGTCGATCTGACTAATGTCAGATCTATGAGGATAAGCAACAACAACCATGGAAATACGAATCACAATATTGGATTTTTGAATCACGTCAAGAGGAATCGCGTGATATGATTTTTAAAACTTGTGAATAAGAATAGCAGATTCTAACACAGTTCCAAATACTTTAATTCCAAATATCTAATATTCATATGTATGTAAACGTCTCACTAATGGGATTTCGCAAAAGTTTCAAAATTTTGCCGAATATAATTAGTTTTTAATTCGCGGAATCCGCGAACCAATGGTCTTTGAGATATGAGGAATTCTGCGATATTCGAGGAAAATTCACATGCCTTGCTTCCTAGTTTTTAGATCCGCCCTGGGTAAAAAGAAAATCAGTATAAGAAGTGAAAAGGAGCTAGAATATCGAAAAACCAGAACATCTTTACCTAATATTGTATTTTGAAAACAAGTTTAAAATGATTTAATCAGAACAGTTAGTTGCTATGAAATTTTACTATCAAATAGAGCATTGTTTTTCTAGACCATGAAGAAAGTCATAACACACTTCACATATCTTAAACAGCATCCACGATTCAGCGTAGATCATGAACAAGGATCCCTCATATGAATAATTATATGTCTTAAGAGTACAGATTTCTGAGTGAAACATTTATTGCAAGTGTGACACTGAAAAGGTTTTTCCCCAGTGTGAGTTCTCATGTGCCTTGTTACATCCATTTTTCTATAGGTTGCATAGCTACAGAAAGTGCACTGGTGAATTTTTCTTTGCTTGAAGACATCTGAAAAATTAAAACAAAAATGTAGTTTCATTTTGTGTTTCATTTTTAACACGTTATTTTAATGCAGTGCATTGTTAAATCAATGGGGCACTTATCTTATGAAGTGCCCTACTGACAAAAACTCTCTAATGCAAGACAAACCATGTAGCATAAATGTTTTAATGCCAATCAACGTAAATTTAAGCAAACTTAATGTAGATCTCACATAACAATAATAAATTTAGTCACACTTTGTAAAATATTTTAGCTAGTTGTACATTCATGATAAACACAAGAAAATTTCTACTTTAGTTTAAATTTAGTTTTTTTACTCTCGATAATACTTTTAAAATAATAAAATCTTCAATATTTTTTTTAAAAATTCAGTAGCTTGCTTTTAATTAAGAACACTAAATGTATCAATTGAACAATTAACAATGTGAAAAGCATGGAAGAAAATTTTTAGATGTCATTCACAGGTAAATTGAGATAAGAATCAAGAAAATCTTAATAGAGGTTTACATAACATCAAAGAAAAGAAATTCAGTCCAGTTCATTTAACAGATCTGATTAAGTGCAGAAGATTATAGTCCTGATTTACCTCATTCCAAAGGATATAGAATTCAAACTAGTGATTCTCCATGCAAAAGTCTGGAAAGAACAGCTGAAGAGTCTAAGAGTGCTAGTTGATCAGTTTTATGTATAGTGGAATCCTGAATTAACGTTTTTCTTTTTGTACATTATCCCTCTAAATCATTTTCTGCTGGTTATTGAAATTCGCCTATACCAATAACATTAAAATACCCGGACTTCTTACCCCATCACAAAAACCTGCTTAACATATTTTTCTCAATTTCTGTTGGAATATTTCAGCGAATTCCAACCTTTAAATCTAGAAATAATCTGATCAATTTAAGAGCATTACAGTACATAAGCAGTTCAGAAATCACTTTTTCTTGATTCCAGTGGCCATAGAAAATGTTCCTGTTACAAATTTGTTTTTGACCGAATGTGACAGACATCCAAATGCTTCACAAATTCTTTTGGGGTCTCATTTAATGCCCACTTCTGATAATAATGGTGAAAATGAACTGAATATGAACCCACATCTGATTAAGGGATTCAAACGTATAAAAACTCTGAAACAATCTTTATATTTGAATGCAAAAAAAGAAAAAAATTTACGAAACATTGCTAGTATTAAACAAGCTATTGTTGAAGTTGTATCTAAAAGTAAAAAGGTTAAACATTAAATATTAAAAATTTTTCTTTCAATAGTTCATCAGTTATCCACTTTTGCTAAGTATGTTAAGATTCTTTTTATTCCGATTTTATGTTTTACCGCTGCTTTCCTTTTTTACCACTGGTCTGATGGAAAACAATAAATCGGGGATCTACTGTTTATCAACTTTACTGAATTCAGTTCTTATATTTACAGGTTTGATCCACCAATATGTTATATTTATATAGTTACAGTAGCAAATAACAACTTGAATTATTTTTTTGAACATTTTCCTAATTAGAACGAATGCACATTTAAAAGAAAACCATAAAATAAACCTTTTCTCTCTTCCCAAATCAACCTCATAAGTAATTTAGTTTTCCATAATTAAGACAGTAATTTTCCCCCTATGACTTATTGGAAAACCATTTTTTAAAATTGAAATAGGGAAACAACTGGTATATAAAAAAGGTTTGAATAAATCCATGGCATAATAGAAATCACAATATTTAATAAAATAATCGCAAATAACATTTCAAATAACATACAGGAAGAGGAATATTAAATGTTACTTCAAGTGAGTGAACATATGGCTTTTCATAGCAGACTTTTGGTTAAAACATTTTTTGCAAGTGTTACATTGAAAAGGTTTTTCACCAGTATGTATTCTGATATGCCTGGTTAAGTTTGTCTTCAAAACAGAGGAATAGGGACACAGAGAACAATGAAATCTTCTACTTCTTGTGGAAATATCTAAAAAAAAATATAATAATAAAAATTATTAATAAAAATAAAATAAAGAAAACTATTTTAAAAAATCTAGTTATAAAATGTTTATAAGTATAGTGAAACACATTTCAGATATTTCTTTAATAAATAGACATTTGCTTAAAAATGTTAAACAATTGGAATTTTAGTTAAATAAGTGACAAAGCTAACTTTAATTCAATTAAATGAGAAAAAAAAAAGCTAATTTATTATTAAAAAAATTAGAAAAGCACCCACATTTTATATGACATAGAAATAAATCGACAAAAATGCAGTGGAAAAAGAAACAAACAGTACTTACAAGAAAATCAAAAGATAAAACAGCACATATTTATAACAAATACGGTTCATTCACTTTTTTTCAAGTATAAAAGCATATATTTTCAGTTGAATTTTTATGTACACAGTAGACTGCTTACTATCTAAGACATTATATGATAAACATCATTCCAACTTTTGGGCAAAAAATATGAAGGGGGAAATCAAAATTTTTAACAAAACACACAGACAGATTCTTTATTTAAATTATTTTTTCATTGGATTGATAGTAGAATTTTTAATATTTAATCAATAAACAGCATCAATTGTGCCAATTAACAGATATTACTAGCCAAAATTATGTTTTGTGTACAATTTTGCTTACACCTGTTTGTGTGAACAAATAGTTTGTCACCAGAGAGCAAGGTAACTAAATGCTGCATCATACCCTTTAAAGCTTAAATAATTTTTTAATATTACTCAAATAAGTTTTTGTCAATTCGAAAAAGAAACTTTCAAAAATATAAAAATAGTGTTAACAGTATCTAAAAACAATACGACGCTCTTACTAGGCAAACAATTTTATTGCTTTCAATTTTTTAGAAAAAATTTATAAAAGTTCTAAAATGAAACATTTTTGTAATATTAAAATTATATAAATTAGTTAATTTTAAGGATACATTTTAAGACTGGTAGATTTCACTTTCAGACAAACAAGCATCATAAAAGCTGTAGTCATCACAAAGCCTAATTAAAAGTGGTGAATTTACCAATATTTATTGAGCAGGGTTCCATCATGACAATAGTGCTCTACTGATACAAATAGTGTCAACATAACAGTAAAATGTATGAAAGGTTGATGCTTTGAAATGATAACGAAAAGGAGTTGATAATAAGCAACATACTAATAAAAGAAAATGAATTGTCTAACAAGCAGTCAAATCAATTTATTTGAAAACATGAACATATTTTGTTTCTAACAGGCAAGAGAGTGGGGAAAGAACAAATTATTATTTTTTATTCTAAAATGTTTTTTGTTTCCTTAAAACATCATATTAAACCAGATTATTGAATTTTATTCATTCCACATTTATACTTTTAAAACTATCTTGCAAGTAAATCTAAACAAATTAAGACACAATTTAACCATAAAGTAATTACTATAATATAGAGAATTATTCATTACATTAATTTTAGGGTTAAAATGTAGTAGGCCAAGTTTTGTTGTTTCTTTGTTCAATTAAATTTTTTTTTTTTTTTTTACTCTTGATAATACTTTTAAAATAATAAAATCTTCAATATTTTTTTTAAAATTCAGTAGCTTGCTTTGAATTAATTTAGTACAGAATATACATTTGCTTGAATTATTTTAGTAGAGAAAATAGATCTTAAGAGAAGTGAGGTTAGGTTATAAAAGATTATTACAAAACTATTTGTTAAAAAGTATTAATATTACTTTTTATTGAATAGTTTTGATAGAAATAATATTTACCATTTAATTATAAATTCTTTGGTTAAATCGTCAGATCTTTTTAAAGCAAAATCGTCTAGCTCTTTTTTAATCGCAATAATACTGGAATAAAAATTGAGAATACTAGCAGTGGTATTAATGCTGGTTAACCTTATCATCACATGTGTAAAGATGGGGATATGTAACAGCAGACTTGTTCTGTTTATATTACAGCTCTGTGGATAATTCACACACTTTTATTGTTATAATTTGACTTTAAAATCTGTTGAGGAAAATCAATAAAAAAATGAGCCATTCAACTTTCTCAAATGCTTGAATTAAAACTATGATCATAATAATAAAAATATTTTATTATCATAGAAATAGTTTATGTTAACAATATCTCATTCTAAAATTCTCTTTCATGAAAAAGTTTTTTTATTTTATTTAATTTCTAATTTTCATTGATTGGAACAAAGCTATCCATGTATATTTACAATTACTAAGCAAAATATCACAAATAATTTTTAACTTTTAGAAGACCTAAAATAAAATAAATTAATCTTAATGCTCCTCTATTATCTGTAAAAATACAAAACTCAAATCTACCGGAAAAGTTAACTCAACTCAACCGTCACATGACACAATTCTTTCTCCGCCAAAAGATAGGGAGCATATGGTAGACGAGACGTTTAAGACAAAGATAGGGAAATATAACAATGAACTTGTTCTATTTGTAATACAGCTCTATGTATAAAATTGTATATGCCAAAATATTAATATATATGCGAGTTTTAAAACCTGATGAATGATTATTAAGATTGCTTTAGCTAAGATGCAATAGATTTTGATAGCTTAAATCCACCTTTGTTAATTGACATATTAAATTGTTATAATGTTAAGTTTCTTTCCACACTTCATAATTTGCAACACCGGATGGTCGTACATTACTTCAATTTTGACAGAGATTTTAAATGTATATACTAAGGACAGTGATTATAGAAAATTTTGTATATATCTGAAATCTCCATGATATATAATTCATGAAAAGTGTTCACTAAGGTTTAGACATATAAATTATATATTTAAAAAACCAATATATGAATAAAATAAGCAAAATAATTTCATAATTCAAAAAATATTTAATAGCTCTTAATTAAAATATAGTTCATATCCAGTCAATATATAGAATGCAACAGCAGGTAAATATATTAATCACATAATCAACTCTACGAATAAATTTCAAAAGTTATAAGCAAAACGAATGAATAAAGAATAAAAAAATATATGTCAACTCAGCATTCAACCATATTTCGTAAATACAATACGTATATGCATAAATATTTTTATATGCATAAGAATATATACTAATTTCAATTTTGCAAACATCTAAAACGATGACGTTTCAGTTCATCTGAACGTGAAAAAGTCTTCCCACACTTATTACAATTATATGGTTTATCTTGACAGTGTTTGGATTGCATATGTCTATTCACATGACCTTTCCGTATACTGGTATAACTGCACAACTGACATAAAAAGATTCGTTCCTTAGTTATAAATCCTGCAAAAATAAAATCATACATCAACTGATGATATTATTTATGTAACAGGGGTTGAAACTAATAAAATTTAGCCACTTGTCCGTGAAAAAGAGGTTCAAAGATATTATGTGAATTTTAATGAATTTATGTGCAATTTTAATGAATTTACAAATGAAATTGTATTCTATTTCTTTAACATAAACCATTGGTGGATCTCTTATTAGGCTAAATAGGCTCAAGCTTAACTTCTCTCTTCAAAAAAAGAGACCAAGCACTATGAAATAAGTATAAAAAAATAATTGCAATATTTACAAATTATAAATATCCCCCTTGCTGTCAGACTAACAGAGGGAGATTTTCCTCCCCATGTAACCCAAAATGAGGGTTAGTTCCATCAAAAAGTCCTTCAACAAGACAAATTTCTGCTAATACTTGATCCAAAAGTTTCGTTGCTCACTGGATACTAAGTTTAGAATACTAAGCTACTAAAAAAATCAACAATTTGATAAAAACAAATTAAATCACACAAGTAAACATAGCAAAGATAATTCAGAAAAATGTAACATAATATTAAAATAATAAAATCAGATGAACTTCCTTCCTCACTTTGGAAAGAATTTTATCATCATCATTAATTTAACTTTGGTAAACTAACCCAAAATTCAGAAATTGAAACATAAGAATAAATTTTAAAGTATTTTCTACTTTAGCATAACAGAATAAACAGTTTGGGCATAATTTTTTTCAACTCCATTTTCTAATCGGAGAGAGTTCTTTTGCAAAAAACCCAAAAGAGAAACAAAAATTTAAAAGAAATTAAACAATTATATTTTTACCCTTCTTAATTTTTTCTTGTTTTCATTGCATTTTTATCTTTGATTAGGTTCGATTTACTTGCAGCCACTGTGCAGTTAATAGAATTTTGTCGGCTTATGAGTTTTTGATTCGACCATGGACCAATAGTCTTGAGAAAGGCGGAATTCTGCGATATTCACAGAACAAACACATGCCCTGCTTCTAGTTATTAGACCCCGAAGAATGATAAGAAAAACCTGAAATTCGGGGGTACACTAAAATACAATACCTCCCTGTTAAGCAATAAAATCATAAAAACTGGATAAAATGTGCACACAGATACTTTTTTAACAATATTTTTAGCACTGTTGGCAACTTTAATGGATAGCCTTCAGATGTTCTATTTTTGAAAACAATATTTATTAAACAAAAAAATATATAAAATGAATAACATATATAATGAATATAATATTTAATGAAAATATATAATGAATATACTAATATAAAATGAATAACACTTGCGATTCTTGTGAGGTTAGACAGACTTCTTTTTGTGATGAAGAACTCTTTTATGTCTATATAAGGCAGATGTTTGGGCAAAACTTCTACTACAGTAAGAACATTGAAAAGGCTTTTCACCAGTGTGAACTCTGATGTGCCTGGTCAAAAATGTTCTGTAAATTGATGTGTAGCTGCATGCATTACACTTAAATATTTTTGGAAAAAATGCTGGCTGGGAAAAGGCTGAAATAATAAAAAACAATGAGTAACAAAAATATATGTTTATAAGTAATAAAAGTATAAGTAGAACGAAACATTTTTCTACTTATTATCGCCATTTTTATAAGATTTAATTACAGTTTAATCATAAGAAAAAAAACTATTTATAAATTATCAACAATAAAATTTATATGTAGTAATAAGGAAGTGAAATATGTTTTTAAATTGATATTTTTTTTTATCCTTTACATCTTCACAGACTTTAGTTATTTGTTTCCAAGAGTATCGTTTTAAGTAAAAAGGTATTTTTAAGGCTAAAATAAAAACTTATTAGTTAAATGCTATTACAGAATGCACTTATTTCATGCAATAACTACAGTGGATTAGGATTTTCAAAAATTTTATTTCAAAGTTAAAAATTATATCAATGTAACAAAAAGTAATTGTAACGAAGCAAACAGTGCTTGGAACATACACTATTTTGTAAGCATTTGGAAATAGAGTCAATCTGCATATCATTCACAGAGAAATATATAACATCAACATAATAAATAAATACACTAAACTTAGTGTAGCATTATGGAAAAAGTTAGATTACATAATTTTGTAGCAAGAAACTAGTTTTTTTTTTTTATATAAAACATAGACTGAATTTTAGCAGTTAGCTATTGTGGAAAATTATCGGTAAAAATTTACAGTTGTGAGCTTTTGTAATGGTAATTATATAATTTCAGCTGGCTTTCACTGCAATTTTAAAATGTTACATCATATTCATAACATCCAATGATGATAAGCTACAAATCTGTTTCGTTTAATGACCCTGGCAAGTTAAGCACGCTTTACAACCTCAAATAAAAAAAGAACCTTTAAAATAACGTAAATCAAAATAAGCACTTTTTAAATACACTGCACATCCTGCATATATATATGTATATGTGGAGAACATCTTGAATGCAAAGGGTTAAAAAAAATAGACATGATGTTCCATAGTGATGAATAAGATAAAGAAATCACTATGAAAAATAAGAAGAAAAATAAAAATTATAATTACTGAGGCAATCTGCTCCATGTTGAGTAACATAAATGAATCTCTTAGAGAAAATAAGATAATAAAATAATAATAAAAAATAGCTGAGGCGAAAATTGGCTTAAAATAGAACAAGAAAATTATAAATATAAGAAAATTGTTTTAAATAAAATAGTTATATTTTGGAATAAATTTAATTCTACAAAAATAATAATATTAATAACTGAAGCAAAGCATAAATGAATCACTTTGAAAAAAAAAATTCTTTTTTTAAATATTTTATGTAATAATCAAACAAAAATAGGCTTAATAGAGACTAGATAAATGGAAACAAAAAACTCACAGACATGCTTAAAACTCGCCTGAAATGCAATAATTATAATTTGGAATAAGCTATCTTAGCTGGGGAGGAAATATCACGATCTATACAATTCTGATAAAAAGGCTCATTATCAATTAATCAATAAAAACTGAATGTTCTGCAATCTTTGCTGCTCTAACTAAATTACATTTTAGACAAGATACTGTAACTATACTTGAAATACATGGAGCTAACTGGAACAAGCTGGTAAGATACCACTTGCAATCCTTTTTTAAACAGTTAATGTATTTTTCTAACATAGGAAAACTTTTCATTCTTCTTGTTCAGACCTCGTCATAGTAATCTACATGTAATTTTGTCTACATAAATCAGCAGTTCTTCAAACCTGCATGCTTCACAGAAAAACAAACAAGTTTCATCTATTCTGTTCTATATCAGCATGCACAGGAGATACTTTCTCAGAAGTTACCACACGTGAGAACATCAGAAGATTTTAAATAACAAATGAATCATATTCCAGAAAATACCGGACAAAATATATATTTCCTGATGGAATTAGCTCACAGATCCTGGTTTTTAAAATGGACAACAATATGACTCCTAAGAGAAGACTTCTGCGCAAAACTTTTATAACATGTAGTACATTGGAAAGGTTTTTCTCCAGTATGAGTTCTGATGTGTCTGGTCAAATCAGTTTTTAAAATAGTTGAATAGGAGCAATATGTGCACTGATGTACCTTGCCTTTCTTTAAAATTGCTGAAAAATTAAAACAAACATTAAAAACAGATTATGGTTCTTGCATTTCATGCTGCTAAACAAAAAAAAAAACATTAAATTTAAATTACGTACAGTTAATAACTCTGCAAAAATATTATTTCGTTTGATTAAACTGGAAAAAAATGAATTGACAAGTGTTAAAGACAACACAACTGCTATCGTAATGACAATGATGCTATTGAAATATTGTTGTAAGACTATGTTGTTATCGAAAATTAGTAGTACATAAAATACAGTGAAAATCATTTGGGATTTAACATAAAGGATATCATTGGCATAAGGACCTATAATTTCTAAGATCCTGAGGGTGGTTAATAAGACAAAGCATGCCTCTGTTTCTAATTAGAAATTTTAACAACTGATATTTTATTAAAATTTTGATTTTAAAATTGTAATATTTTTTTAAAAAAATTTCTAAAAAGAAGTTAGTTGATAATGAAAATTGCAGAAATATTTTAGATTCTGCTTTTGGAGATAACAATCAGGCAAAGTAACAGCCCCAGTTGAAAAGATGCATAAAAGCCCTTAAATCTTGTCTGAGATACAGCCAAGTAACTTACTAAATTAAAAAAAAAAGGTGTGGAATGAAAATTGTTTTGATAATGGCAACATGTTCTATGTGACCCCAGTAAACACGTTTATGGATGCAATAAGGTGAATAAATAATTCTCGTTCCTTTTTAAGCAATTAAACAGAAATTTTGCATTTTAATAGCATTTTAGAGTAGCTAGTTACAGCTCTTAGAATAATTAGAAAAAGAGATTTACTGACCTGAGAATTGTTATTAAATTTATTCAACATGGCAGAAAGAGTTTATAGCAATAATGCAAACCTGGTGAAACATTTTATGGTATTTATTGGTGAAAATCTCGTGCTTTTTTTTTTTTTTTTTTAAATTGCATGTTTTAAAACAGGTTGCAGCAGATAAAGTGAATTATGAACTTGGTGCTAGTGCTAAAATCATGTAATTCAGAAATTTGATTCCTATATTTCAGAAAAAGTGATAACTTTGTAATATGTACAAAGAAAAATTGAAAAATGGGTTAAAGCCCAAACAATATAGCATAAAACAGTACTATTAGTATTTATTTATATAGTTTTAAATATATTTTTAAGACAATGAAAATACATAAAATTAAAAAAAAAAGAACCTCTGACAGATTGTGAAGACCGTCTCTTTCCAGAAACTGATTTTTAATCTAAATATTTCAGGAAAAATATTTTAAGTTAGATATTAACTATAAATATTAATATTTACAGTTAATATCTAAACATTATTGTGTATCTAAACATAATTGTGACTTAAGGCAGGTTTGATTGTAAACAAAAAATGAAAGCAGTATTAAAAATTACCAAAACATTTCGTGTGTTATGGAACAAACATTACAATTGAAATCGATCTCTATAACACAAATTTAATAATAAAAAGAAGAAAGAAATTTTATTTCCATGAGCAGTATTGTAAAATGTATATTTTATTTTATTGAATAAAAAGTAATAAAACATTAGTAAAAACATAAATTACTTTTGTCTTTAATACACTGTTCTACGAATAATTATATAGCTTTGATGATAATTTTCAAATAATACAAGATTGCAATATATATTATTAAGAAAAGAATTCAAAATAATTATAGCAATGAAAAACAATACTTCCAGTGACAATACTTTGAGTTAAGCAGCTGAGAATCCAAAAGGAATTGAAACAAAAGAAACAATGAATAAATATGACAACCTAAGCTGACGTCTTCAGGGGGTACTAGCTCCAGAAGCCATAAAAGCAAAACCTTTTCTATCGAGAGAGCACGACAAATGTCCAAATTGCTCTCTCTGTACCCCAAAGGTTTTGCCAAAGTCCAGAAAGAGAATACACTACAAAATATAAAATACATAAAGCAAATACAGAAGTATAAAATCAAGACAAATACATAAGAATACACACAAAAGCTTACTTGAAACATAAATTCAATAACCAAATTACACTACTGACCGCCAGACAACAACAAAATTGCAATGTTTCACTGTCAATTTCAGTTTTCTCTATACAGTTGAAAGATAGGTAAATATAAAGTGCAATATTAATGAAAAATAAACACCAACAATTTACAGAGCATCTAGTACTTGGATAATAGATAATAATTCTAGCACCCAAAATTACATTAAAACAGATATATAGGGTGTTTTTAAATCCCCACCCTTTATATAAATTATTAATATCTTTACTAAAAATGAAATTAAAAATATATGCATAGTAACAGTTTAGAATTAATGTTTAAAAATATAAACTTGTATTAATCTGATAAAGTATTAATGAGAAAAACAAGATCAAAACCGATATGGTTGCTCGAGAAGTGACTATAGAAAATATCTTCAAGATTACTTAAGGCAATCAAAAAAGTTTTAATTTTGTCTTGTGGAATAGCAATTTTTCAGGTCATGGTAACATTTTTTACTTTTTTCCCTCATAAATATTAACAATTATTTGCATCTTGTAAAGTGTATTGTTTTTTCACCTGTTTTCTTAATAATAATAATTTAAAAAACACACAATTACGATGGTCATTTCAAAATATGCTGTACAGCAATGGCAGCAAGTAAGGAAAATATGGTGGTACATACTTATAAATATTATGTACAAAATAGCACATATCCAATAAGAAGAAATAGTTTTCACTCAGTCTTACAAAATGTTCCTTTCATCAATACTTGCACACACAAGAATAAATAAATAAACAAATAATAACCATTTACAGTATTCAAGAAAACACTTGAATTGAAACGAGTCACAGAAAAAGATTCCTTAAGTGAGTAACCATGTGACTTTTCAAGTGTGACTTTTGAGTAAAGCACTTGTAGCAAGTGGAACACTGGAAAGGTTTTTCTCCAGTATGAACTCTGATATGCCTGGTTAAATCTTTCTTTAAAACAGTACCATAGTTGCAATAAGAGCATTGAAATATCTTGAATCCTTTTTTGGAAAATACTGCAAAAAAAAAAAAAAAAATGAAACTAAAGTTATAGCAAAACAGAATAAGTACTAAACTCTATGAAGGTTTAGATAGGTAAAATATCAGACAATAAAATTTTAAAAAAAACCATTTATCAATCATTAAGGCCTGTTCAGAGCTAAAAAATAAATTAATTTCCAAAACATTTTTTAACAAATATATTAAACCATCATAATTTTTTCATAATATTTCGTTTTTTTTTTTATGAAGTTAAAACACAGTTATTTCAAATCCATTATAGCACCACTGCTGTTTGTCCACTGCTAATATATACTAATATTTACATTTATAGAAAGAGAAATTTTAACACTCTAAGAATTAGATTGAATAATTGAGAATAATTAGAAAGAATAATTTTACGTACTTAAAGTTGCAGGCTTTCTTGCACTAAAAACCAAATTCGTCCCATGTTATTTACTCGGAGAGTGGGGTGAAGCATTAACTTTTAGTATAATTCTGTAAAAGGAGCTTGATGCTTGGAGGGTTAATTATAGAATTATACTATGGTTAACTTTTTTTTTAAAAAAAATGTGTTTGGATGTAAATTTGTGTTTCTATATTTGAAAACTCAATAACTGAACTTATTAAAGGACAATAATTTTTGGTATGCTATTCTAAATTATATCTTGCATGAAATTTTTGATTTCATAATTTTATTTGAATATAGGGAATCAAAGGTATTAAGATGAGTAATACAAAAAACTTTTAAATCAAAGATGCAGGATAAAGATTTATTAAAAACTATATAAATTTTACTGTTCAAGAGTTTTTAGCCTCTAAAAAAACTTAAGAAAAAGACTTTTGACATGATATTATACAACTTCACAACTTAATTTTTAATCGAAAGGAAAAATTTCCAACTACAACTACAACTGAGAGATTCTACTATTTTTCACAAAAAAAAAGAAAAAAAAAAAAAAAAAAATTATTATTTTCTTCTTCTTTTATCAAAATAAGAAATTAATTTTTTAAAGGGAGAGCTGTGGAATTTTCATTGAAAACTAAACAGCTCTGCACATGGTTAAACCTTTCAGACTATAAAAAGCAACAATTTCAAAGTTACAAAAAAAATTTTTTACATTATATTCAATAAATTTTCTAAACAAACATTTAGAAACAATAAACAAGGTTAATAAAACAATTGCAACTATAAAAAATAATAAAAATTTATTGGACCTCACTCATCGCATTTCAATTTCAACATTACAGTGCCTAATCAAAGCACATGCTTAGCATAACAATAGTTTAAAATTAAAAAAAAAAAAAAAAAAAAGAGTTTGAATTAATGAAACCCTCATTTAAAATGATCAAGACAGAAATATTGCATTAATTAACGTTTCGTGGTCTCAGTTGACCTCCAGTTTAAAACAGATTTGAAAGAAAATATGAGATTTCATTATTACTAACTACAATCTTTTCATTGATTTCAACATTAACAAAGTATTCCTTTATATGTTAAGTACAGATGCAGAAAAAAAACTTGGACGAATAATTTTTTATTTAATTTTATAAAAAATAAATAAATTAACAAAATATAACAAATAATAAGAGTAGACTTTTACAAATAAATTTAATTGGTTTCAACAGGACTGCCGTACAGTGTGATGCAGAGGCAAAAACACTTATTGAAATTTTCAGCAATGGGCCACAAGAGCCTTTATTTCTCCCATTGCCGTCAAAGCTATTGCTTTAGAGGGTCCAAACTTTCTGAGGTTTAGTTCAAGTCCAAACACCAAAATGGACCATACACTGTAATCCATGGGATCGAAAGATGGTGAGTAAGGTAGTCATTCTTCAAATGATATCATGTCTAAAAATGCACCTTGCACCATTTTTGTGTCTTTTTTGCCTTGTGAGCTGGTACAGAGTCTTGTTGCAAGGTTCAGTTTACATTGCTGAAGTGCTTGCTGGTCCACAGAAGTACAACAGCTTTTAGAATACCCCACTGGCACACTTTTTGAATTATTTTAATGTTCCCGACCACAAAAATCAATTGTTTTGCCACTTGCATAAATTTCTCCCAGACCATGATCAACTTTGGATTCTTAAGTTCAACAATTTCCACGGTGCTTGGAGTGTCTACAGACAAGCACATATCATTCTGGGGGTTATCAACTTGTTGGGCAGTCAAGAGCTTCTCATCAGTAAAAAGGAATATGTTCCATTGCTGACTTACAGTCTATTGCTGAAAACTTTAGTACCTGTTTGGGTCTCTGCATTGCTGCAGAAGACAACTATCTTTAAACCAATTAAATTATTAGTAAAAGTCTACTCTTATTATTTGTTTTTTTTTTTTTTCAGTTGAAATTTACTAAAATGCCTAATCTATTTAATTATACCAAAAAAAGTTCATAGCAATTATTGATGAACTCTAAGGGAAACAAGATACAAATGTATATACAAAGTAACTATGCACAACTAGAAACAATGAGGTACAGAGATCAATCGCTTTTTCAACATAAACTATGAACAACATTCAACATAAACTACCTTAAAGTTTTTGAAGAAACCAAAATATAAATATATGAACAAATTAGCTTTAAAGTACAAAAGTCAAGAATATAGTATAGAAGGGAGATACAATGACTTTTCCCTTACATGGCAATAAAAAAATACTTAGACAATTCGATTAAGTAACGTAAAAATTCTTTATATAGAGTCTTAGCATTTATACAATTTACATATTTACAGTTTTTACAAGTATGAGCAATGTGCAAAAACAATGAGCCTATAAAGAATAGAATAAAAAGATGAAAAATATATGTCTGATATATGATAAAAATCTCAGATAGATAAAATTTAAAAAATACAGTGTTGAATAATTTTTTTGCTTCACAAATGAAAGTTTTTAAAAATTTTGTAGTTAATTTAAAAATTTATAAAATTTTGAAATAGATACAATAGAACCTTTATTTAACGTTTGTCAGATTGAGCAAATAACAAGACGTCATTATATCTGTCGCAAATAACAAGATGATGTCATTATATCAGGAACATAAAAATTCAAATAAAAACTAATGGTTACAAATTTTATTGAATACCAAGATGCGATCTGAAACTTAAATGTAATTTATTTATTAACGAAGAAACACATTATTTTAAAAGGAAAAAATTTGATATATGTTTATTTACCTTTTTCCTTTATTTCCAAGTACCAAATAAATTTCTTACAATTTCAAGACATTCTTTTTTCTCTCTTGTTGAAAGATTAGTAAAAATGTCGTTATTTCATAGAAATCATATTATTGGATGCACTAGATACTGGGATTTTTTTTTACCTCATTGATATGGGAAATGAAAGGGGACAAAGTTGAAAAGGCATTAAAAGCAGGTAAACATTGGTAGGTGATGTTAAATCTAGGCTCAACTATATTAACAAAATAAAAAAGTAACTAAAATATAACGTTCTCAAACAGAGAACTAAATTTATATAAGTCTATTTGTTATTAAATATAAAAGTCTATTCGTACGTCATTCGAACAAAATCTAAAAACACTAGAAATTTGTGAATAATGCTTGCAATTAACATAAATATTATGAATATGTGTGTTTCATGTGAATAAGCATTTTGTGCCTCAACATATCAGATTTCTGAGTGAAACACTTATTGCAAGCATCACACGAAAAAGGTCTTTCACCGGTGTGTGTTCTCATGTGACGAGTTACATTTGACTTGACCACTGCAGTGTAGTTGCAAACAGTGCATTGATGTATCCTAGTTTCCTTGAACAGTGCTGAAATATTAAAATGATAAATGTAGTAAAAAACGTTATTACATGCTTCATCACCTAACTAGTATTTATAAATACAAAAATACTTTATTTAAAAAAAAAATTTGATTTTAAAATTGAAAACTAGCATTTTCTTTAGAAAAAGTATCAAAGCTTAATCCCGCCCCGCCCCCGTCAAGGGGCATCCGGAGAATACTGTAGACTCTAAGTGTGCGCATGTGACCTCTCAGCAAAAGAAAAACAGGATTAAAAAAGGTAGGCTTGGTGGAGATATATGGCAACACGTCAGAAAAATGGGCAAGGGAGGCAGAAGAAACTCCAGGGAAAATCCTGGTCGATGTAGGTTGGGCGCCGTTTAGAAAAAGCATAAGAACCAAGCAATAAACATAGAGTAAAACTTGGGAGCAGCGGTACATTGCAGAAATGTGCCTAAATGACTGATGTTAAAAAGTGGCAGTTATTTAGATTTATCAAATAATTGACTGTTAAATATTTTTCTTTAAAAATATTATAAACAGTAGACTTATTCCATTGAAATAATGATAACTTTTTTTTAAAATTTTAGATGACATTAATATGCGTTTTTCAAAAATCATGTTGGGTAGCTAGTTTTTGCAAGCATCATAGCTGCCAACAGGGATGAGAAAAAATGCCAGTAGATTTTACGAAATATAAATTTGATAATAATTGTGGCATAATATACCAAATATTCTACACACAGGAAATTTTAGGGATTTATGAAATTGTTAAGATACAACAACATTATTACACTAACAACATTATTACATAATTTTAAACAGAAATAGACATTCAATTCCATAAAGACAGATTAAATCATTCTAATTTAATTCATTAAAGATTTAATTAATGAAAGGAAGAAGTTCTGAATAAAAATAAGCTAAACATTTTAGAGACAAAAAAAAAAAAAAAAAAAAAAAAACTTTTAACTGATTACAATTCATTATCCATTAGTAATATTTATTTAAACATTCAAACAAGCAAAAAATGTGTGAAACTTTCTTTGAATAAGGATTTTTTTAAATAGGAAATTTACTAAATTTTTGAGAATTCTCAAAAATGCACAAAATCAAGTAGTCAACTGGAAAATCCAATAGAGTTGGTAACCATGAAAGCTTATTCTTTTTTTTTAGTAACCTCAATAACTATTGTACATTGTAAGCAAAATTATATATAGGAGGTAAAAAGAGAATAATAATTATAATGAGAAAAAAACCAGTCACTCATTTATGTCTGGAAAAAAAGCGAACTCATGCTCATGACAGCCCTTGTGTTAAACAATATCTGTCACTGATATTGATTATAAGTTACTAAGTTTTTAATGAAATATATATTTTAATAAAAACAGAATGTCCAGTAATAGTAAAGTTTGTATTTATACAAATTATTTTAAGTTAACAAATACAGGTAAGGTTGGTTAACGAACACTGGTTATTAAAGATGTTTCTGCAAATGAACCAGCATTACATGACTTCTCATCGAAGACTTTTGACTAAAACTCTTGTAACATGTGGTACATTGAAAAGGTTTTTCTCCAGTATGAGTTCGCATGTGTCTGGCCAAATTAGCCTTTAAAATAGTTGAGTAAGAGCAAAGAGTGCACTGATGCTTTTTGCCTTTCTTCAGAACTGCTGAAAAATAAAATCATGTATTAAAAAATATGTTCAAAACATAATTATTATTATTAAAAATATATTTTGTAAAACAAGAGCTTTTATAAATGCATTAGCATTTAGAAAAGCTCAAACTCAGTTCCGGTAAGGCAGTTATATTATAAAGTAACATATTATATTATATTAAAATACCTGTAATGCACAAAATCAGTAAAATTACCTACTCACTTTAAAAAAAAAAATACAATTAGTTTTCACTTAATAAATGTATCCAAATAAGAACATTAAATTTAGACTCTTAACTCGTCAAATTTTTTTTCTTCTGGAATATAATTTTTATTTAATCTTAAAATAGACAATTATGTATGAAACAACACATCTAGTAAATCTGTCACTGTTTAGAAAAATCATTACACTTTCTCTCATCTAATTGCCAGTCATGTAATCTCTATTTTTGATTACAAGAATTGTTGCATTAGACAATGCAAAATATTTTTTATTTTTAAACCAAAGGGTTAATTCAACCATGTAACAAGCCTAGGACCATATAAATTTTTTATGAACAAAAGAGAAAGATTTATACAATAGATCAATTTAAACAAAAATTTAAAAACATTTGACAAGTCTGTACAAAAATAGACCTTCTAAAAGATGAAAAACATTTATCATTTGAAACACACCATAAGAAAAAGTTCTCTGCAATATATTTTTCCTTGCACACTTAAAATTTTAATTTTCTTTAAAAATTAAAAGTTCAAAGTTCTTAAAACAAATACTTTAATATAAAAAAAATGCTATAAATTTATTTAATAAACTAAAAGAATGCTTTAAAATGCAAAATTTAAGCAATTTCATTTTTTTTTTTATTCCCATAATATAACAAAAAAAAAGGCTGTTGAGATGCAAGTTTCAATACTTAATTTTAACTAGATAAAAAAAAAATTGCACACTTCCAGATTTCATCATGTCAAAAAATTTAAATAAATTATGTTCCTCTAATCTTGCTTGTTTTTTGAAAAAAAAAACTTTTCCACTTTAAGATTAAACTCAATATCTAGCTTGTTCAACATCACTAAAAAATGAATCAATAAACAGGAATCACAAAATATATTTCACTATAAAGTATATCCTCAATTAATCATATGTAAATTATCTGGCCATAAGACTGCTTGACCTTTGCTAGTAAAAAATTAGTTTTAAAACAAAATTCACTTTTTTTAGTATTAAATTCTTTCTGTTATGAAAAGATTATTTATTAGTAAAATATTTACCAGAAAACTCACTCATTATCTCGTGGATTCAATCATTATTCAGAGAAACATTAAGTAAAACCACTTGACGCTTCACTTGATAATCTCAAAGTAAATACTTTTTTTTTTGTTATTGAAAAGGCCAAAATTTTAGGCCTCAGAATCATCTTTTATAATAGAGGGCAGTGAATTGCATTTAGTATAATATTATAGAAGAAATAACAGCAAGTAATTCATTTTAATCCTGTGAATACCAAAAATTCACCAGAAATTCAAAAGTCTGTAAGCAAATTATTTAACGATTATATAAAAAAGAATTTAAACAATGCTTGATATAAACGATAACAATAAATGTTTTGCTCAACTTTATTAACAATCACTCATCATACAGTATACTCTCGATATCACGAAAACCTAGTTATGTCAAAAAACTATTATTCCCCTTAGCCATATATATCCACCTACTGTTAATTTAAATTGCTATGTCAAAGAGTTTCTTCTCAAAACCTTGCTATGTCAAGTTGTTTTCGAAACAGGAAATGAATTTCTTCCGAAAAATCACAATGCAAGTTCATCTATTTAATGCTATTGTTGTATCCATCTATTGTTGTATTTAAACTTACAGTCAACTATCATTACACAAACATTTAATAGTTATTCCTATGTTTCATGACTTTACTTTTCAGAGTAATATTTTAGAATATTTTTTTTAACTTTTTAGAACATATTAAGTTCTGTACTTGTTATCTCAAATTTTTTTTAGCGTCCCTTCAACTTCGAGATATCAAGAGTTAACTGTATTAAAATATTTATAACATTACAAAAAAAATTTCGCATGTAGCTAATTTTATTGCAGATTATATGATAATCATACTATGCCTTCACATATTGTATTTTCAAATAAATAAACAAAATGAAATTCATATTACACATGATAAAAATTAAAGTTTAATTTATTTCATTATAAAATATAAGGTTTCTAATTATCCACGTTTTCTATTTTCCCCATCATTGTTATCAGTTCATATGTTCAGGAATATATTATGTGTTTTAACACAGCACAATTTTAAGTCAACTTAAATTTGTTTTTCTTTTCTCAACAAAAATAAAATTTTTATTATGAATTAGCATGTGACTTATCACAGATGCTTTGCGAGTAAAACGCTTATTACAAGTGGCACATTTGAAGGGTTTTTCTCCAGTGTGAGTTCTGATGTGTCTGCTTAAATTTGCCTTTAAAGAAGATGAGTATGAGCAATATATACACTGATGTAAGATGCTTCTGCTGGAAAGCTCTGAAAAAGAAATTAAACAATAAAGTAAAATACTTTCGGAACAGAAAGAATATAAAAACCAAAAAAGCATGCTTTGTAAAATATTATATTTATTAATATTTCATCTTGATCTCAAACTCAATTAGATGAACGATTTGGCTAATTTTTACATAAATGTTATTGCATATAAAACAGAAATATGTTATTGTTGAAAATGCACTAAATATAGCACATACGATATAATAATTTTTCTTAATTCTAAGTTTGTCCTGCAGGTGAAAAACCTTAGGAATAAAATACTTTTGTAATAGAAATAATACAAAAACCAAAAATTATGCTTTGTAAAATATTAAATTTATTAATATTTCATCTAGACCTTAAATTCAATAAGATTGACAATTTGGCTGTTTTGTACATAAATGTTATTCTATATAAAACAGAAACATTATATCATTGAAAATGCACAAATATAGCATGCAAAATATCATTATTTTTTTTATTCTCTAAGTGGTCGTGTATTTGAAAAACTTACACTATTTTCTACCTGCAAATTGCCTTGTACGTAAAAAAAAAAGCGGATTGTATTGCGTAGAAGCACCCACCTACTAAAAATTAGAAGGGAGACTATCTTAAATTAGGTCAGAGAAAAATTACCCTTCCTAACGCAGAGAAGAGAGCAATTAGCCTGAACCCCAGTTGTAAAAAAAAGTGTGAATATTCAGAAATTGCCAATAGATTACAAAAATTTAATAGGAAAAGACAGCAAATAATGAATAAAAAAACTAGTATTTATAGCTTACAATAAGATTAAATAATAATAAAAAAAGCCTTAAAATAATCTACTTGTTGTATTAAGCTTATTGGGGACAAGTAAAAAGTGTAATAAATTTAAATATGCAATACATACAACTATGATTATTGAAAAATAAGGATAATTTTAATGCACAAGTTATTAGGGTTACTCTGTTAGTAAAAACAACAATAAACTATTTCAGTTACATTATTTTTTCCTTTGCAGCAATACAACATAAATCATGGCTATCTTTGATGTCAATGCATATAAAGACAATAGTAGTTCTCAATTCCGCCCCACTGTTACCATGGAAAACTGTTTTCAATTGTAATTCTACGAGAATTTTTGGGTAATAATTATTTTAGAAAAGGATTTTTGCACCTTAAATTGTAATGAATTGATAGAAACTGCACTTGAGTTTCTTTTCTAGAAAATTTTAAAAAATAAATAAATAAATAAAATAAAAATTTTAACTGATTGTATTTTTTTTCCAGGACACTTAAGAGAGCAACATATATATAATGGGGCTACTTTCAATAGTATTCAAAATTTTTATATATATATATATATATATATATATATATATATATATATATATATATATATATATATATATATATATATATATATATATATATATATATATGAAAATTTCAAATACATCTGTTGAGTTAATAAACACAATTTGTTACTTTGAAGGTAAGAAACATTTATTGTAAAACAAAAGAAAAAGAATCATTATGAAATAATTATTAAAATTAAAAAATTATTAATTTTTATACCTTAAAAATTAATTATTACAAAAATCCAGCATTAACTAAGCACATTTTAATTTAAAACTTGCAATACTAAAATATGGAAGGATTTACAGTTAAATATTTTAGCATTTATTTACATGTTCTAAGTGCAGGATAAAACTGAAATAACTTTTTGCATGAATATACACTTCAATAAACATATAACACGCTTCCAATTCAGAACATTAAAATGGTTTTAAAAAAAATTACATTTCCTTGAAACTCTATTCTTTTGGCATGAAAGATGTTTCCATTATTTTTCTCCTATTATATAAATTAAATTGCAGTTTTAGTAAATATTTACATAGTTCAAACAATGCCCACATTCTTAAAATAAAAATATGATACATTAAGCGTGAAATGAATTTTTAAAATAAAAAATAATATTTAAATGAAACAACTTGCTGTAACAACTATATACTCAAATAAGTAACAAAATAAAACAGTGTTATTGACAGAATTTTTTTTTTGTAACATATCTGGAGTATATCAGGATTGAATTATCAATTTTAACCTAAAAAAAAGCAACCTCCTTGGATCATTAAAGGAGGTATGACTATTAGTTTTTAAAATCATTGGCTGTTATTCCAAATAGCTAACATCCAGTGGCAATCATTTTTTTTAACAAAGTTATGTTCCTTTGAACACATGCTTTAATTTTAGGAAATTAAGATGCTGTTCTGAGATAAAAGGGGGGAGGGAATGTGGTTTTTGACTGGCACTATAGATGTAGACAGTGTGAATATAAAATAAGTTTATATGATATGAGCATTTAATAAAATATAAGATCAACCTATTGATGATAATTTAGTTTAATTTAAATTGATAAAATAAAGCGTGTGTGGTGCCATTGGAACAATTTATCTTAATACACTCTTAATACATCTTAATATACTCACATTACAATCTTTTTGGTTAAAAGTACAATTCAATTTCACAGTATCTTCTATACGTTCAGACATGTTAAGCTGTCAAAATATGTAAATAATCAACTGAGTTACAAGGTTATCAAAATATGTTGTAAAGAATCTGCTATTATTTGAATAATAGATGATGAATAAATAGGATGCCAGCTTAAAGTCAATTAATATATATATATTCCTGATTCAACAACTACATAGAACTGGTAAACTTAACTGTTGAAACACATACAACTAGAAAAGTGCTAGAACAACAATTGAAATACACAAAGATTACAAGTGAGGATTTTTCATATGCACACATCTCATATGCCGTAACATACAAGATTTAAAAGTAAAACATTTATTACAAAAGTCACATTGAAATGGTTTTTCACCAGTGTGTGTTCTCATGTGACTAGTCACATGTGTCTTCCAAAATGATGAGTAGCTGCAAAATGTACATTGATGTTTCCTAGTTTTTCCGTAAAGCACTGGAATATTAAAATGATAAATATAATAAAATAATTTTATTTTATACTTCACATTGATACAGCATTTGGATTTCACATTGAATAAAAAACTCTTTAAAGACTAGATGTTATTTTATTATATCAGCAAATTCTAAATTAACTAAAAAAAAGTGATGATCATGTGTTATAAACAAATGATGATTTTTAATGAAGGAATAGATTGTTTTAGAAAACTTACAACATTAAGCCCATTTTACTAAATTAATGCATGTAGAACTTTTTATGTTGATTTTAGTAAGAAAAAAAAATCTTCCTTTGACAGAACTTTAAAAAAAAAGCTAAAAGTGAAAAAATCTTCAAAATTAATTCATTAAAGTCATATATTTTTATAATGCTAAAATTTATAATTTAAAATGTGTTAAAAGGGATGACCAACTTCTACCAATTTTGAAAATTTAGGATTTTACTGTAATATTATAACATTTTCAAAGATTGCTAGCCTTACTAATATTTACATAAAAATTTAAGAGAATTTCTTTTTGGCTGTGCCAATTAGTTTAGAATGAATAACAGACTAACACAGACCTAAGGTTGAAAGAAATATATAGTTGTTCATATATTTCTTTTAACTTTAGTTGTTGTTGTATAGTAGATAATTTATTTTAGAGATCTTATTCTAAATCAAAAATCATATTTAATATTTGCTACAGTTGTTTTGCCAAAAGATTTTTTTTCCTTTGAAATGTCATGTCTAACTTGTTACAAGGTTGAAATTCAAAGAAGTCTCTTTTTAGGACACATTTTAAACAGAATATGGAATTCAAATTCTTAAATACGATATAATTTTCTTAACCCACATTTTTTAAAATCAATTTTAACACCATTTGCTATTTTTTAATATGCTAATTAAATAAATGTTTCTTAATAAATTTTCAAAAACACATTAATTTTTTGGTGAATCATATTCTAAGTCAAATAGAATCCATTCTGAGTATAATAGAATCATAGATAAGTGAAACGAGAACTGTACATTCTTTTTACAATAAGACGTTCAGAAGGGCAAAAGAAGGTAAAAAAATGAGACTATCAAACTTAACATGATAAAAAGGCAAAATAGATATATTTAAGATAATTTTAAAAAATCTTCATAAAATGTTAGTCAAGAAAAATGTTTCTGTGAAAGTTCCATACCGTCCGTTCACTGTACTTCATCCATTTTATAAATGTATTCCAAAAAGCAGTGGAGGAAATACATTTTACAAACAAATTTTATGAATACATACAAATTTCAATGAAGTCAGTGATAAAACAAAAATGGCAATCAACTCAATTAAATGATCAACAGAAAACTATTACTACAAATAGAAAAAGAGTTTATGTTACGTCGAAAGAAATAATGGAGACTAGCATTTCTGAACTGATAACGAAATTCAATACTATGAACAGATTCATAAAACACATTTTTAATATTAGACAACAATATCATGCATACTAAAATTATGAAGAAAAGCTTCAATATTAAGCAAGGATACACATTGACTTTTCAGAATATTATGTTTGCAAACTTGCCACAGAAATTCAAGCATATCATTTTGGAGATTCTAGAAAATAAGAATTTTACACACACTAGAATTTTATATTAAAAAGAGCAAGTTTTTTTTAAATTTATATTTTATACAATTTCACAGTACTAAGATGATTAGCACCTTAACGAAGTTCCACCAAAATTCGACACTTTTTTTTTCGATGGTCCCACAATGCAAGAGCTGCATAATTTTTTTCCCTTTTAAAGCTGAGAACTATTTTGAATATGAATCATGGTGAGTTTTAGAGACTAGTCACGGCTAATGAGTTACCGATTAAGTTGGAGCTGCTGTTAAGCGAGAAAGTGACCAAGAAATTTTGCTGGGAAATATTATAAAGAGAAATATGTAAAAAGTAAAATTAACATTAAGGGATCCAAAGTTTAGAGCGTTTCCCTAACCAAACTTTTGGGACCATATTCTGGGGGCTAGAAATTTGAATCTGTTGAAAAAAAATAATGTTTATTCAGAGAAATGTCATTTTTGTTTCTGATTTCGTATTTTAATATATCCTCTGCACTTATTTTTAACATATTTGAAATCACCTCCTCGAACCATTAAGAACAAGTCCTAGAATGTGAAGATTTGATCATTAGATCAAAAGTAATTCAGGGTGGTCCTTTTTTTATGCACTGTACATTAATATTTGATACAGAAAACATTTAATGAACAAATAAAGAAAATTTTAATTTTGAAATGTTTCTATCTAGACAATAATTCATAAAAAATAACTTTACAACTTGTAGACAAAGTTTCATTACACAGACCACTTTTTTACAAACCATAACAAGAAAGTATTAAGTCACTATTTAAATCGTAAATGAATTAAGGGAAATTTAAGTTAAAATCTTTATAGTTTCAGTAACCATCATTTGTAAGCAATAATTTTAAAACTTGTAGACAAATTTTCATAACACATACCACCTTTATTCAAACCATAACAAGAAAATATTATGTAACTATTTAAATAGTAAATGAATTAGGAGAAATGTATGTTAAAATTTTTTTATAGTTTCGTAACCATCGTCTAATTAAACACACAAAGTGCTTAATATAAGAAAGTTTTAAGCAGGATGTAGGATAGACAAAAACCTCAATACCAGATAGTTAAAGTTTCAACCTTCAACACTCGGCAAATTCCAAAAAGCCAGGTTTTTACTGTACATACACACGTATATATGTATAATGATATTATTAGGATATAAAACATTACAACAACGAAGAACTAAAAAATAGTAATAATCTAGAAACGTTATTTTTTGCCAGTTTCTTTTAACTATACTTTATCGATTACTACAAAAATATATAGAAAAATAGTTCATAACTATTTTGGATAATAAAGAAAATCTTTTGCAGCTGTAGAATAGAAAAAAAATTGCGTAAATGCGAATTTTTAAGAGAAATGACCCAAGCTGAACTTGGAATTAATAATTAATAAATAAATACATAACCAAATGAGTGAGAGTAGTCAAAAAACCATTTTCAACTGAACGAAATCACTAAAGTTTCTTAAAGTGAGTAACCATGTGACTCTTCAAGTTAGATTTCTGTGTAAAACGCTTCTTACAATATGTGCACTGAAAGGGTTTCTCGCCTGTATGAATTCTGATGTGTCTAGTTAAATCTTTTTTGAAAGCCGTCCGGTATGCACAATAGGAACATTGATGAATCTTGAACCCTCTTTCCAAAGCTGCAAAAATAAAACTGAGTATATTATAAAATAAAACGCATATACTTTTTGAAGGTTAAAATACCAATAAAATAATTTTATAGTAATTTTATTACAAAAAAATTTAAAAACAATTAAATGAGTAATAAAAACAATTCATATTAGAGAGAGGTAAAAATGTATTAGAATGTATAAAAGAATAAAACAAAAAATTCCAGTTTTGATGTAAAATCAAATTGCAAGTATTTTATTTAGAAGCTGTTACATCTTTTGCCCATATATATAACATACAATTGAAGATCATTATGATATTTGATGACATATTATTAGTAACATATAAAAGGAATAATTTTATATAATTCAAAATGTTTAATGTTCAGAATAATACTAGATATTAAAAATTTGGGAAAAATATATATCTATAAATCAATGCATACTAAAATTTTTATTTATTCAAGTATTATTGCAAAAACAAAACAATTTACAGATAAAATATGTTTTAAACATACATTATCATCTGTAGGTCATTCCTAAGACCCAAAAGCCTGTAAGGTATAACAGATTAAGAACACTTTAAATAAAATTTATGCATTTGTACAAAATTCTATTACCTATTAAAGTATCCAAAAAGGTTTTGTTCAGAAGAAGCATAATTGACAAACCAAAAGATTGATATCTTATTATCAAGAAATCTCTCCATATCATATCTTCTTATGGTTTTCCAATGGTAAAATAATAAAGATAGCAACATTTTTCTATTTGTTTCTGAGATATTGATAAAATTAGAAGTATTAATGAAGTTTATAATCAGTACTATCACAGGCTTTGAGGAATCTTGGGTAAAACATTTTGCAACATTTCTGTCTGCTGTACTCTTAGAAAAAAAAATTTCTTAGAACTCCGGTTTTTCGCTTACATTATTAAAATAAATATGATTTTCTTCCTTTTGATTTTCCTCTTTAAAGCAAAATTAAATTTTCTTTTTTTATATTTTTTTCTTTCAAATTTTAACATGATATGTAGATAACAGGAAGGCCATGAATAGTAAATGTTTTGGGTTAAGTGACTACTCTTTAATAATCACATAAAAATGTTTAAATAAGCCTAAATTATAACTATGTATATAATTTTGATTTATATAAAGTTTGATAAGCCCCTAAAAATGCAGTGACAACCACTTACTTTTCAATTTCATATGTATGATTTATTAAAAAAACTTGAATGAATTCTGAATACTTAAGAAAAATATTAAAAAGGATTGATATATTTAATAATATGAAATTTCCAATTATGACGTTATTAATAATATATATTTCCAAATATCACTGCCACATAGAATACTAGGAATGAAGGACAAATTCCCTGATTGCACCATTATTATGACATTTGTGTTCAAAATAATTAAAAATTACATATCTTGCTAACTAAAACAAGACGAAAAGGAAATCTTATTTTAGTGATATTTGCTTCACTATCCAGAAAAGAAAATAATTCCTCAAAAAATAACATTATGCACTGTTAAAATTCACATCTCACTGCTCTCTAAATTAATTTTTGTTGTTTTTGATAAAACAAGCATTGATTAAAACAGTGTTTTTTGAAGAAAAACAAGTTTAACATAAATGATAAAAACTTTTGCATACATAAATTAAATTAATAAACAATTCACAAAAATAATTTATTTGCATATAACAACAAAAAAGTTTAAAGTATTAAACTATACTAAAAAAATTTAGGTATTTTGAAACAAATACAGTGAAACCTCTTGGGAGCAACCACTCTGTTCCACAGTAAAATGGTCGTCAATGGAGGTTGGTCGATCTTAGGGGTTACTTCCATTGACTTGAAAATGTTATCGAAGGTACATGATTTTTTTCTCAAGCAATTTTAATTTTACTCAGTGTCATTTTCTTAGTACAAAAGTTCCATTTGTGTTGGCATCATGAAAGCCTGATCAATGAATAAAACTTAGCTTCAATTTACCAAGTATGACTGATAGAACTACTTTAGATAAAATAAAGAATTATGTTTTTCATTTAAGTTTGCATTTTATTTTATATCATAAAAATTTGTTAACTTTAGAAAATGAGAAAAGGTTTGTTTGCTTAAAATGCTTAATTTTTTCTAAAATAACTTTTTTTATAATTTAACTTTCAACTCTGAAAATAAATCATTGATAGCATCGTCTTAAGTGCACTTTGACTGCAACATGAGGTCATCGATCTTGTTCAAAAATTGTCAGAAAGAGCTCTCTAAATAAGTGCCACTCACAATTATTTTCAATAAATTTAAATCTACTTGTTTGAGTTTTATCGCATTTGGTGCAGAGGTTTGCCGGTCGCTGGGGTAGGTATTGATGTCTCTCCCAAAGGTTTTTCTGTCTATGGCAAAAACTCTGAGCCCTCTAAAACTGTTCGCAAAAAAAGAAGATTGCTACACAGAGGTACTCTTTCCTGGAAGTTTCACTGTTTTATTATAAAATAAATATCTGAAGAGAAAAAGTAAGGAAAAATTTTTCTCTCAATATTTCTAAATGGAAATAAGTTAATTATTTTTAGAAATAAAACAATGAAAACACAAATCAGAAGAAATAAAATAAATTATTTTTAGTAGCAATTAGATTAAGAACGTTTTATGGAAATAAAACAATGAAAACACAAATCAGAAGAAATAAAATAAATTATTTTTAGTAGCAATTAGATTAAGTACATTTTATGGTCAGGGAACAAAATTTGAGTGGTGGTTACAGCTCACTAAATGAAGAATTTTGTATAGGAATTATTGATCTGCAATGACATAGTAGGGCACAAATATGAAATGAGACATGAAAAGGAAAATTATGCTCATTTATAAGTTAGTTTACATGAAGTCTTTCTTAAAGTAGTGTTTACAATAAATATATAAAATTATGACCACCAAGATCAATATAAATTTGCATCTGTAATTAGTTAGAAATGTTTTTGACAAAGGTAGAAGTGGACCTACATGTACATGATTTGACACACCTATGGTAGAACATCATTTGTAATTATTTTTGGCCATGATGAGAGACTCACCAAATAGTTATTGTTTCAAGATATTCTAAATGTTGTAAAAAAGGATTTCAATATGTCAGCGCAGGTCTATGCCTGCCTATTCTACAGATGTTATTTCTTTTTCTACATACCAGTATTGTAAGTTAAATGTAGTGGGTGGGACAAATAAGGCAAATGGCCACCCAGATCTCCAGATTTAAAGAACATCAAATATTTCTTACGAAAGCTGTTTCAAGGTAATGATTCAGGATATTCTAATTAACTCAAATGAAAATCTAATTTTTTAAATAGGTCTAATTTTTTTTAAAGTCTTTTTATTTTTCGCAAGTGCAAGTCTATACGACATGATTGGCATTCTCGGAACTGCTCACCAATCCATCATTTCACACTATTGAGAGTGTTAGCAGACACAATTTCAAGCATTTATTGTTAACATTATTGCGAAGAAACACTTTTAAATATTTTCAAGCCTCATTTTCCATGCTCATGCCTCAATGTGCCACTTCTAACTATGCTATGCCAAAAGCTGTACCACCTCTCTGAGTTTGTCCTCAAGTCGTGTATACGAGGGCATTTTATATGTACAAATAAAAAGAAAAACTTAAAATTTTCCCTTTTTCTTCAAAAAAATAAAAAGAACTTGATTACAATTTAACACAGATTACAAATAAGGACTCTTTGTGTGAACAGTCATCATGTGCCTCAACATAGCAGACTTAAAGGTAAAACTTTTATTACAAGTATTGCATTGAAAAGGTCTTTCACCAGTGTGTATTCTCATATGTCTAATGACATGCGCCTTTGAAAGTGCTGAGTAGTTGCAAAATGAGCACCGATGTATCCTCAAGAATGCTGAAACATGAAAATAATATCTATAACAAAATTGGTTTTATGCTATGCATCTATGTAATAATTTTCAAATATAGAACTAATAAAAAGCTTTTCGGTTTTTCCCAGAGAGATTTGAAAATATTTCAAGCACTTTCAATTCACATAGATTACAAGTAGGGATTCTTCAAGTGAACAGTCATCATGTGCCTGATCATAGTAGATTTCTGGGTGAAACATTTATTACAAGTGTCACACGTAAAAGGTTTTTCACCTGTGTGCGTTCTCATGTGTCTATTTAGGTGTGCCTTTGAAATTGCAGAGTAGTTGCAAAAAGAGCAGTAGTGTGATGCTTTCCGGAAGAATGCTGAAATAGTAAAATGGTAACTGTAGTGATATTTTTATTTTATGTTACATGAAATATCTATTGACACAGAAAAACAACTACTTTGATTTTCGGAGAGGGATAGAGATAAACTCAAAACAAATGGCACTAACAATTTTTACAGTCACCAGCATTTAAATAACAATACCTTCAATTCACACGGATTACAAATAAGGAATTTTTACAGGACAAACATCATACAAAGATCATTTTGAAATTTTCGACCTGCAATAAAATGGTTTGAATTAAACTTACCAAACTTTAGAACTGTTGGAAGTTGTTCTCTCCATCAAGGCATTTTTGCATTCAATTTTTTAAAAGCAAAATGCATCATGCACAGCATTTCATGGAAATAAAAATTTCATTCAGATGAAGATTAAAGCAAGGTTACAACATTATAATATGCTCCCAAAAACTAGCCTTTCCCCCAAAGATGCTAAATTTATCCGTTCTGTTGACAGTATTTCAAATAATTAATGTGCTGGAGAGAAAAATCGAAGTCAGCAGCTATTTTTAGCACATAACAGTCAGTGATTGGGAATGAGCTAAAACATGGTTCATGGATAGAAGGTGGGATATGCCTGATAACGGTAAGTCACACTATTTTTCTTACACGTACTAATGATCTTTTAATGACATCCTCATCCCTCAAATACTACACTTCTCTTTACAAAACTGATCTGGTATCACTTCAATTTTACTCTTCAAAAATTTAAATTATTAAATTACACTTTAAACTTTTCTAACTAAGAGGTCAATTAAGCATATTGTATGCATTATAAAGGAATCTAATTTGAATTGATATTTCAGATATGTCCTCATGATTTATTTTAATGATAAAGGAGAGAGAAAATATTTAATAGCCAATAGGTTACACTAAATCAATTGAGCCATTATAGTTTTAAAGTGGATAAAGTCTATTTTAAATTAAAAGTCATTTATTATTTTTTTATAATTTTAATCATTGTTGGATTTTAATGTTTCATCAAATCATAGTATAAAAACATTACCCAAATTGATTAACCTTTGGCAATATTTCAAAATTTATTTAAACACTAAACTTTAAAAGCCTCCAAAATAGACATATTTCCCTTACAAAAATAATGGAACTGTGAAATATGATTTTGCAGAAAAGGAGAAAGTGAATTTCATAGTATATGGGTATTTTGCAGGATATAAATCATGAAAGACATAATTCAATTACTAACTTTAATAATGTTTAGTGAAATAAGATTGTTTCGTTAATAAATTAAGAGTAGATGAATCGAAGACTGATTTTTATTTTGACTCATACGATGTTGTCAAAATCACTCTCATGCACACAGCTTTCTTAGCACATAATAAAAAATTAAATATAATATTAATGACTCTGCGGCTGCACTGGGGTGGCCTTGTTTACCAAAAAAGGGATTAAAACAATAAAATGATATATATAAAAAAGTAAGATTTTTTTAAACATTAAGCTAATGCAATAAAATAGATATTTAAATGATAAAAAATGTGAAACAGAAATTCACATATATAAAGCTTTTAATAATACAAAATTCTTTAACAGACAGTGAAATCATTATGTTTTGACAGGCAGATTTAAAAATACTTGCAGCAAATGAGATTTGAAATTCACATTGATACCTGCACTTGGCTTGCAACTCACATAGATTACAAATATGGATTTTCTTTGTGAACAGCCATATGTCTTATTAGAGTAGATGTTTGAGTAAAACATTTGTTACAGATAATACACCGGAAAGGTTTTTCACCAGTATGAATTCTAATATGTTTGGTAACATCTGCTTTCAAAACAGCCGAGTAGTTGCAAAAAGTACAATGATGTAGCCTAGTTTTCCGGAGGAGTGCTGAAACATCAAAACAATAGGATAACAGTGTTATTATAATACACACTAGAACAAATTTACACCACAAAACTATTTAAAAGCTAGAATAAATATAATATTTTGACAGGCAAGCTTTGAATCAAATCAGAGCAAAAAGCACTTGACAGAAATTACAAATAAGGATTCTTTTTATGAACAGTTATCAAATGTCTGAATAAAGCAGTTTTAACTGTGAAACATTTATTACATATGTTACATTGAAAGGGTCTTTCGCCAGTGTGTGTTCTAATGTGCTTAGTTACATCATTCTTCCTAAAGGCTGAATAGTTGCACAAAGTACAGTGGTGAAGTCTAGCTTTCATGATAAGTGCTGAAACAAAAATATTTCTTGTCACGCAAAACAGTATTACTTTAAAAAAAAAAACATAACAGTATCAAAACAATGTTACTTGAACAGTCAAATAAATAAAAAACAGTACTATTTGGAAGTACCTCACTGTACTATTGATAAAAAGGAATTTTCAATCATGCAAGGTTATACCAAGGAATATACATAGGGGAAGAAGGCTAGCTTTCATAGACATAATGTAAACCAGACCCCTGAAGTTTGATGTGGTCCCTGTGTATAAAGGAAAACACAGCAACAGAGGTTTAACAGAGGTTTTAGAAAAAGATTTGCACCCTCTTTTTCTCTAAATCACTACTGGGGTTGCGGGGAAGAAAAGTTTTTGCTTTTTATTTATTGTTTTGTTCTGCATTTTCACGCTATTGATAAACTATTAATTAAGATATATCTTGAGAATCATCCATGGTGATTTATCTGCTAACACATTTTGACATAGAATTAAAGAATAAAATGACAGCATACATGTAAAGTTTTTCAACTGGTTCACAGGGACTGTTACTTTGCTTTTTATGCCATGGATCTTATGATGTTCTGTTAAATCTGAGTGCGTTGCTCACCCTGTAAGTTGTTTATCTGGTATAGCATAGCTCACTGAGCAATTTTTCGTCTTAGTTACATACTTGAAGAGCTGAACTTTCTCTCCTTTCTATATTCTATGGTAATACTGCATAATTTTTTTTTGAATGAATACTGCATAGTTTGAAAATTACATAAGGGAGAATGAATGTTTATTTAGCATATGGTTTTTGGCAGCCGACTTCACACTGAAGCGCTTGTTACAAACAGAACATTGAAAGGGTTTTTCACCAGTGTGAGTTCTCATATGCCTAGTAACATCTCTCTTCTTAACAGCAGAGTAGTAACAATAAATGCATTGATGTTTTTTGTCTTTCCTTGGAATAAGAAATGCTGAAACATTAAAATAAGTTACTGTAAAAACCACATTTGCTTTTCTTGATACATAAAATATACATTAAGTAATAATGCATCTAAATTATAAATATATTGTTAGATAATAATTGAAAACTCATTTCATGATATTTTTTAATAACTGGGAATTTATTCAGGGAAATAACTTTAGTTGATAAACATAATTGAAAAAAATTTAGATTTAGCAAATCTAATAACAATACATAAGTACAATAGACTCTTGATTAACTAAGGTGTGCAGGAATTGTCTTATATTGAATAATCGAGTATATTAAATAAACAAATGTATGCAAATTTTAAGGAAATTTTCTTTTAAAAATATTTTAAAATATTTAAATATAGTGTTGTACAATAGACAATTATACAAAAGTGTTATACAATACAATTAGACAGTAATTTAAGAATTTTAAAAAGAAAAAGAATGAAACTAAATTTTAGTATATTAAGATTTACAAATATACTATAGTATATTACATTGTTATATAAAGTTAGCTTAACAAATCCAACATAATAGAAGGTTTGAGAAAAATGTGGTATCTCTGGCAGGGGGAAAGCGATAATCTGCAAACTGGAATAGTCAGTTCTGATAAATCGAGAGTCTACTATATTTATCTTAAAATAATAAAAATAAGATTTTAAGAAAAAGGGTTTATTAATTTTAAAAATACCTTTTTTTAAATTCGTTTTTGTGTAAAACAGAAAAGCTCAAATTTTTAATTTAAAAATGGGAATGTTATAATTTATTATAAAAATAGAATATGGATATTTTTTTAAACATATATATACATGCAACATATAAAAATGATATAATATTTTTTCAGTGGCCCAGAACTAATGTTGCAATGCTAAGAACTTTTCTTGTATCTGAAGTTCATGTCAAAAAGGTTGAGGTTAATTTATTTCACTAATACTAAGCAAAATAAACAACATTTAGGAAGAAATGTCTTTTTTGTAGTTCTATTTGTAATAAGAAACACTCAATCAGATAAACTCTTATAAAATATAGAGTTTAATCATCATATTGATACACCACTCATAAAATATAAATTGCATATAAAATATACAAAAAAGAAAACAGAGAGTTCTAATCAGAATGAGTTGTATCTTATTCATTCTATAATATTTCTTTAAAATCATGACATAGCACATTCGTTACATAACTCCACTCTTTAACTTGATCAGAAATAGAGTAGCTAAATGAAAAATTTCAACAAAGTATCAAAACAAACAAATTTTTATTGAAAAAACATTAATGATTAACATACAGTAAATAAAATAGTACCCATTAAAGTAATAGTATACACACACATTAAAAAGAAATTTAAAATTAAACTTCCTTATTTATTATTTTTTTTAAAAAAATAACATAATTAGAAGAATTTTAATCACATAATAAAAAATGTTCTTGCTATTTATTGAAACCATAATTTTAAAATTAACAGTGAAAGAAGAAGTAAAATTATTAAAATACAGTTTGCAAAATGCTACAAAAATACAATAAAAGAAACTTAAGGATATATAATGATAAGCCAGATCTTTTCCCTACGTTACATTTTTACACTAAACTGATCTCAAGTACTCTTTTAACGAAATTTTATACAACTTTTTTGAATTTCCACTAGATGACTGCATAATTCACTGAAATATATTATTAAATGCTGCTGGTATATTTCACTAATAATGCTGTCGTGAACAAAAATTGCTGCTAACCATTTAATTTAAGGCAATATATGTGTTTTGAATTATCTAAGAGTAGAAAATATTTACTGGTAAAATATCTTTAAAAACTGTTAGTTGTAATAATAGCAACTTGGATAGTTTTAACTTCAAAATTTCTTAAAGCACAATAAAAACTCAAGTTTTCTTGAAGCAAAAAGAATACCCTAAAATGACTTTCATCAGCAATCATATAATCTGCAAATCAATATTAATTCAGAATGAATCTTATATGTCAAAAAAATTAGGGTGAAACTTTACAATACCTCAGGAAAAATCAAAGCTAAATCAACAATTTTTAAATAATAAATCAAACAAATTTCTCAACTCTTCACGAATAGTAGCAAAATTACTAATTAGTTTGCTCAATTAGGTGCTACGGTTTTTATAAAACACTTATAGAAGAAAACTTAACCCATTATGTACTGATGGGACTATCAAGTACCTTTAATAATATTTCCATACAGCATTAAATGGAGCAAAATATCCCATCAGAACCTGTCTATCCCTGTAATATGACTTTCCCTTCATCAATAGTTGATTTAAAGTTGAACATCTTCTATGGAACTATTCAGTTTTAGTTTGAGGAACTATTAGTTATGGAACTTTTTAATTTAGTTATGTTTTCTATTGGGATGCCATTTTATAATTCAATTCTCAGCTTTCTATCTCAATCAATTTTGCAATGCTGATGTGTGTTATTTTGTGTCGCAACATATTGGACTTTCTTGAGAAACATTTTCCACAAGTCTCACATTTAAAAGGTTTTTCACCAGAGTGAGTTCTCATATGCCTAGTAACATCTCTCTTCTTAACAGCAGAGTAGTAACAATAAATGCACTGATGTTTTTTGTCTTTCCTTGGAATAAGAAATACTGAAACATTAAAATAAAAGTCACTTAAAAAACCACATTCGCTTTCCTTGATACATAAAACACACATTAAGCAATAATGCATCTAAATTATAAATATTTAAAATATATTGTTAGATAATAATTGAATACCCATTTTACGATATTTTGAAATAATTGGGGATTTATTCAGGGAAATAACTTTAGTTGATAGATATCATTGAAAAAATTTAGATTTAGCAAATGTAATAACAGGCATTATATTTAGTAAATCTAATAACAATACATAAGACTCTTGATTAACTAAGGTGTGCAGGAATTGTCTTATATTGAATAATCGAGTATATTAAATAATCAAATGTATGCAAATTTTAAGGAAATTTTTTAAAAATAGAATATAGATTTTTTTAAACATATATATACATGCAACATATACAAAAGATGGAATTTTTGTCAGTGGCCCAGAACTAATGTTGCAATGTCAAGAACTTTCTGGTACTGGAGTTCATGTCAAAAAGGTTGGGGTTTATTTATTTCACTAATACTAAGTAAAATAAACATTTTAGAAAAAATGTCCTTTGTTAAATTCTATTTGTAATAAGAAACGCTCAATCAGATAAACTCTCATAAAATATAGAGTTTAATCATCATATTGATACACCACTCATTAAATATAAATTACATATAAAATATTGAAAAGAAAACAAAGAGTTCTAAGCAGAATAAGTTATTTATTCTATATTATTTTCATTAAAATCGTGACACAGCAGATTTGATACATAACTCCACTCTTTAACTTGAAAAATCAAAATCTGATTCCAATAATTTAACAGAAAAACTAATTTTCTAAATTCAGAGAATGATTAATCATCAAGTTGATTTATGTCATATCATTCCATTAAAACAAAAATATGATCATACAAAAGTGATTTTTGTTCTAACACAAAAATTTATTATTTTACACTCTTTTAACTGAAGAGAAGCAAAAAGAATGTTCTCCATGGAACACTAGGATCAAAGGGGATAAACACTAGGGAAAATAGGGACAGTAGGAATAAAAACAAGCTTTTTTTAAAGGTTCTATATTCAAAATTTTAAATTTATATTAATGAAACTTTTAAGGTAATATTTTTACACTTGTTAAATATAAAAAGAGATTTCTCCTTTCGAAACAAACTATCAATAATTAGAAGTACAATAAAAAAGATAGACTAAAAATTTTTTGAAATAGCACACTTCAAGGTGTTTCTACTACTTCATTCTATACAAGCATATAAGCAATATCAATAATATTAATGATGAGTTAACTACTAAATAAAAAAAAACACAAGTGTTACTTTTTATCAGAAATTCACCACAAACAAGAAAATTTTATAACTTTTGGAAGTCAAGGAAAAAAACTTATTTTTAAGAAATTATAAAGAAAATTATGAAAGAACATAATTTGTTATTACTCAGCCGTAACCTTGACAATAAAATCGTAATAATTATGGATAAATTGCATTAACTGAAAACTCTGTATTGATTAAACATAAAATATATTAATTCAATTTTGTTAAGATTGTATTTTTTTCTGTACACAGCAACGGCACGTTTCTTAACTACATTTAGAAAATAAAATTCAGTAAGAAAATATAGTTCAAATGTAAAATACTGAGCTTTAGATATTTGCTAAAGTTAACACAATATATATATATATATATATCAGTATAATTCAACACCTATTTAATTCTAACCATATTCCCAAATTACCCCACCTCTGAAGTAAACTCACAAAAATAGAGGTATAAAATTTATCTTTTAATTTCAGGCCTTGTATGAAGCATTCGCTACCTCGCCAAATGCAATAAAATCGTAAACTCGACGAGAGAAATTGTGTTTTGGCGAATAATTCTTCTACTGAAAAGAAAAGTATTTATTTCCCTCAATCCTGAAAAATAAAATTCAAAGAAAAGGGTCAAAGGGTATTTTTATAAACAAATCCTGTATTTTTTTATTAGATTACAGTAATTTCCGTTAGATATGTAGCATAATAAGTTAGAATTAAAATAAGTCCAGATAATGATAGCATAAGCAACAAGAGAGATTACATGAGCATGAGACAAACTACCGTAAAATACAGATTAATATGTTCCTTATCCAGTCATGCGATATCACATGAAAACAAATTAATGATGCTTCAGGTTTATCCTTATATTATCCACCTATAGTCGAAGAAGTAATTAAAAATTAATCCCAACCTATTTTTATTTCTTTCCCATACATAGCTCAATTATTCCTCTCCAACTGCAAATTGACTCATGATTTAAATTTTATAATACTAATATATTTTCATTTGAAATTTTTTATAGGAAAGTATCAATCTTAAAAAAATTTTGCCATTGGCAAAGAATTTTAAAAATTGGCTAATGCTTTATATTTGGCTAATTTACAGATTAATAAGTCTATGTCTATATCGATAAATTCGATCCAACATCGAATTTCTATATCGATAAATTATTTAGCTTTCTTTACAAGTTTGAGTTAATTTTAGCCAAATATAATAATTTTAGATGCAAATGCATCAGCTTATTAAAATTAACATTTGATGCAATATAACAATACACTCCTACATTGTTCTATAGCATCGAGTGTAGTAAGCCATAGTCCCAATCTACTTGAATTGTCAAGACTCAATTGTTCAGATGAACAGCCATATAATTTTTACTTCATACAATAAAATTTTTAATTCATATGAGATACTTGAAAGTTATATTAATTGAAACTCACTATAAATTAAATATTTAGTTTGAGTTAAATCATTGTAAATTAGAAATAGAGTAGCTAAATTAAGAATTTAAACCAAAGTATATAACCAAAGAATTTTTTATTGAAAAAACATTGATCATTAACATACAGTAATGAAAATAGTATACATTAAAGTAATAGTATACATTAAAAAATTAACTTTCCTTCTTTATAATTTTTTTCAAAAAAAATTAACATAATTAGTAGAAATGTTAATGACATAATAAAAATTGATTTTGCTATTTGTTGAAACTGTAATTTTAAAATTAACAATGAAAGAAGAATTCAAATTATTAAAATACAGTTTGCAAAATGCAACAAAAATACAATAAAAGTACTCGAGGATATATAATGATAAACCAGATCTTTTTCATATGTAACATTTTTACACCTAACTGATCTCAAACAACATTTCAAACTAGAATACAGCATAATTTACGGAAATATATTATGAAATGTTGCTGGTATATTTCACTAATAATGCTGTCATGAACAAAAATTGCTGCTAACCATTCAATTTCAGTCAATATAGATGTTTTGATTTATCTAAGAGTAGAAAATATTTACTTGTAAAATTTCCTTAAAAACTGTTAGTTGTAATATTAGCAACTTGGATAGTTTTAACTTCAAAATTTCTTAAAGCACAATAAAAACTCCTGAAGCTAAAAGAATACACTAAAATGACCTTCATCAGCAATCATATATCAACTCAGAGTGAATCTTGTATGTCAAAAAAAATTAGGGTGAAATTTTACAATATCTTAAAAAATCAAAGCTAAATAGACAAGTTTTAAATGATAAACCAAACGACTTTTTCAACTCTCCCGGAATAGTAGCAAAATTACTAATTAGTTTGCTCAATTCGAAGCTACGGTTTTCAGAAGCACTTACAGAGGAAAACCCTTAATGTACTGATGGAGTGCTTTTAATGTTATTTCCATATAGCATTAAATTTAGCAAAATATCCCATCAGAACTTGTTTATCCCTGTAATACAACTTTCCCTTCATCAATACAAGTTGACAACATGCGATTATTTGAAGCTGAACATCACCTATGGAACTATTTAGTTTTAGTTTGAGAAACTATTAGTTATGGAACATTTTATAATTCTTCAATTTTCAGCTTTCTATCTCAATCAATTTTGTTAGTTGATTTATTGATTCATTAACATTTTCAACTAGTTATAAAACAGAGTGTTAAATTAAAATTTTATAACGTGGTGAAAGACCCAAATTAAATATTTTATGAAAAATTAGAAATTTATAATGAATATTAAAAAATATTTATCAGAGTAAACAAGACATTATTTAATTAAACAAAACGGTTTGTCACATTTTTTTAATATTTTGGTAAATAAAGGGTTAACATAGTTATTAACTACAATTACATAACTGAACAGAATCTTTTTTTTTTCTTTTTTCGTTTCTTCTTCTTAAATATTTTCTTTACTTTTAGATAAATTGTGTCTGTAAATAGCATTTGAAAAGCTGGTTTTAGATTGCATGCAAATGGTACAGATATTAAAAGCATATTGAATCATCAACAACAATCTCAAGACTAATAAAAAACAAAATAAAAACAAATTATTTTAAATAAAGATCAATAACACCTACAGTTAAACACTGCATACAAATTCACTATTATTTCTTATAATTACATAGATAAAGTGTATAATTATAATCCTTTGATATTTTTTAACCATTATTTTTGTGCTTCTAGATAAAACTTTATTATTTACAAAGGAAAAAATAACTATAAACATTTACAAAACCTTAGCCTTATTGATTTGCACTTTTATTAAAAGATATTCAAAAGTTAAATATTAGTTCTAATTTTAAACAAAAACAAGAAATATAAAGTTATAATTTCAAAGAATTTGAAGGGCCCATATCTTATCATTCCACTATTCATAGCTAGAGAATTTCTGTTCGATTATAAATCACAAAATATATTGCAAATCAATAAAACATGTAATTAAAGAAATTATAAGCAGTATGAAAAATGTTCACATGACACAAGCATTAACATTTTCAGGAAATGTTATTGTGCGTACCGGACACACATGGATGTCATGTAACACTTCACATACAAGACTTATAATGAGTAAGCATGTGCATTTTTAAGATACTTTTCCGATTAAAGCATTTCTTACAAATGGTACACTGATAAGGTTTTTCACCAGTGTGAGTTCTGATATGCCTTGTTAGATCTGTCTTGAAAATGGTACAATAAGAACAAAAATGACAATGATGTATGCCACTCTTCTTCAAAAGCACTGAAAAACCAAAAGAAAAGTTTGATAAAATGGAATTATTTTATATTTGACAAAAACAGATACATAGTGTGTACATGATATTAAAAAAATCATAGTGATTTCCCAAATTTAAATTTTTTCAGTCAATTTTAAAAAATTTCTAAACAACAAATGGACATAAGTTACAGATATCTTAACAGAATATTCACAAATTTAGAAGTGAAAATTTAACCATCTGGTAAATATAAAAAGGGAATAGATATTTTATTTTATAATTCAAAACATTCATTTTTACCCAACTTTTCTACATCAGAATTCATTTGCATCTGTGACATTGAAGCATTTTTTTTTTCTATCAAACAATTACTTTGCCTAAGAAATGTATAATAAATTTAAAACTACCGATATGCAAGCATCAGTCTACAGTTAATCAGTAAATAAAAATGTTTCATATTTTTTAAAAAAAATTATTTTAATACAATGTATAATAATAAATAATTTCCTAATATTGTTTTAACTATTTCTTTTGAGTGCATTTTAAGACAAAAATGTATTATTTACAAAGAAACAAGCAATAATAAACATTTACAAAACAAGCCTGACTGCTTTGCACTTCTAGTAAAATATATGCAAAATTAAAATATTAGATCTTCTCTTAAACAAAATTAAGAAAACCTCAGTACTATTACAAATCATAAGATATATCTGATCAGAGTGAATCTTGTATGTCAAAAAAAATTAGGGTGAAATTTTACAATATCTTAAAAAATCAAAGCTAAATAGACAAGTTTTAAATGATAAACCAAACGACTTTTTCAACTCTCCCGGAATAGTAGCAATATTACTAATTAGTTTGCTCAATTCGAAGCTACGGTTTTCAGAAGCACTTACAGAGGAAAACCCTTAATGTACTGATGGAGTGCTTTTAATGTTATTTCCATATAGCATTAAATTTAGCAAAATATCCCATCAGAACTTGTTTATCCCTGTAATACAACTTTCCCTTCATCAATACAAGTTGACAACATGCGATTATTTGAAGCTGAACATCACCTATGGAACTATTTAGTTTTAGTTTGAGAAACTATTAGTTATGGAACATTTTATAATTCTTCAATTTTCAGCTTTCTATCTCAATCAATTTTGTTAGTTGATTTATTGATTCATTAACATTTTCAACTAGTTATAAAACAGAGTGTTAAATTAAAATTTTATAACGTGGTGAAAGACCCAAATTAAATATTTTATGAAAAATTAGAAATTTATAATGAATATTAAAAAATATTTATCAGAGTAAACAAGACATTATTTAATTAAACAAAACGGTTTGTCACATTTTTTTAATATTTTGGTAAATAAAGGGTTAACATAGTTATTAACTACAATTACATAACTGAACAGAATCTTTTTTTTTTCTTTTTTCGTTTCTTCTTCTTAAATATTTTCTTTACTTTTAGATAAATTGTGTCTGTAAATAGCATTTGAAAAGCTGGTTTTAGATTGCATGCAAATGGTACAGATATTAAAAGCATATTGAATCATCAACAACAATCTCAAGACTAATAAAAAACAAAATAAAAACAAATTATTTTAAATAAAGATCAATAACACCTACAGTTAAACACTGCATACAAATTCACTATTATTTCTTATAATTACATAGATAAGTGTATAATTATAATCCTTTGATATTTTTTAACCATTATTTTTGTGCTTCTAGATAAAACTTTATTATTTACAAAGGAAAAAATAACTATAAACATTTACAAAACCTTAGCCTTATTGATTTGCACTTTTATTAAAAGATATTCAAAAGTTAAATATTAGTTCTAATTTTAAACAAAAACAAGAAATATAAAGTTATAATTTCAAAGAATTTGAAGGGCCCATATCTTATCATTCCACTATTCATAGCTAGAGAATTTCTGTTCGATTATAAATCACAAAATATATTGCAAATCAATAAAACATGTAATTAAAGAAATTATAAGCAGTATGAAAAATGTTCACATGACACAAGCATTAAAATTTTCAGGAAATGTTATTGTGCGTACCGGACACACATGGATGTCATGTAACACTTCACATACAAGACTTATAATGAGTAAGCATGTGCATTTTTAAGATACTTTTCCGATTAAAGCATTTCTTACAAATGGTACACTGATAAGGTTTTTCACCAGTGTGAGTTCTGATATGCCTTGTTAGATCTGTCTTGAAAATGGTACAATAAGAACAAAAATGACAATGATGTATGCCACTCTTCTTCAAAAGCACTAAAAAACCAAAAGAAAAGTTTGATAAAATGGAATTATTTTATATTTGACAAAAACAGATACATAGTGTGTACATGATATTAAAAAAATCATAGTGATTTCCCAAATTTAAATTTTTTCAGTCAATTTTAAAAAATTTCTAAACAACAAATGGACATAAGTTACAGATATCTTAACAGAATATTCACAAATTTAGAAGTGAAAATTTAACCATCTGGTAAATATAAAAAGGGAATAGATATTTTATAATTCAAAACATTCATTTTTACCCAACTTTTCTACATCAGAATTCATTTGCATCTGTGACATTGAAGCATTTTTTTTTTTCTATCAAACAATTACTTTGCCTAAGAAATGTATAATAAATTTAAAACTACTGATATGCAAGCATCAGTCTACAGTTAATCAGTAAATAAAAATGTTTCATATTTTTTAAAAAAAATTATTTTAATACAATGTATAATAATAAATAATTTCCTAATATTGTTTTAACTATTTCTTTTGAGTGCATTTTAAGACAAAAATGTATTATTTACAAAGAAACAAGCAATAATAAACATTTACAAAACAAGCCTGACTGCTTTGCACTTCTAGTAAAATATATGCAAAATTAAAATATTAGATCTTCTCTTAAACAAAATTAAGAAAACCTCGGTACTATTACAAATCATAAGATATATCTAAAAACAAAGAAATATGTAGCTAAAGGAATTACAAGCAGTATGAAAAATTTCCACTTATGACATAAGCATTAACAATTCACGTGGAAGACTTATAATGAATAAGCATGTGCATCTTTAAATTGCCCTTCCGATTAAAGCGTTTCTTACAAATGGTGCACTGATAAGGTTTTTCACCAGTGTGAGTTCTGATGTGCCTTGTTAGATCTGTCTTGAAAATGGTAGAATAAGAACAAAATTGACAATGATGTATGCCACTCTTCCTCAAAATGACTGAAAAACCAAAAAAAAAAAAATTTGATAAAATAGACTTATTTTACGTTTGCGGCAAACAGATAAATAGTGTGTACATGAAATTTAAATAAAAATCATTGTGATTTCACACATTCAAAATTTTCCAGTCAATTTTTAAAACTTATAAATACAACATTTATTTTTTCTCTAAATTACAAATAGACATTTTAAGTTACAGATACCTTAACAGAATGTTCACAATCTTAGAGGGGGGGGGGAGGGAATTTAACCATCTAGAAAATAAAATAAGGGAATATATATTTCATTTCATAAGTCAAAACAATCATTTTTGTCCAACTCCAGAATTCATTTGCATCTGTGACATTGAACCATTTATTTCTATCAAACAAATACCATGCCTATAATATGTAGAATAAATCAACTTAAAACTAAAACATATATATTCAATATTTTTTTACAATTCATTAAAAAAAATATAATTATTTATAATTATTTTAATAAAATGAATATAATCCCTAATATTATTTTAACTATTTCTTTACGTGTATTTCAAGACAAAAATTTATTATTTACAAAGAAGAAAAAACCATTTGACAAAACTTAGCCTCATTGCTTTGCACTTTTAGTAAAAAATATGCAAAGAAAAAGAAATTAAATCTCCTTTTAAACAAAAATAAGAAATGAAAAATTCAGTTTGATCATAATATATATCTAAAAACAAAGAAATATGTAGCTAAAGAAACTACAAACAGTAGGGAAAATGTTATTGAGAGTACCATACACTTATGTATGCCATGTAACACTTCACATGGAAGACTTATAATGAGTAAGCATGTGCATCTTTAAATTGCCCTTCTGATTAAAGCGTTTCTTACAATTGGCGCACTGATAAGGTTTTTCCCCGGTGTGAGTTCTGATGTGCCTTGTTAGATCTGACTTGAAAACGGTAGAATAAGAACAAAAATGACAATGATGTATGCCGCTCTTCCTCAAAATGACTGAAAAACCAAAAGAAAAGTTTGATCAAATGGACTTATTTTATGTTTGTAACAAACAGATGCACTAGTGTACATATTTTTTTAAAGAAAATCTTTGGGTTTTGAAACATTTAAATTTTTATAGTCAATTTGTAAAAATTATAAGAACAAATAAATTTTTCTCTAAATTACAAATGGACACTTTAAAGACACCTTAACAAAATGTGCACAAACTTAGAGGTAACAAATTAGCGATCTAGTTAATAAAAAAAGGGAATAGATATATATATTTTTTCAAAACACTTATTTTTCTCCAAACTTCGCTTGCATTTGTGACATTTAAACATTTATAATCAACCAATTACTTTGTCTATAATAAGTAGAATAAATCTCAAACTATTGATATGCAAAAAGAGCAATCTTATCATCAGTCTTACAGCTAATGAGTAAATAAAAATCGTATGATTAATTAATAGAAAAACATTATATTTTTTTAAGAATTTATTCATAAAAAGATTTCATACAAGTGAAATTGAATACAATAAACTAGAAATTAAAGCAATTGATTTTTTTCAATACTCTATGATTTGATTAAAATTTACTAATATTTGGCATATTCCACTGACACGGAATTAAAATTTTAGTTATTACTACAATTATTAATATGTTTATTTTTTTATTTTGAATACTTTTTTTGGAAAACTTCTTATTATGAGTGTGGTACAGAGAATTAATAGCACATTGAATTTTTCATGCTAAAAATAGTGGGGAATCAATTTTAAATGAACAATGTTTTTTTAAATTTTATTTCCAATGAGCTGCACAATCAGTCTTCCCGATGAGCAGACCTAGTGCGGTTCTCTAGAAGTGATATCCACTCTTTCAGGACCACCACAATGGGTAAGATATCGTTGGCCATGTTAATTTGGACGTCTAGTTTCTGCCATACTAGATGGCAGCACCGAGACTCTATTTGGATGCTAAAGTGCACTAGGAATTTAATTTTGCCGGAAATGCCAAGAGCCACAAAGGCACTCCAGGAATCTTTTACATGCCGCATAATCATACGACATGGCCGCTGAGGATTTTCTGCAGCCCGAAAATCCAGTGTCTGGGCCGGGGATCGAACCCGCAGGCTTGGGCTCAGAGGGCCGACGACAAACCAACTGCGCCACCCAGCCACTAATGAACAATATGAATAAACACATTTTGAAAACTAATGTACACAAATTTGTTATATATATTATTTAGAATTATTTTATTGAACAACAATATAACGTATAATAAAAATAAAATAAATGTTTTTGTTTTAATCTTTATTTTTCTGTTTAACAATATAATTTTATCAATAACAAAAATAAAAGCTAGTTGTTAACTTTAATAAAAACTAAGCTTTCAAAGATACGAAGTAAAACACAATTCTCATTTTAAGCTTCAAAATAAAAAATGAGAGGTTGGATATTCAAAGTGGTTGTGAATCAAATGTGAAGAATTTCTATACTACTATAATAAATCATAAAACATATAAGGAAATAACAATGTACATAAATATAAATGAGATTATAAAAAGCATGAAAACTGTCATGTCCACACATTATGTTCACATGGTTATCTTATAATGAGTATGCAAGTGCTTCTTTAAATTGCACTTTTGATTAAAACATTTTTTACAAATGGTGCACTGATAGGGTTTTTCCCCAGTGTGAGTTCTGATATGCCTTGTTAGATCTGCTTTGAAAACAGTTGAATAAGAACAAAAATTACAATGATGTATTCCACACTTCTTCCAAAATGCTGAAAAACCAAAAATAAAAGTTTGATAAAATGCACATATTTTATGTTTTTTCATAGATAGTAATGTGTACAGTGAATCATAATAGGAAAAGAAATCACCCTTAATAAATTTTGTTCCAATGACAAGATTTCAACAGACTAAGTGGCGATTCAAAAAGATTAACCTTCGCCATGTGAATTTAATGCCAATGAGCTACAAAATCAAACATGCTTTTTTTAAATTAACAGTCCGTTTTTTTTGGACTGATTTGAAGTTTGGATCAGCAAAATATGGGCAAAGGTCTCAAAGTAGAGCAATTGAAAATTGCAGCTCCCTCGTGTAAATTTCAGCTTTTGCAAATCCCACTATATCTCAGGAATTTTTTTAATGAAATTGAAACTTTAAGTACATTATACGTTGTAAATATATCCTATGTAATTTCATATAACCAAATAAAACATTTGAAAGAAATCAGGTGAATAGTTAATAAGAAATGAAATTTTAAAATACAACTTTAAAAAAAATTATAAATTGTTCATGGCAGTGCAACCTCGTAAAGGGGATAAAACAAAGTAAAATTAGATAAACAAATGGTTAAATAAAATTATATAACAATAACAATGATTGCAACAACACAACACACCTGCTTCTCAACAATGATGAGTTCTAATGTGCTTAGTTACTATATCTCAGGAACTTGCGGGAGGAGTGTTATATATATATATATATATATAAGAAATCAGGTGAATAGTTAATAAGAAATGAAATTTTAAAATACAACTTTAAAAAAAATTATAAATTGTTCATGGCAGTGCAACCTCGTAAAGGGGATAAAACAAAGTAAAATTAGATAAACAAATGGTTAAATAAAATTATATAACAATAACAATGATTGCAACAACACAACACACCTGCTTCTCAACAATGATGAGTTCTAATGTGCTTAGTTACATGATTGTACTTTAGCAACCGATATAAAGAGTAAAATAATTTTTAATTTTTTGAACAAATTAAATAGATTATCAAACTATTATGACACATTTTAGAAAAACTTTTCTTTTTATGCTCACAAATTAGATTTATTATTATCAATGCAAAAAATTTTATATGTATAAATATATCTGTATCATCTGATATAAAACTGCCTCTGGCAGATAAAGTGAAATGAAAACACCATCAGTACTATAAACCCTTTTTTATGTTTTATTTAAGCATTTAACAGAAAGCTAAACAAGCTTTTAACAGAACTTCAAAATAGGTTAAAAACAAAGTTAATATAAGTTAAACAATAATAGTTAATAAATTTAATAACAATACCACTAAGCTCAAGTAAGTAAATTTTAAAAAAATAATAGTGCCAAAGCATGATAACACAAATGTTTCCAGATAACACAACACATATCTTAGACAAACTATACATACATATTTTTTTCAAGTATTATCAATTACATAAACAACTTGCATAGAAGTTTTTTTTTTTTTTAATTTTATATAACTATTATTAAACATTAAAAATTCTTTTAAATGAGCTTTAGAATTTAAAATTAAAAAGACTTTTAAGTAATTCTAAAAAAATAAAAGAAAACAAGTCAAGCAAGTAATTTTTTAATGAAAAAATATTTGCAAATATAATTAATTTGAGGATTCACAACAAGGTTGACCAAATTGAAATTTGTTAATTTTAAAGTAGTATCATTAATATGGGTTACTTTGATCCTTTTTCTTTCAAATTTTTGTATGTAAGAAATTTATTTCAGTAAAAAAGGTGCATATTAGTTTTGGACATTTCAAATTATTATTTGTCATAAATATGTGTTTTTAAAAAGTGAATAATTCATTTATTAAAAGTTTCAAAGGCCATATTAAAAACAAGGAGATAGTCTTAAAATTATGGGTCTAAGTATTCTGTGCTTGACGTTACTTTGTACTTGCTATTTCATTAATCTGAAATTACATAAATAAAATTACATCTGAATTTACATTTCTCAGAAATAACATTTTTTTTCTGAAAGTACATTACATAAACAGAAGGCTCCTTCTCATATTATTTCATAAAATGATTTGTAAAAAAAACTGGACTAATAAAAAAAAACTAGTGATAGCATGAAGATAAACAAATTTATTCCAAAAAATTTACTTTATCAAAAGATTTCATGGAACACGGGAGTTACATTTTAAATGAAATGTCAAAATCTTTATATAATTGCAGAAATCATAATAAAGCTATTAACATTATAGCTCGTTCATTGAGCAAGGATAAGGTTTTAAGTAATTTTGGGAGCTAAAATGTTTCAATATTGGCTTGGACTTAAGTCTCCTTTATAGAGATTATGTTCTGTGCAAAATAAAAATGTTATCAAAACTTATGTAAACAAAAGGACAACATATTGCAACATTTTATTATTTGTTATTTTTGCATTTTCTTTTTTCAATTTTCCCTTTTCTCTTACAAATTAGTACAAAAAAACTTCCTGAACTAAAAATATTGTAATGTTTTACAAAATTTACAATGTCACCTGAAGCTACTAGAACATAAAAACTCCCAAAAACATAACTGATTTGTAACAATAAAATGGTAGTTTTTTTTTCTGTACAGATTGGAAAAAATAACCAACCAAATAATAATAACCAAATTAGTCAACAAATTACCTAAGTAGGTATTAATTAAGTAGGCATTACCTTTTCTACTACTGACTTAGAACCATTTTTCATTGATCCAATCAAAAGAATAAATGAAATGGGGTTTTTTTAATGGCAGTCACTGAACTTATCATTCTTTGCCATGGAAGGTGACGGAACTGTTGCTCATTTTTCGTTGCTTGGTGAGCAACCTGAGACCAAAGTCATGGAGGTGAGCAACATTACCCACACAATAGAGGACAATACACTCAGAGAAACATCTGTGCCCTGAGCAGGATTCGAACCTACAACCATTGACTACGCAATCAGGCATGCTAACCGCTTGGCCACCATATATGAAATGTCATTGCACCGCAAAGTGCTACAAAATTGCTGATCTGGAGAAAACTTTTGATGGACGTATGCAAAATGAGTTTGGGAATTTATACGCTGACTAAAAAAAAATGCCAAACACCTTGATGGCTTGAAATACTGAGATTACTTACTATAGTCTGAAACTCAGGATGAAAGAGTTGGGAGATCTGCTAATAAATCACAAGCAAAATTTTTTCAATAAATAAATAAATTATACATATTTTATGATATGAAAATATACATTCAAATTATTATTATTATTTTTTTAATATTTCAAGAAACACTTGCAATTAACACTCATTAAAAATGTTCTTTAGAATCATCATTTGTTTGTTCGATATTAGTTTCTTGAATAAGTTTCCCACGTGTGTGGATTATGGCGTGCTTTCTAACATTGTTCTTCCAACTGCTTGAATAATTGCAGAAAGCACAGTGATATGGCTTAACACCAGTGTGGATGCTTGTATGCCTGGTTAGATCAGTTTTTCTAAAGCTTGAATAGTTGCAAAATTCACATTGATGTATTCTAAGTTTCTTGTAAAGAGCTGGAAAATTTAAACAGATATTGTTACAGAATTAAATGAATGAAGGAGAAACACTTCTGATTTACACAAAAATGATTCTCAAGTTTTCATGTGAGTAAACATGTGACCTCTCAAAACCGCTTTCTGACTAAAACATTTCCCACAAGTTCCACATTGGAAAGGTTTCTCACCAGTGTGGGTCCTTATGTGTCTTGTTAAATCATTTTTCCAAATGCTTGAGTAATTGCAAAAAGTGCACTGATGTAGTCTACCCTTCCTGGAAAAAGCTGCAAAATTTAAATAGAAATCGTTAAAAGATCATTGATGCTTATAAATGTGAATGGACTTTAAAAACTAGATATACTATTCACAGAAATATTTTTTTAGATAGACATTTTTTTTCCCAGCCATTATTTACATCCTGTTATACAAAAGGAATAAAAGAAATTTCTCGAATAGTTTAAAAAAATTACACAAAATTTAATGCAATTTTTTCTTTTTCTTTAAAATGAGTTTTTAAAACCAAAATTAGGACACAAATATTTTTAGAATTACTATTGCATAAAAAGTTTGAAATATTCTAGAAAAGACAACAGTCACAATTCAAACCGTATCGTGTGGAGCTCTTGTAACATTTAATGTCTATCAATTGGAATTTTGTATCAGAATGCTGAAAGCATTACAAGATGACGATTTCAAGTCAATTTCAAGCCAACAAGTTAAGATTCAATGAGGAAGTTAATATTCAACGACAAGTTAACATTCCACTTAACAGGAAAAGTAAATCATTGCAATGTGCGATTCTGGAGTACTGAAAACCCACGTCCAATTGTAAAAATTGAAAGAGATTCACCAAAATAAATGCTTTTTGTGCAATTTCAAAAACAAAGGTGTATGGGCCGTTTTCCTTCATTGAGAAGACTATGAATGGCTAAATTTACCAAGACATGTTGCAGTTATGGTTGTTTCTGCAACTAGCCGAAGATTCCACGGATTCTATGTTGGTGATAATGACCTCTCTTTCTTACCATAGCTTTATACGCAATCAGATTTAAAACTGTGTGAGTTCGTTTTGGAGACAAATTAAGGACATTGCTTATGTACCTCCACTACCAAAAACTAAGAACTAAAGAAACCAATAAGTGATGTATTGATAAATGTTAACGTGATCACACTACAAAATAAGTGGAATGAATTGAACTACAGCCTGGACGTTTAACCAATGGGGCACACATAGAGCATTTGTAAAGTGAGCATAACATTTTGTGGTCATTTTCGTATATCTGGTTTTGAAAATGAATAATTCTTTTGTAGTATTTAGATCCAACCTGTAATTGATAATTTATTTAATTTTTCACTTGCCTTTATGAAATCATTTCTAGTAAAATGCCAATGCAGCGGAAATGGCATTTCTTGAAATAAAATACAATGTTTTTAATAGCAATATATAGAACGAATTAGAAAAAGAACAAGCATTTGTAAAATATGGCATTAGTATTTCCTACCATGATTTTCAAATCAAAATAAAATAACTAAATTTGTTAATAATGAGACATGTTTCCCAAATAACCATTTTCAACGTTTATAGCAGTTCTTTCAAGTTTTAATTTTGAAGAGAACCATAACTCAGCTTATTTCATTCCTTTTCAGCTTATGCATATTTACAAGATTCATAACTAGATTAGATATAGCACAAGGACTGCAAATTTAACTGTCTGTTATAAAACCTAAGATTATTAATGACTGTATAGACGCACTACCATTCCTCTAATTAAATATTTTAAATATAGTCTTCTATAATTTATAAAGTTCACAGTTACCTTAATAAACGTTGGTTATAAAGTCAGGGTTTTGCCAAAAGAAGGATGATCATTTTGGATTCTGTAGCCGAAAAAATTGGGAATCGCTGACCTAGACTAAAAGGTGACACAACTTTCACTCAGTCACTAGAATTCAGAAACTCAATGCACTTTAATGGTTGCCTCTAAATTCATTACCCAACTCAAAACGCTTAATTACAGTCAAGCTAGTAGTTGATGTCCCCCCTTTTTTTTACACAAAAACAAACTGTGTAATAAAATCGGTGTTGCTTAGTCTCACATTTACTGCATTTGTTCCTTTCATTGCTTAAATAAGCAACTTAGTCTTTTGGAGGCTGGCTAATCACTTTTTTGAGAAAGCTCAAGATACTTTTCTGCCGACCTCACATTGCAAACCCTTTAAAATAACAGATTGAATTCATAACAAAATTCTAATTATAAGCATTAATAATGAAATGAGTGAAATGAGAGTGGCAACAATAAAGAATAGTGTAACATCATCATTAAGTAAAAGCAGGTGATTAGCAAAATGAAGGGAAGGGGACATTTATATGTACATAATTAACACAATATCGATACCATCAAAAATAACATTAAAATATCTAGCAGATAATTTACTCAAAACTTTAAAGAAATAAAAATAACTAAATACAAGAATATAACTAAGTAAAAATGTATTTATTTTGGAAAATATTTGAAAAAAATCAGTTAAAATATGCACATTACACATCACAGAAAAAATTTACATTTTCATGTGAGCAGTATTTATATGAGTTTTCAAACTAGAATTCTGGGTAAAACACTTTCCACAAGATCCACATTGAAAGGGTTTCTCGCCAGTGTGGGTTCTCATATGTCTATTTACATTTTTCTTCCAATCACTTGAATAGGTGCAAATACTACAGTGAAATTTTTTTGAATCTTTGAAGGTCCTTTTGTGTTTTTTTATGTCCCACTTCAGAATATTTGAATAGTTGTAAAAATCACTTTGGTGCATTCCAACTTCCTTAGAAAAATCTAAAAATTTAAAATAGAATTTTTTTTTACAAAATTGGGAAGTTTCATTTATTATTTTGGTGCTAAAAAAATTGAACTAAATCTTCATAAATATTACAGCTTTAAATTTTTTTAAAATATTTAAAAATGTATTTAATTACTATACATTCAAAATCTTATAACATATTAAAAGCCTTTTTATGACCCAAAAATAAAACATTTAAAGAGACAAAATTATATCTAAGTGTAAATTTTTTTTAACTTGAAATTACATAAATATTTACTCTAATATTATTTAATGAGATAATTACGGCGATAAAATTTTTTTTACTGATTACTCGTTTTTTTATTTATTTTTATAGGAAAAAAGCTTGCAGAATTAAAGAAAAAAATTGCATGGATGACTTTAAAATAACATTTTCCACAACATATTTTAGAACAATACATTTAAAGACTGGTGTTATCTTGAAAAGACTAGATAATTTATAACTAAATTACAATACAACTAATTTATAATTAAAAATTATTTCAGACAGGATTACAAGATTAAAATAAAACCAAAACAAGTCAATTGCATAACAATTTTGTATATATTATCTGTAACAATTGGTTTTAGATTACACACTATAAAAAAGATGAATAAGATGGCACTAAAATTAGTGCCATCTAAGTGTGAGTACTGTTGACTGTTTTTAATTCAAACTCAAAGAGAGACATAAAAAACATGCTTTAAAAAAAGCATAGAATTTAGAGTTTAATTAAGTTGAAAAGCATTAAATTAAAATATTTTTAAAAAATGAAATATACTTAATTTTAAGGGCAACAATGATGTAAGAATGTCATTAATCTAGCAGGAATTTCCGGTGTACCATAATTGGTAAAATTCCTGTTTTTTCCACTTTGAAGTTTAGAGTTCTTAATACAGTTGACAATACGTTTTGCATTGTTCCATATTTTTTCTTGTACCACTTTTTCTTTTCACATCACAATTTTCTTCTTTAAAAGTTTTCCCTTTTTTTTTCAGAAAAACTTTCTTTACAAGTATTTCATATTTTAAAATTGCAGTTAAGCAATTCTTAGCTTATAGTTAAACTTTTCTGAGGAAAATTAAGCTCATGATTAAGGTGTGTTTCTTTTCTTATCCAGGCTTCAAGTTTTGAAATTGTAGCCGTGTAAGAATAAAACAGTTGAACTTGAAGTGTTATATTCTTATAGCATGTTTTAAATATGTGGTTATACAATGGTAAGATTAGAAAGTTATCTCACGACGATTAAGTTTTCCAGGCTGCTTAATTGACTTATAAAAATTACGACTGCACATTGCCACTATTCATTTTTTAGAAAAAAAATTGCACTAAAATGACTCATAAAGATTAAAAAATATACTCAGAGATAACCAAATAACAATAAATAAATTAAAACAAAATATAATTTTTACTTTGTGCTCAACAAGAAATTTGAGAAGACTTATTATTTGTTTATATTACTCAATATTTAGAATTAAAAAGTTCCTTGCATTTAAAAAAAACTTAAAAGACAGTTATTTTGCAGAGTATATGGAGAAAAAAACACTGTTTTTTTTACATTGATTACAAAAAAACACTATAAAAGTTTCATGTGAGTTAACATATGAGTTTTCAAACTAGATTTTTCAGAAAAACATCTTCCACAAAGGCCACATGGAAAGGGTTTTTCTCCAGTGTGAACTTTCATGTGTCTGGTTATACCCCTTTTCCAAGTGCTTGAGTAGTCACAAAGATTGCAGTGAAAGGGTTTTTCACCTGTGTGAATTCTTATGTGTTTCGTTACATCATTCTTATAAATGCTCGAATAGTTGCAAAACGTACACTGATGCACTTTTTTGACAAGAGCTGAAAAATTTTAAGAAAATATTTTTATTTTTTGGAGTTATTTAAAAATGCATTAAAAACTCACACCACAAATACTTTTAAGCTTTCATATAAGCTTTTTTTTCTTCAAAAATAAATATATCGCTCATGGGCTGTATTAGCGGCACAACTCAAAAAATAAAGTTTGAGATAAGTAGATTTAAAGTTTTCATTGCTAACAAAATGCATAAGAAATGTTTTCGTTTGCTTAAGCGAAGATAAGCTTCAAGTTGAATTATATGTTGTGCAAGTATTGCTGCTGAAAGAATGTGTATTTTCATATTTACACCTGTTCTTAGTCCAAAACACATGTTTTTTGAGTTGTGCCACTATTGCAGCCCATGAGCGATATATCTGTGAGTAAACATTAAAATAGGAAGCAAAACATAATTCATAATATACTTTCATAGTTTTAATTATTTATTTAACACTAATTATGCCACCCTTTAAAAAACCATAACACAAAATTGTAATAGGTTGTTTAAATTTTTTATTGATTTTTTAGATGGAGTTTGATGAAGACATCTTATGAGATAATCATAATGAATATTTGAAAAGACAAGATATAAAAAAAAGGGGGGAAATAAAAAAAAATAAAAAAAAAAAACAGTCAGCAATTTATATAAACTACAAACAAACTAAAAGACACATACATTTTTCAGAATAGGTAAGAAAACACTTTTATTTTGCATTAATTGCAAAAAAAGTATTATGAACGCTTCATGTGAGTTATTATAAGAGTTTTCAAATTATATTTTTGAGAAAAACATCTTCCGCAAAGAAAGGGTTTTTCACCTGTGTGAATTATCACGTTTCGTTACATCGTTCTTATAAACGCTTGAATAGTTGCAAAATGCACACTGATGCACTTTTATGGAAAAAGCTGATAAATTTAAAGAAAATATTTATATTTTTTGGAGTAACTTAAAAATTCTTTAAAAACTCACAAAACTTTCAGGATTTCACATAAACGTTTTTTAAATGTGATTATTGTAATAAGAAGCAAGATGCAATTCATAAATAATTTTTCCTTCTTTTACACAGTTATTTATGATAAAGAATTCCTTTTAAATTACCATTGCACAAATTTTTAAGAGTTCTTTTAATTTTTATTAGTATTCTTTACCACAGAATACAATAAATACACTTAATAGGACAAAACAATTAAATATCTTAATAAAAATAGATGTTAAAAAAATTTAAAAGAAAAAAAAACTCTGCAAATATGTATATTTCATATGTATGTGGTTACACAATTCTTATAAATGTACATTTACACACTTTTTTAGTAAGAGCAACTTAAGTTTTAAAAGAAAATATTTTACAAAATTATGGTGTCTACTATTTTTTAGTTACTAAAATATTGAATAAAAATTCATCCAAATAGTATTCATGAATTTAATTTTCTTTTTAAATATGATTAAGCATTGTAATTAGAAAAAGAATATAATAAATAATAATTATCATAGTTATAAACAGTTATTTAACTTTTACAATAAGAATATTTTTTTAGCAATTAACACATAACCTTAATAGTTTTTTTTTTTTTTTCAATTTTTTTCCTTTTGCATTTTTATAAGTACAAAAAATATTACCTAAATAAAAACAAATAAAAAAAAGTAAAAATAATTTAGTTTTTAAAACATAAAAACACGCTTAAATTACATTGGTTCCAAAAAGAATAGTTATTTCATTTTAATGTGAGATTACATAGACCCTTCAAGTTTACATTAAAACATTTGCCGCAAGTACCATTTTTAAAGGGTTTTCCACCAACATGCATTTTCATATACTTGGGCAGATTATTCTTCCAAAAAATCGAGTAGTTACAAATATTGCATTGCAGACCATTTTGTTCTTAAGCTATGGTCTAGCAATCACTATGAAGTTTGCGCATATGAAGCAGAAAAAGAAAAAAAGGGATAACAGGTGATTATCATCAATGTCTGGATCAGAACAGGCTTTGAATCATTACATATGACACATAAATAAAGCTAATCATCATGTCCAGTCTCACACAAATCAAATAATATTTATTTCAAAACAAAATTAATACTTTTTTTTTTTTAAATTTCAAATGCAAGTTTGAAAAAAGACACAAAAATTTCCTGAAAACTGGCTTTTGATTGAACACAATTTTATTTATGTGGATAATTATTCAAGTTAATGTATCAGCCACAGGGCTAACGTAATATGTCCTCAATGGTAGATGGATAATGGCTTAGAATCCACTTTCCTAACTATGGGTTCAAGGCTCTAGATTTTCAAGGTTTTTGTCTCCATGTAACGCAAATATGGATTAGTTTCATCAAAAAGTCCTCTTCGAAGACAAATTTCTCTCAAATACTTGGTGCAAAAGTACTCTTGTCTTCTGTATTAGATTCAAAAATACAAGGCTACAGAGTTGAACATTGGCAGCCGTAAACCCAAAATCGGGCCAGTTGATCAACAACGGTTATAAAATAAAATATTCATGCCGCAATTTTCTTTGAAATGTTGAACGAATGATCTTAGCCTAAAACATCTGCTACAGATGAAAGTTTTTTCAGTTGTGGACAACATTTGTTCAGTTGAAATGAGTGGACTTTTAGTATTTACTGTTAAATATCTTTATATATGTGAATTTTATGATGTGATTCCTAAAAAGATTACGTCTAGCAAGAATTACCTTTTAATAAATAAAGCTTTATGTTTCAGCTAACTTAAGAAATTTTAAAAATATCTCCTGGGTTGGACGGACAATGATAATGATAATAATTCATTATGAATAATAATCAGTAGTAATCATGACATGAATCAGACAATAGCATAAAAAAAGTAATTATAACATAACAGTTATCAAAACACAAATAAGCAATCATGACATAACAATAATCATAACATAAATTAACAGCTTATAAGAGCAGAAATATGAATAGGTTAATTATCAATTTGTACAACCACTTCCATCATATTTGTCTAAGCTCTATCATCAGTAATTGTTAATTATGTAAATTTGTCATTCATTAAAAAATTTTAAATTACAGTGCTGCAAAAATCTATTGAAAAAAAATTCAATATCACTAATAAAAACAAAAGATTTGATCTCCTTAGAAATTAATCTCCCAACATATTTTAAATATGATATTATAAATTAAAAAAGTATATATAATAATAATTTTCTTTAGCTAAATAGAGGATAATTAATATTCAGTTATAAAACTAACTAAATTACTTCATTAAAACATTTATTCACGAACACTTCTGCATCTTCAAATGTCTCAGCATGTGGATTTTCAAGGATGATGCCCTACTAAAATATTTGGAGCAAACAGTACATTGATGGGGTTTTTCACCTGTGTGAACTCTAAAGTGTCTGATAAGACATGACTTCCAACTGGTTTGGAAATTACAAAAAGGACACTGATGTAAAACACTTGTTCCAGAAAAAGCTGAAAAATTAAAACAGATTATTCATAATTTAAATATTGGATTTATTCAGTAAAGGGAATAATTTATTTTGAAATAATGGGGTCATTCTTTATTGCCAATGCTAACTGCATGGAAAAAATATACACTCTTTGAATAAATGTCTCAGAAAACTGTGAACTATTCTTTTAGTTTGTATGTACATACATATAATTTTATTATTTAATATAATAATTGGCAAAAATTGCATATTTTATGGGGGTTTTCATTATAATTCTTTATTAGATATGTCAATAAAGCATAGTTTTAAGATTCGTTTAATATATTTGAATATTGCTAACAAATAATTAAACCACACACAAGATTTTAATAAACTTTATCCAGAAAAAAAATTCATACAAAAATTTATTCTTAACTTTCTGAAATATTAGAAAGAATCCAGAAGAAAATAATTTTTCATTCCACAGAAATACTAATTACGAAAACATATAGGTTATGAAATATTATAAATCAATAGTTTTCTATAATAATATGATTAGGTACAATATTAAAACACTTCCTACAGACATTTTTAACAATTTTTCTACTTATAGTAATTGTTAAGAAGGCTAAACCCTTCTTCATAACAAAATTTTAAATGACAGAAAAATATATTAAATTTCTTTCGAAATTTAACTCTCATACATTTCACATAAATACGAGGGTTGTTTTTTAAGTAAGAGCCGTTGGAAAATAAAAACCGAACAAAAGAAAATTTTCAAGAAGCAAATTTATTTTCAGACTCTACGTGGTTAGTCTTTATTCATATTTGACAACTAGATTCTAGAGCCCCTTCATACAAACTTGTCACCTGGTCCGTTAAACAAGAGGTCATAGCCAGGTTCACGCATTCGTCTTTAATACAGTGATTGCTGCCAAAATGATGTTTGAAATATCGGAAAAGATGAAAATCACTCAGCCTAAAGTCGGGACTGTAGGAAGGGGTGGTCTAAACTTTATAACCAAAAGAGTCCAATGAAGCTGGGATCTGAGCTGCGGAGAGAATTCCCTGTCAACATGGGAGGGAATTTTGCTACTTCACAATTCGTAATTTCACAAATCTGCCAGCAAATGTATGTAGAAGACAGATTTTTTACCGACTAAAAACGCATCACTGGCCATATCTCATGCATGGCGGGTGATTTGTAAAATTTGAACATTTTAAAGACACTGAACTGATCGTACAGTTTCCCAACACTGCTGCAATTGAAGACAGTTGTACCCAAGGAATGCGAAGACACGAAACAAGCACGTATCACCTATTAGTGTACACAACAAAACAGCCTTACTTAAACAACCCTTGTATAATAAAAACTAATAAACTACAGTGGCTGAAATAAAATCAATGTCTTTGACAGTCTATCATAAGGCTATTTGATATAAGCATCTATTCACATGAGCTGCGGCTTTGAATGTGTAAACATGTGGCTCTTCAATGTTGATTTTCTATTAAAACGTTTGCAGCAAATGTTGCATTGAAAAGGTTTTTCACCAGTGTGAATTCTAATGTGCCTTGTTAGGACAGACTTCCAAACGCTTTCATAATTGCAAAAAGGGCATCGATGAATTACACTTGTTCCAGGAAAAGCTGAAAAATTACAAGATATTATTTTTTCAACAGCAGATTTATTCATATGATGATTCATTTGCTTTATGGAATTAAAGGGATTGCATACCATTATTTAGTTTTTCACTGCTAGCTATCAATAAAAAATACATACGGCTGGCATTAATATATCTAAGATATATGTGAATGGTTTTTAAAGTAATTTTTTTGTATTATTGTTCATACAACAGTAAAATAAAAAAATTCAAAACTAAGATTTTTATACATTTGACATAGATTTTTATATAACAAGCTACACATATTGCAAAAATGTTTTTTTTTTAAAAAAAAAAAAAAAAACTTTTATCAGTTTTCTGATATTTCATTTCGGCGTTTATAGCATTAGTATGATTGAATTTAATACCCCATATAAACTAGATAACCTTATAAAAATGTTCCTTAAAGATGTCAAATGCAGAATAAAATGTATGGCCATTTTTACATGCAGAGAGGTTTAAGAAAAGGAGACACCCTTGCATGCTACTTAACATTGCATTGGAAAAAGCAATTAGAGATGTCAATATAAACTACTAAGGGTACAATTATTCAAAAGTCTGTTCAAATATCGGCTTATGATATTGATTCAATAGGACATACCAAACAGGCTCTCTTCAAGGCTTTTACCAGGCTAAACTTTCTATGAGATGTGGTTTTATTCTAATTTATCTTTCTATGTTTTACTTTGTTTTATTTACGAGAGCAACCTCAAGGTTTAGTAAAAATATTTAAAAAAGTTCTCAAATAATTAAACAGGACACTAAGTGATCTTAGACATTCACATTCAATAAAAATATTTACATCAATTGCACCACTTTCTGAAATATTCTTGCAGGAAATTCACATTTCTTTCCACTGCATTTATAAAAATGGTGTTTGGGACAAACGTAATTTTACCTTCAATGTGTAGAAATATAATTTATCTCTGAAACATGCATCTGTAAAAATAAATCAATTGCTCTTAAATAATACAATTCGGGACATATTTTGCAAAAGGCATAACATTTACACACATTTTTTTTTTTAAATTTTATCTAAATTTACAGCAAGTACAAATAATATCTTTAAATCAAATTTGTTAATTAACAGTATTGAAGTAATATGATCAACAACATAAAAGAGACATTTAATGTAGTTAATCATAAAACAGTCCAAAACATTATTTAAAAACTTAAAATTTATGGGAGCTGTGTGGCACTAAAAATTTGATTTCATTTTGAAACAATGGAAGACTACATTGAAAAAATTCGATATTAGCCTTAATGTGTGACTGATTAGCTATGATTTTCTACCATTAATAAAACACTAAATTATATATACATACCAAAAAAGGCTGAAATTTTTTTTTAAAAAATGCAAAATAAAACTATTCAATGCTTGTATAATTGTTTTTAAGCAAACTAATTCATTATTCACAAATTTAACATTTGAATAGCAGATTTATTTATTTCATATAATTGTACACAACAGAATGAAATAAAAAGAAGTCTTTAGGCAACACAAAAGTTCTGTCTGCGATACACACTACACACAAAAAAAGTTTTTGAATAAATAACATGAGAATAATAGTGTAATATTTCCCCCCACATTTTGCCAGGATGAGTGCTGATAAATATTTTAATTTAAAAAAAAGCAAAGTAAAAAATATTTAAAAAAAAGCTTACATAAACTGTGAATGAATAATTATTTCAGCTAAGAAAATGCTATTTGACAAAATTATATTAATAATTACAAAAAAGGTTAAAAAAAACATCAAGAGCAATATGTCTTTAAAAAAGTAGATACCATGATCAGTGGTACCACTTTAACTTTTTAAGAATACATAATGTGAATATTAAATTGGTAAAAACAAGAAGAAAAAAACTAGGTTAAAAAAACATGCATCTAACTATGTTTTTAAAAAATGTATAAAACATGTCACAAAAATATCTGAAATAATTAAAATAAATTATGAGTACTAATAATTATTTCAACTAGAAAAAGATATTAGGCAATATCAACTGGAAAATAGCAAAGATACAATGTAAAAAAAAAAAGAAATGTAAAACATTTTATTTTAAAAAACATACAAAACATTTTATTGAAGGTTCCGTAGATTATTAAGATCTCCTATTTTTAAGGTTAAGTAGATTGTCACAAAAATAATAAAACGATTAAATGAAATTATGTTGAAATGAACAATTTGAATGAGAAACAATATATTGCTGCAAATTCGACTTTCTTCTAGAACATTTCTTGAAAATGACACATTGATAGGGTTTTTCCCCAGTGTGAATTCTAAGGTGTCTCTTAAGCAAGTTGTCCAATAGCTGGAATAGTTGAAGTAAGGACACTGATGATGAGTTTTATTTTTTCTGTTGATAGCTGAAAATTTAAAAGAAATTATCTCATTCTGATATTGAATGGCTTATTATTGCGTAAAGTAAATGAAATGTAAAGATTTCATGGATATTAACAAATTGTTTTTATTTGTTTAATAAAACAATATAAATAGAACAAGTAATAAACATTGAGAATTACTAGTGATGGCTGAAAATTCTCAGCCTAAAATGGTACTTTGACCGACTATCATGGAGTCATCTGAGTTGGTTGAATTTGTCATTTAAAATGCTCAGTGTTGATATCGGCACATTTTCAGTGTGCTCCTGCTAAACTTGCAGATGATAAAAATCAAATACATATGTTACTGGGAATGACCAAAATTGGTGGTTGTTGACTTCCACTGGTGAATGTTAACAATCACAGTCGCTTTGGTAAATGTTTGAAATATATAGCAGGTCTACTTAGGTGCCACTGCTCGGTATACATTTGCCGGGTATGCCCTACATCAATGCTTTTTTAAGGTCATGTGCCACTACCCAGTATATTTAATCAGTACTCCGAGCACTGATGTTTCTCATAATCTAACCTCAAGATATTAAAATATCAAATAAATTTATATCAAATAGGATATAACAAATATTTCGGTCATTCACCAAAGCAAGAATGCGATTGTTGACATTTACATGTGAAAGTCGACATTCTCCCTTATTATGTCTTCTACAAATTTGAATGAAGCTTACAACATTTTCTTCAAAAAATAACAAAAATAAATTTCCTAAAAATCCACATAGAAATCAGTTTGAGACCTTCCATATAATTCTGGACTGAAATGTAATACAGATATGAAATCACATTAAGTCTCTTTCCCTTCAATTATTTTTAATGGTAGAAAAAGAGCAAATCAGATTTTCTATACTCTTTTTTTTATAATAAAGTAATGAATAATAATGATGAATGAATAATAATGATGAATGAATAAATAAATGACTTTTTGATTAGCTTAATAACAGATAATTTAAGTTGCTTTATCATCTTGTCTTAATTAACTGTTTAAATGTAATTTTTCTAAAAGAAAATTAAAGGTTGGGAAGTTTAAAAGCATGTATATACTCTACTCTTAATTTTATATCAAACAAAATGAAAAAAAAAACTAATTATATCACATATAGAACTAACCCACAGTTTAAAGAATCAAATATTAATTAAAGCACATTAAATTAAGAAATGTCAAAAATTAGTTTTAAAAAACATGAGTTTGTAGTTTATTACTAAAAATTTTTAAGAAAATACATAATGTAAAAATGAGCAAATAATAATTAATGTAAAAGGATCGAGGCAAATAAAAATAACAAAAGATAAAAATAACTGAAAAAGTGAGGTTAACTTAAGAAAGGAAAAAAATATTTTTTATTTATTTTTAAAGGTCATTATTTTTCATTGAAAGAACAGAAACTATAAAAAAAAGTATACATAACAAACAATAATTATAATATAATAATAGATATAAAAAGAACAATAATGTAATACAAAATTATATTAGAAAAGCGTATAAGTAACAGTAGTTAAATAATGTCACTTGCTTAAAAACATTAATTTAAAATAAAATTTTTTATTAAAATAATATCGTCATGACTCAGAATGGAAATTTTTTTTTACATAATCTAGTAACTAGTTTAAGGTTTTCTAGTCTTAAATATCTAATAGTTTAATTATTTTATGAAAACATATCATTAGTTTCAATATATTTTAACTAAGATCCATACAAATATTGACATTTCATAATAAAATTTCATGATGTAAATTTCATGATAATAAAATTTCATACGCACAAACAAATGGAAAAAAACAAATATAAATCAAAAAAGGTTTAATTATGAAAATGAAATAAATGTCATAGAATTTTTTTTTTCTTCATATTTTCAAATAAATCAAAGTTTGATTTTCAACCTTTTTCTCTGGTGTTCCAAGGTGGTTGATAGGTTTGCCTAGTAGTAGTTATGGCCCTTCGTAGATGATAGTTTAAAACATTTTAAATTGGTCCTTTAAGTGAACAATCATGTGACTCCTTAAATGATACTTTCTACTAAAATGTCTGTTGCAGGTGTGACATCCATAGGGCTTTTCACCTGTGTGTATTCTGGTGTGTCTCGTTACATCTGATTTTTTATGACTCCAGTAATCACAAGAAGGACACTGATGAATTTTGCTACTTTTGAAGGGGAACGCTGAAAAATTAAAAAATCTTATAAGTCTGCTTTTAATATCTATTCAAAAATTTAAGAATCACCCATAAATCTTTTTCTTTTATATTTAATAAAACAATAGGCAGCTAATATAAAGTCAAGGATAATAAAAATTTTACAAAGCTATTTTCAAAAAAATAAAATAAGTTGCAATATACTTAATTAAATAAAAATAAAGTATAAAGTGTTTGTAATTATTGAAAAATTTTTATTAAAATTAATTGTAGTACAAATTGTCAGTCAGTAAAAGTATATTTTACAAAAGCACCACTAATTAGATAATAAGTGGTCATTAAAAAAAAAATAACTTTTCCATAGTTTTCAAAAGATTTTTTAATTCTATAGCTAAATTTACATGCATAACAAAAGTATAAGGAAAAAATTGTTGTATATGGTATCTATTTAATTCTAAAGTATATAATTTTCAAACAATAAACATCAGCTAAATATGTAAAACAAAGCAGAATTTTTAACTTCCATTTATTTTGTTTAATAAATTATCTTTAGTCAAACTCAGGAAAACTATTTCAGAATGAAATATTTAACTTGTAAACATTAGGCATAGTTTACGGTATCAGACTAGTGCAAAAACATGATTTTTGGCAAAATTTTTGAAATTGAGCTTACTATAAATTTAAAATCCCTGCACTCTAAGCTTTCTAAAAATACTGTTAATGACTCAATTATTTACAATGTTAAAGCAGTTTTTGTGCAAGGTGATAATATTGGATAGACTAATGATCTTAATTGTTTAAATGCGTTTATATCAAAAATCAGATTTTTCACATTTTACATGATATCTCACGCTGTTTTAAAAATAATTGTTCATAATATTTCACGCTCACGAGAGTTTACGATTTTAGCGCATAGGTTTTGAACTACCGACTAAGAGAAAAAAGTACAATTTAATTTTTTATGCACGTTTTTTCACAAAGACAAGTGCAGAAATGTTTAAAAATTTGCTTTTTAACTACATTGGTGTCTTACTCAGTAGTATATGCACTTGCTTTTAGGATAATTGTTCAAAACCTAGTTGATAGCCTTCTAAATAAAATCCTCCAAGGAATTTTTGTTTTGAGCATTTCTTTTTACACTTTGTAAAGCATATGCAAAAAAAATGCCTTATTTTCAGCAATAAAAAAAATAAATAATTATTTATTTTGCTAGTTTTATAACTTTTTGCATATAATAAAACACACTAGTTTATTAAAATTTTATATTAAGCCAAATTTAAGCTACAAGGATGCAAGAGGCTGGACGCCAAATTTAAGCTACATTTAAGTATTTAAAAATGTCATACATTTCAACTGTTTCTTAAGATGAGAACATGTCATATGCTCTTTCAAACGATCTTTCCTACTAAAATGTTTGCCACAAATATCACACGGAAATGGTTTTTCCCCATTGTGGCTTCTAATGTGTCTATTTAAAGCTGATTTCCAAGCACTACAGTAACTGCAAAATGGACATTGATACTTGTGTTTCCCAGCAGAAGCTGAAAAATGAAAGAAATTAAATTTACAAAATAGATTTGTTTGAATTGAGGACCTAAAATAGCTACACAGATTTATTTATTTTTTACATATACCGACATATGGGCAACTAAAACAGCAAAATTTAATCAATGACTTAAATAGCAAAATCTTTTCGTATAATTTTTTTCAGTAATTTTCAACAATTACTGCCGTAGATTCAAAAATTTTTTTGCGTGTTATTCATGACAAGACATGTGAAAAACCTCACATTGTACTTATTTACATATAATTTTTGAATAAATTAAAAGGGTGTTTTAAGATTGTTTTGAAAGGAAGGAAATTTTCAAGCAGTCGCTTACAATCCAAAAATTTAATTTTTAAGGATTTCATGATATATTTTCATTAAATCATTTTTATGTTTTAACTGAATTTCATTTAAGTTTTCTAATATTAAATAAAATATTTATTAAATTATCTTTCATTAAAACTGAGGTCCTGCAATAAATGAGGTAAACACAATTTTAAATTTCCAAAGGGAAGATAGGAATTCATATATATCTCCATAGTTGACTTTCACCGATATATAGTTGAAAATAGGAAAATAATTCAAAGTGTTACTTGAGGATTCTTGTGTGACATTTAAAAGCTAACTTTACTCCAAAACACTTTTAGAAAATTTTACTACTTAAAAGGGATTTTTTTTACCTAATGAGACTTATATTTTTCAAAATTCATAATTACTATTCTTCCCTTGTAAAATTCTGACAATTTGAAATTATAACTGTCACAAAATTACGAGATTAAATATTCTTAGAAACTAACTACAAAAACAAATATATATATATATATATATTAAAATCCAGAAGGAAAAAAAAGATATCTCTTCATCAGTTCACCCAATTATATTCGCAAAAAGGAGTGATTTCTAATATTGTATCAATATAGCCAAAGCAAAATATATCAATACAATAATGTGAGGAACACTCAAAAAGTTTAAACAATATAGAACACAATAAGTAAAAAATATATCACGCAAAAAACAGAAAATAAAATGTAAAGAGAAAAACACAAAGCAAAATTTATAACACGAGTGGCAAATTCAAATGAACTTACATGTACCGGAATCTTTCAAGAATGATTTAAAATATTTTCATAATAAGATTGCTGTATATATAGACATACAAAAATATTAAAAAATATTTTTAAAACACAAGTAATAGGATACACAGAAACAAAAAAGACCCCTTAAAGAACAACTTTCAAACATCAAAAGTAAAATATTGATAAGTTAATAAATGAAACAAATTTCATGGAAATTATTATAGTTTTCATTTATTATAAAAAAATGTAATACATCAACAATGCATAAAAATAAAATTTAGTAACATAGTAGGATCATAGTAATATTTTTGAAGAGTTCAAACAATTTATAATATTAATAAAATAACAAAGTTATTTTAGTTATTTAAATATTGTTTTGTTTTTTTTATTTCCGGCATGAATATCAAGTAATTAGATAATAATTGTATCTTTAATTTCTTATTGAAACTATAATAAAAAAAATAACCTTCTAATTTTCAAATTGTAGAAAATATTCTTTTCATAGCGATGTTTTTCACGAAAAACACATTTGTTAGAACCAGTAACCAAAGTATACTTAAAAAAAATAATATGTACTCTTGCAATTTAGTTTGATGTCCACAAATAGCCATGATAACACACTGGTTAAGGCATTGAGCTGACATTAAGAAGGACTAGAGTTCAACCAAGCTTACCTGGAATGTTAAGATGACATGAACATTGCTACCTATATTGTAGTCATCATGCCATTTAAAATAAAAAAGGTGGAATTTTAACCTTTCCGACCCCCCTGTAGCTAACAACTAGTAGCCCTGAGAATATTTTATTATTTATGACAGATAGCTGAATAACCAATGTGCAAAAAGTATCAAAAAATAAATTAGTAATCAAAAAATTGGTATTGATCCCAAACATGTACAAAATTGAAAAGCATATGCCTAAACAATTAAAAAAAAGTTTAGATTATCATTATTTGTGATCTTTCCAAGTGAGATTATGTTATTAAATTAAGCAACGATCTTACCAAAATTGGAGAGTTCTGTTTCTACTGTAATGAATTACTTTTGGATTATAATCATAAAGGATAAATATCTCTAATAACTTTGATAATTAAAAAATATTGAAATAAAATTTCCCTTTTTCTGATAAGAAACACATGGTCAAAATTTGAGACTTATAACTTTGTGGCACACTTTAATTTCGCAAAACTTTCAATTGGGATACTTATCTCCTAATAATTTTATTAATTACAAAATATTGAAATGAAAGTCTGTTTGCTCCATAAAGAGCATAAGTTCCAAATTTTAGTCTCCTAACTTCATAGGGAATGGGAGAATCAGTGATAGTCTTCTAACTTCATAGAAATGGGAGAATCAGTGATGAGTTTTACCTTTTATATATGCGGTACAAATAATTTATATAAACAATAAAAAGTAATTTTTGATATTTTCAATACAACTAAGTAAATGTACTGTACTAATTTTTATAGCGTGGGAAAAAAGTACTCTCAATAGATAAAAAATAATGAAAGTTATATAAAAAAAAACAATAAAAGGAAATAGGAATTAACTTATCAAATTGAATCAAATCTGTCGTACAATTACAGTACAACATAAACCTATTAGTTTACAGATTATGTATCAGATAAACTTTGTCTTCAGCAACTGAAAAAAAGTTTTATTCATCATCAATTATATTCATTCACACATCTGCGATAAAAGGAGTCATAATTCAAAAACATCTTATCATTTGAAAGTTTTTATTTTCGGAAAAAATTGGCTCAAAGCAAAACAATTAAAGGTAATATATTTATTTTAAAGAAAAAGTGGTTATGAATTTTTCATCACATTTTTGGGAAAAGTAAGAATTCAAGTATAGATATGAAATTTTTAGCATAGACAATTGTCATCATAATTAGCTTTGTGTGACAATATTAACTAATTTTACAACAATAGTTTTACTTTTACAGATTATTGTTTTCATTAGTTTTTCTAAACAAAAATTAATGAATGGATAAAGCTATTAATTTCCATTGCATGTGTAAAAGAACACACAAAAATAAAAGACACATATCCGGAAAAATAACTGAAGATTTCTACATTTCAATCCAAATAAGACAAAAAATCCATATCACTTACAAATTAAATATAAAATATTTCAAAGAATATTATTCATTTCAAATTTAATAGAATTAAATAAATATTTAGTAAATCAAAAGAACTATTCGTTATATTGAGAACTTATTTATTTTGATAATGAGATCAGATGTTTAAGGAAAAATATAACTTATAGGATAAGCAACAAGCAAAGCTCTAGCTTGTTTTCTCATAATAAGCATTCAAGTACAAAAGACATATAAATAACATAAATGCCAAGTAAACACAATAACATGAAAACTGAAGTGAATGACAATAAAAACCACTTCACAATAAATACCTCATAATTCAATTTTATTAAAATTAACAATTTATCATCTAAACAATATAAGGTGTGATTTATTTTAAATGGGTAACATTTTCTGATAATAATTAGGTTTTTAATTAAATATAAATTACATGTCGTAATGTACTTTATTTAGTTCATTTTCAATCGCAAAGAAACATTTTCACCAATCTAATAGACGCTTTAAAAATATTATCACAAATCAACATAATAATAGGATAAATAAAAGAACTATTCGTTATAACAAAAGTTGTCAACATAACCAGCTTTGCATTTATCCTAAATAAGAGTATACCACTTTCCTTATTAAAAAAAATTCAAATAATTTAATAAGAAATTTGTTTGAGAAATTGAAAAGGATGCAACTAAAATCCAAACTATTTTGGTAGCAATTAATTTATAATAATAAATTTATAACAATAAATTTATAATAATAAATTTATAACAATAAATTTATAACAATAAATTTATAATAATGAACTTATTAATAATAATTATTAATAATAAATTTATTTGATACAGATCACATTAAGTGCTTGTAATGAAGAATGGTATGACTTTTCAATGATGCTTTTGTAGCAAAAAATTTGTTGCAAGTGTTGCATTGAAAGTTTTTTTCACCAGTATGAGTTTTCATGTGCCTGTTGAAATTTTGCTTCCAACTACATGAATAGTTACAAAATCTACACTGATATGGTTTATCCCCAGTATGGATTCTCACATGTCTTTTTATATCATACTTAAGAATGCTTGAATAGTTGCAATAAGGGCACTGATGAATTACAACTTTCTTGGAGAGAGCTGAAAAATGTAAACATACAATATAGTTTATGGTTACATAACTTATAGTTTTGTAATATATAAAAACCAAACTCGCATGAGAATCAGAGTGACAAATAGTCACTGTACTAAAATTGATAGAAGTTTTATAAAAATTCCAAATTTAGGTCATTTCCAATAGAAAACAATATTTAGCGTAAATCTCAAATGTTGGAGAGTATAAAAAACTGATATAATATTCACATTAATGTTTTTTCTGCAAATATTTAAAATAAATTGCAATACAAAACCAGAAATTTTTTTTTATAGTTCAAAAAAATTTTAGGTAATTAATGTGGCATAATAAGGTACATAGCCAACTTTCATAAATTACTTGCCGATTACCTAAGAATGTTTGGTAGGGCGATCACCTCCATCCTTCTTGTTTCCAAAATTATCCCATCTCCCATTTTTTTTCTGAAATTGCCTTATATAGTGTCTTGTTCGAGCTCTTGAAAGATATCAACTTTCCTTCATTTTTAACTTTCGGTTTCAAAGCTAAAGCAGCTTTCTCCATTAACACATAAACGAATATATATATTTAATATTACAGTTATAACATTTTTAAAAAATATGGGTGGAACAAAAAAACTGACAAAAATCTAAATTTTATTTAAAAACACTGTTTAAAGTATTACCAACACCTAAAGATGTCTTTTTGCCTGTTGATTGTCTTCACACAATGTTATGAAATTAAGAGAAATTTTTTAAATAACTCACTTGCATGCAAGACCTTTACTCAGTTAATAAATCTTTCAAACTTCAACAATGAAATACACTTTTAAAACCCTTGTCAAATATTAAGTTAGATCAGTCAGATTACCAGATCAAGCTAAATAGCAATTATGAGAAATTGGTTTTGATGTTTTAAATTCCATTTCTTCATAATCGATCATGATAAGGTTTCTTTGGTATCTGATAATGAATTTCAATTTTTTTCTTACTGGAATATGACAGTGGTGACCCTTAAATTGGTTTTTAATTGTATTAAAAGAAGTTTAACAATAAATATGATTAAAAACAGTGAAGCGAGGATAGAACCTGAACTTGTTTTACAACTAAAATTTTCATATAAAAGAACACATTATACAATAACATTTTCAAACAACGTAAAAAATACAATAACAACATTTTCATACAACGTTAAAAAATTTTTATTCCCCATCATATGAGCGTGAGTTTTACAATAACAGTGCAAAGTGTGTAACTAGATGTATTAATATTGTTTATTCAAAACTAAAAAAATAAATAAACAAATAAAGCTTGTGTAGTAGAAGAAAAATAAGCACATGACTAGACATTTTCCTTGATCCCAGTACAAAAATATAATAGGGGCTCCATTAATAATATAACATTAGGACTTCTTTATATAACATTAGAACTTTTTCAACGAACATCAGGACTTCCTTTAAATAACATGAAGAAACAATAACATTTGTGTAACAAAGCTCTTTTACATAAAAGTCTCTTTTCAATAACATAATAGTATTTAACAAGTTAATTAAATATAAGCACCAAAAATTTTTAAAAACATATCATAATTCTAATATCAGGGTTCCCACTCAATTTCCAGAATAAAATATTCCCTGACTTTTCCAGGTATATCAGGTAAATTTTAATGAAAATCCATTACATATTTTATCGATACCATGCTATTTTTCATCAGAAAACTATGATTATTTTATTTTATTTGTAATATCAAAGATTTTATGAGCAAAAACATATAATAGAATTAGAATGAAAACATGAAAAACTTATGCTAAAAGATGGAATTTTAGTATAAAATTGTAAAAGACGTTAGAATTATTTAAATTGAATCTCAATAGCTGATTACTGTTATTGACAAGTCTAAGACTGGTTATTTTTTATGTATAATATAGGAATTTTCCAGGTTTTTTGTAAAAATTGCAGCTTTTCCAGACAATTCCTTACTTTTTCAAGTTAAAATAAAGTTCTCTGACAATTTCAGGTTTTCCAAGACTCGTGGGAGCCCAGTAATATATTATCCAGGCGGTGGGATATACCAATATACCAGTATGAATTTATTTAAATCTACAAGACGCAAAATGGACTATAACTCAAAACATACCAACAATAAAACGCATTTGCAGAAATAAATGATTACCAAAACTTTAATAGAAACCTCACATTTTATAGCTTAAACAAAGTGTTTTGGCATTTTTAAATGAGTAAGCATGTGACTCTTTACATGATGCTTCCTGGAAAATCGCTTATTGCAAATATTACACTGAAAAGGTTTTTCTCCTGTATGAATTCTGACATGACGAGTTACATCGATCTTCATCAAGCTTTTGAAAGGGCAAAAATGGCAATAATAGATTCCATCCTTTCTGGAAAATGCTGCAATATTAAAACAAGTTTATAATTAATACTCCATTTTCTGTATTTCACTTTATATGGTTTTCATAATATAAAAATCAGTTTTTTATAACCTATCCTCATAATTGGAACACTTGCTAATGTACATTAACTTTCAAATACCTTAAAATTGAAATAATTCACAAGGTTGTTTACTTCCTAAAATTATTTTATGAAAACAAAATGTAATGCCAAATATATCACGAATACAAACAGTTTTAATAAAATTCTTAATATACAGAAAACAAGCAATTTTTTAGCACATATGCAATATGCAAAGCACAAAATAAAAAATGGACCATAAGTTTTGATCGGATCTTGACACTCTAAGAGTCAATCCTGATGGTTCAAAGTTATAGCAAAATACAAAATTTGAGCAAAAGCAATGGAAAAGTTCCAGAGAAATCAAATTTTAAAAATGCAACTTTTTCAAAATTCAATTTCCGAGGAAATATTTGGCCAATCTTGCTCAAACTTAGTAGTGTACTATTTAAAATTGAATTCTTTAAAATGAGTTAAGCATTTGCATACTTTACAATTTAAAAATTTTTCACTTATTATAATAAAAAATTATTAAGATTTACCAAAAATCATAATTTGCATAAAATTATCTTTGGAGAAACAAATTTTAAAATTGTGTGAAAAAATTTTTCAGTGAACGAATTTGAGAAACGATGAAATACTGAAAAGTAAAATTAACATTAAATGGACTAAAGGTTGGATCGTTTTGCTTGGTCAGCAGAAACATGTATCTCAGAGTATGGCTACCCCTTATATTTTGAAAAGTTTTCTTTATTCAGAGAAAGTATATTTTTGTGCCTGATTTTGTAACCTAAATTATCGTCGGCACTAACTAATTTGCATATTTGAGATCGCATCTCTCTCAAACCTTTAAAAGTGATACAGAACGAGAAGATACAATGATTAGATCAAAAAATATACAGGGTGGTCCGATTTTTTTTCGAGCACTTAACTTTCACATTAAATTAAATAAGAATGTATGATCATTAAGTCTTGGATAAATCTTTTATTTATCCATTTTAAGATAATATGTAAAATTGCTCTGTGACTTTTCAGGTATGAATATTTTTATCAATTTTTGATTTTCTTCACACAATATTATGCATTGAAGATAAATTTTTTTAAATAACTTGCTTGAATGCAAGACCTTTACTCAGTTAATAAATCTTTCAAATTTCCACATTGAAATACATTTTTAAAACCCTTGTCAAATATTAAGTTAAACCAGTTGGATTACCAGATCACGCTAAATAGCAATTATGAGACACTGGTTTTGATGTTTTAAATACCAATTTCCAATACTCGATCATGATAATGAACATTGGTATTTGATAATGAGTTTCAAATTCTTTTTACTGGAATATGACTGTGGTGACCCCGAAATAGGTTTTTAATTATATTAAAAGAAGTTCAAGAATAAATATGAATAAATATAGTGAAGCTAGGATATAACCTGAATTATTTTACAACTAAAATTTCCAAATAAAAGGACACATTATACAATAAAAAAAAATTCATACAACGTAAAAAAAAAATTTATTCCCCATCACATGAGCGTGAGTTTTACAATAACAGCGCAAAGTGTGTAACTAGATGTATTAATATTGTTTATTCAAAATTTTAAAAATAAATAAAGTTTTTAATAGAAGAAAAATAAGCATGACTAAATATTTTTCATGATCCCAGCACAAAAATATAAGAGGGGCTCCTTTAATAGGACTTCTTTATATAGCATTAGAACTCTCCTTTAAATAGCATGGAGAGACAATAACATTTATGTAACAAGGCTCTTTTAAATAAAAGTCTTTTTTGGGTTAACATAATAGTATTTAACATGTTAATTAAATATAAGCACCAAAACTTTTAAAATACATAACATAATCCTAATATCTGGGTTCCCACTCAATTTCCAGAAAAAAAATATTCTTTGACTTTTCCAGGTATATCAGGTAAATTTTAATGAAAATCCATTCCATATTTTATCTATACCATGCTATTTTTCATCAGAAAACTTTGACTTTTTTTTTATTTGTAATATCGAATATTACATTTTCTGAGCAAAAACATGTTATAGAATGAGAATGAAAACATGGAAAACTTTCACTAAAAGATGGAATTTTATTATAATATTGTAATAGATGTTAGAATTATTTAAATCTAATTTCAATACTTAATTATTGTTATTGACAAGTCTAAGATTGGTAAATTTTCATGTATAATATAGGAATTTTTCAGGCTTTTTCTAGGAAATTGCAACTTTTCTGGACTATTCCCTGCTTTTTGGAGTTCCAATAAAATTCTCTGACAATTTCAGGTGTTCCCTATTCTTCATGACTCGTTGGAGCCCTTTAATATATTTTTCAGGGGGTGGGAATAATGGTTAACAATCATATAATAAATTGGGTACTTAAATTTAAAATGCAAAAATTTTAAAATTAAAATTGGTGACTTGCAATGCCTTAATAGGAGAGACATCCAAGTATAAAAGGTGAATTAGTACAACAACCAAGAACTTCATATTTGAACAAGCAAAATAAATAACATATATACCTGAATGAATTTATTTAAATCTACAAGACCCAAAATGAACTATAACTCAAAATTAACAAACGATAACACTCATTTGCAGAAATAAATGAACTTTAATAGAAACCTCACATTTTATAGCTTAAACAAAGTGTTTTGTCATTTTTAAATGAGTACGCATGTGACTCTGTAAATGATGCTTCAGTGTAAACCGTTTGTCACAAACATCACACTTAAACGGTTTTTCTCCTGTGTGAATTCTGACATGACGAGTTACATCCATCTTCATCAAGCTTTTGTAACGACAAAAATGACAATAATGTAATCCATCCTTTCTGGAAAATGCTGCAATATTAAAACAAGTTTTTAATAAATACTGCAATTTCTGTATTTCACTTCATATGGTTTTCATAATATAAAAATCAGCTTTTTATAATCTATCCTTATAATTGGAACACATTTGAACATTAAGATATTTGAACATTAACTTTCAAATATCTTAAAATTGAAATAATTCACAAGGTTATTTATTTCCTAAAATTATTTTATTAAAACAAAATGTAATGCCATATATATCATGAATACAAACAGTTTTAATAAAATTCTTAATATACAGAAAACAGGCAATTTTTTAGCATGTATGCAATATGCAGAGCACAAAATAAAAAATGGACAATAACTTTTGATTGGATCTTCATATTCTAGGACTCAATCCTGGTGATTCAAAGGGATAGCAAAATACAAAATTTGAGCAAAATTGATGGAATAGTTCCAGAGAAATCAAATTTTAAAAATGCAACTTTTTCAATTTTCAATTTCCAAGGAAATATTTGGCCAATCTTGCTCGAACAAAGTATTGTACTATTTAAATTGAATTCTTTAAAATGAGTTAAGCATTGGCATACCTTACAATTTAAAACTTTTTCACTTATATTTAAATAAAAAATTATAAAGAATTACTGAAAATCATATTTTGCATGAAATTATTATTGGAGAAACAAGTTTTATAATTGTGTGAAGACAAGTTTTTGAGGAATGACGAAATACTCAAAAGTAAAATTAACATTAAAGGAACCAAACATTGGATCGCTTTGCTGACCAAACTGGAGCATGTATCTCAGAGTATGCCTCCCCTTTATATTTTGAAAAGGTTTCTTTTTTCAGTGAAAGTATATTTTTGTGCCTGATGTTGTAACATAAAATATCGTCTGCACTAACTAATTAGCATCTTTGAGATCGCTTCTCTGAAACTTTTAAAAGTGATACAGAACAAGTAGATACAATGATTAGATCAAAAGTTATACAGGGTGGTCCAATTTTTTTAGAGCACTTTACTTTAATATTAAGTTAAATAAGAATGTATGATCATTAAGTCTTAAATAATAACTTATTTTTTGCTACTTCTGGAAGTGTTTTTTCTTAAAGTGTAAAAGTGTATGTCGTTGCACATGATGCTTTTGGGTAAACCTTCTGTCACACACATAACACTTATATGGTTTTTCTCTTGTATGAATTCTGACATGGCGAATAACATCAATCCTCTTAACACTTGAGTAATGGCAAAAATGACAGTAAAATATTCCTTCGTTCTTTGAAAATGCTGTAATGCCAATAAAAGTTTGCAATTAATACTTTTGCATTTCACATTTTACAAGTTTTTAAAATTCGTATTTATTACTTTTTTAATGCATTCTTGAAATTGATATATTTTTGAAACATATTATTTTGCAGAATCTTGAAACATGTTAATTATTTTCCAAATGCTTTTACCAAGAGTGTGCAAAATACAAAAATTAAAAAGCATGTTATTAGAAAAAAGGAAAATAATGTAACAGCTCTTACAAAATTACAGAAATTTTTTTTTTATATTATTTAAAAATAAATTAAGTGGTCATACATAATACAGAATTGTATTACACAGGCAATTATACAAGCTACAATCACATTACATGCCAGCAATAACCTGTACATATATATAGATATATAACCATAGCATAACCTCAGATAAAAGGTTGAACTTTCTGTTTTGTCGTTGGCAAATTTCTGTGTCAGTTGTAAATTGCAAACATTGTTTGTCATTATTTATAACTGAGATCAGCTTTCCAGATCTAACTTTGATCTTTAAAAAAATATGCCAGCTTTTTTTTTTTTTTTTTTTTTACTTTATTAGTTCTGTAAATTTTAATTATATATATCTGTATATGAAAAAAGAGATAAGCAATACAAGAATTACAAAAGTTGTTCTGTGGTTGCAGATTGACTTATTGAACTTAAACTAAAAATGAATATCAGTTCTGCAGCTCAATTGATAAAATTGATGAGGATTGAGAGGAGGATTGAATGTAGCCAAAAAACAATTATTGAATACAGAGAACGAACAATCATCACCGGGCAAATTATATGTACTTATATATTGATGAATAGTGAGATAATATTGATGATTTTTTTTTATGGCGGGAACTTGGGTCAATTTTCTATTGGACCTAGAAATGCCAGAATTGCTACTCTCTTTATCATTGCCTAGTGGGCACCTGTGGCTAAGCCCACTGTAAGTGTGAGCCGGCTGAGGTGTGTGATGAATATTATCAAGAGACTCTTTGTGCGTATAAATTTTAAATATTCCTGTATGTTTATGAATTTATTGATTCAATCATGGAATATGGAGCATAATGGCACCAAGTCCAAAAAAGTACAAGCTGCGCAAAACAGTTAAAATTTGAAAAACTATGAATTTGTATCCTTAAATACATAATGTAGATAAATAAAAAAGGTAAAATAGATAAATTAGATTCCAAAAATAGATATGATACACAGGTAAATACATATACATACAAGAGAATAAAATCAGATAAAATGGTAAATAGAATAAAACAGTTACATACAGTTTGAAATACCAATAGTGCATAAACATGCAAAAACGTTAGGATAAGTTTCAGTCAATTTTTTTAGAGAAAAAATTGAACTACCAAAAATTTTGAGACAATATCGGTTAAAACATGGACAGATTATTAAAATGAGAGAACATAGAGAAATCCCCAAATATCAAAAAATGCGTGGATCAGATCTACAAAATATTTTGAGGAAGTTTGATGTTAGTTAGATATACCAAGTACAGGGTGGTAGCACCCTAGCCAAATATGCTCTTTAGTTTCTCAAAAATAAATACCATTGTTAAACAGATTTTTCTGGCCTAAAATCATTAACTGATGACCCATTTTTAAGATTTCATCATAGGATTGGATGTTTTGCTAAAAAAAAATTTTTTTCCCCAAAAGTATTTAAATTTTCATATTTATAACCGTCATTGAACATACAACCTAAAATTTGAATTTACGACTATTAATGTCCAACTCTGTAGCCTTGTAATTTTGAAATAACCCTGACGACAAGGGAACTCCTGGATCAAGTATTGGGAGAAACGCCTATGATTGCCTTTGCGGAAGACTTTTGATGGAACTAATAAGCATTTCAGTTACGTAGAGATGAAAACCACAAAAATCCTCTCTTGGTTAGCCTGTTTCCAAGGGGACTCTATCCAATAATGCATTTACACGTGAGGATATGTCAGCACCATGGTAGATGCGAGCCAGGTGCAAAAGTCAAACCAGGGTCACCTCATTAGGAGGCAAGCATTCTAACCTCTACACCACCGCAGAAATTTTTAGGTTCAAAAAAATGGTTGAATTTACTAAAATGTTGGTTGCAGCTTTGAATTTTTAAGAGCCAACGCGCCTGATATTTGTAGATCCCTGCTATAAATAATCGAATTAAATATCATAACCTTACAGAGTGAAGATATTTTTACATATTCAATATAAAGATAAAAATTTCAGTACTCATTCGTTTCAGGGGTCCATAAAAAATCCCCCCACTATCATTGACACTAGTAATGCTTAACTGATTATTATTAACAGGCACTACTAGCTTTGTCCTAAAAAGTGCTTTAGTATACCAGTACCTGATATACTCAAATTGGTACAATAATAATAGGTTTTTAACATAGGATAAAATACTTTAATTGAAATCAATATAATTCTGTTGAGTTCAGCAAAAATACAGAAATATAATATTTATGCAAAAATTTAAGCATTTTTCTTAAAATGAGTACACATATGTCTCTGAACATGATGCTTTAGAGTAAACCGTTTGTCACAAACATCACACTTAAACGGTTTTTCTCCTGTATGAATTCTAACATGACGAGTGACACCAATCTTCATTAAGCTTGTGAAACGGCAAAAATGACAATAATATATCCCATCCACTTTGGAAAATGCTGCAATGTTAAAACAAATTTTTAATTAATACTCTACTTTTTATTTCACAACACATGATTTTTAATAATACTTAAATTGGCGTATTATACAAATTAACTTTTCAATATCACAACAAACACAAAAATTTAACAATATGATTCATTTATTCCCCAAAATTATTATATCAGAACAATAGTTTTGCACATTCTTAATATATAGGTAAAAATTTTTTGAGTTCTTAGATAATATACTTTCTTTTAAGTTCAATAAAAATATGTAATTATGCTAAAGTGTTAATAAATCATAATAATGCGTATTTTATGTAAATGTAGAGTGAAATTTAGATTGAAACAAAAATGCAATATTAACAGTTCCATTTATTTATAAATTGTTGAAAAAAAAATAATAAAAAAACAATCTTTAGATATGTATGGAGCAAAAACACACAAAAGGATCAAATCAAGGTGATGTTATGCGGTAACAGGTAAAACTTTTAAAGCATCAATATAAACAATTGGTCATAAATTAAACACAATTAACATATAAATGTTCATAATGAATGCTGCTTCTATTTGCAATTTTCCAGTTTTCAAAATTTTTATACATCTAACTTATTTTTGCAGGTGATAAATTTTTTCAGCATATTACTTTGCAACAAAAACTAACTTTAGAATGCTACAAAAAGCAAAAAATTGACAAACATGATATCTTTTTCTCAAATCCTTAAACTATATTAAAATTTAACATAAAAAATTATAGGAGTACAGAAATTTTTACATTTTCCAATAAAAAAAAATTTTTCCAAAACATAAAACATATACTTTGAGTTCAAGTGAAATACGAGCTCATCAAAACATTAATAAAGACATAATTTTTATGGAACCATTTAAGTATTTTTCATATGTGACTGCATGTGTCTTTGAATATGATGCTTTAAGGCAAATCGCTTATCGCACACATTACACTTATACGGTTTTTCTCCTGTGTGAATTCTGGCATGGCGACGAAGATCAATCTTTCTAAAGCTTGAGTAATGGCAAAAATGACAATAAAATATCCCATCCTTTCTTGTATATGCTGTAATGTTAAGAGAAATTTTTAATTTTAAAAAAAATTATGTTAAATATTTAAGGATATTAATATAATTAAGGATATTAATATAATTAAGGATAACAAAATTAAAATTAAGGATGTGTTTCGATAAAATAGTCAAACTTTATTAATTTGAACTCAAATAAGAAATGAATATTTGCTTTAAATTAAAAGTAGTTCATGTTATCAGTTTAGAAATTTTTTTATAAAAATTGCATAATGCATAGGAAGTTCGATTATTAGCTACATATAATATTTTATTTTACTGCTAAAAAATATTATTCACCTATTATTAAATCATTCATAATTATACTATACTTTCATAAAAATGCAATAAATTACTTTGAAAAATATTAAATGAATAATTAAGAAACAAATGCAAGAGATTTTTGTAATTCCAGATAAAGCTCAAACATTGTAATACTTTCGTCCCCAGTTTTAAGTTAAAGAAGTAAAAAAGTGTGACTGAAAAAATAATTAATTCAAATCAAAGAAATGCTTTTATTTAAATAATTGGAGGCAACTACTAATAAAATAATCAGTAAGATCTCCTTCCAGCTTTTTTCTTATTTAAATTTTTCAAAGATTTATGAAATTGTAATTCACATTGAAACATATTTCATGCTACGCTTCTTCACGTAATACTTAACATGCATTATATTCACATACAATAAAACAGAGAATAAAATAAAAGTGCACGTTTAAAGAAATTCACTTAAAACGCTTTCATGTTAATGAAGTTTAACTGCATTTAAATTGGTGTTTTGTGCCCTTAAATAGCAGACAATAACTGTACAATTTTAAAAAAACTAACTAACTTTAATTCTAAAAGAACATACGATTAAAAGCATAATTCTCATACATGGGTATTTTTCAAATTCCAATGTCCTTTAGAAATTCAGAAAAGAAACAAAAACTATTTTTAAAAATATATTAACACATATACTTCTTATTATACTATTTAAATGATTCTCATATAATTTTATTTTTTTATAATTTTCAATCAATATTTTTTGGTTAGATAACTTAGATTGGTAATAATTTGTTAGATTGTTAGATTTGGTAAGATTGGTAATAATTAACAGAAATTGTCATGTCTCTTAGGATAGGTAATCTCTTGTATTTATACATATTCAAGACAAACATGGGAATTTCTGAACAACTTTAATAATATAAATAGTATATAAATTTAAACCAAGCATAGAACATTCAAAATAACTGCTCATACTTTTTAACAGTTTTACTAGTATACACGCATTGCAGTACAAAATGGGATACCTGTAAGTGATGTAGTGTGGGTATCTCGATCCTGATTGGTTGTTGAAACATAGCATCTGTTTACGTTAGCTACTGTTCTTTCCATTCTATTTTAAGAAAGCCAAGCCCATCAAATATTAATTCTCTTAAGCCACACATTCTATATTCTTACTAATTTAGAGTATTACAGTTTTACTTTTTTTACATACTTACTAATTTAGAGTACTTCTAGTTTAGAGTATAACAGTTCAAAATGGTAATTCTGATAAAAACCTTTTAGATTTCATGCAGTAAATCGGTAAATTTTCAGTTTACTTTCAACTAATTCCTCTAAAATATTATTTTTCTATGATCATGTAATATAACTTATTACTTTTTGTACTTGAAAGTGTCTACTAATCTACTTGTTACAAAGAAAAATTATGTTAAGTCAATAATGCCTTCAAGAAGAAAAAAACATTTTTCTGAGGGATATTAAATAGCACAGAATTATGAAAATGATCCACATATCCACGGAAAAAAATCATTCACTTCAGTTTTGGAATGTTTTATACCACAAAATTATAAATCTTTTATTTTCTAATATTGCTAAAGAAACTTTATGTTCAAAGTTTCCTTAATAAATATACATATTTAAATCATCTTGCACATTTTATGTACTTTAAACTGTTGCAGCAAAGTTATTTATTTCTTAAAAATATTAAGACAGAAAAAAATAAGTCTTACTTCAATTTAATTATCCATTAAAATAATCATATTCAATACTATACACACTCAAAATGTATCAGTACCACAATAAGGCATAGGTGTCAGATGATACAAGTAGAAATTTTGTTTGGTTTTTCCCATATTAATTTAAAAAGGTGTTCCATAATTATCACCCTTAGTACATATTTTTAGAGCCATTTTAGTTTACAGAAGAAATCTTTAACACACATTAGAAATTGAAAATTATTATGTGATTGACACTAAAAAAAGTGCTTTATACTGTATTGTCATTTAAATAAATTTGACAAATCATTATCAAGGTAGGTAAAAATGAAAGCAGGACTAAAGGCATTGAAATCAGTTTATTCTTAAAATTAAACTGAAAGGCAGTTCTAATAATTGCATTTTACAATCTTTCAATTTCACTTATCAATCAAACTTGTTTTGATAATTTTAGCACAATAATCATTAAGTTAGAATTTTTTTTAAAAAATGTTTACTTTTTCCTTATTTATTAAATGCATTTATTAGGAATTTTATTTATTTATTATGGGTTAATAATTTAATGAATGTGCTTCTTTTTAACAAGGATTCTAAATAAATATATTAAAAACAATGTTAGCAGATCATCTAGTATGTAGATCAAATATATCATCTACCATGCTTATAATTTAAAAAAAAAAATATTGAAAAAATTATTAATTTTAATAACTAGCCTAACTCATAATTAATCATAGCAAATATCAAATGTTGCAGGAATTATTAGAAAAATGTTAAAAATACAAGATATTTACTTTAAACTGTGTAACAATAAAACCAAGAAACAATTTCAATAAATGCAGGTTGCAGCAAATGCTTCTGAATGATCTTATAAAGATTTTAGATCTTATAACTTCAAAATATTTGAAACAAATAAAAAAAAAATATTAAAATATTTTTAAGAAATATTGCATGACAAAAGTTTTTTTACCAGGGTAAGTTAATTAAAAAAAAGAAAAGAAAAAAAACTACAAATACTTAAAGCAGCATACTGAAAAACAGTTTCAATACCTGCAGGTGATTAAAACAAATACTTTGAAAAAATGCATGAAAAATAAAAATGCATTTTACAAAGAAGCTTTTGCAACAAATTTTGTATTTGAAAAGGTTTTCTTCAGTCTGTGCATTCATATAATTTATTTTGATACATACAAAAAGTAAAAATACACAAAATAACTTTGAGAAACAATTCCAATTTATGTAGGTTGAAACAAATATTTTTGTTGACTGTACATAAATAGGATTTGTGTAAATGTTGCATTAAAAAAGGTTTTTTCCAGCAATAGTTCTCATATATACCTGAAAAAAAAGAGTAAAACTAAAAGTAGAGAAGACAACATGCTGAGAAACAATTTCAATTTATACAGGTTGAAACAAATATTTTTAAATATGAAAAATTTCATGATTTTTTAAGTAGGCAATTAATACAATAGAAATATTAGTAGCTGCATTGTAAAGGATTTTTCCAGTAAGAATTCCCATATAATTTTTTTATAAACGGAACTTAAGTAAAGATAGCATTATTCTGAGAAATAGTTTCAATTTATGCTGGTTAAAACGAAATGCTTTACATTAAAGCGTTTACAACAAATTTTACATTCAAAAGGCTTTTTTCAGTAAGAGTTCTCACATAATTTACATTAAGAAAACTAAAAGTAGACAAGATAGCAATATTCTGAGAAACAATTTAAATATATTTTGGCTACAACAAATTCTTTTGAAAATGAGTAATTGTATGACTTCTTAAAGAAGACTTTACAGTAAAACGTTTGTAACAAATATTGCACTGAAAAGGTTTTTCTCCAGTGTGAGTTCTCATATGTCTGGTTAAATCAGTCTTCATAATGGTTGAATAAGAACACCAAGTACACTGATGTCTCCTGCTTCGTTTGGAAAATACTGTAAAGTTTAAAGAATGTTTCTTCAATATTTTAGATGATGACAACATTATAATTCAATACTTTACAAACTTTAATGTGTTTTTAATTTAAACAAGAGAAATCAATATGACTGGAGAAAAAAAACATAAGATCTCATTTCCTTCAAGAAAAACCAGATCATTACTCTGCTAAATTTAACTAGACAAAAAAATTATTGCAAGAAAGAAAATAATAAATTACTGATTAAAAAAAACAAAATCATAAAATATATAGCAAAAAAGAACCATTCATATAATGCTACAATACCCCTTTGTTATAAAGCATTTATTTTTATTACCTATTTTTTAATCAAAACTTGTAGCACTGGTAGTAAAATACCAATGCTTCAGTAGTTACGAATGTATAATACTTTTTTTAAAATAACTTGATATCAAAACATGAAAAAAATTAAAGTAAATATTTTAATGTATTGTATTTCAAGCTACATTGTTCAAACAGTTTAATAAATAAAATATTGAAAATCCGAAACATTTTACTAAATACAGTTATGTAATAAAAAACAATCCCATAATAGCAAGTTGTGCTCCAGGGAGCAAAACTTGCTGTTTTTCATGGAAGTCAAAGCTTCACAATTTCATAATAAATGATATGATTGTGGCAATGTAATCAACGCTGTGCATCGGCAGCCTTTATTTCCCAGCCTGAACCCATCCTTCAAATGACAGTTCAGTGCCTTAACCACTAAGCAAGTCTCTTTTAAAATAAAGATTATTTATAAATTCAAATTATAATTAAAAAACAAAAGTGTAATTTTGTCAATAAAATTTGCCTGTTCAGTATTTTTTTATATTTTTTAATTTGAATCTATAGGAAAAATATATATTCAGAAAAGATTTGGAAATCCTTAATTTAAAGAAAACTTTTTAAAGTAAATAAAACCTACACAGCTTAAATTAGCACAAAATATACTTAATTATTAACAAAAATTATAGAACATTAAAGAAAAAATTTTTTTTTACAAAATCTAAGGCTTATTTACTTTATTACAAACAGATTAAAAAAGAAACAATTTTTTTGTTGTTTTGGTTGCACAGATTGTTTGTTTGAATATGAAAAAACTATGGGTATAAACCATTGAAATAAAATCAAGTGTGTTTTTCTTAAGAGTGTTAACATTTTAAGATATAAATTATGCTTTTAGTTAAGTAAGATGCACATATGCAAATATAACCTTTATTTAGCATACTAACCGAGAAGAAACTTTTTCTAGCGACTTACGAATGGATTTTGAAATAAAATTGCAAGTCATAACAGAATAACAAGTAACTAAAGGATATTATGTTTTAATAACATGTATAATTGACACAAGTTACAGTGCTTGCAATTAATAATGGTAAAACTTTTCACATTAACTGCTTGAAATGAATAATGGTATGACTTTTCAATGCCGATTTTGTAGCAAATCATTTGTTGCAAGTGTTGAATTCAAAGTTTTTTTCCCGCCAGTATGAGTTTTCATATGCCTGTTGAAATTATCCTTCCTACTACTTGAATAGCTGCAAAATTTACACTGAAAAGATTTTACCCCCGTGTGGATTCTCATGTGTCTTTGTATATCATACATAAATATACTTGTATAACTGCAGAAAGGGCACTGATGAAATCCACCTTTCCTGGAGGAAGCTGAAAAATTTAAATAAAACTTATTTTATAACTTATTTGTAGGTACTGAGGTGTTAAAAAATGGATTAATTATTCTTGCAAATAACTTTATTTTTCTACAGTTAAACAAATATAAATAAAATAAAAAATTAAGATTAGTCGGTTTTAAAAAATTGTTAATTTATTAATGTGGAATTTTTTAAAAAAATTCCCTTTAATAAATTACTAGCTGATAATCAAAAGATATTTGTACAGGAGATCACCTCCATCATTCTTACCAATCACTTAAAGTGAGAATCCTTTTTTTAATATGATTATAAAAACAATATGAAGATAATGAGATAATATAATAAATCACACTAAAAAAAGAAGAAAGAAAGACAAAGTGTTACTGTTTAGAGCAAGTGCTTTCATCTGTCTCTACGCCACTTTCTTTGGAATTATAAGCAAACAATAACAAATAGTATAGTACTAAAGTATAACACAATAAGTTATAAATCAACTAAGAAAGAGCAATAAAACAAATTTATCTGCATGCACAAAATTGTCAAAAATATACATTTACACAAATATAACCTTTATTTATTATACTAACCAAGAAGAAACTTTTTTTTAACGACTTAAGAATGGCTTTTGAAATAAAATTACAAACCATAACAGAATAGCGAGTAATTAAAGGATATTATATTTTAATAACATGTATAATTGACACAAGTTACAGTGCTTGCAATTAATAATGGTAAGACTTGTCACATTAAGTGCTTGAAATGAATAATGCTATGACTTTTCAATGCAGATTTTGTAGCAAAGCATTTGTTGCAAGTCTTGCATTCAAAGTTTTTTTCGCCAGTATGAGTTTTCATATGCCTGTTTAAATCATTCTTCCAACTACTTGAATAGCTGCAAAATTTACACTGAAATGGTTTTTCCCCTGTGTGGATTCTCATGTGTCTTTTTATATCATATTTAAAAATACTTGAATAACTGCAATAAGGGCACTGATGAATTCCACCTCTCTTGGAAAGAGCTGAAAAATTTAAATAAAACTTATTTTATAACTTACATAAAGGTACTGAGGTGTTTAAAAAAATGGATTAATTATTCTTGCTAATAATTTTGTTTTTCTACAATGAAACACATATTAATAAAGAAAGAAATTAAGATAAGATTGGTCAGTTTAAAAAATCGTTAATTTATTAATGTGGAAATTTAAAGAAATTTTTCACTTCCATAAATTACTAGCTGATTATTAAAAGATATTTGTACAGGATACCACCTCCATCATTCTTGCCCCAATCACTTAAAATAAGAATCTTTTTTTAAGAAGCTTATAAAAACAATACGAAGATAATGCGATAAGATAATAAATCACACTAAAAAAAAGACAGAGTGATAGTGTTAAGAGCAAGTGCTTTCGCATATCTCCACATAATTTTCTTTGGAATTATAAGAAAACAATTTATTAGGAAAAAACAGAAAACCATAAAATAGTATTGTACTAAATTATAACACAATAAGTTATAAATCAACTAAGAAAGAACATTAAAACAAATTTATCTGTACGCACAGATTTGCAAATAAGTGAATCACAAATAAATTTAAAAATATTAATGATCAAAACAAAATCTGTAAATTTAAAATAAAAATCATAATAAATCAGAAAAAAATCACTTATAAATAAAAATTTTAAATAATCAAATACAAAAGAATAAAAATCTAGACAACTTTTTTTAAAGAAAATTTTTAGAAGAATATGTTCTATGATCTTTTTCTCCACTCTCTCAAATCAACTTAACTGATGGGCTGAAGAAAAAGGTTTTTTACTATTTGCCAGTGAAAGTTAAAAACCAAAAATATTTTTCAACTTCTTCTTTTTCTTCTAACTTTTTTCAAAATAGTTCTTTTTTAATTTTCATTTTTTATGTTAACCAGAAACATACATCTGAGAGAGCTTGTTTTGTAAAAGTTTCAGCAAACCATTACAAAAATACATACATGAAACAAAATAATTTTGTGACCAGAAAGTTTTTTTTTTAAATATAAAAATAACAATTTTAACTTTTCTAGATATTTTAGCCAAGTATAATTATCATATTTTTATAAAGGAAATTTTAAGACACAAAATTAGAGTAATTTTACAGCAGAAAAACTTATATGCAAACTACTTGGAAACCTTAAAAACAAAGCTTAGAGCTTTTTAGATAAAACAATGTTTTAGCTGAAGTACAATTTGCATAATAATTTAATTTCATAGAAATTCTACAAACATATAAGAGCAAAACTAACAGAACTGCAATAAAATAATCAATTATTATTCGAATTAAAAAAAATAAATGTGAACATTATCTGAATGAATACAAATCACCAAATGTCAATTTTATTAGAGCATTTGCAAATAAAAGAAAAATCAAAATGCATGTAATTACTAACATTATACAGATAAAGACAATTTTTCATTGAGTGTAGAAGATGAGGTAGCAGCTCCTTTAAATATGCCAGTATAAAAAGCTTCATAACGAAATTTGCCTAATAAATAATGGCACTATTTCATATAAGCAAAAAAGTACAATTTGTTAAAAGCAAATAAGTTACATGTATAAACGTTAAAAAAAAAAAAAAAAATTCCAATTTATCTCCCTCCCCAAAGTGGAAGATTGCAAACTAAACATATATAAATTTAGTATTTTGTATCAGAAAAACTATTTAAATAAAGGAGAGTATTTATATGTATATACTTTATGCTAATCTGAAATTTTGAACCAATCTGCACCAAATTTCAAATAAGCACGTTCAAAGACATGGTGGACCTAATTGTTTATTGATAATAGTCGTGATAGTTCAGGGATTAGAGCGTTCGCCTTCCAATGAGGTGAACCGGGTTCAAATCCCAGCGATGGCCGGTCGATATGAATTCCGCACCCGGTTCAGACCAACCGCAGTGCTGATGTAAAATATCCCCAATGGTAGGCGGATCATGGGTTAAAGTCCCACTGCCGTCAGCCTAACTTTGGGAGGTTTTACTCTCCAGGAAACACAAATGCGGGTTATTTCCATCACAAAAGTCCTCCCAGGCAAATTTGATCCAGGAATCTCCTAGTCTTTTGGATTAGGTTCAAAATTACAATTTTACGGAGTTGAACATTGTTAACCGTAAACTCAAATTTGGGTCGGCTGTTCAACCACTGTTATATATATAAAAAAGGTATTGATAAAGATTTTATAATATAAGTGAATTGCTAGCTTGCAGCTCTAATCAATCAAAAATTAGTCTTATGGCACATTTTAATGAATTATTTAGGTTGGTTTCCTATGGTATCTTAGGTTACCCATGGTATGGTATCTTAAGTTTCCTGTGTTAGGATACCACAAGTGAAAATCAATGTTAATAATTTTGCCATTAATGAGGTTAAACCTAACAATTGGAAACTCAAAAGAATTAAAAAAAAAAAAATTAAGTTATCTATTAATTGAAAGAAAAATAATAGTAAATTCTGAATATCACATTTTAAATTATACTATTCGTTTAGTTAATTTGTTTTTTAATGAGTTGAACTTCTAACTCAGACAATGGTAAACATAATGGTATGAAACCGCACCGAAGCATACAACAAATAATAAATTAAAAAAACTAAAATTTGTATATTAGGTACCATAAATATGTAGTATGGTGATATTAGGGTACTTATCCATTTTGAAGGGCAGTAAAAAATCTATTACCACAATGCCTATGTTATGCACCTTGGCATAATAGGTTCTCATTACCACTACCACAGCTCTTAAAATAGCAACACCCAAACTATTTAATACCACATTTAATTGAGCATTACTGGTGTCAATAACAGTTTGGTGATTTTTATGGCATTTGAAATAAATACCAAATTACAACTATTAAATACCAAATAAATAACATTAGTTTTTCTGCCAAAAGAGGTTATTAAAATAATAGTGTGGTTACTAATTTTAGTAATACGTTCTCATTACCACAGTATTTAAAATAGCAATACCAAAAGCATTTAAAACCACATTTAATTAAGCATTACTGGGGTCAATAATAGTTTCACGATTTTTTTCGGTCTTAGAAATAAATACCGAAATTATTTTTTTTTTTTGCTAAAAATTATTATGAAAATATTAGCGTTGTTATTAATTTTTTCGGAGAATAACAATTAACATATTATGGTTATAGTTACAAACTGAATTAATAAAAAGTTTCGTACTAAAAAGTTAAATGAATGAAGAAAAGGTACTTCTTCATTGAGAAAAAACCATAAAAAATCGCTGAATTATTAATGCCAATAATGCTTAGTAAATTTAAGTAATATGTACTCCTGCTATAATGATAATTGGAGATGTTTTTTTTTATTAAGTAGCAAAAATACTGAAACCAAGATTTCTCAGTGGAAATAGATTTTTATAGCCTCTCAAAAATGATTTGCACAGGAGAAAATTGATAATAGTAACTTTTGCCTTTTAGGAGTTGACATCAAGCAACAGTATTACATCAAATGATACTGAATGTAATTTATCTTTATTTTGAAGGGATGATCTTCGAAAAACATGCTTTGTTTAATCTGATAACATAAAGCCAACAGGACAGACAACAAAAATAAAAATATTGGAATTGTTTTAGCTTAATTAATTGTGTTATATATGTCTTTCAGTTCTGTGCATGATTTTGTAGTCTTCGTTATAATACTGATTTACAGATAGTTTAATTTTCGTTTGACTCTGCATGAAGAACGGGTATTTTGCTAGTAATAGGATAGAAAGATGTTCTTACACAAATATCTTAAAAGATTTTTATTCAGGATTTCAGACGTGTTTACATTTTTAAAGCGATATTCAAACATTATGTAAGCATCTGACAGCAAGAAGCAAGTTGAAAATGTCATTCTTAGGTTTTTTAATTTAACATCTTAACAAGCAGAATTAAGAGCAATGCCATAATCTACTTAAATCATTCTCTTTATCTAAAAAGAATGCTACCTAAACTGCAAAAATAACTATAAATTTATTGGAAAAAAAGTAATTTTTAAAAATAATGCTTATGGAAGTAAATGAGATGTAAGCTAGTAATTAGCAATTTGCTTATTATTTAATGATTCTGAAATCACCGAAAATATGCTTAAGCAGTATTTGAATAGCCCTTATAAAGCAAGTTACAATTTATTAGTACCATTTAAAGTAAAAAACATTGACATAAACTATAAAATATCATGTATGGTAATTTTTCAAATGAGTAAACATATGATTTTTTAAAGTAGACTTTCGAGGGAAACACTTTTTGCACTCAAAACACTGAAAGGGTTTTTCCCCAGTGTGAGTTCTGACATGTCTGTAAATATCTGTAGTACGAAAAGATGAGTAGTTGCAATATGGACAATGATGAATTTTACGTTTCACAAATATTGCTGAAAAATAAAATTAAAAAAGTTCAACAAATAGGATTAGTTCGAATTTTAATGCATTCAAAAACTACATAAAATACTGATGTAATAAAAAAAATTCAATAATGTAAAATTGCTCAGAATAAATTTATTAACATAATACATCACTATAAACAGGAAACACTTTTCAATATTTTGCATGAATTAATAAATAAATTTTCCAACATAATAACGCATTTTGTTAAGTATTTAAAAATTATTTATGGCAAGTATTAAATTTATATTAAAATGCATATTTGGTTACAAATAACAGCTAGAAACAAAAGATTAAAATTCTAAAATATGATCACATTATAATTTAAATAGTAACTAATATTACAAAAAACTTGTAATAAATACAGATTAATTTCTTGACACTAAAATTATACTATACAAAACACAAAGAAATAAAAATTGATAGGCATTAAAGGAGTCAATTCAATATTAGTAAACAGTTAGATCAAGTTAAAGAAGTTAAGAAAAGACTATAATCTTATAAAAAATTTAGACTAAGATGTATAACTATGCGAACGATATAGTACATACGATAGAACGATATAGTAGCTCAGGAGTCTGTAAATTACATACAATAATAAATTTTTCAGCAGCTCTGTGAAAAGCTGTACAGTTCAACTACTGACTCCAAAGCTCTGTTATAAATTAAGTATGAACCAAAAAAAAAAAAAAAGAGTAAGATAGAAAGACAAAAGAAATAAACTGAATTGTAAAAATGCCTTAGAAAAATGGAATACATAATTACCTTGAAAATAGCTACTCCGCCTTAGTGTTTTACAATTAAAATAAAAGATTAAATAAGTAAAACATTAACCCTAACAGACATACATACATATATATATATATATATATACATATATATATATATATACATACATATATATACATATATATATACATACATATATATACATACATATATATATACATATAGATATACATATAGATATACATATAGATATACATATAGATATACATATAGATATACATATAGATATGTATATAGATATAGATATATATATATATATATAGATATAGATATGTATATAGATATAGATATATATATATATATATAGATATAGATATATATATATATATATATATATATATATATATATATATATATATATATATATATATATATATATATATATATATATATATATATATATATATAGATATATATATATATATATATATATATATATATATATATATATATATATATATATATATAGATATATATATAGATATATATATAGATATATATATATATATATATATATATATATATATATATATATATAGATATATATATATATATATATATATATATATATATATAATCACAAAATAAACTTGCAATAATCTTATTCTAAAATATATAAAACAGAGAATTTAAAAATAAAGTATTTAATTATACCAATACTGATATGTTACAATTACTTTCAACTAAAAACAAAAGATGCCATCCTTGAAATAATTAAAATTTAAATGGTTACACAACATGAGGTTTTGGTAAATGAGTAATCCTATGTTTTTTCAAAGAAGATTTTAGGGAAAAACACTTGTTACACACTGAACACTGAAAAGGTTTTTCCCCAGTATGAACTCTGACATGCCTGTATATATCTGTTGTTCGAATAGAAGAGTAGTTGCAATAAGGACACAGATGAATTTTTCTTAAGACTGCAAAATTAAAATCAAAAATTTCAACAAACATGGTTACAGTATATACAGCTTAAGATACTTACAAAAAACATATCACACAAGAAAAAAAATGATTAAATAAATAATTTTGTTAAATGTAAGAGTAAGAATATTTTACACACAATGCCTACAATCAAGAAAACACTAAATGGTTAGTAACATAGAAAGGTTGAAAAAGAATTTTTCTTTCCACAAGAAATCTGAATTACTAATATTTTAACAGATCGAACAACATAGATAAGCAATGAATTCTTTTTGAGATTCACAGAAAACATACAATATATTGCAAAACAAAAGTAATTAAAGTAAAAATATAAAGGCATCTAGAATAAAACATTGATCTTCAGAGAAACTTTTAAGATTTAAAAGAAAAAAAAAATTTATTTCGGAAATAAAATAATTAAAAAAATGTTCTCTGACTTTAAAATCTGTAAAAGTAACTTTTATTGGCATTTATTACCTTCATATTACAGCAATGGTAATTACTGTCAGAGATAAATACAGATTTTTTAACAATATTAATCCAATACCAAACACTAACTGGTTCTTTTCTTATCTTTGATCAGTTTCTACCATAAATAATGATTTTTTCAGAGACTAATATTCAGCCAACTAATTAATTATTACAGAATACTTCATTCTAAAACGAGTAATGCTTCATAATAAAATATTACTGTCAAGGTATTTATATTTGATTTTTCCTCCAATTTTATGGCTAAGAATAAATAACAAAAACCACTCTTAGGTTGCTTAAATTGCAAGAGAGATTTTGGATATACCAGTCAAAAACAACTGGTTTAAGTCAGTTCAATCTTTTATTTTCCGGTTTTTTAATAAAAACTTTATCCTTTCTTTCTTTTTTTAATTAATTCTTTTTCTTTCCCCAGTTGTTTGTTATTATTATTATTATTTCCCCCCCCCTCTTTTTTTTCATTTGTCTGTAATTTACCTTTGTTTTATCTTCATTTTGAACTTTATATATATATATATATATATATATATATATATATATATATAGCAAAATAAATAAATACAAAAAAAAAACAGAAAAAAATTAGGAAAAACAATAAGTATCATTTACTGCGCATAAGCTGAAAAAAAAAAATTTTTTTTTACTAATATTTCTTCCTTAATTTGTATAATTTTTCCTCGTGCAAATCAATTTCGGGCAAATCCTTGGTCAAAATTATTTACTAAAAAAATTCCTTTACTAAAAAATTCCTTTGTTAATTTATAATATTTTTCCATGTGCAAATCCATTTTGGGCAAATCCGCGGCTAAAATTATTTACAAAAAAATTTCTTTATTAATTTATACAATTTTTCTATGTGCAAATCCATTTCGGGCAAATCCGTGGCTAAAATTATTTACTAAAATAAGTTGTTTTTCTTCTTTTTTTTTCTTTGTTAATTTATATAATTTTTCCATGTGCAAATCCATTGCGGACAAACCCGTGGGTAAAATTATTTACTAATAAATTTCTTTGTAAAATTATACAATTTTTCCATGTGCAAATCCATTTCGGGCAAATCCGTGGCTAAAATTATTTACTAAAAAGATTTCTTTGTCAATTTATATAATTTTTCCATGTGCAAATCCATTTCGGGCAAATCCGTGGCTAAAATTATGTGCAAAACTGGCAATTCATGCTTCTTTCTCTTTTCTATTTTATATTTTTTTCTTAAATAAATATTTATTTTCTAAAATTATTTATAGTCAACTTTCTTTAAATCATCCAGTATAATATTACCTCGCGCACATCCGTTTTCTGACCCATCCTTGGTAACTAACAAATCAAACGGACTTCAGTAATGCAGCAAGAACGTACTTTAAACTCCACTAGTTACACTCAATTTGCGCTTTTGTTTTCATAGTTTTCATATTTTGCAATCTGGCAATCTTGTTACGTAAACATTTTAAATCATTCTTGAAAAATTTCCCGTTCATGTAAGTTCGCAATATTTCACTGCTCGCTTTATAGATTTTGTTTTATTCTGCTCTTCCTTTATATTTTATTTTCTGTTTTTTTTCTATTTATTTTTACTGTTCTATTTATTTTTACTTATTGTGTTTGTTTTTTTTTGTCGTAATTTTTGTAAAAAAAATTTTTTAGTGCTCCTCACACTATTGTATTGATATATTTTGCTTTGGCTATATTGATACAATATTAGAAAGCACTCTTTTTCGGATATAATCATGTGGGCTGATGAAAAGATTATATCTTTTATTTTCCGGTTTTTTAAAAAATCTTTATCCTTTTTTTTCCCTTTTAATTAATTAATTCTTTTTCTTTCCCCAGTTGTTTGTCATTATTATTATTCCCCCCCTCCTTTTTTCATCTGTCTGTAATTTACTTTTGTTTTATCTTCATTTTAAACTTATATATATATATATATATATATATATATATATATATATATATATATATATATATATATATATAGAAAAAAAAATATTTTAAGATGAAATAAAATAAGTTAAGTATTAGCAGATAAGTTAAAAGTATTAGCAGAGCAGAAGATCTATTTTATATCTTTTACTTTTTATTCAGTTTTCATTGCTTTTGTATTTGTGTCTTAAATTGTATTATATATAAATAAAAATAAAGAAATAAAATATTTGTTTTTTTAAACAAGGCATAATATGAATTGAAAATTATTTAAAACTCCCAATCAATTTTATTCTTCAAATGAATCTTCTAACATAATTAGTTACTAATCAGAAATACACTGTGTATGCCATAATGAATATCCTTAAAACACATTTTTAGAGCATTTTTTCAAAAGTAAAGTAAAAAAATATACACATTACAGGTACCAAAATAATAGTTAAATCAGAAAAAGGAAGAAAAAAAACTTAATTGAAAACTGAAAAATCAGTAATAGAAAACTAGGATTAAAATACCAAGATCAGTTTGATCGCCTGATAGCACTTAACAGTGTTTCCATTTTTTGGCTTTAACCTTTCAGTTTTCTTTGGCAATGAAACAGGTTGTAGTGTTTTTAATTTTTCCTTTCACAATTGGAATATTTCTAGCACAGCTATCCTGCTTAACTCATAGACTTTTTCTTACTTAAATGAGGCTGATCTTCACGATTTAATTCATTGAGGCTCAATTCAACGATTTACACAGGATGATTTGAGGCAAAATTTTCTTAGGGTCTTAACAAATGGAGGGTCAAACTTTCAGCAGAAAAATTACGTTTTTACTCTAATATTTTGATTTAGCTATTAGTTTCTTCAAAAGTGAACAAAGTCACAACTAATTTAATAACAAAAGCAATCACAAAAAGTGTTACAAATTAACAATGTTCATAAAATAAATGAAAATGGAAAAAAACAAACAAGCATCTTACCTTAATAACTTAAGGTTTTTGATGAACATATTTTCATAAACTAGGACTCAATCTTAACGGTTTGATAAGGCCTAACTTTAAATATGCTAATTAAATTGAACATACATTTTGAACTTACAGATACAAAAACACTCTTTCTCAGAATTAATATACATCTTTTCAATGGATTCAGAATCTTGATAGTAGCAACAATCTGGAAATAAAGTTCAAATAGTTTGGTCAAGATTGAGATCAAATAGTTGAACCCTTAAATGATTATTTCCCTTTTTGCATTTTTCACCACCTCAAAGAGGACATTTTTCAATTCTTATTTAAAGACTAAATGACAGAATTTCAACAAATTTAAAATTTGACATTGAAAGCTAAAATAGTATATACCTTAAAATTTAAAATTTTTTAGCTGATTATTAAAACTAATAATTAATATTAAAAATAGTTTTTTTTTTCTTTGTAGAATTATCTTTAAGTAAGCAAGTATAATAGTCATGCTTAACAAGTTTTTGACAAAAAGACGAGAAATGAGAAAAAATGAATTCACCGGAGGTGGTCAAAATTTCGACCTTCTCGAACGAAACAAATTTTCCAGATTATAGCTGCCCGTGCCCCCATTATTTCAAGGGTTAATAATTTGAATTTGTTGTAAACATGCATGTTTTATTCAGTGAAAACATCTTTTTGTGTCCGATTTTCTTACTTAAAATATTGCCGGCTTAAATTAATTGACATATTCAGGGTTAAGCCCTTGAACCATTACGATTAAGTATCAGTCCATGAAAATTTGATCATTAGATGAAAACATTTACTAATTAAAGAACTCTTTTTTCTTTCTTTCATTCTGTACATCTTAAAAATTCAAACAAAATTTCTTTATGTATCCATAACAAGTTAAATGTCGAGACATATTACAAACATTTTGAAGGACAAAATTTAAAAGAGATGTTGCTTATAGTGAGTAATCATATGAGATTTTAATGAAGTCTTTCTACTGAAGCATTTATTACACTTGCCACATTGAAAAGGTTTTTCCCCAGTATGAATTCTGATGTGTCTTGTTAAGTCAGTCTTGTTCACAGTTGTGTAGCGGCAATAAATGCACTGGTGTACTTTATTTTTCCTAACAAATTCTGAAAAATTAAAAGAATCTTTAACTGCAACAATTTAAAACTAAATACTTAATGCATAGTGCCAACATAAAAGGGGGGGAAATCTAATAAATTTATGAAACAGAAAATTTAAGAAAAATATTGCTGAATATATAAATATTTTAGGCATTTTTTAAAATCCATTAAGAAGGAAAAAATGTAGAAAATCATAAACATATATCAGAGTTGCTTATGCTCTTAAGGTTAAAGGTTATTTTTCTATTGTGAAAGTTTTTTCAAGAAAATAAAAAAAATAAAAAATTTAAAAATATTGCATAATATATAAATGTTCAGCACTTAGGGAATTTCAGGGATTTCCGATAACACATAATAGGAAATAATATTTCAGGGATTTCCGATAACACATAATAGGAAATAATAAAAATAGTGTAAACTGCTTTCACTTCCAAATTCTTTTAGTTTATTAAAAAAAATAAGCAGATTCTAAGACGCCTAATGGCAACACAGACAATAAGCAGCTGAGCAAGAAAAAATTTTATGCAGTGCAAAAAAAAAAAAAAGCTAATGCCCTGAATAACCCTTGATCTAACGATTAAATTTTCATGCACTGGTACTAAAACTTATCGTTTTGAGAACCTAATCTTAAATATGCTAATCAATTTCAGCAGACAATATTCCAATATACAAAATCTGACATAAAAAATTTCGCTGAATAAACTTCCTTTTTTCCATAGATTTAGATTCTTGAAAATCAAAATACGAGGGGTAGTTTTAATCTGAAAAATATAAACCCAATAATTTTGACAGGAAAGTGGCCTAAAATTTTAAAAATTAAATGACTCCTTACTGTAAATTTCATTTTTGACATGTTTCGCCAAATCTCCAGAACTATTGAAGCAAATTAGAGAAAAAAATAATTTCTACACAATTATAAAACCACAAATAATTCCACGATTATTTTTTAGAGTTATTTATTATTTCTTACAATTTTAATTTGCATGATTGTAAAAAATTTGAGCTGTGGAATATATAAATATATACACTACTCTAATCCACATAATTTTAAGTTTTAAAATTGTAAATTTGAAGGGAATTGGTAAATCAGTCTTTTAGAAGGCAAAATATGCAAAAAGTGAAGTTAATGTCAAAGGATTGAAGTATTTGACCATTGTCCTGACAAAACTATTACAACTATATTTCTCTGATCATAGCCATTAAAGAAAAAGAATAAAAAACAGTAGGAAAAAAAAGACATTGAAAATACATTTTTGTGTCTGATTTCATAACTTAAAATATTGTTTGAAATATTTAATTAGTATATAATTAAGTTTGTATCCTTGAACCGTGAAAATAGCATCAAAGTACCTGAAAATTCGATCACTGGATCAAAAGATATTAGTGTGTTCCATTTATTTTGATCCATGGTCCAAAAAAATATTCATGGAGTATATCAATTAAAAATATACAGCAAATTTAAATTTCAAGAGAGACATCTATACAAATACATGTTTTGCAAAAAGAAAAATTATATTAAATTTCTTGTGATTATTTACCAAAACTCCAAAAATTGAAGGAAAAAAAGTAACACTATAAGTAATTGTTACCATTTTTTTAATGCAACAAAAAAAAAATTTAAAACAAAAAAATTTTTTAAAAAATTTTTTATTTGTAAAATATCAACATTTTTCATTATGCATAAATACCTGAAAAATGAAACAAAATATATCTACTAATAAAAATATACATAGTGATGTGGACAGTTATTGTCATAGCATTTACAAGTAAAAAAAAATAAATAATTAAAAAAAGTTATTAAGTAGAAAAAGCAATAATAATAAAAAAATAAAAAAAAATTTTGGACTGAAAATTGAGCATTTTATTTTTCTCTTTTTTAACCTCTTTGGGGCAGGCGAATCATATATGCATTTCGAACTGACTTATCTCAGGGCCAGGCGGTTTACCTATGCATTGTTGGAGAACTAGCCTACTGGACAGGCAGTGCAGATATGCATTTTCAGCGGGAGCATTTTTAAATAACCACTAGATAACACTATGTATCCATTACATTTAAAAACGAAGTTTCAGTATCCTGGCCTACAGCTTGATCATATTTTGCCTTTCTTTGGTGTTTTGCTCATTGGGAAGGGGAGAAACCGTAATGTAAACAAACAGAGCTTGGCTCTTTTACTTTCCACCTGATTTAAATATTCTCGCTTCAGACAGCTCATCGAAACTCTATTTTTCCACATTCTATTTTTTTTCCTAACAATTACATCATTTTAAATTTCTCACTCTTTTTTATTATTTATTTAACGCCAAAATTCATGGCTTTTCATACTACCAAATTAAGTGAAATTTAAAATCGAAATAGTAATAAAAAGAGTTTTTTTTATTTTCAAGTTTTTTAATCCCTCAAGCAAAAAAAGTTTACGATTTAAAATCTCAATCAATTTTTATCTTTGTTAAATTATATAAATAAAAGGGATACGGAAATTTTGAGTAAATGAAGCTTTATGATTCTTTACTGCTCTGAAAACCCACATGAAAATATTTAATTAATAAATAAACCCAAAGACTAGTTTAAGGACTAAGGTACTAATCTGTAAATAGAAAAGCGCGAGAAAACCATTAGCTTGCTAGTGGCAAAGATGATGGCACTTCACGAACGATGAAATTAACAAGAGAAGAAAAAAAAAAATTTGCTATTAGAGAAAACAAATTTATGGCAATGTTCAGTTGGTTATCAGCAAAAATTCCAGAAATTTTCAGCCTTGATTCCAGAGGGTGGAAAATGAGAATTTCTAGCAAAATACAGCAGAATTGCACAGAAGAGTGCTAGAATCCTTCCCTTCCCGCTGAATCCAACTCAGTATACTCACATGTTAAACTGCAAGTGTTTCATCAAACATGTAAAATGACAGGCGTTTTTATATGCTGAGGACCAACAGTACACCGAAATGGATTGTGGTTGAATGCATTGTGAAAACGTCGGATAGAAAAATGTGAAAAACACACTTTTTTCATGATTCGAGGCAAAAATTGACATGCTAAAGAAAAAGTTTCGTTTTGGAAACTAGGAAATTAAGCACTTTTTAAAAACACCCAATGAAAAAAGCACCCTTAAGGGCTTTTAAAAAACAAAAATAAGCACCTTTAAAAATGCTATACACCCTGATTTATATATATGGTAGTGTACTGATTTATCAGGACAGCAAGAATCTTCTTAATGACTCTGTTCTAAAAAATTTTAAGTTTTTATTTCTTCCATTAAAGATAGTCATTGTATTTTCAAAATATGAGTTTCAAATTATACATTTTACACATTTAGATATATAAGAAAAATAATAAATATGCATTAGAAATTATTTTTTTAATCAACACATATCACATGGAATTATTTTTATAATGAACAATCAGATGAGTTTGCAATGTAGCCTTTCGGTTAAAACATTTATAACAAATATTGCATTGAAATGGTTTTTCTCCAGTGTGAGTCATCACATGCCTGCTATGAGATGTCTTCCAAACAGTTGAATAATCACAATAAGGACATTGATACATTCTAGCTCCCTTTGTAAAAGCTGGAAAAGTAAAATAGAAATGTAGTAAAACTATTTTTTAAAAAATGTTTGTAATAGTCATTTGATCACATCTGAGTAGTAAAATGAATGCATATAGCAAAGTATAAAATATGAAAAATATGTTATTACATTTGACATGTATACTCTTAGAATCTATAGATAAATAAATATAATAAACAAATTACAAAATTTTCTCTGAATTTAAATATTTAATTAAATAGTTGCTTGCATAATAACTAGAAAATGATATAGGTATAGCTGATATTTAAGTTTATAAGCATGAAAGATTTGATAAAATTTTGAAAATTATGTAGACACAAGTTTTAAAAAAAATGAGGTATAACAAGCATAACTTAAAAATAAAACAAAAATACTTTTCTATAATATTGCTGAATATTATTAAAGAAAAGGATTTTAGTAGTTTCAATAGGCACAAAAATCTATTAGCTTTGTAATGTAATGTTGAATTACAGTTAAGATTTTTATAGTATACGAAAATTTATTTTGAAAGTTTAAAACACACATCTTTGTTTTCTTAGCACTGCTAAAAATAAGTAATCTAAAATAACTTTGCAAAAAAAAAAAAAAAACTATTATAACTATAATAAAAAAAAATTCTAAAAAAAAAACTGAATATTGGTTATTTATTACTATACTGAGACATGAAAAATAAAGAAACAAAAAACATATTACTAAACATACCATAAAAAATTAAGTGATAAATGTTGTAGATATTAAGATTCTGTATAAAACTGAAAAAACTTGATTTTATTTCTTTCTTTATTATTAAAAAGAAAGTTAAAAAGAAAAACTAAACATTCTTGTATTATATGAATTTTAATTTGTCTTAGTTGAAGTAATTCTTAAAATACTTATAGCTAAACAATTGTATTAAACATTTTCAGTTTTTTCAAAAATGCCAACCCTGGTTGAAATCAACAGTACTTTTCAAGTCCATTTGAGAAAAGCCTGGGTGGGGTTTTAAAGGTTGGCTCATCTTTTACAAATAGCACTTGAAATAAATTTGTAGTATCTTTTTTGCTTCAAGAACTGTAACAATTTAATATCAAGACAGAAAATCAAAAGAAAATGAGAAAAATGTGCAACAAAGATTCAATCAGATTATAACGTATGGCGTTTTAAGCTAGATTTTAGTGGGAAAGTATTATTATTATTACTTTATTTTTTTTACAAATAGCAGAGCAACACGCTTTTTCTTGAGTGTCTGTTAGAAAATGCGCCTCATCCAATCCCTTTTCTGAAAGCACAATAGTCGCAATAGTAACACTGGTGAATTTTAAGAGGCTTTTCCATATCTGAAATATCAAAACAAATAGATTACATAAAAAATTCAACCCCAAAATAATAACCACGAAAGTTTTAATGAAAGTAAGCAAACACCCGGCATGTAACCGACTCATTTTCAAAAACTTTCGTTTTCGTTTTATTTTAATCTTTTATACTTTTAGATTGTTTTAACACTGAGTTGTTTGTAAATTCAGAAACTCTAATTTTCCTTTATAAAAAAAAAAAAAATTAAAAAAATTAAAGGTGGTTTTTTAAAGTAAATAAAAAAAATGTATATTTAATTCTCAAGTGGAACAATGCAAAACAATTATTTAAAAATCATGCAGTTAGACCTTCAGAAAAGTTTAGTTTTTCAAAAGTTTTTTTTAAAAACAAGCAATTATTCCTAAAATGCCAAGATTGTAGCAGAGAAGATCAAAAATCACTCTCAGTGTGTCGTTAAATCTTAGTCTAGCAAAAGTGAAATCAAACGATCTCATAACAACACATGAAAGAGGTAAAGAAATTGTGATTTTAAAATTTACTATTTAAAATACACAATACAAATCAATAAAATAAACAACAAGAATTTATATGATGGTTTCAGCACCCTTAATCTTTATAATCTATAAATTAATGTAAAGAGAAAATTTAAAAAAAAAAAGCTGAGGTAAATTATAAGCATTGAAAAGAATTTAAAAATTAATTCCTAAATTGTTTACATAACAGTTTTATTTTCTTCTCCTTCATCTCATTGGAATTTTTTTAAAACTTGAAATAAGTATTTTAAGTAATTAATATTTATTTAAAGTAGATCTATTAAATTTTTATTTCAGTAGAATAGGGGACATTTTTTTAATAAAACAAAACTGTCAATATAATCATCTAATATATAATTTTTTTTTCAAATAGAACAGAACAATACTTTTATAATATACAATATCATAAACATTAATTTTTTTATTTTAAAAGTAATTATACAATATCATAAACTTTTATCTAATATATTGACAGTGAAATTATCCAGAACAACAATCTCAATTATATTCTCTAACATACTTTCTTTATTTAATATACTTATTTTAATAACATTTTAATATACTTTCTTTAATATACTTACTTCCCGTGTCATGCACTACCTCTATTGAAACCTAAAAACCCCTTGGAAATAACAAACGTTGAAATAAGCTTGGATCTTGCGAAAACTGTCCATGGTAAAAAAGATGTTGCGCCAATTATTCTAAAATATCTTGCCCTGGAGACAATGGCGGTTAGATACCCAGTCGACGATTGGCTACATGTTTTTACCAATGGTTCTCAATTTGACTGCCATTTTAATGTAGGGGATGGTGTCATTTCGGAACTTTTCTCTTTCTACGTACCAGCAGGATACATTGGCGCCGCCTTTGATGGAGAAGTAGTGGCCTTGAGTATGGCCTTACAGCAGTTACTGGCCCTCCAACACAAATTTGAAAATGCAGTCCTTTTCTCGGATTCACAAGCGGCCATACAATCAATTAGCTCACATGAACGTCCCTTGACACCTGAGATTTCCAGATGTCAAGACCTCTTGAGATCTTTATTTTTGAGGGGAAAACGAGTGGGTGCCAGCCCATTATGGTGTTAGGGGCAATGAGCAGGCAGATTTACTTGCTAAGAGAGGTGCCAATTTGCTTCAACAACCAATTACGGCAACATCCTTTTGGAAAATGAAACTGTTCCTTAAAAATTTATGTAAAACCAACTCATTGCGAGACCTTCAGACTCGCACAACTTTGAAAAGTTGGAGAAATGTAAGCTCTTCCCGACAAACCAAGATGTGATGCAGTTGCAGCTTTCCGCTTATATACAGGCCACGGTTGTCTTTCTGCTCACTTATACCGCATAGGCCTTTCTACCACGCCTTTTTGTCCACTATGTAAATCTGGAGAGAAATGGGGCATGGACCACCTGCTTCTATGTGGGGCCCTTCATGAACACACTGAGTCCTCAAGATATTGGGAAGCAAGAGAACTTTTAAGGCAATGACTTCGGTCTTCTTTCTTTGTTATCCTACGTACATTTGCATTCGTTATTTATTTCATCTTTCTATTTGTACCTTTTGCCTTGCCATTGGAAATAAAAAAAACAAATAAAAAAATATACTTACTTTGATATATTTTCAATAAACACATTCAGTATAGTATCAGGTAGATACTTATCTCCACTCACAATTTCAAAATTGTAGAGCAATCTAAAAATCTAGATTTAAATTCAAGCTGCATTCCATATGCATAAAATACTTTTAATAAATCTTATTGAAAACTGCAATAAATCAAATCTACGTTTTTCAAAGCAGGATGCAAAATTTCAACATTTTTCTCTAACATACTTTCTTTAATATACTTATTTTAATAACATTTTAATATACTTTCTTTAATATACTTACTTTAATATACTTACTTAGATATATTTTCAATAAACACATTCAATATAGTATCAGGTAGATACTCATCTCCACTCACAATTTCAAAATTGTAGAGCAATCTAAAAATCTAGATTTAAATTCAAGCTGCATTCCATATGCATAAAATATTTTGAATAAATCTTATTGAAAACTGCAATTAATCAAATCTCTGTTTTTCAAAGCAGGATGCAAAATTTCAACATTTTTCTTGACCAAGTTGGATCAAACATTCAACTAGGTAATCACAAAACATTGGGAACAAAATTTCTGATATTTATGGAAATTATAATACTTAAAAATATGTACAAGTATTTTATATTTTTTCTATACAAATTATTTCAAATTTATCTTGAATATGACTCTGGAAAAAAAATTTAACTTTATTTTTGTCTTCAAAATTGTAAAAATGGAAATCATCAAGATGAATTCTCTTTGGAAAAGATATTTGATAAAGAAAAAACTTTGATATTTGAAATAGCATAAACAACCAATCAAACCATTACTAAACTCATTCCTGTGGGATATAAATCAATATAAAGTTCTACAAAAATTAAATATTTGTTAAAAAAATCTGTAATTTTCAAACAAATTTTGCCAAAATGAGGTGGCAACAAAAGGGTTGAAACTAGTTACACAAGTTAATCAATGTGTACAGAAAGTTTATTATTTTATTCAAGTCTGGTGTCATTTTTCAGCTGTTATTTATAATTTTTTGGACTCTTTTTATATGGCTTTTCAATTTTTTTTAAATGCGGTATTATGATGTGGGATTGAATTTGATTTGTAATTTGTTGATACAGCTGATTTCTTCGTAAACACACGCTATTGTTTTTTTCTTTTTTGGCCATTTCCACTTGTTTCTTCAAAATCTGATATTCTTTATACAATATTAACCTGACAAGCATGCATTTTGAACTAAAGGAGTCACATTTGTTTCACACATTTGGCAATGATTCTATCCTAAATCAAAGTCATTTATGGATCGTTTTTTCGGCAGACATGTCTTTTTTTCACCTATTCCTGTGCGATTTTTTAAATTCTAATATTTTTAATACGATGTTATGGTTAGTGAATTTTGTATAAGTAATCATTTTCTTACTTGCTTGATTCACAACCCTTCCATCTCAAATCCACACTAAATTCCAATCACTTCTTCGGCAGTTATTACAGTTACTTATTGTTGTTTCAGCTATTTTAACATTTTAAATACATTATAATTACAAGTAACACTTTTAAAATATGAGAACTAAACTCATTTTAAAACCAGTTTATAGAGCGGAATTACTTAAGTTAAACTATCTCTCTGAAAATAAGATTTTTTTAAATGATAAAATTAAGAACTTTGTATGTTTTTTGTTTTTTTTTAAAGCAAAGCAATTTTTTCTGAAATGCAATGCTCCTTTTTGTGATGGATACTTTTTTAGGGAAATATAATGCCCTCTTCAGTTTATATATCCCGGCTTTTTGTAAGGTCTAGAATAAAAACTGCCTTAATTTTAAATACACAGTGTTCATTTTATATTAATCTGTCCATTAATATCATTATTTTATTTTACTCTGACTCATTATTTGTTTTAAATTATGTACTTTTTTATTTAAAATAATGCAATATTAAAAGTCATCTGCACCATACAGGGAAAAGTCAGGGAATTTGAGAATGTCTTCTCACTGGACACGCTGAGTAAAAATGGCTTTACGTCATTATGTTTCAATTAATCTTCAAGTTAGAGATGCATACTGCCTTTAGTTGGTCAAACAATAAATATCCTAATTGTAAATAATTGATTAATGATATTAACTTCTTATTTAAGAGGGAAAAAGTTTAAAAAATTTTATTCATTTACTTACCCACGCAAACATTTTTTAATTTTTTTAAATATTAGTCTAACTCTACAAGGTCTCATAATCCATGCTTCTACCTTATAAATCATGGACTTCCAGATCTGGAATTCATAAACTTAGAAAATTGCTGAATTACCATGAAGGGTGGCTTCAGGTAATGGTAATTCAGCAATCTTAAAAATCAAACATTAGGCAACACATGTCTTTGCAACTTAATAGATAAAAAATATCCTAATTGTAATTGGTTGATTAATATATTGTTCTTAGACAGCCACATGTCTCCATGATAATGATTCAAATAATTTAAAAGTGAAGCAAGTGTGATATTAAGTTGTCAAACAATATCCTAATTGCAAACAATTAATTAATATCATAATCATGCTGCTTCTTGACATGGTGATTCGAGTAATCTTAAAGCAATAATGTGGCACATAATCCTTAATAAGTCGACAATATCCTTTTTCACAAAGGAACAGTAATATCTTGAATGTAATTCATTCCCATACTCAACCAAACAGTACTTTATTTTTGAAATATTATGTAAACCTCAAAGAAAACTTGGGAAAACCTCAAAAACCTCTTATGAATAACTGGCCAGAAAATTCTAAATTCTTGAAATTTGATAAAGCAAGAAAGTTTTCTTGCCATTGCACAGTGTTTACAAAAAATAAGTTTTATTTATTTATTAATTTATTTTTTTTTTAATTTTTCAGCTTAATCATCTCATTAAATGTTTTCATAATATTTATTATTATTTAAAAATCATAATGTAGCTAATATTTGTAACTAAAATGGTTATTTTTGTTAAGCTAAATGTCCTAAAATTTTAAGGGCAGGGCAATTTATCTATTAAATATCCAATGAAAAGTAAATTAGATCAGGATATATTATGGAAAAAATGCAAGTTTCTCTGGGCAAAACAAGCATTTATTCATAATTGATACTAAACTAATTACATATTAAATTCATTTTAAAAGCACTTGTATTAAAATAAACATAAAATTGATTGGGTATATTTCAAATATGTTTATTACTAGTTAATTACATTAAAAACAGCTAATAAAAAATTATAATTTGAAAGTTATGTCACTTAAAGTCTCTCTTTTTTTTTTTAATTTCTCTTTGAAATATAATACTTTTATACAACCCCATCCATTATTTTTTTGGATAAAACCTTTATTCTTTTAATTAAATTAGACCTAATAGTATATTTACAAACATTTACGTATATTTATACATATAATTGTATATAAATATTTTCCACTTAAGGATTTATTTTAAAAAAAACTTAAGTGGTTTAAATCAAAGAATTTTTTTTTTTTTTTTTAAAGTCACAGTTAATTTAAATCAATGATTTTTTTTAAAAAAATCAAGTGATTTAAAGCATGCCAATCCATTCATTGTGATTCAAAAAATCTTTAATTAATATCAGAGTGGCACATTGTCTGTAATTGGTCAAACAATATCCTAATTGTAATTGATTGAGTAATGATATTATCTTCTTATGGGTTATGAGTGAAAGAAGTGCTTAACTGTAATTTATCTACTTACTCAAACAAACAGCTCTTTGAAATATTAGGAAAATCTCACAAGATCTCATAACCAGAGCTACTACCATACAAATTATGCACCTTGATATCCAGAATTCATGAGATTAGATAAACAAGGATGGCTTTACATTATCATGATTTGAATTATATTAGAGTAATACAAACATGGCAAATTGTCTTTTGCCATGTTTATATTACTTTATTACTCTTGTTGGTCAAACAATATCCTAATTGAGAGTGGTTAAATTAATGACATTATCTTCTTACTGTTTATTAATGAAAAAGTCAAAGAACAGTTATTCATTTACTTACCTAAGCAAACAGCTTTTTATGATTGAAATATCAGGCTAACCTCATAAGTTCTCATCTTGTGTCCTTCTGCCTTATGAATAATGGAACTAAAGATCCAGTATTCATAAGACTAGATACGACAAGGGTGTCTTCAAGCCACAGTGATTCATTACTAGCATATTTGCACATTGTCTTTTAAGACAATGTGTCATGCTAATATTAAAAATAAGTTAAACAATATCCTAATTGTAAATTTTTTGTAGATTATGTTCCTAAACTGGTTTTTGTCATGATTCAAACAATTTGAAAGCGAAGCAAACGTGACACTTTGTCTCTAGTTGAAAAACTATATCTCAAACAATCAACCAATGATACTGTTAGACTGCTTTTGATCACTATGAGTCAAGCTCGGCGTATTGTCTTTATTTGGTCAAACAATACTCTTTATAAATCATGAAATCAAAATTCATTTAATTATCCAAACATACAATTCTTTATCTTTGAAATGTAAGATGAATCCCAGAAGATCTCATAAACACGGCTTTAATATTAATTAAGAATTCTAATATCCAGAATTCATATGATTGGGTAAGAAAGGATGGATTTATGTCATGTTTTGAACAGGTTTGTGGAGAGAAACAATCTTCAGTTAATCAAGAAATATCCTAATTGCAAATGACTGATTCACTGATTTATGTTTCTATCCACAGACTGTTTTACTGCACAGTGATTCGGGTAATCTTAAAGTAATACTTGGTTAAACTTCGGTTGGTCGAACTATATCCTAATGACAGATGATATTAACCTCTTATTGTTTATAAGTGAAAGAGACACACAAATGTAATACATTCACTTTCACGCTAACAGTTACTCACAGATGATGATTCATTGATCTTAAACATATACTAAGGTGGTGTAATGTCTTCAAAGACAATATGCCCTTATAGTGTAAACTACCTAAATAATAGTCAAACAATAGACTAATTATAAATGATTGAGTAATGCTATTATCCTCAGATTATTTTTGGTAATGATGATTCACCTAATCAGGAAAGGATGCAAAGTATGACACATTGTCAATTGATGGTCAAAGCATATACTAATTATATATGATTCCGGCAATCTGAATGTGGTACTAGCCTGCGTTTAGTTGGTCAAACAAGATCCTAATTGTAAGAGATTAATAATTGACATCATCTTTTGAGCATTTATAAATTCAATTCATACATCTACACACAAAAATAGTTTTCTTTATCTTTGAAATATTAAGCAAGCCTTCATAATCGGTGCCATTGCTCTATGAATAGGGAAAATTCGAAATTCACGATTGCATACAGAAAGGAGAGCTTTGTGTCATGATGTTTTGAGTTATCTCAAAATTATGTAAGCATGGCACGTGACCTTTCCAAGTTGGTGAAAAAATATCCTAGTTGCAAATGATTAATTAATGATATCCTCAGACTACTTTACTTCGTATAGAGTTAAGTATCATAAAATGCTATCAAACATCGCTCTATCCTAGTATCTTAAAATATTACAAGAACAAGCAAGGCATAGCATATTGTATTCATTAGTATAACAATATCCTAATTGCTAGCAGTTTTAAAAATATTATACTCAGATTTTTTATGAGTCAGGGGCAATACCAGAATATAAACAGTTACAAATGCAAACAGTTAGGTATTCAATTGAAACATTAGGTAGCCCCCTTTCCATTAGATTAAAAAAGGCATATCTACATGGTGGAAAATTTAGTGATAATTTTTTTTTTTTTTAAAAAAAAGAAGGGGGGAAATGCAATTAAAAAACCAATTTTTTTCTACAGAGATAATTTCAAATAATTTTTGTTTTAATATGACTTCATTTAAATGGCTGTTTTGAATACACTTCAAACTGGCAATACTAGCTTATCTCAGCTTTGATAACAAGACTCGCATAAGCTGGCTGCATAACTCCTTAACCTTTCTGACCCAAAATAAATGTTTTGACAAATTCAATACTTTCTTTGCAGAATTTCATGCAACTATGCTTTCAGGTAGATGTGAAACACAGGTTATCAAAAATGATAAAAAATGCCTTTGGAATACTAAAACATAACAAAATTAAAATTCTTGATTAAATTTCATTGATTCATATGAATCATTTATGAAATTGTAATAAGGTCAAAGCTCACGTAATTAAATCATGACTGAGGCAAATTGAAGTTTTCCAAGTTCAACAAAAGATATGGGGAAAAAAAAGAAAAAAAACTATGGTATCCACATATCTAGTGGAAGTCTTACAGAATCGTAAAACTTGGGCATAACTAACAGTTTAAATTGGAAATTTCTCCAGGAGAATTTCTTAACAGATGCTCAACTCATCAAACAAAGTGGAATAACTGATTAGATTGAAATGACACCAGAATCAGATAAGCAAGCTTTGAGAAAATTCAATTTTTCCATTACAGCCTTAAAAAAAAAAAATTGAAAAACAACATAATGCTGTTGAGCTGTATTAAAATAACTGATTATATTGAAATGGATCCAGAATTAGAATTAGATGCAACAGAAAACTTATAAAGATAAAGGATTGAATCAAATAAAAAAAATCTCTATTTAAAAGACAGGACAGCTAAAAAGTAATAAAAAAAACCACTGAATAAGATTAGGTGGATTACCGTAAAATTCATACCATCAATTCTATCCATTTAGGATTTTTATCAAATTACAAATATTGATTTTGAGAAAAAATTACTACAACAGGTAATATCAACACAATATCAAAAATTGTGTGCAATATCAAAAAAAGCATTCTACAAAAACGCTTTTAATGCAAATAAAAAATTTTCATACATATATAATTAATTAAAAAAAGAAGTCAGGAAGCTTTGAAACTACAATTATAGTGAATATGTGCATTCATGCACCCATTGCCTAAAACTGTTGAAAAATAATCCAAAGAAGAAAAAAAATCAAACGCAAGATAAAACACTTCTGGTTTCTTTGCAACTGTTGAAAATAAAGAGACTGTCAAATAAATAACATTTAGAATCTAGTTGCAATAATACTCATATGACATTGAGAGAAACCTGGGTAAAAAATTAAAGACCCGGCTGTAGTACCAGCAGTTGGAATGGGAACAGTTAATATTCAATTGAAATATCATGTTACACCATTACAATTAGTTATGCATGTAACAGACCTAATGATCATTTCTGAACCTTAAAAAGTGAATGATTTTTTACTTTAATAGATGCAAGATAAACCAATGAAAGGTCCACAAAAAAAAACTTTTTGAAACATCTACAATTGCAATGGCAATTAAAGAGAATGATCTAAATACATTTGAATACCTTGAAATCTCAAATTACCAAGAAAGGTAAGTCAATAAGATTTTTGCTCTGATTGATGTAAGATGTGCGCTGTACCTACATAAAAAAGATGTCAAAAAATTTATGTGGATTTATGAACACATATTCATTAAGAGAACTATTTCACTTTCTGACCTTTACTGAAAACTATATTTTGAAAACCCTCTGTATACTTTTTCAAATAGAATTTTCTAATAAAAGAGAAGAACATTTGAAAAGTTTAAAGATGTAAAAATCAAATTAACAAAATCTAATTTCTCAAAATGCATAACGGAGGATAATAAGTAAACAATACCCAAAAACTGCCATAAAGTTTAATTAGTTACAAGAAAACAATACGCAAATTATCAAAATATAACAATATACCTGATTATTCAAAGAGAACTTTAGTGTTCAAGAGAATACCAGGATTTTCAACCTTATATTACAAAAAAAAAAAAAAAAAGAAATCAATAAGTAACTGAAGCCTAACTGATATGACTTCTAAATAAATATAATGAAGAAAAAACTAATTCTTTTATGAAAAGCAGTGGTTCAAATTCCAGATTTGAACACACGACATTGCATTTTCAATATGTACCTAATGTATTTTCATTGACTACAGCAAAGAAACAATAGGATACCGAACATAGTTCCCCACATATCATATCATCAAAAATCAATTTGTTCATAATTAAACTTAAGATGATTTCAGCTGACTTATAAATGCTAAAGTATGGATGCAACCAAAATAAACATTTTAATTTCAACCACAACACAAAAAATCAGACACTTCCAAAACAATCTCAACTGATTAAGATGAAAATTATTTTAAAGGTATAAATAGGTATGCCAGAAAGGTTACAGAACCTAATAGAATTTTTTTTAAGAAAGATGCATTTATGCACCAAGTAAATTTTTGTCAAATGCAAGAACCAGAAGCTTATGAAGCAGCCACACACTCCTAGAGCTTACAAATAGAAAGCTGCTATAGATGAAGAAATTAAACCACATAGGAATTAAGTGGAATACTTTTTCATAAGAAAGCAATAAAAATAGATGGATGATGAAATAGAAGAATAGATAGATGGAATAGAAAAACATAAGGTGAAATTTAATTTGAAAATGATATTCTAAAAAGTATGGAACATCTATTTCAGAATGGTTCAGAGAGGAATGGTGCATTGAATTAAAAAGTCTTATTTAATAATAATCAAATTCAATAATTATAAACAATGAAAATAAACAATGGTGGTGTGATATTTCAGGGGTCTCTCCAGGCCAAATTTACTACCGTTTAGTGGTATCTTCACAAATTCAATTTTAGGTAAAATGGTAGTTTAACAAAATACTTTTTCTTAAATTTTTTTTTTTATCCCTTAAAAAACGATAAATCTATATTTTTACCATGTTTTGGTGTTGATTTTTTAATATAATTTTTAATTTATCACAAATTATATCAAAATTTTCACCAAAAAGGTACCTTTCAGAAAAACCTATACACACCATTATATTTGTTTGAGTTCCCATAAGCCTTCCATTTCAATATGTTGCTTGTCGCACAAGTGGTATACAATCAGAATTATTGTAAATACATACAGTGCCATCTGTTGGTCAGGTAGAAATTAGCAACGACATCTTTATCAACAGTCAGAAATCACCCCATCAGCTTCCCCATTGTTCAAGCAGTTAAATTAGATTTAGATCAATTGGATATTATAGTTGAATATTGACACAAAGCTTGATGAAAAATCTGAATCAAATGCCTTATAAACTTCTCATTTTTTTAAAAACTAAATAAATCCATCTAAAGACTAAAACAGGTGAAGCATAACTGGTATAACTAATACTTTGAATCAGCCAAAACGTTAAATAAAAGAGATTTTTAATAAAACTTAAACATCATAGCTATAATAACAACAAGCTAAATAAATATATAAATAATCTCTTAAGAGTATGAAACGATATTTTTCTAAATTAGAGAGCCATATGGTCAAACATACTTGGATTGGCTATCACAAGAAAGGCACACTTAGTTTACACCAATCAAGAACATAACACAATTCAATCTGAAAGACTTAAAGAAATAAAAATTCCTCTTAAGACAACTCAAATTTTAATTAATCATATGGGTGCAAAATGAAAGCAAAAAATAAAAAGAATTCCTTACAAGTATAGACTAATGGAAGTTTACACTATGCAACAGTAGCAACACCGGGTAATATAATACATAGAATCACTCATATTAGTTAGTAATATGCAAATTATCCAAGTAAACCTCAATGGAAGCCATTCAAGAGAATCCTTTAGTATCTAAAAGGTTTACTATCTCAAAAACTAAATTTTACCAAAGAGAAGAAATTTGAAGACTTAATTACAGATGACAAAGACAATTGAAAATCATAAACAGAATAAAAACAAAATTTGCTAGCATCCAAGCCATTAAAGTCTTGCTTATATTTTGCTAGCATTACACCCTTATGAGCTGCCAGAAGCAGATTACATGCTTAAAATTGCTGCATCATTAAAACTGATATGGATACTACAATAGGAATTATTCGAGTTCATTTAACAGACTAGAACAATTAAATACCTTATAACAACAATATGACTGCTAGCAAAATGAGTTCCAAGCATATGTTTTTTAACTTGCATGAAAAAAATAAGAGAGATTCATCACTACTTCATGACAGAAAAAGAAGAATAAGGACTAATATAAATAATTTGAAAAGAAGAGCTGCAGCCATTTTAATAAAACCTGTGATCAATAACCAGATCGTTGAAATAAAATATTTCTTAATAGTAAAATTAATAATCTTATTAATAAAATATTAATATGTAAGGCTTTGAGAATATAAATACTTCATTATCTAACCTTTTCAAAATTAAATCTAGGAACATAACATACTCTCAGCTTTGTAAACATTAATTGCATCAGTAATCATAAACTAACTAATACTTACATTAAGAAGCCTTGATTACTTAAACTTTGATATTCGAACACCATGAACACAGTTTTTTAAAAAAATCAGGAAATGGACCTATCAAGATCTATTTATTAACCAAGAGAATTGTATAGAGCAACATTCTAAAGAAGGGCAAAGCACACCCTGAGCTGGCATGCTAATGATGGTGAAAGATAGCATTTGTCATTCAGGCTTTCAGTTTTTTTCTAATTAAAAAAAAAAAAAAAAAAAGACTAACTAAATGGCTTCTTCCGAGTATTTCATAATGCTTTGTTCTGTTATTACTACTCAATTTTAGCTACGTATAATCAATTGCGTGAGAAATTAAAACCCCAATCCTACTAAATTACAAACAACTATGTTTATTTGTTTTAAGGTTCAAATAGCAATTGTTTGATTGTGTAACTGACTAAAAAAACTAATAATAAAACACTTAATTTATTCCTATGGAAAACTACACTTAACTCATACTAAATGGAAACTTAAAATATATATTATACAGAATTACTGCTAATTTCTTGAACTTGCGCCGTTTATTTTGCTCACAACACTCTTTTTACACTAAAACTAAAATCAATATTTTGTCCGCTTTAACAATAAATATACAGAAAAAATAATTTCATTATATTTCAATAATGAGAAGGAGAGCATATAGAGAATAATATTAAATCTTATCTGTCTAGAATCCAAACTGGACATCAGAAAAGTCTGTTTTAGCACAAATCAAAATATTGTTCACTATCTCAGACACTATTGTAACACAGATAAACAAATACTAATTTTTTAACTCACATTGCCACAATTTAGTTTAAAATTCGTTTCATCAGAAACATTTCTTTAAAATTCCGCCGGATTTTCAGCAAAATAACAAACATTCCGTTTAATTTGAATGCGGCAAGTTTTTGAGCTTCATGCGGTGTTGCTTATAGCTTGTCTAAAAGAAACCAATTATTTGAGTATAAAACTACGACGAGTTTAGTTGCAAAAAAATAGTGAGCTAAGCATGGCTTGTTTGCTGCAACTAACTGTTGCTAAACTTAGCAGAAATAAGCGGTATTAGCTTTGTCATGGTAACAGTAAATAAGCAAACCAAAGCAAATTGTGCCAAGCGAAAACCACATGATATTTTGCTCTCAATCACATTCATTTTTTGGCAGTTGATGTCAGAAACAGTTGTGAAGGAAGATTTCTAACACATTTATTTAGTTGTTATGCAACGTGATATGCTTATTCATTAGTAAAAAGATGAAGAACACTTTCACTATCCCCAAGACTATCTGTTGCTTTACGAAAATAATAAGTTTCCATTTTTATTAACATTTCAATTTCTTTCTTGATCACTTATTTTTGTTTGTTTATTGTATAGTTTTTTTCTTTAAAAAATTAATAATTACAAAAGTTATTAGCATTACATTAATGCCATTTTATAATAATTCTTCCTGAATCACAGAAAAATTTAAATTTGAGTTAAATTTGGACACTATTTCAGTTGAAAAAAATTTAAAATATGCTTAAAACTTATATTCAATAAAACTGTTACTTAAAACATAAATAAATAAAATTATTTACTCTTTATCTTGTGAAAAAAAATCTTTTTCAGTGAATTTTGGAACGCTGAGAAATATTTATTTTTTACATGGGTTGACTGCGAAATCGATACAAGAAAAAAAATTTCCGCATAACAATTTTTTAAAACAATCCTTTAAAAGGTGCTAAGTAATAAGGTACTTATTTGTTCTGCGGGCCTTAAAAACTTATTACAACAGCATAACAAGTACCAATAACCAAAATACAATCAGTGCCTATTTACACAAATAATTAAGCATCACTGTAGTCAACAATATATTGATGATTATTTTACGACTGCAAAAAATTTATAAAATGCATTTTTCTATTATTATCATTGTTAATAAAAAATTATTGAGAAATATTTAGAACTTATCAATGATATAATTTATGCCTTCTATTGTTTGAAATTGTCAATTCTTTTTTACTAGTTTCTCTCGAATGATTAAGCAATATTTCTTTGGGAAAATGCTAAATAAGTTTATTCTCAATTTACAGCTTTTAATTACTAATTTTGTAAAGATAAAACTAGCCGGAAAAGTATCTTCAATCCCTGCTTTGTAATCCGTTAAGTACTTAGTGATCTTTAAAAAAAAAGAGCTGACATTTCCTTGGAAAAAATTCATTCATAAGAGAAGAAGATGAAGTAACTTCTTAAATAAGCTAAAAAAAGGATTTTAAACTTTTCAAATTATGTTTAGATTGTTCAGATTGTCTCTTCTATAACAAACTGAGCAATTTTAATGTTTATGCAAATTTGAAAACAAACAAAGAAAAAAAAAATTTTACCTCTCTTCCACTATTATCAAACTTCTGTACAAAGACTTATTGTTGTACAAAATTGAATTTTACTAATGCTTCCATTAAATTTTACTACCTATAAATAGATTTAGTTACATTCATGGTGAATTGGCACACACTTTTTAGTATAAAACAAATTTAAAATTATTAATTTTTTAAAATGATTTCATCTCAAAAAATTATAAAGAATTCGCAAAGCATCCTCTAAATTTAGAATGTATTAGACTAAAACTACTTGGTCAAAAAAAAAATAAACTTTCTATAATTATTTCTGAGTAAATATGTGCATTTTTTTTTTAACAAATTGACTAACATACACCCTTCTTTTTTTAACGCTCTATAAAAACTGGCTTAGACTGAAAAACTCGTTATTTCTATAAATATTTCGGTTGACATATATCGTTTTTTTCCTAGTAAACCGAACCTCACATTTTACTATAAATGATCTCCGCATTGCAAAATTTAATAAAAAAAATAATAAAATAAAAATTTCATAGTGTTTTCTTTTATACTAGCAATCCTCTGAATGTAGCATGTTCTGCACGAAATAAGCCTTCTTAAAATTTTCTTTAAACAATTCTAGACACATTGACGCTTTGTTAGTATAAAATCAATTTTAAATAACTAAAAAAATTTAAAAAAAGAAAAAAAAAATAGTCCTCTTTTATTTTACCGATATAGTATATACATATACACATAGCCTGATTTATAATAAGGCCTGAGAGGCCCGGACCTAGGGTCCCCTCATGTCTGAGAATTCCGTAAATGTTGCAATTTTTTTTTCTCTGTGTTTTCCTTAAGAATTACAAGTTAACAAAAATTGAAATAAATATAATCTCAAATTTACAAATTAATAATTTACTTGAGTAAGTTATAATATGGTTTCGGTCAATGAAATTTTTATGCAGTGATGCTTCTCGATAAGACTTTTACAACCATCGTTTATTTCAAATTTTTATACATATTTTTATAAAAAGCAATATTTAAGAAGAAGAGTATCAACGTTTTTTTAATTAATTCAATTCAATTTAAGTTACATAATTACTTACTAATTTTCTTATTTTCGATAAATAACAGTATGATCTTGTCAAAAAATAATAACTTTAAAAAATAAAAAAGAACTTTTTGACACTAATTTGTTGAATGTTCATTTCATAAAGTTTAATATTAAAAAAAAAAAAAAAACTTTTTGTACACTTGATTATGTTTTTGTAACTTACAAAAGTTAGTCTGAATTATCTTTCGTTTCATGGGGTGATTTCATGAAATATTACATAATTATATCCAGCTTATAAATTATGCTATTTTTCAGTTTTATACTTTTTTTTAGTTAAAGAAATAGGTGACTTTAAAAAAAAAATACTTAAGGTCATTTTAAAATAAAATTTCGAGAGGAAAAATTCATTTTAATTGAAGATTCATTTTATGTGAAAGTCTTTTTATTTTTAAATAAAATTTACTTAAAAAGAAATTAGAGAAATATTTCTTTACAAAAACGGGTATTTTCTAACAAATAAACGCTCATTTTTAATATAAATTCTAATAATAATTTTTAAAAACTAAATTCAAAAAAAAGTTTCTGTGAGGCTCACATTATTCTTACTTAGCGATACTCTAAACTTCGTATGTTTTAGACTAGATAAACTAGTACTTTTCTATAATTCCCTACACTGGTGACCCGGACATGACTAGACACTGTAGTGTATCTAACATACATGTTGTTTTCTAGCAAATTCATGCTCACTTTTAATATAAAACGATTGTAAAATGATTTCTGCATTATAAAATTTACAAAACAAAAAAAATAATAATAAAAATAACGAAAAAATGCAGTCTTTTGCGTTTTGTTAGCGATTCTCTGAGTGTAGCTCCTTTTGTACTATACAAACATTTTTGAATTTCTATAAAATATTTTTTCACATATATAGGGACTTTAAACAAATCGACGCTAAATTTTAAGTGTAAAATCATTTTCTAATGGTTAAATGGTTTCCGTATCGTTAGAAATTGAAGAAAAAAGATCACAAACTTTCCTTGAAATAGCTATACTCTAAACTCCGCATGTTTTGGATTAAATAAACTTACTTAAAAATAACTGAAATTACAAAGATGATTAGTGTTTCCGCATAAGTTTTTTTCAAAAGTTTTTTTTTTTTTTTTTTTTTGTCCATACTATCCCCACTACACGAGATAAGTGTGGATAAACTTGTTAAGTAGTCATTTATTATAACTCAGAAAGTTATATCTAAAGAAAAAAGAAGACTTTAATTTTATTCTAAACCTTATGGAAGAATAAATATTGACATAAATAAATTATTATTTGCTGTAGAGCATTCCATTGCACTGAGAAAGACAATCTGAATGCAAAGTGATGCATTAGAAAAGCATTATTCAACTCGGTTTATTTGATAAATATTTTGAGATGTGTTTATTTTATCAAAAAAATTTAAAGGGCAACTTTAAGTGTATTAAGTCCCGGTAGTTTTAACAGTTATGGTCGATGAAAGTTAAGTAACTATTTCTTCTCTTGAGATTTAAGAAATGTATTTTTTTTTTCTGGAAAAAATAACGATTTTTGATTTGAAGAACTATGTCCATCCTTCTTCCTAAGAAATAAACATGAAAAACAAAGGGCGGTATGGAATAGAGTTATGAAACACGACAGGGCTCACCCAGGGCTGCAGAACTATAGAAAAAAAAGAAGTAAACATTATAATCTTCAAATCTATGCACAACTCTGCCAACATAATGCAAAACATTTTTAAGAAAAAAGAACTTGACTATAAGTTGTTAACACTTCGTGAGTCAGTGTTATCAAGAAGTGCGTATCACAGAGACGTATCACAGAATGCGTATCACGGAGACATGGGAATCGTGACGCTTTTTACTAGAAACACTCTTCTGAACTATTTGAAAGTGAGACTTCTTGTTAGCTTTCTCTAAATACTTCAACTGTAACAAAATAATAACAAAAGTTTATAACAGCCAATAACAACGAGAAAGATTGATTTTTCAAGATGAGATTTCTCAATTCAGTGATTTAAAGATAATATTAATCCTCGTTTTTCTTACTTTGAAAAATTAACTTATCCTGACAGACATTTAAAAACTTAGTTTCATGCATGCTCTATATTCATCCACCCTAGTTAGGCACACATCACATAACAGCAGAATGAGTGATATACATAATAATGATTGACTTATCCTCAAATGCTTCAACAAAAAAAATCTAGTCTGAAGGTATGGGTTCAATGTGTTGTGGCAGTCTTTACTTTCCTAACCGAATTTCATCTTTATCTTCCACTGTCTTGTAAGCAAGGCCGGATTAAGAGGGGGGGCCAGGCCCTCCAGTTTTTTAGGGCCCCACAAGGGATTTCTAAGGTATAATAATTGAAATTTTCTAAAAATTTATTAAATGTTTTCAAACGTAACGTTTTACTATCTTTCTTTAGAATCATTAAAAATATATTGTGCATTTTAATTGTAAATTTTGGAAAATAGAAGAAATTTTTTTGTCTTTTATACCCCTGAAGCCTTTTTAAAAATATATATAAATAAATAAAGGCTCTAGCCATTACCCAATTTTATCTATTATCTTTCTGCTTCAAGACACAAGTGCTTGATATTTCTAACTAATTTTCTATATTCATCTACAAAACATGCAAAATCTAATGGTATTTGGTTAGCAAAAATATACCGTGTTCAGTAAAAACGGAAAACTCATATTTGCTTCTATCGATTTTTAAAATTAGTATGTTTAATACAAGTTCTTACCACTACTTAACATTTATAATTTCACACATATTTTTGCTGACATAAATACTTGATCGTATTTCATAGCTTAAATTTAATTATTTATTAAAAAAAAAATATAAAAAAAATTAAATGTGCTCCTTTTTGAATATTTGCAAAACAAATTTAACTAGATTTCAATTTCAAAAAAAATTTTAATACTTCTGAAAATAGGTAAAGTTTAGCTAATTTGGTATAGTTAGTAGAAATTCCATGAAAATAATAAACAGTTTTAATATTTTTTAAAATTTTTTATTTAACTCTTTATTTTATCTAGTCAGTATTGCTCTGTTTTAGAAATCTACTGTTGGTTGTAACAATTTAATATTATTGTCCGGTATAGTTTTTTTCATATGCTAAAATAGTTATTATTTTTTCCAGGAACATTGCAGCGAAGAGGTGATACTAACAGCGGGGTGGAAGAAGTTATCAATACCTGTTTCAGATCTGTGGTGATTTGTTATAATTGTAAATCCATATAAGTTGTAAATATATTGTATGATAGTTGTAAAATAAATAAAACTTAATAAATATTATTTGATTTATTATTTATTTCTGCATTTAAAATTATTGAGTTAACTGCTCTTCTAGATTAAAAATTGTAATTTCACGGAGATAAGACTTAGCAAAATTGTCATTTTTGTAAGTAAACAAATCAAATGGTAAATTTGGTTAATAATTTTTTTTTTTACTTCGTGTGTGTTTTAAAGTAAATTTCAGTTAAATTTTTAAGCTAAAAACTAAAAAATATGCATTTTTTTAAAAAAAATAATAAACTCAAAAGCTTTCTAGAAGAGTTGATAATTTCAAGCAAACAATTTGGAAACATGGACTTAAGGAGAGTAGTAGACTTCTTAATGATTAATTTGAACTAAAAAAAAAAATATTTTTTCCATAGGGGTTTGAAAAATCATGTAAGTATTGAGTAGTTTTTTCTTCTACCAATTCTTTATATTACAAACTTTCAGGCATGAAAAATTTAAAAAATTCCTAATGGCACTTGAAAAACTTTTATTTAGTGTACCCCCCCCCCCCCCCCGTTATCTTAAATATATATTTTCCCTGCTTAAATGGGGCTAAATGTTGAAGATAAATATAACAATGATTAAAGAAAATCCACCTTAAAAAAGGTGTACTAGAGACATAAAACTTCGTAAATAAACCAGCATGTCGCTGTGAAGAGGTAGAAAGATTTGCATTCCACATTCTTTGAGTTATATATTGAATTGTAAAAATTTACACACTGAAAGAATATAATTTGCCACAAGGGATAAAACTTACAGAGAAAGAGTATAATTTATCATTAATTCCTTACATTTGTTCGTCTTTCATTAATAATGTGTTTATATAAAATGCCTTTTTACAGGCATGAGAGAGGGAGAAGAACAAAAAGTCTAATATCTATTTATTTAAATCGTGAAAAATAAATAAAAAGCATGTGATACTGTTTTGCGGAGAAAAAAAAGAAAATCTTTAAATTATTTTCTTTCCTTTTTTTAAATTTCTCCATAAATATGTGTACATTGACAGCCCAACAAAATGTTAAGCTTTATATATAAATCATTATTAAAGAGAATAAAGTAATGATAAAGTTAACCAACAAAATAATGTAATCTACCAATGCAATAATGTAATCTTAACCAATAAAATAATGTAATATAAAAAATTTCATTGCAATTTTTAATATTTGTATACAATTACACCAATCAACAGATTTTCATATAAATGTACTGATCAACATGATGTTGTAAGGACAGTTCTGTGCATGATGTGGATTGTTCTGCCAAGAATCATAGAATCTTCTGCGTGTTCCAGGAAACTTTTTAAATTTTTTTAAAACATTTCATTCAATGAATACATATGTATCCATTCTCATATATATGTATAAATAAATACACAAACTTCTCCACGTTAAAAAATATTGAATTTCATGCTTGCAATTTCAGTATTGTTTTAACATATGGGTGAGCATGTGGCGTTTCAAACTAAACTTCTTAGGGAAACTTTTGTTGCAGACATGACATACATAAGGTCTTTCATTCATATTCTTATGACTTCTAATGTGTCTGTTAAGATCACTTTCAACAAATGTAGTGTGGGTGCAGATGGTACACTTGTGCCATCTGTCTTCACTAAGATAACCTGAAATATCAAGGTAGTAAATTAAAATGCGTTAATAATACTAAATATCTGTCAGGCAAGTGGTATGAAATAAGCTAAAAGTGCATCATACATTCTCAAATACAGTTATTATATACTAATTTGAACTCAGAGGAGAAGGTTAAAAATGATTGAATAATTCTAAATTAAAGTATTCGTTGATTAAAAGTAAACAATATATACTAAAACAATAGAGCCGTGGTAGCTCAGGGGATAGAGGGTTCGCCTTCCAATGAGGTGAGCTGGGTTCAAATCACGGAGATGGCTGGTTGATACGAATTCCGTATCCGGCTAGCACTGACCACGTTGCTTAAGGGAAATATCTTCCGTAGTAAACGAATTGTGGGTTGGAGCCCAATTGCCGTCAGGCTATCCGAGGGAAGTTTTAGTAGTTTTCCTCTTCGTGTGAAGCAAATGCGGGTCAGTTACAACAAAAAGTCCTCTACGAAGGCACATTTTTCTCCATACTTGATACAGGAGTTCCCTTGTTTTCTGGATTAGGTTCAAAATTACAAGACTATCGAGTTGAACACTAATAGTCGTAAACCCATAATTGGGTAGATTTTTCATCTTCATTTTTAACATAACATAACATACAAATAAGAATGAATAATTTAAGTAATATATTTAGATCGGTATAAAGTTATATATTATATTAAAATTAGTTAACTTTGATGCTCTAAACTTAGTTTAACGTTATAATAAGTTCCAAAAAAAAGTATATATGAAGAACTTTTAGCAATATAATAATAAGCCACATTTTCAAATTTGTCTGAAAAAAATGTTTTATGAAAAACGCTACGATTTGCATTCAATGTTTTTGTTAATCAAATGGAATTTCGTGAAACTATTCGAAGAACCTATCTAGAGCCAATACAAATCATTAGTTTGATGTAAAAATGTCACCGCTGGAAAAAGTGTGGTTTATCACTTCATTGTTTCAAGACCTTTATACATACACATGTTAGTACTTCAACAAACCACTTAAAAAATTTTGTTATAACTAGGTGCTTATAATAGTTTAACTTTATATTATTTATAAAATGAATTAATGATGTGAAAATCTTTGAAATTAAAATGAATTAACTGAAGAGAATTTTTTTTAAAATAAGTTTAAAAAGCAGTTTCTTCTAGATCAGACTTAGAATAAACTAGTATCATAAGGAAAATGTCGAAAAAACAAAACAATGCTGGTATGAATAGAGGAATTAATTTCCTTATTTTGAATTATGGAGCCCCTGTAATATGTTTCATCTTTTCTTTACCTTTGTGGTGTCAATCTACCGTATATTTCGTGCACATAAGTTCGTTACGAAAGATCCATTATTTCCTCGCCTATAGGCATATATTTTATATAGCATCAAAACTAATGCAAAACAATATTACGGCAAACGCTAGATAATATTACTTTTCATAGAATCTAATATTATATAATTTTACAGCGAACGCTAGATAATCTTAGTTTGCATTGAATCTAATATTATACGATGCTGAGCAAACAGCGACCTCTTGTATCTTTCTAATCTTAGAAGTTGTGTAAGATAACGTTAGATTTTACTGATAATATCTAATATCACGTGCTACTTGGGTAGTTCATAATAATTTTTTACAACAAAGAAATTATTACGTGAATTGGGGAAAAATAGTAGACAACAAAGTTACAACAAAGAAATTATTACGTGAATTGGGGAAAAGTAGTAGATAAAATTTTTTCTCTTTATCTGTATACTAACCACCTACGGCGACCAGCTGGTCTGCCTTTTTAAATAAGAAGAATTTCAAGTATTGAGAGATTTAAAATCGTACAGTCGAAAGTCAAGACAATATATAATAAATTGACATTGCTCAAGTGAGAGTGGATTTAGTATTTGTCTCTTAAATGAAGGCTTCGTGATGAATTTTTTATTAAAATGTGTAGTACAATCTATGTTCACATTAAAAAAACTAATATGCTAATTATCTCAAGGGCGACTTTGATGTATAATAAATGAAATTAGCAACTATTCCAAAATCAAACAGTACACTAATTTGCTATTATTAACCATGCAAGCCAATGAATTTCATTTGAAAGGGTTCTTTCACGAAAACAAAGCGAACTTCTACTGTTGGAAAATTTTTTAAGTTAAAAGAATACACATATCTAAAACAGTACATTTTAAAGCAAAAATAAACTTTAAAAAAAAATAAATTATTTAATGACGCTGTTCAAGAACTAAAAATAGCCGAATCAAGTAAATAAATATTTACGATAAAATCAGTCGTTATATTTATATTTGACAAGTTTAATTGGTAATTAAAATGGAGTTTAACTTGCCAACTAGTTTTATTTAACTTTTTAAAAATTAAACAAAAAATTACATGCTTTGTTACATCAATAAATTGTATGTACATAAGTACATTGTATATTTGTACATTTTATGAGCATACTTTTATTCTATCAGGGGTGATTGTGAGCCCAATTAAAAAATCCTGAAAATTTCCTGAGTAAAATCATTAATGACGCATTTCAAAAAATTAATATCTTTATAAATTTAAAACATTGATATTTTCACAACGTGAAATTCTATATAAATTATATGCAGCATAATTCAAATTAATAATTATGTATTTAGTTTACTTTTATCTCTAATCACATTTATTATTCTAACAGAAAAAATATTTACAAATGAAAGAGATGCCAAGTATAAATTCTAGTTCTAATATTTTTAAATAAAATATACAAGAATTTTTATACATAAATGTGATCGTTGATTTCTGTAAACTTCTGGACTTTGGATTTCCGGATCGCGGTTAGTGAAAAATCTGGAAATCCGGATTTTTTCTGGAGCACAATAATCTCTGTTCTATGTCCAATGAAACATAGATCTAATAATTGGAATATATACTGCAAGAGTTTAATTTCATTCCTTGTAATTACAATAACATGTAATCATAGATTTTTAGTTATTGTAATCATATGTTTTGGTTACTTGTAATCATAATTTCCTATAATTTTTTTCTTGTTGTGATTGTTGTGATGAGTAATTGATTACATAGTAGTAATTATATGTAATCAAGTACAGTTGCAATTGATTACTGTAATCAATACTTAAGACTGTATCTTATTCGTTTTGATATTGATTGGTTAGGTCTTGATAACATTTCTGTTTATTTTCCACTTAAATATTACTCTGAGATAGCTAATCTGAATATTCTTTGACCCATTTTTTACTATGATTCTGAATATGAAATAATATGTTATATAAATATAAGGTCATACTAAATAGTGCAATTACTATGAAAAGTGTTTGGTTACTAGGACGAACCAATATTTTAAATACTCAACTTTTTAAGAAATTATCGATACCTATCTAAATAAAAATGATTAAAATCAATGAATAATTCTCTATTTTTTGCATATTTATGAAAGTCTAAACAATTCAGAATGGGGTATTCAAGCACTGAAAAATTGAATCACAATTGTTTTTCCTTTTTTCATAAAATTGTAGCTTTACTTCATTTTGCACTTTCATAATTAAGATAGCACTCTATAAAGATGGACAAAACTTAATTTAACAGCCATAACCTAAATTCACTCGCAATAATTATAGAAATAGCATATTATTTATTAAAAAGCATTATTCCATGCAATGGCAAAGTTTTCAACCATTAAAATATACAGGGTGGTCTTACAGAACATCTTGAATATTTAGATGGTTTAGGCTTAAAAAACTTCAAATTCTGTGGTTTTTAAGAGCTCCTACAACCAAAATTTATTTTTGAACACAAATATCAAAACTAAGAAAAAAGAATCCACTTTATAAGTTTCATTAAAATTTTATTGCAACGATAACAAAACATTTAACACATTCCTTTTTGGACATGCAAAATAACTTCATGCCGTTTTAGATAATCTTTGCGTTTAAAGCCACAAACTCTACAAGTGAAAGGCTTTTCATAAGTGTATGCCTTGTGATATTATTTCTCTGATTGGAATTGTAGGAGCAAAGGGTGCATTGATAGATCTTTGGCATGTTGACAAATGCTGAAATATTAAAATAAAATTTTATTATTAAAGATTTAAATAAAAAAAAAGGGTATTTAAAAATTAACTATTTGGTGAAATAGATAATATTGATTGCTTTATAGAGCGCAAAATAAAAAAACGGATAATCCTGAATATCTTCTTATCTAATGAGAGATCTTCATGTTTTAGTCTCCTTAATGTTAATTTTATCTAGCGGGGGAATAGTTCCTGAGAAATCAAATGTGAAAAAAATTAAATATTTAGATTTGAAAAAAAATTTTATATTTAGATTTCCCACAAATAATTCAGTCGATTTCCTTTGAATTTTGCCATGTAAAATTGCATTCTTTAAATGATGTAAAAAATATATACACTTTACAATACAAACACTTTTTTAAAAAATAAAATAATAAAAAAATAATTAAATAAAATATAAAAGTTATCTTCGGATAAACGGACTTTATAATAAATGTGTTCAAGAACTTTTCAATTTGTTTAAAAAGTTCTCAAGATATGTTTAAATGAGCAAAAAGTAAAATTAACATTAAGGGTCCACCTATTAGGACCATATTCTCAAGATGGCGGCTACTCCCAATATTTTGGAAATCATAAATTCGAATCTGTCGAAAAAAGGGTATGTTTATTCTGAGAAAGTACATTTTTGCGTTAGATTTCGTAACTTAAAACATCGTCTACACTTATTAATTAGCACGAGGCTACCCCCTTGAACTATAAATATAGTCTAAAACGTGAAAATCCGATCATAACACCGAAAGTTATTCAGGATGGTCCGATTTTTTTGTTTGCACACTATATATCAAATTTGATAACTTAACTTGCAAATTGACTGAAGTTAATAAAATATTTTAAAGTATTGCTAAGCTTTCCCACTACAGCCCCACGTGGGTCAGGGGGATCACGGAGGTTAAAGCTTTAAAATTTTGTGACGAACCATATGAGTGTGACAATGTGATCATCATTGCGCGCAAGCCGCCTTTACTTCCCAGCACTTTGTAGGCTAGTACCCAACGATCTGAAGTTAGGTGGGCTTCAAGTCTATATGGGCAATCAAACCCTAATCTTTCACATTGATAGTTCAGTGCCTTAACCACTGAGTCATTGCAGCTCAGTAAAATGTTTTAGATTTAAGGTAATATTTTTCAAAATTTGCAAAAGTATGCTGAAAACACAATAAATCACTTATGTGGGGTGGAAAAATGCACAGAAGCTGCATCCATTTAAAATCACTTGGCAAATGCAATCAAAAAATTTAAGCTAATATTTTTTTAAATAAACAAAACTGCTGAATAATGTATAAGAAATAAACAATTATAAGAAAACATTTATTGCCCTTATTGGTTTCATTCCTCATGTCTGTAAGATTAAATTGAATACAATAGGTATACTTTTTAAAACATATCCAGCAAATAAAAATCTTTATGTGCAAAATCGATATCTTAATCACATTTAATTTTCGCTAACATTTAAGTCTACTTATTAATGAAACAATTAATGAATGAGAATTATCAAACCAATAATATGCAATAGTGCCACAATGAAATAAAATAGTCCAGTTACATTGTTTGCACAAATGAAAAACAGGATGTTTAATTTAGATTCATTATTTTCAGATGTTACTTAGATTATTTCAATATTTTAGCTTCATCTGTTACAACAAAATGTATACATAACTCAGCCTACTACTTTTACTTTTCCTTGAAAATTATTAGTGCACTAAAGTTTGTCAAATATTTTTTATTCACGCATATGTATCTCATATACTTTTAAAAGTCATGAAGTAATACTTTTCGATTCATTAAATAGAAATTTCAAGAAACTTTTTTAATTTCTTGTAATTCATTTAAAAAATCTAAAATAATCTTGTGAAACAACTTTACTGAAAAACACCTATCATCTAACCATAAAACAAACAGTTACTTTAGGATTTATAGAATCATTTACAAAAACATTTAACAAAAAATTGTGACAAATAAAAGTTTTACATATTTTTTCACACAGATGTTCAATATAAGGGATTAAGAAGATTCAGCGTAGTGTGTGAAATAGGTGTGTCATATTGTGACGTTTCAGGTCATTTCTTCGTGTAAAATGTTTCCCACAAGAGTCACACGCAAATGGTCGTTCACGTGTGTGTTTATATTGAATGTGTCTGTTCAAGTTACTCTTCCATTCACTAACATAATCACACAAATGGCATCGATAGACTTCCGGAACTCCAAAGAATTCTAAAATAAAGTAGATTTTAATAGCCATAAACAAATAGAATAAAAAAAGTAACATAATATAAAACAAACAACTGATTTATTTAACATAACAATACATGAGGTACAGTTTGTCTACGTCAGAACTCCCCCCGCCACAAAGTCTTAGGCTGTCTGCTGCTATGGAAAGAAGAATAGCGCATTTCAGGGAGGGTAGTCTAGGGTTTAACACAGTAGACCGGAGAAAAAGATTCCATTTCTCTCGCTGCCCTTGACACAAAACCTGTCCTAAGCAATGACTCGACACCCCTACTTGAAATAGTTATATCTCGTTTCCATAGTCACCACTAAGGTTCTAGACGAATGCCTAGGGGAGTTCTCACTTTAGACAAACTATATTTATTATTTACAGCAACACTTTAACAGTAATAGGATAATAAAAAAGAAAAGTAGATAATGCAAATATTATAACAATTGGGTATACTACGTATTGCTGTAAGTAGCGAAAATACTGTAATTTTCTTTTTTGTAGTGTATTGTGCTGATTTTTAAGAAAAGTAGTGTGATACAAAATTAAAACAAAAAAAACTGTAGTCTTTAGCGGTTTCTGATAACTACTTTAATGTTCATTTAGTAAACGGTCAAACGCAAACAATTTTTAAAATTGAATTGATACTAATCTTTGCGGGTCCATCAGTTGACGCAATGAGAACACTCTTATGGCTGAGTGTTAGTAAGAATTATGTATGTAGAATTACTCATTACCAATATTTAAACTAGCCATTACGAATAATAGCTAATTCATTACTTTAGATGCACCTTCCAATGCGAATGTACAATCATGAAACATTGATGTTATTTCATTGGAAGAGAACATATTTTCTTCGTAATTAATTTCCTAGAGGAAATAAAAGAACATTAAACACTTAACGAATTGTAAAATATTTGATAAGCAGCATTTCTTATGCAGCATTTCTTAAATTAAATATTCGCTGCCAAGAAAGGCATGAAAAGCTGAAGGTTAAGAGAACAAATTCATAAAAAATGGTTTAACAAGCTGGCTTATGCAAACATGAATATATATTTCTTTATAATTGATTACAATTACATAATGTAATTTTTTATTCAAAATCATTTTGAGCATGAGTGTAAATTAAGTTCTCTGGCCAAATTTGGATTTTAAAAGTAGTGACTACATTTCCAAAGTAATTTGTAGTCACAACATTTAAAAATCGTAAATGCAGCTCTAGTTCATTTGTAAAAAAGTAATATCAGTTTACTACGAAAATAACGTTTTTCCAACCACTGGAAAAACCAGTTACCATCCCCAGAAATGGGTTTTACTAGGATCAACTTCCTAGAAAAGTAAGGTCTGAAATAGGTCATTGTATTTCCATTTAACGCAAGATATGTCACAAAAAGATATCATTGTCAAATACTATCAGTGGCGTAGTTTGTTTATATGCTTGGAGGGGTTTATATAAATGCATTTATATATCAGAAGGAGATTAATCCCCTCTAAGCATCTAAAACAACAACGCTGCTGATAGTGGTTGATAATGATATCTTCTTGTGACTTATCTGGTGTTGAATGGGAATACAATGATCTATTTCAAAACTAACTTTATATATATATTCCTCAAATGTTTAAATTACAAAAAAATCAGTAATGAAATTTTTTTATAAACTAAATCCTTCTTACCATACAGTAGTTCCATAACCAAGTAAATTTATAATTTTGGAGGGGGCTTTTTCCCCAAAACTACGCCACTCACTACTACATCCAAAAAGTTCCATGACTATTTTCAGGAGATGTTGTATGGTGTATAGGTAGTTCTGAATATATCAAAACAATTGAAAGCAAACAACACACTTACATATTTTAAAGACCAGAATTTAAAAAATTATTTTTCCCAATTAGATGATGAACATACAAAACAAACATACTGAACAAAAACATACAAAAATAGCGAATCTGCAAGAAATGTAAAAGACAAAGCACAGCCTTGTTTGTACTCAAAAAATGACCTTATATGATATTTTAACTCTTATAAGGTCATTTTAACTCTAATTTAGTAATTTTAACTTTATCCACTATTTCCTTCAGACCTGATGCTATCAGATTTCCAATTATTTCTTAACAGTGAAAACTACTATTTTTTTTGTTCAGATAAAAACTTAAGCTGAAAAGTTCTTAGCTGAAAAGTCTGAAAGGTTTCAGATGGAAATAGTCTCCACCGTAATTATAATCAAAGTAAAAATTTAGTGCATTTCAATTTTTCTTCAAAATTGGTAAAAACTTTAAAAAAGTTTTTAAAGATTAGATGGAGGAGACATAGTTTCATAAAACTTTTAATGTAAGACACTTCTATAAACAAAACCAGGTTATCTAGACAATAAAACATCAAAATATTTAGTTTGTAAAAAATCAAATAATATACAATTTATAAAATAAATAACTAACAAGAAATGTAACAAAATATATTTAAGAAAACAGTTATAAAAATCAGATGAAAATGCTTAGAAAATAAAATTGTACATTAATGAAAAAAAAAAAAAAAAAAAAAAAAAAAAAACAGTTTTACAGCCACTAAAAGAAATAATACAGCATGTTAAACATTTATAGGATTAAAAGAAATGTTTAAAGGGGAGTATGTTAAATGTCACAATCAAAAACATGTGCACACACCTCATCTCTAGAAACTGTTATAAAAAAATTGGAAATTTTAAAAAATGCTGAGTATTTCTTCTAGTACACATACTAAATGAGGAAAATGAAGTAGTACTTAAGACAATTTGAGGTGTGTCATAATGTGACATTTTAGGTCATATTTCTGTTTAAAATTTTTTCCACATGTTTTACACGTAAATGGTTTCTCAGTTAAATGTTTGTATTGAATGTGTCTGTCTAAATTACCCTTCCACTCACTAACATAGTCACATAAATTGCACTCATAGACCTTCGGGATTTTGACGAATTCTGAAATATAAAAGTAATATTTAATAGCAACAAGCAAGGAGTTTATCAACAAAAATTAAGAGAATTTCAATGTACTATTTAATTAACTGTTGTAGATTTGGAGATGGAATTAGAAGTATAGTGTGAGAGGCACAAATGTGAGATGTATAAAAAATTAAATGTTCTCATTTAAGTTACGCAAGCTGTAAACAAAGAAATAATAACAATATGAAAGAATAATTATGTATTTGAGTTATTACATTATTTTTGGATTGACTGAACAGTTTAATGCAACTACAACTGGATGTGGTTCTCCTATAATAATTGCAAAGGTAAAAAACTTGTTATATGTTTTCAATGCAACGTAATTAAAAAGGACAGAAACACTAAAAATAAAAAAAATTCCCTGTTACTTTTCAAACAAATTTATAAAATTTTCTATTTATTTAGTAACCAACGGCATTATTTTTATTCAAACTTTTACAATTATGCCTTATTAATAAACATAAAAAATACTTATATTTGCTATTTAAATTGGAAAAAAATGCTTTTTAAAGTTATTACAAGACTAATTACTTGAAAAAAATTATGGACTCTTAAAATACCACTTAAAACTCAAATTAATTCATTTTCTCTGACTTTATTGATATTTTAGTTAGATTCACTTAATTTTTCAGATAGATAAAATTATCCGACTACTCCTTGTTTTTCCCGATATCTATGTGCTATGGCTACTCTGATAATTAAACAGCACCAAAAACTGCGCAAAAAAAAGAAAAACTGAAAACACCACTAGGCAATTCCTTTTTTTTTAAAAAAATATTGTTTTATAATAGTCTTACACAGTTTATATAGATGCCTTACCTTTTTAACTACCAGTACTTTATAATTCACTAAACAAGTTCATTAAATTATATAATGAAGGCACAGTTAGTAAAAAAGAGAATTTATCATGACAATTACAATGTTCAAAAATTTAAATTAAATTTTTTTCTTCACATTTACTAAGTAATGCAACTGATAAAATATTTTCACATTAGAGTTATAATTTTTGAAAGACTACGTAAATTATAATTAGATGTTTGTTTGTGCATAAATCAGAAAATAAATCTAAAGAGACATGAAGTATTATTAAACGACATTAAATATGCATAAGCAAAATGCATAAACATCAAAAATTCAACTCAGTATATGATTTAATAAACAAGCACAATTTAGATACAAACATATAGTATTCAACGTTTTTGTATAAAAACACATACATTAAAACAGAAAAATCTGGCAAAAAAAAAAAAAAAAAAAAATTGACAGAAAAAATAACTAAAAAATTCAAAACCATTTTTTTATATTGCTCATAGTGAATTTAAGGTAGAATTGATTTTTAATTTAAAAAAGCTTTTTCTAAAACAAAATTTCTGTAAAAACAAACAAAGAAATAATTTCTGTAAAAATAAAACAAACGATAGAAAAAATCACACTTTTTAACTCCCCTCCAGATAGCAAATCACTGATTTCGTAGTAAAAAATAATCAGTCAGTTAAAAAAAGTTATATTAGCCTTAATTATTTTCATCTATGGAACCCTGACTTAGTATATAATAAAGTATGTAAAAACAATAAAAAATAAAGTATATAAAAATAATTGTAAGCATATTAATTAATAAAAGACTACTTTACTTTGAAAATATTTAAAAAGAGGAATGAAATTTTTCAGTTTTTTCCATAATGATATGCACAATATATAGCTATGTATTATATAAACGAACATGCAAACTCTGTTCATACAAAATTTGTAATCATCGCAGAATTAAATTTTCTTTTTAAATATGACTTCATGACAGAATTTACATATTACATGTCATCAATTTCAGAAAATTCGGATACACCAACAGAAAATTTAGGAAGTCAATAACTAAATTTATATCATAAAAAATCTGCTAAATTTAAAGAAATGTATGGATGTATCAATATAGAGTTTTCTAAAAATTAAAACACTTCTAAAAAAAATTAGAAATTTTCAAACAAATTTTGTGAGAATAAGGTGTTGGCGAAAGGGTTGAAACCAGTTAGAAGAGTAAATAAATTGCTCATCAAATGTTTAAAACATAATGTTTCATAACAAAATGCTTCAGTTAAAATTTTGTGTTCACAGAAGGTATTTATTTTATCTAAGTCTGGAGGGGAGGAGATGTATTTTTCTCTTAGAGAGGAGTCGATATAACGTTTGTGGGTTGCTCTTTCAATTATGATAGCAGGGAAGCCTTTGCAATATGTAATGTGATGGTCTTTGAGATAAATGGTTCAGCAGTTATGCCTACTCCTCACAATTCTATACTTATACAAGGTTACATATATATCAGTTTCAGATCAGTTAAATACATTTTTTGAACAATCATAAATAACCATCTTTTCTTTGATTTTATCAATATTTACAATCATAGTTCATAAAAGTTTATCTCAAATTTACTGATAACACTTTCATGCAATCTTATTAATTAAGTTCTTAAACAGATAAAATAAAGCTGTAGTAATTGGCATCCATGAAGTATAGAAACAAATCAACTCCTTTTAACAAAAGTATTCTTAAGTGATTTTGTATAAAAGTTTTTTTATATCCACATTTTTCACACTAAATTACACAAGTAAAGATGTTTTTTTATGCAGCTTCAGCATTTTAAGTATTAAGTCCAGAAGTCAGTATGAACAGTTTTGAAACATAACAAGTTCTTCAACGATATGCTTTCAAGATGTGTGTCACATCATGACGTTTTAAATCATCTTTTCGTGTAAAACTTTTTCCACATTTTTCACAAACAAATGGTTTTTCCCGAACATGTTTATACTGAATGTGCCTATCCAAATTACCTTTCCATTCACTCACATAATTACAAAAATTGCACTGGTGAGTCTTTAGGATTCGGGCGAGTTCTGAAATATTAAAGTGACATTTAATAACCACAAATAAAAATGAGAAAGTTTGCCAAGAAACATTAAAATATCCGCAATGAAAAATTTTTGTTACAAGTTTTCAAAAACTTTTAAAAGATTCAAATTTGAAAATGAAATTTAGAGGATGTAATAAATTTCAAAAGATACCTTCTAGAGATTGAAAAACGATGTACAGTTAAAAATATACATATGTTACTGTGATTGCCCGAAATTGGTAGTTGTTGACTTCCACCTGTGAATGTTGACAGTCACATAGTTGCTTTGGTAAATGTTCAAAATATATACTAGGTCTAGTTAAGTGCTACTGCCCAGTATACATTTGTTTGGTGTGCCTAACATCAATGTTTTTTTAAGGTCAAGTGCCATTGCCCAGTATACAATTAGCCAGTACGCCGAACACTGATCTTTCTCCTAATCTATCCTCTGCAGATATTAAAATATCGAATAAATATAATGATATCAACGAAAAAACTAATATCAAATTGGATATAACAAATATTTCGGATATTCACCAAAGCGGCAATGTGATTGTTGACATTTACTGATGAAAGTCGACATTCTCTTGATTTCGTTTATTCACCGTAACATATATACATATAAAATCACTTCTGCAGATAGCACCAAATTTTTTCTAAAAAGGAAACAAGGCCTTTGTAATCTTGGGCTAGAATTTTCTATAAGTTAAAATAGTCGTGATGTGAAGAATTAAATGAAAATTCTCAATAAACCTGACAAAGTTCATAATTTTAACAATGTAATATAATACCTATTAAATTTTACTATACATACATAAATTTTACCATGTATTTAATATCGATAAAATTTCAATATGCGTAATTTTAACAATGCATATAATCCCGATAAAATTTCGGGATATCCTGGCTGGTAGGGTATTGGGCCCATGTCCAAGAGGGTGTGGGTTCCGAAGACTCCCCTTGTAGTAAATGGTGACTGATGCATGTTAAATCTGCTGAATCACTAAGTCCTCCATGTTCCCATAACAAATCATACCTCTGGGGGTACTGATCCAGAAATTTCCTTTTTTCTAGATTGGTTCAAATATACAAGGCTATGGAGTTGAACATTAGTACTAGTTATAAACCCAAAATTGGGTCGGCTGTTCAACGATAGTTATAAAATATAAAAATAAAATATGCATGCCTAATTTTAATAAGATGTACAATTAGAAAAGGATTCTAAAAAGCATTTATCAAGAGCATTAGTCAAGAAACAATTTAATATTTTGTGACATTTGTTGAAAAACCTAAAAACGTCAGCTTTAACTTATTATATATTTTAGAAAACTAAGGCATGTGAAGTGATTGATTGAAGGGAGATGTAAAATGGTTGAGTCTTAAAATGGAAGATGAGTTAAAAGCGTGTAAAATTGAGCTGAAATATTTTATTTCAGGACATAGTAAAAAGTCAATTATGATTTAAATATTTTTATTGTTTAAAGTAAAGGCAGTTTTCTTCAAATACTAAAATAAACTCTAATGGAAATGTCAGAACAAGTTTTAAGTTTTTGCAAACTTATACAGTAAATTCAATTGTCACACACAAAGAGAATTAATAAGTCTAAATTCATCAGGACGGATACAAAACCAGAGGATGAGAGTAGACAACTCCCTCTACTGTAGAAAAACACAAACCATGAAACACTTAATAATTCACAAAACAATTAATGTTCTCCTGTGAAGCAGTGTTTTGGGGAAATTTTTTGGCAACAACTGGAATCCAACCAGGGTCCATTAATTCTGCAACTGAATTATTAATCATGCCGAAAAAGGGTGTGAAACAACAACCAGCATATTTTAGGAAGCTTTACATAGTTCTCATTGCACACTTCTCCCAGTAATAACTTGTTAACAGAAGTGAGCTTTTCTAGTGATTGAGACGCCACACGGTCGATAGTGGAGTTGCTTTTCCAGTAGAGTACAGTTCTGGCCTTGACTTTTATTGAGAGTCAGTTGATTAGATTTGCATGCCAAAGCGAACTTTGTAATAAGGCAAATAATGTAGCGATGCCATCTATCAAAGAGTGATGGAGGTACATGTGTGGAGGATGCGTGAGAGTTGAATTTTGATGGCACTAACTGGAATCAAACCAAGGACCTTTGATTGTGAAAGTTCTAACAATCATGGAAAAAGGGTAAATCTCCAACTAGGTATTATATAGTTGCCAGTATATAAAGCCTCTAATAAGCTTTATATAATTGCCACCACACTCGATTTTAATTATTATTCAAGCAATTTTCATTATTATAAAAAAATATGTGATGAAAAATCAAATCCTATTTACATATTTCACAATTTTAGATTTAAGTAAGTTTTATACAGTTGCTGCTGCAATTATTTTAAAAACAATATTCAATATTATAAAAAATACATGATGAAATACACAATATATTGACATAATTCACAATAATTTCTCTCTTGAAATAGATGATTAAAATGGTAATTTAAAAAGAAAAAAAAAAGATTTATGAATACACAATGTTGATGTGTGTTATTTTGTGTCGCAACATATTGGACTTTCTTGAGAAACACTTTCCACAAGTCTCGCATTTAAAAGGTTTTTCACCAGAGTGAGTTCGAATGTGATCCATTAAGTGAGACTTTACTTTAGTGTTGTAATCACAATAGTAACACTGATGAATCTTGAAAAATTTTGTAAATTCTGAAATTGAAAAAAAACAACAACATTTATTAAATGTATATTCTTCAATTTGTAAAGCATGCATACAATATAACCCCAAGTAAATTTCAATATGCATACATAATTTTCACAATATATATAATCATGATAAAATTTCAAAATGAATGCATAATTTTTACAAAGTACATAATTCTGATAAAATTTCAATAGGCATTTATAATTTTAACAATGCATATAATTTTGATAAAATATGGATATGCATGCATAATTTTTACAATGTATATAATCCTAATAAAATGCATGAATTTAATAGTCTAATAATTTTATGCATAATTTTAATCAGATGTACGATTCCAAAAGAAAACTAATAAGCCTTTATATTCCAAAGAAATACAGTAAATGATGAGATAAATTTGTAAATGCCGATGATGGTTGATACAGCATTTATGTATTTATTATAAAACATACTAATTAGTTAAAAAAAATAAATTAGATGCTTTAAATGATTAAAAATATCTCGCTAAAAAGAAAGCTCATTAAATAAGTGTATGATCGTTGCCAAAGTCAATGAAATATTGAATTCTTTAAATTTATTACAACTAATTAAACCCTTAATTTTAAAATCTTAAACTTCAATGTTATTAAAGAGTATAATGACAGTTATTATTAAAAAAAAGCAACATTAAGGTACTTTCACATTTGTTTAAAAAAAACGATGACAAATGGGTTGAATTCATAATAATAAAACACACTTTACAGCAATTAAAATTTATACCAAATGAGAAATAAACAAAATTTTTTAATATTATTTTTTATTGATTTAAAAAAAAATTAAATGAAAAAAATTTTATAAAGTGATTTATTCATGAATTATAATTAAATTAAATGAATATAGGAATGAAAAAGTATTGCATTTGTATTAAAAATATTCTTATCATCATGATTTTTACATTGCATAATGATATCGTTATAGACTTCATATTATTATAACATAAGAGAACAACGAACGTTATGCCTCATTATAATTTAAATATTTTACATTATTAATACATAATTAATTTAAATATTTATACTGTTTTGCAGATAATTTTCATTAGCAAATCAAAAAGAATTTAAAAGTTATAATTTAAAGAATTTATAATTAAATTAATAAAAAATAAATGAAGATATTGGTGTCTATATATCTTAATAAGAAAAGTTAAAACCATAGAGCTAAAGTCACAAATTTTTATGGAATAAAATCCAATTATCAAGTTACTTTTTCTGAGAGAATTAATTAAATCTTCAATAATTCAGTAACATTTGAATTAAAACAACACTAAAATAGAAGATCAGGAACAAAGATGGTAGTGTGTCCAGTTAAAAAATATAAATAAATAAAGTTTTATTATGGTCAGTGGAATTTTTAATCATTGTATGAGATAGCTAAGAGTAACAATTGTAGCACCGAGTTAACATTTTGGAATTTAAAGAGTATTTCAAAAGAGATTCGTCTTTAAAAAAACAACTTACTCAAATAATGGGGAAAGTATTTATTAATTACAATAATCCAAAATTCAATATTTCAGGAAATTTCGAAATATACAGCAATATTCAAACATAACAACAGATACATTAAACTTTAAACAAAAATAAGACCTTCAGTTAAAAAAATAATTGCATTATTAGTTCTAATTTTAATAAATGAATTTTCAACTTTTGTGAATTAGAAAATTTTTGTTTTAATAATAAGTAAGTTTCACACTTAAGCCAGCATTTCATCGATTTTAAAAACATTATTATTAAGTGTTAATATACTTTACAAAAATAAAAGATATTATGGTATTCAAAACTTAAGAAATATAAAACAAAAATACTAATAATATATAATAGAGATCATAAAAATTTCTAAAAACATTGTACAAATTAGATAAACAGAAATGCATATAAATGAAATTGTGCAACACACAAAAATAATTTGCACAGTAAGAATCAAGATACAACTAATCACTTCTTATTCTATTTTTACTTCCTTCAGCCTCTCTGCAAACTATAAAATACATTATCACCACAAAATAAAGAGAAAGGAAACAAAATTAGAGTACTTTTTCAAAAACATTTTTGCTGATATCCATTAAAAAGTGTCTAAATAAATAAATAAGATTATTAAAACTAACAATACGTGAATATTATAAACCCTACCATGAACTGAATGTTAAAGAACTGCACTTTTTCTAAACATAAATGGGCATTACTTTGACAAAAATGAAAGTCAGGTATGTAAAATTAAATTTTTTGTCATGTTTTATTGGAATAGCTTTTAAAAGAACTTGTAACTTATAAATTTATACAAAAATATAAATTAAAGTAATAAAAATAGATTAAAAAAAATCAAAATTACTTTACCTGAGTTAATCCTAATTAAGTGTCAATAATTCAGTTAAACACATCTTTGCACCCTTATAAACAGAGTACTCATAAAAAATGGAAACAAATGTTCATGCATACTTGCTAATTTATAAATAAAACACCAACTTTATTTATTTATTTATTAACTTAAAAGAAGTTATTATTTTGGCTTTGAACCATCTTATTTTGTCTTTGCTGTGTTATTATTATTTGATAAAACCCATGGCCTCCAATACATCATCATTTGCACTTTTGCTGAATTTATGAATTACACTAACTATCAGTTGTTTTTTAAATGTTGAACGGCTTTTTCCAAGAAGGGATTAGTCACGCTAGAGTGGTAGAAGTATATGGAAATTTAGCAAATCATAGAAGTATTGCTCTTTAAAATCAAGGCTTGCTGTCTAAAATAAGTTATGCTTCTTGGTTGGTACTATGACTTAACATTGTACCAACAAAATATTTTTGATTTGTTCGTTAAATCCGGGTTCTCGTTAAACCAGGTCTCACAAAGTTTTCAATAAAGGAAGATGTTCGAAGAAATTTTAATAAAAATTTTAATAAAAATATTTTACAACTGAATAATTAAGGTTATAAAATTTTAATAAATAAAATTTTGCTTTATTGAATTAACAAAAAACAAAATTAATGATGTACTATTGTAAATAAAAATAAGTAAATAACCCCTAATATTAATATTAACATAGATTAACATTAAACATAGATCTTATTAAAAAAATTAACAAATCATGAGAAAACAATGTTTTTTAAACTAAACATATTTGTACTAATGGTTTACTTAGCTTTTCTTACATATCCAAAACTGCTGAATAATAATGGTTTAATTTGGAATTTAAAAAAATTATTGAAAACCATATTTTACAGAATTCTCTTTACCAAAGAAGAGTTCTCCTAGTTTTTGATACAAATCATAAGACTTCTCAATAAGTATAATCTCAACTGCATTTATAAACTTAATCACTTATTATTTAAAATTAATATATGCATAAAGCATATTGAATAAAATTAGTACACATAGAAAAAGTGATCATGTTAACTATATCATGATGATCCATGATTCTATATTTTCAATATCATGAGTTTTTAACTTTTCTAAGAGATTAAAAACATTTTTTCCCCATACAGAGTTACAAATTGAAAGACAAAATTGTAAATTTAAAGAAATTATACTAAAAAAAATTATTTGTCCCGCCAGAAAAATTTTCCCTCATGCCCTAAATGGGAATGAGAGAGTTCTGTAACAGTCATCTTAGTTATAAACTGAATAAATTGGAATTTCAAGCAATCATAGTAAAAAATTTTTATCATCCTAAAAGAAGAAAATTAACCTGGCTTACATATAAATTACTTCTTCGTGTTATTATTATGACTTAATTTGTGTCGAGTTAAATTAGTTTTTTGAGCGAAACATTTTCCGCAAGTTTCGCACACAAAAGGCTTTTCTCCAGAGTGAGTTCTGAGGTGATAAACCAGATGAGACTTTATCGGTGTGATGTAGCTACAAAGGGGACAACGGTGAATCTTGCACTTTCTGATGAATCCTGCAACAAATTATTAGATTTTGATTAGAAAGATAAAGAAATGTCTAATTAAAAAAACATATAACACACTTAAAAGAAAAATATTATACAGTAAATAGTTTTCCGCTCCTTATTTAAAAGAAATAAAAAAAAAAACAATTTTCATGGCCAATATGCAAATAACTACCACATTACTAATTTAGAAATGCATTATTGATTCTGTTTAAATAAATCATATTACAATAGGTAAATCAGATAAATACAAAAAATCAGATTCTTCCACCTATTTATTTTATTTAACACAGTCATTGCCAGCTGAGAACTGGTGGTTATGCTGTATTTATCATTGAAAAGTGGTAATCAATAAAAATAAAACCTTTCTTTAACAACCATTTCAGTTTTTAAAATTTGCAGTAGTTTTAAACTCAGGAGAAAATATATTTTAATATATATGTTAATATATGCCAACCCATATTATGTTATATATATGTCAATATATGAAAATATATATGTTATTGTAAGGAGAAAATATATTTTCTGCAAAAACAGTTGGATGATAATATGCATCGTGCTACCACTTAACTGATTTATCGTCACAAACTACAAGGAAGAATTTCCTGCTGGCGTGGAATTGGCAGAGGAACTGTTAAGAGAAGTTAATACAAAGAACAATCTCTTAGTATTATATAATAACCAATAATATGTGAGTATCACAGAGTAATTAACATGGTATCAGGCAAATAGGGAGAATTAGGCACAGAACCTGTCAAGGAATAAGAAAATTTTGTTCTAATAAAAAAAGTTTTAAGCGAACACGATTAATTCAAGAAATAAATATCGGCTTTCAGACAATTAAGCAATAACAAGAGTTTTAGTCATCACAAGCCTTAAATGGAATTTGTTGAATAAACATTATTTTTTAAACAATAACATATGGGCAGTTTCATGTCATTGTATTACTGTTGACAGCCTATTCTTCAAAACAAACCAAAATCATAATAAGTTTTGTTGAAATAAAAGTTGATTCATTGTTTTAAGGTTCAAAATTGTTTTAAAATACATATATAAATTTGAAGGGTTAAAAAAAAAATTAAATGTGTGTTATCTCCTAGGTGTAAGTATGGTTATTTTACCTTTCAAAAGACATAATATCAATTTGTATAAAACAAATTTCTATATGTTTTAAAGTTAATGGTTCACATTTAAAATTTCTAAAATGTAAATCATAATAAAATAAAATGAAAAAAAAATGAGTGCATAAACATAAAATGTGACATTTTTGACTATGTTTTTGAGATTTAGTAATCATGTCAAATATTTATCTAACAACTAAATTTTTTATTATTTTAAACAGACATAATAAGCTATGAAACTCAACAAAAAACTTTAAAAAAGTCTCTTTTTTTTATTTGCCATTAACATTTAATCAGAAAAAATTAAAATTTTTTTTGTTGTATCATGATAGTGTCACATCATTAGGAACATTGTCATCAAAAACCTATCAAAAATTAAGCATCACACATTGTAACATTTTTAATAATAAATTTAATGCAAAAGATAAAATTTAATGCAAGGTAATTATCATTGCTACAATTCATATTTGTTCTTATTTATAAAAAAATAAAAATTTACCCACTAAATTAAAATACAAAACCCACATGACTTCAAAAATCATAAATACAAAATCCTTTAGCTTAGTATATAAAGCATTAATTTATAGCTATATAATAGCATAGCACTAATTTATCAATATATAATAAACAAATAGCACTTTTTTAATATAAAATCTAGAAAAAATATTAGAGAAGCTATAAATTTTTATGACATGGCTTAGATTGATACTGACCTTAAGGTCACTTTGCAAATAAATGTTTTTGAATTTATTAAAATTTTAAAAGAATGTTGCATAATTATGTAAAAAAAAGTATGAAAGGGATCAATTAATTTTTGTGATTATAATTTGACTACTCTATGACTACAGAAATCATGTATACGAGTTTTTGCATTACATAATCTTATAATATTGACAATGTAAAATGTATGAGTCAATAAACAAAAAAAGTGAAGTAACACAACCAAATTCGTGAAGAGCTAGTTTAAAAATTTATTTTGAGAGACAAATTTTGAAATATTTGTTTACAAGGTCTATTACAGAATAGCAATAATAAAATTCAAACCTAAAAATAAGTATGAAATATTTATTGTTAATAATGCAAACTCAGGACATTTCACATAAATGTATTTTTCACTGTAATAAATTTTTGGTACAAGGCAAAAAATTCTTAAGCAAACTCAAGAGAAAGCTTGTCAAAGAATATCAGTTGGACATAAGATAATGTACTGATCTTTATATTTATAAAATATGTAATATTAACTAATTTAATTGAGAAGTTATTGAATAAACTAAGTGAAGTGCTGGCGTAAACTAAACAGTTAAGTATAAACTTTCCACAGAAAAAAAAAATAATGCTTTTTTGACAGCAAGAATTATATCTTTCTTTATTCAAACAAAAACCAGGCATAAATACAAGGCGTACTGAAATTCAACCGTCAAATTCAGAGATGTGATAAAAAATATAAAAGGGATAAAAACTTACTAAAGAACACAGTGTCATAAACCATGTTCAATGGACGGAAATCATGAAACCCCTACAGGTTTCAAAATCATGATGGAAAAAAAAACTACAAGAGATACTACCAACTTGCTAACTATAAAATGATTTATTTGATTAATAAATGTAAGAGTTCTTGAGATGGGGACTGATGACTAATGGTATAAAAGTGATACCCTGACAGGTGTGAAGTTTCCAAGTGTACTTTTGATATTGATCGAAGCAATGACAATCCACACTATGTTATCTTTCTACAGATTCAGAGCCCACGTTTTTAGCGATTTTCACCCTTTTAATATGCTTTGCAACCCAGTGTTCAATGATAAATTGTCATTTTCCTAAGTTCTTTTATCACCCCTTTGGATTTGTGAGGCAAATTTTGGCTTACCTTGCATAACATCAGTCCTCATCTGTTTGTGAAATAGATCAATAAAACTAAATAAACCTATTATCGTTTGTAATTTTATTTTTCGATCTCATAAACAAACTGTTTTTGCATCAAACTTTTCAAATAGGCTTTAAGGAGAAGCAACATATAAAACCCAATATAGATTCAATCAGGGATGAAAGTTGCAAAGATTGTAAAGACAAATTTTCAAAGACACAGGAGAGTATCCTAAGTTTTTAAAGTAAGTTAAATACAGATCTTCATACTGTTAAAATGAAAACAAATATTTAAAATAAACTTTGCGAACAATCCCTGATTAAAAAAATAAATATAAATATTTATGATGAGGACTTATAATGATTACTGAAGATGTATCTTGACTTTATTTGATCTAACCATTCATCATTAGATTATATAGAGTAGTTTTTAACATAAATTTGTAATACAGATTAAATTCAAATTAACAGCACTTCAAATAAAATTGCTTAGCTGTAACCCATGTTACTGACTTATTTTGTTATTCTTTGTAATTTTTTAAATTTCGCCATGTTTCATCTCGCATAAACTTCAGGTGCTTGAAAACACGAAAATCCTACAAGAGGCTAAAAACTTTCAATCTTTAGATTCAATAATGCCTCATGAAGGTTGCCTTTAAAATTGTTTAAGGCTTAAGCACTGATTGCCATAACTGAAACAAATCTTAACATAAAGCATCTATATATTAAAATGTATGTATTTTTATGTTAAAATAAATAATTAGTCACAACATTGATTGATTCTATAGTAGACTAGATCACTCTTTTGAAAATATGAATCATTGCATAAAATTTCATGTTAACTTTTTGTCAGAGGCTACAAATGTAAAAAAGTTTTTAAGAGGATAAAATCCTTGATGCCCATTGAAAGTTGCTTTTAAAAAAGTCTAAAAGTTGCAATACTGATAGCAATTTTTAAAACAAATCTTACTTTAGAGCAGGGGTTTTCAACTTACGTTAGGCCGGGGGCCACAATTAAAAACACCAGTCAAATGACTGGCCGTAACTTTATCAAAATTTTATATTGGGATCTTTTTATGTTAGAAGGAACATTAAATATTACTGCCAAACTTTTGTCAAGTTGTACAAAACAAAAGTATTGAATTACAAATTAAAATAAGAAGTAGATTTTTAAAAATATTTAATTGCACATTAAAAAATTCTGACTACAATAACTTTAATGTGCACATGTATTAAACAATTAATGTGCAACAGATATCAAATTGTTAAGATATAAAATTTTAAAAAGGTTGGTATTAAAACTTACATAGTACCACACAAAATGTTCAATGAGAGAATTGAGGTTTGTTTGCTGTACTTGCATTTGAATGGAAACTTAATAAAATAAGGATTATATTTTGATTTTAAATATAAAGTTTTTTTAATGTTAAAAAGCAAAATAACAAGCATTGTAAATAATTTTGTTATATATCATTTTGAATCCTCTCTTAATCAGAAACTTAGTGACAAGATTTTTTTTCCTCTTTTAAATTTAATTCTGTGATAAATTAGCATTTTTTTCCAGACCTATTAGGATTTATAGCAGAAAAGAAAAAAACTTAGCAGCGGGCATCTGAAATAAAAATTATTTTTTCTTTTCCGCTAACGCCCTATTCGATTCTAAGAATTTAAATAAATATGATATTCATTATCTCCTTTATGTGTTTTAAAATATACAAATGTAAATAATTTCGTCCAAAGTTTGTGGTTTCAAAAAGTTAAATCGGAGAATTTCTTCAAAAATTTTCTGATACGCACATGCTAAATTATATTTACAAAATACAAAAAAAAAAAAAAAAAAAAAAAAACGAAATAAAAAAGAGCAACATGATTATTTTTGTATTTGAATAAATATTTTCTTGGATGCAAAACCTGAGAAACAATTTTTTTTTCACCTTTGGTATGTTAAATTTCCCAGAAACGAAGAGATTAGGTTTAAAAAATGACAACTGATATATTTTAGTTCGTGGGCCACAAAAAAAGGCTTTGAGGGCCAGATGCAGCCCACCAGTTGGAAACCCCTGCTTTAGAGCATCTATGAATCTAAATTCCTCCATCTTTACAGTATAATTAAAATTTTTTTGTTTGTGTTGGTCATGACATTGATACATTTGAATTAATGAATGCCAATCATTCTTATGAAAATATGAATCATTAATTGAATCAATTAATTTCATATTAACTTTTTGTGAGAGGCATTTTCTACAGATGTAAAAAAAATTTTAAGAGTAGAAAATCCATGATGCCCATTGACAGCTGCTTTTAAAATTATCCACAACTGCAATACTGATAGCAATTTTTAATACGAATTTTACTTTAGAACAATTATGAATAGTTAAATTCCTCTATCTTTATATTTAAATTACGAAATATATTTAAATTGGTCATGACATTGATAAATTTCACTTAACGAGTCCCAATCATTCTTATGAAAAATGAATTATTGCATGGCGTTGCATGTTAGCTTTTTGTGAGAAGCATTTTCCACAGGTAAGACATTTAAATGGCTTTTCACCAGTGTGAGTTCGATTATGTCTCTTCATGGCTGCTGTTTTATTAGTTGTAAAGTTGCAATATTGGCAATGTTGAATTTTTAAACACTTCCAGAATCCTAAAATGAAAGAAAATTAACTGTAACATAAAAGCTTAAGAGACTTAAACTAAAACTTAATGATTTATAATTAATTATAAAGATGCATATAATTTTTTTCCAAATAAACTTTTATTGCAATGTTTACATAACGTACATTGATCTTAATTATACAATTAAAACTAAAAACTTATATCTTAGGTTGTTATTTAAGTAGAACAAAAAAAAAAAAGAACCAATAAAATCTAATGTAATGGGATTTAGTAATACATTTTACACTGCTCTCTCTCTGATGAAGTTTTTATGGTTTTAATAGCTCAGTTCAAGAAGTTTTCAATTTAGTGACAATTTCATACATTTTGAATCAAGATATTTAATAATTTTTACAAGACACAAAATTCTATAATTTTCAAATATCAAATGTGTAATAAAATAGTTAAATAATGTGTAATAAAATAGTTAATAGTTGCTGAGGAGAGGAATAAGAATTTAAAATGCAACTTTTGTTTAAATTGTAGGCTTCTTTTTAAATGCCATTCTTCAGAAACTATACAACTTACATTAATTTAAAACTTTCAATCAATTTTAAATTTGCAATAAAAAACAAAACGCAACAAACAGTAGAAAGGAGCCAATGATTTAATTAATGAGATTTTGTTTATTTTATTTTCATAAACTAAATCTTAATTATAGTAATATTTTTTTAGTTATTTAAAAAATATTTAAAAGAACAAAATCAATAGAAAAATAAAATTTAATAGAACAGTTTTTATAGGAAATTGGGAATGCAAATAAAAAAATTAACACTAAATATTTGATTTATTTTGTTATTTTTAAGTTGCATTTGAAAGAATATATATTAAGTGTTTGAGAATCTTAGGTTATGTGATGTCTTTATAAGCTTTTCTAAATGACTGTAGATTACTCAACACCACACTCTAAACAAAAGAAGTAATTGCATTATCAGGTAAAATAAAATAAAGATAAAGTTAAGTAGATTAGGCAAAAGTTAATGTATATTATTTAGGGAAAATATACACTGTCTGGGACAAGAGGACTTCAAAACTTAAATGTTATATTAATGATCACCTTACTTCTCATTTGGAATTTTTTTTAAAAATAAAAATCTGATATACAGAAATTTAAGATCCTATATTTGATATAATTATATATCTTTCAAAAAGTATTTTTTTTTATATCTAGATATTATTTAGAAGTGTTGGTCATAACATTAAGTTTGTTTCAACAGACATTAAAGACTTTATTTCAATTTAACACATGAATAACGAAATATTAAAATAAAGAAAAAATATTAGATTATTTGTATTAAAGATTTAAATGATAATCAAATCTAAAATTTTCCTAACAGCTAGTCAAAATAATTTTATTTTAATTCATAAGCATGAAACAATAAAATTAATGGTGTTTTCTACAGCAGAATACCTTATCAAGTCTTGGCTTTAATAGTAGTCATTCATTGTATAGTTTATCAGGGCAACTGCATTCATTGCAACATCTCTTAGACTAACTGCCTTGATTCTTACCAACTTTATATCATTAATTTTAATTTCATTTAATAAAATATTGCAATTATTACAGAGACATATTTAGAGCGAGAATAACATGTATTGATGCAGAAATAGAACAAAACAGAAGAGATACAAACAAAAGTCACGTAATAAGTCAGGCAATAAAACCTTATGGAGTATGCCAAAATGCCGATTTTTATCGGAATAAGACTACTATACTTCATCCTTTTAGTAAAAAAAATTAACATACAGAGTGTTCCATAAGGCCTCACTAGATTGAACATTTCTCAAAATGAAAGTAAAAATAAAGAGGCACAATAAATTAATATTTTGGCAAAAAAGAGATAAAAATTATATCTCGACCTGTCAAATCAAAAGTGAGCAGATAGGAATGAAAAATATCAAAACCAGTTTGATTGCCTGATGAGGCTTGGATATGCTTTGAAGATTTTCATTCCTTCTTTATCCTTTGGCAATAAAACAGATTTTGATGTGTTGTTCTTCTCATTTAATTTTCATTACTTTATTGTTTCCCTCTAGTTTAAATATAAATTAGAAATTTTCACTTTATTTTTGACAAAGATTCTATAAATACACAACAGTCATTACTAAAAATTATCCTGCAAATAATATTTGAAGGAATATTCACGTAAAACTTATAGCAATGAAATATAGTTACTAAATATCTCATGAATGATTTTAATTTTTTCAAAAAACACACCAGATATTCAAAAATATCTTTGCTTAGGTCAAGTCAAGTAGTCAATGGTTTTTTAACCAAAATCAGACAGGTTTTGTTTTGTGCAGTTTACATTTGTGTTGAAGTTAGCATCGTATCAGATGAAAAATAATACAATTATATTTTATTAAAATACAACATTGGTTTGAAAACACAAAATTTATCAATTAAAAAAAATAATAAAATGCGAGCAAAATTGATGTTGGAATTATTAATGAATATGAAAATAGTTCAATCCACAACCACAAGTGCTACTTTTGTTGATTTTTTAGATCTCTCATCCAGTGTCTAGCTTCATGGCGACGCAAATTACACCGACTGGTGAGTTTTGCACCACAGATTTTACACACAAAAAATGTAAGCAAAATTTTATGAGTATTTAAATGCTTCAACATGTCAGCTTTGTTATGTGTAGCATGTTGGCACACATTGCACAAGTGGGTACTATAAGTTGAACTGCTTCCAGGAATACTAACCTCCAATAATGTATATAGGGAATTGATACCTACGAAAACAAAAAAATATATATAGCTTTAAAATTTTCAGTGAAATTCTTGAAAATTTTCAAGTGAAGCAGCATCTATATTTCATTATTTTTAGAATTGAGAACATATAAACATATGTATTATGCTGCTAAAACGAGCTATAGTTTAATTCTAGAGCATTTGCGTCAAAAGTTATACAAATTTATTAAAGTCTAATCATGAGCATTTATTCATTATTAAACTCTAGAAACTAAACTTGAAAATCGTCAGAAATAGCATTTCTCTGTTATAATATCATTGAGATTTTAAAACAGATCAGAAGAAATAAATTTTAATGGAACTTGAAAAATAGTGGATTGTAAAAGCTTAAATTTATTACTTCTAGCTTCATTTTGAAAGTAGGTGATATTTATAAGACTTCGGAAAGTCAGTGTACTGGCATTCCAGAATCCTGTTTAGAAAAAACAACTCAACAACTTGTTTAAAAACTCTCTCGAAAAAATTGAAATAATTTATCAGCAAATTAAAATAACTTGTTCTTAAATCTGAAAAATATATTCTTTCATTAAGCATTCCATTTATCAAAACATTTACAGCATTATGAAAGAAAACTTATATTGGAATAATAATTATACTAAGTACAAAGCAAAATTTGAGGTTTTGCCCCAAGAATATAAACCGGCAATAGAAAGTTATAAAAATGTTGAAGATTTTTAAAAATCAATTACAAAAATCATTAAGTCAATTGTTTTCAAGTTTATATGTAAACATGGGATATTTAATATTTGAACATTCTTAAGTTTACAAATAATATTAGACAGTTATAAAAATAACTAAAAAATTAAAAAAATTCGTAAAAAAAAAAATAATAATAATAATGTAGGGTTTTAAAATTTCAAGTAAATAATATAAATTGTGTGTTTTCAAATGTACATGTGTTCATCATTTAAATTAAAATAAAAAACTAAAATTGATTTTAAAAATTTCAATATTAAAGTGAATATCAGAGAATATTAGAGATAATAATAGGGCTTCATATCAGCTAGCTTTCAGACAAAACAGCTTTTTAATAATAGCTTTATAGTCATCATAAGCTTTAGAAAGGAAAAGAGGAATTACAGTATAACAAAAAAATTATATATATATACACGCACACAATCAAGCCCTCATTTAATGATTACCCAGGTTATAATAAATAGTTCATTTAATATTAAAAAATCTATACACAACCTGTTATTATATGCATAACTCAAATTACATGAAGAATTTTCCTGAACTTCTAGAAATCTAAGTTTATCAAAGCTTTCAGATAACGAGCATCTGACAGTTTATTGCATTTTCAATCACTTAGTTCAAAACTTGTAGATAAACAATGTTAAGTCCCTCACATATCATGCCTTAAAACACCTAATTGTCATGACTATAACAGATGATGTTGCTATGCAAACAATTGAATAGATTGTAATCAGTTGCTTTTGTGTCTGCATGTATGCTCCTGGAAAAATATTTGTGAAACACAAAATCTGATAATGAAGAAGAAATAATTAAACCAGCACCTTCCACATCGGAGGATATGCAGTTTTCTGGGAAATTAAGTACATTTCTGTCATGAAAAAGTGTTAGTAATATGCATTTCAGGTTGTAAGGATCTGACCAAAATTTTAAACTAGCACAGTAATTTACTTATATATCTTGTGGGGAGATTGTTATCAACAATGACAAGAGCTGTGTTAAGTTCACTGGATTTTGAGCGCTTGTGGTGAGAGCTGTATTAAGTTCTCGGCTGTGTGTATGGTCCCTCTTGTGTTGCTATTAGAAGTCGAGTGTATACAGGGTCCCGTTGTGTGTGTGTAAAGGAGGATTGAGAAGCAACAGCGTGAGGAGGACAATGATACAATCACATATAGCAAGTTAACTGCTCAATGTGAACCATCCATTAAAGAAGGCGTTACTTTCATTGTAGGCAAGTTCTTATCAAATCCGTAGATCACCTATGTGGGAAGAGAGTTATCAACAATGTCGACCGTCATCTATCAAAAGGGGCTCCAAGATTTTTAAGCAAGTCAGCATGTCTTATATACTAGTGAATTTATGTTTAATAATTGTAGTGGTAGTTACCCCACAAACTAAAACAATTGACTGTTTAAACCAGTCTTGAAATCTACAATCTTGTCACAAACGAGTTTGACTGTATATTTGCTGGGGAAAAATATCTGACAATGCACATCTTCAGCAGAACCCACATAGATGAAAGAAACATTATAATCATTGTAGAACTTCAACTTAAAGTATAGTTTGCAAAAACTTTTTATTTAATTCATCAGCTTTTTTGGGTGCTTTGTTTCAATAATATTTCCAACTTGAGTAAAAGGAAAGGAAAAATATTTATAGAGACTTATTGAAGCTTTATTTCATATGAGGCGTCAATGTTCTTTGATACTTTTCATATACTTTACACATGTTCTTGGTACATTCAGTTCTTTTAAATATCTGTCATAACATTTTCTTAAATATCTGTCAAAAATATCATATATACCATGTATATAACAGAGTAAAACTTCGTGATGATTATTTGTAAAGATGAGTTATAGCATGGCGTTGCATGTGAGACTTTTGTGCAAAACGTTTACCACAGGATGAGCAAAAAAATGGTTTTTCACCAGTATGTGTTCTATGATGTCTGATTATGTCTGTCTTTATTAAGGATGAATAACTGCAAAACTGGCAATGATGTAACTTGACTTTTTTCTGGAATCCTAAAATATAAAAAAAAAAAGGTTAATGACTGCTAAATTTTGTAATATAGTATTAGCCGTAATGTCAATGCCCTATTACAGAAAAAACCTTAAAGTATACAAAATGTTGATATTATTCTTAGAAATATAGTTTGAGTTTGAAGTAAAACCTTTCAAGGAAGTCTAATATTATTTATGGTATATTTTTGAATATTAACTCATCTGTTTATAAGCGGAGTAGGGTTTTTCTTTGGAAATTAAACTGAAATTCAAATCCTATATCAGCCAACAAAAAAAGCTAACTTTGTGGTTAATTTTCAACTTTCCTTTCAGACTATCTAACCATCTTAGTTTATATGTTTAAGTTTGGCCAGAAATAAAAATCTATTGAAAGCTCCACAAACTCTCTTCTTTTTAAATCTTTTAACCTACTAGTTATAATTGATGTGATCAGTGGTTTGTTTGGTTAAGTTAAAGTAAATCATACAGTAACAGAGAGAAGATCTGAACTCTGAAAGTAGCATGTTCAACTTTTCATGCTCATTTGCTGTTTTATGAGGAAAAAAGGGCAATAAAAGAAAATCTTGATAAAATAATATTCTTTCGCAATTTCTATGTGTTTCCTGTTAATTTTCTTTTTAGGTTCGTTATTTTTAGCTGCTATTTTATATATTTATGTTTCACATGAGTTTTCACGATATTCCGTGATTTATCTCTAATGCTTGATTATATGCCGACCCACCCCTATTTCAGTTCTTTAAAATTTTCTGAAGATTCTTGTCCTATGTTTGGAAATATATGGTAGTTTTATTAATTATCAAATCACATTGTCTTCATTATAGGGGATAAAATTGAACAAAATGTAGTACTTCATATCGTTTAAATTAACTTTGTATAGCTTATAATATATTATTATATTTTATAAACAATTTATAAATTCAAAAAAGAAAAAAAATTATTTTTTTAAAGTTTCAAAATCAGTGAAAAAGGATTCTACTCCCAAGTTAATAAAAGAAATATATGAACACACCGACTCTTTATTCATTGAGCAGCTTATTAATATTTTTGAATAATTTCATTTTATTCATTGTAATGCATTTTGCTAAACCTAGTGGCAGCAATTTGTAACCAAATTTTAAAGCATTTTAAAGTTTTTAAAAATGGTAAATAGGTTCATTGGAACACATTTTATTGCATAAGAGGGGGAAGAAAGATTAATTTGGTACTTAATAAAAAAATAAACTAAGTCCATCTAATTCTTGGTAGGTTAACACGGAGAAAGAAAAATGCTTTTTCTGTTTTCTGAGTAAAATTAAGAAATTTTTAAACATTTTTAATGTGCAATTAAAGATAAAATAATTCTTTTAAAAGCTAAAATTCAATAAATTAATGTGAATTATGATATTTGGAAAAAAATGCATTTAAAATGGAAAATTTGAGTAAATTAAGATTTTAAGATACATGATAAGTAATGTAAATTAATCATTAAATATATCAGTAAATATATACATGTATGTATGTTGATATGAATGACCAAAATTGGTGGTTGTTGACTTCCACCAGTGAAAGTTGACAATTACATAGTCGCTTTGGCAAATGTCCGAAATATATGCTAGGTCCAGTTAAGTGTCAATGGCCAGTATGAACTATATCAATGTCTTTTTCAAGGCACAGTGCCACTACCCGGTATGCGCTACATCGTTTTTTAAGGTTCAGTGCCACTGCCTGGTATACATTTGCATAGTATGCCCTACATAAATGTTTTTTTTCAGGTCAAGTGCCATTGCCCAGTATACATTTAACCAGTACTCTTAACACTGATGTTGCTCCTAATCTATCCTCAGCAGATATTAAAATATCGAATAAATATAATAATATCAACGAATAAATTAATATCAAATCGGATATAACAAATATTTTGGGACATTCACCAAAGTGACTATGCAATTGTTGACATTCAAAGTCAACATTCTCTTGATTCCGGTCATTCACGGTAACATATATATATACACATTAATCAATCAACTAGCTAAATAAAGTTTATAAAATACATAAATGAGAAATGACAAATAATAATTTATTCCAATCATTAAAGACTTCATATGGAAAGAAATTTTATGAGTAATTCCTCGTAAACATTAAAATATAATTGAACAACAACAAGGCACAATGCTTGAACAACACACAACTCTTTAACTGCCAGCACAGAAAACCAGTTTTCTTATATGTTACACAAAGAGGCAATGCTCAAATATTAAATCAGTAGAAGGAGTAATTGCAACCATGATTTTTAAATATCACAAAACATGTCTTTCTGCATATTTTCAAAAAATTAAAAATTTGCAATAAATAAAAATGAATTCATAAAATTTAAAAAAATGAAACGGGAATCGCTGAGAGTTTTTCCATTAGAATCTCTCAGTGATTAATGTATGAATGGCGCATTAGTGAAGACTTTGCTGTAAAGTTTTTTCCACAAGTGTTACAAGAATAAGGTCTTTCACCAGTATGCGTGCGGGCATGCCTGTTGACATCTCCTTTATAATATGATGAATAATTGCATAATTGACAGTGATAAGGCTTTGGTTTCCGTAGAAATCCTAAAGAAATAAACACACGAAAGAAAATTATATAAGTAGATTTATGTTGGTTATTTCAAAAACTTATGAAAAACTATAATAAAATAGTTTGATAATCAAAAAAAGCAAAAATGATATACATTCAGTATGTTTACATTTTTAGTCTTATTGATTAAGCTAATAAACAGAATGATGAATATATTTACATTAATACATAAAAAAATCATCTCTATATAGCAATAATTACAAAATTAACAAAGTAATACTGCAAAGTGTAAAAGTGGAACTTTCAGGAGAAAATAGTAATTGCTTTTATACAATACATTAAGATTTTATTACAATAATGTAAAACTTTTTAGAAAGCATTTAAATCTTTCATGTTTACATACTCTCACCAACATTTACTGCAATCTTAACTAGTCCATATGTTTTGGTAATTATTACTAACAGTACACTTTCCTTTTTTTTAATATTTATAAATTTTAAGTATTAAGAATAAAATTGATTTTTGAAAATCAATATTGGTATTGTTAATTTTGGGAAAATATAAATTTATTGATAAATTCAAAATTCTGTCTATATGGTAATGCAAAAGAATTAAGTTATTTTTCTTTAGAAGTCATTATAAAAATATTCTAATATTTTTCTCAAAAACTTTTATTAAAACTGATGCATTATTTTTGAATAAATTTTTAAGATACAAAACAGGAAAGAAGCAATTTCAGTGATCAAAAAGGCAGACAAAAGCTACTTTTTAACAACTTTTATTTCCCATTTTTTTTAAATATTAGAGAATATCTGTTAAACATCACATATGGTCTCTATTTTTTTTTAACAATAATAAATACTAGTGGCACAACAAGAAAAATTTTCTGGAAAAGGTTTTTAAACTTGAAAAATTCAATCTACCTTGCAATTCAAAATAATAATAAAAACAAATACTAGTAAAAATACCATTAATAAAATTATATTTAGGGTCACAATACAGGAAAACAAACATCTTAGTTCAAGTGATGTCGTGACAATATGTCTCCATGGCAACAATATGTCTGTATGATTATATCAGTGTATGATACCATAGGAAAAGTTTTGAGTCATCTAGGTATAAAAATAAAATGATAGTACGTATAAATAAAACACAACTTTTTTTTAACAAAAATGTGTATGTGCATGTCGCAGCATTGAAGATTTTTGGGTGAAGCATTTTCCACAGATAGTACATGAAAAAGGTCTTTCACCGGTATGCGTACGGGCATGCCTTTTGACATCTCCTTTATAATGAGACGAATAATTGCAGAATTGACATTGAAAAGGCTTTGGTTTCTCCAGAAATCCTAAAAATAAATACACAAAAGAAAATAATATAATAAGAATAGTAACAGTGCATGAACTTCATAAACTATACACCAACTACAAAATTAGCATGAAAGGCACAGTATATTTAGTCAATCTAGAATTATGAATATTATTTCCTTTAAAAACTTATAGATAGCTATAATGTAAAAAAAAAATAATGCAATAATTTAATAATTGTTTAAAATTTTAATCTTATAACTATGTCAATGAGCAGAACATTGAAGATTTTTATTAATAGCAATAAAAATGGCCTAATTATATACAACAATTATAACATTGGTAAAGCACATAGTGAAGCAATAAAAAAATTAAATAAAAATTTGTCTGAAACATGAACCTCTTTTGTATGATAAATATTGTTCCTATAATAATATGAAAATAAAGTATTTAAATTTTTTTTACGATCGTGTACTCTGATCAAGATTTATTACAACCTTAACTAACTCATTATTATAGTGTAGTAGTTTTCAAGATAGTTTATTAAGAGACAAAATAAGAGTGACATGAAAATTTCAATGATAGAAAAGAAGACTAACTAATTTTTAAAAAAAATTATTTCCAATGATTTTATTTATTGTTTTATTTATCAAAATCTGTTGAACATCACCAAAGGACGATTACCCTATTTATTTAACCTATTAAAGGCCAAAATGAAAGCAAAATTTGTTTCAGATATAAAATTTCAACTTTATACACTTATATTTTATTGTAAAAAGGAAGAAAAAAATTACTCTTTTAAATATAAAGTGCTGCATTTGCACAAACTCAGTAGAAAATGCGTGCGAACATTTTGCGCAATTTCTTTGATTTATAACTGCTATAAAAGCTTCAAAACTGCCCATAAGTTTATTAAATTTAATCATACAAAGATAGACAAGATCATCAAACATGAAATTCATGACTTAAAGTAACACAATCCGAAACATTTTATTAATAAATATGTTTGTGATGAAGTCTAATGTCCTCTTTATAAATTATATTAAAATGTGTACATGCTCAAATCAACAAGGTCCAAGAATAGATTTACTTGTCGTACTTGATTAAAATCTTCACATCTTTCCAGAACTTTTGATAATTGATGGGGAATTTACCTCATTCTTTGTTAAAGTGACCTTGGCTACATTGGACAAACTAGAAGCAATTAAAAATTTAGACTTAATCAATGTCAACACAAGGAGTGTTACGGTTATGTGCGCTATCCAGAATATGAGAAATCATCAATTTCTGCACATTGTTGGAAGCTTGGGCATAAATGCATTTTCATGAATGCCATAATTATTTCCACCCTAGTTACATCAGCCCATCTTGATACCCTGGAATCTTGTTTTATTCATATGGATGCTGATTCACTAGCTAACGACTTTAGATCCCCATTACTTTTCCATAATCACATGGAAATTCATTTTACCTTGATATGCATATCTTGGTCTCTATGATTTCTTTGTTCTGTTTTTTTCTCTTTCAGCTAGTGAGGTTTTTCTAGTTTTGTTTCTCACCTTTATTTTTTCATTTTTGTCATCAACTTCGTTTTATATTTTTAATCACTTTCGTTTCTTCTCATACACCTCTGGTAAGTTTTGAAAATGCGCGCCTATTTTTGAGTGCATGAAACATGTTGAATGTCTTTTCTAACTTGTATTTTTTGAAGTGAAGGAAGTTTTTAATCAAGAAATGTCTTACTGCTTCCGTTTCTTGGGTTGATTTAACAGACTTACACTTGTATTTTGCAGCTAACTAATTTATCTTCACCAGTACTTTTAGAATAGGGTGTTTCCTCAGAAATCCACTATAAGCTTTTTATGCAAAAAGTTTTTAAAATGTTCGAAAATTCCAAAAAATGTCACAGTAACACCAATATAATTTATAAATATTGTCGGCAAGCAATTTTAGTCTGGGTCTAAATTAACTCCATTCTTTTATTTTTAATCACGCAAACAGATCAGGTTTTGCTCTGAGAGTCTTCTAATGCGTGAAAACTTGTTCACATGTATTATCATACTAGCAAAACCAGAAAAACTACCACAGTCAATACGAAAAATGAAACTAATAAAATAGTATACGGGCAATATAATTTTATGTATGACCTTTTACTCGTCTAAAAAAAAACAGCAGATGTATGGAAGCTGAGATAAAATGCAAACTTAGATAATAATTATTCTCCCTGTTGAACTCAAAACACTTTTATTTTGTTACCATAAAAAACTACATTTTACAAATTTTGGTAAGAAATGCTGCACATTTAGCACATATTATAAAAAACAAAAGTTGTATGAATTTTCTCAACATTAATTTATTAACATTTCTTTTTAAAAATAGATTTTTTGATGCATTTACATTGTGCAAACACAATAACAGTAGTTAATGGATTAATTAAGTGGGTTATCTCTGGCACAAAAGTATAGTTGACAACAATAGTAACAATAATGAAAAAGCTGGTTTAAGAGTAGAATTTTACATATTGAATTTAAGAAATTATATGCAAAAATAAAATGGAAATTTTTAATATATATTGGCTTTATAGAAAAAACTATCATTAGTTTCCCAACAAGAAATATTTACAGGAAGGGAATTTTAAAACTTAAAAAATTTATTCAGCCCTTCAATGACTTTTTCTTTGAATCAAAATTCTACAAATGTTATATTTTGCATCACAATATCGATAAACAAACAATTGGGTTCGATTGATATAGTGAGAGATGTATATTCCAGCACCATGTTTGTTGGATGCAATTGGTGTGCAGGGCCATATTTGTTTATAAAAATTGTGGCACAACAATGTAAAACAGCTAACTTTACTAAAAGTAAAAAATATTTGAGTCATTCAGTATAAAAAATAAAATGATGGCACACGTGTAAAACAAAAATTTTTTCAACAATGATGCGTAAGCGAATGGCGCAACATCGATGATTTTTGAGAGAAGCATTTTCCACAGGCATCACATGAAAAAGGTTTTTCTCCTGTATGAACTCTACTGTGCCTAGTGACGTCTGTTTTTGAATAAGCTGAATAGCGGCAATAAAGGCAGCGATGATACTTCTTTTTATTTCTGATTCCTAAAAAATAGCATGCAAAACAAATTCAAGCATGATGAAATGATAGCAGATGGCAAAAAACATTTTAACACAAGACATTAATGCAAAATTCTACAACCAGTAAAATAACAATGTGAATTATCATTTAAAAAATTAGGAAAACATTAATTTTTACTCACAAACCATCTCCAAACTGAATTTCGGATCATGATAAGAGGCGCTAATTTTTCTTCTTTAAAAAAATAAATTGCAGTTCAAACAATGTTTGAGGTATAACCCCCCCCCCCGACAACCTTACTGAATAACTATTTTATCCCCATATTATTCAGTAGAAAAGTAATTATGGACATGAAAATATTTTTATATATTAGCCCAAGCAGCTTGAATCTATGTGCTCATTTTTAAGAGATTATGCAATAAGAGATAATAAAAAAAAGAAGAAGAATAGCTAAAGCATTAAAATAAATAACTTTGAAAATAATTATTGATAATCACAATTCTGGTAATTGTAATTCATAAATAAATATCATTTCTTATATAAACTTTGAATATACTTGCAACAAAGAAGATAAGCAACTTTTACAGAATATTGCATAATCAAAGTTATTAAAAAAAATCAAGTTCAGAGAAAGAATTTAGTTGATTTTTTCTCTTTTAGAAAAATAAAAGGAAAATGAAGTATGATATAGTAAAATGATAATAAATGAATGCTTAAATCCAATAATTAAATATTAGCTCTAAATATATTTTTTTCTAAAAATAATCTAGGAATTTTTAGTGTTTAGTTTTATGTGCTTTCACTTAATCAGGGAGGTTACAATTTTGCAGTTAAGTGAAATAAAGTAGTATCTCCCAACATAATAATGAAATAAAAAAATATATACAGTTTAAAGCAAAAAATATAAAAGGATGATGAATGTTTACCCCTTTAACATAAAATATATAATTTTTTAGATTTCACAGATGCAATTATATACAGTTAAAACAGAAATAGCATTCAAATTTTTTTATTTCATGCAAATAACTCATTTTATTTACACTATTCTTCTATGAGTTTTTCATAAGTCATGAGCATCAAAAAGAAATAAAGCAGAAATCAGTATAACTTGGTTTTCCAACATGATGTCGCTTTATGGCGCAACAAACTAGAATTTTGAGTGAAAGAAGTTCCACAAACGTCACATGAAAAAGGTTTCTCTCCAGTGTGTGTTCGATTATGCTTGACAAGGTCTGCTTTAAAATAACTGAAATATTTGCAACTCTGACATTGATAAATCTTGAATCCTTTCTGCAATCCTAAAACATTGAAATAAAAGTAAATGTAAGCTATCAGGGGAAAATACAGATTCTTAAAAGAAACAGTTAAAAGGAAAATAAATATAAATGTATGGTAAACTTTATTTTTTAGTCTATCTCATTCAGGCAATAATTTCAGAATCTTAATCATTTTGAATATGGAAAGCGTAAGGCAAACATTGAAAGCTCTTCAGGTCTTTAAGAGCAATGAATGATTATGATTTTATTCTTTGGGATATTTTACATCACATTCATAAAAAGTATATAAACCTATCAACTTCAGTTGGAGCTTGGAAATCACGCATAAGAAATGAGCATTTAATATTCAAATGCCATATAAGCTTTAGTTTATGATGCCCTATTATGAGCATTTTATTCTCTAAGGCCATATTTGTTTAAAATACATGCAATATTGGCTTTATCCCAGCTATACATGGGGCTTGAAACTTGGTCATATACATCATAAGAGTACATTTTAATTTTTTTTTTCCTATATTAACATTTTATTTTCTCCTTAAAGATGAATAGTCGGTTGACATAGTCGATATCTTGCTCTTAATATTTAACTGCTTTGTTGTATTTTAGAAGTGATCTCAGAAAAAAAAAATACTCAAATAAAATATGAAAGTAAACTTTATGAAGAACAATTTGCTATTGCAACTATGTTAATCTTCTTCATTTATCATAGTTGCTAGTGTACACACTTTACACAGTTGTCTTGCATTTAATCCTAAAGTTGCTAGGCTTGATTCCAGTCGACATCTTTCCAGGATTCCTCCCCAAATTACTTAAAAAGATATTTGACTCAATGGTATAGCTGTGTCACTCTTAAAATAAATAAATATTTCTAAAATAAATATATGTATAAAAAAGGAAAATAGTCTTTATCTTTTAGTCAATAAGTGTGTTTCACTATTTATATCTCGGTTTTCTAGATTAAGATGAAGTTAAAATGTCTATGTAAAAAAAAATCAGAAATATCTTTGCCTAAAATATTGTTTTTTTTTTGTTAAATTATAATATCATTTTTTCCCCCAACAAACTAAAAAAAATCATTCTTTTATTTCCCACATCTTAAAATAAGTGGCTAACATTTTTCCGTTTTTAGTCAAAATATGTTTATTTATTTATTTTTTCATTTAAATATAAAAAAAAAAACGTTTGGTTGGAAAAATATGAAAAAGAAAAGCTTTAATATTATTTCAATCTACTTTTTCAGAGTTCTCTCCTGAAAACAAGTTCTGGCTATGCTTTTGTTACATTTAGTTTTCTCTTAAAATGCATATAAGAGAAGCATAATAATGCTATGATTTTGTTTCAAATGAAAATGGAGGGGAAATAACTAACATTAAAAACTGAGCTAAGCAATTAAAATCTTCAGACAAACATTTACACAACTATTTTTATTAAGATCAATAATATTCATAAAACTGTATGTAAGATATTACAAAAACAAAAAAAAACTTTCATTCAATTTTTAAAAACTTGAAATCAGTATGCTTTAATTTGAAAAAAACATTTGTAAAACTAAAGCTATTTAATACAAAATAATTATTACATATTAAGTCATTTGAGAATAGTTATAGATATACAATTACGAAAAATATATAAACAGCTGCAGATATAGTCTTAGGGTAAAACATGACATTTTAAAAAGCATAATATAGCTATAATAAGAGAATAACATATATTAATAAATAAATATATAAGCAAATTAAAGCACAACTGTAAGGTTTAGTTTACTACTTAATAAACAAAAATTTCAAGTACTCTCAACAAATGTTAATAGTCAACATATTTCGAATGTTTAAACACATTCCCTATTAAGTGCCAAATGGAAAGACAAAATCTTGTTGAAACAGACCTTCGTTTAACCACATTTTTTAGTTCACGTCATCAACAATGAAGACAAGTTGCCTGAATTTTCTTTCACTTTAGTTTCTTTTAGAGCTTTTTGTACAACAATAAGGGTTATTTAGTCATTGATTACTACAAACTAAAATATTAATCCTTTTTACAATTTTTTTTTATTTTCAACTTTTGTAGCAACAAAAGTATAAAGGAAAAATTGATAATTTTTAAACTAGCATTTGGTTTATATACAGAATAATTATGCAGTAATGATATAGTAGTTAGATGTACAGCAGAAACAATAATAATAATATAAAACTAAATACAAAAAGTAATTAAATTTTTACTTGGACCTATCCCAAAGCAGGGAAAATCGACATATAGGTCACATAGAAAAATTCTCGCTAAAGTTTTAGTTATTTTTTTAAGGTTAATAGGACATTAAAAGAGCTGTAATGTAAGTAAGGCCTGTTTTAATGTAAGGTCAAGTTTTTATTATTAGCAAAAAAAATTTTCTCCTATTTATAATATTTTTAACAATCTAAACCTATTTATATAGTTCATATCTCAATTGTAATGAATTTTTTATAACTGCACAAATAATAATGATAAGCCTGAATTATTTGCTCTATTTATGCCTCTTAAGGGAAGCATAAAAACAACAAAATTAACAATAATAAATCATAACTCATGCATAGGCAAATAAACCGACATTGATTTGCTGCTTAACACCTAAAAATTGTAGAAACAATAGTTAATTGAAGATAGAATAAATATGGATAAAGAAGATATTGTCTATATCACAATAGTTTCTTAAAGCATGAATTGACTTGGTGACGCAGCAGATTGGACTTGACTGTGAAGAATCTTTCACAAATGGTACATGAATAGGGTTTTTCCCCCGTGTGCGTTCTGATATGCTTGACAAGATCAGCCTTAAAAAAAGTTGAATAACTGCAGTTCTGACATTGAAAAATCTTGACCTCCTGTCTGAATCCTAAAATATTTACAGAGATTAACATAAAAAAAAGATTGGACTGAAGAAGTGGAATTTACTATTGTTACGTGAAAAAAAAGTTTATGAATAAAGTTTATATATATATATAACGTCGTTGCCGAGAAGAGGGATTAAAACAGGTCTTAGGCAGGGAAGGAGGGTACAAATTTTTTTATTAATTATTAGACAGAGAGCAGTCATAGAAGTGGTCACAAAAATTTTTGCTCCTAGATTATATGTTAGGGAAAATCCTGCAAAGTAAATCCGTAATATGCTTCGTTTTAGGGAAAGAGGGAAATCTTAGTAATTGTAATTGGTTTATTAAATAGGTCGCGAGATTCCCACAAAAAGCAAAGGAAAAAATGTATTCCTTTTAATTAAATGCATACTTGTGCCAAAAATAGATTAAAGGACAGGATGTGAATTTAACTCGGTGGCTGAGTGGTAGTGTTTTGCACTCTCGTGCCAAAGGTCCTCGGGCCGGGCAAGATCTTTGACTCGGTCTTTCATCCCTTTAGTGGGTTAATAAAATGAGGACCAATCATGCTTAAGAACTAAACACTCGTGTTACACATGTGCGGCTGACCACCCAACTGGAACATCTGCTCTTGAACTTCAGTGCCTACAGTTAAGAAAAGTGAGATTGGCACAGTAGGCCTTGGCTCTCTATGAGCTGTCACGCTACTGAGTTATATAAATATATACTGTTGGAGAAATAAATTCTGTACTTTGGAAGAGAGAAAGTGTACTATTTGCTTCTGAAAAAAATTATATCAACTTATGATAAAGGGAACCAAAATTACCAATTTTTAAAAATTGGCTACTAATGTTCTTGAGGCACGGACATGGTCTAAATGGTACAAAATTAGCCCATTCCTTTTATATTCATTGTATCATATTTTAGATGTATTTAAAGCAAATAAATACTTTGTTACGTTTAATAAGTTTATTATTGATAGCATAGGACCCAAGTAGCACAGAGTTATCATTGGGAAGATTCTATCTCTAAAGACGGTTTGAGCTCACCCAGCTTCAGATCAAGTTTGCCTAAAAAATCAGTGCACAACGCTTGTCATATTGCCACTATCATACTCTTTATCTTGAAATTGTGAAGTTTGAACCTCCACTTCTTAAATTGTGAGTCCTTGGCTAACAATTAGATGATGTGGTGCAGGAGTTACGTAGGGAATAGAGCATTCGTCTCCCAATGAGGTGCCCCAGGCTTAAATCCCAGTGGTGGCTAGTAGCTACAAGTTCTACTCCTGGCTCGAAATGACCACAGTGCTAACGGAAAATATCCTAACATCAATATATGAGCCGCACTGTCTCGAGGGATAGAGCATTCGCCGTCCAACGAGGCAAACCTGGTTCGAATTCCAGTCGATACGAATTCCGCATCCGGCTTGCACCGACCACAGTGCTGACGTGAAATATCCTCAGTGGTAGACGGATCATGGCTTAGAGTCCCCTTGCAGTTAGGCTAACCGTAGGAGGTTCTTGTGGTCTTCTTCTCCATGTAACGCTAATGCGGGATAGCTCCATCAAAAAGTCCTCCATGAAGGCAAATTTCTCCCAATACTCTATCCAAGAGTTCCCTTGTCTTGCGGATTGGGCTCAAAATTATCGGGCTGCGGAGTTAATATTAATAGTCGTTAACCCATAAAATTGAGTCAGCTGTTCAACGATGGTTAAAGAATAAAAAATCAATATATAAATATAAATCGTTCAAAAATTTAAATCATTGAGAGTGTAACGATTATTCAACCAATTTTAAATTAGACATGAATCACAAATCAGAACTTAGAAATTCATCACTTGAGAAATAATTGTTTATTGAGTAACTTTTTAAAACAACTGCAGAGATTCTACTGGATTTAAAAATAACAACATAGATCACAATTAATAAAATGATATTTAATACAAAAAGGAAGAAAGATAACACAAGAAAAGTTTAGTGGTTAAAATCACTGAAAAACGTAAGCTACAGTTGGGAAAACATTTATAGAACCAAAATTTATTCTTTTAAATCACTAAAAGAAAATTTCTAATGTAAAGGAGATGTTTATAAACAGCTTCTGGATAATTCTATATAATCTAGGGCTGATTTTTCTAAAATTGATTTCTATGCAAGGTAACATACTTTTACACTAAGTTCATTAATTAGTCTTTGAAAGCAAAAAACAACTTAAAAACCTAGCTAGAGCAAACTCGAAAATCAAAAAAATTCTCAGTAGTTTTTGTAAATTAAGTAGCAATTGAAAACATTCTTCTAAACAAAATATTATGAGAATAACTTATCTTTTGCTTTAACTAAAACCCAAAACATATCAATTTATAAAAAACTTGGTTTGAAAAGTTATTATAAATTCAACAATTGAAAGAGAAAAAATTAATAAATAAATAAAAATATATATGCACAAATATAAAGAATGTACCAATCTAGCTAAAAAAAATTTTTTAAACTTTTAATGCGACAGTGAAGAAATGAACACAGTGCTTTTGTCAGAAAGAAGACACACCAATCCAATTAAAGCAACAAGTTAAGTACAAACAAATAAAAGTACTCAGTTGAGGAAAAACAGAAGGAATAAGTCAAAAGAAATATTGAAGCAGTCATTTTAATACTTAAAAAAAAAAAACTTTAAGCAATTTTGTGTTCATTGTGAACAAATGTGTTCATAAGAAACATCAGTTATTTGTAGGGAAAAACAGTTTTACAATTGTAGTATAAGGTTTGTAATTTAAAGAAAAGCATTTATTCCATATATATGCTACATATAAAAAAAATGTCTGAAAAAGTATTTTCAAACATTATCATATCGTATCAAATGTTTCCTGTAATGGATAAGCATATGATTTTTTAAAGTAGATTTCAGGCTGAAACACTTGCTACAAAAAGTACATTGAAAGGGTTTTTCACCAGTATGACACCTGAGGTGCCTGGTAAAAGATGTCTTCCAGATAGTGGTGTAATCACAATAAGTACATTGATACTTTTCAGGTCTCTTTGAAAAGGCTGAAAAAAAGAAAAGAAAGACTAGATGTATAACAATTAAGATATATTAAAACTTTTGAATAACAGATATTTATTTTTAACATTTACAGATGATGTAAATAAAATAAATAAAAAATACTCAAATGGACATGAGAGATAGCTTCAGAAATACAGTAGGTATAGCAATGCATCCTTTGAAATTACAACTTAAGCAAGCGATGTGCACCACAGTAGCATTTTATTTATGTTGCAATTGAGCTGCACAATAAGCTATTGAAGACATATGAAGAAATTTCTCTGAGGATAATCCAACTGGCATACCATCACTAGATTGATGTGATGGCAAAGTAGTGGTGGCATGACTAGAGAAGGCTAGGCTAGTGAGTTGGGGTAACATGGTATGGAATGGGCTATCGTGGCAAGGGAGGGTGGTTCCCTCACTTTGGTAGCCTAAGACCTGCTTGTGGAGTTAAAAAGGGTTGAACACTCTACAGTAGAACAGTTCAACTAAGACCCATACCTCACTCTTGGTCCCTTAGCAGACTGATCAAAGTGGTCAGATACTCCCACATTGACCACTGCCAGTAATGCTTCACTTCGATGATCCATTGGGAGCTGTATCTTATAATCAGTACACTGTGGGACACACTACAAGTTATCCTAATTTGTTCATAAACAGAAAAACAAAAGATGATAGAAATAAATCCAAGAAAGAAAGAAATAAACTCCCCTTTCGTTCCTAAAAACAAAACTGCTGCATATTGTTCTGTTATGAACACCTCATTAGTTCAACTTCATATTCACTTTAAATACTCTTACATTAGTGGGACAACCAGTTATGTGCAGTTTGTGCTGTACTCATCTTTCCTTTATTATCTTAAAAGACAGTGCTGCTATAGTTACTGTTTTTCTGGTGCCATCATACTTTCAATTGGACAACTCTCATAAATAAATGCAGGAACTAGGAATAAAACTTTTAATAAAAACTTTAATTTTATTTACAACAACAAAAAATGATTAGAGGGTAAAAACTATAAAATATCAAGAATATTTCTGATAGAAACGATAGTTGAAAGATTACAAAAGTTTCTTTTTAAAGTGTGTTAACATATGACTTTGCAAATGAGATTTCTGCACAAAACGTTTTCTACAAGTTTCACACTGAAAGGGTTTTTCTCCTGTGTGAATTCTGACATGACGGGTCACATCAATCTTCTGGTAACTTGAGAACCTGCAAAAGCTGCATTGATATCCTCTGCTATTTCTTGAATATCCTGCAACATTAAAAAAAAATGTTTTACAAACTTTAAAATTAAAACAAACCAGAAATAAAAAACAGTTGTTTCGCATCACATTTTTTAACCCTGAAATGAATCAGTTAAATATTAATTTACCATCTTAGCAGAATCCACATAGAAGATAAAAACCTTTTGCAAGAAACAAGAAAAAAAGAAACTTTTTTTCAGACAAAAATACACTTGTGCAAGGAAAAACATTGGATTCTGATTATTGCCACACTCCTAATTTTGGAAGAAAAAAAGTTCTTTCTTGATTTATAATTATCTTTACACATTTTTTAAAAAAATTTTATACCTAAAATATGATTTCTTTATTATTTTGAAGTGTTATGAATTTGACAAAATATAAAACTATACTGTGCTATGATTTGCTACTTACAACTTCACTTTCACATTATTTCAATTTGTAAACAGCACAAGAATGGCCACCTTATAACCTAGACTTGAATCCACGAATTTCTGTTTAGTCTATCTTGGACACAAGGGTTTGTGTTAAACCACTTTTCGTATCCTTAAAAAATTTTGAACAAGGAATGAGACAAAATATTAGTAGATGATAGCAGAAAGTTTGTGAAATCTATACGGCTTTGCCCTAAGGCAATAGTATCTGGAAAAGTTCTCAATGAAATTACTGAACTCCTTTAAATTTTCACATAAAATTTTTAAAAAAATTACTTTTTCTCAATATTTCTTAAAATTTACTAGCTAGTAAAATATTAAACATATAAAATCAATCACACAAATTTAAATTGAACTTTAAAAGATCAAACAGTATACTTTTTCTAACAATTTTGGTAAAAAATGTCAATTAACAATTTACATAAAAAATGAAATTAAAAATGTTTATAAATAACAGATTAAGAAAATTTTTTAAAAAAATACTAAAATGAAATTATAATTAATTTCTTTTTTTTTATAAGTATTTAAACAATGTCTTTTGATTTTTCCTTATTTTTATCATGAACAACACCCATTAAGATATAAAACAGCAATACTCTTTTTCAAATAAAAGAAACAATTTTAACTTAATTGTGTTTTTCTTAATACACAGGACCAAATTAGGAACATTTTCGTTTGTTAGAGAGAGGAATAAAGTAAACAAAAATAATTGTTCAAGAAAAATAGGTTTTTCTTCCTGATATTAAAAATTATTTTACTAAAAAAGTAAAGATTTTTTTGGCTTTTTTGAAAATATAAAATTTTCCTGACATTTTCAGGTTTTCCAGGGACTTGAAAAATTATCCAAATTGCAAGATATTCTGTTGTCACTTAAATTTTTTTGTAAGTATGTTATAGGTCCCACTTAATTTGAATGTTTAGCTTAATATTTTAATAAGCATTCAAATTATAGAGTATGGGTTAAGTTATTGCCTGTCACATATGTAAATCAAGAAAATATCAATTATTACAATAGCCAAGTTTAACTTCAGATGAGAAAAGAAAAGATCCAAAAATATAAAAATAATGTTAATATAATAATAATGTTAATATAAAATAATGTTAATATAATGTTATATAAGCAGTATTGGTTTTATTAATTTAAAAGTCATCAAAATATCAGACATAAAACTTGATATTTTATTTTAATATAAAATGTACAATCTTAGTATAGATTATGCCCACACTACATTAATACATATACACAAGTCTAATATAACGTTTTAAGAAAAAGAAATTTTATCAATAAAAAATGAAGCATCCCTACACAATGACAAAATATTTTCTTTGTGAATTAATCATAAAGGGAACTTGAAATTTACACAGATGGGCAGATATATTCCTTATGAATGCGTATCACATGACTCTGCAAATGGGATTTTTGGATGAATCGTTTGTTACAAATTTCACATACAAATGGTTTATCGCCAGTGTGTGTTCTGATATGCTTGTTTAAATCTGCCTTCCAAACAGTTGAGTAACAGCAAAAAGTACATTGGTGTATTCTATGTCTTCTGAAAAAGACTGAAAAATAAAGTTACAATAAGTCATCCCATTATCATAACAATATAAAGAATCAATTTCTAACAATATTTGTGCATCATAACTCAAAAAAAAAAAGGAAATTTAAATTAATCATTTTTCCATTTATCTTAATAAAATAAAAATTCCTACTAACAATATTTATGCAACATTAGTAAAGGAATCAACAGGAACAGTTATAGACTTTTTTTTCCTCCTTTTTAACAATTCTAGACTCTTTAGACACACATTTATTTTAGTACAATGAATATGTTGATGGCAAACCTTGCAAATGTCTAACAATTTGGGCAATAGGGATTAACAGTAATTTCTTTAATGCACGAGAAAGATAATCTCACAAGTTCTGTTTGGGCATAGATTACTCAACCTGGTAATATACATTACTGAATGCAGTAAGAATAATTTTTTTTAAAAATTATAAAACCTGAGTGAAATATGGTAGCTGTAAAGAATACATATGGAGGAAGAAGGCTAGCTTTGATAGACATAATGTAAACAGGTCCTCCAAGGGTTGGCGTGAATATGTATGAAGGAAAAAGCAACATTTAGAGGCACAACAGCAGAAGTTCTTGAAGCAGGTTTTCACCCCAACCACTACTGGAGTGGGGAATGGGTAGTGGAGGAGGTGCAAAGCTTTCTCTTTTTATTTATTGTTGGTTTTTCTCTGCATTTTGCACAATTTATAAACAGTAACATACAGTAAATTAAGATATTTCTTTGAAAACACATTTCTATCATCTATGTTAATTAAATCTGCCAACATATTTTTAAATTAGAAAGAGAGAATGAAATCGCACTATGCGGGAGCCAATGTACGCAATACGCGCAGAGCTGTCCAACAACTGGTTTACAGGTGACGTACCACCTGACTGTCACTTTGCTTGTTATGTGCTAGATCTTAGTACATATGATGCTCTGCTATACCTGGGTATTAAACTTGCTCTGTAAGCTGTTTTTCTGGTAAAGCATGCCGCACTGAGCAGTTCTCCATGTTAGTTACATATTTAAAGAACTACACTTTTTCTCCTTTTTATATTCTTTGGAAGCTGTGTTTATTCTTTGGAAGATTAAGAAATGTATTTTACATTTTCAATTGCAGAATAAATTACTTGACACTGTGCAAATACAATCATCTATAAAATCCTAAAATTTGAAAATAAATGTCTCCGAAAAATCTTGATAATGTAAAAAAAAAAATATATATATATTGTTTTATGTATGCAAGCCAATTGCTTACAAAAGTAGAAAGAGAAAATGGAAATAAATTAACCATGAAGTATTTAAAAAATCAGAAAAATAGGCATAGAGGTATTGAGAGAGGAATCAAAAGTATTGGTAAAGATTGGAATGTGAAAAAGTATTTTGCCAAAATTTGTTGGAGAAGAGAGACATGATTGAGGACCCTTTTAAGAAGTGAAATGGTTGAAAGAAGATAACGTAAAGTAGAAAGTTTAGTTTGAAAAATTTATCCAACAGAAACATTAATGCAATTGGCTATCAATATATTCCATATTTTAAATATTTTTTTTTTAAACTTTGCGTTTTTTATTTTGTTTCTATACATAAAATCTTTTCTTCAACCATAAACCGAAAAATGCATTGGTTGCAAACACTTTTCATAAATCACTAGCACTCTTTTAAATCACATGCAACTAGTTTAAATCACAAGAAATTCTGCTTAGTATGAGTTGTAATATCTCTTGGCAAATGAACTTTTTGAGAAAAGCGCCTAAGACAAATTTTACACAGGAAGGGTTTTTCGTCAGAGTGAGTTCTGCCATGGCATGTCATATCAGTTTTATAAGCAGTAGAGTAGGAACAAAAATGGCACTGATACTTTCCATCCCTTTTTGAAAATCTTGAAATATTAAAATAAATATGCAATTATATCAATCATCTGGTAGCAATAAAAAAAAGTTTAACTATTTTTAACATAAAATAAATGAACCATTAATCCTTTAATTGTCTAGTATCTTGAACAAATTTGTACAAAAATATGTCTCAGCATTGATTCTTCTTCAAATAACATAACGAAAAATAAGTATGCTGTAAAAGACAATAACAGACGCAATGGAAGATTTATATAATAAAAATTTTTAATTCTTCATAAACCACATTAACAATAAAAATCCTAACTTAAAAATTTCTGTAACTGAGCAAGATAGTTTACAGATTATAAATAACTGTTCACAGATAGCCAGAAATATTTTTCACTGAGTGGGTAAAAATTTGAAAAGCAAATTAAACCAAAATTGATAGATTTGTTTGTTGTCAGTTACCATGTTCTTGATAATTTCAAGTTTTTTCTGTATCTGTAAATAATAAACACTTAAGTGCCAATTTTTGTATTTTTAAGTATTTATATTAAAACTTATTTTGAGGTATTTTAATATTTATCCGGTTGAGATATATATTTCGGAGTATAGTAAATAGATTTCATGATACATGAAATGATCGATGTGACACAAAATTCTATATAATACACAGCACCACATTTCAAGTTTTGCATTATTCAGATTTACTGTATTATATATAAAACTAACCTTATTACAAAGAATCAAAATAAATTATTGGTGAAAATAATTACATATACGGTTAAAAATGTTTGTGGCGAACATATTTCACGTCTCAGTCAACAAATAAGATTTTTAGAGGAATCATTAGTAACGAATTCCACACTTTATGAGTTTATCATCAATGAGAAATTAAACATGCCTATTTAATTGAGCTCTTTTAATATTAAAGTGAAGACAAAAAGTAAGTTAATACAATCAATATCACGTGAAAATATATAAAGATATTATTTTTTCAAGAATACTGACATAAAAGTTACTTTTGGTAATATTAATAGGACATCAGGAAATGAATGAAAGAGGCATATGCCATTTAATTAAATTAGAAAAAATCTTTTCGAATATGAACTATCATATGGTTCTTCAAATGACCTTTCTGAACAAAACGCCTACTACAAATTTCACATTGGAAGGGTTTTTCGCCAGTGTGAATTCTGACATGGCGTCTCATAGCAGCTTTATCAATAGTACAAAATGTGCAAAAATTGCATCGATACTTTCCACCAGTCTTCAAAAATCCTGAAATAACAAAGAAAAGATATTTTAAAACATATTTTGCAGAATAAAAAGTAACTTTTTTTATGATTTTTGAGACAACAATACAAAACTAACACTATTGGGCAATTCTAAACCATGTTGATTAAATTTACGTAAAAAACTCTTTTCAAGGAATTTGTGTCCAATTCAGTACCATTTAATAATATAAGAAAGCAATAGAGGGAGGTAGGTTTTGAGTAAAAAACGAAGATCCAAGCCACTGCTACCAATACTAAAACTTTGATTGTTCAAAAAATATTTTATGAATAATGAAAGATGATTTTTAAATAAATTTAATAATGAAGGTTCAGGTCATAAAAACTCAAACTTTTTTGCATTTAATAAAGAGTTAAGAATATTTGCTTCAAGTATTTTTTTACAGAATAATAAATATTTAATGTTCGCATAAAAACTATTTATCTTTATAAATAATTTTTTTATTTTTGTTCTTTTAATAATAACACTCTTCACATCAGAAGCATCCAATTGAAGATTTTTGCTCTGAGCATTCACACACAAATGCACGCCACAGGTTAAAAATTAATTTTGGAGACCATAGAAAGGTTAATGTAAAATTTCAGGAGCAATAAATGGTAGAGGGACTAGCCTTTAATGTAATTAAAATGTAACATAAAAAATATCAAGACATAAAAAATTGGGGTACTAAAAAAAATTAGGAGAAAATAATGAGAATGAGGCTCTTACAAAATCCCTTTAATGTTATAAGAAAGAAAGGTAAAAATTAAATCAAACCTGCGAATTATCAATAATAATTTTAAAGTAATTATTTTTATTTCTTCTGTTTATATGCGAGTTTTATATAATTTATATAACTATTATCAATTATAATGCATATTAACTGAAACAATAAGGGATAAAATCACATTTATTATACCCGTATTTACTTTATAGTTGTTCACTTTTTAAATTTAACAAGTAAATACAAAATTTAGATAAATTCAGCACAATATTTAGTTCTAAGTAATTTGTTAATTTTTAGCCACTGAAATTATCTTTTCATTTTAAAGCACAATTCTCAGAATACCTATTTTATTTATATCCAACGAGATTTGCTGATGACTAAATTATTTGTTATTCAATTCATGGAATAGTGAAAAATTATGTCTTCATCTTAGCTGCAAATTAATTTTCTTCTTTTTTATATTTATTGATCAAAAGGTTAAATATTCATTACTTATTAACTAGAATAAAAATAAAGCATTCCTGAGGACAGAGGGTTCATGAAAGTTTAGGTCCCACCATGTGGCAGTTGCTAATTGTGGCAATGTGGGCAGCATTGCACACTGGCAGCTTTGACTTTCCACATAGACTGGTTCCCATTGATCTGAAGCAGGGTGTGTTTCAAGTCACCATTGGGGGTCGTACCCTAGTTCTTCACAACAGTTTACTTCCGTACTCATAGACTAATCGCAGGTCATTGACTAGAATAATTAAGTATAAAGTCATTGAATCAAAATAGTATATTGGTGAAAAAAAATTGAAATATTGTGAAAATGTTAGTAACAAAATTAATTTTTTTATTGAAGCTAATGAATTATATATTTATTAATGATTCAGCCTAATTCGAAATTTCATTCGGCAAAATGGAAATTTTGCCCCTCCCAAAAGTAGAAGGTTAAGGCTCATTCTACCTTAAAAGTCAGCACATTATTTGGTCTATAAGAACAACATTGTTCTCAAACAATATAGTAAAATAGCAGATAAAAGTCAATAAAGTTGTTTCAGTAGTTTGAAAAGTTTCACTTGTAAAAACATCACCAACAACTTAAATATCGACAATAATAATTGAATGGATAATTAAGAAAAGGTAAAAACTGTGTGAGGAAAAAAAAAAGCAACTGTGTTTTATATACATACATATATGCTGAAAATGTAAAATAACATATAAAAGTCAATATAGTTGTTTCAGTGGTTTAAAAAGTTTCACTTGTAAAATCATCATCAACAATATTGACAATAATTGGATAGGTAACTAAGACAAGGAATACTATAATTATTTTCTAATCAGCTATTAAGCATGCATAATTAATGATGGTATATTCTACAGTGAAAGGGTAGTCATTTTTATTTATAAAATACACTTCTAAGTTATCATATAATAATAAAGGAAAAAATACACAGGAAAACTAAGCAGGTTTTAAATAAAAAATCTTTTTATTGACATAATAAAAACTGCTGAGAGCTGCTGCTCTTTATAGATATGAAAAATATTTTTCAACAATAGAAGTTGAAATTTAGTGATAACTATAACGTTTCTTAGCAATGGGTAAATATCATGTATTTAAGTTCTTAGTCTTTTGAAACCATAAGATTCAAACATCTTAGAATACAGGTTCAGAAATTTGGGAAATGTTGTTTTACATAGTAGAACTATAGTATATCTCAGAAACAATAAAGTGGTCCATAGTTGGTTCAAGTCGTACGTATTAGATTCTGAGAGGTGCTATGCAGCAGAATAGAATCAGCAAGTATCACAGTACTACTAAAAACTCAGAGTTCTAAGCATCACCGTACGACTTAAAAATACAACACAGAAACAACAGAGTTGTTCATTATAAGTGATATTTAGTTGCTTTGTGGTAATGCATATTAAACTTAGGAAATATTACATAGTGAAGACGACTCTTGATTCAGAAGCTACTTGTCATAAATGATGTTGAGTTGTTTCATGGTGATACACAGTTTTCTTTGGGGTTTATTGAATTGCATAGAAGATTCCTGATAAAGCTCAGAAACTAGAAAACTGCTTGTTGAAAGTGATGTGTTTCCTGGTGATACATATTAGACTTAAGTAAATGCTGTATTGCATGTAAGATTTCTGATACAGCCAAGAGACTAGAAAGATGCTTCTTGCAAGTGATGCCTATCCGATTTATGATGATGCATATTAAACTTTGGGAAATGTAGCATTGCATAGATTCCTGATACAGAACAGAAACTAGAAAGCTGCCCGTTTTATGAGATGTCTAGTTGCTTCATGGCGATACATATTAGACTTTTGGGAAAAAGCTTTACCACAAACACTGCAGGCAAAAGGGCGTTCCTTAGTGTGAGTTCGTAAATGTTTCACCATATCACATTTATTAAGACAATTGTACTTACAAAGATGACAAAAGACAAGGGGAAATTTTTGATGTTGGTTCCTTTTAACATCCATAATTGAAAACAATGAATCACTTTCTGAAAAGTAAGAATAACAAATTAAGCAAAACATGTATACTTAGTCAATAAATAGGGAGCTATACATTGAAATGATTGTCAATACAGTGTGCAAAGGAAAAAAATAAAGATACATACTGAAAATTTTCTGCTCTAATTACTGAATTATCACATACTTAGGTGCAATCTTTGTAATTCCAAGAGAATACATAAAACATGCAAAAGAATGAGTGCTGATGGTTCTTAAGATTAGTATAATTGAATTAATACCCCAAAACTATACTTTTGCTGTAAAAAAACATACCCTTTCTCATAAATTGGGATTTTTGTTCATCAGAACGTGGAGAATAACTGCACTATAGAAAATATATAATTGTTTAGTCAAGATAGTTTCGAAAATTTGAGCCCTTTAATGTGAATCTTACTTTCTGAATATTACCTCAAAACTAAGTAGGTAAAACCAAAAATTTAAAGCAGACAATGATAAAACTTCTTTATCCAAAGATATTCTAAGCAACATTAACTGAAATTTAAATATAAAAAAAAGGAATAAAATTTTACTTCCATGTTAGTCAAATAACATTTGAAAAATGAAAATGTAAAATAATTTTAAAATTTTATGTTTGATTGATAATAAACATAAGAACAAACCATATGTTACAAAACCTTTATTCAGGGTGCATAGTCAAATCTTTCAACAAAAAATAAGCACCTTTTAAGTACTTTTTAAGCACTCAAAAATATTTTCAAGCACTATATACATTAACAAAATGCAAAATAATTTTTAAAGACTTTACATGATTATGATAAAATAACTAGTTTCTGACAAAGAACTCTTTTCTTGATTATATTAGCCGTAAACGATAACATAAAACGATTAGCGCTTTCATAAGCTACCGACCGACGGTAAGCCGAAATGGATTGTGGTTGAATGTGGTAAAAACATTTAATAGAACAATGGGAAAAGCACGCTTTTGCATAATATGTGGCGAAAATAGACATGGTAAAGAAAAAATCTCCTTTTCGAAAATGGAAACTTTAGCACTTTTTAAAAACACCCAATAAAAAAAGCACCTTTAAGGGCTTTCAAAAAACAAAAATCGAAAATAAGCACCTTTAAGCACTTTTTAAAAAGGCTATTTTATAGCCTACCGATTCTTGACAGTTTTTCAAAGTTAATAAGTAACCTTAAAACTTTTAAACATTTCTGATAAGTTGTACATTGAATTTTGTTCTCTTTTTTGCGTTTTCATAAAAATTCAAAAATACTTTCTAACTTTAATAAGCTTTGCTAATTTGCTTGATACAGAGGAAATATAAAGTATGTATGTTTTAAATTATTATATGGGTTGTGCAATTAGTTACAGAGCTATAGCTTGAAAAACAATTATTAAAATACAAATTTTAGTTTCTCTTCAATTTAAAAAAAAATATTTTTAGCATGAATTACTTAACAAAGTATTGAACGTTCATGCAATCAATTTTGATAAAATTTTTACTTCAATTTTTACCCAAATATCTATTATTGTTTTTTTAAAAAATAAATAACTATTTGCATTTTGTAAAATTAAAAATAACTTACTCTGAATGGAATCAAAATAAAACATATTAAATTAAAATAAAAATTATAAAACGAAAGCAAACAGTCATGGTTTTCTCCAGTGGTTTTTCGAAGCTCTTTCGTCAAGGAAAATAAAAAAGCCACAGTTTCAGTGCCTTAACTATAATTATAACAGTGCCTTAACTATAATTATAATACAAACAAATTAACTATAATTTTAGAATATATTTACCATCTAGTAAAGAATTATTTCCGCTTGAGAATTGACAAATAACTAAAATTTTATTAAACTTCTTACAAAATTGCCAATATGGCAACATTTTCCGACATAGATGAAAATTATCAAAATAAATGCTTTATTCTCCTTTAGTGCAACTTTTTTTTAGCCCAGAAAATGCAGCATCGGAGAAAATTTTTAAATATTCAAAAATTACACTTCAAACGCTTTATTTTCTCACAAAATGGTGGCTTTTGACAATATTGCGCTATTCTCAAAATAAGCATAGAGACCGCTGGTTAAAGATATGCTAAAATTCATCTAACAGTCATCAGTAATTGTCGCAAACTCACAGAAGTTATGAAAATAGCATATTATTTGTAAAAAAGCATCATTTCATGCAATCGGTGAAACTTCAAAAAACAGCCACAGTCTTTACAAATTGAAACTAAATATAGCTTTTAGTTAACTAGTTTTTTTTTAAAATTAGTCGAGAAGTTTTAAGTTTGTGACACAGCATAGTAATGAAAGTTACAATTAATTTTTTTATACACATATAATGAAATTTACTTTTTTTTTTTATATAAATGTACAACTTATTGCTAAAATATTGAAGAAAAATATTGGTTGAATTGCTCAATTGATATTTTTTTGCTAATGACATAAAATTTACATTAACTTATCTTTTAGCTTGGTAAACTAAATATCAAAAGATATAAACTATAGAATTTACAGGTTATAAATCCCTATTGTTTATTTAACTGAAGCAATAGAAAAGAAATTTCCTTACAGTAAAAGACAGTTTTGTTTTTAAGAAGAGCTAGCAATAAACCATGGTTCATTCAAATGTAGTATTTAATTAAATAAAATTTTTCAATTAAAATTTTACCCGTTGAGCTCAAAATCAGTAACAATGATGCATTTTTGTACAATAAATTGGATTTTATTAAAGAGGAATTTTTTTATACGAATATACAAGGTTGACGGTTTAAAATGGTATAAAATAAGGACAGGAAAATAAAATAAAAATAATAAAACTAAAACATCTAGAATGTAGAAGAAAAAGTTACTTTACTTTTACGTTACTTTTTTTAAATCTATACAAAGAAAATGCATTTACACACAATAAAATTTTACAAACAATTTAAAAAGTCTGAATAAATTATTTAATTAACCACTTACAATGAACATTAAGTATTAAGCTTGTTTATATGACAACACTTATTAAGATATCAACCAATTATACTTGGAACAACCAACAGCTTTATATACAATAGACCATTAAACAAATCCTCTAGAACACATAATATATGTATAAAATTTAAGTATGAATGTATTCTTGATACATATGTTACAAGTAATTTAAAATGAATCAGCTAAGCAAATGGAAAAGCAGAAAGATCATACATATAAACATAAAACAAATGTATCAAGTATTAAAAATGGTTTACAATACATATAGCTGTCAATGGAGATCATGTTCTTAGCACACATTTTAATTTTATAAAAAATACGATAACTAGAAACTTAAATACCGAACTGGAATGTCACCATTAGAAAAAAAAATCAGGTTTATATCATATTGCCTCAAGCTCTTTAAATATTTCATCAAACGTAAATATATTTTATATCAATTATTGGTAGTAAATAATAAATATTTAAAAAATTTAATCTAGACTAATAATTCTCATCAAAACAAAATTTTGACAGTTAATTAGGTAACAAAACAGTAGTTGACAACAACAAAGTATGCAAACACAACACAGTTTAAAAGTGCCAAAACATTTTTATCAATTCTGTCTTCTGCAAACATCTAAAAAAATTATAATCTCTATACTGAGCCTAAAAGATAGAAATTAAAAAAAATAGCAATTATGTAGTAATATTATTTAAATAAGGTTGCTAAAAATAGTAAATGGTAGCGGGGGAAATATTTAAAAATGCAATTATTGTAAGTGCAATATATGCATATTAATACTTATAGTATAATTAATATTTATTATAATAAAGTATAATATATTTTAATACCTTAGTTTTTACGACATTTACTTTTAAAAACTGATGTTACACAGATTGTTGAAAAATATTCAATACTCTCCACCTTTCATACCAAGATCTTTGCAATATATAAAAGTATATATACAATGATAGCAGAGTTCGACTAGGGGTGTGGAGCCCAGAGGAACAAATAAAAGAGATCCTTTAGAAGAATGAAATTTTTCCGATTTTTCAGAAATGTTAATAATCTGCAATTGGTTTTGTTATTCATAATTTAATTTGTGCAATTTCTAAGAAATTTCAAACATTACTTAAAATGTTTAATATTTTACATTCAATTTTTAAACCCTTTCTTTTTTAACTGATGTGGTAAATGTGCTGCTCAAAAAACTGATTTAATGTAACAAATTAAAGAATTACTTTTGTAAGTTCATAATATTATCCATAATAACTAAGAAGTCATTTTTTTATTATTACATAACTTGAAGAAATTTTTTTTTATCCATTTATATGTCTTCTAAATGCTGGAGAAATACTGTCTGAAAATTTAAATGCCATTTTGGTCTGAGTATTTTTCTTTTCATAATTTTAAGGAGGGGCTCACTTTTAACATTTTGTAGGTGGGATCCTACTTTTATAACATGGATACTACACTTGCACAAAGCGGAGATGCTGGTTGATGGATTGCAATAGTTGTTTAAACTGGGAAATTCTATCACGGCTTTAGTGATATTTATATGCTTTTTGTTTTAAATTTACTTATGGTTCCAGGGCTCACCACTGAAACTGGGGCAAATGAACGATTGCAATTTTAGGTCTATGGTCAATCTGATCTTGAATAATTGCAGAACTACACCAATGAGCTTCAAGATGTATGTAACAGAGGGTATTGGTATAGTATTTGGTTGAGGTTTTGTTTTCCTCATTGGCCAAGACTTAAGAGGTGATGTTAACACTTTGTTGACCAAGAATTTTATACAGAAACTATGTCATATCACCAGCTATTATTTTTCATAAATGATGCACAAAACTTTTTTGACTAAACACAATGCGGAAAGCTTTTGTAATATTTTATATCACCCTGAGCTTCATTAATTGAAACAGATAATGCAATTGCAATGACGAGTTAACTCGTTATTGAACAACGAGTTGACTCGTCACTGAGCAACAACAAATTAACTCGTCATTGAGCAACATTTGATCATAAAAAGACCAGTTAACTCGTCACAGTCAACAATGTGTTAAGATAACTTAAGGGGAAAGACTCAAGCGAAATGTGAATAACATGAGGTAACAACAAGGACTTCTGTTCATACTGTTAACTCTTGTTGACTGTAAGTATGCAAGTTCTTAGGTTTCAATTAGCCAATCTCTGACTTAGGTAGTTTCTGACTATTTCTACTTCAATGAAAAATTATAAATTATGATTCAGATAGAAAAGCAGAATAAAAAATATGCACAACATAAAAATAATGACTGTTTGTGTTGCTTATTATCTGCAATAAGTATATTAATTCTCTATTAAGTCTCAAAGTACTATATCTTATGCAATATGAGGTATTACACAGTTATTAATGTTTTTCTTCAGACAACAGTATACATTTAAAACTCATATGTACACCTCAATTTACATCTCTTTCATAACGTGAGTAATATGATGACGCTTTAGGTTATTTTTCTGGGTAAAGTCCTTTCCACAAAGTTTGCAAACAAATGGACGTTCTTTAGTGTGTATTCTTATGTGCTGTTTCAAATGGCTGCTGTTCGCAGTTGAATAGTCACAATACGGGCACTCAAACAATTTTGCAGGAGTTATAGAAAGTAGGCTGTTGATGATCTCTACAGTAAAAGAACACATGTTAAGTTTTACATATTGCAAAATTTCGATAATTTTACACATATAAAATTTTAATGGTATTTGCTCAATGTAAATACGACTTATACTAGTGATGAAAGAAGGTTCATTTTTACAGAAAAAAGTTCGTTTCATTGATTCTGGTGACGTTTATAGAGCTGATTAAGAATTGCAAGGCAACGCATTGTGGTCATTGTTCCTAATCTTAAATTTTAGCTCAAATAGTTCTCTCAGCAAAATTATTTCCCTGGAACTAATTCTTTGACTTTTCATACAATGGTTCTTACATTAAATCAGAAGTATCATTATTCTTCAGTTCATCTTGGATATAAAAATGTATATATAAATGAATGTAATGAAAAGCACAGAAATTGTGACAAAACTTTCCAAGTTGCTTTTTTACCCTTATGTTGCCTATTGGTGCAGATTATTGCACTGTCTAATTTTTAAGGAATTGATTAATGCTGCAGCTGAACAACTACAAGCATCAAATTTGTGCTAAAATGGAATCATTTTAATAAATAGCCTAAATTATCTATATTTAACTTTTGAAAGTGCCACAGTTTATGACAAGTGTTTGTATTTAAAGGAAAATGTGTTAAACTATAAAATTTTTACAACATTTCAGTAGAAATGGTATTAATATAGTAATACATAATTTGGCCATATGATAAATACGTAATGATTATTGGAAACAAGATAAATGTTTTCAATGAATCATTCTCTCGGATCTTTCAGATATTTCATCTTAGTCACCAATCTCCAAAGACATTTACTGCTTTTAAGCAAATCTTCCTTTTTATTATGTGCTCTACCTTCCTTAAATGTGTGTTACTTATATTTTTGAGACATTCTGTATACATCATACCTTGGTGCTATTTTAAACTAACATATGAGTGCTAATGGCACAGTTTTGAAACGCAGTTTGCTTACAACAATTACTACAACTATCAAACAATATAAATACACAATAAGAATGAAATTATGAAACACTTTACATTAATATTAAATAAACTTTTCTATGTGTACTTTTGTTCAGGTTATAAACAGATGGATATAAAAATTTCCTTATAAATTCGACTTTGGAAACTTTTGTTTTATATCTTTTCCACTTATGATAAGGTTAAGCCTAGCCCATTAATAACATATAGACAGTGGAAAAAAATAACTTCAAATCTAAAACTAAGAATTTCTCTTAAAGGTGGAAATTTTAGTGGAAAAAAATCTGAAGTTTGATTAGTAGACAGTTGGTACCATTTTATGTTTCACTAAAAGTTATTAAGAATATTTTAGAGGAATAAATCTAAAGTTTGATTAGTAGGCAGTTGTTACCAATTTATGTTTCACTAAAAGTTATTAAGAATTCCAACTATAAATCACTAATTATATTTATTAAAATATTTTTTTTTTTTTGGTTTTTAAAGAAATTACATTTAAAATTTTTGATGGCTGAAAAAAAAAGAAATTAACAAATTTTATAGAAAAATTAAGAAAATTATTGCAGTTAATTTTTTTCTTGTTTCACAATTTTTGTAAATGTGAAATGTTATGTCGCACTAGATGATGTTTATGTTTGTAACTATTGTTGCATAACTGACAGACAAATGGTCGCTCTTCCGTGTGCGTTTTAGCGTGCTTGACAAAGTTCCCCTTGTTATTAGTAGAATAATCACAGATATCACATAAATGGTACAGACGACTTGAATTGCTTTTTGCAGGCCTGGGAGAGTAGGATTTCTCAAACTCATTCGTATCACCTGTAAAAAGCCATCTTGTTACAAACATTAAATAAAATGTTTTACGTTCTGCAATAAAAAAACTCTTCATGTATGTTTATAATAATAAAAAATAATAATATAATATAAATAATAAATTATCAGTTGCTTGAAAGGAAAGAGCAGTAGTACTAATTTAATAAAGAGAAAATGTTTTATGTTGTTTTAAACAATCAATTTTACATTTTAATGATTTCCTCATAAATGTTTGATAACATCATACTGATTATCAAAAATTTAATAAATTGCTAAAGTTTAGAAAAATTAATTGCTTTATACTTTATTAAAAGACAAAAAAAAAAACCTATTGAAACACTTCAGAAGTTCATTTTAACATGAATGCAAATTTATGAATTTATTTTTAAATAAATGAGGAAAAATACACATGGTAACAAATACACAGAAAAATAAGCCCTGATTTTGAAATAAATCACGATTTTTTTTCTTTTTTTGATAAAACTTGATTTTTTTAAACGGAACATACTGCAACTTAAGGAGAATTAAAGTACCAACCAAATCATGCAATATTTATTATTTCAAAAGTAATAATTCTTTAATTTTCAGTTTCTAATGTTTTACTGAATTTGAGTACATTGGCTTAAAAAGATAATAGGAAAATGAAGATGTCTTGACTTCATTCTGTTTCCACACTGGAAAAATCTGTAATATTTATTTAAATTGTTTCCAGATTTTTGTTCCCACACTTTAAGCTCTTTTATGTGAGACCAAAAGACAACTTTTTTAAAGCTCACTCATCAACTGTTAGTTGCCATATGCACTTGGAACTATCCACTGAGATCTCTGAAATTTTACGACTTAACAAAATAAATTCATTACTAGTAATAGTAATATTAGTCTCTTTTATGTCGCACTACAGCTGCACAATAGGCTATTGGCAACAGTCTGGGAAACATCCCTGAGAATGATCCGAAGACATGACATAACAATTTTGATCCTCTGTAGAGAGAATGGCACCCCCGATTCGGTTGCCCGATGACCTGCACGCAAAGTCAAGCACTTTGCGGAAGAAAAGTTTAACAAGGACCATTATCTCACACCCTCAGTCCCTACAAAGAGTGATCCAAGTGGTCACCCACCCGCACACTGACCGCAGCCAGGGATGCTTGACTTTGATGATTTGTTGGGTATCGTGTTTTAACGATCAGTCCACTGCGGGACAAATAAATTCAATGTTGTATATTTAAATAAAATTTTATCTATACTATATACTATTAAATATAAATTTATCTATAATAAATTTTAAAAAAATTAATGAAAAATAAAATTAAACAAAAAGTGTTAAAAAATGTTTTTTAATGTTTTGAACATTTTTTAATAAGCTTTTCAATAATAAAATATGTTCATCGAGCAAACATATTTTTCCTACCATTAGTGATAAAAATTAAAACAATCAATTCACCATTATCAATTTATTGAATATTAATAATATTTAATGCTTTATAAATGTTATTGAAAGCTTCAAGAAAGTAACTAGGTTTAGTATGAAATATTCTATAAGATATGTATGAAAGACTAAGGACGTGTAAAAAAAGTTTTTTATTCTTTAAAAAATCATGTATTATTCAGTTTCAGTAACTAAGTAAAAAAAAATATAAAGAATTAAATTTATATGAAACCAGTTACAAAAAAAGAAAAACCAATAACTGTAAGTCTTTTTCAGTTCAACAGATTACAATCTCTTTGCCTGATATAAAAATTTCCATGCTATAGTTAGAATTTTTTTCGAAAAATATTCATTAAAAAATTACAGTACATTTAAATGTCATCCATTGAAGATAAATAAATATCATTAAAGTTGTTTCAGTGGTTTAAATGTAGTATTTTTAAAACATCATCAACAACTTTGATGTTAACACTGATAATCATATAATTTTTCTTTTTCTCTAATGCACAATATACATTATAATAAAACATTATTAACAAAGCACAAAGAAAATAAATATTTCCTGAAAATTAAACAAATGAACTCTTCACACTTCTCAAAAACTTTCTATAAATCTTTGCTGATTTCAAATGTTTTACAATTAGATCTAAAATATATTGAAATTATGAAAAATCTATTGTGTGTACACAATTAAAAATTTTTTCATAACATAAAAATCTTTTTCTTTATTATATTATAAAAGAGAAAAATAGAAACTACAGTAAATTTTTTGAATAATGTACTATCATGTGCCGTTTTACATCTCCTTTACGGTTAAAACACTTTTTACAAATAGCACAAGCAAAAGGTCTTTCTTGAGTGTGCGTCATAATGTGTCTTTTTAAATCATTCTTTCGAGAACTAGAATGATTACAATAAGGACAATGATGAATTTTCAAAGAGATTTCAGAACCTGAAAAGAAATATTTTTTTACACTCATAGAAATAGCACAATTTCAAAAAAAAATTTTCTTCTAGAAATGAACTACTTATGACGTATAGACAAAATTTAGATTTTTTACCATTAAGTCAATTCAAAAATTTAATAGACCTTGTGAGCAAAAACATACAAATGAAAAAATATATTCCTAAAATGATATATAAAGCAAGAAAATGTTATGATAAATTATTCCAGAAATATATTTCATTAAAAATAAAATACATAAGGAAAAAAAAAAAAAACTCATGATTAATTAAAAATTAATTATGTAAAAAATAAACATAAAGCAAAATCCAACAAAGGAGAGGGCAATACTTTGTGGTATGTAGACTAAAGCAAAAAACAATACCAATAAAGCTTATTGCAGTACTTAAGTCATAAAGCAAAATGTCTGGTACATATTATAACTTAAGAAAAAAAAAGATAGTTTTATGTATGTAAAATGATTGTAAATTAATTCATTTTTAATTTTTATAAATTATAATATTATTATTAGTTTTGAGTATTTATTAAAATAAAATTTAAAAAAGTATTTCTACATCTTTACTGTCCCTGCATTAATGCTAGAAACAATTCTGAAAATGTTGTTTAGAGGAAAGCAAAGGAATTATAGAAAATTTTCATATTTTATGAATTCTGAACAAACAAAAAGCTAATGAGAAACATAGAGTGTGGTTTATTACGTGAAAAAATATAAATTAAAAACAATTAACAATAAAGTTATGTATAAGGTAGAAAATACTGTACAAATTGTAAAAATTTTAATAATGAAAAAAAGAAAACCTTTAAAGATATTTGAAGAAAAATATGATAAATGATTTTATATATTACCTATAAAATTGATTATAAATAATAAAAAAATTAATGCAACAAATATGATTAAACCATCATGTCAAGAAAAGGCTAGTCAAATGGAGGACGTGCATAGTTTTCATATAATTGAAATAGTATAAAAAATAGCACCATAAACAAGAATAGGAACCAAATTACAAGAACTAACAGAGGCTTAATACTGAATAAAATTTATTCTAATTGGAAGTTTTTACAAGCTCAGTTCTTATGGGAAATAAATTTTACAATGGTACTTTGCAGTACTCTAAATGGAAAACATTCATAAATTAAAGTAGCACATAAAAATTAATTATAATTAGATTAAGAAAAACCTTAAAAAGAATAAAAATCACTATTTTAAATGAACTATCATATGACGGAGCATGTTTGATTTTATGGTGAAGCTTTTCCCACAAGTAAAACAAGAAAAAGGTTTTTCACAAGTATGAGTTCTAATATGTTTGGTGAGATCTGCTTTTAAAAATGTTGAGTAGAGGCAGTGAGGGCACTGATGAAGAGATTTTCTTTGATATCTTGAAAATAACCCCTTATGGTCGCCAATAGCATTAATTTGTTTGGTATATGCTGAAAATTAAACAAAAATCTATTATTTCATTACAAAAAAATTATAAAAAATGATGAAACAAAAATTAAATAAAAAATCCCATATGATATACAGAGGCATACACCCTCATTTTAGGATACATAATGGCAGGCCTAATGTTAAAGTCGATGCAGACATTTATATTCTTATTGCAACAAAAGCAGAGGGTAATTTTTTCCTCACTTCCCTGGAAGGGATTAAAAAAAGCTAACGAAGTTAAAAATACACTACATTACACTTCATAATTTTTTTTTGCCTTAATATAAAAATTGAAGTAAATCTGTAGAAAATGCTCCGTAAGTCTTAACTTCTTAAATCACATACAAAAGCTTTCTATCATTACAATGTACAGATAATGATAGTAGATATAATTGAATGACATGAAAATGATGGTCAAACTTTGGTGAAATTTTGTTTTTATTTGCTGAATCTAGGTGGAGACATTAGGAAATTCAGATGGAAGAACCCAAGAGACATGAGAATATCTCTTTCTATAGACAAGTGAGAAGAATTGAAGTTTTTTTTTCTCCTAAGGTTCTTTTATCTAGTTCAGAGATGCACAATCTATGATCTGTGGAATAAAGTGACCCCAACTCTTGGTCCTTGAACAGTCTAAAATAGTAATAAAAATATAAAAAAGTACAAAAAATTCCATTTAGCCATTTTCAGTAACAGAAAGTTACTGATATAAAGCATCAAAATTTTATTATTATAATTTTATTCACGTAGTGGGTTCAAAGTATGCAGTGAAATATAATTACTTTTATTTACAAATAAACTAAATTTTTACAAATAAACTAAAAGAGAAAAAAAAAAGTCATAGAAAGAGAAAGTCAATGTGCCTATAAATTTATCATAATTTGCTTTATCTAAAAAGTATATTTGCTTAAAGCTATTTACATAAATCTTTTTTTATGATCTGTATGGGAACAAAAGATCAATTGTACATTTGTAAACCATTCAAACAGACTTTAAATATTTCCCGTCTTTTTATAATTACAGCATTACGTTAATATTGGCCCCCAATAATGTATTTTGCAGTTTTAATGACCCACTGCCAGAAAATGATTGTGCATCCCTGATCTAGCACAACATGAGATGAGAATAAATAATTAACTCTAGTTGGCTTCAAGTAAGCAGTGAATTAGGATATAAAAATTTACTTCGTTTCATATGCGTATTTATTTACCTACTTTGTCCAGTAGTTGTTTTAGCTAAGGTATTTATAAAAACTCAGGTTGAATGGTAGAAATAAAAAATTTAAGTAACATTAGCAACTAATTATTTAAGATATAAATTTGATGTATCAAGTTTATTAATTTTCGAAAATTTTGCTAAAATACATAATCAAGTAAGTTAACATCTCCAATGATGACAGTATAAGATAATGTAGTATTTTTTTTCTGGTAAAAATGTATATTTAAAACCCACATGTACATTTCAAGTAAACTTTCTTTCATTAACATGAGTAATTTGATGACGGTTCAGGTTATTTTTCTGGGTAAAGTCCTTTCCACAAAGTTTGCAAACAAATGGACGCTCCTTTGTGTGTATTCTTATGTGCTGCTTCATGTGGCTGCGGTGAGTAGTAGAATAATCACAATGTGGGCACTTAAAAAATTTTAAAGGTGCAGGAGATACACAAAGCAGGCCGCAGATCATCTCTGTAGAAAAAAGAATACAAGTTTAATAAGTTTTACTAACTTAACAAAATAGATTCCTTAACAAATTAGTAGAATTTCATTACAGTGAAACGTCTCGGTTTCGACCACTATCCATTCAACAGTAAAATAGTCATTGATGGAGGTTAAATACATTGACTTGAAAACTGTTTTCAAAGGCAAACAATTTTAATTTTAGCGCAAACGATTTTAATTTTAGTCAGTGTCATTTTGTTGGGGCGAAAATGTAACTTCTGGTGGCGTCATGAAAAAACAGATCGATGAATAAAATTTAGCGTTTATAAAATTGATCCCAATAGATATAACTGCGTGTAAAAACAAATATACCAACTATGAATGATAAAGCTATTTTAAATAAGTAAACAATTTTGTTTTTGTTTAAGTTTGTATTTAATTTTATATCATAAAAATTAGTTAGATTTTAAAGATGAGAAGAGGTTTATTTGTTTGAAATGCTTGTTTTTTTGTAAAATAAATTCTTAAAAAAATTAAACTTTCAACTCTAAAGTAAATCATAGATAGCCTCGTCTTTAGTGCAGTCTGACTGCAACATGAAGTTGTAACATCAAAAAGAGCACTCAAAATAAGAGCCTCGCATAAATATTTTGAATTCATTTTAATTTACTTGTTTGTTTTGCTAATATTTTTCGTTTGATATTTTTTTATGTTTCCTTATTTGACTTTTTCCACATTTGGTGCAGATGTTTTCCCGGTCGCTTGAAGAGATTTTAATGGTCTCTCCTAAAGTTTTTTTTTTTTTTAACATGAAGTATATGGGAAAATTCTGTGCCTCCAAAAAGTGGTCGCTACAGTGGTCTTTCCTGGAGGTTTCACTGTATAAAATAAAAATTTCAACATTAAAAAGGAGTTTGGAATCACTTTTAGAAAAACAAGTCTGCTTGAGTTTACTTTTTAAATTTTATTTAAATAAGTAAATCTTAAAAGCCAATATACCACACTGGATAATGTTGAATCCCCGTTTTAGTTCGACACATAGTGATAAAAAACAAAATTTTGGTAAGAAAAAATTTTAATATATTATAGACAGAGCTATCAATTCTATGACAATAATGCACAGCTTTAACTCACATTTAAAAATAAATGGATTACGGATAAAGATGGGCAATGATAGTACAAAGGTTAAGGCACTGTGCTAGTATTGTGCAAGACTAGAGTTCAATTTTTGATGAATTTTAAAGTTCATTCGATTTCGGATCAATAGATAGAGTTGGTCTGAGAAGTAGGTTAAGGCACTGTGCTAGTATTGTGCAAGACCAGAGTTCAATTTTTGATGAATTTTAAAGTTCACTCAATTTCGGATCAATAGATAGAGTAGGTCTGAGAAGTAAAGGTGGCTGGTGTGCAATTCCAATCCCATTGCCACCATTATGTCAGGATCTTGAAATTGTGCGTCCATCAGAATTTATGCCAAAACTTGTGGAAATGCATTACATAACAAAAACAAAACTTTTGGTATATAGTTCGTCAATTGCTACAGTAAAAATAAAACTACATTAAAATAATTTAAATTACCATGCAAGTCTAAAATTGCTTTTAATTTATGTAAGAAGATAGGCCTGATGGTGTCATAAACCTGTGTCCAGGGTAACAGTTCACAGAATCTTAAAAATTTAAGAAAAAGACTACTACATATATTCCATGGGACAGTCATAAATGGTTGCATTAAAATTCTGTTCAAAAAATGGCAACTTAAACTTATATTCATCAATATTCTTCATTATATATGCTTAGCAAATTATTTTACCAGGTATTACAAATTTGACAAGTGTGTTATACTATGCCGTTCAAGATTATACTTGTGCTTAAAACTTTTACAGCATATTTTGCAGACAAATGGTCGCTCTTTCGAATGAACCTTAACATGCTTGAACATATTTCCACGGTTATTGGTACTATAACCACAAATATCACATAAATGGTAGAGAAAATTTGAGTTGCTCTTCTTAGGATGGGAAGAGTATAATTTCAAATTGCCTGGAAAAAAAAAGAGAATTTTTATAATTGTATGATACAATCAAAAGTTATACAGTAAATTGATAGATATGTTTTTTAATATATCTTATTTCATTCTTGAATCCATACATTCCCAAATTCTAAGGCAATGCAGAACAGTATGAATGCTAACAATACAAACAAAAGAAAAGTTTACTCTAACCACACAGGTGTTATCAGTTTTTTTTAACTAGAAGAGATATTGACGTTTATAAAAAATCAAGCTAAAAGGAATAAAAATTAAGTAACTAAGAATGATTAATAATAAACTAAAAATAAAAGGGTTAATAGCTCGCATAAAAATCAAGTTATGGTACTTCCAATTGTAGCAAACTGAGTATACATTTTACTAAAAAAAATTTTGCTAAGCCTTATTCAGCAATAAAGGCATGATCTTCCTCTAGGAAAAAAAATCGATTTATATGGAATAAAAGCCGAGAAATTGAGAATAATTATTATAAAATTAAAGCTGAAAGGGTTAAGGGCTCATAAAAAAAAACAAGTTACTGTACTTATAATTATAGGGAATCAACTGTATTTTGAATGTAATGATAAAGCACTTAAAACAACATGTAATGAAATGTTTATCCCAAGAACTTAAGAACAAAACTTTAAAAAAAAATTTTTATATATGCAACAAAAGGAGACATGTTCCCTCTACATTCCAGAGTTGCTAATAAGTAACAACATTAAAGGTAGAAGAGGGTGTTTGTTAAACTTTACAACAAATATAGAGCAGAAAAGAAAAACACACATATCTTTTGTTAATTAATTAATAAATAATAATGATTAAATTCACATAATGTGTACAAACGAATAAGTTTAATGAATCTTTATTATGTGCATACATGAATATGATATATAAATGTATATAAATGAATATGATATAGATAAATATACTATGATATGAATTGTTAAAAGTTTGATTTAAATGTTAGTTTACATCAATTATCAAGCACAATATTGATAAAAGGAAGAATAGAGAGGAATAATACATGAAATAATAATAATTTCTCTATATATAAAAGCAAAAGGCTATGTATGCATTTATTCTAATAACTGGAGAATGGAAGTACTGATTTGGATCATGTTTTTTCTACAAATAGTATTTTTAATAGTTTACCTAACTTTTTTGATGTTATAAGATTGCTAATATTTTTTTTGATCATTTTGCGATATTTTTTATGTTAAATTGTTAGCAAGCAATATTTAAAGAACTAGGTAGAACACTGTGTATAAACATTAGAAAAAATTATGCATTTTTCATTTTTAAAAAAGTACTCTGTCAGGGAAACAGCAATTTAAAAAAAAATATTTAAAAAAATAAGAGTAGGCAAAATTTTCATAAAAAAATGAAATACTGTATTGAAGCCTTCTAAGTTCAAAGTCCAAATGCTAGATTTAAAACATGTACCAGAAAAAAATATATAGGCTAATATAAGTTACCAAAAATAAAGGAAATACTATATTTAACCTCACAGGTAAATTTAATCATAAATATGCTACTATATGCTTACATTCGTTTTGTTAGATCCAGGAATTAAAATTCTCCCAAATAGCTTTACAATTTCAAAATGTGTAGATATATTAAACTCTAATACTAAAACTTTTTGCTGGCAAATATTAATATTTTAAATATCTGTTTTTAAGCATAACTTTTTTAAAATCTATATTATTATTTAAGTGAAAATATCATAAAATTTTACAAAATAAAACCATATTTTTAAAAGCAAGAAGTTTGGTGCTAGATACACAAAAGATGATTTAAATAACTGCTTGAGTACTCACATTTAAGACTTAGATGAGTTAATTTTTAAATCCCTTGTCTAAATGTTACGAAGAGAGAAAATTTTAACGGTAAAAAATCTTTTGTCTCATAAAAAAGGTAAATAAAACTGGCTGGAAATGCCTTCCCATGAATAACAAGACACTTTTAAACATGATTTATAAAAAACAATAAAATTTCTAAAAATATTGAAAAAAAAAATATCATTTGTTTATTGCTGTGTATGAAAAAGAACACTAAATACAAATTTCATCTTAGTTAGGAAAGCCTACATACATCTCTATAAGGAACATATTATTTTCTTATTTCTAGCAAATTTCTTATGCCTAATAAAATGTTGAGGGATGACAATATATTAATTACAAAAATAAAAATAGAAAAAACATCTCATTTTTTTCACCATTTTTTATTCATTAGATTTAAAAATTTTTTTTATAAATTATTGCAGTACAGTTCTAATAAAACAAAATAGTTTGAATACATATAATAGTTTGAAATTATATAGAAAATCAATAAATATTTTGTATGAGAAAATATTTCAATAGCATTTTAACAGAAACTTAATTTACATAATATCGTCTATAGCATAATGTTTTGAAATAAACAAATCTTTTTGAAAAATGTGTCAAATCAAATGTATGAAAACCGGATATCAAATTTTCTAGAATAAAGTTACCAGAAATAAAATGCTTCACAATGTCAAATTTTAAGTTTATATAGAATATGTTGATGCATGAAAACTTAGAATATTTAAAAAATATTTATATATCAAGACTTCCAGACACATTTAATATAAATTATGTTGTGAGGAATAAAATGCTTCACAATAAACAGATTTTGTTAGGAATGAAATTTGGATTTAAAAAAATGCTTAAGTAATCATTCAATATATTTGGTTATACACATGCTTTCACTGAGTTCCCAGAAGCGGAAAACTAAAAAACAAATGTGCGGACAGCAATAAGGTTTTGATTGGTCCAGATTTTAACACTTTATAAGGCTATTCAGTGAGGTTTAAACTGAACTTTTCACTGAACTTGTATAGCTATTATATTGTAGGGATATATGCTACTGACAATATCAACTGTCATCTATCAAAAGGTACCACAAGATAGAACTGAATAAACACGTCTTACATACAAAAGAATTGGAATTGTATGATTGTAGTGGTAGTTGCACTACATTACCACACCAGAATTTTATCTGGGATAGAATTCGATTAATAGATATAGCTAGTTGATTCATTGCTGTTTTAAGAAAGATCAGGAGATTTGTATTAAGTTCACCAGATATTGAGAGCTAGTCCTGAGAGCTGTATTAAGCCAATGGTTGTGTACACAGTCACTTCTGTGTTGCTATTAGCAGTCGGAGGACAAGATTGCAGTCACAAATGGCAAATCAACTGTTCAATGCGTACTATCCATCGAAGTAGGAATGTTCAAATTGAAGTGGGCATTACTGACATGATAGGCATGCTCAAATAGTGACTAAAGGTCACTAATGTATGGGGTAGTTTACTGAAAATGTCAATTGTTATCTATCAACAGATACCTCAAGATAGAATTGAGTTGACTTGTCTTACATATTAGTGAATTAGAATTGCATTATTGTAGTGGTAGTTACACTACAATATAAACCTTAATATTACTAATTATTATAAACTACAATATAACCCATCCCATTATTAATATGATAGAAAAAAAATGATGCACATATAAGTGAAGTTGAAAATCCAGGGAAGGATTCATAATGTCTTATTTGTAGTAAGAGTAAACCAGATGCAATATATAATAACTGTTACTTAGAAGAAAAAAAATATGATAACAGAATCCATTATAAAGCCTGCAGAATAATAGCTTTCATTAAATTTAAATGGTAAACTGCTAAAAGAGACAGGGTCTGGTTGATTAATTTGATAAGAATATATATTTAACTCATGAAAGATAACATCGCAAAATTTTCAATCGGATACATGTATAAAAATAATATTTTTAAGTGAAATTTAAACTAATTCTTTTAAAAGTTTGCAATAAAGAGTTATATTTACTTTAACAATCAAAAATTTGAATAATTTGTTTAAAAACATTCATATTTATTTAAAAAATGCTTTAACATATAAAGTTAACTATAGTTTTATAAAATTTTTTTACAATAAAAATAAACTCTTATTAAAAGAAGTCACAACATAAAACATAATAATAAGCATCTTTGATAAGGTTATAAATTATTAATAAATTAAAATTATAAAATTAAGTTTAAAACATGTTTTAATAAATAAAATTCCTTATAATTTTTTAAAAAAACTTAAAGGATTATATTTATATAAAAATGTTTACAACATAAAATATTTAAAATAAGCAATTTTACTAAGAATATTAATTTACCATTTTTACATTATAAGATTATTATAAAATTGAAAAAGAAATAATTCTTACACAGTTAATACTCATCAAAATATTATCACATTTATACTTGTTTATTTTAGAAAAACTAAACATATAAAATATGATGTATATTAAATGACAATCTACTATTTATAACATAAAATTAATCTCAATATTTCAATGGTATTTTCCTTAGTATACATTTCGTTTAACTTATTTTCTAATATAGATAATTATAGGCAAATCTTAGAATGAAATGCTGAAAATGTAGATGTTCAAATGTAGATAAATTTTTCAAATGTGACATTTAACTTATTTTCAAATGTAGATAAGAAAATTAAAATATTATGGATAAAAACACATGAGCCAAATCTTGAAGTTGCTTTATATCATTATTATAAGCAGCTTTCAAAGTTTTGCAATCCCCCCCAAAAAAGACAAACTTGGATAATTATAATGAATTTCTGAGATGCACCCAGAAATTGAATATAGAATAATAAAAACTTAATTATTCCTGAAAAATTATACTTCATTAAATTTTACCAACAATAACTGAAAAGGAAATGGCTAAGGGTACCAATTGAGAAATAAAATGCAATCAATAATGTATGAGCTTACAAATATGGAAAATTTACTTGCAATCACAGACATAAATAAAACATAGATATTTACAATTCAATAATATATCAAATATATAACAATTTCAAATGCTAGATCACACTTTTAAATTTATTTAATCATAAATCAAGTATCATAATCAACAAATAACTATAATCAAACTCATAAATAAGCAGCTTTATAAGTTACCAAGAAAATATAAGCTTTAATAGAAAAACAAAATACCATTTAATTTTAATACTCTAGAATTTAAAAAAAAAAAATTTGATCTCAGATTACTTGTAGTAAAAAATTCTTATAGAAATGCTATCATGAAAGCATTATATAAAAAGTAAATAACATACATGTATATGTTACTGTGTTTGACCAAAATCAAGAGAATGTTGACTTTCACCAGTGAATGCCCAAAATATTTTTTATATTCGATTTGACATAAATTTATTTGTTGATATTATAATATTTATTCAATATTTTAATATCTGATGAGGATAGATTAGGAGAAAAATTAGTGAGCAGAGCACCGGTTAAATGCATACTGGGCTGCAGCACTTGACCTTAAAAAAACATTGATACAGGGCATACCAGGTAGTGGCACTTAACTAGACCTAGTATATATTTGGGATATTTACCAAAACGACTACGTGATTGTTAACATTCATCGATGGAAGTCAACAACCACCTATTTTGGTCATTTACAGCAACATTTAATTTAATACTTAACATTTATGTAAGTTATATTGAAGATTCTTTTAACTGCTTAAGCATTTCTATTCCACATATGTTCAGAACACTGAAATACTGCATCTTTTTAAATTGATTAAAACACAAGGAAATATAAAGAACTTCGTTCCACCGGTTAAATCAAATCTAACAAAGATTATAATATGAACACACAACCAAGTTCTCATAACATTTTGATTCAGAATAACAATAAGAGTTAGAGAAACAGCATTAATGAAGCAAAAACATAGAATATATATAAGTTTGAAATAGTTCCCCATCATAAGAAACTTAATACATCAATAATTAAACCCTGTATTTTTTTGGTAAGTGACAAATTGAATGGCGTGTTAGGTGTTCCTTGCGCGAGAAAGCTTTACCACACACTTTACATGCATATGGTCTTTCACCTGTGTGTATTCTGATATGTTTTGTAAGATTACTTCTACTAACAGTTGCATAGCTGCAGTAAGTGCAGGAATGTACATTTTTGTAGCCACTACCGCTTCTCAATGAAGCAGTAAAAGATCTCTCTATCACAGGCAGAATATCAAACACATCTGAAAAGAAGAAGAAAAAAACATTTTTAAACCTTATAATTCTTTACAACAATTAATTGAGTTAAAAGCATAATTTTCATACATTTTCTTATTTATTTATATATATATATATATATATATATATATATATATATATATATATAATATTTAAATAATAAGACACATATATATTTTAGTTGCTTAAGTTTCATATTATTCATAATTTTTTAATAAAATTACATTTTTACAGATAAAAATCAGGTACAGTTGTCCAAGTTGATCTGGCCGATAATAATGAAGTATTAAAGTAAGCTCACATGTAAAATAATAAAGCAATTAAATTTATTTTAAGAATATATTATTAAAAAATATATATATTTTTCAATGTTAAATAATATTTATATAATAGTATTAAATATTTGCAAATATATATTTTGGCAAAGTTGCCTAAGTTTCATATAATTCATAATATTTTAATAATATTACATTTTTACAGATAGAAATCAGGCACAGTTGCCCAAAGGGACAAAGTTGATCTGGTCCATAATGATAATAAAGTATTAAAAGTAAACTCAAATCTGTATAAAGAAAGTAACTAAATTTACTTTAAGAAAATAATATTTAAAAAAAATTCTTCAGAAAACTTTGACCATTTAAAACCTTCAAAGTTCATCATTATGGTAGAGAAAAACTTAAGTTCTCTATATCTTGCTATATTTTTTACAAAAAGTTTATGTGTCCCAGGATGTATATAGCAATTCAATATGTTCTCCATATAATTCTCTTATAAAAACGAAAATTTTTGAAAAAAAAAAAAAATCTAAAAAAGAAATTTAGAAGGTGATTTATTACTATTATTTTATCTCATACATCAATTTAATGGGATTAAAAAAATAGGCGATTTATTACTCACACGGAATTAATGTGTAAGAGTAAAAAAGAACACAAATTTAGATAAAGAGTAAAATTATTACTTACAGCTCTTTGTCATATTGATTTACTTTGTGAGTAATAAAACTAACAAAGCAGGCTAAAATAGTTAATAAATCTACTGAAAAAGCTACTAAATTAGATAGTAAATCTAGCTAAAGAAATTATCTATAACTAATTTTAAATTAAATTTTTTGTTGCTACACCTTGAAATTAATATCAGAGACAACATAAAATAAACACTACTAAAAATGGACAATGAATAACCTATAATACGACACAAAGAATTTATAATTAGAAGTAGAATAAATTAAATTTGTATACTATAAATATTCTAAAATTTGTAGAAATTTTTCTTACATGTTTCTATGACTTTAAATAAAATGCTGGTTTGTAGTAGTTCAAACAATGAAATATGAAATACATCAACACAAGTTGTAATTAAAGTAAAATAATCACTATAAAATTGAAACACCTCAAACAATAAAAACAGTAAGTACATTAAAATATTCCACTATCAAATAACATGCATTTTTCAAACTGATAATGGATAAGACTATAGGAGTAGGAAATAAAAATGAAAGAGAAATGCATTAAATCTAAAAAGAATTGCATTTACTTATCTTTGAAAATAAGAACTTAAATTAATATACAAATTATGAATACATAGACAAAGTTACAGATAAATCAGAAAGAAATTTTACAGGCACTTAAAATGCTTTTAAATACAAAATTGCTTTTTATAAAATTCAGAACACATAATATGTATAATAGTTACACTAGTTTAAAAATTTATCAAAGACTTTATCATTAACAGAATATATGTTAACAATCGTTTACAAATTGAACACAATGAAAATTTAAAAATTCAAAGAATTCTATGTCCTTTAAATTTTTATCTAAATATTCTTTGTTCATTTGTAAAAATTCCAAGATTCTCATAAAAATATTAAGCAAAATGAAATATTCAAATTATTCGATTTTTAGTGTGCAACAATTATGCTTTAGATAATGCTGGTATGACAGCAACATTTAAACAAAAATTTCCTTTTACCAATCTTACTAATTGTTGTGGAAAAAGTCAAATTAATCCTCAAAAATTCTGTTTGTGTAAGTGGTTTTTATTTCCAACATTATTTCCGTAATTTTAAGGATTAAACATTTCAATGGTATGACAACAAAAAAATGCCACATCATCTTTGAAATTATATAGAAAATTGACAGAATGTTTGACAATTAAAAATAATGAAAATGTAAAAAAAATGTGAATTTTTATGTTTTGAAAAAAGTATGAGAGCTTACTTATGAGGACGCTCTTCCACACATTCATAGAATATAAAAAAAAATTCTATATCTTTATTTGTTTGGGCTTAATATGCTGATTTTACTATATTTTAGGTTAAAAACAAGTTAACGACATTAAATAATATAGATCTCATTATAGTAAATCTACATATTACTGAATAATATCCATAGCTTAAATGAAATTAAAAAGTTAATTCAAAGTGAGGAGAACTTATCACTCTTGCAATGTTGAGTTAACTTATCATCGGTCAAAAAATCAATATTTAGAATGCTTAACTTTACTTCTATATTCAATGTGAAAAATTTCTGGCCAAAAATGTGTTAATATTAAAAGTATAAAAAAGGGTTAAATAGAAAGTTAGTGGCAGCAAAGATAATTTACCAAGTGTTTTTCTTTAACTGCTAAAAGTATTATTTTTGAAACATTTTTTTCCTACATAGAAATGGAACTATAATTGTTGGAATTCTAACAATTTTAAATTCAGTGCATCAATAAATAAAAAAAAGTGGAAAAGAAACTATATGGATTACAAATTTATTTTGTCTTATAAAATTAGGCCCTGTTTGGTGTGTAAATATTAGTTATATTCTTAACCTAATACAGATGCCTAATATAGATCAATAAAATGAAAATTTTAAACATGAAACTAAAAATTAAATAATTACATGTAGCAGAAAATCATGTCACAATAAATGCATATTTGTTAATGATACTAGCCTCAGATCTTTCAATTCTCACAAGAAAATATCATCATTGGCTAACTGTGTAAATGGAAGCAGATGTAACACAACAGTTAAAAACTTTTGTATCACTATTTAAAACTATTAAAAACAAGTTAGATAATCAAATTATGAAACAATTAGACAATGAAAAAAAAAAATTTTTTTTTTCAAATTGTAGGTATATTACCAAAAATGACTAAATCAATCATTGATATACTGTATGCAAAAAGGGGATAATATGTAGAGCGTAAAAAAGTAATTACCCTGAAAAACTTTTTGTCTCGTAATCGTATTTTTACATACTAGGATTGAATCTTAATGATTCCAAGTGGTGACGACCTCTTATAAAATTCATGTACCCGAGCAAAAAATTATTTTTAGTAATTAATTATTTTATTTCATAATAGTGGAAAAAATTTTGAATTGTAAAGATATACAAATTTTTACGTCATTCTAAATAATGTAATTTTGTATGCCAAGATACAAAATTTGAGCAAAATCAGTCAAATGGTTCTTGCGAAATCAAATTTTAAATACATAACTTCTTTAAAATTTTATAACTTAAGAATTATTGGACCAATTTTATGAAAATTTTATATTTTGAAACATAAAATTACATCACTTAAAATTATGTAAAAACTTGTATACCTAAAAAATTCAAAATTTTTTGATTATTATGTATTAAATAAAATTATAATAAAAATGAACAACTATAAAATTTTTTTTGCCTGGAATTATCTTTGGATAAACGAATTTCATAATTGTGTGCCAATTTTTTTTCCATTCACTCAAGAAATCTTTGAGATATGGAGAAATACAAAAAAAGCAAGACTATCATTATGATGACTAAACTTTGGAGTGCTATTACAGGAACCTACTTCCCAGATTGCGGCTACTCTCTATATTTTGAAAGTCAGAAATCTAAATATGTCAGAAATAAGGCATATTTATTCAGAAAAGTATGTTTTTGTGCCTAATTTCGTAACTGAAAATATTGCCTGTAATAATTATTAAGCACATTTGAGGACAAACTCTCGAACATAGGGTCCTAGTACATGAAGATCCGAATAAACACAAAAATTATTCGGGTGGTTCAATTTTTCGTGCACATTAAGTCTCTAATGTAGTGATAAGTCTTTTTAACACTTCTTGAGTGACCTAGCTAGAGGGGACATCTGCCCCTGAAGTGCAACTTTTGAGGGACCTCAAACTAATTTGTCATAATTAGAAATTAATTCTAGTATAAAATGTTTTTCTCCTTTAATTAACTCTTGTTTCATTTGGTAATTACAGGCCTAATAACTTCTCCCATTTCGTATCTGATTTTAAATATTTCTCAGCATAAATAATGAACAAGATGTGCATTTTATTACAAGTTAGGTTTTCTAAAACAAATTTTTAACAAAAGGGCAACACATTGAATGAAAAATAACTTTAGAATTAAGACTTATGATTCAACTAATCAAATATGTTTTAAACAAATTGAATTAGACATTATTAAGTTATTGAGTTCTGCTGTTTTAAAAAGCTCTACTTAAAATTAGCAAAGTCTTAGTCAGCATACATTTAGCAATTCAGTTTGTAAAAAACATAAAAATGGAAACAGTTCTTAAAAGCTTGACCCCAACACTGACATCAATTTGATAGGCATAAAAATAATTTGTCTCCAGGTGCTGTAAATTCTTGTTAAGTGTGCACTTGTTATTTTTTAGAAGAAAAAAAGTCAATAAACATACATTTTGATAGCATCACTCAATTAACTTCAGATTTTTTCACCCTAAAAAGTTAATTGGAAGTCCTCCACAAAGGCAAGATTTCCCCCAATACTCGATCCAGGAGGTCCCTTGTATTCTGGATAGGTGGATAGGGTTCAAAATTACAGGGATATGGAATCGAACATTAGTAGTCGTAAATCCATTAAATTGGGTCAGCTGCTAAACGAAAGTTATATATAAAAAAAAGTTAATTGGCATTTAAAAGTTCAACTCTAATTTTTACCAATTATTGATTTAGTCACTTTTGCTGTAAACCTACAAAATTTTTAGCTACATTTTGAATATTTTTTTTTTTTTTTTTTTGAACTTTTACAGAATTAAAACAAGAATAATAAATAAATTTATTAACTTTTAAATACTTTTACTAATAATAGTGTAACAACAATTGAAATATTTTTTTATATATATATGATAAGAAATACAACTGAAGAAAGTAAGAAATATAATCATAAGTAAGAAAGTAAATCAACAGGTAAATGTTTGATTTATAAAATTCAATTGGTAAATTGAATTTTATAAACTATGATTCCAACACAGGTATAGTCTGATTTTGAAAGAACTCCCCTTTCCATTCATCTTGAGCAGTGGTGGGAACTATGGTTACAAGGTTTAACTATTTCAATGATTACGATGAGGTTCTATTACGATGAGGGGTGTTTGGTCAATATTTGACATGTTTTGATTCAGGTTGCAGTGAAAAAGGAAATAAGAGAAGAGAGAAGCTCTCTTTTTGAAATACACTGTTTTTTGTTTCCATAGCAGCAAGTGGCCTAAAACTTTGTGGTTAGGGTGTTCTTTCTATAGACTAACTATAAAATGGCAGTGGTTTTCTTACAATAAACATTTGGATTACCAAGGATTCAAATTTTAAAAAATTCTTATTTCAAATACATAATTATTTGACAAAATATTAAAAAATTTTTTAATACCCTATTTCTTGTTTTACTAAAAAAGTCATAAATTTAGATTAAGGTTAGTATAATTTAGAATAATACAACAACTAAAAGTTGCTGGAGAAAAGTTTAGTGAATGATCTCATAGTTGAATAACTGGGTTGGGAAGTTGTAATTAGCACTTTCCACCACATCACGACAGTTCAGCAGAAATGAACATTGACCAATTTATGACAATTAGTGTAATAAGACTTTTAATGAAAATATTAAATTTTGCTTCAAATAAGAAATGCAAAACGGTAATGAAGACACAGAAAATGTTAATGAAAGTGAGAAAGTAGTGTGTATTAGTGTTTTTGAGTGATTTAAGAGCTTAAGAGAGCTGCTAAATAAGACAATGGTGCTTTGAATAATGCTAAAAAAAGCAACTGCTCATAGTTACTAACACCAGCATTATGCTTATATTAATTATGCTGGCAGCATAATTAATATCAAAAGTATATGTATTCTAGCTTGTGGTGATTATTTAAAATACCAGTTATCTTGTTTGTGTCTCTTGTTTATTTTATGAGACCATTCACAGAATTTTTCAAACACAACTTGTAGTTTGCTTATTATTGATTTTTTCCCCTTTAAACATACATATATATGAGATATAAACTGAGATAAGTAAACATTAATTAAATAATTCATCCACAGTTAGAGGGTACTGAGCAAAAATATTTTTTATAATTATTGGACATGTTACTTTACATTTACTTTCTATTTAATGCTTTTTGGAATGGATTATAAATTAATGTGAGAAATTTGATGCCTCTTTAGATTTTCTTTTTGTGTAAACCCTTTGTAGCAGACTTTGCATTCGAAAGGGCGTTCACCAGTATGCTTTCTTATATGCTTCTCAAGATTACCTCTACGACTAGCAATATATCCACAGTAAGAACAAGAGAATTGTTTATGGGCCTGTTGCAACTTTACACTGGATAAAACTTTTTTAAATATCCATGCATTGTTTCCAGAAGCTAGAAGGTAAACAAAAATTATTCATGAATTACATACATGTAAAAAGAAAATACATCAAACAGATAAAAAAAAAGACAGAAAATTATAATTAATCTATAGTTACAAAATACACATTTTTCCTTTCAAAATCAACTTTGTTAGAAATTATGCATAATTCCAGTCAGTAAAAATAATAAATATAATATCGCTACTTCAATAAAACTTATTAATATGTCATGGAAAAAAAAATGATAGATTTATTCTTAATGTAAAAGACTTATAGTTTATAAACGTGTGGCTGGTCATCTTTAATTTTCTGAAAAATAACAAAAACATCTAAAATAGAACTTTGGAAAGTGTCTATCCTGGCAGTAATATAGCTCAGACCATTACAGACCAATTTTGCATAATTTTTTACCAAATGAGGTCCAGGGAAGCTGTGTTGTTAACCAAGATTTTCCCTAAGCTGACCTTATCCCCTTTACATTCAATAATGCATTATATACACTAATAACTACAGAGGAGATATAAAAAATAAGTGAAGACGTGACCCCCAGGACGCATAGCTCTATAATGGAGAAAAAGGATTAAAAAAACATCATTGCCAGATTTATGTAGACAAAATTTCAACAAAACTTTATACACACACAAAAGGGGCATACAGATAGAAGAGATTCAACCATTAAAGGGTTAACTTATTTATTAAATACATAAAGGGTTAATTTATATTATACTATTAAAGCATCAAGCAAAAGAAATATCATTTAATGCGGATGGAAACACGCCAGTTTGACTAAAATGTGACATTTTTATAACAAATAATTGTAAAAGATGTTAGAATTATTTAACTTGAATCTCAATAACTGATTATTGTAACAGAAAATTCTAAGAGTAATTATTTTCCAAGTTTTTTATTAAAAAAATTGCAACTTTCCTTGATTTTTGGAGTTAAATTCCATGATAATTCCAGGTTTTCCCCGACCTATGTGAGCCCTAACCTACTATCTTAAACAACCAGTGCTTATTCTTGCAGGACATTAGTGGAGCAAAGATAAAATTGTAGTTTAGAAATCTTTGAATTGCTAAAATTGCATTGGAGCTACAATAATGGGTCTGCTGGGAGCTACAATAAATTTTTCTTAATGAATATGTCATGACAATACTGGCCAACTAACCTATAAATACAAATCCTCTTTAAACACAAGAAGTGTAGTGGCCCATTTTTTTCTAATGTAATATTTATATAATATATTTACCATATGTTATCAAATAAAGTTGTATCAATAAGAGTTTTAAATAAAGAAAATAGTGCAATATTTCACATATATTTTTTATTTATAATGAAAAAAAAAAAAAAATCCCATTGCGCAAATTTTTTGGCTATACAGAAAAATATAAATCATAGAAGCTTAGATATTATTTTAAGGAAATTTTTGGCACTTATTACAGTTGAAATAGAAAAACAATTTATTTAAAAGTTAATCTCTCTTACAAGCCATACTTCTACAAAATATCAATATAATAATATTTAAACAAATATGTAAAAATTATTAACAAAAAGAAAAATATATGAATAACATAAACATAATAAAAAAATTCTAACACTGTTATTGTAATTAATGAAAAATTATTATTTTATTAGCTTTAGCTTCAACATAGATGTTTCTGACTGGGCTCTTAAAGCTATTTTATTGTTATTACAATACGTGGTAAAAATTTTTTAAAATGCGAAACTTTTCCACCCAAACATTTGTTGTGAAGATTGAGCAAAAATATTGAATAAAGTCTTATTTAAAGGATCATTTCCTCAACATTTCAAGGTAAAAAACAAAATTATTGCACCAGGATTTTTTTCATAATTGTATCAGATATATGTACCAATAAATATTTGGAAAAATTATACAGATAACAATAGTGTTTTCAAAATTATGCTGCAGCAAAAGTTCTTTATAATTTCGAAACTCTGTAAATGCCCTTTCAAATTACCTGTTTTAACATAAATTCTATGACAAATGCTGCAAGCAAATGGTCGCCTTTTAATATGAGTATGGGATATAAAATTATTCTTGCAAGATAATATATGATTACAGAGGGGATAAGAGAAACCGGTTTTGTTGCTGACTGAAAATTTTAGATTTTTTTCAATTAGACCTCTATAAAAGTTTACCTAAAACATTTATAATTAAAAACATTTTAAGAACAAACCTTTAAAGTAATATTACAAGGTGACAAGAAATATCTTGGTCACACATGCAAAATTTTAATGCTTCTTAAAATTTCCAGCAAAATTTTCAAATGAATGTAAAAATATTATTACATAATATATTTAAAATATATTTACATTCTTAAGCACTTAAGGCGCAGCTGTAAATGTGTAATTTTTGGTTTCTAAATAACTTTCATGACATCTTCTATGATGGGTTTGCGAAGAGAATATATGGTTTAAATTTTGTCTAAGTTATTTTTTATCATACAATGCACTTTAATAACAAAATTTTTTTAAAAAATAAACCATTTTCGTACTAAAGCAATATTCCAGTTAGAGTGTAGAATTGGGCATCATATTTATCACAATTTCTTACTAATAGAAAATTCTACTTTTAAGTCATTTTCCCTGCCCTCTGTAAGATCGTGAAATATTGTCAAAAGATGTTATAAAAAGAATACGAATGGCATAAATAATAATATGATTTACATTATAACTTATGCTTGTACATGTGTGAAGTAACTAATAATTACAGTCAGGAAAATGCAGTCTTCTAAATATATAGTATTTTTGAATTATTTTTTCTTTGCAAAATCTTTATGACAGAAAATAAGTAAAAATGGCTGCTTAACTCTTTGTTTAAGTCTTTCGATCTGTGGGAAATAATTCTTAAAAAACTCTATGGGAAATAATATGTCTTTTTAAATTTTCCTTCTTTGCAAAACTTTTAGGGCAGAAAGTACATACAAATGGTCGCTCTCCAGTGTGAGTTCGTATATGGGCTATTAAATTACTCTTGCTAGTTGATATACGATTACAGTAGGGACACCTGTGAGAGTACAAACATGAGGGGAAATTTGTAGTGTCATTTTGTAATACTTTTCCATTTGACGGAGAACGATATCCACCTACAAAAGGAAATTGATAATAATTAATCAATGAACTTGGATGAGGATTTAAAGATATTGAGAATGATAAACATTTTTGCATTTTATTTTGAAAAACTTTTTAGAAGAAAAAATTAAATTTATGACTAACTTTGACGGCAATTCAAAAATGAAATATAAAGACAAAAATAAATGCAAGGTTTTAAAAATTTCAACAAAGCTTGACTATAGGACAACAGCATAAAAAAAATTTAAAGCATACTTGTGAAATAGCTTTTTTGATATAAACATATAATAGTAATCTATGACTTGAATTACAGTGTCAGTTAAAGGAAATTTCAACAAAGTCAATATATTTACAAGTGTAAAGATTATTATTATTAATATTTCTTTTGAATTTTAAAACAATAATAATAGTAACTACTCAATTTGATATTAAATTCTTCAAAAACATATATGTTGATAATTAAAAAGTAACCAAACAACTTAAAAAAGTTTCAAAGATTATAATTTATACTATTTTTCTAAGAAATAAAACAAAACATAAGAAATTCAGTCACATTGTTTTATTTTATTCTTCCTCTATTTAATTGGCAATATACAGCATTTATTACAGCAACAATGAAAGCATCTCAAAAAGCATAAAACTGTTTCTGCAATATCCCTTAAATAAACAAGAAGTAAAAATAAAAAAATGATATAAATATTTATATGTTTAATAAATTAAATACGTATTAAGTTATAAGTAAAGTACAAAATAAATAAGCAACACATTTTAGAGTTTTGAGTTTATATTATTGTTTTTAGAAAAAAGTAATAGCATTTGAAAAACTAAGCCATAAAGATAACTGTAAAATAATATTTACCCATAATTAGGTAAAAGCAGGTACTAATAAGCAATAAAAACAGGTACTTGTTTGACACAGTAATCAGAATAGATAGAATTGAACACTACCTTCATCAAACTATAATGTGTTAGCTTTAGATAATAAAATCGAGGGGAAAAACTAATAAAACAACTTAATGAGAATTATCTTTCTTAAAATGTTATTTAAAGAACTATTTATTTCAAGAACTAACATATAGATATTTATACTTTAAACACTTTTTCTGTCTTAATTCAAAATTCCTTCAGAGCTTAAAAATGAATACACTAAACCAAGAGAGGTTCAATCTTTGCAAAGATCAAGTATACAAAACTTTCTTTTAATTATTAATTGCGTTACATTACTTTTTTCAAATCTTTTGTGTATTTTTAAACAAAAAGTATGCCTTTATATTGACTTTGGGGTAGTCAAAGCTATAACTTTTAATAGAAATCTCTTTTACAGGAAATTATTTATGCTCAAAAGAAAAAAAAATGTAGATATTTGAAGAAATTCATATATATCTTGCAAAATACATTTTCTTTAGAAAATGACTTGTTTCTACCAAAAGCCTTCAAACTCAAATTAATTTAACAAACAAACTTAAAATATTTTTAATATGTAGAGCAATAAATAAAATGAGTGTATAGCTTCTTAGTCATAGATTCATACGCATAAAATAACAGTCAAATTCTTAACCACTACTCTTATGAATTCAGATAATTTAAAATCATAAATTTTTTTTTCAGAACAAATATTGAAAATTACATTGACACTACTTTATCTGATTACTTAAATTATTAAAGGATACTGATAAATAATCATAAACATGGATATTCACATTTACATACTTGCTAACTATGCAATAATCACTTTTTATATGTTCACTAAGTGTATTAATTCTGAGAACATTAAAAGAATTCACACAGCATAGAAAATTTTCTGAAGATAGAATATCCATAAAAACCAAAAGCAGAAACTATGGCTGTACATGGTGACTGATCATATGTCGTTTCATATTTTCTTTTTGAGTAAAACCTTTACCACAAAATTTGCACTTAAATGGGCGCTCTCCCGTGTGTTTCCGAACATGTTTCTCTAAGTTGCAACGGCTGCCAGTAATGTATTGGCAATAGGGACAAGTATACAAATTGGAGAGTTTCAGATCATCAGTAAATGAAGTTTTCTTCTTAAATGCATTAAGTTTTTCTACATTTGAAAGGTTTGGACCTAAAAAAGATGAAAAATAAATAATTTTTTGCACAAATGATTTTATTCTAAACAAATACATAATGAACAAAATCCTTAATGAATGCACTAAAAATATCTAAGCAGCATTAATGTTCTTTAAAAGGAAGAAACCTTCAAGATTCAACAAATTATAGGTAACATTTTGCCACACACATTAGCATTTGACAATCAAAAAGAAAACAGATTAAAAAAAATTACACTCCACAAAGTCAAAATATTTCTTCTCAGTCTTAACAAATAGCTACATAATTTACAGTTTGGCTAACACGATTCCCAGAAAAAATATTTTTACACTAAAATAAATGAAACTTTTGATAATTCAAAAAGAATCAGAAATCTTTACAACACTTTTAATGAATAAATAATTTAGAACAGCAGTTTCACTTTAACATTTCCCAAGCATAAAGCAATTTTAAGTTGACAACTCAATCTGAATTAATAATTTTTACACCACTCATTTTAAAAATGAACATATCATTAAAATATAATACATAATTAAAGAACTTTAAAATTCAATCTGAAAATAAACTATTCATAGTTTTTTCTTTCTTGCATGGAAAACAATACCTGTGACAATTACCTTAAAAAAAATTATAGCCTTAAAAAAGTTAATTTAAAAACAAAAATTATTTCACATTAAAAAAACTTACTTCATAGATAAAAGGTTAGGGCATAGCAAGGGAGGAGCAAATAGTGCATTTGCCTGAACTTCGATTTTTTTCTTTCTTTATTAATTACAAAATATATATATATATATTTTTTTTGAAAATTTATTTTTGGTATTAAAAACTTAATTTTTTATTTTAATCTGAAATAAATGAAAATTAATCTGAATATTAGAAGCAGAGTCTAGTTTTAGACACAACTCTTGAAGGCAATGGTTTTCACATTTCTACTTATTGAAATCATAAAATTAGAAAACAAGCTAAGGATCTAAAAACCAAAATGATTATTTAAGAGGAACTCTTAAGCTGAACACTCCACAATATTAAAAGCCTATTCTGTATAGATCAGAGTCATAAATTGAACAATAACTCAAAAATAAAATTAAATAATAAATTTGAGCAAAATTCAACCAAATTTTATGTAATTCATTGTTCTAGGCATCCAAGAAAAAATTGAACATTTAAAGGCCCTTAAAAAATATTTTCTCTGGAGTCTAACGAACAGTGAGATAAATAACAAGGGGCACATATGCCCCAAGTACAGTCCGAGAAAGGCGCCAAATTTATGAAAAACTATTAAAAATGAATTTCAGAAAAATTATTTCTTTCATTCAAATACCCTCTTCCAATTTCGTTTGCTAATTATGGGTGCAATAATTACATCAAAATTTTATCCCATTTAACTAAAAATTTAACAGTTTGTCTATTATTATTGTAGTGTTCCTAGCACCTTGGTTTATTTTTTAGCAAATTGGTGACACAATAAGAAATAATAAACGCTTATCATTCAATCAAAATCAATTAAAATTCAAGTGTAAAAGAAACTACATTAGTAACAAATACTATTCAATTTTAAACAGAACGTTTTTGCATTGTCAGGTTACGCTGATTTAAGACTTAAGAGTTCGAAATCTTTAAAAAAAAGTTTTAAATTTGTAAAGTTTAATTATCGGATTAAGTTTTACAGAATATAATTGTAAAGTTTAACTATCGAATTAAGTTTCACAGAATCTAAATTTATAATGGCCCCCCAAAGCCTGATATTATTTGATCTATTTAAATATATACATATATTATGTATGTTAGGGGCACAAAAACTGAGTTTGTACAGGCCATAGCTATCCCTCTGCTAACAACCTCTGTTTCTCACAATTATCTCACATAACCTTAGTAGACATTCAACATGTGCTCATACACACTGCCTCAAATATCCAAATGATTTTCCACATAATATTATCAACTGAAACAAATAAGTTAATTATTGAGAGTATGAGACAGTTTTAGTTGTATATCTTATAGAAGCTTAATCATTAAAAGTATCAAAACAAATGCATATTGTACAAACAATTCAAAAAATTCCTTTAAGTCAAGACATATAATTTCTTTATTTAATATTCAATTAAATTCAAATTGAACATTGAACAAAACAAGAATAAAAACATGAAATAACGCTCGACAAACCTGACAATTTAAATCACTGCTGCAATCAGTTCATCAGATTGTTCATTACAGAGTTTTGAGAAAACACTCATTTTAACATATATTTAATGTATCAGCTTGACTCCAAAATAACTTAGGTTTCCGCACATCAAACAAGTTTTTCTCATTTTAACAGTGATTAGTAGGAGAACAATGTTGGATGCCTATATGAACAAGGTAGTCAGTTCACAATGTTTGGTTTTTATCATTATGAGCTGAGTATAACCTCCATAACAATGTAAAAGAGAAAGTCTAATTTTGAAGACACAAAAAAGTAAGTTTTTTAAAGAAAAATTATATACGTAAATTTGTATTTGTGAAATATTAGGCCATTTTTAGTATTTAAGAGAAAAAAAAAATATTTTTCAACCCTTAATAAGCACATTCACTTTATAAAACAATTATTTTTTATTGATTAGAGCGCATAATACTAAACTTTTTTTTAAGAAGAAAACTTAAGTCATGTGATTTTTTTTATAACCATTGTTAAACAGTCAACCCAATTTTGTGTATACGACTACTAATGTTTGACTCCTTAGCCTTGTAATTTTGAATGCAATCCATAAGACAAGGAAACTCCTGGGGCAAGTACTTGGAGAAATTTGTCTTCGCGGAGGACTTTTTCGATGTAACTCACTCGCATTAGCATTAGATGGAGATTAAAACCACGAAAATCTATCACAGTTATCATGTCAGCAATGGGACTCTAACCCCTGATCTGTCTACCACTGAGGATATTTTATGTCAGCAACGTGGTAGTTGTAAGCCAGATGCCAAATTCGTATCAACCAGCCGTCTCTGGGATTCGAACCAGGGACTCTCTACTCCTGGGAAAGCAAACACTATATCCCTTGAGCCATCACGGCTCATTAAAATATGTCAATAATTGTTAAGGTGATTTAAAATATTCATTATTTATGCATCTTAAGGGACACTTAATTCTCAAGAGCAGAAAAAGATAGATGAAGGCAAAATTATAACAAAACTTTAAACATATAAAAAAAATCCTTGTATTCTTTATTAGTAGCTCAAAGATAAATAGAACAATTCTAAGTATCTTATTACATTGCTGTTTTTCCTTGAGGCAGGTGTTTGATCAGTTTTCATAAAAAAGCCTTGATTGTTCTTTCTTTTTTTGTCTCTCTAAAGATAGAATGTGCATATTAATAGAGATGAAGAAAATTATATTTTAAATAACAGGGACCGCTTTTTATTAAAAGGGATTCAGAAATTTAGAAATACTGGGCCCTAAAGACCCGTAGTTCTCTGAGTTTAGAGGAATCATTAAAACCGAAAGATTTCTTGAAAAATTACTTAATTTTTAAAGCTTGAAAAAAAAAAGCATTTTTAATAACCTTGGAAAAATGGGAGATAATTGTATTTCTTTTATCCAAAATAATAGAATTTTATTAAAAACTGTAAGAAAGTAAAAACGTTTTATGCACGTTTGAATAGAAAATTTTATAATGTTTAAGAATTATTTCATTCACATAAATTAACTAGCAAGAAATGCTTTTAATATTAAAAAAAAATTAAAAACAAATTTAGAATGTTTTGAATATTGCACATACAATTTTATAAATAATATGGAAACAATTAAGTAAAAATTCTTGTATGGTAGAACAGTAAGAGTAAACAATAAAAAAATGAACTGTTTGAAAACAAAGCAAATCTGGTGCAAAAATAAGTATACTATTTTCTCCTTAATTTTAAGCATGCAATAGCTACCTTGAAGGTACAGGATATACAAATGTAAAATACATTGATAACTAGAAAATTTGTGATAAAAATTGTCCAGCTGCCAAGTTTTATACTTATAGTAGAAGATTTTACCAAAAGATAGTCAGTAAAAATCAGTAAGGTTCAGCTATAGTGTAACTGTAGTTCGATAGTTAGGTTAAATTTATAAGCACATGGTAAGTTTTTGTTCACCAAAATTCCCACTCAATTTCAGAGGAAAAAATCCCCAGATTTTTCCAGGCATATCAGGTAAATTTCAATGTAAATTAAGACTATATTTTATCTATTTCTATACCAAACAACTTTGATCTTATTTATTAATTAGTGATGTTAAACATTGAGTTTTGTGAGTAAAAAAAAATATCATTGAATGAGGATAGAATATGTCAGTTTAACTAAAATGTGAAATTTTTAGAACAAATAGTTATAATGGATGTTAGAATTATTTAACTTGAACCTCAATAACTGATTACTGTTACAGATAATTTTAAGACTGGTTACTTTCTAGGAGTGATATAGGAATTTTCCAAGTTTTCGTAAAAGAAAATGCAACTTTCCTGATTTTTGGAATTAAAATAAAATTCTCTGACAATTCCAGGTTCTCCCAGTTGTCCCTGACCCCTGTTCCATAACATTTTCAAACTTAACACAGAAATTTTATTTATTTTTTGTTCTGCACTAGCACTATTTATGCTTTGTACTACATCAAGGGTATTTTTCAAAATTTTTGTTAAGGAGGGCGTGAAATCAGATAATTTTGGGTTCTCCATGATATTAAATCTATGGGGGCTTGACTTTAAAAACTGGACTTAATATCTTAAAATCAAATTTACCAATCTAGCCTTATTAAAAGTCAAACTTAAATTTTTTTACTACTCGGAAAAATCTTTATAGAAAAATTTTAAAAATTGGCAGAAATAAACTTTTAAACAACAAATTATGAAAGCTTAAGAAATGGAGAGCTAAAATTTTTCTTATAACTATTAATCAATATCCAATCCTCCAATGTGTGAAATTTTTCAAAACATTCTGGTAAATGCAGAGGTATTCGGCACTTTTTGCAATGCCAGGTAGTTTCCCTTCTCTTATTGTTTCTTGAACACACATAGCATCTCTTTGTAGGACGTGCTTTTTTACCACTGGGCGGTATACATTCAGGAAAATGTGCCCACTTGATTGCTTGCAGTCGTTTGGGCAACTGTTGTTCATATAAATCCAAAGGAGCCACTTTACTCTCCGACACTATAATATACAAATGCACAGCTAATCTTAAAACAATACGAATGATATTCATCAAACCTACAATGTATGGAATTATAATGACACATAGCAAAAACAAATTTGGATAATTAAAAAATAATTGAAAAATTGAAGTGTTAAATTAAACGTTATTAGTTCATAAATATAATGCAGCATAGCAGGTACAAAAAAAAATATTGAAAATAAATCTTCTTGAAAATATTGCTTAATACTCAGCATTTCTAACTCTCTCTTTTATAAAACAGCTTATGGCTCAGGGAATTGAAAGTTTGCCTTCGAATGAAGTGACTCAGGTTTGAATCTTAGCTGTGGCTGGTTGATATGAATTCTGCTCAGTTTGCTCCAATCACAGTGTTGATGTAAAATATCCTTAGTGGTAGACAGACTATGGGTTGAAATCCTTTTGCCGTCAGGGAGGTTCTCTTGGTCTTCCTCTCCACGGAACACAAATGTGGGTAAGTTCTCTTAGAAAGTCCTCGATGAAAGCTAGTTGGTCTCAATGCTTGATCCATGAGTTCTCTTGTCATCTGGCTTGGGTTTGCAATTACAGGGCACGGAGTTGAATTTAGTTAGTCGTAAACTCAGAATCGGGTCAACTGTGCAATACAGTTATAAAAAAGCTTGTGTATTAAGAATAATTTTTCGTAAATAGATTTCCACAATGAGTAGCTCATGTGATTTTAATTAAACTAATAGGAAAGAGTATTTTTAATAAGTAGACTCAAAAATGGGATATTTTCCTCTTCTACAGTATCATTAATGATTTTTAATGGCACACATAAATTTATCTGATTACTTAAGCATTTGCGTGTAAACTAAATAAAAAACAATTATGGCCAGTATAAGTTTTAAATTAAAAATATTTTTACTGTAACAATGAAATAAAATAATTCATGGCAATATTGCTGGATTTTTATTGGTGGAGATATGACAATTTAAGTTAAATTAATTATACTGTTAAAATGTTTACAATACTTAAATAATTAAAATTCAAATTTGCAAAGATCAGTTTTCTGTTTAGAAAATATTTTCAAGTTATAGGATATAGTGTAAGTAAGAAATTTCTTATTAACTATATCAATAATAAATCACTTCATATCAATGCTCTAATGAAACTGCTTAAAATTTAAACCTTGTAAATAAATAAATACAAAAATTAACAAAACATATTTATTTTTTAAAATAATATTTTACTTAAACAGCATTAACTAAATAAATAATAAAATACACGTTAAAAAGCTTGCTATAAAAGAAACGTAGTTTAATGTAAATTTAATTTAACATAGTACAAGTTTGCTGACAAAAAAATGAGTCACCCACTAGGACATTAATGTAGACTAAAAATCCATTGCAAACAGCTTTAATCAGAATCTTTTTGGTTACTTTCCAGGTGTGACATAGGAATTTTCCATGTTTCTGTAAAAAAAAAAAAAATGCAACTTTCCCTGATTTTTGGTATTAAAATAAAATTCCCTGACAATTCCAGGTTTCCCCTTTTCTCCCTGACCTGTGGGAGCCTCTTGCATGACATTTTCAAACTTAACAAAGCAATTTTATTTATATTTTTGAGCACTACCTTTGCTTTATACTATGTCAAAGGTATTTTTCAAAATTTGTATTACAGAGGGTGTGAAATCAGATAATTTTGGGTTCTCCGTGATATTAAGTCTAAAGGGGGTTGGGTTTTAAAACTGGACTTGAACTTATATTTACTGATTACCCAGACCATTTTATGCTAATCAGGTCTGTTATGTAACGCTTGCTTTATTTATATTTTGTGATAGTCAAAATATCCTTAAAGAAAAATTTACCAATCTAGCCTTATTAAAATTCAAACTTAAATTTTTTAACTACTCAAAAAAATCTTCCTCAAAAAGTGTAAAAATTGGCAGCAATAAACTTTTAAGCAACAAATTATAAAAGCTTAAGAAATGGAGAGCTAAAATTTTTCTTATAATTATTAATCAATAATCCTCTAATGTGTGAAATTTTTCAAAACAATCTGGTAAATGCAGAGGTATTCGGCACTTTTTGCAATGCCAGGTAGTTTCACTTCTTTTATTGTTTCTTGAACACACATAGCATCTCTTTGCAGGACGTGCTTTTTTACCACTGGGCGGTATATGTTCAGGAAAATGTGCCCACTTGATTGCTTGCAGCCGTTTGGGCAACTGTTGTTCATATAAATCCAAAGGGGCCGCTTTACTCTCTGACACTATAATATAAAAAATGCACTGTCATTTCAGCTAATCTTAAAGCAATAAGAATGATGATCATCAACCCTACAATGTATGGAATTATAATGACACATAGCAAAACAAAATTAGATAAATAAACAAAATAATTGAAAAATGTATTTATGAGTTAAATTAAACGTTATTAGTTTATAAATATAATACAGCTTTGCAGGTACAAAAAAATTATTCAAAATAAATCTTCAGGAAAATATTGCTTAATACTCGATATTTTTAACTTTTTCTTTTATAAAAGAGTTTATGTGTAACCACAGTGCCTCAGGGGATAGAAAATTTGCCTCCCAATGAGATGACTCAGGTTTGAATCCCAACAGTGGCTGGTTGATACAAATTCTATTCAAAGTTTTCTCTAACCATAGTGCTCATGTAAAATATCCTTAGTAGCAGACAGACTGTGGGCTGGAATCCCTTGGCTATCAAGCAAACAGTGAGAGGTTTTTGTGGTTTTCTCTACATTAAACGCAAATGTGGGTTAATTCCCTCAAAAAGTCTCTCACAAAGGGTAGTTTGTCCCAATGCTTGATCCATGAGTTGCTTGTTTTTTAGTTGCGGTATAAAATAACGAGGCTACGGAGCTGAACTTTGTTAGTCGCAAACTCGGAATTAGGTCGGCAGTTCAACACCGGTTTTAAAAGAGCTTGAGCATTATAGTTCATTTTTCGTAAATAGATTTACATGACATTATACTCTTCTTTAAATTTATCTTAACGATGAGTAGCTCAGGTGACTTAATCAAATTAAACTAATAGAAAAGTGCGTTTTTAATAAATACACTCAAAAATGGGATTTTTTTTCTCTATTGTCTCAAATATGATTTTTTTAATGATACACATATACTTAACTCATTACTTAAGTACTTTGAGTAATAACTAAATAAAAAAAAAATATGGCCAGCATAAGTTTTAAATTAAAAATATTTTACTGTAGCAATAATGAAATAAAATAATTCATGGCAATGTTGTTGGACTCTTAATGGTGGACATATGACAATTTAAAATAAATTAATTATACTAAGTGCCTGTTTGTGGTTATTATGAAATGTACTTCTCTTATTTCAGTTAAGCATAAACATGCTTCTTTGTATAGATGTATAAATTTTAACTGATACTTAGTTATTTAACTTGTATATACATTATAAGGTTAAAGAAAATCATTATTGAAAAACAATATTTTGTTATGAATTTTTTTTTTTGTACTACACATTAAAATAAAATTGTTACAAATGTTTCAAGATTTACGTTGCAAACAAATCATTGAGAACATAGAATATAAGGCAGGAAAAACAATGTTATATATCTATAACTAGGTCAATATAATAATAGATTTCTTATTTTAGAATAACTCGTGAAAAAAAGTAAAATTACTATAATTCACACAAAAACCTATTTTAGCTCTTCCTCTATAACTCATATCATAATTTATAATTATCTGTTTTCGTAAAATAGTAATGCTAAATATGTACTTTAAAAGAAATAACTTTTACTCAATATTAAAAATTATAATAAAACAGTTTAAAAACAATACAAATATGTATACTTAAAAACTACATGTAGAAGAAAACGTTAATACAAAATTAAAAGAATACAGAAACATCCTTTAATTGTTTATACCCCACTTCAAATTGATCAATTAGCTTTTCATCCAATCTGAAATTTTTAAATAATAAAAAGTACACTAATTTTTAAATTAGAATTTTTTTTCAAAAAAATAAAATAAATAAAAAAAAGTTTTTTATTTTATTTTTAAAATAAAAGTAAAATTTTTTTAGAACATTAAATGTGATTCTAACATAACAATTAGTAGCAATAATATGAAATGTATTTTATAATACTAAACTAAGATTTATAATTAAAATTTCAGAAAAAGTGTTTTACAATCTAATATTTAATAGCATTAGATTTAAATCAAGTTTCTAATGAATATTAAAATATAGAGATTAAAATGCTTATAATTCCTAAATAATTAAAACTCAAAATTGCAAAGACCAGTTTTCTGTTTAGAAAATATTTTCAAGTTATAGAACATAGTGTAAGTAAGAAATTTCTTATTAACTGTATCAGTAATAAAGCACTTCATATAAATACTCTAAAAAAACTGTTTAAAATGTAATCAACTGTATCAGTAATGAATTGTTTCAAATCAATGCTGTAACAAAAATCAGTTCAAAATATAAATCTTGCAAGCAAATTATAAAATACAAAATTAATAATACATATTTATTATTTTAATAAAATTTTACTTAAACAGCATTAACTGAATAAATAATAAAACACACCATAAAAAACTTGCTACAAAAGAAACTTAGTTTAATGTAAATTTAATTTAATATCGTAAACATTAACAGTATTTTAGAGATTTAATTTTTTTCTTTTAGAAAAACTGAAAAAAAAAAATGTTTTTAACATGTTTGCTGACAAAAAAATTAGTCATCCTCTAGGGCATTAATGTAAACTAAAAATCCATTGCAAACAGCTTTAATCATAAACTTTCTTTCAAACAGACAGACGGGAAGATTCAGGAACTAATAGTGGTAAATTTCTACTGGATCTGGAAGCAAGTTCCACACACAAACTGAAAAAGTTGTCAGGAGCTGTTCTCAGTCTCAGATTTAGGGAAGCCTCAGGTCAGGATTAAAGTCTCAGATTATGAGACTCATTAGCAAATGTTTAATCATTTTTCCATTTTAAACAATTTGTCATTCAACATTTGTGTCATATATAAAATTTAAATGCATATAAATATTTTATGCATAGGATAGCATTGCGTGAAGGCATTTTATCAAAACAATTATTTAATAAAATTGCCATCATATCATTAATCCGATTCAAGGATTGAGCCCCTGAGCTGAAGTTTCCCTGCGCAGTGCATTACTTTCCCATAGAAAAACATGGGAGAAAACTGGGTTTTGCAAGCATTTAAAATTTTGTAAAGAGTAAGGACTGACATTCAGAGGATTAAAGGGTTCCTTTTGTCACAAAAAAGTTTAGATTTATTATGTGTTTTCTGGATTTGCAAATCTATCCCCGACTGTTCTTATAATGTGATTCATAGCCACGCATATTACACTACTTTTTATAAAAAATTTTAAGCCTATATCTCTGTTTAAAATAGTATAATTTATATACTGTAACTTTAACTTGCTTTTAGATCAAGCAAGTTCTTATACGTACCTAATTTTATCAAATTATTGAAGATAATTTCACCTATTTTTTAATTTTTTCGAATTACAGAAGAAATACATAATCTTTTTTCCTAAAGTTGATTAAATATAATAAACCATATTAAAAAACCTTTTTTTTGAACTGCATTAAAAGAAAATGAAAAAACGCAGAACATTTTTTATTATTGTGAATACACCTTAAATAAAAGAAGTAAAACAAATATATATATATTTTTTTTTACTGTTACAGCAGATTAGGACTCAGAGTAGAGTTTTGGAAACAAATGAACAGAGTTTTCGTGACGTAACATGTTAACTTTCTGGGTAAATGTCTTGCCGCAGAACTTGCAAAAGAAAGGACGCTCTCCTGTGTGTTTCCTCATGTGTTTCTCAAAGTTACCTTTATGGAAAGTAGTGTATGGACAAAAAACACAAGAGCGGAGCAAAGTTTCAGGAGAAATCAATAACTTTTTTGATGAATCTTGAAAACCTAAAAAGATTTAAAGATAAGTAAGTCATCAAGGCGACAATAATTAAATTAAAATACATAATTATAAGTTCGTTAAACATGGTTATAATTTTTTGATCTTTGCTTCAATTTTGCTAAATTTAATAATTTAAGAAATATTATGATCAATTGGGTGATCTAATTAAAAGAATTCAGAAAAAGAATGTTAGTATTATTCTCTAGTTAATTCAGAAATTCTTTAATAATTTTACAATTATATATTCAATTAGATTATTGGAAGCTGATCAAAAGTATTCAGAGGTAGAATGTAAATATTACTCAGACTTTAAACCAATTTGAACTCTTATGAGATCAATCCAGTGATCTAAGTTTTATCAAGTGAATTGAGATGCAAAATTCATATCATTCTCAATTCAATTATGAATACATTTAGTAATTTACTTATTATTAGATAATTGAGGCTAATGAAAGAAATCTGAAGAAAAATAATTGAGTATTATTCTCAATTTACTCCTATATTGTACGATCAGAAGCTGATTATGTGAATTCAGGGTTATAATGTAAATTATTATTCATAATTTAATCACAAATTAACTCCAAATAGGTTGGATCAAGTGAATTCAGAGGTAAAATGTGAGCATTTTTCTACAATAATTTCATTTAAATCAATAATTTCATTTCAATAAATTCATTCAAATTTTCATTTAAATACAATTATAAATTAATTAATATGTTATGGATTGGATGATCTGAAGTTTAACAAATAAATTTCAGAGTTAATTAGTTTTACTCAGATAACTAATTTGAGACATAACTGGTTTGTTGTTTATGAATTGTGGAACAAATATGGTTCAACTGAAAGGAGTAGGCAGTCAAAAAATTTTATTAAAAGGTGATAACAATAATTAGTAAAGTTAAATATAAGATACTTTTAAAAAGTTTGTGTTAGTCAAAGGGAAGACACATAATTAAAAATAAGTATAATCCAAACATAAACCACTTAAAGAAACCTTTAGGAAGTGGGTAAAAATTAATTAAAAGGAAAAAGAACCAATTTAAAAGCAGTTAAAAAAAACAGGCAAATAATTTGAAGCAATTCAACAAGTTTATCAAACACAGAGAAAATTGTTTTAAACTTACAAAAATTGAACTACATAAACAAAAAACAAGACACAAATTTTAATAGGATAAAACAGAACGGTTAAAAATATTTTTAAGGATAACAACCATCACTAAGTAATAATATTTTTAAATCATTACTAATAATAATATTAATGCATGTATGACGACTAATAGAGACCGTCCTTATGATAAGCAACATAAGCACAAGTTCCATTTTGTCAAAGTAAAAAAATTTATTTCAAAATATTTAAAAAAAAATATTAGAAAAAAACTTGATGATTTTTCTTATACATTCATGTTTAGATAATTTTTTTTTTATAAACCACTCTTAGAACCAAAGAGTGATTTATAAAATTTTTATTTATAATTAATTAGTATCTTCAGAAATTAAAAATAGCCATTAGCTTTAATTAAATTTATTTTGGAAATTTTGTATTTAAAAAAAAGTGATGAAACTGCGTAAGTAGATAAAAATCCTTACAAATGAAGCAAATCAGAATTTTCCAGACCTTCTTACAGCCCAAGAATAGCCACCTTATTCAACAGACTTGAATAAAATGAATTTTTTTTGGAGTGCATTTTGGGGACATAATATAAAATTTCTTCTCATAGGACTCAAGCATCAAAGAAAAATCTTTATACAAGGAATGGGATAAAATATTACAAGATAAGTTGCTACTCATAGCCGAAAAACTGGTACCTGCTTATAGTCCTGCATTAAGGTTTAAGTTTATAACTTTTTAAATTTGTAGATATATAGCCAGAAGTAAAATCTTTTTTAGAACTTGATATTTTAATAAGCATTAAAATTTTAAATTATATATGTTCACGTTATTTTTACAACCATGCATTAAAAAGATTACCTGAATATGCGATAGGATTCAGGATATTGAAAACTTTAAAGTTTTCATGTAATTGAAAATTTAAACGGCAAACTGTATCTAATGAATTTCTTCTTTGTTTTCATCATATACAGAAATGTTGATTCATGAAATCATTTTAGTTTCTATTTAATCAAATAAACACTAATAACAGCTTAAAATACTTTAAAGTTTTCCTGCAGTTTAAAATTTAGAGTGCAATCTATATCTAATGTATTTCTTCTTTGCTTTCCGCATACAAAGAAATGTTGATTCATGAAAACATTTTACTTTTCATTTAATTGTATCAACACTAATAATTACTTGTCATGAAAAAGCAATAATACAAAAAACAGTTGCTTTAATAAACAGTCAAATGAAACAAATACTAGGAAGAAAATGTACAATTTTTACAGTACTGATAAATAAAGTTCTTGGAAACAAGAAGAAAAAAAGGTATTACAGATTATGGTCCAACATATGAATACCCAATGACGAGGCACTACGGAAACATTCTTTACAAATGTGACACATTAACAGTCTTGATTGTGCATGAAGTTTTTCATGAATAAGCATGTTTTCTTTTTGGGTGAATTTTTTTTGACAGTAACTACAAGAGAAAGGTCTTTCCCCTGTATGTTTTCTCATATGCCTCTGTACATTACCTTTATAGAAAGATGAATATTTGCAATAAGAGCATGAATATTTAGTATAACCTTCGGCCAATGAGGGATCCAAACCTTCTGGAATCTTCGTCGAATCTGATGTATGAAAAAAAGAATGTCAAAAGTATTCATGGCAGCAATAATTACTGATAGACAAAATATATGTTATACAACTTGTTTTTCAATCTTTACAACTTCTTATTTTTTTTTATTAGAGAGATACAAGTATACTACTTTTTTCTGCAAATGAAAATAAAGCTTTATTAAAAAATAAGAGAGTGATCTGGTGTCAAAGTTCGAGCTTTTTATTTCTTTCACTTGAAACACAGAATTTAAGTATTAAAAAACATATTTAAAAGAAGTCACATAATATTATGCATAGGGAAGGAATGGCACATAAGTATTATAAGCGGTATTCTAGTTTTGTAAAGGCATGAAAAAATATATAATATGAGGCAAAGCTAAAACAAAATATGGAGGCAAATCTTAAATAATTTTGCCACATTTAATTAATTCAGTGTTTGGAAAAAATAGAGTTATTAAGAAACAAAATAACAAAAACAGTTGGCTTATTAAGTCATTTGACTACTTTTGGTTTTGTTTCTTGGTCCATGTATTTTCATTTCACTGATCCATAGATTCAATTTTAGCTAATTTTATTAAGTTCACTCTTCCATTTATTCTTAAAAAATTGAACTTTAAGATTCAAATTTAGGTTTGAGTTGTATAGTGATAAAAAAATTTAGCAGCAGTCAGTGATGCTGTTTGCCTACATATCAGCAGAGACATTGTAATACAAATATCAAAATATTAACTTACTGTTTTTAAGAAAAAAAATTAATATGAACAAATACTTCTTAATACATTCTAAGAATATTCCTCATATATTGCGGAGAAACTACAATAAATTAAAAATTAATTTAAATTTTGTGCAACCAACAAACTATTCTTATCACATTTTTTTTACCCCAAAAGAATTTTGATAAAATAAACATTTAAAAAATAAATTAAGTATTAAAATGTATAATTAGAAATATACTAATACTTAAACACATTGAAATTTCTCTACCTTTCTGTATCTTTCCGAGCCACAAAGCAAACCATATTCTTGGATAATATTTTTAAAGAATTATGGGTAGCAGAGTTACGTAATCTAAAATTTATAGAAGGTTAAAAAAAGTCAGAGGGTCGAAATTGTAAATGAGGAAACATGTTCAAAATGTTTCCCTTGAAAATAAAGTTCTTATTTTAAATATTTTTTAAGCAAAACGAGAAACAATTTTGAAACTATAAATTTTATTTTATAAGTTACAATATTGTGCAGTGAAAAATGTCATAGTGCATAACTGTAAAATAATAGGAGAAAATAGACTTCAGAAGGAAATAGTACATGCTAATAGAACAATAAATATAAGAAGTTTTTACAATTTTTAAACTTGATTGAATATAATTTATTGGCAAATACTCTTTATTCGATACTAAATTAACAAAAGGGAACAAAAGTTTACCTAGAATATTTTGTATTCTATACCATATGCAAAATAGAAATTCAAAAAAAAATTTTCTTATAGTAAAGATTTCTTATTAATTAAAATTCAAATGATAAAATATTACAACACAGACCTACTAATTATGTCTTCATAAATTATATAAGAAACATGCTATAACGTTTAAAAAATAGAAATTGTTTAAGAGTCTATCGTAAAAGGCGAAAAATATTAATCATATATATATGGAATATTTTGTTCATAACTGACCTAAGCTCACCAATAAACCAACTAATTATGTATGCATAAATTATAAAAAAGAAACAAAAAGCGATTAAAAAATAAAAATCATTTTAACTTGAGTGGTCAAAAAATAAAGTATAACTGGTGATATTTTCATACTTTGATAATCAGATATCATACAAATACAGTGAAACTCTGGATATATCAAAGTTTTCTAGACATTAAGTTCAGAGCTAAATACATTTCAAAAAGTAGAATTTTTTTTTCTAAAATAGTCATAAAACATAAGAATAATTATTAATAATTATGTATATAATGATAGTTGACTATAAGTCTAAATACAGCAATGATAATTTTTAAAGTAAGGCAAAAATAATTACATTAAATAGAAAACAATTAGTTTATAATAAATGTGCATTGTGATTTTTCCGAAAAAATTCATTTCCTATTTCGAAAAATATTCGACAAAACGAAGTTTTGAGGAAAAAATTCTTCAGCATAGGAATTCAAATTATCATTATGTGGATATGTAATGCCAAGGGGAAAAATATTTTTTTTGACATAAGGTTTCAGAGATATAGAAGCTTGGGATATCGAGAGTATACTGTACTTAGGTAAGATTTTACAATTGTCATTAGAATAAACTAAAGCTTTTTTTTTCATTCTACACATTGGCATAAAATAAAAGTGACAAAAAATATGAAAACTAATAATAAAAGAAACTATCATCAATTGAAGCAAATAATTTTATAAATTTTTTTAAGTGAATATGGAACAATATTTTACTGAAAAAATCAATAAGTCAGTGATTGATCCAAAAACATGTTTAATTATCATGTGAAAACATGTTTAATTATCTTGTTATAACATGTTTAATTATCATGAATGGTTAAAAAAACTAAGCATAACAACTACTATTTTCATACTCACATAGCATGATTATGAGATATCAAACATATAGAATATTTTGTTCATAACAGATCTAAGCTCATCAATAAACCAACTAATTATGTATATATAAATTACAAAACAAATAAACAAAAGCAATTAAAAAATAAAGTATAACTGCTCCTATTTTCATAACTGCTATAACAGGATAATCAGATATCCTAACATATCAGTACAAGTACAATCAGATATTATAACATATGCATATGTATTATAGAAAATAATATTATGCATAATGTAAAATACTTGTACAAATGCAAATTTGTAAATGTTTTGAGTAAGTTTAGAAATTTGGGCTTGTAGAAATTTTAATAGCATAGTATGTAAATTACTCAATTCATTAGATTTTGACAAAATGGATTCTATGGGCAATTCAGTTTACTTATGTATTATATTAGCAAGGCAGAGGTTCAATTTTCACAATAAATCTCTGTGACATTGCTTGTGGGACCACATATGGTGTTTCTGAGCAAATGTTTTACCGCACACATCACAGTGGAATGGTCTTTCCCCCGTATGTTTCCGAAAATGCTTAGTCATAGAGGATTTATAAATAGTTGAATAATTACACTGTGGACATATATGTCGAGTACGACCAAAAACCTTCTTGATGTAGGGTCTCGCTATTTCATACACTGAAAAAGAAAAAAAAGAGGAATTGATGTCAAATTCGTCAAACATGACTATGTTAAATATTTTCTAATGGAAAGAAAACTAAATATTGAAACAAATGGCATGAAATAAATTCTAATTTGCAAAAAATGAGTTTTCGAGACAAAATATACGCATATTTATTGTAGTTCAACACATATGTTATAAAAGTTTTTTCAAAATCATATAAATAGACATTTAATGAACATTAAAAGAGAAATTAATGCCATAAAACAAAATTTAGCATAAACATTTTCTTAAGAAACTGAGAAATAAAGCAATTTTTCTATATATAAAAAAAACTATTTAAAGAATATCTTAACTAATCCTTTGAATACATGATTTGAATATCTGCCCCTCCCCCATTCATTTAGGTAACATTTTAATGCTGAATAAAAATCATTAAGAAAATGATGCAAAGAAAAATGTTAATTTATGCATAGAATTTTAGAGTACCACGGGTAAGTATTAATACTGAGATGATTGAAAACTTGTTTTCCTTTATGAATCAACAATAACTTTACGGATTTAGGAAGAATTAAAATCAAAGATAGCATTAAAAATAATTGAAAATTTAAACTTCAGGTGCACAACTTCAGAACAATATTTATCTCTAAGTTCATTCATGTTATCTTCATTTTATACTCCCTAACTGTAAGCACCATCATTTTTCTACAATGTGATGGAGATGCACAACTCTTTAGATCATTATTATACGAATAGATTTATTAATTCAAATTCAACTCAATAAACTAAAACATATTTTGAAATTAAAACGAAAATAAATGATAAAGAACCTTTCAATTACATATGACTAGATATATCATGAGATATCATGCTATGTTTTTGAGTAAAACCCCTATCTACATGTAAATAGTATTTATCATTATCATATGAATAGGTTTATTCATTATTGTATGAATGCTTATCATTATTATATGACTAGATATTTCATGAGATATGTTATGTGTTTGTGTAAAAACCACATATAATTAGTTTTTATAATTATCATTATTATATGAATAGATTTACTAATTCAAATTCTACTATATAAACTGAAACACATTTTGAAATTAAAAAAATGAAAAACAAAAAGAGAGAAATGATAAAGAACGTTTTAATTGCATATGACTACATATTTCATGAGATATCAAGCTATGTTTTTGAGTAAATCCTTTATCACATGTTCTGCATGTAAATGGTATTTATCATATGAATAGGTTCATTCCTTATTGTATGAATGCTTATCATTATTATATGACTAGATATTTCATGAGATATCATGTTATGTGTTTATGTAAAATCTCACCACATATAGTTTTTATAATTATCATTATTATATGAATAGATTAATTAATTATTATGAAAATTCTTATCATTATTACATGAATAGATTTACTAATTCAAATTCAACTAAATAAACTGAAACACATTTTGAAATTAAAAAATGAAAAACAAAAAGAGAGAAATGATAAAGAACCTTTCAATTACATATGACTAGATATTTCATGAGATATCATGCTATGTTTTTGTGTAAAACCTCGACCACATATTCTACATATAAATGGTTTTTCTCCAGTGTGTTTTCTCATATGCTTAGTCAGATCTGATTTGTACAATGTTTGATATGAACAGTGTGCACATGGATGAATCATAGGAGATTTGATCTGAATGATGTTTCTGTCCATTTTATTGCAATCTGTTCTTCTAAAAACTTTTTCTAACTCCTTGATTCCTAAAAAGAAAGACAAATTAAAGTCTCTTTAAAAAACCACCCAATGTAAAATGATAATTAATTTTATACAACTAAAAATCAATGTTAGAAACATAAATAGCTGTTACATATACAGCTATTTTGATAGCAGAGAAATGTGAATTTACATTTTTATTATTCGCATATTGAATTGTCAGCATGCTGACAGTGAGAAAAGAATACAGTGTTTATGTTCTTTATTATACAGCCTTTCTATCTCTGTTATTTAGTAGTAAGACAGTATCTATTCAAATTAAAAAAATTATCAATATTAATGGACAACTTTAATTCGAACAATAAAAATTTTCATAATAGAAGTAAACAATGTCAAATACGTATGTTTATACATAAAAATATGTTTTAATCTGATTATGCATTTACATATATTATGAGATAAATTTAAACTTTATAAAATATTAAATTAACCATTATAATGATAAACAAAGACATATTTTGCAACTAATTATTTTAATTTATTGAAAGACTATTTTCAGTTAAAAACAAATATACTCACATACATAAATGATTTATCAAATATATAGTATAAAATTACATACATATACATACATTAATACAAATGAAAAAAAAGGAATTGTAAGACTTAAAATTAATTAGGTCAATAAATGTCTGATATGACGCAGTGTTCTTGCACTATTTAAATTTACGGTCATGGCAGAATAGTAGTTAAGACTATCGTAGGTGCAGCATGAGGAGGCATACTTTTTGTTTTTAGAAAACTGTCTATTTTAAGTTTTATACATTCATTTGTATACAAATATGCATAAATATAAAAAAATAAATGTGTCTATACATATAAAACTTAAAATAAGCGAACACTTACTAATAAACAAAAAGTGTGTGTGTGCCCCCTTCTCACACTACACCTATGACTACAATATTAAATAACATACTATTTATTAAATATATATATATATATATATATATATATATATATATATATATATATATATATATATATTTATAATTGCAAAATCGCATCAAAAAGACATTTTACTTACAATAATACCAGCCAATAATATTTATTTATATATATAAAAAAAAGATTTTTTTTCAATTTATTTAATGTTAAAAACATTTTTCCCTTATTGTGTAAAACTATTGCCTGACTGAGATTTAGAAAAATGTCTTTTATACTTATGAGTCAACATTGAATGCTTTTGACTAAATTTTTTCTCACAAACATCACATTCAAATGGCTTTTCTCCTGTGTGGGTCCTAACATGTCTATTTAAAGCAGTGGAATAATATGTGCTGTAGGGACAATAAGGACAAAAATGTCGATTTTGAATTGATGAACTTGTCAGTGATGAGTCAATCATTTTCACGAGAAATGTGCCTGTAAAGAAGCAGTAAAGTTTTTTTTAAAAAATATAACAAAAAGGAGTGAAAAAACACATAAAATGGAAATATAAAACGAATATATTTGAAAAGAAAATTTTGAAGTTTATTGAGCTTAAAGTATTGATTCATGGAGAGAAATTTATCCGATTTAATATCATATAGTAAAATTTCACAGTAAGAGTTTTAAACAAAAAGATTTATATAGCACTCATTACAACCGTAAATTACAATCAAAATGCAAAGAACCTAACATAGTAAAAATGACTATAGTTCAAATAAGGTGGCTGGGACATGTATTTCGATATAGCGATGAAAATCCCATTAAAAAATAACTTTCCTAACACCAGAGGAGAAAAGAAAAAGAGGGAGACCTAGAACAAGATGGTTAGATAGAGTGAAGAATTGGTTAAAGGACTTGGGTGTTAATAGATGTAGAAATATAGCATCGAATAGATCAAGATAGGGTAAACTCACTGAGACAGCCTTGGCTGGTAACCAATTGTAGTGCCTAAGAAGAAGAATCAATTAACAGGTAAGAAAAAATGGCAGTTGAAAAAGATTAAAGTGATCTTAAAATAATGAAATGTTAGTTTTAATTAAATTAAACTATTACATAAAACTAAAACTATTAATATAAATAAGAAAGTTTAACAATTCTGGTCATAGAATTTAATTTACATTAATTATATTCAATTGGCAAAAATAATAATTAAGTAAAAAATTAATTATAAAGCAATCTGATTTGTCAGGCACTAACCTCAATCTTCATCAAACCATCGATTCAAAGTTTATTTGATTATATTTCATACATTTTGAATGGAGCAAGCAATAGAGAACTTAGTGATTTTTCTATCGATTTCCAAAAAAATTGGAGATAAAAAGGTAATGAGAAGAAATACTTGGATATAGGAATTTTTATTAACATTAGGTGGATACATAATGCCAAGAGGAAAAAAATATTTTTGACAAAACAAGGTTTTTGATTATCGAAGTTTGAGAAACCGAGAGTGTACTTTATTTTAAAGGTAAAGTTAAAAAGAAATATTTGGGTAATGATAATAAATTTAAAAAATATATATTTTCCTCACAACATAAAGTTTTTTACCCATATTTACGCTGTTCACCCTTAAGCTATATGATTTTAACTTTCTTAACTATTGAAATTTATAACTACAATTCATAATTGTTTAGTACACTTTTTAAGATTAATTTAGTTAGAAGTTAACAGACCATGAATCAAATAGGCAACAAAAAAAAAAAAAAAAAAAAAAAAAAAAAAAAAAAAATAATAATACAGATCACAGGCAGTATTTGAGACTGATATGTATTACAAGTAAGAGGTAATTGATTTTACTATGCGTTTTGATCTCATGATATTTATAAATCCAGTACCGGTCACAGTTTTACAGTTAGAAATGCATAAAAAAAAGAAACTCAAACTAATTTGCAGGCAAATAATTAAGTTTTCACACAGTAAGAAGTAATCTTAATACATGCTTGACTAAAATATGTTAATTAGTGCAAATCAGTAAATGACATACTTTTAATGAATAAACATTCTTTTAGATCATCATTATTACTTTGCAGAGCAAGTTTATGGCCAAAATGTATTGATTTGCGCAATCAGTTCAGTGATATATCAAAAAAGGTAAAGCAGTCAAATTCATATTAAAAATACAAAGAATCTTCAAAATACATAATCTAAAAAAAGTTAGTAAAATATTTAAGATTTAGAATGATGAAAAATTAGAATTATTTACTTTTTTATCTTATTAACATATCTGTGAAACTGACTTTCTGAATAAATATTTATTGAGCCTAATTTTAAAAAAACACATTTAATTATATTCTATTTCATATAAAAATAATTTTGGAAAAATTATTTAATTCAATAGACAAACTAGAATTGTAATGCATATATATCTTAACATCATTTTTATAATGAAAATTTTAATGGCAAAATTAAAAGAAGTCATACCTTTGAATTCTGCACAGGAGGTTACCAATTTCCAAAAATGTTAATTTTTTAGTCTTTCTTTACACAACTTGTTCGAATGAAAGAAAAAAAAATTGCTACTCCATACCTAAACCTTATACTACAAATTTTGTAATAAATAAAAACTCTATAACTTTTATACATTTTTTTCTGCATCAGCCTAGTCTGATAAAGCTATCATTTTATTTATCAGTCAGATTAAATAGATTATTATTGGACAAATTAAATCTACAATTTGAACTTATAAAGGGGAAAAAATAGGGCTATCTACTGAAGCAATACTAAGCTCTAACTCATTTGAAATATTTTTAAAACTAAAAGTTAACGTTTATCAATGCATGAAAATCTTTTTAGTAGTGTTGCTTTTTTAAACTTATCCATGTACAAAAGGAAAGGGAACAAAATACTTTTTTTTTACCAAAAGTAAATTAATTTAAAAATTACTAGTCTTGAATAACGAAGTCATAGTTTAAATTATACATATTTGTTTTGTGAGCCAAACTTAATCCTCCTAAGTGCTTATTACTATATTTAAATTTTATACAGGACTTATAATACTCAAAAAAGAGAACGTTTTGGCTTATAATTTAAAAATAAATTTCAAATAAAACAGTATGTATTTAACAAGAATTTATTGCAAAAACTTAAATTAGCACTCATAATTTTCTTTACATTAAGTCAATCAAATTTTAAAATGTAAAGCTAGTATTACAATAAATGTAAAACAGATATATGGAAAATACAGTTCATTAAAATTAAGTGTTGACATTTTATTAATAACGTAATGCAGTAGTAAGCCAAGATATAATAAAGCAAATGCTTAACAATAAATATTAATTTTAATAACAGCACATGGAAAGTATTTTATAATATAATTAAATTATAATCACAAGAAAAATATAACACAAATTTATATATAAAATTAAATCAAATATTTTAAAAATGCATTACAAATATTTAAAAAAAAAATATATATTTTTAAGAAGTTAAAAAAAAAAAAATTCGTGAAACTTATAAAAGTATAATTAAATTTCTATGCAATTACACAAAATTTAAATTCATCCAGCTCTTTTAATACTTAAAAAAACTCTTTTGGTTCATTATTTTAAAACAAGTTTAAAATACAGCAGGTAATTTAAGAATTAATTTATAGTAAAAACTTAAATTAGTCCTCAAAATTTTCTCTATATGAAAGTCAATTAATCCTGAGTCGGTAACTCTTTTCTAACTAACGATTTAATTTAATTTTATGACCATTCAAGAACTGACTCAATTTTTGTTTTATGACTACTAGTATTCAACTCAAGAGCCTTATAATTTCCAACCCAATCTAGAAGACAAAGCAGCTCCTGGATCAAGTATAGGCAGAAATTTGCTTTCGTGGAGGACTTTTTGATTAAACTAATTCACATTTGCTCTACAAAACGAGGAAAACCTCCAACGGTTAACCTGATGGCAAGGGGACTTTAACAGATGATTCATCTGTAACTGAGATTATTCTAAGTCAGCACCGTGGTCGGTGCGAGCCGGGTGCGGAATTCGTATTGACCAGACATTGATGAGATTCAAGCCAGATTCATCTCATTGGAAGATAAATGCTCCATCCCCTGAGCCACCACGGCTCTGACGAGATAACCACATGAAATCATACTTGCCAGAGTTCAAATCTGGAACCTTCGAAATTGAAGTCCAACATGCTATCCACTGCACTAGAATTATTTAAACCTTTTTTTTTTTTCACTAAAAATTAGTTGCAAAGATATTGTGAAATACACAAAAAGAAAAATAAACACTTAGGTGATCAAAACCTTTGAACACTGGATACAAAGTTATAAAGGTATTCTGTTTCTTATTTTGTACACAGTGCCTAAAATGGTGACAATTAATATAATTATCACAAAATCTAAAAAACAATAAGACTTCAATCTTTAATAAAATTAAGATGTCAAATTATTAAGCTTTCAGAATAATGTCTATTATACTTATGAGACAACATTGAGTGCTTTTGACTAAATTTTTTCTTACAAACATCACATTCAAATGGCTTTTCTCCTGTATGCGTTCGAACATGTTTATTTAGAGCAGTAGAATAATAAGTGCTGTAGGAACAATATGGACATACATGCCGACTTTGAATACATGAACTTTTCGCTGATAAACCAATCACTTTCACTGCAAATGTACCTGGAAGAAAAAGTTTTAAATAAAGTTTAAAACAAATTTCTATTAATAACATAAGTTTAAAAAAAAGAGTTCGACTGTTTAAAAAAATAGAAAAAATGAGCAAATAAATTACACGTTTTATAGGTATTGTTTGTTTTTTTTAATGGCGGGCACTTGGGATGTATTGTCCCATTGGCCAGGAGTGCCAGAACTGCTACTCTCTTCTCGTAACCCAGTGGGCACCTGTGGCGAAGTCACGGCGGTGGACTATAGGTATTGTAGAGGGGAAATATTTGCAAAAATTAATAAATGTAAAAAAACTTTTTCTAGAAAAAGATTTTTAATAATGTTTTAGGACAAAATAGAAAGTTCACAATGATAACTAAGCATTTCAAATAATTTGAAATAATTTAATTTGATAATTCAAAAAATTGAAATCACTGAATCAAGCTTAAAAACATATTAATACATAAACTACTTTTTTAACCCTTTGACACAGATGGGACATCAGTGTCCCTTTTATCTATATTATTTCTGACGTTCTAATTAAAAGCAAAAAATATATTTTGGTATTTTTAATTATTAAAAACAGTCTAAGTGTTGCATTAAAAAATCTGTTAGATTATCAGTATTATGTTTGCACTAAAATGTAAAATCTGAAAATAGTATTTTGAAAAAGATTTTTTTACATTTTTAAAAATGCATCAATTACAAAATAATTTTTTTTTATGAGGAATAACTAATTCTCTTAGATCTATATAACTGCAAATTAAAAAAAAAACATTGAAATGGAAGATTTTTCCATTAAAGCAAATTTTGTGCTGTATTTCATAGCCATAAATTATTAAAATGTTAAATATAATATTTTTTATTTAACACAAAATAATAAAAAAGTATGAGCGTTTAATAAAAATTCTGCATCAAAGGGTTTAAAAATTCTGAATTAAAGGGTTAAAACTTTTCACTTTTTCATTTTGCGTAAATCCAATCATGTTCAGGAGATTTACAAATTAAGGTAAAGAAGAAAAAAAGATTTTTTTATAAAACCAATTTTCCAATCAGGCTTTGTTAAGTGATAATACTATTCAGGTTAAGATAGAAGCCAAAATCAGACTCATTGTTTCATCATCACATTTTGTGTCACTAATTTCAATTAAAGTCATCAGAATCAGTTTCAAAATTTGGCAATAAACTAGACTATGTCGAACTCCTTCAGCTATATTTGAAAGAATTCCGCTAAGAGCACTTTACAGGCCATTTTGATCACAAGCTACAAACAGCTATTAAAAGAAGTAAAAATAGTTTAAAGACCAGCTTTTGATGGTAAAATAAATTTGGAATTGGCAAAGCTCATAAACAGATTAATGAATTCAGTTGGTTTACTTAAGTAACAATAGTTCTGGTAGTCCCGGATGCCACTCTAAAAATATTTCAAGACTGAATTTATATATATATATATATTTTTGATCAATTAACACAATCCATACTGTGGCTTTCATGAGAACTCCAAACACGTGGCGAGTACTATGGTTACGAGGAAAAGAAATTTCGAATAGGGGTGTAGGGTGAATAGTTTTGTCTTAATCTTGGCATAGGTCATCGTGAATAAACAAGTCCACACTTTCTTTCCTCCATTTCACCCCCGTTAGAAATGTGCTCTCACTTGTTACCATAGTAGCAGACAGTACCAGATATTTAGTCAGGATGAGTTCTCCTTAAAGCAGCACTATAGAGTTGTTTATTTGAATTTTCAGAAATTTATAGCTCACTGACGCCAAAATGTACCTTTCTATGATAAGGGCTCACATATTAAATCAATTATGGAGTTTTAATCTTAATTTTATTAAATTATTTTTTACAGCAAACAAGATAAAAATAACAGCTAACTTTGTACATCTTTTTATATCAATCACTCAATAATAAACCACTAATTTTTTTTATACATATCACTACTTATTTTTCACTTCTTTATTATTTATTTTTTATCCTGCCTCTATAAATTTTTTATTTAAAAAAAAAATCTTAATTTAACTCTGGGGAATAAATAAAAACAAGAAAATTTAGATACAATAGTAATACAAATTTTGTTTAAGCAAGCAGGCGTTGAAGTTCAATCTCATTTTCATTACTGAGCTCAAGTGGCTCAACGCTCAAGTGGGATATTTTACCTCACTCGCTGTATTTGCTGGACATTGCTCCTTCTTATTCGGACAGATGCGGCACGATTTGGCTGGTCATCAGTTCACTTCTTTTGCAGAAGTCGAAAATTGGCTCCTAACTTAGATCACCCCAAAAGAGAAGATATTTTTTCGAGATGGAATTCTAAAATTGCCCGAGAGGAGGGAAAAAATAGTAGCCAGCAATGGACAGTACTTTAATTAATCTGTTAATTCATTTTGTTCGTATATAAATGAATTTTTGACCACAAAAAATGGACCGAACTAATTTGTACTCCAAATAACAGAAAATATGTTACATTTTTAAAGAAAAACTAAAATTTTAATATTAAAAACAAATGGAAAGATATTAATTTATGAAAATTAATCTACTGATCTCAAGACTGATGTCAGTCCCCAGGACTGATGAGTGGCACCCATGCTGATAATACAAATTTTTTTATAACACTCAAGCAACAGTAACAATGAGGTAAGCATTGGCAAAGTTTGTAAAAAATAAAAAATAATACATGAAACTATTTAGTTTACTGGTCTGAAAGTTCAAAATACACATAAAAAGATGCTCAGTTCATTGTTTCATAGATTTGAGTTCATGGACGAATAATTTATGACTAATCATAGAATGCTTTTGTGTGAAACCTTTCCCACAGGTGGGGCAAACGAATGGACGTTCACCAGTGTGTTTCCTTACATGTCTTTTTAAGTCACTTTTTCTAGAGGTTGAATAAGAGCAAATCAAACAAGAGTGTTGAACATAATTCTCAATATATCTTCTACTGTGTAGCATAACAGATACCTGGACTTCTGAAAAAAGTAAGTAATTATTTAGTTCTAATAAATTAGATGAATGGTACCAATTTGTAAAGAAAGTTAAATTCTGATTAAAACTGATTTTAACTGACCTAATTTTAAACTTGGTAATAAAATATTAATATTCCTGTATGTAACGGAAAATATTAAAAAGGTGATAAAAGCTTTTGAAACTTAAATCACATAAAACGAGCACACACATAGTTATTTCCAAAAGTCCTTAGTTTTTTGTAAAGACAATAACAATAAATGATTTAAAATAAATTAGATTTGATGATAAAAATGTTGAAGGAAATTATTTGCTAACTATCATAATTGTGACGCAGAAACTGTTTTAAAATTATTTTGAAAAAAAAAATAATACAAAAAGAAGAAAAATGTTTGCTAAACCGAAAGAATATATATATATTCTCATAAATACTTAAAACTATTACGGACCTATAAAGTCATAAATATTTAAAACTATGATTGACTTCTGTTAAGGTTTAAAAATTGCTAAAAGACTAGAATGCATTGAATTACGGAAAAAATATGTTCAATATGGATCAATTGAAATTATTGCTAGCTAGTGAAGAAAAAGTGAGAAAAGTTGACTAAGATATACACCCTGAAAAAAATTCATATTAGCAACCTATGACCATTGTTTGGTAAATGTAATTCAGAGGTTTCCATTAATATAAATCCTAAGGCGTTCAGCTTCACAAGCATAAGGACATTTTCCCGAGATTAACACTGTTAAGAAGCGGTTGTTAAACGAGTTTTGATTGTATATTTCTGAATATAAGCCAAAAATTACACTTTTTATTTGGAAATTCGACCAAAATTAAAATTTATTCAAATTTAAAAGCCAATGTAAAAAAAGAAGGCATGCCACATTTGGAAATAAAAATTTACTCTCTCTCTCTCTTGTGGTAACAGTAGCACAGCGAGTAAAACAGTGGACCTTTGAAATTCATAATTAGAAGATTAACAAAAAATAATAGTATTCCTTTCTAAATTGCCCAGCTTGTGTTTTATTTTCACTTTTATATTTAGGTATTCCGTTTTCAACTCTTATTTTATGTTTTGTTTGAGCATTTCATGATATTTAATGATTATCGCCAATGCTTGCCAAAAAGAGGAATATATTTCTTTTGGTTATGTTTTGGAATTCTTTAAAGTTTGTGTATCCCACTTCAAACCAACTTTCAAATTCAGCTTCAAAATTCTTGGCTAACATTTGGAAATATACAAAATTTACTACAAAACAATTAAAAAAAATTAACTTCACTAAAATTTAATCCCAATTAAAATACACACAATGACAAACTTTTATGTACCCTTTAAAAATAACCAGCAGTTCATGAGGAAAAGCCAGTTATTCTTCATAGGGATAATGACATGAATGCAATACATATCTATAAATATTGTTATAATAAAAAAATTTATACAATTTGGTTATTATAAAAATTTTTGTAAGAATCATTAACATATACAGATTATTACAGTCCTAATATATTGATAATTTACACATCAAAAAACCTCATGTTTGTATATTAAAAAAAAATTATATAAAATCAATTATATTAAAGAATCACTAAAAATTTTTTAAAAAAATAAATAAAAAATCCAACAGCAAATATTTACAAAATCTTAGAGTCAAAAAAAATTTAATTTATTTATTATTAACCAATAATTTTACAACTGAAGTTTAAATTTTGAATTACACACAGGTTTCAATTTTCAATTTAACTAAAAACAAATAATATTAAGTAATTTTAATAATTAATGGGAACACTATTTAGTTTTGACACCATAAAACTAGCTTCAATCAATGATTTAAAAGATAATGTATGGGAAATGAATTAATATTCACCTCAATATATTTTGTTTGCTTTGTCAACACATTGTGCTTATGAATAACAAATCATTATAACAACAGATAAAATTAAAAATATGTCATGTATATTTTTAAACAAAATATAACATAAGTAAAAGTAATCACTTAAATTTTAAAATTTTTAACTTTTCAGAATTAATACACATAATAAAATAAATAAAAAAAAATTTTCATAATAACAAAGCAATATTGTTTTTTGAACAACAGCATATATACACTAATGTTTGTGAAAATTGCAACACCATGAAGGAACCAAAATGAACCATATTTACATGAAATGTAAAGTGAGGTAAGATATGCAAATGATTAGAATTACCAAGCGATTCTGTATGTATGGAAAGAGAACCTACAACTGATCAGCAGCTTGTTCCATGTATATAAAAGACTGTAACGATCAGCTCATAGTTTTCTGTCTGCAGTAAATGTTTAATTAGTGGTCAATATGTCTTGCCAAAAGCAGACACGTCATATCAACAACTGAGTTCACACAAGGCTACGTCGTCAATAATCGAGAAGGTGGATTTTTGTATCGAGAAATTGCAGCCTGCATGCTGTAACGCTACATCAGCAATGTGTGCTTGGATGAAATGGATAAAGGAGAAGAAAACCTGGCAGTGGGATACACAATAGCACAACAGTTCAGGACTAAGGACATCTCATATGCATGGCTGTGGCAGACTATATAGCATCTTTTCATGTGTCAGCAAAGTAGGAGCACACCTACAGGTGCTTTGTTGTCATGCTCGACGGTTCTTCATCGTCTGCTCTACAATCAATCAATTGCGTTCTCGAGTGATTGCTACACGAGAGAAATTGTGAAGCCAGAGATTTTTTCCATTCTTCTATACATTCTAGGCACTGTATTTCAGCAGGATAATGCCTGTGCACATATTTCTAAGATTTTACAAGCCTTTTCAATGCACAGTAGATATAGTTTCGTTTAAGGCCTACTTATTCCCCAATATGTGGCTTATTGAGCATGATGTCTTTTGTTGGCAACTTAATCGTGGGATACATAGTAAAGCTGAACTTTGGCATCAAGTCAAAGCAAAATGGAATGCTATTCCCCCAAGATTATATTCAGAACTTATTCGATTCAACGCCACAATGGGCACAGGCTCTCATACCTCAGTGTGGTGGGCACTCAAAATACTGGTTTCCTATGTTTTGTTTTTGTCTCGTAAATATTATTGTTCATATGTACTACTACAATTCTTTTATAGTGTTACATTTTTCACAAGCATTAAATTATATTAAACAATTATCAAGTTGTGGCATGCGAAGTGGGTGAGGAAATAGTTCAGCATGAAATGGAACATGGGGATGAGTTTTCTATTTTCTTTCATGACAGAAATGAAAAAAATTTTAGTACCTCCACTTCCCACCATGCAGAAAGTCTCAAACTTGCTCTCATATAAATTCTTATGAAAATGTAGGCTCTTACTCATACATATATTTGGAATTATTACTGAAATTCAATTTATAAAGAACTTTTATAATGTCACAGACATCTCTTTAAAGTAGTTAAAATTGAAATCAAAGTTCATCAATGTGGACAAAGCAGCATACAACAGCTAGATCAAGGGTTTCCAACTTACATGAGACCGGGGGGCCAGAATTAAAAACACCAGTCAAATGGCAGGCCGCAACTTTATCAAAATTTTATATAGTACTCTTTTATGTTTGAAGGAACATTACATATTACTGTTAGATTTTTATCAAGTTGTACAAAAGAAAAGTATTGAATTACAAATTGAAATAAGAAGTAGACTTTTACCCGAGAAAGAAATTTTTTTTAACGAAGAAAAGTACTTTAAACCCAGTTTTTTACGAAAATCATCCACAAAAAAATTACAACTAATATATTTTAGTTCGCAGGCCACAAAAAAAAAAGGCTTCACCGGTCAGATGTGGCCCGCTAGTTGGTAACCACTGAGCTAGATGATGAAAAAAACAGTTAATATATTGTTTAAATTAAGGTGCTAGGACAAGAGTAGGGGTTGAAGAATTAGAATATTTAAAAAAATTAAATATATTAAGTTATTCTGTGCATTCAGCTTGGTTACCATCGGAGATTATATGTTGTACAAGATGATTTTGCTAAGTGACCAAGCTGGATGCCAAATATGGCTAGTTGATTTATTATACTTTATTTAAGCCAACTAAAATATTAGTTACTTAAATTATATGAGATTAGATTAGTTTAAAAAAATAACCAAACAGTTATTCTTTATAAATACAAATAATGAAACGTAACAGTTATAATACTATCCCTAGACTTTCATCTATTTTAATACCTACATAAATAAAAAGCACTGGTTTAGAGAAAAAGAAGTGCTGAAAAGCATTACAACATAAAGAAATTTACAAGCTTTACATAAACAATATACTTGTATCTGCAAACAAGCGTTTGTTAAAACATGCTTTTCTCCATTGCATGGAGTTTCCTGTGATAGTTAAGAGCTTGTTTTGATTTAAAAGCTTTTCCACACTCATCACAAACGTACGGCTTTTCTCCAGTATGCGTTCGCAAGTGACTTTTCAGATTGTAGTTTGAATTTGTTGTGTAAGAACAGTAAGGACAGTGAACTGATCCAATGGGTACTTTTAATTGAGTCACAACTTTTGCCGAAGATTTAACATTGAAACATTTTCCAAAGGAGGGGAAATCTTGAAATCCTGTAAAAAATTGCATTAGTTTATGAAAACATAAGAACATGATAAAACTTTATGGTGGATATTTGCAAGGTTAAAAATCAAAAGAACTCAAATTACATATAATAATAAAACTTGCTTGACTGACAACATACTTTCTAGAAGCAATTAACCAACCCCCACAAAAGAAAATCATAGACTTTGAATTATACAGATAAAGTAGCTTCAATTAAAAAAAAATTACAACAGAGTCATGTGAATCATTATTGTAACAGAGTCATGTCAATCATTTCTCAGACACATAAAGGACGAGAGCTGATACATGCAACTTGCTCAATTCACGAAAAATTTCTGGTGCAGACGCTCAAATGGTCCTATTTTCAATCAACGTAGTTAAGCATTAAGCAAATAATTTTCTTAAAAAATTATTTAAAAATAAGAAATGGCAATAGGTTTTATATAGTATCTAGCCAGTATAATATTTATTATCTCCAAAAGTTGTCTTCGAAATAATACAGCTACTTTATATAAAATATGATAAATTTAAATGCAATAAAAATATTAATAATTTTTAAATGTTATAAAACAGAAAAATACCATTTTCCTTTAAAAGAAATTGCCAATTGTTCAGTTTAATAAAAAGGAATATGCAGCCATTTGAAACTGCAAGATCTGGTATTTTAATATCTATTTACAAAAAGATAAAATAAAAATAAATAGTAATAACAATAATTATAAATAATATAAGTTAATGTCTTATCAATTTGGGAAAATTGGGTATGCGGAAAGCTTTTGTGTGATAGAAGAAGCCTGGATGCTTAAGTTGCAAGCTTGCCGAATGTTGATCAACCTTGGGAACTTATAGTTTAGTGCAGAAAAGTTGTCAACAAAACATTTTCATTATAGTTGACCATACAGCCCAGGGTAAGCTTACCAAGGCTATTGAAGAAGCATTTTTTAATATGGAATCATCATCCATTCAAATTATATGAGGCCTTCGCCAGTACATTAGGTTAATTTTTACATATTTTATAATATCTCTCTGCATTTATACAGCTTAAAGTGGAATCGTCCTATACAAACGTTGTTAATTTCTATCTCACCAAGAATTGCCATTGAATTTTCTGCTCAATCAACAATGACTATTTTTTTCTTTCAGTTTTGACTAGAGTCCAGGTTTCTGAATCATAGGTACATATTTGCATGGTAAATATTTAATGCAGCAAAAATTTTGTATAGTTATAGTGAGGAATTAATGGGTCGTTTTAATCTGTAAAAGACTTATATGCAAACATTATATGATCCTATTAATATTTTTTACAATACTATTAACAGCAGTTACTATAGAGTCAAGGTAAGTGAAGCTGTAATTGGTATAAACTGATTTCCAGATTTAGGAAAGATTTCATTACTTAATAAAGGCATGTATTTTTTTTTTCAGTGTTTATAAATCTAAAGCGATTAGCAGAATGGTCCAAAGAAAGAAAAACTTTTTTTTAAATGTGAGATCAGTACTTAAGATGATGTCAATATCGCCAGTGCCCCCCCCCCCCCAGCTCATGGGAGCAAAAAAAAAAAAAATAATAATAATAATAATTCTCTCCTCTAAATTCCCCCCCAAACTATTCGTTTTATTTAGTGTAAAAAATCCCCCCCAAGCTTTAAGTGGGCGCATCATGCGCCCAGCTTACCCCCTGATGGGGGCCCCTGAATATCGCCCACATAGACCGAAATTTGAACTGTTTTCGAGAATATGTTGCCTCTGATGTTAATTTCTGTATTAAAAATAATCCTGGATCAGCAACCTTCTTGTCTGAATTCTTTATTGACTTTGATCTACTCTGATAGAATTGAAAAGAATTTGACTGTGCTGGTAGTATTAGATATGGATGCAACAGCAAATCTAATTAATCTTAGCACTATTTTGAAACTAAAACGTAGATTGATCCAATGATACTTGGCTCGGAAGATTCATAATTCCTGCATTATGCTCAACAAACACAGATCAATATTTAAGTAAATTGGCTATTCATTCCAAGTGCAAAAATAAAATTGGCAAATTTTCGAAATAAATATTAATTAGTTTCATAAAAACCACAAGAACATATAAATGAATAACAATTATATCACATGAACAATTTAAAAAGCAAGCTTAATACAGATTTAAAAGGCAATAGTATATTTTTTATAGCAACATAAAATTAAATAATGAAACATAAGATTAAATGCAACATTTTGAGACAATTTATTAACTATAGCTATAAATAAATTTACAAAACAATACAGAAAAAAACAATACTTAAAATGGTAAATGGAACATTCACAAAAGTCATTACACCACAATGAATCGTGAAAGCTATAAATAGACTATCTGCGTACCGGATTAAATTAATTCAGGTTAATGGTAAATGGAACATTCACATAAGTCATTACATCACAATGAATCTTGAAAGCTAAAAATAGACTATCTGCGTACCAGATTTAACTAATTCAGGTTAGAATGATGTTTTTTGTGGTGATAGTTGATGGCTTGTCTCGACTTAAAAGCTTTGTCACACTTACTACACACATATGGCTTTTCACCTGTATGTGTCCTTAGGTGGTTTTTAAAGTTGTGAGAGTAGTTAGTTGTATAACGACACTGTGGACAACGAAACATTCCACCGGATGCTTTCATTTGAGAGGCTATTTTTACTGAAGATATAATTCCAAAAGTTTCATCACTTAAGCAAATGTCTTCAAATCCTGAAAAGATGTTTTTGTTTTATAAAACATGTAGGTAAATAGAAGAAAGGTAGATACCAAAAATGTTCATTCACACTGTTTAAGAATTATCACAAATAGGAAATTCAAACAATAAAAAGATACTACCAGGTTGATGTGCTAAATGTGAAATACATAATTGATATAATTTAATACAACCCCTTTTATCTCATAATATTATATTAAAGAGTGTTACATTTGTAGTAAACTAATAACTTTTCATCATGCATTGAAGCATTATAATTAATAAATTATAATAAACATAATTAGAAAAATATTGATGACAAGAAAGATGTGTCTATACTAAATGTTTATGCATTATCCTTATGTATGCAACTAAGTACTATGCTGCATATACAAAGTATATTTATACTTAGATCAATATCAAATTGGAAGTAACTATTCAAATTCATAGTTCAAAAATGATCGTTAAACTTCAATTAATTGAGTGGAATATTTTTTGTCAACTACTATACAATAGTTCAAGTTTGGAATAAAAGAAAATCTAAGTATTTCAAAATAATTACAATTACTTATAATTTTGGAGTTGCAGTTTAATTATATTGCTAAACAAATAAGGAATACTATTTAAATATAACTGTTATTATTAGTTGCAATTCTTTTGTGAAAAACATATATTTTTGAAGCCATAAAAAGGATGTAAGAAGGTAACCGTTTGCAGTACGGCATCTAAGTATATGCGTTGGGACTCTGGGGCTGACGAGGGCTTAATGAGTTCAAAATTCTCTACTTATGGGAAAAATATCTTTGTAATTTTATTACTTTAGCAAAACCATTATCTACACTTGAACATTGGTTTCAAATCTTTTTTTTTTTTTTTTTTAAAATAAAAAGCACTTTTTAGAACAATATGATATTGTTAAAATTATTAAAAGAAAAAAAAAAAAACTGAGATATCTTAAATTAACAACTTTATTACAGTAAGTATAGAAAATAAAGAATTTTTTCTGAAATCTGAATAGATAACTATAGTTTTTTGCTATTTTTTGGTAAGACTTTTTCACAAAGCTCACATGAATGATTGCAATAAAAATAATTCAATAAAAATTTACTTAACAGTAGCATAGCAGCATATTAATGTTTAATATATTAGAAACGAAAATAATATATCGAATCATGTAGAAACAAGATTAAGAGTAAATTGCAAACTGTAGAATATAAAAGTTAATCAATCTTCAAAAATGATTAATACCCATAATAAAAAAATATATAACCCTATAAGCCAAAAGAATAGTTTTCCACTATTAAGTTTCCTTACTTTAAATTTTTTTTTTATACTTGAAATTAAACAAACAGAAAATTAAATAATTTTGAAAAATTAATAATTATTTGTGTAACAGCATACAATAATAAAGATTAACAGAGAGAGAACAAGATTACTCTTAGTAATACAATTAGTGAAGAGTGTTGAGTTGTTTAAACTTGAAGAGTCAAAAAGAGTTCTAGAAGCAGCTACCTTTATTATTACTACATCCTGAATATTACTATTTTAATAAAGAGCAGAGATATGTTTTTTAATAAATACAGATAGATAAAAAAAGAAAGAACATATTCAATTGAATATTTTATTGGTTATGCAATTATTTTTAAGTTTTGGGTACAATCATCACAAAATTCCACTTATGAATAATTGCAAACTATAACCAAAGGAGAATTTGCATAAATATTACTAATAAAGTAAGAAATATAAGATAATATAAGTTATAAAAAATTGATGGAGTAATATATATATATATATATATATTGTCATGATAATTATGAAATAAGATCTTTATGTCAATGAAATTTAAAATAATAATAATAATTCTGACATATTAGAAATATTTCTACACTAATTACCTATAATTATTCAATAAAAAGGAATTATAAATATTAAAGAAATAGAAATGAGTAAGAAATATCACCTGTTCTACCAGTTTGTCAATTTGATAAAAGAATTCTCTTGAAGCAGGTGTTTATTAAAATAAAAGTTATGAATTCAAAATTATGTTTATATCTTGCGTTTTTGACCAAATTGAAATACATACAAATATGATCAAATAGGAAAATCATTTCAAAAGAAAATACTCTTTAAAAAAGAAATAATAATACTTTAAATTTTTTATTAACAAGTTAGAGAAAAAAACTGCAATTGCTAATTGTTTGTTTACATTTAAAAATCAAGATGGGTTCTAGGGAAAGGGGATTTTAGAGTGTCTACTCTACAATGATGTGAACAAGGCATGCAAAACAATATTAAAAAAAGAAATTTATTATCTGCAAATAAAAAAAATTTATTGTCAGAAATATGCTCAGATTCATATTAAGAGGGAAACTTTTTAGTTTTTGCAATAATTAAATAAAGTTAGATACAATTTGTTCTACTATAGATGGGATTGATTCTACTATAGATATAAGTATAAACATTTAAGAATAAAAATTGTCCAAATATGACAACTAAAATTTTAGATTTCAGAAATAGTGCTCTACAAGTAAAGTAATATTTTAAATAATTATAGCAAAAAAAGGTTTTTACAAAAATGTTCCAGATAATGAAAGTTTAACTATACCACCATATTTTTGATAACTTTTAGATCACAACTTTTTGAAAATAACAAAATTTTAATTAACAACCAAAGAGTACCAAAAAGAAACAAATTAAAAAATATTGGATGAAACAATGAAAAAATTAACCCACAATTTAAATAAAGCTTTTTCATATTTCAACTAGTTAAAAGACTATTGTAGTTTCATAATACAGCAAAGTCCCAATAAATTGAGCCACAATAACTTGAATACCACCTTACTCAAGATGAATAAAAAATATTTAATTTTTTAATGTTCAAAAGCAGCAGTCAAGTTAGGTTTAAAAATGCAAACACAAATCCTTTTTACACTAATTTAACTCTCTTTAGACAAGTTAGGTTTACCATATTTTCCACTTTATAAAAATAAAAAAATTGCGTTATCTTATTTTTTAAGATTCTAAGCTGGTGTCAGTACTGAGTAACTCAAATTATTAGAATCTTACTGTATTTCTTAAAAATTTACTGAACATTATTTTTTTTATTTATATTTATTAATTGTTTTAAATAGACAAACTAAAAATTTTATAAAGAGAAAACATGCATTAAAGAGCACAAATAACTTAATATAAATATTAAAAATGAAAAGTATAATATACCCAACAATAAACAAAAATAAAAAATAGCACATACATCAAAAATACAATGAAGTTATTAAAAAAAAACATTTATATATAAAGGAAAGGGTAAACTTTGTGCTAAATAGACTGAAGCAAAAAACAATGCGAATAAAGGACAAAAGAAAATAATAAACCATTTTTCTTTTAACATCAGGCACTGAACTTACTGTTCTTTGTCAAAGGTGCAATAAGTGTCGTACATTTTGCGTTGCCTGGTGAGCATCTCGTGACTGAAGTCACAGAGGGAAGCAACATTACCCACTTTACACTGCTACATATAACCTTAGGGTGGGGCACATTCACACACAACATACAGAGAGAGAAACATCCATGCCTTGAGCGTAACTCGAACAAGCAGCCATTGGCTTCACAGTCAGGCATGCTAACTGCTTAGCCACCTGGTTGGCAAATACATAAACTGACATACAATGTTTTCAGTTTAACAAGAACCTTAAGTGTTAAAAAAATTATTATTTTAACAGAAATCATTCAACACTGCTCTTCACCTTTTGAACTCGAATTTTTGGAGTTATTTTGAAAAATTCTAATAGTTTAGTCAAGATCTTTCGAGTATCCTACCGTTTTCTAATATTTGGTACTATATTTTAATTTACCTGGGGTTCCCAGTAAATAGTCGCACACCTGTTTTTTATGTATCCTTTGTCCCTATTCGTTAAGCCACTTTACATGTATTAGTTTCTTTATTTCACTATTTTCATTTGATATTTAGACACTGAGGAAGGTTCTTTTCAAAAGAATTGAAACTGTAGTATGTCAATTTATGTATCTTCTTTCTTGCTTTATTCACATTGTTTTTTTAACACTCTATATACCAGAAGCAAAAACAAATAAAAGAAATAGATATTTAAATTCAAGAAAGCATTCAAGCATGAAATTTTTTTTAAACACTTAAAATTTGAAATGACACTAAAATAGGAAATTATTTTTGTAGTAATCCATAGATAAAATTTTCAGGTGTTTGTTAATTCTTTCTATTTTGGTAACAATGTGCACTTTTGTTTGTGCTTAACCAATTATTACTTATGAGTCAGCATATGGCTATGAAGAAGTCCATCAGAACGAAAGCATTTGTTACAGATTTTGCACATTATCAGCTTTTGAGTGGAATGCAAATATTGATGGTGCTGCAATGATTGTTTGGAAGTAAATCCTTTCTTTGGTTGTGCTTAACCAATTATTACTTATGAGTCAGCATATGGCTATGAAGAAGTCCATCAGAACGAAAGCATTTGTTACAGATTTTGCACATTATCAGCTTTTGAGTGGAATGCAAATACTGATGGTGTTGCAATGACTGTTTGGTAGTAAATCCTTTCTTGCAAACTTCACAGACAAATGGTCTTTCTCCGGTGTGCTTCCTTATGTGATTTTTCAAGTTAGTTGTGATATTAGTGGAGTAAGGACAATAAGGACATAAATGTAACAAACCAAAATTCTTTTGTAGCACATCCATCCTTAAAGGTGCTTTTTCTTTTTTAAATTCTGCATTAAAAGAATTAAGAATGTTAAAAAAATATAATATCAAACAAATTTATTGAATATTTTTTTTTTATTAATAAATCTCTACTAAAATAATTGTAATAGAAAAAATAAATATTCATATTGTATCAAAATGTAAAAATCAAAACTATAGAGCTATAAAATACCTTATGTAATACAGATTTCAAAATATGCAATTTGACAATAAACTTAACGATATAAAATACAAAAATAAAGAATATGAAAATTATAAAACCATTTTTAACTTAATTTATAATTAGTGTTTACCCGATTTAAAATAAAAGTGTTTCAACTACGTTAGCTGATCAATTTTGATTTTAGCAATTAGGGGCATAAATTTCAATTATAGTAGAAAATCTTTATTATCTTAACCTTGAAATGTGTGTCATAGCAATACATAAATGATTTTGCATATCATTATACTTACCTAAACATAGTTATATATATATCTAAAGCAGATCAATATAAATGCCTTAAAATTATTTTTTAAGTTCAAACAGTTTAAAACTCACGAATATGCACTCAAGTATTTATTATCTACATTACCAAGAACAGAAGTAGTGTATTTGGAATTTTTATTAAACATTTATGAACATGATTGTAAAGTAAATATGGTTAATGATTAATTAGGGTTTATTGAACCACATTATAAAGATCTTCTACTGTATTTAATTTTCAGTTATGCCACATTCTTTTGTAAGAAATATATGATAAAATACTGATAAAAAATAAAACTGAAGACTTTAAAAATTTTAATAAGATCAATTTTTTTGGGGAAAATATAGAACATTTATGTGCCTGAAACTCAATTAACATATATTCTAATACTATTTGGAATTTTAATTAAATTCTCAGACATCTTCATTTTTCCTGGTTAATAAAATTATCTCACTTTTTCTTGTTCTGTGACCACCCTGCTTTTTTTTCACTTTGCAGAAACATTGGAAAATTTATATCACATTTTTTCACTGATTTACACTATTGCAAACACTAAAAAAAAAAAAAAAAAAAAAAAAAAAAAAAAAAAAAAAAAAAAAAATTTTTTTAGATTTGAATAATAATTATTTTTAATTTTTTCTTTTTAGGTGCACATTAATATCTGTAAACTCATCGTACATTTTTCATTTATATATTTATTAAAATGATTACAATAAATTATTATTAAATTATTTGAAGGGAAACTAAAATTTTGTATAAATACAATAATTAACGCTTTTTTAAGGAAAAAAAAAACTTTGTTTAAATTTTTCTATGTGCAGAAACAGTTTTAAGACCTTTAAATTCTCAGGAATGCTTCAGAACATGGTGAAACTATTATCATAGAATTTACATAGTCATGTCCACAATAGGTCTCCCATCGTATAAATTAAAAAATATTTTAACAAATAATAATGCAATTTAAACCTCTAAGTGCAAAAAAAACCAATTAAAAAATTAATATTTTAGAAAAAATATTTTATTGTACACATTACACACATTTAAAGATACATTGAAAAAACTCTAAAAAATACAGTAGTTTAAATTTAGCAGTAAACATTTTATGAATGCTATTTTCACAACAGCGATGTCCATTTACAAGTTTTCTAGACATTAATTCACATCTTCACTATCAATTTTAAAGACCCAGCATCCAAAACCAGCAACATGCTCCAAAATAATATATCTGATATAACAGATTACAAAATCAAAATGTTTAAATCAAATGTAATTTGCTGCACCATTATCAAACATTTTACACTCTAAAGAAATGTTTGTAATCAAAATAGTTAATAATAAAATCGAGTGTCTGATTTTTTTCAGAACAGAATCATAGGTTGCCAATTTTGCTTATAAGTAACTTGTTAAGAGAAAGTAGCTTATGACTTGATTATCTTATTTGCCATGCACCAAAAGATTGTGACGTCGCAGTGATGCCTTGACAGTAAATCCTTTATTGCAGATCTCACAAACAAATGGCCGTTCACCAGTGTGCTTTCTCATATGAGTTTTCAGGTTGTTACTGTAACTTGTAGAGTAAATACATAAGGGGCAATTATGTAAAGCAGAAGAATTCTTTTTTAAATCAATCATGGTAAAAGGAGCTTGGTTTCTGATTTCCACCAACAGAGGAAAATTTCCACTGGCGTTTTCTAAAATAAAATTATACGAAAATAAATTCCAAAATATTTCAACTTCAGTTTTTTTAAAATATCTTTTCCTCATAAAATTAATGGACGTAAAAACCTTCAAATTAAATGGCACAAAAAATAATAAATAAAGCGTTAAAATACTTTTTGTTTTAACAGACAACAAACAGAATTTCATAAAGAAATAATGGAACAAAAAACATTTTCGACAGAGAATGCAAAGGAACAGCAAATAATGTTTTTTTTTTTTACATTAAAGAAATAGAAGCTATTAAGCATTATTTTCATAAAAATCTCTGTTTTTAAACTAAAATGTTCATTAATTAACTTTTAGTGCTTTTCTAGTTTTGAATTTTTTTGTACATAATAAGAGTTATAATTTGTAAATAAATAATCACATGAAGCATTAACATAAATTAATCTTTTGCTTACAGCTGGTACAGCAGGTGCACCAGAATAACATTTGAATTCAAAAGGTTAACTAGCTGAAAAAGTCAGAGTGTATCTTAACATTCAACACTGCCTCTTTATGTTTATATAGGAGATCGGTAGCAGAACTTAGTCAATCTAGGGTACATTTTCATAAATTCAAATTTGTCTGTAATGCTAACATAGTCAGACAAGGCTAATATTATAAAAAATAAAATTAATGTAACATGCATACAATAAAATTAACAAATATAAGGAAAATAAAAATAATACACAAAAAAATTTTGATAAAATTTATTATTTTAATAAAATTTTTTACATACTTTTAAATGAATGCATTTATTGAATCCTAAAAAATGGAATAAGTTCATAAATAAATGTTTACGAGTTTTTGAAAACTTGGTATTATTTTTAAAATTTTTCCTGTCTTTAAAATGTCTTATTTTTCAAAATTTAAATGAAAGAATATTACTTCGAATTTTTGAAAGAAATCATCTCAGGTTAAGTGATTTATGTAAATGGTATGGAATTTTGGAAAATACTATTGGTGTTAGTGTTTAGGCATTTTTTTTAGCTATAAATTTTTCAATTGAACTGGCAATGACTAATTAATTCCTTTTTTTCTTTTCCAGGTAATTTTATATTATTAGATCTATTAAAACACACTTCAGAAGGATATTTATTTTGTAAAAAAGTGTGTGATTACAAATATTTTTGTCAATATAAATTTGTAATAACCAAGATATGCCAATATTTTATTTTTAATTCTTAATGATGACTAATGGCACAAATACTTTTATAATAATTTTTTTCTGCCTACGTGTTATTTTCTTACTAATTTCTTTAGTTTTAAGGCCCTTTTACAAATTATTTCATATTTATTATGCTTCACACTGATTATACATTTTTAAATTTCATCATAACATAAAGGTAAATAGAAACATGTGTGAAAGGGTGTGTGCTAATACCACATACCAAGGTACACATGTGTTGCTAAACATGTTATAAGCAATGTTTTTTGTAAAGGTAGGCATCTATTTTTTTGCCTCGGAAGATGCCAGAACTGTTGCTTATTTAACATTACTCAAAGGGCACCCGTGAACCTAAGCTACAAGAAGCGAGCAACATTAACAATGTGGGGTTAACGCCACACTGCCACAGATCAGTTCATTGTAAGGGCCACAATTATAAGTAATGTGAATACTAGCCAAAAAAACAAAAACAATTTAGTGACGCTATTCCCACATATGAGGGAAACTATATTGATTTTACTTCTTTCACCTGATAGAAGGAACTAAATATAAATAATTGTTGAAATTATGCTTTCATTCTAAATAATTTAAGTCTTGATAAAATAGAGCAGTAAGTTATCATAAATCACAGATTTTACTTTTTGAATAAAAAAAGCATCTACAGTTAAAGTTGCAACAATACGTAATAATTAATCAGGGTTCCCACTCAATTTCAGAAAAAAAATTCCCTGACTTATTTTAGGTATATCAGGCAAATTTCAATAAAAATTCAGACAACATTTTTTCAATATCATGGAATATTTTAATCAAAAAACTTTGATTCTTTTATTTTTAAATACCAAATACTAGATTCTGTGAGCAAAAAGAAAATATAATTGAATGAGGATGGTAACATGGCAGTTTCACTAAAATTTAACAAATAATTGTAATATAGTTGTTAGAACTATTTAACTTTAATCTCAATAACTGATTCTAAGAGTGGTTACTTTCCTGGCATGATATAGGCACTTTTCAGGTTTTAGTAAAAAATGCAATTTTCCCAGCATTTCAGAGTTAAAATAAAATTCCCAGACCATTCCAGGTTTTCTCATGGGTTATTAATCCTACGAAAAAAAAATTTTTTTGACACAATTCTTTTGAACAGTTGAGAGTAAATGCTCTTATGTTGACACTGATCTTAGTGTTTCAAACTGTCAGTGTTTTAACTTTAATTGCAATACGAAAAATGCTTTAAGAAATTACAGACGGCAAACAAGCAGATATTCATTTTTATCTATACCAATTTGTGATACAACAAATATTTTTTAAAAATTTAAATCATGTATATAACTCCTTTTTCTCACTTAATTTAAAATACTTTGACAGTCAAATTTATTTAGTTATGACAATCACCATAGTAAATCATGCAATTAAATTTACTTAACCCAGTGACAACAAAGGAATTTCGACAAATATATTTTTTATGAAACTTCATTATGCACTCAAATTTCATATAAACATTTATTACTATATGAATATTTTGTAAAGATAAATAAATCTTATTTCTTAATGTGAATTTTAAATGGCATGATGTACAAAATAAAATAAATCTCATATTCCTGCAGTATACAGTGTAAACATCGAGAATAAAGTATAATTGTCACAAAAATAGTCTTATGATCATTTTATTATTACTATAATAAAGCACCTTTCTCCATATGAGCCTACATACTAGAAAACGCGCTTCATTATACTATCAAAACGATTGTATGTTTTCTTTAATGACATTAATTTTGTGCTGTTTTCTCATAGTTTTTTAAAACTTTAAACACAATGTGTAATTTTAAATTCCCATATTTTTTTTAATTTTAACAAAAACCATCTTGTAAGGTGCAAAAATTATTGACAATGAAAATAACTCATAACAGAATTATTAATATTTTTTCAAAACAAATATGAAATTGGAAATTGTAACTTCCATTTAAGCAATTTCAGAATTTATGGAATTACAAAATGAAAATGATGTGTAGTCTAAATATTTTAAATTACAGATTACATTCGATAAACTTTTTGTTGAAATGTTTATTTTAGTACACTGAAACTTAGTCATTTTCCTCACCGACATTTGAAAACCTAGGAACTAAAATGGATTTTTTTGAAAAAGTTATTCCATAACAGTTATTTGATCTGAATGAAAATTTATTAATGACATCAATGTACTCTTCATGTTAGTAACAGCTGAACAAGCACATGACTCTTTCTTATTAAATCATCATTTGGAAATGTTGCGTCTTAATTCTCTGAACGTTAGTTCAGGTTTTTTCCAATCTTTTAGCTGCAAGCTTCCTAACACCGAAAAACCGTTTTTTTCCAATGCTATTAAATGGGAGAGTGGTGGGTAGCAGAAAAATTTCTGAACAATTTTATCCACAGGCATAACACTTGGTGGGTTAAAGAAATTTAAATAATTGAAAATAATCGGCCTATTATAGACTTGATAATGAGTAAACTGCATAATTAAGCTTATAAGTTTGCTCTATCATTTAACATCAAGTCTGTAGTTTTAAATCTAACCATTATTAAACATAAATCAACTAACAAAACAATTTTTTTTCATTGTAATGCAATGCATAATATCATTCCATGTTTTTGATAAGTTAACTTAAGATATTCTGAGTTGAAAAAAGTCACAAAATTGCAGTATATAATGATTTTGGAATTATATTTACAATTCATTAAATAAAAGTGTTTTTTTTTTTCACTTTAAAGAACGCAACTCACAATTAGCAACAAAGTACAATTTTAAAAAATACTCGAATGAAAATTTAATTACAAATAAATATAATTCTCATTCATAATTATAAATTTTTCTCTGAAACTGAATATAAATTGCAAGAGAAACAAATGCAACATTTTATAATTTTGTAAAAAAATATTTCAGAACAAAAATCCATCATTTTTCAGATTTTTATTTAAGGATTAATTGGAATAAGAAATCTTAATTGTGGATAAAAAATTTCACTAGAGTAAGCTCACCAGACAAAAGAAAGTCACCCATTACTCACTTCAACTATTTAGATTATAACCGGCATTGAACAACTGACCCTACGATTATTAATGTTCAATTTTGTAGCCTTGTAATTTTGAATCGAATCCAGAAGACAAGGGAACTCCTGGATCATGTATTGGGAGAAATTTGCCTTCAATTGGGACTTTCTGATGGAACTAACTAGTATTTGCATTATGCGGAGAGAACCACGAAGACTTCCCACGGTTAGCCTGATGGCAATGGGACTCTAACCCATGATCCGTCTACCACTGAGGATACTTTATGTTAGCACTGTGGTCAGTGCGAAAGGATGCGGAATTGGTATCGACCAGCCATCACTGGGATTTGAACCTGGTTCACCTCATTGGAAACACTTTATCCTTTCCCTTAAGTCATCACTGCTCAAAGTATTTAGATTAAGAGAGGAAGGGAGATTTAGCAGGTACATTGTATCCAGTTTTGAAGTATTTGTTGCGGATTCGAGCATATAAACCTGCCAAATTTCTGGTATGCTGCTGTAGGTGATTTACCTGCTGATCCAACAAGCCCATGGTTTAATCTTATGTGATTTTGCAGAACAATTAAGAATTATAGAATGGAGTTAGAGTGTTTATAAAATTAGTCATATATTCTCCGAGCCAGCTGAACTTTGTTTGAAAAATGGGGGTTTCAATAGAATACTCAATATGAAGATGTTGATCTTAAGGCATCACTCTATAGATCTCCAGAGATCTTTAGAGATCTCTGGTAGCACAGGAGTTGCCGACTCCACTGGTGGCGAGTTCAATTCTAGAAGCCGACTAAACATTTGCCCAGTACATGCATGTTCAAACAGTCATGGCTGAAAGTCCTCTCTATGGAAGTAAAAGTTTGGAGAGAGGAGGCACAGTCAATGTCGTTTGACTAGAGTCAAAATTATGTAGCCATGGTTAGGTGGTGTACGACTCTCCTAGAGGTGATCAATTTTGTCTGGTGAGCTTACTAAATCCTACCTTGTAGTTTTGCCAATTTTTCTTCTTTTTTGTTTCTCTTGGGTGTTATGCTTCTCGATGAGCAAGCATATGGCTATCAAGAAGGTTTCTTGAGCTAAAGCATTTTTCACAGACTTCACAGACATGGGGTTTTTCATCTTGATGTATCGTCTGATGACGCTGAAATAATGACTCTATAGTGAATCTTCTGTTGCAGAATTGACATACGAGTGGATGTAAGCATATGTGCTCATTTATAATGTGAGTTTTCATACTGGCAGAGTTGTTAGTTGAAAAAGAACACTGAGGACATTTTTGGAACGAATCTATCTCCATAGGATCTTTTTCTTTTTTAATTTCTGCATCAAAAGAATGTTTAAAATTCAAAATCACTTTAAATTGTAAAAAATAAAGCTGAAATAAAATTATTTAAAAAATGAAAGAGTGTAAAAAGACATTTTATATTTACGAATTACAATTTATAAATAAGTTTCTTATGTATTCAAAAAAGTTTAATAAACATGAGCATACAAATACAATCAACATATATACATTAAACTAAATTGTAGAATTCAGGTAACTGAATAGTAAACAATCATTCACACTAAAAGTTGAACTGGTTTCGTTCAATACCATTTTACAATATAACATTTATGAGCAAGTGCTACTAATAATCCAAGCAAACTATGTAAAGAAAAAGTATTAAAAATTTTAAAACACTTTGAGAAATAAATTGTGTGTGGGTAATCAACTGCTAAAGAGAAATTGTGCCGAAGACTCATACAGGAAGGTGCTTTTGTTTTATAAATTTCAAACAGCTGGCAGATCTTGATTGCTTATAAGAAAAAATTAAGTTGCTAATGATTTCTAATATTGACTCTCATTAACAAACAGGCAGTTTAGCAAATGTATAATACAAAATTTATAATATAAAATGTTTCTCTCTAATACACCATTTACTTATCTAATAACATGGAGAAACCGGGTTAGCTATGCAGAGAAGAATGCATAAAAAAACAACTTTTTACACGCAGATCTATCAGTGAGTCAAAATTATAACATCTTGCCCAATTTTTTGTAAGACATGTGACCTGCAGATTCAAAAACATAATGAGTTAGTCATACTTTAATTAAAATCTTCAAAGAAAAAAGAAGTGTTAATTAATTTTACAAAATATTTCAAGCACATGTTTAAGTGAGTTAAAGAGTTAAGAAATCTTTGTTAAATTATTTCAAATTTTAAGTAAATTGCAATAATTAAAAGGTAGGAGAAAAGCAAATAAGTTATGTGAAATTTCTCCTAATGTATGAGAATAATATATGAGCAAGATTTTTTTTTTTTGTGAAAATACTTCTAAATACATTAATAGTTAAAAAAAACTATCAAGTAAATTTGGATCTTTTACAGACTAGGCCTAAGCAAAGCTTAAATCATGTGTCATTTCATATTTATTTACTGTTTAAAGACCTGTTACTCAATTAGTAACTTCAATTTTGCAAACAAATTTCAATTTTAACTTTCTCAAGTGCCGGTTAAGTCACTTAAACTTAATTATCTGCAGCACTGTAAAATACCTCAAATCTAAGGAGGTGAAGAGATTTCTTACAAAGGTTATCTCATATATCCCCCAATCGGATTTAGGTGGGAAATGGTACTAAATTAAGACAATGCGAAAAATGGAAGTGAAGAAGATATTTACAACAAATTTAAATTACTATTGAAGCAATGACTCAAGATTTGACACATCTTCAATTTTTATTGCAGAACTATGCTGCCCCTCTTTTTTTCCAAGAAATCTTTTTATTATTTGCAGATTTGACACAGTGGATATTCTCTAGTGTGCTTCTGAATGATATTATATATTTTTTTTATGTTCATTGAGTAAATAGTGCAATTCAAAATTCTTCAGACTTATATTTATTTGCTATTTAGGACACATATTTTCCTGTATATGCTTTAAAGTGATGGTCATTTTGTCAATTGAGTTTCCAGTTCAAAACCTACATTTGTCACAACATTGCAACCAATATTATTTGCCTAGAATATTATCTCTAGTTCACTGAAATTTTGTATAGCACTTATGTCTGAAATTTAAGAAGTTGCCTAATTTTAGATTTAACTGGATGAATGTGAATGAAATGTGTAATTTTTGATATCATTTTTTACAATAAACTTAAACCAGGCATTGACTAAATGCATTAAAACAATTTTCTTCTAGCATCTTCAGTTTTGATTGAAGATGGATGCTGAAGCAGCTGATGGTTTTCCATGCCAGTTTTGCTAGTGAATCCTTTCTTACAGACATGGCACACAAATGGATATTCCAAAGTGTGCTTCCTGATGATGTGGTTCTTCAAATTTGTTGTTATGTTTGTTGAGTATGGACAGTAAGGACAAGTGGAATAATTCCTCCGATCTGGATAGACATCTGGTAGAATAGTCAAGTGAGCACACGTATCTGCATAAAAAGAATATGTATTAAATATTTACTGAAAATCATTCAATTTTCTATGAAAAATTTTATTACAAGGAAATACATTAGATACCAAAACTAATTACCAATACTAATTATTCAAAAAAATATTGAAAAACAGCAAATAAAGTACTGCAACATGAAACTCCAATTTTAATAAGATCAGATCCATGTTAAAAGGACAAAAGGTGTTGAATTTTTTTAAAAAACATTATTATTCAAATTTTATTACATTTATCAACATTATAATAAAACAGATAAGACTAAAGTTTATTATCAAGTAGATGACATAATAGGAAAATATGTAATTCTTATAGAATTATTCAAAATTTACATTAAAAATACTATAAGCAAGAGGCAATAATTTAGAAGAAAAATTCCAATTTTTTTTTTTATCCAAACCCGAATTTCTCAAAACTGTAATTGTCTTTATAGAATCTTTTTTTTTTCTCTCTGTTCCTGCACAAAAATATTAATAATATTATTCTCAAACATACATTTTTTAAAAACAAAAACCATTAAATTTTTTAAAAACTTTATTGCTCTGAGGAAATTTTTCTTACTCCGTAGCCCTTCAATACAGTGTACATTTGGGTGCCTCCTGTTTTTTAATGAAGACAAAACAATTAAATCACTTAAAATATACTTAGAACTTAAAACTTCATAAACAATATGACAAGATAAGTTCATTATTTACAGTAAAAATTGAGTCTTTTCAAAACACAATAATGATTATTGTTTGAACAAGAGTTGTTAAAATCCCAAATTCTTAAAAACATATATGTATAAATGAAAAATACAACACAAACTAAAATCTAAACATGAGAACTAATTCATGAGTGCTCAAGAAATTTTTTTTAAGTACAACAATTTCCTTATTAAATATTTTAAAATGGATTATTTCAATGATAGGGATAGAAGAGTTTTTTTTTTGTAAAAAAATTAAAATGATTTGAATATGAAAAAACCTATATAATAGGCTTAAAACGATATTGTGATGATTTACACTTTTCGAAAAGGTGACATTTTTACAAAAAACTGTTCTGTGGTACTATTTCCGGATGAAAACATTAATGTTAGCATGATTTCCATTCGAAATCAGCACTATATACTGAAAAGTTTTATTGCTTAAATGAAAATTGTGGTGCTTTTCACCAAAAACGTTATTTAAAAATCTGCTTTTCTAAACAATTTGAAAATGTGGCTTATTATATTGTCCCAAGCTCTTCATGTAGATAATTAGAAAAATTAAAAGTAGGAGTTAATGCAAAACTTTCTTGGGCATTTTGTAAAAACAAATGAAATAAAAAACGGTAAAAAAATATAACAAAAATATGAATAATTAGAGCAATGTGTTTTTCAATTATAATTTTTTCTCATTTTTGATTCTTTTTTTAAAGAAATAAAAAATGCTTTGAAATATTCTTTTCTTATTCCTAATTTTGCTATTCATTTAAAACACTAATTGCTGAGCTGTTTAGCCTTACCCATTATTACATTTTTCAACATTGACTTTTAAATTTTCATGCATAGACAATAAAAAAAAAAAAAAACTAAATTATAGCAATCATATTTCCTTATTCAAAATTTATATTGATAAAAAATGAGTGATATTTATGATAGGAAAAATTATATTCTTTTAAATTCTTCAATTTAGGACACAAACTTTTTCTTCTCTATTTAAAAAAAAGGTACAATTTTTCTGCAAAAAACAGAGTGTAAGTTGTATTAAGAAATATTAAAAGTAAAAATAATGATTATTAATATAATAGCAGTTGTAATGTCAAAATATTTTTTAGTCACTCAGATTATGTGTCACATGATATTGACACTCAAATACATCATGTAATGTGACAGAAGAAAAAATATATATCCAGAAAATAAACAAACATTAAAAAAAAAAAAAAATGATTTGTTGATTGATTCATTCAAATTTTACTTAAATGTTTATTAATAAGACACACAAATTTATTCACAGTAATCTTGAAAATTATTTTGTAATTTTATTTCACAATCGCATTTAGTCATAAATATTGCAATATCCTGCATTCTTTAAATCGAGAAGTTGCTAAGCAGTATAGGCTAAATTTAGTTTTCATTTATAGTAAGTATAAGATAAACAAAATGAAAATATTTCTCATTTATTCTATAAGGACTAACAAAAATTAGAAATCTGAGCACAATGGAAAGTACCACATCCAGAATCATTAAGACTTCAGATAATAGGTCTTTAAGGTAAAAAAGATTAAAAATTATTCTTATCAATAACAGTGCAATACTAAATGACAATTAACGTTAACATTTATACAACAAAGTTTTTTTACTAATTAATTGCCAGTTAATTAAGAAAAGAGTACTTAGCATGATAAAATAAATGCCACTAATGAAAAAAAGAGCAGTCAATAAATTGAACATTTTTTTATGAATAAAGACTGCTCTATTCTATTTATTTCTTTTTTCTCCATTTTAATTTAATTCATTTTTAGATATTCAGATAAAAAAAACATTTTATACAAGCTTTAAATTGGAAAGGAGAATCAATCAATTTAATAAAATAAAAACATTCAACAAAGAATAGAACTGAATAAATTTTTGTAATGGAAATATTTATAATTTAAACTAAAACAAAGCATGTCTGTAGGTGTTTCTTTCAAACCTTATTAATATTCAGTTTCATAACCTTACTTTTTTATACCCAAGATTTTAAAACAGATCACAAAGATTAAAAAAAATTGGAATTTTCTCTTAGAAAAAGGAAAAGAGAAGTTCATTTTAACAGTTAAGAAGTGTTTGGAAAATGATCACAGTAAACATACAGCCAGATATGGGACTTTGTACTGTATTTGTAGAAAAAATAGGATATTTAGGAAGAACATGAAAATTTATTTTAGTGTTTATTACTAAAGGGCAAAATTAGGATATTTTGCTATGGATGGGTAGTCACTTTTTCCAAAATCAATAATTTTATACATTTGAAAAACAGTTGATTTTGTTAAGGTATTTCTTTTGAGAAATTTCTTCAATTTTAGTAAACACTTCATTTCTAAAATTAACAAAAACTTTGAGAAACAAACGTGAGTTAAAGTAATTTTTAGACTATTTTAAAACATTCATAATAATTCTGTGTATATTTTAAAAAATAGTAATAAAAAATGCACATCAGGCACTGCTTCAATAAAAGTGACGATTGCCAGGGTTTTTAATCATCACTTGCTATATTTAATTGCCCTGTTACGGTGACCATAATTTTTGCCCTGCATATATTACTATTATAGAGTATATTAAACTATAAATTTAATTACGTTTTTATGTTATCATAACAAAGATACAATATGCAATTTTTATAAAAGAAAATACAATACTTAAAAACCATATAATAGTCATATAATGAATGTGTGAAAAAAAGGGAAGTTTTGAAAGAAAGAAAAACTAAGTTTCAATGAAGGAGTCTAAATGGATTTTTAAAAAAATAATGCTTTAATATATATGTATGTTAAAAGTGAATGACCGAAATCAAGAGAACGGTATCACAGAAGTAATCACCGGTAAATGTCAACAATCACATTATCTCTTTGGTGAATGTCTGAAATATTCTTTATATCCGATTTAATATGAATTTATTTGATGATATTATTATATTTATTTGATATTTTAATATCTACTGAGGATAGAATAGGAGAAACATCAGTGTTCAGAATGCTGGCTAAATGCATAGTGGGCAATGGCACTTAACTTTAAAAATAAATATCAATGTAAGGTATACCGAGCAGTGGTACTGAACCTTAAAAAACATTGATGTAGCGAAAACCAGAAAAATGTATACTAGGCAGCGGCACTTATCTAGACATAGTATATATTTCGGATATTTACCAAACGATTGTGTGATTTTCACATTCACCGGTGGAAGTCAACCACCAATTTCTGTCATTCACATTAACATATAAATTTATACATAACATTTATTTAAGTAACATTGAAGATTCTTTTAACTGTCTAAGTATTTCTAGTCCACATCATATGTCCAGAACAAAGAGAGTTGTAATTTATATGAAATAAAAAGAATATGAAAAAAAAAAAAAAAAAAAAAAACTGAAATATTTTCATATAAAAATATAAAGAAATTTTCAAATTAAAAAAACATAAAAAAGTTTTAATGAGAATATAAAAATGAAAATAAATAAGATAAAAGTTGTTCTGCATTTTACAGTAAAACTAAACCATATTAAATTAATTACTAACAAAAATTTATGTACAGTTACGGTATAAATACATAGTAGCACATTTTTTATAAAAATTTCAAGTTAGAACAAAACATAATTAAAAATCAAGAAACTACAGTAACAAAGAGTTTCAAATAAAGGGTTTGTTAGTAAAAGTTTATCAGCTCCATATAATTGTAATTATACTCAGTACTACTAGATTTTTTTCTATAATTATAATATACAACTTTAGTTAGAGAGTTACAACAAGCAGCTTAAGATACCAATCAATAACAATAGCAAAACAATACCTATTACTATCGTAGTAGCAAAAGAGAAAGATATTGGAGTCTGTTGGCACACATGGTATAATTTTTTACAAACTTTATTATTATTTTCAATTTTGTATCAAAATTAAGTTAGTTGTACTGAATTAAGCTAAGCCAAAAGGCACATAACTATTCGAATGTTGCGCAAATTAACTTATACAACACTTTAAAATAAAAATATAGCTTTCTTTTCAATTCAGTTGTAAAATTTTCTACTGGAAATAACTTCTTAGCAAAGAAGTTAAGATCTCATAAAAAATTAAATAGCGTTATTTGACATATATTAGTATGAATAATTGAATAAAGTATTATTGGTTGTTTTATTATGGAAATATAGGGTTCTTTTATGTTATATGGTTTGCATATAATAGTTTGAATAGTTGAGGTTAGTTTTACTAGGTATTGCTTTAATTAAACACTTTAAAGCTATTATTACTTTTTTTTTAAAATTACAAATATATAACTTCGATATTTTATCGGATCAAGATATGCTAAGTCTATGGAGAGATTTCTTTTCAGTAATTTTAAGCACTCTGCTAAAATTACAGAATGCTACCTGCATGTTGTAACAATATAACTATGTTACGTGTAGAAACAATAGCTGCTACAAGTAAATAATATATACTAAAACATTATCCAATCACAAATTTTTTTCTCTCTCAAAAGGAACAAGTCTTCTCTCTGTGTTTCAACAATTGTTGCTTCGTTGTAAAACCTTTGCCACAAGCACTGCAGATAAATGGCTTCTCACCCGTGTGCTTCCTCATGTGGTTTCTTAAATTTGTTGTTATTCGTGTGGAATATGGGCAGAATTTGCATTGATGAATTTTATAAGCAATTGTTGCAGAGACACAAACATTTCCTGGAACCATCTGTGTGTAATTATATAAAATTTTTCGTCCTGAAAAGTATTATTCAAAGGATTGAAAACAAAGACTATAAAACTACCACAAGAATATGCAATACATTACAATTTATGACATTCAAAGCATCTAAATATTGTAACAACAATTCACATTATAAACATATTTATTCTGGTAGAAGAAATTTCAGAAATGTTGTTAATTAAAAAAAAAATTTAATATATAACACCCAAATAAAGGGTTTAGAACAGGTGCGAAATTTTTACTCACCTTTGGCTAATGAATATTTAGGATGAGTGACTAAGTTTGACACTAAGGCTACAATTGACAAACAGTATTTCTGTTATTATAATTTTATATCTTTTCTTACTTAACCGACTTGTAATATGAGGAAGATACTGACACCATTGAGACGTTTTGGTAACCTTATGTTAATAATAATATTACTTAGCAGTAAATGTATTTCTATTTTTCAGTTTCGACACTATTTTACGATATCGGACTCCAAAAAGTTTTTATACCACATCTGTTAACAAAAACTTTTCTAGGTCAAAATGGATCATTAGTTTTTGTTAAAAATTTCTTAAACATTTCTCTCAAATATGCAAAATTTCATGTTTATTTATCCGGTTTTTGTGCTACCAGTGAGAGAGTAGTACAGTAAAAACTTTGTGAAATAGCCAATTGCTGCCAGCGATTTCATTTTATATTCGGATTACAATATAAAATTTCAGATTGTGATTTTATTTTCAGATTTAAAATTTCAGTTGAAAAATTAGACTAAGAAATATTTGAAGACTGAATAGAAATTTTAGAATTTCTGAAAAGAATTAAATTTTTAATTAAGCAAAAATTTGAAAAAAGAAATAGAAAATATTTAAACCATCTTTCACTGCTCAGAAAAAAAGTGTCCTGAGTTTTTAAAAATACTTTTTAACTCAAACTCTCTGCTTTACTTAATGTAGTTAATTTTGATTAATCATATATGTTTAAATTTTAGATTGTGTTTCCATACTTTTTGTGGGGCATGGAGTAATAATTGTGTCTCAATTTTTGTCAAGCTAAGATCATTAAAATAGTGTTCTTTAAAGCAATTTTATCTTATTTTGAACAGAAGTGTGTTGAAAAGTAAAAGCAATTCAAAACAATAATAAACTGGGCATAATAAGTAATTTTATGCTCTACACTGAATTTTGTTTGAGTTGGGATTTTGTTGCGACTGTGTACAGTCAACTAGTTTTATCCATATGCTATTAAATAGAAAGACATTGCTTCATCGGGAAATTTTAATACAGTTTTGCTTAACCCCAGATAACTAAACATCTGTAAAAAACCTGACTTTTGCCAGCTCTCTGAAGGCTGGATATAACCATAGCACCAATGCAAATGTTAAACTTTATCACATATTTGGTAATTCCACAGTTTTATCTTACACATGGTGCAAGAAAATAATTTATATATTTATTGAAAAAATATTTTGTAAACATGCACGATTGCTTGAAATAATACAGAATATTAATGCATAAAACTAATTTTATTCATAACCATCAAAAAACTAGTTTAATATTTATAATTTCAGATTTCTATTCCTAGATGAAATTACCTTTTACCTTTATAACTTGTTAGGTGATAATGTTTAATTCCAGGGTACAGTACTTTGTTTGACAAAAATAGAAGAAATTCATCTGTCATCTGAATTCACCATACCATTTTGACACCAAAACACACATAGGTTTTTATCAAAATTCAGATGTTTAACATTTAGATTAAAATTAAATAATAAAGAAATGAGAACCAGGGAAGATATGGTAAAATAGACAAGTTAGACATTTCCCCCTTATTTGTTAGCTAACAATTCATTAAGATTTGATAGCATACACTTTGGGGTTTTAATGTAAAAATACATACTTATTTTTATTTTTTTCAACAAATAATCAGCGTTGCTAGGATTTAAGTCTTGCGAACAATAAATTAATTTTTAAAAGGGAACATTTTTCAAATGCATTATAAAGGAATATTTTAGTTTTTATTACTGTGAATATGCGGATCACATAGCTCTTTAAAAAATAGAGAAATTTTAAATTGGGAAACAAATTTTGAAGTTATAAAGAAAAAACATATTTTTTTTATACATAAGGTACATATTATTGTGAAAACTTGCAACTAAAATTGATGGTAGAATAACTATACTCCAATAAATCTTCCAAAATGAACATTGTGGTTCTTACAATAAATTATCAGCATTCATTGTTTCAAAATAAGTAAAATTAACTTTTCATTTCCACTGAAATAATAATTTTGATTGCAAATACAATTTCTTTTAATATTAAACCCTCGTTAATAATTTTGCATGCTCTTTACAATGAATGCTTTGTGGTAAAAATAAAACTATCAAAACTCAGAGACTGGTAGCACAGATTTTATTGAAAGATTTAAATGGAAATGCAAGCATATGATAGTATATCCAATAGTCAATATTTCTGCCATAAGAAATAGTTTGAAATTTGGGCATCAAGTAGCATTGTATTGCTAAGAACCAAATGTTGGCCAACATGGCTTAGAGCACACTGATCTGTAAATAAAGAAAATATTCTGCAATTCTTTGAATTTAGCTGTTTTTTTTTTTTTTTACAACGTTACAGCACTATCTGTCTGTAAATTTTCAAAATACTTTTATCTATGAATACACTCAGTTTCATTTTAAACAGCCACTTCTGTATAATAAAGTACAGATGTAAAAAGCAGTGCATAACTGAATTACAAAAGAAGAAAAATCAATACTAAAAATCATTTGTTATGCATTAATCAATATAATTTCATCGACAAACTTTCGAAGCTACATGATAATCCTTAGAATCTTTTCTGGCGAATCTTTTTCCACAAAATTGGCAAGCAAAAGGACGTTCACCAGTGTGTCTAAGAAGGTGATTTTTTAAATGTCCCGAGTTTTTTGTTGAATAAGAGCAGTAAGAGCATAGGTGTATTTTGAATAGTTTTTGAGTCTTTCTAATGGAGGTCCCTTTAAAGATATCTGCCATTAATCCTACAAATGATAAAAACAACAAATTATATTCTTTCACATGATGAGTTTTGCAAATAAAAAAAATGCAATTTTCAAAATTTACCAGTTTTACAGAATTTAATAAGTACTTAAAACTAAAATTTCAAATAAACTTTTTAGAAATATAAACTCAGTTATTGTTAGACTGATTAAAAAAAAAAAAAAAATTTAAAGGGAAAAATACTTTTAGATTTTTGTCAGAAAATAAATAAGGTGGTATATTATAGATTTTTCTAATTATTATCAATGATTTTTTTAATTCATGATGGTAGAGTAGCAAGCATTGATATTGCAATCAATCTCAATCAATTCTCGCATTTCAATCTATGCTTTTTAATGTTAGGTAATTTAATGATATAGTTTAAAGTGCTAAAATCCTATTTCAGTTTAATAATTTCCATGCACGTGAAACTAGTAAACAGAAAAAGGCAAATACAATGTAGAGCTTACATTAGCCAAAATAAAGTGAAGGCCAATTTACAAGATGTCACAGAATATGTTATGAATTGTAAAAATAAAACTTTCCAGATTACTTCTATTTAAATTTTACTTTGAAGAATTTAATAAGTAAATAAATGTAAAATTTGAATGAAACTTTTTAGTATTCAAAAATTGTAAAACAAATTGTAAAAAATAAATAAAACCAAATGACAATTAAAAATAATTTTAAGTGGAAAAATATTTTTAGATTTTGTTCAGAAAATAAATAAGGTGGAACATTATAAAAATAAGACATTTCTAATTATTAATATTTTTTTTAGACTCATTTCTATTTAAATTTTACTTTGAAGAATTTAATAAGTAAATAAATGTAAAATTTGAATGAAACTTTTTAGTATTCAAAAATTGTAAAACAAATTGTAAAAAATAAATAAAACCAAATGACAATTAAAAATAATTTTAAGTGGAAAAATATTTTTAGATTTTGTTCAGAATATAAATAAGGTGGAACATTATAAAAATAAGACATTTCTAATTATTAATATTTTTTTTTAGACTCATAATGGTAGATTAATAATTTAATTTTCAATCAATTTTCTCTTTTTAATGATAGGTAGTTTGATGTTATATCTTAAAGAGTTAAAGTTTTATTTCAGTTCAATAATTTCAATGCACATGAAACAAGTAAACAGAAAAGGCAAATACACTGTGGAGCTTACATTAGTCAAAATAACGTAAAAGACAATTTTAAAATGTCATAAAATATGTTATAAATTATAAAACTTTCCAGACTACTGCTATTTAAATTTTACTTTAAAGAATTTAATAAATTAATGTATGTAAAATTTGAAATCAACTTTTTAGTTTTCAAAAATTGTAAAACACGTTTAAAAAAAAGAAGATAAAACCAAACGACATTAAAGGGGAAAATATTTTTAGATTTTGTTCAGAAAATAAATAAGGTGATATATTTTAGAGAAAAGATCTCTCTAAATATCAATAATTTCCATGCACATGAAAAAGTAAACAGGAAAAGGTAAATACACTGTAGAGTTTAAATTATCCAAAATAAAGTGAAAGACAATTTAAAAGATGTCACATAATATGTCATAAATTATAAAAATAAAACTGATATATATATATACCAATTACAAATATATAACTGAAATAAAACTTTGATGAAACGAAATTTCACCTGATTTTCAGTATAAGAATATATTTATTCATTTATAGCTTAAAAAAGCACAATATTTATAAGTGCCACAACTTGTTTGTAGCACTAACTGCTTAGCAGCAAGATTGATAGAATAAAAAAACTGTGCAACAGCAATTTCTTTTATTGTTCTCGTTATTTAAAGTTGAAAAAGAACACCAATATATATTCATCAAAACAGTGATACTTATCAATAACTACATAATATTTTATTACTTTAAAACACTTGTTATTTTGAAAATAAAGTTTTTTTAAGTACACAATTTAGTTTATTACTGAGTTTGAAGAGAGCTTTTTAAACTTTACAAATAAATAAGCTCTAGACATTTTTTGTTTTTTTTATTAAAAAAAGTTTTAAAAAAATATTTAATTATTTAAAAACACATTATCTATGGGATAATTAAAATTAAACTGAAAGTACTCAGGGCTTTAGTTCTACAGAACAGATCCAATTGAAACTTAAAATGCAAGTAACATAGTGGCCAAGATTTCCATTGGAAAAAATAAAATTAAACTTAGCCATTAGATGGGCTGTGTCCCTAAATCCATTTGCAGATATATGTTAATAATAATGTGATACATTTCTAGCATATTGCAGATCAACAAGATATGCACACGGACGTGTCAGTTAAAACAGACAAACTTTTAATTCTTTTGTCTTTTATTTTCTTCTGTTCTCTCTCTTTTAATTTCATTATAATGCCACTTTAAGGTAAAATTTTTAGTTATGTTTTTAAATTTTTAGGTAGCTGATCTACATAACATAAACAAGAACATTGAAATTTCATTCAGATCTGTTATGTAATTTACACATTCAGGAGTATTTTAATTCCAATCCAGAAGAAACCTTCAACTCAACATTTACTATTTACACTTGTGTGTCTTGTCACTATGTGATATTTTAAATAGTCATTTCTCATAAATTTCTTGTTACAATATTTGCACGTGTATGGCTTTTCACCAGTATGAAGGCGAATATGGTTTTTTAAAGTAGTAGGATATATTGTTTTATAGTCACAGTAAGTACAGCTGAGTTCTTTTCTGAAGACTAGCATGCTAACTCCACTATTAGCAACAGAAACTGAAAATAGAAAAAAAGTCATTAGTAAGAATAATGAAATAATTTCTTTCAAGGTTAAAAAGATAAGAGAAATATTAATGTGACCAAACCTTTCAAACATTAAATACTGAATCATTTGAGATAAAATTAGTTTTAAACGAATATACTAATAATTTTAGTAACTATATAGTAACAGAAGCTTTTAATAAAAAGATAATATATTCTTTATAAATTTCTTTCATATAATGCAAAATGTGTCCACCTTAATAAGAAAGGGAAAAAAAAAACAATAAAAAACAAAATGAACAAATATTTTAACAAAGTGGCATTAATTTCATGTAATAGTTCTTAGAACTGACACATCATTGACACCACACCAGAAACAAGAAACTGCCAGTTGCCAAATTCATGATTTTGGCATTGCATTAACAATATTATCAGAATAATAAATCAAGAAATTTCAAGGGATGAATTAACAAAAAGTCTAAAAGAAAATATTTCATTTGTTCATTTGAACGTCATAATGAATGTTTTTTAGTTGATGCTTATGACTAAACACTCACTTGAGTTTAAGTTCCTAGTTGCCAGAGCAAAAAAAAAAAAAAAAAAATTCCTTTGACTTGGCAGCAATACAGCATACATACATGAATAAGTGTTTCATATAATTCATACAATACAGATTATATATACAATTATGACAATGTAAAATCATCATATCAGTAATATTTAGAAAAAGAAAATAAATTATATTATTAATTAAATTATTTTTAAAAGTTATTTTTTATCATTTATTTTTACGCACTAAAATTCTTTGATAGGGTGTATTTCAAATCAAGAAAACATTATTTTACAATTCTAGCAATTCATCATGGATCTTCTACCTCCGTGATTAATATAATATCTCTTCAATCAAACATTTAAATACACCAGCACTAGCTGGACTACTAAAATTGCATACATAAACATAGGTTTATGAAAAAATAGTTAACATATAGAATTGAGCAATTGAATGCAGAATTATTGAGAAATATTCAATAGAAAATAAATTATTTAATAAAAACAGTGCATGAGCAAAACGATGGTTCATATTTGTTAGCACATACATGCATATCTTTTTGTCCATTAACAGATGTTAGTACACTTTTCTAGTATTTTAATTCTAATTTCTCATTAGACAAGGCTATTTCTTACTATCTTTGATTTTAATTATCTTGTAGCACACTGTGTGAATATGATGTATGTAAAAAAAATTTGATATAAAATATGGGTAGAATTGCTCTATCCTTTCAGTTTTTAGACAAGATCTCAGCTCATCCTTGTAATTATAATGACAAAACCAAAATACCAGTAGAATACAAAAATAATATTTCTTTGGAAAGCACTTCATATAACAGTGTTATTGTTAGGAATAAAATCATTAGTGCTTCATAGAAATAGGTTACAAATTATTGTTGAAGAATGTCAAGGAAAAAGAAAAATCTCATTTAATGCAAAGACTTAATTTATAACCATAGCAGACAGTGGAATGTTGAATTTCCCAGTTGTTTCAGGTAGCTGAACACTTTGATGAGTCTGTATTTCCTTTATATTGTAATATCAGCAGAAAAAAAACTAACGTAGTACTCAATACAGGGTTTGGGCAAAATAGTGGAAACACTTCTATGCAAACACATTTTTTTAATCACTTTCAAAAAATACTTAGAGAATAATTTCAAAAATAGAGGAAAGTTGAATAAAGTGTTTAGGTTATGTGATTTCGCATACTTATCAATAAAGCTTTTAGAGGTTTGAGAGACCGACTATTAATTACAAACACAAAATAGTATTTTTGAACACCCTGTGTTAAAAAATATAACAATAAATTTGTAACAATTATGTTGGTTATTGTACGAGATAAGTGCACAAAATTTCTTACACCCTAGCTTAAATATTTATGGAATAAGGACATTTTTATAAAAAATTAATATTTTTTTTTATTAATTTAATTATAAATTAATATTTTTATACTTTTGAGTAAATACGCTAACTACTGCCTTGCTTCCTGAAATAGGTAAATTTAAGTGCAGCCTAGTTTTGAAAGAGTTATCAATCTTTTTATAAGTTTACTTGATCTACTATGGAAGTAAATCCACCCCTTATTTTTGTTTTACAATAAAAATTAAGGGGAAAAAAGTGTATTATACCATTTTATTTAATGATAGAAAAGTTAAAAATTACTAAATAGAACAAAACATGATAGAGAATTTAAATAAATATATTTATTTTTCAAATTATCAAAGGATTTTGCTTGGTATTACAGTAAAATATTCTTATCTACACAGCTTTAGTAGATATTTTTTTTCACCTTTTTATATTAACAATTTATACAAAATACAATGCAAAGAAGAAAGATGCAATGAAAAAATAAAAAGACCTTATTAACATTTAATGTTCTTTTTTAATAAATTATACACTTAAAGAGTAATTTTTCCTAATAGCTGAAAATGAAAAAAAAAAAAAAGTTTTCAAATTGTAAAAGTGGATCTAGCACTTACTTTTAATGAAGCAAAGAGAATAACCATTTATTTCATACAGCAATGGGTCAGTTCCTAGATAATGAGCTTTTGGAGCTACCTCCAAATTGCTTCAGTGAAAAGTAAACAGTAAAGTTTTGAAATGATCAATCTTAGTTTTCATGTCAAGTCTTTATTCTTTATTTAATTCTTTTACTAATATTTAAAATAATACTATTAGAAAAACGAACTACAATAAAATACAATTCTTGATTTTTAGGAAGCTATAGAACATTCTTACAGAATCCAATCTAATTGTTCTGCTTAAACATACCTATCAAATTTTCAATGCATATTCCTATGAATTTTTATATTGATGAAAAAGTTTCAAGCAAAAAATACTATTAGTGCAGCATTGGAAAACATTTTGCATTAAAATGAAAAGCTTGTTTTCAAAATATTTTAATTCAACACAAAATCATTTGTTTATAATAAAAAGAGAAGGATGAAATTTCTCAACTCTTTTCTTAAGAATAAAACCGAGGAAACTTTTTTGCTTGATTTTTAGCAGTATTGTCAAGACGATTTGGAGCCAGCTTTAAAAACAAGTAAAAAAACTGACCCTATTTTAACATTAATTAACAAACTATTAAATCCATTATTGCCCATGGACTTTTTTTAAAACACAGTTCTAATAAAGCAACAAATACTCATAGAAATTACATTTAAAAGAGATATTGCACTTTAGTACTCTTGTTATTTTAAGTTTTATCAATTGTGCTCATCAAGCCTTTTGCTGATAACGCATCAAATTTTTACTTTCAAGTTCAATTTGAAACTAGTTTTTTGTGCTGTACAGGAAAATGTGTTAAGTTTAACTTTTTATGAATTAATTTGTACCCAGTAAATATTTCAGTAAAAATAATTGTTAGAATATTGGATTACTTTAGATCTTAAAGGAATTAATATTTCTGTAGTTTTTTTAACATTTTGATTTGCCTTTCAATTCAAATTTTCTGCCTGCAGTTTTTTTAACATTTTGATTTGCAATTCAAGTTTTCTGACTATTTCAAATAAAACAATGTTTTTTTGTTGACAATATTTCAGTTCATTTCATGAAATTTAATACAGTGGTACCTCGAGATACGAGCTGTCGAGGGAGGGAAATTTTGTTTTGAGATACGAGCGAAATTTGAGATACGAGGAACGGCCATGCAAGCCCTTCTCGTCCTCGACAATGCTCCTGCTCACCCAACGAACCTCAAACATGACATCTTCGAAGAGTTAAAGTTTATAAAGGTTCTCTATCTACCACCTAACACCACTCCTATCCTGCAGCCTATGGATCAGCAGGTGATTTCTAATTTTAAAAAGCTGTACACTAAGTGCCTGTTCCGGCGCTGCTTTGAGGTGACAGAGAACACAAACCTCACCCTTCTAGAGTACTGGGAGGACCACTTTATAGCATCGTGATATGCCTCAGAATTATAGATCAGGCCTGGCTTAATGTTACAACGAGGACCTTGACCTTTGCATGAAAGCTCTAGCCTGAGTGAGTCTGTAGCCGAAAATTGTGCTGTTGCCCGAGTTTGTAGCTTCAAAGGATTTGAACACGAAGTGCCAATAGAGGAGATTGTGTCTCTGGGAAAATCCATGGATCTGGTGATGGGTGAGAGAGACGTGAGCGAGCTCGCCGAGAAGCACTTTCAGGAACTGACGACCGAAGAATTGCAAGAGTTACAGTCGCAGCAGCATTCGGGGGTCCTGCAAGAAATTGGTTTCGAGGAAGAGACAGAGGTGGAGGAGTGCTATCTCTACAAGTGAGATAAAAGAGTTCTTGGGAATGTGGAAAAGAATTTCACAGTTCGTGGTAAAGAACAACACCCCGAAAACTTGCAACTGGTTGTACATCGGAGCTATTTAATGGCACTTGCCTAACTCATTTCTGCAGCATTCTGAAAAGGAGGAGGAAACAAACCTTCTTGGACAGCTTTTTTAAAATCCGGCTAAAAAAGCGAAGACCAGTGAAGAGAAATGCAGTGACTAAAATTAAGCACACAGTAGCATTTAAGTCATGTGTAAGTTGCATTTAAGTGACCAAAATACAAATATGTATGTGCACTTTATAAAACCAGTTTTTTTTCTCTTTACATTCTCTTTTATTATGTTTTTATACAATATTTGTCATTTATTAAATACATTTTTTTATTCAAAAACAATTGGGGGTAGCATTTTTGGGGCTGGAACGGATTAATGGCAATTAAATTAATTTCAATGGGGAAAATTGCTTTGAGATACGAGCAAATTGACATACGAGCAAGGTTACGGAACGAATTAAACTCGTATCTCGAGGTATCACTGTATTAATAAATAGAACATGACTGTAAAATTGGGACTAGGGTATTAATGGATTAAGTAAATAATATGATGATGTGAAGAAATGGAATTCACAACATCAAAAAAAATAAACAAATAAATGACTTCTTAAAAAAGATTGTAAGACTTATCAAAAGATATTTAAAATGCTGCTTCTTGCCTGTGCTTTCTGAATAAATGACCATTTAAATAATCTTTACGCATAAAACGTTTTCCACAAATTTTACACATATAAGGTTTTTCTCCAGTGTGAGTGCGAATATGGTTTTTTAAATTGGTAGCATAGACAGTCTTATAGTTACAGTAAGTACAAAAAAGTTCCTTCACACTCTTGAGACCAAGAAAGCCATAACAGTCATCTCTAACTGAAAACAGAATAAAAATGAATAAATATCAACAATATAGACAAAGAAAAAAATACAGGTAGGGTTATAGCTTTGGAAATGCTAAAAAAATGCAAAATATATAAAAAGCTTAAGTCTTTCATTTTGTTCAAATATTTAATGTCAAAGAGTCATGCAATATCTTTTTTCATGTTAACTTTTAATAGCTTTCAAAAATTGTTTTAGGTGATACATAGTTAATGTGCAAAATGTAACATTGTTTTTTGTTAGACATAAATTTGCTTTCTTTTGCAATTTACTTCATGCCTCCTTTGATGGCTTTTTTGAGCAAAGGATTTGCCACATATAGTGCATGCATACAGTTTTTCTCCCGTGTGACTTCGAATGTGATTTTCCATGTGACCTTTATGAAGTGTAGAATAGTTGCAGTAAGGGCAATGATGGATTTTCCTACGAAGATAACTTTCAGCAGGGGTAGAAAAATATTCTGAAACAAAAAAGTACATACAATAAAAATAACAAAATAAAAATAGTAAAATAAAGAAGTAATGATATCACAAAACAATAATAATGAAGAAAATTAATAATAACGTAAAGTTTTAAAATTAATAATAAATAATCTGTGTATTTTTGCATTGAATGCTTCATCCATGTCTAGGATTAAGGGAGGTGTCAAAGCAGTTTGCTCATTACTGGTACAGATAAGTGAAAAAAAGAGGTGCAGGATATTTTTAAAGCTTTTGAGAATACATTTTTAATTGACAATAAATTTCCAATTAATTCATGTTCAACAAAAGATTCACATAAAAATATATGTGATGCATTGTCTAATTAACACGAAACAAAGGGATTAAAACTGATAGCATCATTAAATTTAAAATAAAGCATACACTAAAAAAAAATATATATATATATAAAATAAAAAAGAATGAAAAAATAATATTAATAACAAAATAATATTCTAACTATTTGATATTAATGTTAAATAATTAGAAAATAATAATTAAAACATAAAACAAGAACAAAAATTTTTGAACAAAAATAGTGCTTATAATATAAATATTTTATTCATAAAATATAGTTTACAGTACAGAATTGCACATTCTAAGTATGAAGATTGAACAACAGAAAATATTTTAAAAATATAAAAGTAATTTAATTGTAATTATTGGTTGAATTAATTAGTGCTTTACTAAATTCTTCAAACTATCAACATTACTGAAAAGGCTTAATATGACTTAACCATTAAAAACATGAAAATGCATATAAATAAACTTGATGAAACAATAAACATTTTAAACAATATTTTCCCCCCTAAAAACAACAGACTGTTTGAAAAACAGTATCAAAATTTAAAACAAGATATAACAATAAAGAAAAATCTTGTAGCATTTAGTTCGTATACATTTTGAATAAATCATAATAAGAAGAAAAAAAAGAGAATCGTATCATTTTATGAGATTTAGCTCTTTAATGCATAACAAAGAACTTTAATGCATAATAAAGAGCTAAAGTTGTAAATTGTTCAGGGAAAATAGTAAAAGCATGCATTATAAATATGAACAAAAACTAAAAAAAATTGTTTGGAAGCATACAGTTCAATTGCAAAGCAGTTAAGCACATAAATTTAGTTTAGAAATCCACCGCAGGGTGCAGAAATAAAAAAAAAAGCAACGATGTTCATACCTGTTAAATGTAGGGCAAATGGTTTCATTACAAATTTAAAAGTTTGTCAAAAAATACTAGAATACGTAAAATATAATACAAATGCAATAAAAGGGAGATAGAGTTTTGAATTGAATGACTCATCCATGTCTAGGAGTCTGTCTCATTAGAATAAAAGGTCAATATTGGCTTTATTAAATGTTTATACAACTTCTCAAATCAATGCTCGTCATCCAAGTCCTTGCTTACATACATAATTAGTTTTGGGCAACCCCCACAACCATAATTGAACCACTTCTCAATATAAAATACTTAGCAGTTTTGTGGATAATATAAAAAAAACACACCACTAAATGATTTTCTTATAGTATTTCATTGAAATTTTGATAGTTAATAGTAATTTTATTATTTTACACAACCAGTATACGTGTTATACATACTGTAATAGCAATTTGCTTAGCTGGTTAAATTAGGTTCTGAAATCCTCTTAAAACTCTAAATTTTGAACAACAAAAGTCTTTTCAAAAAGCATTTCAAAATGTATAAAGAACAATCACTCCGTCAAATTCTAAGGTAAAGAAGAAGTATAACATATTTTATGCTAAGAAACTTAAAAGTGCCCACTTGAACAATTATATGACAGTAAATTCTTTTTTTTTTTTTTTAAACTGGTGTTTTCACTAAGCATTTATAAACATGTAAACAAATAATTACATGTTCATTTGTAGTCTTTTAAAAATGTAAAAGGAAAAAAAAAAAGCTTGTAAAAGCAAAGCATGAAATTATTGATCATGAAATTACTTTTTTGCTAGGATATTAAAAAAACCACAAAAGAAAAATGCTTAAAAGTACTTTTTATACACGCAATATATGGTTACATACAAGGTTGACAACCAATAACTAACCCAATAAAAAAAACATATTATAATGCTTATTACGATATATTAAAACCAAATCTTCTAGTGAACATGGAAGCGCTATTATCTGCAACATACATATTAATGTTCAAAGGCCTTAATATAGATATGTATTAAAAAATTTTCTGCATTCGGCCAGTAACTTACTTATGTTTTGTTCTATTCCTTGCAAAAAGTTTTTGCATGGACAGAAAAATCTTATGAGGTAAGCACTTCTCTTTGAGATACACCAAATAGAAAAGTCCATTGGATACAAGGCTGGTGAATAAGGTGGCCATTCAGTCTGAAAAATGTGTCTTGCACAATTCTGTAACTTTAGCTCTATGGGCAAGATAATGAATCTTGCTGAAAGTATCAATTTTCGGTTTTCAAAGAAGTTTTTTGACCAAGGAAGCGTAACATTCTCCATATTGAGTATATAATAAAACTTTTCAGTTTCAACAATCATTAAAGTTTTTTTTTTGTCACTTTCTACAGTAAAATTTTTAACAATGTTTTTTCATTAATAAAAATAAGTTTTCTAAATTTTATTGAACAAAATAACGTGAAAATTAGGTGGTAATCAAGCCACATTACCATACTATAACTTCATAAATTACAACTATTAATGCAAGTTCAATATGAAATCAATAAAATATAAGTTGATGATTAAGGTAAGTAGATGAAAAACAAAATCTAAAACATTGGAACATCACTTCAATAAATGTTATATGTTTCAAGCTTTAGCAACAGGAATGTGCGACTTCACAATATGATTTTTTAAATGTTCTTTCCGCATGAAGCATCTAAAACAAATCTGGCACACAAATGGTTTTTCTCCGGTGTGAGTGCGAATATGGTGTTTCAAGTTTGTAATATGCATTGTCACATAGTCACAGAAAAGACAAGAATGCACTTTGTTACGTTTTTTACTGCGTATTCTTTTTCTTTTGGCCGGAACTTTAAAAACTGAAAAAAAACATAGATATGTATATATATATATACAAGATTGAAAATAAAAAAATGCATAAATAGTACTATAAAAAGAATATACTTCAAACTTTCAAAACTCTTAGCCTATATGCTGCATACATAGAAGTTCATTAAAATGTTGAAAATTTTAGATTGAAATAATGTGAAGTGAAAAAACATAAACACATCCAACTAATGAAAACTAATTATAACAGCTTACCTCATCAATTTTTTTAAAAGAAAATAAATAAATAAAAACTGCAAAAAATAATCATAAATAAATAAAATAAAGACTGTTAAGAGAATTGTAAATTTTTATCCAATTATTTAACACAAGTTGTAACAAAAGATAATACATATGGTTTCTTTTGAATTTTGAACTATCTGTATGTTAAAAAACATTGTTTTTATCACCAGTTTACTAACTAGTTCCCTTCGGCAACTTCAGTGGGATGTGGATTGTTTGAATTACTTGCAAAAAATACCTTATCTATTCTTATTTTCCTAATTCAAAGTTACAAGATAAATAAATAATAATTTGCTTTGCTTTTGCATGCATTTATACTTTCTATTAAATTTTTTCAGTGTAACTTATTTATCCAGCATCCAGGGTGTATACAACCTGGCAAAACATACATTAAATTATATGATCAAACCCTGAAGCTTCAGAACAAAACTTGGCAAATTCCCATTTTAAGCAGAATGCTTTCTCATTGTACCCAACTAGAGATAGCTCCTGATAACCTAAGAAGTGAAGTACCATTTCAAAAATTTCACTTAACAAGCTACCACTATGAGATGTTTAGTGTCACCATTTACATGTAATAAGAAAAAATACTAAGAGTCAAATGTAGAAAAAACAATTTTCCGAATACATGGGAGAAAAATCTAATTTAGAAATTTTAAGACTATAACATAATATAGTTCGATACATTTAACATAATACAGTTGAAGATAATTGTATAAGTCTTCATATTACATTAAGGATGTTTAAAATAAATAGCTTCAATAACAGTATATGAATCTTAAATTCCTTGAAAAACTTAGTTGGTACTCAATATTTCAGTATAACTTAGGATTAAAGCAAAATGCTTATATATTACTTTTCAATAACTGATATTTTCAGTTTTAAAAATGTAACAGTTTTTGTAGGCCTCAGTGAATTGACTTTTAACAACTAAAATGTGCTCTGCAAAAAAAAAAAAAAAAAAGTAAATTTAAAAAAGGGAAAAAAAAAAAGCATTTTACTTTTTATATACAAAAGATTTTATTTGGTTCTTGGTTATGATTACAAATAATTATTAGAATAGATTATATACAAAAGATTTTATTTGGTTCTTGGTTATGATTACGAATAATTAATTTTCATAAAAGCGTTATTTTTTCTTTTTCAAAATATAAATTATTTGAGTCAAGTAGATGATAAAATTAATTTAGAAATATATTAGATCAGAGAACAGTTTTAATGCAGAATTTGAAATTAAATTGACAATTATAAAATACAATAAAAAAAAACTTGTCAAAATATACTGATATCAAAGGTAGCAATTCATTTTGGTTAAAAAATATAGTTGAAATAGATTTCAAATTCAATTAAAATTTTGAACAAAATAATTAAATTGTCTTAAAGATGACTGATATGAGAGTCTGAAAATAAAATGAAAGCCTAAAATAGATATTAATAAAAAAAAAATTGAAAAACAAAATTGTAATGAAAAAAGTATTGCTATAAGTATTAATGAATACAATACCTGAGCAATAAGTAATAAATAAAATACATAGCGGTATTGATAAATATTTTAAAATGTTATTGATAAATATAAATGTTGTCTCCTAATAAATTTACAAAAGAAAAAATAAATTTGTAATACAGAGAAATTTTCTTTTATTGTACAATACAACATAACTGTTTTTCCAAGCATTTATGAATATAATTTTTTTAAACATGAAACTTTAAAGTTTTAAATATAATAAGTAATAAAATTCTCTATTAATTCAAAGAAGCTGGTTTAAGTATAGAAAAACTTTCAAGGGGAAATAACTATACTTCAGTTCTTCTAATTTCATATAAAATTGACTAAAAGGTACATGATTGTAAATACAATCCGCAAATTTAACAAATTATAAAAAGAATTACACATTTGAAAAATTAAGTGATTAGATGTTGTTAACTTTTAAAACGAAAAAATTATTCTCATTTGATTGGTAGAGAATAAAAGCAAGTGGAACCTGAACTGAACTTAAAGCCAATACATAAATTACTGGAAAGAAAAATTATTTATAATTTTCTGCCTTATTAAAATAAGATTTCAATAATTATAAAATTTTTGCAATTGATAATTAATAAACAATCATCAGTTTAAAAGTTATATAATTATAAAATTTTTGCAATTGATAATTAATAAACAATCATCAGTTTAAAAGTTATAACTCATTAATTAATTTCCAAACTTTTTTTTTTTTTACAATTAATATAATTTTAGAAAATAGTCCTCATTTGCACATTAGCTAAAGATTTTTACACATCATGAAACCATTATTTATAATTTTTTTTTAATATTCCCAATTTTTAATATTCCAGAAATAAAAATAATCAAATCGTAATAAGTGCAAAAGAAAATGTCGGTTGTTATTCAAGATATAATTTTTGAATTTTAAAACATTATTCAAAGGATCAAATATTTTAAAAAACTAAACAACTGTGAAGTTTATTTTGAATATTATTTAATCTAAAAAAATAAAAAATCACATTACTATTTATAAAAGGATTGATAAACTCCACATTGGGAAAAACTTTATTAAATTACTTTTATATGCCTTTCAAAAATTTACTTATTAATTTAATTTGTCAATGCCCTTCATGATTTCTTATTGACTAGTTGCAATAAATTTTGGATGATTCTGTGATTAAATTCTTGAATTAGTGTGGGTAGAGGAGTACATCTTGAGGACAAAATTGAATCATATTACTGCATTGCGGTGCCAGTTGAATAAATGCTTGTAAAGATGATCTTTACGAGAAAAACGCTTTGTACAATATTGACAACCGTATGGTTTCTCCCCAGTGTGAACACGCAGATGGTTTTTTAAGTTAGTGGTTACATAAGTAGAGTAACTGCAGAATTCACAGTGATGTATTTTTGCACTTAGGTTCTTTAGCCTCTTATCTTCACTGCTATCATAGATAACAATCCTTTTCAAGCCTAAAAGTAAAATATTTAATACAGATAAATTAGAATTGAAAAAGAAGGCTTAAAAAAATCATAAAGACATTAAAGATAACCACTTTTCAAGAAGTTTAAAATTCAGAGGTTTCAACTAACGAAACTAGCTATCCATAATCAAATATTCAATAATACTTATAACGTTAATAAAATTTGAATAATGCAATTTCAAGGTATTTTTGCTACCTAATTTTACACAGGTACATAATTAGTACTACTACATTATGCACAAATTCACTATTAAATAGAAAAAAAAAAAAAGAAAAAAAAACTGATAAGTATTATTTTTTTCAAATATTGGCTGCAAATAATTAAATTTGATCTCTCTTAATGGTTATGGAAAAAAAAAACTTGTTTAAAACAGATTATGAAAATTCTGAAAAATTTTAATTTTTATTCTCATCTCTAATTTTGACTATATAATAGTTGACACCTCTGAAAATTATACGCAGACGAAAAAATGTCCCACTAACACAATTACTTAAAAATAAAGAATTTCATAAATATGAATTTTTACCTCCCCTTTAAAATTTTGTTTTAAAAGAATCATAAATAGTATCTATATTTAACAATATAGGTTTTTCACACAATTCAAATGTTTAAAACACTTAAAGCAAACAATCATAATTTAAGAACCCTTTCCTTGTTAAAAAAAAAGTAATGATTTTATATCTGCATGTTACAAAATATTGTACAGCATTTCAGAGCTTATTTAAATAGTTAAACTACTATAATTGTAGCATCATCATAAACACTGTGCAATATATGAACTATTTGACACAATTTTTATTCTGTAGAACATTATTGGTTAAATTTATATGTTAAAAGTAAATTGACAGAATTACTCCAAATTTATTTTTTTCCAATAAACAAAAAATACATTATTTGCATATCCACAAAGAGCATTATTTGCATTTAAAAAAAAAAAATATTTGCATATTTGCTTAAAAGAGTTATTTCATTTACATATTTGAAAAAAAAAAAAAAAAAAAAAAAAAACTAAATTTATAAGACAGATACTCCACATAAAAATTTCAAAAACAAAAGAAAAACATAAATAATGCAATAATTTTGTACTTTTTTACACTAATAATAAAATACTCTAACTAATTACACAACTCATGTTTTAGTTAGGTATTGGTTTCCAAAAACAAAAAAAAGTTACATTTTTGCCAAGACTAACTTAACCTTTAGTAACATATGTATATAGTATATGAACAAACTAACATAAAAAATCTTTGTATGGCATTTTAATTAGACAGCTGTGTTTTGATTAAAATTAACAGTTAAAAAAAGCACAGAGCTAGTGAATGAGGAAACCTGGGCATGACAACAGAAAAACTACACTTGCAATAAAACTATTGCTATTTTTTCCCAATGGCTAAATTAAAGGTTATCTTCAGGCTATGCATTATTTCAAGAATATGCTCCATGTTGGTTATTTTAAATTTTATTCAGCAATAAATGTTTTGGATTTTAATGACTAGTATTTCTATATTAGGTTTTGGACAAAATTCTCAGCAAAAATAAGATAATTTACCTTCAAGTTAACTGATAAAAATCAATTTATGTTGTTAATGCTTATTTTTGGACAGAATAATCCAAAATACCAATTTTAAATGCAACATATAGCTTAAAAAAGGATTTTCTAGTTTAAATTATAATATTAAAGCATAGAGCTTACAAAATTTTTCTTCTTTCTCTTTTAAATTTTTTTTCCTTCTTTCTCTTGTTTTTTTGTCATCAGCTTCAACTGTCACAGACTTATTATCTACCCTCATGCACAAAAAAACAATATATGTTTTGCAGCGTCAAAAAAAATAAAATAAAAAAATAAATAAATAAAAAAACCTCAATAAATTAATAAATGAAATTTATCCCATTTTATGCAAGTTTTTTATTTACTAAAGTTTTTTGGGTAAATGAATAAAATTATGTGACAATAAATGGTGTTTCTGCACAAATCCTTTACCACATAACTTGCAAACGAATGGCCGTTCACCAGTATGAATTCGTAAATGCTGTTTTAAGTGTCCACCGTTAAATGTTGTATAAGAACAAAAAGTGCATTGGTGCTGTTTTACTAGAAATGTTCTCTTGCCATCAGATATTTGAAACTTTTCTCCAAAAAGAGTCTCCTTTTTTCTGAAACCTAAAAAAAAAACATTATAGTTCTTATCTTTCTAAAGACATTTGATTACTATGTAAAACATAATGCTACATATGACTGTTCACTTTGAATAGTGGTCTAATGTCACTCAATAAAATATGAAATTATCATCGCTATCAAGTTCAAACAAGCCACTTTTATTTTAAATTCAAAATAGTACACCTGAATCATATTTTTGCTAAACAGAAGGCATCCAAATTCTGACAAGACAGGAAAAATATTACATCATTTAAACGTTAAAGCTCTGTATATTAAAATAAACAAAAGGAGAATTGGACCACATATCTTATAAGGCCTTTGCATATTCACATAAAAAATCTTAAAACCAGCAAATATAATTAAGTTTTACAAATTATAAATAACCATATTTTTTTTGTCATAAATATTCGATACACACAACTGGGTATTTTATTTATTTTTTATGGAATCAAAAATTCTCAATCAAAATGAAATTTAAATTTAATAAATATACCATTGTAAAAATCTAATTAAATATAAGTTGACAATACAAGTTTATAGAAAACCCCTTGGTATTATCTTAAAAAAAAACATGATTTAACAGAAAATACTATAATGCATTACTTTTCTTTAAGTTGAGCACTAATTTTTCTCCAGGCTATTCATAACGAATTTTGATAGATTTTTTATTAATGAAGTTTAGAATTAAGATTACAAAACTTCAAATTTTATCCCTTTCTTGTTAAGGCTTTGCATTTTACATATCCATATCATCAAACAAATAGATACTTTTTAATATTTTTATATTCATTATTTGAGTTACAAATTTTAATATAATTTATTTGATATAATGCACATTATAGCTGCTTATTTTATTTCTCTGATTTAAACAAGAATTATTTTTGAAGTTTTTCTTATTAGTTTTTGTCTACTTCAAAATTGTTTTAAAGGTATTAACTTTGATGGGATAAAATAATGTTTAATACATAATGTTAACGTGCAAAATCAACCAGATTTCATAACAGTCACCTAATAGATTTGTCACATATTGCAAGTATAAAAAAAATTTCATTTTAAAATTAAACGTGATAAATGAAGCTCATTAGTTTTTCTTTTAAATAATGGACAATTATAATGTGATAACAAAATGTTGATTAGTTGAAAGTTCCAACTGATTTTTTTGCATTTATTTATAGGTAAAATTTTTATTTTTGGAATAGTGCCACCCTATAAGTTACATGTTGCTTTAACTCATTGTGTGTAATATCACATATGTGGCATATATTTTTCCTTTGTTCTGGTTCTCACATTTGCAATCCAGTTTAGAATCAGAAGAAGTACATTATAATAATTACTGATATAGTTAATTACAAATATACCTGGTAAGAATTAAACTTGAAATACATCCAGACCATTAAGGGTTAAAATAACTAAAACTGAAATTTGCAAATAGTAATAAAAATTTATTAAGATGCACATATGTTCACAGAATTGTATTCTGTAGTCATTTCAATGCAATCAGTATTTTTAGCATAAACAAACAATAACAGCGAAGATTAGGGCAAAATTAATTTAAAAAATATAAAAAGAAAAAAAATTAACAACAAATGAAGTATTACATACTTGAGTAATACATACTAATGTTTAAGCATAATAAAAATTGTTTTAGAAGTTAATGTTTTTTGGATAAATGAGTGAAATTATGTGCTTGCAAATGCTGTTTTTGCACAAATCTTTTACCACATAACTTGCAAATAAATGGTCGTTCACCGGTATGTACTCGTAAATGTTGATTTAAGTTTCCAGCATTCAAAGTTGTATAAGAGCAAAAAGTGCATTTGTGCCTTTTTATTAGATTTTTCCTCTTACATCCATCAGATGTTTGAAACTTTTCTTCAAAAACATTTGCCTTTTTCCCCAAACCTAGAAAACACCATCATGCTTAATTTTATTATTATGATTTTTTTTTTTTTACCATAAATAAAAAACACAAGTGAAAATGGGCAACACAATCAATAAAAGCAACATCGTGTGAGTTAAAGTTCAATGCATAGAACAATGTTTAGAAATTCTTCTTTTTCAAGTGAGTTTTCCTATGGTACACTAAAGTATATTTCTGCGTAAAACGCCTTCCGCACAACTCGCACCCATATGGTTTTTCTCCAGTGTGTGTTCGGAGATGAATCTTCAAAACATCACTACGATGTGTGGAATAATTACAGTAAGGGCAGTGATGCTTTTTCAAACTACGTCTAATTTCACCAGTAAAATAAATCAGCTCTGGAAATAAAATTAAAAATTTATTTATGTAAAAATACTAGTAGCATAAGAACAACTATTTTTTAAGAATTATAAATTTATTGAAAAGAAACATCATGAGATTTGACACAAAAAGAGTTGATTTACAAAGTAGAGTAACAAAAGTAATCAAATCAATAATTAGCAAAAATAGGAAAACATTTAAACACCAGTTATACTTTTGGAAATTTTTTTTTAAAAACTATACAACATAGCTATTCGTAAATTATTAACATAGATAAAAAACGATCAAGTCTACTAGAAGAAAATCTATTCAGTTTTAAGTCACAGTATTACAGAATTGACTCCATCACTTTTGGCAGTATAGCCACAATTTCTGAACACCACTGAAACATTACTCAGATCACAAGATCATTTTCAATCATCCTTAGAAATAGGGACTGTAGACATCAGTCAAAAATTCTGAAGAAATTCAAACACACCAGGATACGAGTCATTGTTTTAAATTTGTATTTGCTTAATAAAATTAACAGGATAACAAGAAGGCTGCTAAAGTGCAATTTTTAAGCAATTAAACCTGCTAACATTTGAACAATTTAATAGAAATATGCAAAAACTAAAAGAAAATATCTGTTTATTGAGCTTTTTCTTTTTGATAATTAAATTTTAACCTTTTTTTTTTAGTTATTTTTGGAAGTAAGTTTTGTTATTTTATTCCCTAAAGAGATCATTTAAGTACATTTTTAACTAAGTACATATTTAATAGTAAAAAAATTTTGCTTTTAAGTAAATAGAAACACACAAAAATTTTAAACTTTAAGGAGACTGATCACATTGTCTTCAGATTTACTAGTCCCTTACAGCAGTTATTTATCTTGGAACTTTTTAAACTGTAAATTAAAATGGAAATATTTTCTTATAAATACATTCTTTATTATGAATGTGGAAAAAAACAAAAGGTTTCATTTCGTGTAATGCAAACCATACATAAAAATGTTCAAACCTTACATAAAGGTTAAACGTTCAATTATTAATAAAACAAACTTTAGTTCATTTTAGTAATAAACAAGCTTCTAAAGTTGTTCTAAAAATAACAAAAAATAAGACATCCTAGCCCCCATCAGCTCAGCCTATAGACTTAGCTCTAATGTCATTTGATAACCTTTTTTAAGAAAGGTTTGTCATTGAGGAAAAAAAGAACAATATTTAGTTTTTCTTAGTAGTTTGCATTTACGTATTGAAATGAATGCAAAATAATATTAAGAAAAATATTAATTTTTGTATAATTTCTTCTTTAAATGAGTTATTTCATGAGATACAAGTGCTGATCTCTGGGCAAAGCACTTGCTACACATCTTGCAAGCATATGGTTTTTCTCCAGTGTGTGTTCTAGTATGCAACTTCAAGTGATCTTTTCGGAGTGTAGAATAATTACAATAAAGGCATTTATGAATTTTCATTCCAACACCAATTCCATCAGGCAAATAAATCGGCTCTGGAAAAAAATTTAAATTCCGATAATAAATATATATGTATTTAAAAATCAATGATATTGATAAAAAAAAAAAATTAAAACATAAAAAAGGTTTCCTGTTTTTCCAATAACATATATGGATCAAAATAAGACATACATAATAGAATTAATACAGCAGTTGTTGGCAAAATAATGAACAATAATTTTAGAAACAATTTATTTATTTGAAATTCAAGAAAAAAATATTTACACTTATATGATACAAATAGACAAACATATATACAAACTAATATACAAGCATTTAAACTTAATGAAAATAATTTTGAGATTATAAAGAAATGATTAATAATTATATAATGTTTACAAACTGTGAAAACGTTTTTTATGCATTGTTTAAAACCATATGATTATGCTCTTTAGTATGCAAATGTTATTTTACAAAAACAGACTAGTTTACAAATCTATTTAAAAACAATGTAATTAGATTTGACAGTGTACTTATACTTTCATTAATTCATTGTATTTACAATGCATGGCAACTGCACTGTTGTAGAAATCAGAGTATTATTTTCAAACCAGTTTTCAGATTTTTAAAAACCGTAACTGAATTATCAAACAAAATAATAGTGTTTATTCTTAAGTATATGACTTAAATATTAATTCTATTCCATAATTTCATTTTTTCTTATATAAAAAAACTTAACCCAACTAAAATTTTATTTTGAAAATAATCAATTATTTTATTTTTTTTTGAAATACGCCACATGACATTTACGGATAGTTGAGCGTGTAAAACTAATCGTAGATGGCGCTTGAGGTTAAAATTTGTTGCAAGACTTCCGTGTTACTACTACTGACTGATTTTCACGCCTAAGAGTAAGAAAATGTACCTTCTAATATTATTATACTTGTAGTGTTTTAAAGATAATGCATTCTTTCAATTTAACTGTCAACGAAACAAACAACCAAAAAAGTGTGGAAGACTCCGCAAGCTTGCTATGATGCTACCTAAAAAATAACAAACGGTGCTATTTTACACAAATATAGCCAAATAAGAGATAACACTCCAAACATGGCAATCCTTACACTTTATTTATGTGGTGATATTAACTTTGTTAAATTTGTTCGAGGCTCACGACCTGTTAGAATTTATAAATTACAGAAAACTATTATGAATGGTATAATTAAGCTTAAATTTAAACACAAATCACAATAATAAAACTTCCTAGAATATTAAGCGTGTTCGCACATCGCGTCATAAGCAGAGGAATACACCGGAAGTTTTCTAAATTTCTTCCGGTTTTAGGAAGCTTGTTATTATTTACATTCAGTCAGCCATTCATAAGGCAACCTAGTTTCTTAAGGCCAAGAAAATACCTTTAGATAAGAAATATCACAAACCTTGTAATTGCTGATATGAACTTGAAACCTTATAATAAAAATTCATGATTTTAAGCCAGAGCAGTTGGAAGACAAGTAAGAGTTGTTGTTTTTTTTCACGACTGAGTCAGCAAGGTGGAGATTATTGGAGTACATGAGGCAAACATAATATCTCATTTTAATGGTTCATACAGCAATGTATTAGGTTTCTCAGCTAAAGGTGATTACCTAGTCAAAAAGACTAGCTTTCTTTATAAAATGTCATCACACAATTTTTACATTTCATTCAGACATTTACAATATTATTTTCATAATAGTCATATTCCTTTATTTCATAAATTGAGTAATTGTCATGAATTTGTCTGAAAATGATAAATTAATATAAGTGTGAAAAAGAAATGATCCCCACAGAGCAAATGATGTTAAAACAGCCAGAAAGAATGTAATACATAGATAGTAAATTATTACCATGAAAAAGAAAGAATCAGACCAGTTAGAATATAATTCAAGTAACATAAAGTATTTTTTAAAAAAAAGAGGAAATGTGAAGGCTAATAACAAATGTTTTTGGAAATTCTAAACAAAAGATAGCTTTCAAAATATAGAATGAAGTGGGAAGATATCATAAACAAAATGAAAATAAATACAAAATATGGCATTAGCAAAACAACAGTGTTAATCATCATCATCTAATACAAAGCACACCCATGAGGTAAATACTGTTTGGGGATTTAAAAAATTATAATTTAATTTCAGGAAAATTTACACACCTAAAACTTTGTGGTATATTAACCATGCTCAGAAAAGCATGCGTCACATTCTCTCACTGATTTCTACTAACCAGCATCGTAGATTTCAACTATCTGTGACCAGGATCATTTCTTGGCATTTGCTGTAATTTTATAACAGTCGTTGAGCAGCCGACCCGATTTTTTGGGCTAACGACTACCTATGTTGAACCCAGTAGCCTTGTAATTTTTAACCCAATCCAGAAGACATGGAAACTCTTGGATCAAGTAATGGGAGAAATGCGCTTTCGTGGAGGACTTTTTCATGGAACTAACCTGCTACAATTAGCCTGACAGCATCCATGATCTGTATTGCCCCTGAGGATTAAGCACTGTTGTTCGTGCAAGCCGAGTTCGAAATTCGAATAAACCAACCAAAGCTGAGATTCGAACCCTGTTCACCTCATTGGAAGACGAAGGCTCTATCCCCTGAGCCACCACGGCTCATGTAAAGTGCTTGTCAACAAGACATTTTTTGAGATGAGAAAAAAAATAAAAGTCATATAGAGCTAGTTCTATATTATGACAGCAAATTTGTACTTAGCCAAATGAATTTTGAAAGATTCATTTCTAATATTCAAAAACTTATTTCACAGTTGATCAGCTAATCAGTTGTTTAAAGAGAGATCAGTGCCAAACAATGCTCGATATTCTAATTTAACCAAAATTGAGGATAGTTCCTTCTTGACTAACTAATTTTGCACTACATTTAATCTATCAGATACACCGGATACATGTATAAACCATAAACTTAATTCTAGAATTACTTAATTTTGGATCAGATTAGTATATACATCTTCAGCAATTTTATTTCTGTTGGATAACAATTATCTGGCCTATTTAAAGTTTTCAAGCATTTGCCTACTAATGTTAAAGATGCTTTGGAACTAATATCTGCAGTATGTTTTCTTCATATGTGTCATTAGATTAGATCTTTGTGAGAAGCTCTTGCCACAGAACTTGCATGTATACGGTTTTTCTCCAGTGTGTTTTCTGACATGGATCTTCAAGACATCTTTACGAAGTGAAGTATAATTACAGTAAGGGCACTTATGATATTTTATTCCCAGATTAAATCCATCAGTAATAAGAGTGAGTTCTGAAAGAAAATAAAAATTACAAGTCGGTGGAACACTCAAGAACAAACATAGGTACTTATAGAAAATTCTGAGAATTTATCAAAATAAGAAATATTGGATTAATTTAATAAGGGAAGAATTTAGTATACATGATAAGAATAACACATAGGAAAATTTTCAGGAATAAAAAAATATTTTAAAGGCAAATACAGTACTTGCCACCAATTAAAATCATGTCAATTCTAAAAACATTTGGTTTTATAAACCGAAATGTTTGTATGTCTGAATACTAATTATTCAGATAAGTAAAAGTGGTGTTTTGAACTATTTTAGTAATGATTTCATTCTTGCAGATTTAACTTTCATAAACTTTTTTATTTTTACTGACTTTATAATCCAGTGATTTAATTAGTGGCAGTCACTGAATTGGTATCACAAAAATCACTTATTATTCAGAAAAAACTTTATTTGAAAGAAGAAAAAAAGTTACATTTTTGATGATGTTACACTAATATGGGTTACAATTTTCGAACATTAAGCAAGAAAGTTTTTTTTTTAGTGGCTCTAATTTAAATTCAGCAAAATAAATGGGAGTCACCGAGAAAGTTTGAAAATATTGTTCACATGAGTAGAATATACTCTAGAATCTATTTTTACACAATTTCTACTTTTCATGTCTCGTTAAATTAGATTTTTGGAAGATGCTTTTGCCACAAATGTTACATGCATATAGTTTTTTTCCAGAGAAAATTCTGCCATAAATCTCCAAGACACTACGAAGTGCAGAATAATTACAATAAGGACACTTATATATATTTCCTTCTTTAATTAAATCCACGCTAAGTAGGTCAGTTCTGGACTGAAATAAAAGTCACAATCGGCTGGAACATTCAAGGACAATCAACATTAACATTGATTTTTCTTGTAATCTGGGATTTATTTCCTTTCAAGATAAAATAAATCTATCAAAAAGTAAGACATAGCCTAAGAATTCAATATTATTTAATATGCTTTGGAAGTATTTCATACCAATAAAGCATTTACTATTTAAAAACTCCCTTACTTTAAGAAAAAAAAGTAAAATTTTTGATAAGATAATCCAAATACTTTAATGAGTAAAAATTCTCTAATATTATTTTTTAAAAAAAGCCCCCTAAATATATAAAACATTGTATGTTCAGGATATCTACTTTACATTCTGTAAAATAAATATTTGTCACCCAGAAAAGTCAACTAATTTTGCAGAATAGAATATACTTTAGAATTTATTTTTGCATAATTTCTTCATCTCATGCTTCTTTAAATTTGACTTTTGAGTGAAACTCTTTCCGCACATGCTGCAAGTATAAGGTTTTTCTCCAGTGTGTATTCTTACATGGATCTTCAAGACATCTTTACGAAGGGAAGAATAATTACAATAAGGACACTTGTAATACTTCATTCCCTGATACATGTAAGTCAGTTCTAAAAGAAAAAAGTACTTTAATGGTAAATATTGATTGCACTTTCATTTTGGAAAACACTTTGCTTGAAACTGTTGAAAAAAAGAATTTTGATGATACATTAATATAGATACGTACATGGCTTAGAATTTTAAAACTTTTAACAATTATTTTCTCTAAGGTTCCAACTTTAAATTTAACAAAATAAATATTACTATGAATAAATGTTACTATGAGAATATGAATTGTTAGAGATATAAGAAAATATATGAGTGAGGAAAGTTGGCAAATCTTTTCCCTATAGATAATATAAATTTATTTTTCTATAGTTTCTTCTACTCATGTTTCTGTTTTGTCAAAATCACGTTTTTGTCAAAAGCTTTTCTCACAATTCTAGTAAGTATATAGCTTTCTCAAGTGAGTATTTGGATATGAATTTTCAAGACATTTTTACCATGAAAAACATAAGTAAAATAAAGATTTTAAAGATAATTTAATCAGCTAGAAAAATTAATTTTTAGAAATGAATACATAAAAATTACAAATTGAATAAAAAAATATAGAAAAAATTAACAGATTACATTAAGTTTAAAAAAGAGCACAACTTGGATTTAGAAAAATCTAATCAAAATATAACATGTGGAATTAAATTCATAAAAAATAAGTGAGATAATAGGGTTATTTAAAACAAAAGGCAAGCTAAAACTTTCTTTGTTTACCTTAATAATTTATTTAAAAGACAAGTCACATTTTTAAACAAAATAATAAGGCTATTTTTCCCAAATAAATTAAGCTTACTTGTCAAATACTATAACAATTAAAACATTAGCAAACTATAAAATATAGAGCCTATGTATAAGAATTAAAAAAAACTAAATCCAATCTTGAAGATTTTCATAGTTTTATCATAAGTTTCTTTAGATAAGAAATACATTGAACTAATTTTCATGAATAAATATCTTTTATTCTATCAACAACAAAATATTTCAGCATTTTTTTTATTTTGTGAACATTTTATTTATTAGAAATAAAAGGACTAAATCTTCGTGTTACCAACATCAAGTTTTGAAAATTAAAAACCTTTTTCGAAAACACATTCTTTGATAAATTAAGTAGTTTTATAAGTGGGTCAATATAACATATTTTAAAAAGGGTTTTTCATATTGTTTATAGCCCTGTGTTCACTCTTTGAATAGTGTTGATGACTTTCTTCATGTGAGTTATTTTATGTGACACCAGAGTAGATTTTTGTGCAAAGCTCTTGCCACAAATCTTGCATGTATATGGCCTCTCTCCAGTGTGTGTTCTGATATGCAACGTCAAGTGGTCACTACGATAGGTAGTATAAGTACAATAAGTACACTTATGGACTCTCTTTCCAAGATTAACTCCACTACTCACAAGAGTCAATTCTGAAAAAAAAAATTATAATACATTTGGCTTAGCACTATGACATAAGCTAGTAAATGTAACAAAATTATGCAATAAAAAATGCAATAATGAAAATGACTGGAAATTCCTCCCTTTAACCATCATAGATTCTCACCATCATATTCGCTTAAAAAACATATGTATAAAACAGAAAGGTTCAATACAAACTTATTTATATGCCAAATGCATCATTTTTTGTATAGAAACAACGACTTTCTCATGTCCTTAGATAGGAGAACAGAGTAAAGAGGGAAAGCACTGGCTCCAACAGGTCCATTTGCACGACCATTATAGGGTTAAAACCAGCATGTAAAAATTTCATCAAATTATTCAAAATAAAGCACTTAAGTAAGGTCATTCTTGCAATGTTAGGCACAAGCAAATAACAGAAAGATAACTAACCTAATGCTATTTTTAAATTAATAGTATAGCAAATAATCTTTAAGTTGCAAACAAAGTATAATAGTTCAATCAAAGTAAAATATCAAAGTATTGTTGCCATTACCAACGAGAGGATGTAAACAATTAAAGTACAGCTGGAGGGTAGCTAATCTAGTTTAGCTTCATTGATAAGACATTTTAAATTTAATATTTCAAGATTTGACTTGAAATTTTACAAGTCAATAACTACAGGCTTGGCTTGTTTTTTTTAATAAATTTGTAGCAATTTTTAACTAATAACAATCAAACTCACAAACATTTTTATGAAAAAAAATTTCCTAAAATTTTAAAAGTAAAAACTATTATATTTATAATATAAATTAAAGATACAGTTAATTTTTCACTGTCCTCCAATGTAAAAATTTTACATTACATTTACAATGTTAAAATTTTACATACGATTTCATTTTAATTTAAGTTTTATAAATTATTAAGTTTTATTATTTTCACAAATTTTTTTAATCACAACAGTAAAGAAGTTAGGAAAATAGTGGTGATATATATTGTATATATACACACACACATATATATATATTAAACAAATGGCATTTCTTTCTATTTATAAAAAACGTAGTGAAGTTACTCACAGTACAAAGAATGACTTTTATAGATTTTTTATTTCATATAAAAAAAGGATTACTTTTTTGATATATACATAAAACTTTTCTTTAAATTCAGAATAATAATAATATAAATTTTTTACAAGAAGTATTCTCACAACGTTTGCAGTCATAAGTTTTTCTTCAGAATGCAAACAGTGAGAGGGAGAATAATAATTTATCAGTACATAAACAGGAGGGTTGGGTGGAAAACAAATATTTATATTTCAAGTTTTAAAATCTTCATAACTTCCTTTATTAACTCAGACTTATTTAAATTTTTATAAAAGTGATTTATGCATTTTTGCTAAGATAAACAAAAAATTGCCATAGTAAAAAAACAACTTTATTTTTTCATAAAACTAAGTATTTATATTATTGGTAGAAAACTATGAGAAATATATATTTCAGATTTGCATAATTATCAAAAATAAATGCATAAATATCATCAAAATATTTCTCTGAAGGAAAAACTAAACATACTGACACATAAAACAGCAAAATGGTACTGTTACTTCAATTATTTTTTATTATTCCAAAAGAAATAGTCTCTAAAATTAACATTTAAAATAGAAATTATATCCAGGTGCAAATTTTTATTTTTGCTTGGTTCTATTTTTAGTGTTTAAAGTCAATTTCAGAATTTTATGAGAATCAATATAAATCAAATAGGTCGAATTAAAAGCATGGAAATAAAGCTTCTTCAGTGTCATTAAATAAATAAATAAAAAATTATGAAAACTACAGAATTATTTATGCATGGAATGTATAGTTGCAAAATTTACATCATTCAAAAATTTGATTGTAATTAATTGTAGATGAAGCAGATAGACATTTCAAATTGATTTTTGTATCATTTTTTCATGTGGGTCAGTTTATGAGATCTTAAAGTAGATTTCTGTGCAAAGCTCTTGCCACAAATCTTGCATGTATATGGTCTTTCTCCAGTATGTGTTCTAATATGGATCTTCAAAACATCACTGCGACGTGAAGAATAATTACAATAAGGACATTTATGAACCTTCATTTCATAACCACAAGTCATAAAAATCAGACCTAAAAGAAAATGGAAAGTAATGGATAAATTGAATATGAATATCTTAATAATTTATTTCATAATAAAATAAAATATTCTAAAGAAACATACCTGGATTTATTTAATGGAAAAAGAGAAGAAAATTTCGGATAAGTTTTATTTTACAGATAAAACTGTTTTTAACTGCATATTTTAACAATAAAAACCATACCAACGCTATAATTTTACAAACACTTTATTCGTTATAATTCAATAGAGTAAGTTTTACATTTCTGATGATAAACATGAGTTTATTCAATTTTAATAGAATTGCTAAAAAAATTGCTTTAAAAAATAATCAATCACTTATTGGAAAAAAAAGAGTGTTTTCACATTGCTTTTACAAAAAAATTTGTAAACAAAAACGATGTTATACAAATACAACACTCAGATTTAATTAGAAATGATAGAACTACTATGCCACCTAATATTCTATTTTAAATGTATGATAACTCTTTCCAGGAAATATAACCCTTTTTTCCAAAGCTTCAAAAAACAAAATGTGATTTTTCTTGAAAGAGAAAAAATAAAAAGCTACTTAACTGAAGAAAAACATAGAATATATATTTTATAGTGAAACAATAATGCCATATATTTTAAGGTGAAACAATAATATATAAAACTCTAATTTTAAGAATGGATAAATAAATATTATTACAAATAAAACAAATTCAAGTGGAAATTCAGTCTATAAATCTAAAGCTAAAGATACAGACTTAAGATTTAGAAACTATTATTACCAAATTATTTTGCAGGCTGCAAACGTTAAAAGAATATCCATAAGTGAAATATGTAAGAAGTTTCAAAGTACTAAATAATGATAATAAAGTCGACAGAAAATATCAATGATCAAAAAGTAGATAGAAAAAGACTAATGATCAAAAAGTAGATGCAAATACCACAATTTTTGAAATACAAAACATCAAAAACTTTGCAAAAAAAAAAAAAAAAAAAAAAAACAAACTTTTATGATTGATAAAAGTTGAGAAAGAAAAGTAAGTTTTGTATTGCCTACATTATTTAGAAGGTACAAAATATTTAAAGCTTTCCTAAAAAATAAAATGGTGAGGAAAAAAAAAGTTACTTTATAATTTACAAAGGGTTACAGAAAAAAAAATAAACAAAGTTGTATACACAATGCTTTAATATTAGCAAGTCAGCGTTTTATGAATATTTAGTCCAGTGTATTATTTCATGAGATCTCAGATTGTTTTTCTGTGAAAAGCAATTGGAGCAAAATTTGCAAGCATATGGTTTTTCCCCAGTGTGTGTTCTAAGATGTAACTTCAAGTGGTCGCTACGTCGTGTGGAATAACCACAATGAGAACACTTATGAAGTTTTCGTTCAACACTAAATCCATCAGCCACATATATCAGCGCTGAAAGAAAATTTAAATTCATAACACATTCAAGATAACAAATAATAGCACTGGTATTAAAATATAAATTTTAATATTTCAGAAAACAAACACATAAAAAATACAGGACTTAATACTTATATTTAATAATGCAAACAATTTATTTACAACTCATAAAGTTTATACATTTTGGATGACAAAATATTTTTGATTTTTAACAAAAATAACTGCTTTTAAATCATAAACATAACCATAAGGATTTGGATTACATGGTTTTTTATGTAATTATAAGCTTATAAATAGCAATAGCTTTTATATTTTTCTTTTGAAAAATATTGATTTATCAATCTAACAATTAAGTATAAAGAGAGTCAATAATTTTAAATTCATTTTTATGCATTTACTAGTAGTTGTAATACTTTATTTGCATCATACTAGAGCTGCACAATTGGCTTCTAGTGATGGTTTGCAACATCCTTGTGGATGATGTAAACCATCATATTCCATCGTAATTTTGATCCTTTGCAGAGGGGAGAAAACACATTTATAAGCTTTTCCTTTAAATATATTAATGGAATGCACAAAAAACAAATAATTACATTTTTAAAAATTAATCGATTTATTTAAAATACATTTTTGATATAAAATGTACAAATTAGCTATCCATATTTTTTGGATTTGTGGGCAAAACTGTGTAGAACCTTGGTATACACTACTTTCTGACAGAATAACATTAGAAAATAAATTTCCAGGTACATTAGTTTCCAAATTTTGATATAAGAAATGATACCAACAGTCAAATTTTTTCTTTCTTTTCTGAAAGATAAAAAAAAACTAATTCTACCAGTTAATGAATATATAAAAAACATTTAGGGACGCATATCAGAAACTCTATAATGATGATCATACACATATAAAAACATATACACGAGGAATGGTTAACCTATAACACATGAAAAACGTAAGAAAATTAAAAATTTAAGATTATTATTATTTTAATTTAAGATTAAAATAATAATAATCATAATTAAAATAATAATAAAATAAAAAAAATAATAATAATCTTAATCTAAATTTAAGATTATTATTTAAGATTAACATTTTAAGATTATTTTTTCAAGTGAGTAATTTCATGAGCTCTTTGAGCATTCTTTTGCGTGAAACACTTGTTGCAAAATCGACATGCATATGGCTTTTCACCAGTATGAACCCTGAGATGAGTCTTTAAATGGCCGCTATTAGATGTGGAATAACTGCAGTATGGGCAGCAATGGACTTTTAATCCGCGTCTGCTTCCCGGAAACCTTACAACTGTTTCTGAAAAATTATTGAAGGACTTTCAGAAAAGCATGCAAATATTAACAAAACAATGATATAAAAGTATAATTTAACCAGAATAGTGTCGCATGTGACACACATACAGCTTCATAATACTAATTAAAAAACTAACCAAATGTATGTGACCAAAAACTTGGTAAGTAAGCTCTAATTGAACATTGTGCAACACTTCTACGACACTACATATACGCATGGTAAAAATTCAATTGTTAAAAATGAAATCTAATGATAATAAAAAGATCACTGAGGTATCTTGGGTTTGTGGCATCCGTGTTTACCTAAACAAGGCAAAACCTCTGAGGAAAAAAGTTGAAAAAGAAAAGATCACTATTGTGGCCAAGGGTTGCAAGTTTCGTTATTTACCTAAAAAGCTTACTTTTTAAAAAGCTATCTTGAGATTTAGCAAATTATGGTAATACAATTCAAATTTAACAAAGATATATATTTGAAGATGTCATAGCAATAAAGAATCTCATGTCTTCTTAGACGTCTTGAAATAAAATTAATACTCAAATAAAAATATTAGACATATAAAGCATTAAGAAAACTCTACATAATATAATTGAGAAGTTAGGGACAATTAAGCAATAAACCACACTACTATCAAAGGTTTTACATCTAATTATTTTTTGTTTTTGTTCCCAGTAAAATTCCTTTAAAGTTTCTTAGACACGTTTGACAACACAATCGGTAAAGAAAAATCTTGTTTTTAACATGAAAATCATTGTGTTTTCAATCTAAAATGCTCTTCTCAAGAATTCGAAAAAGTGGCTAATTATTATTTTGACTCAAACAATGTATTCATCTATGAATGCACATATTCTATGGTCATTAAAAATTATTTGTTAAAAAATAACAATTACAAATAAAAATTTCCTTAAAAAAACTTGCAACTTCATGAAAAGTTAATTTATTTCAAAAAGAAGAAGCTTACAATATTGAAATTCATGACACTTATTGAACAATGAATTCTTTTTGGTATAAAAATCTCTGAATATGCTATATATTTAAAATAATGCACATACATTTGCACCATAAAAATCTTCGCATAAGCATATATATTTATAAGAATGCACATACATTTGCACCATAAAAATCTTCGCATAAGCATATATATTTATAAGAATGCACATACATTTGCACCATAAAAATCTTCGCATAAGCATATATATTTATAAGAATGCACATACATTTGCACCATAAAAATCTTCGCATAAGCATATATATTTATAAGAATGCACATACATTTGCACCATAAAAATCTTCGCATAAGCATATATATTTATAAGAATGCACATACATTTGCACCATAAAAATCTTCGCATAAGCATATATATTTATAAGAATGCACATACATTTGCACCATAAAAATCTTCGCACATGCATATATATTAAGAATGCACATACATTTCAACCTGTCTACAGTTCTTATTAACAGATATAACAGTTTTTGTTACTGATTTAAACATCAGTCTTGGTAACAAATTTACCATTTTTGTTAACAACTGTCACAAATTACAGTTCTTGTTAACAGATGTAGAAACATAGTTTTAAATGTTTAACATTTAACCAGGAAAAAGATTAACAACAGAATTTAATCCATTTATAATGACAAATTTTAATTCCCATTGATTGTTTTAAACTTTAAATAAAAGCATGTATGGAACAAACATATTAAAACTGTGGAAAATTAATGAACAAATTCTTCACATGTAACTTCTAAAGATTTCTTAAATAATCAATAATGACGGAAAAAAAGTTTTTTTTATTATTTTTTTTTTATGGAATCCACTTAAATATAATTATACTTAATTGTTTTTTAAAAAAAAGAGAAAAATACAAAAATAATAGATTACATATTTCTCATAGCTATCAAATTAAAAATATTTTGAATGTTAGCAATAATAAGTAACTCATAAATGTAAAACTAGTATTTTTTTTATTTGCTGGTAAAAAAATTACCAAAAATAAGAGAAAATCTTTTTTTTTAGAACTGATATTCAATAAAATTTACCAAAATGGTGTTTGTCAATACATTTTTACCAAGGAAAATAAAAAGTTATTTAACCAACGCCTTAATTTTAACAACATACACTATCATTTTGAAAACAATTACCTTAACTTATAGACAAATAACTGGAGTGCATAAAAAAATAATAATTTTTTTAAAAAAATAACCGATTTGTCAAGATTTATCCACTTAGATGAAAATAATCTAATATCAACGAATAATTTGCAGGAAATTCAGAGTTTGGGTTTTTGCATAACTGTGACTTTTCGTTATTTTGAGATTTTCCTCCATTTTCAAAATTAATTTAGAACGGGCTGGCTAAAGAAGAGCTAAATGTAATCAAATTGCAAATGAATAACTGCTTAAGTATATAATAGAAATCATTCACCTTATGTCACAGGACAACAGAGTCGTTGAAGTATGAAGTATGTATAATTGTTTATTTAGTGGTAGAGAACAAAAGCGAAACATTTTAATATAAAATAAGTTTCAAAAAACATTTATGAGAAACAAGAAGCATGGTAATATGGTAAATTGATTGTATGTAGCGATGTATAAAACTAATTTAGTTCTAATTTATTAAAATATTAATACATTACCCTTGCTATCACTAGGAAAAGTATTTTAATATTATCAATGGAAAATTCATAGTAGTTGAAGGATATGCTGTTATAGAATTAAGGTTAGGAAAATTATTGCATAGTGACTAGGAGAGTTGGTAAATTAAAAAAAATATATATAAAAGACTGAATGAAACAAAATTTTGTAATTAACTTTTAAAAGAACCCTTCCTCTCGTGAATTCTTTTATGAGATAACATGTGAATTTTTTGCGTAAAACGTTTGCCACATATAGAGCAAAGAAATGGTCTTTCCCCAGTGTGAGTTTGTAAATGAGTCTTTAAATGGCCACCGTGATGTGTAGAGTAATTGCAGAAAGAGCAGCAGTGGATCTTTATACGCATTCCACTCTTCTCAATTGTATACACTATCCCTGAAAGAAATTAGAGGCAAATTAAAATACTCATTTTAATTAAGGTGTAGAGACACTAAACAATTTTTAAAATAAATTATGTATTGTGTTAGATTGATGATTTTAGGGATATTAATTCAAATACAATAAGTTCATTAATGCATCAAATACTTTTGAAAACAATTAGCAACTAGAAACATTACTTGATTAAAAACTTCATTCGCTATAAAAAATATACAATTCGAAGTTACAGTTGACACGTTTCTAGTGCTCAAAATCAGACGCCCATTTCCCTGACTCGACAGACGTGAATGAGAAGAATAAAAAATGATTTGAAATATAAAAGGTAAAGTTGCCTACAAGGTAAAAAACAAAACTAAAAAAGCCTCTGTTGCCACAAGAGAAGAAAAATAAGAAAAACAGAGCAAGAAAAAACCACAGTGGTCAAAAGAGGCAAATAAGAGTAAAATGCAAAATGGAGAGGTGACTACTAATGTAATTGAAACATGTCTACTGTTATTTCCAATTTGTGTATTTTAGAAGCAAATGAAAGTTTTAATCAAGTAATATTTCACAGCTTCAGTTTTTTGTGATTAATTATTTAATTCCAGAAATATCTCATAGAAGTATTTTTGTACTTTATGATAGGCCACTAAATGATTCCAAAGTAGCACAATATTATACTGAAGAACAAATTGCACCATACTACGATGTAGTAAAAAGCTAGTATATTGTAGTGTAAATAAGTATAAAAAGTAGCTGTCCAGTAAAATCATTCGAAAGAGGTACTTTGAATTGTCTAAGTTGCGTTACAGCACCTTTAAGTGAGTTATTTCATGTGCCTTCCGACTAGCACTTTGAGAGAAGCGCTTGCCACACACCCTGCAAGCATATGGTTTTTCACCTGTGTGAGTTCTTTGATGATTCTCTAATGTTCTATGATATGGAGTAGAGTAACTGCAATAAGAGCAACAATGAATCTTCTGTCGTTTTCCTCCTGGCATAACAAAGAAGAATGACTCTGAAAGAAAAGGAATATTAAATTGACACTACTAATAATGCAAATTTAATAACTGATGAAGTCTAAAATGCATCAAATTATGCAAATTTTGATCAGAGTTAAAAATGTGGAGCAACAAGGAGTATTTGTTAAATTTCATTATCACAAATCTATGGCCACATCATTAAGTTTCAGCTGGTGCGATGAGATTGCATTATATACAAGTGTTGGAAAAAAGTGTGAGACCACCATACTGCTTTTTTTGCAAAAAGTATGATTGTTGCAAAATAATAATTTTTTTATAAGGATTATAACAGAAATCAGATAAAGTTAAGAGCTCAAAAGAGTGCAATTATGGGAATTTGAAAAATTCAAATGATAAACTACCATACATACTTTGCTGTATTCCATAATCTTAAAATTATCCCAAATAAAATCTGAATTTATTTATTCAAAGTTTCAACAGTTTAAAAAAAAACAAAAATTAGAATTGGTTAACCAACTGAATGTAGAAAACACAAAAATTATTGCTTATTCATAGTTTAACAAAAATGGCAAAATGTTGAGAGAATTCAAAGACCTATGACAATGGTGTACAAATTATTGTAGAATCCAAGAGGAAAAACGGTATTACTGGAATTAGCATTAATGACATGTTTTTTTTTAATAGCACATTTATTTTAAAGGAAAGAATATACAAATATTATTGAATGGAAAATATTATTTAAAGTTCTAGCTTCTTAAAGATATTTATTATATATGAAGACTGTTTTACAACATATAAACACAATTCTTTAGTTGGGGAAAAACATTTGAATATAGAAATTTATTAATTAATGAAGATCATAAATTTATAAAATATTTTATTGGAAAGAAACAATAACTAAAACAGGGATTTAAATTGGAACCATATGTATCAATCCCATCGAAATATGAAACTGGATGAAAAAGGAAAGACACAAGAAAAATTAGCAATAAAAGGAAAAAAAAAAAGAGGATAAAACATATAAGAGCAGAAATATCCTTAAGAATGAATTCATATGTGTTGTGCGTGAAGATTATTCAAATAGTGATATGGAAGTTGCACATTAGCTTCCAAGCATGTTATTAAAAATGCAAGATATAAATTTATGTCATATACACAAACAATGTGGTAATTTAAAATTTTTTTAAGTTCGAACAAGATCATTTCAAATTTTAGTGTCTTTAAACTAAGAAATAATGTCAGATCAATGAATTTTAATGACAACTTTTAGCCCAACCTAATTTATTTTTCAATTAATTTGATGCCTGCATGTACTTGATTGACATATAATAATTCATTGTTTTACATAGAAACAATTAGTACTTGATTGAAGGGGTGTTTGTGAAAACCGAAACACAAAGAAGGAATTGATATAAATTTATTCCACAAATTACTGATCAAGATACAAATAAACATGGGCAATAGTGATACACGCCCAATCATTTTGAAATTCTTATAATTAACGTGTCTTAACTCAATTTACATTACATGTAAGTTTGTTACAATTTCATTTGCATAATTTCTTTATAGTGCTGCAAAATTTTCACAAACAATAGAACATTTCATGATAATACATAATGGTTAATTATCACAATTATGATAAATTTTATGCAACTATTTTGACTGTGGTTTATGAGTATATTCATGAAACAATAGGTGAACTTTTTGCCTGAAGCCTTTGCCACACATCTTGCAAGCATAGGGCTTTTCACCAGTATGAGTCCTTACATGATTCTTTAAGTGGGTACTCTGAAATGTAGAGTAGTTGCAATAAGGACAACAATGAATCTTGCGCTTTGTTCCCCCAAAAACAGTAAACACTGAAAAAAAAGAATTATTATTAAAAACTACTTGCACATTACGAAATCTTAATTTATTTAAAACACTATTTATCCCAGTAATTTGTTTGCTTAAATAAAATGCATGTTTAAGGTTAAAAGTAAATAATTTACAAAATAAATATATCTAATTGCAGTAGAGTGCCAAATATCTGCGAGGAGATTGAAAATTATATAACAAGTGAGTGATAATAGATTGTTTTTATAAAAAAAGTTACTGAACATTTTTATGTATGAACTTTTATCTATGAATACTCTCATGAAGTATGTATGTACTAATTTTTTTTCAACATTCAATGTTTCAGTGATTCAGACATAGATTTTTGTTTAAAATATATGCAAAATTATGAATACATTTTAAAATTATTTTTCATGGTTCCACATTGCTTTTTTTTATTATCAGTGATGTGTAGAAGCATTATTTCCGCCTTTGCCAACCAATTCCATGCATAATTGGATTTTTACTGTATTTACAATAAAAAATTATGAAAGTGGCAGCAACAACATAATTTTATGAATCATTCATTTATTTTAAACAAAATAAGTTTACAATGCACTGGGAAATATTGTTAACACCTTTAAAATGTTTTAGAAATAAATATATTTTTGAGTAAACACTAGAAATAATTTATTTAACATTAAATATCAAAAACACTAATGTCAATTTTAAGCAAAATTTTTACACACATAATGAAAACTATATCTGTTAATATTCACTATAGTATAACTTTTAAATATTTAAAAAGAAAACACTTTTGATGTTCCATTTTCCAATTTACTTCATATTTAAAATATTATTATAAAAAAAATCATGAAAAAAATTAAAATGAAATCATAAGTTTTATGAATTTATTAAATGAAATCAGTAATATATATATAATTAATTAGTGACATTTAATTGAGAAAAATATTGAAAAGCTTGGGGGAGTATGATAATAAGCCACTTTTTCAAATTGTTCACAACATTCCTTTTTGGAAAAAACATATGATTCCCATGAAAATGATATGTTTCTGTGCATTGTACCATTAATTTGTGGAAAACAATAAAAAACTGAAAAATAACTGTCTGGAAATAATACTAAGAGCAGTACAATGTATAAATGTAACTTTGGGAAGAAATATGGCACAAGACTAGATCGTTCAAGGGCTTCAATTAGGAAAAAACAGAAGAAAAAGAATTAGAATGAGTGAAGCCACTAAAAGTAGACCATAAAACTAATTTAAGAAGTTTTTCTAATCGTTATGATTACATTCTTTCAGCAAACAGACAACTAGCGAAACAGTTTATCTTTTAATCTCAAAGATTTAAAGTTTACACGCGTCTGTAATTTTATAAAGCTTGTAGTACTTAATAAAGAAGATAGAAAAAAGTTGTTAGACAATTACTAATTATTCATTATCATTATTAAACATTCTGTGAATATTTCCCTATTATCTATTGGAATTTATTATTCCACTCATGAGTGACTTCATGATAGATTTGAGATTTTTTTTGCGTGAAGCGCTTGCCGCATCTTTTGCAAGCATATGGTTTTTCTCCTGTATGAGTTCTCACATGATTCTTTAAGTGGGTACTTTGAAATGTTGAGTAGCTGCAGTATGGGCAATGGTGAACTTTACGTTTTATTCCAACAGCAGTATACACTAAAAAGAAGAAAAAAAATTTGAAAAATTCCACAGAAATTTCAGAAAACTGTCAATGAAAAGTTATTAATTTCACATATTTGTGCATTTTGCTTTATGTAAACTAATATTAATAAACTAAAAATAATTTCATGAATAATTAATTTTTTGAAACAAACTAATTACATTATCAATGATAATTCTTAACACTTTTTAAAAGTACTTTTTACATGCATAAGATGGGTTTTGACTACATGCATAATTTAGGTTAAAATTTTTTTAGTCCAAACTTTTTTTATTTAATATACAGGGTGATTCTAAAACCATGAGACAACCTTAGAGGAAAGGTAGAGCATATCATAACGATTAAGAATTGCACAGCAATCTAAAGCCAGAAATGTTATTGCACGCCACTAGAATCTCTTCACTATTATGAACTCTTTCTGTAGGTGCCTTTAAACAGGTTCTTTTATTTATGAAAATTATCTTAATTTTAATATTTCTTAACAATTATTGTCGAAAATTGCATTAATTGGTTCAGAATGAACTGTTTTATTGCAATTTGATGACTTGGCGACAAACTAAACACGCTCGCTAAATCATAAATTACAATAAAACAGCAAAAAAAAAGAAAAAAAAGAATTGGAAATTAAAGATAAATCGACAGTCATTCTGTGGAATCTTCAGAGAAAGGCATTGGCCCACATTAAGCTGTCTGGCCAACTTTGATGGTGATGACAATAAAACAACTATTTTTGAACCTATATGAAAGCAACTTGTGGCAATATTTAGTAGAGAAGATATAAAATAACACGAAATTGAGATGAATAAAATTTTTTAGTCCAAAGGTACACATAGAAACAGTTTATAATAGGAAATCAAAAATACAAATCTCATAATCACTATTTAATTTTTGACCGATTAAATAAAAAAGTACTACTAAAAAATTCCATAACCAGCTGAAAAAAATAATATTTTTATTCTCAAAATAAGAGCAGACACTAAATTTAAACTTACAAGGCCAGTAAGCACCAATCTCTAATAAAATTGTCAAGAAAATAGGATAAATAAAAATTAATTAAATGTAAAGAAAATATTTAAAACTGCAATATAATTATCTTGTAATAAGTTAACAAGACTTAGTTCAGTTTTTCTCCTTGTTGGCATAGTTAAAACATTATACGATCATTTTTAAAGCAGAGCCAAGACATTTGCTCAGCAAAACTACTCTTTAAGTGTCTGAAAAGAATTGTTCTGTAACAAGGTTTGCTGGAGCATTAATAATTAGTTTGTTTTCCAACAATTTATTCTTATTCCTTCTCTTAATTCTCCTCTTAAGTTCTGATTTCTCTGCGAATGAGAGAATAGCAGTTGAGGAGAGAGAATGAAAATTTTAGTGTGATGCCAGAGGTCTTTTAAAATTTTTTCTTTGGAACATTTTTTAAATGAATCATTTCATGTTGCAATTTGGTAATTTTTTGTGTAAAACATCTGCCACAAATTTTACACATAAATGGTTTCTCTCCGGTATGAGTTCTCACATGGTTTTTTAAGTGGGTACTTTGAAACGTTGAGTAGCTGCAGTAGAGGCAGTGATGAATCTTACGTTTTTTTCCACCAGCAGTAGGCACTAAAAAGAAAAAATATGAACATGTGACTGAACATTCAGGAAACTTTAAGTAAAAAGTTATTGTTTTCAAAAAGTTGGACATTTTGTTTTATGTAATGTCTAAATTATAAAGTAAACAGTTATAATTTATTGAATTATTGCATTATCAATGATAATTATTCTTAACACTTATTAAGATGTTTAAATAAAATTTATAATACATCTGATTTAGGTTTTAACATTATGATATTGATTCAAATGTCTTAAAATATGATTAATACATTTAATGATTATCTTAATAGGATTTGGCATATTTCGAAGAAAAAAACATCGGTTTAATATTAAAAATCGTATTTTTTCATAAATGAATACATTGCAATAGCAAACATTATTTTGTCAAAAAACTGAATAGAATTATTCAATGACAAGCAAGTGATAGAAACCTATTTCTAAATAACACATAGTTTTGATGATTGTAATAGAAATTTATTAATATAACAGCTTTATGGTTTAAAGAACATAAATTTTAAGTTTTTTTTCTTCTTCATAACAACTCTCTAAACACAATCACAATCATTTAATTTTTATAAGTGAATTATTATAAAAATAAAATAAATTTGTATTTAATATTTTAAAAATTAGTATCAAGTTTTGTTAAAAATGATACAAAAGAAAAACTGGAAACTTTAAAACATTAACTATTAATATATATATATATATATATATGCAACACATTTTACACCAAAAGCCAGAAACTATCTCACTAATCTGAGTGTTTCTTTGTGTGAGTGATTTCATGAGTTCTTAAATTCCTCTTCTCTGCAAAACTTTTGCCACAAGTGTCACAAACATAAGGCTTTTCTCCAGTGTGAGTTCTAACATGATTCTTAAGGTGGGTAGTATTAAATGTAGTGTAGCAGCAGTAAGAGCAACAATGAATCTTGTACTTCCGTTCACCAGCAACGAAGAATACATCTGAAGAATATACACATCAAAATGATTAAAAACATTAAAAAAAAAACTTTGCTAAATAACATCATTTAATTCAGCAATGAAATTCGGGCATAACTCTATTTGTGGAGTCGTAATATATACTATAATGACATGAGTGGTTAATTACTCGTAAGTAATAGTAAATATTATTTACGAAGCATTAGTAATCATAAGAATAGGTACTACTGGTATAGGTACAGAAAGGTAATACGTTATTTACGCCCTATAAATAGAAATATTTACTTGCATTACTTAAAAAATTCCAATTTGAAAACTTTTACAAATGAATATAAAATGCATCAAAATATTAATTTCATGAATTAATTTATACTAAACAAAGATGGATCTCAAATGTATAACTTAAAACATCTATATTTTCCTTTTAAAGCTAGAAATATTTTTAAGCTAAATGAGTAAGTTTACAAATGTTAAACTATTTGTTTTTATTTTCTAATATTGCAGCTTTAATTTGTGTTTAAGCAAATATTGATTCATGTCTAATAATAAGAATTTGTGCAATTATTTTCACACTACAAATTTTTAATTCAAATTCATCAAATGTTTTTCTTACATCTTTCAGAAAGGCATAGAGAAATTTATTAATAATATTATTAAACTAGTTTCAAGATTTTTAAAGAAATTTATATTTTTGTTGAACTATCAGAAAACTAGTATTTTAAGAAAAAAATAATATGAGATAAAAAAAGTCTTATGAAGGTAAACAATATAAAGAGCAAAACAAATCTAATATTATCATTTTAAAAGAAATGCATTTTGTAAATTCGCAAAATTAATATGACTCTGGTTTTAGTCTTCAGTTGAATGTGCAAAATGGATTTTAAAGTTAGCATTCAAACTTTAAATAAACATTGCAACAACATTTATACAGTTACACTACAAAAATATAAAGTTGTAAATATAAAAAAAAAACTTGAAGCTTTTCCATTCAAATTTATATAAGAATATTATCAGATTTATTTGTCTCTATAATTATTTTTTAACTAGTTAATATACAAAATGAGCATATACTGCATAAAATATTTTAAGCACAGATAAAAATAAAAAAATAAAATAAATTAATGGAGTGAATCTCATTTTTCAACACACATTTTTATAATGGATACATCATTAAAATTTCTTAATAATACAAAGATGTAGCAATGAAAATATCATATAATGAACTCAGGGAATTAAGATTACAAAAAGATAAAATCTCTATAACTGCAATTCCGACTTTCTATCTAATGAAAGCCTGAGTTTCAAAACTTGGTAATTCAAGCAAATTTAAGATGCAGAGATATAATTTTAATACATATGAATTTCTTGATCGATCATTTCTAAAGCGCCTTACAAACAATTGATACGGGAAAATAATAAATGCAAATTAGTTTCAAATAACAAATTAAGACTTGAAAATGTATGAAAAATAAAAAGAACTAATAAACTTAAAAATTTATATATTTACAATAAGTGTAAAAATTTTAATTGGAAAATTTTTTTTAACTAAAGCAAAAATATTTATGAGCAAAAGAGAACAAATAAACAAATTTATTTACTTTAAATATTTGAAGATTTCTATTTGAACATACACAAATAATTAATTTTCGTGATTTGTAACAGATTGCAATTCACATTTTGTAAGTTCATATAAATACAGAAAAATCCTCATTGGTTCAAAGGATTGAAGGTCTTCTGTAAATGTTGCCACTGGTTGTGGTTAAGTTAGCCATCTTCCTTGGTATGGCTTTGCACTTCTTTACTTAGTTCATGAACCGACAATACCACAAGTTTCAACATTTTCATTAATTGATGCATAAACATTGAAACCTGATGTTTGAGGCTGTTTCTTCCAAACAGTAACAAATCCTCATTTTCTTCTTCATTGGCATTGGGAGTAAATTCTCAAACGATATTCACACGGGAATCAGTTATTTTCAAAAACGATCTAAACAGATAGTGACATTGAAGAAAAAAACATTTTGTCAATAAAATAATGCGATATAGCCAAGAAAAAAGATGCATGAACAATGGTTTGAACTTTAACTGTATATAAGTGTCAGATAGAAAAAAGTCAAGTCTTAAGATCTCAATTTAATTTTTGGATGACAAAATGAGAAAACAATTGTTATAAGATTCCATCACCAGCTGAAAAAATGAGGGGAAAAATATTTTTATTTCCGTAATGAGAGCAGCAAATATATTTGAACACTTAAAGTCAGGTTGCATCAATCTCAAATAAAGAAGAGACCATAAAAACCTCTCCCAGTGATCAGACAAACATCTGCACCAAATGCAGAAAATGTCAAATTTTCAAAGGTTTTTTTCTACTTTCTTTGATACTCTGATCTTGGGAACCTTTTTTAAATGCATCACTTCATGTTGCATTTTGCTAATTTTTTGTGTAAAACGCTTGCCACAAATTTCGCACGCATATGGTTTCTCTCCAGTATGAGTTCGTAGATGAGTGGTTAAATGTCCACCATGATAGGTGATGTACTTGCAGAAGGGGCATTGACGAAATTTTCTACCATTCTTTGTGCCAAGAAACATATTTTTTTCTATAAGAAAGTAAAGTATCAATTTTAATAAAACTTATCTCAATAAAAGCATTGATTATTATCAGATAACATTAACATATTTTTTTAAAAAAAAACAATTTAAATAGCAAATATCAGATATTCTAGATTTATAATCTGTACAAGTTTTAAAGAGAAATGAGTGTTTTTCATAATAAAAAGTATATAACTTAGAGTTTAATAAAATTAAAAAAAATCAATGTATCTATGGAAACTGCTGTATTTTTATAAATTATACAAAGATTTTTATTGATGTATAAGACAGCAACAAAAACTAGTTTTCTAAAATAATAAATAAATATAAAATTCTGATGTCTGTATTTGAGAGAATTTATTTGAATTATACCCAAATTGAAAAAATTTTTGCTTACGAAAAATTGCTATTTTGTTGGCAATTGAATACTAACATTTAAATCATAATTAGCTTTTTAGTAAAAAGTCGAGATTCCCAAATAAGTGTTTTCTGCCAAGTGAATCATAGTTTTACTAGATTTAACATCTTTGTATTCCTTAAACATGCCCAGAAAAAGTATGTCTTATAAAACAACTTATTTAGCTCTCTGTGGTTTATTTTTAATTACAAACTTGTCCTGGCACTGTATTTTTAAGCATACATAAAGTGTTTTTATTAACTCTAAGTTGTTTCAAGACTTTCTTTTAAGCAACAATATTACCAATCAAATCTTTCTAAAACAAATTTTTAACACTTACAATTTATTTATAACTAAAATAATGAAAACATAACTAATAATACCGATTTTTGGATTCCTCAATGCAGAATTGCTGTCCAACTGACAACAATATGCCTTATTATAGCGTGAAGCCTATTTGCTGTTAAAATATTTACAAATGAAATGCAATAAGAGATACATCAAATACTAGCAGTGGAATACTTAAGTGAATGTAGACCAAGGAAAAGAAAGCTTATAATAACAGAAGTCATGAAAATAATGCTACCAACATAAATAAAATATCTTTTAAATACATAAAAGAACATATTTTTTTCAACAAATTTTTCTTTAATAATTGTTGAGCTATTTTCTCAAATTCAGTATAAGTTTAGCTTATTTATGTCTTTTATATTATTAAAACAAAATAATGAAATAATAATCAGTATTTAAGAGTTAAATATAGTACTTGTAGTGTAAAAAAAAAATCTCATTTGAGACAGGTATAATAGAATTTAAAAAAAAAAAAAACAATTAACAGTTCAATAAAACCTTAATAAAAACTACCTAAAACTTTTTAAGATATAATTTTAAACCAATATGCAGCACTTAGAAGATGTCCCAAAAATTTAGATTCAAACAAATAATGTATTTTATTATTAAAATTGCTTAAAGCAGCTTTAGGAGTTGAAAAGTCTTTTAAAATGAAAAAATTCTGTAACAGAAATTTGGAGGTTCATGGGATATCTGGAATAGTATGCATTATTAAACCACCCAGGTTCCAGAATATCTTTGATTCATTTGAACGATGCATCTGAAGATTTTTTAGCATAGATTGAAGAATATTTAACATTGTTGTATTTGATATCAGTTTTTACTGAGCAAGTTCCCAAGTTTCATGCCCTTCATGAAAAACCTCCTATTACCTTATTTGTATTTTAGCCAAACTGCTTAAATTTGAAGAAAATTTTTTTTAAATTTTAATTGAATTACACATAAAATATACTTTCAATATCTCAAAGTTGAAGGAACGCTAAAAAAACTTTTGCAACAGCAAGTTTTTAAGATAACAAGTTCAGAGCTAAATAAATTTTAAAAAGTAGAAAAATATATTCTAAAATAGTACTCTAATAAGTAATGTCATGAAACGTAAGAATAACTACTAATAGTTATGCATGAAATGATAGTTGACTGTTAGTCTAAATAAAGCAATGATAATTTTTAAAATTAAGACAAAAATAATTATGTATTAAATAGAAAATAATTGGTTTAAAACAAACTTACACTGTGATTTTTTTTTTGCCATAGGAATTCAAATTAATATTAGGTGGATATGTAATGTTCATGGCAAAGAATATTTTTTTTTGACATAATAAATTTTTCATGATATAGAAGTTTGAGATAGCGAGAGTATACTGTATTTCAACCTAGTTTTGATATGCTATTACCTAATCATGTCTATTTGCACAAGACTAGGAAGAAATAAATTTCAAATTTAACATAAACCTTTGTTGGTTAAACAAAACAATTTAGAGAGGCGAGGAATTTGTAAATCAGAACATATTAATTTTAAATATGAACCCAAAACCAGATATTTTATATTTTAGTGAAAATAGCTGGTAGCAAAAAGATTTAAATATAGTTACAGAGATACTACAAAATAGCAAAAGGTGGAGATATTTGAGCAAATATAATTATTAAATTTTGAATTCAGTTTTTTATTTTATTATCTAAGATTCTTTTTCTGTCCTACTTACACAATAAGAACTTTATTTTTCACATACTTCTTATGAGTAAAATAATAAATTTGTGAAATTTGATTATTTATAAAAAAAAAAAGTCTGAATAAGAAAACTGAAATAAATTTATAATTTTTTTTTACATAAAGAAGTCTGTAACCTGAAAATAAAACTATACTTAGAATTATCTGAGATAATTAGCTTTTATTATAATCAATTTTCAGTATAATTCTAAAACCTTTGAAATATACTTACTTAATTACTTATAATATATATAAACAGAATCTAAATTTTTGTAGTGAAAGAAAAACAACCTAATGATGAAAAAAAATTTGTAAGCTTTTACATATAAAAACAATACTATTCCAGTGGATTGTAATATGAATGTTTTTTTTTGCATGAGTCATTTCATGTGATAGCATAGTAATCTTTTGAGTAAAGCGCTTGCCACACAATGAGCAGGCAAATGGTTTTTCTCCAGTGTGAGTTCGTAAATGAGTCTTTAAATGGCCACTGTGGTATGTAGAGTAATTGCAATAAGGGCACTGATGACTCCTTTTATAATGCTTTTCACTTCTACCAACCACATAAACTAATTCTGCAAGAAAGACGGCATAATAATTCACAAAGTCTTTTAAAAATAATTTAAACTAATAGTAAAAGTTAATAGATAATTAAACTAAACAGGAATTTTAAGGTATAATAATCATACAGTAAAACATGATCTTTCTCAAAAACAATACACAGTTTATTTTTAATTTAAAATAAAATGTTAAAAATAAATTAATTTACAGTAGCAGAAAATAATGTTGGTTTCACAAAAAGTTGTCAAAAAATTAGAACACTCTTATATATCATTAGTGTGCTAAAAAAAATATCATAAGCAAATTATACTATAACTAAATGTTTTTGATTAAGTTAATGAATTAAGTAATGAATGATTAAGAATAGTCTGATCGGAATAGGTGTTATCAAAAGAAAATTTAAACTAAAATCTGCAATATAACTAAATGTTTGTGAAAGTACTGCTAACCAGAATATACATAGCTTCATGGTACAAATTCAGTAACAAAGTTACAAATCCCACACACAGGGAGAAAATATCAGAATCTTTTTAATAATCGCAGAATATATTTAAATATGGTTTTGCAGCAAATGACTTTATCAATTAAGATACGAATGATCACAAGATTGGTACAAGAGTCGAATATGCAATACCGAGCAAAACTTCCATGACATTGCATGGTACCAAAATTATTACAAGTCAAATAATAATGAAAATAAAAAGGAGACATAATCACTGGGGTACCTCGGGGTCGTGGCACCCGTGTTTGCCAAAATAAGGCAAACCCCCTGAGGAACAAAGAAGGAAGTTTGGAAAAGAAAAGCTCACATGTGTGTCGAGTTGTGGATTTTGTTATTTATCTAAAAAAGTAAAGCTTCTTAAAAAGCAATTTTGAAACATAGCAAATTATACTATTCTTTTCTAACAAAAAGTTCTATTTCTTTATTTCAAGATGCAAAAAAAAAAAGAAAATTATAAAAAAAATACAAAACAAATACAATTTATTATAAACAATTATAAATAATAAAAAAAAATCTAATTTTATGAGTCCAACTCTCAATGTGTTGAGCCCCTGGAAAAAATTGCACTAAAATATCTTTGCCCTATTTTTCCAATAAATTACACGGGGGAAAAGTGAATTTTTGATGCAAAAAATGAATGTTCAGAAGGTTAAGTTCTCAAAGTTGAGCAGTGACGAGGGATTTAGCTGAGAAAAAGAGTAATCTACTAATGAATTTTTTATGTCATAGCAGAGATTTATTTTGCATAAAAAATAAGCTACAAATCTTTTCATGGCATTGCCAGGATATTTTTTGTATAAATCCTTTGCCACACATCTTGCAGGTAAATGGTTTTTCACCAGTGTGAGTTCTAATATGATTCTTTAAGTTGCTCGGATGAGGTGTACAATAGTTGCAATAAGAGCAATGAAAAATGTTAAATCTTCTTCCACTAACAATACAGTTCACCTCTGAAACAAAAGGAAATCGTAAAATTAAAATATTAGAATCATCAAGTTTTAAGAAGACTCTTCATAATATAATAGAAACATTTGAGGCAATTTAGTAATAAACCATACTAGTCCAAAGGTTTTATATTCAACAATTCCTAATTATTGTTTTTAGAAAAGTTGTTTAAAAGTCTTCAGAAATTCTACAAGATAACAGCACAATTAATAATAAAAAAACATTTTATTATTAACATGGAAATAATTGTATTTTTGATCTGAGTTAATGGATTATATGTATTTTTGATATGTGTTAATGGATTACCATTATATTGCTCTAAACCCATAGAAATGTAGTCAAATAGTTAACTACATATTATGTAGTCAAATAATTAACTACAAATAAAAATTCCATCAACAACCTTAACTTCATGAAAATATATTTTATTTCAAACAGAATAAGCTTACAAAATTACGATTCAAGAAACTTTTTTAAATATTTAAAAAGTGTCTTCTTTTGCTATAAGAAGAATAAAGATAAAAATTTCATTTATAAATGAGTAACTTTATAAGAAACATTTCGACATATTTTACAAACATTTTACAGTTCTGGTTTGTAGATGAAGAAACATATATTCAAATGTTTAACATTAAAACATGAATAAGATTAACAAGGGCCATAACCACAACATTCCTATTTTATATTGTCAATATTGTATTTTCAACTTAAATTATTTTGTGAGCTGTTTTAAATAATACTATAAATAACAAGCCAGTGATATATTTAGATTAGCATCTCGAACTAAGTTTTCAGGCCAATGAATGCAACAAGACCATTTGTTGATTAAGTTGAAACATTAGAACAGAAAGTATTTTCTACTAGTACAGAAGGAAATTCTTACTAATGTTTTAACTGTCGATTACAGTATTGAAAAAAAAAGGCAAACATGTGTAGGGAAACAATCTCTGCTGCAAAATCACGTATTACAGAGTGGTTATTAAATACTGCAACACTCCAAAAAATAGGAGTTAATTTTAATCATTTACTAAAAGAATTGCTATCTCTATATCTGCGAGTGGCACTTTTTATAACTGCTGACGATCTTCGTTTAAAGAAAAATAAGTATAATCAGTTTAAAGATGGAATCGAAAAGGTTAATCAATTGCAAATTTTCTGCAGGTAAAATCTTCAAGCAATTAAAATCTCCTTGGTTAATGGGACATTTATATATAGAACTATAAACAGATTATTGGATAATAATAGCCATAAAGATCGACCCACGTCTGAGCGCCCATACGTAGTTTGTACAAAAGAGCGCATTAAAAGAATTGATACTAGCAAAGTGCCATTTTATTTGCAGAAGAAATCCACAACATTCTGCTAGTAAAATGGCTGCAGAAGAGAACGTTAGTTGTTGAACTATGCAAGTTATATTAGATGAAGACCTGGGTTTTCATCCAGGTTTGACTACTGCACAAAAATTAAAAAGCTTACAAAGATGTAAGGAATGGCAGAACTAGCATGGTAGCAAAAGTTTTAGCAGAATAACCTTTTCCATTAAGAAAATATTTTCAACAAAACAAAGTTATAATGCAAAAAATAATGATATATATTCAGCAACCTTTGATGATATACATTGAAATGTTAAAGTGCACAAAACTTTCAGAACAAGAATTGTATAATGGTTCAGACTGCTGTGTCAAATAGAAAATTTCTTCTGAAACTCATTGATAAAGGGGTAAAAATCAATGCTGAATATTACAAAAAGAAAGTATTTGTTACACATTTATTATCACATGCTGGGAGATTGCAACCCAAAAAGGATTGGATATTTCAGCAGGATTCTGCACCATCACATCCAGCCCAAACACAGACTTAGCTCCAATTTAAATGCCCGAAGTTAGGCCACTTTCTTTAACCAATCTAAATCTTTTACATTATTGTGCCAGGGGGACTTTTAGAGTCCTAATGGTAAGCACATAGATTTGCTAATTAAAATAATGCTAAACAGCGCAGATGTTTGAACTCTATCAGAGCTATTTTATTGCATGAATGAACAAATTACCTTTTAAAATGATTCATGCTGCCATGGGACGATGGCATAGGAGATTTTCTCTAGTAATAACAGTGTTTATATTTGTGTATTTATCATTTTCTATTTAATATCTGTACAATGAAATTATTTGACAATTGTGGCAGTATTTTTAAGTCATCCTGTAGTAATATCTTTAAACTAAATTATTTAGTAAGTCTTATGATTCTAGTACTCTAACATCACTTTAATATTTTTATCAATTTTATATTTTACACTTCAATCGAGAATGGAGTGAAAGTAATAAATAACTTTAGTTGCCTGTTGGCTTTCAACCAACTGTTACAAGGAGAAAGAGGTACTTTTGGCTTTAAACCGACTTTTACAAAAAGGAGTGCTTTTTTTCTTCAATTAACAATTTCTTACTAATGAAACATTATATTATTATATAAAGGTCATTTTATTAATCATGACAGACAAACTAAATGAATCATTACTATAGAGCCCATATAACGTGGCAGACTATAATACTATAGAATAAATATACATAAAAAATTGCTGTCCTGTGAAATCAATCAAAAGAAAGGTACTTTTAATTTTTTAAAACCGAGATTTGCATCACTGCTACTTGAGGTGAAGTCTTTCATGCGTCTTTTGACTAGCACTTTGAGAGAAGCGTTTGCCACACAACCTGCAAGCATATGGTTTCTCTCCAGTATGTGTTCGTAGGTGACTGTTTAAATGTCCACCATGATAGGTGATGTAATTGCAGAAGGGACATTTGCGAAATTTTCTACCATTCTTTGTGCCATCAAGCATATTAATCCTACCTATGAGAAAGTAACAATAATCAACTTTAATATAACTTTTAAATAAGATCTCAATAAAAAGCAATGGTAAATATCAGGAAACATTAACATATTTTTTGACCTAAAATAATTGTATAACACATTCAAGATATTCTCAATTTAAGCTGCACAAGTTTAAAAGAAAATAGGCAGCATTAAGTGATTTTCTCTGAATTCAGTATAAGTTCGGTAAATTTATCTTCTTTATAATAAATAATAAAAAAATAATAAAAAAAAATACACAATAATCAGCATGTAAGAATCATACATATCACTTGGAGAGTAAAAAAAAATCTGATTTGATTTGGTAAAATTGAGCAGTTTAATAAAACTTTAATAACAACTATTTAATATTTTACAAGCTATAAATTTAATCCATTATGTTGCACTTTTCAGACATTCTAAAAGTTCAGATTCAGTGAATTTTGTTATTAAAAATGCTTTATGAGATAAAGAGTCTTTCTGATTCAAAGAACAGCCAAGAAGATCTTGTGTTTCTTAGTAATTCTGACACAAAATGGATGTCTAGAAATGTTACACATCATTGAACTACCATGCTTCTAGAATTTTCTTAGTTCATTGCCTGATTCTAAAGAGTCTTGTCGAGTTCATTTGAACGATGCAGGTGCTGAGTTTTTAACATGAAATGAGGAATATTTAACATTTATGGTTGTAACTGTTATCAGTTCTTACTGAGCCTGTTTCCTTTACAACCTAGCTGTTTGTATTTTAGTCAAATTGCTTAAATTTAAACTCAGTTGTTTTTATTTTTTACAGAGTTACATGAATTTCAACCTAGCTTTGACATGGCATTACTAAACCATGACTATTTTTAGAAGACCGGGAAGAAATACATTTCAAATTTAACATAAACCTTCTTTGGTTAAAAAAGATTGGAGCAAAATTTTAATCGCAAAATATTTATTGAAATTTTATTTTTCATTTTGAAATTAAATAAATATTTATTAAAATATGAAATCTGAATGATAGCATATTTTAGAAAAAGGTGGAGATATTTCAGTACATATAAATTATCATAATTTATTAAAATTCCTATTAATGGTTTTTCTAAGATTCGCTTGTGCTCTACTTGCACAATGAAAGTTTATTTCTCACATACTTTATACTTAAAACTATTAATTTCTGAAATCTGATTATCCATAAGAAAAAAATCTAAATAAGAAATTTTTTAACACAAATAAATGCTTAGAATCCACAAAATTTCCTTATATAATAGTTTTTGTATAAGTACAATAACACTTATGTTAGAAACCAGTATAAATATTTTTAAGTAAGACTATGTCATAAACATAAAGCAAAGAAAAAATTCTATTCTACTTAGTATTATTAGAGATAATGTTGTTTTATAGTAATCAATACAATTAAAAGCAATCTTGAAAATATAGCTATCCACAAAAACGTAATTGCTTGATGTTCATATAAAAACAGTATTAAAAAAAAAGCATTTTTTTAATACTATTGTTTAAAAATAATAATAATTATTTTTAAAGTTTTGCACACAAATAATATTATTCTAGTGGGCTGCAAAGTGACTGTTTCTTTGCACGAGTCATTTCGAGTGATAGTTTAGAATTTTTATGTGTAAAACACTTGCTACATTACTGTATAACTATAAGCATTCATGTTTTAATTTTGCAGGGTTTCCATTTAATTTCAGAAAGAAAAAAAAATTCTCCGACTTTTCTAGGTATTTTGAAAAAAATTTCAACGTAAATCTAGACCATATTTTACATATACCAAGCAATTTTTCATCGGCAAACTTTGATTTTCTTATTTGTAATATCAAATATTAGATTTCGTGTACAAAAATACATCACTGAATAAAGATGAAAACATGGAAAAGTTTCACTTAAATGTAATAGATGTTAGAATTATTTAAATCGAATCTCAATGACTGATTACTGTTACTGACAATTCTAAGACTGGTAATTTTCCAGGATTATGTATAGAAATGCAATTTATCAGGACTATTTTTTAAGAGTCAAAATAAAATTCCCTGACAATTCCTGGTTTTTCTTGTTCTTCCTGAATTGTGGTAGCCCTGTTTTGTGAAAACATACATTGAGTTGTCAAAAAAACATTTTGATGTCGATATTTGAAAAATCTCAAAACTTTTGTATGCTCGAGGAACTTTTTTTCATTCCATATGAATGAAAACATACGAATGTACCTATAATTAATCTGTCCAAACAAAAATAACAATGAATGCTTTATATCCACACTTTTAATGTAAATATAAATCAGAAGTATTGAGGATTATTATCAAAATTCTTAAGTAATATTATTCACAAGAAAGTGTTAAGTATGATTGAGTAAATGAATTATTAACAAAGAAGTAGCATTATAAAAATTATAGAAAACTCTTAACAAGTGCTTGTCCTTTAACAGGCTACTTTAAAACAATGCTATAGACTTTTTTACTAATCATTTTCATATATAGAGTGATTGGGGTTAAACAGTTTTTTGGCCTGACTAAGGGAATTAAAATCAAAGAGCTAATTTTGTTTAAGAAAAATAATAATTTTAAATCAAATAATATTTTGGATTTATGAAATAGTTTTCGTTTTTATGCTTTTTTGTTTCCTTTACTAGCTACAAAAAACTAAAACCAAAGTATACAATAACAGAGATCTAACATAGAAAACAAAAATGATAAAAGTATTAATTTTTAAATTTCACACATGAGAGAATAAAACAATGTCATTTTAGTGGATTGCAAAAGGAACGCTTTTTTGCATGAGTCATTTCGTGTGACAACATAGTAATCTTTTGTGCAAAACGCTTGCCACATAAGCAGCAGGCATATGGTTTTTCTCCAGTGTGAGTTCGTAAATGCATCTTTAAGTTCCCACTATTAAATGTAGTGTAACTACAGTAAGAGCAGCTATGAATCTTCACACTACGTTTACTTTTAGAATCCACAACTAATCTTCCTGAAAGAAAAAATATAAGTTTAGGAAAATATTTCATGAAATAACAGATAAATATAAAAAAACTATTAATAAAATACTCTCAGTTCAAAAGAGTATACCTCTCATACATACAAGAAGAAATAAACATCATATAAAATTATCATTGTTTGAGAAGAAAAAAACATTAATAGTTATCATTGTTTTAGAACAAATTTAGACTTAAGAAATATTTAATAGTTTTTTTAAATGTATTTGCAATTTTAAGAAAATATATTGAGTACTACAATATTTCCAATTAAATTTTGTTCAAGTATACTTTATTTTCTTAAGTTTGTGTACCCCTCAATAGCCATGCAATAAATAAACTCATTGAACACAAAAGGAAAATTTTGATAATTTTCTATCACAGCAAAAAAGTGAGGAAAAAAAAATATTTTTTAACAATATACTTCCCAGGAAAATATTATAATTTTTTTTTTAAATCACCATAAAATATTACAGCTTCTCCTTCCATTAGGCGGGACATAAATAAAAGGAGAATGAATAAATTATGTAATTACCAAATGACAAACAGACTCATGTACAAACAGTATTCAAGCAGTTGAATACTGTTTGTACAGAATTCTTTAGAAAATCCTGTTGTTTGTTTGTTACTGAATTCTTGTGAAAATCCTGGCATTTAACCTTTGGAACACTTGGTTAGAACCTTTGTAATATTTTTGAAAAACGTTTTATTAAATGATGTGAGAAGGATGGTGTTTGAAGCTTTTTATTTGTCTGGAAACTTTGGCCACAAGATAATTAAACTGATACCATTCTGTATTGTGAAAATTTGTTTTCCTCCTTCTTTTAGCAATTTTAGATGGGTCTGAACATATTTATATTAATCTGAAACTTTCACACCAATTTAGAACTTAAAAAGATGTTTAGGCTCATCTCATACAAGTTAAAGATAGGCCTAAACATATTTTTTTAGGCTAAAACTTCTAGAAAAATTTAGAGCTTAAAAAGATGTTTAGACTCAGCTCATATATAACTTAAAGATGGGCCTGAATATATTTTTATTAAGCTAAAGCTTCCAGGCCAATTTAGAGCTTAAAAAGATGTTTAGGCTCATCTCTTATAACTTAAAGATAAGTAAACAGATGATCACAATAAAGTTGGATGGCGTCTTATCATAAGATAAAGGCCTACATGACTTTCTTATATCGTTAAAAGCAGCATTTTCCTGAAAAAGAGTTTTTAAAACATTTTTTACCATATGCTAACTGCTTGAATACTGTCAATAGTTATGTGAGAAAGTACTAATTTAGTAAAGATCATTTGGCAATAAATTTTAAAAAACAAAATAATTAAATAACTATATATCTTATTAAAATGCTTCTTTTTTACCTAGGATTGACATTATTTAGCTTTTTGTCATTTAAAAAAAAAAATTGAAGCATTTTAATCAGTGTAAGAAGTAATGCTTATTTTTAAATTTTTTCTTCCATGAAAAGACCGGAGAAGAGTACATTTCATTACTGCACAGATATTGAAAACTCTTTATTAACCACTTTTATCACTAATACATTGTTTCATGCTCCAACCCTTTAGCTTTTTTAAAAATAATAACCCGTACTTTCTTTAAGTGCTTTAATACAAACTATTTCAAGCAATGTTTATAAATAAATTACAATAATGCATTTAGAGTGTAACAATGCTATAAGTATTTAAAGAAAATACAATAAAAAAAAACAGAGGAAGCCTCAAATGAGTGTGAAGAACTGAAGATGGAGGACATTATATAATGAAACTAATTTTATACCATACCAATTTTTAATATATACTCTCCATAGCAACTCAAATATTTTCTATATTTTTTTAACCATGTCATAAAAAAATATGAAACATCCAATCAGAAAATCACTCAAGTTAAATATCTACAAACAGCAATATAACTTTTCAATACTTTAAGAAAAACAGAATATATTATTTCATGATGTTTTTGGGCTTAATAAATGCTAAAAATATTTATCATGTTACAATAAATGAATATTGTGCTTAGAATTAACACATAATCATAAACAGATTAGAAATAATTTTATCAACGGATTCAGTTTTAAATTTTTTTTTGCCAGAACATTCAAAATGAATTTTCAACAAGTCTTTAATTTAAGGAAAAGCTGAAAAATAATGATTATCAATTCAATATATATATATATATATTCTTTAATGCTTACATGCTGATGAAAGTTTGATGCGGCAGATTATATATTCATACATAAAAATATATCAGCCTAACCTTAGTACTTACAATAATAAATTCAACATTGCTTAACTGCACGTTCAACAATTTAATAAAGATATGCAAGGAGAAAGACAAACAAAATTAAAATATTGGTATGGTGTTTTGAAATCGAAAAATCATAGTTTTTCTACATATTCTGTCATTTCTTTACCCAGGGTTAAAAAATGGCAAAAAGGACATAATTTACCTATATGGAAAAGTTCTTTTTTTCATTATTATTTGGCACTTTTTAACATACGTTAAAGTTTGAAATTATGAGATCTGAACTATAGAAGGTGTTTATAAACAATTTTTTTTCCTAATTCGAAGCTATTAATATTATTTCGACATCAAAAATTGTCTATCAAAAAATTCAAAATAGAACTCAAATCAAACTGTGTCTATTCATGCACTCAAATATATAAATTAGAGCTTCACTGAAATTCCCCCCCCCCTCTTAGAATTTTTGCAGAATGTAAAAAAATAATTTGAATAATTTTTTTAAAGAAAAAAATAGTTTAAAATTACCAATAAAATTTTTTTAATATTCTATTTGTTAATTCTCCTGATACTCAGAACATCGTGAAAATTATCAACTCCTATAAGTTTCAAAAAGATAAATATAAAAAGGGTGACTATAAACTTATTAAAAAGAAAAAGAGGTAGTAAAAAAAACATGTCATAGATGCTCAAAATTGCTACGCCACTGAATAAAATACAGAAAAGAATCCCAAAATAAGCGAAAATACATTATACTCTTGAAATTTCAATGTTGAAGTGAGGCTAGAAAAATTTAAAGATGACGAGTTTTCGAGATAACAAGTTCAGAACTACATATGTTCTAAAAAGTAAAAAAATATATTCTAAAATATTACTCGAAAAAGTAGAATCATGAAAAATAAAAATAACTACTATTAAATGCGTATGAAATGATAGTTGACAGTAAGTTTAAATACAACAATGATAATTTTATTTTCAAAGACAAGAGCAATTATGCATTAAATAAAAAAAGAATTGGTTTACAATGAACTTACATTGTGATTTTTTTGAAAAAATTCATTTTCTATTTCGAAAAAAATTTGACATAGCAAGGTTTTGAGAAGAAATCCTCTAATATAGGAATTCAAATTAACATAAGTGGATGTATAATAATGAGAAAATATTTTTGTGACATAAGAAGGCTTTTGAGAAATCGAGAGTATGAGATGCCGAGAGTACATGAATATAAGTCAAAGAAAAATCTTTATTGTGAAAATATCTTTGGTATAATGCAAAATAAATAATATGAAAATAATTTTTAGATTTAAAAAATTTAAGATAAGTTGAAATAAAATATGAAGACAATTCCTTAATTTAATCTCTAACATAGAAATGGCGCCAAAAAAAAAGGACATGAAACAAAACTTTTTCATAAAAATTTTGAGGTACTTCAATATTTATAATTTTTTAAACAACTTTAACTGTTTCAAAATAATTTTTCAAACACTTTAAAAATGTGTTTAAAAAGGGTGTTATTAATTATTTTAAATAATAATAATAAATCTTAAACAATAATAATAAATTTTAAATTAAAAGAAAATTGCAATAAGTTGAAATAAAATATGAAAACAATTCCTTAATTTTATCACTAACAAAGAAATAGCACCAAAACAAATTGTACATGAACCAACACTTTTCTATATAGATTTTGAGGTACATAAACATTAACAGTTTTTTAAATAACTTTCACTGTTTCAAAATAAATTTTAAAACACTTTAAAACTGTGTTTAAAAAGGATGTGGCCTTGGTTTTAAAGCTTACAAAACAAAATTTTTCCTTAAAATTGCTTAATTAAAACATTCCAGCTTTCTTTCTATTTTTAGTTTTATCTTATTTTATTAATCAGCTCAAAGAAGAAAAAAAAATCTCAATTTTTTCCCAAATTGAAATTTTTTAACTTATATGACTAGTAAAAGCCTTTGTTTTTGTTTAATTTAATTCTATTTCCTTGAAAAATCAAAAAAATAAAAAATAATAATAATAATAAATAAAATTTAAGATTTTTGAAAAACAGAAACAAAAAAACAGTGGAAAGAAGTGACAGAATCAGTTAGTGCATAATAGAGAAAAATTTGTCATTTTGAAAAAAGCAGCTAAAAATGCAATGTTCAATATTGAGTTGCAGAGATTATTTTTTTAAATTTCTAACCAAGAGAGACAATTTATGTTTCTCAACGTGAGACAATTCATGTTTTTTTAGAGTGGCACTTTGAGCAAAACATTTGCCGCATATTTCACAAGTATAGGGTTTTTCTCCAGTGTGAGTTCTACGATGATTTTCTAAGGTACTAGGATAAGGCGTAGAATAGCTGCAGAAAGAGCAATGATGAATTTTCGGAAGGTTTCGTCCCCAAAGGTTAGCAAACAAATCTAAAAGGGAATAAAGTATCATGTAATCAAAGTTTCATTACAATTTACAAAAACTAATGGTACTCAGATAAAACTTCCAGAATATAAATAAAAAAAGCTATACCAAAAAACAAAAGTAAACAACATTGAATTTACAACAGAGAATAGATAAGATTTATAAGAGTTACAGTTCAGTTTTAAAGATCAATTATTAGGAACAAGGTCTTTTTTTTATTAAACAATTCATTAAAGTTAACAATTATTATGATTATTCAATGAATTTAATTCAAAGTTAGATCATACTGCATGAATACCATTTTGTGAAAAATAGCAAATAATTTATTGTTAAATAATAAGATGTAAAGATTATTGAAAAATTTAGATCAAACCCTATGTCACTTTTTTCAGTATGTGCGAATTGGTGATTCTTCTGAGTGGACTTTTAAGCACTCTATGTTGAATTTTTTAAGTCGGAGAAAATTCACCGTTCTGCAGTATGGATCTTTGGGTATTCTATGGCACTTTACCCCATTATGAAATAGGTCACTCCCAAATAGATCATTGACAAACTGAATGAGAAATATTTCACCAGCATAAGGTTTTCTTCTTAAAAATGATTCTAGATTTAATGATACTCATACTCAAATAACCCTTCTGAGCATTAGTTCCGGCTAACTCTGAATTTCCAGGTGCAGGTTCTGCAACATCAAAAAACCAGTTTTCTCCATGTTATTCAATGAGAAAGTAGAGCATAGCAAGAAATTAGTACAATTCTGTGTAAGAACTCAATGTTCGAAGAGTTAAAAAACATTACAATAAAACTGAGATAACAAAAATCTGGGTTTACATCAGAGAATAGACTTTTTCAAACAATCTACAACTCATCATTGTAACTGCCCAGTTTCAAGGATCACTTATTATTAAAGACCTCATGGATAAAAAATAATAACCCACATCGTATAAAAATTACCATTCCCTACTCTAAATAATATATTCAATAGGAGCTTTCATTGTGCTTAGGTAATGTGCAGTAATTGCAAAACAGTAAATGTTTAGTAATAAGTTTTTAATTTGAAATATGTAATAACAAGTGTATTTTATGATAATATAATTTTGTTTATCTTGAAACAACAAAAATGTGGGTTATCTCTTTTTATCAACAAGGTCTACTATTATCATGCAGAATTTGTTTCGTTATAAGGATTTACTATTCACATGGTTGTTTAATGTAGCTAACAAAATATGCATTGTTCATATTAATAAAAATAATTTTTATTTCATTACTATAACACCCATTATTCAACTATGGTAAATAGACATGGTATTACTGTTTGCCATTCTTAGACTTTTTTTTGTTTGTTTCTATAGTTATATTTATTTTGGGAAATAAAGAGCTAATCATATTAAAGCTCTAAATGACATTTTAGTGAATTCAAGTAAATTAGCTTTTAAGTTGATACATTGAAAATAAGGAATAAAGATTATGCCTTTCTTAAACAGTTCCAGTTAATTAATCCAGCAGGGCTGGTTTATATGAATTCTGCTCAATTAAAAAATCCTCCAAGAAGACAAATTTGTGCCAATGCTTGATCGAGGAGTTCCCTTATTTTCAATGCTGGGCTCAAAATTACAAGGCTACAGAGGTGAACATTGACAGTCTTAAGATCAGAATCGGGACGGCTGTTCAACACCGAAAGATATTTTTAATCTTAATGTAAACTGCTCACATAGCATTCACATTCTTGGTATTTTTAGATTTAATTCTAAAAGATAGTTTTTTTAAGGTTAATGATCAATTATGTATTGCACTTAAGCGTTTTTTCCACTTTAAAATCACTCAACTGTATCCGAGTATCTTAATCAAGATTTGCATAATTAAAAGACTTTTGAAAATAAATTAAGTTAATTAGTTTTTATAATATAATTATAACAATATAGTTAAATGAGGCTAAAATAAGATCTTTCTTGAGAACCTAGTTCCACCAAGACCTTCAATTGAGTCGGTATCTGGTTTTATCTTTTAAATGTCTTCTAACGATAGCCATACAATAAAAACTTCTAAAAAAATTTAAATAGAAGAATTAGAAAGAATAAAAGATTGGTCTGACATATTCCATCCAATTCTTCTTCTAAGTTCACATTAGAACTAAAAATCTTATTTCATTACAACTGTAATTAAATTTTGAATGGGTGCTTAAAGCATGCGAGTTCTTTTGTGTTTTCTGTGACTGGACCTCAATGTAAAGCGTTTGACAAATCCCACAAACAACCAGTCTTTTACCTGAACGAGACGTTTACTACCAGTAATAATGAAAGTTATAAAAGGGAAAGAAATTTCACGGTGGAGAAAAACTCACCTTTTATCGAAAATTAATTAAGCTTTAGAAGTAATTTATGAAATTGTTACTTTTAATTAAAAAAGAATATTGTTTAAGTAAGAGGATAAGAAATGTACCAGTTTTAATGAAAAAAGTTATGATTCACAAATAAGATGTACGACACTTGTTTTCATTTTAAAAATACAAATGAAAATGGCATCAATGAAGAATTTTATAATTCTAGAGTAAATTTATTCAAAACAACCAAGAAGAAAAAATACATATAAAACTTAAGAAATACTTGGTTTTGAATAACAAATAAATTACAAACGTGTAATTTTTAAGTTTCATTAACTCAACATGTCATGTGTAGTTGCAAATTAAGTGTAAGTATAGATTCAAATGTTTGACATCAATATGAAAAAGGGCAAAAAGAAATTTCTTAAAGTCTGGCTTATGTCTTCAAGATATTTAAAAACACAAGGTAAAAACATGTGATATTTCTCAAAAGCTTAGACAACATGTTACTTACATTTAAATTTGCTTTGACAAAAAAGTATATCTTGCTGATCATGGAAGCCTTAAGCATAAAAGCAAATCAAATAAGTGTAAAGCAGACCAAATAAGACCATGTATGAAAAAGAAATCAAAAGAAGGATAAAAAGAAAACATGCCACTCAAAAGAGGAATTTTTCTGAAGTCATAGAAATCATTGTCATTTTCTAATATATTAATCTGTAACAATAAATTATTACTTTAAAAGTAACACTTTCTTCCAAACAATAAATTTCAAAGCAACAAAAGTAATAGAAATATTGATTTGAATTTCAATAAAGAATACACATCCCTATACTGAAAAAAAAAAATCTTTAAAAGGAGGACAACTTTAAAATTTAACAGAAAATAGGGCCATTAAAAATATGGGAAATTAGACAACTTAAAATCTTCAGTAACTATTATTTATAGTCAGAACATAAGCCAGTAATAGTTAGAACAGGCATGATATGACAAGAAAGAAAAAAAGCATGAATGCACAGAAAATTAAAAAATAAATAAAATTTGAAAATGAAGATTAATTTGAGTACAGGAAATTTATCAACTAACAATAGATAAAAAAAAGCAGAATATTGTAGCATTTAGGAAAAATCTTTGAAAAAAAAAATTTTGAAAAATACTTGCATCAATACTATAAGAAGATAATAAAATAATCTATCAGAGAAATATTTTAAAATACATTACTCTTTCAAAGGGTAAAAAGAACAACCATAAGAGAAAAACACATAAATTAAAATTTTACACAAAGATAGTATATGAGCTAACTGTAGTTAAATATATTCAAGATTAGATACAGAATAGCAAGACAGGGTAATAAGGAGTTTGAATAACATACAAAAGGAAAAATTTATGTGTCCTATCCTAATTTATAATTTAAGATTTTATTCATTTTTTTGGAATGAGTCATTTCATGAGACAACATGGTAATTTTTTGAGAAAAACACTTCCCACATATTTTGCACGCATACGGTCTCTCGCCAGTATGAACTCTCAAATGCGTCTTCAAGTGGCCACTGTTTATTGTAGAGTAACTGCAGTAAGAACAGTGATGAATCTTCATACCCTGTTTACTCCGGACATTCGTACGTAACATTTCTGAAAACGTGAGAAACAGTTAATTTTGAATGAAACTAATAGAAATTACAATAAACATCAGTAAAAATTCTTAAAAAAAAGATATCATATCACATTAAAATACTTACAGTTAATAAGCCTGTATTGTTTCCAGTAGAAAATAACTTAATCGAGGATATTTCATTAAAAAAATAAAATGGTACAAATTGTCAAGTTTAGTCTGGAACCCAGCTAAGGGATAAGTCAGGGTAGCCACTCAAATTTGGAAGGAAAAAAATGCCATGTGCTTTCCCCGTACATATTAAACACAATATATCAAGAGGAAACACAATTACTGTGCTCTTGTGTCAGCTATATTGGGCTAATTATACTAGTTTTAATTGCTGGAAAAATTTCGAGAAAAAAAGAACAGCTGAACATACTTAAAAAATGCTATAGTAAATAAAATAGTTTCGCATAGCTGAAATATCATTCTTAAATATCACATAGATTACACTTTGAGTTGTCACCATTTCTAAAAAGACGGAAATTGAAAAAAAAAAGTTCCCTGTATTTTCCAAGCTTGTAAAGAAAAAAATCAAAATTCCCTTTACTTTCCAGGTTCTCTCCATTTTTTACGTGAAGTGGCAACCCTGCAAGTACCAAAATAATAATAATAAATAGAAAAAAAAGACGTTTTTCTGTTAAAACTTGTGCCACAGAATATTTTTAAGTCTTATAAAAAAAAATATCCTGTTTACATTCAGTATAATTATTTGGAATAATAGTAAATTCACTCTTACTACTTTTAAATGATTTATTTCTAAGCCAACTGCAATATATAACAATTTTATTAAATATAGTTGAAATATCACGACAAACAGCATTATTTAAATCTTATGGTTGAGATCAACAAAAATTCAATTTAACATTTAAGGAGCAAAATATAAATGTAAAAAAAATTCTATGCTTCCATCACAAATGCAGTTAAAATTAATAGCCTGTGAAATGTAGAATTAGATGAAAAGTTCAATATACTGCTATAAACATAATTAAATGTTATGCTTTACAATCAACAAAAAATGTCATTCTTAAAAATCGATAGAAATAACGAATATAAATACAGTAATAATTAAGTGCGTAGTATAATTGCAAACAAAAAAATATTGAAATTTAGTGAAGAGAAACAAAGACTGAAGGTTACATTTTGTGCTAATTATTCAGAACAGTTATTTCATGAATTTTCAAAATAGAGTTTGTGCAAAGCACCTTACCAAGCATATGACATTTCACCAGTATGAGTTCTAACAGCTAATGGTGTATTTTAAAAGATTCCCCCCCCCTTCTGATATTGATCATTTCTGAAAATTATAGTAAAAAGTATTAAATGATGAAAAAAAAAATTAGGTAACAATTGTTTTTTAACACTCGAGGTTAAATTTTGTAATGAGAGTATTTTATACAACAACAACAAAAATAAGTTTAATGAAAAGCAGATGCCACATTTTTATAAAGTGTATGGCTTTTCGTCAATCGATGCATTATGATGGGTACATTCAGTTGATACATGACTGATGTAGAGAATTCTGCAAATATTACTGAAATTCTGTGAATAATGACAAAAAGTTCCATATTGAGCCCCAAAGTGTGGTTTATAAGCAATTGAACTAAAGTTTGTGTTGTTACTTCTTGATATGAGTCATCTGGTGTCTCTTCAAAGTGGAGCTTTGAGCAAAACAGCTGCCACAATCTTTGCAAACATATGGTTTTTCACCAGTATGAGTTCTACAATGGTCCTTTATATGAGTACTATTAGTTGTAGCATAACTGCAGAAAGAGCACTGGTGTATCTTATGTGCTTTTCCTCCACTAATGACATACAGCATCTCTGAAACAAAATGAATACAAGATAGGTGTTATTCAAACTTTATTCAGCTTTTAAGGCTGTATGATAATATGCATGTGTTATCATAGAATTTAATCCTACAATTAAAATACATATATACATGTGTTAGTGTTAGACACATATATGAATTTTTATTCAACTATAAAAGCTTGGTTGTACAGAAAATCAGTTTTTTTTTTTAATAACTAAGTAACTACTAGAAAAAAAAATTTCTAGCAAAAAAAACTAAAATATACTACTTACCATTTTAAATTATTCAAATAACTCGGTAAACAATATATTTTATGATTAAAAAAAAGATAAGTCATATTTGTTTGCAAAAACATATTTATAAAGCATTAAAGCAAAATATAAAGCTATACTACATACATAAGTGAAAAATTGCTGTACTATATAAAAATCCAAAAAAATGTAACTTTACTTAATATAATGAAACAATGAAAAATATTTACTTTTCTAAATGATACAAATTTGCAACAAATTTTCTACAATATTCAATAAATAATATTCCATAACAGTACAAATACTATATAGTAAAAATTTTCGCACAGCGAAAAATTGTTTGAAGATAAAGGATCAATTACAAATTGAAAACAAAAGAATCAGAAGATTATACTTTAATGTTGGAATTGAAACCTATAAAATTTAAATATATTTTAATATTTAAAATATATTAAATTAATAAGCAATAAATTTTAAATATATTTTAAAATATAAAATATATTTTGTTCCTTTTTTAAGTCTGGTCTAAAATATATACTCCATATAAAATTATCAAGGAATGTTATCTTTGAAAATGGGTTTGTTTTGAATGATGAAAAAAATTGTTAACGTCAAATGACATTTTATAAATTGTAAGTACACAAACTTTACTCATATTGCAAGCTTTAAACTGGTTCACCTATTTATTAACATACTGATTTATTAGCCTAAATCCATTTTTTTTTTTTTGTGTTCTTTGTTTTTTTTCTTTATTCACTTGCTACATCAAAAATCACTCATAGTACTGGCTGCTATAACAAGGCAAACCTTTAATAATAGGCTGTTAAAATTTAAAAGTACAATATCTCACAATAGCTGCATGTAAAATAAATCAATAAGGTAAACATATGTCAAAATCAAAATATAACCTTGTATGCAAAATGAATTCTTAACGTAACAGAAAAATTTTAAAAAATTACCTTAACGTGGCATTGAATGACAATAATTTATTACAGAAAAAAGTCAGGCGTTTTTTTTTACCAGAAGAGGTATTAAAAGTAACGGGATAAAAATAAATAAATAATTAATTAAATGAAAAAATAGTTCTTGAATTTATTTAAATACAAACAATGAAAATTTCATTCAGAAATATTCAAAGTAAAATTTATTTAAAAAAAATATTATTGGTTATTTAATCAAGTGATTAAAATAAAAGTAATTAATTTAAAAAAAATTGAAACTTAATACGGAAAACTTAAAGTTTAAAAAATTAAACCATTTGTTGTTTTTTAGTTAATAGTATCGATAATTAAAATAAGCTGATTATACATAAAGCAGTACAAAGCATAATACTAACTATTAAAAAACAATGCATTAGGATAAATACACAACTGTTTCTAATGTTTCAGTTTATGTTAAGTATCACCCCTCATAGTAAATTATATGGTATACGTAAGCAATTTGCTTCATGTATCCTCTGACCAGTTTTTTGTGCAAAGCATTTGCCACATTTCCTGCAAACAAAGGGTTTTTCTCCTGTGTGAGTTCTGACGTGGCTCCTCAAGTGGCCGGTATGAAATGTGCAATAATTACAGTAGGGACAACCATGAGTCTTTCTCTTCCCTCTGTGAACTCTAGTTCTAGGATTCGATTCTGAAACAAAAAAGTATAAAGTGAAACATAAATTCAGATTAAAAAATAAATAAAAATTTAAGAGCATCAATTTATTCTCAACAAACCTTCAACACAGTCCAGTGCAAAAACTAAATTAAATAAAAAAACATACTTTTGTAAGACATGTTGAAATTGATTCATTAAAGCATTATTTTATTTTTCATGAAATACTCCAAATTATTTTGTTTTCAGTTGTTCCTTTTCTTAAAAATTTCCAATAGAGTAACATTCCAGCAGATTGGATAAAATGAAAAACTTTTTGCAGACTCAAAATCTCAATTAAGAAACTTTCTGCAAGCGATTAATTAACTTTTGTAAGAACTATCAACCTTTTCATCAGCATCTGTCTTTTTGATCCACAGAATGTTCTCAACATTTAAATAAAAACATCGAAGCAAGATTCGATTTATTTAATTAAATTGTGAATATGAATCTCACTGTTTCTTTAAGTCTTTTTTAAATCTCACAAATACAAATCTTGATATTTCATTTTTAAATTAATGGAATACAAATATCAATGTTTGATTTTAAAATCATGTGGATACGAATCTTGATGTTTGATTTTAAAATTACGTGAATAGGAATTCTGATGAATAATTTTGAAGTCACTTGAATACGAATCATGACAGTGGCTTCTAAATCGTGCGAATACAAAATGCTATATTTGATACAAAATAGTGAAAATACCGAGCACGATGTTTGATATAAAATCTTGAAAATACCAAGCATGATGTGTGATTTTAAATCACGTACACATGATTTGCGATATGTGATTTTATATCACATGAATGTAATTTTAAATAGAGTTTGCACAGGCAGAAAAAAGCATAAAAACAAATATTTTTTTCTCAAAGATTCAAAAAAGACGAATTTTTTAAAGGAGCGGAATTTTTTTTTATTAATTTGAATAAGCAGAAAAAACTTATCTCGTATACCAGCAAGCCTGAAAGTTAAATGCAATAATGTAATCACGGGAGAAGAGCAGCTGCACCAAGCAAAGAAAAAAGTTCTGATATCTGCACTGTAAAGCAAGGAAATTTTGACCATTGAAAAAAAAAACACTAAAAAATTTTCTGCAATGGTGACAAATTTTCCGCAAACATGTTGACGCATATTATACACATCAGTTTAATTGCCAAAACATGCAGATAGATTTATTTTGTTGTTAAGGCGAGATTTTACCAATTTCCAATTCTGAGTTAAAATAATTAAAGCTTTCAAAAAGGAATGAAAAATACTGATTTATTTATTCTTTATGCTTTTCTAGGAAAAAATGCTTTATCATTACAAGTAACACACAGGAACACTAAAATTTTACTTTTATATAATTGAGAATGATTCTCTTTTAAACACGCATTTTCAAGATATTTTAATTATGATTTGCATGCAGGTTTTATGAAAAGGAATTACGAAATACTAAGAAAAAACTTGCAAATTACAATTATTTTGCTTCATAAATACAAAAAGCATTGTTTTAAAGAATTGAAACAGACTGCAAAAACATTTAATACATGAAAAACTCAAATCGACAACTGCAAACATTTCTAAAAAAGTAATGTGCTTCATTTGAAAAAATGTATATTATAAATTTAATTAAATGGTCAATTTAATAAATAATAAATTTAATATTACAAAAAAATAATTAAAAAACTATATAAATTATGATAAATTTATATTTTTAGTCATAAAACATGTTATACATTGGAAAAAAGCAAGTGAAAAACTGAAATTTAAATTTTGTGTTGAAAACATCGTTATTATTAAGTCATTGTTGTTGAAATTGCTTCTGCCTGCAAATTATTTCATGCATCCTCTTCTGGCTTTTTTGTGCAAAGCGTTTGCCACACATCTGACAAGCAAATGGTTTTTCACCCGTGTGAGTTCTAATGTGATACGTCATGTGACCTCCATGAGATGTGCTATATTTGCAGTAAGGGCATTTGTGACTCTTCCTACGAATATTACTTTCAACAAACACACTTGAATATTCTGAAACAAAAAGATATGATATAAGAAATGTTAACAAAAAGTTAAAAGCATAAATTTATTTTCAATAAAAACTATCCTCCATAGCCATTCTCTATAATTTGAAATCATATAAATTTGTATCAAAATAGAAAATTTCGCTATCCTTAAATGCACTTTTTTTTAAGATTTTCTATCCAGGCGAAAATATCTGGAAATTTTTAAACTGACATTAGAAAGGAATTTACATGTTTGCACACAGGTTTGAATTTTAGATGAAGTAATATGAACTATTATTATTTTTGCAATTAAATTTATTATTAATATACTTTATAATAATTATATAGCTTATTATAATAAAAAAATTTAATAGTCATTATAATAAACTATAATAATCAAAGATATAATTATTAACATTTTTATAATGTTAATAACTTCCAAACTAACATCTCCTTGGAAAGCTGTTAATTAGTTTGATTAATTGGTACAAATAAAGGCTGAAAAATTCTTTTTTCCGACCAACCAAGAAAATAATAATAGAAATAAGAATTTATTAATGTTTGAATTTACGTTTAAAAAAAAAAGATTTCACATATTACACGATAGGTTCGCAAAAATAAAGATAAGATATTTTTTCATTGAGTACTTCAATAGTACCCATCTTCTAATTCATTAGAATTAATTAATTTTTCTACAAAGCTTTTATTTTTGTTCTTAAATTTTAAAACTAGGCTAAATACATTAATTAACTAAACTAACACTCATGAACAATAACAAGATGGTCAAAATATATAATTCAACTGAAGACTTTAAATCTACAAGGATATAATTAATGGATTTTAAAATTGAAAGTTAATTCCAAACTATATTAGTCATATTTATAGAATTAAATTAAAATAATCAATAAAACTCCAAAAAGAATTTTATGATTTTAATCTTTCCAGTTTCTACAATTTATATTTATTTAGTAAATCTGTCATTAGTGATTTGTGTTTCAGAAATATTTACACGTTTGTTACACTTCTGCTTTCCTGCATTGCCCAAACCTAAAAAAAAAAAGCAAACACATATTTTAGATTACAATTCATTATTTTTTTAACAAATTAGGCTTTCTGAAAACAGTAGTGAGGAAAATCTTATTTACCATTCCAGCAAACAATTGAAAATTTTAATGCTTACACTTTTACTTGAAATTAATATCAAGTATCTATCTAATACCAAAAGATTATAGAGAATTAAATAAAAGATTTCTCAAATGCAACTATTAATAGTATAATGCAACAAAAACATCTAACAACTAAAATGATAGATAGGATGACACGTTTTGAGAGCCCAAAAGCAAAAATTAAAATCATTGTTCAAAAAGAAGACAAAAACAATTTAGTTTACAATGTAATTTTTGAAAAAAAAAAATTTGGGAACTTTCTTTTTAAATATTAAATGTTACTCTAAAATGCTATGCTTAAACAAAAACAAGGGCATTGATTTAAATATATGCGTTTTTATTTTACATAAAAATATTCTTTTCTAAAAAAAAATATTTTTTCTCAACTTATCAGAAGTTATCATAGTTAATGCTTCCAGGGGTTTTTTTGTATTAAAAGGAAAATCTAAACTACATACTAATTAAAAAAAAATTAATTTTTATTTAATTCCTTATTATTTTCTCTTCATTCGTAACAGCATGAAATAAATTAATATTTTGAAAAAATTGGAAAAATATAGTGAACCAGGAGCAAAGGTGAATTTTTTAGATTAAACTGTACCTTAGTATTGTTTCATAGTAAGTACTAAGAAATTTGCAGAAGATAAGAACGCATTCCACAGAAATATCTTTTTGCCTAAATGAAAAGTCAATATTTTTTAACCAAAAAAATATATTTTCAGAATATAAAAAACGTCACGATATCATTAGACTACTCTAAGCCTTTTTTTATTAGGTGAAATAATAGTCCCACTTTTATGAGCAAGTAAGAAGTTCAAATCTGTTTTGTAATATCTCAGATACGTTGCATTTATCTTTAATTGTAATTCTTTTTTATTTGCTGCCGTTTTTTAATACAATGTTTGATTTTAAATTTTCATAAATTAAAAATCTTCAACACAAAAGTAAAATAACGATTCAAAATTACTATCAATTAAAAAAAATTAAGTATAACAATTGTAGAAAGTACTTTTTATTTTGTTAATTTTAAATACTATGAGACATCATTTAACATGGATTAGAAACTTAAAACAAAATGACACCATACATGTAAATCTGGTCCACATAAAAACCTTTACTACTTTATCAAAAATTTCTAAGAGCAAATAAGTCAAAATTAATAACCTGAAATAAAAACATAGCTTTTCAAAGTAATATTTATTTCCTTTTTACTGGTTGTATTATTTTATCCAAAATACTCATAATAATCTAAGTTTTCTAAAATAATAAATACATTTTTTAATATAAAGTTAGAAACAATGGCATGAATTTATAAACAAGGGGTGAAATGCTTACAATGTATAATCAACATATAAAATTATAATCAAGCTATCAATGAGCAAGGAAATAAAATGGATAATAATAATAAAATAAAAACTGCCACTATGTATAAATACAACACAACATGATATTCCTAAATAAAGGTAAAAAAATAATAATAATAAGTTTTAATTAAACAAAATTATAACTAAGGAAAACGTTAATTATTAATATAGTAGCCTCTTATTACATTTCAAATGTATTAGGAGAAGGTTAAGATAATGCAATAGTATATTAAAATTCTAAGTTCCATGTAAAAAATTAATAACATACAAATTGGGATAATGAAATTAAACGATTACACTTTTCTTAATTGTTAATATTTATTCTTGACACATAAATAATAGTTTGACTTTCAGTCTCTTTTCCGGAATACCAAAAAATTATTGATCAGGTTTCATTAAATGAAAGGAATCATTGCACGTTCAAAATGTAATGATTTTTTTTTAATGTATATTATAAAAAAAAATTTCTCTCATTCCAATATTATTTTAGAATAGTTGAGTATTTTTTTTTTCAAGAGAGCAATATATCTGAATGATAGGTATCCTGAAGCTCAAAAAAACAAGTGACTTACTGCATTTAAAACCTGTGAAACTTTTGTTAGAATGACAATTGCAACAATATAAAATGAATGGTGTTTTCTACACTAGGTAGCGTTGCATGCTCTTACTACCCATATTTCTAGGTTACTCAACCCAATGTTTTTTTAGGCAATTTGGTTCAACTTATAAACAGTGAATACAGTAATTTATCAAAATAGAGTAAATAATGAAGTCAGTACATTTACAAATATAATAAACATAAATGGGGAAAAAATAATAAATATAGGGTTTGAGAGGTAATAAAAACTTAGAATTATATTAGAAGAAAAATCATTATAATTGCTCCTTTGTAAACAATAACTTTGAAATTTAAATCTAAATGATAATTTACAAAATAAGCTTTGTATCTCTGCTTTAACTAAATACTAACGTAAGCACTGCTTGCAACAAGAACAAATAGAAATGAACAAGTCAAAAGAAGCTAAATCAGGACTGCTAAAAAAGCGCGTTCTTTCTTAGCATAGCAACCATGTCGCCCTTTTTAACAAAAACTTTCACTTCAAACTATCACCAGAATCGCGTAATATCATTATCTAATGAAGTTCAAACATTATGTTATTTACTTCTTGTCTAAATAAATAAAATTGTCTCTTTGAAAGCATTGGTTCGTTCAATAAGCTATAGTAAGCAGCTATAAACAGTCTAACCAAAAGTCTTAAAGGTAAAAAGTTTTAGGTTTGATTATGTTCACATTTGTTTTGAAAACACCATCCATATATTTTGCGGTTTTGAGGAGAACTTCTCCAGACTAAAAGTCTGGGGCCGTCTGCTGCTATAGTAACAAGTGAGAGCACATTTCTAATGGGAGTGCAATGGGGGACTGAAGATGTTGATTGCTTTATTCACGTTGCAAAGATAATGATGACCTATACAAAACTATTTATCACACAGCCCTATTCGAAGTGACTTTCTTGTAACTATGCTACCTGCCACGACGATCTAGAAGAGTTCTCCTGAAAGCCGCACTGTAGTAGGGCAGTAAATAGTAGTTGGATATAAACACTTAGTTATTTTTTAGCCTGCAACATAGACAAAATGTAACATCTTTAAAAAAAAATTATATCCTTAACTTCTATTATTAACTCTCCAAGCATCATAAATCCAGGTAAAAATATGTAAAAATTCTTTCGCTAATTTCTTTTCTTGAGGAGATACTGGTTTTATAACAAGCGATCGGCTTTAAGTTTAGGAATGCTTAACCTTAAAAAAATTGTATAAAAAAGCCTAAAAAAAAATGCATCAAGGATGAAATAAAACGAGCCCTCTTGCAAAAAGTTGTAATGGGTGAAAGAATAAGTACACAAAGTTCCAAACAGTATTCTGAGATATTTGCGATTAAGTTTTGTTTGGTTTCTTTTTCATGTGACAAATTTCATGAGTTCTCATAGTAGAACTTTGTGCAAAGCATCTGCCACATATTCTGCATGTGTATGGCTTTTCTCCAGTATGAGTTCTAAGATGAGTCTTTAAATGATATTTATAGCGTGTGGAGTAGCTGCAGTAAGTGCAAGAAAAAAGTATTGTCTTATTTTCCAATCCACCAGCCATACAGGGCATCACTGAAAAAGAAAAAAGAAAGTTAATTGGAAAGAATTCAATGATATTAATAAAAATAAAACGACAAAAGGTTAATAATTTGTAATAACAAGAGATACAACTTACGATCTTTAGTTGCTATTCAATTAATTAACATAAGAGTAGTGTAGATAAAAAAAAGAACCACCAATTAAAAAACTATTTTCAGGAACCATAGTTTTGAATAAAATTATTTCATAATTTTTAATCTACTAATGAATTCCTATTTTCCCATACACAGTTAACTCCTAATTGTGAGCAGTATTAGGTTGCATAATAGCAATAAATGAACAAAGTTAGCATACAATTCACAAAATAACAAAAATAAGATATTTTATACTGAATTTTAGAATTATAATACCCTTTTATTATTTATATTTGCAACAATCAGTAATTGGAGATTAAGTTATCTCCAGCAAGAATGAGAAAAAAAGGATAATGAAGAATACTGACTAAAAATATCAGAGATACTTGTGGGATAAAATCTTGTACAAATGAAATATGAGGCTAAATAATTTTATTGAATTCCCTCTGTTTGCCAGCAAAGTAAAACAAGTTTGATAAAATCTATAATTTTTGCCACCAAAACTAGATTTTTTCGCATAATTGCTATCTGGTTCAAAGCTCTCATGCCTCTTTCCTTCAAACAACATTGTCACACCCACAAGATTTTATCTTAGTGAAATATCTATACAACAAGAGTTGGTCCTGAAACTGGACCGAAAATAATCAGGAGCTCACTGTACAATATTAAGGCATACCTAAGAATATTTAAAATTCTGTCTAGAATTTATTCTCAAACAAAACATCAAGGTTTTATTTACATAGAAAGGAAATGCAAGTACTTTAAAGAAATGAGATTTTATTGTTTTTTGTTCCACAACACTCATTGAATTTTAATTTCAAGTCTAAACTGCAAACAAATAACATAAACCTCCAATATTGAACAGTAGGAACAAAAACAAAGTTGTTGCCAATCCCTGAAACACAAAGAAAAAAAAATTCAAAATTTGAGTTTTGGTTAAAGTTTTTTTCCTTTTTTATTGAAGTGAGTTGTTTCATGAAATTTCTGAGAGTTTCTGTGTGTGAAACATTTGCCACACACACGACACGCATACGGTTTTTCTCCAGTGTGAATTCTGACATGTGGCTTTAAATGATATTTATATGGTGTAGAATAATTGCAGTAAGGACATTTGTGGTACGTTATTCCTTGCACAATTCCAGTAGTTTCAGAAAACATTCCTGAAATAAGGAGAGATTATAATTTTAATACACAGATATATAAAAAGATAATCTAATAGATTAAAATTTTTATAAGTTTCACGTAAGTTAAAGAACATTTCCTTATAACACTGTTTTTCATTCACGAAATAATTTAAAAAATTCCTTTGATTTTGTAACATATATACACTAATGTAATTTTTTTTGCATGATTGATATTTTTATTACTCAATTCATTAATTTTTTTAAAAAATGTTTGAACCATTTAAATTATGTTAACCACTGTCTAAAATTTCAACTAAAAAGAGTTAAGATGTTAAATATTTTTTTCAACAAAATTTAGATTTTTGGCACAGTTAGTGAGTTTACACTAAAACTATTACTGTACAGAGATTATTACTGTGCAAAGATTCTGTCTATAATATTAAAATATACTTTATTAATGTGTTGAAATGTCAAAGAATTAGTACTCTGTTTTTTTTTCAGAGTAGATCAGACAGACATCTTGATTTACAAAATAACTCATATTTTAAAAAAAGTAAAGGAATTAATTTTGGATTTCATGATGCTCATAGATTCTACCTCTATTAACAGACGGGCAATTGCAATATTAATCTACCAAGCATTATTAAACTTTTTGCGCTTTGGATGCTTTGTTGAAAAGAAAGTTAAAAAGTAGTGTATAGTAGTTAAACTTTAGGGAATTCCAAAAAATTTTAAGAGATTTATTCAACCCAATAAAATATATCTTATGTGGATTTCAGAAATAAACTAAATATGGCACTCCTGTTTTCTTCAAAACCACGATACTTTATTTAGATTAGATTTCAAGATTAGAATTTATTTTAACTATTCAGCCTTAGTCATAAAAAGATGCTGGAGAGTTATTTTTATTGTATTGCTTATTATTATGAGAGGAAAATTTAGTCAAAACGTAATTATTTGCAACGAAAATACTCAGAAACCTACAGAAATTAGCTTAGAATACTTCATAAAACTTTAAATCATCTCTTCTATACTATACTATTAAGTTATCTAAATAATTTTTTTCACGTAAGAATTTCATAGTTTGAATATGAATTTTAACCGGTTTAATTTTTAAAGAGCACTATAAGGAGAAGACACAATTTATAAGTAGCATACTTTAGCAATAAAAATAAATGTAAAATGTTACCTTTTTATGGTCTGTAATTTTTTTAACACATATTTAAGATGTAGGCATCTCAAATTAATAGCCTTTTTAGAAGTTTAGTACATTGCTTAGAGGAAAATTTAATAATGAATTTCAGGATGATAGATGTCATTTACAGCATCTGACCATAATGGAGAATAAAAATATAATTTTAAGAAATACAATAAATCGTAGAACTGTTTTGCTTCACAGATATCAAATACGGGTACAGAAGATTTGCATCAAAAGACACAATTTAAAAATTCTTCATAATTATGAATTTAATTAAATTATTAAACAATTAAATTTACTGTAACATTAAAAAAAATTCAAGAGCCAATAAAATAAAATTAGTACACCTGCTGATAAAAGATCTCTTTCAACTATGCTAAGCAGGTTTCACAAAAGTACTTTCATTCGTTCATATCTATATCATATAGGAAAGTAAATAAAATCAGTATCAGTTATGGAGAATAGAGTTAAATAAATCTAACAACGATATATATAGATATATATATAACAATTATTTATTGTAAAAATTTCTTCTTTTTATAAGACACCAATGCTTCTATCCTTATTCAACAACATTTCTTTACTCACAAAATCTAAGATTTGACATTACAAATAAATAATCATAGTAGTCTGAAGAAAAATTGCATGGTATAGATCAGGGCTGTCCAACTGCAAAGAGGCAATGGGCCAGAATTCCGGTCACTGATCACCTGGCGGGCCGCAGTTTGAAGAAGTTGAACAATACCCTTTTACCTCCTATAAAATAGCAATTAATAGTTGAATTATTAATTATAAAACAATGGAACAGAAAGATTATAAAAGAATTTGCTTACATTTTAATGAAAAAACTGAGGCCGCTCAGCCTGAATAAGAAGTTGGCGGACCCCACAATATGTGTTGGCGGGTCACATGCGGCCCGCAGGCCGCCAGTTGGACAGCCCTGGTATAGATAAAATATAGCTTGAATTTTTATTGAGATTTTCCTGATATATCTGAAAAAATTCAGGTAATATTTCTCCTGAAATTGAGTGGGAACCCTGATAATGCATTCAGGAGAGGCTTTCTTTTATTCAACTATTCTCTGAAAACTAAATAATCTTTATATATTAGTATACAATTAGCAATAATTTTACCATTATACTTAAAATAGCAATAAAGTAACAGTTCATTGCATTTTTTAAGTTTAGTGTTTTAAGAGCAGCACTATCGGTCACTCACTGATTATACAGGTATGTGTTTGAAGTCTTTATCAATTTCAGAATTTTTAAAGTAAAAAATGGATATTTTAGGAACTATTAAAAAATAAAAATAGAGATAAGAAATAAATAACAAAATACAAATACAATTATTTTAAATAATGATAAGAAGGCAAGAATCTACAAGCGTAAAATGTATTTAATTATAAAATTTTATTTAAAACATATAACAGTCAGAAACAACAAGAAAATTTATTTGACCTTAACAGCAACAAATATAAACTTCAAATCATCAAATAGAAGAAAAACCAGACGAGAAAACAAAATTTTCAGACATTTTTTCACTTAAAAATATATACCATGGACTAACATAATCAACAACAATTATTTTTTTTAAGAAAAACACAAAGCATAACAAAAGAGATTTGAATAATTTAAAAATAATTCTATTTCTAACCTTTTCATTTGTAAAAAAATGCTTCCTGCACATTGTAACACATAATCTTGCTGCGTTTAAATCAAAATAAAAACTTCATTTGTTGAAAATTCAGGTTCTTTTAAGTTCAATTGCTATTCTTAATCAATTATAGAAAAATAGATCAAAAATACAAAACTGAAAAAATAGTTTGTTTTTTAAAAAATAAATTTATTTAAGTTACATTTTTGCAAGATTAATACATACTTAAAGTTTGCATCACATAAGTCTGCATAATTTTAGAACTAATTTGTTTTTGAAAATTTTAAACGTAACACAAAATTGCTTTTTAGAATTGCATTCTAATGATCACAATACTAAATATGATCACAATACTTGGAATTTTATTCTAATTTTAAATAGCTCAAAATATTATTTTTTTTTCTCCTCACTTTAATATATTATATAATACATTAAGGCACTTTTGGTGTGAACATATGAAAAGACATTTAATCTACCAAGTTATTTTACAAGTTATTTGTAGAAAGTTATGCCAAGTTATTTGTAGAAAAAATTTTCTGCAGTTTTTTTTTTGCACACTTTAAATCTTAACAGACAAAAGTTTCAATTCCAATTATTTAGAATCTAAGAAAAAAAAATGTCAATAACAGGAAATTAATAAAACAATACAAAGAATGAAAAAAATCCTTAAATATTCTTAAAACAGATCATTATTCTAAATAGACAAATTAAATAAAATTCACCACCTGACGAATAAACAAATAACTAACAAGTTCTTTTATAAATCCATAGCAATAGAAACTTTATATATATCGAACAAAAAAGTTTTAAACTATTTAAATGAATAAGTAAATAAAATTTAGTAGAAAAGTAAATGAAATATATACTATTATTGCATTGCACAAATTTTAACATATAAAAAATAGATAAATTACAACAGATCATAATTCAATATCAAAATAAAGTTTGCCAACTTATTTCAGAAATAAAATTTCGAAAAACAGTAGAACTTGATTATCTAAAAATTTTTTATTCAATATCTAAATTTATTTACATTTCTTCTCTTTTGTAAAATTATAAGCTTCTGATGACTTAACACCACAAGATTTTACATTTGACCATATAACTTATTTTAAAGGTATTGCACACCAGATATTGAAATTTTTTGAAAATCCTTTTTGTTACATCCATTAACATCATACTTATATGCCCAATTTTCGGATTTTATAGTAAAAAACAAAAGACTGAGGAAAAGCTTAACTGATCTAAAAATGGGATCTTTTTATAGTTATAATACAGTCTGAGTGGTCAATATATGGTCCTCTGCCTCCCAACCAAAAATTAATGAAAAAATCCAACTACTGTAACTGTTTCAAAAATAATTTTAATAAATTTTAAAAACAAACTAAAATTAATGCAATAATTCTGTTTGTTGGCAAGGGGTCACTATGGATCCAAAGTAATTGAGTCCCTTTAACTTTAATAACCTTGACTTTACTTTCTCGTTATTATACTATTACCAAGCACTATATAGTACTGCGGTCATCACACCGGCGATAGGGCAAAACCCATGCGGGGGCCGCAGCACAGAGTAAGAATGTATACTTTAGTATTATTGTCTTTCTATTCATTAGTCATTATAATATTAAATTTAAAGTAGTAGCATAGAAACCTGACTATTCGCATAGACCTGACAGAAAAAAAATATTTCATCTGTTAATGAAAATGATTAACCTCAATAAGCTAAACATTTTTTTTTCCAAAGTAGGTTCAATTCCATTTCAAATAAATCAAGTTCTTATATGAGCAAAATTCAACACAATTTTTAAAAAGATAAATTATAAATATTTTTGTACATATTAAATAACAAAAAACTATATTTTTAAAATAAGTTACCACCATAAAATGAGCTGTAAAATTATGAATTAAACCCACTCAATTGGAGGGTATTTGAAAACTTGTTTCCTAGTGTGAATTTTTTCGTGACTTTTTAGAGAATTCAGTTGAGAAAAAGCTCTACCACAAGTTTGGCAAGCATAAGGTCTTTCCCCAGTATGAACTCGAATATGAATTCTCAAGTGGTCTTTACGGCGTGTTGAATATTCACAATATGGACAAAAATGAGTTTTTTTCCCATCAATATGGCAGTAGAGTGTTTCTAAAAAAATTAAAAGAAATTAATAATTTATAACACGCAATAGTTCAAATAAATAGCTTATTTTTAATGTATAATTAGAAAAAAATCCCTTAAAGATGAAAAAGAGAGTTTTTTAAACCTGTGCAAAAATAAAAAGAAAGTATTGAATACAATTTAAATTTTAAAAAGAATGGAAAAAAACATACATTTTTATGATTTAAATGATCCAAAAAATTATAAGTTGCAAAATATTTTTAAACTTAAAAAACAATTCTGAAAATGTTAAAATAAGAAAAGATTGTTTTTAGAAAATATGATCAGCAGGGCATAATATTTCTAACTTTTAAGACAGGGCACGAAATTTCCGTTTTACCCAGACAAAAATTTTCACTCAGCATTATTTTCATGAAAAATAGAAACAATTTTTAAAATTTTAGAATTTTTGGTTGTGCAAAACAATGAAAAAATGAAGAACCTGAAAAATGGAAACACATTTATTTCAAAGTAATAGTAATATTAAACTAAAGTCTTGTTGCTGTCATTATCATCCACATATCATTCATAGTTGTGAAAAATAAGAAAAGTATCAGAAAAAGACCTACTGTCAATTGCAGCCCAAAAATCAAACTCTAATTCTCGACTATTACTTTCTCTATAGCTTTAAATATTTGATTGCCAATGGAGAGCGGAAATTTCACACCATGTTTTAGGATACATTTTAAAGAAGCAGAAAAACATTAACTGGAAAATAAGTTAGAACATAATTTGCTGCACATTTCAAAAAGTATAAAAGGAAAATAAAAAATAATTTTGAATTTTTGACAAAATTTAAAAAAAAAAGCATGTAATAATAATAATTTAATTGGATTTATTTTTGATATTGCAAACTCAATAAGATGTTATAAAAATATAATTGATAAATGAACTAATAAAAAACAAGAAAAAAGGTGTGAAATTTTTAAATCTTTATTTCTTAAAATAAAATACATCTGAAAGCTTTTACATTTCATCCTAGCCATTGCTTTCATTTTTTAAAAAATAATTTTATGAATTAAAATTTTATATCAACAAACATTGCAACAAGGGATATGATAAATAATACAAATTTAGATAGCATCTTCAAGTTAAAACATAACAGTGCAACTCCATCTAAAAACTGAATATAAGTATTATCATAAAATACTCTAAATGTCAATAAAATTGGCGAAATAGTTAATAAATAAAATTATGGGAAAAAATAAGGTTTTCTTTGACATTAAATATAATTTGTTGGTAGCTGCACTCTGGAAAAAATGGTTACAGTAACTTAGGCCAGACAGCAGCAGTCTCTAAAGTTATTTCACTTTTTTGCATATTTTACCCAATCTCTAGAACTATATTTTTAAAAAATCAGAAAACTTTTGCATTCAATTATAAACTCGTTTATCAGAAGATAATTCTGCATAAAAAATTTTTTTTTTATGATTAGTTAGTGGTATTCACTATTTATTTTAATAATGGCCAAAAAAAATTTTGAATTTTAAGCTGTACAAACATTTAGTAAATTTTAATATACGTTACCTGAAATGACAAAATGAAGCATTTGAGAAAAATTGACTAAATATTGGCATTTCCCAAGATCTATTTGGCTGATTCCATTTTAATTTTAGATTTTGTTTGGCACACTGTACACAATACAGACTAGAAATTCCTAAATACTCTCTTCACTCAATCAGTTTAACTGTATACATCTATTTCCGATAAACAAAACAGTTGGATATAAGTTTCTTACTTAATTATCAATCATGCAATTAATAACAAGATCTATTTGACTGCTTCGTTTAAACTTAGGATTTTGTTTTGTACACTATACAAAACACATACTAGAAATTCCTAAATACTTTTTCACCAAATTATTTTAAGTGTATACACATGTTTTTCATTAACAAAATAGTTGAATACAAGTTTCTTATTTGATTATGTACATTTGAACATCTGATTATGAATAAAAAAAGTGAAAATAATTAACTGCCACCAAAAAGAAAAAAAAACAATTTTGTTGTTGGTCAAGAGGGTCTAAAAAAATCTTCTATAGAAATTAAATCTTCCTCAAAGTTTTCATTAAATATTAGATACAAAGTTACACAATATACAGAGTTACAAAATATCACTAAATGAAGGCGTGATACAAAAACTCCATTGCCAAAAGGAATAGTAGTAATAGATCTTAAAATTAAATAACTTTAATCACGATGACTACGTATTGTTACTATTAATTCTATGACAGGATATTTGCTAATTTTGGAGAAAAAAAATTTAATAAAGATTTCTCCTGACCAGTGGGTATCCAGTTTTGTGACCACTGCTAGATATACTCTTTAATACTTAACTTTAAAATCAGTCATTTTTTTTACATTTAACTCAACTTCTAGTACAAAACAGATAATTAAATAAACAATTTGACAAACTATGATAGGAAATTTTTGAAATTAATTCTTAAATCAAATGGTACATTAAAAAAATATTACAAGAAAGTAAAATAAAAAGAAATTTAAATTTCATTCAATTTTAAAAAAAAGTTAAACAAAATAGATGTCAATTAAAAAAAAGAACAAAATTGCTACTTTATCTTTCTTTTGAATACAAATGGATCGAATTTCGTGTGAACACTCAAATTAGGTTTAAAGATAAATGAGTGATTTCATGTGTTTGACAATGCGCTTTTCGTCTGAAACGTTTTCCACAAACTTTACATTCAAATGGTCTTTGTCCAGTGTGAGTTAAAAGGTGCTGCTTAAGATTGCCCAATAACTTGCTAGAGTACGAACAGTTAGCACAATTATAAACTTTGGCAATTTTTTTCTTCTGTCGACCAACAATTCTTTCAGGGTATTGTTCATAGCGTGAAAAAGTTAGAAAATCTGTAAAAAAAATATTTATCTATAAAAATTATAACAAATGTAGGGATTAGAACCAGTTTAGATACTATACAAACATTGAACAAATGCTCAAAACTTATTAAATGTTATTTTAACATATATGATTCTCTGTGAACATTCAAAATATTTCTCTACAAATATGGGCAACAAAGAACCATTTTCAAAAGAATAATTTGAAGACATATATATTAAATTTAATAAATTGCATAATCAGTTATTACCACAAGACATGAAGTAGCTGAATCCCAAGGAATTTTTTTAAAAAAAAATATATGAGTAATCTGATAATTTGAAAATTCTAGTGATAATATGTACTTCATTTTAACAAATAACAAGTTTGTATCTATTTCAACAAGAAATCTATTTATATTGAATCGATAATAACTGTGACAAGAGGCAATAAAATGAATATGATAAATAATACACAAAAAAAGTTTATTATTACAAAAAAATCGCTAATTTAATTAAGAGAACATTTCATTCTGTTAATATAAAACTATTTACAACTAAGCAGTTTAGTTTCAATTTATTTTATGAATTAAAAAGCCGAACAGCTCTACTACTTAATCATTTGATTTTTAAAAAATATGTTAGTGGCTGAAATTTCTAGTATGTCCTCCCTTGTCAAAAACTTTTATTGTTACTCAATACGCAAGTAAAAAAATTTTTATACAATAAAATCAATAATTCTAACATTGAAATAAGAACAAGAAAATGGGGGTTGAAATAAAATTAATAATTATAAATCTTACAAAAAAATGCCTTTCATAAAACTTTCATGTGTTCAAGTGAGTCATTTGGTGATTTTGCCAATGTCCTTTACGCTTAAAGGATTTCCCACACGTGTTACAAGTATAATTGTGCTCTCCAGTGTGAACTCGAACCTGGTGATTTCGCCAATGTTCTTTACGTTTAAAGCACATTCCACATGTTTCACAAGTGAATGGGCGTTCTCCAGTGTGAACTCTAATATGCTGATTAAAATGCCCAATTTGAACAGTTGAATAAGGGCAGTAAGTACATTGATGTATTTTGAAGTTACATTTACCTGAAAATACAATTTAGCTTGTTTAGATACGCATTTTTAATGGAAAATTAACAAAATAGGTTGTTTACACACCCAGCAGATAAGTATTGGGATTAAAACTAATACAGCACAATATCTATAATTTCTTAACCAACAAAACTAGCATTTCATTATTTTTGATATAAACCATTACAAATACTTGGCTGTAATCTACAGAAAAGAAAAATTTACAGCAGACAGCAGCTGCATTTATAATACATATTGTGAGCCCAACTCAAAAATCCTGAAAATTTCTTGAGTAAAAACATTAATGACGAATTTCAAAAAATTAATGACTTTAATAACTTAAATCATTGATATTTTCAAAACATGAAATTCTAAATAAATTATATGCAGCAAAACTTAAATGATTAATTAAATTATGTATAAGTTTACTTTTAGCTCTAATCACATTTATTATTTTACCAGAAAACATATTTACAAATGAAAGAGATGTAAGGTATAATTTCTAGTTCTAATATTTTTAAATAAAATATGTAAGAATTTTCATTTATAAATGTGATCGATGATTTCTCAAAACTTCTGGACTTTGGATTTCTGGAAACTTTGGGATTGAAAAATCGGGAAATCAGGATTTTTCCTAGAGCACAATCATCTCTGATAATAGAAAAGTTACATCCATGGTTTAATGCAAGAATCCAACTATACCCATGTAAGGCAATAAGTTATGTTATCAACTAATAACTGACCATGTTTAAAGGAATTAGAATACAACTGAATGTCACAAAATCAATATCATATTATAAGCATTTAAGTACCCAGTGCAATATTTCTTTACAAATTTTGAAAGTTTAGTTGCAAGTATTAAATTTTATCATTTAAGCATCATTAGTTTATCATAATCATATCATTAGTAGTTATCATTAAGTTTTATCCTAAGGTCTTTTAACTAAACAACAGATATTCTATCTCTCTTAAAAAAAAGGCAATGTTTCTTTTATTTGAGAACAGGGAATAGCAGAGATGGCATTAAGATGCACTGGTTTCTGCATCCCACAATAACCAATTGAGAGTCTTGCAAGTTAAGGCTCCACAATATCGTGACCAATAACATAATTGTGGTAAGTATTGTATACAAACTGCCTCAATTTTCTAGATAAGCTCATATCCAGAGGTGAAACTCAACACTGAGGATTGAGCTCCATTTCTTCATAATGATAGCTTTGTTCCTTTACTCATTAAGCCACAAAAGCATGATTCACTGGCAAGACTTTGAAATAGATAGTATATATAGGTTAGATAGTAAGTTGAGAACTAAATTGAATTGAATAACTTTTCATTTAATTAAAGAACAGACTTTTGTACACTTAAAAGCAATCTTCATATTTTAGGGGCTCAAAACAGAAACAATTCTAGACAGCAGGAAAGTGTGGCACTTAGTTTTACTTTGTCCTAGTTTTTAAAACATATTTCTAAATTATTGATATGAATTAAAAATATATTTATACTCTATTTTAAGACTCATTTACTAAATGAAATTTGAGGCGAAGTTTTTAATAACAGACACATTTTCAATTAAAATATATACACATTATTTAGCCTTATTAAAAAGTACGACTTTATAAGACAAAATGCAAAATAAAATTGCTAAAATTTTTCTGAATAAACACAAATTTAAAAAATGTATCATATTGTTTAAAAAACTATCTTTTTGTTTGCTCAGAACATATTTTTATTTAATTTTATTTAAAGTGTTGATTTATAAATTATGTACTTCAACTAGAAGCATAAAGTTATATATTTTAAAATTTAACCTTTTAATAAAATGGTCAAGAATTTAGATCTATAAAAGTTATTTATTTGATAATATAACTGTATCGAAAGTTATTACTAATTGGTTAGCCTATTTTTTGAACCTTAGGCTTGTATCTTAGTAGGTGGAAAAGTAGTTCTTATATCAAAAGTTATGACGCTATGAACAGATACTATGACGAATCAGAAGATTAATGCCAACAAATCTGAAACTTAGTTGAACAAATTAATCAAATGCTTTATGTTGCTACTAATATCTCGTATTTAAAATAAAACCTATTAAATAAAAATAAGAACTTTTATTAGAAACAATGGAGGTATGCATTATTTACAAACAATTCTTATAAAAAGTGTAATTCTTGGTTGACATTACAAACAACATAATTATTTATTTAATTTTAATTAGTTTCTTAAAAAATGTTTTCAATTTAAATTAGTTTAACATTTATCTTTCAAATGAAGAATACAAGCTCTTTATATACCTTAATTAGAATTTATTTTTTTTTAAATCCATTGATATGAGTACCATTTGTGCACAAGCTCCCCAGAAGAACAAAAAGAAAATTTATCATTTATGAAAGAAAAACTGCTAAAAAAATTAAGTGGAGAAATGGACTGAATCATTGCTATAAACTATGCTAAACTATTTATTGACTAGTTATTGGGAAAGCAATTTAATCTTTATAACCATTATATTTTAATATATAGCTACGAAGTTTTATACAAAATTTTTCTGCTGAGCAGTTTTCCCATATATATATATGAGCCGTGATGGCTCAGGGGATAGAGTATAATGAGATGAACCGAGTTCGAATCCCAGCGATGGCTGGTCGTTACAAATTCCACATCCAACTTGCACTGACCACAAAGCTCATAAAATATTTTCAATGATAGATGGATTATGGGTTAGAGTCCCCTTGCCTTCAGACTAACTGTGGGAGGGTTTCATGGTTTTCATCCCCATGTAACTCAAATGCAGGTTAATTCCATCAAAAAGTCCTCCACAAAGAAAAATTTCTCCCAATACTTGATCCAGGTGATACCTTGTCTTCTGGATTGGGTTCAAAATTACAAGGCTACAGAGTTGAACATTAGTAGTTGTAAACCCAAAAATTGGGTCGGCTGTTTAACGATGGCTATAATATATATACATATTTGTATAGATATATACAATATTAAATTATACAAACATATTTTTTCTTTTTTAAAATCTTCTTAGCAAACACCAAAAGTTAGAAAATTGCAAACTTCTCTTATGCTGACTAAGGATTTTAAAACTTAAATGAAAATTTGCATTAAAACTAAATAAACTGCATCTTTTTAGCAAAAATAAAATTAATTGCAACACATCTTTCTTTAAGTAGTATCGCTTTATTTAGCATCTTTTAAAAGAATCATAACATAAGTGGATTTTAAGGTCTTTCAAGTAGTACAGAAAAAAATAGGTAGGAAACAGTTGGCTAAGCCTGACATATTTAATAATAGAAATTTTTATATTTCACTTATTTACAATTATTATTTGTCTTTACAATGTTTTTTTTTAAATTTTTTTTTATGGCATTTGTAAATATTAGCTTAATAGTCAATGATAAGCCTATTTTAAGGCAGAGGGGTGCGTTTCTTCTTGTTATCCAGTGGTGCAATAGTCTTAACAATATTTTCCTGATACTTCATATAATTTGAAATAATAAACTCTTTATATTTAAGAAAATAACAAATTGCTAATCAAGGAAACTTTTTTAAATCGTGCAAAATTTCTAAAATAAAACTTGTGAATTATGATTGTTATATTTAGAGTCATTCTAACAATAGAAGCATTTTTTGTGTCTAGAAAATGCTTGTTAAGATCACATATATAAGCGAGGTTTATTGTAGAAGAATTTAATAAGGAAATACATTACATTACTTCCAAAAGTGTGCAGTAATGTTATTTTAGCAAGTTATCTCTCTTAATACAAATAAATTCTAAAATGCATACAAGTACATTGATAATTAAGATCAGGTACATAATACGAAGAAATGTTAATTAAGCGTTTATGAGACTTGTAACAAGTGAATCGATGATAAACGTACAGAGATGCGAATATACGAATGTAAGATTATAAACTAATATTGTAACTTTAGAACAAGAGCTGATAACATTTTGCTTGCAAAAAATAATTGCTAACTGCAATTTATGCCTGCAATTTATGCCATATGAGTCAATTCATGCATTTTACAATGATAATTTCGCTTAAAAGCTCTTCCACAAACTTTGCAGGAGAAAGGCCTTTCACCAGTGTGCACACGAATATGTTCTTTTAAACTATACATAGAACTTCCAGAGAATGAACAATACACACATTTATAAAGTTTTATGAATTTTTTCCTCAGTTGATCATCCGTTAATTCTTGTCCAGAAATCACAAAAAAGGCATCATCATCTAGAAATAAAATTTAAATATTTTCACAAAGAAAGAAAGAAAAGCTGAAGAGTAAGATAAAAATAATTTTTAAATGTTTCGTAAATAATATATGAAAAAAAATTTTAGTTGTTTTATTACACATGAGAAACAAGATAAATAGGGCTCATTTTAAACAATAGGAAGCAATAAGAGAAATTTGCACGAAAAAGGAAAATGGAATATGACAAAATAAAAAAAAGCTGTTTATTTTTTTTCACTAATGAAAAACATCTAACGTTTTGTCTGATAAGAGTTCACATATTTTTAAGCTAAATACTATAAAAGGATGAAAACTATTTATGTTTAAATATAGGACTGAAGTGCAAACTTTTATTATTTTTGTGTAAAGGCAAAGTTAAACAAAAGTTTGTTGATCAAAATACAAGGCACAAAAAAAAAGATAAATTAAAACAAAGAAAATAATAACATAAATACAAAATATTACTTTTTAAAATGTATGCAATAAAATTAAAATTATTAAATAAATTTAGAAAAAAAAATCAAATTTTACCAGTGTTTTATCAGGTAACAGAAGACTGAACTACAGGCTAATAAAGACCTGCCACCAGGATTCACCCTGAGTTTTTATGTGAAAAACCAGCATGTTGGTTTTTTCATGTAAAAATCTAATCTGGAGATAAGTAGGTTTTTGTTTATTCTATATGCATACTTATATACAATAAATATAAGAATGAAATATAGTATATACTGAAAAAATATTACTTGATCATTTCCAAAGGGAATAATAAAGAATATGATTATGCGAATTTATAATTCTGCCAGTAACTTTTATGCTTTCTAAATGTATAATGAATTGCACAATGATCAAGTTGCTATTATTCTTTGTAAAATATAAAGCATAATATGTTATGAGATATGTTTTAAATTATAAACATACATTCATGAAATGAAATGTACATATCTTTTCATAGCACATGGTATGTTCATTTGCAAATTTTAATGATATAACTTTTTATATGTCTTACAATGTACAAAAAATTATCAACTTTTATCATTATTATACTTTTTGCATTTAAAATGGATGAAAAGAGAATACAGTTGAACCTGTTTATCTCGAAAACCTGTATTTCTCGAAATTTCTTAGTTTCCCGACATTAACGATTTAATTTTAATGTATTTTTCCAAGTTTATCTCGAAAGAATTTCTTTCAAAACCTGTGTTTCTCGAATTTTGAAGGAGAAAGTACATCATCGTAACCGATGCCTGGACAGCAGAACTTGTTCAAACAAGCTACATTAGAAGAACCGAAAAATTCCCTAGCCCCATGGGAAGTAAGAATGAGCAGTTTGGGGGGTCGTTTCTTGGAATTTCCGGTTACTATCGTCACACTCTCCAACCAATTGAGTGTATTCGGACAATGAAAAGTTGATTGATAAGGGGGGCGTCACCACTGGGCATCAGTTTCCACACATGGATAAGAACAACACAAAGAGAAATTCATTTTATCAGTAGAATTTTTTTAGGAGGTCCTTGGTTTGAGCGTCTCAGTTTTTTTTAAAACATTGTTCAATTGAATTTTGATTAAGTATGGCAGGGGCTAAACGTAAATTGAATGTTCTCTCGATTGAAGAAAAAATGAAAATTTTAACATTCTTGGACGGAAACCCATTAATGAAAAAAAACGAAGTTGCAGTGAAGTTCGGTTTACCAGCAAGCACTCTTTCAACAATTATTAAGAATCGAGAAGCTGTGGAGCAAAAATTTCATAGCAGCAACAAGAATGCGAAAAAAAGCCGAAAATGCACTTTTCCGGACGTGGATGAATGTGTTTTAAAATGGTTTACACAATGCAGGAGCAGCGGTATTCCTATCAGTGGACAAATAATGCAACGAAAAGCTGATGATTTTGCTAAAGAGCTTGGCCATGAAGATAATTTTAAAGGCAGTAACGGATGGCTAGAAAGTTTTAAAAATAGGCACGGTAATATTTTTCGAAAACTTTGTGGTGAAAGTGCATCTGTTCCGGAAAGTGTATGCGAAGACTGGATTAAAAACATTCCTGATTTAGTGAAAGGCTATGAGCCAAAAAATATTTTCAATGCTGACGAGACAGGACTGTTTTATCAATGTTTGCCAGACAAAACTGCTATGTTTAAAGATGAAGCATGCAGGGGAGGAAAACAAAGTAAAGCTCGTTTGACATTGCTCTTAGCTGCAAATGAAGCAGGCACAGAGAAACTTCCTCCTCTCATGATCGGACGCTCAGAAAAGCCTAGATGCTTCTCGAAAGTAAAATCCTTCCCTTTTCCATACAAAGCAAATAAAAAATCTTGGATGACGAGTGAAATCTTTGGAAATTGGTTAAAGTCCTTAGACAAATCCATGCGATTAAAAAAAAGAAAAATTATTCTTTTTATAGACAACTGTAGTGCGCATAACAATCTGCCTGAACTGAAAAATGTTTGTGTTAAGTATTTTCCCGCAAACACCACCTCAAAGCTTCAACCTATGGATCAGGGAGTAATCAGAAGTTTTAAAGTTAACTACAGAAAACAGTTGATCCGCAAACTTGTTGATGCAATTGATGAAGGAAGTACCCTTCCCAAGATAAATGTACTGGATTCTATCAGAATGACAGACCACGCATGGAGAAATGTAACACAGAAGACCATTCAAAATGGTTTTAAAAAAGCTGGGTTTAAGAATGAGTGTGAAGAAGAGAATGGGGTTATTGAAGAAGAGACTGAAATTTCCGAAAAGGAAGCTAAAGAATCTTGTATCACTGATGAAGAAATGATCGAAATAAATTCACAAGATTGGAATGCAATAAAATCTGGATTAAATGTGAACATTTCCTTTGAAGAATTTTTGCAAGTGGATGACACCTTGGCCACATGTGGAGCTTTGACAGATTCGGAAATCGTCGATAATGTCAGATGTATTTCCGAAGACGAAAATGAAGTAGACGAAGAGCATATAGAAGCACCGAAAGTGACAGTAAAGGAAGCTGAAAAAGCTGTGGAACGTTTAACAAACTTTCTTGAATGTCAAGAAAACGTTGGACACGAGGGGTTCGCTGCTCTCTCTAACATTCGAAAAATTATCGAATCAAAGAAAATCCGACGTCAGAAATCATTAAAAGACTACCTATGAGGTGCGTATGACTGTTAAAAACTTTTATTAGATGTAATTAATATGTAATCATAATTAAATTCTTCACAACATAAATGTTTTAAAGTTTCTTTTAATTAAACATTGCTGCTCGAATTTAATTTTTTAAACTTACCTGTATATCTCGAAACCTCTCTATCTCAAATTTTTTTCCCTTTCCCGCGAGATTCGAGATAGGCAGGTTCGACTGTATAAATTTCAAACATTTATATTCTAAGCGTAAAAAGTATATAATTTAAGATTTTATTAAACATGCAGAAATATTCATTAAATTTAAAATTATGAATGACCTACCTAAAAATATATTAAAAAAATTTTTAAGTATCGCAAATTTATAATATATATATGTTAATGTATTTTAACAAACCATCAAAGGTTTACAATTTAAAAAGATTCTGTAATAATAAATTTAGATTTGTGTAATGGTTTATTAAAAAAAAATTTTATATAAATAAATAATGTATTATATTTTAGTATTTTTTTCAATCATGTAATTGATTTTTATCACACATGTAATTCATATAATTACAAAAATAAAGTAGATTTTTGAAATGTTTAACTTTTTATAATTATGTATAAAAAGTTTCAAAGTTAAATTTATCACACAATAAGTTCATAATTGCAATGAACAATTTTGTTTGATAATTGCAACGAAAATTGATTGGAAATAATTAAATATGAAAAAAACCACTTGGTATAAAGATGGGTTTTTTCAAGTGCGCCTGATCTGAAAAAACCTGCTTTGTTTTTCTGGGCTGGGCACACCTTAGCGAGCCCTGCCTGCCATCCTGTTCAATACAATATTACAAGAATATTTTATTTTAAGGCTGCAAACATAACAGTACATAAAACACTGGTTTGTCCCCTCAGACTACATTTCAAATCTAACATTTATGGCGTGTGTAATTAAAAATAATAGTAGAACATAATTACACTTCTCAGTAATTAAACTAAAGTAGCTCATCATAGGGGACATCAATTGCAAATAATTCAATTAATTGATAGAAAATGTAACTCCATTCAAAGTAAATAAATATCCATGCAGAATACGGAAATACCATATGATAAAGGAAATTTAAATATTACAAGATGATTCTTTAAACCTGAATCAGTTACAACACAATTAAAACCACAACAAACTATTTTATCACAAAATATTCTCAGTATAGGGATACCAATCGGTCATGATACTTTTGCAGTTGTAAGACTAATTTTCTTTAATAATGATAAATTTTTAAGTAATGACACTAAAATGTGAAACTATAATTGACATTTCAAAAGAACAATTTTTTTTCAAAAACGAAAATAAACCATATAAAGATTAAGAATCATAGTTGTAATCAGTGTCAAAAAGAATGGGCTATTACCTAGTGCAGCTTGCTTTACCTTTTAAAATGTAAACAATCATTTGACTGCACACATATCAAACAAATCACGGCATAGTTTCCACAGGACATATAAATTCTTAATTTAAAATGAATTCTTCAATCAATACTTCATAAAATTCTGAGAGAAAAACGAAACTATAGCCGATAACATTTGGTTAATCCTTTTTAGAAAATTAGGAAACGTTAATACAGGATCTGGTTTGACTAGCAGGTGTAAAGGCACCATTCAGACTCTTAGTTACTCAAAGCATATTTCATAGGAATTTCAATACAATAAAAAGTTTAATCTCAATACAAATAGAGTAATATTTCCCAATAGAAAATATAGTAATATTTTCTAAAACAAACAAAAGTTTGTTATTAAAAACATTTAACATTAAATTCTTTGTTTGCAAAAAGGAAAAAAAAAAAGAGGAAGATAGAATATCTCTCTCATCCAAGTTTAAAATCGAGTGAATTGTTACAACTCTTTAAGTACCAAAACAAACTCAATCACTTACCGATTTAGATTGTACTATAAACAAGGGAATTCGCCCATTGTTTTTAGATAAAATTATGTAATAAGTTTAAATTTATTTGGAACAAATAAGAGCCTGTTTTTAAAATAGAAAAAAGGAGTAATTAAAAATTAAATATCAGTTCTTGAGTTGGAAAGAAACGTATATTAAAAAATAATTCAAAAGAAATAAAGGAATTGCACTTTTTTATTGCTTTTAATGCTGCAGTAAAAACTTAAACCAATAAAAGAATGGATTTTGTTATTAGTTGTTTCATCAGTTTTCGATTTGCAGAAATTTTTTAGTTTCATGATTTTTCTTTGATTTATTAGTTTTTCTTGACTACACCCCTGTGTCTACATTCTGCAAATCTCCCAGCTGTCATACAGCTACTCCTTTACAGTTATTTATTATTATTTATTTAAATTTTTTTTTTTTTTTTTTTTGAGCATCAAAATGGTCCAGTTGCTTCAGGTTAAAATATTCAAACTTTGCCATAATCTTTAAGTACATTTTAAGTCATTAAAAAATAAATAATCAGTTTCAACCAAATTCAATCTTTTTTTCAATAAGGGATTAGCAAGAAACTTATTTTATTCATTGCAAAAAAAATTTTAAAATTATATAATTCAAGTTTACACATAAAATGAAACATAAAAATTTTTTTTGGAGTAAACATTCTGGAGCAGATGTTGCTTCTGCACCAGAAACGTTATCAAAATTTAAAGACTAAAAATTTCAAGCTATTTTATTAAAAATTTTAGAATTGTACAACAACTTTAAATTTAAGTTACAAACGTTAAAAAAGTTGATAATTTTTTGTTAATAATTACAGAAATCGATGTTTAAAGTTTTTCCACTTTTACAAAATCATAAGTAAAATCCCAACAATTTATGACAAATCTACATCAGTTGGCAAGTCTATATTAAACTTGACATCAATCCAGAAGAACAAATTTGCTTTTAAGAAGTTTATCACTTTCCCTTTTTAAATGGTAAATCTTTGTATTTTTTATGAGTGGGCCCACATGCACGTCTGACTTGATGGGAGTGAAGATGTTGCTTCTGAATAAAAGTCTTCACACACGTCTTACAGAGATACGGCCTCTATTAGTATATAGGCCTCTATACGGTCTCTATTCTCCAGTATTAATGCACAGATGGTTTTTTGCATCTTGAATTCTTCTGGTGGCATAGGAACAAAATGGACAATTATGATACTTCTTTCCTTCAAAAATTATCTCATAAATGGAATTTTCAAGAACAGATCCTAAGACGGAAAAAATTATAAGAATTCAAGATAACTAGTATTTGGAAGAGTTTAAACATATCCTAAATTGATGAGACATCAATTATATTCGTCCAAATTTTGTGTAAGCATATTTTTCACATTATTAGACTGGACCCATGTTTAAGTTGCAACAGACCCTAATTGTTGGGTATCCCAGTATATCGAGTGTTGAGTAGCTCGGGTGAGGAAGTAAGAGATTGATTAACTAAAACATGCATAATATTTAATGATATTTAGATATTAAAATGTGACCTCCTTCTACATCTCACTCGGCACGCACACTATTCTCTGTTACCAAAATCATATCTTTCTTGACATCATAATTGCTGACATCTGGTGGCCATTCATTTTTTTTAAAAATTAAATAACGTTATAGCTTAGCATTACAATTCTGGTTTTTACCTTAACTTTGACTTCCATTATAATAATCTAATTTTAGGAATAAATTCAAATCAAAGTTGTAACTTTGCAAAAAATAAAATGTACATTTCAATTTTTTAAAAAAAATTAAGTAGAATATTCTTTTATGATCAAAATCATTGTTATCTGAAACTATTCAAAAAAAATTTCCTTTCTCTTCTTAAACTTTTAATCCAAATTTGAAATCTTTTTCATGTGTAAATTTTTTTATTGTAATTTTTTAAGAAACATTTTGAAAATAAGAACATTTTACTTTTCACATAAGCATTGCTTATACTCCTTCTCCCCAGTTGTCAGCAAAAATGAGCAATTCACTAACCCCTTTCCATCAGTTAGTTTAGAAAATATTTGTACAACTCCAGAAAGAGTATGAAGTTGGCTTTTTAAGTTTTTTTTGTATACACCATTTTCAGTACATAACAAGCAAGTAAAGTATTTCCTGGAAAAACGAAGATTGAGGCTCTACAATTTCTATATCACAAGCAGTATTTTGAATTTATAATCTAGAATATCTGTACTGCATTATGATTGGCACAAAAACTAAAACTTTGTTTACACCTTTGTTTTTAAGTCCATACCAGCCAGAGACACCATCTATTGTACATACCTTAAAAACAGTTTATAAATAGAATTTGCGTGATTACTTTATCAATATTTTATCTTTAGTTTAGCACCCAAATTAAATGTTTCTAAGAATTCATTGTTCTACTCTAACTTTAGTGATTCCATAAAGTAATGTCACATTAAAAAATACAAAAATTTTCTGTTTACATTCATGGGTGTCTATCAATTTAGCAGTTTTTGCAGTAGCAAAGCGACCTTTACATGGTAACTTCAAAATGCAAAGAGAGGCATTTATGGGATAGTCAAACAAGCACTTTTTTACTGACAATGACATATCCTTAAATATGTTAAGAAAAAAAATCTAGAAAATAAAGCACCGGAGATAGGCTATTAAAAAATCTTTAAATTCTCCTGGTTATAATTTTTTTTTCGGAATAAAATTCAGTAGCTATTATATAAAAAACTGTAGTTATATTACACTATTATATAAAAATTATAGAACATATAAAAATCTGTAGTAGCTGAAATCTCCACCGGATCCAAATTTTTATAAAGAAAGAAAAATAATTGAAATTCAGATATGTATAAAATATTTCAAGGAAAACAAATTCATATATTCAAGCATAATAAACGATATACAATAAAACTTTTATATACATGGGATTACTTATTTATTTCTAAACATGAATAATTTCTTTTTATTTTAAATCACCTCTCTTCAGACATTACATTAATAGCATAATTGAACCACAAATCAAGAGCAATATTCCAACTCCAAATGGATATGTTTACATATACAATTTTAAAAAAAAATGAATAACATTTTATAACATAACAATAACTCATTACTTAAAAGCATAAAAATATAGAAACGGATACATATATATATATAAGTTGAAAAAATTCCATTGATTGATGCCTAAAACTAAATTTTTTTTTAAAGTTATGAAATAGAATTTTCTTTTATTCGAATCCATTTTACTGACATCTGCACAGATAAAAAAGAACTAAAAGAACCAGATTTTCTTCATTTGTGAAAAACAAAAATTTTCAGAAATAAATATATTTCCAAAAATTATTGAATATAGTAATATATTAAAGCAATTAATTACACTTGATTTCAAACATCATGCCTTGTATTTAACTATAAACCTGAGAGTTTATTGTTGAGTTAATCAATACTACACTATACAAATAAAAATTCAAATGTAAATTGGAGTACCAATTTCTAATTCTTTTTTTTTAAATGTTAAAATCAGAAAATTGTCAGAAACAAATGCAAAAGGAAGAAGAAATTAAAGAAAATAATTTTGTAAATTTTTCTCAAATATTTACTTAATAAATATAAAATCTAATTTTAAAGGTTTTTCCCTTTCCTAAGCATTATGAGACAGCAGTCTAAATATAATAGATGATAGCATGTACTTGTAAAAACAAATCTTATATATAGTTAATCCTAAATTACAAAGTTCTATCATGGAACATCCATACAATTTAATATACTGTTAAAAAAAATCAGCACAAGGGCAGTCGGCATTAAGCTAAAACGGTATTAAGTAAAATTGATTCATTTCCTAGTAATATTGAACCAGGATTTTTAAAATAAAGAACTCAACTCTATTTATTAAGAAATAAGATGGCTGTGGTAAGTGTTTTAAACATTTAATAAGACGCTTTTAAAGCATGTTCATAACATACAAAGTGTTGCGGTGAAACTTATTATTTACAAATCTCACAAACATATAATTTCTCGTCAATTTCTAATTCTTTTTTTTTTAAATGTTAAAATCAGAAAATTGTCAGAAACAAATGCAAAAGGAAGAAGAAATTAAAGAAAATAATTTTGTAAATTTTTTTCAAATATTTACTTAATAAATATTTACTTGCGGTGAAACTTATTATTTACAAATCTCACAAACATATAATTTCGTACCAATTTCTAATTCTTTTTTTTTAAATGTTAAAATCAGAAAATTGTCAGAAACAAATGCAAAAGGAAGAAGAAATTAAAGAAAATAATTTTGTAAATTTTTTTCAAATATTTACTTAATAAATATAAAATCTAATTTTAAAGGTTTTTCCCTTTCCTAAGCATTATGAGACAGCAGTCTAAATATAATAGATGATAGCATGTACTTGTAAAAACAAATCTTATATATAGTTAATCCTAAATTACAAAGTTCTATCATGGAACATCAATACAATTTAATATACTGTTAAAAAAAATCAGCACAAGGGCAGTCGGCATTAAGCTAAAACGGTATTAAGTAAAATTGATTCATTTCCTAGTAATATTGAACCAGGATTTTTAAAATAAAGAACTCAACTCTATTTATTAAGAAATAAGATGGCTGTGGTAAGTGTTGTAAACATTTAATAAGACGCTTTTAAAGCATGTTCATAACATACAAAGTGTTGCGGTGAAACTTATTATTTACAAATCTCACAAACATATAATTTCTCGCATACAGACCAGATCACATAAACAGTAAACATATACAGACCAGTTGAGGCTTGTGTTCTTTTTTGTAAGTTACTTCGTACAATTTTTAGACATGGTTTATTACAGAGACGCTTTCGCTAGAGAAAGGTGCACTTTGTACTCATGGCAACGTAGGTGAGAAATTTGGCGAAATGTTCTACCACAAATGTTACAAACAAATGGGCGATCTCCAGTATGTATACGTATGTGTTTCTTTAAATCACCCATTTGGAAAGAAGTGTAAGAACAAACAGAACAAGAGAACTTTTTGTATTTTACTGGCTTTCCTTGCTTTCCAAAATCAAATTCTTGAACAAATACATTCACTTCGATTCCTAAAAATAAATTTCAATGTTCAACACAAAAAAAAACATGATTTTCATTTTAAATTACATTAAACATTGATAAATTTAATTATATTTTCATGAACTAAATTAATTATTGAAAACATCCCCTGGAAAGAATATGTTAAACAATTTTATGCCTATAGTGATTTAATTTAAATGTACAATGTTATTTAGGAAGAAGAAGAATCTGCTGCATGTTTCTTTCAGATTATAAATTTAACATTTATTAATAATAAAAAGTTAGTTAAAATATTAAAAATTTTAAGTGTAAAATAAAGCAGTCCTTTATTTTGAAATCTAATATATTTAAATTTATTTTAGTTTTAGATTGGATAACAAAACTCAAATTATAATATACAATAAATATTTTTATGCAAAGTACATTGATTTTTTTTTTCAGTCTATAGCTAATTTTTTTTCCAAATCTTTTTATTCATTTAATATAATAATTTCTTAATGAAATATTCTAAAAATAAAACAGGGAAATTTTTTAAAAAAGGTAGAGGAAAATATGAAGGAAAGATGAGGTTTTTTCAAATTAAATTATATAAATTGAAAGTGGGGATATTATAAAAAATCAAGAGGAAATATCTTTACACTAAAAAATATTCTTCTAAATTAAATATTACAATGAGAAAAAAAACCCACACTATACTTGAAATAACTCGCAAAGCGAAATAATATAATTTGTTTTGATATATATATATATATATATATATATAAGCTTTCTTCAAACTTAAGAGCAAATGTCTTTTTTTCAAAGATGTCAAGGCTACAAAAATGATTGAACAAGCTAATTATTATAATAAAATCTAAAAGTAGAACATAATTTAATATAAAGAGTAACTTGAATTCTCGTCTGGCTCTATGGAACAAAAATTTAATTTTCCCAAAGTAATGAAATAATTGTTATGAATGAAATAGAAATTTCTGAGCTTATAGCAGTACAGACATGAAACAAAGTAACTAATGTTTTATTTTGTTTGAATATAGACTATTATATCGTAAAGAGTTCATTTTTATTTCAATGAAATAATTAAAAGTTACAGCCATATAATTAAGTGCAAGTTTCTTCTTTTTAAAGATTGCAAAGTTATTCTTTTTAAAGACACATCTAAAAAAGACCAAGACAAGATTTTGCAACAATTCATACTATTGCCATATTTATTATAAAACAGAATTGTTTAACATAGAAATATGCAATATTTTGCATAAAATTTATTACATGGCATTAGAATAGAAAAACTAAATTATTGGAATAAGTATATTCTATGTAGTTTAAAATACCAAATATGAACATATCAATCTCGACACTTTTTTGAAATTGCGTTATACTCAAGTTAGGTATTCCCACAGCATGTCTTTTCTATATTCAAATCAGCAAACTTCTATATCTTTCTAATATCTTTCAGTTAATGCTATTAAAAAGAAAATAAAACTTAACTAGAAAATACAATTTTATATTTTCAAACTTGATTTTCTCGTAAAGTAGAAAGTGCTTCTTACAAAAAATGAGAAATATCAAGGAATACTTGGCAAAAAGTCACTACGACCTATATTGAACTCTCAAGGCAACATTTCACATAAACAATTCAAATGTAATACTTGTATTTTATTTCAGTTCATATATGATATGCATAAAATTGTTCATTGATTAATAAAATATATCATTCAACAATTTAAATTATATCTTTGGCACATCATTTATCACAAAAACTATGATTATCATAATAGTCATACTGATTTCATAAAAGTTCACGTAGCTTTACACAGGATAACTTAAGATTCGCCTAATAGATTGCAAGCTTTGGCAAAGTTGAGTGTTACCTTAACACTTTATCAATTTCCAAGATTGAAAATGTTAAATTTTGTTACTTATCTATACGTAAATAAAAATTTAAGAGTATTTGTGTTAAGCTGTATTAATTGACATAAATTAAAACATAATGAAAATAAAAAAGTTTTTAATTTTTAATCTACGAGATGATTAGTTCTGAAATAAAGCTACTTTACATTTAGTTATCTACTATTAAAAGAATATTCCCCCCTATGGGTTTCACAAATAGAATGATAATCTCTAGTATGAGTAGATACTATATGCTTTTTCAACATTACAAATCTTTTTTTCAGCACAAGGAGAAAAAACAGCAGTTTTCTTTTATTTTGATTCCAATGCAAGCCTAAAAAATAGAATATTCTGAGACAAGCGTTAATAAAATAAAGAAAAATGTGTGAAAAATACTTTTACAGTTTTTAAGTTAATCCATATAATTTATAATTGTGATTACTTAAGATTAATATTATCTTCCAAAAAAAAAATGAAATTGTAACCTTGACTGTAAGAGCAAAAAGTTTAACGAATGCATATGTTTTTTCATGGCTGTAAAGGTGAGAAGTTTAAGTTTGGCGAAAATACTTCTCACCCCTTTGGCAGAATTTTTTCGATCTTTCTGTGACAACTTTCTTTAGTATTAATACATTTCTGAAAGGCATTTTTAATGGTAGCAATTATATATGTTACTCATTTAAAGTAACAGAAATGCTTTCTGTTTACAAAAAAAAAAAAAGTCTTCATGTATAGAATAGAGCAGTATATATATTTTTTAATTATAAATGCAAGAATTTTTTGAATCTACATACAAAAGAATACTTCTAATATACATTCTCCCTTTCAAAAAAAATATTTGTGTAGTTAACTTCATTTTTAAATTTTTGCGATTTGGAAATTAAATTTTATAATACCAATCTAAAATTCTAGCTATAGACAGCCATTGCAATTTTTTTTTATCTCAAAGAAAAGTTTTAAAAAAAAAATAATATATATAAATCAATCACGAGTACTTCTTCTACCTACAATATGCGAAAAAGGCATTTTTTGAAAATAATTCTGCAAAAAGGGGGAAAATAGTTCTGCAGAAAAGAAAAGCATTTGAAAAATTCTGCAGATAAAAAAAACAAACTTTTTTGCTTCCCAAATAAAAAATCTTTCTGCAAGAACTTTGTAATGTTCTGCAACGATGTCGCCGTGTCACCACGATTCTGCATTTAAATGGGTGACTTTCAGTATGCACACTTGAATTATTGTTCAAATCATCTAATTTTAAGCATGCATTGCAAGTGAATTTGGCAAAAATTTTTATTGGTCTACCAGCTTATCCTTTTCTAATGTATTTATTAGTTTTCTTCCTTTAGTCACAGATTTTAGTTCTTGAATTATTGGAATTTGGTCTAAGACTTCAAATCCTAGAAATAAATTTCAATGTTCTAAGTAAAGCATGAAAAATATTTTTTTTTAAAAAATGCGTTACACAAAAGCATTACATTTTTGTAAAACAGAAATGTCATATCGTATTGCACTAATTAGTTAATTTAACATATACTTAATGTTAAAAACACACATGTGGAAAGTAAATTTAGAAATAAAAGATACATAAGAGACTAAAAACATACAGAAAACAAACACGCAAACATTGATAATAAAAAAAAAAGAAGAAATATTTACTGAATCAACCAGGATGCGTAGCCAAATTATTCAACAAAAAATAAGCACCCTTTAAGCACTTTAAAAAAAATATCATAATTAGGCAGGGTTGGAAAGTTTTTGACAATGAGTTTTATCTTGTTTTAACCATCATGTCAAAAGAAAAAAAAACTTTGGGCACTTTTTTTTGGCAATTGTCAAAAATCATGAAATTTTGAATCATGTAAAACGAATGGCGTTTTCATACGCTACGGACTGACAATATGACGAAATAGATTGGGGTTGAATTAATTATAAAAACGTTGAATAGAACAATGGGAACTGTGTCTTTCTGCATAATTCGAAGCAAAAATCAACATAGTAAAGGAAAAAATCTCATTTTGAAAAAGGTAAGATTAAGCACTTTTTAAAAACACCCAGTGAAAAAAGCACCTTAGAGGGCCTTTAAAAAACGAAAATAAGCACCTTTAAGCACTTTTCAAAAATGCTACACACCCTGTCAACTGCTTACTTGAACTGCTGCTTGATTGATGAATTTCTAAATTTAGAAAAATAATGATTTACATTTCGCTTAGTAAGAATTGACTTATAAATTAATGTTTATTTTTTTAAAATTAAACCATTATTTCTCGACAAAATAAACCAAGGGTTATGCGCCACACCGTAATGAAATACAAATTTAACTTGGATTGCAAGTTATCTGGTTTTGCAAATACGCAAATAAATCAACATTGCTTTATACACAACACAACTAATTTTCATTCCAAAAGATCTACCTAGACTAAAACTTTGTAAAAAGCAAATAAACTTTATATTAATACACATCACAACTAATTTCCATTCTGAAAGAATTATCAAGACAAAGACTTGATAAGAAATAAACCAACAACATTAATATACAACACAAATTAAATTTCGTTATAAAAAAAATCTACCTAGAGCATATTTCGTGGATGTACAGTGATTTGATGGGATTTAAGGTGGTTCAGTTGACGGAAATCTTTACCGCAAATTCCACATCTGTAAGGACGAGCACCCGTGTGAATATGCAAATGTTTTTTCAGATTACCTTTAACAGTAGATGTATATGAACAATACATGCAAGCAAATCTCTTATATTTAATAGAATGCTCAGTACCTTCATAAAAGTGTTCTTCAACAATGAGATCCATATTAGAACCTAAAATAATAAAAATTATAACATAAATACAACTATTTAAAAAGTATTAGCCAATTAATCACACTTTCAATCAAGAAACTATAGAAATATAAACATTTGAAAGTTCAAATAATAATTTCACTTCAGTTAAAATTTAACCATTATTAAAAACTATTTTATTTATATTTTTCTTATATAATTTATTATGCTAATGCACAAGATTATGCATAGTAATAAATTCTGTACTGCACATAAAATTTTTCACTTATGATAACAATTATTACTTAAACTTTTAAAATGCTCAAATACTATCAAAATAAAACAGAAAAGAGCATAATTTCAAAGATAATGAATTGCATAATGAAGGAATTGTATATCATGCCACAATTTAATATATCCTTATTTAATTACATAAATAGTCAGCATAAGTAGAATACGGTAGAAAAAGTCATTTTTATTACTCTTCACACTATAAATGGTTTTATAAATAGTTCAATAAACGTACAATACTACCTTTAAGACAGAATTTTTAATCTTTTTAAAAAAATTTATAATTATTAAAAATAAAAGCTTCAATTAGCATCTGTTATTGAAAAGAAAAAATACATTATACGATGAAACCTCTCTAGAGCGAACACTCTCTGTGCCACAGTAAAATGGTAGTTAGTGGAGGTTGGTTGTTTCTAGGGGTTACTTTTACTGACTTCAAAATGTTATTGCAGGTATATCATTTTTTGCACGTTTTAATTTTAGTTTGTCGTTTTCATAGTGCAAAAATACCACTTGTGTTGGAGTCATGAAAACAGGATAGATGAATACAATTTAGCATCAATAAAAATGATTCCTACTGATATAATTATGTGTAAAAAAAAAGCTTACCAATTATGAATGATAGAATTATATAAACAATTACGATTTTGTTCATGTTTACATTTAATCTTACTACAATTTAATTAGGTTTAAAAGATGAGAAGAGGTTTGCTAATTTGAGTTGCTTAGTTTTTTCTAAAATAACTTTTTTCTTCCTAAAATACCCTTCAACTCTAAAAACAAATCATTGATAGCATTGTCTTTAGTGCACTCTGACTACAACATGAGATTGTAGATCTCTTTCAGAGATTGTCAAAAAGAGCTCTATAAATAAGAGCCTCACACAAATATTTTGAATACATTTTATTCTACTTATTCGTTTGCTAATATTTTCTCATTTTTCCTTAATTAATCTCTTCAGTATTTGGAGAGGTTATGGTGCTCTCTCCTAAAAGTTTTCTTGACAATATCTATGGAAAAAATTCCATGTCTTCTAAAAGTGGTCGTAAATAGAGGATGTCGTTACATAGAGATGGTCTTTTCTGGAGGTTTCACTGTATTTATCACCATGCTTTTACATTACATTACTGTTAACGTATTCTATAAAACATTTTTATGACATAAAGTAAAACACTCTCAAATGCTTTAAACTAGAAACATTTTATTTTTATAATATTTAAACAACCTTTTAAAATATTTTATGCTTTAAAACTCTTATTTCAATTTATGACTCATGAATATATCACATATCTGAAGGGTGAATACTAAACATATGAGAGTTAAGTCTATGTTTTTGACTGAAGCCTCTACTACAAATCTTGCAGATATATGGTTTTTCTCCAGTGTGTTTTCGTAAATGTTTTTTCAGGTCTCCACGTGAGAAACATCCATAAGAACAATAAGAGCAATTATGTGATGTTCTAAGCTCACGGAATGCATATGTCTTAATTTTCATGTTTTTCTCCAACATAACATCACAATGGAAAAGTTCTAAAGAAAAAAAAAAAGAAAATTTAATTAAGTTTGACTGCTTAACACTTTCATGAAATATACCTTAAGAAAGTTAAGAACAAGTATTTGTTGAAAAACAAAAAAAAAATCATATCAGCCAACCATATGTAGAACCCTAGAGGTAGAAACGTGTAGCGTTATCGGAAAAGACGGGACAGTTTTGGGAACTGTCACTCACCTGTTTCTTTTTTAAAGAAATATTATAATAGTGGTTTTTTGTTAAAAGACCAATGTTGCTGCAATAATTAGCAAATCAAAATTGCATAAAATTTCTACAGGGGAAAAAAATAAATTGGCATTTTGATGTTTAAAAACATGTGAACATAGCATGTTTTTCCCCCGAGAATAAGCTACTACAACATGAAACACTTTTTTTCGACAGCTCAGGAATATACGTTGCTTGTAATTTTCATTTTTACGGAAGCAAAAATAAAAAATACTTAAAGATTTTTTTCATACTTTACCTCTTTGAATCTATACTATCTGACTTTTTGAAATATATACTACAATACAAGGAATCTAACCAACCTTGTATTGTTATATGGATTTCTAAGACCAATCTATAATACAATATCAGGGGAAAAAGATTTTCAGAACAAAAATAGAATAAATAATTAAATAATAAATTTATTCATTGACTATGATAGACAAAACTTTTCTATCTGAAAATCACGAAAAGAAAAAATATAAACTGCTTTGTAAAAAGTAATGTTTTCATCAACACAACCTAAGCTCATTTTTATGTATACACAATTCATGGGATTTGAGATGGTTTCTTTGTCGAAATGTTTTGGGACAAAAATTGCATTTATAAGGACGATCATCTGTATGAATAAGTAGATGAGTCTTCAAATTAAACTTTTTGACAGTTTTATAGGAGCAGTAGGAACAGGAATACACTCTGTGTTTCACAGGATATACATCATATTCTTGCATATAAATATTCATTTGAATACCTAAAAAATAAATAAATATTTTTAAAATAAAAAATTACACCATACATATATATCTATGTTCATTTGCCACAGTAAATCTGCAAAAGGGTAAAAATTATTATCCCCAGCCTGACTCCAGTAAAAATCTAGCAAATTGTATAAAATACTACAAAAGATACCTATTTTGTCTATGGGTTAACATTTTGCTTTCACTATATTGTTCATCTTAAAATATTACAATTACCTAGGACGCGCAGAAGCACTAGAAAAGATTTAGTGATAAAAGCAAATAAAAATACCTTAAAAATGAAATTGATTAAACAGCTCCAGGCATAGCTGTAAACAGCTATAGCATTAAACAGTTTCATACATAGAAACAGTTTCATACATAGAATCTCCAAAGAAATTGCTGAAGGCTTACCTTCCAGCTTCGATTAAAAACCATACTAAAAATAGCAGGCTGGTACAGCTCCATGTGCCGGACGTCCTGGTCAGTGCCATCTAATCACTGCAAGGATTAAGGTACCATTCCACTGTCTAAGATTCTGCCCCAGAATATTTCTGTATTATAATTTTGCATTTTTGATCATAAACTTTTTTTTTTTTTGCATTAATGTATGTTGTTTCAAAAAATTATCAGTTAAAAATAAAGAATAAGTATTTTAACAAAATAAACCATTTGATGGTGACTTTTTTGTTCTTATCTATGTTATCCGCAGAATTTAAGATATCAAGAAGTGAAGCCAAAATATTTAAGTCGCATAATATAAACCAAACACAGAATATGTTTTAACTGAAAGATCCACAATAATTTTTCATGCATATAAAAATAAAATAAAGAAATTTACATTAAAATAAATATAAGCAAAGTAATAACTGTTTTTTGAAAACATAATTTACATTAAAATAAATATAAGCAAAGTAATAAATGTGTTTTGAAAACTTATCAGTTTAATTCAAACATAGTAACTAAAAACATCTCAAGAATAACAAAATAAACAATCTTGTAGAGGGAAATTTCAATTATCTGAAGCCATCTAATAAAATGGTCACCAAAGAAATGGCAAACTATATGCCAAAATTAGTAGATCTTTTGGCCGTCAAAGACGTTTCCAGGGTGCACCACGAGGAGGTAGATCTACTTTCGCACCCCAAAAAAAAAAGTTTTTTTACACTTTTAAATAACAAACAGTTTAGAAAAGGAAAAATTTACTTAAAAATAATGGAACAACATATTTTGAGCATACATCATAGGATAATCTTAATGCATAAAAAGTTTCTGAGCACCATATTTGTCCGATTCTTGAAAAAAAAAAAGGGGGGGGGGGAGACCTGATTAGAAAAGGGGAAAAAAGAATGACTAACTATATCAAATTCTCAAATATAAATTTTACTAATCGAAAATAATACTAGGAAATTTTTTACTAATGTGGCTTTTGTTCATCAACTATTTGAAAAATTTTATTTACTAAGTAACAACAAAAGTTTATCAGAATGCTTAAAACTCCTGTTATTTTTTAAAACCTTTTTTTTTATTTCATTTGAACCTTAAAATAAGATCCCAAACATCATTTACATTTATGAATTGGCATTAAGCTAAATAAATAAGAATCTAGCAGAAAATAAAACTTGGATGATATATATTAGTATCTACACAGAACTTCTATAGGATAAATTTTTGGTATTATAGTAAATCTTATTTATAGAATACTTCTTTGTCTAATAACTACACTTTTATTAATGTGAAATCACTACTTTAACAAACAACTAAAATTAATAGATGGATGACTATCTATATTTCCAATAAAACTAAACAAATAATTATAATAATAGTTAATTAAAAAGTTTTGTAATGATTGGACAGTATTAGAACAAACTTTTTACAGCTGAAAATTTTTACAAAATATGTTTTTAATGTAAAAGAAAGAACAACTGGAATTTGACTATATTTCATTAAAATTATATTTTTAACTCACATTTATTCTCCTAATACAGTTTACTATTTAAAAATTGAAAAAATTAGTTTAGACAGCTTGGCATACTATGATTTTATTAGACTTAAATGAAAACATAGATACGAAAGTTCATCAAATATTTGCAAAATTTATTCATGAACAAATATACAATAAAAATAAACAGTATTTTTTAAACTTTTAATTAAATCTAAATATTTATCAAAAGTACTAAATAACAAAATTATGCATTTTTTATTTTTTATTTATAAAGTGCACAAGAAACAATGAAATATTTGTCATTTACAATATATAAACATCAATCAGTTTTACTAAAGGCATTGGTTTTAAGGCCACAATAAGATAATTTCAAATAAATATTTCACAAATCTACAGTTTATTTTGAAGAATCATAATAAAGGTTTAAAATTATTTAGAATTGAACAAAGATAAAATCGTTTACAAATTGAAAGGACTTGAATTACAAATGCTAAGTACAACATCCACAACAACTTCAACTAAATACATTCATCACTTCTTAGTATTTAAACAGGATGTTTTCCTTCCAAAAAACTTAAATTATGCAAATGGCTTAAATTGAATTATAAAAATACATATAATATGGCATAATTTCATAAAATAATTTCCAAGGAAATGACACAAGTTTTAAACTACAAACATAGACAATATAACATAGCAAATATCCATTATATAATCCAGAATACTTATTTCCTGAAGGGCAAAATAATGCAAATTACTTGAATTAAATTTTAAAAATCATATTAAGTAATTTATGAGAAAATAACAAAAGTTTAAAAAAGCAAACAACCACAATAAAATATTATTTAATAATCCAAAATATAAAAAAAAATTTTGAGAAAACTTAAATAATGCAACCACTTGAATTAAGTTTAAAAATTATAAGTATTATATGTTTTTATTAAAGATTCCCAAATATTCTTTTAATAAAAAAGAAAGACAAATGCATAGACAAAATCGTGCATCATTTTTTATTCAATGCTTAACTTCATGAAGCTTAAGGCTATGATTTTGAGTGAAACCTTTGTGACAAAATCTACAAACAAAAGGTCGTTCTCCAGTATGCTTGCGCACATGTTGTTTAACATTAAATAGTTTGTAACTTGAATAATTACAAAAAGGGCAAGAATATGTCACAATATTTCCAAAATCACTACAGGATTCCTGTCTTTTAATTGTTATATGCACAGCTCCCAAATCAGTCTCTACAAGATGAAAGGAAAATATATAGAAATGTGAGCTTTATATTGTATATCAATTTCTAATAAGTAATATAACGTTTCGTACACAAATATTTAATAACGTTTTTTTAAAGAATTAATTTAAATGCAATATTCATGCTCTAAAAATAAAAATGTATATTTTTAAAGAAAGAGGGTTTAAATTATTCTCTAGCAGAAATCTATTAAGTCAATTTTACACAACAAAAACATTGATTAAGATACAAATTCATACGATCACCCGAAAAAATAATCTTCATGTAAAATGCAAAACACTTGCAGTGAAGTTGAAAAGTAATATAACATATAATTTTTATATAAATAAAAGTTATATGTTATATAACTTCATATATGTTATAACATAACAGCTTTCTTACAAAATAAATTGAAATGAATTTTTAAGAAAATGACATTAGAGTGGAAATATATTCATTATTTCTTAACCCTTTAACAGAATAGTTCCCCCTTAAAACAGATATTATACTAATCACTTGAAAAGTTTGGAGGCAAAAAAACAAAAAGATAAAACATGCATCAGTCGCATTTATTATTACATAATTCAATGTTTAGCTTTTTGAAGTTTAAGGCTATGATGATCAGGTGCGAATGGCTGCTGATTCGAATCCCATTCAGCGATGTTTTTCTCTGTGTGTTGTCCTCTGTTGTGTTAATGTGGCCTAACTAATGAACAGTTATCTGTGGCAGGTGGTGTGGGTAATGTTGCTTGTCTCCATGACTTTGGTAACAAAGTGCTCATCAGGTAACGTAAAATGAGCAACAATTCCGCCACCTTCCATAGCAAAGAACGATAAGTTCAGTGCCTGCGTTTAAAAAAAAATTTAAGACTATTCTTTTGTGTGAAAAATGTATGTTGTTTAACATTAAAAAGTTTGTAACTTGAATAATTACAAAAAGGACAAAAATATGTCACAATGTTTCCTAATTTACTGGAAGTATCTTTTTTTTTTTTAAATTTTTATTATCACAGGTCCATAATCAGTCTCTACAAGATTAAAAAAAGTATGTAATAGAAATGCAAAACATTTAACTATTGCTTATAACGTATAGGTTAGCATTCATAGCTCATACTAATTTAACACAAGTTTGTTTAATTAAAATGAGAAGTAATTTAAAACTCACTATTTTGCAGCTTAAGTTTTAAATAAAAAAAAGTATATTATCCGACATTTTTAAAAAAAAAACGCAAAATGTTTAAATAAAACTTAGTATTTTAATCATTTTACATTAATTAGTTGAGAAACAAAGTTTCTAACTAACAATAAAAACAAAATATTTGAGAAATAAATTCTAATAATTTACTTAGAAAACAATCTTGATAAAAAAAAAAAATCAGGATTAAATTAATTTAATAATTGCAGGTCAAGTTATATGAAAAAAATATGAGAGAAAGGTACATGCATAACCCGCTAAGATCTGATCCCTCTAATAAGAACCATTTTAATTTAGATATAAAGATGAACAAATTAAATAAAGATATAAATGAAGATAAAACAGTATGATTGAGAGGTATGCACAATTCAAATAAAAAATTTAATGCAAACAAGAGATTTTTTTTATAGTGGAGAAAGCAATGTCTTATTGATACATTAAAATGTAAATGCTAATAAACTGTTTTAGAAAGAAAATATTTCATACAATATACAAAGTTTATCAAAACATTTCTAAAGTGTGCACATTTGTTGTACTTCATTTCACATTTAAACAAATGGGCACAGAATAAATGCACCTTACAGTAAATCACATTATTCTTGAAATGTGATTTAGTTGCTTTTGTATTACTTAAAATTCACTATTAACAAGTGATGAACAATGTTATTTGTGGGTGAAAAAGATTCTTTAATAAATAATGCTTATAGATAGAATGTTACCTGCAAGTATGGTGAGTTTATAAAAAAAATTTCTCCGCAAATTTGTGATTAATTAGCACAAAACTATTACAAAATACACAAAGAGTCAGAGTTAATGGTGTGTATCACAAAAAGTAAGAAGGTTTAACAATGATGACACATAATGCACATACAGTGAGAAAAGCAATGAAACTTTGTTCAATAAACGGCAAGGCATTTTTCTGAGCTTTTTTGAGAAATAAATCTGAAAATCTTCCTTGATTGTTCTAGACATCAACTGGGTCATGAGATCAATTATACTATTATCATAGTATAAATAATTTTCAATTAATACTTTTAGAGGTTGAAAGAAATTAAGAAGTTAAGAATTTGAATAATTCAATGTTTAGTTGTTTCGTGAAATTTAAGATTTTGATTTCGAGTGAACGCCTTATGACAAAATCTACAAACAAAAGGTCGTGCTCCGGTATGCTGACGTGCATGCTGTTTTACATTATGTCGTTTATAACTAGTATAATCACAAACAGAGCAAGAGTATGTTACAAGACTTCCAAATTCATTCATAGATTCATGCCTTTTTATAAACAGAAGTCTAGCTTCCTTGTTAGTCACTACAAGATAAAATAAAGAAGAAAAAAAATTAAATCAAACATTTTTTAGATAAATATTTAAATTTTTTATTATTTAGAACACATTTATTAATTTCTAATTGTTATAAAATATCAATAACATACAAATACTTGGGATATGCAAAGATGCCACAGTGGTTTAAAATCACAACTTTAGGTGCAGGAAATTAAGAATGATCAGTGGACTGCAACCTAAAACCTCTGTTACCAGAAAAATTGAAGCAAATCTAAAATGTAGTTGTTTCCAGAATGAAAAGGATTTGTTTATTTTTCACTCAGTAGAAGGCGGTAGTTGTCATGCAAAAAAAAAAAAAAAAAAAAAAAAAAAAAAAAAACTAGGACATCTTGAAGGATAAAGCGGGTCAATTCCAATGAGGCACCCCAGGTTCAAATACTGCTGATTAATGCTCTTTTCGTCCTCACTTAAACTGATCAGAGCTGAAGTAAAAAATTCCCCAGTGGAAGATGGCTCAAGGGTTAGAATCCCCTTACCATTTGGGCAATCTTAGGAGGCTATCCTCTCCTTTTAACACAAATTTTAGGAAGATTTTATCCAAAAAAATATTTTTACAGGCAGGTTTGTTCTGATTCTAGATCCGGAAATTCTTTGTCTACTGGGTCAGATTCCAATTTACAAGGTGAACATTGATGTTATAAATATATTGATGTTTGTCAGTCTTTTTAATCAATTTTCAAATTCAGTGTGTAGAGGGGAGAAGCAGCCAAATTGTCCACTTTTTAACAGCAGAATGTGTGAAGAAATCTTGAAATCGATAGACAACAGGAATGGTTTTATAAGGTCCCTTTTTGTGGACTCATGAGTGAAACAAGTACTTGCTTAACTTTCAGAAGTGGATATTATAGAATGATGGCTGACAACTGATCGGTTACTCTGCCTATGCGTGACAACTACCACCTTCTACAGTGAAAAGTATGTTAATGACTTTTGTCACACTAGCAATTACTTTTAAAAATATAGAAATAAAATCATATTTAACAGCAAAAATAGGATAAAATAATAAAAAATAAAATTATAAAAAGGAACGGAAATTATATAAAGAAATTACAAGAGGAATTATAAAAGGAAAGTAAAAATAGGATTATAAATAATTAAGATTTAAAATGAAAGAAATTTCCCAATAAAAGCATACAAAAATTTTCTACACATAAAAATAACATTAAATTAAACAAACCAACTTATTAAAATATTTTAAAGCCTATGTTTAGCTTCATGGACTTTGAGATTATGTTTTTGAGTAAAACTTTTACAGCAAAATTTGCAAACAAAAGGCCTCTCTCCAGTATGTTTACGAAGGTGTTGTTTTACATTGGACAGAACATAGCTTGAATAATTGCAAAAAGAACAATAAAATGTTGAAATATTTCCAAAACCACTTGAAGTTTTCTTGATCCTAATTGCATTGTTTTCAGTTCTATTGTTGACGTCTACAATATACATAAACAAAATGTTAGCATTCAGATATTAATTTATTTTTCATATTTTTTAAAATATTTAATTAAATAAATAAATATTGGGATAAAAAAGAAAATTTAAACAAAATTAAAATTTATTCAAAACTTTCAAAAAGATTGTATATTTATTTTAAATAGCATTGAATTTAAAAATAAAGCACATACATTTTTTTTTAAAAGGAATTCAAGTTGAAAAACAAGAAATGAATTTTTATAAAATTATTAGAAATGTAAAAAATAATTAATTACAAATAGAAAAGGTAAAAATAAAAAAACATACAATAATTTTGATACTATTAACAAGCATTATTATTTGAGTTAATCTGTAATTTTGTGTCTCACAGTTTTGCTGACACTTGTTTTGACAAAAAAAAAAAACTATTATACTTCTTTAAATTATCTTTCCAAAAAGAAAAACAAAAAAAAAGACTACCCTGAATAATTTTTAATCTAATGATTGGATCTTCATGTTCTAGGACTCAATTTTAATGGATTGAAAAATGTACTTCTCTGAATAAACATACCTTTTTTTCCAAATAGATTCAGGTTTTTGACCCCCAAAATATAAGGGGTAGCCCCAATCTGGAAAACATGGTCTCAATAGTTTGGTCAGGAGAGCGATCAAAGATTGGACCTCTTAATGTTAATTTTTGCCTATTTCGTCATATCTCAAGAACTTTTTAGGCAAATTAAAAACAATTCAAAATTTCCATACAATCCAAAATTTTTTTCGACTATCATTAAAAATAAAATAAGTATTTACTAACATTTATAATTTGCTTGGAATTATCTTTGGATAATCGAATTTTATAATTATGTGCAAAATTCAATTCGCGTAAAAAGTTCTCGAAATATGGCGAAATACGCAAAAAGTAAAATTAACATTAAGGGGTCCAAACTTTCGATCGCTCTTCTGACCAAACTATGGGCCCATATATTTTATGGGTCAAAAACACAAATCCGTTGCAAAAAAATTACGTTTAGTCAGAGAAAGTACATTTTTGTAACTTAAAATATTGCTTGCACTTATTAATTAGCATAATTGAGGTCACCCGCTTGAATAATTAAGATGGAGTCCTAGAATGTGAAGATTTGATCATTAAATCAGAAGTTTTTCAGAGTGGTCCACTTTTTTTTGGCATACTTTACACACATTATTTCATGCATTTCTTGTTACAATCCTTTTTTCTTTACAAAATATAAAACACAGAGATTTTGGAGATAAATAGATTTTTTAGAATATTTTTAAAAATATAAATATTTAAAAATGAGTAACGTTACAAATTCTTAATGATATAATGCCTACATAAATTTTTAATTCAAAATCAATCAGTTTTATTAAATTACAAGTCTTTGATTTCTTTCATAATTGGGAAAACAAATAAAAAAACACAAAACACAGTTACATGCTGTTAACTGTTGGCTAACATTTTTGTGAGATGTAACAATATTATTTTTTAAACAAAATTTTCATTGAGTCTATGTTTAGCTTCATGAACTTTGAGATTATGTTTTTGAGTAAAACTTTTTGAGCAAAATTTGCAAACAAAAGGTCGCTCTCCAGTGTGTTTACGGAGATGTTTTTTGACGTTAGATAGAACATAGCTTGAATAATTGCAAAAAGAACAATAAAATGTTGAAACAGTTCCAAAATCACTTGTAGTCTTCTGGATCCTAATTGCATTATTTTCAAATCCTTTGTAGATGTCTACAATATACATAAACAACAATGTTAATTCAATGCTAATTCTGTTAATTCATGTTTTAAAAACAATTACATAAACTGAAAGATGCATGCAATAATAGAAAGAAAAAAATGTAACAAAACTATAACAGATTTAAAACATACAAATATATTGCCCCCTCACTTTTATTAATAGCATTATTAAAAATAAAACAACTTCCCAACAAGTTTTCTCCCTTTTTTTCTGATTGAAAGTTAAAAAATAGAAATGAATAGAATAAAATTATAAAAAAAGCAGAAAAAATTAAGCACACATAAGATTTTTAAAAATCATGCAGCCTTTTCGATTCTAAAAGCAAGTATCTATCCAATCTTTCACATAAACCATTCAACAGCAAAACAGTCATTTGTCATTTAAGTTGTTCTAGACCTCTCTCGAGACCAAACAGCATTTGCCTTCTATGTCATTCTCGGATTTCTTTTTTTTCTCCTTGCCATTTTAGGAGCACAAGAGAGAGACACGTGTCTCAAATTTTCTCTTCGCAATTTTAATACATGACCCGCTTATTTCCAACTTCTCTGTTGATTTCTTCTATTATGGTGGAGTTTGCTTTTCCCTGATACAGTTTTATTTCTTATTTTGACAAGCCAAAAGATTTTGAATGTTTTTTCAAGGCTGTTATAGTGAAAAGCTTTTGGATGTTTAAGGCACCATATTTCTGTACCAATTTATTAAAATTGCTCCAATTATAATTTTATGGACATTGATTTTTGTTCTGTATTCAATGCTTGGTATCTTCCAGAATATTTTGAGGCTTTAAGATACTCTTTATTTATCCTCTCTCTCATCCATGAAGATACTCTTTCATGGATGACCTTTTTTGTTTGAACAAACACACGCTCGCATTGTATAATGTGCTTCTCATTAAAGTTTTTTCTTCTTCATTAAATAAATAACAAGAAAAACTCTATAAGAAGTTTGGAGTATTGACATAGATAAGCCTACTTAAATGTAACATTTAAGGTGTTGAAGATTCAATTACAATTAGGCAACTTCAAAACTTCCAAAAATGAGAGAACAAACAACCTGAGGCACATATACAGTTACAGGTTATTTAACTTTTGGCAAAATATTTTATGAATAATTGCAAAAGGTGGTTGAATTTCATAAAAATGCAACTATTTTTATTTTATTTTATAAGTCTATATGTTTGGCTTCATGAGCTTTGAGATTATGTTTTTGAGTAAAACTTTTACAGCAAAACTTGCAAACAAAAGGTCGTTCACCAGTATGTTTACGAAGATGTTGTTTTACATTAGTCATAAAATTGCTTGAATAATTGCAATAAGAACAAGAAAATGTTGAAAAATTTCCAAAACCACAAGTAGATGTTTGTTTTCTAATTGGAATACCCTCAGGTCCATTGTAGATGTCTATAAGATACATAAACAAAATATTAAAATCGTTAACGACCATAAGAAAACTGATGTCAAATATAAAAGCATAAATATACAATGTAGATAAGAATCTATCTAACAAATGGTAAGAAAGAGGTGCAAAATCCACAACCCTTAAAAAACCATTGGGTATTTTCCCGACCAAAAAAAAAAAATGAAAAATTAATGATAAAACAAATTACATAACTAGAGGCATTAATATTCTATAGCTGTGTGTGTTTTTTTTTATAAATAATATTAACACACAAACACCATATTGTAACATTAAAATTCCAAAATATGGAGGAATTAAAATAATTTTGATGTTTAAAAAAAACAAAGTATACCAAAATATCCAAACATCTTATAGGAATTTCTGTTCTTAGTTTGATTTGTTTAAGGTGAAATGTAAAAATCAAATAATTCTATTAATTTTTCTATTTATAAATATAAATCTAAAAACATGCAATTACATAATTTATTTAAAAAAACAGATATTTTAATTTTATAAAAAAAAAATAGAAAGCCCATTTAGTTAAAAAGATTTTTAACAAGTCATAGATAAAGAAGCTATTGGTCACTTATAAGGTGATGTGGATCACCTTGATGGAAGTTGTTGCAGTGACAAAAAATAAATCGCTTCATGTTGAAGTGAGGAAAAATAAATATTTAAGTAAAAATAGAAAAACATGCAAAACTTCGTACAAGAAAAAAAAAAAAAAAGGTTGAAAATGTACATGTTTTGTAAATATAGTAAAAAATTTTGCTGTACTTTGTCCTTTAACTTTGAAGAAAAATTGATTCTGTTATTTTGCTAAAGAATAAGCAAGTTATAACTATAATATATGATATAAACACTGATTTCATTGTAGCACTACAAAGCAAAAAGAAAAATAATAACCTTTGTAGCCTCTTTCTAAGAAAGATTATGCAGCTCTATGACAAATATTATCTGAAGAATTACTGAAATAAAGTGGTTAGTTTTAAACAAGTGCAAACTGATTTATTATCAATACATACTTAACCAGGAAAGATTTTTTCCTAGTAGTTATGAGAAAACAATTGAATTGACATTTAAAAAAATCACAACACGCTAATTGTGCAGTGATATTTAACTGAATTGTAATCATGCATTTCATTTGAAAAGTGTTTAAGGAAAATGATAATATTTCATAACATGCAAATAATCAATTGAATTGAAAATTTACTAGTTGAAAGTCAACACTTTAATAAATGTTAAGGAAATTTTTCACGATTTCTTTTCTACCACATTACTACCCAAATCAAAATCATTTACACATATAATTCATGTTAGGATGAATAATAAAAGAAGATAGTTTTCCCTGTATGTTGTTTCAAAAATATATTGGAGTAAATTCACGAAATTAAACATTTATCATTCACGATTTGTTAAGTAACATTTAGAAGGAAAAAAATTTTAAAAATCATTTAAAAAATTATTCTCAGAAAAACTAAAAATTAAAAAAATTTTTTAAGATAATGTACTAGTGCTTCAATAAATATAAATAGTGACATTACTATTATAATAATCTTAAACATCCAGAGAGAAGGGACAAATACTAAACTTCAAGAACATTAATTCTATATTAAAAGTAAAATATAAAATGATGACAAAAGTTAAAATAATGACCAATTAGCATATTCTTAAGCCTTAAATATTTCTTGATAAACAAAACTACTAAATAGCTTCAATATAACCCTTTAATTGCTAATCTGGAACTGAATTAAGTATGGCCTGGTTGGTTTACTCCACAAAACTGACTTTTCTAAATGTTGATATAAAATAATAAACTGTATCTAATATGCAAATAGTAATGTCATTCTTAATTACTTTAACTATTGAACTCAGACATATCAATGACTTTATTTTTTAAAATGTTGAAGTCAAACGAAGTTTGTAATATGGCCTGGTTGCTTTACTGTTCAACAGATTTTACTCAATGTAATTCAGGGCAAAATATAAACAATGCCCAACAAATAATAATATTTTCCTAGACATTCAAATATTTAAGCTTAATACATACATAGCTATTTGTAAAGCTGCTTAGTATATTATCCTAATGATAAAAATATACACAAGAAAATATGAAATTTTATTTTCAAAAAAATTTAAATTCTTCATTTACGCACAAAGTATAAATTTACAGTCATCAATATTTCTATGTTTATACAAATCTAGTTATACAACATAATGCTTAGTTTCATGCAGTAGGAGGTTGTGCTTGCGAGTGAAACTCTTTTTGCAAAATTTACATACAAATGGCCGTTCTTTGGTATGAGTAACAAGATGGTGCTTCAAATTAGTTTTAATAAGGGTAGTGTAGTTACAATACATGCATGAGTGTAAACGATTATTTAACAAATCAATGTCTATTTCTTTTTCCACACAGTAAACAGCTTCTTTCAAAACAAATCCAGTCCCTAAAATACAGAATTTATATATTTAATAGTAGTATAATTTAACAGAACACAAAACAGAAAATATGGATGAGAATGGTGGAAAAACAAAAGTGCACAAAATCTAATTTTGTTACTTTAATGTTTCAATGATGACCTCAGAAATTAAAATAAAGCATTCGATGCCATTGAGATGCAGATAGAGCCATTTTAAAAAAGTAATTTCTTTCCAAACAAAATAAAGGCATCATATATAGAAAAATGTTAAGGAAAGTGGTGATCAAATTATAGCATTGAATTAAATAAAACAAAATTTCTTTGACTACCAATTTTTAATACAGTGTTTCCTTCGTTACTAAATTATAAAAAAATAATATATGGTTGAGAAGAGTTCCATCAACATTGTGGTGATATTTACTGACAAGGAACATACCAAAAGTGCCACTTGCTGACTGAGTTTGGAATAACATATTTTATAAATAAAAGTTTTATACTAGAAAATTATAAATGAAGACAGTTTTAACTATTTTAAAAAAAGCTATAGATTACAGATAAGGTGCAATTTTTTAAAATTTGCAATCAAAAAGCACTGTCAGCTGCAAAATGTAGAACATACTTTAACATTAAACTTTAAGCAGACCAGTTATTTTATCTCTGAAGTACTGAAATTTTATGTTAACTGGTCCAAAGAACAGATATATTTCTGTAGATTTACCAATACTATATTCATTTATTGATCTTAGATAATAACAGTAACAGGAGTCGATGCAATATTGAATTAATTAGAAATTATTTCCAGGGTAAAGTCAAGACATTTTCCAAAGAGTAAAATTTCAGATGTAGATGAAGGTGACAGAAGAAACAGTATTATACCATTTACAGTTTAGTTTCTTAAAAAAAAAAATCTCACAATTACAAAAGATATGAGTTGCAGTGCAATACTAGTAATTTATAGCAGAAAATGAAAACTTGCTAAACAAAGCATACAACTTTTCTTAACAGAAGTGCATTTTAAAATACATATATTTGAAGTAATTAAGTAAAATAAATAAGAAAATACTCAGATTGAATATTTAAGGTCGAATCAAAATTATGGTTGTGACAAAAAAAATTTTTTTTTTAATTATTACACACAAAAACCAGGGAATTTTAAAAGCTAAACAAATTTTACAATTTTGAATAGCTAATATTGAAGTACACTTATAGACATAAACTTGGTCAATACTACCTAATTATAATAGTACCATATATACCAACTAGTAACTACATCAAATTAAACTACATAGTGCTTAGCTTCATGCAGTACAAGATTGTGTTTGCGAGTGAAATCTTTTTTGCAGACTTTACAAACAAACGGTCGTTCCTTGGTATGAGTAACAAGATGGTGTTTTAAATTAGTTTTATTGTACGTTGAATAGCTGCAATACATGCACGGATGTAAACGGAATTTCGACAATTCCAAGTCTATTCCATTGTCTTTATAATGAAGAACTTGTTTCAAAACAAATCCAGTCCCTAGAATATAGAATTTTTATATACAGTACAAGCAGTTTAAAACTATATAATGACTTATATAATGATATAATCAAATAAAGTTATGCTTCATGCCTAACTTTGTCACTTTACAATGTTACACATTACTAAGGTGAAGAACTATATGAACAATTAAATTATTTGTGAATTAAATAAAGATACAGCATTATGTTTATTATGATCAGACAAATGTACAGAACAAAAAGCAGGGAAGTTTGTGGAAAAGTGTTCCCACTGCGCATTCAGAATGGATTCTTATATTTCTATACCATTTAATGATGAATAAAACTCTCTTGTTTTAAAGTATCAATGAATTTGACTGAGTAAGTCTTTTCACTTTTCTTAATTACTATCAAGCTGAGTGCCATTATAATAAGAAATGCAGGGATTGAGATAATCAGTTCTTTAAACTAGTGTGCTCATTACACTCTAATCAATAGAAATTTTCACAAATAAAAGTCATAGTGCACAACAATTGAACTAGAAAAGTCTTCAAAATGGGTTAATTCTTTTAATTTACATTAAAGAGAAAAATATGTGAGAATTGTTTCTGATTTAATTTTATTCTTATGTTACTCTTATTATTAACTTTATTCTTATTATTAACTTATGCTTATCTACAACATTCATGACACTAAACATATATTACCATGGCAATTTTTAATAAGATAAAAAAAACTTACATAATAACTTTTAACTTTTATATACTTTTTACATAATAACTTTTATATCAGCGTCAATTTTTCAACTATTTGAATGAAGGAACTATTTTGAGTGCTTCAGAAAGAAGTGAAATCCTCACTAACAGTAATTCAACTTTTTTTCTGATTATTTTGATAAATCAATTTTTCATAAGTTTGTGAAAATTTCTACATTGAATGCAAGCTAGGTTTGAAGCTACATTGTTTTATAAAGGCTTTTAAAAGTAACAAAAATAAAAAATAAAAAAAACCATATAATATTTTTCTAGATATATTCATATATCATCAAGTCAAAACTTTCAGAAAATAAATTGAACAGGACTTAATGCAAATTTGATACTAATCAAACATGGTGAAATAATAGCTTTTGATAAACATGAAGCATATATTCAGTTAATTTTTATGATTTGGGAAATTAATAACTTCTAAGTAAAATCAAATTAAGAAGCAAAATAAGGAAAATAGAAATGGGATGGCCTATAAAACTAAGTCCTAAAATGAAGGAGTTTCCTACATTAAAACAATAATTGTCTAAACTTCTTTCATTTTTAAGTCCCAAGAGCAGATATTAACTGACCATCAAACTCAATTAGCTTTTATTTTGAAATGAATCATGGAATAGAAATAGCCATGGAAATTTTTTTTAATTATTAATATTGAATTTTCCATTTGCTTGAATATATGGAATACAAAAGGAACATAGGTATATAGTTGATTGAAATGCAATAATTTATGGAACACAACAATTTAACATGCATGGTATTACACTCTTAAATACTTAAAAAAAAATCTTATTTCAAAAGATGTGCATATATAATCTTTTCTTATTTAGACACACTATCTGTACTGCTTAAATGAATTTATTTTTCAAGTAAAGGTGATTATTTTTGAAATTCAGGTAAACGTTAATTTTATTATGATTTACGTATTGGTAAAATGTCCTTGCATAAAACTACAATAACTATATGTTTCGCTAACAAAATGTTCTTTGTTTTTGTGGAAAATCTTGATTTTTAAGAAGAAAGAAAAAACTAACGATGAGAAGTATTACAAGGGTTGGCGATTGGAGGGACCTATTATAAATAAACCTTACTTCAAAAGAAATACATATACAATAAAAAATATTTTTTAGTGAAGAACAGCAAGAAGATAAAAAAAATTCACACAAGTTTTTTCTTTTCTCTTTTTAATCTTGTGCATTACACACAAAATGCAAAATACATATACATATATATATTTTATGCACTAACATTAAAAATTATAAAAATAAAATATTTTAAAAACACAATTTTTTTTTCCTAAAGCTAACAGCACAGATAACTAATATATAACTTGATATTGTTTAAAAAAAAAATTGAATTAATATAAAAATAGTAAATATAATCAACATTCTGTGAAAAATGTGAAGTATAGACTCATATTACCATTATATTTCATTAACCAAATTTTTAGGCAGGTGAAAATCATAAAAATAAAAAATTTACAATATTGCTTTAAAAAATATTGCATTAATTAAAGGAATTTTGTTATTTATTTATTCCTGTATAAATACTGAGAAAGTGTTTAAAAATTATACAGAATTGAATTGGTAGAAAAAAAAAATTTTTTAATTTGATATCACACAAAAAATTTTATAATGAAAGTTTTAAGGCAACTAAAATAAGTGAGACTATTTACATTATAACACATTTTTACCATTTAAATTTCTGAATATTTTATGTTAAGTTATGAAAAACAAAATTTCACAATATAACAAAGTAGAAATTATGAACGTATTCTTAAAAGATCTTGGAAAATTAATTAGCAGCTTCTAAATTTAAAATTCAAACACAATGTTTTGCTGCTGCTTACATAAACTATGAATAAGAAAATATAAAATTTTTATCTCATTCTTATAATCTTTGCATTCAGAACACATGTTGAGATGATTGTAAAAACCACTTATCTTTACAACTTATGAATACTGTATATGTGATTTTGCAAATTTTGGTTTGAAGTAAATTTCTTCCTACAATAATTACACTGATAAGGTTTTTCCCCAGTATGAACACGGGAATGCATTTTTAAGTTCCATTTGTAAAATGTTCTATAAGGGCAGTAAGAACATAAATATTCAGTAACATCGCTTGATCTTCCTGAAACCTCACATTTAGCAGGCTCAACATAAATATTTCTTTTACCTAAGACATACATGAGAGAAAAAAAACAATATTATACACTATACAGAACAATTAAAAATAGCTTTAGTATGATAGAGAGAGCACAGTTTAAGCTTTGGAAAACATTATTATTATAATTTCAGTTTAAATACTGAAAAAGTGTTTTAAAACTATATAGAATTAAACTAGTAAAAAAAAAAATTTAATTTCGATATTAAATATAAGTGCTCTATAATGAAGACTTTTAAGATAACTGAACTAAGTTACACAATTTACAACATAACAAATTTTAATCAACTAAATTTATGCATATTTTATTTCAAGTTGAAACACATTTCCCAATATAGAAACACAGAAATTATGAGATTTATTAAAGGATAATTATATTTTGAAAATTAATTAGCAGCTTCTGAATTTTTCTAACATTCATTTAAACTTCAAACACGTTTTGTTGTAACTTACATTAACTAAGAATAAGAAAATAATATATAATGTTTTGCTTATTCTTTTAATCTTCTCATTGTTATAACCTTTGCATTCAGAACACATGTTGAGATGATTGTAAAAACCAATTATCTTTACTTCAACTTATGAATACTGTGAATGTGACTTTGCAAATTTTGGTTTGAAGCAAATTTTTTCCTACAAAAATTACACTGATAAGGTTTTTCCCCAGTATGAACACGGGAATGTATTTTTAAGTTCCATTTGTAAAATGTTCTATAAGAGCAGTAAGAACATAAATATTCAGTAACATCGGTTGATCTTCGTGAAACCTCACATTTAGCTGGCTCAACATGAATTATTCTCTTACCTAAGACATGCATAAGAAAAAAATAATATTATATATTACATATATGGGACAGTTAAAAAAAAATTTAGGATGAATATAGAGAGTACAGTTTAAGCATTGGAATAATATGATTTTTAGCATTGGAAAAATATAATTTTTAGCATTAAAAGAGTATAATAATATTTTACTACATATTACAACACAAAATACTAAATATACAAAACAAATCATAAGAAAAATTTCAAAACTAAAATAGATCATTAAATAAAAGATTCAATCCACTAAATATTTTTCACTTCACACAAAATATTTGTTAATTACATAAGCAGAAAAAGGTTAATTATACAGGAAAACTTTCAGATTTAATACTAAAAATCTTCAGGTCAATGTTCAGTAAAAGTATATAAATAAATATAGATACAGGGCCCACGCTAAGCATTTGCCACCTTGCCAAAGAAGATAGAATTTTAAATTCAGATAAAAAAAAATTGTTTTGGCAAAAGTATTGGAGAACGATTTTTTCTTCCAAAAAGGACTAAAAAGGAAAATATATATTCCCTATGATCCTGAAAATGCATTTTTCTGAACAAATCCTGTATTTTTTTTATTTGATTACATTAATTCCCATTCGATACGTCTCATAACAAATTAAAATTATATTAAGTCTGGGTAATTTAAGCATGAAACAAACTACCATAAAATACAGGTGAATCTGTTCGATGCCAGATCACAATATATTGGGTAGCAAAATTTTTCCAACAGTTGTCAATAAAACAGATTAGTGGTAGCAAGATGCATATTTACATCCAGCTATTTTTGTAAAAAATTTCTTTTCTCATGTTGCTTATTAAAATAAACTTACTGTTAAATTTAAAAACTAGAATGGTTGCTAAAATATGAAAATTTAACTTTGATTTTTTATCTTTATAAAATACCACTCTTCAATGATATAGTAGTATAACAAGCCAGTACTTGGCTGGCAATTAACATATTAAAGCCCCCTCCGAAATTTCGATGAATAAATCTTTGAGTAGTATAAAAACCAATAAAACTGAATAAAGTGGAAATAAATTATTTATATAACTAATCTAGTGCTGTGATCCTTTTTTCTCAATGATTACGATTATGACAGTAAAAAATAAGTGAGACAATAAAAAAATTAATAAATAAAAGACTAAAAGAATGAAAAGTTTTCTTTAAAATAAAATATATTTATTAAAAAAATAGTTGAAATCTAAAAAAAACATGAAAAGTTTCTTCAGATTCATCTTCATATTACTGCCTTTAGTCTAGGAAGTTATCAAAAATTAATCCCAAACTATTCCTATTTCTTTTCCTCAAAGACAATAAATAACATCTCCCGTTTACATTCTTTCCCATTCATTGTTTATTTACTTCTCATCAACTGTAAAATGATTTTTGAATTAAATTTGAATTTTATAAAATAGTTCAATTTAAAGTTTATTTGTATTTGGGTTTGAAGTTTTCCATGTGAAATCATTAAAAAAAATTGTTAGGACTTGCCTTTGGCTAAGACTTTTGAAATTTGGTTAATTTATTGGCTAATAATTTGAATTCCTTAGCGCAGGCACTGTATATACATATATATGCTTTAAAAAATATATACACAAAATTAAATTTTAATTAATAAAATGAGCTAAACTTCTCAACACTTTCAATTCAAAATATTAACTTTTTAAGATTTTAATAAATTTTTCTTAATAAAATAAAAATAAACATTTTTTAACAAAAATGGAAAATTTTGAAATAAATAAACAAAAAATGAACATAAAATAAAATAACGGATAATGTTTTACAATACAGTTGGAACCATTCATTAGAAGAACATTGAAACAAAGGTAATTCATTTCTTACATAAACCTTCTGAAATTAAAAGTTATAAACTTTACTTCTGATTGTGTATATTACGGGTATGTTGCCGAAGGTATTGGTTTGAGCTAAATTTTTTGCTACAGAATTTACATTGATAAGGTTTTTCTCCAGTGTGAGCACGAAGGTGCAATTTTAAGTTCCATTTGTAGACAGTAGTATAAGTGCATTGGGGGCATGAATATTCAACAAATTTATCATACAGAATTCTTCTTGAAAACTCACCAATGTTCTTTTCAACACCAAATTTTCCATGATCTAGGTTGGGCATAAAAAGAAAAGAAATACCATTACATTTTTTTTTCTTCATAGCAGCTAGAAATCAGCACATGGAAGAAAACAATCTACAATGATGCATTATAAACATGTAATCCTTTTTACTAAGTCTTTTTAAATATTGAATCAAATAAAAAAAATAAAAATATCTTAAAAACAATTAAAAAATAAGACCTTTAACAAATTCTAAAAATTATAAATTAAATTATAAGCTTTCAATAAGATGACAATTACTAAATAAAACAAAATCTTAAAAAAAAAAGTGAAATAAATAAATGCAATCTGAGTATAAACTAGAAATTAATAAGAAAGATGTTATTAAAAATTTAAAACAGTCAGACTATTAAAGATAAAATGAACCTTGGTAGTCCCAATTTCTGAAAGTTCTCAAAGCCAGAGAAAAAAAATTTCGGTACATAAATAAAAAAAGCTTAAAGCAATATTTAAAATCACTATAAAAAAAAAAAAATGGTTAAATTTTTTAAAACATATTTTTCTTTTTACAAATAAGCAAAAATTACAAGTATTATAAATAAAAAATTTTTAATAATTAATTTTTAAATAATTGTCTTATATTATTACAGTAAATGTAAATCAGTAAATTAAAAGAAATTAATTTTAATTCAACACAGTAATTCTCTTATTTTCTACTATAAATTTTATTATTCAAATGACTATTACATAATATGCATGAAAACTAACAATGACAAGATAATGATACAAAACATTTACAATGTGATTTACTCAAAGAGTGACAAAGCAGTAGGATAAAATGAAAACAAAACTGAAATGCATCGAGTTATTCAAACCATAACAAATTGTATGAAGTTCAATATAATCATTTAGTTAACTTTTTTATTATTAAAATATTATGAATAAAACAAATTTTTGAATAAAATTAATGCTAAATTTATTTTAAAAATATGAATCTTTGAACTTGAAACCAATTTATTAAAAATAGAAAAAAAGAAATCTTCACAAGTAACAGAATGAAAATGAGAAATTAAACTCCAAATAGCAATATTATTTTTAAAAAATTTCTAATCATTAGGTTTACTGAATTTAGCAGTTTTCGTTACAGCAATTAAACTATGAATAAAAAGGAAAAAGAAAGGAAGAAATTAAGTACACATCTTTGAGAATGTGTACTAAGTTATGAGTTAATTGTAACAGCCAAAAAAATATTTTTACAATTATGATGATCACAGAAGAAATTCTATTTAAAAATTTAATTATCCTATCAATTATTCAAAACATTCACATTACACAAACATTCAAAAAACTAAAAATATAAAAACAAAAAAGTAAAAATTTAATTAATTAATCAATTTATAATAAGTTGAAAATTTAATATCATAGAATGTATTATTTCTTTTTTGACAATAACTACTTGTTTCTGTTAATTATAAGAGAAAAACAACGTAAAAAAACATACATACACATAAAAAAGAAAAAACTAAGCATAGTGTCAATTCTTTAAGCATAAGTATGTAGATAAATAATTTTTTTAAAAAAAGATGAAACACAACTAATTATTTATCTTAGACATTCAAAGATTTAAGGGGGGAAATACAGTAGCTTATCTAAAGGGAGAAAATCAGTTTTTGAGGTTAACTTTCCTGTATACTTAAATTTTGGTAAATGTAAGTCAAAAATTAAACTATCAAAAATTTTAAATGTATCAAAAGCATCATTCGATCAACAATTAATTGAATGAGAGTTATAAAAGAAGTATTAAACTATAACATAATATATTGAAACCCTTTAACCAACACCTGCAATTTATACTGGGCTCTTATTTACACACAGTCAGATTCTTGTTTTGAAATAACTTAATGGAAGGTCATTTAAAAATATTTATCCTAATGGTATGCTAAACAATAAAACACTTTAAATTTCTGGAGGAAAAAAAAATCAGACGAATATAGATAATTAAGCTTTTACTGCATATTGATTTAAAAAAATACATAAAGCCAAATATTCATTTCCAGTCATGAATAGTAAGCATGTGTCGCCGAAGATGTTGGTTCAGGTTAAATTTTTTTCTGCATATTTTACATTCAAATGGTTTTTCACCAGTATGAATACGAACATGTGATTTTAAGTTCCATTTGTAGAAGGTTTTATATGAGCAATACGGGCATAAATACTCATTATATTTACTAAGATCCAGAGTCCTTTGTGAAACCCTGGAGTTATTCATCTCCACATGAAAATTTCTTCGACCTAAGACATGCATAAAAAAAATACAATATTACATTTCAAAAACTTTTCTATATGGGCAGAAAAATAATAATAAATGAATAAATTAAATAAAGAATGAGTTTTAGGTTCACAGAAAGATGTTGAAAGAAAAAAAAACATTCATGAATCAAATTGTCTATCTAAGAAACCTGTTTCTTAACCCGCAGAAAGATCAAAAAATCAGATTGCTAAGAATTTGGTAAACAATTCTTTATTTTCTGTTGCCATTTATAGTTTTAACTGCTATCCCATGTTTCAATAATTTTTTATACAAATGTAGTTTACTAGTAAAAAACCTAATGGAAAATAAATGATATTGCAGTTAAGAAGGAAAAAAAAACAACAAAAAAAAAACAGTATGCAGTTCACAAATAAAATGTTATTTTTGGCTGCATTTTTATCTTTTTTTAAATTAATGTTTAGTGAGAAAGAAGTTAATTACTGCAGTACAAACCATTCTTAACTATGCAGCAGTTTTTTTTTTTTTTTAAATTTCAGTCACTTTGTTTATGCTATTTTAAAACTGAGCACCTGGAAGAGGAGTTTGATACAATCTAAAAATAATTAAATTTTTAGTTCTATATTGACAATTTACATCATAGTAGTTGGCAAAATTTCTGTATGTTATTAGTTTTTAGCATTAAAATTTTCCCCCAGGAGATCTTAAAATGACATTTTCACACCATCTGAAAATATGTTTTTTTTTTGGTTTTTTTGGTAATATATTAACAGCATGCGTGTTAATCGTTGATAAAATATCAGTTAATTAATTATTTAACTTTTAAAAGATCTTGAATGAATCACATAAATATGGATGAAAGAGATAGTAGGAAAGACAGAGAATTAAAAAAAAAATAAATAAATAAATTGAAACCAAAAAAAAAGGGGGGGGATGAAAAAAACAGTTTTTTTCACATTAATAAAAAAATTTTTCAATAATATTTTCCAGGAAATAAATTATGTTTGTTGCTCATATGATAAGATAAACTTTGATTTGAAGTAAAAGATCTTTCACAAAGTTTGCATGAGAATGGCTTCTCATTGTTATGAGATCGCATATGTCTTGCAAAGTTATTTTTCCATGGACTCTTGTATGTACAGTACTCACAGCTAAAGACGGTAATTTTCCTATGCTGTTTTTTAAAGCTACCTAAAAGAAAATACACATTAGAATATGTAACAAATCAAAAATATTTTGAATGCATTCAGAGTTAAATATCTAATATCTAGACATAAATTAAATTTTCAGAATTGTAATAAATGTGTATATACATTTAACTCCTTAATAAAAAATAAAAGTTTTCAGAAGAATTAAATTAAAATGCAGCACATTAAATGGTTATTAAGGATGTTTTACATTTTTTCCAAGAGCTGCAAAACAAGCAGTACAAATATATTTACGAATAAAAACGCAAATTTAATAATGAAAGAAATGCTATTTATTTTCAAAGAATTCTTGAACATGCACAAATAAGCTGTTTTCATACAAAATGCATTGATCTAATAGATATTTAATACTTAAGTAAAATTCCTAACATTTCATAAGCAACAAATATTCTAAGCTCGAGCTCATCATAAGGCAAATGCTATTTACAGCACTGAACAAATGAAAAATTGATTTCCTGTCTGGTTTGTCAGATACTAAGACTAAGAAATATTATTTTCTTTTTTTTTTAAAAAAAAAAAGGTAGAAAAACAAGTGTATCAGTGTTGGTTAACAGATATTTTTAAAATAACATAATGCTATTAAGTTTTTTTCATAAGATAAAACATTTCATAACCAACCATTTGTACTAAATCTGAGTGCAAAAAAATAAGAGTATTTTTGAAAATTTTAAATTTGAGTAAATGATAGCACAGATTCTAGCATTTTACCATGCATTTAAAAATAAAAAAGTTTTTAGAAAATAAAAAATCGCAAAGACAAAAATAGTTACATTTTATTCCCAAAATAAAACGGTTAACGAATGTATCAAATTTCGAATCTTTTTTAAACACGTTTTTCTTTTAGCATGACTCATCATTTAAATGACTAACTTGAAACGGATATTTCCATATCTTGATCTGTCACACCAACTACAATCTCCAAGGTGCCAAATAGATTTTAAACTTAGAATAAAAAAAATAAATGTAGATGTTTGCCCGGGGGTGGTTACAAGTTATACCTTTCGAGTTGGTTCTTTTCTGAAATGTTTTTTTTCTTTTAGTTTCAAGCAGACTACTGCCAAGAAGTTGCCAAGACTTGGCGATTATTCTTCCACAGATCACTATACAGAAATTTCCCCAATTTTAATTAAATCAAAGCATATCACTGATGAATTTTCTGAATTCAAAATAATATTAAATGAAAACAAATAGACATTATAAGATAGGAAAAAATTAACTAAAAACATAAAATATGGAATACATAAATATCATAGACAACCCAAAGGAAGAATTAAATCACAAATTCTAATTATTAATCATACCATGTTTCAATTCTTCAAAAATAAAAATATTCAATGGCAATGAATTAAATCTTTAGATATATAAAGAGCAAAGGATTAAAAATGGATCTCTATTTATTTAAACTTACTTTTGTAATAAACTATTTTTTTGTAAATATAAAAATATTTATAATCTTTCTTGTAATATTTTTCTTTATGTTAGAAAACAAAAATATTCTTTGTGAATAATAGAGTTCTCCCTAGGAATAAAAAAGACCAGGATGCTTCCTTGCAAAAAAAGGGCAGTTGAAGTTTAGAAAGGGCATTCATTTAGCACTGTAAAAATTCCTCATAATGTGTAATATTATGAAATAACTAAATTTGATCCTCAACAATTTTTAAACTACCCTATTCTACTTCTTTATGTATATATTCCAAAAAGCAAATCACACTCATTAGCAAATAAGAGAAAAATTTGCAGTTTATTAATAATAATTAAAGGCATGCTAAAAGAAAATTTCGGTGTATAATTTTTTTTTCAAAAAAAGTAAACTAAAAAAAATCAATTGATAAACAACTTGAAAGCTTTTTTCTAAAATTTAAACTGAAACTAATAAAAAATTAACATTTAAATGTGCATATTTTAAAAAAAAAAAGACATTTATTTAAAAAGTAATTTTAAAATCACATATATCTCTTCCCCGAAAAAAAAGAGAAACTTATAAAAATTTTACCAGTTGAGAAACATCCTAACAAAATAAATATTTCTAATAGTTATTAGAATCAAACCTAGAAACTCAGATAATTTTAACAGTGTATAATCATTATTTAAACAGTAAATTATTATATATTTTTTTAAACGGAATAAGTATTAAAATAAAACAGTGTCTTTAAAGGATGGCTGCTTAATTTTACAAAAAAGGGCAACTGGGGCACGTTTATAGGAATCAAAGGACGGGCTGCCCTTCTAAAAACACTCTGATTTAACTTAGAAACTCTCCAAATCACCTCAAAATAAATAACATATTTCATTCAACACATCAAAATCTTACATCAAAGTTTTATCTTATATCAAAACTTTATGTTTACTAGGTGCCATTTCTTAGTTTGATATGTCTTATATTACTGAATTCAATTTTACTTGTGTTAAAAATGTATGTATACTGTCTTAGTTAGTGCCATAGTTAATCCTTACGGCCTTCATTTTACTTTCATAAGGAGGCCAAATGAAACATTTACCCTAATCACAAGTAATTAGTTTTATGCTTAGTGGGTAAAATGACTTTATGTCTTAATGCAGCGCCCACGCAAAGGATTATTAGCCTGTAAATTAGCCATATATCATAATTATTTGCCAATTTTCAAAAGTCTTCACAAAACGCAAACCTGAACAATTTTTTATGATAAATTTTTTCCCCCATAGAAAACTATTTGCCAACAGCTTGTTCCAGGCTATTATTCAGGCCAAATTCTAATTGGTTATGCAAAAATAGGGTCTACCAAAAACTACTGTCTGTAATCAAATAAAAAATACTGATTTGTCTCAAAAAAATTATTTTGCTGTAATTTTAAGGAACTAGTTAAATATATTTTTTTCTCACCAGAGGAAGAAAAACATTCGCCAAATTTTCGATTTTATCGCATTTGGCGAGGTGGTAAATGCTTTGCGCGGGCTCTGCTTAATACCATGAAATATTTTGGCTGATCACTTGAAAATACTCATCATTTGTTGTTTCCTTTTTTTTTTTTTTATCATTATATGTGCTTAGTAAATAATTGTTTCATGAAACTTTTTTGGTTTATGATTTTACTGTAATACATCACATATAAATTGAACATTCATCAGCACACTACACAAACAGAAAATTTTAATGCAGGTTAACAAATTGCAATACAAGTCTACATAAGTTCTAGAGTCACGTATTTTTAAAATGAACAACCACCATATGATACTTCAAGTTGTCTTTTCTACTGAACATTTTATTACAAAATGTACAGTTATAAGGTTTTTCACCAGTATGCTTTCTCATGTGACGTCTAAAATCTGCTTTTCTTAAAGTTGAGAATGAACATAAAGGACAAGAGAAGAATTCATCACTGGACACAGAGATGCTTGAAAATAACAAAACTTTATCATTTTCACCAGCATATTGATTATGACCTAAAACAAAATAAAGGATCAGTGCTATGTATTATCCTGAAAATGAATGAAAAACACAAGGTTCTTCAATGAAAGAAAAAACCTAGTTTAAATAAAAGCTGCAATAATTTGAAATAAAAATAAATCAGTGATAAAAGGAGTTGCATATACATGATGGACAAAAATTATTGACATTCATATTATTATTGTTTTTTAATAAATTGATCACATATAAAAATATCTTAAATGTACTTAAAGTAAGAATAAAATATAATAAAAAATACAAAATAAAACTTCAAGAATTAACTCAATAATCAATATTAATTGATTTTTAAATTGAGCAGCTATTTAATTTATAAACATCACTATTTAGAATTTGAAGGAATTTTTATAATTTTTGTAAACACAAGTTAATTGAAACAATCCTTACACAACTTAGATGTCACATCATTAATTAAACAATTTAAGCAACTTAAAAAAAATTATGAAAACAATAAGTTAGTTAGAATCTGAAAAAAGAAAATGATAATTAAATTTTACATCACTGCTTAAGCATGCACAATTTTTTTTCAAGGTATTCAGTATTAAAAGAATAAAATACAGTCAAACCCTGCTATAGTGAACCTTCAAGGGATCGAAATTTTGGTTCACTATAACCGGGAGTTCACTATATCCGTTACACAGTCAATTTAACTAATGGTTCCCAAACTCCTCCTTTTTATTACACATTATTCAAATAAGTGACTGAAAAATATTATGTAGTAGCAAAAAAAAAATTTTTCTAATTATTCTTCGTCTTGCGTACAAAAATTTTTTTTAATTTTTAGCTGATGAGCAATTCTCAACATCAGATATGGAAACACTTCCCGACTCTCAGATAATTTTTCCTGAATTTCTGTTATTCCGCTTTTTAAACTTGTCTAACCTGCCATTCGAGTACTTAAATGTAGCCTCATAAAATCGCTTAGCAAATTCGTCGACATTTATCCAGATACTGAAAGGGTGCGGCTTCTTCGGTGCTGAACCGCTTCAGTCATGCTTCTTCAACATCCTTGTGATCTGCTTTTCTCAACTTTTTTCTGCCATCTAAATTTTTTTCATGAGCAGAAATTGTTCATTGCCTATTTTTCCATAAATAACAAACTGCAGATTTGGATAGTTTATAGTCCCTGCAAGTATCAGCTTGATTTCATCCATTTTCAATTTTTCTAATTATGCCCATTTTATCATCCATGGAGAACGATTTACGTTTATTGGCTCGTCTTAGTTAAATTTGAGACACTTGTTTGAATGGCTTTTTTTTAACTGAACTGAGAGCAAAAAGGAGTTGAAATGAGGGCCTTATCAACACAGATTGGTGTCCAACCCTTTGACCAATAATGAATAATTACTCATTCCCTCTGACATAAAATGCATATTGATCCCACTGACACCTTACAGGTGCATCATCTGCCTGGGTTGGAAACATCTGTTTGGTTTGTTTAGGGATGGGAAAGTAAGATAAAAGAAACAAACAAGAAAAATGCTTATCGTTACATTCCCCTCTATAGATGGTTTTAAAAATCGATATATGTATTTATTTTGAAGTAGAAATTTCAAAATTATTATTAAAAAAATAAAGAAAAAAATCAGTCGAAGACAGAAAAAAATTCATTATATCCAACTTCCTCACTTTTTTGGTTCACTATATCTACAAAAAATAACATTATACAAGAATAGCAAGGCACGGGACCGGAGATTTCGTTCACCATGTCCGGGAGTTCATTATAAACTGTGTTCACTATAGCGGGGTTTGACTGTAGTAAACAAGTAAAAAATAAATAAATACATAATTTAAATAACATTAGATAATACACTACACTCCTATACACTATACTCCTATATAATACCCTCCTTTTTACGTGAAATTTTAAAAATAACATCATTAAGATATGATGAAAAACTATAAATGTAAATAAAATAACATTTCACTGTGAACTTGGCTTAAGGGGTCAATTTCCAAATATTAAACTCTCCATTGTAACTAACATTCTATGTAATATGTGTAGTGGCAGGCATTCTATACCAAGGTGAAGAATAGTTCAGAGATCTTGAAAAACACCATTAAAAGATGAACTACCTTATTTGATTCCATATTGGGATAATTTGATTATATTCAATTTTCTAAATGGAGAAATTCTCCTCTAAATTCCCCTCGCTCTTGGAGGATAAATAATATAGAAATATTAGTATAATAAACAAAACATATATTTTACATAGTTTTTTCATTGTGAAAGCAGATATCTCTCAACAACATACACCATAAAAATATATATGCAATTTCTTATTTGAAAACTCAACAATTACAATTATATAAAAGATCAATGTTAAGACACAGATTTTAAATAGCCATTTGGGAAAGTATAAGACATATGGTCAGTATTATATGCATTTAAGAAGGATACAACATCTTTTAAAAGATAATCAATGCAAGAATTAAAATGTATTTTTCTTCAAACATTTCTAATAAGTACAATATCAGTTTTTAAAATTTTTGCCTGAAAAATTTAATAAGCCAAATGTAACGAATTCAACAACATGTAACTTATTCAATCAACTGGATAAAATTGAAAAACATTCAATACCTTAATTCTACATGCTTGATAAAACTAATATTTATTAATTTTAAAGAAATGCAGTTTGAAAAAATATTCACAAAATCCAGGTAAGCGGAAAGGAGAGATTCAATCTATACCAAAAAACATTTCAGCTGAAGCACACGTTAGCAAACTTAGGAATGACACACCTACAAAGTCAAAAAAAAAAAAACTACATTAGTTAATATTTAATGCAATTAAATTTCAATTTAAAACAAATATAAATATTTTACCAGTGCTAACACATTTTTCAGGGTGCATAGCCATATTATTCAACAAAAAACAAGCACCTTTTAAACACTTTTCAAGCACTCAAAAAATATTTTTAAGCACTAAAATTTTTTTTTATAATTAGACAGCGTTGGGAAGTTTTTGACAATTGACAGTTTTATCTTGTTTTAACCGTCATGTCAAAAAAAAAATAATAAATAAATAAATAAATAAATAAAATTTAAAAAAAATAAACATCTGGCATTGTTTTTGACAATTGTCAAAATTAATGAAATTTTGAATCATGTAAAACGAATGGCGTTTTCATACTCTACGGACTGACAATACGCTGAAATAAATCGGTTTGAATTAATTGTGAAAACGTTGAATAGAACCCCTTTGGCAGAATTTTTTAGATCTTTCTGTGACAATTTTCTTTAGTATTAATACCTTTCTGAAAGGCATTTTTAATGGTAGCAATTATATATGTTACTCATTTAAAGTAACAGAAGTGCTTTCTGTTTACAAAAAAAAAGTCTTCATGTATAGAATAGAGCAGTATATATATTTTTTAATTATAAATGCAAGAATTTTTTGAATTTACATACAAAAGAATACTTCTAATATACATTCTCCTGTTCAAAAAAAATATTTGTGTAGTTAACTTTATTTTTAAATTTTTGCGATTTGGAAATTAAATTTAATACCAATCTGAAATTCTAACTATAGACAGTCATTGCGATTTTTTTTTATTCTCAAAAAAAAGTTTTTTTTTTTTTTAAAATAATAATAATAATAATATATATATATATATATAAATCAATCACGAGTACTTCTTCTACCTCCGATATGCGAGAAAGGCATTTTTTGAAAATAATTCTGCAGAAAGGGGAAAAAAGTTCTGCAGATCAAAAGAAAAAAAACTTTTTTGCTTCTCAAATAAAAAATCTTTCTGCAAGAACTTTGTAATGCTCTGCGACGATGTTGTCGTGTCGCCACGATTCTGCTATGGGGAATAGAACAATGTGAACTGGTCTTTTTGCATAATTCGTAGCGAAAATCAACATGGTAAAGGAAAAATCTCTTTTTAAAAATATGAAAATTAAGCACTTTTAAAAAACACACAATGAAAAAAGCACATTTAAGAGCTTTTAAAAACGAAATTCGAAAATAAGCACCTTTAAGCACTTTTTAAAAACGCTGCGCACCTTTTTTTTTTTCCTTACAAATAAATAAAGTTTAAACAAATAATTTAAAATGCCTTAGTAATGACATGACCAAGGGGCTAGTAAAATTCCTAATTTCTAGAAGCCAAGACCAATTTATTAGGGGAGCCAACATATCAAGTTTATTTTTCAGAAATTACTTAAAGACAAATATTATCACTTAATATTGTCTCAAATTAAACAGATACGTATAGTGGTAAAAAAAATCCTAATTTAAATCAACTGATTTTTTTAAAACAAAAATTATTGATTTTCGAAAAAAATAATATTTTTAAGTCTGATCTCCTTAATGCTGAAGGTTTTATCCAGAGATATTATGTCTAAATTATTATTTGATGTTTAAAATAGACTAATAAATTTTTAAAAAAAGATCCAATTAAGGATGAAACATTAAAATTATAATTTCCATTAATTTCAAGACGAACAATTTGTTGTTTAACATCTATATTATAATCATATCCATTTAGTTCAATTAAATTAAATGAATTATTAAAACTAATTAAATATGGAATATGTATATTATTGAGGAAATGATAGGTGATTGAAGAAGTTGATTACGATTAGTTGAAAATGATGATGATTGATGTATTTCCAAATGTTCGCATTTTATTTGTGTAAACCACAAGGCGCATTTTGATTATTAGCTATAAGTTTGTTAGGAATTCTTTGTTATAAAGCAGTTATCTAGTGTGAAAAAGGTAATATATTCATTTTCATTGAGTTAAATATCATAAAAGTAAACAATTAACCATAAATTAATTTTTATGAAGTGTTTTTGTAACTTGTTTTGAAAAAGTGCTTCAATAATAAAAGACACGATTTTGAATAAGCCAACTTATCAGAAAGTTTCAGCGATGATACCTTCAGCTGATTTAATTTTCATCTAATTTTTTGAAATTCAAAATAAATCTGTAATCAAATTGTTTAAACTTTGTTTGTACAGTAATTTTTTTAATAACTTTTACGCCAACCTCTGCTCCCTAGTCATCCCCACATTTAAAATTGCAAAAAATAACTTACACTATACCTATACATTTATTTTCTGTCATAAAAAAAACTCAATCATTTTTTACCAGTTTTTTCGACCAAAAAAAAAAAAAAAAAAAAAAAAAAAAAAAAAAAAAAAAAAAACTCTTGCTTTAAGAGATTAAACATCACAAACTGCTTAAATAAAGAATCAAGTAATGATTAACAATAAAAATTTTTTATTTCAGAAATATATGGAGCTCCAAAGTAAAGAGAGCTGTTCATTGTTAATATAAATTTACATTGTCAAGTAATAAATTTGAAAAATGTTTAGGAGGATGTGGCTCCAAGGCTAAGCCCTACCACCAAGAAATCAAAACTACGAGTGGCATGAGCACATAAACAAAGTTTTCACCAAGGAAAGTTAAGGAACTCATGTATTGGCTGTTAATTTATTTAATCTATTACCAAGGCTCTTTTTCTTAGCCTTAAGCATTCAAATGTGTTGGCAGAAAAGAAAATGTGAGAAATAATAATGAATTCATCACAATAGCAACTACAAAACGGTTTTCAAATTCTGTGCTAATGTGTTAAGCAAATGTAGAGAAAAGCTAAAAAAATAGATTTTATTCTGCACTACTCAATGCAAGGTAGTGATATAAGATTAAAGATTATATTAATGATTTTTAACTATTGAAAAAGGATTAAATCAGATAATAATTTTATTTTTAAAAGTTAGGAAATATGTTATGCATATTTCAGCATGAAATATTAATCTAAAAATAAAGTAGAATATTTTAAATGATTGTACCTTATACAAATTGGCAATTCCGAACCAATCCGTATCAAATTTGGTGTATGGTGCGTGAAGTAAATAATGGACCACTTTAAATAACTTTTAATCTAATGATTGAACCTTCACGTTCTAGAACTCAATCTTAATGGTTCATGGGGGGGGGTATTTCAAATTTGCTAATTAATTTGTGCAGACGATATTTTAAGTTCCAAAATCCGACACAAAAATGCACTTTCTATGAATTCTGAAGAAGCATACTTCTCGACGGATTCAAATGTTGACCTTCAAAATATGGGGGTAACAGCAATCTGGGAAATATGGTCCCAATAGTCTGGTCAAGACAGCAGTTACAAACCGACCGCCTTAATGTTAATTTCACTTTTAGCAAATTTCACCATGTCTTAAAAACTTTTTAGGGGAATTAAAAAAAAAAATTTGCGTATTTTAAAAATTCGTTTATCCAAAAATAATTTCATGCGAAATATAGCTTTCAGTTAATATCTATTATTTTTTTAAAATAAGATTCAAAAAAGTTTTGATTAGTGAGGTATAAAATTTTTTGCATTATTTTAAAGACTGTAATTTTTAACGGCAAAAGACAAAATCTATCAAATAGTTCCTGAAAAATCGAATTTTAAAAATACAACTTCCTTAAAAATAAATGGGACTTCTTTAAAAAAGGATTAACTTTTTATCTTTTTATTCATTCAATTTAAATGAAAAATTTCTAACTTTACGGATTAAAAATATAAAAAATTTTAAATTTATAAAACAAGGTGCCACCTACGATTCTTTAACTGCCATACTGACCATGCACCCAATATTTTTGAAACCCTAATCGTAACTATATGAATTAAAAATAATAATCGAATAGCTAGATATATGTAATACTGTACACTCAAATATACAGTCGAACTCATTTATATTAAGAACATAAAGACCAAGGCTATTTGCTCATTAAATCAGAATGTTTGATACAACTAAGTCAAGAAAAATGATCAGAAATAAAAACTATGAATGATGCACAAAAATGAAACTGAAAATGCTTATAAAAAATTTACTCGGTGAAAAAGGATAAAATTCGTTTTTTTTTTTTTTTTTTTTTTTTTTTTTTTTTAAATTTTTTTATTATCATTATTATTAAAATTTTAGTTTTTCTAACCAAACATTTGACTCAACACACTAACTCTTTCCTTTTTTATACTTTGTTTTAATTATATCACCAAATACTGACACAAATCATGTTAGACTGCAAATTTCTCTTAAAATACATATTTAAGGCTGGAAGTCGAAAATATAAAAATTAAGGACTAAGATGCCTCTAAATTTAAGGACAATTTAATAGAATAATTTCTCTGATGGCAGCAATTTCTAGGATACCAACATGGATTTGCAGATACACAAATCAAGGATGAGAGTAGTCAGAATGTAAAAAAAAGGAAATCCAAGAATATATATATATATATCCAAAAATTTGACAAAAAAAAGAGCGACTTATAAACCATGTGATTATAAATCCAGATGATTAATTTTAAAATTGTATATGAATCACATGCATGATTTTAAAATCGTATGAATAAGCATTGTAATATTTGATTTTAAATTGACAGAATATGAATCCCGATATGTGGCTTTTAAATCACGTGAATATGAAACTCTATATCGAATTTAAAAAATGCGAAAATTAAAATCATGATGCGTAATTCTTAGATCGCGTGAAAACGAATCTTAATGTCTAATTTTTAAATGAGGTATAAATACGAAAATCAATATTACAACCGCATAAACGAATCACGACAAAAGGTTTTATACACACGTAAATACAAATCACGATTTTGAATTTTTAAATATCGTAAATAAGAATCGCTATGTAAATCGGGTAAATACGAAAATTGATGTTTGATATTAAAATCTCGTAAAATATGAATTGAAAATCGGAAGTAAATATAATTATGTTATTTCAACGACTGAATTTTCAGAAGCTGAATATTTAAAAAAAAAAAAAAAAAAAAAAACTTAACTTTTAGAGAATCGGATTTTTTGATAAAAAAGCTGAAATTCGAGAGTTAAAAGAAAGAAAAAAAAAGCGGAAATCCGCTAAACAACGGAAAAATCTCATCCCCCGGACAAAGCAAATTTTTTTTTTGTAGCATAAAATGGAAGAAGACTAATCAATCACAATGCAAATCACAAGAAGAGTCACAAATGCAAATTTTTCTTATTTTTAAACTTCGAGTATGCAAATTTTGAGTTTGACGTCGTAGATGACGCTTTAGCGACTCAGAATTTGATTTGGCTATGACACTTTAGAGACTCAGAATTTTATTTGGCTTTCAACGTAATGTAAGACAAAGCGGAAAGGAATGATCAACATTCAATGAGCGTGAAGTTTCGATGAGAGCGATATCTCAACAAAGTCATTTAACCGAATAAGAAGCTCGGAGAGTTGTTGGCCGGTTAGAGGGGGACAAACACAAGCCGAAGTAGCAGAGGCCATTGGAGTTTCACAAAGTGTGATTTTCAGGATCTGGAACCGTGTTTCAGAAACTGGAAATGCAGGCCGAAAATCAGGGCAAGGGCGTAGGCGCGCAACAATGCACAATGAAGACCGTTATTTAACGGTAACGGCTCGGAGACACCGAAATATAAATGCCGTTCTTCTTCAACAACACCTTCACTCGGCTACTGGCACCACAGTTTCAACACAAACTATACGAAACCGCCTTCACGCTGTAGGTCTGTATGATCGTCGACCAATAGTGTGTCACATTAAAAGCGAGGCACCGTCGCACTCGCAGGAAGTGGGCAACAGAGATGTGAACTAGAATGGTGCAATACTCTTTTTCTCTGCTGAATCCCGTTTTTCTGTTCATCTTGATAATAGGCATATTTTCATCTTGAGGCAACGTGGCACTAACGTAACGTGACAATCCTTCGTGCACGAAGTGCAGTTGGAGAGTGATGGTCTATGCTGGCATCTCCATTGATGGGTGCACCGATCTCCATATCATTCGAAATGGATCTCTGACCGGTTGCCGATATAGGGATGAGATCCTGAGACCTATGGTAGTCCCTTAAACTGACACAATCGGAAATGACTTCATGTTAATGGACGGTAATTGCAGGTAACATCGTGCTAACTTGGTGAATGAATCATACGAATGGATTGGCCAGCGTGTTCTCTGGACATAATCCAATCCAGCATGTTTGGGACATTTTAGACAGACAAATTACTGGACACCTCCTACCTCCACAAACTCTCCAAGAACTGGAAAGAGCTCTTCTAGAGGAGTGGGACAGAATACATCAGACCCTTATTAATAACCTCGTTGACTCGATGCCTCAAAGGTGTTATACATCGCTGGCCGTCCGGGTAAAGATAACCCCACTAAAAACGAAACACCTTTCAAGGAAAAACCCTTTATTATTTGTATTTCTCACATACACAATTTTTTTTTTTTTTCTTTTTTTTTTTTACATTTTGTACTCAACGCAACCAATAAAACGCATTTTTTTCTGCCAAAATTTTTTTAAAGAAATAAATATTTTCACTGTACTAAAAGAATGTATAAATAACAAATATTACAATGAATAAAAAATTTAGTAATAAATAAATTACTAAATAAATAATAATAGATTAAGAAAAATTTTAATTTAACAGTAAAACAAGTCGTATCCCATCCAAGACACCTGTTCTTAATAGGCAAGATTGGAAAAGTCATAATTTTTAAATAAATAAATGAAAATACCTAGATTTATTTATTTATTTTTAAAAAAAATATTTACAAACCGAAACAGCCAATAAAATTTATTAATAATACTAAATATTACTTTAAAAAAAAAGAAACAATTTATTTATTTATTAAAAAATGATGCATAAACAAAGTCATCACATTAATTTTTTTCAAGCTCAATTTGCAAATGAATGTTTAACATTGAGAGACAATTTTCTTAATTAGATATCCAATGAAAAGTAAATTAGTTTAGCTCGATAATTCTTAGTAATTATTTCTTAATACAAAAAAAAAAAAAAAAAAAAAACTTCATCATCAAGAAACCTGACTTTTAAAAAAAAAAATATCAGACCCTAACGAATGTATAGTTTAATTAATTAGTTATAATTATCCTTTAAAAAAATTATTGTATGAAAATTATCTTTTAGAATATAATTTTAAGAAAAATTCAATTTATTTAGATTAACTAGTGATTTTTTAAAAAAAAATCATAATTGATTTAAATTCATTATTTTTTTTTAAAAACAAAATCAAGCAATATAAATCTTGATTACGAAAAAACAATCAAAGCATCACATGGATTTACGATATTATCAGAGTAAGTTGTATATTTAAAAAAGTGATAATTTAAATGAGCGATTCAAATTTTACGCGCTGAAATAATATCAAATAAGAAATACAGAAACCATGTGGTAATCGATAGCAATATCAATAACTGCCGAAAAGTCCAAAAACTGTGGAGTCGTCACATTAAAAATAAATAATTAAATGCGCGAAATGAATTTCGAGTGAAATAAAATTGTATAAAAGAAAAATAAGGATTTCTTTGTAAAAATGAAAATTCACAACAAAAACTGCCGAAAAAATAATTGAAACACCGCATTGATTTACAATTATATTGGCGCATCAAAGAGTTATTGTATTACTACAATACGCGATTCGAACTTCGCGTGTAGTAAAAAAAAAAAGGAAAAAAAAAAAAAAAGTGAAAATTCTTAGCAATAATTGCCGAAGAAAATTATCAAAACACTACTTATATTTACAATGGAACTGGTACGAGTAGTGATAAAGCGTGTTTTAAAAATTTTAAGGGCGTAATATAATAAAAACATAGAATCGATTTAATTTAAAGCAAATAAGAATAAAAGAGTGGCGTATACCGAATTGGTTTATTAATTCTTTTGTTACAAATCTGAATTTGTTTCAAAATCCCCCCTCACAAACATATTTCATTAAATGTAGAAGGCATATTTTGAAAGTAATTCTATAGGGGGGGAAAAAATTCGAAAAATTCTACAGAAAAGAAAACCAAACTGTTTTACTTCCCATTTGAAAAATCTTTCTGCAAGCAACTTAAAAACTAACACAACTGGATAAGAAAATAAATTTATGATTATATTAAAGAAATTGAAACAACTGAAACTTTTCGGTGTATTGCACATAATAGAGTACAGTAAAACCTAATTTTAAAACAGAGTGCGTAGCCAAATTTTTCAATAAAAAATAACTACCTTTTAAGTATTTTTTAAGCACTCAAAAAATATTTGTAAGCGCTTGAAAAAAATATCATAATTAGGATATGCACACTAATAATTATTTCCCCTACATATTGTTGAAAGTTTATGTTAACAAAATGCACAACAATTTTAAAAGTTACATGATCATGATAAAATAACTAGTTTCTGACAAAGAATTCTTTTCTTGATTATATTAGTCACCAAAAGAACAACTTATGCACCATTTTAAATATATTCAATATTGAGTGGAACATTCTATTTTTTAAATTCATAATTATTCTAACTATTATTTAAAAAGGTTATCTTTTTAGATTTGAACAAAAATAACTCATAAAAGCATACTCAATAAAACATTAACAAGATTACTATTATTGATCATACCTAATTTATAAAGATATGTAAAAATTTTAAGTAATATGTAAAAACTTCAATAAATTCATATCACATATGTAAATTAGTGAATGGCCTCAAATAGATTTTAATTAAAATTTGTTACTTGGCTCATTATTTCTTTAATGAAATGCTTAAAAAAATTTTAAATACTTTTGATTTGTAAATACGAGTATTGAAGCTAAATATTTTTGTCGGAACTAAACTATTATACGGTCCCTACACTCATAATATTTAAAAAATCTGAGATGATTGAATTTTTTTATTTCAATTATTTTTAATTGAAATCATTAAGAGATAGATGAATTAAAGTTTTTTGCAATGACAAATCTTAATAACATAAAATGTTTTGCTTACTTAAAATAACGCAAGTTCTTCACACTTTTTTAAAATCTTGCCTATAAATATAATGTAGTTTCTTCTAAAAACAACTTAAAATTTTAAAAGTAATAATACAATGTAATAAATAAAAAAGTAATAAAGTACAATTAAAGTTTACAATAACTTTTTGCGACGCCCGGTGGCTGAATCGTAGCGCTTCGCGCTTACGTCCCGCAGGTCCTGGGTTCGATCCTCAGACAGGCAAGGTTGACTCAGCCTTTCATCCCTTCAGTGGGTCGATAAAATGAGTACCAAGCATGTTTGGGAACTAAACATGGGTGTTCCGCGTTCGGCTGACCCCTTATCCGGAACATCTGGTCTTGCACCCCAGAACACAAGGTCAGGAAAACTGAGATGGGCACTGTAGGCCATGGCCCTCTATGGGCTGTCGCGCCACTGAGTTCAGTTTTTAATATTTTTATGCAATTGGTGGACGGTCCCTCTGGTAAAAATATTACGAATTAAAATCTCAATTAATTTTTATTTTCATTAAAATAAATGAATAAAAGGGAAATAGATATTTTGAGATGAAACTTTCTTATTCTTTACTTCTCTGGGGACCCAGATGAAAATACATAATTATTGAATGATCCCCAAGTTTAGTTCAAGGATTATGTTACGGATCTAAAAATTCAAGAGATTTTTCAGTTCGATTTCAGAGGGTGGAAAATGAAGCCTGAAATTGAGAATCTCTTGCAAAATGCAGCAGAATTGCATATGAGAATGCAAGAAACGTTTCCACCCAATCCAGCTCAGTATACGCCCATGCGGACCAGCATGTATTTCATCAAACATTTAAAATGATTGACGTTTTCATACGTTACGGACTGATGTTACGCCGAAATTTATTGTGGTTGAATAAATTGGGAAAACGTTGAATAGAAAAATTTGAAAACCACTCTTTTTGCGTAACTCGGGGCAAAAATTGATATCGTAAAGAAAAAATCTCATTTTTGAAAAGGGAAAATAAAGCACTTTTTAAAAACACCCCATGAAAAAAAGCCTTTAAAAAACGAAAATCGAATATAAGCACATTTAAGCACTTTTTAAAAACGCTACGTACCCTGTATAATAGTAGAACTAATTTAACTATTATAAACTAATTTTATTGATAAACACTACTTCAACTGATATAATGAATCTAAAATTAAACGCGGGAAAAAAGAAGTGTTCTTAAATCCAATTCCCAAAGAAGATGAACCCCTCAGTACGTATCATATTAACTTTATAGGTCCCCTCCCCTCTACTAAGAAAAATTATTAACATATTTTCTCAGTAATTGATGGTTTTACAAAATTTCTGTGGCTCTACCCCAGTGATTCTCAACCACTGTGCCGCCAAATTCTTAAAATGTGCCACCAAATATTAGTAATGATGCAATAAAAATTATAATGCTCTTTTTATGACGAGTAAAGTTTAAATTAAAGAAAAGTGTATATATGTAATATTGTATATATATAATATTATATACTAGGGGGCTAAACCCCCTGTTCGCTGCCGCTCACCAACCCCGATGATTGCTTCGCAATAGTCTTTTCTTGGCAGAAAACAGTTTTTCTGCATAAGTTAAAATTATTCACTTAACATATATGTACTAAAAGGAATTCTGTTTGCTCCCCCTATGCCTCTACTTCCCAAGTCCAAATATTACTATTTATTGGTATTATAAACATTTGGATCTCTTGATGAACGGAAGTGATTTTTCGAAGTAATCATTTTTTAAAATAACATTTATATTCTTATAACATTATATTGTTCAAACAAATTTGATGAGTTCACAACCATAATTTAATATTCTCGCTAATAATAGCAGTACTGGAAAATAAGTTTAAATTAGGGATACAAAAATATTTAAAGAAAAACAATACCTTTACGACTATTATTAATTTTATGCTGATGACAACCAAAACAATATTTAAATGAATGAGGAAAAACTGGATCCTATCACGTGATTTCGCGGCCAATAAAAACTCACGAAATTGCGACACCATCATTAGATTTTTATATATAGTAAGATATATAATATTATATATATATAATATTATATATATATAATATTATATAAATACTTTTTATAATTTTTCCACGCTTTAACCGCGTGAACACCTTTGTCGGCGATTGTCTTGTCTCTGACAATCTTAAAATAAGAAAAAAGAGTTTAAATTGTCTTTGACAAAAAATATTGAAATAAGTAGAAAACTTAATGACTATTAAAATTATTAATTAACAAAAGAAAGCAAGCTAAATATTAACTTTCAAACGGAAATAAAAGCTAATCATTAAAGTAAGCTATGCAATTTATAATTCTAAAAACAAATTAACAAAGGATAACTAAAAATAATAAGCTAACGATTAATAATTAGCAATAAAACTAATTAACAAAAAAATCACAGAAAATGATAATTAATGTAAAAAAACTAACAGTTAATAACAATAGAAAACAAGCTAACAATCAATAACTAGCAAAAAAAATAAATAACTGTGACTAACAAATAAAAAATTAGTCGAAAGAAATAATTAATCCCTTAATAAACGTGCTTTTGAAGTACATATTGTTTTATTTCACATTCAAAATTATTATCACAAACTATTTAACACAAACTATTAGTGTATTATAGGTAAGTAAAAAACTTTTAAACTAATTTTTTTCATTGTGTGCCGTCAAATTTCGAAATCGTTAAAAATGTGCCCTGTTAAGACCAACAGCTCACAAGCCGCGTTAGCCAAATTACGCTTTCAGCAAACAATATTTGGAAATCCTTCTAGAATAGTGACAGATCGTGGAGGTGCATTTGTATCGAATGAATTTAAAGATTATTGCCAAGAAGAAGAAATACAACATGTTTAATTACAGCAGGTGTACCATGCCGTAATGGACAGATTGAACGTATTCACGAAACACTAATACCGACAAAACTATCCATCGATAACCTCTTAGAATGGTACAAACATGTTTCACAGGTTCAGCGTTTCATAAACAGTACAATTTCTTCCAGTACAACGTATACACAATTTCAGCTAACGATAGAAACTCCTATGAAGAACAAAGAGGATTTAAAGCTCAAAGAAATATTGACTGAAGAATATGAACATTTCTTCATGAAAAAACGGGAACACCTGAGAAGACATGCGAAAAAGCGGATCCTAGAAATTCAAGACCAAAACAAAAATATGCACAATAAGAAATGCAAACAAGCTCACGCGTATGGAAAAGATGACCTCGTTGCTATTCAATTCAGCGTACACAATATGGAACTGGTTTAAAATTGAGACCCAAATTTTACGGGCCATACAAAGTAATAAAAATTAAAAAAAACAATCGATATGATGTGGAAAAAATTGGAATTCACGAAGGACCGAACTTGACTTCATCCGCAGCGGATTACATGAAGCCATGGTCTAATTAAAACTGTTGTTTCTTTGTATTTGCTTGTATATATATCTTGTATACTCTTAGTGTTTTTTGTTTTTTTTTTTGTTTCAGATAATTTCTTTTCTCTCATGTGTCGAGGACGCCACTGGTCAGATAGTCGAGAATGTGATGAACGAGACAACAGCCTCTGTGTTATTCCGCTAGATGTCACTTGCCTTAACGAAATGCATCCAACATTCTAGATGTAAAGGAAGAGTTAGTCAGTTGAAATTGTTAGATGAAGTTGTTTCGATGTGAAACTAGTTGTTTCTGTGTGAAACTACGAACCTGTGTGGTTCGATTCTATGTGGTAAAAAGTCTATGTGACTATGTTATTATTAAAGAATAAGCATAATCATTAACGGTGTTGATTGACTTTATTAATGGTAACCAATGCCATTATATATATATATATATATATATATATATATATATATATATATATATATATATATATATATATATATATATATATATATATATATATATATATATATATATATATAAACTGCTGTTTGTAGAAAATGCAACACCATGAAAGAATCATCAGAATCAAATGAAATTTAATGCAGAAACGACTTGTACTGATACAAATAAATGATGAAATTTTCAAAACAAAAGAAACAAATTAAGCGTCCGAAATCAGTATTTGGTGCAGCCACCACGCGCTGCAATAAGTGCTGCTATACGACGTGGCATGGAGTCAAACAGATGTTGAATATCTGCTTGAGGAAGAGAATTCCATATCGCTTGTATGCGCAACCAAAGTTCGTCTTTGGAAACTGCAGGACGCGGATCACGAGTGAGACGCCGACCAACCATATCCCACACGTGCTCAATAGGCGACATATCCGGCGAATAAGCAGGCCAAGGAAGAAGTTGCATGCGTTGTGCTGAACAGAAGTCTCTAACAGTCCGCGCAACATGTGGGCGTGCATTATCCTGCTGAAAGATAGCTCCAGGGATGCCTTGAAGGAAAGGAACGACTTCGGGCTGTAGCACTTCACGGACGTATCTGTTGCTATTGAGATTACCCTCAATTCGTATCAAATTGGATCGTCCATGATACGAAATCGCACCCCAGACCATAACTCCGGGTGTTCGACCACTATGTCGTTCAATAATACACTCAGGAAGGCAGCGTTGACCGGCATAACGTCTAACACGAACACGGCCATCATGGGTCCACAAATTGAAGCGTGATTCATCTGAAAAGACAACTTGGTGCCAATCAGCTCGCCAGTCTCTGTGCTCAAGAGCCCACTGCCGACGCAGCCGTCGATGATCCGCCGTGAGGGGAATCCTGTATAATGGCACCCTTGCACGCAATCCACGGCGCAGCAGACGACGACGAATTGACGAAGCCGACAATTGTACACCTGTAGCAGTAGACCAATGTGCTGCCAGCTGCCTGGAGGAAGCTGTGCGATCATTCACCGCCATGCGGAGCAGGTGTCGATCATCGCGCTCTGACGTCACCTTCTGTCGTCCAGTGCCTGTTTTTCGAGTTGTTCGGTGCTCGTCGGTCCACTGCTTCCAAACTCGCATCACTGTGGAACTGTTCCGCTGCATACGAGCTGCTATTGCGCGATAGGAAAATCCTCCTTCTCGAAGGCCGATTATCCTCCCTCGTTCAAACTCCGTAAGTTGCTTGAATTTCTTATTCTTCCGTCGTGGAGGCATACTCAGGTCTCACTAAACGTTTGCCACTAACAAATAATCATAGACTATTTTCAACGTCCCGCTACAGCACTTTATTTATACGCTTTCAGCATCAATTCAGAGGGCGCTGCGCGCGCCACGCACGCGCGATGGCTCTGAAACTTTATTAATTTGCATAATATCCTATAATTGACATTTGCTGCGAATTTCATTTGATTCTGATGATTCCTTCATGGTGTTGCATTTTCTACAAACAGCAGTTTATATATATATATATATATATATATATATATATATATATATATATATACATTATATATACATATATTACGATTTCTAATTTTAGTATTTGGCTTTTTCTGCAATCGACTTATACAGCCGACGTACCAGAAATTTGCTATCTCGTAATCAAAAATTGGGAATCTACTTATACAGCACGATATACAGTATCTGTAGTTGAATTTTTTCAATAAGACAATCTACATACTTCTCATCAGTTACGATTTTTTTAAAATGTTCTGTGAAAAACTTAATTTGATACTTATTTAAAAATTAAAAAAAAAAAAAAAAAATGCAGACCAAATTTCAAAATCTTAATACCAGTAAAAATTTTGTTCCTGGTCAAAATTCTTTAAAAAAGTTGCAATATTTGATAAAATTTCTAAATTAAGCAAATTTCTTGTGTAATTTTTAGGAGTACAGGTAAAACATATGGTTTAATTTTTTCCCCCGCCCAGTTATTTGTATGTTCAAAATTTTGTTCCAGCTTGACAAAAAGTAAAAAGCAATATTTATGACAAATTTTGTCACTTCATGTGAATAAAACTGGTTAATTGTACTGTTTATAAATAAAATTAATAGAATGCATATTTGAATACAAGAAGAATTAAAGTAAATTTTTAAGTAGAACTTTTTACGAAACATTTGTTAGCTTTGATTTCCAGAATTTTTGTTACTCATTTCAGATATGTGAAGTAGACTTTTAAAAAAAATATTTAATAACTCTTCCACCTCAAAATAAAATTCTTTTTCTGAAAAAAATAATTATTATTAAAAATCTAACAGCATAATTTTATGAAATAACTAAAATAAAGCTTATAATAAAGTTTCACTAAATTATTCTGATGGTCCAACATACCTAGATTTAGTGGACAAACATACCTCATGTTCTGAGTTCCACAGGTGATTTCTCCCCATATCATATAAATTTAAATACCTTGAAACAAAATCGCAATTTATTGATCTATTGTTATTGAAACAAGATTTATAAGTTTAAAGTTGTGCAGTTGTAAAAATGACTTAGCTATGTTAAAATAACGTTTGATGAAATAGAAAGGGCACACTTTTTAACTTATTAAAATAATTGAGCTTGGTCCAACGTGTAACAATGTCCAACCTATAAACTGTCTTACCCTATACAGGGTGGTCTCGAATTCATGGTACAAACCTTAAGGGTAGATACAAGTCATCAAAATAAGAGACGAAAGAAAAGAAAGTGTTTATTAAAAGCGTCGTTGACAAGAGTAATGTTTACAATAACTGTTCAAAATTGCGTCCACCAGTAGCGATAGATGGTTGACAACGTCGGTGATGCGATTGCCGTACACGTTCTAAGATGCCAAGTATTTCACACAAGCGTGCAGTAGCTTCGGATATTCTAGCAACGAGATCCTCATCTGAGTCAAATGGAGTTGCATAAATAAGATTCTTCAGATCTCCCCATAAAAAGAAATCGAGAATCGATAAATCGGGTGATCGGGATAAACAAGGGATTGGTCCAATCCATCGGGCCTCAAAAATGGCATTCAGATAAGTGTGCTTATCAGCGCTGAAGTGGGCAGGCGCAACACTGCTGGCGCCCCATCACGCGGTTACGAAAGTCTATCGGAACATCCTGCAGTAGTTCTTTTGACAATACCAGCCCACACATCCACACAGAATCGTTGTTGATAAGCATGTGGTAGCGTTACATGTGGACTCTCGGTTGCCCACACATGGGAATTGAGCGCATTAAAGACACCTTCGCATGTAAACATCGCCTCATCTGTAAAATATAAATAGCACATGAGCTATGAAGTCCGACTGCAGAGAACATTGCTGTACCACCCACTGGCAGATGTTCAGGCGGACAGGATAGTCTGCCTGAACATCCAGTTCTTAGATTCAAAGCTTGTACTAGCTGAAAATGGAAGGGGTGTAAGCGATTTTTGTTAACACTCTACAAACGGTCAAACCTACGTGATGAGCAACAGCTCTTGTACTTGACTCGGGTCTATCAGCCAGCCACAGCGATCAACATGCTTTCTCCCTGACTTGAACTGCGTACAGATCTCTTCATCAATAAGTTTCATGTCTGGTGACGTGAAACGAAACTGTTACACGAAGATGACGTGAGAAATTCTGTGATCCGGCATTTGTCGATCAGGAAACTGCGGTGATACATTCGTAGCGCAGCTCTGTCACTAATAATTTGCATGGCTGAACATGTAATGTCTGCTTTTTCGGCATACGTAAAGTTTCCCATCGTAGCCGTCAGCATAGTTGCGAATGGCGCTTTCCCCTACATCATGGTAAACGGCGGCTAGAAATCTATTGCCCTCTACCGGCAACGCATCCAACCAATAACTCCATTTCTCTTTTCTTTAATTTATCCTATTTGCGCTTCACCGCATCACTTGCACCTATTCATTCCTATACAGTAAATGATTGTTGCAATACCCTGTAACTACCCTTAAAGTTAGTACCATGAATTCGGGACCACCCTGTATATAAAAGGGTAAGTCCTCACTCACTCATAAAATCCTCCCACTTCCCATGAAGTTAGAAATCCAACATTTTGACCAGGTGTTATGAAATAAATAGAACACTAATAATTTCATTTCGATATTTTGGAATAATCAGGGTAATTAGCCAAATTAACACTGAAGCTAAATAACACATTTTACCCAAGATGGAAATCACATATTTAGTTCTTCTTTTTACTTGTGTTCATTTGCGATAAAACTGGGAGATGCAACAGCTAAAGAGTTAAAAGTGTAAGTTCAGTTATATAAAGTATTTTGATTGACTTGCACTTACAGTCACTGGCTATATTATTATATAAGATTCTATGTAAAATCTTAATTATCAGGTGATATTATGCAGCGTTATTGTTTTTACGAGGGTGAACACTTGTTTATGTTCGTGTATCAATCAGTTACCATTGTGAAGCAATACGTTAAAAATAAATACAAATAGGAAGTATATAAAAAATCTCCTGAGTAAAAACCCATTACATGTATATTTAAATATAAAAGTATTGCATATAAACTCGTGCATAACATGCAACAATGCGTTGAATAATTTGGTCTAATTATTATAATATACTAATATAATACCTGATACAATAAATATTCTATATTTATATAATATATCTTCTAATTTTATATATATATATATATATATATATATATATATATATATATATATATATATATATATATATACATTGTATATATATATATATATATTCATTGTATATATATATATATACAGTGGCGTAGCGAGCTTAACTCGCGCCCGGGGCACACTACCTTTTTAGCGCCCCCCCCCCCCCCCATTCGAAAACCATATAGTATTATATGCAAAATATACTTCCAAATTAATAAATAAATAAAGTCATAGGCTCAGGCTAGGCTTTAAATTTGAGACAAAAAATGCAGTTGAGAAAACAAGACTAAATTCTGAATTGTATATGATCATCTAGAATTAGTTCAAAAAAGATACCTATTATTTATTTTAATATTTATAAAGAAATGTTTTAAAAACACGCAGTTTTAAAACAATAAAAAGTAAATACTTAATATCTCTAAGGGGATACATATAATAATATGATTATAATACATTAATAAAACTAATTACTATGTATAAATTTTCCTTGCTTATGATGAAGCAAATTTATCAATAATATCATCAAAGTTGATCATTACAAATTTGTTTCTTTTCACACTTAATGTTAGGTCACTTAGGCGATCTTGTCACATCGTTGATCGAAGATATGCCAAAATTAATTTTTATTTGCTGAATGCACGTTCGCAGCTAGCAGTTGATACTGAGATAGTCAGGAGTATTTGAAGTGCCACTCTCAGGTTTGGAAAAACATCTTCTCCATACGAGATTATAAAAGTACGGAATTCTAATGCAGTTTTAGGTTCAATTTCTTTTCTACTGCGGAGTAACATTTTGCAGTCACATATTTCGATAAAAAGTTCTATTCCATTGAAATCTGTATTATAAAATTCGCCCAGATTTTTACAATTTTTTTCAAGCTCGTTATCAACATTATCCTCGTTTAATAAATTTTCAATGTCTAGTAGAAATCCAAATTTGAAATTAAGGTCACTTAATCGTGTACATATTTCTTGTTGCAGGCGATCAAGAACGCTTTTCATAACGCGAAAAATATTACTTTCTGTGGAAAGACCAACATCTCTTGCCAATTCTCCGAGCATTTTGCGGCGTCTTCTTACACGTATTGTTGTATCAATATCCCATTTTTCACAAAGAGACTTCGCTTTTTCTATTTGACTCTTCACAGAGCTTGACGGGTTGTTCAGTCTCTAATGATTCAAGATCATTGAACCCTTCTCTAAAATTCATTCTAGGATCTTGTAATCTGAGAATCTGAGCTGCACACGATCAATCCTCCTTAAGATTTCATATTAGAAATGAACTAAAGTTATGAAACTAAAAGTTAGTATATTTTGCAACAGAATTGTAGCTTCACTTCTGATGTCACTTGTAGTGGTAGTGTCCTCTTCTAATTTTTCTAATAATTCTACTACATTCTCTAGCCCATTGACGATAACGCTAACCGCTTGTATTCTGCCGCTCCATCGTGTTTCAGATTCACGTTTGACAGTTTTTGTTAAAGCATTTTTTAATAATTCCCATCGTAACGTTGAACGTGAGAAAAACAGATATATTATGTTTTCAATTATTCCAAAATTTGTCACAACGATTTGATCTTGTTTAGCAGCGGTAACTCCTACTAAATTCAATGAATGGTTATCACAATTTACAAATAATGCTTTATGATTTTTTTCCCACTATTCTTTGTTGAACGCCAGATGTGTGACCTGCCATCACGGCAGTATTATCTTTACATTGTGGTTTGCAGTTTGTTAAAGAAATTTCATCGGAATTTAATTTCTCTAAAATTGTATTTTTGATCGAGGCTGCATCTTTAGCACGTATTTCAATAAAACCCCAAAAAAAGACTTTTTGATGGAAACTTTTTTATTCATAAAATCAACATCTGCATACCTAACGACTTGGGACCTTGGGACATTTGTTCTCGATGAGAGATATCAGGAGTTGAATCAAGCAAAAGTCCATAATATTTATTTCTTTTTATATCGTTTATTAGTTGATTTTGAACTGTAGATGCCACAAGATGAATGAATTCATTTTGGATCTGTGTTGACAAATATATGACAGTTTTTGGAGTTCCTATGGCATGTTAAAGATGAATTGCTATACTTCATTCCACCTAAGTTGGCACTGGAGAAAACGGTAGGCAGACCGGATTACAGACGTTGTCATGGAAACTGGGTTACTCTTTAAGTCGGTTGAGGGATGAGGTAGCAAAAAAAGGAGAGAAAGTGGCCAGTATTGGCGTTTAAGAAAGCAAAACGCCTATGCTTTTTTTTTTAAACCGAGAATCGTACTAAAATTTTGAACAGAATACAGAAAAGAACACGATTTTTTTTAGCATTTCTAATAATTATTATTTTAGATACTAGTTGTAAGCTAATTTCTTAATTAGTATTTAAAAAGCAGATTTTCTTAACTAAACTAAACTAATTGTAAACAATAGAAAGAAAAAAATATATTTGAAAAGTTTTTTTTTTTTTTTTGCTGAAATCTAAGTAAAAAAAGGAAATGCATAGATTCGCATAAATACGTTGTTTTAAATATTTATTTTTATATGCTTACTTTTTGTAGCATATAGCTTTTGTATTAATTTATCGCACATTGGTGTTTTGTGGGGGAAGAAAAAGCCAAGGCAGGCATAGGTAGCATAGGCAGGGCATCATTGATCATGAAAAATATCATACCTATGTTTTTTAATATATTTACTGTTCTTTATATATATGTAATACAAAAATTATAATACTTTTGTATTAATAAAAGAATTAAATCTCTTTCGTTTTAATAAAATGTCTTTGTTAAAGAATAAGCGTAGAGAGATTCTATTTTGGGAAGTCAAGGCTGATAAACATACGATTGAGTTTTTTATAGAATCTCTCCCCCTTTCACTTCCATATAAGGAAGCATGAAATGATTTTCCTTAATGCGTAAGGATACAAGAATGCCAACGACTGTGCCTGTTTACTCAAATCTGTGTTAGTATAAAAGCGAGAGCAATGCTTTTCGCATGGCTTTTCCAACATGTTGTGATCCTGGTAATTTGTTTCAGAATTGTCCGAAGTCTTGTCCACCCTCTCCCTTGTGGAGAGCGGATGTGGACTGTTATCGATACCAGCCTACTACCATTAATAAAGATTGTTTGGAGTGTATCATGGCTACGACTGCATTATTTAAGCTCTGTTATTATAAGACGTCAGGATGTTACTTGCAGAGGAAACCATTGTTATCTATTTTCCGGCTGACTACAACGTTGATAAAACCTCATCCCGGGGGACGAAGGACGAAAGAAAGAAGTGCCTAGTCCGCGGTGAAAAACAAATGAAGGAAGCAGGTCTGTTTTCACCACTCCATCTTTAAATACCTGTACACCTCATCGCTGTGAGAATGCTGACGTTGGCTCGAGCTCGTCACATGCCTCTCTGAAACCCATAGTGTTGATCGAGATGACCCTACAATTCCGTAGTGCTCAAATTGTGAAAACAAAAGTGAATGTGCGCGATTTATATTAAATTTAGAGAGAAGCTTTTTGCTTCTTTATTAAAAGTTCCTTTCATTAAAAAGCTGCTGTGAACACCAGTGATATGTGCACGCGTGTGTGAAGTCCCGAAGACTTATGTGAAAAAAAAGAGTGAAAAAGGAAAACAAAAGTGAATGTGCGCGAATCTTAATCATGAATATTCATGAAGTGCAATGAAAAATTTGTTTATTTCTTCTCTTCACAATCATGAAGGTCAAGGAAAAGTGTAGCAAATGGAAAGGATTTCATTCAGATACATATATTTTTTTTTATCCTCTTATTTTTCTCTCTCATTCTTATGATTAAATATTTTATTGATATTGGATATGAAAGTGCTCTAAATTTCTTATTATGAAATTTAATACAGAAAAATATTTAAGAATTGATTGCATTTCGTATGTTTATCTTGCTTTTTTTGAATTATTACATAATATTGTTCTTTTTAGTGCATTTAAAATGTTGTTGAGGGAAATAAATGTGTTTCAAACGTCAATTAAATTTGTGACGGCAAACAAAATTCAAAATTTTTCAGCTTTTCAAACAAAAACAAAACTAAAAGAAATTTGTAAGGCTTTTTCTTTTTCGGACTTGGTCAAAACTAAATATTCCTATTAAAAATGTGAAAAATTAAATGTTACCCAAACAAAAAGACATTTCACACTTAACAAAATTTGTGAGTTTCCCCTTATTACGATAGGCGAAATTGTTAACTCAGCTAAGGTTTTTATACTTGATACTGAGTTACTGTATGCTTTAGTAGGGTTGCAAACTTGCAAAGATTTTTGTTTGTTTATTAATTGTGTCGGGCCAGTTGTTACTCAAGTTGGTATGAGACTGATCATCTCTGCTAAATCTAACAATGACAACTTATCCTTGCACATTAGACAACAGAATTCTCATAATGTTAAGGTCAAAAATTGTGAAAAAAAATGAAAGTTTAAGATGTTTCAATAAAAGTAAACATTTTGAAAAAGTGGAAGTTTAAGATGTTTCAGTAAAAGTAAACATTTTGAAAAAAGTTAAGATGTTTCAGTAAAAGTAAACATTTTGAAAAAATAATGTGAGGGGTAACAAAAATAAAAAGAATAGGAAAAAGAAAGAATGACCAAGAAGTTAATAACAAAAAGTACAGGAAAAAGAAAGAAAGGCCAAACATTTCAAATGATTCGAAGATAGAACTAGGTAATGGGTGCATACATTATCAGGTTAACATCGACGAAAAAATAGGAAATAGAAAGAAAAATTTAAGTAAACAAAATTTTGAAATAGTTCATGTATCAAATCTTAGGAAATATAACAACCCACAAATGTAGAAATTAAATCATGAATAGTGTCCAAAACAAAAGAAAATTTTTTACTTCTTCAAGGGAAGAAGTGATATTTGGATAAAAATCCATAAAAATTTTGTATATTTTTGTGTGAAAAAATTTTTTGAAAATTTTAGTAGATTAGTTATAAATATATGTTTCATTTTTCTTTCTGTTTAGTTGCCTAAACAGATAAAGTGTATTATCATGTTTTTATTGTTGTCATTGTATATAGTTGTTTTTTTTTTAACAGATAATTGAAAAAATGTTATTTGTAGTAGTGAAAAGGAACAGTCGTACCAACATAAATTTTAAAAGTTCAGAGAATTCTAAATTTTATTATGATTTCTTTTTGGCTTGCCAAAAATCTTTTTTGGGGGGGATGTAATACAAAAATTATAATACTTTTGTATTAATAAAAGAATTAAATCTCTTTCGTTTTAATAAAATGTCTTTGTTAAAGAATAAGCGTAGAGAGATTCTATTTTGGGAAGTCAAGGCTGATAAACATACGATTGCGTTTTTTATAGAATCTCTCCCCCTTTCACTTCCATATAAGGAAGCATGAAATGATTTTCCTTAATGCGTAAGGATACAAGAATGCCAACGACTGTGCCTGTTTACTCAAATCTGTGTTAGTATAAAAGCGAGAGCAATGCTTTTCGCATGGCTTTTCCAACATGTTGTGATCCTGGTAATTTGTTTCAGAATTGTCCGAAGTCTTGTCCACCCTCTCCCTTGTGGAGAGCGGATGTGGACTGTTATCGATACCAGCCTACTACCATTAATAAAGATATTTTGTGTGTAACATGGCTTACGACTGCATTATTTAAGCCCTTATATTACAAGTTTAACTCTGTTATTACATATATATATATATAAATAAAAAATTCAAACTTTTTTTCAGAAAAGTTCTTTTTCTTTTAATATAAAAATAATTTTTTTCTGATATATATGTGAGTGAAATATATGTATATTCTTAGAGACAAAAGAACTTGGATTTTTAGTATTATCCACATAGGAAGCGCTGTGTACGCTAGGGAGGGGCGTACTGTATGTACGCCCCTCCCATATTTTCAGCTGCCATATCCCACCATCTTAGACTCAACAGGAGCTCATTGACCTGTCCTGGTGGTTATCATGTTATTCATTTAATATTTTAACAGTTGATTGTTCCTTCTGCAAACTTATTGTGGGGTCGTCCTGAATTGAATTCAATCCACAATTTCTTATCAGGAGAAATTCTACTTTGGTGGTTAGGCGCATTTTTTCAAAAGAAAATACATATTTTAAAATATCTGAATCTTCGGTTGCTTTCCAGGATCTTTGCGGGTGAAAGGTGGCTTAAGAGTTAAATCCGTATAATTAGTTATTTAAGTATAGTAGAATTAGTCTGGAAATATTTTGTCAGATACTGAAATATCTTAATATTTTCTACATAAGAGAAAGAATTTCTCAGCTTTTTTGGCTTTGTATTTCAAAAATAATAATTAAAATATTGACTGGTTTAAATTGATCTTTCGATGTTAAAAAAAAAAAAATTCACATTTTGTATCTTTTTTTGAAATTATTTCAATTCCTATACTTACACTTATATTATGGAATTTGTATTTCAGATAATATTTAAAAATCCCTTTAATTAAACAAAACTAAAAATCTTCCTAATCTAATTTCCGCCATCACATTATTAAAGCTCCTATAAAAAGCGAATTATACTTCAGAGCTACACATGGCGACACAATCAGAGCTACACAATCTTTAAGGAGATTGAATAAAGCAAAAACAATTTTAACTTTTGTCGTAAAAAAATAATAATAAAATCATATGTTGAATTAGCTACACAGTAAATATGCTCAACTGTCATCAGTTTAATAGTATTCACCTGTCTATTTTTTTTTTTTTTTTTTTTTTTTTTTAATTCATTCATTCTGAAGGAAAAATTTTTTTCATTAAATATTGTACATATGAGGTTAATATTTAGAAAAATAAATAATCAAATACAATTTTACTATACTGGTTTAAATTTGTTTTTTTTTTTTTTTTTTTTTTTTCATTTATGAACAGGGTTTGTTGATTTGAATCATGGTTTAAATCAAATGATTTTTAAAAAAAAATCATTGATTTAAATCAACTGATTTTATATATATATATATATATATTGATTAAAAAAACAGTGTTTTAAATTATTGATACTTTTATTATTATTTCCTTTCTAAGTTTTAAAATTCATTTTAAATAAATTGCTGCATTAATTAATTTTAGCTAACGAAATTACTTTCTTTCTTGGTATGTGTTAGATTCCATCAAATTTCAAATTACATTTTTAAAAATCTTTTGATTTTTGAGACTGAAAGTACAGATTAAAGTAAACATTTAAGTTTTTTTTCTCATAATATGTTTACAGTATCTTTGGCATTATCAGATTTTCTATAAATAAATATAATGAAAGAAAATTTCAATTAGTACATAGATTTTTTTAAAAACTTTTTTCAGCTGAACTTTTTTTAATGAATGTCTACACTTATAAACACAATCTGATACATTTATTTTGTCGTTTTAAAAATCAAAAGAAAAAAAAAAAGAAATCACAATTTTAAATTAAAATTATGGTTTGGTAATTGAAACTTTGTTTTAAAAGTTAAAGTATTTTTAAATTCTCTATTTCATCTAGTCTTTAAATTTTAATCATGCATTTGTTTCAAAATAGTTACCATGCATTCAGAGCAATAAGTAACAAAATAATACAAACTAACAAAAAAACATGCTAACATTTAGTAATTAGCAACAAAAGGAGAAGAAAAAATTTTAACAAGGAATCACAAAAAAAAAAATAATTAACAATTAATGCAAAAAAAAAAAAAAAAAAAATTTTAACTATAAAAAACGAGCTAACATTAAATAACTAGTAAAAAACAACAAATTAACAATTAATGCAAAAGCAAGGAGAAGGGAACGAGCTGGCTGACCAGTGTAAAAAATTAGCCAGCGCGCCAATTCCTTGGCCTTGAAAACTAATCCAGCGCCAAACTAAAACACCTCCTTCTTCTTTGTACATTCGCTTTACTTAGAAGGTATTTATAAGTTAAATACATTTAAATATGAAAAACTTTGAATGTATGTTTCAAGATAAACTTTTCTTATTATACAACATTAATTTATATTTGAACGCGCATTTAAACTGCAATTAATTCCAAAATAGAGAAGAACTACTTTTCAAAGGCGGAGTATTACATATCCTACCCTTCCCTGCAGTGCCAACTTAAGGTGGAATGGAGTATAGTAGCGAATCAAACTGAGCTACACGTTTAAGTAAAGATAATAGGTTTCCCACTTTTGTACCAACTTAAAGTGCTAGTTTTTCAACATGGCTTCATTATTTGTTTTATTACTTACCAAGAATGCCTTGAATGCACGAAATAACTTTAACGTTAATATTTCGAGTATTTCCCTAATTTGTTGCAGACTTCCACAACCTGTCGTAAGTGTCAAAGATACGTATAGTCACGGAAAAAAGTATCCGGAAGGTAACAAATGAGGAATAATTTATTTTTTAATACGGATATTTTTCAGGCACACAACAAATACGGCGTTTGTGTCCTTCCCTAGAAACGGCAAAACGCAGTATTTGTTGTGTCTCCTTTCGATCCTTTAGTTGTTATTTTTTGGCTACTTTTTTCCGTGTAGATATAAGTACATTAGACTGTACATATAAGTACATTAGAGTGTTATTGTTATCGTTTTAACAAACATAAGCTACATAAGTTTATGGAAATAAAAATAAATATTGTTCTGAAAGAAAGAATGTTTGTACTTTATAAACTTCAAATATTTTTTATAACATATTGTTTCATCAGAAAAATCAAGAAAGGAGATAATTTCTGTAACCACACAGCGTTGATGCCATTAGGAAGTGCTGTCGGACACAGGTCGAGTCAGCCCTGCCAGTAAAAAAGACGTGCCATTTCTATTATGAATATATTATTACACTTTGATTTGGACTATTAGTGTTCCTTTTTTATTTATAAATTAACATTTATTATATTACACTGGCACTAAAAATAAAATATGTTTTCCAGAAACCAATTATAATAAAAATAAAAATTATCCAGCAATTTTTTGTTTTGCGGACCATTTGGCGCCCCTTTGTGAGTAGCGCCCGGGGCATGATGATCCCCCTTGCCCACCCCTCACTACGCCACTGTATATATATATATATAAAATGCAACTTTTTACATATTAGTGCTTTCGGCTAGTGTTTGTTTTCATTCAATTCTTCATTCTTCTTCTATAGCTCTACAACATCTTGTGGGTCCTGGCTTGTTCCACAATTCTATTCCATGTAGCCCCCTGTTTTGACTTCTCCCTCCACCTACGAAGTTTCATTATTTTCAAGTCATCAATAACGTCGTCCTTCCACTTTTTCCTGGGCCAAGTTCCCATAGGTGTCCAACTGATGATCTTTTCCAAGCTGTAATTATCATCTCTCCTCTCTATGTGACCAAGCCATGAGTGGCATTGGGATTTGATAAAGCGAACAATTTTTCCTTTCACGATTTTCTCAATTTATAGGTTCGACCTAATTCTGCAATCGCCGATATCATTAATAAGTCATATTATTCTCCTCAAGACCTTTCGCTCTAACACCAGCTCAACACATTTGCATCTTTTTTGGTCAATGTTCAAGTATCACTTCTTAGTCTAATAATAGTTTTATAAAGTCACATTTTTAAAGATTTCGTAAGTAGTATATTTTTCAAAAGGTAACTGTACAAAAAGTATGACCAGTTAACTTTAAGAATTTTCGCGTGGATCTATTTCTTCTGAGTTATTTCCTGAATCAGTGATAATGGAGCCAAGATAGATGAAATTATGCACTCTTTCAAAATCAAAATTATCCACGGTAAGTTTTGTCATCTGATCATTTGAAGTTTTTCTTTTTTTTTCGTGAACTTTGCATTAATTTTAAGTCTTACCTCCTCTGCTACTCTAATTAATTAGTGATGGAGTTAAATGCTGATCTTTTTCTACTTAGAATCACCAAATCATAAGCAAAAGCGCAAATCTGTGATTCGGTTTCCTCTTAAGTCAAGTTGACGAACAACATGCTTCAGAACCAAATTAAATAACAGGGGCAAGAGTGCATCACCTTATCGGACGTTTATCACATTCATCAGTCAGTTCATCCTACAGAACTGCTGCATTGGTGTCAGTTAGGGTTATTTCAATTAGTTTGACTAATTCTTTTAGCATTTTTAATGTCTGAAGTCAATAAAGTGGGCACAAAGATCTGTATAATACTCATTTAATTTCTCAATAATGTTTCTAACCATGTGAATTTGTTCAGTTGTTGAATGGGTGGCTCTGAAGCCACATTGATACTCACCGAGAATTCCTTCCTTCTGCAAAAAGGACTAATTTTTTAAAAGTGAGGCAAATGAAGACTTTATAAGAAATGTTACGATTGATTGTGGCACAAAGTAAAAAAAAAAAAAACTAAAAATTTTATGCGCAAAAAATCGATATCAATTTGTATACCATACATGTTTCATATTCAACATAATTCTTGAACTAACATTTGTAGTTAAATAACCTACTAATGAAGAATATCATACCTTTATAGTAACTAATTCTAGAAAAAACTTACTTCTTGCAAGAGTCGCGATATTGAAATTTAAAATCGCGTGAATATGAATCCCGATAATGGATTTTTAAATCACGTGAATACGAATCGCAATGCGTAATTTTAAAATCAGGCATAAATACGAAAATCGATGCTTCATATCGATACACGTGAATACGAACCGCAATATTGGATTTTAAAAACGCGTGAATATGAATCGCGATGTACGATTTTTAAATAGAGTGAATACAAATTGCAATGCTTAACTTTTAAATCGAGAAAATACGAAAATCGATGTTTGATATTAAAATCGCGTGAATAAGAATTGCGCTAATAGCAGATTCCGAGTTTCAAAAAAGATAAATTTCGTCGGATTATAAGTTTTTGATCTGCGGAAATCCGCGAACTAATGGTCTTTGGAAATATCTAGGGAATATATTGGGAATGATTTGACTGCGATATTCGCCGATAAATCACATACCCTGCTTCCAGTTTTTAGACCAGGATCAATGATACGAAAATCCGGAATACAATCACCGTCGAAAGAAGAGTGATGCTTCCATAATTATTATAATCTAGTTTATAAAGGTAAAGCATGTTGTGGTATGCAAATGATTAGCTTATCAGCGCATTCATGCAAAGCAGACGGAGGTAGCGACACATACAATGTGTATAAAAGAAGAGATTTGACACTAAATTTCTCATACAGAAATTGAATTTGAGCGTTGTTCTTGGGTAAAAAAGTTTTTGTTATGCCTTGCTTAAGAAGGAGAAATGCCTACCAGCACGTGCCTGAGTTTGATCGAGGTCGAATTGTGGCCTATTGGGAATGCGGTTTATCATACCGAAGCATTGCTGCTCGCGTTGGTCGAGATCCCATTACTGTTAACAGAATATGGAATTGATGAGTACATGACGGTCATATGGAACGCCGTGCAGGATCTCAGCGGCCTCCTATCACTAACAGCCGAGAAGACAGACAAGTCATCAACACGGCCTTAAAGGATCGTACAGCTACGTCACGAACCCTTAGTCAACAAATGGGACCATTTACAAGACAATAAGTCTGCACGAACACGTCAACGACGTTTGCAGCAGCATGGACTGTCAGCGCTTCGACCATAGCTTCGGCTATCTTGACCTGAATCACAGACAGGAGCGCCTCCAACAACGAACCTGGAAGTAGGAATGGCATGACGTCGTCGTTTCAGACGAATCAAGGTTCTGTATACAGCACTGATTCTCAACGGGGGCGATACCACCCCCTGGAAGGCGGTGAACATAAGCTGAGGGGCGGTGAACTTGTTTTGGGCAGTAGGGGGGCGGAAGGGGGCGATGAGCATTAAAATTCATTTTTAAAACTTCTAAATAAAATTATTAAATTAAAATTAATTTAATAAATAAAGTTAATCAAAAATTAATATTAATGAAAAATAATTAAATTAATATAATAAATTAAATTTATCCGATACACCATTTGTACCAGCAGTAAAACGAACTTATGTGACAACTATTCTCCAATCCGAACTATTGCAGGGCATGAGTGAGTTGTTTTTGCTTCTGACTTTTTTAAGCCATTTGGCGAAAATTGGTGGTTTTCGTTCGCTCCCTTTCAGTTTTTTCCCCAGTTTCGATTCAATTTTATTGACTATTTGACCAGGTACATGCGCGAATTTTTTTTCAGCGTAAATTATTTATTAATTTTAAGACATAGTTTATTTTCTTTCCTCGTTTGTATTTTGCTGCTGCCAACAATGCCGGTTAATAAAAAAAGTGTTGTCAATACAGTGCCACGTACTTGAATTCGGATTCGGAACGATACAGTGTTGCAACGGATTGATGAGATGGCTGAAGACATTGAAGTTTCCTTATGCGAACTTTTGATATCCAGCGTATTTCCCTTCAAGTTGATGAGTCAACTTCGCTAAGTAATGAGGCTTTACTGTTGGGGTACTTCCGGTTTATAAAGGAATGAAAAATTATTCAGGAGATGCTTTTTGCAAAAAACCTGATTGAAGATACCGAAGGTGAATCTATTTTTAATACTGTCAAAGATTATTTTAAAGAGAAAAACATTCCTCTTTCGAATTGTGTCTGTTGCCACTGATGGAGCTACTGCAATGGTTGGTTGACATCGTAGGTTTAACCCCATTTTGAAGAGGAAGGTACCCCTGCCAAGACAAAGATACCTAGAAAACTCCTCCCATAGTTGATGGTCAAGTACCAGATATTTTAGCTGTTCACTGCGTGACTCACAGACAGCATTTAGTTGGAAAAAATCTCAGAGACCATTTGCATAGTCATTGCAATATGCCGATCTCTGTTGGGATGAAAATTCCCAGTAATACTCTCAACGATTCAGCTGTGCAAGAAAAACTATGAAAAATTCAATTTGCTACTACACACCGAGATTCGCTAGCATTCCAAAAACGCCTATCTCAATAGGTTTTGGAATATTTTCGACTCTGTGCTTGAGTTCCTTGAATACACGGCAGATTTATTTGTAAAATTTAATGGTGTTAATTTACAACTTAAAGGCGACGAGCTCAATTTGATCACTACAAAATCAGTTATTTCTGCCTTTTAAAAAAAAATCATTTTGTGGAAGCAGAATTTTGGTAGGAAGAAGTTTAGCCAATTTCCAATCCAGAAAAAAGAATGGTGAAATTCTCTCTGATGATACACAAGAATATTGTAATCATTTTGAGTCTTTGTACATTGAATTTTCTGACATTTTAAAGATGTTTTGTCCCTGGAAGTCCCTTAATGGGTTACGAACCCTGTTGTAAATATTGAAACAGCAGAGGTTCAGATTCAGAAGGAATTGGTAGAACTTTCAACTAATGAAGTTTTGAAATAGTAATCGTCTTACAGAATTTTGGCTTCAAGGCAGCATTTCATAGCCTTCCTTTCCTTCTACCTTGTGGAACGAAGATTCAGTGATGTGACGTATCTAGTCACAAACAAAGAGAAATTGACTCAAAATTGTGCAAAGAGAGGACTTGCGTCTTCTAACTAACTAACTCCCTGGAATTACAGTCCATGTTGGACCATGGCCTCACTAACAATTTTCCTCCAAAGTCGCCTGTCTCTAGCTCTTTCTTTCCAGTTTCGGACTTTTAGAGTCTTAAGGTCTTTTTCCACCTCGTCAAACAATCTTTTGACCAGCCTTCCTCTTTTCCTTTGGCCCTGGCACTACCCCTTGAATATCTTCTTAGTGCCTCTGTTTTCCTTCATTCTCTCAAGGTGTCCTAGCCATTGAATTCTCTTTGCTTTTACATAATTTATTATATCTTTTTCTTTAAATGGTCTTGCAATTTCAAAATTGTATCGCCTTCTCCACTTGCGTCTTCACCTCATTGAAAATATTGAACCGAACGTTAAGTAACTGGCCCAAGCGCAATCATCCCACTGACATAGTTACTTGATTGTTTCGTTGATACTTTTTATAATAAGTTTTTTAATTATCTTATTAAGAATAGGTTTCTTAGGTGTATTTTTTTCATTACCGTAATTATTTTGATTATAACAAATAGATTGCGATTACTTGCCTTAAAAATGTTGCCTCTTTTAATTCAGCACACATCCCTCCCTCCCCGAGCTCTAAATAACAGGTTTTTCACAAAGGGGGGCGGCAACGTAAAAAGGGTTGAGAATCGATGGTATACAGCATCATGATTGCCGCATCCGTGTTTGGCGACGTCGTGGGGAACGCCCATTGGCAGCCTGCATTCGACATCGTCATATTGGCCCATTACCTGGAGTAATGGTATGGGGAGCCATTGGATACACGTTTCGATCACCTCTTGTTCGCATTGCCGGCACTTTGAACAGAAGCTGTTACATTTCTGATGTAATGGAGCCGGTTGCTCTGCCTTATCTTTGAGGCCTCCATAACGCTACATTTCAACAGGACAATGCACGACCACATGTTGCCCGCACTGTACTGTCCTTCCTTAATACAGAACATATTCGCCTGTTACTCAGGCCAGCACGTTCTCCTGATCTCTCACCAATTGAAAACTTCTGGTCAATGGTTGCCGAATAACTGGCACGCCACCAATCATCAGTCACTATGGTCGATGAATTGTGGCATAATGTTGAAGCTGCATGGAACGCTGTACCCGTCCATGCTATCCAATATCTGTTCTACTCGATGCTCAGGAGAATAACTGCTGTTATTGCTGCCAGGGGAGGCTGCTCTGAGAACTGATTCCTCAGGATCTATACATCCAAATATCCTGACAATTTAATCACTTGTTCTTCCAACTATAATGTACGTGCCCAACAAATACTCAGTTATTTACATTGCTTCCTGGTGTAGCAATTTTAATGGCCAGTAGTGAAAAATAAGTTTGTAAATTCTCTTTAGTACATTTTCTTATTCCATTACTACCAGGTGCTTTGTTCATGCGTAATCTCTTTACAACATACATCATTTCTTCAAGTGTTGGCTCTTTTTATTTAAGTATTATTACGGTCGACATCAATCGGGATAAGCAATATATTTGTATCTTCAGTTGTAAACAGTTCCTGAAAGTAACACTTCCAATCGTTGTTTTACCTCAAGGCAATCATCTATAACCTGGCTCATTGTATCTCTGCAATTCGACATCCTTGGTTGTTAATTCTAATTCTGAACTAGATTTCTTGAATTTTCATTTTCCCCAAGATGGAAGTCACAAATTTAGTTCTTTCCTTTTTACTTGTGTTTTTTTTTTTTTTTTTTTGTAATAAATAGAAATACTGGGTAACGTTCAGTTCCCGACTATCACTTCATCCATAAGCCGTTTCATCGACGACACCATTTCATCAACAGGGTCGTTTTGCCGACAAGATCATTCCGCCAGTGCATCAATTCATTGTAAGCACAACTCGTAGCATGGACAATTCGTCGTAGGCTAAATTTTTTGCATATTTAATAAAATACATATTAAGGTCAGTGTGCCTAATGTGACGTTCCCTAACTGCGACAATGTTCAGCTACTTCAAATCCTAATTTATGAATCGTCCGTAAATGCTATAGAATCAGGGGTCTGTTTAGAAGAAATTTGGGTTCGTTAACGGACCCTTCACAAAATATCTTTTAATAAAAACGGATCCTTCACAAAATATTTTAACTTAAAAACGGACCCTTCACAAAATAATTTATCTTTTAAACGAATCCTTCACAGATTTGTTTATCTTCATTATTGTTTTGTTAATCGAATAAACCCTTCCCAGGAAGAGGGGGGGGGGAGAAAGACAAATGTAAGCAAACTAAGTTTTGTCTTTGGCAGACGTTTCTTCCTTTATTCGTCCGAAATAAATATTCTGTGCAAAGCAGTATAAGCTAAATACCAAATATTTGTATGTTGCACCTGTAATTTAGTAGCAACAATTGCTGTTTATTTTTTAAAATTTAATTTTTTTATTATAATTTTACAGTGTTGAGCATAATCTTGTATGTCTTTACAATTTAAAAACTCCTTGAAAAAGTTTTTTGCAATAACAGGACACTATTAGCACAAATTCACAAAAGCCGGACCCTGGTTGAAAGAATGTGACTTAACGTTTATTTTATATTCACAAATTACGAGTAATTTTTTCACAATTTTACAAAAACGGACCTTTCACAAAATGTCTGGACAGACCCCTGCGAATGATAAGTTCGTATCTCTGGAGCATATCTCGAATTATTTCCCCGTATTTGAAACGTTTTTTTTTTTTTTTTTTTTTTTTTTTATGAGCGATTTCTCGTTACAATTTCATCACTTATTTTCAGGCTCCTCGAACATGTCCCAAATGCGACGTTTTTCCCCGAAATGGTGATCACTATTCCCGAATAGAGGTCAAAGGTAATACGACCACGTCCACAACACTGTCTTGACCATATTTTTAATCTACCACAAGAGTTTTAATCTATCACAACTAATGCATTTAGAACTAGATTCCTCCAGTGACCCTAATTGCGCCACTTTGGAGACCTTAAATGTGACATTGTTCTTTGCAGCCTTTCCAGATTTGCGTGTCGATTGCAACAATCGATAACATCAGTAATTGTTAAAATATAATTACTACAATGTAATCAATTACTTACAATTTCAATTACAAGTAATTACGATTATATTTATCATGATAACAATTAATCAAAAGATGTGTCAACAAGTAATCATGATTATATAATACCGTGATTACATATGATTTTGATTGAAAGCTTTCAAAATATCCGATAACAAATAATTACGATTATGCATGCTATAAACTTATTATTACAAACAATATAATATGCGATTACAGTGCGAATACTAGTACTATAGGACATACTATATATTAAGGTACATAGTACATACAATGTGTATATACATGTAAAGTTTGTTTGTGTACAGTATATGTAGGTAAAGATTCGTAACATGTTTATGTAAGTGCATAAATAATATGCTGAGTTTGCATGTACTATACACATAAAATATAGATTTTATGTAAGTATTTATATACATATGAACCCTGTGGCAGAATTTTTTCTGGCTTTCTGCGACAAACCTAACTAGAACCAATATCTTTCTGCAAGATAGTTATAAATATATCTTTCTGCAAAATAGTTTTATCGTTATAAATATATGTGTAATGAATTTATAATAATAGATACACTTCGTGTTTATAAAAAAAGCCTACATGCATTGAATAAACCTGTGTAGATTTTATTTTCTTAATTTCATAATATAAGTTTAAATTTCTTAATAAGTTTAAATTATTTAAGTTTAAATTTGCATAATCTTTGGTAATAAAGAAAAATTATAAATGTATAGATCTGCAGAGAAAAATGCTTACTAGAGCATAAATTAAGATTACCCAGAACCTGCAATAAGATGGAACTTATAAAAATAGCTAAGAATGGACAAAAAGATTAAATTTATAAAACAAGATAACTGAATTTGAAGTATCATTTTAAAACAGTATGATTTTACAGTTTCATTATAGTAGTTATATCAGGTACAGAAACAAATCAGGTGAAAAAATCAATATTGAAGTTGAGTAATCAAAATAATAAAATAGGATTGACTATATCCGAATTCTAAAAGCAAAAAAATTAACGCAATCTTTGTTTCAATTTTTTCTATATGAAAAGAATTACAAATTAATTAGATTCGATTAATATTGTGCTGACTTATTGAAAGATTTTTTTTATTTTAAAAAAAGGAGGTAAATTAAACTTTTTTCGTGATCAGATTAAGTTCAGAACGAAAAAAATACACAGCGCTTGTGATTTGTAACAGAAGTCGCACTGTATTGTGTACATATATAGCATTGATTTCCCACGAAGTACGCAGACGCGGTTTACGCCTTAATACGCTCAAGTCTATTCAACATTTCGAAACGAAATCGTCTTCATCAGTACTGAAACATCGGTATTAGAGCCATACTCATTGGATGCGATTTTTTTCGAATGCGTATGGAAACCTGTTTGATTCGTCTGTAAATATTTTCTACCAATCTGGTTTTCATTCGCATGCCAAAAAATCGTAGATAGTGAGATATCTATCAGGCTTTATTTCATTTATCGTCAGATTGCGAGTGTATTTTTATATCGACGACTTAATTCAAAGGATATAGGCATTTTATCTTTAAAAAATATATATATAATTATTTTTTACCTTTGACTGCTTCTAAAATTTCTTGATTTGTTGGAGATGTTGTTTCATCCTTACTATCGACATCGCTACTAGTAAGAATATTTGGTTCAAATCTAGAACGTTTTTTTTTTTTTTTTTTTTTTTAATTTTTTAATATTAGTAGCGGGGGAAGTTTCTCTTCTTTTTTCCTGTCGCTTTCCAGAAAAAATATCTCTGACATCGCTAGATGTTGTCGACTTCCATCTTATTTGTTCTTCGGAATGCCGTCTTGAAAAATGAGTTTTCAAATTTTTTTTAATTATTATTGCTTCACAAGAGCAACAAATAACCTTTTCGCTAGACATGATTTTTTTTAAAAAAAGATAAAAGAATCTTTTTGCGCATGAAATTTTCCACATAAGTGCAAAAAGAAAACTCAAAGCAAATTACTGCGCCAGCGATAGAGGCCGAAGTTGGCAAATTTCCAAAAATAACTTAATACAGGGGAAAAAATTTCTCCCCTTTTTATCCAGTAACTGTTTGTGTTGGAGATTAACGGAAGATCACGAGCGCTTTCCCCTTCGGCGGTACGCTAGAAAAACAATTATTTAAAAACTATTCAGTAAGAAAAAAAATTTGCAAAACCATTATTGCTTCTGCAGAAGTCTCTGTGTAAAAATTATTTTTTTGTAAAACAGCTTCTGTTTCTGCAGAATCTTTTTTGAGAACTTTTATTTCTGCCAAACCAAAAATTTTTTTTTTCCCAAATAAAAAAAATCTTTCTGCAAGAACTCTGTCGCTTTCTGCGACAATGTCGCCGTGTCGCCCTGTTTCTGCCACGGGGCATATGAACTTTTAATATTTGTATGTGTATATAGTTACAATATATGTAGGTATTTACGTACAATTTGCGAAAATAACTACAATTTATAAATGCACATATGTATAGATATATATTGCATTTAAATACATACGTACAGACATTGTATACGTGTACATTATAAACACACGTATATAGGCAAGTACATAAATTGCATGTGCGTGCGTACATGCATAAAATGGTAGATTGTAGAAGCATACGTACCTACATTGCATGTACAACATACTTATGTATACATTTTCGCTGTATGTTTTTCGTTATAGCTTTTTAGATATTCAATGGAATAAACAAAAAGATTAATTACAAAATTGTCGATTTAAAATTTTAAAAAATTCATTAATGAGTGCACAAGTTATGAATATTTAAGCTAGTTTTTTTAAACTGCGCTTGCACCTAAAAATTTTTTTAAAGTTTTCTCCTAATTTTGTAGTGAATCGTATTTGACAACTAATGATCTGCTTTTGTAAATGAAGCCGACCTTTTTAATAAAAATTTGCCAGCCAGACCCTTTTCAGAAAAGACTGAATTTTTATTTATTTATTTATTTATTTATTTTTTTTTTTTTGGTAACCCTGCTAGGTACATATCTTTCATTTCTTTTTTCTTTTAAATTTTGCGTATGATGCAACTTTTAGAAGTCGTAAGGCCGAAAATTAAGTAGCTATTTGGCTCTCAATTGTTTAGCTCAATTCAGAAACCATCGCCAACTCTTACTATACTTGTTTAGGAAGTTGAATATGAAATAAAATCAATTGCAAATTCCTGAGAGTCAGTTCGAGGCACGGCATTTTTTCGACTAAATTTTGACTGGGCTAAAAGGAATTAAATAATTTTTCAAGGGGATAATATAAAAAAATCTAATAAATTATGGTTTAAAACAAACGCTTCTAGCAATAGAAGGAAGCATTTTAAAAAGTAATAAATATAATAGGAATAAAAAACTATCGTTTTTACTCGGTTACATTTTAACACTAGGGTTAACTCCAGGTTAACAATCTGAACAGATAAAATAAAATATCTATCGAAACACACATAATAATTTTCAATTATTTTCCTAATTTTCTTTCAATCAATTATTATTAAACCAGATAAAGTTAGATAGCTATCATTCATATAAAAACAGATATTTTTATAGATTCAGATTAGATTATATTCAGATGGATAAATATAATAAAGAGTTTAAAACTAATTTCTAAACATTTTTTTTCCCTTCAGATCAATTGCAAATATATTCATTTTAGCGCTAACGAATTTCTGATTATTTGAAATATTAATTATTTAACATTTGTAAGAACTCTGTTACTTTAAAAAAAAAAGGGAGCTAACCTTTTTAAAATTTTTATTGATCTTAAAGCAAATCTTAAAAATCTTTTCTTTTATTCAAATTGATTTAATAGAGAGCCTAATAAACCTAAATCAGATTATATTTTTCACGATTCTTACAATAAAAAAAATATATACCTATTCTATATTAATTCTCCAGAATATTGTTTCAATTAAACATACTATTAAAATATTACATGATTTTTTTTGTTATAATTTTATTATTAAAAAATTTTATTTCTTTGCAAATATTACCATCACATATCTTTAAGAAAACATCCTCACTAATTTTTTTAGAAATAATTATAGTTTGATTCAACTTAAAAGCATAGTGAAAACATATTTTCTTTAATTCTTAAACCTAAGTTAAAGTGCATGTGATGTTCAAGTTACACAGAATCGTAATTCTGTTGGTTAGTTCCATTTCTAATGCAATAGTTAAAAAGTGCGGCATCACGAAGTACCCAGCTTTACCGCACTTCACACCTGGTATATAAAATGATAAAATGTAAAAATCGAACTCAATTAGTTGTGATTAAACATTTACCGTATCCAATTAATAATATCAGAGGAATTAAATTTTTGTTATACGAGGGTTGCTATTTATATTTCTGGCCTAATAATGAAAAAAAAAAATATGTAGGATCGAAATTGGTTTTATTGTTTTTCAAAATATTCTCCATTATGATCAATACACTTTTGCATGCGTTTGAACCAATTTTCAAAGCACTTTTTCCAGTCCGATTGAGGTAACTCCAAAACATGCGTTTTGAATGCATCAACCGCTTCTTCGGGGGTCGAAAATCGTTGTCCACGTAATTTATTTTTGAAGTGTGGGAATAAGAAGAAGTCATTGGGTGCCAAATCAGGGCTGTACGGCGGATGACCCATCAGTTCGATCTTTCGCTCCGTCAGAAATGCCTTTGTTTGAGTCGATGTGTGAAAGCTCGCATTGTCATGATGAAAAATGATTCGCCTGTTCTGCTTTTTTCGAATTTCTCCGATGACTTCTGACAAACAAATGGTCGTGTACCATTCAGAATTGACCGTCCTGCGTTGCTCTAACGCCACTGTTGCCACATGACCGTTAATGCCGAAGAAACAGGCAATCATTTGTTTCGATGTGCTTCTTCCTCGAACAACTTTTGTTGGTTTTGCCTAGTCTTGGGAGACCCATACAGTTGACTGCTGTTTTATTTCCGGTTCATATGCATAGATCCATGATTCGTCACCTGTGTAGATGTTACACACAGCCTTTGATGTACCTTGAACGTATTTTTCCAACATTTCCTTGCACCAATCGACACGAGCCTTTTTTTCAGCGTTTGTCAGATTATGCGGGATCCAACGCGAACAAATTTTTTTTTACGCTCAAATGTTCATGCAATATTTTATTGATGCTAGTCATACTAATGTCCAAAGACGCCTCTATCTCACGGTATGTCACATGACGATCTTGCTTTATCAGTTCACGCGCAGCATCGATCTTTTCTGGCACAACAACGGATTTTGGACGACCTGCACGGGATTCGACCTGGATCGAACATCGACCACGATTAAATTCGTTATACCAATTTTTTACAGTGCTGTAGGATGGCGCTTTATCGCTGAATAAAGAATTAAGTTCATCGAAGCATTCTTGTCTTGACAATCCATGTCGAAAGTTATGAAAAATAATGGCACGAAAATGTTCACGATTCAATTCCATTTTTTGTAAGAGAAGAACTTTTCAATTTACTGTCAACAACACAAATGAAGCTATAATGGTAAATCGTCTGCTGAATTTATGTTTAAAAATATCAAACTTTCGATTAAAATCGTCTGCGGTCGCCTAGCAACACTTACTGTTGCCAAGGCCAGAAATATAAATAGCAACCCTCGTATCAAAAACAAAGTCTAAAGATAGTTATGTGTTTGAATATAAATACTGTTTATTTTAAGTGATCCAACCAATACAATATATTTAATTCCCTACAAATAGGAATTATTACGAGTAATTTTTAAATTTATTCATCGCATACTTATAAATTAACATCCAGATGAACAACACAAGCTTGCAGAATAACTCAAGAAATTACATGAATTAAGTAGCTCCATACATTAAGCTTTAAAAAAATTATAATCGTGACAGAGCAGCGTTATTTCATTTAATTTCTAAAAGCAAGGATAATAGTGACACAATGTGAAAAACCATGAAAATCTTATGTGCAAAAAATCGATATCAAGATATTAATTTGTATACCATACTTGTATTATATTTAACATAATTTTTTGAACTAAAATTAATAATTAAATTACCCACCAATGAAAAATACCACACCTTTATAGTATCTAATTTAAGAAAAAACTTAGTTTCTACATAAGAACCGCGATATGGGATTTTAAAACCGCGTAAATATGAATCATGATATTGGATTTTAAAATTGCGTGAATATGAATCACGATATTGGATTTTAAAATCGCGAATATGAATCACGATATTAGATATTTAACAAAAATGGCGATACATGATTTTTAAATCGCGTCAACACGAATCGCAATTCGTAGCTATTTAATCGCGTATGAATACGAAGTGCGATGTTTGGTATTACAAACGCATAAACAAAAATCGAAATACTGGCTTTTAAAAACGCGTAAATACGAATCGTAATATCGATTTTAAAAACGAGCAAATACGAATCGCAATGTGCAACTATTAAATAAAATAAGATAAATACAAAAAAATCGATGTTCGATATTTAAATCACGTGAATAAGAATCGTGACATCAGCGGATTCCAGCGGAGTACCTAAAATTTTGAATGAATTGGTGAATTTGTAATGAATTGGTGAAATTTTTTGAATGAATTCGTGGAAATATCGTCGGATTATAAGATTTTCAATTCGCGGAAGTCTGCTAAATTCGTGCAAATCGCACTTTGCAAATGCGTGTTTCGATTTGAGATTAGGTTGTTGTAATTAATAATATTGTATAAAAAATATAGATTTAAAAACTATGGAGAAATCAATAGCAATAACTGCTAAAAATTCGATAGACTCAAATGCTCGATTCTGATTTTCCATCTTATTTGAAATATATAGGGATATGTAAAAAGCGTGTGAAAATCAATCCGAAAATACATAAACCAAAAATCAGGGGGGTTAGTGATTTAAAAAAAAAAAAAAAAAAAAAATCGGATTTTTTTGCTTTAAATCTGATTGTCTTTTGATTTTTATTCAAATACACTGTAAGAACTTTGATTTATGACAAAAAAACTTTATAAATGTTTAATCAAAATTAAATTAATATTAAAATTATATTATAAGTATATTTTAGAAGTTCTAACTACCTAAAACAATTTTTCATTATAATACATACAGGGTTGGGGTTTTAGACGTCCTAAACTGGTTTTGGACAGGACACGTGGGTTTTACTGTCCTAAACTGGGTTAAACTGTGTTAAAGTGTCCAAAACCTTGAACTTTGGTAAAAGGTAAAAATTTTATAGGTGTAACCATTGTACACATAATAATTACATGTATCAATAAATACTTGATATTTTTCTATACAATTTACTTTAACTTATTAAAGGAAAATAATATAATATAATAGAAAAAGGTTTATAATTTTTGAAGCTCCACAATTCATTGAACAACAAAAGTGAATACCTTATCCTTTGAATATAAATTTGCTTTTAATACTGATAAATTATGTTTTTGCATAAGGATAAATAATGCAATAATAAAAATAATAATAATTGTTTAAAAAAATAATAAATTTGTTTAAAAATTAACCTTTTATTCTTCACAATATTTTTTTTTTAAATTTTTATAATTTTTATCCTATATATTTTTATAATTTAATAATTAATTTTATTTTATAATTATACAGAATGATAAAAAGGACATCGATTTAAAAAAAACTGTTTTTCAATATAAATATATCAGTTTAAATTGGAAATACAAAATAACTGAAAAATGTATTAACAGTTTTGAAGGGCATAACATCAGTTTCAGTTACTGACACTGGTGATGTATCACCACTATGCTAAAAGAATCGAACGTGAATGAAATAAAAGTATTCTTGAATATTACTATAGATAAATAAACCTGTTTATGACTAACCGAGCACTTAGTCCCTTATAGCTTAACCTGTATGGTAAGGTCAAACTTCAGTTATGTACTATTGAATGAGAGGACCAATTGAACTTGATTACTGATTTATCTTCCTTTGTTTAATGTTAATTGAAGAGTCAAACAATATACTTATAGAAACAAATATTCTCTAGTAGATTTAATTATCAATATGTTATTAGTTATATGTTTATTTTACCTTTTAAATATTGTTCAGATAAAATTGGGGCAAAATTTGAGTAAAAGGGTTTTGGACAGGACCAATTGAACTTGATTATTGATTACTTGATCCTTTGTTTAATGTTTAAATTTAAGAGTCAAACAATATTAATAAAATATTATACTTTTAAAAACAAATACTCTCTAGATTTAATTATCAATATGTTATTAGTTATATGTTTATTTTACCTATTAAATATTGTTCAGATAAAATTGTGGCAAAATTTGAGTAAAAAGGTTTTGGACAGTTTAAGACAGTTTTGGACAAAGGGGTTTTGGACAGGAAAGTTTAAACCGTGGATTAATCCACTGTGTCCTAAACCTTGCCAACCCTGAATACATAGCTTTGAATGCATAGCAACCATTTTGAAACAAATGCATCATTGAAATTTAAAGACTATTATATAGATGAAATAGAAAATTTAAAGAATACTTTAACTATTAAAACAAAGTTTGAATTACCAAACCATAATTTTAATTTAAAACTGTGATTTCTTTTTTCTTCTCTTGATTTTTAAAATGACAAAATAAATGTAACAGATTGTGTTTATAAAAGTAATCATTCATCAAAAAATAAATCAATATTTAATACATATATTTTTATATTAAAATATTCATTTTTAATCCTATATCAAAATAGATAAGTTAAGCTAAAAAAAAATTTTTTTTAATCTATGTACTCATTGAAATTTTTTTTTCCACAAAATTTCTTTATAGAAAATCTGATAATGTCAAAGATACTTTAAACATATTATGAGAAAAAATACTTAAATGTTTACTTTAATCTTTGATTTCAATCTCAAGAATCAAAAGATTTTTAAAAATGTAATTTCAAATGTGTTGGAATTTAACACAGACCAAGAAAGAAAGTAATTTAAAATTAATTAATGCAGCAATAATAAATTTTAAAACTAATGCAGCAATTTATTTAAAATAAATTTTGAAACTAAGAAAATAAATAATAAAAGTATCAATAATTTGAAACACTGTTTTTTTAACTTTTTAAATCACTATATAGGGTGACCGGGGGTAATTCCTGATCAAAAAATGCAAACATCTATTTTGTGAAAAAACTATTCAAGATAGAATATTAATATTTACTGGAAGTTTGAGGCTATATGAGATGAGTTTTATGCCACCTTCTTTTGTTTGAAAATCTAATTAGAATTTGAAAGACTTTAAATTTTTAGTGATCAGGAATTACCCCTTCTCTTGATCATTTCTGGGGTAATTACTGATCACCAGTTTTTATAGTAAAGGGACTGTTTAAAAATAATTATACAATGGTAATTAACAAATAAGACATCGAGATCAAACAAATAAACCAAAAAGATATGTTTAAGCAGCTAATAAAACGATTTATTTAAAAAGCAAGAATAAAGATTAACACTTTAAATTTCCCAAAAATCTTTGCATCATCATACATTTTAGGCAAGCAGCCAACTCATTCTCATGTTCTGCTGGAATAAAAGAAAGAGCTCTGACATGGGTTTCTTTTGCTGGATTTTGTAACTTCATTAAGTGAGAGTGTAAAGTTAAGTAAGGTGTGTCAACAGCTCTCACACTGAAATTTTAATTTTCAATCATTAAAAAAAAATCCCTAATTTTGCTTTTTAGAAGCTTAGTATCCTTTTTAGGCTTATAATTTCTCACCATATTTATATTAGGCTAATTTATAAACTTAAAAATTATCCTAACAATGTACTCACATAAAATTAAGATAGTAGTAGTAGTTCATTTACGTCGCACTAGAGCTGCACAATAGGCTATTGGCGGCGGTCTGGGAAACATCCCTGAGGATGATCCGAAGACATGCCATCAAAATTTTGATCCTCTGCAGAGGGGGTGGCACCCTCGCTTCGGAGGCCAACGATCTGCACGCGAAGACGAGCACTTTACAGTAGAACAGTTTAACGAGGACCAATACTGCACACCTTCGGTCCCCACGCAGACTAATCCAAGTGGTCAACCACCCGCACACTGACCGCAGCCAGTGATGCTTGACTTCGGTGATCTGCTGGGAACAGTGTCTTAACGATCAGTCCACTGCGGGACTAAAATTAAGATCAAAGCAAGGTAAGACAAACAAGAAATGGTGCAAATCAGAACACATTTGTCTTGTATACAGTTAAACAAATTTTGTGATCACAGTTAAAATATATTTTATGGTTGCTCCTCTTAATAAATATGAACTGTTATTTAAGAAGAGACAATCAGCTATTTATTCACTATTTTTAATACTATTTATAAAAAGAAATGATAATGATCAGGAATTACCCCAGTGATCAATAATTACCCCATCTGTAGGGGGCAACATTTGATATAGTTTCCTATAATCAATTATAATGTTTACAGTAAATATGAAACAATTAAACGAAAGCTTACACTATTTTCATATCATAGAAAAAGAAATATAATACTAAAAGAGTACAATTAATATCAAAACAAAATTTATTTCTATTTTTATAGAAAAAGAAAGTAACTCAAAATATTTATTTTTAAGAGAAGGAGGAAGATCTTTGCAGAAATGTGCACATTTTGAGGCCCATCTTTGAAATGGAAAATACAGAAAGCAATTTAAAAGATACTTATTTTGTTTGATTAAACAAAAAACTATTATTAAGTAAATGTAGTTATACTTTAGTAAAGTGTACAAGCTTTCTTGTCCATGACTCAAATTTAAAAAAAAAAAATTTTTAAGTAAAACTTAGGTGATCATTATTTACCCCAGAAACAGAGTGATCGTGAATTACCCTGGGTCACCCTATGTAAAAAAAATAAAAAAATCAGTTGATTTAAATCAACAAACCCTGCCAAAAATACAACAAAAACATTACAGCTATTTACGATACTATCAGCGTAAATTAAGAGAATCAAAAAGTGGTTATCTAAATGCATGATTCAAATATTACGTGAAAAATCTTTCTGCAAAAAAATCTGGGACAATGTCGCCGTGTCGCTGCGATTCTGCCACAGGGTTATTTAGTAAATACAAAATAAGATTAAGAAAAATCTAAAGTAATTTAAGAGAAAGCTAAATATTCACGCCAGTATGGCGAGAATTGTCGCCAAATGTTCTACAAATATTACTTGAATCAGACGTGTAGGCAACAAAATTGGCGTCTTGAAATATGTTTTGAAAATACAAAATAGTAACAATAAATATATATATATATATATTGCATTGAATGTTATCCATTTAAAATTAATTGTTGTATGTACTAATTTTATTGTTGTACCCATAGATTAGATTTAGTTTTGAATTTTTTCAAACAGAATAATTAAAAGTGTCTGGTACAAAAAGTTTTTAATTTAATAATTGATATTACTACTTTACTTGCTGTACTGTGCTTTGTACGGATAATATAATTGTTCATCAATAAAACATTGTTCTTTGCTCTTTTAGAATTGACTTTATTTATAATTTTATAATTTTTAGATAATTAGTTTTTAATATAATATTTTGATAGTTCTTACTGTCTCTGTTTTCTTCATTTATATATTTGGTCTGAGCATTTCTAGCTATATGTTGAATCTAATTAGCAATATCTACTTTTATTTTTTCATTTAATTTTATAAAATACTATCTTTATTAATCATGGGGTAATGGCACTAATTAATTTTAGGGTTTAATAGATGGCAATTACTAATTTTTGATGTGTTCCATGTGTATTACTAATTTTTGATCTTTTGATGAGTATTGTAAAATTCGATTTTTTTTCTCTAAAGTTTGTTTATAATATTAAGTTTCTTGACCACTAAATGAATACCTTGATGATCTTATTGTACCACTATTTTATTACTGGTGTGAACCTTACTAATGACATTATAATCTGGGTATTCTTATATAACTAGTTTAATACATAGACATTTGTATACACTTCTTTACAAATTCTCATCGACAAAAGCAGGAAGACCGGATTGCAGACATTGTCATGGAAACTGTGTTACTAAGCCTGTTGTCTGCATGAGGTAGCAAAAAAGCAGAGAAAGGGGCCATTAAAGAAAAAGAGCTATATCCCCCCCCCCTTCCAAAAAAAAAAAAAAAACAACCTTGAGAATAATATGTAGATGTCCAATTACAATTTTGATCCTCTGTGAAGAGGATGGCTCCCCTGCTTTTGTAGCATTTAAACCTGTAAAATCGAGAACTTTACCAATTTCGCACTTCCTTAGTCTCTGCCCAGAAAGATCAGAATGGTCATCCACCCACTCACTCACTAACTCAGGTAGTGATACTTAACTATGGTGACCGACTATAGTTTTAAGATTGTCAACAGTGAAATGATGATATATTTCAGTTTTAATAGAAATTACAATAAGAATGACAGAACACACAATTTTAACATTAGGAAGTTTATATGCATACTAAACAATAATTAAATATTATTTTTGTACAAGTTATTAAATGTCTAAAAATCACAACAAAAAAATCGTATCTAAACTATTAGACAAATAGCAAAGGATTCAAGACTAGGAATTCAAAACAAAAATTAAAATTCAAGAACTGATAAGTTTACTAAAACCTAATATTCCCCAAAAATATTGCGACAATATACAAATGCAAACGTAGCAATAGGATACTTAATAACAAAATCATATTTAACTTCATAAAGAGCAATTTGACTAACAGCCGATATCAAATCTTTCATTTAGCATATGATGCAAGACTATGTAAACAAACTTAAAACCCAAGAACACAGAAGTCCAACAGATAAATCATATATAAATAAAGTTACAAAAATTATTTAAGATGTAACGCTTAAATTTATATCACTTACGTTTCGTTATTAACCGTTCACCACTACAGATCTATTCTTCCCGCTATGTTCTTTGAGATGTGAAATGTTCTGATAGTTCACAAGTCTAATTTTTAATATTTTATAAAGCAGAAAGATGCATCGAAAACACAAAATCAGCAACACTTTTTACACAAAAATTGCTAAGTTACTAAAATTAAAATACACAAACAACCAGAAGATCGCCGAAGACTTATCAACTTTTCACAGCGAAAATTCGAAAAAATATTATACAAATGAAAAGAAAAGAAAAAAATATAACTGTGACCGCAGGGCTATAATACGTTTTTACTGTACAAATAGTGCACTTACATTTCACGTTTACGCGACGAATTCCAATTTTGAACCCTACCATAAGTGTGAAGAAATCGCGTATGTGAATTCAGAGATGCAAACGAGAATTCGATTGGCGAGTTCTGCATGGATAAACTTATTTTTCTAATGAGGACTTCGTTCGCGTGTCCGGATTGTCATATGCGAATTTTTCGCATCCACTGTGAGTGATACAATGCATAGACATAGTAATTCAAGCGTATGTATTCATAGTAATGTCAGGTATTTTCTCAAATAAAGCACATAACTTGCTTGTTTTGTAACTTTTATCGTTTATATTCAAGTGCCTCGTATGTATGGTATCGTTTAGACTGTGACGAGCCTTCATTGATTTTATACCTGCTGCCAGAGCCTGAGAAAGGCAAGGGCATAAGGGGCAGTTGTCCCGGTTCCCAGATAAGAGGTGGCCCCCAAATCGAATTGAAAGTTTATTTTAGGCTTCCTTCATTAATGTACTTTTTTAAACAAAATATCAGTACAATGTAAAATTCGTCAGTTTCATGCAAGCTTCTTCATTAATATATCGTATGAACACAAAAAAATTTTTATTTCGTAAATCCATGGCTTTCTAGTGCAGAATTCAGCTAAATTTTCACAATTACGATGGGAAAATTTGGCCAATCAAAAGCCTGTATTTTTACATATAGTAAGATGCGATATGTTTACAAAAATACAGGCTTCTGATTGTCTTGAGCAAGGATGGCGCCAGACTCTGCCCGACGAGGGGTCAAGTCTCTCCCGACAGGGGGGCTCAAACAAATGAATTCAAAATATTTAAATTAAAACGAATTTTATACTTTACATTTTTTTCTCACATCATATTTTTCAAAAAAAAAAATAAATAAATGTTTCTAAAAATCTAAAATCACTAATATTGATACTATAATGTGCAGATTCCTTTTAATGTGTAAATTTAAATCTAATTCTTTTCTTCTTTCTGCTATCGATGTATTTTGTACTGTATGGTGCAATTTACCATACATTGTAAGCGTAAAAATTACTTCTGTAATAAAGAAAAATAGTTGTAGCAGTAAACGCTATTTCAAAAAATTTCTACGCTTCTTACTCTCATAACGTAAAAGTTATTCCTTAATAAAAATTTGAAATTTCATGCACATTTAACAAAACATTTTAAGAACATTTTGATATAAAATGTTATTTTTATATTCATCGATTGGCTTTCGAATTATTTAAATGTTTTGTAAATAAAGTTTTAAGTACATTTTTCGCATCCACGTATCTAAAGATATCATGCCCCGTTTTGAACGAACTTCGAAATGGTTATGCCCATAAAATTGTAAAATTCGAATTTTTTTTAATTGTTACGTAGTATAATTTTACGGACAAAAAAAGGGCTATTTTAATCAGGGGAGTCGATGTTAATATATATTGTAAATAAAAACAAGGTAAAAATTTCTCCTTGCGATTCCTTTTTCTTTTCAAAGATGCTTTTAAAGTGAACATCTATGTCCGGCAAAATGCTAATTTCTCCATTTGAAAAAAAGAGTAAGTCCATCGGCTTAAAATATAAGATTAAAAAATTATAGCATAAATTTGTAATTATTTTTCAATTTACAAATTTTAAATTTGCGTCCGAGAAACGAATATTAACTAACTTACATTTTTTTTAAAAATTGCCACTCATGGCTGCTGTTGGTCTGCCTATGTTTTTGTTTCTCTGCAAAGCTGAAAGCACACTTTCTACCAAGATTTCTGTTTCGCCCTGCAGAAGCTTTTTACATATTGACATACACCTGCAACGAATAACCTTTCACACAGTTAATTAATTATTGTAACATTCTTTCCTCTACGATTTAAATTTGCTTTCGCTTTCATAGTTACGAATTTTAAGTCACAAAAAATGAACACTAAAAATTATGAAGTTAGGGGACAAAATTTTGAAAAAAAAGACTTTCTTTTTTATTTCTCAGGACTTATTTGACCGATTTTGCTTAAATTTTGTATTTTGACATTTAAAATTGCAAATGATGAAAAAATTGTACAACTTACATTTCTTAAATTTCTCGACTTCCCTTAAATAAAGCAATAATAAATGTTTACTAAAAGTTTTATTTTGCATGAAATTATCTTTAGAAAAACGAATAGGAATTGATTGATCTGATTGGAATTGTATGCAAGACTTTTTCAATTCGCTTAAAAAAAATTGGGATATAGTGAAATACGCAAAAATTAAAGTTGACATTAAAGGGTCCTAACTTTCAAGCGCGTTCCTGAAAAAAAAACTATTAAAACAATATTTCTAGATTGAAACTACTATATTTTGGAGGTCAGAAATCCGTCGAAAAAAAAGTATGTTTAATCGGATAACGTTTTTATGTCTTATTTCCTAACTTAAAATATCGTTTGGACTAATTAATTAGTATATTTGATGTCACCCTCTCGAACCATTAGGAATGAGTCTTAGAACATGAGGAGCCGAACTTAAGATTAAAATTTATTCCGGTGGGTCAATTTTACATTCATTTGAAGTATATGTCAATATTGCTGATAATAGCAAAATAATTTTTCTTTTTTATAAAGAAAGGTAATTTAGCTGGTGGTTATCCATGTATATATGCTTTGATAATTTTAACGATTATGATTGAAAGAGGAAAATAAGGTGAAATGATGTTCACTTTCAATATTAATATCAGATATAAATAAATAAAAACGTCTTTTATTTTGGCCTCTTTTGTTAATTTCATAGTATAATTGCATAGTAATATCTTCGAAATAATGGCTCATTGTTAATGAGGATAATATCTCAACCTCGTCATATCTCAAGAGCGTTTTACGTTTTGATTGAATCGAAAAAATTTTCATACAATTGCAAAAATTCGTTTTTCCAAAGGTAATGCCATGCAAAAAATATATTTTTAAATAGTTATGAAATATTTAATATTTTTTATATTTATATTTATAATATGCGTTGGAAAAATTCTGAATCCCGATTTTTGAAATCCCCATGTAGTAAATGGTGACTGATGCACGTTAAATCTGTCGAGTCGCTAAGTCCTCCATGTTCCCATAACAAATCAAGACCTCTGGGGGTACTTATCCAGGAGTTCCCTTGCCTTCTGGATTGGTTCAAAACTACAAGGCTACGGAGTTGAACATTAGTAGTCGGAAACCCAAATGTTGGGTCGGTTGTTCAACGACGGATAAAATAAAATAGCAAGATAAAATAGTAAAACTTTTATATAATTTTATGGAAGGTAATTTTAAATTGTAAAATACAAAATTTGAATGAAATCGGGTGAATAATTCGAGATAAATAAAATTTTAAGCAGACTGACTTTTTTAAAATTTGATAACTCACAAACTAATAGATCGATTGTTCGGAAAGTTTGTATTTTGAAATTAAAAGGATGTCAAAATATGTAGATCATACAATTCAATATATTTTACAATTATTTAATAAACTAATAAAAAATAATTATTTAAAATTATTTTTGCTTAAAAATTTGTATATAAAATGTTTTTTGTAATTTTATGCAAACATTTTTCAATACACTCAAAAAGTTCTCGAGATAATGGACTATAATCGAGGAGTTAAGTTAAAATTAAAGGACCCAAACTTTCCAACCCTCTCCTTGCCATAACTTCAGACCATATCTTCCAGATTGCGGCTATTTCCGCGTTTTGAAAATTAAAAACCTAAAACTTTAGACAAACTTGGATGTTTATCCAGAGCAGAATGCGCTTTTCTGTTTATTTTCGTAACTTAAAATATGGTATTGACTCTTTGAAGGTGAAAATATGATTAAATCAAAAGTTAATCAAGGTGTTCCCTTTTTCCATTTCATACACTGTACATAAAATAAGTCAATGAGAATCTGTTATGTTGATTAATATATATTTTACGATATTGAATACGAACAGTTTAATTGTTTTTCTTAATCAATCAACAATCTTTTTATTACTAAGAAAATGATTTTAAAAAAATTATTTGGTCATTGTTTTTCTTTTTTTCCGACTGCATATTTATTGCGTTGATTAAAATACTATAAACCTTGAATCCGAATAAGTAAGTGATTTTCCTCATTTAAAAGTATTAAAAAAAAAAAAAAAAAGATTTAAAAATTAAAAAAAAACATTTTTTTTATTCTTATACTTTCATTTTCTTTCAAAATTTCAAAAAGCAATTATGTGATCCCATAAACCATTGATGAACACATTACATAAAAAAGAATTCCTAAAGAAGGGGACCTGCCTCTCTTTCTATCCCCCAGGCTTTTGTCAGTTTTTCCCCCAGAAAAGAGGTGTGATTGTCCTTTTCTCAGTTCTACTGAAGAAAGAAAAGCAGTTTGAAAGATAAGTTTCCAAGAAAATGAAGATGTGTCTGCAGGGAGGGGAAAAGGATTTCGAAAAGTCTTCAATTTCACCCATGTCTAATCGCATCCCCTCTTTAGTTTAACAATGTATGGCAAAGTTATGAGTAGTGCAGTGAAACTACAATTACATAGAATTTACAATATATTTTACTAATTTTTGTTACTAATTCTTAAAAATAAATAAATAAAAACTAAAAAGTCAACTACAAAAAATTTTATTAAGCATTTGCAAATGAATTTTTGACATAATTTAGAAAAAAATGTGACCAGACTATTTTCCCGACGAGACTTTAAAAAATTTTCCAGATGGGGGGGCTGGGCATGCCCGACAGGGGTGCAATTGCCCCCCCTGACCCCCTACTGGCGCCGCCCTTGGTCTTGAGTAAGCCATCGCCACCTTAACGTCAGCAAGGATATGAATTTTTTGTAGCTAGATGACAAAGTTAACAATCAGAAAACTGCATTCAGTATGATGGACAAAGAATTGCCAGAAAATCAAGAAAGTGGACAGAACGAATTTTCTTCTGACCATTGGAGAGGGGGAGGGGACTTGAATTGGACTTGCTATTTTAGGTTCTAGTCAATTTTCTTGTTATACATGTACAATGAGGTGAAAATTTATATACCTAAATGAAATTCAATTCTTTATTACTGAAGTAAGGGAGCAGAGGGGGCCCCCAAAGTAGGTTTTGCCCCGGGCACCAATGAGGCTAAGTCGGGCCCTGCCTGCTGCAATGATGATAAAGCGGGGGAGCCATCTCCTCTGCAAAGAATCATAATTGTGATAGCATGTCTTTATCTTTCTCAGGTGTTTCGCGGCCTATGTTTTCCAGACCGTCGACAGTAGGACAATAGCCAAATTGCGTAACATCTATCGACCTATCCTCTTCGAGCCAGGCACTTAAGGCGTCAAGTCTCTTTTTCTAGGCACCCCTGTCAAGCCATTCCTTTTGCCTCCTCCCATTCATTTAGTTTTGCTTTGTACATATTTTGGTGCATGTATCTACGCCAAGGAAGTCTTCCTCTTTTACATTTTCCATCGGGTGTCCAAATAAGTAATGCATGGATATCACGATCAATTGCACTGTGGAACTCTAGTGAGATATAAATAAAGTACTACGAATACAGTTACTGTAATGTAATGGTACCAATTGATTTACCAAGGAAAATAAAAATAAAGCCACAGTTTAAATGCCTTCCAATCGAGTAAGAGAGATTAATTGAAACAATACATACCATTTTGCCATAAATGCTCAATAGTAAGAGGGCTTTAGAACGGACATATAATAGAAATGTTTCTAAACTTAATTATTATTTTTTAAAAAAATACTCTGTTTGACGATTATTGCCCGTGGAGACTTTAGTCTTTAGAATTGTCCGCTACTGTAGAGTTAAAATTTAACGTTATGAAAAGTTTATTTTCATTTTTGAATTTGGTGCATTTTTTTTTTTTTTATTTAAACATTTATTTTTTAAAAGTCCGTTTTGTTTGGAAGTTAATTCAAATTGCTTCGGCATTTACGGGCTTTTCCGCAATTTTTTCAATATATTTTTACTTTATGCTTACGTACTAATAAAAAAATAAATTATTTATCTCTGTTGAAAGCTAGCGCAAACAACAAATTTGATATAAAAATTTCTTTTTATGTATTTAAAATTTCATAAGCGCACGCTTGACTTGATGGGTCTAAAGTAACAAGAAAAATAAATGAATAAAATAAAAATAAAAAAATTAGGAGAGGGAGAGACATTGGATGCTGTCAGATACAAATCCTAATTTTATCGGTATTTTTGAAAATTTAAAAGACATGGGAAAGATATATATATATTTAACAAATAAAATTATATTTAGCCTATTAATTCTTATTGTGTCCCACATTCTGTAATCGTAGGTTTAAGTTTCACCCCTCCCCCAAGCTGATTATTTTTCATATTCAAGTAATGGTTAATTTTGTTGCGATTAACATATAAACATAATGTTCTTTAAATTATTGCCATTAATAATTATTATACACTTTATAAAACAATGATATTTTTTAAAAATAGCGATTTCAAAAATAATAAAAGACTTAGATGAATGAACGGCAGGTAATTACGGGAGTCAGTGAGTGGAGAAAGTACAGGACGAAGCCTTCTAGTAAATTAAAATGATACTGAGAAACTTTTGACTGCAAGGTAAAGTGATGATAAATAATCATGAATTTAAAAAATGGTGTTTTCTACACTAAGGAACGCTGCAAGCTCCATACCGCCTATACTTCCGGGTTACTGCTTCCGATGTATTTTAAGCCATTCGGCTCACAACTTGATCATTGTGCTTTGAGATTCTTGCAAACGCAGTGGCGGATCCAGTGGGGGGGGGGGGGATAGAAAAAATTTTTTTTTTTTAATAGTGTACAAAAGAAATAAAATATTTTAAAAATTACTATAAATATTAATTATAAATGAACTCGCATTATTAAACATTCATCGAGAAATTGATTTGGATGTTGAAAAAAATCATTGACAGATTTGTCAAAGTTTCTAAAAAAAAACGCATTACATTTATTATTCAAAGATAATGAATACTTGAATTATTTATGTATTGTTCTATTGTTCATTATGAAAAAAATAAATGAGAAGACTAGCATCAAAAACCACCGTTCTTTTTTCTTCAAAAAAATATTAAAAAAAAATTATTGCGGAGAGGGGGATCTGAGTCTTTGACCCCCCCCCCCAGGAAAAATTTCTGGATCCGTCCCTGTGCAAACGTGGTATTTGGTTACTTATTACTTTAGTTTACAATGCGAACAATACTTGTGTTTACAATGCTAAAGGTGCTAACACGATAAGCATAAGATGGTGCACAACTTGCAACAAGAACTAACAGTAATAAACAAATGGCAAGAGGCCAAATCAGGACTGCCAAAAAAGCGAGTTATTCAAAATCTAGCAACCATGTCACCTTTTTTTAACAATTTATCTATAAATAACTAAAACAAACTTTCACTTCAAACTCACCAGAATTACTTAATAACATTAATATCTTATGAAGTACGGCAGATTTGAACTCAGAAATTATCTAATTTACTTCTTTTATTGAAAACAAAATTATCCGTTTGAAAATATCGCCTCGCAGAATAATCTGTAGTATGTAGTTGCAAACTTTCTAACCGGAACTAGAGCAGGTATAGAGCTCGAGATTGTTATTGTTTACATTTGTATTGAAAACACCATCCATAGTGCATAAACTAAATTAAATAACTAGTAACAACAATTATTATCTAAAACGAAAATGCCTTTATTTTGTTTCATTGAAATCATTGAGTTCGAATATTAGCGAATTTAAAATAAGTTATTAAATCCAACCGTAAGACAACCGCTTACATAAAAGTGATGATTATAAAATTTTGTAAAATTATATATAAATTATCGGTATTTTTTAATTTTTTTTTTAAAGTTTATATACTTGCAAATGAAAAAATAGCTTTTTTGAGGTTTAAAAAAGAAAAAAATTGGAAAAATTCTTAAATTTTGGGAAATTATTGCTTAGGGGGCAAGTGGTCCTTCTCCCCCGACGCTACGCCTATGTTTAATATGTAAACAATTTTAGTGTATCTTAACACCAAAAATGGCGATACTACACTACATTCATTCTACTACTACTTTACATTATACCAAAGTGGCGTTCTACTACACCAAAAACCGAAGTGCAATGAAACATTAAGAATGTTCTTTTACTCTACTTGCTGTAAAATAGCTGCGTCATTTTTAATTCTCAGTTAAGTAACGCTAAAATTTAAAATTACAGTAAGATAAGATATACATAAAAGTTAACAATATTTTATTTCAATGTTATAATATAAAGTAAGAAACTTACTAGCGGAGAAAGGAGGAGGGGGGGCAACAGGGTTTATATGCCCTCGACACAGCTTTAGAGGGGCGTAAATTAGGTAATATTATTTAAAGTAAATTTTAATCAATCACAAAATTCTAAATTCGTTTTTTTCGGAACTATTCGACTGATTGTGCTTAAAAATTTTATTTAGCCATATAAAATTACATTCTTTACAATTATAAAAATTTGAATGCCTTATAATTTAAAAATATTTCGAACTTCGTTAAATAAAATAATAAAAAGTAATAAATAATTATTAAAAATTAATTTTTTTTGCATGGAGTTATCTTCGAATAAATGAATTTTATAATTGCGTGCAATAATTTTTTAATTTGCTCAAACATTTTTTGAGATACAGTAAAATACGCAAAAAGTAAAACGAACATTAAGGCGTTCAAACTTTGGACTACTCTCCTGCTTATCCAAATTATTTGGACCTAACTATCGGAACCATATTTGCCAGATTGAGGCTACTTGTTCTTTTTTGAGGATTATAAATCCAAATACATCAGAAAAAGATATGTTTATTCAGAGAAAGTAAGTCTTTAACTCTGATTTCGTAACTTAAAATATCGTCAGCACTTACTAATTAGCATATTTGAGGTCACCTCTCAAAGCATTAAGATTGAGTCCTAACACGTGAAAACCCGATCATTAGATCAAAACTCATTATGGATGGTGTTTTCAATAGAAATGTAAACAATAACAATCTCGAGCTGTATGCCTACTCTAGTTCCGGTTAGAAAGTTTGCAGCTGATTACTACATGTTATTCTGCCAGGCGATATTTTCAAACGGATAATTTTGTTTTCAATAAAAGAAATAAATTAGATAATTTTTGAGCTCAAATCTGCCGTATTTCATAAGATATTAATGTTATTATGTAATTCTGGTGAGTTTGAAGTGAAAATTTGTTTGAGTTATTTAGAGATATATTGTTAAAAAAGGTGACATGGTTGCTAGATTTTGAATAACTCGCTTTTTTGGCAGTCTTGATTCGGCCTCTTTCCATTCGTTTATTACTGGTTGTTCGTGTTGCAAGCTGTGCATCATCTTACGTTAGTGTTAGCATATTGTTCGAGGAGCAAGATTAAGTTTAGTAATAAGTATTCAAATACCACGTTTGCATGAATCTTCAAACACACAATCTTAAAACGTTGTGAGCCAAATGGCTTTAAAATACACCTGGAACAGTAACCCGGAAGTATAAGCGGCATACAGCTTGCAGTGCTCCCTAGTATCGAAAATACCATCCATTCTTTTTCTTACGTACATTTCACATTTGATTCATTGTACAGCTCACGCATGTATGAATCCGAAACTGTAAAAAATGTCTTCTAGAAAAGAGTGTGATCGGCTACTATGATAAATTACTTAAGACGTATGCGGAAACAAAATGTGCATCCATGGGTTCAAGAATCAGGAGAAAATTTCCTGCCTTTTCAGAGACCTGAGACAATTGCTTCAAAAATGAGATCCCCCAGCAGAAGATCAAAATTGTGATAGCATGTCCTAAAGGATGTTTCCCAGATCGTTGCCAATAGCTCAACGCGTAGCTTTATTGTGACGCAAATAAAATATTTACCCGTCCCATACAACACACTACTTCGAAATTCTTCTTATTCGCGATCACAACGCTCGGATACACTATCTGGGGAGAAGACCGGCTTTAAATGTCTCTGACCCATATTTTTAGTTGCATAGGAATGTACTACGATATTTTTCCTTTCCTTAATATTTTACGTATTTAATTGTTGAAAATATTTCTATGATGCTTTCTTTAGAACTATGTTTAATGTTCTTTTCAGTTGTTATATATAGTTTCCTAACTTAAAAGATTTTAATCTAGTTAATAATCAAGATAGAAACAAACACACTTCCTTCTTCTAAGACTCTCCACACACTAATGGTGAAAGCATGCGAAGTATTGCTATAGGTAGCGAGTTCTGTTGCGAGTCTATTTTGATCACCAATGTTAATGGACTTTAAATTTACTATTTTTGTTATAAATATGTGAGAAATAAAAATATTCTTCTAGCGTGGTTACAACAGCGAAAAATTTAAAAAGTGGTGATAAATATTTTCTGAGACTGCTGGAAATTTTAATTTCACCGAATCTCGAGAAATAGAGTAATTCAATTTTAACACCATATATACGATGTCATATTAGTGTGAGCACCGCCTGCTTTCGACATTATCGTGAATAGAAGGTAGATGGCAGTTCATTGCAGTGGAGCGCATTCGAGGGAATCAGAAAACATTGCAATTTTCGGCATAATGCAGCTACGGAGTGATATATCCGACGTTCCAAAGAGCATGATCATTGGGTTTTTGGCCAAGGGTGAAAACATTTCCCGAACGGCTAAGCAGGTACTTTATTTACATCGCACTAGAGCTCCCCTGCTGTGGTAGCACGACGACCTGCGTGCGATGTCAACCACTTTATGGTAGAACAGTTTAACGAGGACCCATATCACGCACCCTCGGTCCTACGCTGGCTGATTAAAGTGGTCACTCACCCGCTTAGTGATGCTCGACTTCGGTGTTCTACTGGGAATTGTGCATGTACGATCAGTCCATTGCGAGTCCAGGCTAATTTCTAAACTGTTCATGTGCTGCAGTGGTAAAAGTATACCATATGTCCCTATCCAAAATCGCGTTGCACTATGGGCCATAGATGACTGAGGTGAATGGCGGCTGGGGAAATGCGTTTGGACAGTACAAAGGCTATCAACAGTGTCTCAACGACGGTTTAGGGAACGTTGCTGCATATGTGCCTCCGCAGAAGAGGCCTAGTTAATGCACTTATACTGATTGAAGTTCATTTGCGAAGAAGGCTGGAATTTACACGTCAGTACTGCTACTGGACATCTTGATGAATCACGTTTTATGCTATATTGGACTGATAGAAGTTTGCGCATACGGGGTGAAACATGCGAAAGAAAACATCCTGTTTTTTGCAAGGGCTCAAGCTCGAGGTGGGAGCAATATGATCTCTGCAAATTACAATCTGTGTGCATACTCATCATTGTGAAAAGCTCAACCGATCAAAACAAGTACGCATCTGTCCTTGCGAATCATGCCTACTCCAACATCATGAATTTTTATAACAGCATCAACCAACAGGACAATGCGATGTGTCATACAGTTTACAATCTCTGTATGTGGTACTCCCCGAACTTAAACCCAACCTAGAATCTGTGGGACCACCTTGATTGGGTTGTTTATGCCATGAATCCCAAACAATGCAACCTAGCTTCGACATCACATTGAACATCTTCAAGAACCTAACTGATTATCTTCTAACACAGGAGTTTCCAACTTACATGAAGCCGGGGGACCAAATTAAATGGTAGGACTCTTTTATGTGTGAAGGAACATTAAATATTACTGTCAGATTTTTACTAAGTTGTACAAAAAAAAAGTATTGAATTGAAAATTAAAATAAGTAGATTTTTAAATATATTTAATTGCATATTAAAAAATTCAAGTACAATAACTTAAATGTGCACCTATGTATTAAACAATTAATGTGCAACAGATATCTAAAGTTTCCCAGAAACGAAGAAATTTGGTTTTTATTAACGAGAAAAGTATTTAAAACCCATATAGATTTTTTACGAAGTGTCCGCAAAAAATGACAACTAATAAATTTTAGTTCGCGGGCCGGATGCGGCCCCAGGGCCATCAGTAGGAAACCACTGTTCTAACACGACTCGCAGCGATCCACCCCCGAGAAAGGTGCTTATTTTCATATTTGAGATGTGGTTTCCCAATATATTTTGGTAGATAGTAATTTGTAAAAATAATTTATTTCTTCAATTGTCTAATTCTTCCAGATTGTGGCCAACCAGTGGTATTTCTTGCATTTGGATTTACCGGTACAGCAGTCAGAAAACTGAAGAACACAAGTGGGTAGAGGACTAACTTTAAAGCAACTTCTTGAGAAAGCAAGTGCTATCTCTGGCTTGTTGAGTTAATACAATATAGAAGAAAAGTTTTTAACAACAAAACTTGCACAATTTGATAATGGATTGATTTGATAATTTTTGTAAGCTTCCTTGCACAAGGACTGAAAATGATATTTGATTTAGTTTTCCGTATTAGTTTTTTCAATATTTTAACAGAAAATATTTAAAATATACAGGTTTTGGAAATGAAAAAACGGTGATAACTTCGTAAATTTTAATAAACAAATATTTTGATAGATACAAACTTCGTGAATCAAACCGAACTGGACTCCCCCTCTTTAATGAATGAAAAAATAAAACCCATAAAGAAAACCCAAGTTTAATTAAATAACTATGATTTGATTTTACGTTTGATTGATTTCTACAATTTTAGTTAATTATTTTTCTTAATAGTATCCCTGTTAAAGTAATAGATATAAAGTTATATCAAAAACTCAATTAAATGAATATCTCCAAAAATAATAGTTTAGGAAAAATATGTATATTTTGAATGAGTACATAATCATCAACACATATTTTACCTTCCATTTTTGCTAACTTGCTAATGGCCCAAAATGGAGCTAAAATGCTTGTATGCACTTTCTCACCACTGTTTGGTTAAAGATCAATTGACATCATTGTAACTTTTAAATTTTAACAAACTTTCTATCCTTGATTTCAAAGTAATGATCATGATTACTTAACAAATATGTGTATTAATTCACTGGAATTATAAAAAATAAATAAAACAAACAAATATTTGTGTGATATTGATAAAAATTTATTAAAACAATTTTTAATAAATCTAACTAGTTAGATTAAATAATAAATACACTAAAGCAAAACCATACTATTACTTATACAATCAATCTAATTAGAATCTGATATAAACTAATTAAAAAAATTAATTGTTAGAAAAATTGAAAAAAAAGAAAAGAAAAAGAGCTATCTTTTTATAGGACTGAAATAAAATAACATTAATTGAAACAGAGAATGTTGTATAAAATGGAAATAAAAACTTAAATCTTTCAGTTGATATTATAAATTATTAAGTAGATAAACAATACAAATTTGTAAGTAAATAGAATTCAACAATAACAAATAATAATAAAATGTATACATGATATTGTTTTTATCATAATTTTGTAAATAAAAAAAAATTCTGGTAATTAAAAATTTTATGGAAACATTAATAAATGAAGAAATAATTGGAAAATATATTTATAAATCCTTAATAACTAAAAATCAATTAATAGTTAAACTGTAATAATAATAATAGCTCTAATCAATTCAGAGAAATTTTTCAAGGGGAAAAAAAAAACAGAATTATAACACAAGTAATAAAAATTGATTTCAAAAGTTTATGATAAAAAATAGGCCAAAGCAATTAATATTGAGAATTTAAATTACAATGTTTTATAATATACGCACAATACTTTTTCATGAACTATACACAAGTTAAAAAAACAGAAATTAAAACTAAAACAAAATTAAAGACTAAAGTATTTAAGATATAAGCATTTTAACATAGATATAACATTTGTTCAATTCCTTATGCATAAAATAATACTTAAAATGTACCCATTAAGAATTTTACGAATGCATATTTACAAGCAAAGCATTTTAAGGCATAAATATTAGCTTCATAAATTCATAAGTTGTATATATTAATAAAATACAAAAACAGATTAAATAAAAAGAAGAAACATTACATAAATACATAACAAATTAAATTGCAAGGGCATGTCAAACTCCTATTTTACAAAGAATATCAAAATTGTATACAACTAAAAACATTCAGATGTAAACATTACCAACCTTTTGTTAAACTGTAACTTTTTTAAATTTTACTGTTCATCATATATTAATAATAAAAATGTTTAAAGAAAGCAAAAAAAAAAACAAAAAAAAAAAAAAAACAATTAATAAAAAACATGCCCATGAAGCAAAGGCATGTTACAAATATACAAATAGTTCTAAAAGGTCATTGATAATTTTTTTTTTCATCCCTCTTAAATACTAAACATTTGATTTTAATGAATTGTTAAAAATGTAATATTTTTTCTTACAAGTTTGAATATTTTCCTTCATGTCACTTAACCATATTAAAAAAAAAAAAAAACCCTACAGTTATTTGCATTTTATTGAATAAATTATTTTTATATGGTTTAGAATTATTAAAAAAAAAAAAAAAAAATACATATTTATGGTTATAATTTTAAGAAATAATTCTAACTTGAATTGCTGCTACTGAGGTTCTTATGTGAAAAATACCATACCATTCAGGACAATAAGGGAATTCTCTGAAAAAGAAGTGCCGAATTATCTCTCAAAAACATTTTATTAAATAGATATTTTGAAAACTTTGTTCACACGCATGGTTACTCTAAAAAAGAAAGTGGCTTTTGACTTTAATCTAAACATATAATTATGTAGCATGCTATTTTATTCTTCAATTTGATCTAATTTCCTTAATTTATTTGAGCATACAACCAAACCAAAAAGATAAAAATTGCTTTTTGGAAGAAAAAAAAATGTTTGGTTTGATTATTGTTCCAATTTAACCACATCACTTTTGATGCTTTTCCTGTTAAAAAGAACTCCAACAAAGATTGTATAAATAGCTTAGTTTCTTTATATTAAATTTTATAATAATTATTATATTTTCAGTTTGAATTAATTGTTTTTTACTACAAGCATCAAGCAAATTAAGCAGTGTACCTACAATTTATTTCTAATATTTATCTTATTTTAAACACTAAATAAAAATACATCAATGATAAAGAAATTCCCCATTATAACAAAAATTCTACATTAATAATAAGTCAGCTTAAGTTTAGATAATTTTCATATGGCTTTTGCATAGGGTAGAAGGTAAGGTTCTTTGTGGGTGTCTAAAATTTCTCTATTACAATAGATGGCGCCACATTATTATTTAAAAACTTAACATACAATTACAAAACAAATCATCAAAGGCTACTGTTAGCTTTATATTTTTAAAAGCTTTCTAATTAAATGGTAATGAATATTAAAAACAATTAAAAAAATATTTATAATACTAAGTGGATATCTTCTTAAATTGTATTACATTAACATATACTTAGGAGTTGAAATTCATCATTCTCTTCTTTATTCATTCTTTCTCTTAAGATACACTTATAAAATGATTAATACAGCAAAAATTTTTTGATTAAAAAAAATTTTAGACCAAGAAAATAATATAGAAATAAAAGAAATTTACAGTCAACTTTTATATAAGTCTAAAGATTTGGTCTATTTGGAAAGTACAAGCGAGAAAAAGAAATTTAAAAAACCTGAAGATATTAATTAAACAGTGTATGTAAATTGAAAGAAACAATAATATAAAAATGAGCGCTTATATTTTAACAGAACATCTCCCACTCAGCAAATACATAAAGAAAAATGCAACCACAAAAATTTCAGTTAATATAGTCGCACTTTGCAATAGTAGACAATTAACTTGAACAATTACCATTAAACTAACATCTTATGCATTATTTTTTATCACACACACTAAAGTTTGATAAAAAACCTTTTTTTCTTCATTGTTCTATTTCACAATTAAAACTATCGGTTAATTGAAATGGTGTAGAGTTTTGATAAGGCTTCCCCCAAAATTCAAATATTTAGTGTATACATAACAGTGGTAAGTTATTAAAATATGGACACAAGCAGACTCAGTAGTATTATTTAAAAATTAAATGTAAAGGTACAAAATTCAGAAAACAACTTATTTAAAACTCAAAAAAGTAAAACCTGTTTTTATTCTTAAAAACTAATTATAAAATATTACATGTATTTTTATAAACTATTTATGAAATATTACATAGAAAATATTTTATAAAATAATTAATTGAAAGGTTTTTTTGCTTAGTGTACTTTTAAGATTAGAACACATATCCTTTGCTGATTGATTCTTTGCTTTTAATTATTTCCAAAATTAAACTTCTATCTAACGGAGTTTGCAGCAAAATGAGATTCTAACTTAGAGAAGTTTTAATTTTTAAAATTAAGTGTTTCACTTTCATCCACACTCCATATTATAATGGATGGCGTTTTCAGCATAAATATGAACAACAATCTCGAGCTCTTGACCAGCTCTACTTTCAGTTAGAAAGTATACAGCTGCTTACTACAGCTTATTCTGTGAGGCGATATTTTCAAACCGATAATTACGTTTTTAATTTTAAAAAAATAGATAATATAATTTCTGAGCTCAAATCTGCTGTATTTCATTAGATTTTTATGATATTAAGTAATTCCGGTGAGTGAAAATTTGCTTTAGTCATTTATGGATGTATTGTTAAAAAAGGTGACATGGTTGCAAGATTTAGAAAGAACTCGCTTTTTTGGCTGCAATACATGCACCATGATACGTTTATTGTTCGACCAGCAAGATTAAGGTCATTTTACAAATTATCAATTAGGTTTAAATTTCGAAGTTGGTATATTGTTGACAAGGTAAAGTGTTTTATGACGATTATTATTATTTTTTTCAGTTGCAAATTTATCTTATTTGGACAATGTTTAATTCACCAATTAATCACGCAAACTGCAAACAAGCAAAATTCCATCTGGTCAGAAGAAAAGGATGTCTTATAAAAAAATATCAAACATTTAGGAATCAATTTTGAACCTGAAATACCAGGCCTTTTCTATGGTGAAGCCAAGTGAACAAATATACACAAGTTCAGTGGTATGTGAAGGCCCATCTATTAAGCTAGGGTTCAGCTAACAACCTCTATAAAGCACTAAATATTCGAACTATCTTAAAAAGTCAATATACTTAGTCTTTTTTAAAAACAGATAGCTACTTTCTGGCCGCATGTGAATGCAAGTGGGCTTTTAAATTGCCTTTCTGTGCGAATTCACGGCCACATTCATGACATTTAAAGGGACGTGTTCCAGAATGGCTGAAGACGTGCACTTTTAAGCTGGCCTGTCCTGAAAACGTCTTCTTGCAGACTGGACATGCATTGGGATAATTTTTAGCATGGTCCAAAATGTGTGCTATAAAGAGGCTTTTGCTTCCAGAGACATAAGGACACAGAGGGCAAGAAAAGCCGGGAGTCTCAGCATCTGAAGACTTTCTAACAACTCGAGTAATGGACAATCTATTAATCCCTGTAAATGGAAAGGAGTTATTTTAATATTAACTGAATATATTTGACATACATGTATATTATGGTATATGTTATGATAATATCATTCATAATAAAATTAAAAAAGTAGCAGCATGGCAAGGCTGAAATCTCTGTGAGAAATAATTTCAATGAAAGGATTCTTTTCCCCATAACCTGAAATTAAAAAGAAAAAAAGTTTTATTATTATTTAAAAAAATTCTAGATAAAAATATTAAATTTTTTAAGAGGAACAATGCAACAAGAAATATTATAAATTTTATTTTTAAATTTCTTTTTTGTCTGCCTGATCATTAGCTGGTACCAGAAACAATCCAGCATTGCAGGGGATACTGTAGATTACTTTAGTATCTGCAGATAATTTTTTCATTTAAGTTTTCTTTTCATTTTGGAAAAAAAAAGAAAAAAAAAAAGAAAAAAAAAACAGGCGAAAATTGTTGAAAATCCATTAAAAAATATCTTTAAAATTGCGTCGAATCGAAATTAAAAAGCCGAGTTGATAGAACACTGCAAATAATTTTTCCTGTTACTTCTATTTTTTAATGTCATTGAGCAAAATTCAACTTAAACAAAGATATATTTGCAAAGTATATACCTTGTATTTTCAAATTTTGCTACATGTATCTAAGATTAAACAAAATTTTTACAATGATCTCTATGACTGTGTTTATGTCGCAGAAAAATTAGGATTTTATGAAGATAGTGCTATAGATTCACTGCATAAATTTTGCTACCGAGTTTATTAGCATAACTGAAGATAACCAAAATAAAATTTTAAAAATTGGTTCTTCATAAATTTTTCATAGAACCCCTGGGTGTACTTGTGAATTAAGAGGAAATTTTTTGTCTACATTCAAACTGTGATTCTGAAAAATGTTAAGAACCATCCCATTACACAAATAAAATTCCTTAGTTTAGTAAATAAATAAGTAACTTAATCAAAAAAGTAAATAAAACTTTACATAATATAGCTCATAATTTTACATTTGTTTCTGACATATAGAAAAATTGTAATTTAGTAGTAAAACTTATTGCTCTCATTTAACTTGTATAGAAGATTTTTGGTAAATTGTCATGGCAATTCATTTTAAATTGAAATTTAATATAATACAGTAATACTTAATGTCTCAATAGCATTAAACAAGTAAATTCACAAAGAAAAAAATTTTATAGTAGAAATTTAGTTAACAATTTTTGCCTTAATAACAGTCAATACTTTTGAAATTAAACTTTCCCTAAAGAAACCTTTAATATTCCCATCACTTCAAATAAATAAAAACAGTAGAAATAGTATGTTTATCAGTTCCACAAAATGAATTTAAATATTTTAATTAGAGAATGACAATAATAGAACATTTTTATGACAAATATTATTAGAAATAAAATATTATTTTCAAAACCTGCTGTTCCACTTCTAACCTTTCCCCAAAGGGGGAAAAAAAAAATATTTAAGATTTTTCGTTTTTCCCTCGACAAATAAATTTTAATTGAATTTGGTAAAATGGCAACAAAATGGTTTCAAATATTTTGCAAAATAATAAACTAGAATAAGGATAACTTTAACAAAATTTCATAAAAATAAAAAAAGTACTATTATAAAATATTGCACAAAAATAAGGTAATTTTATATGATTTGTTATTTGGTAACTATTTTTCTTCTTCTCATGATTTACCGAAATTTAAAATTAATAATGATCATGCAAAAAAATATGTTTCACAAACAAATAAAAAATGACATCAGTAAAATATGAAAGTTTCACTATGAGTGAAAAAATATTTGTATACTATACCAGCAACTAAAAAAATATAAATATATTTATTCAGAGAAATTACTATTGTAGAATAAGTTAGTAGATGATAGAGTAATGTTTATGAGCTAAATGAACATAGTCAACAATAATGCTCTTGAATTATGCACCGAAAATATTTTTTTCTCCAAATTCATGACTTGTCTTTGATTAATACAAAAGGAATGCACTTATAACTGCAAGATTCTGTTTTGAGAAACATAAGGTTTTCATTTTTTTTTAGCATTATCTCTCTTTGTAACATAAAATACATAAGAAGCTCAAAGTAAGCGAAATATCAGTTATCTGAAATCAGATAAACAAAACTTCATAATAATTGTATTATAAAGCAAAAAGGTAAAAGCATAAGAAAACCCAATAAATTAAATACATATAAAACAATTAAAAATAGCAAAAATTAAAAACATTTAAGGCTATATGAATTTGCAAACACAAATGATATTGTAAAAAATGAGGAGAAAACTTTCATTTCCGTCATTTGAAATTCACTTTTTTTATCATAATTTTTTTCTCCATATTAAATTAGATGAAAAATAGTAAATACAAATAAGGGAGAAAAGATTGATTTCAGATAATCATTAATAAAGTACAAATCATATATAAAGTCATAAAAAAATAACTCTCAATTCAATATTAGAACATTATTAAATTATTAACAATATTGTTAAAATAAATTTCAAAAGGACATGGGGAAATAAAAAAAACTATAAGAATTATAATAACAGTAAGAAAGATAATCTCATTGTTTCAATCAATAAAATAATTTATGAAATACTTAATGTGAATTAAAAAATTCTAAATGCGTATTAAAAGTTTTCATCACAAAATATTATTATCAATTGTTTTTTACAAGTAATAACAAATATTATCAAGTAATTGAAAACAAGATGCTAAATAATTAAATTAGCAAATATGACGTTGACGTTAAATAAAGTGAATAAGGAAATGTTGGTTAAATTATGATAATTAAAGATTAATAATAAATCTTAGGTAGTGGAATGTATTTCTTTTGAAATTATGCTTCTAATTGTTATAATATTCAAACATCTATGTTATTGAGCTTTTATATGTACTCCAAGAAAACCAAAATTATATCAATCATAATCGAACAGTGTTAGATTTCACTGCTTTAGAAGCGCATACTGTGTTTTGAGCAATTTTTTTTTTCTTTTCTTAAATCCGCATTTTATTAAAAATAAAATTAAACTTAGGGAGTGTTTCTTTAACATTTTTTTTATAGTGTAATTTATGAATAAAATTTTAGCATGGAAGGGAAATGAACACAGAAAAAAATGTACACATTTTAAATAAACAAAATTATATTCATTTAAGATATAAATTATAAAATGATTTAACACTTATCACAATTTTGTTGGAATATCAAAAATTATACATTTACACACAGTTATATAAGGCATATGTATAAAGGAAATAAGATAAAATACATGAGCTATTAATAACATAAGAATAATCCACAGTTCATAAGATTTGACTTCTCTTCAAAGATTGCAAATATAACACAAGATAAAGGGAAAACTACTTCATTTTACAATACTGGATTCCTTATTATGCTTTGACTCTACAATCTGTAAAAAAAAAAAAAAAAAAAAAAGATGAAGAATAACTTTAGAGTGATTAAAGATTTTATTACTCATGAAGACAAACAACTAATCAATAATTCTGAGGTGTAAAATGAGAAAAAAAATTGCTCCAAATTAATTTTACAGTATTTTAGTTGGGATATTCAATGGTGGCAATTCATAACTAACCCCTTTATTGACAAAATTTATTAAAACTTTTTTAAATAAATAATAAAAATAATTAGTAAGGTACTTGGAAGGGAAAAACTGCACACGGGCTAAGGCTAAATGCAATTTACAGCTCATCAGGCTAAACTTTCAATGAGCTGTATTTAGAGTATACTTTCAATAAGCTGTAAATGTAAATTGTCAATATAATGATGTATAGTGCATGGAAGCTTTAAAAAAAACACTCATTATTTTCTCACAGAACTTTTTAAAAATAAGAATAGTGCAATTACAATATAACATGCATAAATAGAAAAACCAAATATAAAATTGATACAAAAATAAAAATTTTAACATTACTAAACAAATTATCAGTGATGCAGAAAAAAAAACTTATAAATTTTCCCCCCAGAAATTTTTATTTATTATAAAATGCATTATATAAGTACAATACTAAAACTAGGATAACTTTAAAATAGGTTAGATTAATGATTTTAAGTTTATTTTAATCAAAGCAATCATCAGTAATTCAGAAAAAAAATTATTTAATATTTATGAACGCCTTAAAATTTTTGATAAATAAATTTAACAATAGATTATATAAAATATACTTCATTTCTATTCAAGTCTTGCATGCATTTATTATATTTTTAAAATCATACTAAAATTATGATTGTTTTATTAAAGGATCCTTTTTCACCAATACTCCTCTTCGCTGATGAATTGATTAAATGCAAAATGCATTGCAACCTTCACAAGAATTAATGCTTGTAGTCAGACGTAGAAATGTTTCAAGATCTGAAACGAAACCAAACAGAATAGATAAATTATTGTTAGTTAATAAGAAATTTATTCAATTAATCAAAAAATGTGAATCAAGGGTAATTAGAAAATGTAATAGCTATTTTCGTGACATTGTTTAAAACATAGACATAACATAGGGTAAAAATGTGTCCCATTCTCAAAAAAAAAAAAATTATTTAATGTTATCTTTGCAGCAACTACCTTGATTATTTAAAAAAGAAAAAAAAAGAAAAAAAAAAAGAAAAGAGGATCTAGTGCATGTGACAAGGAAATGATATACAAGATTTATTATCTAGTCAGAATAAAATCTCACACCAATAGGGGTGCCATTTAAAAAAAAAATAACACAAATTAATTAACACAGTTAAGTATTGCTTAGCAAAATTATTCATAAATTTATAGTTCAGATTCTGTGTGAATGGCACACATATAATATCAATAACTTTATTACTTTTTCAAAAAGAAAAAAAAACTATATTTATTTTTTTCTACATTTATTGTGTAGAGCTATAAATTTCATTTTTCAAAAAGCAGTCATAATTTAATTTGATGAGCATTTCAAAATGTTGGGGAAAAAATACAAAAACTCAGGCACATTTAAATTCAACAATACAAAGTTTGTTTACACAATTCAGTTAATCCCATTCTTTACTTATGGTGTAATATCATTTTGCTAATAATGAACAATAACAATTTAGCATAAAGTAATAATTTTTTCTAATCTTTTCTCAAGACTGAAGAGTGGCACCCACTTACATTAAGAATAATATAAATATTTAAAGAAATTTTCATAAGTACAATTGCACAAAAAAATAAATCTTAATGCATATATTTTTAGAGAATTTTTTTTGGGTGATGGTCAGAATAATCCTGAAAAAAAGTATAAGCTGGGAAGAATTAATAAATGAAAAATATGTATGTGAATGATAAATAAAAATTTATATTCATTTTAATAAATGAAAAATTCATGTGATAGAAAGTTATTGTTTGCTTCTTCGAAATTAAACAAACAAAAAAAAATCCAGGATATGGTAAATATTAGTCTTAAGTTTTAATAACTCATTCCTGTTTTTTCCAAGTCTGGAAAGAAACGGGTAAAATATTATATTGTTTAGAAGCTAAGTAAGATTTTTTTTTTCTTTTTTAACTCTTAGGTACCACTTATTTCGAACAGGGATTTGATTTATAGTTAGTTTTTAAAAAATTATGAATTACTGCCTATTTCCATAATCCGATACATCAACCTTATTATAAATAATTTCTGCATCTAAAATATTTTTCTTAAATCAGCAAAAATACAATTTCAATATTGTTATTTAAAAACCAATAAAAATTTTTTACTTGTAAAAATGTTTTTTCTAAACAAATAAATGCATTAATAAAAAAATTTTTTGGTTCATATTTTTTATGTCACATAATTTAACTCACAAAATCATAAATACCAGTCTTATAAATTAAGAGGCGAAGCAGTAAATAAAATTTTATTTTAAGCAAATTCATTAAGATTTAATATTTTTGGAAAGCAAAGGCACATAAAATAAATCCAGATCTCTGAATTTGAGGAATATAAAACTCTTACATAAAGCTAAACCATGTAAAAATTATACTTATTGTTTAAGATTACAATAAACTTAATAATTTAAATTATTTTGGGGAATATTCCATATTTTTTTAAATACTATCAGCTATTAAAAAATTTAAGCTTCTAAAATTTTAACAATAAGCAATTACAAAATTATATAAACCATTAGCATGAGTTTAATATATTTTTAATTTAATAAACTTTTAATTTAATATATAATTAATTTTAAGCATATTTTAGGCTATAAATTCTAAAATAAATTAGAAAGTTCTTTCATCTCTGTCAAAAAATTAATTATACATCACAATAAATAAATTGGAACACTCAAGAAAATTTTTCTTCATTCATTAAGTATAAAAATCAAAAATATTTTCACGAATCATAATTATTTATAAATAATTAGTTCAGATTAGTTTAGCAATGAGAGCTATGGTAGAAAAAAAAAAAAAAAAATGGATGCATCAAATACTTAAAAAGGCGCTGAGATACAATGTTTAGAACATATTACATCTGAGATTTCAAAGCTAGCATTAAGTGTTTAAATGAAATAAGATATTTAAACGTGATTCTACATTTTCAATATTATCAAAGTACAGTAAATGATACTTGATGTGTTAAAATTTTCTTTTAATAATTTCGAAGATAATAAATATATAAAAAAAAATAACAGAAATAATAAAATATATAAAATAACTGTAATCTAGAATAAAACCATATTATTTCAAACATACGTGAAATAAAATTTTAATTCATTTAAAAATTATCAGCAGCCAGAAATTTTCGTAAATGGCCACATAGTGAGATTGAAAAGTTACAACGGACAAATTGTAAGGAATCATTTACAGCAAAGTAATTAAAGAAGACAGCTAACTTACTAAAAGTACATAAAGTTTTTCGGTTGCCCAAAAATAAATGATCAGATATTTTGAAATTTTCAAAAGATTTTGGCCTGAAAAATAAACAAATGCACAGGTAGCAATTGCAGTTAAGATTTTATTTTATTTCAATGAAAGATCTCTTGTATGGTGCCGCCCTCTTACGGTGGAAAAATAATTTTGACCTTTAATTGAGGGGTGATTGATTCCTGCTGTTAGTGTCTTGGAATTGGAATAAAAAAAGGATGTTCGAGAAAAAATAGAAGGATTATGTTTTCCAATCTCTCATAAAATCCTTAATAAAATTTTCTTTCCGAGAACAAATAATTATATTTATTAATTAATCATCATCGTCATCAATTTAATTCGAATCATAAAGATATAAAGAATCAATATAATTTTTATATTCCATTCACTTTCACTTAGCGTTCCTTTATATATTTTCTTAGGTAATGGTTTAACAAAACAGCATCAATATTCAGCCCTTTGCACTTATTCTCGTCGTTTTTATTTGTTACTTTCAGGGCAAGAGAACACTAATTATTTCCCCTCTACAATCAGAAGGAGGGACAATCAAAACAATAATATGCAATTATTCAATAAGAGATGCATATTTTATAAAAAAATTTGGAAACCTGAAATTTTCTTTTAAAAAATATGTACAATTTCATAACTTATTTTTTAATGTATAATATGTAAACAATTCACATCATTCATTTAATATTTTTAAATAAATTATGATCCAACGAAAAAAAAAAAAAAAATACTGACACCATTTTTATAGAAACAATGCAAATAGTTATTCATCTAACGTATGTAACGATATAATTATCGGATTGATATCTTTCTTTGAATTTTTGAAGTATTGCACTGTCCATTTCGACTTATTATTTTAAAGTTTAATTCTAAAATTTTTATCTTAAAATTTGTTTTAATAACTTTCATACTTATATTGGTTTGTAACATATTGTAACATTGGTTTGTTTTATATTGGTTATTTTCAAACACAGGAAGAATAGAAAATTTTAAGCCATATTTGACCTTCCATAGGAAGTTTTGAAATGTTCAATCTTCATAAAATCGCTTCTTGTTTTCTAATGATGGGACTCAAATAGAAACGAAAAGTAGTACGCTTAACATTTTCTAAGATCCAAAATGAATTTCAATACTTAAAAAATGTTAAGAACAGAGATCTCAAAATATTTAAAGAATTGTTAAGAATTTTAAGAATGGAACGATAAATTACTGTTGTTTAATTTAAAATTCTACGACAAAAAATTTAAAATTGGTACTTTTATAAATTTGTCATTTTTGTATGATGAACAGCAAATTGCAAAAAAAAAAAAAAAAAAAAAAAAAAAAAGTTTTTTTAAATTTTGTTCTAGCGTTTTTTGTTTCACGTCAAATTTTATATTATCTCGGAATCGATAGTGAAGCACTTAATTGTTTTTTCAATTACACGTCCGTATAATGTCTTCTAAACTTGAAGAGAAATCTTAATCTGAAAAATTGCACGCCTAAATCTATTTTTCTTTACATTTATAATGTTTTTATTTTTTGATCTATATTTTTAAAGGCATGGAATTTCAAGTTTACTCTAACTATATCCTTTCAGGCTCAAACTCAGAATAATAACAGAAAATGTGATTTATACGTAGAAATATGTTGCGGAGCTAATTTATATGCCATACAACTGTCAAAACATTATTTGAATCAAATGTCTTACTTTGCTTGTAATTTTTCAACGTGTATAAATGCTCAGATCAACGAAGATAAATCCAACTATATTTTTACATTCACAATAGCGTTGTAAAGGTATGCAAACAGAAAAGAATATAAAAATTTTATTTCTTAGGTGATAAAATAATGCTAAATGTTGTCCCATATATTGAACGCTGGTTTTTAAGTGGTAAAAATCGAATGGCCGAGTATTCTGGATGCTCGGGGAGAGATTTTCCAATCCAGCAGCTTTTAATGACCAGCTCTTCTGTTAGGCATTTTTTTTAAATAAAGAAAAACACGATTTCAGCTTTTTTTTTTCAAGCTCATTTAACAAATTTATAAAGAAATAAAAGTTTGAATTATAATTACGACCAGCAACAACCAAGAGAAGAGGTTTATCCAATTATTAAAAAAAAAATTAGCTCTCGGGGGAAGCACCACGATAAGATGCCCTTCATATATTGGAATGCCCTATTTTACTAAAAAAATAGAACAGGATTTCTTTAAATAGTATATTACAATAATGTATGGCCTAAAAATTTTGGTGTTTTTTAATTCTTAACATTGAAATTTAATAACACTGTTTTACCTAATTCTAAGCAATTTTATCCTTGCGCCAATTTTTACACTTTGAATGAAAGATTTTCACAGTAGTATCAAATTTAAGAAAGCAAACTTTTTAAAATTTCGCCATCATTTAAAAACATTATCAAGGATCTATTAGACTTTTTATTTTTGTATCCTGTATTATGCTATTTCATGAGGTATTATTTTTTATTGTGGTGATCAGAATAATTTTTTATAATAGCTTCAGACTTTTTGTGTTACAGTGATGAAAAAAGTGTCCTTTGAAAAATAGTAATAGTTCATTGTTATTAAAACCGGCTCGGTATTTTCTTATTTTAGCTACCACCTAAATTTGGGGAAAAAAAAATAAAAAAATAAAAATCTCAAACCCAGGATTACAAGTCAAATATAAAAGACTTATAATACTAATATATTATGGTATAGAGTTTTGTTTCTACAAGATAAAGACTGATTACATAATGATTGTGATACCCGTTTTCATCTTTTTTGAATAATAATAATAATAATAATAATAATAATAATAATAATAATAATAATAATAATAATAATAATAATAATAATAATAATAATAATAATAATAATAATAATAAGAAGAAGAAGAAGAAGAAGAAGAAATGAACTGTGATTAAACGATGACGCTTGGAGCAAATGGTTTTTCCCCTCAACTGAATGAAATTAAAAGCCAAATATTAACTTTGCGCTTCCATGTCCAATTTGTGTCTGAGTCAGTAGTGCATGTAAAGAAATAACTATCACTCTAAATTTTAAATTTTTCAAACCGAAATGCTTGACCTAACTCTGTAAACCTCAAACCTTAGATATTATAACAAATGTAAATGACTTCTGTAGCTTAAACTATTTTTGAACAAGCCTCGAAAAGAGTTCTGCATTCGAAAGGTTAAAGAATAAGTTAGGTTACCACTTGGAAAAATTTTCTACATGAAGGGCAAAAGTTTGCAGCTAGCATTGGTCTTTTGGCTATGGCTGCTGGTTACTTCTTTTAGTCTTTTTTAAAGTCTTTTTTTAGTATTAAACTGGCTATACAGCAATTTTACTAGAAAATTTCATCTGGGAAGCTTTTTGTTTATTCGGAATGGTTGCCAAGTTCTGGTAACAAAGCAGTTTAAAAAAAAAAAAATAAAAAAAAAATAATAATAAATAAATAAAATTGAAGCGGATAAATGAATATTTTTTTGAAGGCAGCTAACTGAAATTTGCAATCATCTCCGCAAAACCACTACATATTCAGATTGGTGCTAAGCCCAATGACAGATTTGATATTGGAATATTGCACAAATTTAATAATGGTCTTCGCGGTGGATATTGGAAGATTATAGCGTATTACGATCGCTCGCCCGAACATTGGAGTGCCTTCGATAACATTTTGAACTTCTTGTACCTTCGATAGCATTTTGAAGTCGAGGGAGAAACTCTTAAGAACGACCAACCTCCACTAACGACCATTTTAGCGTGGAACAGAGAGTGGTCGTTCCTGAGAGTTTTCACTATCTTCATAGTTTTTCAATTCGCAATTAAGATCTTCTCTTTATTGTTTTGTCTTCATGTTCTTTCACCTATAGTAATATATTCCCGTTCCAAATTTCGCGGCTACACAGTGAACAGTTTTTAAGTTTTCCCATGTTTTATGTTTGTGACCTTACTTTCGGACACCGGTGTTGTTTAAGAACAAAAAGCTGTATGCTCATTTGTTGTGCGAATGCTTTGCTAGAAAGCATTATTTATTTATTTTTTATTCATCTTACGTTTTAGATTTTTTAAGGCAATTATCCTTGAAAAAAGCATTAGTTTTGGGTTTTCAGGGCAAATGCATTTCGGGTAATGGCAATTAACCTTAAAAAAACATTATTGTAGAGTAAACATCGCAATGGTCATCATTTCGCTTGAACATTCCGATTATTAAACGATTATTGATCAATCCGATTATAATCCGATATAATAAGCCGCATTCCGCACACTAATATTTTTTATAATTCTAATTTGTATCGATATTAAAATTTATTATCTCAAGATTTCGAAAATTAATCCATAGATATAATGATATAATATATAAAAAAAGAAAGAACTTTTATTATCTCAAATTAAAACACAGGTAAACATCCGCATGTTTAATTAATCTTTTGTTTATTTCATCTTTTTACTAAAGCAGTTTAAGGATTTGATCAAATCATTTACTTTCTTTAAGGAAATTGATCCCACTTGTTTTTTAAGATCTTCCGTGAATTTATCATCAGCCTTAGGGATTTGATCAAATATCCGTTTTAATCATTTCTCTGTGACTTATGCACATTTTCTTAAAAAACAAAGATTAACTCCCTTAAAATTACATAATATTTGATTCTATTCAAAATGTTTTTTTCTTTTTTTCTTTTTTTTTTTTTCCTTAAGAAAAGAAAATTCTTTGATACATTTGATGGAAAAAAATATATACCCCCCGAGTTCTTTTCTCAATGGAATTTTCTCGGATTTTTAGGTGCAGTCTTCTTTAAATTTCTTTGGCATGAAGTTTTATATTTATTATAAATGAAGCTAATTATAAGCAAATCCATTAACAGATATTCTACCGCCAAAAACACTCTAATCCTTTCTTTATTCTATCTTATCTCTTTTGCAAATATTCTCTTTAAGGTTTCCTGATAAGACCGACTTAGGTAATTAATGGAAAGCTCTAATCCCATCAAGATAGATTTTTTTATTTTTTATTTCGCCACTCTTGTCATTTTCTTTCAGAAAAAGCGTTCATCATGCCAAGGCATTAATTAATCAAATTCGCAAGGAAGCTCTATTAAGGTTCGTTGGCTGCAGACAATGAAAAATATCGCCAACTTAGTTATAAGACTGGCACTAGTGTCAACAAATCCTCCAAAAGTAAATTCTTTTAAAAATTAAATTGTTACGAACCGTTTGTATCAAACAACGATCAATAAAGTGAATTTTTTCCTCTTATTTTTTAAAAAAGAAAGATTTTGTTCATTGAAATATTTTTTAAAGAATAAAAGTATTTTCAAAATTTACCGCTTCCACGTTTCAGAGATTAAAAAAAAATTATTTTTGTAAGTTGTGAGGATTTTTCAATATTTTTAACAAGTCTGGCCTTTGTTTAATGAGATTAAGATGCGAGAAAATTGATAAAATAGAGAATGGAAGAAATCTTTGTGTTTGGAGCGAAAGACAACGATCTCTTTTGCTGCAGAAGAGATGGGAAAGGAAATTAAAGGAATTTTTTTTTCCCCTTTCAAAAATTATTTTAGGAAGAACGAGTTTTTCATCAATGGAATGAGCTAACATTTTGTATAAAGAATACAATGTATTAAATATGACATGGATGTTAATTTAAAATTGATTCTAATGATTTTCTCCATAGGAGGTTCATTCATTATTAGGATAATTTTAACCTGTTCTACCCAATACTATCTGAAATTCTATTGAAAGTATTAAAATATTGATTCATATTTCATTATTGTATTAGAAGATGATTGAGTCATATTCGTCATTCACTAAAATGACAAAGCAATTAAATAGCTCAGAATAGTCCTAATCCAAAACAGGCATTGCCAAAATTGCATGGTAGAAATTTCTGGCGGAAGATGAAAATTATTTAATTTCATGTGGCAGGGAGAGGGAGGACAAAATTAGTATTCCCGTTTTAGGTAGAGATTTCATATTTGGTGACACAAACTAGTTTGACTTCAAAACAAATTTCAAAGTATAATTTAAACACCAAATATAGTACAACATAATATTTTGTATTAATTCGAATATGTTCTAATTTTTTTTACGTGTAAGGTAAGGTGTAGTTTGCACTTGCCCGGGCCATTTACCACTGCACACTTACAAAGTATTCTCTACAGTAATATTTTTTTTTTGAGCTTTACCCATTTTCAGGCAAAGGTGTGCAAACGCACCATTTCACTAAATATATATATATATATATATTTTTTTTTATCAATGTCTATTTTTTTTTCTAATTTTATTTTTGTGCTATTTCTAAGGGTTCTGAAAATATCTTTAAAATATTAACAATTCAATTGGGTTAAAATACTTTCCGTTGAAAAAATTTCAAAATATACTAGCTTTTTTTCCCTTCTCTTCTTTAATTTGAAGCGGTAATTCACAGATTTGACTTTTTGAAAATGCATAAGTATTCCACTTGGGATTATTTGTATGTTTTTATGATGAATTAGAGTTGAAAGTTCTATAAATAAAATGAAAATAAAACCAATGTCATAAAAAACAAGTGCTCAACTAAATAGTTTTTCCATTTGGTCAATGGTGTACACATTACTCTGAATGACCGAAATTGGTGGCTGTTGACTTCCACCGCGGTGAATGTTGGCAATCACATAGTTGCTTTGATAAATGCCCGAAATATGTACTAAGTCTAGTTCTAGTTAAGTGCCACTGCCCTGTATAAATTTGCCCGGTATGGCCCACATCAATGTTTTTTAGGGTTAAGTGCCATTGCCCAGTATGCATTTAACCTGTACACCGAACACTGATGTCTCTCCTCATCTATCCTCAGCAGATATTAAAATATCGAATAAATATAATAATATCAACGAATAAATTAATATCAAATGGGATATATCAAATATTTCGGACATTCACCAAAGTGACTATGTGATTATTGACATTCACCGGTGAAAGTCGACATTCTTCTGATATTTGTCATCCACGGTAGCATATATATTAAGTGGGTTTGTTATGGAACAAACTGCTGAATCAAGTAACACCAAAAAATGATATTATTTGATTGAAAACTTCATTCGCTTCAAAAATATGCAAATTAGAAATAACAGTCAACATGTTTTGAGCACTCAAAAGCAGACGCCCATTTTTAAGACTTGTCAGATGTGAATGAGAAGGCACTAAAGTAACTTTAAATATAAAACGTAAAGTTGCGAATAAAAAAATCGAAAAATAAAGGAGTGAAATAATTTTTACAACGCAAATTTTCGTTTTCTATTCCAAATCACTTTTGTTTCTTCTCATTTATGTCTGACAAGTCTTGAAGCTGGCCTTTCCACTGGCTAATAACTAACAGCAATTTTTTTCAACCGATGAAAACGTCGTGAATTTAAAACTAGTTTTCAGTGAATTTAATTAAAGGTGAATATATGCGCGAACTTTTAATCAAAATTATAATCCAAGCTGATGAAAATTCTTGTCTTACCAAAGTTCTTAAAATGAAATACATTTTCTTGAGAAGTGTATCAGCTGGAAAACTTATTCGACGAAGTCAACAACACTCATTTAATCCCGCAAGTAACTTTATAATTACAATGCCACAGAGAGTGCCTTCAATGTTAATCAAGAAACTGGAAAATTACTCTCCTAACCTTGAGTGATTCGCATTCATTTTTGAAACCCGGTGACTAAAATTAGTATTTATTATCGTAAGCATCTTCTTAAAAATCCATGTCAATTTATTATTATGCAAATACAGAATCTAGATTGTAGAGCTGATATATTACTAGAGTGAGCCTATCACTGTTAAAGAGACAAAGAATATGCCCCAATAATTTTGATTCATCCCCGCAGAAGATTTAGGAACAGTTGATTTGTCAAAATATGACAAAGCAGGAAAATTCTCAATAGTTGTTGTTGCGCGTTGCAAGAGAGTGTTTTCGTCAAATTTGAGTGCATTAAACTAGATGTAGTACAGTGCGCAAAATAAAAAAAGCTGAACACCCTGAATAACTCTTGATCTAATGATTGGACCTTCATGTTCAAGGATTCAATCTTAATGGTTCGAGAGGGGTGATCTTAATTATGTTATTAATTAGTGTAGACGATATTTCAAGTATCGAAATCAAACACAGAAACGAAATTTTTCTGAATAAACGTATCTTTTTTTGACAGATTCGGATTTCTGACCCTCAAAATATAAGGGGTAGCCGCAGTCTGGGAAATTGGGTCCTAAGAGTTCGGTCAGGAGAGTGCTACAAAGATTGGATCTCTTTATTTAATTTTACTTTTTGCGTATTTCGCTATATCTCGAGAAATTTTTAAGCGAATTGAAATTTTTTTGCAGCCAGCTATTAAATTTGTTTATCCATACAAAAAATAACTTTTAGTAAATATTTACTATTTTTTATTATTTTATTTAATAATGGTTGAAAAATGTTTGAACTGTAAGGGATACAAACTTTTGCATCATAAAAAAAGACATACGATAAAATATAAATTTGCTCAAAATCTGTTGAATATTTCCGGAGAAATTAAATTTCAAAACTTGCTAGAACTAGTTGGTAAATGGCTGCTTCATAAAACGAAAGAGATTATTAAAACAGCCTTATAGGAAAAATTGTTTTAAATGGAATACGTTTACAATTCCTTCGCACCACCTGGAATAAAAAAACCCAATACCATTTTGCCATTTTTTATAAAAAAATTATCTTTTTATTCTTAATTTTTATTAAAAAATCTTTTTCTCATCCTCATAATTTTTTTTGTAATGGCTGACAACCAGTGCCGGATTAAGCGTACGCGGGGCCCTAGGCCATTAAAATGTTTGGGGTCTTTAGATTAAATTTTTTTTCGTATATTTTTTATTTATTCAAAGATAAAAGAGTATTTATATATCTTTTCATTTAAGAAAGATTGAAAAAGATTAAATATGATTAACACATTATGTAAAAAATGTATCGTATATTATTAATATATATTTGAAATTGATTTTTTTTCTTAAAAATCATTGTTTTACTTAATTTTTTAAGGGGGGCCCTAATCATTAGGGGCCCCAGGCCATGGTGTAGCCTAATGGGTAATCCGGCACTGCTGACAACCCTTCTAATTTTATGATTTTATGGTCATTAACCAGATCCGGGAGAAAAGAAAATGTTTATTTTTACCATGAAATATTTTGTGGGATGCTAGAAATGGAAAAAGTTCTAAAAAATTTAAAAGTATAGTAAAGGGGGGAATTTTGGAGGGAATTTCCCCTTAAATTGCAAAGGAAAAATAAAACATTTAAAAAAATTTTTTTTTTATGCTGAGGCTTTTCATTTATTTTCGACATATTCCTGCTTCCAGAACTTCTTAAAAACTTCTTAATACCACCAGAACGTTTTAATACCACTTGATAATAAAATTATTTTGCTACAAATTTGGCTAAAGTCGAATGAAGAAGGAAAGATCAGGAAGATCTCGCACATTGAATCTTCCAAATTCTGGACCTCTCGCAGCATGGAAAATGATTATTTTCAACGTAATTTTTATTTTTATTTTTAATCTGAGAGACTAGAAAGTAGAAGAATTCTAAAACATAAACAGATGTAGCAAAGAAGCAGATCTCCCACCTTAGATAATAATAATAATAATAAAAATCATTAAAATAGATAATTTTTGTTCTGCATTTTCTCTTTCGCTGTTTTCCAACTAAATTTCTATAAATTTCTATATATTCATGCCCCCTTTCCACTATCAGACATTCGTAATTAGCAAAAAATAAAACAATATATTAAGACATAATTTTGGTTAAAGCGAGTACGCGAGATTTAAGGTCATCTAGGTCTTGTACAGCGATTTTTCCAAACATTCTTGGGAGAGCTTCAGGACATCTCCTCCACTGTTACGTAAAACTGAGGCTTCATATTCTTATTTCTTAGCTCTTATTCTTTCTTCTTAATTTTGAGGAGGATGAAGAGCTGGAATATGTAGAAAAGAAGTAAAATAATTAGAAAAAAAAAGAAAAAAAATTTTGTAATGATTTTTCTTAAAATTCAAGGTGTTTTCAAAAAACAATCGGTGATGGTGAAAAATACCACAAATCTCCCTTTACGGTTAAAAATTTTATGTTGTAAAACTTTTAATCTCTTTAGTTTTTTAATTGAAGTTTAACAGTTTTTGTAATTCTCACCAATCCTTTCTTTCCCAAACTTCTTTCAAGAAAACTCAGCAGATTCTCGGTACATCTCGATCTCTCAATCCTCTCTGGTAGATAAAGTTATTTAGGAGTGTTTAGAAGAAAAAATCTAGAGTACTTTGAAAATAGGTAAAAAAAAAAAAAAAAATTACGAATAATATCATTTTCATAACAATTTTTAAAACAATTTGTGAAACAAATCATCAAAAAACCTTCCTGCGATACAACTCTTTATGTTTTAGAATTTTCACTTCCCTAGCCTGTCAGAAGAAGTTAAAAGGTTGAAATTACAATTTTCCTTTCCTCCAAGTCACACCGATGGCCTTTAAATCAAAAAATGGTAATAGGATGAAAGTCGTTGTCTCTAAAAAACGATCGGTGATGGTGAAAAACAGGGCCATATTTAGACCCCTGTTTTTCGCTATCTAGGGAGAGTTTCACTATTTCTAGGAGCTCATTTTACACCTTAACAGCAAAATAATTTGGACCCTCGTTGGACTAATATTCATGAATCTTGGCTCAAAGGGCCATTATTTTCCAATTGTGGCCCTATATAGAATTTTCCAATTCATCCGATATTTTACAGCTACTTTACAACCAATATCGGCCTTATACAGAACTGTCAGATTTACACGATATTTTATATTCATTAATCAGTCAATATAGGCCCTATAAAGGCCAATAAAGGACCAATATTAAAAAATATAGACATCAAAATATTGGTCTCTCGGTGCATGTTAATATAAGACATATATTGAGCCAATTCTGAGCTCCAATGGGGTCGAGGCAAAATATTTGTTGGGAAAAAATCAGCAAAAATGGAGTCAAGGATTCAATTTTTTTAAGCACACTGTTGTTTTTTGGAAATGTTACTTATCATCTTATACCAATTTACTTCTTGTTATTGTATGAAAGACAATGACTTTACCACAATAAAATTGCACTGTTCATTATCATATTTAAGTAAACTGAAGATTACTCTTGTCACGTGGTTTCAGCATGTTCGATTTTTGTCCTGTCTGTGGCGAAAGAATGCTCACTCTAATCCTATTCCTCCTCCAAGGTGTTGAAAGAACGCGCCATTCCTCGCGACAGTCTTCGAGAGATAAATCGTTTTTTAATGAAAAATGGAAGGAACATGAATTGCATCTCGTGAGGGTGGAATAGGTAATTAAGAGGTAATATTAGGCTATCGACACATTTCGTCTTCACCGCAACCGCTATCTTGGTTTTTGATTTTATTTTCCCCATGTTTTTAGTTCTTTCAAAGCTTATTTTTCATTCATAGATTATTATTTACGATAATAAGGCAGAATTTATTTTCGAATAATTTAAGTTTTCTTTTTAAATATGTTCTTAAAGGATATAGAAGCTATTGTGAGCGTTTCCCATATGTTCTTTAAAAACGTGTACTGAGCTGCTAATATAAAAGAACAGTTTAATAATGCTTTTAAAAACAACAAACATTTATTTTAAATAAAGGTTTTAAGGTTAAAGTTACAGTTAGTAAGTAAAGTTTACTAAAGTAGATTAGTTATTAAGGTTATTAAAGGTTAGTAAAGTAAAGATTAAAAAGCTAAGCTAGAGATTAAGCTAGAGGGGCAGTTTAATAATGCTTTTTAAAAACAAAATTTTTTTTTTTTAAATAAAGCTCTTAATAATTTCTTAAAAAGAACTAAGATCTGTTTTACGAAATGATAAAATGTTTTTTAAAAACTAATCTTTTAAATGACTTTGTCATTATTGTTTTGTTCATATCTCGAGCAGGTTTTACTACTTTTTTTTCTCGGAACAATTGATGTAGATACTTCAGCTCTTGCAGTTAACTTCATAATTAACTTGTCTATTTCAGTGTTGTTAAGAGCCAGACATTTAGCAAGTTTTGAAAGAGTCTTAAAATATTCTCTTAGAAAAACATTGTTGCTAATGATGTGTCATAATATGGTCATCATGGGCCTTGAAGCTTCACATTAGTCTGGAAGCTTATAAATTTATATCAAACGAAACTAATGAGGAGTCATTCATTTCATTGTCATATAATTATGAGCGATGTGAGGAGGACCTGAACATTGTTTTTAAGCTCTTCGTTCACCTGGAGGCTTTGGCATTTACAAACATAAAAATGATATTCAGGATTATTTGATATTGATAGAAGACTTTTACCGATAGTTTCTTTTAGGTTAGATGAGGTCAAAAACTTCCAAATAAATAAGGGTTTCAAAGCTCATCATGGCCATATCATACCGTTGGTAAAATTATATTAACTCTAGATTAGCTCTAGATTTTTATAAGAAGATTTAAAAACTCCATTAGCTACATATAAGTTCAATATCTGTATTTTGGTGGCAATCAAATTGAAAAGAAACTTCAACCTATGTTTATATTGTTTAATGAAATCGTGTAATCCGAAAATCACCAAAACTTAAAAAAAAAAAAAAAAAAAAAAAAAACTAAACTTGATAAAAATGTATGATTTGCTTCGTTCTGTTTAGAAAATCAGATATTATCTATACCCAGTTTCTAAATTAGTTACTAAGTTTGTCAACAGAGGGGGCTGCTAGCTAAGAAAATTTAACAATAATTCCAATAGCGTATACTTTAAGGAGTAAAAGAAATAAAGAAAGATCTAAGACGAAATGCTTATTTGTATGTATACACGTTTTTTTATGAAGCAGCAACTTATAACAAAAATGTCTTTAAAAAAACCAATAAAATTTTTTGCGGAATAAAGCAATCTATCACCATCTATAAATGTTTTAGTTTTACTAAAACGCAAAAACAGAGTTTCTTTTTTTACATGTTTTATAATATAGACATAAATTATATGATATGCCAAATAGATTTAAATTCAGACAGTTACACTCTTTGAAATTCTGAGGAAGTTTAAATTTTTTTAAAAACATATTTGACATGTTACTATTTGATTTCAAATTGCTTCTCTTAATATAAGATACCATCAATTCCCATAAATTCCCATAATTCCCATAATAATTCCAATCGCTTATTGGCTGAAATACTTTAAAAGTAATTATAATAATAATAAAAATCTAATAGATGAAGATGCTCATTTGTATGCATTCAGGATCTGTATGAAGTAGCTTAGTACTTGTTGAAAAATTCCCTTAAAAAATCAATGAAATTTTAGGGCGAAATGGAGCAATCTATCATTATCTATAAATGTTATAGTTTTATTAAAATCCAAAAACAGATAGTGTTTTGTTTTACATATTTGTTAATATCGAAATAAACTACATATCAAATATAATTAAATTCGGTGAGTGATCGTCTTTGAAATTCTGATGATCTTTAAAATTTTTTTAGCATGTTTGGCATGTTACTAACTGATTCCAAATTACTTATCTTAATATAAAATAGCACAAATTCCCCTAAACGATGTCATCTATCATGAAAATCAACAATAATTCCAATTAGATATCGGAAGTAATATTTTAAAGTAGTAAACAAAAAAAAAAGAAGATACTAAGATGAAGATGCTGATTTGCATAGACACTCTTTGTGAGAAGAGGTGCTTCATTCGAAATTCGGAGCATAGCAAATGGTTTCAGAAACAGAATCGCATTAAGAGGAAGAGCATGAATCCCCCTAAGTTCTTGAGAGCTGCTGAAATTAATGACCTGAACTTTAACGCCGCATCCCATAGATTAATTTCAGGTGGAAGCAGAAGGGAGAACACTTTCTCGAACTAGTCCGCTCTTCGAATCGATTAACCAATATTTCAAAAGCAGACTTCTGTTACCCTTGCTCTTTACGAATGGCTTTTGGGCACGTCATGCCTCTTTAGAACATCGTAGATTCGAATAAATACTTCGAGAACCTTCGGAACAAAAACCCCGAAAGCCGCAGGTGTCCTGTACGTTTTGACACCGAAATAAATTATGGTTTCAAAATTTTAAGTTTGTATGACAGGATTTAGCTATTAAATTGGAACCTTAACATATTTAAAGGATAACTTTAAATGATCCGGAAGTCTCTTACTGAAACTATATGGTGTTAGTTAAGTTACTAAAGAAAATATAGGATTAAATGAAATTATATAGTGGAAGGAATTTGTGAACATATATAGCTGCTACATTTTACGCTTTTTGGGAAAGATTTATCATGGTTATTACAAAATAAATGCCATAGTATTGAATTTTCTCGAAATAAATAGGTAAAAAATTATTTTGTTCATAGCACTAGGTAGTAAAAACACTTAGATATGTTTCGCGTTGAGCATATTAGCATGCATTTTTAGAATAATTTTAATGAATAAGTCGAAATACTAAGGATCGCAAATTTATAGATAAATTAGGATGAAAATAAAATCATTATCAAAATATGATCCTTCATTATTGAAATGGAGAAAAGCAAAGAAGGGACTAAAATTATTAAAAACCAGTTTATTAATCTAGCAAGGGTAAATTCCATTAGTCAAAAAGCAAATGCATTCTTGACCCTCTACATTAATAAGACTAGACTATAAGATTTGCTAGATTAATAAGACTAGCCTAAAAGACTTGTTGAATTAATAAGACTGGATTATAAGAAAAAAGAAGTTATTAAAATTAATTGAAAATAGTTTGGCTCGATGAAAAACCTATTAAGAAAATAAGAGACGTTTTTAGTTTTTTTATCTAATAAAATTATTTTAGTTTAATTTTAATCACTTCTTTGCTCTCATGACAATAAAATACAATAGTTATTAACAAACTACAAACACAATAAAATATAATAGTTATTAATCGATATTTGAAAGCGTGTATTTCTCGTTTTTCACTCGGTTTATTTGCAACTTAATACATTATTTCTTTTTGCATGGTATCAACGTTATGGAACACTAAGTATATAAAATATCTGACAATTACGCGGAAATATTCAGGTAATTTTTTTTCAAAGAACTCTAATTACAAACTATTCTGTTCGTTTCCCTGCCTATAGCAAAAATTTCCCACAAGACACGTAATAGTTATAATTGTTTTAGAAAATGTGTTGTTGTAACTTTCTGATAAAAGTTGATATAAAATAATTTTATGCACAATGCTTTGACTACCCTTGACTACGTTTATCCTTAGCAGTGACCATCCTTTATCGATATTTTTGGAAAAATTGAAGAAGAGGAAGAATTGAAGAATACACTCTAGGGTTCGTATATTAATATTTAAACCAGAACGTTGGTGAGTGAAAAGTCGTGATAAATTACTTTGACTTCAATAGTAAATCTAAAGCGTTTATTTTAAAATCTTAAATTAAACAAAATATAGATTATAAACATCTTAAAATTAAATAGCACCGGGCGTCTCGTTCGTGCCATGAAGTCCATCACTATTTAATAGCTGGTGGAACGAGAGTCCTAACGCGCATGCTCAAACGATATACGTAATAGTTTACGCAGTCAAAGAATAGAACAAGTTATTTCATCATTAAGAAAACAGGATTTCATCTTACTTGCGGCCAAACACAGGGAGAAACATAAATGTTATCAGAATCTAACGAATCACTAATGAGGAAGGCAGAATTGAAAAACTCAAAACCATTTATTATAGAAAGAAACACAGAGGAAGGTAATTATAAGAAACAGCTCCAAGTATGACCAGTCAATCAAAAAAGCTTATACGCCCGCTTTTCTCCATTAAGATTCCACCAATTCTAGTAGTATATCTGTTTTTTTTTCTTCACTAAGCTTAAAAGCTTAAATATTAATGTGTGGCTCCTAATGTGTATATACTTTAAAATTTATTTTTAACGTGGTTTGTAAAAATTTACATTAAGGGAGGTCTTTACGGTATATCAAGCACTTTTCTTTTCCTTATATTTGACAATTAAAGGAAATTTTTTCGACCAATGAAATTAATGTTCGTTTTAATATCTTGATATAGACAATGGAGAATCATTTTAAAATTTCAATTTGTCTTAAATCTGTAATAACAGATGATGAGCGCATAGGGTAATAGAATACATCACTAATGCATCTGTTTTAATTGTACTCCAAATTAATACCAGGGGAAATCAAAAGCAAGACACAAAGATAAAAGATGAAGAGGGTAATTCATTATTTTTGATGCGATCTTTATTCACTTAATTATTTTGTGGGTAAAAAGATCTCTCAAAGAAGACAGAAAGCAACACATCACACCAGCTGTCTTGAATTTTTAAATTAACTGAGAGACATAAGGGAATTTTTTTCGTGTTGCCATCTATCGGCGTGAAAGAAATACAAGCATTAAATATTTTACAGCCTGTCTAAAGAATGTTTGCAGACGACAGACATATTTTTGTCAGGAGAAATGAAGTCTGCTTTATAGGTATGGGTAATATCTTCTTGCTCGGTATAAAATACGAAACTTTTAGGTGAGTTTTGAGACCGATATATATGATTTAAAAATTTTATAGTTTTGGCAAATACTTTATTTTAATTCGACAGTAGATGTTATATTAATATAGACGTCTTTATTTACTTTTGAATTTAAAACAGAAGTAAGGAAACAACTGTCTCGCATAAATTTCGATTTTCATGTAAATTAAACTGCACTGCATGAAAATCAGCCCGACACCATTCCGGCTGATTCAGAATGAATCAGCCTGAACGTGAACGTCAGCCGGAGCCTGAATCTGAATTTGGCCTCCGGTTTTTGAAAACGTCTTCCAGCTCGTTTGTTTATCACCTTCCGATAATTTTATGATCATGAATTTAGAAGGGCGCGCTAGGGATTATTTTAATACAATATTAGAAATCACTCTTTTTTGCGGATATAGTCGTGAGAGCTGATGACGAGATATCTTTTCCTTATTTTGTTTTCCGGCTTTTCAATATTTATTTTTTTCCTACATTTTTAAATAATTTTTAAAAATATTTTATTTATTAATAATTTTTCAACTTCTCTTTAAAAATATTATTTTCTCCATATTTGCTTTGTATTTTGAAATTTTTTTTTGTATTGAAAAATTTTATTATTATTTTATTTATTATATATATATATATATATAAACTAAACTCAGTGGCGCGACAGCCCATAGAGGGCCAAGGCCTACAGTGCCCATCTCAGTCTTCTTGACCTTGGGCTCTGGGGTGCAGGAGCAGATGTTCCGGTCAAGTGGTCAGCCGAACGCAGAACCCCCAATGTTTAGTTCCCAAGCAGAAGAAAATTAATTAAGTGAATTATATTTAATTACATTTGAAGGTCAAGGGGAAACTGGTTTATATCCATTTTTTTACAAAATTGACGATTAGATCGAGGTATATTAAGTTTCGACAAATCAATATAGTGGAAAATTGGTTTTCCCCGAGAGTTATTACACAGTGAAGATAAGCCGTATAATGGTTCATGCCCACGTGTAGACAAGGAGAATAAAGAAAAGTAAAGTGAACAAGACGACGGGAATAGTCGTGGGGAAGTATTGATTGGAAGAGTCTTGTCAGACCTGATTTTCAAATAATCATTATTTTCTTTGATTATCAAAAATTTTAAATTCTATTTTGAAATTTTTAAGGGATGTAAATAAATGCAACTGATATTTATAATTTTATTTTTATGATTAGAATGGAATACTGCTGAGATCTTGAAATTCGTTTTTCTCAGAATGGACATAAACCATTTTTCGTCCTTGATCTTCTTTGCTAGTTTATTTCTTTCTAAGCAATATTTTTTTTGGTAAAAATGACATTCGCCATTATCTAATCCTGGGTCTTTCATTGATGTCAGATGTTTATCCGAACAAGTTCATTTACATAAAATCAGCAGGAATTAGAAAATCACCAGGGCGAGGAATAAATTATTATGCTTGCAAAGAAGTGTAATCGATTTTCCCAATTTGAATACTGAATCAAAAACGAAGTTGTATTAAATAACTATTTTAATTTGTGAGTTTTGATTGAAAATTAAGAATGCCAATAGTTTGTTTAGACATAAAATTGTTTTTTGAAAAGTACCCCTGGTTATGTTATAATTACATTTTGTCTTTTTCGTTCTGTTTTTTAACTTTAATTGACCGAGTTAATCTAAAATAATTTCAAACTCAGAATTATTCTGTACAGAAATGATAAATTTATTGTGATAGAATTAAAAGCCAGAAAGTTTTTAGGTTTCCTAGTTAAGAGAATAGTTTAAGTCTCTGCAAAAATAGTTCAATCTTTTGTGGAGAGATGGCGTCACATGTTGTTCATAAAAGTACAAGTCACATCGAAACGGTCTCCACAAGCAAAAGTGATGTAATTAATTTTTCAAATTACGTAGGACTTCAATAAGCAATAAATGTCAAAAAATTGAGCTCATATCCGGCTAAGTGATTTCGCCAGAGCAAAAGATTCTTTAATCTGTCGAATTAAGAAAAAAAAAAAAAAAATAGAAAAACGAAAGTAAATTATGTAAAGTTAGTGCTGTCGTACATAACCTCAAATGCTATTTTGTCACAAACCTGTGCTCTGATTCTTGATCAAACATCAAACATTTGCGAGAATAACAAATTAGAACCAGCTCCCCCCCCTTTTTAAAATTTAAGTTGTTTTATGTTCCGATTTGGAAGATGTATTTAAAAATGATAATTTAAGAAATGCTATATTAAAAGTTTCATGATGACTATTATTGTTTAAGTATATGCATATACAGGGTGTTCCGTATTGATAACACATATCAATTATCTTTAGAATCCTATTCAAAAATGAATTTAAAGTTTGTATACCCATAAAGAATCATAGAATATTTAATTTAGGAAAAGAAAAACCGATTTAATCCATGGAGTCACTAGCGTAATTTTCGATATATATCGATATAGCGTAATTTTCGATATATTAATGTTATCTATACAAGAAAAGAATATAATCATTGTTTTTACTTCGTTAATTTATTTATAGATAAAAAAAAAAAATGCCTTGAAAACACCATAAAAAATGATTAAAACCATAAAAAATTAAATGTTGTTGCTTCATATTAGCCCCAGAATTTCATATTAGTCCTTGCACTAGATAATTGACTTCGGGAGTCTTTAGTTTTGGTAGCATCAAACATTGGTTGCATTACCAGGTTTAAAACATTAATCATTTATTACTAAATGAAACAGATAGAACTCATTACATTAATATTGTACGAAGAGCCGGCCAGGTGGCCGAGTGGTTACCGTGCCTGACAGCGGAGCCGATGTTTGCGGGTTCGAATCCCGCTCATGGCATGGATGTTTCTTTCTCTCCGTGTTCTATATCCTTAGTGTGAATGTGACCCGCTCTATAAACGGGTTTGAGGTTGTGTGACGTGGCTTCGCACAGGTGCCCACTGGGTAACAAGAAAAAACTAGCAGTCCTGGTATATGAGGCCAATGGGACAATACATCCCAAGTGCCCGCTATTAAAAAAACAAATATTGAACGAAGAAATTTTTTAAATTTATCAAAAATATTTTTATTGTAGAAAATAAGTTATTCAGTGCATATATAGAAGGGTTTCTTTGTATGACATATATTTGATGGTTAGGAACAGCAAAGGAGGGGTTAAAAGCATCGAAAAATATCTGTTTAATTAGACGGGAATGAGTTTGCCTGATGTTGGAAAACTACCTAAGGCTTCATTCTTCAACAAACTAGTTTTAAAAAATTATTATTATTGTTTTGACAAAAGGAAAAGCATTCGCATTTTGTTGCTAATTTTCTTAAAGTTCATCCGTTGATAAAATGGATTTAAAGGATTTAGTTCAACCATTGGTTTTTAACAGCTTCATTAATGATCGGTATTATTTCTTAATTATTGCTACTCTTCTTTGAAATTTTGAGAACCTTGATGCTTAATTTATGTTTAAAAAGGATTTTGTGGTTGTTTCTAATGCTACTTGCCAATCTCAGCAAGCCTGCTTGGTGAACCCAAGCGAATTTTAAGGCAGAGTAAGCGTTTCTTGTTTCCATCTGCGCCATCTATGGCCACGACGTCCGCCACCCATACGACCCAGCCCATTTATAGCACCCATAACCCATTCATGCATCCATTCACCCACCTATCGTAATTTCGACGATCAATGTCCGATTCAGTACCCTCAGAGGTCTGATTTTTTCTGAGAACATGGAGGACTTTAAGACCCGACAGATTTAACGTGCACCAGTCACCATACGCTAAACGGCGAGACTTCGGTCGGTGGAGATCGAACTCCCGACCTCTTGAACATGGGCCCAACAACCTACCAACAAAGCTATCTGGCACTAGGCACCCAGGCTAAAAGGATTTTTAAATAATTTTTAAAATACATATAAAGGCTCGTCATTATAAAACATATTGTATATTTTTTTTCCTGAGACAAAAGTACAATTTCACTACAGCCTTTTACCTTTCACCGAAAAACACAGTCATTCTTACTGACTACAAATTTTGCATAAGGGCATTTAAATTTAAAAATTCATTTTTCTATGAAAAAAAAAGTTTTTTTAAAAAAAAAGAAACCATAAAAGGTAAATCTCCCTCAACTGTCCATAACTAGACATGATGATAGGAATGAGAAAATCTCGAAATATCATAGTCAGAAGCCTCACGTTTCCAACCATTTTCGAAATCTTAGTGTCAGAGTTTCTCTGACAGGTGTCTCCATTTCTTCTGCTTCGTTCCATCATTTACTTTTACCCCAAAAGGTCTATTTCAGATCCATGTCCTCCTCTTGCACACATCTAATAGAGATCTGGAGGATGAAGAAGAGTTAGTGATGTCAGGTGGTGTGTAATGGGGCTGAGGGGTTGGGGAAATGTCAAGAGCAACGGGGTAGGACGAGATTGACAGTCGTCAAGATTTTGCCCGGAATGGAATAACCACCGAAGAAGCATTATGTATTTTGTAAAAAATTTTCAGTACTTAAATAAACCACCAAGTATTACTCTTTTCTTGTAAAATGTTATTTTTATTCTTTAATAATAAAAAAGACGGTAAAATAACTTATTAGGAATTATACAAGCAGTATCTGTGTATTTGTTTTTAATTAAAATTTATTTTCGGGAGGGCATATCCTATAAGGCAAAAACTGACCTTTTTCGATTACGCTTTCTCAGAATCTAAATAAGCTTCAATTTCTTTTCCACAGAATATTTTCATTACATGTTTACACTTTGATAACTGTTAATGCATATCTTTAAACAAAAAAATTTTAAAAAAAATGTTGAACTGATAACTTTTAATTTCTTATAAAGTTTCATCAAAAATATTTCGTAAATCAAAAAGTATTTCTGTTACCGCTAAAACATTATCACAGCATGCAACTGACATAATCTCAAATAACCCCAAAAAATTTCAAAGCTATTTCATTACTAATTTCTTAGAAAAGGTATATCGAAAAAGGTCAGTTTTAACATTATTGATATATGCCCTACCGACGACTCCCTTTAAGGTGTAGGAAAAAAATAAGATATCACATATGAAGCTCTTATTTGAACAACTCCACTTCTGTTTATAATTGAGAACCTTAAACATTAATATCTGGCAACGTAAATAAGCTGGAATTGTAGGGAAGAGTTGGACAAAATTGTGTGTCTTAAAATGATCTTCTTTCTCTTAAGAAGCTTATGTGAAAAATACTGTTTTATTTTTATTTTATTTAAAAGACATAGTCCTTTAGTTACAAAAAAAAAGATTATTTAAAGTGAATTTTTTTTTTTTTTTTGAAGCATACGAGTACCCGGTTTTTTACATTCTGATCATCGAATAAAACCGGGTATATATTGAAATAATTAAAAAAAAAGCTTCGTATTCTACAGGTGAAAATTTTGTGCATAGCATTACATTAATGCGATGGCTTTCCCGCATTGAGAAACATTTAGAAACACTTAAAATTGAGGATCATAAATAACTTTGAATTTAATCTAATTCAAAATTTAATAAAATATGTTAACCGCTCTGATTTAAGAACATATAATACAGATAAAACTTTGATCATGCTTCTCTTCATTGCTACAGTCTTTATGTGCCAAAACATTGCATGCAACTTACCTTGATCTTTAGCTTATAGTCTTTGGTATTACCAAGTTATGCTCGACTGTTAAGATCCAAGCGTCTACCCGGCCAATTTCTATTGCAAATATTTTCACTTTCTGGAAAATTGTACAACCGATTAGCTTCACGTGGATGCGTGTTCTTGTCCATTTCACAGGAATCATGGCTTAGAGTGTGCTCAGGGGCTGGAATAGCCTGGTTGATAGGGCACTGGTCCCATGTCCAAGAGGTCGTGGGTTCAATTCCTGCCGGCCGAAGACTCCTCGTGTAGTAAATTTTGACTGATGCATGTTAAATCTGTCGAGTCACAAAGTCTCCATGTTCCCATAGCAAATCATACCTCTTGGGGGTACTAATCCAGGAGTTTCCTTGTCCTCTGGATTGGTTCAAATTTACAAGGCTACGGAATTGAACATTAGTAGTCGTAAACCCAAAAGTTGAGTCGACTGTTCAACAGTGGTTATAAAATATGAAATAAACAGCGTCCCCAGATCCGCGATGGCTCAGGGGATAGAGTGTTCGCCTACCAATGAGGTGAACCAGGTTCGAATATCGGAGATGACTGGTCGATACGAATTCAGCATCCGGCTTACACCGACCACAGAGACAAGAAATATCCTCAGTGGCTGACGTATTATGTGTTCCCTTTCCGTCAGGCTAACCGAGGGAGGTTCTCGTGATCTTCCTCTCTATGTAACACAAATGCGGGTTAGGGTTATGGAATAGAGCGTTCACCTTCCAATTAGGGGAACCCGATTCGAATCCCAGCGATGGGTTTTCGATACGAATTCCACACTTGACTCGAACCGACCATAGTGCTGACTTAAAGCATCCTCAGTGTTAGAAAGTTCATGGGTTAGAATTCCCTTGCCGTCTGGTTAACTTTGGGATGTTTTCGTGGTTTTCCTCTCCATGTACCGCAAACGCGGATTAGTTCCATGAAAAAAGTCCACCACGAAGGCAAATTTCTCCCTGTGCTTGATACAGGATTTCCCTTGTCCTCTGGATTGAGTCCAAAATTATAATTACGGAGATGAACACTAGTAGTCGTAAACCCAAAAAATTAGGTCGACTGTTCAAAAACGGTTATAAAATCAAATCATAATGTAAGCATTTTTTTTAAAATAAATTGTTATCTGATCTAAAAAAAGACAAGAATCAAAAGAATCAAGCTTTTTATTTAGGAAAATGCCAAACACAATAGAGGGTCGTTAAAAGCAGCTGGATTGAAAAATTGTGGGCCGGGTAGGGAGAATCGCGTGATTAGATAATTGTGATCAGAGGTTAATATCTATTTTAAATGAGCTCAAACTCTGTTCTTTTAAACGTGTATGTTAAACATATATTCTAATCTTCCAAATTCCAAATGATGTACGTGAAAGCGTTCTTCATCATAAGAGAAAATAAAGTAAATTTAAGAATTTCACTTAAAGCATCATTCCTTTTATTTTGTGGATAAACATTTAAATATGACACGATAAAGTTATTTTCCCCACCATATCATTTAATTTACCCACAGCTTGAACTGACATCTGCATCTAAGCAAATTTATGTTACATTACTTTTTCTTCGAAGCACTTCCTATTAAATAATAAAACTTGAACTCGATCCATTATGATAATTTTACAGTAAAGATCTGCAAAAACAGGAGGAATACTTTATTTTATTGAAAAAATTATTTAACATAATCATCATTTTTACAACGTCGATGTGATGTAAATTTTTCTTAACTCAACAGCATTTCAAAAAGGTTTCATGCAAATGTCGGCTTCTAAACTAGATCTAGATATGACCTAATTTCATATTAAATTTCTTTTTCTTACCAAAAGAGCAAAAATTCCCTCCGAATTGCAATAAAAGCTTTTACCAGGAGCAGCAGCATATGATTCGAATAAGGCTTCTTTTTTTTGCCATTTTCTTCTGCAAATATCCAAGTCTGTCTCGAAAACTAGATTTATGTCGTAGCGCATATCTTTTTTCGGTATTCGATATGCTTACATTACACGAGCTCCCTAAGGCGCCATTCCAAATTCAATTTGCATGGGAAAGGAATAAAAAACTTTTATGTGTAGCCTGAAAAACGTTCTTCGTCTCATTTGAATACACCTTAAGCGGCTTTACGTCTTGCGCCTGGGAAGCTATACACACCAATTTTTAGATAGACGCGCGTTAGCTGTCCGGCCATTTTATGTTCCACTTTGTTCGGCAGATGTTTTATATCGTCTGGACGTTTCAGAAGAGTTTTGATGTTTATATCGATACAAAAGTTCGCTTGCCAAACGCAAACGATATCTATCTGGATTCTAAGTAATCGCCCGTGGGACAGCAATTATAATGAGGTTCAGCTTATTCGATGCTTCTACGCTTGAATTCAGAACCGTAGCCGGGAGAAAATAGTAAAAGAATTTTTTTATTTACTTATTTTTTTTTAATGGTAAGTACCGAGAGTTTTATTTTGAACAGAATACTTTGAAATAAAACTAAACTGTGGCACTAAATTTTCGGAAGAAGAGAAATGTTATTTATAGATTTAAAATTTAGTTACGAAATTTCTTTAAATGCTTTTTAAAAGAGCATTCAAGACATTATCAGTATTAAAAAAGAACATAGGATATATTGAATTACATCGTATTAGAGCACAAAAAATACGTTTAACAAATACAGATGATCATTATTAATAAGTAGGAAGTGCAAAAGTATGTTACCGTGTTCGATGTATTATTGTTCGTACTTTATATTTATTATACGTTCAACTTATTTCTTACCAATGATCGTCTACCTTAGTTTTTTTTTATTCATTTGTGCGCTTATACTTTTTGTTTAACATTCTATTGGCTTCGTCATAATTTAATTGTGTTTCAAGTTGGATACACAATTTTATGAAAAGATAGGAATTACATAAAATGTACAATGTGCTCTGAAAAATTCAATAAATAAAGCACACTTCACCAATATGTTTCTCAGTATACCTTATAGCCTGTGTAATATTATAATTTCTAATTGGCCCTCCGTCATGGAATGCCCCTGTATATTTTTTATCCAGCATTTGTATCACGAATTTTTAATCATAAATACGACGTAAGTATCAAAGATAGTAAAACATTAATGAAATTTTTTAAAGAAAACCCGTAGCGACTTCTAAATAAAAAGAAAGTAAAAGAATATCAGAATTAAACTAATCTTTTATTAATTGTAAATCACGTTATTTCAAATCGTTAACATATTATTATTTCGTAAGTATCAAAACCAGATCTAGCTACATTCGAGCTGCAAGAAAGCAACGCCCATATCACATCCAAGAACGAGTAATAGGAAGATCCACTTTCACTTAATCATAAAACATGTTCTTATAGTTTTATTTCAATTAAGGGACTGCACTGCCCTCTGGCAGCACTGAATGGAAACAGTTGACACTGTAGATTGTTTATGCTCTCAACACCCATGGGACTTCCAAACAGTTCACTTCATTTCTCAGATAAGAAGACGTTACAATTACATCATTTTCAGGAGTAAAGAAAGAAAAAAAAAAAAAAAGAAAAGAAAAAAAAAAACGCCTTCTTCTGGGAATTAATTGTGGTTTGTTTGAATTTCCAAAAAGTCTATACAAATTTAAATAAAAGTCTTATTTTTTTTTCCTTTAGTGAATCGAGTTTGCGAACCAAAAATATTTTCTCATTAGATTCTTCGTCAAAGTTTCAAAAGAGTGAAGTTTAATTTCTTATAATGACTTTTTTTACCCACAAATAATTATTTTCGAGAAAATGTTTTCAAATACAATCAAAAATGTCACATTTTTGGAATTAATAATTTTTTCTAGAATAGATTATCGAAATCTTGCACATTACTGGATGCTTCGACTTATCGTATCAAAAGAAACGACTCATTAATTTTAATTGTTTCCCATAAATGTCTTTGAAATAGGCTCATAAAATATTGAGGTTTAGTACTTTTTATTTTCGAAACATAATTTCTTTAATTCCCTTTTTTTACAAGTACTTAATTGCCGCAGCGTAACTGTGGCATCAAAAGCTCATTAAAAAGTTTCGTAAATTTAAAAATTCCCATCCAGTTAATTGCGTGCTTTAAATTGTTCGTTCGTAATATTCAGAAGGAAAGATAGATTATTATCGGAAACAAAAGGCAAGAACAAGTTCCATCTCGCCAAAAAGTTAGATTCGATCGATTATTTCTTTTCTGACTCGTAATAATCATCAACATGAGAAGCTTTTCTGGCAGAATAGTAATTAATTTGGGAAATGAAATCGGTACTTAGTGCCAGCGATAACTTTTACTTATTTGTTTTCTGACTTTCGCTTCATTTTCCCAATCGTCGATTTGATTGCGATGTTTGGGAAGAAAATAAATTAACGGAAATTTTGCTCCGAAAAGAAGTCTGCTCTTCAAATGATAATAAATTCCCTGTGATACATTGCTATTGGAAAATTCGGCTGCTTGCAACAAAACTTGAAAGGAATGAAATGAGTGCGATATGTTGTGAACGAAGCATGTTTTTGTAATTTAGTTTATTCTCTTAAGAGGTCAGGCTGAACTTTTCGAACTGACTTTCGTTAAATTTGTATTAATTGTTTCCGCAGAGACTGAAACGGAATATAGTTGTTTTTCAAAAAATATAAGAATATCATCTTGTTCGTTATTAATGTTACAAATTTTATTTATTAACAAAGGGCTTTGTTCTTTATTTACTTACAATTTTTAGACATTATAAATTCGTATTGTTTCCTCAGAATAACATTATTTTGACTTCAGAATTTTCGTCAGGGGATCAGACGATATTTTAATTTCAATTTTAAGCACTTAATTTATGACCTAAACCTATTACTTGTTATAGAAAACTTTTACACGAAAAATAAATCATAATAAATACTTACAAAACATTAGAATTAATAAAACAGAAAAACTAAAGTAATAATTTTTTTATTAATTAAGTGTTATGTTCTACAAATTTCTACAAGTGCTACAAATTTTAGACACTTTACAATTTACAGCGCAGCCATTAAACACGATTATTTTAACTATCCTTAAAACTACCATCACGTGATCGAAGCGAAATATACCTTATGTAATAAATTTAAACATTTTACTCTTAGCCTATTATTTGTAGAAAAATATAAAAAAAAAATTCTCTAACCTAGCTCTTCTAAAGTATTGAGTAACTAAGAAGAAAGTATCAAATAATTAGCATTTTATTTATTAACTAAAGGCTAAGCCCCTGTTCGCTGCCACCCACCGACCCCGAAGTTTACTTCATAATAATTGTTGTTTCTTAGCATAAAGACAGCTGAAATTAAGTCACTTCAAATGTATATATGCACTATAAAGAATTCCGTTTGTTTACACTTGTGCCGCCACTTCATACTTTTAATATTTATTTATGTGAATTAAATGTTTATTTTGAGTTAAATTTGGTTAATAGAATGAAAGATCTCGCATGATTCTATTTCCCTTACGATTCCATAAAGACGTATCAATGAACACAAAAAATTTTGCTCAGTAATCATTTTTTTGAAATAACACTCAAAATTAAAGGTATATTGTTATAACAAATTTGGTGAGTTCATAACAGCAATTTAATATTTTCGCTTACCAAACAGGCTGATATATTAAATGCAATTTGTTCTCGTACACGTTGTGCATGAAGCTGATCATTAAGATCTAAATAATTAAACGGTAGTTTTAAAAATTACCGTAATGTAATTTACTTTTATTTTAATTATATTAATGTAATTTACTCCAAAAAAAAATGATAATTGTGAAACGGTGAATAAATTAAGACACCGATTCAAATAAGTTTATCTTAAAATTGGGTACTTGCATTTCAAAAAGAAGATCACGTTAAGGCTCCTTGACGTATACATGTGACGTGTACTACTTCACGTATACATGTGACCTATGACCAGGGGCGGATATACTTAAGGGCTTTTTGGACTGCAGCCCAGGGCCCCGTGGATACAAAGGGCCCCAGTCCCCACTGAAAACAATAGGTGATATTTTGAATTAAAAAAATATCTAATATTAAAAAAAAACAAACTATTATAAGGTTGGCAACTCTGAGATCAATCAACCCATGCATGTGCACGTCTATCGAACGGAACGGGGAATTCCCCGTCACTTGTTTTTGGTGAGTGTATTATTTCGCGTCTATCACGGGGGACTTCCCGCCACGCCAATTAACGCCCGACGTAATTCCCCCCCCCCCTGCACTTCTGTTCTCGTCTTCAAAGTGACAAACTTGATTAGTTTACTAATAAATGATAATTTTTAAGTTATAAAGACCAGACCTTTCTCTTATTTTACTTATAATTTAAAGTGCGTAATCAGTATAAGAAAAAATTTCCTGCTCTCTGTTGGTAAGTATAAATCATGTTTTTTTTTGTTTTTAATGTATTTTTTCAATGCTAAATACTAAAACTTTTTAATCGATTTTTAATGATAATTTGTGAATTACTGCACTCATTACAAAGTATTAAAATATGACGTGAAGAACAATATTACATCGATTATCTCGTTTCCTGTTTATTACCAGAAAATTATCAAGTTCATTGTTTATTTTCAAAAATATATCGAAGTCTTATTTTGCAACATGTCTGGTAGGAAATATAAAAGTGGACGGAAATGACAGCTAGATCGAGAAAAAGAAAGAAAGAAATGTGCAAAAATTGAAACTTTTCGTCAAATTAGAACATAAAAACGAGAATAAAAAAGACACAAATTTATAAACAAGCGAAAAGGAAGGGATCTTATTCGAAGAGAATCTATTTGAAGGGAGCAGAAAATCGCAATACCAGGAAAAAAATACAAGTGATGAAAATGTGCAAAGTCTTGACTACCAGCAACCCTCTGATCCCACTGAAAACTATATTGATGTTCAGCAAGAGGACGGTAATACCGAGGCGGAAAGAAATTTAGAGAATATTAAGTTTGAGTTTGAGAAATATGTTGACGTGGGCTAGTGGCCAGAATTGCTAAATAATGATTTTATTAATGGCATCCTCTCACATGAAATGACTGACTTTCAAAATAAAGATCCGAAAAATATATATTCAGCTTCAATAAAGAAATACAAAGAACAAAACAGAACATTTTCAAATAGGTATTTCATTAAGAAAATGAATAATGGTCAATCACTGGAAAGATCTTTGCTATGTTATTCAACTAGGGTTGGTACTGTTTTTTGTTTGACTTGCAAACTTTTTTCTAAAATCCCTTCTTAATACACAACCGGATTTTCTGATTGGAAACACATAGGAATTTATTTAGAAAATCATGAAAATTCTAATATACATAAGAAATCAATATTAGTGTGGTTGACACGAAAAGAAAATAGATCTGTTTTAGACAAGCAGCTTCAGAAGCAATTAAGAAAAGAAACAGAATATTATCACAATGTCCTAAAACGGGTTATTGCAGTGGTCAAATTTTTAAGTATAAGGGGCTTAGCATTTAGAGATTCCGAGGAAGTATTTGGTTCTCCACATAATGGTAATTTTATGGGTGCTCTGGAGCTATTGGCAGAGTTCGATCCATTGATTCGTGAACACATTGAACAACGTGAGCTGCGACCAAAACCGATAATATCAAAAACAGTATATGAGGAAATAATTGAGATTATAGGCCGACAGATAATTAAAAAAATTATAATTCAAATAAATAACGACGACACAAAGTATTATTCAATTGTGGTACTCCAGATCTATCTCACAATGATCAACTTGCTATTGCATTACGATACTGCTTTCGGGGAAAAGTGTATGAAGGATGTGTATCCTTCATAAAAATTAGTAGTCATACTGGCTTACATTTATTTAATATTCTACAAGACTTTTTAGAAACAAATGGACTACTACTGAATAATTGTAGGGGACAATCTTATGACAACGCTGCTAATATGGCGGGTCACTACAATGTTGTACAAGCGCTCCTAAAACAAAAAAAATAAATGCGCGGATTATGTGCCATGTGCTGCGCATTCTCTAAACTAGTTGGTGAAGAATCTGTTAAGGTTGCAACCGAAATTGTGAACTTTTTTGGAGTAGTGCAAAAAATATACGTTTTCTTTTCTACTTCGACCCATAGGTGGGAACTGTTAAATCATGAAACAAAACTCCAAAGCCAGACCAGATAGTCTTGTCACTATGATGCTTTCAAATCTTTGAAAAATAATTATGATGACATTATGAAAATTTTCGAAAGTTTCAGAGAAAATGAGGATGAGAAAGTTGATTTCCGGAAAGAGGCATGAAATTTATTCAATAAAATGGCGAAACTCGATACTGAAATTTTGATTATTTTTTGGGAAGAAATTTTGGAGAGATTTAATTTAGTTAATAAAAAATACAGAGCTCTGGTTTAGATATTTGTGAATGCAACAAGTTAATTGTGTCATTAAAAGACTTCGTGAACAACATAAGGCACCAATCAGATCAGAAGCTAAAGGAATACGAAGAGAAAGCTAAAAAATTAAGTACTAGTGTGGGAATAGACTACAATGACATAAACAAGAGACGCATTAATCCAAAATTTTCAGATAAGTCTACAGATAAATTCTCAGTATACGGCGCAGAAAAATTTAAAAGAGACACGCTAAAAATTGCGTTGGATAAGCTGATTATGGATTTAAATAAAAGGAGCCAAGTCTATGAGATGTACAGCAAGAAATTCAAATTTTTAATGGATTTGCAAGACAAAAATATGGAAAACATAGATCTGGAATATGTACGTAATATTGTTGATTATTATCCAGATGACGTAGACGAGCATTTAGTGAATGTGTGCATTCAGTTAAAATCTTATTTACTTCAGTCTAAGCCAGAGTCTTACACCTCTTGCAGAGAAATTTTTATGCTAATTTATGAAAAGAAACTTGTTGATGTTTTCCCAAATTGCTATACTATCTTAAAGATTTTTTTAACTTTGCCAATCCTAGCTGTGAAGCGGAGCACTCTTTCTCTAGGATGTCATATATAGAAAACAAATATAGGACAACAATGTCAAACCATCGACTAAATCATTTATAAGTTCTTTTCATAAATTGTTATTTAACGAAGGACTTACAATGTGATGAGCAAATAAAAGAAATTTGCAGCACAAAAAAGCAGAGAGGTTGCTTTATAATTTATATGACATAACTATACACATAATCTGTCAATTTCTTTTGCAATAATGCTGTACAGTTGCTGTTTGTATACACAAATAAAAATAAATAAATAAAAAATAAATAAAATTATTTTATTGTCCTATTCTTTTCTATATACTTATCTACATCACTATAGAAAATAGTTTTTTGACAAAATGGCTATTAGGGCCCCTAAGTAGTTTCAGCCCAGGGCCCCACAAATTCACGATCCGCCCATGCCTATGACGTCAGCGCCAACTAATCGTCTATAAGCAAAATGGCGTGTTAAAGTTGAGCTAAGTTTTTCCAAATGAGTTAAAATGTTAATTAACATGAAGTTAATTAAATACAGGACGGTATTGAAAATCGAACTTATAATTTTTTATTGTCTACGTCTTACTTAACTTAGATTTATTATTTGTTTATGTATTTTATTGTAACCATGATATATTTTTATATTGTGCACCTGGCAACTTCGATGCATAATTAGTTTGTTTATGTTCTACATGGCGTCGTGCCTGTCTTTGTGTTAAGTAAGAAATAAACAGTGAAAGAATTAAAATCTTTGTGAAAGGTTTTTCTTAATATAGAATGTGCCGCTTAAGAGAATTAATTCATACTTGACGGGCTTGGCTTACTCGAAATAGAATCGAAAGAATAGTTGCTAACAAATGCCACGTTTCAACAACCAATCAGTATAGAGATATCACACTACGTAACTTGCAGGTATCCCATTGACGCAATAAGATAATATCATAGATTTACGTCATAATAAAGATGCAATTTTTTTAGTTTTGAGCTCTTGATTTAGAAAAAAAAAAAAAAAAAAAATCCAAATCTAAAACGTAATAATAGCACAGTAAAATAAGAAAAATAGATATTACAGTTAAATACTGTTAAATTTGGGATACAAAAATATTTTACAGGAAAACAATACCTTTATGACTTTAATTAATTTTATGTTGATGACAACCAAAAGTAAGATGGAAATTAATGTAGAAAAACTGAGCCCTTCCATGTGATTTTCCGGCCAATAAAAATGTACCAACTGCAATGGAAAACTGTGAAACCTTCATTAAATTTTTAGGAAAACAATACTTTTATGACTTTTATATATATTACGCTGATGACAAAAAAAAAAAAAAAAAAAAAAAAGGAAATTAATGTCAGAATAGGATTTTACAAAACAATGAAAATGCGACGACAACAATGGAAAACTGTTACTCAGTGAATAGATTTTTATGTATAGTTAGATGAAGGGTTTTATGTTATTATTTAAATATTGTTAAGTTCATATTGTAACCGCCAAATGTAATTATTTTAAATTATAACAGTTTCTTCATGTGTTCGTCAGGAAATATTATTTTTATAATAGTTTAAAACATTCGAACTATAGCCCATTCCTACTACATCATATCAAAAAAATCTAGTACGAAAAATCAACTTAAGATGAACCTTTACGAAACATAAATGTAAATAAGACAGAAAAAGTACCAAATAATGACTATACCCACAAGATTTGAATAAAGATTTATTTAATATGATTTAGTGTGTGGGATTGGCGTCATAATCATATCTGTAAGTGGTTTTCGTGTGCCAAACATTAGGTCGAGTAAGAAGCTCCATTCTTTCAGAAGATTTTTTCCTAAGTAAATGAAATAAATCAATTATGGAATTGATAATAAACACGGAATTTACATTTTTGAATTCAATCAGATGATTCTTTTTTAAAGTACTGAATATTATGAAAGACACACGCGGGTAGTCAATTCAACTGTTAGATATTTGTTGTTTAAGATTAAAACATATCGAAATACCAAGTAAACATTATATTACTATGTAAGAGCTCATAAAAATAGGATTTTGCAATAACATATTTGAGTAATACATTCTATAACAAAAAAATCGACACACCAAGAAGCAATCATCCGAATGCTTTGCCGAGTCAGATTACAGTGGTGCATGGCTCGATTAGGCTGGAATGATGCCGACTGGGGACGTATAGTCTTTAGCGACGAATCCCGCTTCCAACTGTGTCCTGACGATCATCGAAGACGTGTTTGGAGATGCACAGGGCAGAGGGGGGATCCTGCCTTCACTATTGCACGCCACACCGGCCCTCAACAAGGCATTATGGTCTGGGGTGCCATTTCCTTTGACAGCCGGACCCCTTTGATCGTCATTAGAGGTACACTTACTGCACAGCGGTACGTCGACGACATCCTAAGACCTCTTTTGCTACCGTTCCTTTTGCAGCGCCTTTCAGCAGGACAATGCCAGACCACATACGGCACGTGTTGCTATGAACTGTCTGCAAGCTTGTCAAACTCTTCCTTGGCCTGCCAGATTACCAGATCTCTCTCCCATCGAGCATGTCTGGGATATGATGGGAAGGCGATTGCATCTGGCACGGAAAGTTAATGACCTCGTTCGATAATTGGTTCGAATTTGGCAGGAAATACCGCAAGAGACCATCCGGGAGCTTTATCGGTCTATGCCACGCCGTGCGGCAGCTTGTATCCAGGCTAGAGGCGGGTCAACACCTTATTGAACTTGTTACTGTAACTCTGTAATTCATTATTCAATTGTTCTGAAATTTTAATCATTTACTATTCTGTACATTGCTTTCCTATCCACCAATTTTCGTTTCAATCGGACGACTCCTTCTTGGTGCGTCGATTTTTTTGTTATAGAGTGTATTAACAAATCCTTTCCTTAGGAAAATATTCGTAATATTTTCTCCGGAATAATTTTGTTGCACTCTCAAATAATTAAGACGCATGAATAAGATTTCATTAAGCTAACATATGAAAGCTAATTGTATAAGTTACTTTAGGAAAAAAGTATAAATAGAATATGTTACGTAAGCACCTATGCGTATGCACATGTATTTATTTTTAATCGGTATCGAAAATGAAATATAACGTACATATGTCCTTTTTAAACATTATAGGAATCGCGAAATATAACTCAGATGAGAAAAAAACAAAACAAAAGCGTTTTTGAAATCTAACAAATACCGACAAAGGTGTGATTAGGTTTGACTTCGCAGTAGTAGGACTCGATTCGAAAATCAGAGCGTAAGTTAGATATCAGTATCGTATCAGTCGCGTCATAGATAGTTTTTCTTGGTTTCAACATAGTGACAACAGTACTGTGATGAAAAAATTCCAGTGCTCCAGTTCCCTCCCTGAAACTCGAATTTTTGTATCTGTGAATATATAAAATTATAAATCAAGTAAAAAAAAACCCTCTTTTTTTCTACGTTAATCAATTGAAAAACAACTTGAATAAATATCTTGTTTTAGAAATTTCGTTGTCGGAAATTCCGAATTTTGATTTGCTTGGACTATTACTGAAATTTAAAAAAATGAATAATAACTGCTCATCAAATGCTCTAAAATTAAATGAATGCATATAAACTTACTCATTACTATGATCTGTAACTTTCTTAACAAATTTACGTTGCACTACCGCTCCAGGAATACAACTGACATTTTTATTCACATCGTGTTTCTCTCTTGGTTTTTGAATTTCTCTCGGCCATTTATAGTCAGTTTCATAAACGCTTCTTTTTTGGAACTTTCCGTCCTTCCCGACAGGATGTCTCCAATCAGATGCCATAACAGCTTTTTCCTGATGTGGGAAAGGTGTTTCAATAAAACTGTCACAATAGGAAGATATTTTGTGAAACCACAGTCGAGGTTTCTGAGGTGGAGACTGGAGAGGTCCGCCTACTGTCAGGTTATTACTGGGACGAATGGGGTCCGGTCTTGAGAAGTATTCCGGCCACTGATACTTGTCGGACGTCTCCGTTGCAACTATTAAATGAAAATATTTCTAATTTGTTTGTCAGTAAATTAATTTAAAAAAAGGAATTATAAAAATCAATTAGAAAATGGATGGTTGACCGTGCAAAGCTAAGCGCAGATGGCGCTAGTGGTTAAAATCCGTTGTAAGACTTCCAGGTTACTATTTTGGATTGATTTTTACGCCTGAGCTTGAAAAAGCACGACATTCAATATTCTTATACTTGTAGTGTTTACATTATAACGCGTTCTATCAATGGAAGTTTCAACGAAACAAACAACAAATGAATTTGAAATACTCCACTAGCATGCTATGATTCTACCCCAAAAAATATCAAACAGCGATATCGTAAACTATATCCAAATAAGGGATAACATTCAAAATATGAAAAACTTTAAACTTTATTTATGTTGTGATATTAATTTTCTTAAATTTGTTTTAGACTCACGACCTGTTAGAATTCATAAATTAGAGAAAAATCTCTTTAATGATAAAATTACGCGTAAATTTAAACACAAATCACAATAAAAATTCTTAGACTATTAAGCCTGTTTAAACATCACCTCGTAAGCATAACATAAATGGAAGAATACACCGGAAGTTTTCTGAATTTCTTCGGGTTTTAAGAAGCTTGCTATTGTTTACATTTAGTTAATCATCCATAACACAAACTATTTTTTTATTATTGTGGTACGAGCACGGTTATTTAAAAAACGCGAAACGCGCATCACCAACTTAAGAAAATATTTATATTCATCAATCGGGTAGAATTAAGAAAATATTCATATTCATCAACCCTATGTGGGAGAAAACTTGCCCCTAGGATGGGACTTGCCACCCCCCCAAATTAAAAAAAAAATCAATATCTTTTTGTATACATTGTGGGGAGGAAAAGCAAAGGGCGAACTTTTACAGGGCATCTGCTTTGTAAAAATTGAAAATACAATAAAGACAAATGAATATTATTGTGGAGAACGTTATCTCAAATGCTCAAAATCTGTTATTATCTGCAATACAGTCGATGATGGAGTGAATCAAGGGGGCGTAAAGAGATTCTAGGCATTCCAACTAGTTCCTGCATCTGCCGAGAGGGGACAATGCTTTCTGGAAATGCTATGGGCATCTTGTAAACGATTTTTTTAGATGTCCCTAGAGAAACAGTGCATTTAGAAACTGAACTATAGAATTACAGCCGTAAAACCAAATGGAAATATTAGTACTCGCAAAAACTTTTGTCTTGCTAAATCGCTTCCCTATTTTATATAGTGGTAGTATTTGCCAAGTGCAGTAATACTTATATGGCTGAAATTATCAAAATGATTATGAAAAGGATACTTAGTACCAATCCCATGAAGACAAAGTTAAAGCTTGTGTTAAAATCATTATACTCAGCGAAGGCAGTACATGCATGTTGTACAGTCAGCAAAAAAAAAAAAAAGATATCACCCTGAATAATTTTCGTTCTAATGATCGAATTTTCACGAACTAAGTGTCAATCTTAATGGTTCCTGGGGGTGACCTCAAATATGCTAATTAGTTAGTGCTAACTATTAATTAAAATACGAAATCAGACACAAAAACGTACTTTCTCTGAATAAACATACATTTTTTTTTACATATTTGGATTCCTTATCTTCTAAATATAGGGGGTAGGCGCAATCTGGGAAATATGGTCCCCATAGTTTGGTCAGGAGAGCGATTCAAAGTTTGGACCCCTTAATGTTAATTTCACTTTTTGCGTTTTCAGTCATATTTTAAAAACTAATGAAGCAATTCAAATAAATATTGCACCAAGTCATAAAACGCATTTACCCAAAGATAATTTCATGAAAAAAATAATTTTTAATAATTATTAATTATTTTTTATTATTTAATTAAAGAGAGGATGAAAAAATTTTGAATTATAAGGTATGGATTTTTTTATACCATATTAATCTACATGCTTTTCAATTGAAAAATCTAAAGTTTCAACTGTTTTTATTTATTAGAAGATAAGAAAAATTAAAATTAATTATTTAAAAAATAATAATTTGGCGACAATGAAAAAATGATTAAATGGGGCGATTAATATTAAAATGTGATAAACATACGAAGAACTTGATTTAGCGCGCGTGGCGTAAAATTTCATTCATATTTTTTTCGCTAATAATCGTTTGCTAATCTTTTTATTTTTATTTTTTTAAAACTATAAAATACAATGTTTCTTTTTTAGTCCTCTAAAAATCGATTTGAAATTAAGTAAAGAAATTTGAATAAAACATTTTATTGAATAAAAAACATTTTGTTCAACGAATGTCGAGCTTTATAAAAGCATGCTTTTGATAGAATATCATTATACACCAGATTGTGCTTATTTAATGTGATTTTTTTTAGTTTTTTTTCTCTCAAAAACTGATACATTTACAATAATATACATACGTATGAATAGATTTGGAATAAAATATTTCTCAGTTTCTTGTATATATTTTTTATGAATATTAATAAAAATACGTAGTAAACATATTTAAGCATATCTCACATCATCGCAAATTTCTCAACATCTTATATATCGTGTTAATCTTAAAAGTAATTTTTTAATCACCTGTCCGGAAGTGTTTCGCAGAACTATTTTACCAACTATTTAATTAAATTTTAGCATTTTTAAAAATTTTATTCTTTACCCTACTACATTTATTATTTCTTCATTAATATACTAATAAATGTTTTTAGTACTTTAATTTAGATTTTCTTTAAAGTAAAGTTCCTTTTTACATTATAGTCAAGTTTTTTTTAAAAGAATTATTGTCTGCTAGCTAAGAATAAAGCCTTGTTAAAAAATTAAAAACACTCCGCTGTTTAAAATTATTTAATGCAAAACAGCTGATTATTTACTAAGCATACTATTTTTTTCGAAAAAAGAATATAAATCATTGATTGTCTTTTTTGTTTTGTTTCTTGTGACTTCAACATAGATTATCTAAAATAGTGTCCATGTTTTATAAGTCACTACAAAGAGTATAAAGATACCGAACATAAAAAGCTGTCAAATACGTAGCCAAAACTTAAGCGTCTTAAAATATCTCAGTATCTTAAATGATTCTTTCTTTATGATTCCATGTAGATTTTTTTCCGGATAATATACTAAACTATTTTGTTCAATTTTTTACTTTAGCACGATTTCCAAAATATTATTGTAGTATAATTTGTTATCAGGAACAATGCCTTATTTTGTTTAGCAGGAAACACTAAAAATTGAAATTTGTAAAAAGTTTCCGAAGCCGTGCGAATTTTAGAATCATCTGATTTAAAAAAATGTAGTAAAAAATACGTAAATTTCCGAACTTATTTTTATTAAAAATAAAAAAATAATAAAAAACGTGGCAAGAAGGCTAACATACTTTTTACAGAACTGTGAAAAACAGTTTTTCCTATAATTCGTCAAAAGAGGATAAGAATGATATTGCTCCAAGGGACCTACTCAATAATTTCGCTATTTCCAGAATTAAATCTGTTTGATCGAAACATATTTCCTTGAAAATAAAAACGGGGAAAAAATTAACTTTTATTATTTATCTAAGCTTATTCCATTCATTTAATGATAGCGGTATCAAGGTTAAGGATATGCGATGGAAGCCCCGTTTACTATTATACTATAAATGCGTTAAATCATGTTGCTTGAATAATTTATTTTAAGCTCATTATTTAATAATTTTAAGCAAATAAGGGTGTAAAAATAAACTCGATCAAAATACTCCGAAAGTATACCCTAAAATATTTGTAGTATAAACTTTGGAATCTATATATACAAAATACCTTTTCAAACAACTTCGAGTAGGACGGAAACGCTAACTTGTTTAAAATAGTTGTCCTTGTAACTATTTAATTTCGATTTCTGGTGCTAGGGGACATTCCATTTTCACATTCGACTTTTGAAATTTTAATTGTAAACGGAATTTTTTTATGTCCTTAAATTAAAATGTTAAGGCTTGCAGCAAAAAAAATTGTACTGCATTGATTTTTTTACAAAATAGCGAATTATTATTTTTTTAATCTAAGAACCTGTGCCTATAACTTAAGTAAAACTTATTTTAATATCGAGTGAAATAATTTAATATATTGTGTAACTAAATAGATAATCCCAATAAATTGAATTGAAAATATAAAAAGTTCATTGATTTAAAAATTAATAGATGATGATAAAAATAGACATGTTTTGAGCACAATAAAAAAAGTCACAAGTTATTCAAGCTTGACAAGTTTTGAGAATGGGTGAATATATTTAAACGCTCGAAACATGTCGACTTTTACTTCCCTCTTCATATTTTTTGAAGCCAGTTGAGTTTTTATCATCAATTATACTGTTTTACATTTGGGTCTTGGTCATTATTTTGATAAGGATTTTATACTCGTTAAAGTAAAAATATGCATTTTTATATTACAACAGGAATTATATGGTCTTTAAAAACATAAGAGCATCAATATTGTAAAAGTTATATTTAACTTGGTTTAAAATAAAAATTTTGAGACTAGATATTTTGAGTTAATGATATTAAATATTTTATCTTTTTAAGTTTTCGTGCCCCCCTTTCAGTATCTTAAGGACCTTACAAGCTCTGTTTAAAAAGAGAGTATCATATCAGATATATATAAGAAAACAAAAATAATCATAGTATCAGTATTTGGAGGTAAATGTAGCTTATCGTAATTGAAGAATATGCTGTGCGATATTTTATGGTGAATTTGCGAACGTAAGTTTCTAAATGTATCGAAGCATAAGGATGCTATTTGCTAATCATCTTTATCCAAAGAAAACCTTGTTATCTAAATATCTAGCAGAATGAAGCAATTTTTGAAACAATGAATCATACTATATGCAACATATTATTTCAATATCTTATTCCTAAACATAACCTATTTCAATGCTTTTTAAATACCACTAAACATTCAGCAATTCCTTGAGTTATAGGAAAAAGAAATATCGTAAATTATAGAAAAACTTGTGAATGCGTATTAGAATTACTAGACAATATACATTTTATTTTTCAAGCACTTTTTTTTCCTTCAAACTTTCTTGCCTAGAAGACTTGATTAAAGCTGTAAAAGTGATTATCCCTAAAATTTTGTATTTAGCCATAATAAACTATGTTAATTTGATTTTAGTATGAAATCCTCGAATAAATATAGCAGAAACAACATAATCTAAATTATATCAGATAAAATGTTCATGTATTTAAATTCTAAAACTTAGAAAATCATAAATAATTTATAATCGATTCAAATTTTCTTTTTAAGGGAGATTAAAATAAAAAAAAACTTTTCTTTTTGGACAGAAATCAGCTTAAAAATTGTCAATTGCCTAGAAACTTCGAGATATTTTCTATTAACTATTAATTAAACCTCTCTGAGTTATCACAGAACATTATTTCAATTTTTTTTCCAGTCAGAGCTTGGTTGCTTAGCAACCTAGTAAAATTAAGCATTCTTCTTTTGAATTAGTCAATGGGTTATCTTAAAATATTCATTTGCGCTGGCGACTTTTTTTGGCGGTTTTCTGGACTATCGCCAAATATATAAACCTTTGTTGCGACCCTATTTACCACCCATTTTTTTCAAAATTTTGCCTACCCCCCCTAATTCAAGTATCTGGATTCCAAATATGTTAAAAAAAATACATATTTATTCAGAGAAAGTACGTTTTTGTATCTGATTTCGTAACTTAATTAATAGTTAGCACTAGCTAATTAGCATATTTGAGGTCACCCCCAGGAACCATTAAGATTGACACTTAGTTCGTGAAAATCCGATCATTAGAACGAAAATTATTCAGGGTGATATCTTTTTTTTTTTTTGCTGACTGTACATTAAAGTACAGTCTTAAAAAAAATCACCCAAGTTCAAGAGAACTAGGATGTGCACTACAGGCTTTGGCCCTCTTAGGACTGTCTCGCCACTGAATTTAGTTTTATAATATAAAGATCCCCGCACTTTTTTTAGTGAGTGAGTGTGTGTGTGTGAGGGGGGGGGGGGGTACATGTCCGATGTGTAGCGGATAAATATCGTATGATTCTTCTATCAGATTTCTTATCTAGGCCAAACTTCAAAGATCAGCCAAATAAATATACGTATTTTGTACAGCAAGAAGGGGTTTGAAATGAAAAGTATAGGAGAAAAAAAGCTTAATAAAAACACTAGCTTAATAAAAAAATATCTTTATTAACCTAAAACAAATGTACCAGCACAAACATTGATATAGGGTAAGGTAGATTTTAGCACATGGTTGGCGTTCTGTAATTCCAGTAAGTGTTGAAATACTAGTATAGTCAAGCATCACTTGGATTTTAAGTTAAGTTCTTCGCTTGATAAATTGAAATCAAAATGCTGGGTTAATAGCATAACTGTTACGTTTAGGCACATAAGAAACCATTATATCTTCCTTCTAACGCAACAGTAACTCGCGTTTCCCTTTTTTGGTTCAGTTTCAAAATAATTGTTTTTGTGCTATTTTAGTAACTCATTTAGAAATATTAATAAAGCGCTGTAAAAATTTTCTACTAAAAATAATAATTCTGTAACTTTCCTTCAGAAAATACCTGTTCTTTAAAACTACAGAAATTTACTGTTAAGCTACATCGTAAACTGTTAAAAGAGAAGTGAGTGAAGTTATTTCTGATAACAAGTGAAATTTGTATCCATTGATACAGATTGTATCTGTCGAGTACAGATATTTTTCAGTTCTGACTATGAAAAACGTTGGGTTCAAATGGCAACAAATAATTTGATGCATTGAATCAGAAATCGAATAGCTTGTATAGTGGTCAAGTATCTCCCCCAAATGAAATTTCCAGAGGAATCGACCTCAATTTATTAAAATATTGGACAAAATTCAATTTAAGGGTGCAAAAAATCAAGCACTACCACGAAACATATTCCTGTCCATGCGTATGTATTTTTAAAGTAAGTTTTGTGGTACCATAGTTTTAAACCTACCTGGCAACAAGGGAGTGTAGCTTTCAGGCGGGATTAGCTCGTTTTCCATATTTTTTTTTTTTTTTTTTGAGTAAGCTGATCAATTAAGTTACATATTTAGACTATTACTATCTTTCTTTAACTACATTTGTTTATAAATTTGTATTTTGAAGAACTCTTTAAAAGCTCGGAAAATAACGTTTTTTAAAATTTGCTTTTAGCTTCATTGTTAAGCAAAATCAGTAAATAATGGCTATTTATATTTGATGGCTATTCTGCCGTGCAAAAGGGCACTCCAAGAAGAAGACAACCGATAGTTACGCATGTGACCTGTAAAGTCAGCACCAGCTAATCTTTATCTGCAATATGGAGTATTAAAGTTGAGCTAAATTTCTCTACAAAATGTTAATTAACGTCAGAGCCGTATAACACATCGAATTTGCTGAAATATAATTCTTTCTACCCTATTTCTTTTATTTAACTTAGATTTATTATTTGTTTATGTATTTTATTGTAATACATTTTATATATTTTTGTTTTGTGTACCTGGCAACTTCGGTGCATTATAAGTTTGTTTATGTTCCCCATGGATTCGTGCCTGTCTTTGTGTTAAGTTATAGTGTAAATATATAGTGGTAGAATTGAAATCTTTGTGGAATGTAGTCTGTTTTACTTAAGAGAATTAGTACTTGACAGGTTTGGCATACTCGAAATATAATTGAAAGAGCAGTTGCTAACGTAAACAAATGCCACGTTTCAACAACAAATCAGGTTCGAGATACCTATACTACGTCATTTGCAGATATCCTATTGTAAGCAATGTTGATTATTTTAGGTTTGGAAATTTTTGGTTTTATGATATAAGGCTACAGTTTATCAAGATTATACACTTGTACAAAACATTTTCCTGCTATCTTGGATATCGACATAGGATTGGCACGAAATGTTGAAATCACTAATTTGTGTGGTAGTCGAACACGATTTCATTTTTGAAAAAATTTTGAAAAAAGTAATAAAATCGTATTTACGATGAGTAATAAAATTGTGAACCTTTCATTAAACTACTTTGCCTTTGTGCCCAGTGTTGATTGACCATTTTGGTTTTTAAAATTTTGATTGGAGGATATAGCTTTGCAATGTACGCGTACAAACAAAACCAGTTTGGGTGGTGCCAGTATCTCTAAACGGAGTTCTTGTGGAATTACAAAGTTGTTTGATGACATTTACATTTACTCATAATATCTGTGAAACAGATTATCACATTGATTTATATTTGTTACCTATTTTTACACTTGTCGAAACTTGTCTAGTTCTGACTCCTTAAAATTCGTTTTTTTAGGAATTATTCAACCGATTTAGCTCAAATTTTGCATTTTTCTATGTAAAATTAAATTCTTTAAAATGATGCAAAAATTTTTGTATCTTATAATTAAATTTTTTTTCGACCATTATTAACTAAAATAATTAAAAAATACTAAATATTTACTAAAGATTATTTTTCCATGGAATTATCTTTGGGCGAAAGAATTTTATAATTGTTTCAAACATTGTTCAAAACAATTTTCAATCAGCTTAAAGAGTTTTTGAGATATAATGAAATATTCAAAAAGTAAAAATAACATTAAGGGGCCCAAACTTTGGAGCGCTCTCCTGGCCAAACTATGGGGATCCTTTTTAACAGATTGCGGCTATACCTTATATATTAGGGCTGAAAAATCCAAATCTATTGGAAAAAAGGAGTATTTATTCAGAGAAATTACGTTTTTGTGTCTTATTTCGTAATTTAAAATATTGTCTGCACTAATTAATTGGCATATCTGAGGTCAATTCTTAGAACCATTAAGATTAAGTCTTAATACATGATAATCCGTTCATTAGATCAGAAGTTATTCTATTTTTTTGTAGAACATCTTACATGTTAGTATTTTCATGTTACTTGCAAAGACGAATGATGCCTAGAAGATACATATGCACTCTAATTCATGCAACAAATGCTGAAAGTGCGCATCATTGGTCGAAAAGAAGGTATGTTTATTCAGAGAAAGTACGTTCTTGTATCCAATTTTGAAATTTAAAGTATCGTCTGCACTTATCAATTAGCATATTTGAGGTTACTCTTTTGAGTCATTAAGATTGAGTTCTAGAACGTGAGGATCCCATCATTAGAATAAAAAGTTAGTGAGGGTTGTCCGTTTTTATTTATTTTTATTTTTTATTTTTATTTTATTAACATGGACTCATTAATGACGTATCGTTTTTATTCGTTGTACTTGTTATATCTTTATTTTTCTGTGTATTTAGTATCCTCATTTTTATGACTGTAAAATGTTTTTTGATAAGTATTTCAGACTTTAAAGTCACATAACTTTAAAAATAAAGAAATATTTTTTTTCCTTTCTAGACGCCATTTTGAATCAGATAAAACAACTGTTTTGAAAATAGTAAACTTCAGTATTCTGTGGACATTTTCTTGAAAAGCTTCTACAAAGAAAACGTTTCTTTCTTTCTTTCTTTCCCTTTTTTCAAAGAAACTTAAGTTTATTGTACCCCGCTTTGTAATAGAACGTATACCAACTGATTTTGATATCACATTTACTTTACGACGATGCCATTTCTTAAAAGTTAATATCGCTGTAAATAATCGAAAGAAATGTCTTCTCATAGAAAACCTTAAAAAAAGTCTTAAAATTATACAGTATTTTCTATAAGTGTACTTTCTTCAAAGTATAACTTTTGTTCCAATAATATTGGAAGAAAGCTAGTGGAATTGATTAGTTTTGAAAAATAAAAATCTTTATATATTTGAGATCTAAATTACTGCTACAGTTAGGAGAAGGAGGGCATGGCAGTTCCAATAAATGCCACTTCTTTTGATGGTTCGATCTCGACCAAAAATAAAACCAAAAAAAATACCACAAAAATGGCGCTATCATGAAGAAATATATCAGGACTTCCAGCAAATACGCGACAAAGATTCTTGTGCGGTTACTGCTGGGACTTAAAAGCTAAAAAGAAAATAACAATAAAAAAAGGAAAGATCAAATGGGAATGAAATAAAAATTTCGAAAAAAGCCATAAAAAAGTTCGAAAAACGTCATCTAGGCTTAATGACATTGATGGTATCGTAGCTCAGAGAATAGAAAGGGGGAAAAAAAATCGCCATTTTCATTATCTCTTTCAAAATGGCGCCTTCCATAACGAAGAGTCATTACATTTGGTTTGAGAGCTTAAAAGATGACTGTTTAGATTCCGATTTTATACGAATCGGGAAGTTATTATTTTTTTTGAAAATAAAATATACGGCATTAATGTAGACCTCCTGCACTTCCCGTTCCCATTTATATCATTTATTATTGAATCAGAATTTATTCCGATGCTTTTGGCGAAAATCGATAAACTCGACAAAAGATTTGTGAAATTGTAGAGTTTTGGCTTCCCAGTATATTTGATTAAAATTCGTGTTTTAAATGCATCAGTTTTTTAAGCGTTTAAATGAGATTTATGATATTTTTTTCATTATTCCTGACTGAAATGAAATGTTTAAAATCTGTGAAAAAAGAAATTTAGAGTAATGTACGGTTAAAAAGAACTATTAAAAATGTTTCTTTAAGTCGATCTTATTCACCTCACTGTTTTGAAAAAATTGGAATAAAATATTGCTAACTAACTTTAGATTCTCCTATCTTTGTTATTTTAAAAGAAGAAGAAAAATTTCTCAATGAACAATTGAATATGCCAAAACAGCAATTAGTTCTTAGAAAATAATTACTTATTTACCTATATGTGTTACAACAAAAAATCACAAAAAATAGATCCAGGCCATATAAAGTCACTGCTTATTCACGTATATGTATTAAGTACAATCGAATATTAAAAATATATGTATGTAAATTTGTAAAAAACTAATCCCAAAAATTGGAATTAGTTTTTTTTAAAGACACTGTTATTCACCTATATGTACTACATACAATCGAATATTTAAAATATGTATGTAAATTTTCAAAAAAAAAAATAAAATAAATAAAATAATGCACTTTGAAATACATCAGGTGCTGGTTGCAAATTTCTATAAATTTATTTTAAGTCATGTTTTAAACTAATACAACTACTAAGCCAGATTAATACATTTATTTAATTATGAAAAAATATTGTAAATTAGCTTAAAGCCCTTCAATCTTTGTTATTTTATAATTAACTTTAGAGATTTTCCAATAAACACACCAAAAGTGGAATTACATTTTAAATAGTTACTACTTATTCACCCGTATGTTTTACATTAGAATATTTAGAATACATAAATGTAAATCCATCATTTAAAACAACAATTGCAGGCTGTCATTTCTTCAAAAATATTTTGAGTTATGTTTTAAATTCACATAATTATAAAGTTAGATTAAAACACATATTTAATGATAAAATGATTTATTCAACGATGTAATTTGAGACGAAATAACGACTTTTGCATGAAAAAAAATTATTTCGATAATTACAATAATCGAAGAGAGCCTTAGAAGAAGCACTTTCTGTAGAAGAATAGGATTTCGACGAATAAAAGAAACATACGGCGAACACAAAAGATTCCGAGTTTTTGGGGCGCGTATGAGAGACAATACTGAATCTTAATTAACCTCTGTTATAATCCGCACACTAATTAATATCTTCGAAATACGCGACGAAATAATTAACGAGTAGTTTCTTCGTTAGAGCTATTGAAATTATAGATTAGTTCTTGGCCCTTTAATTAAGTGACGTAGAAGAAGAAGAATTTATCATTTTGCAGCTGTCAGTTGCACGAAATAAACTCGGAAGCAATCAAGAAATAATTTTAATTTATGCAGCTGAAGACGACGTTGAACACAGATAAATGGAGTATAAATTTCTATCGATTCATTGTCTGGTTTGTAAGAAAAAAAAAAAGATATTCCATCGAAGGAAATGGAGTCTGGAAGTCGTCTTTATTTCTTAAGTAGTATGTTTGAAGTTTTAATTAAACGGAAAATTGAAGTAATTCGGTTTTGGGTTATTTTATTTTATTTTAAGCTTTTATGTAATTTTTTTAATATTTTATACAGGGTGTCCTAAAATGCAGCATGGTTTGATTTTTACTTTCTTTCTGGCAATAAAATATTGCCAAAGGAAAAAAAAAGTTAACAGTACAGCTGACAGTTCAGGGTTATTAAAAACAGGAACACCACATGGAAGGACAGCGCTTTTTCATACTTGGGCAAGATATACAAATTTTTGAGAGTAGGAAAGAGGAGCGCCATTGTGGAAATTTTTTACAACTATATTTAATATAATTAAACGATATTTAAAAACCATATTTACAATAATTTTTAACTCCTTAAATATTTATGTAATAATATTAAATATAAAAGTATATCTAAAGCTAAAAAAATAAAACTATTTCAATGTAAGTCTTACGGGAGAATAAATATTGATATATTTCAATTAAAATACTCTTTGGCAATGATTATTGAATTTGATTTATTTGGTAAATATTTTAAAATTTCTTTTTAATTTTACAAGTAAAACTGAAAGTGATCCTTAAATGTATTTTAAAACGCAGTTCTGGTACTTCCAGCAGTTACTGTCGATAGAAATTTCCTAACCAATTCTTTTCTTAGGAATTATTATTATTTTTTATTTTGAAAAAAAAAAAAAAAAAAAAGAAAGACTTATGATGTTAGAAACATTCTGTCTTTGGAAAGATAAACCCCCCAGCATTTTAAGTAGATCAATCGTCAAAGTTAAAAAAGAAGAAGTGCCAAATTTAAACTTGACTTTAATAAAATTTAAAGAATAAAATCATACAGGATTGTAATCAAGCAGGATCAAAGACGTCGAACATAAGAAAAAGTGCAAAGCAAAGCGCAAAAGATAAAGAATAAACTTTTGCAATAGTATATATAAGGGGTGGCCAACCTGCGGCTCTTTGAAGGATTATTTGTGGCTCTCGATAAATGTAACCGGGATCACTTTTCATTTTTTTGCTATTATATTTTTAAAAATTATTATCGTTCCTTATGTGTTTTCAAATGTCTTTTAAGTAACTGACAACAAATATGAAAGGCTGTGTGCAACATTGTAACAAATTTTATTTCCGTCCAAGTTAAGAATGATATGACTCATCGTAAACTGCACGAACGAACGTAAATAGTACAGTAGCGTAATCATCTGTAATCGACCGATGCAATCGATTTCAATATTTGGAACAACGTACTTCAGTGAATCATTTTATTTCACTTTAAAATTCGTGAAATCCAAACACCGATCAGTATTAACAAACCAGCTTATCAAAGAAATATTGAGAAGTGCTATCACTAATTATTCACCAAATTATAAAGAATTATCAAGAGAAGTAAAATAAATGTGTTTAATTTTTAATATTTAAATTCAATACACATATTTTGTACTTTTATTTATATGTTTTCAATAAATATAATTTCTGTAAAAATTATTTTAATACCTTTTTTGAATACCATTTAAATACGTATTCAATTGCGGCTCACGAAAAATTTCAAATTTTGAAAAATGGCTCGACTATCAAGGAGCTTCGCCACCCCTCGTATATATGTTACTGTGTATGATCGAAATGGGTGGTAGTTGACTTGCACCGGTGAATGTTGACAATCACAAAGTCACTTTGGTAAATGTTCGAAATATATATACTAGGTGTAGTTAAGTGTCACTGCCCGGTATGCCCTACACTGATGTTTTTTTAAGGTTCAGTGCTATTGCTCGGTATACATTTGCCCGGTATGCCCATCACTGATGTTTTTTTAAGGTTCAGTGCTACTGCTCGGTATACATTTGTCCAGTATACCCTTCATCAATGTTTTTATAAGGTCAAGTGCCACTGCTCAATACGCATTTAACCGGTACTCCAAACATTGATGTTACTCCTACTCTTATCCTCAGCAGATATTAAAATATCGAGTAAGTATAATAATATCAACGAATAAATTAATATCAAATCGGATATATCTAATATTTCGGACATTCACCAAAGTATTGTTGACATTCACAGGTCATCATTCTCTTGATTTCGGTCATTCAAGGCAGCATATATACATTTCATCGATTTGAATTCAGTTCAGTTTTTTATACTCCGGCCTGAAGTTGACTGGTTCGTCAGGTACACTGGAATTTTGGCACTTGAACTTAGTATTGATTTCATCAAATGTGGATCATTTTTTTCCGTAAAAATTGAAAACATCATTCCCATCATCAAAACATCATCTCCAAAGTTTCAATTTATTTATATCGATTTGTTGTCATTGTGAATTAAAAAGCAAAAAACAAATCAAGACAGCTAACATTTAAAAGAAAAATTCGATTAAAGTCATGTCCATCGTTATGTGTCTACACTAGTCGCACAAATGAATATGTTTGTTTATGTCCAATTCTGACTAACTGATATTATACAGAGCAAAAGCTAATACTAAAATAGGTAAAAACGTACAATTTATAACGTTTTCATTGAAATTCTGAAAATAAAATATGTTAATGAAACAGTAAATCGGAAATTAGAACATACTTTTGCACCTTAAAAACATTCTTTTACAAAATACGACTTAAATATTTACTTTCTGATTCTGTGACTGCACTTGGAATCACGCAGCAATGTTGCCAAACTTCGATATCTCACAAAGGAATCTTGACTCATAGACAAACAAGTTATTCAAGTTATTATTTTAGCCCCACATCATCCCCCTCTCCAAGATACAAAGTTTTACATCGTATTAAACTATAGAATTTTAAGTTACAAAATCTAAAATTTGCAAAAGGAAAATAAATAAACAAATAATCAAATAGCTTTTAAAACATACAAATTTAAAAATGTGTGTTTTTTAAAATTTTTAACTCTGAAAATAAATTATAATTTCGTTCAAATTTAGTTTTTTATCATTAAAAGTTGCACAATTTAAAATGAAGTAAAGAACTGGGTTTTTATATAATTTTCTAATGTTTTAGTTCACTGTTTTCTAAACTTATGACTTTTGTGTACCCTTTCTAAATTTTTAGTAACACTGTGTTCCACTAATAAAAAAATGAACGCATTTTTTACTATAAAAAAATTGCACAGAAGTTAAAAATCACAACTGGCTGTTGACACCACTAATTATTAACTGTTAACTCTGCAAAAAGTAGCCAATAGAAAAAATACGTAAACATAAATTTTCCTGACTAGCTTTGTTTTTAAATAAAATTTCTTGAAATTTTCGTTTGTTCTAAGATATTTCGCATAAGAACGCGAACCCCACTAAACTGTTCCCGTACCCCTGGGGGTGCGCGTACTACACTTAGGAAAGCACACTGTCAAAAAAAAAAAAAAAAAAAAAAGAAAGAAAGAAAAACTAGTAATGATTGAAATGAGATTGAAACTTGTGGTAACATTCAGCACAAAACTCTAAATAAAATTTAAATTCTCTAACTAGTCAGAAATTTGATTGGCATGAAATCACGATAATTTATTTTCTATAGCTGCCAGAAAACGATTTAAATTTGCTTTATGAGAAACAAAGCTCCAGTGTTGTTGTGGTCAGTACTTCAGCTAGCTGGAAATCGGTCGAAATTTTTATTTTAATTCACCTTTTTAATAAACATTCTCTAATAAACATAGAAGCGAGCTAATAAAAATAACTTCTTAATATAAAAATTTCATCTATACATTTCTGTTTCGTTTTGTTTATTTACAATGGAAGCAATTTTCCAGAGTAATTGCTTCGAACTAAGTCTCGAAGAAAGTGATTTCTTACTAGCCGTCAATTATTATAAAATTCCATTCTCAATTCACAAAAATTTATTTTCAATAACAGCAAATAACTTAAAAATAAAAATAAAAAGAGTATTTTATATTTTCATAGGAATTCTCTTTTTCATAAAGTTCTGCTTTTGCTTCATTTTTAAATGAATGGATATTGCAAAACAACTCCCAATCGATCAGGCAGTTCAAACAATAATTTTTAAAAGCAAAAACTTGTGTTAGATGAGTTTCTGTAAGCTTTATCAATAAAAACAAATCAAATTTTTCGTTTTTTATCTTTTTTTTATCTTTTAACTCAACGCTGCGGAACAAACTGCAACATACTCTGATAGATAGGGATTTAATTTTCAGCAGTCACCCAGAGGCGTTTAAAATGAAAAATTCTTTCCATTATATTTACTCAGATCCTGGGAAGAAAATCCCATTTTTCCCGAAGCCGGGAGTAGAGTTCTGAGAAAAAATATATAAAAAAACTAATGCACCAACCACTTTTTTTTGTTAAATCCTCTACGGAAGGGCTCGTCAATCCTTGTTGTTGCCACCAACGGCAAAGAAATTTCAGCTGCCCATTTCCTAGAAAATGGACGCACTACCATATTTTTCTCATCGAGAGAGCTACACACAATTTCCTCTTATTCTAGATGGAAAAAAAAACATAAACTGAAAAAACTCATGTCGATAGAAGGAAAAACCTATAGCAAAAAAAAGAAAGCTAACATGATGTTTCCGTTTTGATATATGTCGAATGTCAAATCTAACCAACCACAAGTTTCCTCCGAAATATATTTTTGTATTGTTTATCTTGCAATTCATTCAAAGATTTATCTTCAGTGATTTATTTTGAGGAATAATCAAATTGGAATCGTAATTATGAAGGCGAAATATACGGAGTGTATATATATATATATATATATATATATATATATATATATATATATATATATATATATATATATATATATATATATATATAATATATGACCGTGAAATCAAGAGAATATCGACTTTCAACGGCGTGAATGTCCGCAATCACATAGTCCTTTCGGTGAATATCTGAAATGTTTGTTATATCCTCCGAATTGAAATTAATTAATTCATTGATATAATCATATTTATTTGATGCATATTAGACAATGGCACTTGATGTTAAAAAAGTATTGATGTAGGGCATACCGGCAAATGTATACCGGACAGTGGCACTGAACTTTAATATAGCATTGATGTAGGCCATACCGAGCTGTGGCACTTAACTACACATAGAATATGTTTCGAACATTTACCAAAGTGACTATGTGATTGTCAACATTCACCGGTGGAAGTCAACAACCACCAATTTTGCTCATTTACAGTAATATATATATATATATATATATATATATATATATATATATATATATATATATATATATATATATATATATATATATATATATATATATATATATAAGTCATGTTCGCATTACTCGCAAGAAAGAAAAGAAAAGCTTTAAAAAAATTCATTTTTAACCTTAATTTCTTCCCTTTCAGCAATTTTCTTCCTCGTACTTCCTTCCTTTCTCCGCGTTCCTTTCTTCCTCGGTGTTTATAAAAGGCTGTCGTCCCAAGAAATAAAATAACACATAAAAATTAAAATCACAAAATTTTAAAAGTTATTATTTTTTTTAGTTACAACCACTCGTAAATTGAAAAAAACGAAGGAAAAAAATACCTAAGTTGATATGTTACAAGGAAGCAATACTTATCATAAATGTAACTATTAAAAATTTTGTTGAAAAAAGGCCATCTCTCTTGCAATTGTTCCTCTACTGTTATAGATAATTGTTCCAGATTGGCAATATGTCTCTATGTTTCAGATTGACAAATGCAACAATGCATTTAAATTATAGCAATTACGAGAACTGGACGAAAAAACACAAAAATTTTGAACTTAATAATTCTAAAACTAATTCAAAATTTTAACATTGTGAGTTGTCTTGCTCATTTTTCGGCCTAAGACAATATAGCCTCAAAAAAATTTTATGAAAAGATAATATAAAATTATTCAAAAATTAAAATGTTTTTCGATAAACGGAATTACGTATTGCTAAAAACAAATTATCAATTTTGCTAGAAAATAACTTACACACTGCTAAGAGAATATATAATATTTTAAAAGCATTTCTGTAGAAATGTGTACGATTCAATAAAAGTTTTATCATATATATTTATATATATATATAAATATATATATATATAAATATATATATATATATACACATTTCTACAGAAATGCTTATAAAATACTATATATTCTCTTAGCAGTGTGTAAGTTATTTTCTAGCAAAATTGATAATTTGTTTTTAGCAATACGTAATTCCGTTTATCGAAAAACATTTTAATTTTTGAATAATTTTATATTATCTTTTCATAAAATTTTTTTGAGGCTATATTGTCTTAGGCCGAAAAATGAGCAAGACAACTCACAATGTTAAAATTTCGAATTAGTTTTAGAATTATTAAGTTCAAAATTTTTGTGTTTTTTCGTCCAGTTCTCGTAATTGCTATAATTTAAATGCATTGTTGCATTTGTCAATCTGAAACATAGAGACATATTGCCAATCTGGAACAATTATCTATAACAGTAGAGGAACAATTGCAAGAGAGATGGCCTTTTTTCAACAAAATTTTTAATAGTTACATTTATGATAAGTATTGCTTCCTTGTAACATATCAACTTAGGTATTTTTTTCCTTCGTTTTTTTTCAATTTACGAGTGGTTGTAACTAAAAAAAAAATAACTTTTAAAATTTTGTGATTTTAATTTTTATGTGTTATTTTATTTCTTGGGACGACAGCCTTTTATAAACACCGAGGAAGAAAGGAACACGGAGAAAGGAAGGAAGTACGAGGAAGAAAATTGCTGAAAGGGAAGAAATTAAGGTTAAAAATGAATTTTTTTAAAGCTTTTCTTTCTTGCAAGTAATGCGAACATGACTTTATCATTGAACGAGGTTTCAGATAAAAAAGAAGTATAGAAAAGCGGGAGAAGAAATTTTATAACCATCATTGAACAGCTGAACCAATTTTTGAGTTTACGACTACTAATGTTCAACTCCGTTGCCTTGACATTTTGAACCCAATTCAGAAGACAAGGGAACACCTGGATCAAGTATTGGGAGAAATTTTGATGTAACTAACCTGAATTTGCGTTTCATGGATAGGAAAACTACAAAACCTCCCATGGTTAGCCTAACTGCAGGGGGACTCTACATGATCCATCCACCACTGAGGGTATTTTATGTCAGCACTGGGGTCAGTGCGAGCTGGGAGCGGAATTCGTATAGACCAGTCATGGATTCGAACACGGTTCACCTTATTTTAAAGCAATCGCTTTATCCCCTGAGCCATCACGCCTCGAGAGACGAAATATGAAATGTACTGAGGTAGCAAGGCTGATGAGTGAGAATGAACCTCATTGTGGGGGAAAAATTTCCTTATAAGATGGATTTTTACGATCGTCTCCTAAAAAAGGGACGATAAGCTTCATTTATCAGTTAAGCTCTCCCACAATGACAGAAATCTTTCGTTCAGTCAATTTACGTATAGGACAACATTGCCAATATATGATCTCTTCGTGAGCATACCATTCTAAAGAGACTGTATGATATGCACTCAAAAATAGTGTTAAAAACTTTCCACGGTTGCGGTTACAGTGACAAATTATCGAGGTTTTTAAATAGCATTATACCTACTTCTTTCCTCATTAAAACATGATTTTCACTTTAAAATTAATAACAATGAAGCTCGGAAGATATTTTTAATTTAAAAATGGCAGTGGTTGACAGAAATGAAGAAATGATAATATTTCATTGAGTCTGTAGTTCAGTTTTTCTTAACGCGCTCTGACGATAACGTGAAGGAGGATTTTTTATGCTGCATCTTTGAACTTTTCATCTCTGTCTAGCGTCATCACTATTAATGCTAAAATATAACGTGTCAACCTCAATAAAAGTTTTCTTTTTGTTTTATATCTTATAACCGTCGTTGAATAGCCGACCCAATTTTTGGATTTACTGCTACTAATGTTCAGCTCCGTAGCCCTGTAATTTTGAACCCAATATGAGTTTTTTGTGAGAAACACATTTCGTTTAAAATAAAGGAGGTGTTTCTTTTCAAAAATAATAAAATTCTGTCTATTTAACCGTAACCGTAGAGGCTGTGTAACCCTTTTTTTTAAAACTAATTTTGAACACATACCTTACAATATGTGTGTACAAAATTTTACTGTTCTTTCGAAAAGTTTGCCCTTTGAGGGATCATATGTCGTCTAAGTTATTTTATAATAGATTTGTTCTTAATTTAACAAATTACTTTTGTTTATATATTATTATCAGAAATGTGAAAGACATATTATTATGCGTATATACTTTTTTTTTGTTTGTATATATGTTCATATAATATTATCAGAAATGAGAGATAAAATTACAAACGCGTGAGAAGGAGAAAAACAACTACACGCAAATGATCAAAACATATATAATGCTAAACGTTTATTTCCTAAAAATACGTTCTTTAAATATGATATTTAAGAACGTAAACTACTGAAACGTGACACAATTGTGTTTTTAGCATTAAAAAAAAAAGTCACATTTCATCAAAAATCATTACTCCCTGCTTTAAACTTTTCGAATAACATTGCCTCAAGTGATAAAGTTTTATTCTTTTTTCGAATTCCTACAACTAATAATTTACTTTATAGACTGCTTTTACTGTTTAAGACGCACTTTCTAAGACTAGCTGAAAAGCTTTCTGTAATTCGAACCAGAAAAGCGGAAAACTTTATTCTCTTCTTTCCTCTCATGACTCCCCCTCTAAAGCTCTTAAAAGAGATATCGCGACAAAAGTCGAAACCTAAACGTTCGAATTCCTCTAATTCTTTGAGCAATTTCAGTCGAAATCTTCTTTGGTTGTTCCAATTAAGTCGTCTGCTTTTAACTTCCACCAACGTCGAGAAACCAAACTTTCCATTTTGTTACTCATTACCCCCACCACCCATGCTAGACCAAACGTTGTTCGCGAACTCTAATTAGGAAAATGTAAAAGGAATTGGAAGGGGAAAAAAATTCGAAGGAATGAGTGAAGACGAGCACTTGGAGAAGAATCCACTTTTAAGAGTTTCCTTTTTGGAGAACAAGACGCGGTAATTCTAAGATCGCTGATTAATTCGATACGCTTTGGTGGGTCCGGGAACACGAGTTAAAATAGTAAAATTCGTTTTTAAAGGGGCACCAAAATGATTCTTTTCTTTGGTTCTGTTGCTTTGAATAGATAAGTAATCACACGGTTGAAGTAATATGCAACAACAGAGAAGCTTTGAAAAAAAAAAAAAAAAAAAAAAAAAAAAAAAAAATCCTCTTCCCAAACCTCCCGAGAATATATTTTTTTAAAAATTCTCTCTTTAAAATTTACTGCGGTTGAGGAAAGGAACGTTTTATTTCTTCAAAGTACTTTTTAAGAATTTAGAATTATGCAAACGATTTTTTTTTTAGATAGATTATCACTCAAAAATATTTGCAACGTTTTAAGTTATGTATTTTATTTAAGTTCTTTTTTTATTTGATCGTTTTCTGAAGTATTAAAAAGCTTTAATAAGTGTTTCTTTTTACCGACGGTATTTTAAGTTGGAATGATATCGAATTGTTCGTCAAATTAATTTACCTACGTCAGTTTAATTATAAATGGTTTAGAAAAAAGGAAATTAAAATAATAAACAAATATATTGAGACTATGAAGGTTTATTTTCATAGTCATAGTCATAGAACCTACAGTTAAATATAAAATCATAATAACCTTCTTTTTCTACGTAATCTCAGTTTTGAAATAAAGTATGGTTTTTGAATGAAAAGTGATATCAGTTCAGTTAAAATGTCATTGTTTCTACTATTCCACGTCATGTTTGTAAACAGTGTATTATTATTTAATGTAATGCGTTACCAGCTAAAAGTAACGTAGGCGTTAAAAAAATAAGGGGAAATTTTGGTTCATTGCTGAACATCGAATAATCACGATGTTCAGTTGCTTTAATATGCACTCCGATATCTGTTCAATTTTTCAAATGCGCATGTTATGTTATGCTCTTTTTTTCTAAATTTGCATTTTAAGCTATGTCTAATTTTTAAACGCGCATTTTAAGATTTGTTCATTTTCTAAAATATGCATTTTAAGCTATATACAAAAGAAAAAATTGCTGTTTAGGTTCGTGAAAAAAATTACAATGTCTATTAATAATGAATGTTTCCAGGTAACAGGGTAAGGGTGATTTTAGTGTCAGGAACAACCTTTATCAAAAAGCACAAACAAGGTTTATAAATGATAACAAATAAACTATAAAAGTTTGAAACAATGTTAAATTTAACTACGCTAGTTTACGTGTTAGTTAAGCCCAGAATTCACTTCTACGCAAAAACAAAGGTTTGATAAAAACCTTATACAATAGAATATTTATTTTCGCATTTAAGTGAGTTTGATCTTAAGTAGATTTTAACAATATTTAAATACACCAAAAATTTATATTTTTTGCGCTTAACTTGTTTCTTGTTGTTGTCTGAACTTGGATATCATTATTTTTATTGTTATAAAGAGCAACATTTAAAATAAGGATACAATCTGTTCTTCTGTAGAAATTTCGTTGCCAAGTTGCCCTTTGTGGTGGGTCAATACAGAAAATTTGATGATAAAATCAAGCAAAAGTGGCATGTACGAGTAAGCAGCTTACATTTATTAATTATTAAGCATTTCAAACATTTTTGAGACAATTGAAGACAAGAATATTTTGTTTTTTTGGTCAGCGCGTTACTCAAGAACAATTGAAGAAATTCTTAGAGGAGAATGACAGAATCGATTCATTTCCATTGCGTTTGTTTATGTATCATTAAATGTGGCTTACTATAAACAGCAAGCAAAAGCGATTATAATTGCTGGAAGGAAAGTTCCACAGTCCGCGAAAAATTCCCCACTGTATAATAAAATGGCGCTGTGCATTTGATAGGATTATTAGGACATCATGAGTTTCGGTTTTAAAGTAGAACAATTGTTCCTGGCACGTACCGTCAATAACATGGGTAATTTTAATTTTACCAATAAGTAAAAAAAGAAGTTGTATAATGGCGTCATGTGTCACACTGATAATGCTCCACAACATTTGTCTCGATGAAGTTTTCAAAAATATTTGTGAACTTGGCTCGAAGATATTAACGCCTCCTCTTAATGATCGGATCTATCTTTAGAATTCACCAATGTATTTATGTTCACTTTAAAAAGGACCACGAAGATAATATTTCATATTATTTAACTATAACCACAGCAGTTCTTTAGCGATGGGTTAATGGTGCTGCTAAATTTACAACAGGTGGTAATCAAACAAGATTTTACCATTTTCAGTTTTATAATGTTATAACCTGCTAATAATATAAATCTGCTTGATTTTTATAGGCTAAATAATTTTTAAGTAACCCGATTATATGAAATTTATAAAGGTGATTAATTTTGATTTTAATTACGGTGTCTCATAAAATTATTAAAATATAAATTTTGTTAATTTGTTAGTTATAACTATAATAACAATTTATGATTTATTATTATAACACATATTTCATTATTTTAAATATGTACCATTAGTTTCTCGTATTTAAATGATAATTAATAATTTTTTTTAAATAATAGACTAGGCCAAGTAGCAGAAGTAATAGACAAAATTCGAAACATGGATGGATAGATGCAGAAAAGGAGGGTTGTTAAGCAGTCAAAATTTTGCTCTGGAAAAGTCTTGCTGCAAGCAGAGGTGATTTAAAATATCTAGTTCAGAATGTTTTGGCCCACCTTCCTGATCTGGCTAACCATGAGTGAATCATTATTTTTTATTTTAAAAGCTAAACCATTTTGCAAACTTTACTAGTTATTAATGATTTTCTTTTTTAAATTATTTACTGAAATGATTACATACATACATATTCCATTTCAATGAAAAACTTGTTTTATTAAAAATTTTTCAGGTTTACGTAGAACATGACCAATCCATTTCCATTTACGTTTTTTAATTTCCAGATTAATCAGTTTCAATTTGGCTTTTCTAAGGATTTCTGCATTACAAATTTTATAGAACTACTTGATAGGCAAGATTCTTCTGAAACAGTTGTAAATAAATACTTGAGGATTTTCCTGTTATTTTTATTATAGTGCAAATTATGCTTATTTTTTAAAGAATACAGTAAATAATGTTGAGAAATTATATAACAAACAACCAGTTATAATTAAACTCATAATTTTTTATATTATTTCACCCGCATGTAATTCTAATTAAATATTATAATAACATTATTAAAAGTGCTATTTTGTTTATTAAAAATGGCTTACTATTTACTTAAACTTAGATTAATTATACAAAGTCTATATCTCATGAAGAAAAAATTGTTTCTGCGATGAATATTCATACTTTTTTTCCTAACAAGAAAGCTGTGTAATTTATAACGACTGTTTTTCATCACGGAATTAATTCATTTGAATATTAATTTCAACGAACGAAATGACTCTTAAATAGGAACAGCTTTTCGCCAACCTAATTAAATAACTAAAAGATGATGCATTTATCTTTAAGTAAAGAAGATTAGCACATAGTGTGTCGAGTAAAAGATATTAAAACTCATAAAAGCCATTTTGCACACGCCATCATTCTATAAAGAGAGAAAAAAATGTAATTAGAGAAAGCTTGGCTTATTCTTCGTTTAAATAAAGGAACATGGAAATTAATGTGTTAGGGCATATCTTCCGCTCCGTCATTTCTGATAAATTACTTAGATGCTCAAATTCAACATCATCTTTAATCCTCTTTTTGTCCTCTCTCTACCCTAACCCCTCCATACTTTCGCTCATACTTGGCATGTAAAGTGCCTAGACATGAGAAATGTAATGTAAAAATGGAAGGTTTTTTAGAAATAATTTAAGACACAATATGCTACAAAGCATTCGGATAGAAACGAAAGTGGAAAGAATAAATAATATAATATAATATAATATAATATAATATAATATAATATAATATAATATAATATAATATAATATAATATAATATAATATAATATAATATAATATAATATAATATAATATAATATAATATAATATAATATAATATAATATAATATAATATAATATAATATAATATAATATAATATAATATAATATAATATAATATAATATAATATAATATAATATAACATAATATAACATAACATAACATAACATAACATAACATAACATAATATAACATAACATAACATAACATAATATAATATAATATAATATAATATAATATAATATAATATAATATAATATAATATAATATAATATAATATAATATAATATAATATAATATAATATAATATAATATAATATAATATAATATAATATAATATAATATAATATAATATAATATAATATAATATAATATAATATAATATAGCACTACAAACACAACACAGCACAACGCTATATATACAATGCAATGCTATACAACACAACGCATCGCTCTACAGCACAAAGCTATACAATGCAATGCTATACAACACAACGCAGTGCTCTACAGTACAATGCTATACTGCACGATACTATGTAACACAATGCTACAAAACACGATGCAATGCAATAATGCAAAGAAATAAATTGAGTTGGCAACAAAGATCCTGTCGTTTTTTTTTAAATTTTTAAAAGTTTTAAGTGCGGATATATTCCTTTTTCTCTGCTAGTTCTCTTTTCGTTTGACGCGAATTTCGTTTAAAAATCGGTTGAATCCTCCTCGAAATCAGCTCCTTATCCAACTGAAATGATCGGCCAGGATGAGTGGTGTCTGTGAGATCAAAATTTCTATTATTAAACTTAGAATTCCAGTCATGACATGACATGACATGATATCAGCTATAGCACTCTCTCCATACACAGCAGAAATGTCAGTGTAGCTTCTTGTGGCCCTTTAGAAACATGATTGGAAGCAAAAAAATCTTAAAAAGATCCTTTTTCTCAACTAGACATTCCAGCTTAATGATTTGAAAATTGACATAAATTTACTCAAACAAAAACAAAACGTAGATTTCGATAGAAAAGCACAAAATTTGAAACATTATGCCAAGAAATGCATTTAATGACATACGGGATATTAGAAAAAAAAAAAAACATGCAGGAATTTAATTGCTGACGCAATAGGAAACGATAGTACAATAAAACGGGATAGAATACAATTCAATACAACACAATAAAATGTAATACACATAATAATGTAATATACATAAAGTATAGAACCTAAATGATCCATGTAATTTCAAAGAACTGTTTATTTGCAAATCTACGATTATGTAAATAATTCATACCAATGGTAAACTATCCATGAAATTCAATAGCATGTTTCTATCAATGTTTGACGCAGCAGCGACGATGCACTCTGACAGTTTTGTTGTCGTTGGGAGTACATAACAATAAGTTGGAATTGCAGATTCAAAAACTTTATTTTTCTCAGATTCAAGTACTTATGATGCCAACAACATAACACCGCTGCTGTGATGGACACTGATTAAATCATGCTATTGAATGCACGTACGGTCGACATTGTGTCCAAGGATTGACCAAGGATGCGCACTTTCAGCATTTGTAATATGAATTAGAGCGCATGTATCTTCTATGCATCATTCGTCTTTACAAGTGATGTAAAATGTTGAAAAAAAAAAAAAAAGAATAGATTCTTATTTAATGAACGGATTATCATCTATTGAGACTCAATCTTAATGGTTCAAAGAAGTGACCTCAAATATGCCAATCTGTTATAGCCGCAATCTGTTAAAAAGGATCCCTATAGTTTTGTCAAGAGAGCGGTCCGAAGTTAGAACCTCTTAATGTTAATTTTACTTTTTGCTCATTTCGCTATATCTCGAGAAATTTTTAAGCGAATTGATAAATATTTTGCACCACAATTACAAAATTCGTTTATCCAAAGATAATTCCATACATTTTTTTTCTCGATACATCGTTCAAACCATTTGAATGTCAATTCTCACCGGAGAAAATTGACGTGCATCACATTTCGGAATTTAACAGTTATCTATATACATTCGTAAAATTCATCAAGCAAACTTACTTTCGTCTTAAAACTGTGTGAATATGCATTCTCACCAGAAAATATCGACATTCACCCTATTTCAGGCTTTCATGGCACAGTAACACATAAACATTCATGAAACAAAACTATTTAGGTGTTATAAAAAATTCCGAAACAAAATATTTCACGAATGCATTTTTTCCTCGTCTCATTATTCAAATTTTATTACAAAAAGGCGAAAATAGTACACGTTGACAAAAAGAACTTCTTTTTATACATGCGTATAAGAAAAAAGAAACTTTGCATATAATTTCTAAGGAGAAAGAGTATTTATCCATTTTTACGTTGACAAGAAACTCACACAGACAAGTTAATAAAAAGAAAATGAATTAATAAAACATGTTCCAATTTTCCGGACCTAAATTTGGAGTATGCTGGAGAAAAATTCTTTTGGTGTCAATAAGTTTTCCGCATTAATCTTACACAAAATATTTTTCATCAACTCTGCTTGGAGTAAAAACATTCCTTTTCAATATTTGTCAACCTAGTTTTTTTTCTTCCTAGTTTAGAGCAACAAATAATAAAATGCTTTTGGATGCATTTGTCAAATATCAGAGGCAAAAAAGTAATAGGATAAAACGAAGCAAAAATTTGAAGGATAAAAAATGAAATTTTGATAACTAAGCGGATGTCAAAAAGTTTAGCTAAAGAAACAAGATTTCCAGAACCCGGAGGATATTAATAAAGTGCGATGCAGCTCGTCATTTATTTTCTCAGAAATAGTTTTTTTTTTCCTTCCACTTCAGGCTTAATTTTATTCATTTTTTTCTTTATTTATTCATGTTTAAAAATAAAATGTATGATGTAGTATTTTTTGAAAAAGCTAATTTCAATCGAGTCTTACATAAAATTGCAAATAAAACACGCATAACTGCTTCGAAATGAATGCAGTAATGTTGCAGCATATGTTGTTATATTTTTGTTGCTATGTTATTTTGTTATATATGTCTTTAAATTTTTGTTATAAATAAAATAAGAAAATGTAAAAAAGATATAAGTGTAATCTATAACAAAAATTGCTTTAAATGTTTAGAAGCTATTTACACAAGAAATTTATTAAACTGAGTAATTTCTATGGTTTTGGCGTCTTGGTTTGTAAATCTAAAATATCAATGATATATAAAAAATCATAATAGCATTGATCTAAATAACATTAATCTAAATAGCAACGAACAGAATTATTGCCTTTATTGAAAAAAAAGGAACCTTAATTTTTAAATAACCATATAGTTCAATAATCTGTAATAACATAGCTCTAATAACAACAATAATAATAATAATATATATGACTGAACATCAAAAATCAAATTTTTTGATCAATGTATAAAGCATCGAGTAGTATTATTGTCAGAATACTTGATAAAAGGAGCCTTAATTTCAAATAGCCATGTCGTTTAGTAATCTGCAATAATAATAATATTAATAATAAATATTACTAAAACATTCAAAATCAATGTCTTTGATTTTTGATGTTACAGTGATTTTTATTATTATTGTTATAGTTTAATGAACAACATGACTGTTCAAAATTGGTGCTTTTTTTCTCACTATTTAGACAATAATGCTGCTTCTCTTAAATCAAATTTTTTGATCTAAGTAGCAAGCAGCGAGTAGCATTATTGTTAAAATATTGAAAAAAAGGAAACTTAATTTTGAATAGCCATGCTGTTCAATAATAATAATAATAATAATAAGTTGCCGAAGCAAAATTTAAGAGGTTTCGAATTATTTATATTGAACTCGGAGTTATTCATATTGGGAAATATTTAAATTTAAGCTCAGCCTATTTTCCTATAATAAAAATGCGTTTGTGCAATTACATGTCTCAAACAGCGACAACAATAAACCCTAGGGAGCTAAACCCCCGACTCGCTTACGATCGCCAACACCCAATGAATACTACGGTACGCAATCTCATATGGTTCGCGCGAATCTAGTCCACTAACTTGTTAGTCTTATCTAAAATGTGTCCTAGTATTTAAAAGCATGAATAATTGCAGAAATTAGAGTGAAACAGAAACAATTGCGACATTAATAATAAATTAATTAATAAAATTATTTTCTTTTTTTAAAAAAAAAAGATTTAATTTAAAGAGTTTAAATAAGTAGATAGGTAATTAAATTAATAGATAGATGCATAAATCAATAAAAAGAGTAATAATAATAAGTAGTAGTAAATCAATTAAAAAGTGTAATAATAATAAGTAGCAATAAATCAATAAAAAAGAGTAATTAATAAAATGAAATAAAAGAATTGCAATTTTGGAAACGAGAGGATGCGGCATTCTTTTGTTAAATAATATAGATTTTGTAGATACTGAAGAATATTACTTAGGAATTATGCTTTAATATTTTGTTTATGCTTTTCTTGTAAAAAGTTCAAACTTTATTTTGAATACTTTAAAAATCAACTTGTTATTTCTTGCATCAGAACCCTTTAAAATTTTTTTTCCTAATCCAAGTCAGCAATGGAGCATAATGTGGAGGCTGTGTAGTTTCTTTCAAAAACTCTTTCAGAGATACATGTTTTTTTTTCTTTCTGAAAAAAAATTTTCTTCTTCTTTGTACAGAATTTCAATAAATTAGGTTTAAAATGTTGAGCTGCGTAAAAAGTAAACATTCTCTATTTAAATAAATTGTTAACCTTCCATACCGAAGCTATATCACACAAAAAGTAGTGAAGCTAAAATAAAACGCACAAAAAAAGCAATTAATAATTTAGAGAATAACAAGTTGAGCTGCATAAAATGTAAACATTCTCTATTTAAATAAATTGTTTGCCTATCATACCGAAACTATATCATACAAAAATCTCTAAGTGAAACTTAATTTAAAAACACAAAAATAGCTACTAATAATTTAGAGAATAACAATTGAATATTAGTGTTTCAGTCGTTACCGAGATTAAACCTCAGACATTTTTCAAATAAACTGGTTGAGGATCAAACCGGTTTTAATTAAATGTCTCATTAGGGAGAAGAGGTATTTCTCAACGACCACCAATAATCCATTTATCCTCCTCCAGGATTCGAAGGAAAAGCTTCCGGCGATGGAGGTGCCTCCCATTCTGTATTAAGATAATTAAATTATAATTAAGATTATTCTAGAGGGGTTATTCGAATGCATACCTGGAGAGACTCATTCAGCTAAACATACCAATCCAATTTTAGCAATTGTGTGCACTGATTGTCCGTTAACGATAAGTAAATTAAGGGCGTTTCGTGTGGTTAATATAAGCTTGTCTTGCTCACAGAATGACTCTTTAAGGAGGTTTAAATATGCAAAATGTAATCCAACGATGTCGGCTTAAATCCATCAATCTATAATGTTGGTGTTATACATCTAATTATATGGGTGTTTACAGGATGTTTTTCAAATAATAACATTAGTCGCTTTATAAGGTTTCTTTATAACGAATGAACTAAAAATTTTCAAAGAGGATAATATTTAATATCCATCTATCTATCTATATATATCTATCTTTCTCTCTCTCTCTCTGTATATATATATATATATATATATATATATTCATTCGCCTCTCTATAAGGTAACCCCGGTTCAAATCCCAGCGATTGCTGGTCCATACGAATTTCACCTGGCTCGCATCTGCCACAGTTTCTATAACGTAAAATATCCTGCGGACATAAAATATTCTCAAAAGGTAGACAGATCATGGGTTAGAGTCCCCTTGAAATCAGGCATACCGTTAGAAGTTTTTTGGCTTTCTTCTCCATGCAACGCAAATACGTGTGAGTTCCATTAAAAAAAGTCCCCCACGAGGGTAAATTTCTCCCAATACTTGATCTAGGATGCCCCTTGTCTTCCGGATTCGATTCAAAATTACAAGGCTACGGAGTTAAATATTTGTGTTGGGTAATGCCCTACTTAAAAAAGTAAATGTACGTAATCTGCGTAGAGTTCAGAGAAGAATTTCTCTTAGAATTGTGCGGGGATACAGGCTTGTTTCGTTTTATAAGGTTTTCCTCCCATTGATATTTATATCTTACAGGACAAGGATTATAAAAACAATAACATCAGCATCTCATTCAGGTCAAATTTCTCATTAACTAATCTTCCACATCCAGGTAATCGAAAACCTATTGGTACCATTAAATTCTGCAAAAGTATTGAAAGTGATTTTTCGGTCGTTTGCTATACAGACGGAAGTTAATTAAATAACGGAGTTGGCCTGGATTTTGTAATCTTTTATAATAACATAGAAATGAAGAACCACCTAATTAGAATTCCTGATTACTGAGCTTTTGTGTCTTTACCACTCTATTAAATGAATCTCAAATAACTCATCTCTTTCATCAAAATTCCTCATCTGAGGTGCCCTATTACCAACTCATCGAAATTTATTCTGCTCGGAAACGATTCCGCTCGGAAACTAGCTTTCATCGGATTGTCGTTTTCGTAATACCTACTTTGCCGTAACATGAGCATATCGGAATCCGGAATCGAAATCGGCATTCCGTACGATTCCGGTGAAATTGAAGTTTGTAGGCTGGACTAACTTGGACCAATTAGAAAATTTCTATAATTCTAATTTATTAATCTGGCAACGATATGTTTGTATTCTCTACTTCTATGCGAGTTAAAATCGCATTAAATTAGATTATTAATTCGCATTAGTTCGCCAGCAAACAATGATTGTGGAATACCTAGAAAACAATCCAGATTAAAATAAAGGAAGCCTTACCGGCACTACCACTATAAATATTAAATACCAAATCACTATTATATAAGATATGTTAACATGCATCCATCTTGAGGTACCCTTAGATAGATGAAGGTTAACACAGTCGATAGTTAAATCCCCACACAGGCATGTTTCAAACAATATAGGAAATTCTAATAGCTAACTTTGCTATTTACTTTTTTTTAGCAAAGATTCTATTGTTTTTTGTATACATTTTTTTTCTGTAGCTTCTCTTATTAATTTCCACATGGTTTCTAAAATCCATATTATTCATTTCTACTACAGTAAAACCTGTTTTTGTGCGGTCCTTTTTTATGCGATTTTGTTTTTGTGCGATTGGTTTTGTGCGATTTTATTTTTGTGGGATTTTCTTTGTGCGATTTTTTTTATGCGGCATATGAAACGAAATATAAATCTTTGGCAAACCATGTGGGATGATGATCAAAACCAAGGCAGGCATACTCACCATCTAATTCCAAAGGTGAATTATCGTAAAATTTATAGTAATTTCTACTTGAATCAATATATCACAAACCACGGCACCCAGGGTACATACCAATCCAAATTTCACAATAAATCTCCCCTATGCAATAACTGCAAAGTTATAGATGACCTGGAGCATATACTGATTCATTGCCCTCTATTTGATAACATAAGAAAAGCAAATTTTCCGGCAAACCTGACCTATAGCTCCCTCAAACGACACTGGAGGATGCAAAAGGGCATAGAACGAATCATTGAAAGCCACTTTAGCGCTGGCTTGCCACCAGACATGTCATAACAACGAAAATGTCAAAACTTTGTCGAATGTCAGAATATTGACATCATGCACAGAATATCTAAGACCTTTCCAAACTTTATCAAATTTTCGATTTGTTGTAAAGTTGGAAAGTTCATCTGTACTTACTTTCGCATTTAAACTCATTTTAATATGTGGACTGGATCATCTCTCCATCTGTTAAAATTAACGATTTTGTACTTCGAGATAACTTTTCATCTGTTCAAATATCTGTTTTTTTTTTTACATTTCGCGATACTTTGTTAATGGAGTCTTCTTTTCATCTGTTTGACGACCTTCATCTTATGTTCAGGATATCATGTAACTTGCGTCAACTTTTCATCTGTTTTGCTTTCTACATCTTGAATTCAAGTCACCTTTTATTTTCCTCATTGAAAATTCTCATCTTCCCTTTGTTTTCAAACTGGAAATTGTTTTTGTATCTTTTTGTTGATCAATAAAATTTCTCCCCGGATGCCCCCGCTAGGGGGCGGGACGGGGTTGAGTTTTGATGCGGTATATAAATCTTAGCGGCGTTAGCACCAGTTTAATGTTTCCTATCAATGTACATATACATGTTGTGGATGAACTCTGATTACGTGGCCTCCTTGACAACGATGTATCTGGACTTCGCGATGCTCTGTTCATTTATTTTAAACTATCTCCTGACAAGGCAGAGTCAGTTACGTACATATTGTAGCTCGATGCACGAACAGTATGCGCTTCGTATTCAGAGTTTTATACACGATTCACGTGATAAAGGATTCATTTTATAGTGAGATTAAAGATAAATAAATTATTTACTTTTGTTTCGATTTGTATGTAGTTTTTATGATTTTTATTTTATTTTTAGACATAAGTACTCCCTGAAAATGAATAGTTATAGCCAAAAGAAAGTAAAAAGACAGATAATTCCACTATTTTATGTATAATTTGATAACTTCTCCAGGTATATGTACAATGAAGAATTAAATCTTTTTACAATTTCTTCAGGTCTAATTTAATTATTTCATTTAATTGAAAGCATTCTCTCATCGATTCCATAAATCATTGATGTATTTTCTAAGTCCGACTTTTTTTATGCGGTCCCTATCCAACGCATAAAAAAAGTTTTAGGTATTATATCTTATTTTATAACCGTCGTTGAACAGCCGACCCAATTTCATGTGTTTACGACTACTTATGTTCAACTCCGTAGCCCTGCAATTTTGAACCAATCCAGAAGATAAGGAAACTCCTGGATCAGTACCCCCAGAGGTATTGATTTGTTATGGGAACATGGAGGACTTTGAGACTCGACAGATTTAACGTGCACCAGTCACCATTTACTACACGGGGAGTCTTCGGTCGGCGAGGATCGAACCCATGACCTTTTGGACATGAGCCCAGCGCCCTACCGACCAGGCTATCCCGGCCCTAGGTAGTATATCAGTTTTAGTTGTTGCGTATTTCACTCTATCTCGAAATCTTTTTTAGCGAATTGAAAATCTTTTGCCCATAATTATAAAATTCATTTATCAAAAGATACTTGATAGGCTTGAAGAATTCCTTGATAGAATTCCATGCAAAGTTTAACTTTTTGTATGTATTATTTTTTATTTGTTTATTTAATAATATTTGAAAAAAATCAATTGTAAGGAATACAATTTCAGTTTTACACAATTTTATAAAATACTATTTTGAATGGCAAATGAAAAGTTTAAGCGAAATCGGCCGAATAATTTCTGAGAAATCAAATACTGAAAAAGTCGTATTTTTATTCAGAGAAAGTACGTTTTTATGTTTGATTTTGTAACTTAAATTATTGTCTGCACTAATTAATTAACATATTTGAAGTCACTTCCGTGAACCATCAAAATTGAGTCCTAGAACGAGAAGATCCGATCATTTGATTAAAGGTTATTTAAGGTGGTCCATTTACTTGTTTTGCCCACTGTACGTTTTTATGTCTGATTTCGTAACCTAAAATATCATCTGAACTGATTAATTAGCATATTTAAGTTTAGGATAACAAGCATTAAAGTAAAGTTCTGGTATGTGATAGTAAGATTATTATATCTAAAGTTATTCAGCGTCTTCTCTTTCTCTTGCATTCTCTGTACACACTTTGTCGTCCTTTAACACTCGTCATCACAAAACACTCAAGCATTATGAGAAACCAAAATAAAACAAATAATCAAACGATTAAAGAGTTTTCAAATTCAATCAATAAATTAAAATTTAACAACAACAATTTTTTTTTTATTATTTTTATTTTAATAACAGCAGGCACTGAACTTTCGTTCTTCGCCATAGAAGATGCCGGAGGTGTTGCTCATTTATCGTTACCCAGTGGGCACCTGTGAACCAAAGTCACGGAGGCGAGCAAGGTTGACCTCGCCACACTGCCACAAACCCGTTCATAGGGTGGGCCACATTCACTCATTCACACATCAGAAGACAACACAGAGAGAGAAACACCCATGCCCAGAGCGGGATTCGAACCCGCGGCCATTGGCTTCGCAGTCAGACACGCTCACCACTCGACCACCTGGCCGGCACACACAACAATAAATTAAATTTTTTATCAAAAATAAAAGTTAACGATGAAATAATTATCCGATGAAGTAATAGTAGTTTAGATTATTCTTCGGAAAACATTTGGTTGGAAATGTCGATTTTTTACAAGCTTTAGTACATTGAAAATTCCTAATTAATACATAGCTATTTATTTAATGTTTATAACCTTTCTTAGTAAAATAAATATTAACTTAATTGTTGCACCAGGAAGTTACTTTCAACTTATATTAATCAATAATAATTATTTTAAATAAAAGTACGAAGCAATAATATTTTATTAAATAAATAATCTAAAAAAAAACTGAAGGCATTACTTGAAACACTGAAATATTAAGTGGAAGATGGAAAATAATAATTATTTTCACAGGAATCGCATCAGCTTATCTTGATTATCCGGAATCTCGCTTTATTCATACGAATGCCGATTTCCTTGTTAACGAGATTAGTTCCTCACCATAGCGCGTGAAAATGCATTTTATCCAGAGTTCTCACCATCACCCACATTGGTTTTTCTTGTTCTGTTTTTAATGCTTATTTTTATTCTTTTAGCGGCTGCCGTATTTTTTCTAGTTTCGATTTTCACCTTTTTTTCTCCAGTTTTCGTTGGCAGCTTTACGTGTTATATTTCAAATCACTTTCGTTTCTTCTCAGTCACGTCTGTCAAGTCTTGATACTGAGCGCTTATTTTTGAGCGCTTCAAACTTCTCGACTGTTATTTCTAATCTATATCTTTTTGAAGCGAAAGAAGTTTTTTTTTATCAAGTAAAATCATATTTTATATTTTGTGAGATTTTCAGTTTGTATCGCATATAATGAGTAAGCATTGTATGAAATGTTTCATAATATCATACTTTGCCGGTTGGCTTTCGACATTGTACGCAATGCAACTTTTTCGGTTACATGTTCAACATGCATTATTAATTCATTCAGAAGTGAACATTTTCCAGTGTAAGTTAAAAATCATAGTATATAAAAATATTTCAGACTTACACCAAAGCGAATATGCGTTTATGGAGACACCAATTATGTTATGGCACCAATTATATAATGGGGGTGGTTCATCCAATTTAATTGTTAGTGGAGGTAGCCTCATTTTAGTATTAAGAATATTTTGACCATATGATGTGAAGTCTAATTTTGTTATGCAGTGATATTTATACCAGGAAAATAAGCAAATTCTTTTGAGAAACTTGATTCATTATTTAGAGAATATGGCCATACTTAGAAATAATGAAATAAAAAAAAGAAATCCCTCAAAGGGTTCAAGAGAATCATATACTTAACATCAAGAATTTCTTTATAGATAAAAATTCGACGGTTGAAGCTGAGAGGCCGAAGCCCTCCAAGTCTCAATGCCAAGAATTGAAAATTAAAAGTACACGAATTGTACCCAATCGATAGTTAGAGCATGAGAAGAAATCCATGGTTGGCGATTTATCGAAAGATAAAATAGCCAAACACGAAGTCAACTCTCTTTAATCAATATTAAATTTGAAATAAATGCCAACAAGAATTAGAGAATTAGTGAGAATTAGTATAGCCATGTGACTGAAAATTTTTGTGGTGAAAAATAAAGAATAAAGAATTATAAATAGATTTTGCTTTTGATTGAGACGCGACAATGAATGAATGAGTTTTACATTTGTATTGAAATAAAAAGTTAGCCGTTACATTGATTGTTAAGAAAATAATAAAATATTTATATTAGTGTTTTTTAAATGCAATAAAAATTAATAATTGGTTCAATTTAATTTAAATTTGATTAAGAAATTTTGAAAGTTAGGAAATATGTAATGTCTATTATGGCATCACAGTGTTTACCGACATTCCCCAGTTCTAAAACTTTCACAGCAACATAAATAACAAAAACTTATCAAAACTTCATTCCAATCCATATCATAATTTAAACAATATTATAAACCATTATCCGAAACTTTATTTACTTTCCATTAAGATTAATTCTCTTTTTAAAAATATATGAAATACTGTCATGTGAGATTTGATATTTATGCGATGCATCTCAGTCCTTAATAGAATTTTTTTTGTTGTTTTCTTTCATAATCTATAGGGTTTGGAAGATTCTTGTTTTCTTTAAAAATATTTTCAAGAAAAAAGCTTTTTTATGGCCTTAAGGGGTTTCTTGAAAAAGCTTTTTATCTAACTAAACAAATAAAAAGATTTTTAATCATTTTTGAAGACAGAACATTGCTTCCTTAACGCCATACATATTTAAAATTAGGAAAAAAAGAAACAATATTTATCAACTGATTTTATTCGGTTTTTTTCTCCCAAAAGCTCACAATCTGGTATAATAAGAACGCCAACAGGGAAAACAGAACTTCAATTTCAAACTCATATTTTTTTTTTATTAGTTCAGTTTTTCTATTCATTGATTACATTGATGCTTAATTCTGCATTTATTATATTGTAATGAACTTTTGAATATTTCATGGAATATTTTAGAGGATTTCGACAAAAAGTAAATGTTTTACGATCAAACTTTTTTGCAAAAGATTATTACTATTACTTTTTTAAATAATTTTATTTTAAATTTCAAGATTATTGTTGTGTTCTTTCTCAAAATTTTTGTTTTATTTTTATCAATGAAGTATTATTTTGGATTAATAAGTTGGTGTGTTTAATTTTTTTTCTATCAGAAAGACGCGAAAAATTATAAAAACTGTTTAAATGTTTTAAAAAGTTTAAATTTATGTATTTTTGAAAAACATTTAAATTACTACTTCGTTAAAAAAATTAAAATAAGAGAAGCATAAAAAAAAGAACAGTTTCTTTTATTTTGAGAAATAATAAAAATACTGTTTTAGACGTTAGTTACTATGAGTGTTTAGTTTTTTAGCGCTTAGTAAGTTAGTTAGTGTTTTATTTATTTTAAAAATATTTAATTTTCAGCATGTTGTAAAGGGAATTATCGTCAGGAGTTTAGGAAAATAATTAACATATTTCAACTTTTAAAGCGATTCGCGTTAATTATTTCGATATTATAAACTAAACTGTTAAATATTTTGAATATTAAATTTGTATATTAAAATTGCGTTTAAATATTGAAAAATATGTTCTATAATTGTTTTGCATAAATTTAGGTAAATATAATAGTATTAAAATAACGCAAGAGTTTCTTAGTAATGCTCAGTTCTCAAAAGAAGAAAAAAAAAAAAAAACGAATTTCTCTGAATAACTTTTAATCTAATAATCGAATTTTATCGCGCTAGGACTCAATCTTAATAGTTCGAGAAGGTGACCTAAAATATGCTAATTAATGAATGCTTTTATTGAATAAACATACCTTTTTTTTGACGGATTTGAATTTCTGAATTTCAAAATATAGGGAGTAGCTGCAATCTGGGAAACATGGTCGAAGAGAATCGAAAGTTTTTTTGCACTCAATCAAAAAATTTGTTATCTAAAAATAATTCAATGCAGATAATAATTTTTAATAACTATTTATTATTATTTATTATTTTATTTAATAATAGTAGAAAAAAAATCAATTGCGGGGTATAGAAGTTTTCAAATGATGTTAAAGAATGCAATTTTAATATGGCGAAATCCAAAATTTGAACGAGATCGGTCGAATCGTTCCTGAGAAGTCGAACTTTAAGTATACGAATTCTTAAAAATTCGATTGTTTTAGAATTATTTTTTGACCGATTCCGAAGTGTGTATTTTGTGGTATAAAATTACTTTCTTAAACATCATGTAAACAATTGTATAGCTTGTAATTAAATTTTTTTTCGGCTATTATTAAATAAATTAATAAATAATTATTAAAAATTTATTTTTACATGGAATACCTTTGGATGAACAAATTTTTTAATTGAATGCAAGTTGTTTTTGATTCGCTTGGACCACATTTCTAAGATTGCTGCTGAACCTTATATTTTGAGAGTCAGAAACCCGAATTCTTTCGAATAGTAAACGATATATTATTTTGGTTATATCGTTATTTCGAAGAGAGCTTTGTTATTTCGAAAATAATATTGTTAAAATTTGTAATTAAATAGCGCAGAAAAAGATCTTTTATCGTAATTTAGTGATTTGGCTATCAAGCTGGTGACTCTAAGCTTGAATGAGATTACCTTATTGTAACAGTTCAGGGTCACAAATTGGAGAGTGCAGTGCACTGGAAACTCTTCATTAGTGGAATTGAATGAATGAAATTTTGTGTTGTCTACGCTGGGTTTCGAACTCCGTTGTGCCGGTCATAAGATTGACAGATTAGCCCTAACGGCCATGATATGTACTCAGCTGCAAAGAATTAAGTGGCTTCATTAGGTGAACCTAGTTGATGCGATAAAATTCTGGTTGCTTAGCGTATTAGGTGAAAGCAGTTAATAAACAGCTTTTCTTCCAGTTAAAAGTTTAAATACAATCTTATTTATGGCTATTTGACTTTTTTGTTTGAATATGGGGAATTTTTTTCCCCAATGCCCACCCGATTGACACTCTTCATTCTGGTATCAGTAGGGCAGATTTGCTGGCCACCCTTTCAATGGCACCCTATTAGATGGGCCAACGATGCTTCCACAATAAGTACAGATAGTACAGAGAATGAAAGAGCAACTATGCCTTGTCCGGGATTCGAACCCAGGACCTTTCTGATGTGAGGTCAGTTTCCTGGCTATTACACATCCGATATGCAATATGATAAAATATCAGTGAAATAAATTGCTATTCAGCCATTTTTTTTCGGAGAAATTTCTAACAATGTAGGACTCTATGTAGTTTTTAGTTCAATTTTTTGGGGAAATATTCCATTCATTTATTAATTTTTTTTTTCCATTCATGAAAAATGTAGAATAAAATTTACCCCAAACCAATTATTAAATTTCATATTAAATTTAAACCAAACTCTGTTTATTAGACACATTTTTGTCATACTTTGATAGTTTGTAGATAAAGTTTTGAAAAACAATAAAAAGAAGCATTAATTTTTCTAGAAGTTTAGAAAGTGATTGATTATTGTGTATCGGTGAGAAAAGTGAAACGTGTTTTTGTTTCGTTTTACAACAAAATTATTTTCTTTCAATTAAATAATTAATTTTGATAAAATCCAAAACTTATAACATGAGTTGATGAAGTATGTGTTAGAAGTTTTCGTTATTTTTCGAAGCCATCTTAGTTTTTCATAAATAAAAGATCGGTAATAAAATAATTACCTTTGTTTTCGCTTCAAATATTTCGTTCAGGAAAGAGTTTGCTAGTAAAAAAATTTCTAAGCAAGAAGATATTTCTCATTTTTAAATTTGCAGTGAAGTATAAAGTATGTAAACATAATGAGATGCATATTTTATGAACTAAATTGTTCAATTTTAGTTACTACTGTATAAAGTTTAAATCGAATTTGTAATTATTGCAATTTTCAAACATCACTCAATATTTTTTTTTGGCTTTTTACGTTATACGTAACAAACTAAAAAATATATAAATTGAACTCACTTGCTAACATTAAAAGTTTGCAAACTAAAGAGGAAAAAACTATATTTATGATATAATTTATATCAGGAAGTAATCTGTGCGAAATATAACATGGAACATGAAATATTTTAGAATATCATCAAATTGGCCGGCAATGGATTAGGAGATAGAAACTTTCTTCCTAATCGCTTCTATACCGTAATTTAATTTCACTTGCCAAATTAAACTATTATTTTAATTAAACTGTTCATTAAATTGCTTTTTTCTTATACTTAAAGTTTAAAGTAAAGATGGATTGATGCTCGGTCTTATCTTGCTTTCGGATAACATTTGATTTAAGGTACGATGTAGCTGACCCCTTTCCCTGTCCAACTGCGAGGAAAGTCCCAAAAAAGGGATTACAGTTATATATATATATATATATATATATATATATATATATATATATATATATATATATATATATATATATATATATATATATATATATATATATATAAATAGATAGATAGATATAAAATATTATATATATATAAAATTTTATTATTTTATTATTTAGTTCACTAAAAAAGTGAGTTGGTTTTGGAGAAACAGGGAAAAGATCATCGCAATCAGGTTCAAACCTGTAGTGAGTCTGTGATTCATTTCTTATTAACACTGAACAAGCACACTGAGGGGGACAATAAGCGTGATAATGTTTATTTTTACAATTCTGGATAATAAAGTATTGCCTTTCTTTACGATGCGCACGCAGGTGATACCCCTATTTTTCAAGTTGTCAGCATCTGAGTTAATCTGATTAGGAGAATACGAGACGTATTTAACGAACATTCACATTTTTCATTATATCTTCATTGACCACCAAAACCACCTGACTTGAATCCCATAAAGTAAGCAAACATTCAAACTTTTCGGTACTACAATTGGGTACTTTCTCCAGGGTCGAAAGAGAGTAACACAGGGATTCATGTGAACTTATAAGCTAGTTACAAGAAGAAAAAAAGAATTATCAAATAAGAAAGGAAAAGATCGAATAAATCTTGTTCTACCATATTAGTTAATCCATTTTCCTTCTTGTTACTCGTTTGCAAATTTCTGTTGCATCTCTGTTTCCCCCTTTCTTCTATTCTGCATTTCAACACTGAAGAAATGCGAGATCAAATGTTCGTCTATTTTGTATTATTTGTGCTTTCTTTTCACGTTGTTCAATCTTCATTTATATACAGCTCAAAATTTAACCCCTCTTTAATTAAACATTTTCAAACATAATTTTTAAAGAAAGGACAAGACTTTAGTTACTTCTTGATGTCAAGTCACAATGTTAGTGGAATGAAGTATATAAAGTGGATCTAACAATTTCTTCATCAATCTATACATAAGGAAAAAAAACCTGAATAAAGCACAGATGAAAATATAGAAATGGATATATTATAGATTCGGTTCTAAAAACAAGAACCTTCCACAGTGTATTAACATCAAATGATTGGTAGAGAAGTTAGGAGAAAAACACACCTCAAGTTTTTTAACCAATAGGGACAGAGGAACCGATGATTGAATAAGATAATAAAAAAGGAACATGAGAAAGAGGCGTGAAGGAATTTAGCGAGAACCCGAAAGTGTAACCGATTAAATTTCCAACTCTTGGGAAATGGTGGGATACTAGAATGATCATTAATGATTTTTTTATTTTCTTTCTCTATCTGTTAAGTGTCCCGCAGTGGACTGATCGCTTAGACACGGTTCCCAGCAGATCACCGAAGTCAAGCATCACTTTCTGCGGTCAGTGTGCGAGTGGGTGACCACTTGGATCAGTCTGCGTAGGGACCGAGGGTGTGCTGTATTGGTCCCCGTTAAACTGTGCTGCCGTAAAGTGCTTGACTTCGCGTGCAGGTCGTTGGGCTACCGAAGCGGGGGTGCCATCCCCTCTGCAGAGGATCAAAATTTTGATGGCATGTCTTCGGATCATCCTGAGGGATGTTTCCCAGACCGTCGCCAATAGCCCATTGTGCAGCTCTAGTGCGACGTAAAGGAACTACAACAACAACTATCTGTTTAAGTCCCGCAGTGGACTGTCTGTTCCAGACACGATTCCCAGCAGATCACCGAAGTTAAGCGTCACCGGCTGCGGTCAGTATGTGCTTAGGTGACCACTTTTATCAGTCTCTGAAGTGACAGAGGGTGTGCGGTATTGATCCTCATTGAAGTGCTCTACCGTAAAGTGTTTGACACACAGGTGGTCGGGAAAGCCATCTCCCCAGCAGAAGATCAAAATTATGATGGCGTATTTTCGGATCCTTCTCAGGGATGTTTGAAAGACCGTCGCCAATAGCCCATTGTGCAGCTGTGGTGCGACGTGAATAAAAATAAAACTCCCCTATCGGTGAAATCACTTTGCTCCCTACTATCAATAACCGAGGAAGGTTCTTGTTTACAAATCGAAACTATAGTATGTCCATTGCTTTAGTTTGCATAGCACAAAGTATACCTTATCCTTTTTGAAAATAAATTCACAATCTATTCTGTTGACTAAGAGCACGTGTTGTTGAATATACCTCCAGAGAAATCGCATTCGGCTTAGCTAGAATAATTGTCCGTCTCTTGCACTTGCCATCAGGAATTTCCTAAACTATTATGTTTCAAAACTACGCAGTTAGATTCCCTACTTGACCTCTCTCTTGGCGACACACACACCATTTATAACAAAAGGAAGTTATGAATTAGAATGGTCCTAACTCTGCCCACTGGAAATTCCCAAATAGCCGGCTAAAGGGATTCTCCCCGGGTGGAACTCCAATCTATCAAATTGTCGCAAGAATAGAAGGGCGTTATCGGTTGATGTATTGACGTCAATGGCATGAACCGCATCTCTATTAAGGGGTTTCACAATTAGCGCCATCAGTAGGCTAACGTGAGGAGAGATATAGTTCCTTTGCATGATGACCGTGGATTAGCGACAGAATACAAGGGCGATAATTTCCGTTGGGAGAGTGAAGGTTTAATTTGTATGCATTGCCGAAATGATTAGATATCGAAAGATGAGAAATACCACACTTCAAATCACACACTTTTCATGGAATGGATTGTTTTTCTCTGGAGAGCTTGTGAGTGAATTTCAATGCAAATTTCTTAAATATGCTTGATGATGAGGCAAGTTGTTAATATAAGACATCAGATCTATTTTAGAAGTTGGTTAAACTTAGTCTATACCTACTGGAAGGAGTTATTGGTGTGAAATTCCACCATTTGTTTTTAGACTTTAGATGAAATTAGCTCAGCTGACAAATATTAAACAGATTCAAAAATGGACGCTACCTGGTAAAAAATTGGCTGGAGTTTTTATTTTCGAACATTTATTTTTCTTTTGGGTCATGAGTACTTTACAATCACTCAGATTTTCAGTTGATGTTCCACAGATTGGAAGATTTTTTAAAAATAAAAAAACGAATGTTGGATTACTCCATGTAAAGTGAGAAAAAAATAAAAAACAATTGTGTACTTTCACTTCAAAAAGAAGAAGATCACAGATACCTACACATGTGATCTATGAGGTCAGCACCAGCTGATCGCTTATAAGCAAAATGGCGTGTTAAAGCTGAGCTAAGTATCTCCACGTAAGTAAGAATGTAAATTAACGTGGAGTTAAACACAGCACCGTATCGAACATCGAGTTTAATGAAATATAATTCTTTCTCTTCTGCGTCTTTTACTTAACTTAGATTCATTATTTGTAAATGTATTTTATTATAACCGTGATATATTTTTGTTTTGTGTACCTGTTAACTTCGATGCATAATTAGTTTGTGTATGTTCTACATGGTTTAGTGCCTGTCTGTTATGTTAAGTAAGAAATATATAATGAAATAATTAAAATATTTGTGAAAGAATCTTTGTGAAGGATTATAAAATGTGTCACTTAAGAGAATTGATTGGCTTGGCTTACCCGAGATGCAATGGAAACAACAGTTGCTAATGTAAACAAATGTCACGTTTCAATAATTTCAAGTTCTTAAAAATAGTATGTTTTTTATCGAAATTAAAATGTGAATGAATTACACTATGTATTTGTTTTACAATAGGTACATCGTAGAGAAGAAAAAAAAACAAAGAAGAGCAAGGGCTGAAAGAATTTGGGTAAAACGAAAAAAAAAATTATTTTCCAAATTACCAGAAATGAGAAATTAACAGTTCATGATTTTGAAAATCAGAACAAGTAACAAATAAATAAATCTAGTAAGTACTGGGATAGTATGTACAGTCAGAAAAAAAGACGGATCACTCATATAACTTTTGAGCGTTAGGACGGATTTTCGTTTTGTTAAGTGTTAAGGCCCAATATTAAGACATGATATTTTCATATAATAAATTACTATTCGATTATGTTTCAAAAAATGCTTACGTGGATTATAAGAGGAAATACAAAGCGTGATCTCCCTTAATATATAGTAACCTAAATACAAATATATAAAAAGATTATTTGATTGCTAACTAAGCATAAGTTAGAGTAATGTTGTTGGAACTTCGAAACACTTCATTCGGTTTAAATGGATGACACAAAAGGAACTCTTCATTAAGTTGGGAAATGGAAATAGCATATGTTAACATGAAAAATTCTAAAAATTCTTCTCTAGTTTCAAAGAAAACAAAAATCAAATTGAAATAGAAAGTGTATGGAAACAGTATTAAATATTCATAAAATAATATTAAGAAAACAGGAAAATGCATTGAAAATTCAATGCCGATGTAATGTAACAGAATTAATTACCCATGATAAAAATTATCCTTCTTAAAAATTGAAAAAGTACCCATGGACACAGAATTTGATATATTTAATTTTAATTATTTTGGAAAAATAATTGCAGATATCAATCAAATATCGGTAAAGCAAATGGTCCATATAATGTTTATAAATGACGATTTTTCATGACTGTACTACGGATAAAACAAAGCAGATTGTAAAAAAAATTTCTGTGTTGAAGGTTGTCAATAACTAGGATAAATTTAGGTTTAAGGAAAAAATATAATTGGAGAAAAATTTTTCTTTTACGTTTCATATTCCATTGAAATATAGATAGAAATTGAATTTTTTATTATTATTTAGGAAAACTAATTGGCATAAAATGCGCATATATAAATCAAATATATTGTAAAACAAAGGGTCCATATGGAATTTATAAATGACGAATTTCTCATGACTGTACCACATAGGAAACAAAGCAGATTGTAAAAATAATTTCTGTATTCATAATTGTTAATAACCACGATAAATTTAGTTTTAATGAAAAAATATAATTGTAATTCTTGGGGGGGGGGAATGTTGTTTTACTTTTTTGTTTCATATTTCATTGAAACATAGAACTGAAATTGAATTTTGTAGTCTTTATTTAATGAACTACTATAACTTCTTTTACTGTGTAAATTTTTTAATACATTGCAAGTTTTTAATAATGAAGGTCAACAATGTACTAAAATTAAGTTTGAATTTATTTCACAATGAAATGCCACAAGAGGGACTTGGCACGATTATCCGAAAGAACGTGTCGAACTAATGGCAAAATTAATAAATAATTGCACAGTGACTAAACCATTAAAAAAACTTCAGAAAAGCATTTGCATAAGATTGTGGTTTAAGAAAATAAATATGATAATTTAAATATTGTTTCCAATTAGCTTAATTCCTTAATTTATTTAAAAAAAATTCATTTTGCAATTTCAGCTGCGTCCTGCATGTGATGATTGACTTAACTGTTATACAAAATTTATTTTTAGACTTTTAAACTTGACATTACTCTTAAAAATTAAAGTAGTCCCCTTATATGGAAATTATTTTTAATTTCTAGTTTTAATAGATTTAAACTACATTAAGACACATTTAAAAAATACGTTGAAAAGTGTCCCGCACGTGACCGTTGAATGACCCTGTTACGGATGTTAGTCCGTAGCAGTCAGTTTTAAATTTTTAAAAAGTTTCAATTTTCTGGAAGTTTCCAAACATTGGAGTAAGTGTAAATGGCACCAAGATTTAGTTTAACAAAATATTTTAGAACTGCTTGATTTTTTTAAAACTTAGTTTCATGCATTTAAACATAAATCATGGAATTGCTCTATACTATTAGTATTTAAGGAGCAACAAAACATCGTTCAATTGCCTTCATTCAATGTATTTAGAGGCGTTATTTTAAATTTTTAACTGCAAAATTTCATTTCATCCATTTAACAAAATATCATTGTAAATCACAATTTTTGGTTTGTTGTGATAGAAAATAATTATATGTTAGGTTAGGGTGAAAATCTTCGTTTCTGTGTGAGGAAGAAAATTTTACTCCATGACGCGTTTTAAAACGGCTTCTTTTGATGTTGACCAAGAGTAGTCTAGTTACGTTCTTGCTACAGAATTAGTTTGCAGCTCTGTCACAATATGAAAAAAAAAATAATAAAACAATCACGTGTTGTTTATTTGTTTGCACAAAAATTCTTTACTAAGCTCAATTTCTCCATAATTGATTAAAATGAAAAAAAATAAATTGTTTTTTGTTTTTTTTTTATGCAAAAAGGAAATGGGTGGCGCTTAAGCGGAACTTGAGGTTGATGAACAATGTGTTAAAAATAGTTCAGAAATAATATTATACGTGGCCAATCATAAGCATACGCATGATCAACGATATCTTATGAAATCAAGTTTATTCATTGGAATGAAGAAAGCATTGTTGTCTTCACTTTAATTTGCAATGAATTGAAGACAATTTTTTTTTGTTGCCGTAATATACACATCTGTAACAGTGTTCACGAAATTGGAAGTTATCGGTTGCAAGTTTGTTGATAATAGAAAGGTAAAAATTATTGAGAAATTGTTTTTTTAAATGTTGAGCGCGTTCTGTTTCAAAAAGATATACCAATGTTCTGGTTCGTTTTTTCAAGTTCTTCTGCCTTTTCCTTAGAGAAATTTTGCTCCTTATTTGCTGCTAAAAATATTTTGTCTTACTCTACCAATGATTCAGATGGAACAAAATGAAAACTTAATAAATAATAGCCTGAAAATATCATCCCTGCTAGAGGGCGTTTTCAAGCGTTGTGATCGCGAATTGTTTTCTTATAAATTTTTTTTTGCATCCCAGGTAATCTGTATTATCCATTTCTCTTATTTTACTCTTCTATCATTACGTTCGTGATTTTTTTTTCTAAATTAAAACCTTAAATGTAGAAGAATTGTTTCTTTATTACAACATGACCTGTTCTGTTATTATTACATTTGTGATTTTGTTTTCTAAATTAAGAGTTTAAGAGGATTGTTTTTCTTTATTATTATTAGAATAACGTAATTCTACGTTACATTTTAAGATGAAGTTATTTAATAGGGTGTCTGATCTTATTAACTGTTTTACAATTATTTTTTATGTGCAGATTGCATTACTTTACTATTTTTACTATTATGAATGACGGTTAAAGAGATTCTTTGTATGATTTAGAACTTAACTTTCAGCTTCATGCACGAAGTGATAAATACAAAAATAGTATTTAAAATATACATCCGTTTGTTTAGTAAAAAAAATAGTAAACTATAGTTGTGAACTCATCAAATTTGTTATAACAGTGCACTTTTAATTTTAAATGTTATTTCAAAAAATGATCACATAGAAAAATGATTCCATTAAAATCTATTAAGATTTTAATAACGAAACAAGGGAAATAATTTTGGACGTGGAAAGTGTTCTTTTTAATACACGTATTTTTAGTTGAATTATTTCAACTGTTTTATGCCAAGAAACAACAATTACTGTGAACCAACCATCGGGGTTGGTCAGCGTCAGCAAACAGGGGACTTAGTCCCCTATTATCATCATAAGACACATTTTAGAAAATACATTATTGAAATATTGTGTATTTTTCTTTTTTCTCACCTTCTAAATTCTGATTTTTAATAAAATACCTTGGTCAAAGTTAAAAACTTTTCTCGAAACAATACTTTAAACAATCGATTAAACTTTCCTTTGCCGGTGTTTGATAAATAACAGCGGACAAAAGTTTCTGAACAAAAACTGGCAACAACTCAAACAGAAAGAAGTTTCCCCCAAACTGACTTCTGGAATTCATTTCAAGACTCATTTATCATTAAAGTCAACCTAATATTTCACTTTTTCAGTTTCAATTAATTTTTTTAACAAAATTATTCATCACTTCCTTGAAGTAAGACAGAGTAATGAATTTTGATGAAACCGGAAAAGCAATTTGTCTTAATCAAATTAGTTTTGTAGCCACATAGGAAAGCAACTGCACTTATTCGTCATCCCGAGTGGTTAGTCTTTATATTGAAAGTGCTCGGCAAACAGATATGGTTCGTTAAAAAAAGCACTTCTCCAATGTATTCTATCCATACAAATTTTGTTAATTAATTAAACCTTGACAAAATTCGAGATGACATTAAAAACGATAAATAATAAAACTGATAAAATTTTGTTAACGATTTTGGGAATATCATATTAATGGAGTAGATTAAAAAAACACCATTTATTTATTCCATTTAAACTGATTTATTTTTAAATCGTGCCAATCATTGTTTATCCAAAAAACTTTGAGTGGATAGTTTATTAAACTTTATCAATTATGGAAGTTTCGTGGTGAGAGGGGCAACAGAAGATTTAATTTAATTAGAATGCTTACGAAAATTTTAAATATAAAGTACTTTTTGAAATTATCTAATTAGCGATACTTAACTCACTATAATACTAATTACTCTTATAGAGGAAGTTGTCAATTTATGTTAATTCAGTTAGGAAATTGGTGAAAATCTTTCGAAATAATTTTGAACACAACTGGTGAAAATAAATTATTTGCGCGTAATGTTTTAATGAGCCAATGCTTTCGAAGTATTCAGACAAACTTCAAAGAATATATAGTCTAAGTTGAAAATGCTCAACAAATCTTAAAAGTTTGAATTTCTAATGAAAAGCCTAACATTTCGAATCTCTTCGTTAAAAATGAAAATATTTTTTAATTTCATTTCCAGACACGGTTTCTTACTAGGATTTCTTTGCTCAAGTTTTTGTTTTTATTTTTCACTCTCATCAAAAACTAGGAAAACGAATGTAAAACAAAAATAAGAACTTTTTCAAGTGTCCTAAGTGTTAACTACATATTGCAAATATCCTAGGAATACATTTTAAGTATTCTGAAAAGTATTTAGTTTCTAGTACATAAAGAAAAATTCTTTATAGACTTTATTAAGAGTATAGGGGTGATAATAAATTACTGAAGAATAACCATTCTTAAGTAATCTAAAAAATAATTGCTTTCGAGTGTTGAAAGACCATTCTTTTTTTTAAGCACTTTGAAAAGTAACTAGTGACAAATATTACTTATTAGGCATTTTTAAAAGTAACTAATAAGTGTAAAAGACTATTTATTTTTAGGTACATTCCAAAGTAACTAGCTACGAGATTTAAAGAAGTCCTTAGGTAGAATCGTAATTAGTTACATGCATAAAAAATATTCCCTTTTAGTAAAAAGGAATATTTTTCTGAAAAGTAATTAGTCACGAGTATAAAAGAATAATCATTTTTAGATAGCTTAAAAAATAATTAGTTTCGAGTATAAAAATAAATTTGAGATAAATATTTTGGATGGCAACTTATTTCAACTGTTGATAAATAACAGATTGATTGAAGTAAATAAATGTTGCATAATTTTTAAAATGCCACAGTAGTTATTATTCTGACTAACTTGTTAAAATATTAAAACTTTTGATATCGTAAATGTTTACTATCGCGAAATATGTTGATGTTAGCCTTTAATATTGATGAGAAAAATAATTGTTTTTGGAAAAAATTCAATTGTTTCCTTTCAAGAGAAAATTGCTTTAAATAGCAATTACTTTCTTTCTTGTAAGTAATTCTTGCAAAATTTTTCATATTAAAAATTTTGCAAAATGAAACAAATTATCTTCAATTAATATCTTGATGTTTTAAGCTTTGAAAAAAAACACACCCTGATTTTTTCTTGTAATTTCCGAACAATAGAAGTGAAAAAAAACCTATAAGAACAAAAATAATCAGATCAGGTGATGTTTTTTCCTTGGAAGGCTGCAGCCACAGTTTCAGAATTAATGATGGCCAAATATTCCGAAATTCGATTTTCTTTTTTGTTCGAATGGTGGATCATTTATTCCAAAGCCAACTTTCAATTTTAATTCTTTTTTATTGTTTGGTAGAATAATATATGGTAGCATGGCTTGCAAAAACGGCAATATCGGAAATGGAGGAGTTCTTATGAACTGCGAATGCAGTGAGAAAAACTATGCATTAGCGAAAAAGGAATAAAAATAACGATTCCGATTATGAGGGTTATAGGGAATCGATACAAGCATTAAAGTACCGAAGGGAATTGTTATAGATGACTCAGTTCTTTTTGTTTTTAGACGAAATACTTTATGTTATGACTGACCTTTGATTTTGAATGACATATTATGCTTTTAAATTTTTTTTAAATTCCTATAACTGAATGTGAGCAAAAACATTTAAAATTTTTTATAAAAGTAGCATTGAATCAAAACATTAATAAGACAAACAGAATATATTTCTAAAATGTTAATTTTAGTTCGTTTATAAAGACTTATATTTTATGGTAACTTATATGTTAATATATATGTTATATTATATGTAAACATGCAAAAGTTAAAAGTAAGTTAAATCTAAAAATTTATTTATACAATTTTGAATTAATGAGCACACTTAAGTATGCTAAAAAATTCATTAAATAATTTATCAACGGGCACCCTATCAAATAATTATTTATATACTCATTAAATAATTATTTAATGGGTCACTTATGATAACCCATACAAATAGTATATGCGTTATGATTATATCATTACAATAAGTTCTAAGTAGTATTCCGATATATTTAAATAGTAATTTCAGTAATTTCTTCATTTAATTCTTAATTTGATTATTATTAACCCTTAATGTGTATTCAATTTTACTTTGTTTTTAACAATGACTACAAGTTATTTATTAAAGAAGATGTTCACAGGTCTCCCTGCACATAACTCCCTGCATATGTAAAATTAAATGTTCTTTACTTTCTTTTAGACATGGTTTGTGTTAGGAATCTTTCAATGTCTATCTTATCAAGGAGACTAAATTTAATGGTAAAACGTCTGGTTTGTGTTAGAAATCTTTCAATGTCTATCTTATCAAGGAGACTAAATTTAATGGTAAAACGTCTGGTTTGTGTTAGCAATCTTTCAATGTCTATCCTATCAAGGAGACTAAATTTAATGGTAAAACGTCTGGTTTGTGTTAGCAATCTTTCAATGTCTATCCTATCAAGGAGACTAAATTTAATGGTAAAACGTCTGGTTTGTGTTAGCAATCTTTCAATGTCTATCCTATCAAGGAGACTAAATTTAATGGTAAAACGTCTGGTTTGTGTTAGCAATCTTTCAATGTCTATCTTATCAAGGAGACTAAATTTAATGGTAAAACGTCTGGTTTGTGTTAGCAATCTTTCAATGTCTATCCTATCAAGGAGACTAAATTTAATGGTAAAACGTCTGGTTTGTGTTAGCAATCTTTCAATGTCTATCCTATCAAGGAGACTAAATTTAATGGTAAAACGTCTGGTTTGTGTTAGCAATCTTTCAATGTCTATCCTATCAAGGAGACTAAATTTAATGGTAAAACGTCTGGTTTGTGTTAGCAATCTTTCAATGTCTATCCTATCAAGGAGACTAAATTTAATGGTAAAACGTCTGGTTTGTGTTAGCAATCTTTCAATGTCTATCCTATCAAGGAGACTAAATTTAATGGTAAAACGTCTGGTTTGTGTTAGCAATCTTTCAATGTCTATCCTATCAGTGAGACTCAATTTAATGGTAAAACGTCTGGTTTGTGTTAGCAATCTTTCAATGTCTATCCTATCAAGGAGACTAAATTTAATGGTAAAACGTCTGGTTTGTGTTAGCAATCTTTCAATGTCTATCCTATCAAGGAGACTAAATTTAATGGTAAAACGTCTGGTTTGTGTTAGAAATCTTTCAATGTCTATCTTATCAGTGAGACTCAATTTAATGGTAAAACGTCTGGTTTGTGTTAGAAATCTTTCAATGTCTATCTTATCAAGGAGACTAAATTTAATGGTAAAACGTCTGGTTTGTGTTAGCAATCTTTCAATGTCTATCTTATCAAGGAGACTAAATTTAATGGTAAAACGTCTGGTTTGTGTTAGAAATCTTTCAATGTCTATCTTATCAAGGAGACTAAATTTAATGGTAAAACGTCTGGTTTGTGTTAGAAATCTTTCAATGTCTATCTTATCAAGGAGACTAAATTTAATGGTAAAACGTCTGGTTTGTGTTAGCAATCTTTCAATGTCTATCCTATCAAGGAGACTAAATTTAATGGTAAAACGTCTGGTTTGTGTTAGCAATCTTTCAATGTCTATCCTATCAAGGAGACTAAATTTAATGGTAAAACGTCTGGTTTGTGTTAGCAATCTTTCAATGTCTATCTTATCAAGGAGACTAAATTTAATGGTAAAACGTCTGGTTTGTGTTAGCAATCTTTCAATGTCTATCCTATCAAGGAGACTAAATTTAATGGTAAAACGTCTGGTTTGTGTTAGCAATCTTTCAATGTCTATCCTATCAAGGAGACTAAATTTAATGGTAAAACGTCTGGTTTGTGTTAGCAATCTTTCAATGTCTATCTTATCAAGGAGACTAAATTTAATGGTAAAACGTCTGGTTTGTGTTAGCAATCTTTCAATGTCTATCCTATCAAGGAGACTAAATTTAATGGTAAAACGTCTGGTTTGTGTTAGCAATCTTTCAATGTCTATCCTATCAAGGAGACTAAATTTAATGGTAAAACGTCTGGTTTGTGTTAGCAATCTTTCAATGTCTATCCTATCAGTGAGACTCAATTTAATGGTAAAACGTCTGGTTTGTGTTAGCAATCTTTCAATGTCTATCTTATCAAGGAGACTAAATTTAATGGTAAAACGTCTGGTTTGTGTTAGCAATCTTTCAATGTCTATCCTATCAAGGAGACTAAATTTAATGGTAAAACGTCTGGTTTGTGTTAGAAATCTTTCAATGTCTATCTTATCAAGGAGACTAAATTTAATGGTAAAACGTCTGGTTTGTGTTAGAAATCTTTCAATGTCTATCTTATCAAGGAGACTAAATTTAATGGTAAAACGTCTGGTTTGTGTTAGAAATCTTTCAATGTCTATCTTATCAAGGAGACTAAATTTAATGGTAAAACGTCTGGTTTGTGTTAGAAATCTTTCAATGTCTATCTTATCAAGGAGACTAAATTTAATGGTAAAACGTCTGGTTTGTGTTAGAAATCTTTCAATGTCTATCTTATCAAGGAGACTAAATTTAATGGTAAAATGTCTGGTTTGTGTTAGAAATCTTTCAATGTCTATCTTATCAAGGAGACTAAATTTAATGGTAAAACGTCTGGTTTGTGTTAGAAATCTTTCAATGTCTATCTTATCAGTGAGACTCAATTTAATGGTAAAACGTCTGGTTTGTGTTAGCAATCTTTCAATGTCTATCTTATCAAGGAGACTAAATTTAATGGTAAAACGTCTGGTTTGTGTTAGCAATCTTTCAATGTCTATCTTATCAAGGAGACTAAATTTAATGGTAAAACGTCTGGTTTGTGTTAGAAATCTTTCAATGTCTATCTTATCAAGGAGACTAAATTTAATGGTAAAACGTCTGGTTTGTGTTAGAAATCTTTCAATGTCTATCTTATCAAGGAGACTAAATTTAATGGTAAAACGTCTGGTTTGTGTTAGAAATCTTTCAATGTCTATCTTATCAAGGAGACTAAATTTAAAAGTAAAACGTCTGGTTTGTGTTAGAAATCTTTCAATGTCTATCTTATCAGTGAGACTCAATTTAATGGTAAAACGTCTGGTTTGTGTTAGAAATCTTTCAATGTCTATCTTATCAAGGAGACTAAATTTAATGGTAAAACGTCTGGTTTGTGTTAGAAATCTTTCAATGTCTATCTTATCAAGGAGACTAAATTTAATGGTAAAACGTCTGGTTTGTGTTAGAAATCTTTCAATGTCTATCTTATCAAGGAGACTAAATTTAATGGTAAAACGTCTGGTTTGTGTTAGAAATCTTTCAATGTCTATCTTATCAAGGAGACTAAATTTAATGGTAAAACGTCTGGTTTGTGTTAGAAATCTTTCAATGTCTATCTTATCAAGGAGACTAAATTTAATGGTAAAACGTCTGGTTTGTGTTAGAAATCTTTCAATGTCTATCTTATCAAGGAGACTAAATTTAATGGTAAAACGTCTGGTTTGTGTTAGAAATCTTTCAATGTCTATCTTATCAAGGAGACTAAATTTAATGGTAAAATGTCTGGTTTGTGTTAGCAATCTTTCAATGTCTATCTTATCAAGGAGACTAAATTTAATGGTAAAACGTCTGGTTTGTGTTAGAAATCTTTCAATGTCTATCTTATCAAGGAGACTAAATTTAATGGTAAAACGTCTGGTTTGTGTTAGAAATCTTTCAATGTCTATCTTATCAAGGAGACTAAATTTAATGGTAAAACGTCTGGTTTGTGTTAGAAATCTTTCAATGTCTATCTTATCAAGGAGACTAAATTTAATGGTAAAACGTCTGGTTTGTGTTAGAAATCTTTCAATGTCTATCTTATCAAGGAGACTAAATTTAATGGTAAAACGTCTGGTTTGTGTTAGAAATCTTTCAATGTCTATCTTATCAAGGAGACTAAATTTAATGGTAAAACGTCTGGTTTGTGTTAGAAATCTTTCAATGTCTATCTTATCAAGGAGACTAAATTTAATGGTAAAACGTCTGGTTTGTGTTAGAAATCTTTCAATGTCTATCTTATCAAGGAGACTAAATTTAATGGTAAAACGTCTGGTTTGTGTTAGAAATCTTTCAATGTCTATCTTATCAGTGAGACTCAATTTAATGGTAAAACGTCTGGTTTGTGTTAGAAATCTTTCAATGTCTATCTTATCAAGGAGACTAAATTTAATGGTAAAACGTCTGGTTTGTGTTAGAAATCTTTCAATGTCTATCTTATCAAGGAGACTAAATTTAATGGTAAAATGTCTGGTTTGTGTTAGAAATCTTTCAATGTCTATCTTATCAAGGAGACTAAATTTAATGGTAAAACGTCTGGTTTGTGTTAGAAATCTTTCAATGTCTATCTTATCAGGGAGACTCAATTTAATGGTAAAACGTCTGGTTTGTGTTAGAAATCTTTCAATGTCTATCTTATCAAGGAGACTAAATTTAATGGTAAAATGTCTGGTTTGTGTTAGAAATCTTTCAATGTCTATCTTATCAGTGAGACTCAATTTAATGGTAAAACGTCTGGTTTGTGTTAGAAATCTTTCAATGTCTATCTTATCAAGGAGACTAAATTTAATGGTAAAACGTCTGGTTTGTGTTAGAAATCTTTCAATGTCTATCTTATCAAGGAGACTAAATTTAATGGTAAAATGTCTGGTTTGTGTTAGAAATCTTTCAATGTCTATCTTATCAAGGAGACTAAATTTAATGGTAAAACGTCTGGTTTGTGTTAGAAATCTTTCAATGTCTATCTTATCAAGGAGACTAAATTTAATGGTAAAACGTCTGGTTTGTGTTAGAAATCTTTCAATGTCTATCTTATCAAGGAGACTAAATTTAATGGTAAAACGTCTGGTTTGTGTTAGAAATCTTTCAATGTCTATCTTATCAAGGAGACTAAATTTAATGGTAAAACGTCTGGTTTGTGTTAGAAATCTTTCAATGTCTATCTTATCAGTGAGACTCAATTTAATGGTAAAACGTCTGGTTTGTGTTAGAAATCTTTCAATGTCTATCTTATCAAGGAGACTAAATTTAATGGTAAAACGTCTGGTTTGTGTTAGAAATCTTTCAATGTCTATCTTATCAAGGAGACTAAATTTAATGGTAAAACGTCTGGTTTGTGTTAGAAATCTTTCAATGTCTATCTTATCAAGGAGACTAAATTTAATGGTAAAACGTCTGGTTTGTGTTAGAAATCTTTCAATGTCTATCTTATCAAGGAGACTAAATTTAATGGTAAAACGTCTGGTTTGTGTTAGAAATCTTTCAATGTCTATCTTATCAAGGAGACTAAATTTAATGGTAAAATGTCTGGTTTGTGTTAGAAATCTTTCAATGTCTATCTTATCAGTGAGACTCAATTTAATGGTAAAACGTCTGGTTTGTGTTAGAAATCTTTCAATGTCTATCTTATCAAGGAGACTAAATTTAATGGTAAAACGTCTGGTTTGTGTTAGAAATCTTTCAATGTCTATCTTATCAAGGAGACTAAATTTAATGGTAAAATGTCTGGTTTGTGTTAGAAATCTTTCAATGTCTATCTTATCAAGGAGACTAAATTTAATGGTAAAACGTCTGGTTTGTGTTAGAAATCTTTCAATGTCTATCTTATCAAGGAGACTAAATTTAATGGTAAAACGTCTGGTTTGTGTTAGAAATCTTTCAATGTCTATCTTATCAAGGAGACTAAATTTAATGGTAAAACGTCTGGTTTGTGTTAGAAATCTTTCAATGTCTATCTTATCAAGGAGACTAAATTTAATGGTAAAATGTCTGGTTTGTGTTAGAAATCTTTCAATGTCTATCTTATCAAGGAGACTAAATTTAATGGTAAAACGTCTGGTTTGTGTTAGAAATCTTTCAATGTCTATCTTATCAAGGAGACTAAATTTAATGGTAAAACGTCTGGTTTGTGTTAGAAATCTTTCAATGTCTATCTTATCAAGGAGACTAAATTTAATGGTAAAATGTCTGGTTTGTGTTAGAAATCTTTCAATGTCTATCTTATCAAGGAGACTAAATTTAATGGTAAAACGTCTGGTTTGTGTTAGAAATCTTTCAATGTCTATCTTATCAAGGAGACTAAATTTAATGGTAAAATGTCTGGTTTGTGTTAGAAATCTTTCAATGTCTATCTTATCAAGGAGACTAAATTTAATGGTAAAACGTCTGGTTTGTGTTAGAAATCTTTCAATGTCTATCTTATCAAGGAGACTAAATTTAATGGTAAAACGTCTGGTTTGTGTTAGAAATCTTTCAATGTCTATCTTATCAAGGAGACTAAATTTAATGGTAAAATGTCTGGTTTGTGTTAGAAATCTTTCAATGTCTATCTTATCAAGGAGACTAAATTTAATGGTAAAACGTCTGGTTTGTGTTAGAAATCTTTCAATGTCTATCTTATCAAGGAGACTAAATTTAATGGTAAAACGTCTGGTTTGTGTTAGAAATCTTTCAATGTCTATCTTATCAAGGAGACTAAATTTAATGGTAAAATGTCTGGTTTGTGTTAGAAATCTTTCAATGTCTATCTTATCAGTGAGACTCAATTTAATGGTAAAACGTCTGGTTTGTGTTAGAAATCTTTCAATGTCGATCTTATCAAGGAGACTAAATTTAATGGTAAAACGTCTGGTTTGTGTTAGAAATCTTTCAATGTCTATCTTATCAAGGAGACTAAATTTAATGGTAAAATGTCTGGTTTGTGTTAGAAATCTTTCAATGTCTATCTTATCAAGGAGACTAAATTTAATGGTAAAACGTCTGGTTTGTGTTAGAAATCTTTCAATGTCTATCTTATCAAGGAGACTAAATTTAATGGTAAAACGTCTGGTTTGTGTTAGAAATCTTTCAATGTCTATCTTATCAAGGAGACTAAATTTAATGGTAAAACGTCTGGTTTGTGTTAGAAATCTTTCAATGTCTATCTTATCAAGGAGACTAAATTTAATGGTAAAATGTCTGGTTTGTGTTAGAAATCTTTCAATGTCTATCTTATCAAGGAGACTAAATTTAATGGTAAAACGTCTGGTTTGTGTTAGAAATCTTTCAATGTCTATCTTATCAAGGAGACTAAATTTAATGGTAAAACGTCTGGTTTGTGTTAGAAATCTTTCAATGTCTATCTTATCAAGGAGACTAAATTTAATGGTAAAATGTCTGGTTTGTGTTAGAAATCTTTCAATGTCTATCTTATCAGTGAGACTCAATTTAATGGTAAAACGTCTGGTTTGTGTTAGAAATCTTTCAATGTCTATCTTATCAAGGAGACTAAATTTAATGGTAAAACGTCTGGTTTGTGTTAGAAATCTTTCAATGTCTATCTTATCAAGGAGACTAAATTTAATGGTAAAACGTCTGGTTTGTGTTAGAAATCTTTCAATGTCTATCTTATCAAGGAGACTAAATTTAATGGTAAAACGTCTGGTTTGTGTTAGAAATCTTTCAATGTCTATCTTATCAAGGAGACTAAATTTAATGGTAAAACGTCTGGTTTGTGTTAGAAATCTTTCAATGTCTATCTTATCAAGGAGACTAAATTTAATGGTAAAATGTCTGGTTTGTGTTAGAAATCTTTCAATGTCTATCTTATCAGTGAGACTCAATTTAATGGTAAAACGTCTGGTTTGTGTTAGAAATCTTTCAATGTCTATCTTATCAAGGAGACTAAATTTAATGGTAAAACGTCTGGTTTGTGTTAGAAATCTTTCAATGTCTATCTTATCAAGGAGACTAAATTTAATGGTAAAATGTCTGGTTTGTGTTAGAAATCTTTCAATGTCTATCTTATCAAGGAGACTAAATTTAATGGTAAAACGTCTGGTTTGTGTTAGAAATCTTTCAATGTCTATCTTATCAGTGAGACTCAATTTAATGGTAAAACGTCTGGTTAGTGTGAGAAATATTTTAATACTTATCTTATCAGTGAGATCAAATTTAATGGTAGAACATTTGGTTTGTGTTAGGAATCTTTTAATGTCTATCTTATGAAAGAAATTAAATTTAATATTAAAATGCCTATATCTTATATCTTCTTATTTTAGAGATCCACGTTTGAAAAAATACACACTCCCAAATGCATGCTTCAGAAAATATATAACAATTCGTGAATCAATTTTGATATATTTTTAACATGAATCTTTATTCAGCAGACTTTAAAATTTAATGTTTTTTTTCTGGTTCTTTTTCCTGAAGCGAGATTTTTATAAAACCCAAGGTACTGATACTGAGATGCCAAGGATTTTCTTAGATCCTGAAGATTTTTAGATTTCTCCTTACCTTCAGAATTGAGTTTTAAAAAATCAAAGGTTTTTAAAGAAACAAGTAATCGTTTATTTTCAGTCGTTAACTCAATGAAAGTTACATTTGTAATACACTTAGCCAGACAAATCTCGCAGTTTAGGAACTTGCTCCGTAACGTTTATACTTAGTACAGTGATGAAGCGTTTGTCTAAAAAAATATGTGGTAACACTTTAATTCATTACTATTATTTATTTTCTAAACTTAAATATTTATTCGTAATTGCAATTAGATAATTGCATTTTATGTTTAAAATTAAAATCTTGTAAGGATTTAGTTTAAAAAAATAATATGAAAGAAATTGTCACGAATATTTTGCTAATTTTCAAAAATTTTATCTGCTTTTTTATTTTTTTAATTTGTCACTTTTTTCATGATTAGAAGCCCGCTTCATCATGTCAGCGTCAAAAGAAAAAAACGAAATTCTATATCGTTTTGGTCTGGAGTTAAACAATTGGGTTCGTTCTTTAACACCGAAAAGATTCATTTTGGGATTTTTTTCCTTTCTTTCAACTTGCTTGTATTTTGAACTATGCCCAATTCTTTTCAGACACGCATTTCCTAGCCATGGTGGCTCAAAGGATGAAGCACTCGCTTCCCAATGCGGTGATCCGGATGTGAATCCTAATGGTGGTTAGTCGATACGAATTCCGCACCAGACTCGCAACAACCACAGTTTTGACGTGAAATATCCTCAGTGGTAGACGGATCATGGGTTAGAGTACCTTTACCGCCAGGCTAACCGTGAGAGATTTTCGGGGTTCTCCTATCCACGTAACGCAAATACGAGTTAGTTCCAACAAAAAGTCCTCCACGTAGGTAAATTTCTCCGAATGCTTGATCCAGGAGTTCCCTTGTTTTCTGGATTGGTTTTAAAATTACAAGGCTACGGAGTTGACCTGTAAACTAAAAATTGGGTCAGTTGTCCAACGATGGTCGTTAAATAAAATGTAAAAACGAGCATTTCGTGCTATATCTTATTAAAATACATGTTGATATGCGTACTTTTTTTAAACACTGGTTTTAATTATATCCATTTTCAAAAACACGCATTTCGAGCTGTAAGCTCACTAACAAGCTATTGCTTTTATCCGTATTTAGTGCAGTGTTTTGTAAAACTAGATCGTAATTAATACTTAAACATATTTTAGATAATAAAATAATAATAAACAGGTAAAAACGTTTTTTGTTTGTTGATGCATGCATTCTTTTTCAAAAAGCTTATTATATCGTTTAAAAATATGGATTCAAGACAAAGAAAGATCATTGAAACTTTTCATTGGAAGTCTGAATAGCTAAATAATAAAAGAAAAATTAATTCTTATAATGCCATCCACTTAAAATATCTTTTCCCAAATATAAAATGCAAATTAAGAGTGCAATAAAGTATGGAATTCTTCATAAATTTCTCTCTTTCTTGAACCGGGATCGATAATACTTAATGAATTCCATGAGAATATTTTAAAGAGGAAATTATGAATTACGAATGCTCTGAGCTATGCAAAGAAGAAAAAAAAAATGGCGCAGATTTTTGAACACATTTTCACAAGGGATATCGGGAGCAATTTTCTATCTAAAACTTATAATAAATCTGTTTCTCTTTTTTTTTTTTATCTCTAAAGTATTCAACAAATTAATTATGGTTGAAAAATAATAATTTTTTTTTATCGAATATCAGAGGAGCAATTTAAGAATTCTAGAAAATTCAATTAATGGGCAGAAGAAAAGTTATTAAATGACTACTATCGCAAATTTACTGAAGATTTTTAATGCACTTCGTTATTTGAAATTTTGAGATTTTTTTTTATAATTGTTTCAGTGAACTTTTATTCTACTTCAATTTATTTCGAAGTTAATTAACTTTTTAATAATTATTTAGATAAATGCTGAAAAAAGTTGTCTTCATAATTTCCTCGACGAATACTTTTTAAAAAAAAAATATATCAGAGTAACTGTTTTGATTTGAGTAACGATTTTTAACTCTAATATAACATTAAAACTGCTAGAAAACGTAAAATTATTATATTTAAAAGATTTTACTTCTTGAAATTAAAATAAAAGTTGTATTTTCCTCTTAAATTTTTCTAGAAAATAATTTTATGATAGACTGAATAACGATTCCAACCATTTAGTGGTGCATAAAAGAATGACTATATCGAAACAGATTTTGAAACGAAAAAAGAGTTAAAGATTTATGAAATGAAAAATAATGATTATTTAATTTTAAAAATATACATCTATAAATTCGAAGATGTTGAAAGTTTCCCATAATTAAAATTCTCGTGGCAGCAATAAATATAATTGTAAAAAATATAACTGCAGTAATCCATGGCGAACTACACTTTCAATTCGATAAGTCTTAAGAAAGTTTTAAAGCACAGAGAAGCATTATTCTAATGACAGGGAAATCGAAAAACGTGAAGCGTTTTTAGCAAGGCAATAGTATCGCTTATGGCTTTAATGTATTGAACGCCCCTATGTGGCAGTGAACCGAACTACTGATTGGGAGATGCATTTCTGTTTTCCCAGTTTTAATTGAATGTATGAAATTGACCGTATTCATTTGGTTACTTCATTTATTTTAATTCTACGTATTATTTTAGTATTTATGGTATGGATGCTTTTTAAAACATGTCGAGTGCAAAAGAAGTTATTTTGTCTTTGCACCTCAAATAAATTGTGATTTGATTTAAATATTTTAATTTTGTTATCATATTACCCTTAAATATGTTTTAATGGTGAATACCTTACTTATTTATATGTTTGACTCGCATTATAATTCTTTTTATACTAAAAGAAGAATAAATACGGATAAGTGTTATTTATTTGTCTTCGTACATAAAAGCTTTTCTTTAAATCGCTAAAATAGATTTTTGTTTAGCTTGTAGTAGAATTAATTCTGTAAGAGAATTAACTAAAAAAAAGTAAATAAACAGAAGTCATTCATAATTTTGACAAGAGACAGTGATTTTAGAGTGTTTTGGCTTTAAATCTAAATCAACGAATTCAATCAACGAAACGTTTCTTATCTTTTAAAATTTGTTTCTGTGATTTCTCAGTCCTCCGTCTTCTAGTAAAATTCGTCTATGCCGAGTTATACTTCATGTTAGGAACAGCTTAAACTATTAACTTAACATGTTTATTTTTGTTTTTCTAGTTAATCTCGCAGCAGAGCTTCACTTGATGGATATTGGCGATGGTCTGTGATTCATTAAAATTTAAATATTAGGATAACTCAGAGCTTAACTCATTTCCTGCCGTGGGAGAGTAAATTCAATATTTTATTAAGTTCCATTTTTTATCGTTTGCATTAATCGAACATTTTAGACACTATTTGTTGAACAAAAAATAAAAATTTAATAGTCCTATTCGTATCAGGTTTATGTATAGTGGGGTGACTTCAAATATGCTAATTAATAAGTGCAGACGATATTTTAAGTCACGAAATCTGACAATAAACATTTCTCTAATAAACATGCCTTTTTTTTGACGGATTCAAATTTCTTATCTTCAAAAAGCCGCAATCTGGGAAATAGGGTCCCAATAGTTTGGTCAATTGAAAAATGTTTACTCACAATTATAAAATTCGTTTATCCAAAGATAATTGAATGTAAAAAGTAATTTTTAGTAAATGTTTATTACTTTTTATTATTTTATTTAAGAATGATCGAAAAAATTAATTTTGAATTGTAAGTTATAAAATTTTTTGCATAATTTTAAAGAATATAATTTTACATGGCAAAATACAAAATTTGAGCAAAATTGGTGGAATAGAAGATCCTAAGAAATTCGAAAAAGTCAGTTATTTAAAATTCGATTTCTCAGGAGCTATTCAATCAATTTCGTTCAACCTTTGTATTTTGCCATGTAAAGTTACATACTTTAAATTGTCCTAAAAATTTTCACTCGTTTCAATTGAAAATTTTTTAAACTATTATTTAATAAAATAATAAAAAATAATAAATATTTACTAAAATTTATTTTTTGCATGAAATTATCTTTGGATAAACGAATTTTATAACTGTGTTAACAGAAATTTTCAATTCGCTTAAAGAGTTCTCAAGGTATGGTTAAATACGCAAAAAGTAAAATAAACATTAAGGTTTAAAGCTTAAATAGCTTTCCTGACAAAACTATGAGGATTATATTTCCCAGATTTCGGCAACCCCCTGTATTTTGGGGGTCAAAAATCCAAATTCGTTGAAAAAAGGTATGTTTATTCAGAGAAAAGACGTTTTTTTGCGTTTGATTTCGTAACTTAAAACATCGTCAGCATATTCATATTAGCATATCATCGTCAGCATTAGCATATTTGAGGTTACTCCCTTGAACCATTAAGTTTAAGTCTTAGAACGTGAAGATCCAACTTTTAGATCGAAAGTTATTCAAGGTACTCTGTTTTTACCTATTGAAAAAATGGGCTTTGTTTTGGGTTTCATGGCGTGAACTCTTTATTTGGACATCATCACACTTTTCAACTGTGTTCAAGAGTAATAGTAATCAGTTCGTATGCGTCGTCACTGCATGCGTTGCAATGGCGACTGCTGCTGTTTGATAATTTTTTTAGAATTCTTTTTATTTTCACCAGCAGTCTTTCTTAATCTATTTACATAATAATTATTTAAAGTATTTTTGTATTATTTTTATTATTAACTTATAATTACTGTCTTGACGGTGATTTTAACATAAATATGAATACTGAAGAAGGAAAAGTATTTTGTGACATTGAGACACGTATATAGTCAGGATATGAAAACCGATTCGACGACAAACATCAATTGGGACAGTTTTTGCAACCCATGATTTGAAATGTTGTGGCGTTTATCGGAGTCAAACCAGAAAAAAAAAGCATTTGACCAATGGGTAACCAGTAATCGTAATAAAGTAATAAAAATGTGTAAGTTTTTTTCAAAAAATTTTTATTATTATTTTTTTTTTTTGGCATTGTACATTTTTATTAAGGCCCAATTATAGAACATTTAATAAACAGTAATTATCCTGACCGGTTAGAGTGTTCTGAATTGAGGAAAAAATTAAAACTAGTTTGTAATATTTCTTATTTAAAACGTCCCCAAAAGACTTTATAACAATTACCCACTCTTAGTTAGTCATAATTTTTTAATACTACAATAAATTAGGCTTAATAACTAGCTAGAGAGAGAGCAGAAAAAAAAATACTAAAACCTGAGTCCTTCTTTTTCCCTAGTTTAACAAAATATTTCCTTCTAATTAATTAATTTTATAAATATCACGAATAGTTTGTTTCTCTATATATCATAACAAGATAATTATTGTATCACCTTTTCCTGCATTCTTATTGGACAGAAATACCAAATGAAATGGTCAGTATAAAAAAAATACTAGTATTTTTTTAGTTACAATTAGTATAAAACTAAGAATTTTTTTAAGAATATTCATCTATAAATTATTAATTTATGTCTTAACGGATTACCTGGAATATTTTTTTCCATCCCTTCCTATATATATAGTATTATTATCATCTGTATTACGAAGTAAGTGTTTCAAAATTATGGCAAGAAATTATAATATAATAATAAATATAATCCTATAATATTATTGTTTAGCTTTGTCAAAAAAGTAGAATTTACTTTTGTAATATTCAATGCTTTTTTTTGAAGCTCTGTCCCCAAGGAAAATAAAAAAGTCATAGTTTAAGTGCCTAACACTTGAATCAATGTGATGATTTTAAACTACTATATAGATAATATTGCCGTGAAGAATTATCTGAGCTTTAGATCAGACAAATAACTTAAATATTTTAAAAGTTATGAATTTTTTTTTAATAAATCACTGATTTGGTGACATTTTCCCACCTTGATGAAAATTATCAATATCACTGTCTTATTTTAACTTTTGCTTACTTTTATGAGCCCAGGTATTGCAGCATTTTAGTAAGTTTTTAAATATTTAAAAGTTCGACCACATACGCTTTTCATTTTTATAAAAATGTGGCTTTTCTCCAATAATGTCGTTTTGCGCCATTTTCAAATTAAGCGTTGACAGTGCTGGCTTTAGATATAGACTAAACTTGATCATGAGTAACTGTTGAAAACTCACAGCAGTTATAAAAACAGCATACTATTAGCAAAAAAGCATCATTCCACATTACGACGGAAACTTCGAAAAACAGCCTTAAAATCAAAATATGAGATTAAAATATTGAATACACCTCTTTAAATTTCTTTATTAAATGTAATTTAATATCATTATTTAGTAATCATTAAACGTTAAGTAAGTTGAATTAACTTTTACAATGTTTAACGTCAAAATATGCCATTAAAATAGAAGAATAAATACAACTATTAAAAGTTATAAACCAATATTGGGAATTAAATTTGAACTCTAATCTCTTGTTCGAAGAACATGTTACAAGTTTTTAAAGTAAATAATACAAATGAAAAAACAATTAAAAAAATAATAAGTTTTATTGTAACTAAAAATTAAATGCAAATTAAGAAAAACAAATTGCAATTGATAAGTTCAAATTGAGCAAAATGATTAGATTTACATTCCATCTCAATAAAATTGGAATCGTATCGGAATAAATCTTCGGAAACAAATCTGAGTTCATTTTATGTTCATCTGATCATGATTTTATGTTTTTCATATTATTATAAACATTTTGAATTTTTTAAAATTAATAATTTTTAATTTTGATACGACAAGCTGTTTATTATTAATAAATAAAAATTGTAACTTATCAGTCATTGAACTTAGGAAGCAACGGGAGAAGGGGTTCCTTAAGTTATATTATTATTACAGTTTATTTCAAATCCTCAGATCTTATTCGAATTTTAAGAACGGGTATGATGCAAAAACGAGAATTCCAATAATTGCCAGCCAAATCCATTTCCAGAGCACTATCAATTTAAAGCAAGCTCGTTTCGTTAAACCACTTGAAATATGTATATGTTTCTCAATCTCATGCTTGATAAATATTCACTAGTCTTACGAGCCGCATTCTCACTGGATTGTAAAATGCGTCTGACATTGCAATCCCTTAAAAGGAAATATCCTTCGGTTAGAGTAGCAGAAGCACATAGCATTCTGGGAAATTCCACCTAGTCACGCAGTCTCATCTGTCAACTGCAGTTAATGATATTCAAATACACAACAGACTACTCTCGCTCCCAGCATATTCCGCTATTAGCTAATATCCTCGTCCATTCCGACTTGTAACGAATACTTGAGTCTTTTAGAATAAAGAAATGGCGCAAAAACGTTCGATTTTGCTTCATCGTTATGTTCTTCATTTTACAAAAATGGCAGATGTAAATTGATTGGATATGTGAATTCATACAGAATTTCATTCTACTAGACAGTTTTGGAAATGTTTTGAGATGGTAGGATTGGAAAATGTAAGTCAAATTGAAAATTTAAATGACGTATTATGTGTCAGAGAAAATTTAGGGGAATAGCTTATTTCAATTACATTTATATCCTTATTTGACATAGATTGCAATGTGAAATTCAGAGAATTGGTTTCTATTTAAGAGCATTTATTTCCATTTAACATACGTTACTCCTCCAAAATAGAATAAATTTGATGTGACATAAGCTACCGCTCCTAAATTTTAATACTTTATGTTTTCCTCCTTTTTTTTAAAAGAAGGTAAAACATGGTATTTCAATAAATTATTCATAAAGGTGTTGATTGTAAAATTGTTTTAATTCATTTCTGTGTGAAAAATTGATCGTAAGAAAGATTTTTTTAGCATGTTGTTTGAAAATTAAAATTTCAAAGCAAGGACAGAATATTGCTCAGATTTTGCTAATTACACACGATGTTAGGGATGATATATTAGGGGGACCAGAGAGTAACGTCGTTTCGGCGCATTAAATATTCGTTGGTCTTAGAAACCAATTTTTTTTCTTCGATTCATTTACGATCCGGCGCTGAAAGGTTGTTGCTAACGAGGGTGAATAAATTATTGATTAAAACTAAAATCTTGATAACAAATATCAAAAACACTGAAACGACTTTACTTTCGGGTCCGCCTAACATTTGGAGAAGTATATTACGCAAAGAAAACACGAAAAGAACACAGAAAACTAAAAGAGAATAAAGGAGAGAAAAATAAAATTTATTTAAAAGAATTTTTAACAAAAGAAGAAGAATAAAGAAAATTAACAAAAATATTAATTCACTAGTTTAAAAAAAATGAAAAAAGCAAAAAAAAAAAAAAAAAAATTAGCAACGAAAACATAATATCTTTTCAACCCACACAATTATATCAGTAAAAATGAGTATTTTCTGATATTGTCTTAATGTCACCAACGTGCATTACTGGGTGATTCTCACGAAATATGACAGTTTACAGTCTCTTGCTCCAAGATCTAATACTATACTACTAAAAGAAGTTTTTTTTTAATATTTTAGTAAATAGCATTGCTGTTAGCATTTTAAAATGACCTTGTACTAGCATCGACTGATTTGTATATTTATAAAATTTAATTGAATTTCAAAATGTTATGTTTTTGGTATGCCATAAACAATATTTCCGATAATAACTAGCTTCAAAACTTCGTATAAATTTTTCAATATCTAATTTTTTTTATCTTAACAGTTGTAAACATTTCTAGAATATACGCAGAGGGTATTATTTACAAAAACTTCGTTTAAAATAATTTTTCCTGTCAATAATTTGTTTGTCACATAAAAATCTGTCATTTTCCTGGTTACTTTGATTTAGTGATTTATAACCAAAATAAATAACGCCAGCAATCAATATCTTATGTTATTAGATTGATTAGATACCATCCTATCTGAACATGCCTTGTTGCATGAATAAAGAACCAACATTCTGGTTAAAAATATATTTAAAAATTTTTTTCAAGAGGTGAGTAGGTTTTTATGATGCAATTTTCTTGTCTTCTTGAAATCATTAACGACATAAACTACATAGTTATTTCAAGAAATCCTGTTGTTTTTTGCGGAATGTAAACGTCTTGGGCCAAAATGTTAAATTAAAGTAAAGTTAAATGCTATAAAATGGCAAATTTGTCATTATCCTGGCTGTCATTTTCCTGGCATATGAATGCCAGGACATTGAAGTGTTATCTGAAATTTTTTTAAACTGTATACTGTAAAGAAGGAAAGCAAATATTAACCTAATACCAAGTTTATGTATGATTGTAATACACTTGAATGTAATCAAAGTTATTTATTTATTTAATGATTGATTATTATACACAGTATTTTATTCTGTACTACATATCAGCAACAAAAACATTTTTGATTCTTTCTACAGTGGATAAAAAGAATTAATTTAAGCAATTTATGTCTCATCTAACATAAAGGCTTAAGTTGAGTTACTTACTATTAGCTTAAAATGACTGTTTTTTAAACTTCTAATTTGTCATTTTCCTGGCATTCAAGATTTCGTGAATTTCTATTTTATTTTTCTTGAGCAAATGTCAATAAACTACACTGCTGTCTGCAAAATAAATCAATATAACTAAATAAGTATACAAAAAAAAAAAAAAAATTAAGATTATTTTGAAGACTTTAAATTTGAAGAAATGTTTTGGTCCGAATTGTCATGTTTCCAAAGAATCACCCTACTATAGTGTAAGGCGCATCAAGAAATGAGACCGATTCGTTAGCATAATTTAATCAAAACAAAGCAAATATTCAAAATAAACACAATCAAAAGAACATGTAAAAGGAAAAGAGAAAATGAGATACCACGAACTTACTAACAACTCGCAAAAATTTATAAAAAATGTAGTTCCATAACTAAGTAGCCAGATTACGAAAAGTGAAATTAAAGTGTAATAGTGTGTCATGACAAAAATATTGTTAAGGTGTGTTCATACTGAAGTTAAGAACTGATCTGATTGGTTCGTTCCTTTATCCCAGTCAAAAAAAAAAAAAAAAAAAAAAACTTTTTAAAGTTTTAATTTTAACATTCTGCATTTGATTAAGAGATTTTGGCTTAATGTTTTAAATAATTCGAAAAAGGATGTTTGTGTCATTGGAATCTATTTTTTATGTTTTTTTCAAGTCAAATTATGTAAATCTTCAAATTATTATTATTAAGAGTCAAAGTTGAGTTGTTGTAGTTCCTTTACGTCGCACTAGAGCTGCACAATGGGCTATTGGCGATGGTCTGAGAAACATCCCTGAGGATGATCCGAAGACATGCCATCACAATTTTGATCCTCTGCAGAGGGAATGGCACCCATGCTTCAGTAGCCCGACGATCTGCACGCGAAGTCGAGCACTTTACGGTAGAACAGTTTAACGAGGACCAATACTGCACACCCTCAGTCTCTACGCAGACTGGTCCAAGTGATCACCCACCCGCACAGTGACCGCAGTCAGTGAGGCGTGACTTCGGTGATCTGCTGGGAACCGTGTGTTAACGATCAGTCCAAGGCGGGACCAAAGTTGAGTTAAACGAGAATTTTGGACACCGGATTCTTTTTGTTTTTAACAAGGTTCAAAACTCTAAATCCGCAAAAATTGCTCGAGACATTTGTAATGCGCATCGAGAGCGTGCCTTAGATGAAAGAACCGCTCGTGATTGGTATGCCAAGTTTAGGAACTGAAATTTTGACGTCAAAAGCGCACATTGCTCTCAGTTGAATTCAACGAAGAAATATTAAACCAATTATTGCGTGAAAATTCGTGTCAAGCAACAAAAGGGACTGACAGAGAAATTGATGTGCTGCAATCTTTTAAAGAATGGCCCGAACTAAGTTGCTAACCCAATACATCTAAGAAACACTCTCAGAAATAACACTCTCACTTTTGACGACTTGGCAATCCTTCAGCTATATTTCGTTAATTTTGAGGACTATTTCGTTATAAAATCACGTGATTTGTGACAAAATGGAAACTCTCAACTATATGATGAAATTGCTTCCTGAACTCGAAACTTCATCGTAGGGCATTGGGGAAGATTAGACGATCGAAAAATAAGTTCCGAATTAAGTCTACCGGCCTGAATGGTGTCCAAGCAGTTGGTCTCGTACCAAGCAGATCCCGGGTCCGAATTCCACTTCGGGCTTGGGTCTAATTTGTCTCTCTGTTTTATTTGTTTTTCTTGTGTTATTAAGGGGACATTAACCCAGCTATATGTTGTCTACGATAAAGTGATTATTAAAAAAGTTAAATACTTTAAGCACAACGCGAGTTTTTTTTTTGTGGAAAAAATAGAAGGACGGGATATTTCTTTACTATTGACGACATGAATGATCTCGAAGAAGTAACTTTCGTCACTTTGACTAAATGTTCGCTCGGAGTATGTAACAAAAAGTGGTTTTGTCAAAAACGAAGAAAGTTTCGCGAAATTTGAGTGAGATAGTAAAAGTATTTTCTTAAACTGTAATAAAAGTATTAAAAAAATGTATTTTAAATTAGAGCGCTACTTCAAAGCAGTAAAAAAATTGTCAATGTCCTACTGCAAATCAGATAATATGTGCATTTTATTGTTTGTTTTTACTATTATTTTTAGAGCAACGAAACATTTATTACCTAAATATTAATAGATAGGAACACATTCGTTACACGTGTACAGAATTATGCAACAATCAGTTGTTTTTAAAAATGGTTGACAAAACTTATAATCAAAGAATATTTTTAAACAGTTGATCATGCATTAAAAATAAGGAACAGGAAATTTTTTCTATAGCTTCTGTAATAATTGTATGAAGAAATGTACTTTTTTAAAAATTCTTAGAAGTTGATTGAAATCCACGTAGTTTAAAAGAAAAAAACTGCTGCATTTTTAGTGGTTATTGCTAAAAATTATATGGGGCAGTTTTTATCCATTTGCCCCTGAAAGCGTTAAGTAATCAATGCACTATTTAGTTTGTATTATTATTTAGTGTCTGAAGTTGTAATTTGCATATTGTGAAAATGTGAAAGTTAGTTTTTACAATTTAACGAACTTTACACCAGATTTTACTTACAACTTTCTTTTACAGAACAAAAAGTTGTTCGAACATCGAATTACAAATTGAATAACATCGAATTGAATAACATTGAATAATAACATCGCGGCATTATATTTAAAACTCTTTCGTCAGAAGCTTAAACTGAGAAGAAAATTGCCGGATTATAACTTGTTTGTCAAAATCTTACGTTTTATGAATAACATTGCTGAATTATATTTAAAACACTTTCATCAAAATCTTAAACTTTTTGAATAACATTGCCGTATTATATCTAAAACACTTTCGTCAAAATTTTAAGCCTTGTAAGGAACATTGCCGGATTATATTTACAACTGGTTCGTCAAAATCTTATTCCCATTGAATAGCTTTGCCTGATTAAGAGGAAACGCTCTTATTAGAATCTTAAGCCTCGTGAATAAAATATAAAAGTGCCCAATAAAAAATTAAATTATGTGTACTAAACATCATCAGCGTAAGGCTTAACGGGGCTCAAAATGTTCTTCGCACATATTTTTTGTTGAATAAATCAACAGTTTCGATATTCAGGAATTTTCTCAGAAAAGTTTTTTTTTCCTTGTTTTCCTTTACAAAATTGAGACAATAATTTAGCTTTGAGATATAAAATATATTCTGTGACATACATAGCTCTATTTACCAACCGTGGACAAAAAAATTATTCCAATTTTGATGAAAATCACGAAAAAAAGATTGAGATGACGCGTTGCCTCGGGAGGGAATCTATTGATTTTGGTCTATTATTCTATCAGAATATATGTGTTGTTTTTATACACAGGGGTAATAGATTATTACTGAAAAAGAATGATAATAGAACTTTTTTCTTTCTGGTCTAGCGAATTACCCCAAATCATTCTATATCCCATTTTCGGTAGATACCAGATTTTCATCCCAAAACAAATATTCTTCTAGTTTGGGAAAACAGCTAAGTAAACATTGCGTCTGGAAACAGCGCGCCAAATATTGGCAGGCTTTGTGATGAGAAATTGCAGTAATTGGCTTTTATGATAGCATATTTGGCGGGAAAGAGGATTACGCCGCATCCACAAAGAACCATCCAGGCACATAAGAGGTTTGGATTGTTGTTGACGTTTCTTCTATAAATCTAGAATTGGATATAATACTGAACCTTGTTGAAGTTTTCATACAATGTGATTTGTGGTTGTCACATAATTTATTATTAAACATAAAGCGCAAGATTTATGAATGCTTGTTCAATTGTGTTTTAAGCCTGTTATCGCCTATCGTTTTTTATAGAAGGACGCAAAAAAAAAGAACAAAAAAAAAAAAAAAAAGAAAGGTTTTAGTACCTGTGTTTTCTTATGAGGATTTAATTTACCGAAATAATACAGTTCTGTCTACCATAACATATTAATGTAAATATTTAGATTTTGACTTGAAGTCAAAGCACAGTGCTTCTTTAATGCTAAAGTGGTGGGTAATTGAAAAAAAAGATACTCACTTGGTATAGAGTATCACTAAAACTTAAAGAGATAATTTATTTACACCTTCATAACAGTTTAAGAAATTATTTCTTCTATTTTGTTAGAAACATGAAGGGTGATAGGAAAAATGTTTAGTCAAAATATGAAGGAGGTCAGAAGGGATTGTTTTAAAAAGATTCGCATTCCATTTTGTGAATAGAAACGTAGTGTGAAAGTCCCGGAGAGTAAAAAAAAAAAAGGTATAAGGAAAAAGACGTTCATGAAGTTCATGAACGAATGGAGCAAGCCCCTCACTAAATCAAAGTGTCACTGAATATGATAGAAAGAACGATGACTAATTGTACTATAGTAAAAATGCCAGTCACAGCCTGCATAGAAACAATAGCCAATATGGCAATTTGATTGACATCAGAGTCTACTTGGGATTAAAGATAATACTTTTAAAGAATGAAATTAAAGCAGGAGATATCTGGTTGTCGTGACGACCAGGTTGCTAGTCTGTATTTCGAATGCCTTACTTAGCAACCCCATCTACCTTCACGGTGTTTTTCGGGCACGCATCCTCATCATCACAGTTGGTCAGGCAGCCCAATGTGGGCCAATGCCTTCCTCTGAAGATTTCTCCATAACGACTTCCGATTTATCTTTGATCCCCAATTCTTTTCATTAATTCCATGACAATCAGAATCCATTGTCAGGACCAGCTCATCTCAACCGCGGCCTTCTCCACTTTCTTGTTCCAGTGGGTCTAAAATGTGGGTCTTTTTTATCGTATTGTCCTCATTCATTCGAATTAAGAGAGCCATCCATTTCGTTCTATTTATTTTCATATCTTTAATAATATCAGGTTATTTTTTCAGGTACGCATTGTATTGTTTCTCGTCCCCTCTAGTCTCCTTTTAATTTTGGCCAGGCACTTTCCGATCACCCTATATAAACATGTTGGAAAATAAACATTTTCTAACTATTTTATTTTAAAACCGGGATTGAACAGCCCTCCCATCTTTTAGATCGAGATTATCAAACTTTAACTCAATATGATCGACATCAGAGTCCACAGGGATTATAGATAAGGCTTTTAAAGACACTTCTAATTCTGAACCTAGCCCAGAAGATAAAGGAACTCTTGGATCAAGCACTGGGGCAAACTTGTCTTCACACAGGAGTTTTTTGATGGAATTAACACTTACGCAAAGAGATTCTAACCCATGATATTTTAAGCCAATAATACTTAAGATATTTTAAGCCAGTACTGTGGTCAATGCAAGGCGTGAGCGCAACTCTGATCTACCATCCATCACTTTTATTCAAGTTTGAATCTCCTGAATGGAAGGGGATCGCTATATAGTCCCCGAGTCTCCTTGATAAAATCAAAATTTCCAAATCTCAATGTAAAAGTTTTTGAAATTAGTTAGGTAGGTATTTTATTCACGTCGCACTAGAGCTGCACAATGAGCTATTGGCGACGGTCTGGGAAACATCCCTGAAGATGATCCGAAGACATGCCATCACAATTTTGATGCTCTGCAGAGGGGATGGCTCCTCTGCTTTCGCTCTGATGGCTGTCTGATTTCTGTGCTCTGATGCCTCTCGACCAGTGCGTTAAATCGAGTATTTTACGGTAGAACAGTTTAACGAGGACCGATACATTTTGTAATTATACAAGGGGGCTATGAATTCATTGTCCTCCTTTAGACTATACTTATACCAAGGGCGGAAATAGCCTGGTTGGTAGGGCACTGAGCCCATGTCCAAGGGGTCGTGGGTTCGATTCTCACCGGCCGAACACTCCCCGTGTAGTAAATTGTAACTGATGCACGTCAAATCTGTCGAGTCACAAAGTCCTCCAGGTTCTCATACCCAGCATACCTTTGGAGGTACTGATCCAGGAGTTTCTTTGTCATTTGGATGGGTTCAAAATTACATGACTACGGAGTTGAGCATAAATAGTCGTAAACCCAAAATTGTGTCAGTTGTTCAACGGCGGTTATATATACTTATACGAAACTGTTGTTTAGTAGTTCCCTGTTTCTTATATTTTTCTACATGTTCACATAGCTTTTTAAAATATGTCAATACTACCATAGATTGTTTATTAATGAATAAATAAAAAGTTTCCATTCAATAAAATAATTTAATAGAAATAGGACAAAATTTTTTATTCTGAGTTCATATGCAAATATTCCGCTGCTGCATGACAAAATTTATCATCTTTTGCTGAAGTCAGTGAAACATTTTATTTCCCTTAAAAAATGGAAAAGTTTGAAACTAACATTAAGTAACAGCAAGCTTAAAGAAATATTTTAATTGATTTTATAAAGAGATATCCGAAGCATATTTCAATTTATTTTTTAAAATGCGCTATTTTTGATTAAAAAAAAATCATATCCTTTTTCAATTAAAAGCAAAATATGAAGCTTTGAAACTAAGGGATTTTATCGCAGACAAAAGCACGCTCCTCTGGATATTCGGAGAATAATTATAAATTTTCTTTTTATTCTATACGAGAAATAAATTACTGTTTTTGTCGATGAATAAGCTATTCCGTAGTGAATAACTAAAAAAATTGACTCAATTTTTAAAAAAATTTAAAATAGGAGCCCCAGATTCCCTCTAATGAGCTTTTCGTTTCGAAATCAGTTTATTATACAATTGCCTTAGTGTTCAAAAAATCAGGAACTAATTTCGATGCCAAGTTCGCTTCCAGCTAAGAATGTCTCATTATTTTTAACGCATTTGTAGACGGTAGGAACTCAATTAAAATTAAATGTATTTTACGAGGAAATGAATTCCTTGTCTGTAGCTTTTTCAATATATATATATTATATATATAAGATGAAAATATAGGAAAAACATGGAAAATAATATAATTAATATAACAAAGATGAATGAAATGCGAAGAAGAAAAATCTTTAAAATAAAATATTTTTAAAAGTCTTTAAAAAAATATATTAAATAGCCAGAAAACAAAATAATGAAAAGATATAATCTCATCAGCTCACACGATTATATCCGCGAAAAGGAGTGCTTTCTGGTATTGTATTAATGAATCCAAAGCAATATATATCAATACAATAGTGTGGAAGTAATAAAATAATGATATTGATATATTTTGCTTTGGCTTCATTAATACGGTATCAGAAAGCACTCCTTTTTGTGGATATAATCGTGTGAGCTGATGAGATTATATCTTTTCATTATTTGGTTTTCCGACTATTTAATATAATTTTTTAAAAATACTCTTGAAAAAAATTTTTTTTTTCCAGTTATCTTTTTATTATAAACTTTTCATTGTTTCTCTATTTGTTAAACTTATTTTATGGGTTCTATATACTTGCAACTTATGGGCGGTAAATAAAACTAATTAATTTTCTTCGTTTTTCTCTCTTTTCTAAAAATATTTTTTTTCTCTCTCTCTTTCTCTCTGTGTGTATATATATATATATATATATATATATATATATATATATATATTAATTTATATTTTGAGAGAACATTTAGTTCAAATAAATGCAAATAATTAGAATTACGTTTTCAGTAACTCGCTCTCGTATGTGGTGTGGTGGAATCTTGATATCGAATTGTTGTTCACTTTACTAGCGAAAGCATTCAAGTCATTCCTGAAGGTCTGTGTTTGATAACAATGTAAGTTGTTTTTTGATCATCACATTATCCCCAAAGAAAATTTATTATCAATCAAAATTTTAACTACTTTTTGATTGACTACTAGAATGCCAAACTAAAATTTGTTAACAACAGTGGAATTTTTAGTTATTTTATCGTCAAATTATCATCGTTTAAATTGCTCACTGCTTTCCGACTATTAGAGCATTATTTAAACATTTAAATGTAACTGGAATTACGTGCTGAATGGAACAAAGAAGTTTTATTTTACTTTCTGACGGCTACAAACAAAATTTTATTGCTATATTGTCTCCAGCGAAAATTCTCGTCAATCATAATCTTGACTATATATCACTATTTTTAATAATGTAAAATGTCAATTCAAAAATGTCTCCTCTTAAAGACTCAAAATTTTTAATTATACTCTCTAAAGTCTGTTACAAAGACATTTATTCAAAAAAAAAGTTTGATAGCTAATTCAGTTAGAGAATCGATAACAAGATTAAAAAGAGATATCAATATACCGCTTTGTTATCTTAAATGATTATAGAACAGTAGTGTAAGTACTTATTTTGAGAGTTACGTACTGTTAACATTTAATCATTCGCATGTTTTTTCAGCTAGTAATAATTAAGTTAAAGAAAACCAATACAATATTCGCTGAAACCAGGCCAAACATTTAATTTTAGATGGAATAACTTAAAATTCGGAAATTCAATTAAAACTTTTAGCATAATTAATGAACAGCCATAACTGCGGAATAAAATAATCACAATTTCCTTAACTGCAAATTAAACAGTTTCCGCCAATGTGTACGTTAAAGTATCTCCCGTTGAATCTCGTTGGCACTTCCGCCTCATAGAATTCTGATGACTCAGCAGCAGTCGTAACCTATCCTCGGGCCTGTAATCCTCAGGCCACAGTCCTGGGTCTTAAAATCGAATTTAATAACCTGAAACCGAACGCATCAACAGAAAATCTGCATGGGATTTCGAACAACTTACCACTCCACTCTCTCACTTAATTAGTCTTCAACATCCCGCGCCCACCCCTTATCGCTGAGAGTAAATGTTATTGCTTGCCATTGGCCTAAGATAGTTTGCGGGATGGTAGAAGGTCCCACATTTGAGTTAGGGTTTCTGATGAAGTCGAGTTTAAATTGACGGATTAGGAGGGAACAGTCAAAAGCACCCGCAAATTATTTTGATGATTTTTAATTAACGAAAATCCTCAGAATATAAACGATCGACTTCTGTAACAATTCCGAATAAGTTAAATTTAACATCGATGGTCAAAGCCTTTGTTTTATTTTAATATTATTTGTAATTGTTACCGTAAGAACGACCGAGATCAAGAGAATGTCGAATTTCACCGGTGAATGTCCGAAATATTTGTTATATCCGGATTTGATATTAATTTATTCGTTGATATTGTTATATTTATTCGATATTTTAATATCTGCTGAGAATAGATTAGGACAAACATTAGAGTTCGGAGTACCGCTTAAATGCATACTGGGCAGTGGCACTTGACCTTACAAAAACGTAGATGCAGGTCATACCGGGCAAATGTATACCGGGGAGTGGCACTGCACCTTAAAAACATTTATGTAGGGCATACCGGCCAGTGGCTTTTAACTAGACCTAGTACATATATGTTTCAGACATTTACCAAAGCGACTATGTGATTGCTCACATTCACCGTTGGAAGTCAACAACTTAATGCGAAACTTTAAGAGGAATTTTCAATATTGAAATCGTGTATTAAAATTTTAGTTTTTTTTAATATTTAATTAACTATTAAAATTTAAAATTTCAGTTTTAGGTGATTTCTAACTCAACGCAAAGCTCTAAAGTATAAAGACAATAAGAGTTCATGAAAGGTGCATAGGAATTCACATGACATTATCAAGTGATGGTAACCATATTTCTTCTAACATGCAATCAATCATAGGCAGTCAATAATCATTTCAAAGGCAGTCAGTTTAGATGATTGCTATTTAAATGCGAAACTTACAATACGAGCAATAAGGATTCGTACCAATAAGGCATGAAATATCCATTGCAGGATTTTGCACATAAAACGTCAGATTCTATTTGATTACCGGAATAATAAGTGAAAGGTTGACAGGAGAATGTCCTGCTGTCACTTGGACTTAAATAAACCTTTTCTCTTGTTATATAATCAAGAGGAATGTTAAGTAATACTCCATTAACTTCCATGGTTAAGTAATAGGAAGCCTGGTTCTACGATACTAATGTACAGAAGCATTATAAGCCTAGCTATGCCAAGAGCACGAGACTAAATAGACTTCTTTTTTTTCTTCAATAAGTTAAGAATGGAGAAAAAGAAACACAGTCTCATCCAGCTAACTTTTTTTGTACTTGTTGAAACTGTAGATGATATTGTTGATTTAGGCATTTCTAAAAGCTAATGTTGAAGGATCTAATTTTATGTAAGCAAATACAATATTTCTCCATATGCCTATCATATCCCGACTTATACTACTTAAAAGAGTAAAATACTTTTAAAGAGTAATCTGTTGCATTTTTTTCCCTGTACAATGCAAAATCTTAGGTGACGCGTCACAATACTAACCATATTTGACTCCATTTTTTTGTAGCAAATAGAGTTCCATGAGAGAAAAGAATGAATATAGTGTGCATAATTGTTTTCTTCTCATATTATATATTTGTCATAAAATGACTCATAGTTTTTCGCTATAAATGAACAGGTAGTTATCCTCAAGAGAAGCTTTAAAACCATAACCCATTTTCAGATATTAGCATACTGAAAAGCGGCCATTTAGTCCAGTGGTTAGAGAATCACACTCTGGTCCGGAGGGTCCAGGGTCCGATCTTTAACGCAGACCCACGTGCTCGTATCGAAGTGGAATCGAAAGTTCTGCAGTCGAGTACAAGTATCTGCTGAAAATTCCCTTCCCTTTCAAATTTTAGTCTAAATTGAGGTAACGGCCTTATGAATGAGTGGTACTGCTATCTATCCGTGGGGTTCTGAGCTGAAACATACTTTCACCCTTGCGGCGCTCTCTTGTCAAACGAAAGGCGCACCGTTCTGCCTTAAATCGCAAAAGGCAAATATCTGGCGAGTTTGGCTTGTCCAAGTGTCATTAGAAACAACAGTACATAAAGAAATTTGTTCAGTAGAATATGATTTCCGAAAACAAGACTAGTTTTTTAAAATAATCTAATGTGTTACAACCATCAGCTTACTTGCCGCTAATATTTCATGGCATTTAGGATTTCACGAGTAGACAGGATAAAGTTCAAGTAGAAAATTGTTTTGTTACTTATCAAGTCGTAAAACGACAAGTTACTTTTCGTCACAAATGGTTATTACCCGGCTATTTTTTTTAACAGCCACTTTAAAATTGTAAACTACGTAATTTTTTTCAGCACAATATCAATTCCTGAAGAAAATACTTCTAATTGTGTCTTACAAGGTAACGCGTTTTCTAATAGTTTGTTACTACACAACTTACTACAAATATTCTTTCCAGCCAATGGAAAAAAAAGAAGTAACGATCAACAATAACGTAAGCATTTTATTGAAAGAAGAAAAATATAATTTACCAGAAAAGGAACGTTTTCCAAAATTGCTCTTAACAAAAAATTTACTTCTTTTTGAGTTCCACCAACATAAGCGTCTAAAGTTGGTGATACGAACATCTTTACCCCCACACGCATTGAAAACGATATAGATAAATAAGAGCTTATACTGTTATTTGTCGTACCCATTGCCAGCTTTCCCAAAGGAATTTCTATTCAATTTGCAAGAAGAAAAACGGGTCGTTTTCTAAGGGTGGATTCCGCTCCCCAATGAGTAGGGATCATTCTGGAGAATTGGTAACATACGCCGGACACGTAACCACAATTCTTTCAAGTGCCAGACTGAGAATTTTCGAGCGTTCATCTGTATTCTGGTATAATACCAGGACAAAAGAACAATACCTTTATTTTTCTTTCTTTTAATATTACCTTCCTTTTGTGTGGGTGTGAAAGTAGGGAATGGAGACCTTTCTAATGATCGCCAAGAAAAAAGAATGTGGTTGAAGAACAACAAGGGGGCGTTCTGGATAATGGATGACTGGCAATGATTTATTGGGAAAAAATGTCAGATATTAGCTTTTGGAGGTAATTTGGTGTATTGCTCTGTCTTGAACAGTGAGAAGAAAATGGAATACAGGAAATTTTATGAAAAAACTAGTTTTTTTTTTTTTACACTCAATGCGTAGTTAGATAAATAAAGAAATTCCACCGAGATCTAAGTCATTCTAGAGTGTGAATGCATGCAAAAAAAAATTATGTAATTGAATGATTTAGACGTTTTGAAAATTTCGATTTAGAGAGAAATACATGGCAGAAAATGGCTTCAAATTGCTTTGATGAGGTGTAAAATGTTTTTGAGCTTTTAATGGGACATTCTACGATATTCCAGCACTTCAAATAATTTTAACTTCTAAGCGTAGCTGGATAAATAAAGAAATTTCACCCAGAATCATGTCATTCAAGGGTGTGAATGTAAATAAAAATTTGTGAAATTGAATGATTTAGAAGTCTTGAGAATTTCAATTAAGAGCAAATACATGGAAGAAAATGACTAAAAATTGTTTGATTAGGTGTGAAAAGTTTCTAAATTTGAGTGTAGGCCTTTAATGGGAGATTTCCCGGTTTTCTTCCATCTTACGTAATGCATGAAATCATTGAATATATATCTCAAACTATATCGTAAAATGGTATTAATGCCCTAAATGTCGTAGTGCCAAATATGAATGGGTAAAAATTATTTTATTCGTATTCTTAAAAAACCTATATAACATTGCAAAATACCAAGTTTGAGCTAAATTTGATATAACAAATAATATATATATATATATATATATATATATATATATATATATATATATATATATATATATATATATATATATATATATATATATATATATATAAGAAGAGAGTGAAATGATAACAATTGGCCAATCACAGAGGACTTACGGTTAGTAACGCACAAAACAGCCAATTAATAACGTAAATTTTTATACTATTATTTTGTTACAGTTGTGCATACTTAATTTATTATTTTAGAGGGAAATATTTGCAAAGAAATGGCAGAAATTTGGCCGATGTGTGTTAATAATTATTATTGGACAAATTACTTTTATGAAAATTGGATTCTTGAAACTTTAAATCAGATTTAATTGAATGCTTATCGAAACTGACTGTCTTCTGAATCGACAAATGCGACGATTTACCTACGATGACGCCACTTGAAAATGTCCAATAAAAGTGAAAATTAATTTCAAATGATTTCTCATTAGAGTTTTAATTCAGCAAATAAATTTTTATTTAAAAAAAACAATTTGCGAAAAATATAGAGTTAGATAGAGCCTTTATATTCGAGAGTCATTTAGTTTTGCCTTTAAATTTTTAAAATTTTTAGTTTTACGCAAATTTAAAAAAATTGTGAAGTATAAAATAATCTTAAATTAAAGAAACGCTTTATGGACAACAGTGCTATTTGTCTGCGGGACAAATAGCTGGACTGGAGACATATTTCAAGGTAAAAAATATATTCCAGCTATATTTTTTGTAATTTTTTTTCGCGTTCTAGTGTTAATACTTTCTTCATTGTTTTCTTTTCTTTTTTTTCAAACTAACAGCATTACTTTTTAAAAAATATTAATAATAAATTTATCTAAATGGGTTGTATTTTCGTGTCAATCAAATTTCTGTAAGGAATTAAAATTATTTGAATATTCGCGATCGCAACGCTCGAGAACTCCATCTAGCGGGAGCCTGAAAATATCAGACATTAATTTATTTAGTTCCATTAAATTCATTTCCAGAATCAGACGCCATTTTCTTAGCAGCAAATACGAAGCAAAATTTCCCTAAAGAGAGGGCCGAAGAACTTGAAAAAACTCTCCAGAATATTGGTAAACCTTTCAGAAATAGAACACGCCAAACATTTGGAAAAAAATTCCTCAATTTTTAACAATTTTTAACTTCTATGATCAACAAACTTGCAACTGATAACTTCCGACTTCGGTATTGCATACTGTTCAGATGTGTGTATTACGGTAAAATACATTTCTTCTGTCTTCAATTCATTACAAATTAAAGTGAAATCAACATTGCTTTCTTCATTTCAATGAATAAATGTGAACGTACAGAACTGTAATAGTTATAGAATATTCTTCTTCTTTATAGAATAGTATATTTTCTGTATCTACATAATTCAGAAAACAACAATAAAGTATCATCCGTATTACTTGAAATAGTATCATTTGTGCTGATTATTAATACTTTTTTATCGTTTTCTTGGTAAGTATTTTTTAGTTTTGAAAGAATAATTTCAACTAGAATTCAGCTATTCTGTTTTAAAGCTACATATTAAATATCATATCGAGATCTTACAATTATAAAATTTTGCTGTGTGGTACGTTCTCTAAAAGTAATGAAGAGATAATCTATGTATATATTATTTAAAAATAAAATTTTGAAACGAAGAACATTTCATTTTGGAATTCTCCAGATTTATAAATATGGTAAGTGTTATGATTTTTATGATAAAAATTTTCTTGAAATTTTTTTTTCTTATTTGATGATAATTCTCTACAGAAAGGTTTTTTACGTCTGATTAAGAACTAAAAGAATAAAAATAGAAACAATATGGATGTTTTTTATTTCAATATGTGTAATTTTTAAAAACGGTTTTTTTTTATCCTAAGAATTTTTTATTTTACGTTTTTTACTTTATAATGTTTTGATAAAAATGGTAGTTAAAATAATTGTTTTGAAAAATTAAATGGTATAAATGATGTTTATGTATACTTCTTGCATATTCTAATGTTTGAAGTAATATGATTCAGAAAAGTATGGAATAAAATTTCGGTACTTACGTATTAACGTCACCGCAACTACAGATTTGGCGGTTTTTAAGTGTCGCCAATCTACGCCTAAAATTTTTGCGACAAATCATAAAATAAAACACTTTTTTTAAAAACAAAACACTTTCAAAATTCAAAACACTTTATTTAAAATCAAAGTAGTTAATCGAAATTTCGGTGGAAAATGGGCCGATATAGAGTTTAACATAGATTCAAAACAATCTCTATTTTCTTTCGTCGCGATATGAACTCTAATAAATAAGATTCCAAATGAAACTACATTTCCAAAACGTACGTTTACCATAATAAAGTTTCATGTCATGAGAATTGGTACATTTTCCTTTTTTTGGTGAAAAATTTCGCTCCTGAAAAAATAAAATTGCATCTTGTTTTGTTTTTGGCAAATCCCAAAGACGAATTTTCGTAGCACTAAAAAAGTGGCGTCAAAAAAGAATTTATTTTTTTTTTCTCCCGTAAGCATTCTTTATTTTACGTTTTTCAGTTTCTAAATAATGATTTTTATTGAAACTGAAAATTGTTTGATAAAAATTGTCGTTGAAAAACTTTTTTTTACAAAATTGAATTTTATAAAATTATGAGGCTTATGTACACTTTTTGTTAATTTTAATTTTTGAAGTAATATGATTCTTAAAACTATGGAAAGTTTAAATAGGCTTTTCATGTTATATCATTAAATTTAGCAAAACTATTTCTCGGGCAGTAGGTTATAACTCTTATAAGAATATACATATTTTTTTTTTCTGTTTATGTACAAATATTTTTTCGATGGGCTTTGGATGTTCCTTCTCTAAAAAAAAGAGATACCATTTTGTTTTCGCTTGCATAAGAAAGAATATCAAACATTTTTCTTTTTAAAATTTAATAAGCCACAATAAAGAAGGAGCGTTGCAATGCTACATGCTATATTAAAGACGTCTCTAAAGTAACTGAATGACTGTTCATATAGAAATCGCAGGTATTCGTCTCATACAACTCTATGACAACAACGCCTCCTATAGTTCGATGCGATCGCGAATTGCACTTAAAGATATTACTAGTTAAATAATTTTTTGCTTATACCACCCCTTATAATAATAACACTCCTGAAGTAGCTTAATGCTTAAAAATCAGTTAATTTTTTAAAATTATAAATGAAATATTGTAAGCACTTTTATGAATAATTTAGCCAACTTACATGTTAATTTTTTATAAGATCACTGGCTTTCCTTCGTTGACTTCAATTTGTAAAAAGTCCTTTTTAATGGAGGCGAAAGATAAAGTATAAGTTAACCCCGAAGAACATTAACAATACGAATATAAAGAAAAATGGCTTGTTAAATTCTGAAAAGTAAATTAGGACTAAAAAGAAAAAAAAATTATCTTTATCTTCAGTTCTGAAAAATGTGATATTAATAAACTTCTACGAACAGTCACTTGAGCTTTATTTTTAATTTGAGATAAGAAGAATCATTAGTTTATTTAAAAAATACTTAAAAAAAAAAATGTAAAACTTTGATCAAGATAGTTAAGTTTGTTGAATACTTTTTGAAATTAATTACTTGGATTATACATAGGCGCTTTCGAGTAACTACATTTTTTGATTTTGGTGAAGAATGGTTGTTTAAAAGAGATAAAAATTTTTATAGATAACTAAGTTGGAAGTTATTTTGTGTTTTTGTACCATGAAATAATGACTGATGAGGAATTTTAATATCTACGAGGTATTAAAAAATAGTTTCAAAATAAAAAAAAAGCCTTTAGATTAAATTAATTAATGTCTACGAATATTTAAGTTACTATTTAAAATCAATTGTTAGAATATAGTTCTTTATCACAGAAATATATAAATCAGCAAAACTAGTAGTATAGTTTTGAAATTAATTACTTGGATTATACATAGGCGCTTTTGAGTGGCTACATTTTTTGATTTTTGGGAAGAAAAATTGCGGTATAAAAGAGATAAAAAATTTTGTAGCTGACTAAGCTGTAAGTTATTTCGCGTTTTTGTATCATGAAATAATAAATAATAAAGAATTTCAATAATATTCAAGAATATCTACGAACTAATTAAAAAATAGTTTCATAATAAAAAAAATCTTTCTATGAAATTTATTAGTCTCTAGTCCTCATTCATTGAGAGGAATAAATTTTGTTCTAAGTTTTATTTTATTTATCTAATAGGTTGAAAGGAATTGATTGAAGAGTAATTTAGCTTAAACTGCTGTTATTTGCAGTTCCAGCGCACTTGAAAAATATTAGATGATATTCTAGGATGAACTTTAGGTTTCCACAGGCAATCAAACCTTATAACTTATTTTAACCTCCCCTTTATAACTGAAAATTCTACAGTTCTTATATTCACTTGAATAATAACTCTTTATATTTTGATGACGCTTTCTTATTTCATTTTTATTTAAACATCACTTTTATAACACTCATATTTTAGCAATTTATTTTTGATAGGTATCCTAAAAGTATCCAGAGAGCTCCGTAATAACTTTTTTTAAATATATTTGTTATGAATTTTTTAAAATAATAATCCGCTCACCAACCCTAATAATTGCTTCGTATTCATCTCTGTTTTTTCTTAAAAGCCAATATTTTTCACAAAAAAAGTTTTGCGATTAAAATATTTAATTATTATAACTTTATTTAACAAAAATTCCTTAATTACCTTAACCTTCCATTAATTACCATAGTTATTTAACCTTCCATAAATTACCTTAATTATGGTGCTCACAATTTAAAAACCTGAACAGTTTTTAAACACTGAGCTGTCATTGTGAAGTATTGGGGTTCAATTTCGAATGGCGGCTTGAAGCCCACCACTTCAGATTAATGGGTACCAGCTTCGGAAGTAACCTGATATAACAAAAAGTATTTTAAATGGACAACTAGAGCTTTGAAACATTTGATTTTGTAAATCAGATAATTCATTTAAAGTATCACAAAATTAAAAAAATCTTTCAGAATCGTTATAAAATAGAACATCGTTATAAAATAGAACATCGTTATAAAATAGAACAATCGTTATAAAATAGAACTATAAAATAGAATATAAATCGTTATAAAATAGAACAATTTGTGCAAAATAGTTTTTTTTTTTTTTTTGCTTTTAAATAAAATCGAAGTAAAGAAAAAGGCAGATTTAAACTTTTAAATTGGATTTTGCCCAAAGCAATGCTAAGTTCGAATTTCGGCATTAAAAGGTACAATGAATACAAAGAAGAACGAATTCCCTTGAAATTTTAAAACAAAATCCCCCTATCACTTTTGTGAGAGATATTCAACAAATAGTGATAAAAAAGAACTTCAGAAGTTCTTGTTTCTCATTTCTTCCCTTTCGCATTTCTATTCTAGAAATCACAAATATTCAAATGCAGCATCCAAAGATCTAGCAGTGTTTTCTGCTGTCTCAAAATTATCCTTCCTTGGGCGGAAGTTACCTTATACCGCATGGAATGGCAACGCGTTCGCTCTATTTTCTTCCTTCTAATGATCTTCGATGGCGTGTAGCGAATTTAACTTTTCTATCCTCTCAGAATATTTTTTTTTGTTCGTTTATTTTCTCTTCTTCTATAACGCATCGGGGAAATTCTTGTTATTTATTCATGGACGAGCAATCATGGTTTTACGGAATGAGATAAAAATGAGGCAAATGGGGATTTCGGAATCGTGATATTTGCATCGAAAATGCATCCAAGAAAAAATAAGAGGAGATATTCGAAATGGTGTTATGTTCTGGCGTGTGAAAAAAATGTTCTTTAATAAGGGTAGAAGAAATATAGTAACAAAACAACGGTTTGCAGACGAAAAAGAAATGCACTTGGATTCGAATGTTATGAAGAATTATTTATTTTGTATTCTCATAACATCAGATGGTGGAAACTAAAAGAAGCGGAAAATAAATGATTGGATTTCAGATAAAGAAGCAAGCGATTTTATTATGAAAAAGAATTCTAGAATAGCTTTAAAATAATTGGCTTAGTTATTCATTCTTCAATAAAAAAGTAGTCATTTGTTGTATAGTTACACGTGAATGATATTTTGCTGGGATTTAAAATGATATTTTGATATAGTATCGTTATTTTGGAGAACGAGATGGTTGAGAATCACCATAAAGGAAAGACATCATTTGAAATTAAACCGGGTATGTTTTAATATAGTCAACAAAAGTATTTATCATGGTTATTTGCGATTTTACCTAATAAAAGATGAATTTTTTGATGCAATATACATTTATAATAGGATAATTTTGAAAAAAATTTTACTGTGGACTGTTTTATTACAATTATATGAATTAAAATGAATTCATTGAGAAGTGAGAAAGAAAATGATGACAATGGAGGTTTATGATTGTATTTCAAATGAAGAAGTGAAAGATTTTAAAATGGATGTTATTCTTTACGCTGAGAATGTTTCCGAAGGGATGGGGGAATATTCGAACTGATTGTCCACTTCGGTGTGTGAAGCAGCCGTTTTAATTAGGAAAAAAAAAAAAAAAACGATAATGAAACAACGATTTGCTGACATAAAATAAAAGTGTCTGGATATTTTTAAAATTTATGGAGGTATGGAAACGTTAAGGGTGTTTACAATATTGCGAATAAACTAATCGTTCTATAAATATACAAATCAAGAAAATAAAAATAAATAAATAAATAAAACGAATAAATAAAATAAATAAGTAGAATAAAATAGAATAAAAAAAAAATAAAATGGAATGATATGAAATAAAAGAAAATAAAGCAATAAAATAAAGTAAAAACAAAATTGAAAAGCAAATTACATAGGAAAAAAACTTTGAAAGGATTTTATCACAAAAAAAAAAAAAAAATAAAAATAATAAACTTTATTTTTTCAGAGATAAAAATTTTAAAAACTCTTCAAAAAATTCAGTGTCACGTTTCCGAAAAAAGAAGAACTCGAATATTATTATTATTCATTATTAACTCGAATTATTCATTATTTTCTTTTCATCTGCTAAACTAATATTATTTTCATGGATTTAAAAATTATTTCATTATTAACTCGAATTATTCATTATTTTCTTTTCATCTGCTAAACTAATATTATTTTCATGGATTTAAAAATTTTCGAATACAGTAAGGTCCTTATTTCTTATCTTTGATCTTCAACTACGCATTTTAATTCAGTTGATAGTTATATCTGTTTCTTAGTTTGAATTATGTTCCTAGATTTCCTCCCACACACGTCTAATGGGATTAACACACAGAGAAAAAAAATTATGGTAAAATGTTCCTACTGTATGGTTGTGACATTTCTGATTAAAAAAAAACATAATTCTGGTTAATAAAACCAAAATACATGGTATTTAGGACAGATACCTAATAGGATTAACACACGAATAAAACAATTGTAGTAAAATTTTCGTACTGTATAATAATGTCATTTCTGGTAAAAAGAACGAAGATTCCAACTAATAAAAACAAATGGTATTTATTACAGATACTTAATGAGATTAACACACGAAGGAAAATATTGTGATAAAATTTATCGTACTGTAGGATAATGACGCTTGTAGATGGCTTTAAATTAGTAGATTGAACAAAGCACATTTTTATAGTTCATCTTATCAAAATAAAAAATAACTGTATGCAGTATCATTTGGAATGATGCAGTTGCTTGTGACCAACTACTGATAGTCAAAATTTATCACAACCAAGCGATTTTCTCTGATACTTAACCCATTCGAGGGCCAATTAAAAACCTCTTTTTACAATATCTATATTAAAACTGTACATATTGATGCAATTTTTATAGGTACCAAATATTCTAATTGCACCTATATTTGTATATTTGGTACATTTAAAACTCCAATTACCATAATAGCAAAAGTGCTTATTAGTAAAGTTATTAAGAATCATTGGCGTCATTAATAATTTGGCAATTTAAGCGTTCCTAAGCGAATTAGTATTTTTTCGCAATTAATTTTCTTTTCACTTCCTGGCTTATATTTTTTATTTTAATTAATATTTAGTACTAAAAATAGTTGGAAACCTGCAAGTGTCGTCACAGTACTCAAATCGTGACATGCATCGATTCAAACGCCAATCAGATTCGACACACACGCGTCACGTCGCTTACAGGTATCATTAAATCTGATTTAAGTTACAATGATCATTTCATTTCTTCTCGAGTTGCAAATACCCAACTCTTTTAAAAATAATTTTTCCAACAGTAATTTTGATCGCGCATTCCTGCGATTTCTTGGCAATTTTATTTTGCTCAAATATATCATCTCAATAAGTTGCTCAAGTACCCAATTAAGCATCATTGGCTTCAATGATTGTTTTGTCGATATTTTACACGCTCTTAAATGAATTACAAATTAGTACCATCCTTCTATTAGTTTAACTTTTTTGTGCATAGCCTGATTTTTTGCTTGAATTAATAATTATTTTCAAAATTAATTAAGCATCATTGGCGTCAAAAATATTTCGGCTATTCTTTACGGTTTTCATAAATGAATAAGCTAATTTTCTCCGTTAGCTTGGCTTTACAGTACATGCATAATTATTTTATTTCAGTTAGAACTTATTACCACAATTGCTCAAGTATACCTGGCATCAATAATATTTGATGGTAAATTTTTATTTTTCTCCCAATGAAATTAGTACTGTTAGTAACTTTCCTTTCCGATACTTAATAAATTTTTTAAATTTCAAATATCGTTGATTTTAAATTATTTAATATTATATAAATAACTTTTTCAATACAATTTTAAACAAAATAAACACGTGGCTTCAGATAGCATCAGAAAAGCTAATTTAGTGAAGCAGTATGTCAATGCTACTCGTTCACTTTGATCATTGAGTTCACCTGATGTAATCTTTAAAATATTTGAAAAAACAGAATTGTCTACAGTTTCATTTTTATCAATGGCATGTTTTAAACTAAAGAAAAAAAAATCAAATCTTCCAAACGTCTCTCTCGTATGATCTAATTGCATTTGAGTGATTTTTAAAATCCGGGGCTAAAATTGCTCTATTAATTCACTGTCCAAATTTTAGGACGCTAACGCAAATAGTTCTGGACTTAAAGAGAGATGCTAAGACAGACAGGCAAATTCTTCATTTTACTATTATTGGTTTAATTAACGTATTCCTTAACAATCTGATTTTAACAATCAAAAATAAGATAAAGAATATATGTGAAATCACAAATACTATCTAAAGAAACGTTTCTGAGTCAGTATGGCTTGATTTCAGATTATCCAATCAAATTACGATTTTAATAAGACAGAAAGAAAAGTAGACCGTATTCCGGACATTCACCTAAATGAATATCGATATTTATTAGAGTTAGTTAGCATTTAAAGCGTTTCTCTTTAGGGTAACATACGTATTCTAAGAAATCACTAGTTGGTTTTAAAATTTAGGGACCATGATTAGTTTAAAGATGTAATTTAATCCCTTAACGATCGGTTAGTTTTCAAGAAAACGGTCATAAAAGTGTCTATTTTTTCGGCTTTTGTATTTGCATTACGTATTTGATTAGTGTTGCAACTAGTTTAAAATAAACTAACTATCTACAATTACCTTAAAAATATCCTTGTACTGCCTTTAGGTGGGTAAAATATTTTCTGGGCAAAAGAAATGAATTAGTTTTATTCTTATTGACGCGTTTCTATTGAAGACCCCAGCCCGTCAATATCACGGGAGCGAGAAATAGCAGGTGAAATCTCACCCCGTCATTTTCACGGGAGCGAGAAGGAAGGCCTTAAACATAGTTTTTTTTATATCTTTTTCTTCAATCTCTCTAAAATTGGAATTTTTCACGCCATTTTAATTAGAAAAATCTTCTAATTTTTGATTTTTAAAAATGTAACTGACATTGTTTTTTTTAAATATTCTAATAAAGTTTTAATTTTTTATTAGAATGTTTTTGAGCTATGATCATAGCTTATTGCCCAATTAAATTATTATTTTTAATAAGACGGATTAAAGTGCTTAGCTGGCTCTAAAATGTAAAAAAAAAAAATCGAATAAGTGGTTAATAAATAAATGAAATTAAATGCTTTATTTCTTCTTGTTTTATTTAATAAAGCTGACTCATAATTTTTTATTATAAATTCCAAAGAAAATCTTTTATTTACTCCAAAAGAAAAATAGGCTGCAAAATTTTATCTTCCACTTTTAAGTATGCTGCGCTAGGTCTAAGCCATTTCTAAAATCATAGTCATGTTTTTTGGAAAATAGACTTTGGCAACAGGGCGCAGATGCTGGGAGGGATGTTCTAATATCGGGATTGAAAAGGGCAGAAGAATGTCTTGCATCGACCCCCACTATCTGATGCTGCTGCAGCACCAGATGTTCTTTAACAGATAGTAGAACGACTTAAGTAGGGTTATAAGGCAGGGCGAGATATGAGATTTATATCCGATATTTCCTGGAATAGAGCTATTTTCCTTTTCAATCTTGAGAAATTTTCTCCCATTTAAGCAAACCCCTCTTTGGAAATGTGACAATATGTTGTTTATTGGCCGATCATCAAAAATAAGAGATTTATTTATGAGAATATGTTTTCTTAAGTTAAGAGATATATCTTTAGTATAAGAGACCACTCTTAAAACGGAATTAAATAAGCATGCACCGGACATTTTGACGGGAATATTTTGACGAGATAATAAAACTAATCAAATTTCTTAAAAAGTGCATTTATTACACTACTAGTGCAGACCATTAAAAGTATTAAAAAATGGAATCAAAGCAAAATAGAACATCAAAGTTTACATTCAATAAATTAAAGAGAAGTCAAAAAGTCAATTTTTTATTCTTATTTGGTTTCTCAATATGGGGCCTCAGGACACTGTTAGTTATTAGTATTAACTACTGACTATATAAAGGCTCCAACATGTTAGCAGGGCAGTGTGTCCCCTGAAGAAGTGCTGTTTTTGCTGACATGCTTATTTTTGAAATTTTGTTTGGTTTTTATTTAACTACTAGTGTAGTTTAACCTTTTCATTCATGAATCATGAAGGAATATAGCAAAAGATTATTTCACAGTTCTGAAATTCTATTTTATTGCCATGAGTCATCATGATAGGATAAATAAAGTATAAATTGTATTGCTTGGGGCCTAATACTTTAAGGTACGCATGCTTGGATCTCAGGTTTTATCTAAGTAAAAGAATTTTAATATTTTAAATTGCCCCTAAAGTAGGAGCAAACTTGCATATAATTATATTATTGCGTACTTAAAAACAATGATAAATAGATGTAATAATTATTTAGAAAAAAAAATTTAAAGATACGTTTTATATAAGCACAATACAACACTGTATTCGCGATCGCAACACTCGATACGCCATCTAGCGGGAGACTGTAAATATCGTGCATTAGTTCCCACATAACCATTGGCAATGACGGACGCCATTTTCTTAGCATAAAAAAAGAAGCAAAATTTCCCTAAAGAAAAGGTAAAACTTCTTGAAAAAACTAATCAGAACATGCCAAACATTGAAGCAGAACACGCCAAGCATTTGAAGAACAACTTCCCAATATTTTTTACCTTTCTATTACCAACAACATAACATGATTTCATGATCACTTGCTGTTACAGATGTGTGTATTGCGGTAAAATAATTTTTCTGTCTTCAATTCATTACAAGTTAAAATGAAATCAACATTGCTTTCGTCATTCCAATGAATAAATGTGTTCCAATGAATTCCATACAGAACTGTAATAGTTATAGAATATTCTTCTTCTTCATAGAATAGTATATATTTCTGTATCTACATAATTCAGAAAACAACAATAAAGAATAATCCGAATTACTTGAAAAAGTATCTTTTGTGCTGATTATAAATAAATTTTTTATCGTTTTCTTGGTAAGTGTTTTTTAGTTTTGAAAGAATTTCAACTAGAATACTGCTATTCTGTTTTTAAGCTACATATTAAAATTCATATCGAGATCTTACAATTATAAAATTTTGATGTGTGGTATGTTACCTAAAAGAAATGAAAGGATAAACTATGTATATATTATTTGAGAATAAAGTTTTCAAACAAAAAACATATCATTTTGGAATTCTCCGGACTTATAAATCAGGTAAGTGTTATGATTTTTATAATAAAAAATTTGCTTGTAAATAATTTTTTTTCTTACTTGATGATCGTTCTCTACAAAATGGTTTTTTTACGTCTGATTAAATACTATAAGAATTAAAATAAAGAAACAAAACGAAAGTTTTTATTAAAAAATGAGGAAATTTTAAAATCGTTTTTATCCTAAAAATTCTTTATTTTACGTTTTTTAGTTTATAATTTTTTGATAAAATTGTTGTCAAAATACTTTTTTTGAAAAATTAAATGGTATTAAATTATGTGTTTATGTATACTTCTTGCATATTCTAATATTTGAAGTAATATGATTCAGAAAAGTATGGAAGAAAAATTCGGTACTTACGTATTAACCACAGCTACAGATTTGGCAGATTTTTAAGTGCCGCCAATCTACACTTAAAATTTTTGGAAAAAATCTTAAAATGAAACACTTTGTTTAAAATCAAAGTATTCAATCGGATTTCGGTGGAAAATGGGCTGATATAGAGTTTAGCATAAATTCAAAACAAACTTTTCTCTCACCTGATTCTATAGCCATTATGAACTCTAATAAATAAGATTCAAAATGAAATAATATTTCCAAAACGGACTTTTACTAAGATAAAGTTTCATGTTATGGACATTGGTACATTTTCGTTATATTTCACTCTATAAAATATTTCGCTCTTAAAAAAATAAAATTGCATCTTGTTTTGTTTTTGGCAAGTCCCAAAGACGCATTTTCGTAACACTAAAAATGGCGACAAAAAAAGAATAGTTCTTTTTTTGTTTTGTTTTTGTTTCGTAAGCATTCTTTATTTTACGTTAAAATTTAAATGAGCCTTTCATGTTATACCATTAAATTTAGTAAAACTATTTCTCAGGCATTAGGTTTGAACTTTTATATGAATATACCTATTTTTTTCTCTTTATTTACAAATATTTTTCCGATGTGTTCTGGATGTTCCTTCTCTAAAAAAAAAGGAGATACCATTTTCTTTTCGTTTGCATAAGAAAGAAAACAAAAATTTTTCTTTTTTAAATTTAATCAGCCACAATAAAGATGGAACGTTACAATGCTACATTAAAGACGTCTCCAGTGTAACTGAATGACTGTTCATATGGAAATCGCAGGGATTTGGCACATACAACAACGTTGCGATCCCTATAGTTCGTTGCGATCGCGAATTAAATTTCAGTTTCAAAGCTATATTAATTATGCTAACCAGGCAAAATAAATAATTCCTGAAAAGAATATAACATTAATTATAAAAAATATTTAATTCGTGTAATATTTCAAAATTACGTAAAAAAACACAAAACATTAAGTTATTAAATGTATGTATGTACCTCTTTATAAAACACCTAAATACATAAAAAAAAACTCGATAATAATAGGAAAAAATAACACAATACCTTAAATTAATTATATTCGACACTTATTTAAGGATTATTATTATTTAGAAAGTGAACTAAACATATTTTTAATTATAAAATATTTTGATTTTAACTCAAAGTGTTATTTTTTCTTGCTAGTGCGCCCTCCAACTTCGTGATCCCCCCTCCCCACTCCGTGAGTGTTGCGGGGAATTTTTTTACGCTACCGAGCTAGACTTTCTAATTGATTTTAAGTACTCAATTATCAATAGTTTTGTAAAAGTAAACCAAAATTAGCAATATTTTAAAATCAGAAAATACAAGTCAGAAGAGAGATGTGAATTTTATAAACGTCAGTTTAAAAATATATAAAAAAATTATTATAGTTACGCTTAAAATTCAAGAAATTAATTTTGTAAATCATATCAAACCCTGCTGTAATTCTTCATTAATAGATGAAGATACAAATGATGGCGATATTAAAATGCTTTAAAAATTTAGAAATTTAAGCAGCAAATTTAAGCATATGAAAACTAATTGCTTAAATTACCAAGAATGGAAGTCATTATTAATTAATATTTTTGGAAATTCGTCGAGAGCCCCATTCGCTACATTGAGTATTAGAATTCTCGAATTCCAAGATGCGTTCGAAAAATCAAATCTTAAAATCCAGAATCTTCGAATTGCACTTGATTCCATGCTCCGGCATCGCTATTCAAACAGGTTAGCATGATGGCAGGAATCCGCCATTAAGGCATTAAACATCAATAATTAACGAACAATTCTAATATAGATATATGTCTGATGCCGAGAGAGGGAGACATGTACACCCAACTTTAAAGACTGGTCTTTATGTTCGCCATGGAACGAAATGATATGGAAGGGTGGTGGAGTTGAGGAGGTATGGATTCAGGGTGCGTGGAAATTATTCTGAATCCCCAGAAGGGTAGAGCGTAATCAGAATGGATCATTGTTATTCGCTCAAATTCCCTGAAGTTGAACCCTTTCGGACGAACTTCACACATTTTCTGAGCTCTAAAATCGTCTGCGCTAGTTTTCGAATTAATGAAAGAGCCAATTCGACAGATTCGGGTTTCTCTCTTCATGCAACGACTCCGTCAAGTAGAACATGTTCGAATTTATATTTGTGAAGTCCATTTTATCGTTGTGGCCATTTTCACATTAGAAGTTCTAGAGTAATATTTGTTCCTGGGTTAGAATTAATTCGTTGGCGTGCAGATATCTTTAAAGGAGTCGGTAAATATATATTGTTCTATTATCCACAAAATGAGATGATGTTTGAAGCTTGCCGAAAGTTCAGATAATATCAAGTCTTGTTTTGTACTTGTAAATTATTTTGTCTAATTTTACACTTTTATAGGATCGTGATGCATAAAATTTAATGTAAGAATAATGGGAAAATACTTTGGAAAGGGTAGTTGGGGAGGTTTGGGATGATAAGATTCGATTTGTAAACTACGCTTTTCAATTTTAAATGAAAAAAAAAAAAAGAAAACGAAAGATTCATTGTTTACCGTCCTTTAAAAAAATAGAACATATTTTTTTTTTATCATTTTACTGTAGTATTATAATTTATGAGGTTGATAGGTACTTTATTTACGTCGCATTAGAGCTGCACAATGGGCTATTTTCGGCGGTCTGGGAAACATCCCTGAAGATGATCCGAAGACATGCCATCGCAATTTTGATAATCCTCATAGGGAAGGGCTCCTAAGCTTTGGTAGCCTGACGGTCTGCGCGCGAAGTTGAGCACTTTAAGGTAGAGTAGTTTAACGGAGATCGATAACGTGCACCCTTGGTTCCTACACAGGCTGATCAAAAAGTTCACCTACCCGCTTACTGATAGCAGCCAGTGATATTTGACTTCGGTTTTCTACTGGGAATCGTGCCTTTACGATCAGTCCACTGCGAGACTATGATTTATGAAGTATTTAATTTACAAATTCCTTAAATTTTTTCCACTGCGTAAAGACACGGTTCCCAGTAGAACACCGAAGTCAAGCATCACTGGCTGCGGTCAGTAAGCGGATAAAAGACCTCTTTGATCAGCATGTATAGGAACCGAGGGTGCACGGTATCGATCTTCGTTAAACTGCTCTACCGTAAAGTGCTCGACGTTGAGTGCAGAGTCGTTGGGCTACCAAAGCAGGGGTGCCATTTCCTCTGCGGATTATCAAAATTGCGATGGCATGTCTTCGGATTATCTTCGGGGATGTTTCCCAGACCGCGACCAATAGCCCATTGTGCAGTTCTAGCGGGATGTAAATAAATTACTTACCTATCTACTTTAAAACATTTAAAATAAGAGTGAACATCAGTAGGAATCTCGTATTGGCAAAAAGAAAATTAGTTGTTGTTGTTGCTTATTCTCTAACTCTGACATAGGTCATATAAGCTTTAGAAGGTCTTTGACCCCAAGAAAGTGCGCAACGAAAAGGGGATCTGTGGTAAGATCCTCTTTAGAAAGTCCAAGGCGAACTAGAAGATGTTCCAGCGAAGCTGATTTAACACAGAATTCTTTTCAAGTAGAGAAGATCTTTTTGCCTCCCTCGAATGTAAGGCACTTAAGATGGCCACTTGCTAATTTGGTCAAAGCAGTTAAGCCAAGGAAAACTAGAAACTGGATTAATAAAAATAGTATAAGATGTCATTTTGAACGTCCTCCAGAGTTTAACTATACCGAAAACATTCCATGACTTTAAACTGAAACTGTGAACACGTATCATTATAAAATAGATACTAAAATTTATTAAGAACTGAAATTCGAAAAAAAATTTGGAATGCATTATCTTTTGAAAGTAAAACATAACAAATTTCTCAGATTCCTATTAGTCTTCAGTCTGACAAATTTAAACTTTTCCATTATATGTGACAAATTTATTTCGATGGAAAATTAATAACTAGAGGCTTACCAACCCTGCTTTCTATCGCTCCCCTACCCCAGAAACGTCTTTCACGAAATCCCAGTTATTTCAGTAATTCACGGAATAAAAACAAAGTCCTAAGTTTCAAATTTGATAGAATTAAAATATTCAAAACCTATTTTATTTTAAAAAAATGAAGATCTTCAAAGAGAGAAAAAATGTGCGCATGCTCATAATATTTAAAATGAGCTGATTTTAGATGATGCATAGTGCCTTTTTTAATTCCGATAGAGTATGATTTGTCATTTAGATGAAGTTTTCGTTTCTTTTTTTCTGACCTAAACAATAATTTGAATCTTCTCTAGTGGAGACGTGGTGGTTCAGAGGATAGAGGGATTACCTTCCAATGAGGTGACGGATTCGAATCCCCGGGATGGCTGGTCGATACGACTTCCGCACCCAGCTCACACCGACTTCACACAGTGCTTGCGTAAAATATACTCAGTAGCAGACGGTTCATGGGTTAGAGTCCCCTTGCCGCCACGCTAACTATTTGAGATTTTCGTGGTTTTTCTCCCCATGTGAAGCGAATGCAAGTTAGTTCCCTCAAAAAAGTCCTCCACGAAGGCAAATTTCTCCCAATACTTGATCTAGGAAATAGTGAACTAGATCCTTGTCTTCTGAATTGGGTTACTACAAGGCTACGGAGTTGAACATTAGTAGTCGTAAACCCAAAAAATTGGGTCATCTGTTTATAATGACGTTTATAAAATAAAATAAAATATAAACCATAATTAAATAGCCCTTAAAAAATTGTGTAGTTTAGAAATCTCTTATAAATCGTCTCAATGGAGTTATTTTGATTCTTTTCAGGCCCATCATTTTCAGTACTTTTGTAAATTGTATTTTCTGCATATTATAAAAGCTTTTATATTATCTTTAATTTTTTATTTTAATTTTTAATTTATATTGAAATTTTTCAAATATTGCTTAAAGGGACTTTATTTTCTTGAGAACTCCTAGCATAATTTTATTATTTTCCTTTTTGTTTCATTTAATTTTTATGTTTGTTGTCAAGAACATTATTTCAGATGTATTGTGGTTAAAAAGCAATATCTAAAAATGAGAGAGAGAGAGAGAGAGAGAAGAACAAGATACTTCGATAGTCATCGCTTTTTTAAAAATAATTTTCTATATTTTTATGAATATGACAACCTTTCAAAACTGGTGGCCAAATGGTGAACTTTCCAGGTAGCCGAGGGGTTAGCGTGCCTGACGGCGGAGGCGATGGTTGCGGGTTCGAATCCCACTCAGGGCATGGCTGTTTCCTTCTCTCTCTCTCTCTCTCTGTATTCTTATTACTGGCTGCGGTCAGTGTGTGGGTGGGTGACCACTTGGATCAGTCTGCGTAGGGACCGAGGGTGTGCGGTATTGGTCCTCGTTAAACTGTTCTACCGTAAAGTGCTCGACTTCGAGTGCAGGTTGTCGGGCTACCGAAGCGGGGGTGCCATGCCCTCTGCAGAGGATCAAAATTGTGATGGCATGTCTTCGGATCATCCTCAGGGATGTTTCCCAGACGTCGCCAATAGCCCATTGTGCAGCTCTAGTGTGACGTAAATGAACTACAACAACAACTCTCCGTGTTCTATGTCCTTTCATCTGTGTGATTGTGTGAATGTAACCTGCCCTATAAACGGGTCTGTGGTTGTATGACGTGCGCGACGCTGCTCCACCACCGTGGCTTAAGCCATAGGTGCTCACTGGGTAATGATAAGAGAGTAGCAATTCTGGCATTTCTGAGGCCAATGGAAAATAGACCCAAGTGCCAGTTATTAACCAAAAAAAAAAAAAAAAAAAAAAAAAAAAAAAAAAAAAAAAAAAAACTTTCAAAACTTCTCAAATAAAAAATATCCAAGAGAAAAAAATACAAGTTCTTAGTTTTTCACATTTGTTACGTTATGAAACTTCAGTTTGTAATTACTTAACTTCTTCTTTTTCTTAGGCACTACATCCGGTGATCGGCCAAGGCTATCTCTGTCAGTTTGCCCCATTTAGATCGATGCTACGTTTCTCCCTTTATTAACTTTCAAGTCCTTTAACCACTTCTCTACTCTATCTAACCCTATAGTTATTACAGATTTTATTAATATTAAATATTTAAACTATAGTTTTTGAAAGAAACACCCAGTTTTAGAAAGTTTTACAAATTTAATAAATCGCGATTATTCTATTTACTATAACAAACTCAGTTATTACTGAGAATGTGAAGGAAACTAAAAATAAACGCATATTTTTTGATTCCCCCCCATTTAACTTTAAACTAGTAATATAAACGTCGTTAAAATATATATCTTGAGTAAAATAGTTAAGCCGTGTCAAATGTATCTCGAATAAAAAACGATTTATTCTCGCTTCTAAAAAGGAAAGAAAAAATGAAGTTTTCTCGGGTTACGTTTTAACAGTTTCGACCTTTTTTAAAATTATTCTCGTGTTTCTAAACACTGAAATGAGAATCTTTTCTAAAATAAAAGACATAAACGAGAAAAAACTTAAGAGAAAAAAATCATAAAAATAAAGAAACGATAAAACAAGGGAAATGAACAGCTAATGTTCTATTTTTTTTTTTAATGGAGTATTTTTTTTTCTGCACAAAAAAAAAGAATCAATATATTCTTTGACGAACCAGCACGAAGTTCTTGATGAACAACAGTCTTCTAGTTTTTGGCGCGAAATAGGAAATCAATCTCTAGTATTTTTTCTAAAGTTTATATAAATATATCCATATATAAACATATATCCATAGAGTTGTTTTCCAGTACCTATTCTATTTGAGGAGAATCTATTTTTTCTATTTGTCTCTTCCATTTTTTCTTCTCTATTTTTCACATTCTGTCTTTTTCAACTATTTATTTTTAGTTTTTTGAGTGTGTTAACATTTTTAGAGGATGGTTTTGAATTATGAATGGTTTTGGAAAATATATTCATGAAGGATTTATATACCAACGCCCTCATATATTCTGCATACTTTTTCTTAGGGTATGAAATATTAGAAATTTTGTTTTGTTTCGAATATTTTAAAGTTTATTGAGTTGAAAGAAGTTAGTTTCATTCGCGTGTATCTTCAGGGAATAGAAATAACAATCCATTTTGCATAATATTTAAAGGAAGCGGAATAAATGCTGGAATCAGTCATTTAAATTTTATACATCATGAATTTTAGAATAAATCAATCGAAAGTTTATTAATATCTTCTAAAAGTTGATTCAGTTTTTAATTCAGTTTATTATCTTCAACTAGTTTTCTCCAGCTAGTTATCTTCTTCTTAGGCACTACAGCCTGTTATCGGCCAAGGCCGTCTAAATCAGTTTACACCAGTATTTTAACCCCAGTATTATAAATATTTAAGGAAGTATAAAGTTTCCTACGATATTTCATTTAAACTTCATTATTAGTAAATTTTTATTTCTCAAATGCTGAAAACTTTACAGAATTAAGTATTATTTGTAATTAATAAATGTGCCTTTTTTTAGTGCTTTAGAGTACGGAACATACATAGATTTAAATGAGAAAAAACGCATCTCGTAACGATGTCACTGTTTGGTACATATATACTGTATCTAAATATGGAACAACAATTCTCATGAATGTGTCACTGTTTGGCGTTAATAAGTATAGAACATATAGTTGCATTTAAATACGGAGTAACACATATCGTGAATGTGTCACTGTTAGGCTCATATAAGTATAGAATATACGTATTGCTATTTAAATACGGAGTAACACATATCGTGAATGTGTCACTGTTAGGCTCATATAAGTATAGACTATACATATTGCTATTTAAATACGGAGTAACACATATCGTGAATGTGTCACTGTTAGGCTCATATAAGTATAGAATATACATATTACTATTTAAATACGGAGTAACACATCTAGTGAATGTTTGGCTCAGGCAAGTATGGAACATATATGCTGCATTTAAATACGGAGCTTCACATCTCGTAAATGTGTTACTGTTTTGACAAATAAGTATGAAACATACGTATTGTATTCAAATATGGAACAACACATCTCGCAAATGTGTTACTGTTTGAACAAATAAGTATGGAGCATACGTATTGTATTTAAATATGGAACAAAACATCTCATGAATATGTCACTGTTAGGTTCATGCAAAACATATATTCTGCATTTAAATATGGAGTAACACAAATCATAAATGTGTCACTGTTTAGTGCATTTAAATATGGAACTTACAGGCTTCAAATAATTATAGAATAAGGCATCTGTTTAAATATGTTACTTATTATTTGGATCATATGAAAGTAGGACATACGTGTAGTTATAAATTATGAAATACATATGTTTCAGTCGATTATGGAACATATCGGTTGCAATAAGCTTTGGTACTACACATCTGCTAAATGTGTTACATAGCGTTCGATTCATTTAAGTATGGAACATACATGTTGCATTTATTTATGAAACAACTCATTTGATAAGTGTGTGATTTAGGCTAAGGACATTATTACCCTATTTTTCTTTGTTTCTGTGGTTGTGGAATCTTTTCTTTTGTGAAACAAAAAGTGCTTATTTTTAGAACTGTTTTGACCTCAGCGTTTTTCATGTCAACTAACCGACACTGTAAAACATACCGGATCAAATTAAGATAAAAAGTATCGACACTCAAGGTGCTGGTACATTGTACCGTAGAATCCACTTTTACCGGAACATGTTACGAAATAAAAAAATATGATTTGCCGAAATTTTTAAAGTTATAATTACCGTAAAATCCCAGAATCACGCTAATAAAATAAATATTACTGTAAAACTTACGGTATATTATTGAACGGTAAAAATGGATTTTGAGTATGATGCACCCAAAGTGCCAATATTTTTTACCGTAATTTAATCAGGAATTTTTTAAAGTGCACAACTACCTAACACTAGCAAGAGCATGCTTAATCCTCTAAAATAGAATTCGCATTTAACAAAAACAAGTTTGGACGTGTCTTTATTGTTGTTTTTGTCTTGATATGTTGACCTGGAAATCTTAAAGATAATTTATTTTCTTTGCGAGATATCATGCTCCCAAGAAAAATAATTAAGTTTCGAAAAAACAGGAGAAGCATAAGGATATAAAAGGAGCATGAACATAGACCATCGTTGTATTAAAAATACACTTTTATTATTTCTTTATTTTTATTGAGTTAAATAAATGGAATGTTAGCATACGGTTTGTTCAGTGTGACACATCAAATTAAATTCATTAAAGCAAAAGATTAAAAAAGTAAGATTTTTTTGAAAAATTAATGTTTCTTTAAAATTTTGTAAAAAAAGAAAAACTAAAAAATTCACGCATTTGCTCATCATGCATCTACATTTACAAGAAACCTAAGTTAATATTTGATGATTTAAATGTATGTTTTATTTAACATTGATTGAAAAAATATAAATGTCAATAAGAAACAAAGCATTTAATATTTTCTTTTAAATACGAGATAATTGTCAATTTAATTTATTACATATCAATTTAACTAATTTAGGATTGACTGTTATGGTAAAAATTTGAAATAATACATTTTAAAATTTCAACGAAACAAAATATATTACATTTGAAATTTGATATAAATCTTTAAAAGTTACATAAAAGTTGATTTTATTTCGTACTCTCACAATCAATTTTTAAAGAAAAGAAATTTTCACATGAATCAACCTCGTCTCAAAGAAATGACAGACAGATAATTTTATCTCGAAACTTTCTCGGAAATTTTTCTTTTTCACATTAGGAATGAAAGCCGAATTCTTTCAGTTCGCTTCAAGCTCAATTCTGAAAGAACTCAAAGATATGGATAAAAAGAAATAGGAAGATATGAAGATAAGATTATGGAGGGAAAAAAAGGGAATTACTGTCAAACACGATAGGGAAAAAATTAAAAAAAAAAAAAACTTTTTTCGTTGAGAAAAATTTAGAATGATAAAAAATAACAATAATAAAATGTAAAAAAAGCGGTTCTCTCAGTTCAGTTCTCTTTTTTACTTAATCTCAATTGTATTAAGAAACTCGGGTGTCAAGTTTATTTTTCTTAGGATAGCTACGAGGAGAATGTCAACATGAAAATAATTTAATCAACCTATGAACTTTTTAAATATTGATGGAAATATTTGCTATTTCTTGAAATAGTATTTTCGGGATTGTGAACTTGATTTATAAAGAATAGACGTATTCAAAAATAATAATTCAAGTCTTACGTTCGACTGTATCATTTATGGTAAAATGTAAAAAAAAAAAAAAAAAAAATTGAAGAAAATATAACAGAATAAGAAAAAACATTGACAAAATACATTTACAGGTAGTGAATACGAAACACTTTATATTTTAGTCCATATTATGCACAATATTATTATACACCTTATATTATACACCTTAACATAAGTTCAAAAAATGAATAAAAACCAATAGAAAATGTAAGAGAATGGAAAAAAAGCATAGCTGGCCAATTTTTGTTTATTAAATGGATCTTTTTCCCTCGGTAACTATGAAGCATCATTAAAACTAAAATGTAACTCTAGACTATCATTGAACCTACGCAACATAACTTAATTGAAAATAAATTATTTTGTACGTTTAAGAGGTACGTTTTAAAATTTAAGAATCATTGAAAATAAAATATAGCTGTAATTTATTATGTTAGCAGCCTTTTTAAATGGTTTTAAATTACGCATTTTATACAATCAGAATAAATTGATAATCATAATTACGGCAAAAATATAGCTCTGTCTGTTCGGTTAAAATAGGCTGAGGCACGAAAGATATTGTTTCTTTTTTATTGAACATAACTGAATTTATGACTCCTCTCTCGCTTGATATCCAATCTTTCCAACCAATCCTTCTGACTGCGCCATGCTGTGTCTCTAAAACCCAAACATAATATGATCCTTAAAATACTTTTACCAATTTTAATCCAACTTATAATATTTTAGCAACTTTTACAGAATTAGTTTTAATTCTTATCCTTCAAAACTTCAATCAACTTTAATTCAAATTCTTTTAAAAAAATCTTTACAAGACTTTTGTCTTACGGCTACGTTATTAAACTTAAAGTTTCTCGCATATTTACCTTTTAGTATTTTAGGTATTTTATAATGCGATAAAATTGTTTCGTGCTATTGTATTTAACTTTTTGTATATCCTGCGCTTTGTAAAACTATGAAGTTTCTCAGAATACTTATTTAAGGTGAGTCAAAATTAAGTTTGTATTAACAAAAAATTGATTTTAGCAATGAGAAAAAGTCAAACAGGGCATTATGATGAATAATTCAATATAGTAATTGTAATATATAAGAAGGATTTGTGTATTTTTGTATTATGAGAAAGAATCGCGATTCAACAAAATCCTTGAGCAATTTTTTTCACTTTTCGATTAAGAATACATGAATAATTTTGGAATAGGGTGTAATTCCATGCACTATTCATCTGGATTCTATAAATTGATTCTTTGAATTTGCGATTTTGGACATTTCTTGATTAGAATTCCATTTCTAATAATTTTGATGAAGGATTAGTATAACTTCTGTTAACATTTACAGTTATCGTTCACCAAGTCCCTAATTAAAACTTTCGACAAAAATTACAAGGTTCCAACAAAGTGACAGTGCACCTTTTTCCCCCATCAAAGCTTGCCGCCAAAATTGTTTCCCTCCTAAACTTGAGATTTTGGTGTATTCTCTTAAAAATTTGCCACATTTTGAAACAATCAAGTTGAGAAATATCACTGCGCAAAATATTCTTCTTTAAGCCTTATTACATAATACTATGTTTGAATTTTAACCGAAATTGGGTTCAATTGGTTTTTAGATATACCGTACTAGGAGTGTATAAAATTTGTGTGTTAACACCAAATCAAGTCTTCTAATACAATTTAGAGAGGTAATTAAATTTAAAAAACTATAATGGAAAAAGTTTATCATGTTCACGTACATTCGCAACATACGTTAAATATTTTCGCTTCCAAAAACACCAATGTTGTCCCACTTTGCATATCGTTTATGGATTGTTTACATTTCTTGGCGATAGTTTGTGGTTGTCTTCAATGCTTCGATGTATTTAAAGAAGCAAAATTTCACTGTTAAAATATGTATGAATGTTTTTAGTTGTGGATATTTATATTTAAATTCTCTTTAAACTGTATTAAATAATTTTATAATATAATTTCCATCTGCTTTAGTTCTATTGAGCCTAGTTAAATTCGTTTTAATATGTTTCTTTGTAATACAAACATGTTTGATTCACAAACTAATATCATTTTAAGAATTATTGTATATATGGCGTAACTACCACTACAATTATTAAATACCAATTCACTAGTATATAAGACATGCTAACTTGATCTATCTTGGGATCACTCGAGCAATGTGCTCACTACTAATTCTTTACTTTCAATTTTAGGAAACAAGGACCTCAAGGATACACCTCAAAGATCCGCATCCCATGGTGAAGGGGTAAAAGGCCATCTCGGCCTCAGTCACCCCGACCAACCGACAGGACTATCTTTGGATACCTTTTGATTGATGAAGGTCTTCATTCCGATAACACTCGCCCACAATGTGCTATTTGTGACTGCGTCATTGTCCTTTTCACGCTTTCACTACTCAGTCTCTATCACACACAACAGGATCCTGAAAACACCTGACTGCTATTAACAGCACAGGAACGACCACGCACAATACATGAAGTTAATACAGCTCTAACGGCTAACGTTAAAAACCCGGAGAGCTTAATACAGCTCTCACCAACAGCTCTCAAAATGCGGAGAATTTAATACAGCTCTCTCGCAAAATCAACTTGTGGTATCCGTTCATCGAATTTTATCCCTGATGAAATTCTGGTGGGGGAGTATTGTGGTATAACTACCACTACTATTATTAAATACCAATTCAGTAGTATAAAAGACATGTTACTCTATATTATCAACTCGGGGCGTACAATTTTTGACAAACTTCATGTTGAAGTTCAACTTATATTACTTCTTATAATTCTTATGTATTTATTTATTGTCATTGCATGTATCACTACATATTCCACTCGAGCAATGTGCTCATTACTTATTTTCTACTTTCATTTTTAGATTTCAAGGACCACAAGGATACACCACAAGGATCCGTATCACAAGATGAAGGGGTAAAGGGCCGTTCCGGCCTCAGGCACCCCGACCAACCGACAGGACTAGGACTAGGATTATCAACTCACCGTACTCCAGAATAAAATTCTGATAAAAATCCCGGATGCGAGCTGGTACCAAAGGAATAGTGATATTCACTTGGATCTAGAGATTGACAGTTTCGATCACCACTTTCACAAACTGAATCGAAACTTCTTTGCGTTGAACTGTAATGCTGCAACTTTATAACTCAATCTTTGACTATGAGAATCTGATAAAGGACGCCTCCCTGAGGCCAATTGCACACTTCTTTACAAGTGATGCAACATTGACAATTTGAGTTTTAACTCAAAGGTGCGTATATAGTGATATTTTATATTTTATACACCATATATGTGACGATATTTGATAAGAATATACAATTAAAGGAGATTATAAATATTCTTAATGCGTTGATGCAAATCAACTTGATTTGAAATAGCACAAATAACTAGACTAAGCTTTGGACTGTTGAAACAGCGTTACGTGATCTATAGTTGAGACAAGTTTTGTTGTCTTGTTATACTGACGAGCTTCGTACAGGAAATGCAAATTTTATTATCTATATCTTTTTATTTATGTATTTTTATGTACAATCTGCATCATCTCTTATGATACCTGCTCGGGTAATGTGCCCACTTATTAAATTCTTAATTTTATCTCTAGCTACAAGGACCAGAAGGCTAATCACCTCAAAGATCCTGATCTCAAGTTCAAAGCGTAAAGGGCCACTCCGGCCTCAGGCACTATGGACAGCTGACACGTCTGCAACTGACTACTCGATTTTATCTTAGAGGGTACCTTTTGATAGATGAAGGTTGATATTGCCGATAATATTGGTGACCTGCGGCTGACATCCTCATTTTTGATTTATTAATGATTTTTCTTCATTAATAATTCTTACATCAATTAATGATTCTCGTAAAAATAACGTTCCTGCCTATTATGTGCATTTAATCTTACGAAAATTATAAATATTTTTGTTACAGAATTTCAGAAATGGTGGTATCTACTTTACACCAAGAAGTGTAAAAGAATATTATTGGTGTCACCTTACGCTGCAAGTTATAATAGATTTTACACTACTTTGGTGTGAAGTACGTGCCTCCACTTTTCTTGTTAAGATGCATGGAAATTTTTTACAACATGAATATCTCATAACAGACTAGTTTTTTTGTACATTGTTCCATGGTTTGAAGATAAAGAAATATATCGTTTAAATTCACTACACTTTAAAATATACTTATTGTAATTAGTACGTAAATAGCGTAAAACTGAATGAATTGGACATTTAGTTTTGAATAATTTTGTTGCCAAACTTAATAAATTTTACAATATTGTTATTTTAAACAGTGCAAAAAATTGACTCGAACATTTAACTGCAAAAATAATTGAATTGTGTTTTTTTCAAACATAAGTGAAAGAGTAGTTTGCATGTTTTCAACTTCGCACTCTTCTTTTTCGAAATCGTTTTATCTGCTACGAATGATCTTGAATTTCAAATGCTTCAGTCAAGTAAAGAAAGAAGGAAGCAAACAAAATTTTTAATGGTTTCTAGTATTGATTTTTATGTGCTTGCGAGCATCGATGAGAAACTTTACAACTTGTTCTAACAATATTTCACTATTTGAAAAGAATAAAGTATCGTTATTTGGCAAGAGAAAAAAAATTGCAGCAAGTTTCAGTAATGAAATATCTCAAGCTTTTAACTCTAATGTACTAAAAATGCTACTCCTTTAGTAAAGTACAAAGAAGTAAAAGTGCGAAACTCTTATGTTAGATGCTTTTATATCCAGAAAGAATAGCGATGAATTGAACAGTGGTTTTACCTCTTCTACGATTTACTTTTTTTGTTAGTTTTTCTAAAAAGAAAAAGAATGACTAAAATGCCATTTCTTTAAAGCCTGGCAGTAAATTATTTCTGAATAGTCGAAGGACACAAAAAGCTTCTGTCGATTGCTATTTCAATTTGGGATTTCACAGATGGGATTTGAAAGTAATTTATTTAGAAAAGCGCTTTTGCTTCCTAGTCAAAAAGGATTCAAGCTTTCGTTGACGAATCTAATTAACTTTAACGGCCGCAATATTTGGTAAGTTGTCGATATAGAGTTTTGATTCCGCTTGCTTCGCTCATTAACCTTCTCAATGCAACGAAAATCACTTGTGTTTATTGATGATAAACAGATTGTTAAATCAAAATTAAAACTTTTTACAATAAAAGAATTCTAGGTTTTTATTGTGTTAACGCAGATTTAGTTCAATAAATTGAGTTCTAGATTATTAAGGTATAAAATTTAAACATATCATTTTGTTTAGCTATTATTGCAACTTCATCCATAACTCAAATTTAAATTCGTATTTAATTTTTGGTTAATGTTATAAATTCTTAAATGTTTTTTGCCTAAAAGTTTACTTAGCATGAGTCTAAAAGTTCTTCTGAACTAATATAGATTTATAATTTTCTTAACCTTTTGCTTACGGTTGGTACAACATACGGACCACATGTGATTGTACAACATGGTACACCATAAGCAAAGAGGTAATTCCTTAAGTTGACTGGACACACGGAGAAAAAAATTGGTAATATTTCCGCACTGTATAGTAATAACAGTTCTGGTAAAAAAAATAACAGCATAATCCTGAAGAATAAAATCAAAGTATACGATATACTATTCATTTGGCAATTCTTTCCTTCATATGGTAACGATTTACCGGAAACTCTGGTTTTCAAAATTATAGTTCTTATTACCACAGTGTTATAAATTTCTTGGAAAAATTATCAAGTAACAATTTATTTAATTGTCATTTTACCATATTGAAACAAAACAGTCACATAAACAAGTTGATGCCAACTATGCGAAAAACCGTTTATTCACTGCTTTAATCTATTAAGGTTAAATAATCAGAATTTTATCTCACCAGCTTGGCACACCTAATAAAGCCACTTACCGTAAAATACCGATAAAGCGCCCCCTGTTGTTTCATATATATGCAGATTGCTGATCAGCACCAAAAAAAGCGCCCCCTCTCTACAACACAATTTAAGAGTTCTTATTTTAAAACTTTCTTTAGGAATGTATTTCTAAAAAATAGTTATCCTGGTGTTTAAGGTAGAGGATTAATGTTAGACTGTAAAAGAGAACAATGAGTGAGAGAAAAAGGTAGGTAATCAATCACAATCACTGAATTGAAGATAGGTGTTTGTTAAGTGTGATGGAAGAGAAGGGGAAGCAACCCTCTGCATGTGTGGTCAACATTTCCTCCCAGCTGCTGGTAGGTAGGTCAAGGTCACCTTGATTGGTATGTACACTCACTGGTAAGAATGTGAAAAAATTTAGGGTGTGGTGGGAGAGTTGAATGTAAAAGATTGAGTAGAAAAGAAAGAATGTCATTTTCCTAACAGGGGAAGAAGAATGTAAATTTGAAGGGAGTAGAATTGAATGAAAGAGATAAGGAGTAAAAGGGAATTATCATATCATCATATATATCTATACCACAGGGGCAAGAAAAATCAGAATATTTTGGGGGTGGAGACTGAACATTCCCCTTGTTCACAGAGATTAGAATCAGTCCTTATTGTGATCTGTAACAAGCAGAATGCCTAAAGTCAGCTCTTATACTGTTTCTAAAAAAACTGGAAGTCATCAAATGGCATAAAGAAAATGGTTCTGTTATACACCGAACTTCTAGGTATTTCGGCATCGACAGAAAAAGAATTCGAGAGTGGATTAATAAAGAAGAAATTTTATTAGCTAATAATCATGGGGAACAAAAGAAAATGCGGAAATTAATGAATGGGAGAAAACCTTTATCAGAAGAGTTAGATGATACCCTGTTTGAATTTTTAGAAAAAGAAAGAGAAAATGGCTTTGCGGTATCCAACAGAGTGCTAGAAGAAGAAGCATTAAAAATAGCAGCTTCTCGTGGACTTATAGGTTTCAAAGCATCCTCTATGTATATAAAACGATGAAAAAAAAGGTTCGGCATTTCCATGCGAAGAGGAACAAACGAAAGCCAGAAGTTGCCAGGTGATCGTGTTGAAGCCGCAAATAGCTTCATTCAAGCTATTCGTTCGTTAAGAATAAAAAATGACTACACGCCATATAATATTCGAAATATGGATCAAACGATGGTGAGATTTGATGAGCCATATGCTCGAACTAATGATATTGCTGGAAAAAGTACAATAAGGATCACAAACACAGGATGCAAAAAGCGAGGCTTTACCGTAGCACTAGCAGCAACTGCCTCAGGACATAAGCTTCCCGCTTTCGTGATTTTAAAAGAACCAACAGGACGCATCCCACCTCGTGTGCTAAAAGACTTAAAAATTCCGCATAATGTTAAAGTTACCTGCTCTATCAACGGATGGATAACGGCCAACCTTACGGAAAGTTGGTTAACGAGGATTTGGGGTCCCAATGAAGATGATATAAGAAGATTGATTATCTTAGATCAAGCTTCAATCCATAGAACTTCAAGTCTCCAAGAAAAATTGAAAGATCTAGACACAGATTTGGTTTTGATTCCGGCAGGGTGCACAGGCCTTCTGCAGCCAGCAGATGTTTCGTGGATGGCGCCCTTTAAAAGTGCACTGCGAAGAGAATGGGCCGTCTTCATTAGGAACAAACAAAAGACTTGCAGGGAATCTAAAAAGGCCAACTCGGCAAGATGTGATTGGTTTTGTGTCAGCCGCTTGGGAGGCGGTAACCGAAGAGACTACTTCTAAATCTTTTAAGCGTTGTGGTATATCGAACGCTTTAGATGGAAGCGAAGATGGGCTTTTTCATTCTTGATTAGCGGAATTCGATGTCGGATCTATAAGCAATGATATCACTGATGAACTGAATGCAGAGTGTGTTAACCTTAGTTTGGACGACGACTCTGATATTTTTTTTGATGGATTTTCAGATTATGATTAAAGTAACTAAATAAAATATCTTTCTTTTTATGAAATATTCTGTTGTATATATTTTTTATTTTTTCACCTATTTGCATGTGCCGCAATCGCACTGAAATTTGAAAATAAAGGATCTCTGTAAAGATAATTGTTTTTACTAGTTAAAATTTATATTTTCTCTCTTTTGCTATGATTATTTCTACTGTATATTTTGCGATTCATAATTATTAATGCCCAACCAAATATAGACGATTTTTTTTAAATAAACGGCGCTTAGCATTTTCGTGAGTACCGTTTATCGGCCCCCCTGTACACCACGCCGATTTTCGTCAAAATTAGAGGGGGCGCTTTATCGGTATTTTACGTAGCTCCTTCCTACTGGGGGTTGGGGATATTATAGGCGAGAGGGCTAATCTATCAATCTCCTGACTGCCCAAACACAGGTTTGAGTCTCAGCGTTGACACCACATTATTTCCTTCATTCTTTTCAACACAAGAAGAGTTTCCAGTGTTCTAAACTCCTAAATGCACGACACTGGACTATTAAAACACGGTACTTTCATTCACGCATAGATGGCATCACCATAAAGTTTCTTAACTCCAAAAAGTCTAGTATTTCTCATCTCTTACGATAGGTGAAACACAACCAGATAAACTAAATAAACCACATTCCATGGTCCATTTGATAAAAATACAACAAATAAAACTAAAAAGCCTAGTTCCAATGTCCGGTTAAGTTTCTTTTTCACGGTCTTGAAACCATGCTAGTTGTAAATGGTAAAAATTTCTTATAGTTTTGTATCTATGGTATTTTAATCATTCTAGGTGTAAATGGTTTCAAAATCGTAAAGGTAAAAATGTTCCTAGTCGAAAATTTTACAGGTAATTGGATGGACTTCTGCTGGTTATTTTACCGTAATTTTTGAATGAAATTCTAACAGTGCACACTCCACACATTTAGTAAAAAATGCAAAATTGAAAAGTAAATTTAACCGAATTTATGCCATGCTAGAAGGTATGCTAGAGGGGGCGCTTTATCACCATAAAGTTATATACCATAATAAAACTACCAAATTTTGTCACATTTACCAAATTTCATCCCATATTATAAAACCATTTGTTATTGTTAATTTTACCAGAATCATTACCAAAAACTCTACGGTAAAAGTTGCCGATCATTTTGGTGATCCCATAGAGCCGGAAACGCAGTAAGTGTTCTGGTAGTTTTGACAGAACTAGAACAGAAACTAAATATAAGTGCTCTCTGTCACAAAACTACTGAAAGTTCAAAAGTTTAATAATCGCTTAATTTTATGTTTAATTTTATGACTTGTAAAAAATATTTTTAAAATTTTTAATATATTATTTCACATTAATTTTTAGTGCCATTTTTATATTAAAGTTTATGATTTCATAATTAAATCTAACTAAACTAAATCTAAACAAAACTAAATCTGCAAAGTTAAAAAAAGTAAACTATTCTAAAGTAATTGAAATATTAGTGTTTTAAATTGTTTTTATTAACTTATTAATTTTAAAAAAAATTCATGTATTTTTTTATTGTACAGGTGCTGCACACACCCATTTATTTTTATCTTTACAAAAGCCTACTATCTCTTTTATCTCTAAGTTGGAAAGGAAAGCCTTTCCATTTCCAGCTAATTTGAGTAGTTATCCCTGTAATCAACGTGATTAGTGGATAACCCAAACACAAACTATTGTCATTTCGGGTGATTGGTAATCAATCAAAATATCTAATCGATTAACCTCGCACCAGGGTTATTTATCTTTCTGTCTATACTATGTGAGGAACATTGTTGAAAACTTTATCTGGAAGTGTTATCACTCTCCCTTGTTGGATAAAAAAAAAAAAGGATAAAATCTAGGAAGAGTTGAATGAGAAACAATTTTGAAAAAAAGTGAGATTTGATGGTAAAGTCTCTTATTTAATTACAAAACAATGATTTATCTTGATATATTTTCAAGAAATTCAAGAAATCTGATTCGATAACGGTGCAATATTTAAGCATTTTTGAATTGGGAAGAAGTTCCAAGTACAATCAGAGAATCAGGAGTCTCGAAAATATTTTTTCATGTGAATAGGTTCTTGTTGCAATATGCCATTAAGGTAAAAGGAGTGCGCTTCTTCTTGTTTTCCACTTGCATCATCTATGGTCAATATTTCAACATACGTCACAGCCCGTTTATGGAGCCGACCCATTCATTCATACACAGATCGTAATTTTGTCCTGAAGCCAGAGAACGATCAATTTCCAATTCAGTACCCCCAAAGGTTTGATTGTGTATGTAGGTGTTAATTTTTAATAAAAATTATTGAAAACTTATTATTTTTCTCCGATTGTTATAGATTTTTTTATGAAATTAATAAAAACACATATTTGTTATTGAGACAGAACCATATTTGTTCTGTCTCAGTTGAACTTTTATTTGCAATTTTTTCTACGAAACTGACTTACTAAGAAAAACTTTAAAAAAATATAATACATTATTCCCGAATTTTTCCAACTTAAGTGATCCCCATTTCCAGTTAATTTGAGTTGTTATCCCTGTAATCAACGTGATTAGTGGATAACCCAAACACAAACAATTGTCATTGCGAGTGATTGGTAATCAATCAAAATAACTAATCGATTAACCGCGCTGTAACACGTGTAAAATGCCTACTAAGCAAGTACTGAGTTTGCAAAGTCTGCAAATGGTTTTTGAATGGATGGTGTGCAAACAAGAAAAAATAAAATGTAGTGCCATTTTCGTACCAAATTGAGGTTTTTAAAATTATAGAGAATAAAGTCTGAATAAATGTATATTTTATTAATTTTTTAAAGAAAATTATATCCGTTCTAAAATAATTAAATATCTCTATGAATAAGTTAATTAAAAAATAATTAAAAATCTTCTCTTATATATATATATATATATATATATATATATATATATATATATATATATATATATATATATATATATATATATATATATATATATATATATATATATATATATATATATATATATATATATATATATATATATATTCTTAATTTAAAAATAATATAGTCAAGAACATGTCGGTCTACGTATCGTATGGTATAGTGTGGCGAAATTAATGACAGCGTAGTAGTCAAGAAAAGACTCATCGTATTATAGGATCTATGTAATATATATCTATTTAGAGAGACTATGAGAGATTATATCGATATAGTAATATTTTCATGTGTATATTAATTTATTATTTTACGTTATGGTATATATATATATATATATATATATATATATATATATATATATATATATATATATATATATATATATATATATATATATATATATATAATAACTTTTTGTGCTTTTTTCTGTAATTTTTGTTAGATTCTTTCCAATAATTATTTATTTTGCGTTGTATGCATAATTAAAATAGCTTTGAAACTGATATTTAAAATAGTATTGCAATGTGCTTAAAATTTTTTTAAAATTATTATTATTTTTTTTTCAAATTTGTTTTTCTAAATTATTACTAAATCTATTCATTGTTGTATTTAAATAGACCATAATATTAAAATATGCACGTTTTTTCCGTCTTTAAGTGCAATTTAACATTTGAAATGTTTATATTATTTTGCTTACTAAAGAATTTTGCTTACTTAGGTCTACGTATTTGGACCAAAAGTTATTAACCCACTGGCAGTATAATTCATATTTTGTTTATCTTATCATTACTTAAGGCAGTAAAATAGAAATTTGGGACAGTAAAATATTTTTTCGCTGCATTCATTCATTCAGTAGTGAAGAGGAGAGGTAACAGTTTTGGAAAAATTACTTTTTCGTAACTCAACATTTAGAAATTTAAAGACTACACAGAGAAATATATTCTGGTAAAATTACCGTACTCTACGGTAATGACGTATGTGGTAAAAAAACAATAATGCTAGTAATTATAACCAAAATATACGGTATTTTCCCCATTCATTTGGTAATTTTTCTGTTCATATGGTAACGGTTTACCAGAAATTCTGCTTTTTAAAATTATAGTTCTTTTTAACTTAAATTTAGCAAAAGATACAAAATTGAAAAGTAAATTTAATCTAATGAATGGTCTTTATGCTATGATAAAAATACCAAATAAAAAAATACCAAATACCAAATTTTAGTACCAAAATACCAAATACCAAATTTGATAAAAATACCAAATTTTACCAAATTAACTAAGTTTTATCACATATTATAAAGTCATATTTTATTGTTAATTTTACCGAATTCATCACCGGGTTTCTTATTGTTTCCGTAGAGCCGGAAACACGTTAAAAATTACTATTTTCTGGTAGTTTTGACACCACACTTTTCCTTCCTAGTTTAGTTTTCGGAAAATTTTTATCAATATAATTGAATTTATAAATGCAATTTAAACAAGTTTACAAGCTCTTAGGTTTTGTATTTATTTTCATGATTTCATTAATGCATTTACCAACTTTTTGGACAATAGTGAAACTGTAAAAGTAATTTTAACTCTAAGAAACCAAATAAGTTGCAGAAAAAGTTATCTCGCTTTTTTATTATGGTAAAAAATTTTCTTTCCTTGATATCAGCTTTCACAGAACAAGTTTATCGGTATAGAAAATCGTATTTAGAGAGCAAAAAAACTGACTTTCAAAATATCCAAAGGATTTTTTTTTACTCATGTTAAAGTAAAAAAAAAAAAAAAAAAATGCGCAGAGATATTCTTTTAATTAAAATTTATTGTTTCCCAACTGAAAACCGATTTATTGATTCTCCATTTTCTTCTTTTTTTACACCCTTAAGAAAATTTGAAAAATGAATATTAATTGTGAAAATGCAATTAAGTTTAAACACAGCTAACGATTGGTATGGCATCATTAAGATCGGGATGATTTAATTTCAAGCCCCCCGGGAAAAAAAGAGATTTTGGAATCTTAATTAACCCTGACAAAAAAAATTAATCATATTTGTGCCGCAGCTTGAGAAATTCGATCCATTTTTTTAAAAGTATTTTTTGAAGAAATTGTTTAAAATTAATTCAAGTTTAATACTTACAAGGCATAAGAAAGATATTAAATATGTGTTAATTCTTAATTTGATAAAAAATATGAAAGTGAAATTTTTAAAATTTGTTTTTATTCTGAAACTTGAGTTATGCGCACAGACTTTTCTCTAATATGAAATAAGAAGGAATTAGTGGGAAATGAATAATTTTTTATAAGCTATACTTGCAAATTTTATTATAACTAATTATTATTTTTTGTTCGTTATTATATTAATATTTTCAAATTTTTTTTTTATTTTTAATTAATTTTTAAAGCATTAAAATTTTTTTTGAATTATTGATATCAAATAAATGCAAAAATCTTAAACTCTTTAAAACTCTTTTTTGATCTTATATATATATATTATTATATATTCTACTGAAAATAAGTCAGTAATTTTTAAACTATGCAATAGTATTGGAAACTTTAATTACATAGTATTAATTATACATATTTCATTACAATCATGCGCAGTGCGTGAAATAACGAACGAACCACCCTGAATAGCTTTTGATCTAATGATCGGATCTTCAAATTCCAGGACTCAGTCTCAATGGTTCCAGGGGGTGACCTTAAATAGGATAATCAGTTTATGCAAATGATATTTTAAGTTACGAAATCAGACATAAAACTTGCATTTTGGGAATAAACATACTTTTATTTTTCCACAAAGTCGGATTTCTAACTTCCCGAAATATAAGAGATAGCCTCAATCTGAGAAATATGGTCCCAATACTTCGGTCAGGAGGGCGGTCCAAAATTTAGACCCTTTAATGCTAATTCTACTTTGCGTATTTCAACTTATATCAAAAACTTATCAGATAAATTGAAAAATCATTGCGCACAATTAAAAAATTCGTTTATGTAAAGATAATTCCATACAAATAATAGCTTTTAGTAAATATTTATTATTTTAATTAATAATAGTCTAAAAAAATTTATTAAATTCTATAATTTTAAATAGTAAAGCATACAATTTTTTACATTATTTTTAAGAATTTAATTTTACATAACAGAATACAAATTTCGAGCGAAATTGGTTGAATAGTTTCCGAGAAATGAAATTTTAAATGTACGTTTTTTTTTAAAATTTTGATTTCGCATTTAATATTAGATTCTTTAAAATGCTGTAAAAAATGTATATCTTGCAGATTAAATTCTTTTTGACTATTATTAAATAAAATAAAAAAATAATAAAATACAAAAAACTAAGTTTGATATTGAATTATCTCTAGATAAACGAATTTTATAAATGCTTCAAAAAAGTTTTCAACTCGCTTTAAAAGTTTTTCAAATATGGTGAAATACGCAAAAAGAAAAATTAACATTAACGGGTCTAAACTAAGGGTAGCTTTCCTGCTTAAACTCGTGGGAGCATATTTCCCAAATTACGATTACCTTCTATATTTTGAGGGTAAAAAATATTTTTTTCATCAGAATAATTTCTTTTTTCTCGAGATCGGACACCTTTTTTTCAACTCTGTCAAAAAAAAGAAAAAAAAATTATTTAGGGAAAGTACGTTTTTGTGTTTGGTTTCGTAACTTAAAATATCGCCAGCACTAATTAATTAGCTTATTTGAGGTCACAACCCTCTGGATCTCGTTCTAAATAAAATTCCTCGATTTTTTTCTGAATAAAAAAATTTTTATTTTCGGGAAAATAGTATGATTTTATTGAAAGTCTTTTCTTTATAACAAATTGTAAAAAGCCGATGCTTAAAAAGAAAAAAAAAATGCTTTATTGAGATCTGGAAAACACGTTTCGATTTCCGGTTCTGAAAAGATGCTTTGAAATGTCTCTCATTTGACTGTTTTTAAGTTAAAAAAATTTATTTGGTATTTTTTCATGTATTTTTTTTATTTCTTTGTTATCCAATAAGTGAAAATGATCTACAATAAAAAGAAATCGTTCAGTATTTCCTATCTTATACACGTTTTTGGAATATTATTGTCAGGACAGAATTTAAAATTTTTCTTCTTTAACATCAGTTACAAAAAGAGGAGATCATTTCAATGTTTTAGGACCTGATGTTTTAAACTTGCTTTTTACGATATGAAACGTTTTGTAAATTGCGAATCCTTAAATTATGTTATAATCATCATATTTCTATAATAATTTATGTTTACTAAGAATCATACACTGTTTGCTTCAATTCAACAATTCAATCATACAATTATATTAACAAAAATGTTATTCTTAACAATTTAAATTACATTATAGTTTAATTTATTTTTTCGTGATGGCTAATATAATTGTTTGAATGTTAAACAGAGAAAATAAATGCAAAAATATTAACTACTCCCAAAATGTGTTTTTATAGTTTAACTTATTGTGCTTATTTAATTTATATCTATTTTGAATAAACTACTTTACTTACCATTACAAGCTAATAAGGTTACATTATGCTTTTATAAAATAATTTAATTCAGTCAACAAAAAATATTATTCTATTAGTTTCGGTTATGCAAGGATAAATAAAAATTAAAAGTTAGTTTTAATATGTTTCTTTTAGAGGCTATGTTAAAATTTAATATACTTTTAATATACTTTATGCATATACTTATTAATATGCTTTATGCATATGCTTTTAAATTAGGAAAAAAGAAACTATATTTTAGTTTTATGCTATCAGATGTATAATTTTGATTCGAGAATGTAAATTTAAAATAAAATACGAGAGAGTTTAGAATAGTAATATTAGTTTAGGAAATATTTTGAATAGTTTAGATACGCAATGAAGTTTATTATTTATGGAAAGTTTATGTGTAATCTTTTATTTAAAAAGTGCCTAATGCATTGAAATATGTTTATTTTCATTGTACATTAGGTTTGCATGATAAAAATATTGAAATAAATAATTTCGATGGACGAATATACAGAAATAATTTTAAGGATTTATTCATAATGCAAATAAATAAAAGTAAATTAGATTTAAATAAATTTAGTTGGAAGGAATATTTTAAAATCGGATGACGTTGGCGAAAAAAGAATAAAATCGCCAAGATAGAAATGTGCTTTATATAAATAGGAAGTTTAAGTTTCAAAATATAAATGCATTAAATTTGATTTATGCTAGTGGCGATTCAAATAGGAAATGTTTTCGAAGACGTTGGTACATTTAATATAAATACATTTGACAGATTTACGTACATTTTAAAATAGTTTATCTGTAGAATTTAAAATACGGTAAAACTTTTAGCTTTATTTGTATCCATTTAAAAATGCCCTCAGCTATGGCTTTTAAACATTTAAAATGAATATTCAACTTTAAAATGTCATTTTAAATAAAGTCAGAAATTGCATAAACTTAAATTCATTTAATGGTATTTAACTTTCTAAAAGGATATCAGAAAATTATTAAGATTTCAGAATGCAGATAAAGCCTACATATTTAATAGTCTTTTTCAAAACAGCTTGCTAAGTTAAATTCGCCAAAATTCATTAAATTCTCTTTTAATTTCCATCGAAGTATTTTTTTAATTAATTTTTGCATTTAGAAACGTTGGTTTATTATTGAATTATACTAAAGAATTTGATAAGGCCTTGAATTTTAGCTTATCAAGATGTGCTAGTAGATTTAATTAAGATGGATGATATAACGGTATTTCCAAAGAAATATCTTAATTAATAGTGCAGTACTGTTTAACATGAGTGAAAAATACTGAACAAACCAACGATAAAAGAAGAGAAAACTGTTCTTCTTTACCCCATCCCCAGTATTGGTTAGGAGGAGAGGAGGGTGCAAACCCGTTTCAAAAACCTCTGCTTTTGTGCCCCTAAATGTTTTTTTTCCTTTTTACTCATGAACTACACCAAACCTCGGCGGACTGGTTTACATTACGTCAATGAAAGCTAGACTTCTTCCCCTGTGTATATTCTTTGGCTACAATATTCTATCTTCAAATTGCACTTTTATTCATCTTTTAACTTCTAATAATACTTCAGAAACATTGGTTATACTTTTAAAGCATGTTCTATCATAATTTCAAGCAAGAATTCAGTTAAATAGTCTAAATATACAATAGTTATTTTCCAAATTTACGGAACTCCGAAAAACACGACCTTCTTCAACAAGTTGCAGATTGGTGTAAGCTTTATCAATTATTGATGCTAAGATTTAGCTAAATCCTTTGAAGTGAGTTGATTCGGTATGAACTTAAAATAAAAGAATCTTTCACTCAATTTTTAGAGTTTTTCAACGCAAAATTGGGTCAGGTATTATTACACCACAATTATTGCAGTGCCGACACTTTTTTTCAGCAAGGAAAAAATTAAAGCTTTTCTAAGAGTTTTAGAATTCTTCGTTTTATTACAAATTTTTGATGTCATTGACAAAATTTTTAACTTTATTTATCTTGTGTAATTAAAAGCAAATTCAGGCTTGCCAATAGTTCTAAATACTTGCGATACTACAGCTTTCTTGAACGTGTTCTAAACTCAAGGTAGATAACGCAGAAATTGCATGGTTTTGAATGCTACGCTTTATTCGTCCTTGTCTAGTGTCTCAGTTTTTTACATTAAAATTTTTATTTCAACTCCATTTAATTTTTTTAAAGTAAAGATCATATTCCGAGGAAAAGTGTGGGTGTCGCCATTCAAAAGCTTAAACATTTATGCCTTATAACCTTAACTGTGAGATCTTTATCAGTATAATAAATCGTGATCTCAAGCTAGAAAATAGCACTTCCGACAATTCGTTTTTCTATTATTTGAAAATCATTATTTCTAAACAATCAAATGTTTTTTCTAGTACAGTGCATATTAAAATAATTGAAGCCCTCTGAATAACTTTTGATCAAATTATCGGATCTTCACGTTGTAGGACTCAATCATAATAATTAGAGGGAGTAACCTCAAATGTACGAAATTAATTTTACAGACGATATTTTAAGTTTCGAAATCAGACACAAAAATCTGCTTTCTCTGAGTAAATAATTTTTTTTCTCTATGGATCATATTTTTAAGAAATCCTCATCCGATGTATATCCTCGTCTGATCAATCCGATTTCTCAGGAACTAATCGATTGATTTCGCTCAAATTTTGTATTTTGCCTGGCAAAATTACATTCTTTAAACTGATAAGAAACTTTTATGCCTTACAATTCAAAACTTTTTTGACTAATAATAAATAAAATTTAAAAAAATAATAATTATTCACTGAAAGTTATTTTTTTTTACATGGGATTATCCTTAGATAAACAAACGTTATAATTTGCGCAAAAATTTTCCTATAGGCTGAAAAAGGTTTTGAGATATGGTCAAATACACAAAAAAGTAAATTCAACAGTATGGGGCCAAAACTTTGGTCCACTATCCTGACCAAACTATCTGGACCATATTTTCCAGATTATGGCTATCTCCTACATTTTGGGGATCAGAAATATGAAAAGATTTGTTTATTCGATAAAAGTACGTTTTGTGTCTGATTTCTTTACATAAAATATCATCTGTGGAAATTAATTAGCATATTTATGTCATCCCCAGGAACCATTAAGATTGAGTTCTAGAACAAGAAGATCTGATGATTAAATTGAGAGAAATTCAGGGTGGTCCGTTATTTTTTGTGCGCAGTAACAAGGTGAATTCAATATAAAATGTTGTAGTTTTTATTAATGAAAATTAGCAAAAGTAAATTTAAAGTAACTTTAATAATGTATTAAACGCAAAATGAAATACTTAAGTCTGCAACTTTCTAACCAAACTTGAAAGAAGGTATATTTGCATTTGGTATATTTAGACCAATTAAAATGAATGCCCTCGTGGGACTTAAGCCTCTCAACATATTTAATGATGTCATTTGCAGAAACCAATCATGTCATGTCTTTAACAAATCAAACTGGCTTACGGTCATTATGATGATGATTTATTGTCCTGTAATGATCAGTGGAATAATAAGGCGTGAATTTCAATGACCTTTACAGAGAAGTAACTTGGATATTTTTGCCATAGGTATTTATGGCAACAGTTATTTATATTATTTTAAAATGCGTGTAACAGAAAAATAACTCAACAACTAATAACTTATTTTGAACTAGCTGATTTCAACATCTTTAATCGCAAAATAAGCACAAGTATTTTTTATTTTTTTTTAATTAGAAAATTATCCCTGGAACTTTTTTTATGGTTAATATTGATTGGAAATTGAGAGTTTTCTAACTCTCAATTTCCAATACTTTTTAAAAGAACTAATAAATAGGGGAGAGTGGGGTCAATTGTAACATTTTTTACTTAACTATTTTTAACTAACAAAAAATCCAATATATTATTAGTATTAATTGACAGACGAGTAAAGTACACTATCCTCTACTAGAAAAAAAAAATAAATACCTTTTTTTAAATGTTATTATATTAGTTATTAACAATTTTTGACAGTCGTGCACTTGTTACAATTGTCTCCAGTTACGGGGTCAATTGTAACAGTTCAAAAATTCAACTAAAACAAAGTTAATTATACATATTATCATAGTTGTGATATATTTTTTTATCGATCAAAATAGTAGTGATATTTTAGGAGTAAAAATAATAATGAGCAGAGACCTAAAGGGTAAAACTTTTAACTTTAAGGGGTTAAAAATTTTAATTTATGCTGTGAAAGGTGACAAATAAAATAATGCACATGCAACATAATATAAATATAGGACACTATTGGTGGTTCTTAAAGAGTTAAGTGAGGTTTGTAAACATAAGATTATTTATTTACAGCTGTTACATTCGTCCCTTTACTTATTGTTACAATCGTCCCCAATACGCCATTTCAGCTTCATTTTTTAAAAACAATGCTAGTTAATTAACAAAACTAATCTTTTTGTTTTGAAATGTTAATTAAGATGTCCACTTACATATTCGGTTAATAATTTTTATTTGTTTAAACAAAATTACTTTGTTACAATATAATATTCTAATACCAAAAAAAGTACTTACGTAGCGTGAAAGTATCTTTTGTGATGTAACTCTTTTAAAAGTACATAAAAATGGTTACCAGCAGGGGTGTACATGTAGATTTATTAAATACACCTTGTGTGCCACCTAGGAACCAAATCTAGAACCTGACACTCGAAATTTTTGCTCTGTTACAATCGTACCCTGTTACAATTGACCCCACTCTCCCCTACTTTTTAAACTATAGAACTACTAAATACTTTTTAAAAGAACATAACATTTAAATTATTTGCTTTTGATAATGTACTAATTGAAGTATTACCTTCCTGATTTTCTTATATGGTTAGAGTTTTTGGTTATAAAAATGTATAGTTTAATTCACTTATGTTGTTAAAATATAACTTATTAAAAGTAATTAAACGGCTGTTATGATTTTTAGGAAAAAATATCTTTTGAAGCAAAAAAAATTTGTGCATCGTGATGTTGTACCTTGGACCACTGGATGTAACTACTTGTATAACCCTTATTTTGAATTCTTTTAAGTTTTTTAGTTCATTAAACTTTGATATTTATGCAATTAGTATTTATTTTTTAAGTAGCTTGTATGATTAAATTAAATAAGTTAAGCATAAACGTTGTAATGAATAACTAGCTTAGTTTAATACTTCAAAAATATTTAGCTTTACTGAAAGTATACAACTGTTTACAAATTATGACTAAAATAGTTTATCTTAAAGTATATTTGTGCTTATTGGACTTAGCGCAAATACCCAGGACCAGACCAAGGTACAATACAGGTAGAGGATCAAGGTACAACATGCATAAAGTTTTATAATTTTGTTACACCTAACAAAATTTTTTTTTTTTTTTTAAAAAAGTGACATGCATTTTAAAGGGAATGATATTTTGATAATTTAGTTCTACTTTTAAATGTAATTTCAATTCAAACTGATTGAAAAAAAATCATTCTGCAGTTAGAAAATAAAAAGAAAGGTCTTCATCACAAGTAGAAAATTTGAAATGGTTCACAATACATTGGAGTGAAGATTTTGTTACATACATCAACTACTTACACCAAATGCAGATTTTATCAGCTAGGGGGGGAAATATTTACACGATCCAATGTACATGCTCTCTTCTCAAATTTAATTGTTTTTTTTTAAACGAATGTTTTTTAAAAGGACAAAAAAAACTATTAATGATTTATAAATAATAATAAATAATGAACGAAAGGTTTTTCATCAAAAACTGGATAAAAGCTGCAGTAAATGATCGAATTTTAAAAGGTAAAATTTATTTTAACTAATATCTAATGTACTTTTTAAAATTGCCTAGTTTTTAGTCTTTGTATAATTTTATTTGTAAACGTTTATCTTTTGTTGGTTCACTATAAAAATAGAATAAATGTTGCGTTTCGAATAACATAAATCAGTTCGAAAAACTAATATTAGGCTTCAAAAATAACTCTTACAGAAACTAAGTCTTTTTTTTTAATTTTTTTGCCCCGCTGTTTTATGATTTTATATCATATCATAACTCATTAATATAAAAAAATAGGAACATTGTTTTTCTTTCCAGTTTGAGCTTCACTAAGAATTTAATTTACTAAATGAACTCACTACCCGAAACAGCTCTTTCCTGTCTTGTGATACATTCCATGACAAAAGAACTTAATCTCTAAAGTAGAAGTTGTAGTAAAGGAGAACCCAATTTCCTGTTGCCAAACTCCCAATAGTAATCCATCATCCGTAGCCGAATAAAGCGGGAAAAGGGTAAAAATAAGAAGAAGAAAAAAAGAATCCCAACACAGAAGAGCATTATGAAGATCTGTTGTTTTTGAAGCATGTTATTGGTCTGGTACTCTTATCTGAAAATGTCCAAAAACAGCTCTTACATTATACATTTCTGCTACAATAAACCTAGATGAAATATATGAATGGTAGAGCTTATCGTCAAAAGTTTGTTCTTCTAGTAGATGGATTTGGATTATGATGATATCTATGAATATAAATCATAACGTAAATTTTGGATGGCCAAAACACAAAGTCGTAACATTGAAGGAAAGAAAATGCTTTTGGTACTTCGAAAAATGAATTCAATATTTTATTCCCGAAATAAATACATTTTATCTTAACCTCTGAAGCTTTACATACAAATATTTTACAGAAAATACGGGGAATAAGGTGATTATGTATAGTTGTTGAATATTATGCGCAATTACTACAAAATTTGGTTAATGTTTTAAATATCTTGGCATGTATGCCACACTGCTTGTATTTGTTGTGGGTCAATTCGGAAAAATGTTACACGTAATGGTAAACGATAATGATTCTAGGAGGGCAACTCGATTAAAGGGTTTTTGCTAATTAATTATTTAATGTATTTCTGGGTAGTCATCATAAATGTTCCTTCACATGAAATAACATTGCGCAACAAAAGTGAACGTTTTTTTTACGTCATTTTTCAATGTGATCCAATATAAACAAGAGGTGCTTGATTCGTGTATCAAAATCAAGATGGTTCATCACGTACCGCATGAAGTGTGGTTAGAAAGGTCACCAAGACGCCCATTGTCATTGAATGTCAGATGCTCATTGTCGCCAGACATCCCAGTGGCTAATGATAGTACCTTTTTTTGCATTAAACTTCCATTGTGCTCTTATAAAATTTGTTAATTCGCCAATTTAAAATGAGAAATTTTCGGAAATTTAACATTACAAATTTGTTATTTTCAGCTGTCAAAATGCAAGAAACGCACATTTTTCTTGTTATATATCAATCGATTGGATCAAGTTCTTCTAAAAGAAATTGATTTGGCAATATAGCATATTGACTATCTAGCGTAGACTATCTTTAGTTTGAGGTCGTTTTCTTAAGAATCCTTTCTCTTCTTGGTTGTACCATGCTTTTAACCCTATTGATTTCATTTTCACGAATAAAATGATTAAACTAACTGTTCTATCTACTCTCTTCGGCAGTATGTTTAGATACATCTAACATGCAAGCTCTTTTCTATATTCTTTGATACAAGGTCGTACACCCAATCACAATTTAAGGTACAGAAGGTGAGGTTTTTAGGTTCCCATTTAATTATTTTTGACAAATCATACCTGAAAAATTCTGACAAGTTTATACATATCATCCCGCACGATCCCGTACTCAAGTTTTGAAGTAACTGGGCACATGCACCTAAAGTCCTATGCACCTGTTAACGTTAAAATGTATTAAAATAGTTTGTGGGGGGCGGAGTTATCGACTATGCCAACCTTCATCTATCAGAAGGTACCTCATGATTGAATCAAGTTAGCATGTCTTATATGCCAGTGAATTGATGTTTAATATTCGTAGAGTAGTGACGTCACAATACTCCCCTCCAGAATTTTATCAGGGATAGAATTCGATGAACTGATACCACTAGTTGCTGTACTCGTGAAAGACCAGGAGAGCTGTAATTAAGATCACTGGGTTTTTGAGTGCTGAATGTGAAAGGTGTATTAACTTCATAGTCGTAGTCACTCTCGTGTTACCTTTAGCAGTCGAGTGTGTGCAGGCTGACGTTGTGTGTGTGTGATCGAGACGAGACTGAGTAGCAACAGTGTGGGGAGGTGGATTATGTCGCAGTCACAAGTAGCAAATCAACTGTTCAATGTGGATCATCCATCGATGTAGGCGTTACCAGTTCAAAGTGGGAGTTACTGTCAAGTTATTGCGAAGTGGGCGCAACTGCGTGTTCAAATCACGTCCGGAGGTCACCAATGTGGGGGGCGGAGTTATCGACTATACCAACCTTCATCTATCAAAAGGTACCTCATGATTGAATCAAGTTAGCATGTCTTATATACTAGAGGATTGATGTTTAATATTCGTAGTGGTAGTTACGCAACAAGTTAACGAGCATGCACAGTTACTTACGTACGGGAGGGCGTGGAATGATACGTATAAACTAAGAAATCCGTTAAATGAGTAGTTGTCAATTATGTTACTTCTTAACCTAAATAATTGTAATTCAGCGTTATTTTTCAACTCCTTTGGTTTTGATTTTCTTCTTTGTGGAATTGGCATTAAACATGAATTTTGTTTTCGATAACGGAATCTAATATTAAAACTCCATTTATTTGTTGATTCCTTTTTATTATTTATTACTACAGGAAAATAAAATTCTTCACTGAAATTGGTTTTAGTTTGAAACCAATTAAAAGATTGAATCGTGAGCTATTGTTAAAAAGCAAAACACTACAGGCAAAACCTTTTAAATATCGGCCAAACACTATTAAAATCGAACCCATGACAAATATCATATAAATATAGCAGAATTTCAAGACAAATATATCATTAAAAAAGGTATTCCCGTCCAACCAGTTTGAAATATTTTTGAATTCAATGCAAAAGCGAGCGCTTTAGAGTATTTACAAAGGAAGCTCATGCAAATATACTTTCATGTATTTGCATAAAACTGGTAAACGCTCTTAAAAATACCCCTCATACATCTCTCTTATTTTTTCTCGTAAAATCTTATTCTGTGACACTGTTTTGAGTAGACATGTCTTCGAATTTTTCACCGAGAACACAAGTAAGCCAAATGCGCCATTCTGCCATAGAACAAAAGAAAACTTACATTTTCAGGTATTCAACGCATCCATCAGAATAGAAATCCGATTCTTATTTTTATGTTTTCTTTACCCTTATCCTTTTCTATGGTAGCTTTTTGCTCCAGAACCATTCTTTTCTCTTTTTTTTTTTTTCGATCTCCCTTTCTTTTCATCATTCGCCAAGTCTCGCGGGAATTTGTTTCTCGGGATGTCGCGTTTTGCCCAGGAAAAATAAATGCAACAGCGCCAAGTTACCGAATGTGTGACAAGCATTTTTGTTTTTGCCTCCCTTTTTTCTTTCTTTCTAAGAGTCTTATTTCACGCGCCAGTAGGGGATTTCCAACCCTCTTTTGCATTTTTTTTTTCCTTTTCCGTTTTGTCTTAAATAAGCAAAAACAATCAGAAAGTTTCCACCTTCGCTTCTCAAAACGTGCTTCGACTGCAGCGCTTGGCGCGGTTTTATTAGTAAAATAAATTTGGGAACTAAAATGTGAAATGCGCCAAATAAAAACAAGAACACGACTCAGCTTTTTTCGTTATGCCATTACATATAGATACATATATTTTTCTACTAAACGGAGAAATGATTCTACTACTTGCGAAACCTTCTCCTTTATTTTTTCTCGAATTATTTTTGTTCGAAATATTCAATATGTTTATCGCATTCACATTCCAAACTTTAACGCAACTTGTTTTTTAAACGGAAATGTAGATGGAGCAATGTTTATGAAAATATTTTAGTTTATCCTGGAACGAAGCGTTCCAGCGAAACAATATTTCGATATTGTGTTTGCGATACGCATTTTAATGCCGGAAGTCTTATTAGATTTGAATAACTCTAACTTAAAAAAGCATTTTTGTTGTTGTATTTTCTGCTTATTCGCCTCTCTTTAAAATTGTTTATCGCAGATGTCCCCCAAATGTTTTAGCCTAGGGTCCTTCCTTAAATTTATAAATAAAAGAATATGTCCAAAAATCACTAAGTCACACATCACAAGGCATTATTTTGAGAACATCATTATTATACCAGGTTTTAAAAAATTTATGACAAACTGCTCAGTTTTCCACGGGTTTTGGAGTATTTTAAGAATTTTCAAGCATTTTGACTTTTTTGCCTCCTTTTGGTAAGGTGTTACTAAAAATTTGAGAATAACTCCAACGACTTATTAAAAACGAGGCATTATTTTGAGACCATCTCTACATTATACCAGGTTTAAAAAAATTTATGACAAACCGCTCAATTTTTTTACGGTTTTTGGATTATTTTAAGAATTTTCAAGGCATTTTGATTTTTCTGCCTTCCTCTGGAAAAGTGTTACTAAAGTTTTGATTCTCGCGCCATCTAACAAGCTTGGTTTAATTAACATACTGTAATTTTGAAGTGTGTGCAAATTTTAATTTTTTAACTATTCAGAAAGCAGAGGTACAAACTGCGCTAGAGTATGAGAGTAAATTTTAGGACAAATTTCATCTCAGCGATTGCAATTAAAATTTTCAGTTTAATTTAAGCACTTTTTCTGATTTTGTTTTGAAAAACTTGATATTCTTATTATAAATTTTCAAATACTTTAATCTCTGGTAGACCAGGTATATAAGGCTTTCATAAGTGGATCTTATTAGACCGTGGGACGTGTTAGGCTGATGGACTTATTTTAATCGCAAGCGTTTGTTTAGAGATTTCTGTGGCAATGTTTAGCTTAAGGATTGGGTTGATTATTGGTAGTCGTAATCTAATAATTGGGTCGGCTGTTAAACGACGCTAATGAAATAAAGTATAAAATAACAGTAAAACTGAGCCGTTGTAGAGCTCAAGGGATAGAGCGCTCTCCTCCTAATAAGGCAACCCGGGTTTGAATCCCAGCGATGGCTGGTAGATACGAATTTCACATGCAGCTCACACCGATCATAGTGCTGACGTAAAATATCTTCTTTGGTAGGTGGATCATGAGTTAGAGTCCCTTTGCTATTAGGCTAACTGTGGGAGGTATTAGTGGTTTTCCTTTCCATGTAATGCAAATGCGGGTTAGTTCCATCATAAATGTCTTTCACCGAGGGGTATTTTTTCTAAGATTTGATCCAGGAGTTAACTTGTGTTCTGGATTGAGTTCAAAACTACAAAACTACTGAGTTCAACATTGTTAGTTGTAAAGTCAAAATTGGTTCGGCAGCGACGGTTATAAAAAAAAAAAATACCACTTAAACTAGTAAATCTAAGAAACTACTATTAAAATCTCTAGTTTTGTCAAAAGACAACTGTAAAAAACAACGATGAATTAAACTGAATAAAATTGAACATTAAAGATAAGGAGCAGCAGCCTAGATGCATGGTTGCTAGATTTTTATTTTCCTATTTTCTCTTATAATATTTACAACAAATATGTCCGAGGCTGTAGCTAGTTAAATCACTTATCTACTATAATATAAAAAATAATTTCAAGTTATCATTGTATTTATAAATATATTTTTACAAATATTTTCAAATTATTGCAGTTTACTTCGCATCTGTTGATTAACTTCTTGGTTAAGTTGGCGTAGCATAGTGATTTAATGGTATCAGTAAAGAAAATTCAATCTAGCAATTAATAGTCAAGTAAATACACTAATTTCAAAAAGGCAGCCTCACTGCTCCACTGAATTTCTTTTAAACGTATCAGCATAAATGCAATCTACATCAATAATACAAATGATGAAATCTGTTTATATCATTCAAGATTCCAAGGCTTCAACAGAACATCAAGGTTTAAAGGTGAATAAAAATGCTCGTATAAAATCAAAAACTTTTCATCGACTTTTTTCCGAAATAACATTGTTTTGAAGCTTTATCGAATGGAAAGGGAATTTTTTGGAATTTAATTCGAACATAGTTGTTTAACGAAAATTTTAAAATATTGACTAAAAAATTAAATTTTCTCATTTGTAAAAAAACAACAACTTGCTAAATATTATCTGAATAAAAATTACAGACTTGAAAATATTTGCTAAAGTTGGACAGCCTATGTCTCATGCAACAACATAACATTTTCGCCAATAAGGCAGCCTCAGCGTTGAATATTTTTTTAAAAAAACATATCAGCAAATAAATACAATCACTATTAGGCCACCCTGGTCAGAAGGGTGGAAATCTTTTTTTATATCTTTTAAAATTCCAAGGCTTCACAGAACAACGAGGTTTAAAGGTGAATAAAATATGCTGGTATGAGGTCATGAACATTTCATAGATTTTTTTCGGAAATTGCATTGTTTTGAAGCTCTATTGAAGGGAAAAGTTTCTTTATATTTATTTTGTAATGTAGAAATTTTAACTGTTGACCAACCTTACGAACAAAACATACATATTTATTTCATACTAAATCAATATCATAAGAAGTCACCTCTCTCTATTTGTGAAGGAGGGAAATTTTTTTTTTATACAATCATCAAATAGAACTTGTTTCGTAATAGAACTGGTTACACCTCTTTCCAGGTTGCAAAGATTGAGGCAAATGTTTTTCATTCCTGGTTACGAAGATCAAAGCAAATATTTCTCCTTCCTGGCTACAAAAATCGAGGAAAATTTTGCTCTTTCCTGGCAAATGTTTTACCATTAGCAGACTAAAAAGATTGAGACAAATGTTTCATTTTTTGTTATGGTTATAAAGATAGAAGCCAATATTTCGCATTTCCGGCTGCGAGGATTCAGGTATATGTTTTTCTTTCTTGGCTATGAAAATTAAGGCGAATGTTTCTCTTTCCCGCTTATAAAGATTTAGGAAAATGCTTCTCATTCTGGACTACGAAGATGTTTTTTCCCCCGAGTAACGAAGACTGGGGTTATTTTTCTTTTAATTCCAGGTTATGTGGAGATTGACACTAACGTTTCTTTTTTCTCTCAACGAAGATCGATGAAAATGCTTCTCTTTTCTGACTACGGAGATTTAGAGATTGAGCAAATGTTACTCTTACTCGACTACGAGGATAGACACAAATGTTTCTTTTTCCATTCTATGAAGATAGAGGCAAATGTTTCTCTTTTCTGGTTACGAAGATTAAGGCTGTTTTTCGAAGGTTCCGTCGTAATATCAAAAACTGCTTTTTGCAAATATGCTTTTTTTTATAACTGCTGAGGCTTTGTAACTGTTACTCATGACTGTTAGGTTAAGTTTAGCTTATCTAAAGCCAGTGCTTTATACGCTTATTTTGAAAATGGCGGAAAACGTCGAAAATGGAGAAAAGCCACAGTTTTGCAAAAAGTAAAAGCGTTTGCGGTCTAATTTTTAAATATTTAAAAAGTTACTCGAATGCTCTATTACCTGGGCTCATAAAATTTTTTAAAAACTAAGAATAAGACAGTAATTTTGATAATTTTCTTCAAGGTTGAAAAATACCTCCAAATTGGCGATTTTTACAAAAGTTTAATAATTTTTAAAATATCTAAGTTATTTGTTCGTTCTAAAGTCCAGGTAACTTTCTCGGCAAGATTATATATATAGCTTAAAATCATCACATTGCTTCGAGTGTAAGGCACTTAAATTATGACTTTTTTATTTTCTTTGGCAACAGAGCTTCGAAAAATAGAGCCTGAGGAACGGCTGCAGCTATAGTTACAAAATCAGTATCTAGATAAAGTAAATTTTCTTATGCTACAAGATACTAACACGTACAGTGCCACCTGGTGAAAAACTACTAAACAAAGTCAATTTACACTTCCAAGCCCCATACATAAAGCTGAAATAGTCAATGAATAAATTCAAATATATATTGGGTCTATCGGCATATTAAAAGGTCATTATTATTTTCTTTTCTACAAAATAAAACAATTAAAATTTTCATTAATAAAGAACGCTGTTTCATCTCCTAATTAATGTAAGAAGTTGCAAAATTAAAGCCTGAAGAAAAAACGGTTAATTAATTTATAGGAAAAATGGAAAAAGTTGCATGAATGTGATAAAAGTAATTAGAAAAAAAATATAATTTTTATTTCGATCAGGTTTTTAGATATTTGTGATTAAAAGCAACAAAAAATGTTGAATAGGAGTAATTTAGGTAAGGAAATGAATTCCAAAAACTTTTTTTATTAATATAATACCATGTTTCTCGCAGGAATCGCGCCAAATTGGATAAGATTAAAGGATCGTTTTCATTCAAATGACTTTTTAAAAAAAAATTAATAAAAAAATTGTTCAAACAGAGGGAAGAACGATTAGAAATAGGATTTATTCTTTTCTATCGGATATAAAAATTCTCAGCTAAGACGTTTCCTTTGAATTTTTTTCTCCCGTTTTTCCTTTCTTTTAAGAAACTTAGATAATTCTGCTTTCTATTTAAATCCACCCTCAGTTTTTTCCGTTATTTTTGTTCCTGTTTGCAATTACTGGAGGAAATTATTCTTCCTCCTTTTGTACAGCACATTATCAGAAAACTGCAATTTTTTTAACGTTCCCGCCAAAAATTAAACTAAAAAAACGGATATAACTTCCACCAAATCTACTTAAAAACGGTAAATGGTTCAAAGAAGTTATATACGCGCACATGCAATTAAATTTTTCAAAAGTCTAAAGATATCGGCTTCACTTTTTTTTGTTTCAATGATATATCCTATGATATATCCAGCTGTTTTTGAGATGACGGAAATGTCTATCTAGGAAAATGTTTTCTCGATAGAGTATTTTTTTGACGTTCGTATAATAGAACGAAAGAAGATTATACTTTGATGCGGGAAATCAAATGTTTTTATAGGTGACTTCAGGCTTTCTCGTTCTTTTTTTTAAAAACTTTTTGACGCTGATTTATTGTAACTAGAAATTATTTTGTGTTTTCAGCTATGAAATTACACCGGTTTTTCATGAAAATTCGTCTCAAGGGAAACGAAAAATTCAAAGATAACTTCAGGTTTAATTTGAAAGGAACACTATTTCTCTTTCCTGCTTTGTATTTCTTTGAGGTTGTTACAACATTAAAAAAAAGATTTTCTTTTCTATTTTGCGATAATAAGCTAATTATACAAATCTCAAAATAGTAAGACTTAAAGGTTCAATCTACAAAATGAAATTTAAAAGCAAGTTTTTATTAAAAAAGAAACCCTTTTTCTGTTCCTATTTTAAAAAATTACAAATGGTACATTCTCTTAGCATTTATTTTCGGGAATAGTTCGACAAAATTAGAAGTTGAAACTCATTTAAAAATGAGAATGCTTACATCATGTACGTATAGCATAAGATCATTTCATTTTTCCATGCTCGATACCCTTTTCTGTTTTCCTCAAATATATATTTGTAAATTTTACAGCATGCTTATTACTAATAGAGGTTTCGTTGCACAATAAAAGTAATTTTTAATCTGATTAGAGATGGTTTTAATTAAATGCTTTAAATGCTGTCTTTAAATGCTTTTGAATTAAATATGCAGAATTTATGAAAAAATAATAATTTTAAAAATCTATTCGGAAAGAAATCTAGGTATAGTCGAAGAAGGAAGATGCTCTGTTGGAATTTTAGTTGTATATCAATCCAAGGTGATGCACTGTGCGCATAATCAAAGAAAGAAGATGCTGTAATTGGAATTTCAGTTGTGTATTAGTCCAAAGCAATGCACAGTATACGTAATCAAAGAAAAAAGATGCTGTATTGGAATTTCAGTTTTGTATCAGTTCCAGGCAATTTGCTGTATACATAGTCAAAGAAGGAAGATCTGTGTTGGAATTTTAGTTGTATATAAATCCAAGGTGATGCACTGTGCGCATAATCAAAGAAAGAAGATGCTGTAATTGGAATTTCAGTTGTGTATTAGTCCAAAGCAATGCACAGTATACGTAATCAAAGAAAAAAGATGCTGTATTGGAATTTCAGTTTTGTATCAGTTCCAGGCAATTTGCTGTATACATAGTCAAAGAAGGAAGATCTGTGTTGGAATTTTATCTGTGTTGGAATTTTAAAATTTGTCTCATAAGATAGAAATGAAGTAATATGTTAAACATAAAGATCGGTAGCAGGCTGTTAACTATGGACATGAATGATACATGCATAAGTTGATTCCCTGTAATAAATAATAAAAAATATTACCAATAAAATGACAAAAACACCATCAAATCATAACTATAATATAATTGAAGAAAAAATTTGTGTATATATATTATGACTATTAAACTCAGAACCATTTGACGAAAGGTCCCGAAATTTGAGAAGCGGGCTAGTTTAAAACTTTAAGTTAAAATTTTTTAACTTGTTTATTTTGGGAAAGGGGTGTGGGGAAAATAAAATGTTAGGATAAGCATAAAGATGAAGAGGAATTAGCGTTTTTCGCATACATTGCAAAAAGTTTTGGAGTATAGTTGCCACCATTTTTGGTTTTAAGGTAAACTAAATACATTTTAAGTACAGAACTGTAGCTATCATGTAAAAAACTGTATAAAATTAAAAAAAGAAATTATTTTTTAAGGAATTAGTGCGTATATATTACTGAAAGTGTGTATTATTTTAAAACTAAATTCTTTTGGAATGCAGCCATTAAATTGGTTGTAATAACTTGTTATGTATATGTTTAATATGTTTTGTTAGTAAATAATGTGTAATGTGTTAATAATATGTTTTGTTAAAATATGTTTTGTTAGTAAACAAACAAACAAAAGATTAGTAAATAAATAAATAAATAAAACTATAACACAGAAAAGGTAAATGAGAAATGTGATGCATGTTCTGAAAAAAAAAGTTTATTTCAACGTTAAAAATGTCAGCAACTAAACACCAAAATTTTGTAAAGTATAGGATTAACAATAAGCATAGTTGAAACTTAAGCTAAATCTAATTCTTTTTTTTCTTACTATATGTAAAAAATCTAAGGATGGTGTCGCAGTTTTCCGTTGTTGTCAATTCGCGAACGCAACACTCGAGTACGCCCTCTAGCGGGAGCCTGAAAATATCGGGCATTAGTTCCAGCATGACCATTGGCAATGACGGACGCCATTTCCTTAGCAGCAAATAAGAAGCAAAATTTCCCTAAGGAAAAGGTAAAAGAACTTGAAAAAATTAACCAGAACACGCCAAACATTGAAGCAGAACACGCCAAGCCAGCGATTCTCAACCTGTGGGGCGCGCCCCCCTAGGGGGGCGTGAGCACACTCTAGGGGTGGCGCGAGAATATTAAAAAAAAATATTATTTTAAAAAAATTGATTAACCGGATGAAAGAAAAGCGCACATACACATAGAAAACAAAATACATTTCGACATAATTAATAACTTATTAAAGTGAAACAATTTATTAAATAAAAAATTTATGGGGGGAGCCAAAGGTGCCCTTGTTTTGAGGATTTTTCTTAATTTTCTGAATAAGTCTGTGTGGCTGAATTTTTCTCTGTAACATCTTACACCTATCTTTAATATATAGCACGTATACTATTAATTCTAAAACAAAATTTCATTTATTTCATAGTACAATTTCAAAATTGTAGCTTCTGCGCCTAAGGTTTCCCACAGGTTCCAAAGGTGAGTCACATATTGAAATCACTTTTTCACTTACTCAAATTATCTTTAGAAAAATCACTTGGACTGGCAAACGTCTTTTAAAAAGGCACTTTAAGTGTCTTGCTGGTAGGAAGAAGTTTTCCGACTTTAAAAAAGATATTTGTTTTTAGAGTGTATAATTTATTTATCGATTTTACATTGATAGTTCAGTAGTGATTCTTTTGAGTTAACTTATTAGAATTAATCAAGAATTACTGAGTTAATTTTTAAAAAAAGATTAACTAACAAGTAATAGTTAAATAATCATACTAGAGTTAACTAACCAAACCCATAATTAGTATAAAAATACCCAAATTTACAAGAAAATACCAGAATCGACCACAAAAACACTCATAACAACCACAAAAATTAAAAAGTATAAATACCTGAAAAATTACTTTAAAGTGCAAACAAAACAAAAAACTAGAAACAAAATATCGCAAACTTTACCAAAGTACAGAGGACGTCAAAATATTATAAAAATTTAATAAATACCAAAGTTCCACATTTGCTTAAAATGAAATAAATCAATTGGTATTCAATTCAATCATTCCCTTTTGAGAAATAATATGCTACGTAATGATTTATAATGAACACTTTTATAGATTTCACGTTTATTTCCGAAGGTGGCCCTCGTATCCCCAAGGTGGCACCGGTGTCGGGCCACCTTGTGAACATGCATATGGTCTTTCTGACCATTTGCACGACTTAAAACTATTAATCTGATAGATTAATTCGAATTAAAGTAACATGGTTAAAGAAAAAGAAATAAACTTTCAGAAAACATATCATAACTTAAAGTTCTAAGAATTTAAACACATAAAAATTACAATATCTTCTCACCCGGAAATTAGAACAACTGCAAAAAATTAAATCACTTCATTAATGGAGGCCATTCAATGAAATATCTTCCAATTTAGCCTCGTGCACCTCAGATACAAGATTTACAATGCAGCAGGGACATCTTATGATTCAAAATAAATTTAATTTTACTTTGGGGGGTGGGCTACTTTAGGAGCACTGGCCACCTTTGGTTTACCCACCTTACTTAATCAAAACATAATAAATTAAAAAAAAATATTTATAATTTTTAGTGACTTCCTTGGGCTTGTCTTGCAGAACAAAGGTTTTTGAGGTGAGGCTTAATATTAGAAATAGCCACTCTCAGTTCTGTTTCTATATTTAGCCGTGATCTATATTTTGTTTTCAAAGAAGCTACAGCAGAAAATCCAGTTTTACAAAGGTAGGATGTTGAAAATTGTAATAGAATGCGAAATGCTCTTGTTTTCAGTGCAGAAAAATCATCCTCCTGCCCAAAATTCAAATATTGATTTATTACTAAATTGTATTTTGGTTTTGCCACTTGTCGTGAACTCTATGAATTTTTCTTCTTCATCAATGGAGAGTCCTTCTGAATTCTTATGAAATGGATTCCTAACCCACTCGTAACTTGCTATCAGTTTATCGTCATCAGGAAAATATTTTTTAAAATTCTTCGCCAGCATGGCTAAATGATTTTCAATGGTTACAAAAACATATTTTACATGTTTTTCTGCAACCTTATAAGTTTTAGTACAATTATCCACATTTGCAAACGTTGTTAAGTTTCTTTGCTTTAAATTTATGCCCCACAATTCCAATTTACTACAAAAAGCATTAACGTTATCACTCGTATCCAACATATGTGTATTTGCTCCTTGGAGTTGAAGATTCAAGTTATTTAATTTCTCGAATATGACGACCAAGTAGCTCAATTTCATCACAAATAAACAATAGTGAAAATTCTCGGTTTCCGGTCTATTATCTTTTTCTATGAAAACGGCGATTTCTTCTCTTAATTCATAAACACGTTGGAAATTTTTTTCACGTGATAAACATCTTGCCTCGCATTTAAATAATAACTCTGAATGTACTGAACAGATGTCATTACAAAGTGCGGAAAAGATTCTCGATCTCAGGGTTCTCATTTTTATATAATTTGCAATGGTTATAACCGTAGTTAACACAATATTTAAACCAGAACGCATTTCTTTCGAAGTCAAGGCTTCTCTGTGGATCATGTAATGTGTCCAGACGCATTGAGGCGATTCTTGTTTTACAAGTGCTTGTATACTTTCGAAACTTCCGGATATTGAACGAGCACCATCGGTGCATATTCCGATGCAATTTTTGCATTCTATGTTTGCCTCATTCATAACATCATTTAAAATAGCAAATAATGCTATCACGGCTGTTTTGAGTTCGATTGATTTGCAGAAAAGTATTCCACTATTACTGACATATTATCACAAAATCAAACATAGGCAATTAAATGAGCATCTTTATTAATATCTGTTGCTTCATCAAACTGTATTGAAAACATTTTGTCACGCAACATCGAGAAAAGCTGACACTACATTTTCAGCCATATCACCAATTCGAAGAGCAACAGCATCATTTGAAAGAGGTATGGACTGTTATTGTTTTGAAAAATTAACTCCAAACATAGTTTCTGCAATCTCAATTACTGCTGGCTTTTACTTTACTTTTGTTTCGGCAGTTAGTTAAAAAGAATTTAAAGATCGAATTCAAAATACTCAATATACATTATTGTTGTATACATTTTACTGTAAGTGGGGGGCGTGATGAAAATTATGATTGAAAAGTTGGCAGCGAATATTGAAAGGTTGAGAAACACTGCGCCAAGCATTTGAAGAACGATTTCTCAATAATTTTTACCTTTCTATTACCAACAACATTACTTACAATTTCATGATCACTTGCTGCATTACGGTAAAACAATTTTTTCTGTCTTCTAATCATTACAAATTAAAGTGAAGTCAACATTGCTTTCGTCATTCCGATAAATAAATGCGATTTCAGAACGTACAGAATTGTTATAGTTATAGGATCTTCGTTGTAGAACAGTATATTTTTCTGTATCTATATAATTCGGAAAACAACAATAAAGAATCATCCAAATTACTTAAAATAGTGTCATTTGTGCTGATGATTAATAAAATTTTATAGTTTTCTTGGTAAGTACTTTTTAGTTTTGAAAGAATAATTTCAACTAGAATTGAGCTGTTCTGTTTTTAAGCTATATATTCAAATTCATATCGAGATCTTACATTTATAAAATTTTGATGTGTGATATGTTATCTAAAAGTTATAAAGGGATAATCTATGTAGGATATATTATTTGAAAATAAAATTTTAAAACGAAGAACATTTCATTTGGAATTCTGCGGATTTATAAAGAAGGTAAGTGTTATGATTTTTATAATAAAAAATTAGCTTGTAAACAATTTCTTTTTCTTATTTGATGATAGTTCTCTACAGAATGGTTTTTTGCGTCTGATTAGGAACTATATGGATAAAAAAAGAAACAATATCAAAGTTTTTTATTGCAATATGAGAAATTTTGAGAATCATTTTTTTATCTTAAGAATTCTTTGTTTTACGTTTTTTAATTTCCGATTTTTATATAAAAATTGTTATAAAAATACTTTTTTTGAAAACATAAATGGTATAACATTATGTGTTTATGTATAATTCTTGCATATTCTAATGTTTGAAGTAATATGATTTAGCAAAGTATGGAATAAAAATTTGGTACTTATGTATTAACGCCACCGCAGCTACAGATTTGGCGGTTTTTAAGTGTCGCCAATCTACGCCTAAAATTTTTGCGACAAATCATAAAATAAAACACTTTTTTTAAAAACACTTTCAAACACTTTCAAAATTCAAAACACTTTATTTAAAATCAAAGTAGTTAATCGAAATTTCGGTGGAAAATGGGCCGATATAGAGTTTAACATAGATTCAAAACAATCTCTATTTTCTTTCGTCACGATATGAACTCTAATAAATAAGATTCCAAATGAAACTACATTTCCAAAACGTACGTTTACCATAATAAAGTTTCATGTCATGAGAATTGGTACATTTTCCTTTTTTTGGTGAAAAATTTCGCTCCTGAAAAAATAAAATTGCATCTTGTTTTGTTTTTGGCAAATCTCAAAGACGAATTTTCGTAGCACTAAAAAAATGGCGTCAAAAAAGAATTTATTTATTTTTTCTCCCGTAAGCATTCTTTATTTTACGTTTTTCAGTTTCTAAATAAGGATTTTATTGAAACTTAAAATTTTTTGATAAAAATTGTTGTCAAAAAACTTTTTTTACAAAATTAAATTTTATAAAATTATGAGGTTTATGTATACTTTTTGTTCATTTTAATTTTTGAAGAAATATGATTCGTAAAACTATGAAATGTAAAGTTTAAATAAGCTTTTTATGTTATATCATTAAATTTAGTTAAACAATTTCTCTGGCATTAGATTTTAACTCTTATAAGAATATGCATATTTTTTTATGTACAAATATTTTTCCGATATGTTTTGGATGTTCTTTCTCTAAAAAGAAGAATTACCATTTTGTTTTTGTTTGCATAAGAAAGAATATCAAAAATTTTTCTTTTTTAAATTTAATAAGCCGCACTAAAGAAGAAACATTGCAATGCTACACGCTACATTAAAGACGTCCCTAGAGTAACTGAATGACTGTTCATATAGAAATCGCAGGTATTCGTCGCATACAACAGTTCGTTGCGATCGCGATTTTAATTTTTCATATTGGTTTGGTTGTCAACAGCATTAAATTTATATAAGTTATATAGTTATTCGCGATCGCAACGAACTATAGGGGGCGTTGTTGTATGTGCCGAATCCCTGCGATTTCCATATGAACAGTCATTCACTTACACTGGATACGTCTTTAATGTAGCATTGTAACGTTCCATCTTTATTGTGGCTGATTAAATTTAAAAAAGAAAAATGTTTGTTTTCTATCTTATGCAAACGAACACAAAATGGTATCACTTTTTTTTTAGAGAAGGAACATCCAGAACACATTAGAAAAATATTTGTAAATAAAGAGAAAAGAATAGGTATATTCTTATAAGAGTTCAAACCTAATGCCTGAGAAATAGTTTTACTAAATTTAATGGTATAACATGAAATGCCCATTTAAATTTTAACGTAAAATAAAGAATGCTTACGAAACAAAAAGAAAAAAAAGAACCCTTTTTTTGTCGCCATTTTTTAGTGTTACGAAAATCCGTCTTTGAGACTTGCCAAAATCAAAACAAGATGCAATTTTATTTTTTTAGGAGCGAAATATTTTATGGAGTGAAATATAACGAAAATGTACCTAAGTCCATAACATGAAACTTTATCTCAATAAACGTCCGTTTTGGAAATGTTATTTCATTTTGAATCTTTTTATTAGAGTTCATAATGGCTATAGAATCAGGTGAGAGAAAAGTTTGTTTTGAATCTATGCTAAACTCTATATCGGCCCATTTTCCACCGAAATCCGATTGACTACTTTGATTTTAAACAAAGTGTTTCATTTTAAGATTTTTTCCAAAAATTTTAAGTGTAGATTGGCGGCACTAAAAATCTGCCAAATCTGTAGCTGTGGTTAATACGTAAGTACCGAATTTTTCTTCCATACTTTTCTGAATCATATTACTTCAAATATTAGAATATGCAAGAAGTATACATAAACTCATAATTTAATACCATTTAATTTTTCAAAAAAAGTATTTTGACAACAATTTTATCAAAAAATTATAAACTAAAAAGCGTAAAATAAAGAATTCTTAGGATAAAAACGATTTTAAAAATTCCTCATTTTTCAATAAAAACTTTCGTATTGTTTTTTTTTTAATTCTTATAGTATTTAATCAGACGTAAAAAAAACATTTTGTAGAGAACGATCATCAAGTACGAAAAAAAATTATTTACAAGCAAATTTTTTATTATAAAAATCATAACACTTACCTGATTTATAAGTCCGGAGAATTCCAAAATGATATGTTCTTTGTTTGAAAACTTTATTCTCAAATAACATATACATAGTTTATCCCTTCATTACTTTTAGGTAACATACCACACATCAAAATTTTATAATTGTAAGATCTCGATATGAATTTTAATATGTAGCTTAAAAACAGAATAGCTGAATTCTAGTTGAAATTCTTTCAAAACTAAAAAACACTTACCAAGAAAACGATAAAAAATTTATTTATAATCAGCACAAAAGATACTTTTTCAAGTAATTCGGATTATTCTTTATTGTTGTTTTCTGAATTATGTAGATACAGAAATATATACATTTCTATGAAGAAGAAGAATATTCTATAACTATTACAGTTCTGTATGGAATTCATTGGAACACATTTATTCATTGGAATGACGAAAGCAATGTTGACTTCATTTTAACTTGTAATGAATTGAAGACAGAAAAATTATTTTACCGCAATACACACATCTGTAACAGCAAGTGATCATGAAATCATGTTATGTTGTTGGTAATAGAAAAGTAAAAATTATTGAGAAGTTGTTCTTCAAATGCTTGGCGTGTTCTGTTTCAATGTTTGGCATGTTCTGATTAGTTTTTTCAAGAAGTTTTACCTTTTCTTTGGGGAAATTTTGCTTCCTATTTGCTGTTAAGAAAATGGCGTCCGTCATTGCCAATGGTTATGTGGGAACTAATGCCCGATATTTACAGTCTCCCGCTAGATGGCGTATCGAGTGTTGCGATCGCGAATTGTTTTCCCATAAATAAATTTGTTTCCTTAATTTATAGGTAAAAATTACCTGTACTGTAATTATTACGTTTTTGACTTTGTTTGATATCTAAATTGAGAGTTTAGAAAGATTGTTTTTTTATTATTATTATTATTAGAATTCTAAGCTTACATTTTAAGATAAAGTTACTTAAATCGGTGTCTGATCTTATTAACCGGTTTATAATTATTATATTTTTGGAACAAATTACGTTAAACTATTATGTATTATGGTTAAAGAGACTCGTTAAATGATTTAGAACTTAACTTTCAGCTTCTTACACAAAGTGATGAATGCAAAAGTTGTATTTGAAATACTTCTATTCGTTTGATAAGCAAAAATATTAAATTACGGTTGTGTCCTCAACCAAATCACCAAATTTGTTATAACAGTATACTTTTCATTTTAAATGGTATTTTTAAAAAAATTATTGCTTAGAAAAATTATTAACGTTAATTTATAGATCTTAATAATAGTATCATAAGGAAAATATTTGGACGTGGGAATTTCCACAAGTGCTCCTTTTAGTACATATATTTTTAGGTGAATAATTTCAACTGTTTTATGCCAAGAAACAGCAATTATTGCGTTGCAATCATCGAGGTTGGTGAGCGTCAGCTAACTGGGGGCTTAGCCTCCTTGACTTTACATTTTTTTTAAGAGCTTTTCTTTACAGCTCTATTTAATAGAAAAGCAAGTTTCAATGGGAGTTTATTGCACACTCTTTAAGGATTACTTTTCTTTGTGTGAGTTTTTCTTTTTTATGTGAGGTAAGCTAAGTAAAACCAGCCTTATGTCCCGTTCATGGGTTTGACGTTCGTGCACTAGCATTTTATAAGCTTTCTGAAGCAATTTTTTAAAAATTATTTAATGCGCTTTTTGAGTTTTTGAAATGAATCAGGTAAAAATAATTGTTTTGAAAATCTAAAGTCAACAGTTGTTGAAATAAAATAAGTTACCTTATTCATTAACACGCCAAATGTCAATGTATCAGATCTAGACAATCAAATATGTGGGCCGAGATCAGTAGAATTAGTCAATATTTCGAGAAATATAATTCTTTGAAATTTGACAGTGTATGGTTAGTCTTTCTTTTGATGAGTTAAACTTAAAAAAAATAAAATGCATTTTGCTTAATTTAATAACATAAAAGAAAAAAAAGCAAACAAATAAATGAATAAAAAAAGGAAAATAATTTTAAAATTTTAATTGTATTGGTATATGGTTTATAGTTTTATGTATGAGTGCATAATGTAAACAAATACCAACATAATGATTATGTACGCTTTTTTCCTGCAATTAAAGCGGAAATGCAGCTAATCACCCATAATATAGAAGAATAATCAAAGAATTACAAAAATGAGCAAAACAGCTAATATATTAGGCACAAATAACTAACAATAACTGAAATAACTAATATATTTAATAAAATAACTAAAGTAATAAAATGATAAATGAACAACAATTTCGATAAAATGACCTATAAAATGTCTAAACATTTCAAGATTTGAAAAAAAAAATCATATAAATTTATTTGAATTTACTAAAATTCGCTTTGTAAATCGGTGAGCATTGACAATAAACGAATAACGTATTTTTTCGAGAAAGAAACAATATATATGCTATGTTTTTTTCACTGGTAATTGTTAGTTCAGATACGTTTTGTAATTAATCTTGTTTTACTCCAATTAGTGAAGAATGTTTGATTGCATCTAATTGTGCAAAAAACTAATTTGATTATATATATTCATTCCACATGTCAAGATAAAAATAAAATTAAGAAACATGATTTTTTTAAAGTTTTTTTTGTGTGCTTAAGTCTTTTTTGAAATACGTACATAAAAATGTATTTTTTTTTACATCGATGTTTTTTACTTACTTCAATTTTTCTTTTAACAGCAAAAAATCTCAACTGAATTAACGGACTTTACTTTTAAAGAGAAGTTTTAAGTTAATGGGTCAGAATATAAAGAATTTAATTTGGTTTTCTAATTGTTTAAAAACAAATTTCACTGAAAATTTAATTTTTGTCTTAAGGAATTATTATATTTAAGACAGAAGTATTCTTTTATTCTGATTTAACATTGAAAAATATTGTATTCATTTATACTTTTTCTTTTACTTGAGTATTTTGTTAACGTTTACTTTCTATTTACCGTATTTAATTCAAGTTCAAAAGTCTATTTTCTTTGTCTGAAGATTGGAAAATGTTTTGTTTACCTTCAATTATGTCGTGAAAAATGCATTCTCAAAATTAATGATATTTTCTTTGCTTTTGACGAAATTATTACCCGGGAGAAGCTCCTAGCGAACAATTCGTCACATCGAGGAAATCTCGGAAGAAGAAATCTAAGAAACCTAAATAATTCCGAGGAAACAATTTTGTCAATCTTAACATATGAATATATGATAACTATTAATTACTGTAATATGGCGTATAAATAATGGAGCATGCAGGATGATTTAGCACAGCAGTTATAAATTTAAAATAAAGATAGGATATTGTTACGGACTGGCTATTAGTGCGATGTTGTACATATGCTTTTCATTTACCTAAATTAGTCTAAAATTATATTAAAATAAGACACTAAATATCTGTTTTTATCAAATTTTACAGATTTGGCATTTAAATTGGCTGGCTTTGCTAGTTAAGAACAAAATCTACGGTAAAACAACTAAGCATGAGCATGTATCTATGCTAATTTTGATAGTTATTATTAAAAACTAAAGTTTGTATAAATTAGATAAATTAAGGATCTATGTCAAATGCGTACGTATGGCCAGCCCATAATGATGAGACCCTTCTTCCAGACCCTGGGCTAAATATAACCCATACGATGAGCTATCTCCATGTTTGTAACTGCTAACTGAATCAATTTGCCCGAAGAAAAATTCTGATAAAATTTTAATACCGTATGGTGAGGACATTTCTGGTAAAATAAAAACACCCATACTTATGGCGGATAGAGCTAAAATATACGGTGTTTCATTTGATAAATTTTCCACTAATATGGTAACGGTTTACCGAAAATTTTGGTTTTTAAAATTATGTTATACATTTAATACAAAACTGAAGAGCAATTCTAATTGAATAAATGGTTTTTATACCATGCCCTAGGTACCATGATAAAATTACCAAAGTTTATGAAACCATATTTTATTACTTTTACTAAAATCCTAATAGTATTTTAAAAAGAGTTTAAAAATTGTTGAATTACAAAATTTTTATGTTTTTAAATAAATTGTTGAATAGAAAAATAAATAATTAAAAAAATATTTATCCTAATATTTTTGAAGAAATTCCATTCCAAAAACTTAAATGTGTTTGCCAATTTGCAATAAGACAAAAATCAATGTAACAATGTGCAAAAAAATTCCACATTCTGAGTCCTTTTGTTATAATGATCTATTTTATATGAACTAAGTCAATCTCACAAGAGTTTAAAGAGATGACATCAAATATCTAAATTAATTAGTGTAGTCTGAATAGTAAGGTTAAAACTTTGAAACCCTTAATGCAAACTTCATTTTTTTGTATATTTCATCGTTCCTTGAGTCAACATTTTAGAGGCAATTGAAAAATTTTAGCAAACAATTATAAAATTCGCTTATATTAATTTAATTCTATTGAAAAAAATTTTAAATAACTTTTTATTATTTTTCATTCTATAACTTATTGACATTATAAGATAAAATACAGAATATGAAAGAAATTTATGTAATAGTTCTTACGAAAGGAAAATTTGAAAACACGACTTTTTTGAATTTTTTTAATTCATAGAAAGTATTTTACCGATTAATTCAAATAATGCATTTTTTTTCTTCATTTAGAACGACAAAGTTTAAAAAAAATTAAAAATTAGAATATAATTTGCAATTCAAAATGTTTTCAACGGCCAAACTGTAATTAAAGATAAAATAAAATCATGTTTAGGGAGTTATAATTATTAATTTCAATAACTCTTGATCACGAATGTTTTGGAATTATAGAAAACTTTTATACGATTCAGCTTTAAAAATAAATTCTGTTTTCAAAGGTTTTAGTTTATCATAAAAATACTATTCCAGATAAAGAAATCACTTTGAAAAATATTTCTTAATTAAATTAATGTACGATATCTCTTATTTACAAGTTTTATGACTGGCTCAATTCAGTCCAATGTTACCACTTTTTAAATTATTATTATTTTTTAAATTTATGAAAATATCTATGGGATGCTAGGAAGCTTTTTGATTTTCACATGAAAATTCCTTTTGAATTATTAATAATATCTATCTAATTTACTTTACATCTATCTTTTTTAATCTATCTATCTATTTTATTATCCATTTAATTTTACTGGCCAAGTTACCAATATAATAAATGACACTATATCAATTACAAAATTTAATTAAAAAATTTGCTAAAATGAATTTTATTTTTTTGATGTAAATCTGCGTGTTAGATGTATGGCTTTACTCGTACTTTTAAATTCAAATGTGGTAGATTTTTTACTTTACAATAAAATTATTAAAAATTATAAAAATTACACTTTTTTACAATAAAATATTCATTATTAAATTACGTATGTGATTATATTGTGTGCGTAAGGATATATAAAATTTCAATTTTTTCTGTTACAGTATCTTTTTAGTGATAATAAGCATTTAAAAATAATTAATAAATTTATCTTTGCGACATTAAAAACCACACGAATAGAATTCTATACTGCAATAAATATCTATAAATTCTGCAGGAAAGAATTTAGAGAAAAAACATTGTTAAACATAAATAACAGATTTTTCTTTTGTTCTTTTATTCCCACGCTCTGCAAAAAATTCCCTTTTTTATCATGGATTTTCTCCTTATTAATGGTTTAAAGCTGCTTTTCACAAAGGAAATTTTCTTTGTTTTTCTCCCCAATCATAGAAGGGTTAAAACTGTCAATTTGAGCTCTAAAAATAGCCAACTCTTATTTTGCTTACCAGAAGCTTTTTGCTTACTCTTATTTTGCTTACCTTATTTTTTATACTTTCTCTTACTCTTCAGAAATTATTTTATGGTTTTAAAAATTGTATAATTAAAATTGCTATTTGACTTCATTGTCTACTTGTTGCATCTGTCTTTAGGTATAGTTTTTCTCTAAGTTACTAACCAAACAATTATATAAAAGTTGACAATATAGTTTTATACCATTTTGCACTTAATTATGAGTTCAAGAAGTAAGACTTTTAAGATAAAAACAGTTTTAGAATTTTCCTCGTAACCAAAATTTTGAACTAGTTCTGTGGAAAGTACGCTCGGTTCTTAATGAGGTGCCGCGGGTTCAAAATCTGGAATTATGCAAAGTTCGCACCGACCACAACTTTGACACAGTTTTTTTTATCGAGTTATTTTTTATTAAAGTAACAGTACTATTTAAAAAAAAACAGTAATTCGTTTTTAAATAACTGTATTTTTCTGTGAAATTAACAGTTTTATACTAGCAACCAGCTAACAGTTTTTTTCCTGCAAATTTAACTATTTTGTTTTACTGTGTAGGTGTTTTAAGGTCAAATAATAAATATAAATCTGTTTAAACAAAATTTTAATGTATTTTAAACTATGTAATGTTATTTTGTGTTGAGAATTGTTAGTCTAATAGAAAAGAAATTGCCCACTAACTAATGAATACCCTAATAAATGGCCCAATATTTAATGTAATTTTTTAACTACGTAATCTCTTTTTGTGTCGACAATTGTTAGTCTAATAGAAAAGGAATTGCCCAGTAACTAATAAATACCCTAATAAATGGCCCAATAACTAATGTAATTTTTAACTATGTAACGTCATTTTGTGTTGAGAATTGTTAGTCTAATAGAAAAGGAATTGCCCAGTAACTAATAAATACCCTAATAAATGGCCCAATAACTAATGTAATTTTTAACTATGTAACGTCATTTTGTGTTGAGAATTGTTAGTCTAATAGAAAAAGAATTGCACAATAAATAATATATACAATCAATTTGTAAATAATTTACTCCTTAAAGTAGCCATTCACATATTTCAAAACATACTCTTAAAATCAAGTCATTAACGTAGTTTTTACACATTTTACAATACATTTAATTTGCTTTTAGTGGAAAAGCAATAAAATTTTCTACTTTTTCAAGCCCTGGACGCTACTAAAAATAACACGTAATAGGTCCTTGGAGCAACACATTGATGCATTTTTACCGGGGATTATAATGGCTCAACTCAATTAGCTGTTTTAATGGCATGTTTTAATCATGGTACTAAAGGCTCGAGAGTATTTTTTTTTCCGTTGAAGCCTAGTACAGTAAATAGAAAGGATTGTAAAAGTTAATTTATTTCAGGGAAAAAAAAAACTGTTCCTTTTTTTTAAAAGAACAAATTCTTGCCTTAAAGAAAAATTGTTCTAATTATTTTCCTTTAAATTCGAATCTCAATTTAAAAGTTTCCGTACTTTGTTATAAAGTAATACATATAATGCTAAATAACTGTAAGGAAAAATAAAGTAGTGTTTGGAAATTTATGTATTTAATGTTTATTTTTTATGCAACAAACAATTCCAATTTGTTTCGAAAAAAATGGATTGTTAAAGCAACTGTTTATAACTTTAATTAAACCATTGCCTCATGAAAAATAAAATAATTGATTTATGTTTTTAAGTATAGAATGAGTTCATAGTTTTTTTTTAAATGTATAAAATATATTTTAACTTTTGTTCTAAAAAATATGAAAGTTTCAGTTGAAAGGGAAAATATTTTTAAAATACGTTAACAAAATTCGTATAAAAAATTTAAAATAAAATTCTGTTTACAAAAGGATATACATTTATCACATTAAAAAGCATTTCAAATGTATCTGATTAAAAATTTTATTGTTATTTTCCTTGTGTCTCATATGTAAATATTACTTTCTATATTTTGTGCATAAAATAATATTCATTTACATCATAGCATATTTTATATTTATATCCATGACACCATTATCGTTTCCATTATATCTTATTCTTTTTTACCATATCACATTGAATAATATTTTGTAAAATTAATTTACATTTTTACCAATGCATGGTATTCATTTGCATTGTATCATACCTACTTACATTTTACCATAAACATTTACATTAAATTTATTTAATGCACCATAATCATTTATATTGCGCTATATTCATTTATAACAACATTCATTTCTTTATGCCATAATAATTTAAATTGCATAGTGCTCAAAAAACAGATCCCTCTTAATAACTTTTGATCTAATCATTAGATTTTCCCGTTCTAGAACTCAATCTTAAAGATTCGAGGGGGATACCTCACAAAAGATAACTAATTACTGTAGATGACAATTTGAGTTACAAAATCTGACCAAAAAAAACTTTACTTTCTTTGAATAAACATACCTCAACCCCCCCAGAGATTTCGATTTCTGACTCCCAAAATATAGGGGGTAACTGCAACCTGGAAAATATGGTCCCAATAGTTTGGTCAGGAGGGTGGTCCAAAGTTTGGATCCCTTATGCTTAATTTTTGTGTGTGCAGATTTCGCCAGATCTAGAGAACTTTTCAGGCAAATTGAAGAATTTTTGTACTAATTTGTAAAATTCTTTTATCCAAAGATAATTCAATGAAAAAAATAACTTTCAGGAAATATTTATTATTTTTTTTATGATAAATCTCTCTCAGCGCTCTCCAGACCAAACTATTGGGCCGTATTTCCCAGATTGTTGGTAGCCCTATATTTTCGGGGTCTGAAATCCGAATTCTTCGGAAAAAGGTATATTTATTCAGAGAAAGTATGTTTTTGTGTCTGAGTTCGTAATTTAAAATATTTTTTTCATTAATTAATTAGCATAATTGAGGTCACCATAAGGATTTGAACCATTTTAGATTGAGTTTACACTCAAAAATATTTCTTTTTTACATTAAAATTTTCTTATTTTTAGTGTAAAAAATTAAAACAAAAAATTAAGCTACAGATAGGATTTATTCCACAAAATAAAAATTTAAGCAGTTCTGTTTAGGAAGTTGATTGAAAAGAAAGAAAGAAACCTTAAGGACCTGGTTTTGTTCGTCATTCTCATATTTATAAAATTTTTCTATATTCAAAATTGTAATTAAAAAATAAAATTTTTCTTGTTTTTTTAAATTTATAATTTCTACATTCAGAATTTATCTAAAACTTGCTAAAGCTTTTTATTCAAAATTTTAGTTATTGTTATAATTTCCCATTTACGGTCACTTAATAAAACAAGATTAGTATTGAACTGAAAATACTTTTTTACAATTATAATTACCTTCAACTTAAACAAAATAAAAACGTTTAGTGCTCTTTTCTCTCTAGCGTTTGCTTTGCATTTCTTTATGAAGCATAATAGTGATTCTCAAAATTCTTCTCTAATAAAGCAAACATTCTAATTTTTAAAAAGAACTACCTTTAAGCAATGGCATATAAAAAAATAGAATTTGCTCTTCGTGAAAAAATACATAATTAATTAAAAAAAAATATAGATTTCAAATCTTTTAGCAACATTTTATACCAGCCACCTTTTCCTTATTTTGCGGAATATTTTATTTCTTAATGATATCTAGAATAATGCTTTAATTTTTTTATTCTTGGTAAAATAAATCAATTAAAAGATGTCTTAATTAGTATAAAAAATGAATTTAAACAGCTTGAAAATTATCCGAATGCCAATTTAAGTTCCAGCGTTCTAGTTCAAGTTAAATTCTTCTAAAAATTCTGTGTACAATTGACTATATTAATTCATTTCACTACCACTAACGAATATCCGCAATGAAGAACATAAAAAGTAAATTGCTATGAATGATTTCTAAGCTCTGCTAATGTCTCAATGAATAATTAAACATGTGTAAAATGGAAAGAATTAAAAACAAAGCAATTAATTAGAAATATTATCAGAGAATTAAATAAAAGAGTCTTTCAAAGCACTAAGCGTAGTTAACGAAACACACTCAAATAATTCATATCTAGTTACCTCCAATAGTTTGTTTGCCATGAAGTAGAAAACATTGCTTTTGTTCTTTTTAATTTTTGTTAACTGCGCCATCTGTAGATGAACTTTGAAACTAATTTTTAAACTTGCTGAGAATAAAAGAACTAGTTTTTAACCCCTTCCTTCTCGTTCCCGTGAAAATGACGGGTTGAGATTTCGTTCGTTATTTCTCGCTCCCGTGATATTGACGGGCTGGAAACTAATTAATGTTTGTTTTTTTTTTACCCGGAAAAAATTTTATTTCTCCTTTTACACACCAGATAGCAGTATCAGGATATTTTTAAGGTAATTATAGATAGTTAGTTTATTTTAAACCAGATGCCAGCACTAAAGTCAGCTAATCAGCACTAATCAAATGCGTGTATTTGTGATATGTTATTTGTAATCTTAGCAAAGTTACCTAGTTAGGCTCTTTGTGAATACACCTGGTTTGTGCTCAAGAAAAAATTTATTTTTTAACCCCTTCCTTCTCGCTCCCGTGAAAATGACAGGTTGAGATTTCGTTCGCTATTTCTCGCTCCCGTGATATTGACGGGCTGGAAACTAATTCATTTTTTTTTGTGCCCGGAAAACATTTTATTTCTCATTTTACACACCAGATAGCAATACCAGGATATTTTTAAAACACATATTTTTAAAATTTTCCTTGCTCGCTGGAAAACCAACATTAAGTCATAGTAACACTGAATGTTGGCTTTTCATAAAAATTAATTTTTTTCAAAATTTCAAGCTAAAAACAAATCAAAAATTAAAAATGAATATATATATATTGTTCATACCCATTGTTTCATGTAATTTTCAGGGATAAAAAAAATAGACACTTTTATGACCGTTTTCTTGAAAATTATTCGATCATTAAGGGGTTAAACAGAATAAAAAAAGTCATATCTTTTTTTTTTTTTTTAAATTTGATTTTTGAACTGCTGGTCATTTTTAGGACACTCGATGCTTGTAAATAGTGCGATACCTCGTGTTGTGACAGTAGAGTGTTTTAAGTATTGAAGTGTTTCTGAAATAACAAAAATAAACTTTTTTTGAGAAATAATTTGAAGTATATTAAACTTTGGATGACTCTTTTTTCTTCATTTCAAAAGTGATATGATTCTTTGATACTATGACTCAGAGAAATATCGGCCTTCTTATGACTCCAGTACGGAATTGATGGAAAGTCAGCCATGTTTCACTCCATCCAACACCTTATTATCAGAGAAAAGCAGGAAAAATGCTTTTTCTGACAAAGAACAATTTATAACTGATATCAATTACATGTTGTCATCATGGCGAAGAAAATCATTATGTTTCCTATTCGCTTAACTCTGAGAACATAGATTAAGCGATGAGAGCTCCTCCTTGTTCTTCTTTTAGGTTTTTGTCGCTGGAAGGGGGAGGGGAAGGCATACATAAATTAATGGAGATGTGGTTTCATATTTTCTTTGTGCTGAAAGTGTTGTTAGTTGTCATCAGTTCCTGACTAAACTACTCTGTTATGAGTTGAGTTAGTTTAGTATCGGAAATGATGAGATTTGTTCCGTTATTTTAACTCGTCGAACTTGAATAGCAGTAAGTTATAGTTGGAAAAAGAAATTGTAAGTTGGAAGATTGATTTGTTTGTATATGTAATGTAAAACATTATATGTTAAACAGTTATCAGTATATGTTAAACATTTCATTGAGGTTTAGCTAGCTAATCCTTAACACAATAATAATTCAATTCTTAAGTTTTGTATTAAAATTTAAATATCTTAAAATCTAAAAAATTTCTATGAAATAAAACTCACCTGTAAACTTATTTAAAAAGAAAAATTAATTATCAAATGAATGGTCTAACACTTTTTGCGGGGAAAAAAATCTTAATCAAAAAATTTAGCCAAGGAAAGTCAAGGAATTTGGGATCCCATCCTATGTACACTCACAATGTATTTTGCTCGATGTTTACATTTATTGAAATAAAAAGTCATTAATTAAAAAACACATTGTTTAAGAGGCAAAAACGATTATAAATTTAGCGGTTTATATTATTGTGTAAAATAAGTGGGAGAGTTTTCCTTCCACCATCCCTGAAAGGGTTATTTGGGTTTTATTATCAGAATTATTATTATTATTTTCTTTTATTAAAAATTTTATTACCACAGTTTACGGAAATTTTACTTGAATTTCACTTTTCTGTTTTCTTTGTGCATAAGAATACAATGAATGGTCAAAATAAACTGATCACTTTACAGTTTCCCAAAAAATAAGCTACTGCACTACAGCTTTACCCCTGGAAAACTAGTGTAAAAAAATATTTCCTAGATTGTTTTGGGTTTATCTGAATGCGTAGCAATCTGAATAAGACATTAAATATCGTTGATGATTGAATAGATTCTGTCGTACTGATGATCTATCTCAATATAAGATTTTAATTTTGCTATCTTCACTTTTGTGTTGGATGGTATTTTCACTTTTAACAATATGATAAGTCTTAGTGTGTTTCTGGGATTGTTTAGGAACAACTTGATATTGTACTTTGGGCACTGGTCCCCACAGTCTCCAGATCTTAACCTATTCGTGGAATGCAGCAGAAAAAGCGTTCTGACTGCCAGATTCACAATCTTTTATTCTCATACTATTAGGAAATGCTATTCAAGTTTTTTAAAACGACCTATTAAAACCATTCTCAGAGTTTATACAAAGAATCAAGGCTGTAAAAAAAAAGACGGTCAAGTAAAATTGAAAGGTTGATCATTATAAAGTATTTATCACTGTAAAAATTTCCTGATCAGTTACAAAAAAGCTACCGGCACTTTAAGTGCCGTTAATTTTTACCGTAAAATCCGTTTTTACCGGAGCATGTTACAGAACAAAAATCTTATGTACCGTTATTTTTACAGTAATAATTACCGTAAAATCACTGAATTATAACTATGGTATAATATTTAACAGCAACAATTGATTTTACGGTAAAATGGATTTTTCGGATGAGGCATCCAAATTGTTGGTACTTTCTACCGTAATTTGATCCAGAATATTTTAGAGTGCACTTAATGTTCTTCTTCTAATGTATACTGTAGTATTAAATAAAAGAAATTGAATAAATGTTTCATGACTTTCCCTATGGTCATTGCCATCAAGTCAATATTTAGCTCTGCAAAAAGTTTTGAAATGACCATTGACAAATCTCAAGTTTTGCAGAAACAGATTTACAAAACGAATTACACGACAATAGGTCTCCTTTTTCTCTAAGAAATCATCCCAAATTTGTATTTGATTTTAGAAATTGCGAAGTACATTAGATATCAAGTAAAACAAATAGCATTCCAGACATCTAAAGATGATGTCTATTTATCCAGTTTCAAATATTTTTATCTTTTACATGAAATATAACTTTTTTTTTCTTCCGTTTGAAAGACTAAAAACGTAGTTGAGCAAACTAACGCAGAAAAATATCCATCATAACTCAAATTTTTATCAGACGGAGGAAAATAAACTTTTTTTTTCTTCATCTTTAATCTTCAGTTTCATTTGCCGTTTTATTTATCATCGTCTAGAAAAGAAATAAATACCGGCTATAAATTTCTTCATCTATCTTGTGATGGAAAAAAAAAACCTTGGAGTGGACAGTTTGTTTGCTTGTTTGATAAAATATGTATCTACACGAGATCTACAAAATGACGCTTCGAATTTTCGATTTGGTACATGCCTCTGGTTATCTTACAAATGCTCATAAATGGAAAATACTGTTGCATGTACATTCATCCAAGTGTATCTATATTTATTTGTGCATATCAAAACATTATTTATGCATGATTGCACACGCATAGATGTGATTATATTCACCTGAAAAAAGTATCCTAGCGGTAGAGTCTAGCAAGAGATTTTTCCTCCGCACGACTCTGTGCATTCCACAAATATAGAAGTTGTATGCTATAAAAAGTCACGTATGCTTTTAATTGTGTAACAAAGATCGCATAAGAAAATTTACATTTATCTGTCATTTGTATTAAATAATTTTACAACATTTAATTTCTTTCTTCGGAGGTTTCTTAAGCCTAGTTGGAATTCATATTAATATTCTCTCCGTGCTGCGTGTATGTTTGATACATGAACTGGTTTTTTTTATTAATTTTACTTTTGCTATTTTCAGGAATGTTGTATGGATGGATTCTAAGCTTACTCTATATTGTATCGTAAAGGTAACTTTAACGATTCTTATGTGTGTCATATTTTACAATAATTACAAATGCTAGTATTACTGAATAACAAAAATAGTGGCGGATATTCTACACCAAATAGTGTACATAGTACAAAATTTTGGCTTCCAGTTGGTACCATTTTAAATTAACATTTCAAACTAAAATCACTTACAGTGTATATAGTCGCATTTTTCAGCTTTTCTCTGTTATAGTTTCGCTTATTTATTTAGATTTTGCTAATTTTCCTGCACATTGATCAGTTTTCAAAATTCATTTTCTGCACATAGAATAAATAAAATGGCTTCATTGTAGAAACATTTTAAGAAATAAGCATATTTTTTACAATATATTGGCACTAATTTTTTCAAACAATTCTTATTTTGTCATTTTTCTATAATTTTAAGCATTGGAAACTTCATTTCTCAACTTAAAAATGCATTTAGTTTACTTCAACTCCGAAAAAGATGGGAATTATAAGCCAAAAGTTTTCTCAGAGTGGAAGAGTATTCTTGTTGCTCCACTACTTACTTGGTTCTTTGGTTTAGAGAAACACCAAGATTTGAGAGTTATGTTTTACTACACCACTTATGATGCAGTTGCCACTTTTTTGTTGTTGAGGTACTCTAGAATACTTTTTTTTTACTGTGTAGCAGACAGCTTCAACGGTTTTTATTATAGAGGGCGTTACTTACTTCATGGGAAGCGGTATTGTTTTTGAGACTACCTATTCCAGGTTATTGAGACAGATGTAATATTTTAGTTACTCATCTAGTTTAGCCTTGACATCACGTATATACTGCTCTCTATATTATGGTAAAGACTCTTTTTTTCTATGAAAACTGTATATAAGAACTGAAACAAAAAGTTTGCTTACTATTGATTAAAAACAGTGATTCAAATGAGTACACAAGAGGGAATTTGGAAACTCGATACTTTATAATATTGTAAACATTATAAAAGAGCAATTCAAATGAGTTACATTCGAGGAAATTAGAAAATTCGATACTTTATAATATTGCAAACATTATAAAAGAGTGATTCAAATGAATACACAAGAGGAAATTGGGAAATTCGATATTTTATAATATTGTAAACATTATAAAAGAGTGATTCAAATGAGTACACAAGAGGAAATTGGGAAATTCGATATTTTATAATATTGTGAACATTATAAAAGAGTGATTCAAATGAGTTACATTCGAGGAAATAAGGAAATTCGAAACTTTATAATATTGTAAACATTATAAAAGAGTGATTCAAATGAGTACACAAGAGGAAATTAGGAAATTCGAAACTTTAAAATATTGTAAACATTATACAAGAGTGATTCAAATGAGTTACATTCGAGGAAATTAGGAAATTCGAAACTTTATAATATTGTAAACATTATACAAGAGTGATTCAAATGAGTACACAAGAGAAAATTGGGAAGTTCGATATTTTATGATATTGTAAACATTATAAATTTTAGAACTACTAACAATTTTGTAAATTCATTATTTTTTCTTTCCAACTAACTATATATACATTTTAACCACTTCTTTTTCGCTTTTCACCGTCTTTTTTGTGTTTAATTTGAATTAAATTTAATTTAAAGATATTTAATTTTTATTTTAATATTCAAATTCAAGTTTAATGTTAAAATTGAAAAATATTGAAATTGAAAAATATTATTTTTAGAATCTTTAAAAATATTAGTAAAAGAAGTAACAGTTAAAATAAATGTTTGCATTACAACAATGAACAATGAAATATGGGCTTTTGTTATTTCTAATTTATTTTTTAAAATAAAAGACATTACATTGGGGATTATTATGTAATTAACGAAAATAAACTAATTGGTGCCAAGCATTTATTTATTTAAAGCTTAAAACATTTTGTATAATTTAAAATTATTTTGTATAGTATAAAAAATGTTGTGTTTAAGGAAAAGTTTTTTTTTTTTTAATCATGAAATATTTCGATGTTATAATGAAATAATCTTCAAAAAACATTTACAAATCTCCCGTGAGAATTATGAATATCAATATTAGTAATTTAATCTTACGTGTTTTCATTAAATTTCACTTTTTTTAATTAGTTTTTCTTAATCTATCCACTTATTATTTTTTCTGAATTCAATTTTCTAAAATAATTTGATTTGTCAAAATTAGCGAAATATTTTATTCATTTATTGCAAAAAATATTATTACTTCGCATTCTATAGTGGGCATTAAATGAGTTTTTTTTAGTAGAAAAATTACTTTTTTAAATAGTTTTCTTAGATTTGATATAAATGTTGATTTACTTATTAGATTAGTTTTAAGTGCCGAATTATTATTCACAATTGATTTAATTTTTCTTTTCAGATAAAAACAATGAAAGTTCCAAACTTATTATTTTCCATTATTCGGGTATAAAATGTTAATTCAATTTGAAACGAAGTGTTCGAAAGATAAGGTTTTTTTCTTACTTTATAGACAGATATAATGGCTGATTTTAATGAAAACAGTTTTTTTGATTATTATTAAAATGAGTAAAAAGCATGATCAAAAAGATTCTGAAAGCTACATTGAATATGTTATAAGAATGGCTTCTATTGTTTTGCAAGCTCCTTTGTATTTTCTAATTTAAAAATAGGGATTTTGAATTTCACTTTGTGTTTGTTTTTTCCCTCTGAATAAAAGGAAATATGTAAAAAATATTATTAAAAAATACGCAATCGCCAACTATTTGTTTACAGCACGAGGATTTTTTATTGTAAAAGAAAACTCTGAGCTAATTCTAATTGGTATAATTGAAAGATGTTTCTACAAAAGCTTAAGTCTTGTATCATGTTAATGGGATAGTAAAAAAAAGAAAATTCTAATTTCAATATTTTGTAGATTTATTCTGTACTTGCTTTGTAGATTTTTAATTAAATTATTTTTGAGTATTTGTCTGTTAATTTTTGCATTGGCAGTAGCCCATTTCGACCTAGCGTGGCATGTAGGGGAGTGTCGGGTACCCCCGCCCACTGTCAATTTGATATGTATAGAATATTTTTTCAAGTCAATGGGCCATCTGACATTAATTGTTATATTAAAAAAATATTATTTTCAAAGTTTCAAGTATTTATGCAGCTGGTAACATGGTAAACAATAGTTTTGAAAATATGTTGAATGCAGTTGTCAAATTTGTAAATTTTTTTTTGAAGTTAAACTATTCTTTTTTTGGTTTATTCTTTTTGCTTTATTTAATTAGATAATAAAACAATAGAAACATACAAAAATATTGATTATTACTCAATATTATACAGAAATATAAGCAATACTCCTTAAGTGGGCGGGGCTACCCGACTCTCCCCTATATGTCAAGTGAATTACGAGAATTCTTATAATCTGTTTTCACAGCAAGCCAATGCTTTCTTATTTTTCTCAAAAATCAAGTAGTAGATAAGAGAAGAAACATTCAAATAGCTAATACAAATAACCACCTTTTTAATACGGGCTTTTTTTTAAATCATGGCATATAAAAAATTCAGGCTTTAATGGGGCAGTTATAGCAAATAGATTTTTAAAATAAAAGTAATATTCAGATAAATCAAAATAATTTTTTCATTTTTGAAGCAATTCACCAAACATAGACTGCATGTTGTAATATATGCCTAAAATTAGTTTTGCTCAACTCAAATAATTGTGTGAAAGGAAACTATTTTACTTCAACACCAAATCGAGCATTCACGCATACTTTAATAAAATCTAATTATCGAGAATGATTACACAAAGCTTATGCACATTCACACCACCCATGATTTATTTTTGTTTTCAAAAACGCTCATGTTTGTGAACTTTGGATTTTGTCTGCAGATTGCTTAAAATCGAAACGAAAAGCTGCATAAGTTCAAGAGATAGAGCGTTCGCTATCCAATGAGGTGACTCAAATTCGAATCGAAACGTTGCGTATTCTCTCCATATATGTCGCCTCCTTAAATAAAAAAATATTGGCGTACGTTTATCAAATCGCAGCGTCAGATTGTTTACAATAGAGCACGAGATGGTGTGAGTTTGTTGTCTTCTTTCATGCTGTGATACATCTTCAAAAACAAAAAATCGTTGTTGCAAATTATATATGCATGTTTTTAGTTGTGAAGTAACAAGGTTAGTAGACAGATAAGGTTGTGCTGCTCTTGAGTAAGTCTCTATTATTGATTTCGTAGAGCATTTTATGACGTCACATACTTATTAGATCTTTCATCACTGTGTTTTCGATTCGTTGTAGCTCCTTGAAAGCTGAAGTAAATTATTTAAATACAATTTACATCATTGATTTTACTAATATTATTTTTTTTTAATGATAAATATAGATAGTATCCGGATAGAATAAACTATCAATATAATTTAAATACTATTAAAAATAGCTTTATCTCATTAATATATATATATATATATATATATATATATATATATATATATATATATATATATATATATATATATATATATATATATATATATATATATGCAGTGTAAGAAAGAGAGTTGGTAGGACGTTGGTCTTGTGTTCGTGAGAACTTGACTTCGAATCCCACCGGCCGAAGAATCACTGTGTATTAAATGTTGATTGCTTGCCTTCAAATCTGTCGGGATCACAAAGTCCATAACAAATCAATACCTCTGAGACTACTGAATTGGAGATTGATCATTCTCTAATGCAGTTCGAAGTTACGATCTGTGGATGAATGAATGAAGTATGATTGGGTCCTCCATGTAATACTTGCTGCTATATGAGTCGGGCTGATGTCGTGTTCTTGGTCACAGATGGCGCCACTGAAAATATATATATAAAAAAAGCGCACTCTCTGCTTTAAAAATTTGTTTGATTTCAAGCAGTTTTGCTGGTGTTGGCAAGTGGCATAAGTAACCACAACAACATATCTGCATCTGTTTTGTTAAGCCTGGTTTGAATATCCTGTCTTTGTTGTGTGTATGTTTGATGAATGAACTAATTTTAATTTAGGAAATATTGCGTAGATGAATCTTAAATATATGTTTCTTACTCTACATTGTATCGTAAAAATAAGTCCACACATCTGTAGCGCAAATACAAATTCTCGATGTTTCATATATACCAAGAATTATCTATCATTGTTAGTTGATTACTGTCTGGCGACTATTTTTTCACTTTACTAATTTTGATCTAGTTACCAACTCATCGGGCGATGAAATATTCTAAAACTTTTTACAGTAATAATAATAATAATATTATAATATTATAAGAAAATAGTATTATTATAAGAAAATCTTTGAATTGCACAAACTAGGTTTTGAATGAAAAAGGTACATAAAGAGCTGAAGAGAGAAAAAATAATAAATCATATTGTGTTTAGTTTTTGAAAGAAATTACCTTTAAGTTTTATTTTCAAATAGACTTGTTCTTAAGATTTTTAACACCCTTTTTATTCTTTATCAAAATGATGATTGATAAATAATGATTCTGAAAACGAAAATGAGTTTATAGTATTTTGATATTCAAATATTATTTAGTTAATTCAACACAATACAAGAAAAAATTATAATCAGCTTATATGTCTTTGAAGAAAATCTGTGAGGAATTACTCAAGATTTGATAATGCTTATTATTAATATAAATCTTTAATAATTATTTAATGATTCTTAAAAGAATCAGTTTAAATATGTTTTTGATAAAATGTTAAGTAATGTGGAAATATTATTTGTTTTCCTTATTATGAAGGAACTTCCATTAATTTTAGATTGGAATAATGATAATAAATTTAATAGTAATAACAATATAAAAATAATAAAAATTTTAAGAGTAATAGTAATTTTATAATAATAATAATTTAATTTAATAGTAATAATTTAATAGTAATAATAATTTAAGAATAATATTAGTTTAACAATGGTTTTAGAATTTAAACTATAAAAAGTTAGATATAGCATTTATTTATAAACAACTAAAATGCAGCTTTAATGTATTAAAATTCTAAAAAAACAAACAAACCTAAAAAGATAAAAAAATAGCCAAAAAAACTTACTTATGGTTATCTATTCGAAGTTACTAATGTTTTAAACTTTAAATTTATTTAACCTCTACAATACTGAAGTATAAAGGAGCATAGCAAAAAAAAAATATATATATATATTTCACAGTTCCGAATTTCTATTTTACTGCCTTAATCCTAATAAGATTAACAAAATATGAATTGTTGGTTAATAAATTTAAGTACACTTACGTGGATATATGGTATGAACTCAGTGAAAGAAAACAAATATTTCAAATGTTAAATTGTACCTAAAATAGGAACAAACATGCATAGTATTATATTATGGTCTTCATAAATACAAGGATGAATAGATTTAATTACTATTTAAAAAAAAAATCAAATTTTAAAAACACACGCTCAAAATACTTTGTAAATTAAAAATAATTTTAAACTTTAAACTTTAAATTAAACTAACATGGATATAAATTTTATCGAAGTACAATGTAATGCTGCTTTAAGTCACAATTTCAATTTTTTTAATTATACAAACCAAACAAAACAAATAATTATTGAAAAAATCATTTATTATAAAAAAATACTTAATTCTTGAGAGTAAAATTTCAAAATTATAGAAAAAATACAGAAAGTTAAACTTATTAAATGTATGAATATACCTTAATATAAAAGATTAAATTGAAATACACATGCAAATATTATTAAATATACATAAACTTCAATACTCATAATACTATGAGATTTCATTTGACTACTACTTTTTTATAAATTTCGCCTTACGTACAAAATTACACATACATTGACCTGCATGTCCTTGACTGTATTATTCTTAAATAATAAATATAAATTTCAAAGTTTCATATAGATAACAAAACTAAGTCAAAACAAAATTTATTTTCAAAATAACTAAGAACATAATATTCAAAGTTACTTCGAGCACGTGGCTTTAGCGTCATTTTTCGAAAATCACTGTGGAATTCTATCCAAATAACTTTCATGGTCTGCATCTATTGCGGAATCCGAAGAAAGTTTAAATATCCAAGAATTGGGTAAAATCACTCATTTTCTTAAGGCGTGTTTTTAGAAGCTAAAAAGCGTAGGTACACATAGGTACCAGAATAAAGAGAATACTCTTTTAAATACAATCAGTAACACCACTAAAGGTAAGCAAAATAATACTTTAATCATAAAATAAGATTATTAAAAATGGGAAAAAAATGAAGTGTAAAAATAAAATTTGAATAACCGTTAAAATGGTATTTTTTAATTATTTTAATGCTTTTTAATTAAATATGATTAGGAAGCAAATGCTTAATTTTGATTCCTTATATTTTCCAAACTTCATAAATAACAAACAATTTGTGACTGAGAATGAGGAAAAATATTTCGGGTAAAAATCCTTAGATGACATCATTCAGATTTTAAAAATTATTGGTTTTTATGGAACTACTTACTGAGTACCCTTTGAAGTTCAATTTAAAAAGAATTCTCTTTTTTATTGCTTTTAAGTATAAAAAAAAGGCAAATTTATAATGCCAAATTAGAAAGCATTTAACTATTTATTTCCTAAAGTACACGAACGAAAGCAAAATGATTAATGAGCATGTGTATGTAAAGCAATTAAAATGTTTTTGAAGTGAAATAATAAAAATTTTAAATAAACTCAAAAGAAAAAAAAAACCAGACTTCTTAGTACAATTCATTTTTTTAATGTTCTTTGAACTTTGAGAATAATACATCAAAGTAAAAAAAAAATTAAAAAAAAACAAATTTTTTTCCTGATGTAACACCGCATAACAAATTAAATGTCACGGAATTTAACAATTAAATACGTTCGTAAAGTGGTATAATTTTTAAAAAAAGGCAGAGAAGAGAATGGTTCTTTGTTAATGAAATGTACGCGAATACTAAATACATGCAGTGTTGTTATAGAAGTCTTTGGTGGTTTTTTTTTCCAGTCTATTCTTTTCGAAGGTAATTAGGGAATGTGATACACGGTATTCTTTTGCGTTGAATAGAATCTTAAATTAAGTCCGAACGAAGAGTCGCTTTTATGTGTTCAAAAAGTTTTTTTTTAATTCGCAAGATACAGGCCTCAAGAAATTGCAAATAAGTTTTGCACAGTCTTCATATTCTAATTAAAGCCAGGAAATACGTGAAAATACATTTCGTTGCTAATCATTAAGAATTGCCGAAACGAATCTCTGAATAATGCTAGTAATTGAAGTGAGTTTTGAATTAAATTTTAAAGCTGTTAATTAATGTACAGTGACAGAACAACAAGAAAAGAAAGCGTGAATTGTTATTGATATAATTTTTATACAGCTTCTCACGTAACACAAAATCATTATTAATATTCGAGTAATTAGACATATTGATAATATCGCAAGTAATTATTGCTCGATCTTATTTATATAAAATGGTCCTTATAATATTCCGTACAATTATAACACAAAATTGCAACATAAAATTACTAAAAATCCTAATTGAATTTAGAAGCAAATTAAGAAGCAGTTTAAATACAGAAACGGAATGCAAATATGAATAATTATGAATTATTTGTCTTTTCGTTAATTTTTAATTGTCATGGTTATTTTTCAGGCTTAGATGAACACATAATACGAAGTTTGCAGTTTTTTGCTTTTAGGAAGAGTTGCTAATAATTGTAATTCAAAAATGCCATTAATTCAGTGTGCTAATATTTTTTCCAATATTTACAACATGAAATTTTTAAAAATTGATGGATGAATTATAACACATTACGTGCACGAAATTGCTAATAATCAAAATTGAGAAAATTGAGTTTGGGAGCAAATTCAAAAGTTTTTATGTATATTAAGAAGCAGAATACAAAAATAAATTTTAATAAACAGCTGTTTTTTGGAGTCTTACATAACTGCTTTTACGTCACAAAAGCTTATGTTAGTATAATTAAAATTGTTAGCATTGATGCTTATAAGTGGCACAAATTACTTATTACCATTAACTGAGAGAGCTGACAAGAGTTATAACACAAAATTTCTGATATTAAGGTGTATTTAATATTGCTAAAGATTTTAACACAAACACAAAACTTCTAACAGTTAAAACTCAAAATAATTTTAAGCACAAAATTGCTATTAATCAAATATTTGTACATTATGGCTAAGAATTATGAATTATTGTTAGTTAAAAGTGCTTACAATTGAAACACTAAATTAATAAACTATTAATTATATAAGTGCTTGTCATGTTGTTAATAATTATAATACTAAATTACAAATAAAAAAGTTAAATTTTTTAAACAAATTTTAAAACTTTTAATGCAATTGGATACTTAAGATCATTATTTGTTATCATTGATTAGATTTTTATTCATTTGTCCATACAGCCGAAAATGACCTGTTAATGAATCAGAAACATAATTATCTAAAAAAAAAAAAAAAAGCGTAATTTCCGCATACTTTAAATATTTTCAATATGATGCTATTTTATGAAATAAGAACAAAACATTGGTTTTATACGAAGAATTGTTTGTAATTCCTTCTTTGAAAGGTCTCAATTTAATAGGTTTTGCTATAAATAATTTCTACATTGAACAGGAATATTAAAAGAAATAAACAAAAGCATGTAAATAAAGTTAAATTATAAAATATTGAGATATATTACCTATAATAAGAGTAGGTTGTATAGACATACTAAAATACGATATGTTCTAAATAAAATAAATATGAAGCAATATAATAAGTTTTTAAATAGCAAAAAATCTCAGCACAAGACTTTATGTGACTCTTTCTCACAGAAAAATGGATTTGAATTGGTTTGCAACGTCAAATGGAAATTTTAAAATCCTATTTTTCTAAAAATTCTTTTTTATTAATAAATTCTTTGTTTTGCAAATTTTGAAATTTCATTTGACAAGTTTCTCATAAAAAATGGATATTTTGAGTACTTTTATAGGTTAGCATTAGAAGAGAGTGCTAATAGTTCCGGATAAATAAAAATTGGTCAAATTCTTTACAGCAAATAAAAGAAAAACAGAAGGTCGAAAAAATGAACAACTTGAAAGGTTCTAAGGAAACTTGAAAATGTATTCTCAAAACATTTTAAAATTAATTGCAAAGTTTGTCAAGAGGTGGTGCAGCAATACTGAAAAACTACGAAAACAATGTTTATGCTCCATATTAGACCATCTTAAATAAAAAATTTGAGCTGACGAATGGCAGTTTTTCCAGAGCACCATAATCCTACAGTAATTGGTAGCTATATTTTCTTGGTAAGAAGAACCATTAGTTGATAAATTGTTACAACCAATTGTGAAAGTTAGTAAGAAACAATGCCTTTCTTCCTTGGATGCATGCTGTAAATAGTTTGTTTCTATCTCATAATATTTTTCTTTGATTTTATTTTCAAGTAGTAAGACACTCTCAACTCAAGACGAAGACCATTTATCAGGGCTCGAAAAACAGCCCGTCCGCCCGTCCTCGGCGGTCAAAAATTCCCCGCGGACAATGAATTTCTCGAATCCGACGTCCACTTTCCCGTTAATGTTCGTGATACATTTTCAATTTTTGTTATCTTACAAGAGTCTAGCGCCTCACTTCTAAAATGATCCTCTAATCTGGAAATCCCGTTAATTCCTTCATCAGACCAAGTGAGCATGCTCACGTATTCGGTAAACAAAAGAAAAATTTCTCTGTGCATGTGCATTTGAACCTCTAACGAAAGAATTAACAATTCCTCTGATTAAAATTTAAGATACACAACATCGTTAAACAACAGAAAACTTCAGCCCTCCGAGCCCAAGCTATTTATAAAGACCTAACGCAGCAAAATGACCCACAATACAGCAACATACTACGCATGGTGGAATTGATGTTTTCTTTGTCAGGGAGTACTGCAGCGATTAAAAGGGGCTTTTCAACAATGAATTTACGAGAAAAAAAATTACGTACTGGTCTTAAACAAGAAGCGTTAAACGCAATTATGAAAATCTGCCTAAATGGAAAACCCCTTTCAGATTTCTGTGCAGAAAGATTTGTAAATCATTGGCTTGATTGTGGAACCGGCAAACGTCATATTTGATTCATTTAAAAAACGCAGTACCCTCGGATAAATTGACATTCCAGATAACTTGACCTTTGTCATTTAAATTATTTCATAAAAGAAGTACTAGGTTACTATAAGTAACCTAGTATTTCTTTTATTACTGTATAATGTAATCCTAGTAAGTACTAATTCATTGTACAGTTTATATAAATGTTTGTAATAAATAAGAGGAAATTATATATTTATTTATTTAGAAGCTACGGGTTAGTTTCAAAGGAGGACAGGTACATTGCTGGACAAGCCGTCCTAGGGGACGGGTAAAATTTCTGAAGTTTTTCGAGCCCTGATTTATACACAACCACCTGAATTATAACTTCATCGTCAGCTGGTTGTTTTTAAATTAGATTGTTACACTTACTTTATTGTCTCCTTCTTTTTGTTAATAATGGAAAATTAATAGTTCATTTTTTTCTTTTGCTAATTATTAGTTACATACTTCATTAATTTACAATAATTTATTTGTCATGAGATTATCTCACGATACGATAATTGATTACGAGATCGCATATTGAATTTATATTTGATGGGCTAGGCTTACTCGAAATAGTGGAAAGAAGAGCTGCTAACATAAATAAATACACGTTTCAACAGACAATCAGGATCGATACCCGCGATGACGTTGCTTGGGGTATAAATTGCATTTATTTCATTTGAGGCACCCAGTACGCATTTCCTAATTAAAAACGTTTCATAAAATCTTTTAAATCAACACATCAAAATTAATTCCAGAACATTCCTCAAACTGCAGTTTTGATCAATACACTCCAAGGAGTGATTCTTATTGAAAAAGGTATAAAATATGCCAAAAAAATCTATATATTCTCATATCGATATCGTAAATAAACAGGAGGCATTTTCATCTATGGAGCGAAGAGTCATACTCATTTCACTTTGAAAGATGAGGCTTTTACTATAGTTTCTCATTTTATTTGACTCTGGATCAATATAGATCAAAACTTAGAACTAAATTTCCTTCTAGAATAGTCTTAGGTTTAGTACCAAGGAACACATACACATATAAGCTCTTTGTGTGACCTTTTTGAAAGAAAAAAAAATCAATTGATACGTTTCAATAAGAAACATTTTCACATAAAAAGAATGTTGGCCCCATTTTGACTGGAGATGGCTTCATTTTTGTTACGGGGAGTGCTTTTTTTATTCTATTCAGAAAAGAAAAACCAACAGAGCTTTGGTTTTGTCACCGCAAAAAGAATTCTAAAGCAGATATTTAACTTTATAAATTTTATTTTTGAGAAAAAAAAAGAATGATATGGTATGTTTTAGCTGTAGTAGAACCGATCGATGCAAGCTATTACTTTATTGCTATACGATGCGTAAGTAACAATTATTTTTAATTCAGATCTTCTTAAATAATAACACTTGAAACACGAATAATCCCAAGAAAATTATAGCAAAAAATATAACAGAAATAAAAATACCTTTTGCTTCCTAATAGAAACGAAAAAGGGTCTACATGTTCCCAGAGCCGCAAAACACGAAGATCCTTGTCAGAGCAACACACGAATAATGCAAACTTAAAAATAGATTAGGAACAAGAAAAAGCAAAGTTTAGTAATTCATTAGGAAAACCGTAATGGAGAATAAAACTGGACAAACCGTTATAGTTTAGTGGACGACGGTGACCAAAAGAGGCGAATTAGGTTGAATAAATTTCCACGCGCTACTCAGGTTAGTAGCAGAGCCTCGATCACTTTTTTGGGGGAACTGAAGAAATTATTTATATTTCTGCTAAACTGCTAAACCCCTTCAATTGTATATATATATATATATATATATATATATATATATATCTATATATGAATTTTGCATTGATTTGCCTCATTCGGATACTACCATCTCCTGAGCTGCTGCGGTTTCTCTGTTTTTATTATATTTTCCCTTCCATTTCTTATGCCCGGTTGGGGAAACTGACAGAATTAACATGCGTTCAAAGTAACGAAACTGCAGATTTTTTGGCCAAAAAAGCCGCCAAGATTCTAAAAATATCTCCTAAGCCAGTTCCTTTCTACACCGCAAAAAGGCTAATAAAAATCTCTCTTCGAACAACATTTGAGGCAAAACTCCAAGAAGCAAATAAAGATAAGGACTGGCAGGAAGGAATTAAAGATATTCCGTCATGGCCAAGAGAAAAATCTATGGCCCTTTTTCACCTTGTAACTGGCCATGACTGTTTATCAAAACACCTGTACAGAATAAAAATCTTTTCAAGCCCCTTCTGTCCATTATGTAACCTGCAAGAAGAAGTGGCCGATAACCATCTGAGACGTTGCCCTGCATTTCCTCCTGGGCCCTTGTGGGAACGTTATTGGCGGGCGAGATACATTGTTAGAGACCTATAGACTCTTTTTTTGTAGCTCTTGTTTCCGTTTTTTGTTCTTTCCTTGTATTGTTCTCAGCTAAAAATTTGTCTTTCATTTCTGCCATTGGAAATAAAAAAAAAACTTGCAGTTTAGAATTAATTTTACTTAATTCTTTTTAAAGCTTTATTTACTTTAAAAACATTATTAAAACAATAAATAGCTTTCAATTTTTAGGTAACTGCCAACGATAGGTAGTGCAGGTCATGAAGTGTCTCGGAAGCCAATCAGTTGTTCGCACCGGAAGTTCTGAGCTTCAACATTTAGTCTCTACTTCAATCGGCATTAACTATTTGGTGCGTCTGCTTGTATTCGTAGGAAGTTAAGATTAGAAGATACCTCCAAATATATGTAGTTTCGAATTAATAGCTTTCATAATTAATAAATTTTTTTTATCGCGAATTGTTGAGAAAATGTAGTTCTGCGAGGTCTTCATTCTTAAAATTAATGATTTTGCCTTTGCCCAAAAATGGTGAAACTTTTAAAAAAGCCACTTTCTCTTCCAGATGTCTTCAATTCATGCATTTAAAATATTTTTTTTAGGATTTTTAATAACAGAATTGAATAATGTTTGCCCGGTTAATTATTTAAAATATTATAGCATATTTTTTTTTTAAAAAATGAACTTGATAATTTGAAATAATAAGGTTGGAAGGTAGATTCATGAATGAAATATAAAAATTATTTGTTTCTCACCTTCGTATAAATCATGTCTTCTTACTTTTAGTAAACTGAAATTTACTAAATTTAGATGGATAGTTCATTTGGAATAAAGAAGGACAATCAATATCTGCAAATCCTCAGTTCGCAAAGAATAGTAACTGCAACTGTAACGAAAAAAAAGAAAGAAAAAGGGTAAAATAAATTAGAAGCTGACTGGAGCAGATGAAGTAATCCCAATAAATTGATCAGTTGCAAATGAAAGGGGACCAGATTAAGCAATTGTGTCGGCCTGGACAATCGGAACTTCGATCCGTTCAGGGTCCGGTAGTCCTGCTGAAAGCAGTTGACACCGGTGACAACTTTTTTCCAGAAGGGCAGAAAAAAGATTATGGGAATCCATTGCACAGATTCAGTCGATTCCAGTTTTTTCCCGTTGTTTCCCTTAACAAGGAAACGTAAATTACTGGAAGCATACAATTCAGCTGTATCGATAGCTAAAAAAAGACTTCTGCTTGTTTGAGGATGTTGTTTTGAAAAGAAATCTACTGATATAATCAATATCAAGCTATACTAGCAACTACTATATGTATACTATATGTATTAGTAGAAATAAAAATATTTAGATATTCTGTCTATTTCTTTTATGTGTCCAATGAATAAAGAATATTTATGAATGGTTAAGAGAATAAAGTAATGAGCCATTCATTTGTCTTTATTTATGAAATTATTTTTATTTTTGAACTTGTTTGACATTGTTTTGAAAGGTGATATACTGATATAATAAATATCTAGTTATACTAACATATCAATCTATGATTATTCGTGGAAATAAAAAAATTTAGATGATTAGTTTATTTCCTTTATATGTCAAATGAATAAAGAATATTTATGAATGGTTCAGGGAATAAAATAATGAGCCATTAAGTTGTGATTTACTTGCTTCTTTATTTTTTATTTTTGAACTTGTTTGACATTCTTTTGAAAGGAGATCAATTGATGTAATGATATTGATTAAATTTTATTAATAAAATTTTATGATTTATGACGGCTTATGAACAACAAAAATTTAGTCTAGAAATGATAAATTTTACAGATCTATTGCTTTAACACATAAATATTATTAGCTGTGACATACGCTTGAACCACAATCAGTGCTTTTTTCCCGCGTACTAGTACTTAGAATTTCTTATTGCTTAAAACTTTGCATAGTCATTAATCATGTATTCTCTTATTTTTGTTTAATAAAAAATTTCAACGGTGATTTGTATAAATCTGTTCGAAATCTAATTTTAATTTTAAGCAGATTGCACCTTAGAAACGCTCATTAAAAGTGAATTCTAATGCATTTATTTTAAAAGAAAATGTTAACAATAAAAAAATTTTCATCTACCTCGTTCCGGCTAAAAGCAAGTTAATATGTCAGTAACCCAGTTTTACATCTGGGCTACTAAATTTTAATACATGATGTGTTCTTTGGTGCATATGAAATTTAAGGGTGCATATGAATTTTATCTACTTGACTGATATAGTTTGAACGTATGTTTTACAAGTCATATTTTACATTTCTAGACGAAAGCGTTTTTGGGGACAAAGAGATCACAATATCCATACAGGCATTCAGATATATTGTGTTAATGTCTATTTCAGATTTTGCACGCCCTTAAAGCACCTAACTGGAAACAGCAAAAAGAAATATTTAATGTAAAGTTATCATAAATTTATCCTCAACTCCCTAAATTATACATTAATAAGATTTGAATAATTATTCTGAAGCAAATAAATTTAATTACAGCAAATGACATGCTGAAACTACTATTATTGAAACTAGCATTTTTGAAATTATAGACGTGTAAACAAGTCTGTCTATCTTTGAAAATATTGTGGATTAGGAATAAGAAATTTCTCTATAACAATACATTCTCAGAAATATTTATCATATTCTTACATCAATTCATTTTGAGTTTCTTCAGAAAACTGAATTCAAGTACTTAAACTATAGAGAATATTTTTTAACAACAATGCTTAAAAATGATAGTTATCTTGGGAGAGAATAAAATAATTTTAGAGGTAAAATAAAATAAAAATAAACTAAAGATAAGTTGTATGTAATAATTGAAACATTCGGTTCTAAAAACTTTATTTTAAGTTATGGGATCTTAAATTATAAAAGATTAAAAGACTGCTGTAGGAAATTCTGCCAGATTGATATGTAATAATTTAGTTTCGCGATATTCAACAATTCTTTTTTGTCATTTAACCAATAAAGGCAATTATAAAAAAAAGCAATTTATGAAAAAAATAAGAGGTGTAAGTCATCGGTAGTGTATCAATGCGCATAATTACCGACAAGCAGTGACCTCGCAGTTTTAACCTTTTCTAAAAAGTTTTGCTTTTAAAATATTCAACAAGATTTGTATATGAGGTGCAGCTGTGAATCCAGTGATTTGGTAAAGACTCATCCTTTGGTTTAGTTCATTCGTAGAACGATGCTATCTCTATATGGAGAAGCATTTCAACACGTATAACGAGATAGCTGAAACAGCGCATTATGCTTCTGTTGTAAGCCCTTTAAAAACATTATTAAAAGCTAAGTGATAGCTCATTGTGAATCTCAAAAAGAGCTCAAGGTCATACTAATGATGTTTCATTAGTGAAAATCAACAACACCAGCTGGATGCAAAACTTTGAGACCTTAAACGATAGAAAATAAAATTGGCGTTTTTACAATTTTATATTTTATTTTATAACCGTCGTTGAACAGCCGACCCAACTTAATGGGTTTACGGCTACTAATGTTCAACTCCGTAGCCTTGTAATTTTGAACCCAATCCAGAAGACAAGGGAACTCCTGGATCGAGTATTGGGAGAAATTTGCCTTCGTGGAGGACTTTTTGATGGAGCTAACCCGCATTTGCGTTACATGGAGAGGAAGACCACGAAAACCTCCCACGGTTAGCCTGACGGCAAGGGGACTCTAACCCATGATCCGTCTACCACTGAGGATATTTCACGTCAGCACTGTGGTCAGTGCAAGCCGGATGCGGAATTCGTATCGACTGGGATTCGAACCCGGTTCGCCTCATTGGAAGGCGAACGCTCTATCCCATGAGCCATCGCGGCTCTTTTTTTTTACAATTAGTCGAATTTAGAAAAAAAAAAATATTAAAAAAATACAACGAATTCAAAATGCAACATCATGTAATAAGCGACATTAGCAGGGCTTGCCAAGTGCGCACAGAGGGATGGTGAGCATTTAAAGAAGGCTATTTTTGGAAAAAAGTCTTTTTTTCGATTGAAATCTAAATTCTAATATGTTTACTGTGTGTTTTTGTGTAAAGTAATAATAATAATTGTGTAAAATAATTTTGTTTAAAGCTGATGATATTATGACCAACTTCAAACTTTATAAATCTTTTAAAATATCCTAATTCACTACCGCAACATGCATTATAGTTCAAGCTGCAGTGAAACGAATTAAAACAAAAAAAAAACATTCATAGCTTCCTGAGTTATTTATAAAAGAAACTCACCGATTTAATGTTACGGTGAAAGAAATGCTATCTCAGAAATCCTACACTTTTTCCCCCGGTAGAAGTGGCTTCCTTAACTTTGCAGTTAAATAGCGGAAAAGCAAACATTACGTAGAGTTAGAGGGAGAAAATATTTGTTTTTTGCCACTTAATTCTGTCATTTTCTTTAATTAATCTTAAATTATTTTTAACTCTTAATTTGCTCTGCCTCCGTAATAACTGTTGTTTACTAGAGCAAAATGGTGTTAATAAGACTTAGTATTTTGAGGAATATTTTGTTTAGAAAGTTTACAAGATGTATAACCTGCTATAGTAAAAATAATAATAGTGAAATTTTCTTCATTGCTCTCACGATCATCATGAAATATTATGATCATTGCTTATATTGGAAAATCAAATCTAGTACTGTTTTAATTGATAGCATAAATATAGGCAGTATTTTATTTTGCCGTCGTTGATTAGCTGACCCAATTTTTAAGTTTACGACTACTAATGTTCAACAACGCAGCCTTGTAATTTTGAACCCGACCCCGAGGACAAGGAAGCTCCTGAATCAAGTATTGAGAGAAATTTGCCTTCATGGAGGACTTTTCGATGGAACTAACCCGCATTTGCATGGCATGGAGAGGAAGATCACGAGAACCTCCCACGGTTAACCTGATGGCAAGGGGACTCTAACCCTTGATCCGTCTACCACAGAGGGTAGTTCAAGTCAGTACTGTGGTCTGTGCAAACCGGGTGCGGAATTCGTATCGACCAGCCATCGCCGGGATTCGAACCCGGTTAATCTCATTGGAAGGCGAGCGTTGCATCCCCTGGGCCACCGAGACTCAAAACATATAGGTTATATGTGACATTTTAGGTAATATTAATAATGAATAAATAATAAAGTAATATTGAGAATAAATGACGAGTTTTAAATATTTTCCGTAATCGCATCCATGGGTTACTTACGCACTCTGAAAATCCTTTCTGTGAATGACGGTGCTAGATTAATTGTACTGATCTTAGTTTTAAATTTTGTACTGGTTACTGATGGAATAAAATAAAATGTTTTCTTTTTTCTATAAATAAAATACTTGAAATAGTCTTTGATGAATTTGTGTTCTAAAAAGAAAACGTTATTTTTTACTTTGCAATGAAGGAGTTACATCTGAATTTGGCCGTCCTCCACATTAACTAAAGACACCGAAAATACTCAGACCACTATTAAGCCAGTATTGTGGTCGGTGCAAGTCGGGTTCAGAATTCGTATCAGCCAGACACAGCTGGGATTTGAACCTGGGTAACCTCATTGACTGGTGAGTGCTATATTACTTGGGCCACCACAGTTCTTTGAATGTCATTGTTGCTTTTTTGTCTTTCAATGCTAAATAATTGTGAATGTTTGGAGAATGAGTCGTGAATGTTCTGGGTTTTAAAGGTATTAATTTTGTAATATAAAAAAGATACAACTCTGTTCTAATTTATTTTTCCTGTTCTCTTACCTCTTATTGGTTAAAATAATGTTAGTAAACTGTTGTAATCACTTATATTAGAAAGATAATTATCACAACTTGCTTGGTTTTACGTTTAATTAAAATCTAAACGTTAATATTTTTTAAAAAAATATATTAAAAGAAGCTGAAATAAATGGATTTAAAAGAAAACTCTTTGATCTATCTAGATTGCTTTAATCTATAATGTTCTTTTAATGTATGTTGTTGATAAATGATTTCAGTTTTTCTTATCCCATCACTGAGAAATGCCGAATTATTCTTGCTGACATTTAATTATCCCATGAATCGGGGAAACAACGTCCAAAAATTTATTTTTCTTTGTTTATAATATACACGTTTCAAAAATATACATGCATGTAAAAATACATCCAAGTTCCACAAGAATTTTAAGAAAAATAATTCTAAAAGGCAGATGTTTAAAATTTGTAATTACTCTAATTAAGCGTGAATGTTATGCGCTACTAGGCCAAAGAATATATATTTGACTATATACTCTGTTGCAAGTTAAGCAAAAAACATTATCAGCCTGTTTGCATCTAATTACACGCCCAATGGAAGCTAACGCATTGCAATATCTACAACTCTAAAAATGTCGTTGCGCAACCTCCTTTTTCTTGATCTCTTATTAACAACAATAAACAACTAACAAATAATAAGAATTAATAAAAAAGATATCTTAAATACGGAACAAATATAAGTTTTCCATTCGCATTTACAGAAACTGATGAAAGAATAATAATAATTGTTTTGAGGGAATTTAATCAACCTTCATCTATCAAAAGGCACCTCTTGATGGAATCCAGTCAACATGTCTTATATACTAATGATTTGGTATTTAATATTTGTAGTGGTAGTTACGCCACAGTTTCTTTCATACGATTTTCTTCTACAGCGAAGCAAAAGTAAAAATTCTTTATTTCGCATTTGATTTGTCAAGAGCATGTCAGCATAAGACGCACCATTTTTAGTGGTCCAATCAAGTCCAATGCTCTTCCAACGTCTGGAAGCTGTAACGAATCGTTATGTTTTATCGAAATATATAACGTCTAGGATTCCAGTTAGACTTACGGAATTATAAACTTTTTTTAAATAATTCTATGATATATATAGTAAAATTTAGCGAGTAATATTTCTGTCTGATGTGTTGAACTTTCGAGTGTTTTGAAAGCATGTTTGTATAATTTGATAACGAAATAAAACGGAACCATATGCAGTTGTATATTATTATGTAAATCCTATACCGCAATGGTCTTTTCTTAACTATTGACCGTATAATGATGTAAAGATAGGAAATTCTCAAAATGTGAATTTTTTAAACAGAATTTGAGTTGATTTCATAAATCAAGTCAAATTTTGGTATAAAGTTTGAATTTAGTATTTTCAATTATATCACCTAAAATGAGGTGTAATTAAAAGCATTAATTCTTATTCACTATAAATTACCACAAGAATAACAGTCTGAGTATATCTTTGGAGATAAGTCATTTATATGTAGTGAACGAAACTCCAAATCAGTAGTTTAAGTTTAAAAAGTAAAATTTACTTCAACTAAATATTTGAAATTTCGATCTAGAAGATAAAACACAAAATATGAAAAAGAAAACAAAATTAAAAATGGTCTTGTATATTCTTAATTGTTAAAAACAAACTTTAAAAAAAAATAATAACGATTTATAACAGAATTTTTTAAAACATTCTCCTGTAGAAAGATCAATGCTAATGCAAATTTTAGCTTTTAGAATACAAACTTTAAAAAGTCAAAACGTCTATGAAATCTTCAATATTTCTCAAAATGTAATTGCTTTCGTAACTTTGACATTCTATGTACCACGCAGTTCCATGGTTTCAACACAAAAATGAACACTTTATTTTTAAAAACTTTGTTATTAATGTTAATGATTAAAAAGTGAGCTGGCTTTTATTGTTCTAGAAATGTTCAGAAGTATAATATTTAAAAAAATAAATTATAATTTTTTTCATTGATCGCTAAGTTTAATGACCATGCCTTAAACTAATTCTAACGTAAAATAAATAAATTAAATAATAATAAAAAATATTGCCACTGAGTCATATCTGGATTGTAAAATGTGTGTTTGGGATTCATAACTAAATTAAAGTTTGTGATTTTGTACTATATTTATAGCACAAAATAATAATTCATCATTTTTGCTCAACATAAATTTTTTCCTCCAATATATCAAAATGAGCAAAACATAATTTAAGTAAAAAATTTGTTAAACTGCTTCTGTATTAGTTTTAAAATGCTTTAAACGGAAGGAATAAAATAATTGCCTTGAATTTCACTTTATATTCGGAATATTTTAATAGTAATTTATATTTTTGTTTTTAATTTTGCCTTTTTTAATCCATATTCATATTTTGATTCAAGACATGCATATAAAATATGAACACTCTAACTATTACATTTTTCATTTTAAAATTCATATGAACTAGGAGGAAATACTGAGTGTAATAATAACAAAAAACCAATAAAACAGTGTAAGGAACAAACCTTTGGTGATGCCAATCTTTTCCTGGCTCAGTATATTTGATATCACGTGACTTGAGCTGTAAAGAAGAACGCATGTTTTATTTCGCATGGTTTTGGAGAAAGCTTCACTTGAGGGAAAATATTGCGAAGAAGTTTTACGCAACGCTCGAGGAAGACAAAGTATTACAATTTCATGCCTTATGAATTCTTTCTCCTCTCATAACTTCCCATTTAAACCGATACAGAACGAAGCAGACGAGAAAAGGTAATTTATAAAGAAGAAGTAAATTGGAATGAAATCGGTTGCCATTTTCGAGGCGGAAATAAAAGAAAGAAATGATTTGTAGTCTTTCTTCATTTAGAACAGAAAGAAAAAAACACAGAGAAATAGCAAACGATCGTTTTTAGGAGAAATTCTTAAGTGAATAAAAAAATATGGCGAAAATAATATGCATATTTCTCATTGTTTTTTTGCGCGGACGATAAGAAAAATAAAGAATTCCCGAACGGCGGGAGAAATAAATATTTCGATATGGAAATAAAATAAAATTTTTATACTTTTTTCACGAGAAAAAGATAATAGAGCTATTATTCACATAGACAATTCAACATTTACAAACAACAGAAAACAATTTGTAATAGCTCCGGAATTTACAAAATGGAAAACTATCGTTTGTATCTGGAATCGTTTTAATTTTTTCGTTGTTTTCTTATTCTTAATGAAATATTCTATTTACTTACTTCATCTCGATTTATTTCAATTTCTGAAAAATAAATAAATAAAGTAAAATACAGAGAGGAAATTTGTTTGGAATAATGTTTTTCAGTTGTCTACGTATTCTTTTTTCTTGCAATTTTGTTTCAATCCAAAATGCTGTTGTAAATTCGTAAGTTTAATCTATTTCTTTAGAAAAATCTAACTATTCCAAAAATATTGCAAGAAAATAAACTAGATAGTGGAGAAATGTTTGAGACGCTTGTGAAGATGTTTGACATTTGTTGTGACGGTAATAGCATACAACAAAACCAAATTGCTTCTTGCGTAATGACGTGAAATTATATTTTGAGTTAGTTCCGAACGGAATTTATCTTTTTCGTTCAAATAAAGCATAGAATTACTTTCTCTTACAAATGAGGCTTTCTCATTCGTTGAGAAAATATTCCCGAATTATTTACTTCTTGTGTTTAACTTGGTTTAATTTTGGAATTGATATTATAGAATTATTTCAGTGGCGGCAAGTGAATGAATAACAATAGAGGCGTAACTTTAATTTAGAGGAGAAAAGTGTGAATAAATTTGAGTTAAAATTTGAAACTAATCATCAGGCAACTCGTATCGTAAATACTGAGAATTTTAGTTTTTATAAACTTAAAAATGGCTTTATCTTTACTAAATGAAACTTTTGGTTTTATAAATTTCAAGTTTTTTATTTGTTAGAATGAGAAATGAATTGTAGTATTTTTTTAAAAGGAAATTCGTGATTTTTTTTAAATATGTGATTTTTTGACATGCAGCAATATTTTTAAAAATGTGTCAATAATAAAGTCTTTCGAGAAAAATCACTTGTCATTTATTTGAATAAATTTGAAGAGGTTAGAGCAATATATATTGATTAGCTATATTTTCAGAATGATGTAAATAAAGTGTGATTATTATGATATGATATAAATAAAGTGTGATTATTATCATATGAGAAAAATAAAGTGTTCGATCTCAGCAAAATTGTATTTTTACTGTTCTAGTTTATTTTAGAGATAAATGAGATAGCAACAAGAAAATGTTAAATATTTTGATTTATTCATTAATTCTTGAAGTTTTTTCCGCTTTTTTTTTTTTTTTTAAAAAAAAAAAGAGTGTGTAAAGAAGAAAAAAAAAAGCGCAATAATTTTCATGCACCTAATATGTTCATGCGTGAAAATTTTTGAAACTTGTTGATCTCAAAACAGTGCTAAGGAATAGTTTGATGAAAAATACCATCTTTGAAAAAGTATCATTATATTGCCTTAATCTCTAATATAATATGTTAATACCACACTTGCTAGGACTATGGTGTTCAAATATTTAAAAAGCTTTTGATTAACATTGAAGAAATAAATTATTGAAAAAATAAATTCCTAAAACAATGTGAAACATCATGAATACTGGAAGTATATTGTATAGAATATAAATAGAGGAACTTATATAAAGGAAACTAGATACATAGACGGATGCTTTTGTTTTTATCTATGTTTACCTTACATTGCGCGGATTTATCTACTGCTAAAACTAATTTTTTTAAACTCATGGATGATGCTATATTTGTCTATTACTAGGTTATTTTTTTCAATATATGGTACAGTTGTTGTATTTGTCTATTTTTGGCGTCATTTCCATTACGTAAGGAATTTATTTTATATATTTTATATGTCCATTCTTTTAAAATTTTGAACTGGTCAGGACAGTCAACATCGATAGGGTTTTGCTGAGATATGAGAAAAGCTCTACAAATCTTAATAACTCAAAAAAGAAGTAAAATTGTTGTTTTTTTTATTGTTGGGATTTGTGAATATATGAGGTAATACATGTTAGAAAACTTATAACTTCTGATAGTTTTAGTTATTGACTATTTTATTTATTATGTTAAAATTTTGTCTTTTTAAAACGTTTTTTCGTACTTTATTTTTTTACAAATTTTTTTAATAAGAACGTGAATTATAAATTTTTTTTCTAAAGCAATTATTAAGTTTTTCCTTATGTTTTATATAGGATGGGAGCTGAAATTATCTAAAGTCATTGAGCTTGCGTATTTAAGAGCATTAAAAATTTTACGATTGTTTATTTGTATTATAATAGTTTTTTTGTTTGTTATTAATGTTATGATATAAATAAATAAAGTGTTATGAGTGATATGAGAAAAATAAAGTGTTTGATCTCAGGAAAATTGTACTTTCACTGTTCTAGTTTATTTTAGAGATAAATGAGATAGCAACAAGAAATTGTTAAATTTTTTGATTTATTTACAAACTCTTAAAGTTTTCTCCGCTTTTTTTTGCCAAATTTTATCACCATTTTACAATTACATCATTTCAATATTATGATTCAATTTTTCAAATCATTTATTCAATTTGCTATATATTTTTGGAAATAATTTTCTTCCAAACTCTTAAAATTTTAAAATTACTGTACCGAAAGTTGTCGTATACCTTAAGAACAGCAACAAATCCTGGTTTGTTCTTGACTAATAGAGTAAAATATAAATCGTTTGTCTGCAAGGCAGGAGAACTAATCCACCGCTAGAAGAATTTTTTCCCCTTTGTTTCCTTGTATCTTTTTAAAAATAATTATTTCATAATCTTACATAAACATGATGCAAAATTTAATTATTTATTCAGGACCTATAAAAAGAAGATCAAAATACCTTTAATATTTTCTTTTTATCAATCATAATTATTTTTTTCTTAAATTTCGCTTAAGTTTTTATTCTTTGATACCTCTTTAAAAAATTAAACAAGAGAAATTATTAATCAATTTCACTCCACAAAGTTTTCATACTCTTTATTCTTTCCTTTTTAAAGTAATGAGTTTTAAAGTCAGTGTTATTTTGAACAATGATAAATTATTACTAAAGAAGATTTTCCAATAAGCAAAATAAAAACGCAGTTTTGCACATTATATTTGTTATTCTTATGTAACAACACGAGTATATTGTGTTTTGAGAACCATATTATTCTAAAAATTGTAAGTTAAATGAATGTTTTCTGCAAAAGACATAATAAATCTTTTATTTATATATTTAAAGTTACAAAGGGTTATAGCTTATTTTTGAAAAAGAATAGATGTTGACAATTTTTATAAACCTATATTTTTACATAATATCAACAATTGCGTAATAATTATTCGTTTCTAAATGTAGTTTATTAGCAAGAAAGTATTTAGGCACAATTATCACAATGTATAAATATTACATTATAAACTTTCAATAAGATTTCGATTATCTCATTTTTATAGACATTTGTTTTACTAGATATCTTTTCATTTTTTAACTATCGTTTTTTTAGATAATTGAAAAATAAGAAACCAGTTTTTTATCAAGTTTTCTAAACTCATTTTTTATTTTTGGTGAGTGGTATCTAGCAGTCAAAATTTACCTTATGACTTTCTTGATCATTCAGATTTAAAATGAAGTTATGTAAAGAATAAAAATTTTACTCACTTTCTGACTACTACTAACAGAATCTATTGCCACAGGCAATTTACAGTTAAATTTATAACAATTTCTCCGACTAAGAAAAGTGATCTAATGTCAACTGGAACTCTTGCCTGATCATTTTGTCCAGTAACCTTATCATTTACCAAACACAAAAAAGTATACTGTAATGAACTTTATTATTTGTCTGTCTTATTATTCTAAATTTGTCCTCAAACTTGTTTTTAAAGACGTATTTAATTTTAAATTTCTAATTTTTTTCTTATTAAAGATATTTAGCAATATTCGAACGGGTAATTCTTAATATTGATTTGCAATTTCCAATTCATTATTTCAATTGCATATGTTGAATTGACGCAGTTTTACGCAAATATTATTATAAAAGTAAGTAAAGCTTATTTACTGTTTAATATTTGTAAGATGGTAAATGAGTTATGATACCAATTTAAACATATTTATCATAAAATACCGCCTGTTATTGTAATAACAAAAGATAATTTTCTAAATAAACATCTCCATATACTTCAAGCTATCAATTTAGAATAATTATTAAAATCAAAACCAAAATTGAAAATGTAGATAAATAAGTATTACATTTAAATTAGGAGTAAAGAAATACTTTAATGGTAAATAATAGTTTTATAACTTTTGTTAATTTTTAGATCTTTATAGACGAAAACAGTACCGTAACGCGTGATTTTTTCTGTCCAATGACTATGAATGAAACGGTTGTAATTTTCATCTGATTTTTCCGTATGTAAGTAATATTTAGATCGGGTTAATAAATATAATTCAGTTAAAAATTATTTTTGCAGCGTTAAAAAAAGTGAAAGTATTGAAATAAAAAATAATCGTAAATGCTTAGGCGTTCAGTTGTATTTTAAATCAAATAAAATATATTAGAAACTGGTAATGCTTTAAACTAAATTAAATCTAAAATGCTCACAGCAAAGTCTCAACCAATTGACAAGTCTCTATTGATTGGACGAGCTCTTGTCACAAATGATTGACACGGTATTTAACGGAGAAATCTCCGCTTTACATGACAGCAGGGAAATACATGACTGACATTACATGACAGGAAAAAACTGAGGTTTGTCTGTTTTCCAACAACTTTGTTATCAACATTAGGAGGACATGAGAACAATAATCGATTTTCCTAAATATTAGTTTCTGTGAAACATAAGTAAATTTATGCTTGTCCTATTGCAATGACATTTAATACAATTTAATTGATGATTATGTGCAAATTTGCTTAACATTTTGCGATAGCCAAAGTATTCTAACAAAAACTTTATTTTTAGAAACGTCATTAGAATTCTAGTTTTATCTAACAGAAAAGCGACCTGTTTTCGTGAATCTTTTTCGAAACTTTAAAACTAAAGTAACCGTAGTTTCCTTAAATTAACTAAGGGGATTTTAACTTTAAGTAGTATAAGCGATAAAGACTATTGATATCCAAAGTTTGAATTCTTATCAAAAATACGTTTAGCTGTTTTTACTGTTTGGCTGCTTTTACTGAAATTGTTAAGAGTAAAATTTTTCTCATAACGTTTTTTTGTCTTAGTTATTTCTTCATTAAATTGTTCTATCGATTTTAAATTTTGAAATTAGTTTAAAAAATTGAGTTGAGAATTAAAAAGTTCACATATTTATTATTGAGATTACTAAGCTTTGTTTACTTAAAATTAATTGTTAAAATGCTTTTTACTTTATTTTGAGGGTACACACTCACTTTCCTCTTCACTTCAAATTGGATGATAGGGCTTCTATCATGGTTTTTCTACTCACTCTATTTATCACCAGATATTTTAACCCTCTCCATGTTTTTCAATTCGTTTACAATCGTTCTGCGCCAAGTATTTTTAGGTCTTCCTGTTTTATATATTGTCCTGAGGGTTCCAATCAAAAACTTGTTTTACTTGTTCAGGTTTAAGTAAAACATACCCAATCCATTTCCATTTACGTTTTTTAATTTTCAGACCCCCCGATTGCTTTTCTAAGGGTTTCTACACTGTGCAACAATAAGTTTTTGCAATAGTTTGAGTGTATTAGAACACATTTCAACAGTTAAATAATAAGCAGTTAACTTTTACAATGTTTTTTTCCCTGTAGTTTGCGTATCTCGGAGCAAATTTCAATTAATTAATTGTTACAAAGAATTTTGCTGTAATTTAAATGTATCGGCACACATTTCTGTAAATATTTTTTTAAAAAACAATTAATGCTTACAAAGCTTTTTTTCTATGGTTTCAGTGTATTGAAACGTATTTTAACAATTAATTTTTGGAAAGCTTTTTGGAGTAATTTAAGTGTATTGGAAAGAATTTCAACAATTAATTAATGCATAATTAATTTTTACAATGTTTTTTTCTGTAGTTTGCTTTTTTCAAAACACTTTTTAAATAATAAAGAACAAAGCTTTTTTCTGTAGTTTGAGTGCATCAGATCACATTACAACATTTAATTACTGAGTAATCAATCGATAGAAATCTTTTTGTTGTTGTAGTTTGATCAATTAGTTAACGAACAATTAAATTTTATAAAGTTTTTTTCCTGTAGTTTGCGTGTTTCTTAACACATTTAAAGTAATTAATAGTTACAAATATTTTTGATCAAGTTTGAATGTATCGGTACACATTTCAATAATTAATCAATGAACAATTAATTTTTACAAAGTTTTTTCTGTAGTTTGAGGGAATCCGAACACATTTCAACAATTTATTTTTTAAGAACATTTTCCATCACTTTGAGTATATAAGAACACATTACAACTATGATTACACAACTATTCAGCAATTAATCGTAACATAGCTTTTTGCGTAGTTTGAATGTATCGCTACACATTATAGTAATTTATTATTGTACAATTAACTTTTTCTGGCTTAAAATAATCGTAATATATTTCAAGAAATAATTATTGATTAAATCATTTGTTATTTTTTTAAAAATATTTTACGATGTTTCTACAACAGCACTACAATTAAACATAAATTGTTTTCTTAATGTCTCTTTATTTTCTTTAGTTTGTATCTGCTGATAGCATTTAAAGATGTTTTGTTACATCTTGAGACGTAGGGTAATATTTGTAAAAAAAAAAAATTCCCCTTACTTCACATTATTTTTATACAATTTTAATAGGAGTTACTCTTTATAATTAAACATAAAAATATAAATCATTAATCCCGTAAAAAAATAGGAATAAAACATTCATATTATTTACTACAAGCATCCATATCAGCTTAATTAAAAAAAATTTTTCAAAACGGTCACTTTAGAGATCAAGCTTCTCTTTAAATGCAGAAAGAAATTGCACTATTACTGTCATCCTATCTAAGACAGGGATTGTGAATCTATGGCTCACGAGTCACTAGGTGGCACACAAAACGTACAGTACGGAAGAAAAAAATACTAACCACCCTGAATTACTTAAGCGAAATTGGTTGAATAGTCCCTGAGAAATCGAATTTTTAATAAACGACTTTGTTTTAAAATTTGATTTCTCTGGATCTATTTGATCGATTTCGATCAAATTTTGTATTTTGCCATGCAAAATTACATTAAGAAAAAAAAAAAAAAAACTGTATTCCTTACAATTTAATTTTTTTAAACTATTATTAAACAAAATAATAAATATTTAATGTTATTTTCTTACATGAAATTATCTTTGGATTAAATAATTTTAAAATCGGATGCAGAAATTTTTCTGTTTGCTTAAATTTCTAACAATATGATGAAATACGCGAAAAGTAAAATTAACTTTAAGGGGTCCACACTTTCGTTCACTCTTTCAACCAAACTATGGGAACCATATTTTTCAGATTGCGGCAACTCTTATATTTCGAGTGTCAGAAATTCGAAGCAGTCGAAAAAAATGGTATGTTTATGCAGAGATAGTGCATTTTTGTGTTTGGTTACGTAACCAATAATACCATCTGCACTAATTAATTAGCATACTTGAGGTCCCTCCCTTAAACCATTAAGATTGAATCCCAGAACGTGTAGATCCAATCATTAGATCAAAAATTATTCAGGGTCGCCCATATATATATTTTTTTGAACTGTACATATTGATTAATCTTTATTCAATAACATTCACAAAGGACATTAAAAAAACATTTTCAATGCTAGCGGCCATCATAGGCGGATTCTCAAAAGATACAAACTTAGGTGATATTTTAATATTTTCTAGGATGTCAGGCTGACTATAGCAACTCCTCTGCTATATAGAAGTGCATATTGCAGAAAAAATCTATAAAAAAATGTAAAATATCTAGCCCTGATTACCGCAATTTATTTTATTACTTACCACAAAGTGCGTCAGGATACTTTATCCTTCTTTAGTATTTAATTGAAATACTTTTGCAAAAGTGATTTTTTGTCAATATGCTCCGCAGTTTGTTTATATACTATGCAGTTTTTCAATATACTCTGCAGTATATCAATATACTTTGTAGTTTGACCATAATTATTGTTCATACATTACGTAATTGCAGAGATATTTTTAGGACCCATCTGATAGAGGAATATAGTTAGAAAATTTAAATTCTCTATTTTTTTTGCATAACCATGATGTTCAATTTGACAATTTATGATGTTTTGTACTTTTGCCATATAGTAATAAAAATAATTTGTTTAAAACCTGTAGCCCAGAGAAATTTAATTTTTAAATCTGATCAATTTCAATTTTAAAAGTTTGATGTACGCGAATAACAGAAGTGGAGTATTTCATTTTTAAAAAACTCCTTCAATTTATGTTTTAGGTTTCTTTTTATTAAACAATTTCAATGAACTGAAACTAATTACATGATAAAAATATTTTTTTCCTATGTTTGAAAACATAAAAGCAAACCTTGTTTCAAAAATTATTTATATTTTGATATAACTCATTTTTATTTCTGTTTTAACATTAAACCTTTTTAAATAATAATTTTGAAAATGAATGATTGAACTCATTAATACGAAAATAAATTTTTATGAAACTTCAAAAATAAGCGAAAAAAAGAACTCCCCTCTTCTATCTGGAAAGTTTTCAATACTGTTTTCAACTTTAATTTCATTATGACACATTTCAAATGAAAGAAAAACATTTTACACTTTCTTTCTAAACTCTTTAAAACAATTACATTGTACATTTTAACATCAACTCACAGAAAATTAGTTCCTGCAAACTATCAAAGAGGATTTACTGTGCCCAATGTCTTTCGAATAAAATGATTTTTCTTTCAAATTCCCTTCATGGAGTAAAAGGAATAATACATCGGCACACATGCATTAAAGTCCCCCTCTTCTGACCACAATTACATCCAGGTTCTTTTCACTAAAGGACAATGGGACATCGTTCTACAACTCCCTCTTTTTCTCTTAGAATATTCTTCAATTCGAACAAAGAAAACCGTTTTCCATTGAAGAGGAGATTTATTTCCTGCGTATCAAACTCTTTTATTTCTCTTCTCTTCTTTTGATGCAAAATAATAATAATAAATAGCCTCGGAAAAATTTCTAATCGGAAAGCTGGCAACGGTTAAAAATAAATTAGTCTTTAGAGAAGATTCTTTTTTATTTTATCGTTTGCTGTTGTAGAGCTGCTTGGGAGGTTTTCAAATCTGTCTTTTACTCGAGTTCTAAGAAAATTCTTTTGTTCTAAATCTTTTTATCATTCTGAGTATCATCTGCGGTTTTTTTTTTTTATATTTGAAAAAACCCTCAACAGCATGCCGAAGTTGAAGGATGAATGTAATTATGTTTTAATGTCACGTGCTTTCTTTGAATATTTCAATTTAGTTTGGTTTTTTTTTTTCAACCATATTTTCTTTGCGATTTATTTTTATTCTATAAATGTTAGGGTACTTAAGAAAAAAATCAAACTGACAAAAAGTATTTCCTTTATTAAATAAACTGTAAATAAATAGAATTAATTAAATGTACGCATCATTCAAACCATGTGATTTTTTTTTAATCATTAATATATTTTGCAATGTATGAAGAAAAATTTAAAAAAAAGTGACTGGCCTATAATGAGTTTAAAGCTTTATGTCAAGTAAATAACTGAAAAGCAATCTTTTTTATGAAAAAAAATATTATAATTCTGAGGACGAAATTAAGTATTCTTATACTCAGATTAATTTCAATACTAAAAAGTCTTCAAACATTTTCTGACCGAACAAGAATTTAGCTGGACATATTGTTTTTCTTATAAAACAAAAGCATAAACACCGAAAAGAACTATTATCCAATAAGCTAGAATCAATAAATATTTTATGATTTGTAAATATTGAAATGCAGGCTGTTGTCAAAATAAGCATCAAAGTATTAAGTATACATTGTTAGAAATGTTTCGGACAAAGTGGTTAAAAGCAATTTATTTAATTGTTATTTTACAATATTCGACCGAAACAGTTAAATAACCATAAAAACGATCACATTCGAACTGCTAAGTGTGAGAAAAACGTTTATTCATTGTTTTTTCGTAATACGGTTTAATAATCAGAACTCCATCCACTCTAACTAGGCCCAACTTAAGAAGCAATTTTGCTCAGTGCAGCTGGGTACATACTGTAGTAGGTAGACTTAATTGATCAATCTAGTGACCGGATGAAATAGGTTTGAATTCCTTCGTTGATGCAACAATATTTCTTACATTCGTTCGATACATGAAGAGTTTCTAGTATCCCGCACTCATCAATCGGAGATCCTGCACTATTAGAATACGAAATTATATTTCAAGCATAAATGGCGCGGCATCCACAGAACAGCAAAGTCCGCTTAAGTTTTGTTTTTATGATTCAGAAACTATGCTAGTTGTAAATGGTTACTAAACCATATAGTTTCGCATTCACGGTTTTATAACCGTCTACCTGTTGTAAACTGTTTCAAACTGTAATTTCAAAATGAAAATTCTATAAGTGTATTAGGTATCCTAAAGAATTTTTCGACTTACGTATCAAAACCTATTCTGTTACTAGCGATAACCGTAAAAATAAATACTCTTTGTTACCTATAGTAAGTATAGAAAAATATTACTTGTGTAAAAGATAACAGTCTCTCTAAATAACACATCCCGGTCTGACACATAAATGGCATCAGTGCTATGATTTCTGGATAATAGCAACTTTCAAACGATAATTTGCCGAAATTTCATGACATTCTGATTCTTAGTTTGGTGGTTTCAAGTGGTTTTAGTGACCTTAGTTTTGCAATTTTTAAAACAATGGATAAAAAATAATCTCGTGTTTTGATTAAGCATTGTTCTTTGATGGGGAAAAATACTGTTGAAGCAAAGCGGTGACTTGATAAGTGGCATGAAGACTCTACACCAGAGAAATCCACTATTACTGACTGAATTTAAACTCGGTCGTAAAGACACTGATGATGATGAATGCTCTTATCGTTCAAAATCAACCCTTTTTCCGGAAATTATTAAAAACGCTCATGAAATAGTTTTAAAAGATCGTAAAAAGGAAGTTACGTGAGGTAGCTGACATCTTAAGGATATCAGAAAGTAGTGTGTTTACAATTTTGCATAAAAATTTGAGCATGCAAAATGGTTACCACGTTTAATCACACCGAACCAGAATGACCAACGTGTCGACGATTCAGAACGCTGTTTGGAACTTTTAAAGCGAGATATAAATGGTTTCTGTCATCAGTATGTAACAATGGAGGAAGCATGGATCTACTACTACACTTCTGAATCGAAATCATCTAAGTGGACAGCAGTCCAAAGCGACCAAAAACTCAAAAGTCATTTAGCAAGGATATCACCTCCGTATTTGGGGACGACGCACACGGTATTTTGTTCCTAGACTATCTTAAAAGAGATAAAACTATCAATAGCCATTATTGCATGGCATTGTCGATTGAGCGAGAAAATCAAGAAAAAACGGTCTCACATGCAAAAAACAAGTTCCGTTTCACCAAAACAATGCCCTTTGTCATTAGTCGGGGGAAACAATGATTAAATTGAATGAATTACTCTTTGCATTACTTTCCCACCCAACATACTCTACAGATCTATCTCCTAGTGATTTCTGGAGTTTGCAGAGCAGATCTCAAAAAGGTGTTCCAAGGAAAGAAATTTGGCTCAAATGAAGAAGAAAGTTTTGAAACTGAGGCCTATTTTGAGAGCAAAGACAAATCGTTCTACAAAAAAGATAAAGAAAAGTTCGAAGAGCATTTGAATGAATGTATCTGTTTTGAAGGAGAGTATGTTGACGAAATTTCTACGTTGAGTTAAATTTCTAAAAAAAACAAGATGTTTTTCTTTGTTAAATTGAAGACTTATTGAGTGATGTATTAAGATCCATGTTAAACACATAATTTTTTTTTCGGAAGGCTGTCTTATACGATGTATACATTATACAAAATCATTCACAGAAAAAATTAATCGAAGTACAATTTGCTTTTTAAGAATTTGAATTACAGCTACACCTTATGTACATAAGCACACAATTTGTAAAAATTTAATCCGTATGTTGGTTAAGCAAAATAGGGAGACTTTCAATTATTTTAAAGTACAATTTTAAAGAATATGATGTAAATAAATATTTATAAGTATTATAATTGTCAAATATGTAATATTTATTAACCATAAATTCTATAATTAATAAAATAAATACTTATATTAATGTTTATTACTCGTAATATTATATAATAAGTAAAATTTTATATGATAGTATTATAATTCATGGATTTAATAATAATAAAAATAATGTTATCAATATTATAAATATATGTAACTATAAATAAAACTAAGGACCGTGTTGACTCAGGGGATTGAGTGCTCGTATCTATCAATTAGGTTATCCGGGTTCAAATCCGAGGGATGACTGGCTGAGAGGAATTCCGCCCCCGGCTCGCCCCGACCACAGTACTGACTTATGATATCCTCAGTGGTATATGGATCATGGGTTACAGTCTCCTTGCTGTCCTGAACTAAAAACTTCCTAACTAACAAGACGTTAAATACTAAACTTAAAAACACAATGCATTTTTTTCATTAATGATAAATTAATAAAATTTTAATGTTAACCTCATTAAGATTATAGACTGCCTACTAAAAAAAAAAACTTTATCTTACATAAAAAATATATATATTCATATATTTAAAATATTTATTTTGTCTTACATGATACATTTCATTTATATACACTTTCGTTATTCTTTTTTCTTTTTATTTCTCTTTTTCAATTTGTTTATATAACGAAATTCGTTTCTTTTATTGTTCTCGTTCTTTTTACTTCAATTATTGTTTCATTCATTGTTTCTTCTTTTGAATAAATGTGATGCACTTCATTGTCTTCTGCAATACTTTCAATGATGTTTACTAAATTTGATTATAAATTTTTTTATATGTATTATGTAATATGCAATTTTTTTATAATAAATACGCACTGATCAGGCTAGCTCACCGGTTTGTGGCGAGCTGGACTGGTAGCCAGACGTGGACTATACGGGTAAGGGTTTTGCAAATCTAGGTACGTGTCCACGTCTGGAGGAAAGGAAAGGAAAAAGTCTCCTTGCTGTGGTATGATTACCTATATGTTGTAAATATTGTATATATATTTTTTATTCAATTTCTTATTTTTTAATGTAACATTTTAATTACTTTCTTTTATTACTTCAATACCTGAAAATAAAAATTTTAAAAAGAAATTTTTTTTTCTTTATTAACCTTCTCTTTAGTACTTCAAATACTTTTCAAAATTCATTTATTGTTACTTTCTACGTCATATATACTTATTTAAAAAAATCTTGCTTAAACTATATTAAAATGAATATTTCTGTATATTTGTAAATAAAATTGTAACCTCCTTTCTTTTGAAATTTTAAATAATTGCCACTTATCAAGCACGTTCCCGGGGTTGGGGTTGGCTGGAATAGTGGCCAGACGCGGATTATACGGGTAAGCGCTTTACTAACCGAGGTACGTATCCGCGTCTGGAAGGAAAGGAGAGTCTCCTTGCTGTCAAGCTAACCGTAGGAGGTTTTCCACTCTATGTAATGCGAGTGTTGGTTACTTTCGTCAAAATTTCTCCACGATGGTAAATTTCTCCAGATATTTGATTCATGAGTTCCCTTGTCTTCTGGATCGGGTTCAAAATTTCAAGGCTACGTCGGTGCACATTGGTAACCATCAACTGAAAATTGAGTCGACTGTTCAAAAGCTGTTATGAAATAAAATATAAACATAACTAAGGTTAAGCATTTCTGCTTTTTAATATATTATTAATAAATTTTGTTTAAAATCTGGTTTATAGAAATATTTCTATGATTTCTTTGAAACTTATCAAAATTCAACTCAGTAAGTTATATTTTTAACATTTCGCCTTTTATTTTACCCTTATCAATTCGATAGTTTAATGAGATTCCCATTTACTCATTACCAATTACTGAACGTTAAGATTGAACGATTCGTAATAATATTTAGTCACTAACGCAGAATACTTCGAATGCAATTGCTCCAATATCGAATTCCAAGCAATACTGAACGAATTCCAGTGCATACCAGAGAGATTAGATGGGTCGCTAATTACCAGAGCGGACGGTCCGAAAGATGGCTGAACCTGCAACTCGAATCGAAGAAATAGGTTGCCGCTGTGGTAGAGGAATGGGCTCTCTTTCTAGAACTATAATCTTCGAGTTAATCCTCTTATGCTAGGCATTCTCAATAAAACCTTTTCTAATTGCGCCACTGGGAGATTCAGTTACTGTTTCAAAGGAAGGTACATTTCGTGGCAGTCTTTTATGCCACATAAAAGAATAGAACAGTTTCCCCGGTGGAGGATTATAGCGCCAAGAATTATATCTGGTAGGAAACAATGTTTTCAAATAATACAATTTCTTTGTTAAATAAAGTTGTAGAATGTTTCTTAGCAATCGTCTTTGGCGATATTTTGTCTTTGTGGATTGTTAGAGTGGATTTCCTCTTTGTTGTTAAGTGTTTTTTTTTTGTTTTTTTTTTTTGGTGGAAACGGTTTCTTTTTCGCTAGATTCTTAGATAAAAATAGGTTTTGTTGTGTAATAATCCTTCAAGCAACATAAAATTATCTAATAATTTTATAATATTTAATAATAATTCTTTATGTTGGGCTATAATTCCTTAGATTTAAAGGTAAAAGTATGTTTTGTTGGGTAATAATTTTATAAGCAGCATATAATTATTTAATAATTCTGTAATACTTAATAATTCTATAATATTTCATATTTCTATAATACTTAATATTTATATTCTATTTAATAATTCGATGCTACTTAACAATTCTATAATACAGGGTGTTTATAAAGTCCCGGACCCATTTTGATGTTTAATAACTCATAAAATGATAAAGATAGATTAAAATTAATAACATAAATGGTTAGATAGACTCAAAAAGTTTCATGACCCTTGTCAATGAACTTCCACGTGTGCCCCCTTCGTCGCACGGAGAATATCAAGTCGATAGTCAATTTCACGCCAGGTAGCGGCAAGCATGTCGGCATCCACAGAGGCTATTGCTGTAGTAATTCTGGCTTTTAGCTCATCAATGTTCGACACGATCCTCCTGTAAAAATTTTCCTTTATAAGTTCCCAAAGAAAAAAGTTCAGCGGCGTTATATCAGGTGATCTGGGTGGCCAAGGAATTGAACCTCCTCGCGCAATCCATCTTCCTGGAAAATGGTCATTCAAAGAACTAAGAACGATGATATCCCAATGAGGTGGTGCACCATCTTGTTGCAAAAAGAGATGTGGCTGAAGCTCTTCTATTTGTGGAAATACGAAGTTTTCCAACATGTCTAAGTATACAACTGATGAGACCGTCTTTTCTGTAAAAAAGAAAGGCCCAATGACTCGGTCGTGCATTAGTCCACACCACACATTAACCATTGGGGAATCCCTTTGTGCCTCACGGTATTCATGGGGGTTTTCAGATCTCCATATGCGCACATTATGGCGATTAACAATGCCATTGATGCCATGAACATTGATGAGCTAAAAGCCAGAATTACTACCGCAATAGCCTCTGTGGATGCCTACATGCTTGCCGCTACCTGACGTGAAATTGACTATCGACTTGATATTCTCCGTGCGACGAAGGAGGCACACGTGGAAGTTCCTTGACAAGGGTCATGAAACTTTTTGAATCTATCTAACCACTTATGTTATTAATTTTAATCTATCTTTATTATTTTATGAGTTATTAAACATCAAAATGGGTCTGAGACTTTATAAACACCCTGTGTTTAATAATTCTATAATAGTTAATATTTCTATACTGTTTTATTATCCTATACTACTTAGTAATTTTATAATATTTAATAATTCTATAATATTTAATAATAATTCTTGAAGTTGGGTAAAAATTTGTTAGATTTTAAGGTAAAAGTATATTTTGATGGTAATATTTTTTTAAGCAACATATAATTATTTAAAATTTTTTATAATATTCAATAATAATTCTTCATGCTGGATAAAAATTCGTTAGATTTTAGGGTGAAAGTATGTTTTATTGGGTAATAATTCCTTCAGCAACTAGAATGCTTTAATTAATTACATCTAATAAAAATGTTTACTGAAGTTACTTTTTATTGTATAAAGTTACGCATGGCACAAGACCATTTATAAAAATAAAGATAATCTAGTTCTGCGAGTTTTCTTTTGTCTTTGGAAAATTTAAACGTGAACAGAAGAGACATCGCTAATTGTATTTGTACATACAATTTCTTTTTTAATATTGTCCTCATCAATTGACGTTCAACTTTATAAACTTATCGAATAATTTTGCAGAGTGCGAAGTTCAATAAATAAATAGTTTAAAAGATGAAAGAAAGATTAATGGTTTGAACACGTTACCGTCGCAACCAGTTCTTTTCAGTTCAATTTCAGTATTGAGAATGTATATGAGATTTGTAAAATAGTAAAAATATAAGAGATTTGTAAAATAGTAAAGCACAGTTTTTATTTAGTAGAAATATTAATAAATAAAGACAAAACGTATCGTTTAGTGTTGTGTTTTGTTAAATAGAGGCAAAGTACAATGAATCTTTGTGTAGAAAAGTATCAGACAGAGGAGACTTTTTCACCAAAAATACTTTTCACAAAACGAATTTTAAGAGGTTGCTATTTAGGAAACTATTAAACTTGCAGTTTAGGAAATAAATTTAGAATTAAAAAGTCAATTATTTGACAACAATTTACCAAATACAGTGAACTTTCCAGGAGGGACCCCCCTCCTCCTCCTCTATTTACCCACTCTGGAAAAAGAAGGGAACTCCTGGATCAAGCAATGGGACAAACTTGCCTTAGCGGAGATTTTTTAGGTGAAACTAACCCGCGTTACATGGAGAGGGAAATCACGAAAATCTCCTACAGTTAGTGTGGTGGTAAGGGGATTCCTAACCTAAGTTCCATCTACCACTGAGAATATTTTACGTCTGCACTGTGGTCGGTGCGAGTCGAGTGCGGAATTCGTATCGGCTAGCCATTTCTGAGGTTTGAACCCGGCCATCTCATTGGGAGGCAAAAGCTCTATTTTCTGAGTCACCACGGCTCTAAATATTTTTTTATTTATTTTATAACCGTCGGTGAACAGCCGAACCAAAGTTTAAGTTTATGGCTACTAATATTCAACTTTGTAGCCTTTAACCTAATCCAGGGGACAAGGGAACTCCTGGATGAGAGCCCCCAGAGTTATTGATTTGTTATGGGAACTTTGAAACCGTTGTGACCCCGGTATATTTAGCGTGCACCAGTCATCATTTACTACGACAACTAATGTTCATTTCCGTAGACTTGTAATTTTGGACCTAAGTGGGTGAAATTCCACTTCATGGAGGACTTTTTGACGGAACTAACCAGCATTTGAGTTACATGCAGTGGGAAACGATGAAATCCGCCCACGGTTAGCGTGATGGTAAGGGGACTCTGGCCCATGATCCGTTAACCACTTAGGATATTTTACGTCTGTTTTGTGGTTGCTGCATGACGGGTGCGGAATTCGTATCAAAAAGAGTCATAGCTGTGATTCGAGTGCTCTTTCCGCTGAGCCACCATGGCTCAAGAACCAAAAAAAAAAAAAAAAAAAAAAGGAAATTTACTTCCTTAAAAATATGTGTCAAGCTTCCTCTACCTATCTGGAAATAATACTAAAAAGATTTGATGCCAAAATGACGCCTTTCGAAAATGCACTTTGTCAACAAACAACAAATAGACTTAAAAATACGATTTTGAATTAAATAGAGTTAAAAATACGAGAATATGGCATATTTTACCGTGTTTCTGACTGCATGGGACGACCAAAAAAATTCTGTCATCAAACACTAAAAAGTAAATTTGCTTACTCCAATGAAAACAATTTAGTAAAATAATATTACTTTAACCATTTATATTGAAATAATCTATTTAAATTATCTCAAAAAAGATTTAATGGTACTTTTCCAACAAAAATAGCTGAAATTGTAACTTTTCGAGCAGTATTAAATTTTAATGTAAGTTGCCAAGAGTGTTCACAGTTCTTTGGAGCAATTAGATATAAATGTTAGTATAGCAGTCAAAGAATATATTCAAAATGAAGAATACTGTAGAATTTTGATAGCTACTTTAAAGAGACATGGCGTCACATGAGAGTAAATCGACAAAAAAAAAAAGGTAAAAAAAAAGACTAGAACTAGCACTTGAGATTTTCGTGAAAAATTATTTTAAAAAAATCCTACGTGTGCAACGGAAACTAAATTCTTGTAGTTTAAAAAAAATCAAAATGGAAATAAATATGGAGGATCTTTTTTAATTTAACCTAAGTTGCAGATAAGTTTAAAAATTATAGTATGAGCTATGCATTGTATAAGCGTAATTTTTTAGATTTTTGCACAATTGTAACAGGATAAAATGAGGATTAATAAAATAAGATAAAAATATATGAAGTCGTAGTAAAATTCCCAATCGTAGCAAAATTCATTGAAAATAATTTTTTACAGGTTTTTATAACGTTGTTTCCCTTTAATCAAAATTATGTTTTTTTCCCCTTAAAAAAAAAAAGAGAGAAAGAGAGAGATGTCATTACTATACCGGAAGGTACTTTTACCAGAATTTTTTCTCACTGTGATTTAACACCCTAAGTCTTTCAAATATATTATTTCGAACTACATAAGTCTTTTTTTTCATCTTTATACTTTTTAAGGGACTTCTCTCATCAACCCCAAATTTGTTCCTTTTTTGTTACATGAAAGTACAAAATTGTATAATTTTTATTGTATTTGTAATTTTTTTACATGGATTTGTTTGCATAAATTTAGTTTTCAGATCTATCAGAAGGAAATTCACGCCTTCATTTTTGTTTCATGATTGCTATACTTTCATCGACAAAATTTTTTTAATAACTCACATTGAAATTTTAGTTAATATAAAATCTTGATAAATGTTTTTCGCTAAATTTATTATTTAGTAACGGTTGAAAATTAATTCTAAATAATGCTTTCAAATATATAATAGTTTAATAATTTTTCTTTTGCAATTCATCTTACTTACTTACACTAAATGAGTAGAGTTTTACATAAAATTACTTCTGAATATTAATTCAACAAATTGAAAGTCAATACAACTTAATTACTGTTTAATAATTGAGAAATGAAAACTATATATCTTTAACATTAAATGTCGAATGAAATTATGCGATTATTTTATAATATTATGCTAGGAGAAACACTTTTAGTTCAAATAAGTAATAATAATTCTTATAAAATGTTTTAACAGAAAATAAAATAAAGAAGGAATCATAAATACTTTTCTGGTAAATATCGAGAAACAAGAGATAAACAAATAATTTACAGTTAAATACTTTTATAATTTATTAATTAGTGTAAGCTGATAACAGCCATTGGACCTTTTTTGTTATGTATATCACGTGAATTTTCTGCCCAATGAGAATACACGAAACGCTAAGAAGATAATTTTCTTTTTATGACAGAAATATGAGCGACAAACATGCTTGAGTGACCGTGCTTATTAGTATACGGATTCAAATTCGCAGAAAATTCTGCTTTTTTTCTTATCCTAAAACGTTGGCATTTATGCAAACAAGAGATTCCGAACTATTCTGCCCTCTTTGTCATATTTCTTGAGATGAAATTTTTGACAATTGCATCACCTAAATTCCGATGTTTAATTTAAAAAGAAATATTTAATTCAACTTTGCTAACTAAACTAGTTTTTTAATAATTGGTCGCATTCACAAGTTTTAAATGAAAGCACAGTCAATGTTTTTTTTCCTTGGCTCTCAGATTTTGCAACACAAACAAGAATAGATTTCCATAAATTTTTCCTTTTGACTTATATGATAAAATATTCTGAATGTATTGTACTTAGTTGAAAGTTATTGCTTCATTTATTAAGTTATAAATTCTGTTTTCTACGTATTTCATAAAAATTATATTTTTTTACGATTGGAGGATTTAAATTTTTGGTAGACCGACTACATAATCTTGTTGCATAAAGATTTGAAATTTTAAGCAAAATTTCAAATCAAAAACTTTAAACGAGGAATGAAAAGTTGCTAAGAATGTTCTAAAAATTCAAATTGTGAGAAAGAGTTTCCGACTTTAAAACATCAAAATAGCCAGAGGTTTGGTATAAACATAAAACGTAAAAATTTTGATGTTTGATGTTTTTTTTTCCTCTAGTTAGAATATTTTGAAAGTAACAAATTCAGAAGAACAAAAGCTTCAAAATTTTTTTGAGGTGGTTGAAGTTAGCTGTTTAAAATAAATGCGGAGCATTTTATATGTTAATATACAAAAGTTTTAGAAGACTTCAAAAAGAGCAAAAGATAAAAAAAAAGTAATAAAAATTCTAACATTCGACTGTTTTGATGTTTTAAAAAGAGTCCACCGAGGTAAATGTTGCATTTTTGTTTCCACCATTTTTTGCTTTTAGTCTTTTTAACTCTTCTATTTTTTCTATTTATTTTAAAAAGTAAATAAATAATGTAAAATTCAAATTTAAAGGCATAAAATTCTTGGGGATTTTATTTAGAACTGTATCCAAGGCTTTCTTGCTTAAAAGATATTTGCATTCCATTTCGGAATTGGGATTAGTTCTTCTCCTGGAAATTTCGTCTCTATTCTAAAAGTTTCTCAGGGGATTGTCACACTCTTCTCTTTCAATACAAAGATTTTTTTTGTCTATCTCAATTTATTTCAAAGATTTTGATCGGAATCTGTATGATTTACTTAAAGAGAGATATACTCTAGTTAACTTTTAGAGTTTATTTTCTTACTAGAGTTTATTTTATTTACTGTTAATAAACTCTACTTGAAATGGTTAATCTTTAGTCTTATCGTTATTTAGTATTTAAATTGGAATTTCTTTGGATCTAAATGTAGTTTATATTTTTGTCATTTTGAGGGAATTATTGTTTATTAAAGATGTAAGTGTTTTTCTTCTTTTTCTATGAAATACCGATGATGGCTGTATGATTTGGGTGGTTTTTAAAATAATATGCTTCTCTCAAATCTGGGCTTTTAAAGTTCAGATTAGAGAAAATCAAATTATAAAAAAAATAATTTTTATTTAAAATATTCCTAAAAATCACACATTTATATTTGTGATAACTGAAATACTTGAAATAAATGTTACTTAGCTTGTATTTATAATATCTACTTACAAATTTAATATGTGTACATAAGTATTCAAAAGTGAACCTACTATGAAAATATTGTAAATTAATTTTCAGGTATGTTTTTTGAGAATAAATTCGATTTTCAAGTGTGACATTTACAAATGAATCTGATGAATTCGATTTTTATGCCAGAAATGAATTTCTGGCATAAAAAACGTGATAAATATATATTTGTAGATTTAGTACTAACAGTTACATAAATAGAATGATGCTGGAAATGCTTTTTCAGTTTTTATTTACTTTGATAACTTTATGATTTATTTTAATTTAAAATTTATGCCACTTTCATCATTGCAATTAAAATATTTGTTATAAAAATTTGTAATAAAGTTGCTTAAGATATGAAGCAAAGTTGGTATATTTTTGTGTCAAAACTTAAATTTTAAATGAAATACAGTTTTTATTTAATGATTCTGTTATTTCTATTAAATAAATATATTACTTTCACTTGTTTCAAATAAAATTTATTTCTCGAAAAATTCAAACAATTTTCTGTATTCTATGCAGAAAATTCTACATTTAAAACAAGATTGCAGTTATTTCTTTCTTGAATGGTTGCAATTAAGATGAAAATGCTTGAAGGCAGATGATTTGAAGATTGCATATTAGTTAACAAAATTAAAAGTTTTGCAGTATTTAATTATCCCGATTAATAAAATATGATATATTATTCGAAGTTAATCATTGAGTACAGAAAAATGCTCATAAAAACATGATTGTTTGAAAAATTCTAAATTCCTTGTTTATAAAATAAATAAATGATTAAATGCTATTTGAAATATTTTCAATTAAAAATATAAATTAAAACTTAAAAGAGGTGTGCAAGTAACAAGTAATTAATTAAGAAATATACGCCGTTAATTTAATTTATTACAAAGTGTTTGTTATAATTTTTTAAAATTTTTTTGTTTTATCACAAATAAACATCAACAATGCGTATATTCTCTTTCGAGTACACGCCTTTTTAATTGAAAAAAAAAAAGACAATTTGCCTAGGAATTCTTTTTCTTTATTGTTCGAAGCGAAAGATAATTTTTAGATAAGGAGTCAGTTTACTTCGAATGAATTTATTTCCAAAATATAATCATTTCTAAATACATTTTTGTAGCAAACCACGTGTATTTAATGATTCAGTAATCTAAACAATCTAATTAAAACAAAATTTTTTGTTACGAAGTCAAAACAAAATATTTTTCGGAGAAAAAAAAAATCTGGAAATGGTTTTCGTTTTAAAATAGCTTTTCCAATAAGTGAGCGTATTTAATTATTGTTTGAAATTGCTCTCGTTTTTAAAAGTTAAAGATTACTTTTAATTTATACATAATAATCATTACTAGTTCTTACTTGTTATTTTTTATCTATTTTGAGTGTCCGGCTTTCTCAATATTAGAGCCAAGTTGATAGTTATTAAGACTACAGGCTTTTTATATATTTTTTAAAGACTGCTTGTTTTTTATTTATTTGAATAACTCAATTAGTAAATAACTTTAACTAATGATTAGTAGTTATTACTAATAATTTGAGCGTTCAATTTGCGCAATGACGACTGCAATTAAAACAAGTAGGTTATAAAATATTTAGCTTGTTACGAGATAATTAAAAAATTTTTTTATGATTTACTTAAGTTGATTAGATAACTAATAAGTCTAAGTTAGGATTTTAGAATAATCAATATTTAGGTATACTATTTATAATTAAATAGTTAGACTCATTACTTTTCCTAGGTTCTTCAGGCTGTTTTTCGCAAGCTTCTTCCTGCCCGGCGCCTCTGAGAACAAAAATATTTAGTCAAAACTACCAGAATACGGTAAAATTTTCCAATGGAAGCTTCTAAAAGCTCGGTAATTTTTAACGAAGCAATTTGGTAATGATTTTGGCAAAACTAACAAAAAATTATGGTTCTAAAATATTTGACAATATTTGGTAAATATGGTAAATTTTGGTAATTTTAAATGATATCTTAGAGCATGAAATAAAAAGCATTTATTCAGTTAAATGTATTTTTTATGTATTTAGTTTTGTATATTTTATTAATGTGTGGTAATAAGAACAATAATTTTGAAAACCAGAATTACCTGTAAACTGTTTCCATTCGAACGGAAAAATTACTAAATGAATAGTTTAAATGCTACGTATATTTAAGGTTTTATTACCAGAGTTATGTTTCACCAAAAATGTCATCACCATACAGTACGGCAATTTTAAAAGATTTTTTTTCTCTCCGAGTGGGTGAGGATATCTGATTTCTTTTCATCTTTTAAATTCTACTCTCTTGAAATTCATGCATTTGTCCCTATGTGATCAGTTCTTGTCTTCTCTTTTTCCTGCCATCAGGGGCCCGTGAGAGGAAAACGAGTGTTCATTTTTCTCTTGGCATTCTCAGCGCATGTCTCATTAATTTCACCTTCTCTTGCTGGTTTATTGTTCGATTATGAACTTTGCTTTTTCTAATATTGTTTCATCTCTTATTTTAATAGCAAGACACAAGCTGTGACGTCCGCCAAATGACCTAGATATTATAAACATGAATTTTTGCGAAAAATTGTAGTTTATTTATTTATTTGATGAGGAAGGGGAACAAGGCCTTCACTCAAACTCTCTCCATTTTATACGAGCTAGGGACAAGCTGAGAAGATACCAAGTCTCCCGCTGAATTCAGGAATCAAGGGCAAATTTCCTGAGATCATTTTATAATTTTAATTTATGACCATCTCTGACCCAATTTTCTGATTTGTGATTACTATTGTTCAGCTCCGAAGCCTTGTCATTTTGAACTCAATCCAGAAGACAAGGGAACTCCTGGTTCAAGTATTGGGTGGAATTTGCCTTCGTGGATGAATTTTTGATGGAACTAACCCACATTTGTGTTACACGAAGAGAAAAACGACGAGAACCTCCCACGGTTAGCCTGACGGCAAGGGGACCTATGATTCGTCTACCACTGAGGATGTTTTACGTCAGCACTGTGGTCGGTGCGAGCCGATAGCGGAAATCGTATCGACCAGCCATCGTTGGGATACGAACCCGGTTCACCAAATTGGTTGGCGATTGCTTTATCCCCTGAGTCATCACGGCTCACTGGAGTACACTTTTCTGAATCCGAATGAATTAAACTTGTAGCATAAATAAATAAATAAATAAAAATGCTGAATAAACAAGTTAGGTGAAAATTTTTACACTGCCCATTGTGCACTTCCTCATTTTATCTAAATATCAAGAAGAAATAAAAATTAATTGCATATTAAATGAAAATCAATTGAACAAAAGATTTCTATGCATATCTGGAAAAATTAGAAAATAAATTACGTTTTGACTCATCAGAAACAAACAAAAAAAGATAATAACTTTCTATAGTTAATCAAGAAAACAGTTTGAGAATTGAAAAGCAATTTATTTTCAGCTATTGAATGTTATAATTATTCTCCTTAAATTCTATACTTTCTTTTTACATTCCAAAGTCTTTAGTGAATACTTCATCTAAAACTCCCCTCTCTTTTACGTGTAAATGTATATTTAATAAGATAGTATAAATTACTGCCATCATAAATTCAGTAAAAGAAAATGCATATTCAAATTTTATTGAGAAATCAATTTTTAATTTTTAAAAGATGTCTTAGAAAAAAAGGTAACAGGTATCTCATCCTTTGAAGTAAACATCAAGTACCATAACATTCATTACTATTCTTCTAATCGAAAATGAATGATAATTTATTCGAAAAATAATGAATGCTTTTTTAATAAACCTCCAAAGAAAGGGGAAATTTTATAGGCATCGTGCATTAATAAGTTTTGTCTAATGATTTTAACAAAATTTAAATATTATCAGACAATATCAATTTGCAGTTAGTTCTCTAATGTCAAACTATACTTGGAGATGAAAGAGAAATATTTATATATTTAAACGATATGTATTATGTGAGTTTGTAAATTAATTATTTATTAAGTAATTTTCTGTTGATTGAATAATTTTCTGTTCATGCATTCACTATTTTTTCAGAGGTTGTTACGAAACGAAATTTAACTTCATTAATTAAATACTGGTTAAGCGCATTACTGTCTTATAAGGTTTACAATAGTTTATATTTTATAACAGGCGTTAAACAGCCATTCTGAGTTTATGACTACTAATGTTCAACTCAAAAGCCTTGTAATTTTGAACCCAATCCAGAAAACAAAAGAACTCCTGAATCATGTGTTGAGTGAAATTTGTCTTCGTGGAGGACTCTTTTGATCGAACTAACCCGTATTTGATTTACATGACGTGGAAACCACGAAAACCTACCACAGAAGGGTCATATGTATACAGAAAGTTTGAGGGGAGAGCTCTATTTCCTGAGTCACCATGACCCTAACAAAAAATATTTATTTTTTAACCGTCATTGAACAGTCTACCCAAATTTTGAGTTTACGGCTGCTAATAGTCAACTTCGTAGCCTTGTAATTTTGAACCTAATCCAGAAGATAAGAGAACTCCTGGATCAAGTATTGGGTGAAATTCATCTTCATGGAGGACTGTTTGATGAAGGTAACCCGCATTTGAGTTACATAAGGTTGAAAACCACGACACTCTCCCACGGTTAGCTTGTTGGCAAGGGGACTCTAACCCATGATCCGTCTACTACTTAGGATATTTTTCGTCAGCACCCGTCACCCGGTTCTAGTACCAGGTTGTGGGCGGTGGAAAATGGGTTCTAGATTCATATTGACCAGCCATCACTGGGATTCGAACCCGTTTCACCTCATTGGAAGCTGAGCGCTCCATCCCTTGAGCCACCATGGTTCATGGTTTACTATATATGAACAGATATGAATGATTTTAGACATCAGACGTTGAAGAATGAAGAATGAATGATTTTATATTTTACTTGTAATGAAAAGAGTAGTTATATTATTCGTAAGCTCAACACACACAATAAAATTGATAACGTTTGACAAACTCTTTGCTATTCGAAATGGTTGTTCAAGAAAAAAATTATCTTTTCAATGTCTTACTTGCACAATCCAGAAGAAAGCAAAAGAGTTAAGAATAGAAAAAAAAGAAACATATTTGCATAACATAAAGAAATACTAAAGCAAGAATATTAAGTTATATCGATAAATACTATACCAATCTATTTTGAATTTTGTGATTTTGTTAAAAGTCAACAGCTCTGTATTTATTGCATGATAAACAAAATTACTCTATCAGTTCATTATTTCAGTACAAAAAGTATATTTGTATAAAAAATTGTATTTATATAAACATGTATTTGCATTGTAAAAATACATTTATAGAGTAAAAAGTATCTTTGCGGGTGATACTTAATTTACTTGTAGAGTCAGCTTGCTTCTACTCGATTCGAAATATCTCTGAAAGTGTTTCAGAAACTAATTTAGGGTTCACAAATTTAATTGATAAAAAACGTTTTAAAGTTCATGGAAGTTTGAGATTATTTAAGAATCTTTTTTTGAATGAAGAGATTATTATGTCATTTAAATTTCAGAAAGAATTACAATTTGTAAAAAAAAAATCACGAATTTGTAATAACAAAACAAAGCATGAATTTGTAATAAAAAACATCACGAATTTGTAATAAAAAAGTCTCGAATTTGGAATTGAAAAAATCACGAATGATTCTTACATCTAGACCGGCAGCAATGAAATTATACAACTAAAAATTCCAACAAGAAATATTTAAATAAAATGCTACAACTTGGCACCATTGTCTTCTGAGTTGGGTTCAATATAAGAGAGTAATAAAAGACAAAATTGTAAATGCAGGGAATCTATTACGAAATCATATCTGATTTGTCAGATTTTGGTAACCTAATTATTTTTTTCGTCTGAATAAATAATTTTTAACCAATAATATCTGTTGTTTTCACTGAGTGATAACACATACAAGACATAGATTCTGAAGACAAATACAAAGGATGGTCAATATGGAACACCCAATTATATATTTATTCTTAACTGCCTCCAGCTGTGCTCTACCAACTCCCTCACATTTAAATCCTCATCAAGAGGCTATACGTGACCTGCAGTGAACTTTCAGATTTTGGAACAATAGTATAATCTCCCCTCGAATGTACGGACAAGAGTGATGCTTGTACTTTTGATGTCTAACCTACCAGGCTAATTGGATGAAGGTAAGTGCGATTGGTTAAACAGATATCTAGTAATTAGTGCAGTTAATTACAGCCGAAAATGTTCATTCATCAAAGAGAGAATGAATTGAACTCTGCTGAGGACTTGATGTTGTAAATTGGATTAGGTACAGTTCACGGTCCCTTCTATTACCGCGACTTCTCTGTACTAGAATAGGCAAACTTCTCTGTACTAGAATATTTAATGAATTGGCAGTTTATTCAGTGAAGTACCACAGGACTAATTAATATGGCCAAAGATCTAAGAGAAGCATTGTTTGATAAAAATACTTTCTTCAGATAGCCCTGAATTGAAATTTTCTATCCGGTTTGATTAATGAGTTTTGCTGTAAAACTTGTTTTAAAACTAAATGAGAAATTCTCTTTGATTTCAAGAATATTTCCTCGAACAGTTGAAAGGGGAATAAATCTTTCATTCGACAAATTAATGTGTTAGTTTGTAAAGAATTAATATTGCACTTTATTTCTGGGATATCACCCAGATTAAAAATGTTTTAAAAATATAAATAACTGTTTCATACAGAAACTTATATATTTGATTGTACCCTACCCTCATGAAAATATATATTTTATAATACAGTGATCTCTCAATTATGCACTGGTGTAGGGGACCAAGAGAAAAAAGCGCATAAGTGAAAAACTTCAAAATTCCAAAAAGGCAACGTAAATTGCAGTGACTATATGAATAAATATGCTTCTAAAGATAAAATGTTAATATTTATACTGTTTTGGTATTTACTGTAATTATACAAGGAAAAAATTTAACATACCTTAAGACAATTTATTTTCTTACAAAATGATCTTAATATATGTTTGTATTTGTTTTTGCCGACGTATTTCAAAAACAATTTTTTCCAGTTCATATAAATGGGATAAGGGGGAGTTTCAGAAGCAAAATTAAATTGTAAATAGTCACGAATAGTGTCTAAAGCTTCTAATACTGCTGTGTGATTTGGAGGAACTTTATCATCCTTGTCAGTATCGTCCACCACGTTCTCATCGTCCACAAGTTCAGTTAGACATAAATGAACAGTTTTTCACAAAAAGTTTGAGTTCTATGGGAGGGGGTGAAACACCACATGATAAATTTCTAAGAAAAGTACTTCACGTCATAATATGCTGCACATTAAGTTGTTCGATTACTACTGTCACTAAACAGACCACCACCTTTAATTTACTCATGATGTCCATCTGACAGCAAGTAAGTGATTTCGGTCTCTTTCATCTTTCCTATTCCAGGTGTCTTTTTTTTCTAGAAAGCAGCATGGGAGTAAAACTAACCTCTGGACAAAAGGCATGGTCATTTTCTTAAAGATGAATGGACTTTCATTCTTGTTGGTGCAACAGATAAGACACACTATTAAAAATTCTAGAAAGAATGTCTTTCCAGAAACAGCAAAAATGAAAAGGTCACAGGGGGAATAAAATTCTATGGGATCTAAAAACATATATTTCTTTTTATCTGCAACAAGGATTGCTTATTTGCTTCATTTTTAATTTAAAACATTGTTTTTTGAAAAAGAAAAAATATTTAAAGGATAAAAAAATTAAAATGCTAGCCTAAAATTTTGGCGCATAATTGAAAATTTTATTTTTAGAGCGACGCATAAACGAAGGATGTTTATCTTTATTTTCCTACGTAATGTACTGGGACCTATAAAAATCATCGTATAAATAAAAAAGGTCCATGAAAGAGGTGGTGCATAAGTGACTGTAATTAAGTATAAGTCATAAGTTAAGTATAAGTCTAAGTATAAGTCACTGTAGTTAAAAAAATTGAAATAAGAAAAGCACGCGAATATTGAATATAAAATGCATAAATAAATATTACGCACTTTTTTTATTTTAATGAGGATAAAAGTTAATAATTTTTTTAAGATTATGCTAATTCGTATTAAACAATGGGAAAGTCGATTGAAATCAATGTTAAATTTCTCCTCACTATAGTTTTTTTATTTGAATTTTATAAAAACAAAACAAACTTAAAATTTACATAAAAAAATTCAAATATAATTTTAATAACTCGCAACGTAAGCAATAATTTAGTTTAAATTTATTTTGGTGAATATGCAAAATTAATTAAATTCACTCTGCTTAACACCATTGCAAAAATTAAATACATAAACAAATAACTAAAATAAAAGATAAAATAAGGTAAATAAATAAATAATAAAATTTTAAAAATATTTCTGTTATTGATTGTAAGAAAAGTTTTCTTATTGTTTACAATAGCCATTTTTGAACAATGAACATTTTAATAAACAGCACAGCAAAATGATGAATAATTCATGAAACAGAATTTAAAAGTTTATTGTTCGAAAGATTAATTTAAATGCGATAGAATTTTACTTTCTTTATTTAAGATCTTTTCATTAATTCAAATAGTTTAATATTTTTAAATGATTTTTATGAAATATTCCCGTTTCATTTAATTGAAATAGTGCTCTAAACAGAAACCTGTATTAAGATTGTAAGCATTATAAAAGCATTTTTTCTGAATTATCAAAATGGTGCAATTTCAATCATGCACATTGGTCATAATTAAAATTTTTTACATTATAATTTGCATTAATTGTAAATTGAGGAAGATTTTTTAAAAGTTTAAGAATATCAAAAAATATATTTATTTAAGTAATTGATGAAATCTGTTATTGCTATTAAGATTGTCTTCCAATGTAATAAGGATAACGGGACAATGTTTCTATTAATTTTTTAATTAAAAAAAACTACAGTATCTTTTCAAATCCAAAGACTTTCTATGTATTTGCGCTTGCGCCAAGTCTGCTTTGATTTCATGAATACTTGAGGATAAAAGATAATGGGTTGTTCGGCTGATTTTTAGAGTTGATGCTTGCTTAGTGATTGCATATCTCAGTGAATCATCTCTTCCAGAATTAGAATCTCCCCGGAATGGAAGAAGAGAATTTTTAAGAATTTTCTCTTAAAAAAAGAACACCCTTCTGCCGAAAGAAGGCAATACCTTAATGATTGGAATTTCAGTTACAGTAGAATAAAAAGGTTTCATTCTCAGTTTTCTGACTCTCGTCACTCCTCTTAATTTCTTTCGAAATTATTCGCGTCTTGGAAATAAACATAATAAAAATTAAAATTTAAAGTAATTCAATTAAAAGATACTGAAATGTTTTAGTTAACCAACACAAATTCGGTTATTATCGGGATGAAATTTAAGCCTAAATATTTTGATGATATATCTTGCAAAAAATTTCTTTTTTTCAATAAGAGCTATAAGTCAGAAAACATCACTAATGTAATCTTTAAAATATCAGCAGAATCGTCAGCAGGATAATTTTCATGAAAGGTTAGTTGACATGGAAACAATAGTAGACAATTAAAAAAACAGCAACAATTCAAAAGTTTCTTCTGAACAATCTAATTGGAATTTTTGAACAAATTTTAGGATTGAGGGCTAAAATTGCCCCCCTTCACCCACTGTTCAAATTTTAAGACGCTAGAACAAAAGGTCCAGGATTTATAAGAGGGTCAAACAGATACACACAAACATTTTATTCTATTTTATTTTATAACCGTCCTTGAACAGCCGACATAAGGTTAGCCTTATGGCAAAGGGGCTCTAACCCGTTATTCGTCTACCACTGAAGATATTTTGCGCCAGAACTGTGGTCAATGCCAGCTGGGTACGGAATTCGTGTCGATCAGTCATCATTGGGATTCGGGATTCGAACCCGGTTCACCTCATTGGGAGGCGAATGTTCTATCCCCTGAGCCCCGACGGCTCTTTTCATTCTATTTTTATTTTATAACTGTCGTTGAACAGCCAACCCGATTTTGGGTCTCCGACTACCATTGTTCAACTCCATAGCCTTGTAATTTTAAACCCAATCCAGAAGACAAGGAAACTCCTAGATCAAGCATAGGGTGAAATTTGCCTTCGTGGAGGACTTTTAATGCAACTAACCCGCATTTGCATTACATGGATACAAAAACCACAAAACCTCCCACCGTTACCCTTATGGCAAGGGGACTCGAAGCCACGATCCGTATACCACTGAGGAAATTTTTACGTCAGCATTGTGGTCAGTGCAAGCCGGGTGCGGAATTCGAATCGATCAGTCATCTCTTTGATTTGAACCTGATTGGAAGGCGAGTGCTTTATACCTATTATAAATAAATGGTTGTTTTTAATATATCAGTTGAAAGTGTGGTGTTAAGAACATTACAGCAAAAATAGCCGAAGTGTCACTTGCCAATCTGTATAAATATTTTTCCGATATTTTTTAAGCTTTTGAAATTTTTTTTTCTATTTCGAGGTACTCATCGGTATTTGTGTATTAAAATGCAAAAACTGAAAAAAAAGATAAAATTTAGAATACAAATTCTGTATTTTTTTTTATAAATTTTAATGAAAATAAAATCTTGGCCCTTTGCAATTAATTTTTAAGACTACAATATATTTGCCGATTTAATCTCTGATGAGAAGTCGTTTGAGAATTTTGACATTCTGAAGATTTCCAATGATTGATCCATGGGTTTTAAAAATTGAAAGACCTAATTCCGTGATTAATAAAGCTTGATTATAAAGAATGATTTTCATAAATTTTAATTTTGATCTCATAACCTTATTCACTTTCATAATGATTTTATAAATATTTCTAAGCCCAATTTGTTATCATTTTAATTCTTTTAACTTTCTTGATAAAAATTAAAAACTAATTTTGTAACTAATACTCGGGTGAGCTAGCTCAAATAATCAGAGAATCGATAGTTTAATAAATAATTTGTTAATGGATAAATAAGAAAATCGATTCACTGATGAATCGATTATAATAAGTTTATAATTATAATACGATTACAATAAGTTTTATAATTGAAGACCTGATTATATGAATAGCCAATCTTGATTATATATAATGATTCTGTGATTAATAAAAAGGGAATAAATAAAAAAGGAAGAAATATAAGAAATAAAATGGGGAGATTTCCGTATCGTGATCTGTGGCAGAATAATCACTAATCAACTTCCGGACATCAGCCCGCGAGAAACTTAAAAAACATCACAGAAAGGAACCAACTCGAAGCGTAGCCAGTCTCGAGCAAACATAGACATGTTTTTTTTAATTATTTATTTTTTTATTTTATTTGTCAAGTTTAAAATCAATTTGGGACCTTGGCGTTCGTAGTTGGCGTGTCAGATCACGATATGGAATTATCTATATCTATACATAATAATAAACGCGGCTGTGTGTGTGTCTGTAATCACAATATATCGCCCCAGAAGCCTCGCCCAGGCACGAAATTCGGCACATAATTGTGTTTTGACATAATGAAGAAGTATTTTTTTTCTTTTTCAAAAATTTGGATTAGTTTTTTAGTTATCAGTCATTTTGTAAGAAAATCTATGCTTTTTCGTCTTCAAAGAGCCATATTCAAAAAACTATTAAAAAATGCATATACTTTTCTCCACTCTTATAAATATATGCTAATGCGAACCTTACAATTTAAATATTGATTTTCAAAAACTTAAACCAATAATATACGAAGGAATTAATAATTTAATTGTAAGGTTCGTATTAGGAACCTTACAATTCCTTAAGGACGTATTTTTGTTGAATCTAAATCAATCTTGCATTAAAAAATGTTAAGCAATAAATTAAATAAATTCAATTATATAGTATGAAATAAAAATTAATAATATGAATAATAATAAATTAAATTTATAATTGACTTCTTTTTAATTCGCTTTATAAAAGAAATTTTAATGAGCACATTTTCAAAAGAACATTTTTTCCGATTTCCTATTAATGACTTATAAAATTAATTTCTCTGATTTGATTTTGAAATATGCTTTCGTCAGAATTATTTATACTAAAAATTACAGGTGTGTGATTGTACCAGAATTTCCGGTATATCGTTACCATATAAACATAGAAGTTACCAAATGAGTGGTTTAAACATAGTATATTTCGGTTTTAAAATTTGGTTTAGGTATAGGTCTTTTTGTCAGAAATGTCATTACCGTACAGTACGTTAATTTTACCAGAATTTACTTCTCAATGTGGTGAGATTACAATTATATTTAATTCAATTTCTACTATAAATACACTTCGTAGTAATTGATATTTTATTCATAAAATGGATGGTGTAGGTATTAAAGAAAATATAAAAAGAAATTATCATGCATACTCGAAAGGGTTCTGAATTCATTCAGTGTGATTATTAAACTTCCTGTTGATAGTTTAACTTTTCAAACCATAGTATTAACATTAGGTTGCCTAAAGTTAAAGAATAGAACTGTATATAGTCATAGAACTGTAAATAATATAAAAAATATTAAAAATTAATTAAATAAATTTCTTTCACATTAGTTATTCTTTCACAATGCACTAATTTTGACTGCTTTTGGGCAATATAATTATATACTAAGTTTCAGTCTTTTTAGTGTTAAACTTGATATTCTCACTTTATGCCAATTTATTTTTGAACAACAAATGCGCTTAGCTAACTCAAGCTTCGCAAAAGTGAGAGTAGTAAAAAAAATCTTACAGCTTTTTTATTTGGAAAAAGACACAGGCGTCACACATTTATCTAAACTCTATGAGCTCTCCGTTGAGAACAACAACCGTTTTTCTCTTTTGAATAACAACATATAGCTTTTAAAGAATTAATACGAGACCGGAGTTTATAGAAATAACGTCATCCCATCATCAGTGTATTTCACTGAGAACGAAGGTGCCACACTTACGAAATACACTAAGAAAAATAAAGTATGGCCAAAACTACTTGGTAGAATATGGTAAAATTTAATAATGATGAAAAAAAAAAAAACTACAATAGGTTTCAAGTCATTATTAAGATAATAGTTTTAATTCTTTGTAATATTTGAAAAGATTTTTAACAAAGCATTATGTGTTGAGTCGTGTAATATCCCGCGTGTAATATATATATATTAATATGCAATTTTATTTCGTGAACTGACTTCGTGATGAAAAGCTGACTTTTGACTTCGTTTATGTTTCAAAAGAAGTGAATTTTCTTACAATAAAAAATCTTAGAGTTTTTCACTTGGGAAAAGATGTAAGCATTTCGCATTTATCTATACTCAATGAGCTCTCCCTAGAGATTTTTTCTCTTTTGAATAACGACATATAGGTGTTAAAGAATTAATAAGAGGCCAGAGTTCATAGACATCTCGTGTCCCCCCACGTCTAATTCCATTGCAAACAAAGGTGCCATGAGACACACACTACACTAAGAAAAAAAAAGTATGGTCAAAACTACATGGTAAATTTACTATATTCTGGCTTTATGGGAACGCTTGAAGGTAATTTTTACAGAAACGTTTTGGTAACGATTTTGATGAAATTAACAATAAAATATAGTCTTATAATAAGTGATAAAATTTAAAAAGTTGAAATTTTTTTTTTCATGATACAGTAGAGCATAGGGCGAAAACCATTCATTCGGGTTGATTTACATATCAGTTTTGTATTTTTACCTAATGTGTGGTAATAAGAACAATAATTTTGTTACCCTCTCGGAAGCCGAGCAGACTACCTCAACGTGGTGAGAGGGTGGTCCTGGGCAGAGTGGGTGAAGTACTTTTGGTAGTGTATACTCCTGGTAGCGACACCCAAGGCTTAAAGGCCATCGCTCAGCTAATGTCTACAGATGAAGGAGCCAAGGCAGACTTCTGCAACTGGTGCCCCACTGAAAAGAAACTGCATCCCCTCTCTTATGGAAGGTATACCACCAAATTAACATTTATGGAACCATATTTTATCAAAAAATCTGCTCTTAAGAAAGACTGGCTGCTGCCCCCCCCCCACCAACAACTGGTGCATGGAGACTGAACTAGGATTCTCTCTTTCCTTTTCGAGAGACAGATCAACCCACACCTCGCTAGTGGTCACCTGAAATGTCTAAAATTCTCAGGTGGAGTGATAACCTCTCCCCATTGTTCTAGACGCTAGCTTCATCAGGCCTCTCCCAAATGCGTATTGCCAAACCATACAATAGATTATAAACTTGGCGATTGCAGGTGGTATTGGCGATGGATTACGCGTAAATGTGGTGGGAGAATGAAATTACATTAACCTAAACAGTGTAATTCGATATTCTTTTTCTCCCCCTCGACTAGCCATGATGAATAAAAATAACTCATTAATTCTTTTTAGTAGAGAATTAAAAAAGAAAATAACCTTTTAATTTTTAGGATCAATTTACAAATACACTGTATTTATAATTTATTAAACGCAATAATTTATATTTTATTCGACGCAATAATTTATATTTTATAAAACGATGTAGTTTTTTGATATAACAGATTTAATTTTTTAATTTTTTCTTACAAGATTTGTGTTGCGAAGAAATTTAAATAATTTATTAATGAACCAATCACAAAGAATAACGTAACATTTTAATACCATGTTTTATTGGAACGCTATTTTGAAGAATTGATTCTATTTAACTTGTATTGTAAGAAAGCATAACCTGTTTTATTTTAGTGATATTCTCTATTAAATCAATATTCTCTATAAAAGAATAATGTCAGTATTTTTTACGAAGACTTTTTTTTTAGAAATTAACAAAGACATATTATTATTTACTAGAAAAAAAATTCGAGTATTCAAAAATATCATCACGCTTTAAAGTAATAGTTTCTTGCAAACGAAATAATCGATATTTTTAAAATTAAGTTTGAAAGCGTTTGTTTCATTACTAGAAGCATTTATTGTAAAAAAAATATTTATTAAATTACTTTTTTTGCAATGAGATGAGATCTTAAACGTCGCGAAAAATTTATTCAATTCCTTAATATATATAAAAGTCCGTAAATACTTCATTCATTATAGAGGTCATAGATACCTTGATACTCTTTCAATATAAGAATTATAAATGCAATTAATAGAAAATGCACAATTTAAAAAATATATTTAGTTTACATATTACATTGCGTACAGGTTATTCTGCAACGATCATACGTACCAATGATCATACGTATAGATTCCTAAATACTGTTATATGAGTTTGGTAATTAAAAATATAATTAAAAAATAGCATAATTAAAAAATAACATAATTAAAAAATAACATAATTAAAAAAATTGTCAACCTTCAATTAAAAACTTCCTGTTGTCAAATATTAATAATAATTATAATTTTTAAAAATTTTTTTAAACACGAATTTTTATTTCTCGAACTTAATACTATCCTTCATATGAAAATATCAGAAAATTTATAAAAGAAAAACTATATTTTAAAATTGAGCCATTGGCGACAACAGAGGTTAGACGTATGTGCTGAGTTTAAATAAATTATATGTTATAGAACTCACATTTAAGACTTAGATCAATTTATTATTAGGTCATTAAAGTGTTTTTTAATAAATAAATGTAGTGATTGTTTGATTTATAATTGTAAGTCCTGAGTGTTTAATGTTAAGTTATACATTTCTTTTGAAATAATTTTTGAAAAATGCAAATCAGGGCGACAATCATTTCACCTTAAAAAATCATCAAATAAACTTTCAATAACTATAGATAAAAAAAAAAAGTTAGATAAAAACTTTAAATGAAATACTTTTAGAAAAATTCTTTCGAAATAATAATTAAATAAAACACAATCACTTCGCCTGAGGATTTTGTAAGGAATTCTAAACTTTTTAATTTTACAAGTTAGGTGAAAAGTAAATATCTTACAATAGTGGTAGGGAATTAAGGAAATTCTAAATCTAAAGTTTGAGTCCTAGAATGTAAACATCTGATCATTAGATCAAAAGTTAGTTTTAGATTTTTTGTTTACTGCTCACTGTACACTAAAACGAGATTTTTTTTCTTTTGAAATTTTGATTTTAATGCCATTACTTCAATCTCCTTCGGATTATGCTTACTTTATAAATTTAATCTCAAATTTGTTTTTCTCTTCACTTTTAAACTGTAAAAGACTTTTTCTCCATTTGTAAATTATGAAAAAAGTTATTAATCTGATTGCGTAAGCAGTTAATTCATTAAAATTGGACATTCTCAAATAATTCCTTTTAATAGTCATTTAAATTATTTATAATAATTATTTATACAAAATTATTATAAAGAAAAGTTTGATTAGAAATTTAAAAGTTTTTGCTGCAATAATTGGGGAATTTCTATTGACAAAATTTAAGTAATTTTTTTTCCGGAGCGAAATGCATTTTTATTTAAAAGGGAACAATACTGACTTAATATTTACACTATAATTATATCTCTAATCGCTAACACCGATGACAGGAAAAAATTTCTTTTTTTTTTCTTTTCCACAAAAAGTTTAAAATTTAAATTGTTGTTCTTTCATTATGAAGCAATCGTATAATATTCTCGTATCATGTAAAACTTTATGATGAAGTTACTTATCTACCGTTTTACAATTATAAAATGAAATAATTATTGAATTCTACTTGCATTTTAAAATGTAACTAGGAGGTTTCGCCCCCTGCTCGCTGGCGCTCGCCAACCCCCGGAACTGCGTTCGCAGTTCATTTCGGATTGCTTCGCAATCCAATGCTCGCTTTGCTCGCTCATTGGATACGTTCTTAACGTCTAGCTTTTGTATACTTTTTTGAATACTGAAGTTCCGAAAAGTTTTCACTGTAGAAAATTCTAAATCTGTACATTTCAATATTAATTTGAAATTGCAATTGTTAATTTGGGCATTTGGCGATACAGCACTTATAGAATTGAAGGATTTGCTACGTCAAGCGCTATCATAATTTTGATCTAGTTGCGCTTCTATGTCATTTTGATTTATGTTGCTAAGTTAACTTTCAAAAAATTCTATGGCTGGTAACAGCATTTTTATTTTTTAAGTTGTTTATTTTTATTTCTTTTAGAATTCGTTCTTTTTTTAGCGAAATGTTTTTTAACCTAACAGAATTCTTTGCCGACTGTTTTCTCTATAAATGAAATTCATAATATATAAATTCGTGAAAAAAAGCGCTTTCGACAAAATACTAAAATAAAGATCTACAACTCACTTCTGCCTAGCTTAATAGTATGAGTTGAACAACCTGATAATGCTCACTCTGGTTATTGTTTCCGTTTTTAAAAGCGCTATATGTTGAGCCACCTCAGCTAGATTTGGCATGTGACATTTTTAGATGCAACCATTGGTCGATTTTCTAACGTTGCCATTCGGGGAGCTGTAATGAGGCTTTTTTTTTGTCGTCGCATAAGAGAAATATATATAGAGATACTCAATTCGCGATCGCAACGAACTATAGGGGGCGTTGTTGTATGAGACGAATACCTGCGATTTCTATATGAGCAGTCATTCAGTTACACTGCAGACGTCTTTAATGTAGCGTGTAGCATTGTAACGTTCCATCTGTATTGTGGCTGATTAAATTTAAAAAAAGAAAAATGTTTGATAATCTTTATTATGAAAACGAAAACAAAATGGTATCTCTTTTTTTTTAGAGAAAGAACATCCAGAACACATCGGAAAAATATTTGTAAATAAAGAGAAAAAAATAGGTATATTCTTACAAGAGTTCAAACCTAATGCCTGAGAAATAGTTTTACTAAATTTAATGGTATAACATGAAAGGCCCATTTAAATTTTACATTCCATAGTTTTAAGAATCATATTATTTCAAAAATTAAAATGAAAAAAAATTAAAGCCTCATAATTTTATATAATTTAACTTTGTAAACAAAGTTTTTTGACAACTACATCAAAAAATTTTAAGTTTCAATAAAAATCATTATTTAGTAACTAAAAAACGTAAAATAAAGAATGCTTACGAAACAAACAAAAAAAGAACAATTCTTTTTTTGTCGCCATTTTTTAGTGTTACGAAAATGCGTCTTTGGGACTTGCCAAAAACAAAACAAGATGCAATTTTATTTTTTCAGGAGCGAAATATTTTATGGAGTGAAATATAACGAAAATGTACCAATGTCCATAACATGAAACTTTATCTTAGTAAACGTCTGTTTTGGAAATGTTATTTCATTTTAAATCTTATTTATTAGAGTTCATATGGCTATAGAATCAGGTGAGAGAAAAGTTTGTTTTGAATCTATGCTAAACTCTATATCGGCCCATTTTCCGCCGAAATCCGATTGAATACTTTGATTTTAAACAAAGTGTTTCATTTTAAGATTTTTTCCAAACATTTTAAGTGTAGATTGGCGGCACTTAAAAATCTGCCAAATCTGTAGCTGTGGTTAGTACGTAAGTACCGAATGTTTCTTCCAGACTTTTCTGAATCATATTACTTCAAATATTAGAATATGTAAGAAGTATACATAAAATCATAATTTAATACCATTTAATTTTTCAAAAAAGGTATTTTGACAACAATTTTATCAAAAAATTATAAACTAAAAAACGTAAAATAAAGAATTCTTAGGATAAAAACGATTTTTGAAATTCCTCATTTTTCAATAAAAACTTTCGTATTGTTTCTCTTTTTTTAATTCTTATAGTATTTAATCAGACGTAAAAAACCATTTTGTAGAGAACGATCATCAAGTAAGAAAAAAAATTATTTACAAGCAAATTTTTTTGTATAAAAATCATAACACTTACCTGTTTTATAAATCCACAGAGTTTCAAATGAAATGATCTTCGTTTGAAAATTTTATTTTCAAATAATATATACATAGATTATCCCTTCATTACTTTTAGATAACATACCACACATCAAAATTTTATAATTGTAAGACCTCGATATGAATTAGAATATGTAGCTTAAAAACAAAACAGCTGAATTTTAGTTGAAATTATTCTTTCAAATCTAAAAAACACTTACCAAGAAAATTTTATTAATAAGCAGCACAAATGAAACTATTTCAAGTTGATGATTTTATATAGATACAGAGTTTCCGAATTATATAGATACAGAAATATATACTATTCTATGAAGAAGAAGAATATTCTATAACTATTACAGTTCTGTATGGAATTCATTGGAACACATTTATTCATTGGAATGACGAAAGCAATGTTGACTTCATTTTAACTTGTAATGAATTGAAGACAGAAAAATTATTTTATACCGCAATACACACATCTGTAACAGCAAGTGATCATGAAATCATGTTATGTTGTTGGTAATAGAAAGGTAAAAATTATTGAGAAGTTGTTCTTCAAATGCTTGGCGTGTTCTGCTTCAATGTTTGGCATGTTCTGATTAGTTTTTTCAAGAAGTTTTACCTTTTCTTTAGGGAAGTTTTGCTTTTTTTTTGATACTAAGAAAATGGCGTTTGTCATTGACAATGGTTATGTAGGAACTAATGCACGATATTTTCAGGTTCCCGCTAGATGGCGTACTCGAGTGTTGCGATCGCGAATTGTTCAATGCATTTTGCGATTATTATTATAAAACTGCGTATAATGAACATTTCAACTAAAATAATTAGTACAAAATAGCTGCTAAAAATTCTCTTAAACACTTATAAATATTATACATTTATAAATTTCAGCTTTTCGCATTATTGCTAAATAATCTCTACGTCGAAAAATATTTAAAAAATTCCATAATAACTGAAAATCAATTAAAATAAATAAAAAAAAATTTGTAAACGGTTATCGAACAGAACCATTAAGTTTAATTAATGAGTATAGAATTGGAAACAAAGTCTCTGATGAACAATAAAAAAATTTTTTTTTAATCTTTTATGTAAAAAAACTTTATTGTAATAATCATTTCATTATTAAGGATTAAAGGTTATTAGGAAATTATTAATTTTAATTAGTGAACGAGTAGGTAAAGAAGTTTACTACTCGAAATACATTTAATGAAAGTTATGAAAATATAGAAGGGGTAATGGAGGTAATAATATATAATTTTTTTATCTTAGTTTTATTACGACCTTCTAAAACACGCTAATAAACGTTAATTAATAGATACAAACGATTATGTCGGCGCTATAACAAAAAAAAATACGCTTTATATTTCATTTAATGCAGAAGAATCTAATGAAGACCCGCTTAATTGAAACTCTGAAATGTCTCACCCATATATAACTTGGTGAATGATAGATACGTGATACCAAAAACAAAATCAAAACATAAACGCACAGCTGTTTGGTGATTTGCGAGAACGCTCCTTTAACGCCAATAGAAGTTTTCGCCAACCTTTTTATAATCTATGGTATGGTTTGGCAATACGCTTACCGTAGTGTTTTGATAATTATTTTGGTAAAATTACCAACAAAAAATATTTTAATAATATGCGTTAAAATTTGGTAATTTTATAATGATACCGTAGAGCATGGCATAAAAACCATTTATGCCGGTAATTTTACTTCTTTAGTTTTGTATTTTTTGCTAAATGTGTGGAAATAAGGGCTATGAATTTGAAAACAAGAATTTCCGGTTATTTTAACCAAGCACCAAAAACGACCAAATGATTGGTTTAAATACCATATATTTTGATTTTATTACCAAAATTGCTTTCTGCATCTTTTTTTTTTTTAACTATAATATCTTCACAATGCAGTAAGTAATTTCTAACTAGAATTTTTTTCTTTGTGCAGAAACTCCTAAAGTAAATAACATCGTATCTGTGGGAAAAGTATCCTAAAAATAAAGTACGTTTAAGTAAACTTATGGTATCAATATTTCTATTTTCAAGAAAGGATCTTATAAAGATTTTAAAAAAATCTTTGAAACTGTGCGCGCAAGGACTAACGAGAAAAAGAAGCAATGTTTGAGTTATATCTGTTTCATTTTTATTCCAATACTCTAATTAAATTTAAATATTTTTATCGCAAAAATATTTGCCTGATAATTAATATCTTGATGAGGATTAACTTGAGTAAATACAAACAAAATTTTTTTCGAAATAAGCGAATGAAATAAGCGAATTTTAAGCGTTTCTAAGCGAATGAAATAAACAAACTTCCATCGTTGCTTTGATTCAAATCGTTTCGCAATTCGTTCGTTCGAGCTTGCAATAATGCGAAGAAAAGCAATAATCAAAACGATTTTTATTCTTTTTTTTTCGAAATTTTATTCTCCATCATCTGGCTTAGTGAAGCATTGCTATCGATGCAACTTAATAAAAGTATCATAATCGTTCCCCCCTTTTTATGGAGAAAACGTAATCACATAACCCATGGATGTCGTCGTAAAATTAGATTAATAGTTATAGGCGTGAAATAGGAAAAAATAAAGAAAAAAATTAAAGTTGCGAGCATTAGTACAAACATCCTTCGCATCTCTAACCTTTTCTTTACTTCAGCATCCCCCTCTTTGAAATCCCCACCCCCATATGCGCACGCAACAAACAGTTCCAGGAGAAATCAGGATCGGGAAAGGGAAGAGCAGATCCTGAAACATCCAGAGCCTTTCCCGTTTCAGTAGGATGCGGACTTCTAATGATAAGATCCCATTTAACGGAATAGCTGAAGCTTGAGAAAACTGGATTGGAGAAAAAAAGTGTTCTGATATATTTTTCTTTTTTTTTTTAATATTGAAAAAAGTAATCACAGTTTCATGACTTCGCAGTTCAATTTATCCGAGAAAATATTTTCTCGGAGTTTAATGGATTTTTAAAAATTGTTAAGGATTTAAAAGGTGAGTCGAATTTATGATAAATTTTGTGCGATAAAATACCATGTGCGGTAAAATGCCCCCATTCGATGAAGGGGTAAACGTTCATTCATTGAAAATTTTAAATAATTTTTTTATTAAATTGGCGTTTAAATCTGAAAAAAAATATCTGTTTGCTTTATTTATTTTTAAACTTTTTTGAGTTTCCAATATGACTTAAAAAATGAGTTGAAAAAAATTGAGAAAAAAAAATTGTTCACGTATCTAAATTGAACGAATCAGACAAAAGAATAAAAAAGAACATTTTGAAATATCTTTGTAGTGTTTTCGATTTTAAAGGATATTTAAGTTTACTTGTATTTAATATTATGAAAAAAATATTGAATTTGTTGAAAAATAGTTTAAAACAATTAATTATTAAGAAATAATATTCAATGCATTTAATGAAAACAAAAACGCATTTGCACTTATAAAAAAATATCTCAAATTGGCAGTATTGCAGCTGCAAAATCACTTTAAATTGGAGTGCAGAATTTTAACAGGATACTAAGAATAATATTGATTTGAAAAATATCTATTGATTACTAAATTTGAAATAATTAATAACTCATGTTCAAAATAGAATGTATTGAAAAAAATTATGCAATAATTACATCTTTAAAAGTATTTGTTTTCTTAACATAGCCGAATAGTTAGGTGAACTATAACTTATGGAATTGTTATAATTGGAACTTGAAAAGCCAAGTTTGGGGAAAATGTGCGTTGGAATTTTTTTCCTTTTAAAAGTAATTAGTCTTCCATCGAAATATTTTCCTGGATTTTTTTAAAATTTTCAAAGTTTTTCTCTGGAAATTGAAGATAATAATGCATTTTTGTGCGTTAAAATAACATAAAACAGAGAAAAACAATTACAATTGTGGTAAAATATCTGTTCATTTTGTTCTTAAGATATATGGAATAAAGAAAATTTTTCGTTGTTTGATACGCAGTATTGTTTTGTAAAATAAGATGGATATTTTTTAAATTTTTGTAATCGTTCTCTCAATTTCAAATGTTAAATTTTGAAAGGAGTAAAAAATCTTTGATTGAAGTATAACACATTTTAATATTATGATAAAAACAAGCAATTTTGCAAAACTGTTAATAATGTTGCATAGTCATGAAACCCTTTGAAAAAATGCCAGACTAAAATGCTGGTCAGTCAAAATATCTCTAGAATACTAATGGTCTAGAATATGTAATTTGAATGCTTACTGCTTAAACTGCTTAAACTCAAAATGGCATTTCTCTTCATTTTAATGCAATTCTTAGAATTTATTTTCCTTCTTTACAATTTTTCGAAATTTTCCATTCAATACGGTAAAATTTGATAAAATCCATTTTTAGAAGAAATCACTATTTAAATGAACCTTAATAATACCGTTCATTTGATACACTTGCTAGAAATAATTTTCATAAAAGTCTTTAATTAAATGTGCTGTCTAAATAATTCTCCCTTTTAGCACATTTTTTAGAATTCAATTTTAATGTTTAACATTGTGATGAAATTTTCATTGAATTCATTGATATTCATTTTCCAGCAAATTAATTTTAACGCTGTGTCTAAACTAAATAATTTTGATAGTTACGTTTAGTAGATATTTAAATTATGTATGAAATGAATTTTCTTTCGTTAAATTTAAAAATTTGTTTAAGTATGTGTAATTAAAAAAAATGATTTGAAATGTTGTTAATGTTTCTATTTGATATGATCTTCATACGTAAATCTCTTTATTAACAACCAAAAAAATTAATTTTTTTTCAAGATACAGTAAAACCTTTTTTTGTGCGGTGGATAGGGACCGCATAAAAGAAATTGCACAAAAAAAATTCGAAAATTTTATAAATTCTTACTTGTAATAAACAAGTTTGTACGATATACTACCTAGAGCCGTGATGGCTCAGGGGATAGAGCGTTCGCCTTCCAATGAGGCGAACCGGGTTCGAATCCCAGTCGATACGAATTCCGCATCCGGCTTGCACTGACCACAGTGCTGACGTGAAATATCCTCAGTGGTAGACGGATCATGGGTTAGAGTCCCCTTGCCGTCAGGCTAGCCGTGGGAGGTTCTCGTGGTCTTCCTCTCCATGTAACGCAAATGCGGGTTAGCTCCATCAAAAAGTCCTCCACGAAGGCAAATTTCTCCCAATACTCGATCCAGGAGTTCCCTTGTCTTCTGGATTGGGTTCAAAATTACAAGGCTACGGAGTTGAACATTAGTAGCCGTAAACCCATTAAGTTGGGTCGGCTGTTCAACGACGGTTATAAAATAAAAAGATATACTACCTAAAACTTTTTATGCGGTTGATTAACTTTTTTTATGCGGTTGAATTAAATTAGACCTAACGAAATTGTAAAAATATTTAATTCTTCATTGTACATATACCTGGAGAAGTATTCAAATTATACAGTAAATAGTGGAATTGTCTGTCTTTTTACTTTCTTTTGGCTATAATTATTCATTTTAAGGGAGTACTTCTGACTAAAAATAAAATAAAAATCATTAAAACTACATATAGATAGAAACAAAAGTAACTAATTTATTTATTTTTAATTTCACTATAAAATGAATTCTTAATCACGTGAATCGTGTATAAAACTCTGAATACGAAGCGTATACTGTTCTCGCGTCGAGCGACAATATGTACGTAACTGACTCTGCCTTGTCAGGAGATTGTTTAAAATAAATGAACAGAGCATCGTGAAGTCCAGATACATCGTTGTTAAGTAGGCCACGTAATCAGAGTTCGTCCACAACATGTATATGTACATTGATAGTAAACATAAACTGGTGCTAACGCCGCTAAGATTCATATACCGCATAAAAAAAATCGCACATAAAAAAAATCGCACAAAAATAAAATCGCACAAAACCAATCGCACAAAAACAAAATCGCATAAAAAAGAGGTTTTACTGTAATTAATAATTATTATTGTGTATTACTCTATGCATGCAATGAAAGCAAAAAAGACTTGTTCTGAAAAAATCTGGTACGTAAATTTTAGTGTTAGTAAAGCATTCCCGCAATTGCCCGTAGTGGACTAGGGGGGAGGTTGAAATTTAAGGCTCCCTCATTTCGAGATCAACGGCATAGTTGAAAGCTATATGGTTAGCATTGAGCATAGGCCGCCTTTACTTCTCAGACAAGATGGTATCCATTGCTCTTCAAACCCAACCAGGGATCGAACCCTTTAACAACTGAGCGATGGAGGTCCATAGTATTAGTAAAGCAAAAAAAAATTTAAATTAGGAAATGAAAATTTTCATAAGAATTAGGACAAATGTTTGTTAGAAAAATATTACTTTGCTGTGAATTACTTTATCGCTAAAAAAAACTTGTTCAAACACTTATGAAGAAATTATTACTTCAAAAAATAATATGCTTATATTTTTACATTTTTTATTTCGCGAGTTATCAATGTTTAAATACAAAAATGTGAATCATTAATATTTGAATTTAGCAACTTAAATCATTTAGTAAGAATGATACGTTTTGAAATTGTTTTCTTGTTTGCTATTTTAAAAGATGATGTGAGGAATAAATTCATTGATTTTCAATTAAACGATATTGTTTTTATGGACCAAAAAATTATGAAAAAAAAAGAGTATTATAAAATATATTTCATTGTATTCTGCATGAACAACTAGTAATTGCAAAATGTTTTGGGAAAATTAAATCTGATAATGTTTAACAAAACTTAGTACTGAATAATGATTCGAAAAGTTTCATTTTGTAATGGGACTCAAAATTACTTAATAATATTGCTATAAAGCAATAAAAATGTTTGAAAAAAATTCATCTTTTTCAATTATTTTCGTAAAATTATTTGTTTCCTTAAGTAGAACATGACTGCTTCATAATTTATTAAAAGATTCTGTGTATTTACATGCATGTTAATATACTATATACCACACGGAGAAAAAACAATCTTGGTAAAATTACCGTGCAATAATAATTCTGGTTAATAAAACCAAAATATACTATATTTGAAACATACATAATGGTAATTTTTCGTTAATATGGTAACGGTTTACCAGCAATTCTAGGTAATTATTGCCACACATATAGTGAAAAATATAAAACCGAAAAGTAAATTTGATCGAATAGGTAGTTTTTATGCTTCACAAAAAAAAATTACTAAATTTTTTCTCACATTCTAAAATCATAATTCATTGTTAATTTTATCAAAATTATTACCTAAGTAGAAATTACCGATCTTTATAATCTTCCCTTAATGTTCCCAGAAACCCGAAATTTTTTTCTATATTCTGGTATTTTTCCCCGCCTGTTTGCACATTATTGCGTAATACATAATATTATAGAATTATATTATAGATAAAGCATACAAAATTTTTAAGCACAACACCCGTAGTACAATCTCTATGGATCCAGAAACAATTTAAATTTTACCATATTTTGGTAGTTTTGGCTCTAAAATCAGCGTAGAATTAGTTTTATTTTTATAATATTTTTTTTCCTCGTTTCTATGGTTTATTCTAAAGCTTTTTTTAGAGAATTTTTTTAATTTTTTTTTTTTGAAAATTTGATAATATAATTTGCATAAAAATGATGAATATATTTCATCATTTATTTGCATAAGAATGATGAAAAAGGATAATAGTTTTTGTTAAGAACTTTTAATTTATTTTATAACGCCGTTGAACAGCCCATCCAATTTTATCGGTTTACGACTGCAAATGCTCAACTCTGTAGTGTTGTAATTTTGAACCCAATCCAGAAGACGAGGGAACTCCTGGATCGAGTACTGGGAGAAATTTGCCTTCGTGGAAGACTCTTTGATGGAGCTAACCCGCATTTGCATTACATGGAGAGGAAGACCACGAGAACCTCCCACGGCAAGCCTGACGGCAAGGGGGATCTAAGACATGATCCGTCTACCACTGAGGATATTTCACGTCAGCACTGTGATTGGTGCAAGCCGGATGCGCGATTCCTATCGACTGGGATTCGAACCTGCTTCGCATTTGAAGGCGAACGCTCTATCCCATGAGGCATTGCGGCTCTGTTAAGAACATTTTATTTTATTTTATAACCGTCGTTGAACAGCCGACCCAACTTAATGGGTTTACGGCTACTAATGTTCAACTCCGTAGCCTTGTAATTTTGAACCCAATCCAGAAGACAAGGGAACTCCTGGATCGAGTATTGGGAGATATTTGCCTTCGTGGAGGACTTTTTGATGGAGCTAACCCGCATTTGCGTTACATGGAGAGGAAGACCACGAGAACCTCCCACGGTTAGCCTGACGGCAAGGGGACTCTAACCCATGATCCGTCTACCACTGAGGATATTTCACGTCAGCACTGTGGTCAGTGCAAGCCGGATGCGGAATTCGTATCGACTGGGATTCGAACCCGGTTCGCCTCATTGGAAGGCGAACGCTCTATCCCCTGAGCCATCGCGGCTCTGTTAAGAACATTGAGCTAATGACGTTTGTAAGAAAATGGTTGCTCTTGTCGTAGGCTATTAAGGAAAGTGGTGTGATTTTTCGCGTTTTCCAACAGCGCCATCTATGGCCCAGAATTCGACTCCTGCCACACCCATACGTACGTAAGGCGAACCCATTCATTTATCATCACGGATCGTAATTTTGACATGAACCAGAGGACGATCAATACCCCCAAGGATATAATTTCCTTTTTTTGTGGGGGAACATGGAGGACTTTGTGATCGGACAGATTTAACAGATGAGGAGTCTTCGGTCGGCTGGAATGTAACTCCTATTCTCACGAACGTGAGTTCAGAACCATGCCAACCAAACTACCCAGACCCCTAAGAAAATGATAAACATTGAAAATGATTTCTAAGGAACCATCAAATTAACATTAATTTAAAAAGAGTAATTAATCAAGGTAAATTTCACGATAATTATTTCTGTCTAGTTTTGATAATATTTTTTGTATTATCATAATTGTTATCAATTTGTGTAATTTTTATTTGTTTAAATTTGGCTCATAAAAATAATAAAATATAGAGGATATTGCAAGCAATGAAAGTGATTTCTAAAACAATCACAATAAGCTGAAAATACTTTAGACATGGCAATAAATTAAGGACATTAGCAGATAAATGAAATTAAATATAATTGTATCTAACAAATGCTTGCAATTAAAGATATTTGAAAGAAAAAGCTAACAATGTATCTAGTATATGACGGTTATATTGAATTAAGAATACTTCAGACCCCTCATTAATTAAAGAAATGTGCTTGAAAATGATAAATAGTGAAATTGATTTATAAAAACCTCTTCGAAAGATATTTGCAAGTAAGTATTAAGAAGCATTATAATTGAATTCTAAAAATTGCATTAAATTGAAAATACTTCATAGACAACACATTAAACTAAGAATACTTTTAAAATTATTTAACATTTTTACAAACTCGCTCGTTCTTTAGTAACATAACTTTTAACAAAAAAAAAGCAAAATTCGATTTAAAAATGAAATTAATGTCGAAAAGTAGTTCGTAAAAGAATTATCATGGTTAATTAGTTTATTCGTATTCATTCAATAGCTAATTTACAAATTCACCGGTTTTTCTATTCACTGAGTATTTCGTTAATTAATACACCAATTCTTTGATTTAGTTCATCAGAGTATTGGTAACAAAATCTGTTTTCAGTTTTAAAGAGTAGTTCATCAGAGTATTGGTAACAAAATCTGTTTTCAGTTTTCATAAAGAAAACGGAAATAACTAAAATCGTAATATGGTGGGCACAGAAACATTTAATAAAATATTTAAGAAAATAAATAATGATCGTGAAAACGAAGTTAAATGAATGGTTTTTAAAATTACTATGCATTTTTCGAAAAAAATATAAAAGCTCTACCTTATTTGCTATTGCTATAAATTTATTATGAAAAAATAAACATAATTTATTAGAGATTTTTTAAAAGGATTTTTTTACTATTGATACTATTCACATACTATTGATTTTTTCGAAATCAAATGTTACGAAGCTTCTGGACCTCAGAAATAAATGTATTTCTGTGTTTAAAGTTCAATAATTTGAGCAAAAATTTTGAAATCAGTTCATTTATAAATGCATGCTAAATGTTACACTTGAATGCGTTTTTAAATTATATTAAATATCATATCACAAACTAGCATATTGGTGTTATGAATATAATAACAAGATGTACAATGCACAAGGAAAGAAAATTATAAACACCTACAACTTCAAAACTTTTAAATTGATTTAAGAGAGTTTACTTTCGGAATTCAATTTTTTAAAAATAAATGTATAGAAAAAAATATTTATAATTTTTACGAATGAAGATTGATAAGTGTTTATTGATATATAATGAAACTAATAACGGTTTAAATATACATATTTTTTTTTTAATATTTTGACAGACTTTACGTATTCTGATTTATTTATTTCAAATGTTCAATTTTTATTCTGTTCAAGTTTTTGTATTACATTTATACATTGTTTAAATTTCAGTGTTTATTAGATTATTTGCTAATAATTCAAAGTATTTGTTGAGATTTTTTTTAAAATTAAAAATGTACTTTATTTGATAGTATTATTATTCTAATGTTAACCATAATATTATTAGCCTAAGCAAAAATTTTCTTATTTATCTAAACTTGCTATTTATAAAATAATAAAGTAGCTACTATTAATCTATAAATGACACTATTAAAATATTATTTATGAATTCAGTAATTGGAAATTTCAACTCGATAGATCTTACTAAAAATAACAAAAGACTTCAACTGGTTTTTTAGTCATTATTTTGATTATAATCACAATTCTTCGGCATATTTGATATAATTTTTAACATTATATGTTGAAAGGGAATTGTGCAATTTCCAGAAATTAAAAAAGAGGTTATGAAATGGATTAATTTGTTTATTATTTGTGAGTCACATTGTTAGAAATTATTTTTAATCAAGAGAGTAGCCAAATTAGTTGCGAATTTTAATTAAAATTATACAACCATAAAATATTAATTATGATTTTATTTGTATATTTTTCTATAAAAAACAATCACAAAAAATATGTGAATAAATATCATAATAAGCACTGAAATTTTAATTATTTTTCCTTTTATATGATACTAATGAAACTTGAAATTAAAAATGCGTTTTTTTTCCGTGAAAATTTTACCGTTTAAACTCTTACGGTTCAAAGAAGTTAATTTGAAAGCGATTTTGTTATAAAAGACTTTTAAAAAAAAATTAATATGTAATTTTATTTAGTGAACTCAAGGAAGGACTGACTTAATTTATTTTTCAAAAGAAACAAATTTTTTTTTGTTGCTCTTTAATAACTTTGGTCTTAAGAATATTCGAAGTAATTAAAATTCACCCAAATACTCGCCTTGTTATATCATTATAGTTAAGATGATGTTGATGTTAATTTTTTTTTTTAAAAAAAACTTGTTATTTTATCAAGTGAATTGTTTATTTTTTTAATAATGCTTCATGTTTATTTAAATAATTTTTTTATCATTAATGCATAACCAATTATTTAAGAAATTCATCTTTTGTCGCTTAAAAAGTTTTTTTTAAAAAAAAAAAATTCTCATCAGGAATAAGTATTCTACTGAATAAATACACATTTGATTTAATAATATAATATTCATTTATACATTAACATTCATAAAACTTACATTGTTAAGTAAATAAAGGTAAAGAATGATATATTAATGTAAACTTTAAGAATAGGCTTTTCAAAGGAAATTAATTGGCAGCTTTCTCAAAATAAACAATTAATTGTTCTTAGTAAAAAATATTTTTAAAGTATTTTCAACTTTTTAAATCCTATTATATCTAGCTAAGAAATTGACAATTTTATTTATTTTTATCATTAGTCTAAATTGTTAACAACATAAATTTGGAGTTACTTATTTAAAACCTATTTCACTAAATATTAAACTTTTTAATCACGCTTATGACTTTGAATATTTGTTCTAAAAATTTTAAATATCAAGCTATTCTTTATGATTTTTTTCATAGTACCGCAAGCTAAATTTTTGCTAAAATATATCTATTTTATCATATTATAGTCGATTATTAGATATCGTGGTTATAATCGATATGTATTTTAAATGTGTTTATTTTCTTGAAAACAATCTTTAAATAAAAAATTAGAAGTTCTAATGAAATTTTTTTTGCAATTTCAACTAATTTTGAATGCGAAAAAGGTTTATGATTCACAGAGAAAAAATTCTGGTAAACTTAACATAGATTATGTTAGTGACATTTCAAAAATCATTTTGGCTAATAAAGCCAAAATATACCGTGTTTAAACCATTCATTCGGTCATTTTTCCATGGATAAGGTAATGGTTTACTGCAAATTCTGCTTTTAAAAATTATAGTTAACATTACCATACATTAAAAAGTACAAAATTAAAAGTAAACTTAACCGAATAAATGGTTCTTCTAAGGTATCAAGATAAAAGAACCAAATTTTAATAGATTTACCCAATTTTAACAGACATTATAAAACTGTATTTAATAGTTAATTTTACTAAAATAAATATTTGAGCGCTTCAGTAAAAATTTCCGAAGTTTTTGTTATTCCAATAGAATCGGAAGCACGGTAAATTTTGCCATTATCTGGAAGTTTTGATCATACTTTTTTGTCAGTCTAAGGAATGCAGATTTCAAAACATTGTGAATTCAATAAAAACTTTTTAATTAATCGGAATTAACAAATACCTTTTGTTAAATAAATGATAAAATTATTTATGTAGATTATTTTAATCATTTTTTTAAATTTCAAAAAATGAGTACCATTTTATGCATACAGTGTTAAAATTGTCATTCTAAAATTATGGCAAAATAACTGGCAGGTGTCTGCCCATCCGATTAACCGTTAAGTTTACGGTAAAGAACAATTTTTTCCTTTATGGTTTTGAAACCATTTACAAAAAGTATGGTTATAAAACCATGAATGCAAAACTATATGGTTTTTAAACCATTTACAACTAAAAACAAAAAAGAAATTAATTATGTAACTAGACATACGAGCTCGGCTTTTCTTAAGGTAATGGGCATTGGAGAGTACCGGAGACTGCAAATTCTTCACGTGTTGAAGGGAATAGAGGAAATATTGTGGTGTCAACACTAGGACTCGAACTTCAATTCTGCCGGTCATGAGAGTAACAGATAAGCCCGCTCGGCTATGATATGTACGCATTTGCAAAGAACTAAGTAACTTCATTAGGTCTTTCTAGTTGGTGCGGCAAAATTCCGGTTGTTTTACCGTATTAGGTGAAAGCAGTTAATAAACAGTTTTTCTCAAACTTAACAGTTTGACTACCATTTTATTTATGGTCATTTGACTGTTTTGATTAAATATGATAAAATAACCATTCAATAAACTGTTATTTTACTATTTTTTCCGAGAAATTTCTAACAGTGTACAGGCTTTGTAACTAATCTATTAAGTCCATCTGGTGGTTCTTTGTCATCTTTGTTGGCGAAATAAATCCTATAATGTTGTCGATTTATCCAAATAGCGTGGAGAAACAATCAACAGGATAATGCTTTCTTCCAAATTGGTGACGAAGAAAAAAAAATGGTCAAAATTACCAGAATAGTGTAAAGTTTACCGTGTTTCTGGCTTTATGGGAACCAGAAAGCACAGTAATGTTTACCGAAACGCTTTTGTAATGATGTTGGTACAGTTGAAATAAAATATTGTTTTATAATACTCCATAAAATTGATAAACAGGGGGCAAAATTTGGTAATTTTATCCTAACAGCTTAGAGAATGACATAAAAAATATTTATTCGCTTAAATCTAGTTTTCCATTTTGCCAGATATTATTGGCCAGAAATCACACTCACAAGGGAAACTAGGGAACCGATAACGTTACATTTTAAGATAATTTTATTTTAATCTGTGTCTAAATTTATTAACCATGTCATAATTACTATTCTTTGGTGTAAATTTTATTACTATGGTATTATAAATTAACGATAAAAAGAAAAGATAAATTATTTAGTACTTAAGAATCCGCTTCTTGAACAATGTTATGCATGCACAAATTGTATTTAATATATGAGCCTGTTTGTTAAGTGCAAATATCAAATCACCCTTGAAAACTCGTGAATTTTATTAGAAAAATATACTTTTAATTTTATATGTTATTTAAAACAAATGATAAGCAAAAGTATTATGTTTAAATCTTAAGGAAAATAGAATCATACGAGATCTTTTTAAATTACGGTTGTAAACTCGCGAATTTTATTAGAAAAGTATAATTTTAATTTTATATGTTATTTAAAACAAATGATAAGCAAAGGTATTATGCTAGAATCTTAAGGAAAGTAGAATCATACGAGATCTTTTTAAATTACGGTTGTAAACTCGCGAATTTTATTAGAAAAGTATACTTTTAATTTTATATGTTATTTAAAACAAATGATAAGCAAAGGTATTATGTTAGAATCTTAAGGAAAATAGAATCATACGAGATCTTTTTAAATTACGGTTGTAAACTCGCTAATTTTGTTAGAAAAATATACTTTTAATTTTATATGTTATTTAAAACAAATGATAAGCAAAGGTATTATGTTAAAATCTTAAGGAAAGTAGAATCATACGAGATCTTTTTAAATTACGGTTGTAAACTCGCGAATTTTATTAGAAAAGTATACTTTTAATTTTAAATGTTATTTAAAACAAATGATAAGCAAAGGTATTATGTTAGAATCTTAAGGAAAGTAGAATCATACGAGATCTTTTTAAATTACGGTTGTAAACTCGCGAATTTTATTAGAAAAGTATACTTTTAATTTTATATGTTATTTAAAACAAATGATAAGCAAAGGTATTATGTTAGAATCTTAAGGAAAATAGAATCATACGAGATATTACATCCTATTTACCAATCAAATTTGACTCAAAATAAACATTTAATTTGAAGAAATGAATATTGGACGTAGGAAAGGGGGCATAAACATAAGAATTCTTTTAAATGCATATATTTTAAATGAATAATTTTGACTTTCGAAGAAAAAAAATATTTTTTGCTAAGAGACAAGAATTATTGCAAAGCAATTATGGGAGTTGGTGAGCGGCAGCAAACAGGGACCTTGTCTCCGAGTAATTTATAATTTTATAGAGTCTGCTTCGAGTTAAGTTTTCAGAGAACTAACCTTATTTTCTACTCCTTAGTGTTATTGCAATTTATAAGAAAATTTTAGCGCACGCGATTTGAAGCTCAAACAGCAGCCACTGGAAACCGTAAGGCCATGCAAACGCTCGTTTTCGTAAACTTTTTGAAATGCGAATTGCAATGAAGAAATTTGGCCTTGCCTTTGTCTTAATTCGCCCGTAATGCTAACTATATTTTCTACCTCTTAGCGATTCGGTGACGTGTTATAGAATGTTTTCGCATGCCCTATGATTCTCGTGAAGCTAGTGTTAGCGTTAGAATAAGCGGAAAACCTTAGCAATGTACGGAAATTCTACATTAATTATTAAAGCAAGCTATTAAATACTATTAGTCGCTAAGTCGTACCCTCAAAAGATTAAGATAAATAAAAAAAAGGGACAAAGATAGTAGTAAAAATTTGCTCCTTTAGGATGAAAAAAACATTTCTAACATCCAGAAAAAGAATCATAGTTTAATATAATGTCAACAATGATATCTTAGAAATATAAAATTTTAGTTGGGACTGGAGTGTTTAAGGGATGCCTTTTTAGAAATATTTTTAATTTAATCTAATGAAATCTCGCTAAAAGTTGAAGAAAAAAAATCGATAAAGAATCTTTACATTAAATATTCAATGATTTCTTACCAAATTATATGATACTATACTTGTGGATAGATTGCATCTGATAAGTCTCGTGAACTACAGTTTAAATACCGGTTTTAGAATCTGATCTACAATTAGCGTTGTTCATATCGCTGGTTCAAAACTAAAACTGCAAACGTATTATGCCTGCAGATGTGTCGTTTTAGTTTTGAACCAGCGATATATCAATCATAAACTGGATTTTATTGCACGGAACAATATTTAAACATGTAATTTACTTTCTTAATTTTCTCTCTTTATGATATCTAAAGTTGTATCTCGTGTCCTATCCAATGATGGCAGCACAATTAGTTTATTTGGAAGTAATTGAAATTATTTAGAAATGCATGTTTATGAGACATTATGCAATTTAAATGAAAAGCCAATCAACCGAGACACGAGGAACAATGTCCGAGAGCTATGGTTCCAACCTGGTGCTAGAGCAACAAGCAATATATATGTATATATAACGTCGCTGCCGAGTGGAAGGATTAAAACAGGTCTTAGGCAGAGAAGGAGGGAACAAAATTTATTTATTAATTATTAGACAGAGTAGTCATGAAAGTGTACAAGAAAAGTTGTGTTTCTTCATTATATGATCGGAAAAATCTTGCAAAGTAAAATCTGTAAAATGTCATTAAACGGAAAAGGGGAAAATCTTTGAAATTACTATTGATTTATGAAGTAGGTCGAGTGATTCCCACGAAGATAAAAGGGAAAAATGTCTTTACTTAATATTATGCATATTTCAGCCAAAAATATATTTATGAACAGGATGTGGCTTTTCAAAAGTACGAGTAAGTGTTTCGATTTGAATAATTAATTAGGGTGAAGTTTTATAGCAGAGAAAATAACATAAAAAGATTAATAGAAGCTTATATATATATATATATATATATATATATATATATATATATATCTTAATATTGAATCATGAATGTGATTTTAATCGTAGTTCCTTAGAAAATTTTCTTTGTTTTGGATAACTTAAGTATGACTGTCATGTCTAATCAATAGATGGCAGTGAAATCAATTTACTTAGAAGTAATTAAAACTAACAACTAAAGTATTAGTGTCATGTTTGCTAAATAGTGTCGGCAACATATATACTTTTGATTACGGAATAAAAAGTTATTGAACATGATGGTGGATGTCACTGAAAAGCCTCAGGGAATGTGGTTCACAGCCGATGTTAGAGTTACAGCAAGAAGTTAGTATATTACTTAATCACTCATGAATTAGATTTTGTTACGTGAAATTTTTTTTAATCGTAATTCTTTGCATAATTTTTTTTATTTTTTAGAGCTTTATTATTCGTGTCATGTCTGATACATAGAGGGCACCACAATTAATTTACTTAAAAATAATTGCAATTAATTTGCTACGTTTATGAGACGTTTTAAAAACGTAAATGAAAGTTTTTGTAGACTTTGCTAGAAAGTAGAAGTTTAAAAATTGAAGCGAGTAAATAAATGATATTTTTTTCAAAACTTATTTTGTATCATTGTATCTCACAACTATTGTGAAGTAGATATAATTGGAACGCCTCAGAGATCATTTGTATTGCCTGGATAACAGTTTGGAAACAATTAAAGGAGAATATATTTTAGTATTTTTTGCACAGCTAGCATGAAAACTTTTTTAAGGAATCTCAAATGGTATTTTTATAGGATATTAGCTTAAAAAACTATGTTTTTTCATCACTCGAAACCTTTATTAGATTAAGAAAATGGCGCATTCATGAGAGACATAATTAAATTACGAATGACGATAAAAGAAATGAATAATTCAACATTGGCTTACTTTTTTCAAAAAGAATGCTTAATGATATTCTACCACAGCGAATAAAATTATACCAGTGTGAGAAACTTACTAAAAAATACTAGTCTTTTTTAATTAGTCATAAAATAACTAACAGAGAAGGATTTTGTTTTTGACGTAATTTTATTATACTGCCGAGATCCCAAGACAGCAAAGCACTTAGAAATTCAGTCGGTGTATTTAACTAAAATAATATAAAATGAGTATATTTTCGGAGAAAGAGAAATTAATATGCAGGAATATCTTTTTTATGTTTTTCCATAAAACTTTCTTTCGCTGAAATAAAAAAAAATTTTATATTTAAAAAAATTTAGCTTTATTTTCCTTTTTATTTATTTACTCATTTTTTCAAAAATTAATATTTGTTTTCAGATACTCTGTAAAAACCTGCTAACGTTGTAATACACGAGGAAAGAAATGAAAGTACAATTAGCGTAATGACATCTCTGACGAAAATAACTCATAATTCTGGTAAATAAAACCGAAACATAAGGCATTTAAACCATTATTTTGGTAAATTTTTTTTTGTTCACAATGTAACGGTTAACCACTATTTTTGATTTTCAAAATTATAGTCCCTATCGCAGCATATTTAATAAAGAATACAAAACAAAAAAGTAAATCTAAATGAATAAATGGTTTTCTGGCCATGCTCTAAAGTACTAACATTAGAAAATTTGAAAACATTTACTAAATTTAATCCCTATTCATAAAACCGTATTTTATTGTTAGTTTTGCCAAAATCATCTCAAAAGCATTTCGGTAAAAATTATCGAGTTCTTCGGTGTGCCCATAGAGCCAGGATCATAGTGAATTTTAGCATACTTCAGCACTTTTGACCATATTTTTTATCTCTGATTAATATCGGTATATTGAACCATATACCGATCAAATTTACTACAATCTAAATCCCCCTACGGAACATTTTAAACCACAGTAATGCGCAACTATGTTTAATAAGTTCTTTAACCATTTATACAGACTTTCGCTTCTTTTTTTCCCCACGATTTCATGAATCTTTTTAACTATTGCCCAATGTCCAATGTATCGATATGATCAAATATATTATTCTCTTACGTGGCTCCCAAATTTTGGTTGTATTTTTTTTCCGCCGGTGGCAACGTTTGCTTTGTTTTGTTTACGTTTTGAAAACACCAAAGCATTCTGCCTTTTAATGATGTGTTTCTGATCTAATATATATAATTCTCTTACGTGGCTCCCAAATTTTGGCTGAAGTACTTTGTACAACTAAATAAGATTCTTTAAACAGCACTTAAATATTTACTTGATTTTCTTCATTTATAGAGAAAACAGTCGGCAAAGAATTCTGTTAGGTTAAAAAACATTTCGCTAAAAAAAGAACGAATTCTAAAGGAAAAAAAAAATAAACAACTTAAAAAATAAAGATGCTGTTGCCAGCCATAGAATTTTTTGAAAGTTAACTTAGCAACATAAATCAAAATGACATAGAAGCGCAACTAGATCAAAATTAAGATACCTGAGCGCTTGACATAACAAATCCTTCAATTCTATAAGTGCTGTATCGCCAAATACCCAAATTAACAATTGTGTTTTTAAAGAAATTCTCTCTCTCTCTCTCTCTCTACTATTCAGACTACTATTTCATATTGTTTTACAACACATGGCTTTAACACTCTGGTGGGAAAGACTTTGAAACAAAACCTACAACAGTTACTTTTCTCAAAAACTGAAATTTAGAATAGTGTGATTAAGAAAAATATGTGAACTGTTTGCAATTTCAAATTAATATTGAAATGTACAGGTTTAGAATTTTCTACAGTGAAAAGTTTTCGGAACTTCAGTATTAAAAAAAGTATACAAAAGCTAGACGTTAAGAACGTATCCAATGAGCGAGCAAAGCGAGCATTGGATTGCGAAGCAATCCGAATTGAACTGTGAAAGCAGTTCCGGGGGTTGGCGAGCGCAAGCGAGCAGGGGGCGAAGCCTCCTAGTTTCATATAATACTTTAAATAGTTTCATACGATTTGCTACAATTAAAAGACTTTAGGAAGTGCTTGTTCTAGATTTTTATCAGGTTCTTATGTAAATATGAATGGATTGTGTAAAGTCAAGTTTCGCACATAATCTATCAAAAGTAAATACTTTGAATTGTTTTTTAGTTTTTATATATTTTATACATCTCTAACGCAAAATCATATATATTTGTAAAATCAATCAAATGTATTGTGTTTAGTTTATAAATAATGTTTAGAATTAACAAGGATAAATTAAGGTTGAAAAAAAAAACATTTCGTATAAAGAAATTTTAACTGCACTGTTAGAATTTTGATTCTAAACTTATTGTAAAATAACCGGCAGTAGTCTGTCCATCCAATTAACCACAAAGTTTATGCTAAAGAAAATATTTTACCTGCATGGTTTCGAAACTGTTCACAGCTAGTATGGTTGAAAATCCATGAATACAAAACCATACGGTTTTTTAACCATTTATAACTGGCATAGTTTCAAAACTGTAAAAAAAGAAACTGAACTGGACATTGGAGACAGTTTATAAGCTTTGTGGGGCTGACATCTAAGCGTAAATGGACTTATCGTATTTTAATAGCCGAGGGTCACGTGCGAGGAACTAAAATGCTTCATTAGATAGGCCTAATGTATAAAATTCCAGATTCTTAACCGTATTAGGTGAAAGCAGTTAGTAAACGGTTGTTGTTCTTGACATAGGCCATTTACGATTGTTCTTGTTTTCAAATTCCATCAAATATGGCCAAGAATTCGACTTCTTTCACATGCATACGTCAAACCCGTTTATAGGGCGGACCTATTCATACATCTATTCATGTATGCACAGGTCGTAAATCTTTGACTTGAACCAGGAAGCGATTCATTCGCGATTCAGTTCCCCTCGAGATATAATTTGTTAAGGAAACATGGAGTATTCTGTGACCCAAACAATTCAACGAGCACCAGTCACCATTTACTACATGGGGAGTCTTCGACCAGCTGGATTCGAACTCCCTCTCTAATTAACCTGAGTCCAGCGCTTTGCCAACCAGGCTATCAGACCAGGCCAACCAGACCAGCTAATTAACGGTTTTTCGCCCAATTAACAGCTTAAGTTTCATATTATTTATGGTTATTTTACTGTTTGGTTTTAATACAGTATTAAAAAAAACAATTAAACAAATTATTATCTAACCATTTTTTCCGAGATATATTTCAAACAGTTTGGAAAATAAATTGTTTTTTTTTTCCTAGAAAAACAATCAACAAAACAATCTAAGACAGTTTGAGGGTTAATAATTTTAAAACAGGTTCTTTTGAAATTGTTTAAAAGGGAATTTTAACAGCGTTAAGTACTTGACTGTACTATTTATAGTGCTTGGACATATTTATATGCACTCCCCGTGTGTGTCTGTAAGTCCATTCCTTTTCCGCTGATGTAATTATTCTGAAACTAATTTTAGGCAATTTACCTAAACTGTTTGTGAAGGTGAATAACTCAAGTATGCACAAATGTAGAATAGCATTGTTAATGTGATACTTAAATACCTTAATTTCAACTGCACGTTTGGCGAGTGGCATAATTGAATAGATTCGAATGGAATAAATAAAGTTGCTAAATTGGGTATTTTATGAACTTCCAAGTGGGTGTGAGAATTTTAAATTCTTAGCTTTTTTCTTCTCCTGATTAAAGAAGATATATTTTAAGGATTTTTCTTTGCAAAGAGTGAAAATAATGAAACCATAATTATAATTTTTTATGAGTGGATTTTTTTTTCACTTTAAGCACGCGATTTTTGATTTAAATTTAAGGGATAAAAATATTTCTGTGAACAACGTAAATTTAAAAAATATTTACTAATTTAAAATGGCTAATGATTCTTTTTTTTTGTCATTATTCTTATTAGCTTAAGATTTTCAGGAAGGTAAAAAAAAAATGAATAAGCAGGCTATCTGGTCTATACTGCACAGTACAAGAAAGGATGAAAAGGAAAAGACCCAATGTCCTGCATTAGAGAGTTTGGAAATAATCTGTCAAAGATAATATCTCGCATGGTCATGATACCTTGGGGTCAATAACTTCGGTATATTTAAGATCTTGAGAGAAAAAATAATTCGCACAGACCTTAATATATTAGATCATATGTTGGATAATATATACACCATAATAGACATAATGTATCAAAGCGATAGTAGTTTTTAGTAATCTCATTTTAACATTATCTAATCTCATATTAACATGATATAATCTCATTTTAACATTATCTTGCCGAGAAACTACCGAAAAAACATACATAACATTGCGGAATTATAAACTAACATAAAATAAGGTTTCACAGTGAGAAAATCTTGTGTAGAAAAAATTGTTTATTGACATTTCTTCGTGTAATGGTATGTAATGATAAATTTTGTTACGCTAGTTGATTTTAAATTCTCAACATTTTCAGAAGCATTAAGAAAAAAACATTTCCAACACTGTAAAGAATTCCAGATCAAATTACGAAATAAATTACCGGCACATAGGTTGTATCATCCCCCCTATGGGGTCTACTAGCATAGTTTCAAAACTGTAAAAAAAAGAAACTAAACCGGACATTGGAGACAGTTTATAAGCTTTGTGGTGCTGACATCTATGCGTAAATGGACTTACTGTATTTTAATTGCCCAGGGTCACGTGCGAGGAACTAAAATGCTTCATTAGGTAGGCCTAATTGATGTATAAAATTCCAGATGCTTGTTTAACGTTTCCTTTTCTTCAGCTATTTATTATTTACTAAAAAAAAAAACAGTTTATTAATTAATTGTTAACAGGTTGCATTTTTCTCGGTTTTGTTTCATTGTTAAAAATGAAAAAGGTCCCTTGTAATTTGTTGATAATTGTGATTTTAATTGTCTTCATTATATAATATTTATATAGTAGTTTCTTAATTTTGTATTAGAATCGGAAATGATTCCAAGATATCTTACTGACAACCACATTCTCTTTGCATGTTTTTTTTTTCTACAATATTTATGTAGAAGTTTCTTGACTTTAGCATTGGAATCGGATATTTTTCCGTGAAACAGCATCTCTTTCCGTCGTTGCTTTTATTACACTATTTATATAGATGTTTCTTGACGTTGGAATATATTGGAATCGGTAACAGTTCTATCGGAACAGTTCTCTTCTGTTGATAATTGCATTTTTTAGATGTTTTTGATATAATATTTATATAGTAGTTTTCTTGACTTTGCTATAGTATTAGAATCGAAAATGATTCTACGAAAATTAATTAATAACTTCAGGTGTTTTTGCGATAATATTTCTGAAGTATTTTTTTGAATTCGCTTTAGTACTGGAATCAAAATCAGTTTCATAGAAACTATTAGATAGCAGCGTCTACTTTAGTGTTTTTGTTATAATATACCCATGTAGCATGATACGTAAATTAAACGTAAAATTTTGGGAAATAGGTTAAGTCAATATGCTTCATACGTAAGTTGTACGTAATATTGACGGAATGATATTGCCATTGAGATATTTGCTAAAAATCTTCAGTATATTTTACGTAATGCTAACGGAATGGATTGCAACAATTGTCCTTCTGTAAGATTTCTTTCGTATATTTTAAGAAAGATTGACGAAATAATACTTACTATTTAGATTCAGTAAAAATGATTGCGTGTATTTTACGTATTATTAAGAAAAAATTTACCACTTAAATTTCGATACGAATTTATTCAAGCAATTTTTTTGTTTTTTGTATAACCACTTTTTTCTATAATTAGACATTTCAACTTACCTACATTTTAACGTAAATAATGTGATAAAATAACGTACTCATATTTTCCTAGTAAAAAGTGGTTGGTAAAATAGTAATAACAATTTAATATACATAAATAACCTTTTACGATATGAAAAAATGTCTATTAATAATTATGTCTATTAATAACGTTATAAATGTTTAAATAAACGAAGAAGCTATGTATGCTTGCGAAATAAGAAACGAAGATATGTATGCTTGCAATTATTAGTGAAATTTTAACCATCGTTTGCAACAGCTAACATTTTTAATAAGTTTTATATTCAATTGGTTACTATTCCTTATTTATTCCATATTGCTGCGCAATTAGGAATTGTTGTTAAAATGTAAATAGCAATTAAAAAGGTATAAAAATAGATCGGTCGACAATAATTTCATCGGTCTGCCATATATGATGAAATAAATCACGAAATATGAATATTTGAAGTTCATTTCCGAAATTTAATCATCATTTGCAATTAGTTGTAACATATCATGCTGATAACGCGTTCGAATTTCCATCATCATTTGCAACAGCTAACGCTTTCAATACTTTTAATGTACCATTGGTTACTAATTCCTTATTTAAAGATCCTTTTCGAAGTAGCGTATTTGAGAGTTGCTGTTAAAATGTAAATGACAATTAAAAAGGTTTGAAAATATGTCAAATGTATTAATATATAAAAATAGATCGGTCGGTAATAATTTCACCGGTCTGCCATAAATGATGAAATAAATCACGAAATATGAATATTTGTAATTCATTTCCGACACTTAATCGTCATTTGTAATTAGTTGTAACATCTCATGCTGCTAACGCGTTCGAATTCCCGTCATCATTTGCAACAGCTAACGCTTTTAATTCGTTTTATATACCATTGGTTACTAATTCCTTATTTAAAGATCCATATTGAGCATGCGTAATTGAGAGTTGCTGTTAAAATGTAAATTGCGATTAAAAAGGTGTCCAGCACGTTAAATAGATCTATCAATAATAATTTCACCGGCCTGCCATAAATGATGAAATAAATCCCGAAGTGTGAATATTTGTAATTCATTTCCGAAATTCAATCATCATTTGCAAATAGCTGGAATATCTCATGCTGCTAACGCGTTTTTACAATCCACTGGTTACCAGTTTCCATTCGAAAGGTATACATACATGATGGCTGTGTATTTGCCCTGAGTTGAGCCGATGGCAATTAAAGAGGTAGGAAATAACATCGATCACGTTGAAGTTATAAAAACAGATCTGTCGACTATTTTGTCGCGAATCTACCATAAACGCATCAATAAATCACGAAGTATGTCGGCTTCTAAGTCGATAGCCGAACTGTGCTAAGAATATTAAACGACATGCCATCCGAAGGACTCGTTATTTTCTTTGAGTCGTTTCTTACGCCCTCTCTCGTCATTTATTTGCGAGAGAGCTTCTTTTAAGTCTGTCTCTTAAACTGGGAATCGTTATTTCCTCTTAGCTAGGATAAGACCTAGTGATAAGAGGAAATGGATATTTGAGCTGGAATCTTGTTAAGAGGAATGAGGCAGGAATGTTTTAAATTCCAGGCTTCGTGAAATGGATTTAGATCTGTGTGTTCCAAATCCCAACGTGGAATTAAAAGTATGTTATTTAGATGAAAGAATGAAAGGGGGATTACTAGTTCTTAAGCAATTTTAATGATTCGATTGTTCTTCGTGAGAGTAAATGTTTTTAATTAGAATCGTTGTTGTTTTTTGTGTTTGGTTTAATTGAAATTAAGTTTAAGACATTATAGCTTTCGAAGAAGAAAAAATGAGTAGGCACCTTTTTTTTAAATTGTATGTGTTGTTTCCTAATTTAACTAAACATCCGTTTAAGGTTTCAGAAATACACAGAATGTATTTTTGCAATACTCGTCAAAAATTAAATTAAAAGTATGCTTATCAGGAGTCTCTATCAACTACACAGGGGTTGAAAAAACTTTGTACAGATTGTTGAATTTTCTGAAAATAACTGATCGAAATGTAAAAATACTGCTTCGAAACAAAGATGGAATTCTTGTGTGTCGAATACATAAACATATACGAGTATGTGGGCAAAGCTATTACAGAAATAGACTTTATAAGAGGGCATGGCAAAATCTACATTTCCTTCACTCACACAGCTTTAAAGAATCTTGGTGATTCCCCCCCCCCCCATTAAACTTAACCGATTCTCTTAATTCCATTGCAAACAACAAAAATTGGTAGCCACAACGTTTCGATATTGGAATGAAAGGGATAATTGTGGTGAAACTTGGAAGCAGGGCATTCTCAAATCCCGATTTGTTAAGAGTTCAATTTCACGTCCAACGTCATTGTCAATTTATGGAAACAAATTTAGTATTCCGGAACTGACGAGCGAATGCTTGGACAAATACTGTTTGTCTAAGATAGGTACTCTGCCAGACATTCGTCTGGAGCTGTGGCGGTGACTATGGTAACGAGGTATAATTATTTCAAATAGGGGTGCGGGGTCCCTCTTTAGGACTGGTTTCGGCGAGAGAAAAGGAGACCTCTCCATCGAAGCTACCCTCCCTAAAATGCCCTCTTCTTGTTTCCATAGCACCAGACTGCCGCAGACTTAGTGGCGGTCAGAGTACCTATCTTAGACAAACAGTAGGTCGGCTGAGAGTCACAACGACCTACGAAGATCGGCTTTCGTCGATTACAGCGAGACGAAAGAGGGGTGCCACAGCTTCTCAGCTCTTTCTCTCTCTCTCTCTACCAAGTTCCAAGGGTTACTCTTTCCAGAAGACTTCATGACAGAGGATCGTTTGCAAGCAGATCTAGCGTTTGCATCTCACTAAATCCCGCTAACAGAAGAGTCCTTTTAAGTAGGAGCAGAGATCATACTTTAGTAAAAATTCTTGATGGTACCATCAAAACATTTTGATGGTTTATGTTGATTTCAGTGCTATTCATGATGGTCCAACATCGTTTTATGGACCATCATGAATAGTATTTTGTTTCTTTTCATCATCCAACATTTTCCATTATGCGTTTATGGTTTTGATATGTCAACAAACTTCCAACATTTCATGATGGAAATTGCTATTTTAATACTATGATGGTTATCCATCAAGAGAAATTTGACTCTCATGGACCTACAATCTATTATGATCCGTGATGGTCCTTGATGGTTCCAACTTCTCATTTTCATTATCGTTAAATGGAAATTCTTGCTGTTTCTCAGGAATATACAATCAAAAAAAATTTTTTTTTTATGTTGGTTCATGAAAAATCAGTCCGAATTCCTACATTGGGATGATGGTGGTTCATGATAACATTTGATTTCTAAGAATTTATGATGGAAATTTCTGATGATTCAACATGAACAAACTATCAAAACGAGTTGCTATTCGTATGTTGGACCATCATAAAGCAGTTCGAATAACTACAGAGTGATGGTTATTTATGTTGGTTACCATAAAAAAATATAATGGTTCATGATGGAATTATTGATGGTTATAATCAAGCTTATGTTGGACAATCAATGGAAAACCATCAAAATGTTGACTTGCGTAGAGATTAAAGCATGGGTCAATGATCTAATGTTCTCTTCACGGATGAGTCCCGCTTCAGCCTGACCACTGACTTTCGACGTACTTTCCTAAAGAGAGATCCAGGGACCAGTTACTTGCGCTTTGAGGTCTCTTTTTTTAATTTAAAATACTAAACAACTCCTCATACTCCACAAAGTATAACATGAGGCTTACAGATGTAAGTGGGCAAAGTACAATTGTAAATTAAAAAGAAACAGAACTAAATTAAAAGCTGAACTTGTAAACAAATTACGTAAAGTATTTAGGTTTTCAGTGCATTTAACAAACAAGGACAAAACAGGTGGAAAAGAAATACCTGAGTGTTTTAGTTTCTTTTTAAGCTTTCTCATTAGCTTGACTATAAATTACAATAAATTTAATGTGTTCTGCAGTTTCAACATCCTGACCACACGAACAAAAATTACAATTCACTAATTTAAACATAACTAAGTAGCTATTAAAATTATCATGTCCTGTAAGACTCTGTGTCAATTTAAAGCCAGTAAAAAATTCCTATTCCTTAATCGCAGAAAAGGAGTTGGAAAAAATCTTTTAGTCCACACAGCTTTTGGTGTAGCTAAGAATTCAGTGTTTCAGTGCAAAACACTTTTCTCCCAAGCTACAGATTTCCCTTGTGACAACGGGACTAGTATCGGAAGATCAATATCAAGGCAAGTTGCGTCTTTGGTCAACTGGTTCGCTCTGACATAGCCAAGATCTCCACTCTAACCCCGAACAGAAGAAAAATGCACTTCAGCAATCTATCGAGACAATACCTTCGAGGGATCTCTGAGGTCACGGAGTTTCATTTTCGCCTTTTTATTGGCGCAGTAGGTTCTGATTTCATTTTAATAGATGGCAATGCTATGGCACATAAAGTACTTCAGGCTAACCATTTTCCAGGAAAGAATGGTGCTTGCCAGATGAATTGGCCAGCGAAATCTCCTGACTATAACCCTATAGAGCATGTCTCGGAACGTTTTGGGGAGGGCAATTGCAATATGAAAACCCTTCCAAGAACCATTTAGTTTGAAAACAGCGTTACTGAACGAGTGGGAAAACTACCAGAGGAACTCATAAACTGTCTTATTTACAGTATGAAATCATGGTGTGAGTCCTCTATATCTGAGCGAGGAGCTATACCCCTATTAAATCATATTTTAAATTAATTCTGTAACCGTTCTTTGATACCTTCCGACTCTGACGAGCGTTACGCTAGAAGTATTTGTGCATCATAACTGTTGAATGATTATTATTTTTGTATTATATATCAACCTATGTTCAAACTAAATCTCTTCAAACTCTCTACGGTAGATCTGGAGATAATCAACTAAATATAAAAATTCTCTTAATTTTGAACATCAGTGTACCATTAAAATGAGGAAAAAGCATTATCAAAATTTGACACATCACTATTGAAAAACAGTTTGAATACCCGATGAAACTTGAAGATGCTTTTAATACAGTCCATTTTTACAAATAATCAAGTTATATAGACAATCAAACGTGTTTTAACGTTCATAATATGGAATTTCTAAATAATTACCGTAAAGTCTTTGCTAAAAAAATCTTGCTTAAATATCAATTTGCGACTCTTAGTGTGCATAAATTTTTTAATGTTATTTTTGGAAATATTTTAAATTTATATAAAGCGCGATAATTGCTAAAATTGGATTTAAAAAAAATCAATAAAAGTTTATCCGATCCCAAAGGAACTGTCAAAGGTATTATAATTTCTTGTCAATATCAAGGATAGAAAATTTTGTAAAATCTTGATTAAAGTTCCCTTACGCAAAGTCGTTATTCAATGCAACCGTTTTAATTGCGCTGATAACAGAAAATGGCTTGAAAAATATTATCTAGGTAAATATAGTTAGTTGAAAGGCTAATAAGTTACTTAAATTTGTTGTGAATTAGGGGAAAAAATGTTCTCAAACTATACAACAGACATCAGATCATACGACTTTTAAGTTCAAATCTGCAATCATTTTTATTATTACTGTGTACCTAGGTTACTAAGTTGACTCAATAAGTCAACCCCTTGATTTTCGTAAAATTTCAGGCGTTTTTTGAAACGCCAACTTGTAGAACGAATTTATACAACAATTGCATATAACATAATAAAATTAGTTTTTGAAATACGAGAATTGATACAGAGTTATTCACATGTATCATATTGATAATAATGCATCGATGTTTCTACATCATTGATTGCCCAACTTCATTACTGAGGGTCAATAAGACGATTTTCCTAAAATATTTGGGGTTTCGAAAGTCAACTTTTACACCGGTATATACTGTACTAAATCTTGTTTTAAATCTTGAAGGGTCCCTCCCATAATAATTGTCATTACTTTTAGGCTTTCACTGTAAAACATTCAGGATCAAATTACGGTATTAATTACCGGCACTTTGGTTGCATCATCCGTAAAATCCATTTTACCGTAAAATCTATTTTAGTTGTAAAATATTATCCCGTAATTTTAACAGAAATATATATTTAATTTCAGTCATTCTTGGATTTTATGGTAATTATTACCGTAAAAATTACGGCATATGCGATTTTTTGTCCCGTAACATGTATAAATGAATTTTAAGGTAAAAAGTTCCGGTGCCCTGAGTGCCGATAGTTTTTACTGTAATTTGATACTGAATTTGAGTATGTGTGTGTACAAAGAACTTTCAGTCATGATACTGTTAACTAAAAGAAAACTGAATTCAAATATTGTAAATTCCAATTCGTTCAAAAGCCATTGCAATTTTAAAATGCTCCTTCGCAATATTTTTTAAATTTGTTCTACTTTGAATAATTTTCCTATTCATCCATTTTCTTAGAAAAATTTATCTCTCTCGATATCTTCATTTTATAAGGAAATCATGCATTTTCTTATGGTAAATATGCTAACAAAATGTTCTTACGTAAAGCATTGTTCTTTAGTCACAATATTTATCGATTTTCCATAATACTAAGAAGTCTGTCAGAATTGACTCAAAACATGTTAAGACGTGTAAATCCGTTCAATTTTTCTAGAAAAGAAGAAAACCATGAATGAGAACTTAAGTGGCTGAAGCAATTGCCTCTCTTTCAACGTTCACTCGAAGATTGATTGATTGATGAAATGACCTGGGGTGGAAAGACATCTCGTTCCGGCACCCACCATCCTATTGATTATCTCTCCCCCTTATGTGTTTCAGAAACGCCCCCACCATTCCCACAACCCACCCTCTCATTCGTCTTCTGGGCAATCGGTTGAATTCGTTAATCCTGAACATTATGAACAGTGGTGGGTGCTATTGTTATTTTCATGTTCTAACGTGAAAATTCCAGAACTCGGGAACATCGAAATGAAATAGTCGGTTGATTTGTTTCCAATTACTCGTTTCGTCTCCAGGCAATATGTATAAACTTCAGGCTTTGTATTAGTTCTGGAAGGTATTTCGTCATTTTTCTCTGTTTTAGAGACACTTTACGGCCTTCTCACTGTTCAGGGTGATTGTACGTCGCTAAAGAATGACTCTTCGAACGACGATTTTATGAATCAGCGGAGAGTAAATTGGAGAATAACGAGAATTCGGAACTTCAGATCGGTATTGCATTGTGAAGTGTGCATTATTTTGCCGTTATTGATTAATATGTATGCTACATTGCTACAAATATTGAATTCTATAGTTTGAAATTGCTGAGCAATATCTTCCTTATTTGGTGATATGTCTAGAACAACATTAGAAATGTCGATATCAATTGTTTAGCTTAGGTTTATTTATGTTGTTTATATGATATAGCTTTTTTTTTATTAATGAAACTGTATCTCACTCTATTCCATTCTGCCCGCTAAAAATAACGCATAAAAATATTAAATCATTGAAAATGCCCATATGTATAGTATAAAATGTCCATTTTTATAGTATAAAACATCCTATTTCTATTCTTGTTAAATGCATAAAGCATTTAGTTCTTCTTCACATGAAATAAGAAACTTCACAGTGCATCCTATTTATGTATATGGTTTAGTGATTTCATTGTTTGTAAATCGAATAAAATGCAAAGAATTTTTTTTTTGTAAAATTTTTTGTTTGTTTGTAAATGATGTTTGATGCTAATATAATGAATTAGCTGGATTGATTATCTTTAAATTTCTATCAATTCACTACATGGGCATTTTTAGTTTAAGTTCTTGTAGTTAACACTATATAAAACTCATCTTCCATTTAGAAAGAAATTAGCGTGAAAAAAATTAAAATTTTAAATAGTGAATAATTTAGAATAATTGATTTTTAATACTTTGTGTCTCCATAATTTAATTTAGTAGACGCGTTTGTTAGGTAGAAATAATAAGACGAAGTTATGCGGAGACTGGGTAAATATATTTAAAATAAGTACAACATTCGTGAAAAACATGGGGATGATTTAGTTTTTTGGGATAGAGTTTTTCACCTTAAAATTAACATTATATCCTATTCGATTTTACACGAAGTCCGCTAAAATTACTGCATGATATAGATCAAGGGCGGCCAACCTGCGGCTCGCGAGCCACATGCGGCTCTTTGAAGGATTATTTGTGGCTCTCGATAAATGTAACCGGGTTCCCTTTTCATTTTTTTGCTATTATATTTTTAAAAATTATTATCGTTCCTTATGTGTTTTCAAATGTCTTTTAAATAACTGACAACAAATATGAAAGGCTGAGTGCAACGTTGTAACTAATTTCATTTCCGTCCAAGTTAAGAATGAGATGACTCATCGAAAACTGCACGAACGAACATAAATAGTACTGTAGCATAATCATCTGTAATCGACCGATGCAATCGATTTCAATACTTGGAACAACGTACTTAAGTGAATCATTTTATTCCACTTTAAAATTCGTGAAATCCAAACACCGATCAGTATTAACAAACCAGTATATCAAAGAAATACTGAGAAGTGCTATCACTAATTATTCACCAAATTATAAAGAATTATCAAGAGAGGTAAAATAAATGTGTTTAATTTTTAATATTTAAATTCAATACACATATTTTGTACTTTTATTTATATGTTTTCAATAAATATAATTTCTGTAAAAATTATTTTAATACCTTTTTTGAATACCTTTTAAATACGTATTCATTTGCGGCTCGCGAAAAATTTCAAATTTCGAAAAATGGCTCGACTATCAAGGAGCTTGGCCACACCTGGCATAGATATTTCTGGTAACAAACATCTGATAATAAAACTAAAATAATCGGTATATAAACAATTCATTTGGTAATTTTTCCGTTCATATAGTAACAGTTTAAAGAAATATCTTGTTCTCAAAATTAAAATTCTCATTACCACACATTTAGTAAAAAATACAAAACTGAAAATTAAATTTAAGGAAATAAATGATTTTTATGTCATGTTCTATGATATCATTATAAAATTACCAAATTTTGTTACATTTACCAAATTTTAACTGATATTATGAAACAATATATTTCTTTATTTTACCAAAGCGCTTCGGTAAAAATTACCGTGTTTTTCAGTGCTCCTACAGAGGCAGAAAACCTTTAAATTTTACCATATTTTGTTAACTAAGACCATAATTTTTTTTCCTCATTGTATGAATAAATAAAAATTTAAAAGTTATTTTGTTTTCTATATTCTAGAGTGGCAAGCTTTTAGATGATGAATCAATTGAATTAATATTAAAATAAATAAATAAATAACTATCTCATTGAAAAAGCTGTTTTGTAAAAAACTAATCTTTAGTTTATTGTGATGGATTTCTGTCTTAATTTGAAGATTAAATGTCTATTCCGAAAGTGAACATGTCTATGTTTAGTTAACTACTTAGTATTTTAGATGTTTCAAATTATCATTACTTGACATATACAATATATATTAACATTCATAAAAAATAGATAATTTAATTATTAAAAGATCCGAACGTTGCAAATTAATTAAAGATCTAGTTTTATGTTATTCGTGATTTATTTCATGATTTAATATTAAAAATATTATATTTCATGCCATCCGAATCAAATAATTATTTTATCTCTTAATTGAAAAATCAGTTTACTACATAATAATAAAAATTCCTATTAATAAACACAAATTTATTCTAATGTATATAAAATCTTTTAACTTATTTAAAAGCATCAATCAATTTGTGAAAATTTTATTTCTCTATTAAACTAAGCATCGAAATCGTTTAACAGAAATTTGTTACATTTCTTGGAATACATTTCCATGACTTTTACTCGAAGAAGTGCCAAAATTCTGAATTCATTAGCGTCTTAATATAATCCATTAAATACCTCGAGGGATGTAAACAAAGTTAGTTTTCCTTCCTCCTATGGACTGACAGAATGATTTACATTCATATATGTCGAGTTGAGTTGTTTGATACCTTGATATTTGAAGAACTCTTTAATGTCTGAAATAGAATCAATATGAAAACAAAATTTGTTTTCGATTAGTGGAATTTAATCGAATAGTTCGAGTTATATCACTTTTAAGTGAATTTTCGTGGTTCAATGCCTTTTAATGAATAATTAAATGAAACTTAAGAGTCATGTGACTGGAGATTTATTTATACGATCTCGTTTCAGTTGATAATGGAAGTAAATGGTGCAGCTGGGAGGAATACCTTGTTATTAAATACTAATTGAATATGGCAAAAAAAATAAAAATTAAATTCGTTGATTACTTTAGCATTTGTTTTTATACTATATTCTCATTCGAGAAAGTAAACATGACTACAAAAAACGTTATTGCATTCATGTATTTCATTAATTTGTATTCGTTTAATTCCTGATACTAATATTTAACTAACCTCAATTTCAATAGAATAAATAACATTAATGAAATTATGAAATAAAATTTGCCTTTTTTTTAAATAAAGCTCCGTAACGGTGAATGAAATTTTAATTTTTTCATAATCTGTTATGCACCTTTTCTGTTAGATAAAAATATTTTTTTCTTTTAATTCAATTAAATAATTAAACATTGTGGTAATATACTTCATAAATTTTTAATCAAATTCTGTTTAATTTTGTTAATTTTGTCAAATTTTGTTTTTAAGTTTGTTAATTTTTAATCAAATTTTGTAAACTAAAACTGTAGTAAAAAGAAAAACTTGTTTACTTATTTATGCATACATCCGAAATGAAATGTAATCGGAATTACGTAGGTATAAATATGAAGAAAAATATATTTATCTTTCGAGTATTACTTTTATTATTGGGTTATACTTCAAAAACTTCTTTCAAATATATTTTCCATTTAATTTGACAGTCAAAATGGTTTTTATAATAGTTAATAATAATGTATAAACTTAAATAACTTTATTAAAAGAAATTAAACTTAGTTTATTATAATAGTAAGAGGAAAATCGTATGAATAGGTACTCTATTTAGAATGAAGATTTTTTTTTCCAAAATAGCTTTTGTAAACTTAAATTTATACAAATTTTAATTAAGGAAATCAGTTGCTTAATTTAATTTCAGTATTGAAAGGTTATCATGATACTGAAATTTTGTTACATCGTACTCTTTCTTTGTTCAAAGATTTATATCAGGGAACAGATTATTGATTATTAATTCTACCTTTTTCTATTTATTTATTTGAAATTTTGTTAGCGATCATGAATGCCTCCATTAATGAAACTCATACTTTCGTTTATTTTCAGTTGAAGATTTTTAAATATAGTTTGGATGATTGTAAATAAATATTGGGCAATTTTATTTCAGAAAAACATAAAAATGAAATTTTTTTTGAAAAACAAATTATTTCAAAAAAGTAAAATAAGGCTACACAGTGAAAATATTCATTAAAATTAAAAAAAAAAAAAAAAAACTGCTGATACTCACAGTGCTAATAATATTTATAGTAAATTCATTATCAACCATAACAATTTACAGTCATTAATAAAAATAAAAAAGTGGGACTGAAGTACTATTCATCCATTTAAAATATTCGAACCTTGGAAAACTTTTTGTTAATTTAACTCGGAAACCCCAGAACCCATAAACTTAATCAATTAGTTTGGACGATTTAGAGACCGCTTTAAAGCTATAAGTTTCTAGAAAAATCATTTTGTTGTTAAAATGATCGCCAAGCTGCCAAGATTATCGTTAAGTCAGCAAAAATGTCGCCAAACCGAGTTTTCTAAAAGAAATACACTAGGCGTTATTTCCCACCCCTCTTAACTACGTTATAATTACGCAATATTCTAGCAGATTTTCTAATTAAACTGTTTATTTTAGGTCAGTCTTAAATATATTGTCTCATAACAAAAGAATATTTGAAAAACTATATGAATATTAACAAATTATATTAATCTAGACCACTTTCTTTGTATGACTTACTGTAAACAAGTGGAATAGTACTAAGGATACTTCACTTTATAGATAGAGGGTGATATTTTACGTATTTTTATTAAGAAATTATTGAAAAAACTTATTTACAACGCAAAAGACAACATTTGTTTTCTTGGTGACGAGGAAAGATATCGCAAATTCGCGAATAATTTTTCTTAAAATTGTAGCTAAAATGATTTTAAAAGATTTCCTTTTCAGTTTGAACCTCGCATTTTACTTTCCTTAGACTATTTTGCATTTAATTTTAAATTATAAATATATTTTTCATTTCATTTCATAATATAATTATGTTTTCTATTTCATTTCAAAACACACACACAAATAAAAAATAAAAAAAAAAGAAACCCAAGGAAGTTTTCTAATTTTGAGGCCAGATGTATTCCATAAAGATAATAACGTTATAAAATAAAATTCTATATTTTTTTTAAGCTTTTATTTAGATTCAAAAAAAGAAGATGTGTGGATTATTTTACATTTATCAATAACAATTACACTGTTAGAATTTTCATTCAAAAATTATGGCGAAATTCAATTAACTCTAAAGTTTAAGGTTAAGAATACTTTTTACCTTTACGGTTTTTTAACCATTTATAACAAGCGTGATTTCAACACCGTAAAAAAAAAATTAATTTAACTGGACATTAGAAATAGTTTAGCAGCTTCACGGTTCTGTCATCTATGCGAGAATAAGAGTATTGTATTCTAATATTCCAGGGTCACAAATTAGGGAGTGCATGACACTCTTCATGCGTTGAAGGAAATCGAGGAAATATTGTGGTGTCAACGCTGGGACTCGAACTCCCATTCTGCCGGTCATAAGATTGACAGATTTGCTATCTCGGCTATAATATGCGCCCACCTGCAAGCAACTTACTGGCCACATTCAGTGGGTCATTTTAGTACGATTAAATTCTGGTTGTTTAACCGTATTTGGTGAAAGCAGTCAATAAACTATTTTTCGCACAGTTAACGGTGATACCATCTGATTTGTGATTATTTTACTGTTTTGTTTAAATATTGTATAATTACAGTTAAACAAATTTTTATTTACCAATTTTTTCAGAGAAATTTCTAGCAGTGTAAAAGAAATGATAATCTCTAAATTAAATTAGAAGATTACGTAACTTCAAGAAATCAAGTTGGTACTTCTGGACAAATATTTGAATTTAAAAATGTAAATTAACTGGTAAAGAAGGAAACATTTCACCAAACTGCTAGAAACCAAATATATTATAATTACGGCAGTAAATTTGTCTCCCTACAATTCCTAATGCTAGCCTATTCATTTGTTTAAGATGAATACTTAGGCATGTAAATAAACTTTTGTAAGTTTATTTCTACAAAATAAATTTCTATAACACTTAACAGATAAAATTGAAGACATTGCATAAGTTTGTAGCACAAAGAAAGTCACTATCAATATTAAAACATTTTTTTCCCAACTATCTGCGTGAAATACGTATTTTCTTATACGATTAGAATAAGGATTTGTTGCATGCATATTGGTTTTAAGGAAAATTCTACCTTTCTGTTCAGTAGGTCACGTAAATGTTAAATGTTACTTGATAATTGAGATTTAAAATAAGTTTGTGGCAAATCTCAATTGCTTTGAGTTAGTATTGTGACAATTTTGTAATTTGATAAAACACAAATCTTTCTAAAAAATGCTTTGATGCATCTAATAATAATTTTTTTAAATGTTGCGATAAATCTAATAATTTTGATAAATCTTCAGATAGTCATTCAAAAGAGTGTTTTGGTAAACTTAGTAGATCATTTGAAAAAGCAATAAAACAAGTAAAAAAGAGAAAATATGTAATAAGTGCAAAATTACCGAAATAGTTTGCAGTTAGGCTACATAATTTAAATAAATTTTGAAAATACTTTCGTTCCTGAACGATGTTTTCATAACTTTAGCAATAGCTTTCAAAGTAACAAAATCAAATATCTGCTAAGAAAAGAAATTACGTATTAAGTAGAAATCCGGCAAAGAAATTTTCTCCGGCGCTTAAAAAGAAGCATACATTAGACGGAAATAAAAGTTCTGGTAAATTTACTATACTGCATTTCCGGTTTTCAAAATTATATTTCTTATTACCACACATTTAGTAAAAAAAAATTACAAAACTGAAAAGTATAATTTGAATCGAATAAATGGTTTTTATGCCATGCTCTAAAGAATCTTGATAGAATTACCGAATGTTACCCTAATTATCAAATTTTATTCCTTATTATAATACTATATTTAATGGTTAAGTTAACCAAAATCATTACCATAGCACTTTGTTAAAAATTATCAAGATTTTTTGCATTTTCATAAAGCCAGAAACATGGTCAATTCAACAATATTCTAATAGTTTTGATCATGCTTTTCTATCGCATGTGTAATTTTAAAAATAATGTAAATACCAATTAGTTGGGATAGTTAATAAAAGTGCTAAAATCTGTTACCGCATTGCATCACAAGTACTTAAGTATAAAATACTTTTTTACACAAGTAAGGGTAAGACCAGAAGTACTTATTTCTGAATCACTTAACCTATTATGTAACTTTTTTTTTCATATGGCAACGCCGGGTAAAGATACTGTAAAAATATTAAAGCTGCAGTATAGTTCTTGAAATAACTAAATGTTAGAAAATTTTTACGTTCCATAGGGTAGAATAGATGAGAAGGGGGGAAAAGAACGTAAAAATGTTACATTTTCCTCTCCTATTAGGATATTTCACGGATGAAAGCTTCAGAAAACTCAGCCTCAAAAGCATTTTACTCTGGTTTAGATGGATCGAATTGCCAACATATCTTCTGGATCGTCTGCATCTCTGTATCAACCCACCATCAGCCTATGCGACCCCTTCTGGATTGAATTTTAAGTTATGGAAATTCTTTTTTTGAGGCGGGATCCTGCATCTGAATATTTATTCCGGCTCTTTCTTTCTCGCACCTTGAGGACACTTGGAAATTGGAAGGATGATGGTGACTGCGACGATAGAAAAGAACGAAGATGTTCTAGAATAACAATGGAAGGACTCCATCTACCTTTATACATACAAATATGTCCCTTCGTGAAACCTTCCTCGAACTGACTGAAAAATTTTCTTTCCGGTGGCAAAAATAAGTTTTAGAGGTATTCTTTACTTTTTTGCGTAACATTTTTTCAAAAATGTTTGAGTGGTGTAAAGAAAGAAGTATCAAAATGGTGGAAATTCGTACGTTAAACCAATGTTTAGATCCGGAATATATTTCATTCAAATTTAAGTCTTTTGATATATAAATCCGGTATGTATCTATAATATCTGTTTGCCGGGCAGAAAGATAGATTGTGCGTTTTCTAAACAACGTTAGATATGGTTTTTTAACCTTTCACTAATTACATTATTGTAAAAATTTGTTGTGAAAAGTAGTGCCAGTCATAGGGCCTGCCTAATTTTATTTTAAATTTAATAGTTATGATAAAAAATTACTGTTCAAAATAATAGAAAAAAGTATAAATGGATATCAGTATTCTCTAGGAGTCGAAGTTGGGGTATACTGAGAAAAAAAATGGTTAAAGTTACCAGAATATGGTAAAATTTACTACGTTTCTGGCTCTATGGAAACACTAAAAAGCTCAGTCTTTTTTACAGAAGAGCTTCGGTAATGATTTTGGTAAAATTAACAATGAAATATGATTCTATAATCTGTGATAAAAATTGGTAATGTGGTAAATGTGTGTGCGTGATAAATGTGGTAAAATTTGATAATTTTATTGCGATACCATAGAGCATGGCTCAAATACCATTTATTTTGTAAAATTTACTTTTCAGTTTTGTATTGTTTACTAAATGTGTGGTAATAAGAACAAGATATCCTATGATAAATTAAATGAGAATCAACAGTAGTAGTTAATGAACATATTAAATACTGCTTGATATTAATTGAACAATGCTCGACAAATATTAATCCTATAAAAATTCCTAAGCAGTTAGGTGCAACAAATAAATAAAGAACATTGATTTCTAATATGTTTTATTGTTTTTTTTTCTTCCTTTTTGTAAAATTGCATGAAGTTAATTTCAAGCCATATTAAAAAGAATTCATAAGCTACTTAAAAGATAAACTAAAGTATCAAAATTATTCACGAAATCTGTGTTCTGGTAAATGCTATTTACTTTAAACAATAAGTTTTTCTTTCAACTGCCACCAAAAAAAAAAAAAAGTAATCATTTGAAGTATCGTTTAGTATCGTAAACTAAAGAAGCCATTAAAGTTGAAGGATTTAATGGTAAACAAGCTTGGTGTTTCAATGAAATTGAAATAGTTGAAAAAGTTAGAGATTGTTGAAAAAGTTAGTTGAAAAATTGCACATTGTTGAAAAAGTTAGGGAATAGAATTTGCCATATAGCTTTTTCCAATGAGAACCGTTACGTACTTTGTCTTTTCCAAAATAAAATAAAATTCCTTAATTACTGTCAAATGGAAAATACTTTTAAATCTAAAGCACTAATTTTGTAAAATTCTTGTTACTGTTTTCCTATATTGAATTAAACGTTTTTCTTCTACTATTGCGATTTCGTTTGGCGAGGTTGGGTAAAAGGTTTGAAACGACATTTACGTTCACAGAAAAAAAAATATCATTTCAGAATTTTTACCAATCCTCTTGTTGCCGTTTATTTTGAGAATCATTTCGTCACGAAATCATGAGATTTGTGATGAAACGCGAACTTTCAAATATATGACGAAAATTTTTCACAGCTCGGTACCACATCTGAGTGCAATGTGGAAGATTGTTAACTAGAATGACAAAACTGAAATGAAGACTAGACGATCGAAGATAGAATGACGAAATATTTCTTTACTTTTGACGAAATTCGTTTCTTTAAAGAAGTGATAATAGTTATTACGTCACTCAGACGAAATGTTCGCCCGAAGAATATACCAAGAAACAGTGTCTTCAAATAAGAAGAAAGTTACGTGAAATTTGAGAATTCATTTTTTATGTGATATGTTCCTCCACTGTTGAGTACAATTTTATGTTATTTTATGGATTTATTCGGTGAGCTTAACATGCGTTAAACTTAGAAAACATTATGTTTTTAAATGTCATTTAACATGTTCGACTAATAACCTCTTTAATATTATTTCATTTTGTTGATTGTCTTGTCCCAATTAAGAAATGTTTTAAGCCTGGAAATTTGACAGTATTTAAAGTGTCTTAGAAATCGATTCTAAATTGAGTTCTTCAATTTTATTTCCTTTTGTTGATTGATTTGAAAAACGTAACAATTTCATAATTCTGAGAAGTTAACACCAGTTATAATATTAATTAAACATGTTCCTCAATTTTTTTTTTTTTAATTTCGTCTCTTTGTGAGACTTTAAAATTATTTATTTTTCTTAATGAATTTTTTCAAAAACCAAAATACTAGTCTGAAATAAATAGTCTATTTGTTGTTAAGATTAAATGAGAAAAAATAGGAAGTGATAAGGAAAAAAAAATTGTTTAATTTCTGATTTAAAAATCTACAAATTATTCAAGAAGTTACAATAATATTTTTTTGAAACATATAGTTCTATTTTCTGTTTATCTATTAATAGAATAATTGAATTTTTGCTCCGTTTCTCAATGATCATCTTGATTTTTTCCCTAATATTAACTATTAATCCAATTTTCAGCTTTTCTTCAGCTCCAAATAAGATTATTGTCGTCGAATGTTATTATAAAAAGTACTACTTTTCGTAACACTCTATTTTTTTAAAACAAAAGCAGTGCAAAAACACAAGCTATATCTTATTAAAATGAAACAAAAAAATTCTGATAGGTTCAACCATTATAACTCATTATTCTCTAATTGAACTGATTCATAAACCGATTTCCACAAAAAATGGAGAAATGAGAGAATTTTTTCTATCACGGTGTCGAATAAAAAAGCGGAAAACGAGGAAAAAACATTTTTGCTCCAGAGAGAGAAAGCATGATTAGGTGCTTAATGAATCGAACTATTAAAGAAGTAAACCACAAAAAGAAAACACATAACAATCAGGGGTGAATTATTTTTCTAAAAAAAACGCGAAAGTCTGTATTAAAAATTTCTGTCATTATTTCTGAATAACATCGTTAGCCAAAAAATTCGAATTTCTTTTTCGAAATCATTCATGAATAAAAATACCTTCTTTTATGCATTTGTAATCAACAGAATAAACATAATAAAAAGTGTATCTTTTGTGAAAGCTACAATGCCAGATTTGAAATCTAGCAAATTGAAACGGTATGAAAAATAGTTTTTTTTTTTTTTTTTTTTCCAAGGAGAGAAATAGTTGAATAGGATTGCATGTAGACAATAATATCAAATGAGGCTGCGATTATATATATTTTTTTCTTAATTTATTCTTTTTAACTTTTAAATTATTAAAAAAAAAATATTTTTTTAAAATTATGACTTTTTGAATTTGAAATGCAATGATTTGAATTGATTTTATGGAGTCAGTGTTAATATAGTGGAATTGATTTATAGTAGTGGTGATTTCTGGTACGTTTGTGTCTTAGTTGTGAGAGAAGGTTTAGTTCAAAGATACATCAAACTAACTAGCTCTATTTAGGGAATATTTTTAGGGAAAAAGAACAACATATGGTCATATCAATAAAAATAAAATAGTAATTCATGTCATTTAATAGAGACGATTTTTTTAACCCTAGTTGAACAGTCGACCCTCTATTGGGCTACTCGCTATTTTGATGATACTAACCCCCCTTTTCGTTACATTAAGAGGAAAACCTTGAAAATCTCCCAAGGTTAGCCTGACGGCAAGGGGACATGTTTCAGGTTAAAAGCAATTTGGAATATCACTCGATAGAGCATTAGTAAACGTTTGCCACAACTTTTAGATTAATTTTCTTAGAGTTCCAGCCAGAGTTCTACTTGTTGAAACGAAAGTGCACTGTAAAAAATTACGGATCATATAACGGTGTAAAGTCTCAGCACTTTGGGTGCATCATCCGTAAAATCCGTTTTAACGTAAATTTGATTTTTACCGTAAAATATTATACCGTGTTAAATTATGCAATATTATTTATTTAATTAGTTTGATTCAGTGATTATTATTAGTGATATTACCATAATTTTTCTACAGCAATCATTACTGTAAAAATTACGGTAATATCAGATCCGTTGTTCCATAACATGCTTCAGTAAAAATGGATTTTACCATAAAATGTACCGGCACCCTGAGTTCCAGTTCTTTTTCGTAATTTGATCCAGAATTTCTCACAGTGTAGGGCAATATTTTAATATTGGAGAGATATGACATTCCGCTCCTAAAGTAACTCCACATGATCACTCAAAGCGTTAGTATCTGAGAAGTGCGGATTCTTAACCATAAAAAATAATAAAACAGTAAATGCGCATACGCAGTTACATCAAAATGAATGCAACATTTAATTTTGGTTCCTGAGAATAAGTGAAAAATTGAGAATTTTTTTAATTCATTCGCCTTCTTTTAATCAAGGAAAAAGAATATTACAAAACAGACTATTTTCTGAGAACAATTAATGTTTCCTTAATGTATTTTAAATATTATCTGCTTCGAAAACTGTTTAAACATTATTTTAAAATTATTGCATCATACAAGGTGTGTAAGTGACATTATCCTGAATAACTTTCATTCTAGTAATCACGTTGTCATGTAATCAGTTTCAAATTTACTGATTACTGGCACATCTTTTATATGCTAACTAATTAGTCCTTATTTTGTTTTCTGTATTTCATATTATTCACTTTTTCCTTTTCCTTTTCTTGTTCACCTTCTTTTCATTCTTCCTTTTCTTTTCATTCTTCATTTTCCCTCTTCATTCTTTTAATTCATTTTATTTTCATCCATCTTCCCTTTTTTCTTTTCTCCATCTTCATACAAAACTTTAAAGTCTATGAAAAGCCCCAGTTGTCTCCTCAATCCCTATCTAAGGTCTCACCAGTTGTCTCCTTTCTCTAAAAATCATTCAGTTTATTCGATTCAAATGAGTAGAATTAATTAATATCAATTACAAATTAATATACAGAAGTATTGAGTAATCAACTTAGTTTTCAAAGTTTTTTTTTTTTAATTTTGAATTTTAACATTTAATATATTAAAATGGTTTTGGCGTAATGTTTCAGATCATTCGAAAAAGAATGTTTTGTTCTACCGTCTTTTTTCTTTTGTTCGCGTTAATTTTAAAGATCATTAAACTGGAGTGAGTCAAGTTTAGAAAAAATGAGCAATTTTTTTTCTCTTTGAATCATGAATCATCTACTAAGGTCTCAAAAGCTGCTTATGGCATTTGTTCTGTGTACGGAAAAAATTCTGTAGCTTAAAAAAACCGTTCGTTATTGGTAATTCGTTATTGTGAGTGAAAATTTTGACCTTCATTCCAGCGACATACTTGACATCGACGAAGAACAGTTGGTGTTAAACGAGCAAGGAGCTTTCAATGAAGATGAATTCTTCCAAAATTTTATTTTTTTTAAAAAAAAAAAAAAATAAATAAAATGGTGGGAACTTAGTTCCCAACCCAATATTATAATTCTATTCTGCATTGCGACAAATACGTCAATTGGAATCAACATTCTAAATTGCTGCAACTCAAACGATAATCATTGTGAAACAAACTTTTCCTCCGCAATATTTATAACTTATTCCAAGAGACTGCGTATGCAACATAATTCCTAACATTTCATCAGTAAATGCCATTCCGTTTACGTATAATTAATGGATTGGGATGGTGTTGGGGGGGAAGGGTTACTGGAAATGGAATGTCCGAGAGTTCTGCCCGCACACTCGGCTTAGTGATGAGGATCAAATACGGCGTTCCGTGCCTTTTGTGCGGTTGGATCAGCGCTGTTTCCGGTGCCTCTTTGTCCATTTGTGCCATGGATAAGAACTCGAAATGAAATCCTGTGACCCTCCCTTATTAGGGCAACTGACCGTAAGTGGAAATTGGATTTTGCGATTACAGTCACAGTGAAGGAGACAAATGAATGTTGTTTTGTATGTATGGGGATAGATATGTCAGGCCAATAGACGGAAGTATATATTTCTGGTAAAAGTTTGCTGGAATTCAGTTCCAGTTATTGCGTTGGATGATCATATTATCTTCAACAATGCAAATTTTGTTTTGGGTTTTAAACTAAAACTTAGTTACTTTACTAGAATTGTTAAACTAATTTCACTTTGACAGACATGTTTCCTGTTTAAAAATCAGCTTTCATGACATATAAATACTTACTTATTGACTTAGTTAATTAAATAAATAATTTATATCGTTGCAAAATATTTAAGGGTTCTTAGAGCATTGCAAGCAGGGGAAAAGTTTGAACGCAAAAATTAAAACTACAAAATTTTAGGAAATCAAATGTTTGAACTAAAGAAATTAATATTTGTATCAATACTTTGAACACATTGAAAATAACTTATGTTAAATATTTTTCCCAAAATTTAAAAATATACATGAAGGAAAGTTTCGAAGTTTTAAATATATGCAAAGAAATTTCAAAAGTGTGCAAAACTCTACAGAAATTTCAAATATATGCAGAAAATATGTTGTGCGTGATAATGAGTTAAATAAATATTTGCTGTTTTAAAAGTATTAATATTAATCATAGATCATATCTCGAACTGCAACTTAAATTACGCATATAAGTTGCAGTTATATACCATTTACTGTTTAAAAAACGTTTTACTTTAAAAGTTTTAACACTGAAAATATTTAATTCAAAAGGAAATCATTTAAACTTTTATTAAACTTTTAAAAAAGGTATGCTTAAGCATCCGTGCATAAATTGCAATATATATTAATGTAAAGCTGTGTAAATATTTCAAGATCATGACACATGTACTGAGAAATTGTATAAGTTTCAATCATTTACATCTTAAATTGTAAATATATATATGTTCTTTATATATTTAAAAGAAAAATTAAAGTTTTAAACCTAAATTTCAATAAATTAAAAACTCTGGACCCCATTTGATTTCATTTAGAAGTTGCGGTAATTTGAATTTTATTTGTTTCTGGGCGTGTCTTTCATTTGCTTTCGTTGTTTTTTAAATGAAACATTTTTCTTACACTTGCCTGTTTTGATTCAAATTTCCATAGTATTTTATTATTATTTTTTTCCTTTAAGTAATTTTCTCAGTTAATTTTGTGCAAAAATGAAAAGTTTTATGTGCAATAATTAAATGTCACAAAAGCTATTTTTTCTGTTTTTTCTTTCCATTTCAGTTTTTTATTTCCAATTTTTCATTTCTCGCGTCTCTTTATAATCATCACACAATACAAAAAATTTCTTTTTTAAAAGTGAAGATGGTTTGTAAAAAATATAAACATTACATAACAGTATTTATTTTTCATTCGAAACAATTATTTTACAAAATTTGAATAAAATAATATTCCCATCTGTCGTGGAGTTTAATTTTAAATGGAGATGACAATGCATTTCCACAAAAGGACGATACAGAGCAAATTTTTTGTAATTGTGTGAAAAATGAAATTGGCGAAAGTAATAATTCAAGCAACAGGCTGTCGGACGAGTAGTTTCTGAGAAATTAAACTTTTTAAATGCCACTTCTTTAAGAGAGTGAGAGATGGGAAAAGTGAACTTAACATCAAAGTGCCTAAACATACAATAAGTGTTCTGCTGAAACTAGAGGGACCCTATTTTTTACATCATATTTTGAGGGTTAAGAATTCAAACATGTCAAAATGGTATGTTTGTTCGGAAATAGTAAATAAATTAAATTAAAGTTTACTCTTAATAATGAGCATGCTTTAGGTTAGGCTCTAGGGCCCAACATCATATTGAGACCTAGTAGGTTAAATTCTGATCATTAGATCAAAAGTTATTCAGGACACTCACTTTTTTATGCTTTTGCCTCTACCCTATTTATTTTAAAAATAAGAGAAATCATGAATAAATTTCACTGATAATACTGCTGTGGTGTAATCATAAAAATTTTTCCTAAGTTCCTTTTAATCTTAAAGGCATTAAGAGTCCTCTAGTAATAAGAAAAGCTGATGATTAAATAATGTTACGGGCTTGAAAAGTTGACACAACACAATTTATAGTTTGGTTCCATAAATTTTAATTTCCTTTTATTTTTTATTAATGCCAAGAATATAATTATAGCTCTAAGATTGAGTTTTTTTGCATTCATTTAGATTTTTTAAAACTTATTAAACTTTTTTGAACCTACAGCATTTGAATAGCCCTGTTTTGAGGAATATTTAAATGATCTTTTTCTGATTTTACTTTAGTCAAATATTGATTATAATTATTTCTAAGAAATAGTCATGATCGAAAAAATTTAAGAACACAGCACTTCAAAGCATTATAAAGACTTTTTTTTAAAAAAATTTTTTCCCTTCCAAATGAATGTAGAACCCTCTCACAATATTAAAAAATAAACGGTTAATAATCTTTTACTTCTTTATACTTATGCTTATACATATCTTGAACAAATAAAAAAATTTTATGATTAACAGTTTAAAGGCTTTATTTTCATTGTTTAAATTATTGAATTATGATAGGACTACATAAATCTATGAAAGCGTTTTCAATCTTTTATCAGATTGAGCGTTTTTGTAAAAACATAAAATTTTCTAAACAATTTTAAAAGTTTAGATTTTTGTTCGATTGTTTGAGAAAATTCATTATTCATATTTTATTAACTTCTATTTATTCTATTTTGTTATATGATAAATCTTCTATAAACAGGGAAAAGGAAAAAAAATCCACATTGATATTATAGAAAAGCATATAGGTAGTAATTATAAACAATGACTTGAGTGTTAATTTAAAAGAATTATTGCTGCACAACTCAAATGTTTTTATTTTAAGCGAGATAAAATTTCTGTTTTAATAATTTAAAATAATGTTTAAAATTGGTGTTGTCAAAGTCAGAACTTTTTTATTAGAAATTGTATAACGACTAGAAACTAAGGAGTCAAATCAGTGGAGTGGAAAATAAAACTTGTTTAATTGATTTTTTCAAAACATTGTTATAGTCAAAGGAATAACATAAACTGTCATATCAAATCCAAACATTCATCTACAAAGAATATTGTAACATGTTTCGTGTGTTTTCTGATAAATGGCATCTGTAATCTAGTTAAGATGACCAGATCTCGCTTTTATCCATCTACCCGGATTTGTCCAACCTTTCCCTGATTGTTTTTTTATTGATGATTTAGCATCACGATTGCATTTTATAGGTTACAATATTTTTTGCATATATCTATACAAAATCTTTATTTTTAATCATTAAATTAAAACATGCATCGAGATTGATAAAACGAGCATGGTTTCAAATACAAATAGTCACCATTTTTCAGAAAAATTTAATTTAGACGATGAGATTTTAAGCTCCTTTTCTAAACCATATGAAACCTGCATATTACGGCAAACTTGAAATCAATAAACGTTAAATTTAAGCATGCATCGAGATTGATTAAATGAGCAGATACAAATAATAGTAACCGTTATCAGAAAAATTTCGTTCAGACGATGAGTTTTTAAACTCTTTTCCTGAACCTTATAAAACATTCTTATAAGAGCAAACTTTAAATCGATAAACGTTAAATTAAAGCATACATACAGATTGACTAAACGAGCATGGTTTCAGATACAAAAAGCCACCGTTATCAGAAAAATATAATTTAGACGATGAGTTTTTAAGCTTTTTTCCTAAACCATAAGAAATCTGCTCACAACTGCAAACTTTAAATAGATAAACGTTAAATAAGTTTGTTTCTAAGTTAATTATGTTTATTTAAACTTATAGTTCACCGTTCTAATTATTATGCATACCTTTTAAAGATCTTTTTCTTTAATCATTGAAACAAAGCATGGTATGTGATTGATTAAATGATCATGGTTACAACTACAACTACATTTGTTGGAAGTTGGAAGACAATGTGTTTTGTTTAGATCTCCAAGTGAATAAATAAGGTTTTAGAAGGGGATTTCCTCCGGCGAAAAAATATGAGAATGATCTTTTCTTAAGAACATTGTTCGAAAGGATCGATATACAACATTCTTGATGCTTTTCTATAAAAAAGCAAAAGATTGTTAAAGCAAACAGTTCCATAGATTGTTTTTTTAGATCCTTCTCGGTCCAATGATAAAAACGAATTCTGCAATTGTTGGAAAGATCTGTATTTTTATTATTTTGCTTCTCAGCTTTTTTTCTGAACTTAAAGTGGAGAAAATAGAACGTTTAGAGAAACGTGATATTTCTAGAAGAAAAACACTAATAGTGTTCCTTTGTTCCTATTTTTTTATCAAAGCCTTATTGCTATATTTTTGTCCGATAAATTGGTTTTGTTATAAATGGATAGGATATTAGGTAGTTTATTATTTATGAAAATCAGGATGATATAATATTTCTGACAGACGATTTTCAATCAAAGTAAGTTAATAGAACTAAAAATATTTGGTCAAAATGCAATAAAAAATCATTGAAATGTAACAAAATAATGAACAACGAAAAATTTCCTTATTTTAATATAGTCTTAATAAAATAAAAAATATTGATAAAAAAAGCTGATGACACGCTGAGATAAAAATATGGTCAAAATTACCAGAACATGGTAAAATTTGTCCTGTTTCTAGTTCTATGGGTACACCATTTAAAAAAACTTCCTGTTAACCGTTATTATATGAAAGGAAGAAATTACCAAATGATTAGATAAAATACTGCATATTTCACTTTATTACAGGAATGATAGTTTTTTTACAAGATATATCTTAACTTGATTGATTTATATTGATTTATTTTTGGATAATATTTAATCAATAGTGTCCAAATTATTAGTATTAATATTGGCATTGTCATACAATACAATACACGAAATTTACCAGAATTTTTTTTTTCTCTGAATACAATAATTATTAAAAAAGTAAACAGTTTTAGGATTACTGTTTGTCTAAGATAGGTACTCTTCCCGCCACAAAGTCTGCGGCAGTCTGGTGCTATGGAAACAAGAAGAGGGCATTTTAGGGAGGGTAGCTACGGTGAAGAGGTCTCCTTTTCTCTCGCCGAAACCAGTCCTAAAGAGGTCCCCCACACCCCTACTTGAATTAATCATGCCTCGTTACCATAGTCACCACCACAGCTCCAGATGAATGTCTGGCAGAGTACCTATCTTAGACAAACAGTATGAAACTCGCTTCCTTAACTAATTATTAATAGGAAATGCATTTTAAATGAGATCATTATGACAATGCCTATATTAATACTATTAATATTGAAGTATATCAGCAACAGTTAATTGTCGGCCAATGACTCATGAAAGGTAATACCAATGACTAAATGCGAGTAATATATTCAGCTTTGTGCCACCTTTAGTTTCCTTCAGAAACATGTACCTCTTAATCTGAATCACGACAGGTTTCAGGGGGGAGTGTGGGATTAGGCACCAACCTTCAGAAGATTTCAGTGCTTCAACACTAGCTCAATCAATTTATCAGCCTAGGTCCAAACAACATATTTTTTTGAAGAACATAGCGACAAACGATTCTAGGAGACAAAAAAGAACCTCAGCTACATATTAAAACTAGTTAAAACCGAGAGTTAAAAGTTATAAGCGAAAATAATAAATAAATGACGACTTGGGAGATTACGACTTGGGAGATAATAAAAGTCAGTTTTGGGTTCATTCGAACAGGACTAACTAAAGAAGAAAGTTTCACCCAATTCCCACAATGTTGAAGCTTGTAACAAAGAGAAGAACCGACAAGTAATGAGAGGGCACCCAACAGTCTTATGAAAATGAGCTGATGCATAACAGTATTGCTGCTAATGGGATAGTATATCGTTTATATGTTTTAGGAAATATATATTTCATGCGCTTGATACTCTGATTGTTGTTAGCCAAATAAATCCTGTAATGTGGATGATTTAAATCAATTCAAAGATTCTCAATACCGTCCTTTCATACAGCTGGAATTGAAAGAATTGGTTTTGAGGAACATGATTTGAACGTTGGCTCCCATAACCTCCAGATCTTACATCTTTTGAGAATTTATAGGATTAATTTGAAATAGCCATTCGTCATCATAAACCACAATCATCCAGTTTCATGCCATTGGAAAGTATTATTAACTAGCCACAGACGACATAACATCCCCGTACAGTGCATGCCGAACTGCATTAATATATTTAATGAAAATGGTTGCCAAAAGGGACATTGAGGGGATAGTCACAATAAAGTGAACATTCAAAATATTTCGTATTAGTTATTCCTCGTGTATATTTGACCTTTCCAGTATATCTGCAAAGTATAGCAGCTCTGGTATAAGACATATAACTTTACTTTTTGAAGATATTGATAATTTATATACTTAAAAATTTATACTTCTTATGCTTGAAAATTTATACCAGTGAATAAAAAAGAAAGTTTCGGCAATTGAAGAGTAAAACATAAAATATTGACTGTCTCAAAGCTAGAGTTTTAATAAAAAATAAGTTAAAAAGTAAAAAAAAATTTTAAAATTTTTTTTAATTAAATATAAAAATGTAGATAGTCAAATATATTTATAATTTTTTTTTATTGCATTTGAAATCCTTTAGAAAGTTTTTAAAATAGGTTATATTTATAAACGCAAAACGAAAAAATAAATAAATTGCTTCGAAACTAAGAATATTTTTCAAAACATTTCCATACTTTCTTTTCGGGCTTTTACAAAACTACCTTAACAAGCACTTTGGAAGGAAGATTTTTTTCGATATTTATTTTACATTTTAACTAAAGGTTGTGAGATTTTTAAATAGGTGTATTTTAAAATCTTTCAAAGATGTTTAGAAAAAAGTATACAATTTGCATTTTGTATTCATAATTTGTATTCAAATGCTTTTTCTATTAAAAAACCCGTTTTCTCAACAATAAAATTATCATTTACATTTGGTAACATTAAAAATGTAAATTCTCAAATATTTTGATCCAGATGCGTGGAATGGAGGAAAAAAAAATATTCTATTTACATTTTAAGAAAAATTTGATACTACTTGATAAAATGCTTGATACTCCCATAAAATTATTTAAATAAATAATGCAATAAACAAAAATATGTAAAAGCTGTGTAAATGAAATAATTTAAATTAACGAGGAACTGTTTTATTGGATGCTGAGATATTCGTGGTAACAATGTAAGGCAAGAAACATAAAGTTAAATAATTCAAATTTATTCAAAGAAGATATAGAGAATGTTGATATTACTTGAATAGCTCCTTTCTTCAGTCACTTCCATTATTTCGTAGTGATTGACTACTTGTTGACTGTTTTATATACTTTATAGACCTTTAAAATGACAATTTTGACTGCTTGTATACTGATCAAGAGCTTATTAATCCAGCTATTTGTTGATATCGGTAACGTTTTACAACGCGCTGTAATACAAAGGAAATTTAATATTAATATATATATATATACAGAGCAAAATAAATAAATACAAAAAAACCAGAAAAGAAAAGAAAAATAATAAGTATCATTTATTGCGCATAAGCTGCAAGTAAATAGAACTCATAAAATAAGTTCAAAATGAAGATAAAACAAAGGTAAATTACAGACAAATGAAAAAAGGGGAACGAATAATAATAATAATAAACAACTAGGGAAAGAAAAAAAAGAATTTAAAAAAAAAAAAAAGGAAAAGTTTTTTTAAAAAACCGGAAAATAAAAGATATAATCTTTTCATCAGCCCACACGATTATATCCGAAAAAGAGTGCTTTCTAATATTGTATCAATATAGCCAAAGCAAAATATATGAATACAATAGTGTGAGAAGCACTCAAAAAAAAAAAAAAATCTTACAAAAATTACGACAAATAAAATAAAACACAATAAGTAAAAATAACACGTAAAAACAGAAAATAAAATAAAAAGGAAGAGCAGAACAAAACAAAATCTATAAAGCGAGTAGCGAAAAATAATGAACTTACACGAACGGGAAATTTTTCAAGAATGATTTAAACTGTTTACGTAACAAGATTGCCAGATTGCAAAATATGAAAACTGTGAAAACAAAAGCGCAAATTGAGAGTAACTAGGAGTTTAAATTGCGTTCTTGCTGCATTACTGAAGTGCGTTAGATTTGTTAGTTACCAAGGATGGGCCAGAAAACTGATGTACGCGAGGTAACATTAAAGTGGATAATTTAAAGAATTTAACTATAAATAATTTTAGAAAATAAATATTTATTTAAGAAACAAATATAAAATAGAAAAGAGAAAGAAACATGAATTGCCAGTTTTGCACATAATTTTAGCCACAGATTTGCCCGAAATGGATTTGCACATGGAAAAGTTATATAAATTGACAAAGAAATCTTTTTAGTAAATAATTTTAGCCACGGATTTTCCCGAAATGGATTTGCACATGGAAAAATTGTATAAAGAAATTTATTAGTAAATAATTTTGCCCACGGATTTGCCCGAAATGGATTTGCACATGGAAAAGTTATATAAATTAACAAAGAAAAAAAAAGAAAACTTATTTTAACATTTCGGGCAAATCCGTGGCTAAAATTATTTACTAAAAAAAATTTTCTTTATTAATTTATACAATTTTTCCATGTGCAAATCCATTTCGGGCAAATCCGTGGCTAAAATAAGTTTTCTTTTTTTTGCGCTTTTGTTTTCACAGTTTTCATATTTTGCAATCTGGCAATCTTGTTACGTAAACACTTTAAATCATTCTTGAAAAATTTCCCGTTCATGTAAGTTCATTATTTTTCGCTACTCGCTTTAAAGATTTTGTTTTGTTCTGCTCTTCCTTTTTATTTTATTTTCTGTTTTTACGTGTTATTTTTACTTATTGTGTTTTATTTTATTTGTCGTAATTTTTGTAAAAGATTTTTATTTATTTATTTATTTATTTTTTTTGAGTGCTTCTCACACTATTGTATTCATATATTTTGCTTTGGCTATATTGATACAATATCAGAAAGCACTCTTTTTCGGATATAATCGTGTGGGCTGATGAAAAGATTATATCTTTTATTTTCCGGTTTTTTAAAAAAAACTTTTCCTTTTTTTTTTTTTTTAAATTCTTTTTTTTCATTCCCCAGTTGTTTATTATTATTATTATTCGTTCCCCTTTTTTCATTTGTCTGTAATTTACCTTTGTTTTATCTTCATTTTGAACTTATATATATATATATATATATATATATATATATATATATATATATATATATATATCAGAATTATAGTTCCGTTTTTTACAGAAAATAAATACGCTGAGTTTCTTGTTTCTCTTTCAACTGCTGCGCGTGAGTGATATCGATTTCTTGAAAGTGTCATTTTCTTGTTTGAAAACATTGTCACAAGGTTGGCGTTTAAACAACAATACATTTGATTCATTTAGTTCCGCTGTTAGATTTTATTTTATTTTTCAGAAGCTAAACATTTTTTTTTCATTGGGAGTATAAAGAAATAGTTTCCCGTACAAAGCCTCGGGATAATCGGAAAATCTTAAAATGTTTTTCAAACAATTTACAATGTTCTATGTTTACTGCAATGATCAGATAAATTAGCGAAAATGTATAAGTCATTGCTTTTTTATCCTGATTTAATTTGGGCTATTTGTATTAAGCAGTTAATTTAATTTTAAGAATTTAGACACTCGAAATTCAATGCTGTATTTTGAAAATCAATGAAACAGTTTTATTAAAACACAATCATGATAAATAAAAAATAAAACGACGTTTATATTTAGCGAATTTAATGTTAAATTACTGTTCATAAATTAAATTAAGAAATTTCTCATTTTCTTAATCCGTAAATGATTTAAATATGTGTATCATAAACTGTTGTGCAATTCGATAATAAAACTCTCTTTTTAAAACATTAATGCCTTTTTTAGTTCTAAACATTTTATTTGGAATAATAATCGAAATCAAAAACGTCATAATAACAGAAAATAAAAAGTTAAAAAAAAGGTAAATAAATTAGGAATAGGGAAATATTTCACCAGTAACCAATGCGATAAACATTTATTAAGTTTATACTTTCTTTTTTCAGTAGTGCAATAAATGAAAAAAAAAAAAAAAGATCAGCAATATAACTAAAAACTATCATAAGAATCAGACCACCGGAAATGCCTTCTAGAAATTCTCTAAATTCATGCTCTCCCTCAAACACTGCCTAGACCAGTGGCCACTACCTACACAGAATTAGTTTTTCTCCCTTTCCTCTTTATGCTGAGGGATTTTTATATTTCGAACGTATTTTTACACATTTACTTTTTTCAAGACCGACTTTTTACGGGGAAAAATATTTTTACCCAAACAAATTTATACTTGGCAATAATTCCTAAATGTTTACCAAGTTTAGGATTAAATAAAACAACAACATATTTTTAAAACTGAATATCACAGAGGGAGCATTTGTTTCTCTCTACATGATTCTATTAGTTCTATACATGAGATGTTAGAAGTTTAGCTATAATAAATGACGGAAAGCTTATGCTTGAGTTTGAAAAACATAGTAAAGAAACTAAAAAAAAAAATATGTAGATTTGTTTCATGCACTGCAAAAAAAAAATAGGATATTCAAATCCAACAAAGAACTTCGTTTTGACAAAACCGCTTCCAGGTATAAGCTCGGAGTAAAAATTTGGTCAAATTTATGAAATAGCTTCTCGTCCTTTCTTCAAAGAAACGAATTTCGTCAAATTTAAAAAAAAAAATGATAATTCGACATAGATTGTCCATGAATAGAAAAAAAAAAAAATAAAAAAATAAAAACTTTGTAGAGCTTACTGTATTGAACTTTTCGAATAATCACCTTAGAGTGGGCGAATCGATGTCACCTAAACAATACAAGAAAGACTTATAGAACAGAGAGATAAATTACACCTATGCCCATAGTAAAATTTCTGGTACAAGGTCAAATCCTTGACCGACATGCAACTGGCCGGATTCATCGTTACTTTATTTTCGATTGATTAGTCTTCATACTAGTTAAAAAAAATTTCCACAATGCACTGCGATGAAGTTGCGTAATTGAGGAAACATTTTCGTTTATATTTGAAAGTTCGCGTTTCCTCTCAAATCAAGCGATTTTGTGACGAAATGATTCACATAATAAACAAAATACAGTTCAAAGATTGCAGAATCGTCAATTGTGAGAGTTTTATTTCTGAGAGCGTGAGTGAAATTTTGACCTATTTTGATAATTAGGTGTAGAAAAAAAAACCTAAAACAAGTGTTATTGGTTGTGGAAATACCGATAAAGTCATATTCATCCCTGTATCAAACCCACCTAATTTCGTTATTAAAAAGCTTCTTAGTTGTCAACCAACTGAGCAATTTATGAGCGAGCTTATTAACTTTTATCTCGATTGACTCTCCTTTGTAGAAAACATAAATATTTTCTTACGTAATATCGATATTGAATCAAAAATTATATATTAGGATTTTATATACTTTCTGGTTAAGTTTATTTTTAGATTTTCGTTTGAAAAATATGCCTCGAATATCCTTTTAATCTTACAAAATAAACAAATATAGTTCTTTTAGTTTAAGTTTAAACTTCATTTGAAAATCCTTTGGCAAACAACTTCATTAGTTTGGGATTATGCAAATGTCATTAGAGCTTGTTTAGTAAAGAGCTGGCAAACATAGCTTATACTGGAACACAACTTAGAACTTTCTAGGCACACCAAAAAAGAAAAAGAAAAAAATCCATTGCTGAAGCTGCGATAAACGAACTCCTCCTTCATTAATAGTTTGCGCAAAGCTGACTGAATCGAAGGGCTGCCATATTGCAGAAACAACTTCAAAGGAAAAGAGATAAACTCGATGGGTAAACTTAATTAACGGCTTCTGTGGAAAAGTGGAGGTGTGTACGTGGGAGAGGTTTAATCCAAACTGCCAATCTGATCCATTTAACTTGGTTTGGCAGTAGACAATAGATTAGAAGCAGAGCAAAGAAGATACCGACTTGAGTGCTTGGTACACAATAGAAAGGCCATCTTGCCACTTCAATGATTCAGCCAGTCCGCAGAAAGAGAAGGACCCCTTCCATTGTTCTGTGTTCCATTCATTTCGAACGTGTGGTGCTGAATTAGTTAGCGCAGACGTTTCTCAATGAGTTCGTCTTCAGGTTTAGTACAATTGCTATGAGGAATTTTACAGCTTACTTGAAAAATTGACCTGTTGAATATATGAGAAGAGATAATTCTAAATACTAAATTGTATATATTTTATTCTGTTACGCTATTTTGACTTAAAGCAATCGTTAAATTGAGGCTTTTTGTCTTTTTTTTTCTATTTATACAGTTCTATCAGTATTTCAATTCATGTATCTGAAGAGTGTGAAATGTATCTGTTTTATTCAGTTACACCATTTTGACTTTAAACAGCGGTTAAATTGGGGTTTTCGGTCTTTTTTCATTTTTACACCAATCAGTATTTTAGTTCGTGTATCTAAAGAGAGTGAAATGTATCTGTTTTACACCATTTTGACATTAAACTATCGTTAAATTGAGGTTTTCGGTCTTTTTTTCTTTTTTATACCTATCAGTATTTCAGTTCGTGTATCCAAAGAGTGTGAAATATATCTGTTTTACACCATTTTGACTTAAAGCAATCGTTAAATTGAGGCGTTTTGTATTTTTACTTTTTTATTCCCATCAGTATTTCAGTTCGTGTATCCAAAGAGTGTGAAATGTATCGGTTTTATTCAGTTACACCATTTTGACTTTAAACAATGTTTAAATTAAGGCTTTTCGTATTTTTCTTTTTATTCAGATCTTTATTTCAGGTCGTGTTTCTAAATAGTGGGAAATGTATATGTTTTATTCAGTTACACCATTTTGTTTTTAAACAATCATTAAATTGAACTTTTTTGTCTTTTTTCTTCTTATACCAATCAGTATTTTAGGTCGTGTATCTAAATTAATGGCGTGAAATTCCTCTGTATCACGCAGTTATACCATTTTGTTTTCAGATACTATTTTAGCGTCATTTTAAATTTGCTGAAGACATTTTTGTCGTTTTCTCTTTATACCAACCTATCTATAGTTGCTATACTGGTCTTATAGGAGAGTTACTATAGAGTGTGAAATGTATTCGTTTCATTTTATCAACTCTTTTGTTTTTAGGACCCGGTTTAAATTTTTAAAGATTTTTGTATCGTTTTTTCCCCATTAAAATTAGTCCTAATAGATATGTCAAATGAACTAGGATAAACCAACCAGTGAAGGAACACTACCCAGTGAAGGAACATTTCATATATATATTGATTAAAAATAAGAATTTGAAAGTTTTTCCTTAGATTGATTGGTAACAATAGCTTACTGCCAAACAATAGGAAGTCATCTAGCAATGTTTTGGATTACCTGGTCACATAGAATTCTCTGGAAAAATTTTATGAATTTGTTATTATCTCTGCAACACATAGTTTCTTTGAAAAAATTACAAGGTGAGTGTTTGTATTTATATGTTTGAAGTGGAATTAATTGCATGCAATAGTTTTATTTTTCTCACTGCGAAAAAGAGAATTCAAAATATAGTTATTGAAGTTACGTTTTATTATTTTTAAAGAATCATAGCATAATAAAGTTCTGAGATAAGGGGGTGTTTATTCACTGGATCACCAAACGATGAAAAACCAGTGAAGGAACATGTGTTCCTTTACTGTTTTTTTTCTAAGTTAATGAAACTAAGAGATAAACTTTAATTTTCTTGTACCTTTAGTGATGTTCCGCATCAAAAGTATGTCAAAAATACGAAAAACAACTTCTAACCTGTGAGGGAACAGGCATGTTCCTTTACTGGGCATAGATTTTCCAGTGAATGAACAGAATGTGTTAATATGTTAACACTTTAAATTTCAATTCATGATTACAAAAAAAAAAAAAAAGTTAAAATTTTCCAAGTATTTATATGTTATAATTTCAAGAATAGGCTTGTTTTTAAATATTTGTATGGTTTATAAATTCATAAAGAGCATTAAAAAATAACCAAACTTAAGTGTTCCTTTACTGGATGTTCCTTCACTTGGTCTTCTTACTACTTGTTATTTGAACCTTCAAAACTTTAAAACAATATTATGTAAGTTCTCTAAAATTTTTTTACATAATTTGCAATTTGTAACAAATATGTTGACACTGTCATTTAACTGAAATTACGAATTTTGAAATTAATATGATTTTTTAAAAGGCAAGCGAAGCTTAAGTGTTCCTTCACTGGTTAATTTACCCTATATCTGTTTCATTCGGCATTACTTTATCGATTTATGATACTCCTTGAATCATATTTCATATATTTTTACTATTCATATATTCATATATTTTTACTGATCAAATGTTTTTACCATTTTCACTCTATAGAGACCCATTATTATGGGCACTGTTGAGATGAGTGGTGTAAGACTTGGTAGTGGAATGAGACCCTAGTACCTTGCTTAAATTGATAATAATTCTGTTTTCCAGCCGACGAACTCTGAATTACACTTTACTACTCAAATAGAGGGATCTACCATATTGGCATGTTGCTTTTGATTATTCCACGGCGCTTTGGAATATAAGTTTTCTTTTTATATAAATTCTCTAATATGTTCTTTTTACACTATACTTATTTATTGGTCATTACGGTTATAATTGTTTTAGCTCAGTTCAGCACATTATACGTTCATTAAGAACTCCTACCTTAAACGATAACAATTTAGTCCAGCAATAGCAATCTCCTCTTTCGTTTCGATAACCTCTACTCTCGAGGAAACAAATGGTGATAATTTACCAGAAATGGTGATAATTTACCGGTTTTCAAAACAATAGTTCTTATTATCGCGCATAACGTAAAAATTTAACCGCATAAATTGTTTTCATAGAAAGCTAATGTATCGTGATAAGATTATCAAAATTTACCACATTTTTCTACTAAAAAGCATTAAGCATAGTAAAACCATATTTCATTGTTATTTTTATCGCAAAACTTTACCAGTGCTTTTCGGTAAAAACTATTGAGCTTTTTGGCATTCTCATAGAACCACAAAGACGGTAAATTTTTCTACATTCTAGTGGTATTGACCACACTTTTCTTTGCGTAGATACGTAAGCATAATAAAGCCATATTTTATTATTATGTTTATCGAAAGTCATTAGCAGAGTTCTTCGGTGAAAATTACCAAGTTTTGTGGCCTTCTCATAGGGACAAACCATAGTAAATTTTACTATATTCTAGTAGTATTGACCATACTTTTCATTCCTTACGTACGTATTTAAGCTTCTTTTAACAGAATTAAATGATCGTGATTGATATTTATACTCATTTCCTAATTTAAATTTATAACGTAATTTGCTATCTATTTCCATTAGTGTGTTATATCATAACTGTTCATCCATGCGTTTTTTTAGCAAAATTTTTTTTTCTCATATGAGTTAATTAAAAAGTATTGAGATGAAAAGTTTATTATTGATGTTGTTCAATAACATGTTTCTATCTAGAATTGCTTTTTCTATGTATGAAAACATCATTTACTTTATATTCGTTACGAATTTTTTACAGAAAGAAAGTGGCGCGAAACGTTCACGACGTATTCCCATCTTTATTGCAATCATACTTGTTTTATCCAGCTTGTAGCTCTTTTTTCTCCGTTGTTATTATATACACGCAATTTTCAAAGAAAATTCGGAAATAAGAAGACTGTTATTTCATTTTCCTTTTTTATCTTGTAAAATAAACTTTCCTGCAACTACACTTACTTTTTCCAGACAGAGGCATTAGAACGGGAAAATATTCTTTAAGGATAATACTCTTTTTCCGGAGAAAATTTTCCCTCAAAATGATCTTTAGGTCAACTTCAAAGGATACGGAGTAACAATAATAAAATAAACACATGGTGATACAGAAATATATGGTTAAAGCAGAAAACGAGTTTATAGGGGGAGGGGCAACGTTTTCTTTTTATTCTAAATTGGGCATTTTGGGATGGAAAAGCCAAAATCCTTCAAAATCTGCGCAAAAAGTAAAAAAAATTCAAAAGGGGGAAAAAACCGAGTGTTAGGATTCAACGTGTATTTATCTTTAAGTCTTAAAGCTTATTTTTGTTAGAATTTTTTTTATTTTTTTTATTTCATTTCAGACTGCATTTATATTTTTCTTCGGTGATGTTTTTTGGTGACGGTTGGGAGTCAGTATCTTTTCTGTCGATGGATATAAATAAAATATTGATATTTCGTCTGCGAGTAGCGACTTAAAGAATTCTCTAGAGTAGATCAAAGATTTTAGAGAGTATCGAAAATTACTTAAAATACAGATGTATTGCTTAAATGATCTAAAATTTATAAGGAGTTATAAAACTATAAGTTCCCACATAAACTTGAACTAATGATGTATATATACGGAAAAAAAACTCTGGTAAAATTGCTGTACTGTGTGGGTAAAAACATTTCTAAGAAAATAAAAAAATAAAAAAAATAAATAAGAAAAAAACATAATTCTAGATAAAAAAAAATAATAAAAAAAAAACGTATTAAAACCATTTATTTGTTAATTTTTCCGTTCATATAGTAACGGTTTACCGTAGATTCCAGTTTTCTGAATTTTAGTTGTTATTACCGCATATGAAGTTTTTATCTATCTTGGTTAAATGCAAACACATACTTTGAAGTAATGAAAAAGCATTGTTTCTCCTACTGAAATATTCAATTATAGCTCTATGTGCTCCTCTTTGGTCTGGTCTGCTTGACAATCTCTGTGATTGTCTATAGTTTCATTTTCTTACTTTAAAGTCAATATTTTTTAATAAAATATCATATTATACATAAATTATATAATTATTACATGGTAAAAACTAACGATAATATTTTTCCTATAGAGCCAGAAACACGTTATATTTTATCATATTTCGGCAGTTTTGACTAATAGTTATAGTTTACTAGTAGTTACCATAGTCTGGTAGTTCTAACTTTTTTATCGGTGTAACGCTACGAAAACATTCAAGTTCAATATACTAGGATTGAGTCGTGGTGGCTCAGAGGATAGAGCATTCCTCTTCCAATGAGGTGAACCAGGATCGAATCCCAGCGATAACTGGTCGATACGAATTCCACACTCAGCTCGCACCGACCACAGTGCTGACGTAAAATAACCTCAGTGGTAGACGGATCATGGGTTAGAGTCCCCTTGCCGCCAGGATGACCGTGAGAGGTCTTCGTGGTTTCCCGTCTCATGTAAGACAAATACGGTTTACTTCTATCAAAAAGTCCTCCACGTAAGCAAATTTCTCCCAATACTTGATCCAGGAGTTTCCTTGTCTTCTAAATTTGGTTCAAAATTGTAAGGCTACGGAGTTGAACACTGGTAGCTGTAAACTTAAATTTGGGTCGGCTCTTTAACGGCGGTTATATATATATATATATATATATATATATATATATATATATATATATATATATATATATATATATATATATATATATATAAAGAAAAAAACACTAAGGTTTATTAAACTAAACATGTATACCTTTAATAAACTAGAATTTACATGAAAAAGTAGCATTCTAAAAAAATTATAAACTAATTTTTGTTATACTTTAAATATTTTTGTGACTGCTGAGAAACAAACAATCTGGATATGTAAGACCATAACCACTCTTTTAACTTAAAAAGGGTTTTTCGAAATTCATCTTGTCATAACCGGTTATTTTTTTCCTATTGTTATGCAAATCAATTTGGAGAATAACAAAATCAATTACAAGTTCCTCTTCAATATTTCGGAGAAAAATATAATTTATTTTTTAAGGATCCATTTAGGTCACTTATTTCTAGTCGGACTTTGGGAGTAGCAAAAGTAAGATTTGTGAAAAAGTTCGATTTTTTTATTACCGCTTTCATTGGGAGGGATTCGTGAAATTGTGACCGTTCGTGACAAAAGTGAGGAGAGAATAGTAAGAAGTATGACAGCGCACATTTTGACTAAAGTAAAAGCGATAAAAATAATTAGATTAGATATTTTTATAAAGTTATTTTCCATGTTTGTTTAACCTTATGTTTATGTCTTCACTTGCCGATACGAGCAAGCTTGATTGGTGAAACTAAACGAATGTAATGCAGTCGGTGCGTTTCTTGTTTTTCTGTGGAGCTATCTGTGGCTAAGGAATACGAATTCAGCCGGACTCGTGCCACAACCCTTTTACAGGGCAGAGCCATTAATGCGTCCATTTATTCATCCACAGATCGTAATTTTGACCTAAACCAGAGAACGATCTCGAATTCATTACCCTCCAGACATATGATTTGTTATGGGAACATAAAGGAATTTGTGACCAGACTGATTTAACGTGCACCAGTCACCATTTACAACGCGTGGAGTTTTCGGCAGGTGGGGATCGAACTCATGACCTCTTGGACATGCACTCAACGCCCTACCAACCAAGCTATCCCGGCCCTTAAAAAAGTTAAAAATTCTTTTTGCATCTGATATTGTATTAAATATTTAAAAAAAACGAAGATTAAGTTTAAAATGAAATTATATGAAAATTTGAAGAAGGTAATAGTTTAAAAGAAAGTCTTATTCGGAACTCACGCATATTTTAAAAAAATATTGAACTTCCAAATTCTACTGATTTTAATATTTCATTCCTGTTGTATTTATGTAGTCTTGTAAATCTTTATTGGCGTTTTCTTTATAAATATATAAGTACATATATAGTGCACTTAAATACACATAAATACAATATATATATATATATATATATATATATATATATATATATATATATATATATATATATATGTTAAAGTAATATAGTAGGAAATGTAAAAAGGTGGCATGGATATGCTACAAAGCATGCGTTATGACCCGATCTATAACGCAGTGCTTTTCTTTTGAATCGAAAATGTATGTTAACATATGATGTATGAAACGGTGTCACGGAAATTGAGAAGTAAGGCATTTTGTGGCAAAAAAGTGAAGACATAAATAATATTGAAAAAGGGTAGACATAATTTATGAATCCCCAAAGCATAATTAATAAATATTATTTTATCACTATTGTAGCCAGAATAAAGATAAGTTAACTTATAAAGAAAGTCGTAACCAATGATAGTGTATAATTGAATCAATTACCAAGTATACTTAAAATGACTATAAACAACAATAATGTTCCGAATGCTAAATTTTTTGGTTAAATTAACTAATGACGATACCATTAAAGCTCTTACTGATACTTTATTCAAGCATATGATATCTATCCTTTATGTTATTTTCTTTCAATTGATTATTACATTTGGGAATAATCATAGAAAATGGCCTATTTTATACGATACTATCATCATTAATGTCGTTCGTTAATGATTCTAAAACTATTAAAGGTTAGTTATTATTCTGATATTGCTAAAAAGACGATTAGGAATGATGGAGTAAAATACATCTCCATAAATATTTACATTTCGTTTAGTTTAAGGGTAATGATTAAAAATCCTGATTTTTTTAATAGGGAAATAATTACATTATCTATAAAATGAAGGATTTATAGTGTTGTGTTCTATAAGTATAACAATAGGGAATCATTAACGAATATGAAAAAGTTAGAATATGTTGTTAGATTGCAGATGATGTGTAATGACCCAGAATACACAGTGGTTTTTGTTTTCAGATTCTTTTAAACTAAAACGGAATCATGAGGTCTTTTCTTAAATTACAAATAACAATTTTTAAAAAATTTGCATTTTTCAATTAGTTTCACTAAATCGGACAGATGGTGTTTTTTTATTAAACTATTAATAACACTTTTCAAATTAAAATTTTTGAGTTTTTTTTTATTGAACTCAAGTTTATGGTTCCTTTTTTCAATCCCTAAATTAAACATTTCAAATTTTTTATTCAATATTAACTTCGACGAACTGACAATAATTAAGAAATAAAAAAATATGTGTATTTGTAAATCGAATTATTATTATGAGTTTGAAAAATTGAATGAAACTATTAAATTAAACTATTAATTTACAATTTAATAGTTAATTCAATTTAATAAAAATAATGATTTCCTCAAAACTCGCCAATTATATTTGTAACATTTTTTTACCAACAATTCATGAGTAACATAATTCTGTCATTGAAAATCAAAATTTTTACCCCAAGTTTAAAAGCTTAAATTCAAATTTTATATATTATGAACTTTTATGCATTATTTTAAGGATTTAGTACAATAACTAATACAAATTGGAAAAAAATAATATTTATTATTTTTTTCTGTAAAAGTAATTTTAAATTTCATTTCATTAAATTAAGTAAAATAAAAATCCAATATTCATTCATAAAATATATAGAAGTTGTTGTTCTAAGTAAGGTAGCAAATTTGATAAAAAGTTGAATGCGAACAAAAGATGAACTGACATTCGAATAATATCCCATTACTTTTTCCAAAAATATCTCTATGTGTAGGAGTAATTTCAAATTCAAGAGAGAGATTCGAAATAAGAGAGCTATGTGCGCTATTGATTATACTTTGGCGCCAGCCAAATAAGTGAAATAAAAATAAAATTTAAAAAAAAAAAGGCATCACCGAAACTAAAAAGAAAAGTCGAACAAAGAAAAATATGTGATTTAAAGCGATAGATTTTGGAACGAAATAGAAAGCAGTTTTATTGGAAACTTTTTTCATCTTTACAACTAAAGAGCAAAAGAAGAAAAAAAAAACAATAAAAAAAGTGTTTTACCTTTTTACAGCCACTGGCCATAACTTTTTTTACCGGACTCTTTAAGAGTTAAGATCGATAATAAAACAGTGACTTTCTATTGGTCGGCGACGAAAGAAAACAAAAAAGGTGATTGGAGGATGTTTAAAGTGCCGTAAATCATGTGGACTATCTACCTTTAAATCAACTCTTTTTCTTCATTCATCTTGCTTTGTAAGGTTTAGGGTCAAGTTCAGTTAAACTCGTAATCAAAAACAAGAATTAAAACAAATATTAGAGAAGAAAACTTTTCTTTTCTTAGATATGCAAGCAAATAAATATTTAAAAATATATATTTAATGTTACTTGTTACAGTAGTAACTCCGTCTTTTGGGTTGGATAAAGCGTAGCATCTTGATAATTTGAAAAATGTACCGTGTAAAATCGAATTTTGGTAATACGACGCTTTTAAAATTCGATTTTTGCAGAAGCTATTCGACCGATTTCGCTCAAATTTAGTATTTTACTGTGTAAAATTATATTCTTTAAATTGATGTCAAAAATTATACATCTTACAATTCAACAATTCGTTTGATTATAATTAAATAAAATAATAAAAAATAATAAATGTATGCTATAATTTATTTTTTCTTTAGATTTATCTTTGGATAACTATGAGTGTGTTTAAGATCTTTTCAATTCGCTTAACATTTTATCGAGATATGTTGACGTACGCAAGAAATAAAATTAACATTATGAAGTCACCCCTTCGGACCGTTCTACTCACCAAACTATTGTGACCATAATTCCCAGACTGCTGCTACCTATCGTTTTTCGAAAAAAATGTATGTTTATTCAGAGAAAGTACGTTTTTGTGTCTGATTTTGTAATTTAAAATATTGTCTACACTAATTAGTTAGCATATTTGAAGTCACCCTTTCAAACCATTAAGATTGAGTCCTAGAACGTGAAGATCTGATCATTAGATCAAAAATCGTTCAGGGTTGTCCACTATAGAACTACAGTTAAGATCTATTACTCGTACGAGATTAATTTTTCAAATAAAACAATCGGAGTTAAAAGTGCGTGTACCTTCAATGTTTAAGCGTGTACCTTCAATGTTTGATCATAAATCTTGATATGTGAGGTGCCCTGTAGTGACCACCCTTAATTTATAAGTTTTGCTACTGTCAAATATGAATTAAAAGAGAATAAATTATGGAAGCCGCTAGTTTATATATAGAGAGGGAAAAAAATAGTGATATTGAATTCAATCGAACCTTTGAAGAGGAGGGTGTGTTAAAAAAATGGAAATGTTTGCATGATTGAACTTGGAGGTATATTTCTAATGATCATCTTTCATTTTCATCGTTCATCTTACAATTTCCCTTGGAAATAAAATAATTTTTGAAGTTTTTAGTCCTGCATTTCTCATTGGTGATTTGTTGTATTTCGATATAGCGTTTTATTTATATTTACAAATTATTTACTTCATCTTAGATAAGTATTCTTAAAGGATGCCTTAAAGGAAGCTATTATAAAACACCTTTCAAATGCTTAACTGGGAAGTGATGCGTATTATTATTATCTTAATATCATACGCGTTCTTTAGGAGGGCTATATAACTGTTAAGCGAATGCAACTTGTCAGACGGACCAGATGTTGGCTCAAAGTTGTATGTATTATCTTAGTTGCTTAATTTAGTTTTTTAATTATAATATTATTATCACTATACAGTACGCAGAAGAAAAAAATGATATACCCTGAATAACTTTTGATCTAGTAATCGGATTTACAAGTAATAAGACTCAATCTGAATGGTTTAAAGTGGTGAGATAAAATATGCTTCTTATTAATTAGAGCAGATGATAGTGTAAGTTACGAAATCAGACATAAAACCTATGTTCTTTAATTAAACATACTTTTTCGATGGATATAGATTCCCAACCCTCAAAATATGGGAGTCTAGGAAATAAGATCCCAATAGATTGGCCAGGAAAGTGCTAGAAAATTTTGACTCTTTTATGTTAATTATAGTTTTTGCGTATTTCGCTACTTTTTAATTGAAAATTTGGAACTTGCGAATTGAAAACTTTTTGCACGCAATTGTAATTTTCGTTTATCCAGTAATAATTCCATACCAGAAATAATATTATTAATTACTTATTATTTTTTATTATTTTATTTAATTATAATTACATTGTTTCTCGCTCTCTATCAAAAACTTTTCGTATTGAAGAAGTCGTAGTAATATAGTGGGAGATAGATCTGATGATTATATAGATCACAAAGAAGAAATTTTAATTCGAATGTCTGTGATTTTAGCCGTGATTTTGCATTTGTGCTAAGCTTGTCCTTTCTTTGTCATGCACTAATGGGAGTCGATCTGTTGATCAGTTTAGGCTATTATTTAATTTATGTTAAAAAGATCTTGAAGTCGCGGAATATACCATAAAAACTGTAAGACTTAGAATTTTGAAATTAATAATTTGTGTAGACAAGAGCACAGGAATTACGATAGAATAAAAAAATAAGATTCGATTATTAGTTCAATAATTATAACTGTTAAACTTGTTGAAAAAAAATATCATACAGAGTTGAAATTTGGCATACTGAAAGTTCTATATTTGTTTAAGGGGTCACAGTACCCCAAAAATGACCAAAATATCGAAAAAAAAAATTTATTGCTTATAATAAAACGTCAAACTATTTCGAATGCACTGAAAAAAACATAATCTCTCTATCTACATTTTTATAAAAGTTCTGAATGATTTTAGATAAACCTAATACAGAAGCTTGCTTAGCAGACAGAATTTAAAGGCCTTTTCTCATAGATGATAATTTTGTGTTTTAATCTTAATTAAATCCCTAAGGAATTTTTTCTATTTAAGATAAAGCTTTGAAGTAAACTTTTTTATCTTAAGTATAATACACTTATTTAAACTGTGCATGGAATAAGCATTTTAGGAGGTATTACAATTTTTACAGCATGTTATATGTACCTAACAGGAATTTTTAACCTTTTTTTCTACTTCTTTACAAAATAATCTATAAAAATTATTCTAATTGATGTATCAACAAATGAATGCAAAAAATTGTTGAGATGTATATTCTAAGCAGAAAGAAAAGAAATTTTGAAAATATGTTAAAACAAAAAAGCCTTAGGGATTTAAAAATTGTGAATTTTTTCAATTTTTTTTAATTTTAAAAAAGTTAAACAGTTTAATTATGTTTTGAAGATAAATTATTGATTATAAGTTAAATGAGCATGTAAAGCATCCACAAAATGAATGATTATACCTTTATTTAAAAAAATTGTTGCAAAGGTACTGTGACCCCTTAAGAACTTTTGCATTAAGTTTTTCGACATCCATTTTCTTTGTAAATATTGCAATTTTAAATGCTTTTTTTGCTATTTTTTCTCATTTTATTTTAAAAATTGACGTTATATTTTGTTTTGCTAGTCAAAATCTGTTTGACTTAGAAACTTGTTTCACTTATATTTTTACTGCTATTTATTTTTAGTAATTTCACTGATGAATCAATACAGGTAAGTCATAGATGGGAGTTTATATTCATTTTTTTGCTATTGTTTTATGAGGCCTACGTAGGGATAATGAAAAGGGTTAACGCGCCTTGCTCCTTCTGCGCGTTCTAAGTACCTGGTAATAACATGACGATTAGAAAATTAAACAAAGAATCCATCGCATAAATGCAAGAGGCCCTAAATAGATGCACACATAATTAACTTGAAAATAATTTAACTAAATCATTATAAATTATAATATCCAGAGCATGCGGAAAAGATGACATAAAATACTCACCTTTATTGAGATTTAGAGCTAGATTGTTGATCCGGGAATCTAAGCCGACAAAGCTTGCGATTTTCGGTTAAAGCTAGGTGCAAGGCACGTAGGTACTTGTAATTCTTTTTTACAAATTTATTAAAGGAATATATGTTTAAGAAATATTTAATTCCCATGTATTGTCACAAATATTGAAACGAATATTCAAAACCTTTTATTTTCCCAAATCCTTAAGTACTTTTGCCATTTATTATCATTTCAATGATATTTCCCTTCTTTCATAACAAATAAAAGCGACATTTATTATTTAGTAAAAATTTTTGGAACACCTTGTTATAAACAGAAGGTTTTTCATTACATTCAAAAACGAAACTGAAACAATAGAAATCGCATTTGGAATAGCCCATTCATTTGAAGCCTGAGAATTTCATCGGGCTTTAAATAACCTGGAACCCAAAAGCAAATTTAATCCTTTATGAAACATTTCATCGTTAATAAGATGGCTAAAAAAATTCTTGAGATGTAAAGTAATAACCATACACTCTTCCGGAGCCTGGAGTTTTGAGAAAAGCTATTAGAAAGTGGAAAATAAAAACTTCCCCGATGCGAAATACCTCATTCTTCAACCCTATTGATTATTCTAAAACTAATCTTATGCTTTGAGGCCGAATCATCTATTTCATTCCGGATGAACGATTTTCTCCCGTTTTTTTAACCCTCCTGAAAAATGGATATGTCAGGAGAAACTTACTGGAATCAAACTTTATCTCTGTAGAGCAGTTTATGGAAAATATCAAAAGGAAATTTATGTTTATGCTGCCTTCCTAATCCACCAGAAGTATTTTTGTAAACTATCGAAGTCGGTTATAAATTATACGCTTTTTTAATATAAACTCATCGTAAATTGGAAGGGTTAGATATAGTACAAAATTGAATGCTGGGAAAAGTATTTCCTTTATTTATATATTAAATAAATATATTAAATTAATATATTAAATGATAAAATATGTATGTAATAAAGGTTTGAAAACATGCCTCATATTTAATCTAAGTGATAGCTGTCATTCATTTTGATTGAGAATTTCATAAGCACATTAATTTCTCTGATAAATATGAAGCCATAATATTATATATTAAAAGTCATACTTTCTTTATACCACATGAAAAATGGATAGGTAAAAATTTTATGTAGTCTTCATAATCAATCAGCAATATATTTGTAAGCTATCGAAGTCTGTTATAAGTTATACACTATTAGAATTTTCATTCTTAAATTATGGTAAAATTACCAGAAGCAGTATGTCCATCCGATTAATCGTAAAGTTTACAGTAAAAAACATTTTTTTTTTAACCTTTACGGTTTTGAATCCATTTACAACTAATACAGTTACAAAACCATGAATACAAAATTATATGGTTTATGAACCATTTACAACTATCAAGGTTTGAAAACCATAAAAAGAAATTTAGCTGGGCATAGAAGTTAGACATTTTATTAGGTAATGGACATTGGAGAGTACAGGATACAGATCAGGGAAATATTGTAGTGTCAATGCTGGGTGCTGGGACTCAAATCCCCACTACTAATGTTCAACTATGTAGTCTTTTAATTTTGAACCCAATCCAGAAGACAAGGGAACTCCTGAATCAAGTATTGAGAGAAATTTGCTTTCGTGGAGCTCTTTTTAAGGGAACTAACCCACATTTACGTTACATGGTGAGGAAAATCACGACAAACTTCCACTGTTAGCTCGATGACAAGATACCTCTAACCATTGATTTGTTTATCTCCGAGGATATTATTATAAGTCAGTTTTGAGATCGATGCTAGCCGGGTTTGGGATTCGTTTCGAACAGACATCGTTGGAATCCGGGTGACTTCGTTGGGAGACGAGTGCTCTATCCCCTGAGCCACCCCGGCTCAATCAAACTTTATTGGTGTTAATAACAGTATGGCTATTTTTTTACGTTTCTCTGAAACACCAACTAAAATTTTTCTTATTTTGTGTTTTAGTACATATCTCATTTCTTTAATTCGTTTAGTAGCAATTACTAAAATTAATTAAGAATCATTGGCGCCAATTACAGAATGTTTATACAGATTTTTTAGTACAGATTTTCAATTAATTTTTGTTTCTTTTTACTGTACATAACTTTTTTTTATAATTCATACACCGTTGATTTTATTTAGTTATTATATATTATATATTTAAATATTTATAAATTTGTATTATTTAGTTTTATAGAAGCACATTTTAAAAGCATAACTGTAATAGAAATAAACACAAAGTTTCCGATGAATTTAGGAATACTAATTTGGGGACATAGCTCGTGCCTTCTACCAGTTACACAAAGATCATTTAGTTAATATGACATAATTAATAATAAATAATTAGTTATTATTAGTTATAAGAATATGCAATAAATTTTCTTTTTAACGAATAAGTGATAATCTGTTTAGCAAGTATCAATGATATTGTCTGTATATTTTTGGAGAAAAATAGAACCGTCTATAGTTTCATTTAAAACAATAACTAGTGATAAACCAAAGAAAAAAAATACTTTTTTCATGTGTCCCTTCTAAATGATTGAATCGAAATTTTTAAACGAATTTGGGTCTTGGGTGTTTAAGTATTCCTTTCGTTCACAGTCTAGATTTCAGGACGGTTCTAGAGTCAGGGCAGTTCTAGAGCAAACGGTTCTTGAGTTATAACTCTTCATTTTAATATTATAGAGAGCACATTTTCCTATTTATTTGAAATCCAACTATTTAATACTTCATTTTCATGGAAGCGTTACATTAAGTAATTAGTTTTTTAAAAAGCAAAGAATATGAAAGAAATTTATTTTAAAACTAGTTTAAAATTATTAGCAAGACATTTTTTAAACACCTCAGTACAAATCTATTTAAATTCTTCAGCGAATCTATCGTAACTGTTTTTCATAGAAAACTGTTCAAGTTAATGTAGTTTTCTTAGATAAATATTTAAATTAAACGAAGCTTTTTATTTGAGTTAAAGCACATATTGACAACCTTTTTCTTTTAATCATTTTCAAATTAAAATTATTAGTCCAAAGTATATAAAAGGCTGAATTAAAATAAAAAATATATATATAACCGAATTTCATTTTAAAAGTATCTTTGATTTATTTGAAAAAGTAATTATGAAAAGTGATTATGAAAATAAAAAAACGCTTTGTAAAACTTAATTGTGTAAATGTTTTACATGACACTTCAAAGTTGTTTTAGGAAAATACATAGGACTTAGAGAAGAAACATTAATTCGATTAACCCACTCACGGTTCTACACGTAAAAAGTTTTATTTTAACCTGATGTCTTCTTCGTACAGCGAAGCCGGTATTTTGCAAGTTTTTAGATATGAAAATGATGCATACAGCAGAAACATTCTTCCAATTTTGTCCATTTGCTAAACCGCCAGTGGGTTAGTTGGCTATTTCTTTTATTTTGGACTGCATGAGTTTTAATTTAATTCGATGCCTCAACTTTTTCGTTCAACGTGCGTGAAAATTTTATATCACTATAATACTAGGAAAATATAACACTCAGGCAGCTCAGTCGGTTTAGGCCTTGCTCACACCGCTGAATAGAGAGCTGGGGGTGGTGAGCTCGATCCTTAGAACCGGCGCGTATACGCAGTGAGGTGTGCGTTAAATCTGTAGGGGGTGGTTTGTGGTGTGGATGTTTGGAGAAAGTTGTACCTACTCAGGTGCTGTCCACGTCGTCTAACAAGAGTCAAAAACGCCTGACATACCTATTATGATCGGTAAAAATTAGAGCTCTAAAACTAGAGATTGGTGCAAGGCCATGGTTGTGTGATGTATGTAATGAGCTAAAAAAATATGAAATTTAGTTGCAAATAAATACATCTCAAGATTTGAAACTGACTTTATATATGTATATATATATATATATATATATATATATATATATATATATATATATATATATATATATATATATATATATATATATATATATATATATATATATATATATATATATATATATATATATATATATATATATATATATATATATATATATATATATATATATATATATATATATATATATATATATATATATATATACATATATATATATATATATATATATATATATATATATATATATATATATATATATATATATATATATATATATATATATATACATATATATATATATACATATATATATATATATATATATATATATATATATTAAAAATACAAAGAAAAAATAGTAATAGGGTTTAATTTAATGCTCATAAGTCGTAGAAGTACATAGAAATCCATAAAATAAATTAAAAAATACCAAAAAAGGGAAAATAATGTATTTTTAAAGAGAAGAAAGAAAATTTTTGCTAAATAAAATGTTTTTAAAATATTTAAAAATTTAAAAAATTCTATGTTAAACTTTTAAATATAGAGTTAAAATGTAGCAAAGCTTTTATGCTTAGTAATTTAAAAAGTAAAATTATCTTTGAATTTTTTTTAGTTTTCTATAAGAGGTTAAAATTAAAAATTAATACTTTACAATTTCTTTACTTAATTATTTGTCCAAAATTTAATAAAATTCCTATTAAATTTAGAACAATCACTTATGGGTCTACTATTTACTGAACTATACCTGGTACTGTTTTCTTTAACTATTAAATAAAATTATTAACAATATTATTAGAGAAGGTTTTTCTAGGGTAAACACGAATTATCAACCTATTTCAGAAAGTATTTCTTATTATTCTATTTATTTATTCTATTACGACTTTATATTCACAAGATAACCGAATGATGCCAAAATCAAAAGGTGCTCGTTTGAATTATTGCTATAATTATAAAAATATCCTTAATTGCGGTTTTGATTATTTGGAAATTCATATTAGCATTTGTATTATAATTAATTAAATATATTTTTGTTCAAATAGATGGAATACTACATAGATCTAATTTTTATCATTTCTAGCTTATTTCACACATGAAAAAAATTATACTTTTAATATTAACTTAGTTTTTAGATTTATTGATGATTCAATTAAATTTTCAAAATTATACAATTTTGTTAAACAATATTTACCCCGAGGAATAAATCTCGTTTCGTAATCATGACGATAATAATAATTTTAATTTTTTGGATTTAATTGTTAAGAAAGAAGAAAATATTGCTGACTTATAAAGGAATGATTTTAAATTTAATATTACTAAACTAATTACATGAACTTCTAATGTTTCTAAAAACATTTATTTAAATGCTATTTTCAACCAAATTAATAGAATTAAGAGAATTTGTAGTAATGTTCATTTATTCAAAAACAAATAGGGAAACTCTTTCAAAATTTTTCAACAAGCACTGGAAATCCTACTAATGTAATTAAATTCTATATAAAATCATTGAGTGTTAAATTATTGCATGCTAAAATTATTTATGAATTTATGAAAAATTTCTTAGTTAATTAAAATTATATCTTTGCCGTGTGCAAGTCCTGATGCGGACGAATACCTGGTTAAAAATCTTCTAATGTTTAATAAACACATTTTTTCAATAAATGTTAATAGTATCTCCAAAAATCATAAAAATTAAAATTTTATAATTAAAAATGGACAATTTATTAAGTATAAACTTTGAATTATCCAGTGTAATATAATAACCACGTTCAAATCCAGCTTTGGACCAGTCCAAGGTAACTGACACATCAAATGCGGTCTGTACTTCAGTAAGAACGCATCATAAAATACATCTTACTATACTCTAATAACGCTTTTATTTTCATATTTTGTAATCTAGCAAACTAGTAACGAAAATATTTCAAATCATTTTCAAAAGATGCCTTAAGTGGAAGAGTATTCGAATTCGCTATTCTCGTTATACTTATTAAAAAAAATCTGTATTTTTATTTTGTATTTTTTGTTTGATATGTCTTATTTTGTATTTTTTGATTAATTTGTTTAATTTTCGTTTCAAATGTTTGTGGTGTTCCTAAACACAATTTTATTGACACATTTTACTATATTAAAAGAATATATATATATATATATATATATATATATATATATATATATATATATATATATATATATAGTCGGAAATAATGAGAAAAGAGAGAGGCAGCCGACATCCTGTAAAGAACTTTATAGCATTTTTAGTGGAGAACGTGTTTATTTATCTTACACAATTCAAGAGTTGAAACAACATTCTTGTAGAGATACTGCAACAGGTAATGAGAGATGCTTGGAGAAGGCTTTCCGAGAGCATTCCATGATCTTTCATTCTTTTATTTGAGAAAGAGAAACTACGATGTAATTCGAACTTTCGTACTCATGAAAGATTTTTTGTACGCTTTAAATTTTGTTCTCACCACTTTGCATTTACACAGAGTTTTCCGTTATAACCATTCTTAATGTATAATTTTAGAATATTTTTCAAACATTAAATAAAAAACTTTTGACACATTACAGATCACAAACTATTGTTGAAATGAGGAAAATAAAAGAACTTTCTAGAAATCTTAAGCATCACTACTAAGAGAAAAAACGAGACTAAAAACATCAAAATCTGTTGGTAGAAAGAGGGTGTTTATTAGAAACAATATAAAGTAATAAAACTGGTTTTTAGGATTTTCCTTTAGCCTTTCTCACTACTCATTCAGCTGATTTAGATACCGTTCTTGTTTCTTCCTCAATATCATATTAGCATGCAACACTTAAATATTATAAAATGGAAAGTATTTTTTAACATTTTTTTTTCTCACAAAACTCAAAAATGTACATATTTTATGGTCATTACTTATCACCCTAGATGCTTAAAGATTTTTTTCATATTTAAAATCTTACATTTCTTGGATAACAAACACTTTTAAGTCATTAATTACAACTATTTATTTATTTATGATTACATTTTCTTGTAATTTGTTATAACCGTCGTCCAATTTTTCTGGGTTTACGACTACTCATATTCAACTCCGCAGCCTTGAAATTCTGAACCCAACTCCAAAGACAACGGAACTCCTGGATCAAGTATTGGGAGAAATTAGGTCATCGTGGAAGACTTTTTGATGGTACTAACATAGAGAGGAAAACCACGAAAACCTCCCATGATTAACCTGATGGCAAGGGGACTCTAACCCTTGATTCGTCTATAAGGATATTTTACGTGAGCACTGTGGTCGGTGCGAGCTGGGTGCGGAATTTGAATCGACCAGTCATCACTGGAATTCGAATCCGGCCCACTTCATCGGAAGGCGAACACTCTGTCTCCTGAACCACTACGGTTCTTCTTCTTCTTCTTGTATTTTTAGAAACACTATGATTTTTTGGTAGTTTTGGATAATTTCAACAATTAAATAGCTATGCACATTTCTCTAATGAAAAATAATAATATGCATTCTAATAGAAATCTAGACAAAACCGTAAAATGTATCGAATTTATTCTTAGTCAATAGCTTTTAATGTAAACCATGCACTTAAAACATCAAATAAAGTATTTGAAATAAGGAGGGGGGGAAACCCTTTCATGCATTGATTCCCTCGTAAAGGGAATGCTTTGAAGAAATTCCCATTCTGACTTTATGAAAATCTCTCCAAATAAATATATTTTTATTGCGGAACTTAAAATTCCAGATTTATATTTTTATTTGTCCATATTGTATAAGCAGTACGACAAATCGCTTTATAGCAGTACAAAAATATATTTCCTTGAAGCAGCCATGAAATTCTAAAATATTTCATTTTGTTAGAAAATAAAAATCAGGTAGTCTTTGAGAATGTCGAAGGCTTCGGCATATTTCTGATGGGTACTCAATAGCATGAGAAGAAGGGAGAGTCGCGTAGATGATCGACGTTCGAAAATAAATCATATTTTGACTTTGCTTCTCTATTCAAGCTGTCTGATTCTTCAAGCAGTATCATTTACAAGGGAATTGAGAAATTTTGTATGAAAAAAAAAATCATCTGAAACGGTTTATATTTCTTAGTAAAATATTTTTTATCTAAAACGATTTCTTTCAGATTTATTTATAGTTATATTTCGTTTATTTGAACAAAATAAAATTAAATTATTTCTACAATTATTCCATGTTTATAGAAAAAAAAGACGTTTTAGCTAAAAATGTGATTGCCTTTAAATTATATTGACCTTGCCATTATTATATTGCATTAATAAAATTGCCTTTATTAGTCAAAGGTTTTCACCAACAATTATGTGATATTGACTATACAAATACTAAAAATGTATTGACTATACAAATACTAAAAATGTATTGACTATACATTGTTTTTTATGTTTCCCATAACTATTAATCTTCAAACGAAGGCAGATGGCTGAAATACTAACTCAAAATAGAAAAAAATTATTTTAACTAACAAAAAATTAGCTTTGTACGGTTAGAATACTAAATGTTAAGAAAAAAATAGTTTAACTAAGAAAACAATTTTTTATCAAAATCCAGCATATCTTTGAAGGGAAGTAAAGAACCTAATTATTTCAACAATTTATAGTGTAAATTGTTAAAGTCAATTAATAATTGCGAAAAACTCGACGTCGTTTATTAGAAAAATTCGATTTAACGTCGAACCCAAAAAAGGTGCAAATTTGTTGCGAAATTAATATTAAAAGTATTTCAACAGATTCATGCGCAGAAATGGAAAATTTTGTTTTGTTAACGTTTCAGAAACATAAGCACGTCTTCTGAATGCAACATGCTTATTGATCTAAAGCATGCTTCACACGTACGATGCATGCTTAGATATTATATCAAACTTTCATTATCATGATAAACAGGGCATCCCATCATCTATGACAAACAGAAGTGGAAAATAAAATCACGATGTGTAAAAGCTGTATAATTAAGCGTCAAAGTTGCCATAATTTTTAAACACTTTGTATCTCATTTAGTATTCAGACTGAATTATTAGTTTACTCATCAAGTGGCAACAGTGCTGGGAACAGATTCTTCTAGTCACCGTTACTTTAATCTTTTGCTCTCTCCCTCTATACACACAAAAGGTAGAAATTGCCCTCGTTCCAGAACATTCTCATCTGTAGAAAGCTCATTAATGCTGGAACGAGTCCTACTTCGCATCATTCTCTATCTAGTTTGTGTTTCAGCTATCCCCTCCCCCTACTCCCGAACTGACGTCCTGAAAGTTAATTAAGAGCATTGTTTATTCCTGAATTCCGCGGAAACGAGTCCGCATCTCTTTCTGTGTCTCCCTTCTCCTCGATTTTGCTTCCACTTTCTGTTCTTATCACTCTTCCAGAAGGGGGGTTCCTTTTAATCGTTGTTTCTGAAAATGCCTTTTAATTGATAGGGTCCCAATGCGAATGAATGACAAAGTATTGCAGCCGAAAGGATTATGAATAGGCTCATAGGTTTATAATTCATCTAAGTCAAACTCGATCATATGTTTATTTTGGAAATGATGTCGAGGAGAAAAATTAATCGCGTAAGTAGTGATTAAAAAGACCTTCGAAAGAAAAGAACTGTAAGTTACGTGATGTTATCTGATTATTTGGAATCTCGACTCCAGATGTATATTAGGAGAAAAGAGCTTAAGCTACACCTCACTCGAGTTGTGTAGTTTTGGTTGCTTGTCTTGTAAAAAATGGCACTGTATCATATAAAAGAAAAATTAATTAGATAAACCAATTTAATGACGCTAAATTGAATTCAATGTCAATAAGCGTTGGCTCTTCGTATTTTTTTGGTATGAAATGTTGCGTAGCAGACATAATATGTTATTTTACAAATTTTTATATATCGTTATGCATGTGCTTGGAATTTATTCTTTGTGTAATTATATGAATAAAAATAAATGGTGTTCAAGAAGTAAATAAATGGCAAACGATAATTAGAATCCTAAAATATTTGACGGGAAAGATTATTTTATTAGTATTTTAAATGGGTCTGCCCATCGGCATGGAGTTTTTGGTGTTTGTTCCAAATTTATTTAACTTTTAAGAGGTTTTATCATTCAACGGTTAATGGCTGTTAATTGATTAGACATCATTATTATTTATTTACGAATAGTTATTAATTAATATTTATATATTTCTTTCAGAAAATTTAACTGTAATAAAAAAGTTAAAATCTTAAAGAATAATAAAATACAATGTAAGATTTCTACAATTTTAGACAACATTACTGAATGTGGTAAGATCATTATACTTTAAATGCACCAATCATATTCTGCATTTCTAAATACATATTTTATAAAAAAACTTATTTTGATGAAAAGGTGACAAAAATATTAACGGTACAGTCAGAAAATATTTTGTATTAAAATAAAAAGTTTTTTTTCTTCAAAACAATTGAATTACACACAAAGTCATTTATATTTATTTACTAGCTGTACCCTGCGTGCGTTGCAACGCTTTCAGTTTGAATTTTAATTTTGTATTTAAGTGTGTAAATGAGATTTGCGATTATGATTTGAAATGATAATTTTATTTAATGGTGAAATAAACCAGTGATAGTCTCAACAGTTAATTCTCTAGGATATCGTTAGTGAATTTTCAAACAGACATGTATGGTGATGCACGCGGGCCATGAAACATATTTTTGCTGATGATCTGAAAAAAGTTTGAATCAATGGCGACATCAGGTATTTCTGTTGATATGAGCTGGCCAATTTGTCATGCTGTGATTTTTTCAATAAGCCAAATCATGTGGCAATTTTCTTTCTTTTTTTTTCTTCTTTTTTTTGCCATTACATAAAATACATCAAACACCGTGTCTCTCCAAAAACATGACGCTTTGCAATAAAACCAAGTATAGAGCTTAATACTTGTTTTAACTCACGTGCGGTAATGCATCATGAAGATCTGATGATGTTTGCCTAGGTTACAAAAGATCTTTAATTTTAGCTCAAGCAGGATTGCATGTGAATGTAATAAATAACTCTGGCTGCCCATATGCGCACCGATACTTATAGCACCGAATGAAGTCATTTGGAAACACGAATGTACCGAAATTTTTTCGCCAAGAAAAGTTTCGATTATCTTGCTTGACCAACACCTCCTAGAAAGAGTAGGCCTCAGCACGGGTTACCAAAAATATACTTTAGTAGTCCAAACGTAATGACATATTTCGTATTTTCAACCACTGCGCAGCTTAGTACCCCGAACGTAGAGACATCTTTCTTATTTTTCAACAAATGCGCAGTTAACTTCGTCATATCGGACTACGAAATTTATCCGTGCTGAGGCCTTCCTTCTTCTAGGAGGTGTTGGCTTGGCCCGATAACAACGTTGATAATAGCTCGGCGGACGACGTTAAATCGGGTAGTTTCACTTTGCCTCCAGAAGAGCAAATTCCAGCTGTTTCATTCTTAAATTTTAGAGCACTACAAAACATACATAATTGATCCATTTTTCCGATGATGACGCTTAGGTGAAGACTATAGTTGGTTGTCGGTTCATAGTGAAATGTACTGAGATTCAAATCAGAGTATTGGCAGCGAAGTGCGTTCTTGATTGATTTTCCTTCCTGCATCCCGTTGCTCTGATGTTTCCGACGAACGGGCTTGGGTAGCGCGTAGTTGATTTGTTAAAAGTCTTCTTTCCCGTTGCTCTGATGTTTCCAATGAACGGGCATGAGTAGTGCGTAGTTGATTTGTTAACAGTCTTCTTTCCCGTTGCTCTGATGTTTCCAACGATCGGGCTGGAGTAGTGCGTAGTTGATTCGTTAACAGTCTTCTTTCCCGTTGCTCTGATGTTTCCGACGAACGGGCTTGGGTAGCGCGTAGTTGATTTGTTAAAAGTCTTCTTTCCCGTTGCTCTGATGTTTCCAATGAACGGGCATGAGTAGTGCGTAGTTGATTTGTTAACAGTCTTCTTTCCCGTTGCTCTGATGTTTCCAACGATCGGGCTGGAGTAGTGCGTAGTTGATTCGTTAACAGTCTTCTTTCCCGTTGCTCTGATGTTTCCGACGAACGGGCTTGAGTAGCGCGTAGTTGATTTGTTAACAGTCTTCTTTCCCGTTGCTCTGATGTTTCCAACGAACGGGCTTGAGTAGTGCGTAGTTGATTTGTTAACAGTTTTCTTTCCTGTTGCTCAGACGTTTTCAAGGAACGGGCTAAAGCATTGTGTTCTCGATTAGTTTCAAGTCTTTTTTCCCGTTGCTCCAATGTTTCTGAAACACGGGTAGTTCTCTTTTTGCTTGCTTGAGATGTTGATTGACTAAGAGCGATTCGTTTAGGCGGCATATTTTTGCAAATATTCTCTCTCAAACAAAAAGAAATGTAAAAGTTGACAGTGGCCGCAAATTTGCTAAATCTAAAATTCACATATTTATTTTAAGTAATAAAAAAAGCAATAAAAATGAAATAATTTAAATAAAAAATATAATAATGATAAAATTTAAAACAAAAATCTATTTTTTAAATGAAAGAAATAAAATGATTGGGAATTCGAAAACTTTGTAATAATAAACATTCTAATAGTTTTCAAATGACAACTGTCAGCAATGAAACCTTCAAAAACTATATTTAATTGTGCTAACCTAAAATTGCATAATAGATATAAATAATTATTGAAAACGTGCAATTTGAATGAAATTTGCTTTCACTTTTATTTTTATTAAGCAGTTTTCACAGTACTAAATCCGTGATACCATCAATAATTACGAAATCTATTCTTGTTGATTTTACGTGCTTGTGCTCACCTGCCATAAAGAAAATTGCGAGAATTATAATTAAATATTAAAGAATATGTAATTTACTCTTCTAAGTGAATAGAGCTATAAGATAGAAAATATCACTGTTGTTATCTTCAAGATATTTGATAACTGAATCGCTTATAGCAAAATTTAAAACAATGGCTAACTTTTAACCAATCAGAAAATTCCATTTCGATTTTCGCTGATATCGCTGGAACGGTTTGTCGCAGAATGTTCTAATGTCGACATAAACCTTCCTCGTGCTTTGAACTATCTGTATGCCAAGTTTCACAGCTTTCTGTCGGATGGTTTAGGAGTCTATAGGTGACAGACAGACACACATTCACTTTTATATATATAGATAACAAAAAGATGGCAAAAGAATATCTCCACTCTTCTCTTAAGAGGGAAACTGTTTTAATTTTCCAGTTTGCTTTTAACGGCTTTGTCAGAAAATAAAATGTCATCTTTTCACAAAAATGATTTTTAGAATTTTCTTCCATTAACTTGTTTGACTTTTTTTAGATTTATAATAAATTTCTTTAAATTATTACAAATAAAGTAATGAGTACAGATACTTTAAACAGCTGTATCTTTTTAACTATTATTTAATTCAAACTCATTTTATTGTAGTTTCAATCACAAAAAAATATTTTTTGATTTTTTTTTCATAAAATTATTATTTGTCGATTTATATAAGTATCTAACCTATATCTACTTTACATGCTTTTCTCATTTTTAATATCATTATTTATTTATACTTTATAAATATAAATTTGTATAATAGGAATTGTCGTGAGAGATGTGATATTGAAGAGCTACCTATGTTTAGATCCTTTGAAATTATTCGAAAATTATTATTCGTACTGAACGCATGGCTATGATTGTATACTAATACGGTAATATACTGGACTACACTGTATGATGTACTATATGGCAATTAATGATTCATTGAAAATATGTGCTACCTCGTATAAATAAATTGATGAATATTCATTGCTCTAAATGAAAATAGGGTAAACAACGGGAATGAAATAAAAGAAAATGGGCGTATAATAGTATTGGTTCTGTAAGCAGGAACCTTTCTCAGCATCGGAACACAAAATTACAAATGAAAACATGTGACAAACAAGCTACAATAAGGAAAAACCAATAAGGGAACCAATAATAAGGGAATCAGTTTAACCAATAAGGGAACGAGATCTAGCCTGAATAAGAAAATCAAATTATTTGATTATCTATTCAAGCTTGTTCCTCTTTTTTGTGCGATAAACCACCTTCTTCCTTATTGCAACGTTTTTTTTTTTTTTTTTTTTCATGTTTTCATTTGTCATTTTGTGTTGCGACACTAAGAAAGGCTCCTGTTTATAGCATCGCATCTATAGTAGTCTTTTTGCGTCATTATTTGTGCTTTATTTATTCACTATTTCCTTTTTTATACATTTTTTATATAAAATTATACATTTTAATTTCGTTGTTTTAACGAAAAAATTAAATTGGAAACATAAATCAAAGAAGCTTGTATGTTTAAAAGTACCTCTCTGATTTAAAAATATATACACGAGATTTTTATTTTTCTCCAATTACTTTACACTTTTGTCGTAAAGAAAATATTAAACAAAATTGTGATTATATGCTTTAACTTAAAGGAAGAGAGGAACTTTATTACGTAACCGAACCCTATTTCTAGCAAGCAGATCTCAGACGCGTTAAAATCGCATTAGGTTAGCCATATTTGCACATAACGCTAGCTCTTTACAGAACCATCCCAGATCTTTTTATCGTTGCACTCAATGATCCGAGCAGAAGCACTATGATGATTAAATAAATAACGAAAAGGGAAAATACTGCCAATAATCACGCCCTATCTCACTACACATTCTTTCCATAACAGTCGCCATAACACTTCATGTTCCAGGTGAAGTCCCATTCAATCCTATTTGGCGAGACGACATTTCCTTTAATGTGCCAAGCCCTTTTCAAAATACTTCTTCCATCTTATCCTAGAAGTTATCTAGCGTTGCATGTAACTCGGAGAAGGTTATAGCACTTCTTGATAGTAAACGAGTTTCAACCTGTTTGAGATAAGGAGAAGTATGACGTCATCACTGGAGGTCTAAATCTCCTTCGTTTTGATGTGGTCTTTCAGTTACGGTATTGACCACGAGTGTAAATAGTTGAGATTCAACCGAAGAGAATTTCAAGATTTTGTCTAGACGTGTTTGGAGATAGATCTGATGGAAATTCCTTAAGTGCTTCGCTTTGACACTAAAACTGCAATTAAGGGTTAAGCGTTGAAGATATAAAACAGAATTTATTCCCCAGTTGATTTGAAATGGAAAAGTATTTTCTTTAATATGTTATTTAGATGAAATAAAAGATACTACTTAATTTATTTTTTTTAATATAAATGGGGGGAAATATTCACTAGAATGATTTATTTATAAAATTTATTCTAGTGACTAATGTGGATAATGCAAGTGCATTAGTGAAATTGTGTGTGTGTGTGTTTTTTTTTTTTTTTTTCATTTATTACCAAAACGGTAATTTGAAAGCATAAAATAACGATGAAATTTCAAAAAATCAACTTTTTAAACTGTTGTATCAGTAATTTGAAATTGATTCATATTCTTAACTCTCGGCTATTCAGAATTTCATATAAAAAACAACACATTAATTTTCGTAATTTTTATTCTGACCTGGCGTATATTGTCAAAAGTTAATAATTATTGAAGAAACTGATGACACATTGAAACTCGTGTTTTATGCAACACAGCAAAAATAACTAATCTGTGAAATATTTGAAATAAAAAAAATGTTAACAAATTAATTTAAAACTGCGCCGAATGATTGATTAATCAGAAAAAGCATTTTTCACGTATTTTTCTTAAACTGATTCATTGAAATTTTTGAGTAATATTTTGTATCAGGCAGAATTCCTTGCAACCGATGACCAGTTTTCAGTATGCATGGAAGAATTAATCCAGTTTTAGGGAGGAATTAGTTGAAGTAGTGGTGATTTTATGTTGTACATTTGGCTAAAAAAATTAATGGACCACCCTGAATGACATTTGATCTATTGATCTACGTTCTTTGACACAAATTTAATGGTTCGAGAGGGTGACTTTGAATATGCTAATTAATGAGTGCAGTCGATCTTTTAAGTTACGAAATCAGACGCAAAAACGTACTTTAAGAGAAACAATTTTTAACATATCTTTTTTTCCCGACGGATTCGGATTTCTGACCCCCAAAATATAGGGAGTAGCCGTAATCTGGGATCCAAAGTTTGGACCCCTTGATGTCAATTTTACTTTTTGCGTATTTCACCGTATCTCGGAAACTTTTTAAGTGAATGGAAATTTTTTTTTTGCACACAATTATGAAATTCATTTTTCCAAAGGTAATTCCATGCAAAAATAAATTATCGTAAGTCCTTATTATTTCACATTATTTAATTAAATAATAGTCGAAAAAATCTTGAATTGCAAGGTATAAAAATTTTTTTACGTTATTATAAAGTATGTTTTTTGCATGAAAAAATACAAAGTTTGGACAAAATCTGCAGAATAGATCCTGAGAAATCGAATTTTAAATATTCGACTTCTTTATGATCCTACAAAAGTTATTTGGATGGTCCGTTTTTTTTTCTTCTTGACGCTCTGTACATTGCGTTATTAGTTGAAGGAGGGAGTACTCGAAAGATACATCAAAGTAAATTATTTTATTTTGGGAATAATTTTAAAACGGGCAAAATATGGTCATATAAATAAAAATAAAATGGCAAGCAGCATCTCTCTTTATAAGAGACGAAGAGATCCATTTTTTAAAAGGATGACTTTTGTAATTATTAATGGTCGGAGTGAGAGACTATCGGATATCCAAAAATCTCTCAATCCTAGCGCCAAGAATTATAAATTGCCAGTAAACGGATGAGTACTAATGGACACTTAAGAGCAAGGGAGGTGATCCAAAGTTGGCAAGTTATCGATAGACAATGTAGCGTAAAACAAAGCTAATTCCGTGTTATTAATATTGAATTTTAACTAATCTAGCTACAGTTTAATCACCGAAAAGACCACGAGAGTTTAATATAACCCTGTAATCGAAACATTTTTGTGGTTAAGAAGTTTAAAAAATAAAAGTTAAAAATAGATTATGATATTTGAATAGTCACTACACAGTTAATTAAATAGTTATACACTTGTAAGGGATTCAAATGTTATCCGTTACATTGCTAAGAAAAGAATAAAATATTGCTTTGATTTAACCTTTCGCTTACGGCACTTGGCATGATAATCCCCTTCTTGTTCACTTATTATACCAGCCAGGAGAAAAGGGTTAATAATAATTGATTTAAGAAGGACTAAAAATAATTACATTTAGAAAATTAAAGAAATTTCAGAAGTTAGGAAATGTGTATTGCCTATACTGGTATGTATACATGTCGGTATCTGTATGTAAATGTATACATTACATGTACATTCTATACTGGTATGTATATGTTAACAGCGCAGCTTGAAATCCGGCATTCTATAGAATGCCTAGGCATAGCATATAATGCATAAAACTAGCCGGCAATGTATAAAACGATTTATATTTGACACATTTCCTAGACATTCTATAGAATGCAAAATGAAAAGCCGGTAAAGTATAAAATACATCTCCCATTCGTTTCGAATATCACGTAGCAAGAAACGTGACTTTTAACGCCCTCTTCAAACTCAGAATTTTATTTTATTTTATTTTATAACCGTCGTTGAACAGCCGACCCAATTTTTGGGTTTACGACTTGCCTTGTAATTTTGAACCCAATCCAAAAGAAAAGGGAACTCCCGGATCAAGTGTTGGGAGAAATTTGCCTTCGTGGAGGACTTTTTGATGGAACTAACCCTCATTTGCGTTACATGGAGGGGAAGATTACGAGAACCTCCCATGGTTAACCTGATGGCAAGGGGGCTCTAATCCACGATTCGTCTACCACTGAGGATATTTCACGTCAGCTCTGTGGTCGGTGCAAGCCGGATGCGGAATTCGTATCGACCAGTCATCGCCGGGATCGAACTCCGGTTCACCTCATTGGAAGGCGAACGCTCTATCCCCTGAGCCATCGTGGCTCCAAGCTCAGTCGGTTGCACTTTGCAGTTAGTACGGGAGCGTCAAAGTACGCAATTTTGCTTAAATTTGTTCAAAAAATTTATTTTTCTTTACGTATTTTGAATAATTTTTTTAATGGCAATCTCATTTTTTTTCCAGAATAATATTTTTATTTTTGAGAAATGCTCATCATTTACATAATAAGCTCACCAGGACGTTTTTTTCCATACTTTGCCTAAAAATCATTTGTCATTCCATAGAATGCCTAGGTATTACATACAATGCCTAGGGAAAGTATGTAATACTTCTCATATTTCATACCTTGCCTAAGAGCATCCGGCGTTATATGCAGCGCCTAGGCATTCTATAGAATGCCGGCGTTTCATACTTTGCCGGCAACATATATATACATTGCCCTAGCACATGCATACCCTAGCACAAACGGTTCTGGAGTTATAAGAGAAAAAATCAAATACACGCTCATTCAAATTCTTCCTCTTATTATCAACAAAATAAATATTTCGGCAGTTTATTATATACATTTATTTTAATCAAATTTTACGAACCAGTAAGATTTAAATCACGATAGAAATAAAATAAATTGAATAATAAATTTCGAAGAGTACGAAATCTAATCTGTCTTGGGGAGCTACGAGAAAAATATTCTCAGATACTTTAATTCCCAGGCAGAGAAGTGGGGAGTATCTTTTGTGGAGAAATTAATTACCGGATCTTTTCCCTTAAGTTAAAGTTGTGATTGAAACGTTTCATCTTAAGGCGATTAAAATGCAATCGAACATTAATTAATAAATTTTCAAAGCTCCCGTTGGCAACAGAAGCAGAAAAGTAGAAAGAGAAAAAAAATTTCGATTTCAATTGAACAACAAAATGCTTGAAATACCTTTAATGTCATTGCCAATGATTCATGGAATAATGTGATTAAGTATTTTTGGAAATAAAAATAGAATAAATTCGTTTATTTTGGGAGAATTTTAGGATTATTTAATTATAAGGCAGAACATCACAAGTATTTATTAAAACTTTTTTGCGACTGAATTTTTACGCATAATAAATTATAGTGTTTTTCTACAAAACTCTTTTTAACATTGTAAAAACTTATTATACTTTACTCGTGAAATTCAATGCGTAATTAAAGAAAACATAGTTTAAGACTTTTTTATATTCTAATTTAAAATTTATTTCTTTTTTATGTTTTTTTTTTTTTTTTTTTTTTTTGACAAATAGTTTTAAGATTTAACTTCTTAAAGAAAGCAAAACGAAAACAATAAAATTAACTGTGCTTTTTAAAGACTATAGACAGTAGCATCAAGAAATTTTAACTAACTTTAACTGCAATGTACAAAAGTTTTATAAAGAATCAAAATTAAAAAAAAATAAAAATAATATTTGTAAATAAAATGAAATAAAATTTAAAAAAATTAAAAAATTGGCAATAAAATGAGATTTTATCTAATTACCAGCGGAGAGTCCCTCCCCAGCGTACCTCATTTAAAACATCCCTGCTAATGTCATGAACTTTTAGTGAAACCTCAAAGAGTAGAGAATTATATATCATATATAACTTCATATTGAATCCCAGCATTGCGAAGTATATGAGTAACACATTTACAGTATTTTTTTTATATGGATTTATTTGGAAATAATTGTATAAATAATGAAAGCGAAAGGACCCATAAACAAGAGCAAAGAATAGAAAAATAAAAAGAGCGCAAAATGAGTTTAAATAGATCTTGGTGGACTGAAAGAAACGCAAAATTTAACTGAAAATTCTTCGGTGATTCTACATTCGAAACATAATTTTAAAATATATGGCCGCTTGATTGAAATACCTCATCGAGTCCTGGGCATGATACTTCAAAGAATTCAAAATTCATATTACCTGCTACGCAGACCTGGCATTCACGGCTGGCAAAATGAGAATATGGTTAATTACTTTGTTTACTCCGTTGTCTGATGTTTACGTGACTGTAGAAAATTGACGCGATAATGTAGTTAACAATTTCCGATATGATATTTTAAAAGATATAACAGTAATAGTAGTAGCTTTTTTACATTGCACTAGAGCTGCACAATGGGCTATTGGCGATGGTCTGGGAAACATCCCTGAAGATGATTTGAAGACATGCTGTCAGAATTTTGATCCTCTGAAGAAGAGAAGGCACTCCTACTTCGGTAGCCCGACGACCTGCGCGTGAAGTCGAGCCCTTTCAACACCTTCTAGAAGAAGGAAGGTCTCAGTACGGATCAATTTAGTAGTCCGATGTGACGAAATTAACTGCGCAGTAGATGAAAAATAAGAAAGATGTCATTACGTTCGGGGTACTAAGCTGCGCAGTGGTGGAAAATACGAAATATGTCATTACGTTTGGACTACTAAAGGATATTTATGATAACTCGTGCTGAGGCCTCCTCTTTCTAGGAGGTGTTGGCTCTTTACGGAAGAATAGTTTAACGAGGACCAATACCGCACAATCTCAGTCATTTCTCAGGATGATCAAAGTGCTCATCCACCCGCACACTGACCGCAGCCAGTGATGCTTGACATCGGCAATCTGCTGGGAAGCGTGTCTTAACGATCCGTTCACTGCAGTTTTTTAAAAGATATAAAAACATAATGAGGGTACAAAATATTTTTTGGAAAAATATTTTTTGTCAGTTGGAGTTTTTTTGTAATAATAAAGTCGATAAACAATGTAAAAATTTGTGTTCTTTATATTCCGTTATATTATTTGATCGCTAACAAGATTTATTCTCCTTTACTTCTTTTCGAGATTCAATAGCGAACTTAAAAAAGAGAAAAAAAATTCAGTCGCTTTTTGAACATATTAAGTCACACAAAAAATTTACATTTTCCTGAATATTTTTTCTTTTAGTTTCTATTATAGTTGAAATATTTAATCACATATTTTTTTTAAAAAAAATAGAAAAAATGAATTTGCTCTATGATAGTGAGAAGTTATAGAAATTTCTTTGAAAGGTGTATTTTTTCTCGTAAAAACCGTGTTTAAAATTGTCGTCCAGACAAAATAAAATAGGCCTAACTGAGTTAGTGATGGATATAAACGACAGCTTCTTTTTGAAAATTTCGAAACATATCGTGGGTGTAATGCTAAAAAAATAACTCAATGATTTTCGATTTCATATTAGATATCTAGTTATAGTTTTGAAATAATCTAAACAGATAGCTCTGCAGCTGCCTTATTGTAAGTGATATCCATCAAAAGTTTTCAAAACTAAAGTATCCTTGAAATACTTGAAAACAAGTGTTTTAGAGACATCTCAATTTTGGACAGTTCCAAAGAAATGTTTTCGATAAGATACTTAAATCTATGCTACGAAATTAAATGCTTTCTGGGGGGGCACATTATTTAGAGAATCGGACTTCGGTTTGGAAGGGCCAGGGTTCGATACACAACTACCGAGTACATGCGATATACGTGCTCGCACAATCAATGGAATCGAAAGCTCCATGGTCGGTGACTAAGCAGTACCAAGTATACAGAGATCTGGAGAAAATTTTCTTCCCCTTCAGATCTATGTCTAATTTGATGAATTGACTTTACGAATAAGATTCCCTCTACAGAGGATCAAAATTGTGATGATATATCTTCAGTTCTTCCCCAAGGATGTTACCCAGTTCACCCCGATTATACATCTTTAGTTCGATATGAATAAAGTACCTATCTAAGTGTTTTTGTCTATTTATAATTTTATAAGCTGCAACATCAAAGATTAATATAAATCTTGTCATATTTTACTCACTTTTTTAATGTGTTAAGTATAAAATAAAATTAAGATATATTTTATCAAAGTTCCATTTAAAAAAGAATTCAGTTAAAAGGTTAAAAATCTTACTAAGCCAAATAAGACAACTTAATCTTAGTAATTCATATAGCAATAATGAATTCTCTAAGTATAATAATCCCTCATTTTAATACATTGTTTAATGAAAACAGATTATATGGTAATGCCATCTTCCAAAACAAATTGGGAAATATACGATATTTTATTTCCCTTCTGGATCTATAAAAATTAATTTATCCAAATAAGTTATAAAATTAGGTCTTTTCAAATAAACGGAATTTGCAAACTAATTTATATCTTTTTGAACTAAAAAATCCTTACATCGTATAGATATAAAATTTAAATATAAACGCGTAGCATATAAATCAAAATAAATCTACTTGAAATAAAATTAAAACAAAATTGGTTTGATCCCCTCAGCGTACCAATTTTCCACAAGTATAATCACCTCACAAAAGCTTAGTTCAAAAACGTAAAGAAATAATGATCTTTGCTACCCTTGTTCTCAGCATATATTTGTTCTTTATCGGCAAATAAATCTCGAACCCAGAACTTTCATAGCACTGCAAAATTAGCTGACAACATAAACGTTTGGTAAATTCGAAAAACAAAAAAAAATGAGGTTGAAGCGGGAAAAGTATTATACTTTCAAATTAGATTTCCACGGCAACAATTTGACAAGTTTAGGCTCGAACTTTTCTCCCGGAAAAGGTTAAAACATCCAGATAAACTGTTTAAAGATGAAAATTCAAGAAGTTCTCGTGTAAAGATGTGTCGTGTGCGTGAAGAAGATTTTAAATGAACAAACTTAACGTGATTAAAAGAAGCGAAAATCGATGAACTATAAATAATTCCTTTTTGCATTCCCCTCCCCCCCCAAAGGTAATTTAGTTAATGCTAGTCCATGCTCTGAAAGCTTTGAAGGATTTCTTGTTGGGGAATTCACACAAATTACGTGGACATTGACTTAACTATACTTTTTACTAATACTTTATCAACTTGTAGAAGACTTAGATATTTTTGGATAAGTAACTGCGCCATTTTTTTTAAAGGAGTATGAAGCAGTGATAGCAGGTTGGTGGTGTTTATAGGGAAATTTATTATTGCACTTAGTTTGAATAGTTTGTGGTCTCTACTAGAAAATTTTTTTATTTGCTCATAAATTTAGTATTTTTAATATGGGATATATTTTCTTTACCTTGTTTTTAATAAATTATAACTACCTTCGATCTTAGTATTTTAAACAAGGTAAGATAGAAAAGAATATTAATAAAAATTTTTTATATAAATTCAAAAACATGAAAATATTATGAAAGCATGCTTAATATTTTTTTTTTTTAAATATTACAATATTGAAAATTTATGGAAAATAGTTAAGGAATATTTACCCAATAAATCTTTGTATTCAACTTGATACCAATATTTTAAATTGTATAAGTTTTTTTTATTTAGTGTACAATTAGAATGGCTTTAGTTTTAAATCAAAACTATTTACATTCATTTTATCAATTTATGTTTAATTAAGCTTACATTTTTACTATTTTACTGTCTAATTCCACAATCAGAAGAAGATTTAGTTCTGCCAGACCTTTGCATTAAACAAAATTTACATCCAAATTTGCACTAAAATTGATAGCTTTAAATCTGCACAAAAACTACTATCGTATCAATTATTTTAAGTTTATTTAAACTTACACTTATACTATTTTATTTTCTAATTTCACAATAAAACAAAGATTTAGTGGTACTCTAACTTTGTGTTAAAATATTTTATCATCCAGTTTGTGATATTGTGCGTAGATGAGCCGAGCTTGAATATAAGCAATGTCATAAGCAATTTGTTATTCATCTATTTATATTTAATTAAATTTACACTGTTAATAATTTACTATTAAATTCGAATTTATTATTACGTTTTGTGTAGCTTTAACTCTGAAAAAGTTTTCTTTTTTTATTTTAATTATTATGGATCATTCACTATTATAAATCTACTTAATATATAGGTAAAGCAGAGTTTTGACCTTTGAGTTATTAACATATATGTTTAATTTTATTTTCTTAATTATTATCCGAATTCTTAGCTTACTTATTATGTTTCAATTTGTTTTTATTTTATTTTCAGAAAAATCCTATCATTTCCTTAGTTGCGAAAATGATACTATTATGCTTCTAAAACATACGAAAGCATTGAATATTTTAGAAAAAAAATAAGTATAATTTCATCGTTAAGAGATTACAGAACTCAAATTTTTCCTTTCATCACAATTAATGATATTCACTCGTTGATTTTAGTTATGGTTGTGTACCAAAAATGCTAAAATAATAATTAATTAAATCCCTTAATTAAAAATCAACATCAGATTATAGAGTTGTCGCCATTTTCTCAAATCGTGACATTTGTTTTATTTTAATTTTCGGGAAATTAAACGATTTCATTTTAATCTTCTCATTACCGAAAAATTATTATCTTTGTTGAAAATTTTTAATGAGAATTCTCTTGCGTTTCGAATACGACAGATACTGTACTTTAAACAAACGAGCTTAAAGCTGAAGTTCATTACTTCAAAGATTAATATATTTTATGCAAATCAATATTAAAAAATGACTTTATTTAATTACATTCGCTTAATGAAGCATTCAATAAGCATTAAAGGAAGTTAGATACATTTTTTATTAACTTAACATTTTTATTTATAAATTTGTATGGTAACGAGTTTATTCAGGCCTTATTAAATTATTATTATCAAATAATTATTTTTGATTTGATTTGTTTAGTTTTGTGTAGAAGAACGATAATTTTTTTCTTAATTTAATTATTATAAATGAAATTAAATTAAAGGGGCAGTTGTATAATTTTTTTAGTATTTTTAAATTAAATAAATATATTATTTATTGATTAATCCTATAATTTACTTTGTCCAATTTATTTTTTAAAGTAAGACATGCTTTGTTGCGGATAGTGGTTTAGATTGATAATTTATATAATTATATGACAAATACAGACGACCCGAAAAACTTTGTGCTACGCAACAATAAAGAACAGACAATGGGATCGGGGCTTGGATAGCCAGGTTGGTAGGCCGTTCGACTGGTGCTCGTGGAGAACGGGAGTTCGAATCCATCTGGCCGAAGAATTCCCGTGTATTAAATGGTGACTGGTGCACGATAAATATGTCGGAGTCACAGCGTTTTTCAAGTTCCTATAACAAATCAGTAAGTCTGGAGGTTCTCATCTAAGAGTTCCCTTGTCCTCTGGATTGGGTTTAAAATTACAAGGCTACGGAGTTGAACATTGGAAGTCATAAACTCAAATTTGGGTTTGGTGTTCAATGACTTTTCAATCACGCACCCCGCTCGCACCGTCCTCAGGGCTGACGTAAAATATCCTCAGTGGTAGACGAATAATTGGTTCGAGTCCCCTTACCGTCAGGCCGCACTCGAGGATTTTCTCTCCATGTAACGCGGATTTGTTGTATCAAAACGTTTTCCAAGAAGACAATTTTCTCCCAATACTTGATCGCGGAGTTCCCTTGCCTTCTGGATTGGGTTCGAAATCAAAAGACTATAGGGATGAGTAAGGCCCGGATTTTTATGACATTTACATTTATTTGCATTTTTGGACATTTTTTTGTCTTTTAGAGCATTTTTTTAGATTTATAGGGCATTTTTTTTAAATTTGGGGGTGTATTTTACATTTTTTAAGTTTTTGTTAATTTTTTCCAATTTTTATTATTTTTTGGGGCATTTTTATTGCATGAAATACAAGATTTGTCTCATAATTTGTCTTGATTCAGAAGTTGCTGCATCAATTAAGATAGCGCAAAACGTGTTGGCCTCTGATAAAATCGAAGGAAACTTATCATTTATCAAGTCTAACTTTGCTATTTTGTCCTCGACAATTACAAGCTTGGAGAAGCAAGAATTGGAACCTTGCGATGAAATAAATTATATTGACATAGTGAGTCAAGTGTTGCAAAAAGCAAGGGGAAGGATAGCACAAAGTGTAGCAGCTAAATTTAACAAATTTTGGAGAAAAACACTGGTTTACAAACAATGAAGAAAATCTCTAAGATATTAACAGGTGAAGCAACATCTTTTCAAATTGAAGAATTGTCAGTAAGTGAGACCGTCTTTTTCATGTACGTACCAATAACATCAGTAGACGTTGAAAGAAGCTTCTCCAGGTATAAAAATTTACTTTCAGACAAGAGACGCTCGTTTACAATTCAAAATATCAAAAATCATTTAATAATCCAATGTATTACTGATATTTAGTAATATTATGAGATGGAAGTTGTTATATTCATTAAAGTTTTTAAACAAAATGAAAATGTTTTGGAGTCAATACATTTTCCTTTTTTTTGTTGTTATTATTTTAGGATATAAAATATATTTTTCAAACTTTAATGAACGTAGAACAAGTATTGCATTGCTTTATATTTTTGTGAAATGACTCATAATTTTAAAGACTAAAATTTTGTTTTAGTTCAATATTTTAACTTTATTTAAGTCATGTCATAAAGCATTTTTAGCGCAATTTTCTCATTTTAGAGCATTTTTTGCACTTTTTGAGGGCATTTTTTTTATTTTTTAAGGGCATTAGTTAAGATTTTTTAGGTCATCAAAATCCCGGCTCTAGGAATGAGCATTGGTAGTCGTTAACTCAAAAATTGGGTAGGCTGTTGACCAACGGTTTTAAAATAAAATGAAGTTTAATCAAATTTACTGTTATTATGGTAATTGATGCAGTTTCAATAGATTTCAATATAGGTATTATGCATTATATTCATATCTTTGGCACCTAATGAAACTGCATCAATACTGTAGAGTTTTAGACGGAATACTCTTATTTATAGACTCACAACTTTATAGTTTTGGCCGTTATTTGGGCTTTATTCACGTTTTTGTTTTGCTCATTCATATCAGGTATCTTATGATTTTTATTGTAAATGTCTGTAAAGTCACGCAATTTATTTTAATCTGGCACCGCAAAACTTACATCAAAATCAGAAACTGCAAGAAGTATTTATTATCTAAAATACTTTTTATGCCAAAGCGAAAATATACATTAACTGAATTAATTTATTAATAAAGTAACTGTATTTATTATAAAGATAATGTAATAAAAATATATCAGCACTATTTTTAGATTAGCAGAAACAAAAAATGAAGTCTCTTGTCTCGGATATGAATCAAAATCGAGAATAAACTTCAAATTACTGAACAACTCTGTTTATTTTTAAATCCGTTCTATATAATTTCATAATTTGATTATAAAGTGAGGCAATTTACTTACCAATGAGGTTCAGAAACAACAGCAAAACGACGAAATGTGTTTACCATCATTATGTTGTCTGAATCCATCACTTTTCATTGAAATCTTACACTTTTTTAACGCCTGTGGTAATGTAAATATAAGAGGGGAACGATTTCTTATTGTGACATTTATCTTGCGACATTTATCTCGTAAAATGACTTTTAAATTAAAATAAATATTTACGTTTACAGAGTTACAGAGAATTATTTCTCTTTAAATAGAATATGTTATTTAAATATTTTAACAATTAAACTATTTTTTAAATTGAAGAATAAAAACCTAAACGAAAATTATAATTTAAGAAAAATATTAAATAATTTAAAAATAGAATAAATATTTTAGCTCACAATCATAAAAACTTTTTACGAGTATTTGGTATTTAAACTTTTTCTTGTATTTTCTTCTTCTTTTTTTTAATGTTATTTTGGCAATAAATATTTGTGTGTTTCCTCGCTATTTAAAGTACTCTGGGGATAGGGAAAGGGATGATTATACATAGGGAGGTATTTAATTTTTCAATACATTTTTATCTCCTTTTTTTTAATGTTATTTTGGTAATAAATATTTGTGTGTTTCCTCGTTTTTTAAAGTACTCTGGAGATAGGGAAAGGGATGATTGTACATGGAGAAGGATTTAATCACTCAATACATTTTTATCTCCTTTTTTTAAATGTTATTTTGGTAATAAATATTTGTGTGTTTCCTCGTTTTTTAAAGTACTATGGGGATAGGGAAAGGGATGATTGTACATGGGGAAGGATTTAATTACTCAATACATTTTTATCTCATTGATATCACACTTTTTGCTTTATATACTAAACAATACCCGCAGCTTTCACAATTTTTTCGACGAAATAATTTCTAAAAAAATGCTCCAAGTGAACAATTCGACAAATCGACGAAATTTTCATCTTGTTTGAAAATACGTTTTTCGTCAAAAGCATTAGCCCAACTTAAAACATAGATTGGGAGATACCACATCAAGTAAAGGGGGTTTACCAAGAATGAGTTCTCCTTTTCACCACGAATTAAGCTCAGGGAGCTTGTTAGCCTAGTGATACCGTTGTATGGGGTCAGTTTACGACGAATACCGACAATGCCAATTATGTCGAACGACGAAAATTTATGATCAAATCAGTTATTCCATAATTAACAACAAACATATCCCAAGTGGGTATGCTAACAATTATAATAGTACTGATGAACCGAAACTTTATCATAGAAGTATATTTTCACCAAAGAACGAAATGAATGGTAATCAAAAATCATGATCGATTGATTGTCCAAATCAAAAATCATATTCATTCAACGCAATAGAATCCAACCTCGAATTGATGAATGGGCAAAAGGGTTGACGTTAATGACGTAACTCAAAAATTGCCGAGGCACCAACTTTTATAGTACACACGGTTTAAAAAAAATTAGGTAAAAAAAAAAATAATAATAATTTCCATAATGTACTGTGATGGAACACAAGTGAGGAAGCCGTTTCGTCAATTATTTGAGAGTTCTTGATTCCACAAAAATTATTTGATTGTCGCGTCGAACTGATTGTCATTGTCGCGTCAAACTGTTTGGAAAACGAAATAAAGTTCAAGAATTGCTGAAATATAAATTCCTGGAGTTCTATTTTTATGAATGCAACTGATAAAGTTTTAATTTTGATAGGTTTTTCATCATAATTTTCTGGAGTAATATGTAATAGCATTTTTTTCTTTATTTTTACTTTGTGCTTGCTATTTTTACACGTTAACTTGCAAAAACAGAACTTTTTATCTTATTTAAGATTTCATCTTTAATTTTTACAATAGCATTACCATGCATGCTTAATCCTTTATAAGTACATTTATTCAAATTCAAGCGTATGCTCTCTGCTTTAATTTCGGAACAATCAGCCAAATAACAACCTTATTTTGTTAAAGCACATAGATTACAACACGCCTCTCTAGAAGCGTACATGCAAATAATTTAATTACGCGTTTCCGTGTTGCCACAGTTTTTTGTTGATCCATCACAACAGAATACCATGAATCGTGAATTTTCTAACTTAAGCATACTTTGGAAAATGTTCCATTAACTTAGTTAAAACTCTTCATCAAATCCGATCACACCGTCTGTTAATCTTAAATTAAAGGAGATTATTTCTCGCTCCTCGCCTTTCTTATCAAAGAGCCCCATTTTATATCTTTTTAGATAGGCTTTAGCGCTATTACAGAGCCATTTGCAGTAAACTGTTACATGTGTTGGAATATGAATGAATGCATGAGCTGCAAATTTCCACCGCGCCCCTCTAATCAAGATTGATTTAGGTGTTAGTCCAATTAAGAGATCGTTATCTGAGCCCATGTCGAAGTCCAGCTTTCTGGTCGTACTTTAGGAAGGGAAAACAATTTATAAAAGGATACTTTCGAGAAAGAAAAATTCTGAGGGGTGCAATAAAATCTGTTTAGGAAGTTTTAATCATTACAGAGGACGTTTTCGTTAAAAATGCATTACTTAACAGAAATTCAGTTTTAATGTACAGAGCGCAAAATAAAAAACGGGCCACCCTGAATAATTGTTGATCTAATGATCGGATATTCACGTTCTAGGGCTCAATCTTAACGGTTGGAGGGGTTGACCTCAAACATGCTAATCAATTATTGCAGACGATATTTTAAGTTATGAAATCAGACACAAAAACATACTTTCTGAATAAACATACTTTTTTCACGATGGATTCGGATTTCTGACGCCCAAAATAAAAGAGGTACTCGATCAGGGAAATAGGGTCCCCCATAGTTTGGTCAGGAGAGCGGACCAAAATTTAGACCTTTTAATGATAATTTTACTTTTTGCGCATTCCACCTTATCTCGAGAACTTTTTAAGCAAATTGAAAAGTTTTTGCTCACAATTAAAAAATTTTTATCCAAAGATATTTCCATAAAAAATAAAACCAATTTTTAATGAGTATTTCTTAATTTTATTATTTTTTTTACACTAACCGAAAAAATTTGAATTGCAAGGTTTTTTATATTATTTTAAAGAATGTAATTTTAAATGACAAGATACAAAACTTGAGCGAAATGGGTCGAATAGTTTCCCAGAGATCATATTTTGCAAAAGTCGTATTTTTAAAATTCGAATTTCTCAGGAGCTATTCGATCGAGTTTGTTCAAATTTCGTATTTTGCCGTGTAAAAATATATCCTTCAATGCGATGTAAAAATTGTATGCTATGCAGTTCAAAATTTTTTCGGCCAGTGTGAAATAAAATAGTAAAAAATTATAAAAACTCACCAAAATTATTTTTGCTATTGGGGTTAAGCAAATTTTATAATTTTGTGAAAAAAAGTTTCAATTCACTTAAAGAGTTCCCGATATATGGCGAAATACCCAAGAAGTAAAATTAACATTAAGGGGTCCAAACTTTGGATCGCTGTCCTGTTCAAACTCTATGGACCATGTTTCCCAGATTTCGGCTAACCCTATATTTTGTTGGTCAGAAATCTGATTCCGTAGAAAGAAAGGCATGCTTATCCAGAGAAAGTACATTTTTGTGTCTTATCTCGTAACTTAAAATATCGCCTGTTCTGTTTAAATAGTTTATTTGAGGCCACTCTCTCAAACCATTAAGATTGAGCCCTAACACGTGAAGATCCAACCATTAGATCAAAAGTTATTAAGAGTGGTCCGTTTTTATTCTACGCACTGTACAGTACAACTCATTAATGTTTGAACGCTCTGAAAGTGGTCTTTGCTTTAAAAAATAATTATTACATTGAGAAAAAAAGTACGGTAAAAACTACAAGAATATGGTAAAATTTATCGTGTTTCTAGCTCTAGGGGAACATTAAATTGCATTGTTATTTTTTTCGAATTACTTTGGTAACGACTTGTAGTAAAATTAAAAAAAATATGGTTTTAATATCTTGCTGTTTGGTCATAAATTTAATAAAGCTTAGCAATTTTATCATGATACTTAAGAGAATGTTATAAATACCACTTGTTTGGTCAGACTTATATTTCAGTTTTGCATTTTCAGTAAATGTTTGGTAATAAGAATTATAATTTTGAAAACCAGAATTTTCTGTGAACTGTTACTATATGAACGGAAAATTTACCAAATGAATGGGTTAAAAACGGTTTATTTTGATTTTATTACCAGAATTATGTTGTTTTTTTCTACCAGAAATACGGTAGTTTGGTAATTTTACCAGAGTTTTGTTTTTCATGCAGGAAAATTCTTTAAAAATGATAAATATTTTTATTTATAAAATAAAAAGCTAAAAGCAAAATAAATTTTAAGATATTGATAGATTTTTATCACTGCTAAATAGATAACTTCCGAATCATTAAGAACGAATATTTAACGCGACCGCAAAAGAAAAAAAAAACTTAAATTAAAAAATTTCGAAGATAGTATACAGTAAAACCTTTTTTTGTGCGGTGGATAGGGACTGCATAAAAGAAATCGCACAAAAAAAAAATTCGAAAATTTTATAAATTCTTACATGTAATAAACAGTTTGTACGATATACTACCTAAAACTTTTTTTATGCTGTTGATAGAGACCGCATAAAAAAAGTCGGACTTAGAAAATACATCAATGATTTATGAAATAGATGAGAGAATGCTTTCAATTGAATGAAGTAATTAAATTAGACCTGAAGAAATTGTAAAAATATTTAATTCTTCATTGTACATATACCTGGAGAAATTTTCAAATTATACATTAAATAGTGGAATTGTCTGCCTTTTTACTTTCTTTTGGCTATAATTATTCATTTTAAGGGAGTACTTATGTCTAAAAAATAAAATAAAAATCATTAAAACTACATATAAATAGAATACGAAGCGTATACCGTTCTCGCGTCGAGCGACAATATGTACGTAACTGACTCTGCCTTGTCAGGAGATTGTTTAAAATAAATGAACAGAGCATCGCGAAGTTCAGATACATCGTTGTCAAGGAGGCCACGTAATCAGAGTTCGTCCACAACATGTATATGTACATTGATAGTAAACATAAACTGGTGCTAACGCCGCTAAGATTCATATACCGCATAAAAAAATCGCACAAAAAAAAATCGCACAAAAATAAAATCGCACAAAACCAATCTCACAAAAACAAAATCGTATAAAAAAGGACCGCACAAAAAGAGGTTTTACTGTATTCATTCTTGAATTTAAGAGTAAAAATACATTATTTATCTCGAAAAAAATAGATATTATTTTTTGCTCTTCTTGAATAATTTTTTATTTCTTAATTTTCTCACAAGCGAATTATGAGTCGTATTCACGTTTAAGAAATAATTATGGTTTAATAGTGCACAACACTTCGTGATTCATTTCATATTATGGTCTAAAGATGAATTTGTTTTAATGTTGAAAATGGCGACGATAATTTAGGAAAGAACGCGCAATAAGTTTATCAAGTATCGATGAAGTAAAAACCAATAGATATGTTTATACTCCAATATTTCAGTCCCTATTTCTGATATATTTTTGCAGCAGTTTGGAATACAATATTGGTTGCCAATAACTGAAGCCTATATTCGTAATGAAAAAATTGCTATTTTCATTTTGAAGAAAGGCTGAACGGAAGTTAACAAAAACTGGATTTCCAACTGGAAGCCATTATCAAAATATCCAAGAGAAGTGAAAATATTTTCTTCCTTTTGAGAGTAAAAAGTTTAAAAAAAGTTCAGCAAATGATAGCTTTTTATCATCATAATTGTAAGAGAGCTGCGGAAGAGTCTCAAAACGTTAGGAAAAAAATCGTTCATAAATGTGACGATCGAAGAAATAGGAACCGAAAATCCGGAAAATAGATTACTGCAGATAAAGGTTAAAAAGAGAGATCTTCTCTAAAAAATAAAATTTATATCCTTGTGTTAAAGTAAGACATTTTCTTTGTTCTTCAAAGATATTGAAAGAAAGAGAAAAGAAATATTTCTCAATTTCATTGTTTTAATTTTTTTAAAACTCATATAAGAGAAAGTCGTCAATGTGCAATTGAACTATTTTCCAAATGTTGCTTTTAAACACAATATCTATCGGTTTTAAGCTTAAGAAATAAAATAAAAAATTGGTGTTGTTATTTGTCGTAAAAACAATTTACGATAAAAATTTTTATTTTAGTTTAAAATTAAAATATATTATTATTTTTTTTAATTTGCACTTTTTATAATTGGCCTAATGTAAGAGCATTGAAGTTCTGTCTTATTGTTGTTTCGTAAACATGATTAATTTCATGTTAAAATAAGAAATATTCCTTGGTAAATAATTAACAAGGCAGGAAATTTCGGATTTATAATAGCCAGTACTAAAATATTGTCGCCCCACTATTTTGTATTCATGAAAAATAAGAAAAAAAATTTTTTAAAGATATATTAACATTTTCGTAATGAAAAACCTTTGGTGTCGAAAACGTAAAAAAACGAAATTTAATTAAAAATGATAAATCAAAATAAAACTGTCTTGGAGGTTTCAATGTTTTCAGAAGCAGTGCATTTGTGGGTGAAAAGTAAGTCAATCAGCACGTTTTATTTTAATTTATAGCTTACGATTTTTAAAAAATGCAACTTACTCGCCAAAGTTTAATATTTGATCGCCAAGTGTGAACTGACAAGATAGAACATTTCTTTTTCCATACCTAAAAGAACAATTATCGAGATTTCCCTATCAATATGCTGAAAATATTTCCTTTTATTTCAACTGTTCAAGTGACTAATTTACTTTTAAAATCAGCCTCTTTTTTCACTGAAAACACGATATTGTAGAAAGGACTTCACCGATAGCTCATATCACCAGCGCCATTTCACCGACATCTCATTTTGAAGACACGATCACTTCGCCGACAATTCATTTTGTCTTCACGATTGCTTCCCCAATAGGCCATTTCATCAACACAATTACTTCGCCGATAAGATTACTTCTGTAGGTCAGTCAGCGAGATCAGCTGTTGGCTCAGTGATCGCGTGAACTATGTGAGCTGTCAGGAAAGTAATCGCGTCGGCGACGTCAGCTGTTGTCATAGTTGTGTCGGTGAAGTGATTGTCGGCGTACTCGGTCTGTCGCATTACTGTGGTTTGCATTCTGCCTATCAATCAATCATGTCCGAAATTTGGTCCTGGTAATAAGGAAAATTCAGATGCGAGCTCATTTTCCCTTTACTAATTTTGGACTATTAATCGAAAAATATGCATTTTCGATATTTGAATTTCATACAAAAGCAAAATTTGCAACATACAACTCATCACCCAATTAGTCTATTCATTTGTTTCTAGATGAAATTCAAACCCTCAAATATTTGAATTAGATGCACTGTAAGAATTTCTGGATCGAATTACAGTAAAAAGGGCAGACATCCTGAGTACCGTATTGTTTACCGTAAAATTTTATGGAGCAAATAAGTCTACTATGCCGCAATTTTTACAGTAATACTGACTGCAAAAAACACATAATCTGTCTAATTGAATAAATATAACTGTAAAAATTTGTTTGTGTAATTTTACGATATAAAAGAATTTTGCAAATGCTGCACTTAAGGTAGCAGTACTTTTTGCCCTAATTTGATCCAGAATTTTTGTACAGTTTGCGTCTGTCCTCTAAGTGAATTCTGGAAAAATCTTCCTAAGTGCTATATCTAATTTGTAAACATTTCTGAATGTAAAATGAGATGGTAAAGAGGTGACTGACCTTCATTGTTAAACAGATTCCCAAGATGATCCAGATCTCAAATCCAGATGATGACGGAAAATCTATTCGCTCATATAATTCTTTCTATTTTATGTCATATTTATAGATCAATGATGTTGTTCAACAAGTATCTCGAAGTTAAGAGATTTTGACAATATCCGTATCTGCAAACAAATTAATATAGTAATTTTCTCAATTTGGAGAACAGCTCGCTTCGAGCATTTCTCAAAGAGCCTTTTTCTCATCAAAAACGAAAATAATTTCTTGAATTTTATCTATCCATTTTTTACAGTGCAATTTTCCCATTTTTTTCTCTTTCCACTAACAAATCCATCTTCGTCAGATCTTTTTATTGAACACCGGAATTGTTTTTCTAACTAAATGTGACTTATAGTTTTAATGTAACTACCTCTAAAAAACAGTAAAGCTTTCGCAATAAAACGAAAAAAAATCATATTATTTTAAATGAGAAGTCATTAGACTTAGTTAAGGAAAACAGAACATCCTTCTTTCCAAATTCAGAACAGGAGACCATCCCTCAAGAGCCACCTCTCATCATGTTCTGCCCTCCTTATACTTTTAAAGGGGATTTTCTGGAAAATGATCACATTTTAATTACTCCCCTTACTTTGCGTAATGACGTTTATTAATTACTCGAATTCGCCGTATACGAGAGAGAATTTCTGACGAACATTTGAAAGCCATATCGAAGATTAAAGCCGAGTTGGTTCTCTAAATTGTCATTTGATGTTATGAAGCTCTTTATACTGGAAATGATAGAATGGGCATGTTACTAACTATTCGAGGTACATAGGATGAGTTTAAACGTCTTTGTAATACCATTTACTGTAGATATATGGTTATATTATATGGATGAAAGGCTTTTTATTCAATGAAATACTACTTGACGTAATTGCGAAATAGTTATGTGTTTTTTTTTTTCTATTTAAGGAACAGAATGCATTTAAGTGACTTCGAAATGCCATTCACTGAATATGGTTGCTATTTGGATAAAACAAACTTTTCATTCAATGGCATACTACTTGATGTAATTGTAAAATTGTATTTATTCTACCTATACTGATTTAATAAAATAAAAAAAGAACAAACAAAAATAACATTAAACGCAGATTTAAATTATTATTGTTGAGAAATATTCTAGGATAAGCTTGGAACATTGTATTTTGGTTAAGTAGAGAGCATATCAGTCAATTTCATTGCTGATATTTTGTATCAGTCAATTTTTTTACTGTTGTTTTGTATTCATTGTTCGTAATAAAAGCACAAGTAGTTTCTTAATGTTAGACATAATAATTATTTTCAGATTATTAAAAATGAAGTCCAAGCATTAGGGATCATAAAAAAGAAAAAGAAAAAGAAAAGAAAGGAAGAGTGGAAAAAGACATAACCGAGATAAGTTGAAAGGGGCAAAACACTATTGTGCAGAACTATTTACTGGTTATTTCAGGCCAATGCAATAATAGAAAAATTCTAGTCATATCCCTTAACAAAATTCAATTCTTGTATTACAATGTAATTTTGCTATAATTCATGCAAATTCTTCTTTTTATAAGTTTTGCAACATGAAAAGTTTGTATCTTATCCATGCTATTTTACCACTTACTATACTCTTTAAAAAATAAAATCACTGTATCCCAATCCCTAAATTTCTACTTTATGGAATGAAAGTTTTGTATCCATATCTGTGTAATTCTACCATTTACATAGTTTTACACAGTTAAGTCCTGGTTTCTTAATCAATATAATTCTACGTTTTGTGTTTTTTGCAACAGGAAATTTTTGTATCTCTATCATGTAGTTCTTTTAATGCAACTTTTTACAAAATTAAATCCTTACATTCTAATCTTCATAATTCTATTTTTTATATTTCTCAACAAAATAAAATTACTGTATCCCTACCGCAGCAATTCTACCATTTACATATCTTTACAAAGTGAAATCTTGCATCCTTTATGTAATTCTTCTTTTTTATTTATATATTCCGGGTAATCCAAGTTATTCTATTCTTTATATCGTTTTCAAAATACGAAATATACGTATCTTACCAGTAAAAAATTATATCTGAACTCTTTTCACTTCAAGTCAAAATCTATTAAGTTTAGGAATTAAAAATGAAAAACATCTCCAATATTTGAAGAATTTTGTAGTTTTGAAGTACGTAAATAATTATATTTTAATTGGATTATCGAGATTATATTACTTGGCACAATCACCAATCCATCGTAGATAATTCAATTCCATACGCACAACACCAAAACAAATGTTTCAAACTCCATCTGACAACAACAACAAAAAATCTCCTGATAATACAAGGAAGGCAATCAGATTCTATTGCATCGCTTCTTTTTTATCGTTTGCTATAGCGAGGATGACATCCAACCGATTTCGATTCATCGATATGGGTGACCAGACATTTAGCTGCTATAGAATTCTTTTTTCCTTTTGTGCCCTAATGGTCACTAGACTGATCCATCTGTTAAGGCAATCACAAGGAAAAGAGGAAACATTTCAGTTTTGTTGGGCAAATGTCGTATATCGATTAAATGCTCACATCATATCGATTTGCCAGTCAGCAACACGCTTCCTCTTCTCTTTTCGTTGATGGAACCCTATGTTTGCCCTTTATATGTGAGGAATCTTTGATTACTTTTCTCTTCAAAGTACACAATAAATGGCGCGGTTTAATTCTGATTAGACGGAATAAATAAGTATTATCGTTTTAACTTTGAAAATAAATCTGCGTTTTTATGTGGAGTGAAGTAATGGTATTTATAGTCAAATTTGATTTGTGATAAAATTTTATATTTACTCAGTGAATCTATTAATCTGACAAACCAATGGGAGGAAATATTCAACTGTTTTTGAGCTGAAAACAACCGAAAAAATCAAAGTATTTAGGAAACAGTAGAACTATGTTGCAAAACTTGATTTCCTAGTGAACTTTACACTTAACTGTCTAATTTTTGGAATACTGGTTTAAGTTTTTTTTTTTTTTTTTTTTTTTTTTTTCTCTTGCACGTCTTAAAATAAACATAAAATATTCTTATAAAATTGTTTATCTTTCTTCGAATCTAATTTCTTGAGATATTTGTTTGGAAAGAATAAATGCACGAAAGAATAGACGTTTAGTCCAAAAAATTTCCATTTTGTGTACAAACAGAAAATTACTTAGCCGTAAGCATAGCACAATTATTTGAATGGAAAACATCCAAGAAATTGAGTTCTATATAATAAGTTTTCATAGTAAGTTGAGTTCTATATAGTGACCCAATCTGTAATTTTAAACCCAATCCAGAAGATAAGGAAATTCCTGGATCAAGTATTGGAAGAAATTTGCCTTCGCGGAGGACTTTTTGATAGAATTAACCAGCATTTGCGTTTCATGGAAAGGAAAAGCACGAAAACCATCGATGGTTTGCCTTGCTGCAAGGGGACTCTAACCCAGTGATTCTCAACCTTTTTTTGGGGGGCGGCACACTTTTAGCGATTTCAAAATTTGACGGCACACAATGAAAGAAATTAGTTTAAAAGTTGTTTACTTTCCTATAATACACTGTTAAATAGTTTGTGATAATAATTTTGAATGTGAAATAAAATTATATGTACTACAAAAGCACGTTTATAAAGGGATTAATTATTTCTTTCGACTAATTTTTTATTAGTTAGTAACTGTTATTTACTTATTTTTACTAGTTATTAATTGTTAGCTTGTTTTTTATAGCTATTAACTGTTATTTTTTTGTGATTTCCTGTTCACTAGTTTTTTGCTGATTATTAATTGTTAGCTTATTTTTTGTTAGTCAATTTGTCAATTGTTTTTATAACTATTAATTGAAAAGCTTACTATAATGATTAGCTTTTATTTTCGTTTGAAAGTTAATATTTAGCTTGCTTAAAGCGTGGAAAAATTATAATATATATATATATATATATACACTTTTCTTTAATTTAAACTTTACTCGTTATAAAAAAAAAGCATTATTATTTTTATTGTATCATTTCTAATATTTGGCGGCACACAAAAGTGCCACGGCACAGTGGTTGAGAATCACTGCTCTAACCCGTTATCTGTCTACCGCTGAGGATATTTTACGTCAGCACTGTAGTCGGTGTAAGCCAGGTACGGAATTCGTATCGTCTACCGCTGGGGTTCAAACCCGGTTTTCCTCATAGGAAGGCAAATGTTTTATCCCCTCTGAGCCATGTCTAAATTTCAACATGCCTAAAGGAATCGTTGCGATTCTAACTGACATTCCTGTCTTTACCTACCTTTTTGCGTCATCCGAATAATGACCGAATAAATGGATTTTATGCAAGGCTGTAAGATATTATGATACAATTACCAAATTTTATAACTTTTCTCAATTTTATCACATATTATAAAACAAATTTTTTTTTGTTAATTTTACCAAAATAATTACCAAATCTCTTCTATAAAAATTACCTATCTTTTTGCTGCTCCTGTTGAGCCAAAAATACGGTACATATTCAGGTATTTTTAGCCATATTTTTTTTCTTAGTGCGCGATGTTTTTTTTAATACTGTTTTAATTATTGTTAGTTAAACATGACGCTCAAAAACATCACATCTTTTGTTTGTCAAAAATTATTAATAACTTATTATAAATAACGTTGATGAAGACTTTTTAATTTTAATCGAATTTTGATCAAAGGATAATTGATTATATGTATCAAGTTTTCTTTTATACATTCAAAAGTGTATATGTTTTTATTCTGCATTAAGATAACGTAAATGCCTCTTTAATTCAGCTTTAACTAGTGTTTTCTTAATATTAATATATAACTAATGTTCTATTTATATTAATCTATCGATCACATCAACCATTTATCACAGCTTGAAGTTTATGTTTTCTACATATGACGCTAATTAAAGTGTATTAATGACATAAACTAATAAAAATGCATGAACAGGTTTTTTTTCGCTTCTGTTCTTATGTTTTCTTTTTTTTTCGGGGGGAAAGGGCCTTATGGTTTCTTCATCTGCTGTGATTCAAAACAAACTTGCTGTTTTGTGCTTATCGCAGTTTTATTTAAAAAAAATTTTTTTTTTCCTAATTTCATTTTATTATTTTTTTTTCCTATATCGCTTGCAACTATTGTTTTTTTTTTTTTTTTTTTTTTTTTTTTTTTGCCGTTGCTGTAAATCGCATTATCAAACCTGAACAAATGGCAGAAACTAAACAAAAAATGTTAGCAAGCAATTATTATATCATTTTCATGCGATACCCCTAGCACTAAAAGAAATTTTTTTTTTCCGCACTATAAATGATAGAGCATTACATATTATGCTAATAGAATTGGAATATCGAATATAATACTGTTTCCGTCATTCTATATTTTGGTTCATGCTACCAGCTTGTCCGGGATGTGAAGACATTCGGCAGCTCCCCCGTCATGGCCTTGGGTTCAAGAATATGAATCCTTATCTTCATACTCCTTCCCTGACCCACAACGGGCAGTTGCAAGAAATCTGTTTTACTCTAACGTTCTTTTAAAATTATTTTAGATTTTATTTATATATTTATTTGTTCTTAAATCCTAGCTTATAAAACGATTTGATTATTACTTTAATTACCATAACTTACATTTTACATTTGACTAACTTAGTGCATAAAACTACAAGCATACTGCTACTCTTAAACAAAGTATAGAAAGCAGTTGATAATAATAAATGGAAATCAGCTAATTAAAATTGCTTCACTTGTCAAATGTAACTTTAAGATCGAAAAAAACCAAAGTGACGGAAATTATGTATATTTTTTTCTATGCATCAAATATTTAAATTACTAACAAGATTAAATTAATGATAATTTTTTTTTACTGTTTAAAATTTCATTAACTAAACAAAATATTAACGCAAATTCTCAATCAAAAGCAGATTTTTGAAGAAAAAAAAAAGATTTTTGTACAGCTGACTTTTATGAAAATCGTGACAGTAAATTTTGCGAAGGTAATAGAAGAAAAATTATTAAATAAAGTAAATATTTACATATTAACAAGGGACATTTTCTAATTTTTTACTGTTGAAAATATTACATTGCCAACTTAATTTAATGTAGTTTTCTTTTCCTGTTTCCTTTTTTCTTGTAACAAGAAAATCTTTTTATTGCTATTTCTTATAAGTTATATATATTTTTTTTTTTAAATTTCACCCTTCAGGTGCAGAAATTTATTATTTTCATGCTCAACTTATGTTCTTTATTTTATTCGTAATAAATTTGAATAATTAGTTTAAATAATAATGAAATATATTTTACTAAATTTAAATATTCATTTGTACGTTAAGAATTTGTTTAGTTTCATAGGTTAGGTTGTCTTAATAATTTAAATTGCGCTGAAGGATATGTTATACGTTATGTATTTTTTTTTTCTGGTGATAGTTTAAAATGTGCGGACTAGTTAGTTATACGTAAAGAACTTATTTAGAATAAATTTTAGAATGGGTAGAATTTTAAAATTCTACCCATGCATGATAGAATATTTAAGAATACAATTTAAATGAAAAAATTATTATTTTAATATAAAGAAGAAAAAAACAGTTTTAAAAACATTGTTCTTTAAACTATATCTGGAGCTTAGAATAAACACCATTTTTAATGCATACTTTTTTAAATTCCCACATTTAATTTAATTTACCACACAGTGTTTAGACGAGAAATAAAACTGCTGCATTATTAAAATCTGACGAATCATTATAGAATACAACTTCATCAAAAACACTGAAACCAGTTTGGTTGCCCAAGAAAACTAAAAACTCAGGGGAGATATTTTCATTAACATCTTCATATTTTATTCGGTATAATTTTGATTTTAAATTTTTTATCCCATCTTCCCTAATATGTGTCACGTGTTTAATTTTTTTCATGTTTATTGGGGCAATCAGTATCTTTATTTCATACATTTTATTTTATTTTATAATTTTAAGTTTACATGAATTGAGTTACTTGAGTTATAATTTTGAATTAATTTTGAGTTTACGTCTACCAATGCTCAACCCCGTAGTCTTGCAATTTTGAATCCAATCCAGAAGACAAGGAAAGTACTGATAGGAATTTGCCTTCTGGGGGGGGGGCATTTTGAAGAAACTCTAACCCATGATTTGTCTACCATTGAGGATATTTTACGTCAGCATAGTGCTTAGTGCGAGCCAGGTGTGGAATTCGTATCGACCAGCCATCGATGGGATTCGAACTGGGAACGCCTAATTGGGAGGCGACCGATCCATCTCCTGAGCCACCACGGCTCGTTATGTCATCTATGGCAAAAATTTTAAAATTGTAAAGATTGTATTGCAGTGCATTTCCTTACTTTCACTAAATCCAGATCTTGTATTTAAAACACACTTGTCATTTTTTTATTACCTAGTTCCCATTTAAAATCAAAAATCCTTACTAACTGCTATTATATTCAGGAAAAACATTTTTAAACTTAAAAGCAAACAAAATTTTCAACTGTTTTTCACACAATCACATTTTTTTTTAAAAAAATAAATAAACAAAAACAGTATTAGAAAAACGAAGAACATTCTTCAAGGAGTTAGCTAATAAAACACAACTCCCTATTTAATAAAAGATGTAGCGCTTTATACGGATCATTGTTGATTCAAATGTTCAGTTTAACATTTATTTCTGAGGCTGGCTCTTGTGAATCCGTCTGTTATGAATAATAACTATCCTCCAAAATCCCTCGCAGGCTTAAGTTATTTAAGTCTCACTCCCTTTCTTCATTTCTTTTTTTCTTTTATTTATTATAACACCACCAATAGAAGAAGCAAATTACGTAAATAAAACAGCACCATTTTTTTTACCTCCCCAAAAGCTTGTTTTATGTCGGCTTTACACGGAAGTTAAAACACGAAAAGAAGACGTGCTTTTATAAATTATTTATGATGTATACAACAAGAAATGTTTTTTTTTTGTTGTAGTTAATACCAGAATTTTTATTTCTTCTGAGATAAACCAGTGAATTTGTGATGATCTTAATGCATAAGAATGGAAAAATTTATTGCCACTCACTTTAAAATGAAATGTAATATTTGCATTGAATTATGTGGGGAATTATAGAGCTTACAGCAAACCTTGTAGAATAACATCATCTTTTTTAATGCTCGTTAATTTTTTATATTCCCTTCAGATGTATTAAATAGCTTCTAAACATCAATCTGGAATGTAAGTAAATGTTTTGTAATGCTTTAATCTAAAAAAATAACTACTACTTAATGAAAGGTCTTTTTTAAATATTTTTATGCGATAAATTAATTGTAAATTGAAATAATAATTCAAATTTTTGATGAATAAATGTCTCCTACAAATAATAAGGATTATAAAAGGATGTTATAAAAATTGTTTCTTAAATAAATATTCTTTAAAAAATTAGAAAATTAGTGAATGCTGACTATCTGCGGTGAATATTGACATTCATATAAACATTCCGGTGGATGTCTGGAATATTTAATTAGTAACGACACTTCCGAAAGCATTAGTATAAAGAATACCAGGCAATATGATTGAACCGACATTCGATTTTTGAATATCGACATTAGAATATTATTAATCACATTGTGATGAATATCAAGCATTGTGGTGTATGTCTGGAATATTTGTTGTGTACTATTACTTAGTGTATATCGGTAAATAACTCTTCAATTTTAACTGAATGAGTACTTCTCATTTATTAAATTGATTATTACGGTTATGTTAAAACTCACAATATCTTTCGAACTTTCTCACAAAAAATTTATTAATGTTTTTCAAAATAATGTCCTGTTAAATTACATAGTTTTATTTAATCAAATTTGAAATTGTTTGAATTCATAAAACTCTTTTCATTTAATGATGTCATTAACGGAAACTGTTAATGAAGTTAAAAGAGAGCAGTTTGCGTAAAACAACGAGAAATTGCTAATATTTCAACTTAAAATATCAATTTTGACGGGTAAAGTGGTTATATAAAGCATAGCGTCAAGTGCTTTAATATCAGGGGTAGACCCGGGAAAATGACGAAACATGACAGAAAATTGAAGCATAAATAGGAAAAGTGATGAATGTTTACTTTTCCAGACTAGTAGGGAAATCATATCATTGACAATTCTACAAATTACGAAAGAATTAAATTAAAACTCAGAAACAGCGATTTACTCAAAAAAAAAAAAATCGAAGAAAGCATGGATTTTTATACTTAAAATTCTATGAACCACTAAGTATTAAATGAAGTGATAAGTCTTTAGGCCAGTAGGCTTATTTTTGCAATTATTGAATTATAATATAATAATAGAAAAGTATCCAGTTCTCTCAATTAACCTAATTTGTACACTGTTAGAATTTTCATTCTGAAATTACGGTAAAATTACAGAATGCAGTCTATCCATTTGATTAACCATAAAGTTTATGATTAGAAGCATTTCTTTACCTTTACGGCTCCATTTACTGCTGGTGCGGTTAAAAGATCGCAAATGCGAAACTATGCGGTTTGTTAACCATTTACAATTAAGATAGTTTCTAAACCATGAAAATGAAAAAACGGACATTGGAGCTCTAAGTGTGCTGCACAATTTATGTGTGAATGATAGTTTTGTATTTTAAACTATACTGTTTTATATCTAGGGCGTATCGATTGAAGACAGTGAAGGACACTAGAAACTTTTCACGTATTGAAGAAAAGTAAGAAATATTGCGATATTAATATGGAATTCAAACCCATATCCGGCATTGACTGATTAACCCTCTCAGCAATAGTCTTAGTACCCTGCTTCATGGAATAAAATGGTTTCAAAAGGTGGGCCTATTTGACACGGATAGAATTCTGTTTGTTAAACCGTATTAAGTAAAAACAGTCGATAAACATTTCTCACATTTAACAATTTGCATATAATATTTTTTATGGTTATTTGACTGTTTTGGTTGAATATGGTCAAATAACAGTTAAATAAATTGTTATTCAACCATTTTTACCGATAAGTTTCTAACAGTGTATTTTATAACCGAGTTTTGGGCTTAGTATCTCGCCGGCTGCTCAAGCTAACTAGTTCTAGTATGACCAGTAACTCTAAATAATGCATTACAAATATATGTTAATGTGAGAAATATATTCATTAGACCTTTCACGCAGGAAAGAGTGAAATCATAATTATTTTGTCAATAAATTCATTTCCCAAAGATAAATTATTTTTAATATTCCAGTAAAATTAATCTAAAATTCATCTTTTATAAATTGTATTTTAAGTGCGAGGAAATCGGGATAAAAGTTCCATTAAAAAGCATCAACCCATACAGCGTAAAACTAATTAATGGATATAAAAGCTTCCCATATTTCCGGATACAAAAATTACAGAAAAAAAGAACATTTAACTCCCGGATATTGAAAACTTATTAACACCTCTTATTATTTGTTTCGAAAGACTAAAAATTTAGAGAGAGTGTCGTCTAGACGTCTTTCTGATTTGTGAAAAAATATTTACTAATGCGTTAGAAATCGATTTATTATACAGTTTTGATAAAAGATTCTTTCGAAAATTAGAATATTATTTATAAAAAATTTAAAAAAAATGATAGGTTAGAAAAATTTATGAAATGCAAAATTTCCATCTTTATGTTTGTGGTAATAAAAGTTATATATTTTATTAAATTGATGACAAAGATTAATTACAAAAACACATTTGTGCTTTACTTTAATTTATTTTTAATATTTTTTTTTGCGTTCATGCTTTTTAATAAATTAGACAAAATAGTTATCATGTGTTTCATTTTTCTTATTTTTATTAATGATAGATTTAGACTACGAAGGATGCGGTGTGTTTGCCATATTGCGGAAAACAATATTGTAAATATAAAAAATTGGTTCTTATATTTTTTAAATGCACTGTTAGAATTTTAATTATAAAATTATGATAAAATAATTCGCAGCAGTTTGTCTATCCAGTTAACCGTAAAGTTTACTTTAAAAATAATATTTTTTCTTTATGGTTATGAAACCATTTAAAACTAGCATGGTTTCAAACTATTCATATGGTTTTGAAACCATTTAAACTAGCATGGCTTCAAACCATTCATATTGTTTTGAAACCATTTAAAACTAGCATAGTTTCAAAACCGTTAAAAAAATTAACTGGGCGTTGGAGATAGTTTTGCAGCTTTATATTGCTGTCATCTATGCCTGAATAATAGTATCGTATTCTAATAGTTAAAGCTCACAAATACGAAAGTGCAGGACACTGGAAACTATTCATGCCTTAAGGGGAATGGAAGAAATATTGTGACATCAAAGCTGGGATTCGAACCCCCGTTCTGACAGTCATGTGATTGGCAGATTATAATATGCATTCATCTGCGAGGAACTAAATGACTTCATTAGATGGGCCCAGTTAGTGCGATAAAATTCCAGCTGTTTAACCGTATTAAGAGAAAGTTAATAAACTGTTTCTTTCATAGTTTACAGTTTGAATACTGTCATTTTCATAGTTATTTGACTGTTTTGTTCGAATATGGTAAAATAACAATTCAATAAATTGTTATTTAACCTTTTTTTCCGAGAAATTTATAACAGTGTCGTAAAATTATCTTTAATAGATTATCTTTATCTTTATAATTAAAATTATCTGTAAAATTATCTTTAATAGGTAATTTGTGAAAAGTGTGTAATGACCATCCTTGAAGCATATTTTTAGAACCTTTTCAAATCAAACATTTATGCTTCTTAAAGAATGCAAAATACAGTTGAAGTTAGAAAGAAAAAGAAAACGCTTTCTTATTTCGGCCAATTATTATTAACTTAAGAAGTTAATAAAATTACTTAAAACCAGTTTTTGTTTGTTTAGCAGGACTATAATGCTTTCCCGTTTTATTATACATAAATAACATTTTAGCTCTGTCTTCAAGTAAACTGGTTTTAGAACATTTTAATACATTTTTCACATAGATTGACGTCAATACTGACTGTTAACTGTTGGAAAATATTTTCTTTTCTTTTCTAGCTCAAATATATATCTTCCCTTTTAAGCATAAGACTTTATTTCTTCCAAAATTTCAAAAAAAAAAAAATGTGTATTAAATGTTGTTATTTCAAAACACTATGCAGAGAACTTCGAGAACAGCTTTCTCAAAATTGGTTCAAATTATTCAAATATATTAATTTTTAGTCTTTGTGAAATAACATGCATTAAATAGTCATGTTCTAAAAAAATTTGTCTAATTTTTGGAGATGTTACGAGCATTCTAAGAATATACTAAGTGCTTTATTTGCAAAATAATATACATAGAACGTAGACATCGATTCTCTTGAAAATTTAAAAAAATGAAGCAGAGCACACGGAATAAAAAGTTTTGGTAAAATTACCGTACTGTTTTATAATAAAATTTCTGGTAAAAAGAAGCAAAATTTTAGTTAATAAAACCAAAATATATATGGTATTTAAACCATTTTTTCGTAGTTTTTCCATTCATATTGTAACGGTTTACTAGAAATTTCATATATTTAATAAAAAAATACAACGCTTTTCTAACTCTTTTTTTCATACATTTAGTAAAAAAATACAAAACTGAAAAGGGGATTTAACCTAAATAAATCATATTTGTGCCATGCTCCGAGGAATTATGATAAAATTCTCAACATTTACAACCTTTATCTAATTTTTTTACATAATATGAAATATTTATTGCGTTATTATTAATTTTACTATTCCTATAGATTTTAGAGAATATAGAACTTAGAGAGAGCTTTTCTCAAAATTATTTCCGATTACTTAGACGTGTTAAATGTACTCTTCAATAACCACAAATTAATATGTACTATAGGTAAATATTAATTTGTGGTTAGATTGTAAAACATGTATTTGAAGAGCAGTTTTCTTAAAATTAGTGCCGAATATTCGGATATGATGCAAGTTTTCTAAAAGTATAGGCAAATGGGGTCATTGTGAAACAAGATGTATGAAATTTAGAGAAAGCTTTTCTCAAAATTATTTCCGATTATTCAGTAGTCAAGCTGAAGCTACTGCAACTGTGATTATTGAAAATGTGTTATGAAATTTTTCTCAAAATTATTTTCGTTTATTTAGGCATGTTACATGCATTCTAAAAATGCATAAAAATTGGCGCTTATTGCGAATAATGTATAGAACTTGAACAGTAGTTTTCTTAATGGGTTCCGATTATTTGGATATATTACAAGTTTTGTAAAAAATATGCGCAAATTCGGTCATTGTGAAAAGCTAAGACTACCATTTGAATGAGAATGAACCTTCGTTAATTATGTATTCGTCATAAAACATATTCACCTGATAGCATATTCGTCAAATAACATATAATTCGCAAATAATGATATTTTAAAAAACTCTATTTTTTTACAATTTAAAAAAAAAACAACTTTTCTATGGTTTATTAATTAAGCCTACAAAATATAGGAAAATATTTTATCTTCAATAAAAAGAAAAAAATAAATAGAAAAATACATGACATCTAGCGAGAAATGCAAGCGCTTACGACGAAACTAAAACACACGTATCAAAATTCATGAGTGATAGATAAACTGACGAAATATAACTGTTAACTTCACCTTAATAATACGAATAACGCATTTCTAAGACTTTGTTTATTCGCACATTTTAGCTGCTTATTTACGAAAGAGAATTTTATAAGTCACGTTTCGTTCTCGACGGAGATGTTTATACAACGTATTTTGAATAAAACTCTTTGGCAATTCCCGAATCATAATAGATGCTTTCAAATGTTAAGTCCACTCTCCTACTGGTGTATTTTAAATTTTAGGTCTCTGCTTTAATTCACTCTGATTTACTTGCATGCGGTTGCCATGGAGACTGGGGAATATTTCCAAAACCGGCTCCTGAAAGAGCAAAAGCTTTGATCTTTAGCCATGTTTTCATTCCGCGAGTAAATATGTGAAAAGGAAACCTGGTGTTCGTCAATAATTATTCAGGAAGATTTATTGTGTTCTGAAGAATATGAATGTGTTTTCCGTTTGAATATGTGTTTATGTAAATCACCGATTCTTGCGTCCGTTGTATTTGTTTCACCCATCTGTTTATTTACATGAATTTTACAATAGGCGAAACTTGGAAACATATTTTATTTATTTGAAAGAGTGTGAAGGGATAATTATTTATAACCATTTCTTGTATTTTTTTAAAAAAAAAAATCCCTTTTATTTACCAATAAATTATTTTTATTTATTTGAGAGATCGTGAAAATATAATTATTTATTACCATTTGTTTATTTTTCTTCAAAAGGACATTTTTATTTATTAATAAATCATTTTTAAATATTTGAAAGATTGTGAAGTGATAATTATTTATTACAATTTGCTTTTTTTTTTTTTTAAAAAAAAAAGACAGTTATTAATAAATTGTTTTTATTTATTTGAAAGATTGTGAAGTGATAAGAGTTTATTAATGTTTGTTTTATTTCTTTAAAGTATTTTTTATTTATCGCTCTTTATTTTATTTTTAAAAAAAACTTTTTTCTGTCCTTAAGGGGAAATTAATTTTTAAGAAGTTAATATGAAGTATAAAATGAAAAATAGTTTTTTAGAGTCTAGTAATTTTTAGCACAATTCAGAAAGGAAAAGAGTTCATGCTTTGGAAAAAACTTGTTTTCTTGAAGGAATTTTGCATGCAACTCACTATCATTTGTATGGCAGAAAACAATTAAAAGCAAACCAGATAGCAAAGGTAATCATTATTTTGTCAGCACAGTGGTCAACCTGTAGCTGTAAGTTAACCTTCCAATCACTTTCAAAATTTAACCTGTGGTGTAATGAGTAATCTATGGTTTCTCGTTTTTTGTAGCATTTTAAGGTTCTTCTCCAACGTTGCTAACAACAATAGGGTTTAATAACAATCAGGGAACCACGGTGGCACAGGGGATAGAGTGTTCGTCTTCCATTTCGGTTAACTGGGTTTGAATCCCTGTGGTTGTTGATCGATACGAATTCTGCACCTGGCTCGCACCGACCACAGCACTGACGTAAATTATCCCCAAAAGTAAACGGATGATGGTTTAGAGTCCCCTTCCCGCCAGGCTTACTGCAGGGGTGAAAGCGAGACGGAAAATGGGAAAGGCTGGTAGAGAAACCTTTTCAGTTGTAGCTAGTTTTGGGGAGGAGTTTACTTATTCTTTTTTTTAAATTATTCAACAATATTGACTTTATATTCGAAAAGAAGCAGTTTTATATATATGCTAAAATTTTAAAAGAAATCTTGATGGTTACAGATATTTTATTTTTTACGAAAAAAAATGTTGGAATGAAATGTCTTATGTACCAGGTTTTTCTCTTTTCCGTCTTGCTATATAAGGGCTTTCACCCATGGCTTACTGTGGAAGGTTTTCGTTGTTTTCCTCTCCGCGTAATACAAATACTGGTTAGTTCCATCGAAAAATCCTCCACCAAGGCAAATTTCTCCCGATACTTGCTTGATCCAGGAAATCCCTTGTCGTCTTGATTGGGTTCAAAATAACAAAGCTACGGAGATGAATATTAGTAGTCGTAAACCCAAAATTAGGTCGGCTGTTCAACGATAGTTATAAAATAACAAACAAGTTTTTTAATATGGGACAGACTAAACAATCTCACTGGGTGAATAAACCAAAAGTTTGTCTGCCTGTCACCAAACGATTACAACTATTTTTCATTATCGAAAATGCAACCCATGCGAATTTTAATATATTTTTTCAATAAATATGGGATTTTTATGAGATCTTATAATACTCTGAAGATTCATTTATTCACGCTTGTTTCTTAAAATTTTACTTCATGAAACTTGTATGTTTTCCGCATTTTGGAAATGTTTCCAAAGAAATGCCTTATAATATCAACAGATTTTTTAAACTTTTTAAAATTTTCATTTTTTGTTAATTTTAAATGTTTAAATAATCTGTCACATGTTGTTATTTTACATCTGAAAATAGCCAGTAGTAAAATTCTCTAATTTTGTTAAAATTAGGAATAAAATATTTGTTACTTACCTGTTTACTAACCTTGGTTTAACAGTACAACTATGAATGTGATTTGATACACCAAAAAGCAAATTAAGGTATCTGACTAGTGCAAAAACATCGTTTGGGCAAACTTTTTGAATTTATTAGTTCATTATGAATTTAGAGGCCCTGTGTACTCTTAACCTTCTAAAAATACTTTAATTTTGTTTGTACTCTTTTTTATTTACAAAGTTATAGTAGTTTTTGTGCAATTTAATTCTTTAAATGCGTTTATTAAAATTTTTTTTTTACATTTTACACCTTAAACACGATATCTGATGTTGTTTTTAAAATAATTGTCGAAAATGTTTTTATGAGTATGATTTTAGAACACAACTCTTGAACCACAGACAAGAGAAAAAAGTGGAATTTCATTTTTCCTGCATGCTTTTTCGTCAGAACGAGTGCGGAAATTTGTAAAAATTTTCCGATTTAGCTACATTGCTCCCAAACTCAGTAGTATGTGAACTTGCTTTTAAGATAATAGTTCAACACATAGTTGATAGCCATATAAATAAAATCCTCAAAAGAATTTTTGCTCAGGCAAAGGAATTTTTTTAACTGTGTATAAGCTTATGCATAAAAGAAAAGCTTATTTTTACCTAAAAATGACCATACAAAACAATAATAATAATGATAATTGTTTTTGCTAGTTTTATAGGTTTTAACACATAATAAAACAAAGTGTTTAAAAATTTTAGATTTATATTAAAAAAAAGTTTTCGAAATTGGTCGGATATCTAAAAGGAAAGGGAAAAAAAACAATTCATTCTGAAATAGAGTTTTTCTTACTGGGTATTGTTTTATTCAGTTAGCAACCAAGCTCGGCCATTGTTTCTTATTGTTACTTTTTAGCATTCAATTAATTGTTTCTGGTAAAATGTTTTTAATCATTCAAAAGAAAATGTTTCTTAGTTCGAATGAATTTCCAGATTATATTAAAACGGAAAGACAACTTCTCCGTATTGCTTTTAGTCAAAGTTCTAAGGTTGCAAAATCTGCTCGTGACATTTGTGCTCTCTATAGAGTGGGTGTCAAAACTGAAATAACTGCTCGCTATTTGTATCTAAAGGGTGAAAATGGAAATTTTGGCCTCAAAGACATACCTCGTTTTGGCAGGCCAGTTGAGTTCGATGCAGAGCTATTAAACTAATTTTAGAACTCCATGCCAAAAGACTCGGGAATTGGCAGCGAATATGGAAAACTTCCGCACTTTTAAAAACAACGGGAATTATTCACTGCCTCAATAATTTGCGCATTTATAAATTTATACAACCAATTTATTTTAAACTTTACAGTTGCGTAAGTAGGAAACCTTCGCGACTTGTAGACATTTACATAATTACAAAATAGCTTAAATAACAGTAACTAAACCAAGAACGTAATCACCTGGATAAAATAATGTCTATATCAAGAACGAAATGATATAATCTTCCAGAATTTGAAAATAATTATTTAAAACCCGATGTAACCGAAGGAATAAACGAAGTTAAAATATCGCTGACGATAACAGCCAGAATATTACTAGCAAAGAATATTCTATGATAAAAAGTTTTTAATCAGTTTTCAGTTACGACGCGATTCGCAAATCGGTTCTCTTTTATAACTTTGTCTGAAAATTCCTTTTAATCGAATTTTCTAAGCAACAATTTATTCTCTTTTGCGTTATCAGCCAATTTTCGCCAAACCATTTCCTACTTAAACCCATATATTATATTACACATTCCCTATTTAAGTTTCGAATAAAGTACCAACGTTATGAAAATTTATCCTTTTTAAAACTCATACTCCCAATGCAGCGTCATTGAATAATATCAAAAGTTTATCGGAGTTCTAGCTTATCAGAGGCAGGCGTGGGGGGTAAAGGATGTTGATTTCTTCCTCCCCAAAATATTCGATTCACCATTTTTAACTCTTAAGTGTGTTCACACTATATTTGTTGGCAAAAAAAGAACCCCAGGGTCTATTTAACCTTTTATAAAAGCCAAAAAACCAGGACATTCTAGAAGTTTTGTGGTTTGAAAAGAGATCGAGTTTTGCGGAGATGTGTTCATGTATGCATTGCGCATACTTATTTTCTCGCGGATTCAAAAGTATCACCGGGATAAACATTGTTTTGCACCGGGATTAAAACTTGCGTTTTTATCTTTTTGGTTCATTTTTTTTTCATCCCGAAGTTACACTGAATTGACTTTTTTATATCTCTTGGGAAATATTTGGAAAAGCGCCAAAATGCAATAGATTTTTGTTGGTTTGTTAACGTCGAACTAAATATAACTATTTTTCCCGTTTAGATTTGCATAAACAGGGGAGAAATTGTTAAGTTGTGTAAAACAAACTTTCGTTTCCTCTTGGCATTTTTTTATTTTTTTTTTATTTCTTTTGCTGTTCATGTAGTAATTTGTCGTGAGTATTAAGATGTTTTTTCCCTCTTGACCAAACTAATTCCTCAGAGAGATGTGGAGCAAAGGAAAATGCTGAATCTATTTGTACTAACGATTAAGGACCCTTTTTGCAAATATATTTTTGAATTCAGAAAAGAACTTTCAAAAGCGTATTATAGTAATTTTTTTAAAATTTTTTGTATATTTCTTTGTTTTTGATTAATTTACGTTAAAAGAACTGGATCAGTCGCGAATTTATGGTATTCAATTACCCATCAATAATTCGAATCTAAAACTACAAATTAATTTATTATAACTTTCGGTAGGTAATAATTGCTAATTATTACCTATTGAAATTATAACTACTGTCCAAAAGGTCCAAAATCTTTGTTCCGGTACCGGTCGGTTCTTAGTACCCGGTGAAAATTTCATTGGCTACTCGGCCGCGAATTAAAAGCAATATAATAATCTCATTATTATTTATCAGATTAATATTTTACAAGATACAATTGAAATTTATTGTGCTCTTACACAAATAAAAACACGTGCTTTTATTTGATTTGGGAAAATTAATAAAAGACTTTGCTTCGTAATCGAGACACCTCCTAATAGTGGGTTTGATAATGAATTAATTTTTCATCTGATTGCCTTAAATTTTTAATATCATTTATTGATGTAGCTCCTCGTAAACATAGGATATTTTAGAAATATTTTATTGAAATGGTGATAGATTAAAAGAAAATTGTTTTAACTGAAAAAAAAAAAAACATTCCCGAAACTGCCCGTTTGGGGGCCAGAGGGTCATGGAAAATAATGCTCTCTAACTTGGTGACTAACAGCATGATTGGGGCAGCATGATTGCGGTCAGTGCAGCTCGCAGGCCGCCTTTACTTCTCAGACAATCTGGTACCCATCGATCTGACACTGGGCGAGCTTCAAGCCGCCTGTAGGAGTCTAACTCCAGCTTTTCACAATGTCGGTTCAATATTATTTTAACTATTAGGGTTTAATTTTTATTCATCCAATAACTATTAACGCAATTTTGAGATCTATTTCAATACAAGTTCATAAACACCTTCTTTCAATACAAAGTTCTTACCGAAGCGTTTTTTGTAATGACTTTTTTGTAAAATTGACAATAAAATGTGCTAAATATATCATGATACCTTCCAGCATGCTACAAAAACCATTTATGTGTCAAATTTACTTTTCAGTTTTGTATTTTTTACTAGATGTGGGATAATAAGAACTATAATTTTGAAAATCAGAATTTTCGGTAAACCGTTACCATATGAACGGAAAAATTACGAAATGAATGGTTTAGATTCTACTTAAATCCTTTTAAAGCTAGAGTCATGTTTTTTATACCAGAAATTCCATAACTGTATAATGCGGTCATTTTACCAGAATTATTTCCCCTCCCCCCATACAGTTAAGGAGTAAAAAGGTGAACTCGCTTCAAATATCAAAATGTTATTTAAACACGAAATCAAAAAAATACACGCTATTGAAACCTGAAGAATCACTATTCAGGAATACAGAATAAAAACTGTTAAAACTAGTTTAATTCCCAAAATATGTTTTGGTATGTTTCTTATAAGCGTCTTCTCACTTTCCTCTGGCAATCAAACCGGCTTTGGTATTTTTAACCTAGTCCATCGTCTCATTGAGTCCGTATCCAGTCTACCCCTATATACTTTTTTCTCGTTTACATATCATTAGTCATCACGCGTTCATGTACGAAAAACGAACGAAACGAAAAAACCTTAATTTAAACTTTTATTCATTTATTATCATTTTTACTCGCGTACTCTTACAGATCTGTAAATAATTAATATTTTTGGAAGGTATAAGAAAAAACTCGATATTTTCTTTTTAAGGGAATATAATCTTCTTCTCCAACAGCACTACAGACCAGTGCTGGCCAAGGCTTTTCAGTCAGCCACTTCCAGACAGTTCGAATCGTAGCCAGATTTCTCCATCCATTCACTCCTAATACTTTTAGGTATTTATTTTTTAGCCAGATCGAATCGTAGCCAGATTTCTCCATCCATTCACTCCTAATACTTTTAGGTATTTATTTTTTAATGTTTCTCAATACAGTCTATCCACATTGTTGCTGGTCTCCTTCTCTTCCTTGTGCCCTCATTCTTCGAAAATCATTTTTCAAAGATTTTCATTGTGCCTCATCATTCAAAAATTTTCATTGTGCCTCATTTTTTTTTTTTCTTTTTTTTTTTTTTTTTTTTCTTTTTTAGCTAAATCAGAATCTTCACGACGAAAAACATGTCGATGCTGTCTGATCCCGTATGACTTAAAATCTCTGAAAATGCTCGGTTGTCTACATTTATTATACACTTCATGGTTATATAAACTTCCCCATGTATTATTTTCTTTCACTGATGCAAAAATTGACCGAAAGATCTTTCTTTCAAAAGCATGTAAACTACATCCTACTGCTTTAAGCAAATATAATATTTTAATTAATTTTAATAGCATAGTTTGCAGAAAATAAATATTTTCTTTTCATTTCGTATAAGGAGATGAAATGTAGCAATAATTTTATTTCTAGTAATTTTTTTCTAACTTAGTTTATTTTAAGAGATATTAAACAGAAAAAATAATTAGCTAATTATTAATAACGATACTTCCTGAAAATCATTCATAAGTAATTAACTGCAATAACCTTCTTTCAGTAACATTTTGCCGCAATATTTAAAAGAAATAGGATCTTATTTGTGCTAATTGAAAAATCATTAATCGGGCTTAATTATACCAATAGTAAAAAATAGTATTTTATGGAACTTCAAAAATAATTTATTTTTTGAAACGATCGTTAATTTAATGAGCATTGCACCGTTATTACATACGATTGAAAATTAATTAAAACAAACGAATTTATTTTAAAAATGACATTTTAACCTTTCTATATTTATTTTACATAATTGGAAATTAAATAAGATGTTTGAGATACAAATATAATACACGCTGAAAAAAAATAGTTTTAACAAAATTTTCTTTGAGTACTGCGATAAATGATCTAAAGTGAAACAACAAATTACTGACTTTGTTTTTATTTAAACATGTTTAAATTAATTAATTTCATTTATCTACGCACTTAGTATCAGAGTTCACTTTTCGATGAAGAATAGATCTTATGACTTAAGTTATTATAGGGCAAAACATCTCAACTAAATCTCCGATGAATAGAATTTCACATGTACAAAAGTTTGTGTGGTAGAATATTGAATAGAATAGAATTTTGCACGATAAAATCTTTTATGGATAAAATCTCTTGCAGAATCTGACTTGATAGATTCCTCTACGTATTTTATTTTGATAAACTTTATTTATCTACGCTCATACTTTCAGAGTTCCCTTTTCAATGTGAAATATAGGTTTTATTACCCAATTCTAGGACGATTAAGGTTGATTTCAGGTTCGAGTATTTGTCCTAGTATTCTAGCACAAAAACTCACAACTAGATCTTTAATCAATGAAATTTCGCATGTACAAAATTTTGTGTAATAGAATCTTTCGTGTGATACAATCTTGTATGGAAAAAAATCTCGCTGTTGTAGAATCTGTTTAGTATTTTACAGGCATAAAAACTTGTGTGGTCAAGTGTTATATACTGTAAAAACTGTGGAGTTATACCTCTCTGAATTAGGTGCTGAAAAACTTTAAATATTGTATGTTATTTCTAGTTAATACAGAATCTAGCGTTTATAAACACTTTAAAGTGAGCAGTGAAATCTAAAGGGAAGACAATAAATAATAAAGCTTTCTCCGAGTCATGGTTTGCAACAGGTCGGAGGATGTGTTGACGTTTGCGAATGCTTATCAGAATTTTGCTTTTGTAAAGTTTCCCTGTAAATAATCTTGTATAGATAAACCCTAACTCAATAGAATCTTATATTTGTAAATTGAATCTTACGTACATAAAATCTCATTTGAGTGAATCTTGGATACGTAAAATCGCACTTGTTGGAAGTATTGTTAACGAAAATGTCAACCTTCATCTATGAAAAGGAACCCCTTCATAGAATCGAGTTAACATGTCTTATATACTAGTGAATTGTAATTGTAATTTTGTAGTGCTAGATACCCTACACTTGCATACATAAAATCTTGCTCGCTATACTCTTGTATAGTTAAATCAAGCTCGACAAAATGTAGATATTTATTTTGCTTGATAGAATCTTGTATAGGTAATATTTCACACGGTAGAATCTTGCATTTGTAGGCTCGCTTCATAGAATTTTACATGGATAAGTTCTCTCTCGATTAAATTCGCTCTCATAAAAATTTATTAAATATAAAATCTTCCAAGACACAATCCTGGATATGTTCCTCTTAGCAATAATAAGTACGATTTTAGTCCATAATTTAAGATATATCCACGCGAGAGTTTCTTCCCGAGAGCACAGCTAGATTTTGTATCACGAATTCGTACTCAATATTAGTTTCGTATCACAGATTTTATTTCCGAAATGTAAGGGTGAGGTTTTTAAGATTTGATAAAAACTAAAACATTTTTATACTACTCATAAAATTTCCACCATCGTAGGAATTTCATTTATATTCGTCACAGTTTTATTTAAATCTAATGATAATCCTGACTTTTTAAGCCTAATTAATACAATTTACCAAAAGTTTGCAAGTAAAACATTTCTACACACAACGTAATTTATAATAGTAAATATGCCGGCCAGGTGGCCGAGCGGTTAGCGTGCCTGACTGCGAAGCCATAGGCTGCGGGTTCGAATCCCGCTCTGGGCATGGATGTTACTCTCTCTCTCTCTTTGTGCTGTCCTCTGTTGTGTGTATGTATGATGTGTGAATGTAGCCCACCCTATAAACGGGTTTGTGGCAGTGTGGCGTGGGCAATGTTGCTCGCCTCCGTGACTTTGGTTCACAGGTGCCCACTGGGTAACGCGAAATGAGCAACAATTCTGGCATAGTATAGGCAAGATTCAAATTCAGAGCCTGCCATTAGAAAAAATAAAAAATAATAGTAAATATAGCACATGACGTTGAATTTCTCAAGTTAATCTTCTTTAAATTAAAGAAGTAATCAGTCTTGCCACAAGTGTCTGTCTCTACAAACAGGTATTGTATTTCTTTTCATTGATTAAGTAGTAAACGGATTTATTTTTTAAAAAAATCTTTGTGAGGCAATCATATTTGCGCTGAATATGAATTTGTTTATAATATAATAACTTCATACTTTTTCTTCTGTTAATTATTCGAGTATTAGCGATACACTTACAAAAATACCGTATCTCTTCATGGAAATAAATTCTGCTCTCGAGTTAAATTTAATTTATGTACCCCTTCCGTTTCTCTAAAATGAAGTTAGAACTTTCACAGTCTACTTTTATTCTAATGTATACTTAGCATACATTTCTGATCTTAGTAATAAAATATTCATGGTAGCACTTGTAGTTTCGATGATCATTTTGAACTTCAAATGTTCACTAAAAATTTCTATTTTCCGTTAACTGGGTTGCTTAAGTTGTAGTAACTTTACTGAGTTTAAAGGACAGAAATTTTAACCAGTTTTTCGTTTCTTCGAAAACACGGTTAGACCATTACAAACTCGGAAGAAAAATAATTAAAATTTTCGGAGTTTTACTAGCAAGAAAAACAGTAGAATAATCAAAATTTTTAACAAGAAAAATTTTATTTTTTTAATATTAATAGTATATCCGAATCGATACAAAACTAAAATAGCAGCTGTGCGGATTTTATTCGATGGAGTCGTCCATATATTTATTTATTTGAAGAGTGTAAGGCAAAGCCAACACTATCTATAGTTTTTAATGTAATATCAAGAAAGAAAAAGCTTTTCTGCGACTATCTATACAAGTAGCGGCAGAAATGCATAAAATATTTTAAATATACTGATTTATAAAGTTTATTTATATTGAATCAAAAGTATCACACACCCCCTCTCAAAAAAGAATTTAGATTCGTTCAAGCTATGAATTCAGCCGATTTAAAAAAAGAGGAGAAAAACATTTACGTATTCTTAGACACGCACAGTGAACTGATAGATAGATTGTGCAAAATGTCAGAGTTGGATTACATTAGTTTTACTGCTCATAAAATTTTGGACAAACTATTTTAAAGTGATGTGACACATCTTTCAAATTGGTAGACAAATATTAAACAAATGAAAAACTGATTTTCAAAGGACTTAAATGGGTTCCAACCCCTTTACGTTTATTGAAATAAAATGAGTCTGAAAATATCGTTATAGAAACTAGCCATTATTGTTATCTTTAAAAGATATTAGGACTTTCTTTAAAAGACACTAGGACTATCTTTAAAAGATATTAGATATTATTAAACTTAAACGGATTATAACCCCATTATGTTTATTGCAATTCTCTAAACCTGAAAATATCGAAATACAAATTAGTCATTATTTTTATCTGTAAAAGATATTAGGAGTTTTTTAAAGATATATTAGGACTACCTTTTAAAAGATATTAGGTATTATTTAACTAAAATGGGTTTCAACCCTTTTATGTTTATTGCGATACTCTAAACCTGAAAATATCGATATACAAACTAGTCGTTATTGTTATCTTTAAAACAAATTAAGACTTTAAACCAGAAATTTGTAAAAAAAATGCAAACTAGTTGGCTGTGCTTATGAGCTTGCAGCGAGGAATCGATCTGTTATCCAATATAAACTTTTTTTTATAAGTTTATAAGTTTTTGCATCATGTCCCGTGCAGTAGGTTGCAGTTTTTGATCTGAAGTAGTTCAGTCTTAAAAGTGGCCTTTAGTTCATCATTATCAACTTTTGATTCCAGGCAATCACAACTTATCAACTTTTGATTCCAGGCAATCACAATTGATCAACTTTTGATTTTCGGCAACCACACTCTCAGAAAATAAAAAAAAACTCTCACTTTTGACGATTCAGCAATCCTTGCGCTACATTTCATAAATCTTGAGAATTATTTCGTCATGAATTCACGTGATTTATGACGAAACGGGAACTCTCTTAAAATATATAACGAAAATGTTTCCTCAACTTGAAACCTCATCGTAGTGCATTGTGAGAGAGATTTTTTAACTAGAATGATGAAACCAGAATGAAGACTAGGCGATCCTAAGTAAAGTGCCGAATTAAGCCGACTGTTCAGGCAGTTGGCCTCGTAACAGTAATCCCGCTTCTGACATGGGTGTAATTTATCTCTCTGTTTTATTAATTTTTATTGTGTTATTAAGGTGACATTGACTCAGCTATAGGGTGCCCACATTAAAGTGAGTATTAGAATAGTAAGATGCATTAGACACTATAATTTTTTTTCGAAAAATAAAAAAGAATGACGAAATATTTCTTTACTACTGACAAAATTAATTTTCTCGGAGAACTAACGATAGTTATTTCGTCACTTTGACGAAATGTTCGCTCGGAGCATATACCAAGAAACCATTTCGTCCAAAACTAGGTTTTTTGAAAGTTTGGTTATATTTGACCATCTCTTCTTTACAGTGAACGTAAGGCTTCAATGTCCTAGTTGCACTCTAGGACTCCTGCTTCGTTATGGAGCAAATTTCTAGTTACTCCATTTTCAAATCAATTATTAAATTTTTTTTTAAATATTTTTAATACCTTTTTAGAGCTCAACAGAGATATTTTTAAAGCAAGGTTGGTGCAAAATTTTCCAACAGTAAATAAATAAAAATAAAATAAAATTAGCTTATTATTTAACATTATTTAGTTAAATACAAAATAATGTTAAATAATAAGCTTCTAAAACTGGCAACAATTCTAACAACAAATTTCATGCTTGAATGCCAAATATACGTAACTGGAAATTTTTTTATCTTTGTTTCTTGACTTTTACATTGCAACAAAATAACACGTTACATTATAATGGGCTTATCTAGATCTCAAAAATCCAATGCAACTTAACCATTTGGGGAGAAAACTGCGAAGAACACTAATCTCGAATTGTAAATTAGTTTAGAAGGAAACTGGCTTAAGATCCTCGATTTCGTTCATCCCAGGGGTCCGTGTAAAACCATTTTTCATCATCATACTATGACGTTTGCGGCTTCTTGAGGTTACTCAATCATGTGACTCGTGCTTTTGTCGACTTTAGAAAATCTGTTTAGTGTGCCAAACAGCTTTTCTGGTGCTGTTTTGGAGTTATCTGAAACTCTTGAGATTGAGATGTAACTCGTTGTAAACAGATGGCGACAAGATAGTTTCGTATTTTATGCTTAGTTTATAAAAGATTGATGAAAAGAAGGGGAACTAAAAATTGAAGGAATAGAATTTTGAAGGCAAAAAAGATAGAAGTCTGAAGCCCCTGAATATCAAATCTTATATCTAGCTGTAATATCTAATTAAATATTCAATTAAATTTTCAAATTAAAAAAAATTACATGCGAGTTGATATTCATTATATCCAATTGAAACTTTCTTTGAAATAATAAATCTGTAAGCGTCAATTGTAATGGATAATAATTTTGAAATTATGTCTTTTTCAAAAGAATTAATATAATCAATGAGAGCTAAAGAATCAGTCGTTTAATTCCAACTTGATTAGTATTTAATAGATATTTACAATTAAAAATTCTACAATTACAATAATTAACTTTGACAAGGACAATAATTTATCTCGTTTAAATAATGATTTCCGAATCTCAATAGGTCATTTGTACTATTTATTTCACAGGCTTGAAATCATTCAATTTTGTATACAAACGAAATTGAATCCCAGAAAAAAAAAAAAAAAAAAAAAAAAAAAAAAAAAAAAAAAGGATCACTAAATAGTTTGAAATTGAAGAATACAAAAAAAGTATAAATTGCGTAAATTTTTTTTCTTCTTCAGTACGAGCAACACTTTTTTTAAAAATCCTTTGCATTGCAGTGAAAACAAAATTCCGTAACAAGTCTCAAAAAGCAGTGGTTGTTTAATTTGTTCAGCGGGGAATTAACTTTGGTTTAACTGATTGCTCGATGGGGACTTTTTTCTTCATTGTTTTATGTATTATCAGCACAAAATATTTTATTATTATTTATAACAAGGGAACTACTGGATAAAGTATTGGGAGAAATTTCGCATTCATGGAGGGCATTTTAATGGAATTAGCTAGCATTTGCGTTACACTGAGAGGACAGTCACGAAAACCTCCCACGGTAAACCTGATGGCAATGGAACTCCAACTCATGATCCGTCTACAACTGAGGATATTTTACGTCTGCACTGTGGGATACGTTTAAAAATACGAATTTTTTTAATTCATGAAAAAAAATATTTCATTTTGCTTAATAAGCTCTCGCGATATAGTGAAATACGCAAAAAGTAAAATTAACATTAAGGGATCCATACTTTGAATCGCTCTCCTGATTTAACTATGAAGACCATATTTCCCAAATTGCGGTTTTCCCGTATATTTTGGGGAGCAGAAATCTGTATCCCTTGAAAAAAAGGTTATGTTTATACAGAGAAAGTAAGTTTTTGTGTCAGATTTCGTACGGTAAAATACCGCCTGCACTTTTAAAGATTTTATTTTAGTTTACTGTAAGTGTAGCTTTTTTGTATTCACTTTATATTTGAACTCCCTCAAATGTCTAATTTTTGTCAGAATTTGTAGTTGAAAAGTTTAAAAGATAGGGATTGTCGAAGTAAAAAAAAAAAAACGTTTTACTCAAAACATGTTATATTTTTTTTAATGTAACTTTCTCTAATATATTCTTTATTAGTCCTACTTCTTCATTAGTTTCTTCTAAATTTTTCCCTCAACATTTTAACTGTTTATGAATTTTGAATGCGTTCTTATAATTTGCAGCTTCTTTGCTTCGCATAAAGCACAGTACATTTTTGAAATTATATAAATATTGCATTATGTTATCACCCTTTAGACTGCCCAATCGAACATTCATTCTTTAATAAATTATCAGTACTTATGCAAATACACATAATGAAACTCATGGAATTCGTGAATTACCTTCATTCCATGTAGGTTTTCATACATATCCTTAATATGAATTTTCATTACGACATGCATATGCATGTTGTAAATCACGCTGCCGTAGAAACGAACGCGACTACTTTTTTTAAAATTCCTATACAAACAAAACAAGGGATAACTATTTTCAAATTTGTGCATCATGGAGTTCAAATCATACTTGCAATACAGAAATCGAACAGCTTGCAGGTATGCATTTATAAAAGGTTTCTTGCATATATCTAAAAGTTTAATCATAATGATTATGCGATATTATCTTTAAAGAACGCTGCTAACGCTATGATGCAGAAATTTTATAAAACACATTTTTTATATTTTGTTCATTATTTTATATTAATGTAAGTCAAAATAAGTTAAAAATATATCATTTTTAGCATTCTAATAATTTATGGTTATGATATACAGCATGAGATACCGGAATTTCTTTCTCTGCTAAAGGTAAAAAAGTCCAAAAACGGCTCAATACCAGAGGATAATTTTTCAAATTTGCATTTATTTACAGTTATTTAAATATAAGAGAAACAGTTATTCATCATTGAAATTTCTTTAATTTACAAAATAAATTATTGATAGATTTTTGTATATGAATGGGGAAAAAAAAATTTAACTAATTTTTTAGGGTTTTATATTTTAGTACAAATATAATCCAGCCAATATAACTGATTTTTTTACTAACTAGTAAACTGATTTTTATAATTTAAAAATACCAAAATGATTATTTGCTTGTAATTAAAGAGTCAGCAAAAATTACATAAATGAGACACTAGTGTCCCATATAGGGGTTCAAATTATTAACAGTTTTTTAAAAAAAAACTATATTAAGAAAAAAACTTCACAAAGATAAAAAAAAATAAAGATTGCATGTGACATTGCATGTGACTTATTGATAATTTATATATTTTTAGATAATCTGTTTTTTATAATTTAAGAATATCAAAATATAATTTTTCTTGAATATTTAGAGCGTCAGAAAAAATATATATGAAATGGACACCAGTGTTCCATATTCGTCCGTCAAAGGTTTAAATTATTAAAAAAAATACTATTTTTTAATTATAATAAAAAAACTATACATTTACGTGAAATAAATTAAAATATTTACGTCAGTTAACAGTGTAGTAGAAGTTATCATACGCAATTAAATAAAAAAACATTGCATGTGAACTATTGTTAATTTATACTTTTTTAGAGAATCTTCCGCCTAAAAACATAATAAAAAAATCACTAATATAGAAAACCATAATTCCTAGAAAATATAGTGTCTAATATAGTGCCAGCAATAATGTAGCAATAACCATTAATGTGGGTTTAAAAATTAATCCGATGGCGCTAGTTTCTTAGGCTATGTTCTCAGGGCTATACTCTTTCGCTCTACCATAAACTTTTTCCGTTCCGATAAGCATTGGCACGTGATAATGGCCCAAACCAACATTTATCTTTGCAAATAAAAAGTTTGGGATTCTCTCCAGTAAGCCTCGACTATTATTTGTAAAGACTTGTGGGGGGTTCGCCTTCTTGTTGAAGCACACCCGCCCACAATCCTCGAGGATTCTGCGTGTTTCGACTTGTCATTTTTCTTCATCTGTTTAATGGCGGGGACCGAATCCCTTACCTCTCTCTCAGCGGCATTCATTCAAACAAGAAATAATACAATTTACTGTCTTCGAGACATTTTCTTTTTCTCTTTTCGGGAAATAAAGTTGAGCTACAACATTACTTATCACCTAACTCAATGAGGCATCGAGGAATAAAGTAACAGTACCAGCTTTTCACAGTTGATGAAAAGTACCAGATATGTATATCTTCTACCGCATTCATTTACATTAAATTCGCATCTCGCAAGGGGAAAATGAAAGAAAAAATGCGTGATTATTTTGTTCCGTTGGAATGTACTCGAGAGTGAATGTCCCCTCAGACGTTGACAAGCTTTATTGTTCGAACTACGTAACGAGCCTCCAAAGATACATTATTTTGGTTACTCTGAACCTCATTTAGATTTTAAATATAGGAATCATTGAAAAAATTCAAACCAAATAAAACACTAGTACTAATGATATAGATTAGTTTCTAATACATAGAAATGTTTAGGTAAAAATTGTAAAATAGCAATTTATTTAATATTTTACCAAATTTGACAAAAACAGTCAAATGGCCATAAAAAAAAAAGTTATTCCAGCTGTTAATTGTGATAAAAAACGTTTATCGATTGTTTTTACCTATTAACAATCAAAATTCTATAAGCAGCTATTACGCCAACCTTATAAAGTCATTTACTTCTGGGAAGTACACACTGTAGTTGAGAGGACAAATCGGGCAATCGGTTTGACAGGCTGAAAAGGGGTTCGAATCCCAGCGTTGCCAAAATTATATTTTTTCATATTCTTCAATGCATGAAAACTCTGATACGAGATGATACTCTGGAGATATTTTTTTTGTTAGCCTTTAACCCCTTACCTGCCGCGGACGTATATATACGTTTGGGCCAGACGATGCGTTAGTTGCCACAGTCGTATATGTACGCTTTCCAGAAGTACGATGCTTTGCATTGCGCTGCTATAAATAGAACTACACCCCCGACTTCGGAATGCAGTAAAATGACCTTGAAAGTGTTTGCGAATGTATTACCAATTTCGGAGGAGGGGGAAAGGGATGTGTTGAAAAAGTGATATCATCGTATTTATTGCTTGTGTGTTTCTATTTGAGTAAGGTCGCGTTTATTCTTCTTTATAGTGTCTGAATCCATCTGTTATCGGAATTTAATACTATTATTCCTATTTTCACAAGAATTGTATAGAAGTACGGTTATTATTTTGTTATAACTTTAAAAAAGAAAACTGTTCTTAAGAATTTCGTGATACATGATATGAAAATTGCTTTAGAATCAAAAATTGAAACACTATGTAAATGCTTTATTCTAACAGATTTTTAACATTTTCCCACCAACTTTATTTATTTATTTACTTTTGAAAAACAAATGAGAATTTTCAGGGGTTTATTTATACTGTGCAATGCCATTGGTTTTTTTTTTTTTTTTTTAAAAAAAAAAATCTTGTTTTAATCTCTAAAATCTCACTTTAATCGTTAAAATAAATAACATTTATAATAATAAATAACTGACAAAAAAAAACAACAACTCATTTTTCTAAATTCGATGTAATGCAGTTTAATAGTGCAAGTGAATGCAATTAGTTTAATAGCATTTAACGCTTTAAAATCCCTTTATCGCATAAAACTGCATTCCACAAATAGATTTTTTAAAACTCAGTTTCTTGCATCAAACGCCCATTACGCGTTTTAAGGTTCAACGATGATACTTTATCCTTTGTTGGCAACAAATATCCCATGAATTCCACGATGGTGGGCAGTAAATTTTTGACCGTTCAAAAATCCTTAAGTGTATGCGGGGCAACGCATTCTTAACTTTTATATGGCTGGCTAAAAAAGTAACCACAAACGCAGAAGGTAGTGGAGGGGTGGAGAGGAATTTTGTATCGGGTCGTCATAAAAGTGTCATAAAAATTGCACGGCATCGTAAATACTTTGGAAAACTGCCATTCTCAACTTTGGCAGAAAGTATTTGTAGAAAAATCACGCGAATAACCCTTTTTCGAAGATTGAGGACGTAAGATTTTTATATTCAACATGTTTCCACGAACATATCCCATGTTTCTTGACAAAGCGCCATGTTTTGTTCTTAGAATGAAAAATTTAAGATTTCTTCAACGCATAAAATTTTAGTCTGGAGCAGGTTTAAAAATTTCCAGAAAACGAGATGTGTTTATTTGTCTCTTTATCAACCGAAGATGATAATCCCTAGTGGAAAAAACAAAAATGTTCTTCGAGATGGAGTTTTCTGATTAAAAAGTTAAAATTAAACATAAATTAAGGGAACGTACATCTTTATTTAGACTTAAAAAATTTAACAAAAACTGGGAGAAATGTTTTTGGAAAAAGTATTCAAGCAAGAGATGTGGAATTTATCGGAGCAAAATGACTTATTTTTGTCGTATGGAAAGGATTTATTTTGGCAAATTGCATCATAAAGTTCTACTTACAACGTGCTTTTCGTAACTTAAAATAATTTTACTTTAATGAAACATAAATAAATATGGGAATTATTCATATCTTAAATTTAAACTTAACAATTTGGAGGAAGACAGTAAAGGAAATTTAAAGTAATGGAGAAGGTGTAAGCATTATTATGTATGTACTAGGGAGATAAGGATCCTGTTCGCTGACGCTCACTAAACACGATGATTTGTCGCGATAATTACTGTTTCTTGGCATATGACAATTGAAATTATTCAACTGAAATTGTATGTACTAAAAAGAGTGCCTCCACTTCCCAGTTTGAAATATTTATTAAGATCTATAAGTGAACATAAATACTTTTTCTAAGTAATCATTATTTAAAATTGAAAGTACATTGTTAAAGTAAATTTGTTGAGTTCACAACTGTAATTTAATATTTTTGATTACCAAACGGACGAATGTATTTTACATTTATGTATTATTAATTTTTGAATTCTTCCCTTTGTGCTTGAAGCTGAAAGTCAAGTTCTAAATCATTTAACGAATTTCTTTAACCGCAATTCATAATAGTATAATGTAATTTGAACCAAAACATAATAATTTTAAAACGATTCATAAGATCAGACACCGATTTAAATAACTTGATCTTAAAATGTAACGTAGAATTATTCTAATAATAATAATAATCCTTCTAACCTCCTATTTTAGAAATTAGACAAAATCCAAAACGTAATAATAACAGTAAATAACGTAATAATAGTTTTAACCTTTAAATTAGGGAAACAAAATTATTTAAAGGAAAACAATACATTTATGACTATCAACTTCATGCTGATGACAACCAAACCAATATTAAAATTAATGTGGGAAAACAGGATCCTACCATGTGATTTTTCTACCAATAAAAATGTATTGACTACAATGGAAAACTGCGACACCATGAGTAAGAAATCTAAAATTCGCCTGTTGCTATTGTCAACTTTTATGTAATTTTGATAAATTTCAATAAAGCTACAGGTAGTGGTCCAGAGGGGTTAATTGGCTGTTTGCACGTCGGACATGGGTTACTCTTGTACTCTTGAGGGAACTATCATGACTGCAAGTTCCTAATTGACCCTAAGAGGGTGGGTTAACTTCAGAAACCTTGTGCCCTAAATTTGAAACTTTTCATTTTAGAAGTATATATATACAGTGGTGGCCAAAAGTGTGGACATTTTTCGAAAGTTTGATGTTTTTCAACACTGTGTGCTTGTAGAATATATTAATTTACACATAAATGCAAACGTTTGTATATCAAAATATCAAATTAAAGGTAATTTAATGTAGAATTTAATAAAAAAAACAGAATTAAAATATCTGTATTACAAAAAAAGTTATGCTCATTTTAGTAGAACAAACAAACACAAATCGTTTTGAATAAGGACGTGTTTTGTAATAAAAGCGTACTAGCCAATCACAAAAACTGTTCTTAGGACCAATCAAATGTCTGTAACTATAGGTTAGGTTATTTGGGTGGTAAAAGAGTTATTGCTGTGGAAATATTTTGCGGAATGATGCATACTAGTACAATTAAATAGAGTATTGCTCCGTCACGTTGCGCCGAAGCCAAGTCAGTCACTGCAGCAAGGGACTCAGATCCTGGAATTTTTTCGTTAGGAACAAGATAGGCAATCTGCATCAGCATGCTTCCTTCCACTTTTATAAATAATAGAGACGTCGTATTCTTGAAGCCTCAAAGCTCATCTTGCTAGTCGACCAGATGTATTTCGTAAATTGGCTAACCAACATAGAGAGTGGTGATCCGTAATAATTTTGAAGGACTTCCCAAAGAGGTATGGACGGAATTTAGCTATTCCCCATATAGCTGCCAGACATTCACGTTCAGTGGTCGAATAATTTCTCTCAGCTTTAGATAGGGTCCTCGAAGCATATGTGATGACTCTTTCTTCTTCGTCTTGTTGCTGGACCAACACGGCTCCTACGTATCCACTGGCGTTGGTATGCAGCTCGGTGGGTACGTTTTCATCAAATAATGCCAATGCAGGACGTGAAGTCAGAGCCGATTTGAGGTTCTTGAATGAATCTGTGTCTGCCTGATCCCAGTAGAACCTTGAGTCTCCCTTTAAAAGCTCTTGAAGGGGTTTAGCACGGGAACAAAAGTCTGGGATGAATCGTCTGTACAAAGAACACAGACCCAGGAAACTTCTGACATCATGCACAGTCGTCGGTGTAGGGAAATTTTGTACAGCTGTGACTTTATATGGATCAGATTTTACTCCTCGTCTGAATACAAGATGCTCATGGATTTTTTCTTCGTTATCGCCAAATTGGCACTTTTTTGGGATTTAAGGTAAGTCCGGCATTTTGAATGCAAGATAGCACGCAGCGTAACCACCGAAGGTGTTCAGGAAATGTGTGCGAAAATACAACTACATCGTCTAAATAACAAAGGCACATTTTCCATTTCAGGTGACGTAATAAGTTGTCCATAGTTCTCTCGAACGTTGCAGGAGCATTACTTAATCCGAACGGCATTACCTGAAATTCATATAGCACTTCACTAGTGACAAACGCTGTTTTTTTTCTTTTTTTTTCTTCTGAGGTTTAAAAAATGAATTCAATGAAGTGAATAAAATACAAATGACGAGAACCAGTCTGCACTAAGAACTGCCTGTTTACTATGAAGGGATCGCTTATATACTAACAAAGAACTTATAAACTTCCCAGAAATAACTAAAGAGGAAATGATGTAAATTGAATGTTGAAAAATTGTGAATTAGTGTCCGCGTTCCGTATCGAACCTGGGACCTTCTGCTTTGTAGATTCGAATTATACCACTGAGCTACTGAGACTTTGACTGCTCGACAATATATATAGTCCCTGGCCAAATTATTAGACGCACTATAAGATTCAATGTGAAATCTTAATTATCAGGTGATACTACACAGCTTTATTGATTTTAAGCGTCTGAAACCAGTTTGCACTTGTTTACGTTCGCATATCAATTAATTAAATTAGACGATATATAATATAAATTCGACGATATATTATATAAATATAGAATATATTTATATCAGGTATTATATTAACATATTATAATAATTAGACCAAATTATTCGACGGACTGTAGTGTTTTAATTATTACATGTTTTGTACGAGTTTATATGCTATCCTTTTATATTTAAACCTTCGTGGAATGGGTTTTTATTTATGAGATTTTTCATATACTTCCTATTTGAATTTATTTTTAAGGTATTGGATTACAATATCAACCAACTGATACACGAACATAAACAAGTGTAAATCGGTTTCAGCTGCGTAAGAACAATAAAGCTGTAGGGTACACCTGATAATTAAGTAATATTGATCTTTTTTATATTTTATTTGAAATTTTTTGTTAAACTATATCTCGAAGAAGTTATACTGAAGCCGAAACTTTGGATTTTTAATCTAGACGAATGAATTATCTACGAATGCAGCTTGAATTTTTACTAGAAGACTGAATTTAATTTATATTTTCATAATAATGTGGCATTTTTATACGTATTACAATTCAACATATAATTTAACATAGATGACAGCACTTTAAAGCTGCTTAACTCAAAAAATTTTAGTATTTCTTATCCCTTACAATTGGGGAAGTAACCAGATAAACTAATTAAACCACATTCCACTATTCATTTGATAAAACACAACTCAACTACATCCCAATTACAATGCACATTACCAAACTAAATGCCTAGCTCCAATGTCCAGTTAAATTTCTTTTTTACGGTTTTGAAACCATGTTAGTTAGCTATGGTTAAAAATCCGTCTAGTTTTATATTCATGGTTTTTTAACCATACTAGTTGTAAACGGTCTCAAAATCGTAAAGGTGCAGAAAAGTTCTATAATACATTGGATGGAAAGACTGCGGCCCATTATTTCACTGTAACTTTAGAATGCAATTTACAACAGTATACTGAGCTAAAAAATGCGAATTTTCAAAGAATGCAACGAAGCGTATAGTGTTACAAAGCTAATAATGAGATTTTGAAAGCATTTATTTTTGATTAACGATAACGATACAGTTTTTTTTCTATCCCTTAGTATTAATGCAATTGGTTAGGAATTTTACACTCAGGTGCTTTGAAATACACGCATGCGCATCCAATAGCGTTAGAGTACGAGTTAAATGAGAGTGCAACACTTCAAAAAATCTTTTTAATAAAAATATAAGACAACGCAAAATGCGTGAAAATTAATCTAATAAGAATTTAAAGGCGACCTCTAATACAGTGAAACATTTAATTATCGAGTTAATAAAGTATAAGACGATATAAAATTTCACCAGTAATAACACTTTTGGGTTAACAAAGCCGCATACAATGATGTTACTAGTTGCGAACGCATACTGAATTGATGAAACTTAAAAACGACCTAAAACATCAAGGCAAACTGGTATTTCTTGAACAAAAGCAATCGAATAAATATTTACCTAACAAATATGCAATCTATCCCAAACTATAGAGACCCACTTTTTATGGGCAGTTGTATCCTTAGGCGGCATAGCCGGCCAGGTGGCCGAGAGGTCAGTATGCCTGCCTGCAAAGCCAATGTTTGCGAGTTTGAATCCCGCTCAGGATGATTCTCTCTGTGTGTTGTCCTGTGATGTGTAAATGTGGCCCACTCTATGAACGGGTCTGGGGCAGTGGGGCGTAGATAATGTTGCTCGCCTCTTTGACTTAGAATTATGGGTCCACCTGATAACGTTAAATAAGCAACATCTTTGCATCTTACGAGACGAAAAACGATATGCTCAGTGTCTGCCGTAATAAAAGAAGGCATTAGACAAAAACTAGAAAACCGGGTTCAAAACTGGATCACAGAATAAAAATTTTTAACAACTTGGGACTTCAAAGTAGAATGCCATTCCGTTACAAAAAAAGAAAAATGATGTAAACCAGCATATAGCCTTTCCTAAAAACCACTGCTACATATAATCCATTATATTAAATTAAATCCCTAACTAACAATGATAGATAGACTTTTCTTGAGAAAATAAGTGGAAGGTTCAAATGAAACGTAAGCAGTCTTAGAAAAAAAAAAAAAAAAAAAACTTAGCAGGAAATGAACACCATCCATCCTTTTTTTCCAGGAGCAAAATACTCTCCCGAAAAAAAAAATAATAGTAAAAGCGGTGTCAAAATAAGCGTTCATCACCAATTATCTCCATTGGCCAATAGAATGTTACTTCTGAGCCACTGTAAAACAAGACATTCCAGAGAGAACTGGTCTAAGTAGTTCCAAATACCCTTTCCAACAGGAAAAAAAGAACAAAGCAAAATGCTGGGAGGGCAATAAAGAAAAAGCAAAAATTCTCTTGTGTTTCTACCATTTTCTTTTATGTCTCTGCATTTGTGTCTAGACACAGGAATAAGATCTTTCTATTCTTTTGCAGATTTCCAGAACACTCCAGAAGAGAATGGTCTTTATGATTAAACTTCCACCTGGTAAGTCTGATTTTTGCTTCTTTTGCATTTATGTTTTGAGAATCTAAACTTGAGGTGTCGTGACTGGAGGTTCTTTTTTTTTTTATCTTCTGTTCGTAATTTGTTCTGTGTAGAATGGAATTTTAGATGAGGATGTTCGTGTTATTGGAGATGCATTTATTCAGCTTCTCAGGTACAAATTTTAAGAGATAGATGCGTGTTAGAACTATATTTTTGCGAAGAAAGTGTGTAGCGCCTGTACAGTGTTAATTGAAAATAAATCCCTCTTTTAAGAAGATAACACGCTTAAACGCATTTTTATAAATTTATAAATTGAACTATTTTACATCAAAAATTCTTTGCTTCTTGGAAAATTTAATATAATATTTTAGCAGTTTAGATAGAATCTTGTCACTAGTTTTAATTTAAAATGAGTATGTAAAAACCATCAGTAATATATGTTTTGAGAAAACAGTAGTTAAAATAGTAAACACATTAAGAATCGCAAATTATTATCTAATCAATGAGATACTGAAAATACCAACGAGATCTAACGAATTATTTTATTGTATAATCTGTCGCTGACCAGCTGACCCAATTTTAAGTTTACAACTAACAAAGTTCAACTCCGTAGATTTGTAATTTTGAAATGGAGTAATTTTATCATGATACTTTAAAACATGCCATAAAAACTATTCATTCGGTTTAAATTTACTTTTCAGTCTTATTAAAGGTGCTGTAATATAAGAACTAGTATTTTAAAAACCAAGATTTACGGTAAACTATTATTATATAAACTCGAAAATAACAAAATGAATGATTCATACCGTATATAATGGTTTTATCGACCCGAATTAATTTTTTTTATTATTCGAATTATTTTTATCATACAGTACGGTAAGTTTATCAGATTGCTTTCCTTCGTGCTAAAAGTTTTGTATTCTTTTTCTTTATTTGCTAAGAATTAAGAATTTCGTTTTCAAAAATGCAAGTGTAAGATAAATATTTTAAAGAACTGCATACATATATAAAGCATAATAAAAAGTACAAAAAAAAAAAAAACACGAAGAAAATTAAGAAAAACAATAAGTTTTATTTACTGCATAAGTAATAATTTATAAGCTGCAAGTAAATGGAACTCATAAAATAAGTTCAAAAAGTAGAGAAAACATGGAAAAAATTACAGAACAATGAAAAAAGGAGGGGAAGAAAAATAATAATAAAAACAAAAATAACAAGAAACCGGAAAAAAAATTCAGAAAAAAAAATAAAAATCCGGAAAATAAAAGATATAATCTGCTTATCAGCTTGCACGATTATATCCGCAAAAAGGAGTGCTTTCTAATATTGCATCATATTTTTTTTTCATTGTTCTGTAATTTTTTCCATGTTTTCTCTACATTTTTAACTTATATATATATATATATATATATATATATATTCCTCTTTTTTCTTTACATAAACTAACGTTACAATATTCTAATAGTTATACATATGCCATTTTTTACGATGGGAGATTTTTATATACATCATCACTTAGGTTCATAAATTCAGTCCAAACAATCAGCCCTCAAGTCTCAGGATTTGTTTTGAAAGAGTTGAAAGTAATTGAATAACTAGTAGAATCGATTGCTTTTTCGAAAGTAGACACATTTCAACAAGAAAAGAGCAACGATTCAGACGACGAACCAGACTGATTAATGACATCAGCGTCTGACGTGACGACAGTCTTAATGTTTATAAAAGTTAAAATTTGACGCTACTTTGTTTAATGTGTCTTAAAGTGGCGTAAAACTGTTAAAATTAAAATTTTAAGACTTTTTCAAGACACGAGTAAATTAAGATGTGATTTAGTTCATCAAAAAAATTTAAAGAGCAAATATTTTTCTCAAATGCATTTTTTTAAATTAAAAATTAGTTTAAAGGGATTGCTTTTCTTAATTTTGAAGATATTAAAAAAAAAAAAATGCAAACATGTTTTTAATGCTTTACTCTCAATTAATTTGATTTTTGATTTGAACCTGAAGATCCAATCATTTGATCAAAAAGGTCTGTTTTGCTTTGCACACTGTACATAAAAAAATGAAAAAAATTCGCATCGTACATTGAAACACGTAGGAGAGACATTAGATCGAACAAAACTATTGCAAATAGATTTTTATTCGACACTAAATTCTTGCATAATTCTACAATATGCAGGTTTGTAAAATTTCATAAAACTCACCCTTTTATAAAAGACAGCATTCATTATATTAAATAAATTTATGTTATTAGAAAAAATATTCTCACGTAAGTCTCTCGAAGTGTAGTTTATATTAAGGAAAAATTCAGTAACCAGTTTTTTTGACATTTTCAAAATGCTTTTTTTCTCTAGGCAGCACACCCCTGTTTTTGAAGAAGTTTTGAAACATAAGTCACCGTACCAGTCAGTGTACTCTTGTTTAAAATAAACTACATTTTTAATATAAGAAATCAAAAATACATACTTAGTTTATAATTATACGGAATTATAGTTTATATTACAACAGAGTCGCTTTTAACAAGGAGTAAATGGATTACATCTAACACTGGTGGAAGTCTTTGAGGATTAAATGTCAATACAGTATCAAGAAGAAATGAAAAAAAAATAACAATGTTTTATTTATAAAATATAATATAGTCAAATAAGAATAATTGGTTCTGGATCCAGGTTTGTTATGACTTTCTGAACGTCCTTTTCTAAAAAGTTTAGAAAGAATCAAGTTTCCAATGAAATGTTCGAATGCAAACTTTAGTCGGACCGAATCATTATCTCAGTGGAGAAAGATATCACAACCCTCTGGCCAAAACTGCCAAGTAATCTCGAAAACTTCACTTCCAGACAGAACATCGAACATGGAGAACAACGCTTTTCGAACAAGGAATCCGTCTTACCATCTTAATGTCGGGAAAGCAATGTCCTCCTCAAGAGACCAATAGAACGAACCCCCTCCCGGCGACAAGAAACTCTCTTTCCTAATGACCACTCCCTCGACAGAATCTCTTCCCCATCGAAGACAAAGAGTTTTAAAACAGCAATCCTTTGCCACCCCCTCATTTTTGGATCCCCCTATACCTTCGAATGTTCGTTCTAATCCGCTTCCATCCATTTCCATTCTTGGCAGAAATTCCAAAGAGGCGAACAGAGAAAGCTTTGGAGAACTATAATTTTTCCTTCCTTGGAAAAAGGATCGATTGTCGACGAGGCCTGCGGTTTAAAGTCCTCTTCATAAATCAAAGAGTTCTAGATGGGCAAAGAGAGCGAGAAGCTTACTCTGGCAGAAGACGCTGCTTCCTAAAATTGGGCATAGGGTAGGGTGGAATATCGTCTCCACCGCATCATCTTAAATAGCTGAGATATATATGAAGCTATATATAAATATATATATCCGCCATCCTTCATTGAAGTTTAAGGAATAAGACAGGTGTGTTGTGAGGAAAACGTCGTTGTTATTCCAAGGAAAACACATTAGCCTCCCATTCAAAATTCGCTGATCATTGATCCGCTATAAATTAAGACGACTTTCAAAATATTTGCAATCTTACATTTAGAGAAGCTTATGTCGGACTCGAGAAGGAATTGTTTCAGACAAGGTTTTTGCTATTTCCATGCGTTTCATGCGATTAATATTTGGTCATTTTTTACGCATGTCTGTACCTGTTGTTGTAGATTGACTTCCGTTAATTAAGTAATTTAAATTAAAACAAAAGATAATTTAAAACAAAATTAATGAATCAACTATCTTAGAGTTGCCTCAATCTAACTGCGTTATTTAACTTGTTATCCAATTTAACAAAATTATTTATTTCAGTATGGAAGATAAAAAGATAAAATATATATTTATTACATTGATCTAGTTACTTTCAAGCAATCACATGGATGTACTTAAAGATGCGTTTGTGCACGGCGTTTGTGCGGTCATCCCTTACATTTTGAGGGTGTGAAATCCAAACACGTAAAAAAAAAAAGTATATTTATTCAGAATTTTCGCTATGATTTTGTAACTATTAAATATATTTTTTTTAAATTATTCCGTTGGAACCATTAAGAATGAGTCCTAATAGCTGAAGATGCAGTCATTAGATCAACAGTTTTCGCACTGTTAGATATTTCTCGCACAAAAAATGGTTTACAATTTATTGAATGGTTATTTTACCATATTTAATCAAAACAGTCAAATGACTACAAATAAAATGATAATCAAACTGTAAGTTTGAGAAAAATTGTTTATTAACTGCTTTCCCCTAATACTGCCAGATTACAACCAGACCCTAATACCCTAATACAACCAGAATTTTTTCGCACCAACTAGAACTACCTAATAAAGCTACTTAGTTCTTTGCAACTGTGTACATATCATAGCCGAGCCGACTTATCTGTGTCAATCTTATGACCGGAAGATCTGGAGTTCGAGTCCTAGTGTTTACACCACAATATATCTTCCATTCCCTTCAACACATGAAGAATTTCCAATGTCTGGCACTATCCAATGTCCATTACCTAACGAAATTAATTTTTCTTTCACGTTTTTGAAAAATTCTAGTTGAAAATGGTTAAAAAAACCGTATAGTTTTGTATTCATGGTTTTATAACCATACTTTCTGTAAATGGTTTCAAAACCATAAATCAAAAAAATTTTCTTCACCGTAAACTTTACGGTTAATCGAATGGACAGACAGCTGTCAGTTTCTTTATCATAATTTTAGAACGGAAATTTTAAGTGCGCAGGGTGATTCGTTTTATTTATTTATTTATTTGCTTGCGTTAGTGACCTCCTATCGACTAGAAATTTCTGGAAGGAAAAGCTTTTGCTCTCTTTCTCTCTCTTGTGAATTTTCTGCAAGAATTTATCCTTATTTCATTTTATTATGTATACTAACCTTCTATACCTTCTCTTATTTAAATTTTAGAGAACTAGATTTCCGTCTAATTTATTACATCCTACACGAAGAAAACACATTCTGATAAAATAGCAGTGCTGTATGGTAATGACATTTCTTGGAGAAATAAAACATAATTCTGGTTAAGAAAAAATCCAAAATAAACAATATTAAACCATTCATTTGGAAAGTGTTAAATGGTAAATATGGTTTTCAAAATTACAGTTCAGTTGTTACCATACTTTTAGCAAAAAATTCAAAACTTAAAAGTAAATTAAACCGAAAAAATGGATTTTATACTATGCTCTTAAAGTATTATGATAACATTAAATTTTACCACAATTACCAAATTTTTACGAAACCATATTTTATTATTAATTTTAAAAATATCATTACCAAAGTACTTTGGTAAAATTTACTGATTTTTTTAGGGTTCTCATAGAGTCAGAAACATGGTAAAATTTACCATATTCTGGTGATTTCAACCCATTTTTCTTTTTCTCAGTCTATGCATCTAATGTGATAAAAGCACATTTTTCTGAACCTACTATTTTCTGGTTTAGAAGAATATAGGTTCTGAGTGTTAACATGTTTCATAAAATTTTATCTTAAAATTATTTCTCATACGAAAAAAAAAAAAAAAAATTATGATAGCTATGTTTGTATTGCAATAAATATTCTAATTATATTATTTCCTGAGAATTATATACCACACATAAGACATTGACTACATGAACTATATCATTAGAATAAAAAGGCTAATAAAAAGTTAAATATAATAACTCATTCAATCTAGTTTAGCAAACATTTGAATATTATCATCATAAATCTTAGACATTTAAATTATTCATTAAAGTTACTATAATGTAAAATAATGATGGCATGTTAGGAGAATGTATAGACATTAAAATGTATTCAAAATCAGCTTCTGTCAAATATATACACCGATGTAATTCGCTTCGAGGTTTTTATTTTTATCATTTAAATGCACGGTATGTTTATATAAATTACATGATAACTATTTATCGTGAGACTAGAATTCCTTAAAGTTATTAATGAAACAAGTTATGGTATTGGTTTTATGTAGATAATAAATGTTTTCTTTATATCGTGTATTTTTATCGATTAATATTAAAACATAGCTTTTGATTAGAATTTTAAAATTTTTAAATAAACACATTATGATAAGGAATTAAAATGATTTTAGCATAAAATATATTTGTTTAGTAAAATACAGCTATACTGTTTGTATTATAGGCGTAATTAATGTTATGTTAGAAACTGCATGTGATATATAACGAATTATTTCAAAGTTTGCAAATAAAACTAATTTAACTTTTTAAACTTTTAACTTATTAACAAGGATGATGCTTTCGAAATCTTGTTAACTATTTTGGCAAATCAAAAAAACGAACAAACAAATTAATGAAACTGCAAACTTTAAAACAATACTACACAAAATCCAAATTTTATTCTTCTTTCTTGTAAATAAGATTACTTTCAGAATTTACAGAAGAATATAAGAGATTTTAATTTTAATCTCTTCTATAACTAATAATGATTCATAAAATTTTGCCAATGTTTTTTCTTTCTTTCTTTTTTTTTTTTTTAATTTCTCCAGTTTAATGTCTTCATAGCGCCTTTAAACCCTCCTAAATCTAGTATGCTCGGTTTATTACTTAAAATATATGAATCGTGACTTACCTGTTAAGACTACCAAAAAGTGGTGCTAAACTTAGATAATAAGAGGGTAATGTAATGATAAGCCTTGTATTTTAAATTTTTTTTTCAATGTCCACTCGATTGACCCGATGCCCATTCAGGCATCAGTAGGGTATATTTGTTGGCCACTCTTTCAGGGGAACCATCCATATTAGGCGAGCTAAGTAAAGACAGATAGTACAGAAAATCAAAGAACATTCATGTCTTGCCTGGGATTTGAACATAGGAACTTTCCGATGTGAAATCAGCTCCCTGACCACTACACACAATCCGATCGGCTTTTTCAAATTGTTCAGAATAGCGTTTTCATAAAATTTTAATTAGCGTTTTCATTATATATAACATTTTTTAATGTTAATTTTAACAAAATCATTACCAAAGTGCTTTGGGGAAAAATACCTCATTTTTTGGTGTTCAATATAGCCAAAGACGCAGTAAATTATAACATGTTTTTTCTCAGTGCATTTAATACTTAAACCTGAACTGAATGAAATCCAAGCAGAAAACAAATAATTTCAGATAAAAATTAAAACTTAATGTTAAATATATAATTATGTATAAATATGAATAAATACATGAAATATGTATAAATATAAATATATAAACGTTAGTAAATATATAATATAAGATAAGGGATAAACATAAAGATTAGATATAGATAGAATGTAAATATAAATTATAAATTTGTAAACAAACTAAAAGCGAAATAAAATTATAAAGATGTGGATTTGTTGAGAGATTGTCAAATGATAAAAGAGGCAAATTACAGAAAAGTGATGACATGTCATCTTTAAAATTTCTGTCTGGTTATTCTAAAGCAATTTATAACTGAAATTTTATTGATTGGTCAGTTAACATTAAGAACAAAAACAAAACTTACAATACTTAGATTGAATCTAAAGTAACTATTTATACCAACAAAAATAAAATAAATAATTAAATAAAAACGTAAGCTTTAAAGAAAGAATCAATGCTACATTGAAGTACATTACATTCAATAGTGGGTAAAAAAGCTCCAAATCCTAAGGCTCATTACGCTGAAACCTATAAATCATCAAACTAAAAGAGCATGCAAAAACCGAATTTCAATAAACATTAAAAAATACTGTACTTCTGATCGATACAATAAGCAAAACAAGCTTACAACGCACATTTGAGATTTAAATAAAAATTGTAGAAAAAAACAACTTTAAAAAAAATAAACAAAAAATACCCTAAATACAATTAAGGTCAGAAAAAATTCATCTTAAACCCTGTTTGAAAATTCAAGTTCGCGAAAAGATATTTAGCTATGCTGCACTACCCTAACCTTTCGAAGTATTTTAAAAAGGATGGGGGGGGGGGGGTTCTATGTCGGGTGAACAGGGAAGGTGAGTCCTCATGAATAATTTATAATATCTTACTTTTTACATTGAGAAAAAGACAGAAAAAAGTTCTACATCTGTTCGAAAAGTAAAAAAAAAAAAAAAAAAAATCCCCGAGTGTTTGATGGTTCGTCGAGCGCGTAGTATTTAAAATAATTCTGTTCGAATAAATTTTTTGAACTTTTTTTTTTTAAATTAGCGAACGACAGTGGGAAAAAAATTGTGATGGCTGTTTGCTTTCTATCGCAAAGTGTTGTAATGAATTGTGCATCGTCAGATTAGGTAGTTTATTTTTTCAGACAGATAGGAAAGGGACTTTTTTAAGGAGGTGAAAAATATTTTTTAGAACCGTTGTGGGTTTAAAAAATAAACTTCGTTAGGATTAACTTAGAATGTTCATTATGAAATTCGTTTTACCAAATGCATTTTTTAAACATTTCTGGTTCTTAAAAAATTTATTCACGCCTTCAAAGTTGTTCGAAATCATTCTTTCTTAGCAAGGTTAGAAGAATAATTATTTCTTTAGATTAACACGTCGCAATACTTTTCTTTCTTATGAAACTGCACATTTTTATTACACTGTAAAAAATTCTGAATCAAATTACGGTATAAAGTACTGGCACTCGGGGTGCCGGTTTTTTTTTTTTTTCCTCAAATTCCATTTTTTGCAAACATGTTATGAAACGAAAAATCTGATATACCGCAATTTTTGCAGAAGTAGCAGTAAAATTAATGAATTATTCTAATTTAATAAATATTACTGTGAAAATTACGGTACAATAATTTATGATCTAAATGAACTTTACGGTTACTTTACGATACCCTTAGATACGATACCTTATTCACCGTTAACATTGACCCAAAACAAAAAACCAAGCTCCGTAACCCCGGTTCAGAAATAAGGACCAAGGGATGAAAAGTGATTTCTTCATTATTTTTCAACCGTCTGTTTTATAACCGTGCATTAATGAAACCCTTTGTTCACTCCGATGATATATTTATGCCTTATTAACAGTGTTTGTTTTCAATTTTCGTTACTATTTTTAAAACAATTCTTGTATTAAAGAAACATATTGTATTGAGTGATTAAATTTGTATGAATCTTTTGCTGGACAAATGAAAAAATACGTTAACTTTTATTTTTCAAACTTACTCGAATTGATAAGCTGAAGGATCTGAGTTTTATTATTATATATTTATAATAATAAAAAATAAAATTAAATTTTCTATCGAACTCACAAAGCCCCCACACAAACACAGAAATATTACTGAAGTTCAATTAGAAATGCTTTTATTTCACACTAATATTTAATACTTTTATTTTCACAATGATAAAGGGATTATTCGCGATCGCAACGCTAAAATACGCCATCTGGAGAGAAGACCAGTCTTCCATGTCTTGATCCTCCCCCTCTATCACCTGAATAGTAATGTACTACGATGTTTTCCCCTTTCTTAATATTTTAGTATTTAATTGTCAAAAATATTTTTTTTCAATTTCGACGATGACTTTTAGAATTATGTTCAATTTAGTTTTCAGTTCCATATAGTTTTCTAACTTAAAAGTTTTTAATCTATTTGAAAACCAAGACAGAAACTAACGCACTTACTTTTCCTTTGTCGCTCCACACGCTACTGGTGAAAGCAAGTGAAGTGTTGCCATAGGTAGAGAGTTTTGCTCCAACCCACCAGTAGGCCATTTCGAGCGTCAATACTAACATCATTCTCATTCTTATTCGCATGTTTCATTTTTTTCTTCTTCATAACATATTATTGAAAACTTAAATCATTGAGAAGATTTTTTATAAGACTTTAAATGAAATTGAATAAAACTAACTTCACACCTCAGATTAGTGTAAATCAAGACATTCTAATTATTTAAAGGAAGTTATAAACGCTTTTATTATGCTGATAGAGATTGACGATGATAAAGAAAATCATCGTTGGGAATATGGTGAATATTATAATATAATTTCCTTTTTTAAAAAAGCAAATGATATAATTTAAAAAAGAATTTTTCGAAAATTTTAAAATTATAGAAAAGAGTACCGTCATTCGGGGCTACTTTGTGCAAATTCGAATTTGGCATTTAGGGACATACAGTTACGAACATGAAGAATTTAAATTTCGGAATTCAACCTGGTGTTGCTCTCGTAAAACTGTTTTGAATTGTTACACAGGGTTTGTTTCTATCGTGAATTCGAGTGTTGACCTCCACGATATCCTTAGACTACAACTGGTTACTTTACAACGATATTTAGGTTTCACGTGTTATTGAATCGAAACAACTAAAAACAAATTTTTTTTTTTCAAAAAATATATCCCTGATATTTGTAAAAAATTAATAAATTTAATCCTATTCTTCTTTTCAATTTTCAAAATATTTAGTGAGCGGAATTAAAAGAATGCATGAATAAGTTCATGAATGCTTGAATAAGTATTAATGAAGGGAGTTAGTCTGCGCTCTGTTATTACCCCCCACTGAACTCAACATAAAAAAAAATCAATCCAGCCACCACAAATGATAATCCCAACTAAGAATTTCTTGCTTGCCAGCTGCGTGTCTTTTTTTCATTGTACCTCCTTTTTGTGTTCTAATATCCAATTTTTTCTCATCAAACTTCGAGATCTGCAAGCAACACTATCGTTGAGAATATTTCCAGCTGTTGCATATGAAGACTAAGAACAGGTTGAAAGGAGACTTCTCCCCCTCCCCTCCCCTGTGTTCTGAATTCCATCAATATGGGATCTCTCAGATCGATGCGAAAGAAGGAAAGGGTAGCATTAAGGAGGGTTGGTGCATCATCGTCTTAATTGAGATGAGGTTTCCGTGGATGCTTATTATTACCTTTGAGCGAAATGGTACAGATTTTTTTTAGACATGTTTCATTAAAATTCTCCCTAGTACTGAATTTCTGTTCCTAAAAATCTTAGAAATGAAATTCTCTTTTTTGACGATTCAGCAATTCTCGAGCTGTATTTCGTTAATTTTGATTAATCGTTCGTCATAAAATAATATTGTTTTTTATGAAACGAGAACTCTCAAATATATGACGAAAATGTTTCCTCAACTTGGAATCTCATCGCAGTGTATTGCGGAAGATTGTTAGCTAGAATGACGAAACTGGAATGAAGATTAGACGACCGAAAATGAAGTGACGAAATAAGTAGACCGGTTTATTTGGTGGTCAAGGAGTTGGCCTCGTAGAACATCCTGTGTTCAAATCCCGCTTTGAAAATTTGTGTAATATATCTCTTTACTCAATCTATTCTTGTGTTTTCTAAGAGAGATTGATCCACCTATATATGGTGCCCATGATAAAGTGATTAATAGAAAAATGAGATACATTAGGCGATTCGAGGTTATTTTTTTTTTCTTCTTTTTTTTCTTGAAAAAAAAAAAAAAAGAATTTAATGAAATTCGTTTCCGCGAAAAAGTGATGATAGTAATTTCGCACTATATATATATATATAGGTCGGGAGAGCCTGGTCGGTAGGGCGCTGGGCCCATATCCAAGGGATCGTGGGTTCAATCCTCACCGGCCGAAGACTCCCCGTGTAGTAAATGGTGACTGATGCACGTTAAATCTGTCGAGTCTCAAAGTCCTCCATGTTCCCATAACAAATCAATACCTCTGGGGGTACTGATCCAGGAGTTTTCCTTGTCTTCTGGATTGGTTCAAAATTACAAGGCTACGGAGCTGAACATTAGTAGTCGTAAACCCATGAAATTGGGTCGGCTATTCAATAAAATAATATATATATATATATATATATATATATATATATATATATATATATATATATATATATATATATATATATATATAAACACATAATTATATATGTTACTAAATATATGCTCGGAGCATAGACTGGGAAACAGTTTCGTCGAAAACAAAATTTCTTAAAATTTGAACAGCTATTTTTTTACAGTGTATAATATATCTATCAAGTTAATTTTAGCGCGACAGTCATGAAGACAGTTAATGAAGGCTGGAGCATCACGATTTGTGTTGCAATGACATGGTATAGGTTATATCAACAGAATAGCGCTCTGTGGTTTCCTTCATTTCTCAGATAAGTTGGTATACATTGAAATTGAACTGGGAAAGCATGAAGCTGCCTCCGGTGAATGAACCCCTTTTTATTTTCGAATGACAGATCAGTATCTTAACTTCTGTGACATCGTAGCTCCAAATTAAGTTTAAAATAACGTAATTTAATGCGTGAATATAACTGCAGTGCAAATTGGTCCTTATTTTTTTTATAGCAGAGTGCCACTTATGCTCCAAAATTAAATCTTCTGTCATTCACGAGATGCTTTCCTAAATTGTATAAGTACCTGAAAATTATTTAATTATTTATTCTTGTATTATTTTGAAAATAAAAATTTTTGATGATTTTATGAAACATGAAGTTTAGTTTAACGGAAGTTGCTAATTTTTAACAACAAAATCGACAGTTGACGAAAGTTGAATTATTAAATGCAAAAGCATTTTAAAGACATGTTTATTTACAAAATTTTTATACATTTTTATGACAATTTTAAGCTAAAACACTAGAATATATGTTTGCGATATGTTTATTTCAAAATATTTATAATCATATTCCGTAATCTAATTATATTTTGAGTGGTATGGGTGATATTGTTCAATACAATTAATATTAGTTCACTTATTGCCCTAATAACAGTAATAAGAACAAAAATGCCGAAATTCTTGAATTTTATTTAGAAAAATAAATAAAAAATTACAAATATTTGTTATTTCAGAACCTTATTTAATTCACAAGCATTTTGTGCTTATGCATATATCTTAATCTCTCTTAGCCTAATTAGTGTTTACGCCTTTATACATATTTAATGCCAGGTGAATATTTAACATCAGACTGTTTTTTTAAATGCTTATAGCTTGCTTGTGTATAGATATCGAATAACTGCATATTTATATTATGCTTTGCAAATATTTATTATCATTCTAATTAATTATGTCGTCTAGATGAATATTTGCAAATTATAGATATTATATCTTCATATTTATATGAAATAACGATCTTATGTGGAACACATTTATATACATAATAACAAAATAAAGATCAAAATGATAAGAAAATAGAGATAAGCAAAGAAAATTAAGAAAGGTAACAATAAGTTTTTAAGTTTGATTTACTGTGCTTAAGCTGCAAGTGCAATTTCCATTTTTTTTTTTAATTTTTGGATATTTTTCAAAAATATTATTTTATAATTTTTTTCTTCTCCTCTAAGAAAGCTTTATATATTTTTCCTAGTTTTCACTATAGTTTTATATATCATATATATATATATATATATATATATGTTTAAAAGAGAATATGATAATATGATTATTTTTTCTAACATATATATTCTCGAAAAATGAAGAAATTCATTTTTATATTTTTAGATATAAAATAAAGATAAAATTATAAAATTACAAAAAACATACAAAATAACATTTTGGATTTCATGGCAAAATAGTTATTTTATTACTTTTATTTTTAAGGTATGTCATTTTAAACGTCAAATGAAAAAGAATGAAAAAACTACGTGTATATATATTTCTTTGAAACATAGAGCAAATTTTTAAATCATTGAATGCTTTGACACTTTTTAAATTTATTTTAAGTACTATTCAAACATGTATATTTTACCTGCCTTTAGTTTGTTTTTTTATTTTAAGTAAATGTACTTATACGCAATTAGAATATTTTTTTTCTATTTTTTCTTAAGTTTAGCATGTTTACGTGTACTTTCAATTATTTTATGCAAATAAAATAAAAGTGTTTCCCATCTTTCTAAGGGTACTTCTCTTTTTATCCTTACATTGACAATAAATTAACAAGCGTGCTCAATGTTTGTTTTGTTTCGCTTTTAATTTTTTTCATGTTTATTTTTTGTTTCAAAATATTTGAAGCAAATGTTAAGTGCGTGCTATAATATTAAAAGGTATTTGAAGAGCTTTTCAAACTTGGATTAATCTAGTGAAAAGCTTGAAACTGAAGTGGGTTTCAGTTTGATAAATATGAATATCTGCATTTAAAAGTATGCAGCAATATAAATTGTAAGTGTAAAAATGAAACGAAGTAAAAAATGTTTAAGATTTTGAAGGTAATAACTAAATACAGATACAATGCTTAAACTTCAACAAGGTGTAAAAATTTCATTAAAAAGAAATGCCTAGCAAAAAATAATCCTTTCTTTTAAAACTCGATTTTTGTTAAATCTTTAAAATTTTAATAAAAATTTTATTTTGTAAATTTTTTTTTAAAATCCATAATGTTTTTATAAAATCAAAATTTTAAATTTAGTATGATGTTAAGAAAGCCCTTCTTCTAAAATTATTCTTACATTTTTTGCTGTCTAACTTTTCAAATGATTGACATACATAATTTAAATAGCGTGAATTTTTTTCTCACATAACATCAAATTAAAATTGGAAACTGATTTACTTTTCTTTCTTAACTATATAATTTTTGTAAAAATTTGTTTGCTCTTTTTTTAATTTGTAGCGATTCGGAGTTGAAATTTAAATCGTAAAAGCTATATATATATATATTTACTTAACTTCGAAAACGTATTCCTTTCTCTGATTATCAGAGATGAACTTGATGAACTAAAGACAGTAGGGGAGAGTGGGGTCAATTGTAACATTTTTTACTTAACTATTTTTAATTAACAAAAAATCCAACATATTATTATGACATATTAAATCATATGACATATAAAATCAATCAATGACATATGACATATATGACACATCATTATGACATATAAAATCCAACATATTATGACAGACGAGTAAAGTAGACTATCGTCTACTAGAAAAAAAAATACCTTATTTTAAATGTTATTATATTAGTTATTAAAAATTTTTGACAGTCGTGCACTTGTTACAATTGTCCCCACTTACGGGGTCAATTATAACAGTTCATAAATTCAACTAAAACATAGTTAATTATACAGATTATCATAGTTGTGATATATTTTTTTATTGATCAAAATAGTAGTGGTATTTTAGGAGTAAAAATAATAATGAGCAGAGACCTAAAGGGTGAAACTTTTAACTTTAAGGGGTTAAAAATTTTAATTTATACTGTGAAAGGTGACATATAAAATAATGCACTTGCAACATAATATAAATGATATAGGAAACTATTGGTGGTTCTTAAGTAATGGTTTGTAAACATAAGATTATTTATTTTCAGCTGTTACATTCGTCCCTTTACTAATTGTTACAATCGTCCCCAAGACGCTATTTCAGCTTCATTTGTTAAAAACAATGCTAGTTAATTAACAAAACTAATCTTTTTTTTTGAAATGTTAATTAAGGTGTCCACTTACATATTCGGTTAATAATTTTTATTTGTTTAAACAAAATTACTTTGTTACAATATAATGTTCTAATACCAAAAAAAGTACTTACGTAGCGTGAAAATATCTTTTGTGATGTAACTCTTTCAAAAGTACATAAAAATGGTTGCCAGCAGGGGTATACATGTAGATTGATTAAATACACCTTGTGCGCCACCTAGGAACCAAATCTAGAACCCGACACTCGAAATTTTTGCTCTGTTACAATCGTACCCTGTTACAATTGACCCCACTCTCCCCTACACTGTTAGAATTTTCATTCTAAAATTACAATGAAATAACCGGCAGCGGTCTGCCCATTCGATTAACCGTAAAGCTTATGGAAAAGAATATTTATACCTTTATGGTTTCAAAACCGTTTACAACTAGCATGGTTTCAAAATCGTATAAAAGAAATTTTACTCAACATTGGAGCTATTTTTTTGTTAGGTAAAGGGCATTGGAATTAGGTTGTGGTTTAATTAGTTTTATCAACTAAACCATGGAATGTGGTTTAATTAAATCATCTGGTTTATCTGGTTTATATTAGTTATTACCTATCGTAATAGAAAGGGAAATTAATAATTTTGTTTTAAGCAGTTTTATGGTGTTGTCATTTATGTGTGACTGAGAGTATCATACTCTAATGGTTTAGGGTCACAAATTGGGGAGCGCAGGACGCTGAAAAATCTTTATGTGCTGAAGGAAATATTATGATGTCTACTTTGGGACTCGAACCCTTGTTCTGTCAGTCCTGAGATAGAGATGTTAGCCCATTGACTTTATCTATAATATGTATCCAGCTATAATATGTAAGCAGTTAATAAACGGTTTGCCATACAATTAACTGTTAGAATACCATCTTATTTATATTTATTTGGGCATTTTGCTTGAATATAGTAAAAAAGCACTTAAATAAATTGCGTTTTAATCATTCTTCCAAGAAATTTCTAGCAGTATATTTCCATAATATGATTGAAATGAACAAATAGATAACAAAAAATATTCCACTCAAATTACTATTTTGTTCTCATTTTGTTTACCTTTCGTTTTTTTGTTTTCTTTAATTTACATTTACTGAAAACTTTAACTACTGTTAACATTAAATAAAAAACTGAAGGAATTTAAATAAATTACCAATATGTTTTTCAATTTATTAAAATTTGAAAAAAATTTTGATGCTGCACTAGGGCTTCATGTTTTTGAGGAAAACATAGAAACTCCCATGGTTTTATTTTCAATAAATACTTGTGGCACATTTTTACGTTTTTATTTTTCTTTTGCGTTACATTTATCATTACTACAAAGTTTTTTATTCTTCCTAACTCTATAAGCAATAATAAATAAAGTTTATATTAATTAATATTTTAACCTTAAGATATAGTTACAGAACTATTTAAATTCACCTATGAAGATTATTTTAGAAATTCATTTTTCATTTTAATAAAGTTACTTATTTTTAAATACATTGGTATCAAGGTGAAAACTTTAGAAATAAATTCCATTGGTCTATTAATAAATAATGGCCACTCAGTTTTTGTGATTTTATTAAAGTGTGTAGTAGAAGGTGAGGAAAAAAATTAAAATAAAATGAGTAATAGCTGTTCATCTAATGTTAAAACTTAGTGCTTTACATTTTGTTTTTAATGGTGCAGATTCTAACTAGTCCGAAGACTTTAAAAATAGCAAATGACTTTAAAAAAGGAAATTTCTCATCACTAAGGGCCACAGAGAGCTCAATTAGTTTCCACATATTTTTATATTAATTTAGAACTAAAAAAAATTAATATATACAGTCCTTGTCAAAAGCTTGTGCACACCCCTGTTTCTTCAGAAGTTTCCAAACAGAAAATCGGGTTGAAAATAGAAAAATAAACCACTTCCTTGAGTCCTAAAAATTCAAAATCTATTGGGCAAAAATTATATATACTGAATCAAATCACAACTTTCTCTAGATCGAAGATTTTTAGTTTAAACTTATTAGTTTTCAACACCAGATTTCATTACGTCATTGTCCCAACCTCAACAAGCACTATTCCTTATCGTGTAGTGCTTACCAAAATATGAATCAATGGAATAATGGTCCAAAATGTGTATCATGGAATTTAAATGTAGCATGATCCCTCATTCGAAAAACACGGATTTCAATACGTTGGTTTGTGTTTCGTCAAGATAATGGCCCAAAATGTCTGAAAAGCAAATATAAATACTCACATATCATCACAAAACAGTCACCAAAGTCTCTGGTTCTGTCTGCAATCAATCTCTTGTGGGATGAATTGGATAGAGATACCAATTTACACAGAAAACCTATTGGAGGCACTTCAAAGTTGCCAGAGTCATTGTTAAAGTTTGGAGAAATTGATCGAACGAATGCCGATCAATGCTCTCATCAAGCAAAGCTCTTATCAAGATCAAAGTTAGGGTAGATGAAAGTAAACTTTCTTAATAATTCTGTTTAACAACATGTAAACAAAACATGTATTTTTGTTCATTTATATTAACAGTGCTGCTTATTTTGAAAACAAGACCAATAAACATTTTTGATGTATACGGTGTCTTCGGTTTCGCAGTTTCTTGAAAAACCGAGGTAGTCTCCGATTTTTGAGAAGGACTGTATGTAATGTAATGCAATTCACACATAAATTCCAAATATATATCATCACCATGTGAAAAATTCAAAATATGCCAAAAAATACAAAATAAAATATTAGACTTAGCAAACTGAATCGAAGTGAAGTGATGCTCTTCGTTTTTCAACCAGTTGCATCCGCCCTTTATAATCGAATTTCTATAAAAATATCCGTGAGAAGTCGTCTTTGAAAAATCCAATACTGAGTTCAAAACCATAAAAATAAATAATAAAAAAAAGGAATTGAAAAAATTCTACAAGATACATAAATACATAAGCAGCACAAAAATATGGCCTCAGAAACTCAAAATAATGCGAGTAGGTAAACTGAAACGGCACTGCATCGATTTTGCATTTAAAAAGAAATGGTATATCGATATGCCTTGGGAGTTTGAAACACGTGATAAACATTTCGGATAGGATCGTTTGAGGTTTTTTTTGTAGACAGACGATGAGATTTTTTGGTGAAAGGTTTAAAAGACTTATTTCAGCATCTCTGGCAATTTCATGGTTTTTCGATTACATCGGGGTTTTTAGAAATAGAATGTCTGATTTTCAGGTTTCATTCCTTTTGTGATTGAACCCTTTTGAGGATAAAATACGATTTGAAAGTGTCATTAATTTTACTCAGATTTTGAATTTTTTATATATTATTTTAGGTAAGTATAAACCACTCTCCACTCCAATTGGTTTCTTCTTTGCTTTTTGCTACAAAATTTTTTAAAATTTCTAGTTTTAGAATTTAGGAGACATTGATGTAACCTCTGATACAGAAATATATTTTAAGACTCGCCTTAATTTTTTTTTATTTGTTTGCTGTCTTCTAATGCTATGAGATAAACACCACATTTTTTAAAAAAAGAAACTCCACGCCATCAATTTTCATCTTATATTTAAATATATATTTTAACATAAGTAAGTAGGATTCCCATTTAATTCTATGTCTATTTTTATAACTGCTGTGAGTTTGCAACTGTTACTCATGACTGTTAGGTCAAGTTTAGTCTATCTGAAGCCAGAGCTGTCAACGCGTATTATGAAAATGGTGCGGTGCATAACGTCATTATGGAGGGAAGTCACAGCTTTGTGAAAATGAAAAGCGTTTGTGGTCTATTTTTTTCATATTTAAAAACTTACACCAATGCTGCATTATTTGGATTAATAAAACTTTACAAAAACTGAGAATAAGGCATTGGTTTTGATAATTTGCAGTTTTTAGTAAAGACTATAATAACTTTTTAAATATTGAAGTTATTTGTTTGTTCTAAAACCCAGATAGTTCAATATTATAATTCATCATTTTGCATTTTCTTGATACCGACAGCAGTCCTAGCGAATTGTATTTTTGAAACTAACTAAACATCGTTGATATAATCATTGCAGTTAAGCAATTATGAAGGTGGAAATGGAATTAGTAGGGACCTCGTTGGAAACCACCAGGTTGGAAAACAAACATTTAAAAACAAATTCTAACAACTTAACATCGTTTATATACTACATATATAAGTAAATAAATCTAATAAATTATAAATAAATGAGTATTTACCTCACATAAGAAAGCTCCTGTTCCAGACTGCCAGTTGGATCTTCTGCAATTTATTATCCATTTCTTCTTTCTTTTCAAATTTGAAGGAAATATGAACATACGAAAGCCTTTTTTGAACTGTTTGTGCAATTTACTGCCGCATAAACACCCATATCAATAATTTTATGTATCCAAATAGTCTTTAAACTCTCTGGCTAACACTAACATAACGTTAACTTGCGAACTTGTTTGCTCCAATATAGTTGATAGGTCAGCTCTGATAGTATAGGAGCCTTAGTTTGAGGCGATGATTTCTTGTTTGACGAAGCAAACTAGTATGGATTAAAAATAAATTTCAAAGTGCAATTGACTGGCCAATTTATTTTGTTTTAAAATATTCCTTTCTTTAAGTAGTTGGGATAGATTTTTTTTATTTTTAAATTTGTTTTTTCCCTCTTTAAGATACATTAAGGATCTTTTAGAGAACACACATCAGAGCAAGGAAGGATTATCAGTCGCATGATCATAATTAAAAATAGCCGTTTATTATTAATAATATTATTAATATTCAGATTGCCTGGTTTACACTTGTCTAGTATTCCCTGCACTGCATAATATTTTATCAGATAAATTACCACTGTGCCCGGTATTTCCCAGATAAATGATATAAATTTAAGTGCCATTTCTCGGTAACTTTTTTTTAATCGAGCGGCCTTTAACGACAATGTACTAAATGTAATGAAATTTGTATCAAATGTGATTAATGATGCAAGTGCAAATCGCTCTACACTTTCAAATTTGAATACAATACTACAGTGCTGTATTTGGAAGAAAAAAATATTTTGGGGAACTCACTTTTTTGCAGAGTATATGTCATAGTGTTTTCATGTCATTGCTAGACCAAAAAACGACCAGTTTACATTTTTTTGACCAGCTTTAATTCTAAAAAGGATACATTTATTTTTAAAAAAATAACGGGGGATTCGCTGCTAATTTGCATTATTTTAATCTTTGATGCATTCATCAAAAAAGCTACAGATAAAATAGTTCTATTAAATAAGTGAATACACAATTCTTCATTAGCACTTATTTGTTAAATACTCAGCTTTGATAGCAAGAATGTAAAACGTGTATGTATTCATACACGAAAAAGGGATACTAATTTTTTTATTAAAGCTAACGGTAAGAGAAGTTCACATTTTCACTAACTTATGTCCCTTATTTAAAAGTTTCTACACTCAATTAATACGTAAGTAAACTCTATGAGCCCCTTTTTCTTTATTGCTTGAACATAACTATTTGCTCTTAGACTGATTCCTTTGCTTACCAGATTATAAAATATGTAAGAAATATCTAAATTTATTATTCACAATTTTTCAAATCACGTGGAATTAAGCAAAGCAACGTTATAAAAGATTTTATTCTGTTTAAATATTTACTTTAATTACGAGGGTTGCTATTTATATTTCTGGCCTTGGCAACAGTAAGTGTTGATAGGCGACCGCAGACGATTTTAATCGAAAGTTTGATATTTTTAAACATAAATTCAGCAGACGATTTACCATTATAGCTTCATTTGTGTTGTTGACAGTAAATTGAAAAGTTCTTCTCTTTCAAAAAATGGAATTGAATCGTGAACATTTTCGTGCCATTATTTTTCATAACTTTCGACATGGATTGTCAAGACAAGAATGCTTCGATGAACTTAATTCTTTATTCAGCGATAAAGCGCCATCCTACAGCACTGTAAAAAATTGGTATAACGAATTTAATCGTGGTCGATGTTCGATCCAGGACGAATCCCGTGCAGGTCGTCCAAAATCCGTTGTTGTGCCAGAAAAGATCGATGCTGTGCGTGAACTGATAAAGCAAGATCGTCATGTGACATACCGTGAGATAGAGGCGTCTTTGGACATTAGTATGACTAGCATCAATAAAATATTGCATGAACATTTGAGCGTAAAAAAAATTTGTTCGCGTTGGATCCCGCATAATCTGACAAACGCTCAAAAAAAGGCTCGTGTCGATTGGTGCAAGGAAATGTTGGAAAAATACGTTCAAGGTACATCAAAGGCTGTGTGTAACATCTACACAGGTGACGAATCATGGATCCATGCATATGAGCCGGAAACAAAACAGCAATCAACTGTATGGGTCTTCCAAGACGAGGCAAAACCAACAAAAGTTGTTCGAGGAAGAAGCACATCGAAACAAATGATTGCCTGTTTCTTCGGCATTAACGGTCATGTGGCAACAGTGGCGTTAGAGCAACGCAGGACGGTCAATTCTGAATGGTACACGACCATTTGTTTGCCAGAAGTCATCGGAGAAATTCGAAAAAAGCAGAAGAACAGGCGAATCATTCTTCATCATGAAGAGCTCTCACACATCGACTCAAACAAAGGCATTTCTGACGGAGCGAAAGATCGAACTGATGGGTCATCCGCCGTACAGCCCTGATTTTGCACCCAATGACTTCTTCTTATTCCCACACATCAAAAATAAATTACGTGGCCAACGATTTTCGACCCCCGAAGAAGCGGTTGATGCATTCAAAACGCATGTTTTGGAGTTACCTCAATCGGACTGGAAAAAGTGCTTTGAAAATTGGTTCAAACGCATGAAAGTGTATTGATCATCATGGAGAATATTTTGAAAAACAATAAAACCAATTTCGATCCTACATATTTGTTTTTTCATTATTAGGCCAGAAATATAAATAGCAACCCTCGTACTTAGCTATTCAGCTAAATCAAAAATTTTAAGCACCATATACATTTCCGAGATTACATTTTTACTAATTGCGTGAGCTTATAAATAAGCCCGAAAGTCGCACCAACCAGATTTGAAATTTCACTTGCTTTTTCAAATTTGATTGGTATAATTTGCTTTCGGTAAAAGTAAAAAAAAAATTTCCAGAACCGAACTGAAATTTTTGATTTACATTATACTAAAAGAATAATAAATAAATAAAGAGAGAGTGACAACGAAGGATAAAAAACTGGTTGGAAATATTTTAAACTCTTTAAATTTTTTTTTACTATAGCAAGCTAAATATCTGAAGAACCAGTGTTCCTTCGGGTTCCCCTCTCCCAACTACCTGCAATAGTAATTAACCAAGCGATAAATATAAATCATGTAAGGCATTGCAATCAATATTGCTCACAAGAATCAACATCAACATAGCTTTAATGATTTCTGCTCAAAGTTCTAAAATAAGTTCCAAATCCATGAACCACATTCGATATAAGCTTCATTACGGGTGCTGGTTCATGACTTATTGAAATTATACCGAGTCCTTTCTCAATCACGGTTCAATATCAGATTCTAAACAACCGAACGATATTTCTGACGACGGAATAACATTCCACGATGGTAAAATTACCATCTTCAGTTTCCTCTTTACAACACCTCTTAATCCTTGATGGAGGAAATGGGGTAGAAAATCTTCCCTATGCAAATTTTGGCCCGAAGTGGTAGTTGGCCTCGAGGGCTTATTTGTTGGCGATCCTTGATAAACCAAATGCTAGACTTCGAAGGCTAAACTCACAGATTAAAATAGTTTTACACAAATAAATTCGAAAGCAAGATCTGGCAACAGCTATCTTGTCAAGATTTAATCTGAGGAATCGAAGTAACTACGAGTGCGTGTTTAACTGCTTTCTATCCTAATTTAGGCATGAGGTTCAATTTTAATTAAACCAGGGCAAACTTAAAATTCATGTAGTAGATAAAGCTTAAGTTTTAAATTTTACTGTTAAACATTCATAACAAGAATTTAAAGTAATAATTTAATTTTTTTTTATTTATGTATAAAGTGTTAAACAGTAAAACCGAAACACGTACTAACATACAAGGATTCATTAGTGAATAAGTGCATATTTATTCATTAGTTTTTATATTTTTATTTATGAAATATTTTGAAATAACAAAATAAAAATGGGATTGAAGCCAAGGCCATTATAAACTCATGCGAACAATGGAAATTAGGTAGGCCTAATAGAAAACTTATTTTTAATGCTTCTTAATTCCTTCTAAATTTAATTCTGTTTTATGTAAAATCAATTAACTGTTTTATTTTAATATATAATAATTTTTTTTAATAATTTGTATGATCATTTGTTTGGTTATTAACTGAGTTTTATTTGTTTTCATGTTCATCGAATCCAGTTACATTCATTTCTAATAATTGCTACCACGCATATTAAATACTAGTCTGAATTCAAAATTAAAACAGCTATGCGGATATAAATTTTCCACTCATGCAAAATTTTTTACTCCAATTCTAAAATAACTATTCACTGTTCTCCATTTATATTTAAATGATATAGAAAAAAGAACAAAAATAATATATTTTAATCTGTGAGAAAGTAGTTTCCTGGAACAACCATTCCTGTGGGTTCTATTCTTCATCGACAAAGGAATACAACCGCAGTAACTGCGTGTTGCAGACGATATTAATGGCGTGCGCGTGGCCAACGCGGGCGCCCATATATCATGGCGGACAGCTCGATTTGTCAGATCACAGTGGAGATCATTTTCTCTTTGTCGCGTCTTTCGTCATATTTATAAAGTTACTTCTCTACCTTTGTTTATTCTCTCTCTTTTTCTTTTCCCATTTTTATGGCGGTAGAATTATGGAAGTAAAATATTAGAAGATTCTTTTTTTATTATTATTATCGTTCTATTAAGTATTTCTATTGAGTGTTAAGTGAATGTGATTTATAACAATTATTTTAGCTCTTTTATATTAAACGGCACTTTAAGATGATAGTTTAATATTGATCATAATTCATAATTATTGAAGTTTTATGGGAAATATATATCTTTTTAAAACTTATGAAGGATTTATTGACGTCAAATAATAAATCGTTAAAAATGAAATGTGATTTCGTTTTTCATGTTGGTGGAAGCTTACAGATGGAATATAAGTGTTTTTTCTTCCTCTTATGCATGTATTCTAATGCATAAGACGTTAGCTTGATTCAAAAATATGTAAATCATTAATTTTTTAAAAAAACATTATTCATTACAATTTGTTTTACCTAATTTTTAATTATGATCTGAGCATTGTCATTTGACAAACAAATCGCACGATATGGTTTAAATAAAAAATACAGATACGATTAGCTGTCAATGTTATGAAATTTATTATAACTAGAAATAGGGTGATGACAATAAATTAAAAGGAAAATAAGTGGTCATTCTTCACGATAACTCCAGGTCTCTTACGGTGAGATGTTATGTTAGACTTGTTATTAATATAAGTAATTTTCTTCGTTTAAAATTATTATTAACAATGAAAAAAAGTTGACACAAAAAGTTAAAATTATTATTAACACTAAAGAATGAATACATTAAGAATACTAATAATTGAAAATAATGCTGGAGATAAGAAGCTGTAATTATTAGAGAGTTTATGCGTTATGCTACGATTTCTCGCTAACGAAAACGTTAATTAATATATGTAATATTTTTTTTAAAAAGAAGGAATGCATTAACAATATTAATAAGTGAAAACAATGCTGGAGATAAGAAGTTGTAATTATTAGAGAGCTTTTGCGTTACGCTACGATTTCTCGATAACGAAAGTGCTAATTAATATAAGTAATATTTTTTTAAAAAGAAGGAATGCATTAAGAATATTAATAAGTGAAAACAATGCTGGAGATAAGAAGCTGTAATTATTACCGAGCTTTTGCGTTACGCTACGATTTCTCGATAACGAAAACGCTAATTAATATAAGTAATATTTTTTTCAAAAGAAGGAATGCATTAAGAATATTAATAAGTGAAAACAATGCTGGAGATAAGAAGCTGTAATTATTACCGAGCTTTTGCGTTACGCTACGATTTCTCGATAACGAAAACGCTAATTAATATAAGTAATATTTTTTTAAAAAGAAGGAATGCATTAAGAATATTAATAAGTGAAAACAATGCTGGAGATAAGAAGCTGTAATTATTACCGAGCTTTTGCGTTACGTTACGATTTCTCGATAACGAAAACGCTAATTAATATAAGTAATATTTTTTTCAAAAGAAGGAATGCATTAAGAATATTAATAAGTGAAAACAATGCTGGAGATAAGAAGCTGTAATTATTACCGAGCTTTTGCGTTACGCTACGATTTCTCGATAACGAAAACGCTAATTAATATAAGTAATATTTTTTTAAAAAGAAGGAATGCATTAAGAATATTAATAAGTGAAAACAATGCTGGAGATAAGAAGCTGTAATTATTACCGAGCTTTTGCGTTACGCTACGATTTCTCGATAACGAAAACGCTAATTAATATAAGTAATATTTTTTTCAAAAGAAGGAATGCATTAAGAATATTAATAAGTGAAAACAATGCTGGAGATAAGAAGCTGTAATTATTACCGAGCTTTTGCGTTACGCTACGATTTCTCGATAACGAAAACGCTAATTAATATAAGTAATATTTTTTTAAAAAGAAGGAATGCATTAAGAATATTAATAAGTGAAAACAATGCTGGAGATAAGAAGCTGTAATTATTACCGAGATTTTGCGTTACGCTACGATTTCTCGATAACGAAAACGCTAATTAATATAAGTAATATTTTTTTCAAAAGAAGGAATGCATTAAGAATATTAATAAGTGAAAACAATGCTGGAGATAAGAAGCTGTAATTATTACCGAGCTTTTGCGTTACGCTACGATTTCTCGATAACGAAAACGCTAATTAATATAAGTAATATTTTTTTAAAAAGAAGGAATGCATTAAGAATATTAATAAGTGAAAACAATGCTGGAGATAAGAAGCTGTAATTATTACCGAGCTTTTGCGTTACGCTACGATTTCTCGATAACGAAAACGCTAATTAATATAAGTAATATTTTTTTCAAAAGAAGGAATGCATTAAGAATATTAATAAGTGAAAACAATGCTGGAGATAAGAAGCTGTAATTATTACCGAGCTTTTGCGTTACGCTACGATTTCTCGATAACGAAAACGCTAATTAATATAAGTAATATTTTTTTAAAAAGAAGGAATGCATTAAGAATATTAATAAGTGAAAACAATGCTGGAGATAAGAAGCTGTAATTATTACCGAGCTTTTGCGTTACGCTACGATTTCTCGATAACGAAAACGCTAATTAATATAAGTAATATTTTTTTAAAAAGAAGGAATGCATTAAGAATATTAATAAGTGAAAACAATGCTGGAGATAAGAAGCTGTAATTATTACCGAGCTTTTGCGTTACGCTACGATTTCTCGATAACGAAAACGCTAATTAATATAAGTAATATTTTTTTCAAAAGAAGGAATGCATTAAGAATATTAATAAGTGAAAACAATGCTGGAGATAAGAAGCTGTAATTATTACCGAGCTTTTGCGTTACGCTACGATTTCTCGATAACGAAAACGCTAATTAATATAAGTAATATTTTTTTAAAAAGAAGGAATGCATTAAGAATATTAATAAGTGAAAACAATGCTGGAGATAAGAAGCTGTAATTATTACCGAGCTTTTGCGTTACGCTACGATTTCTCGATAACGAAAACGCTAATTAATATAAGTAATATTTTTTTCAAAAGAAGGAATGCATTAAGAATATTAATAAGTGAAAACAATGCTGGAGATAAGAAGCTGTAATTATTACCGAGCTTTTGCGTTACGCTACGATTTCTCGATAACGAAAACGCTAATTAATATAAGTAATATTTTTTTAAAAAGAAGGAATGCATTAAGAATATTAATAAGTGAAAACAATGCTGGAGATAAGAAGCTGTAATTATTACCGAGCTTTTGCGTTACGCTACGATTTCTCGATAACGAAAACGCTAATTAATATAAGTAATATTTTTTTCAAAAGAAGGAATGCATTAAGAATATTAATAAGTGAAAACAATGCTGGAGATAAGAAGCTGTAATTATTACCGAGCTTTTGCGTTACGCTACGATTTCTCGATAACGAAAACGCTAATTAATATAAGTAATATTTTTTTAAAAAGAAGGAATGCATTAAGAATATTAATAAGTGAAAACAATGCTGGAGATAAGAAGCTGTAATTATTACCGAGCTTTTGCGTTACGCTACGATTTCTCGATAACGAAAACGCTAATTAATATAAGTAATATTTTTTTCAAAAGAAGGAATGCATTAAGAATATTAATAAGTGAAAACAATGCTGGAGATAAGAAGCTGTAATTATTACCGAGCTTTTGCGTTACGCTACGATTTCTCGATAACGAAAACGCTAATTAATATAAGTAATATTTTTTTAAAAAGAAGGAATGCATTAAGAATATTAATAAGTGAAAACAATGCTGGAGATAAGAAGCTGTAATTATTACCGAGCTTTTGCGTTACGCTACGATTTCTCGATAACGAAAACGCTAATTAATATAAGTAATATTTTTTTAAAAAGAAGGAATGCATTAAGAATATTAATAAGTGAAAACAATGCTGGAGATAAGAAGCTGTAATTATTACCGAGCTTTTGCGTTACGCTACGATTTCTCGATAACGAAAACGCTAATTAATATAAGTAATATTTTTTTCAAAAGAAGGAATGCATTAAGAATATTAATAAGTGAAAACAATGCTGGAGATAAGAAGCTGTAATTATTACCGAGCTTTTGCGTTACGCTACGATTTCTCGATAACGAAAACGCTAATTAATATAAGTAATATTTTTTTAAAAAGAAGGAATGCATTAAGAATATTAATAAGTGAAAACAATGCTGGAGATAAGAAGCTGTAATTATTACCGAGCTTTTGCGTTACGCTACGATTTCTCGATAACGAAAACGCTAATTAATATAAGTAATATTTTTTTCAAAAGAAGGAATGCATTAAGAATATTAATAAGTGAAAACAATGCTGGAGATAAGAAGCTGTAATTATTACCGAGCTTTTGCGTTACGCTACGATTTCTCGATAACGAAAACGCTAATTAATATAAGTAATATTTTTTTCAAAAGAAGGAATGCATTAAGAATATTAATAAGTGAAAACAATGCTGGAGATAAGAAGCTGTAATTATTACCGAGCTTTTGCGTTACGCTACGATTTCTCGATAACGAAAACGCTAATTAATATAAGTAATATTTTTTTAAAAAGAAGGAATGCATTAAGAATATTAATAAGTGAAAACAATGCTGGAGATAAGAAGCTGTAATTATTACCGAGCTTTTGCGTTACGCTACGATTTCTCGATAACGAAAACGCTAATTAATATAAGTAATATTTTTTTCAAAAGAAGGAATGCATTAAGAATATTAATAAGTGAAAACAATGCTGGAGATAAGAAGCTGTAATTATTACCGAGCTTTTGCGTTACGCTACGATTTCTCGATAACGAAAACGCTAATTAATATAAGTAATATTTTTTTCAAAAGAAGGAATGCATTAAGAATATTAATAAGTGAAAACAATGCTGGAGATAAGAAGCTGTAATTATTACCGAGCTTTTGCGTTACGCTACGATTTCTCGATAACGAAAACGCTAATTAATATAAGTAATATTTTTTTCAAAAGAAGGAATGCATTAAGAATATTAATAAGTGAAAACAATGCTGGAGATAAGAAGCTGTAATTATTACCGAGCTTTTGCGTTACGCTACGATTTCTCGATAACGAAAACGCTAATTAATATAAGTAATATTTTTTTAAAAAGAAGGAATGCATTAAGAATATTAATAAGTGAAAACAATGCTGGAGATAAGAAGCTGTAATTATTACCGAGCTTTTGCGTTACGCTACGATTTCTCGATAACGAAAACGCTAATTAATATAAGTAATATTTTTTTCAAAAGAAGGAATGCATTAAGAATATTAATAAGTGAAAACAATGCTGGAGATAAGAAGCTGTAATTATTACCGAGCTTTTGCGTTACGCTACGATTTCTCGATAACGAAAACGCTAATTAATATAAGTAATATTTTTTTCAAAAGAAGGAATGCATTAAGAATATTAATAAGTGAAAACAATGCTGGAGATAAGAAGCTGTAATTATTACCGAGCTTTTGCGTTACGCTACGATTTCTCGATAACGAAAACGCTAATTAATATAAGTAATATTTTTTTCAAAAGAAGGAATGCATTAAGAATATTAATAAGTGAAAACAATGCTGGAGATAAGAAGCTGTAATTATTACCGAGCTTTTGCGTTACGCTACGATTTCTCGATAACGAAAACGCTAATTAATATAAGTAATATTTTTTTAAAAAGAAGGAATGCATTAAGAATATTAATAAGTGAAAACAATGCTGGAGATAAGAAGCTGTAATTATTACCGAGCTTTTGCGTTACGCTACGATTTCTCGATAACGAAAACGCTAATTAATATAAGTAATATTTTTTTCAAAAGAAGGAATGCATTAAGAATATTAATAAGTGAAAACAATGCTGGAGATAAGAAGCTGTAATTATTACCGAGCTTTTGCGTTACGCTACGATTTCTCGATAACGAAAACGCTAATTAATATAAGTAATATTTTTTTAAAAAGAAGGAATGCATTAAGAATATTAATAAGTGAAAACAATGCTGGAGATAAGAAGCTGTAATTATTACCGAGCTTTTGCGTTACGCTACGATTTCTCGATAACGAAAACGCTAATTAATATAAGTAATATTTTTTTCAAAAGAAGGAATGCATTAAGAATATTAATAAGTGAAAACAATGCTGGAGATAAGAAGCTGTAATTATTACCGAGCTTTTGCGTTACGCTACGATTTCTCGATAACGAAAACGCTAATTAATATAAGTAATATTTTTTTAAAAAGAAGGAATGCATTAAGAATATTAATAAGTGAAAACAATGCTGGAGATAAGAAGCTGTAATTATTACCGAGCTTTTGCGTTACGCTACGATTTCTCGATAACGAAAACGCTAATTAATATAAGTAATATTTTTTTAAAAAGAAGGAATGCATTAAGAATATTAATAAGTGAAAACAATGCTGGAGATAAGAAGCTGTAATTATTACCGAGCTTTTGCGTTACGCTACGATTTCTCGATAACGAAAACGCTAATTAATATAAGTAATATTTTTTTCAAAAGAAGGAATGCATTAAGAATATTAATAAGTGAAAACAATGCTGGAGATAAGAAGCTGTAATTATTACCGAGCTTTTGCGTTACGCTACGATTTCTCGATAACGAAAACGCTAATTAATATAAGTAATATTTTTTTAAAAGAAGGAATGCATTAAGAATATTAATAAGTGAAAACAATGCTGGAGATAAGAAGCTGTAATTATTACCGAGCTTTTGCGTTACGCTACGATTTCTCGATAACGAAAACGCTAATTAATATAAGTAATATTTTTTTCAAAAGAAGGAATGCATTAAGAATATTAATAAGTGAAAACAATGCTGGAGATAAGAAGCTGTAATTATTACCGAGCTTTTGCGTTACGCTACGATTTCTCGATAACGAAAACGCTAATTAATATAAGTAATATTTTTTTCAAAAGAAGGAATGCATTAAGAATATTAATAAGTGAAAACAATGCTGGAGATAAGAAGCTGTAATTATTACCGAGCTTTTGCGTTACGCTACGATTTCTCGATAACGAAAACGCTAATTAATATAAGTAATATTTTTTTCAAAAGAAGGAATGCATTAAGAATATTAATAAGTGAAAACAATGCTGGAGATAAGAAGCTGTAATTATTACCGAGCTTTTGCGTTACGCTACGATTTCTCGATAACGAAAACGCTAATTAATATAAGTAATATTTTTTTAAAAAGAAGGAATGCATTAAGAATATTAATAAGTGAAAACAATGCTGGAGATAAGAAGCTGTAATTATTACCGAGCTTTTGCGTTACGCTACGATTTCTCGATAACGAAAACGCTAATTAATATAAGTAATATTTTTTTCAAAAGAAGGAATGCATTAAGAATATTAATAAGTGAAAACAATGCTGGAGATAAGAAGCTGTAATTATTACCGAGCTTTTGCGTTACGCTACGATTTCTCGATAACGAAAACGCTAATTAATATAAGTAATATTTTTTTCAAAAGAAGGAATGCATTAAGAATATTAATAAGTGAAAACAATGCTGGAGATAAGAAGCTGTAATTATTACCGAGCTTTTGCGTTACGCTACGATTTCTCGATAACGAAAACGCTAATTAATATAAGTAATATTTTTTTCAAAAGAAGGAATGCATTAAGAATATTAATAAGTGAAAACAATGCTGGAGATAAGAAGCTGTAATTATTACCGAGCTTTTGCGTTACGCTACGATTTCTCGATAACGAAAACGCTAATTAATATAAGTAATATTTTTTAAAAAGAAGGAATGCATTAAGAATATTAATAAGTGAAAACAATGCTGGAGATAAGAAGCTGTAATTATTACCGAGCTTTTGCGTTACGCTACGATTTCTCGATAACGAAAACGCTAATTAATATAAGTAATATTTTTTAAAAGAAGGAATGCATTAAGAATATTAATAAGTGAAAACAATGCTGGAGATAAGAAGCTGTAATTATTACCGAGCTTTTGCGTTACGCTACGATTTCTCGATAACGAAAACGCTAATTAATATAAGTAATATTTTTTTAAAAGAAGGAATGCATTAAGAATATTAATAAGTGAAAACAATGCTGGAGATAAGAAGCTGTAATTATTACCGAGCTTTTGCGTTACGCTACGATTTCTCGATAACGAAAACGCTAATTAATATAAGTAATATTTTTTTCAAAAGAAGGAATGCATTAAGAATATTAATAAGTGAAAACAATGCTGGAGATAAGAAGCTGTAATTATTACCGAGCTTTTGCGTTACGCTACGATTTCTCGATAACGAAAACGCTAATTAATATAAGTAATATTTTTTTAAAAAGAAGGAATGCATTAAGAATATTAATAAGTGAAAACAATGCTGGAGATAAGAAGCTGTAATTATTACCGAGCTTTTGCGTTACGCTACGATTTCTCGATAACGAAAACGCTAATTAATATAAGTAATATTTTTTTCAAAAGAAGGAATGCATTAAGAATATTAATAAGTGAAAACAATGCTGGAGATAAGAAGCTGTAATTATTACCGAGCTTTTGCGTTACGCTACGATTTCTCGATAACGAAAACGCTAATTAATATAAGTAATATTTTTTTCAAAAGAAGGAATGCATTAAGAATATTAATAAGTGAAAACAATGCTGGAGATAAGAAGCTGTAATTATTACCGAGCTTTTGCGTTACGCTACGATTTCTCGATAACGAAAACGCTAATTAATATAAGTAATATTTTTTTCAAAAGAAGGAATGCATTAAGAATATTAATAAGTGAAAACAATGCTGGAGATAAGAAGCTGTAATTATTACCGAGCTTTTGCGTTACGCTACGATTTCTCGATAACGAAAACGCTAATTAATATAAGTAATATTTTTTTAAAAAGAAGGAATGCATTAAGAATATTAATAAGTGAAAACAATGCTGGAGATAAGAAGCTGTAATTATTACCGAGCTTTTGCGTTACGCTACGATTTCTCGATAACGAAAACGCTAATTAATATAAGTAATATTTTTTTCAAAAGAAGGAATGCATTAAGAATATTAATAAGTGAAAACAATGCTGGAGATAAGAAGCTGTAATTATTACCGAGCTTTTGCGTTACGCTACGATTTCTCGATAACGAAAACGCTAATTAATATAAGTAATATTTTTTTAAAAAGAAGGAATGCATTAAGAATATTAATAAGTGAAAACAATGCTGGAGATAAGAAGCTGTAATTATTACCGAGCTTTTGCGTTACGCTACGATTTCTCGATAACGAAAACGCTAATTAATATAAGTAATATTTTTTTAAAAAGAAGGAATGCATTAAGAATATTAATAAGTGAAAACAATGCTGGAGATAAGAAGCTGTAATTATTACCGAGCTTTTGCGTTACGCTACGATTTCTCGATAACGAAAACGCTAATTAATATAAGTAATATTTTTTTCAAAAGAAGGAATGCATTAAGAATATTAATAAGTGAAAACAATGCTGGAGATAAGAAGCTGTAATTATTACCGAGCTTTTGCGTTACGCTACGATTTCTCGATAACGAAAACGCTAATTAATATAAGTAATATTTTTTTAAAAAGAAGGAATGCATTAAGAATATTAATAAGTGAAAACAATGCTGGAGATAAGAAGCTGTAATTATTACCGAGCTTTTGCGTTACGCTACGATTTCTCGATAACGAAAACGCTAATTAATATAAGTAATATTTTTTTAAAAAGAAGGAATGCATTAAGAATATTAATAAGTGAAAACAATGCTGGAGATAAGAAGCTGTAATTATTACCGAGCTTTTGCGTTACGCTACGATTTCTCGATAACGAAAACGCTAATTAATATAAGTAATATTTTTTTAAAAAGAAGGAATGCATTAAGAATATTAATAAGTGAAAACAATGCTGGAGATAAGAAGCTGTAATTATTACCGAGCTTTTGCGTTACGCTACGATTTCTCGATAACGAAAACGCTAATTAATATAAGTAATATTTTTTTAAAAAGAAGGAATGCATTAAGAATATTAATAAGTGAAAACAATGCTGGAGATAAGAAGCTGTAATTATTACCGAGCTTTTGCGTTACGCTACGATTTCTCGATAACGAAAACGCTAATTAATATAAGTAATATTTTTTTCAAAAGAAGGAATGCATTAAGAATATTAATAAGTGAAAACAATGCTGGAGATAAGAAGCTGTAATTATTACCGAGCTTTTGCGTTACGCTACGATTTCTCGATAACGAAAACGCTAATTAATATAAGTAATATTTTTTTAAAAAGAAGGAATGCATTAAGAATATTAATAAGTGAAAACAATGCTGGAGATAAGAAGCTGTAATTATTACCGAGCTTTTGCGTTACGCTACGATTTCTCGATAACGAAAACGCTAATTAATATAAGTAATATTTTTTTCAAAAGAAGGAATGCATTAAGAATATTAATAAGTGAAAACAATGCTGGAGATAAGAAGCTGTAATTATTACCGAGCTTTTGCGTTACGCTACGATTTCTCGATAACGAAAACGCTAATTAATATAAGTAATATTTTTTTCAAAAGAAGGAATGCATTAAGAATATTAATAAGTGAAAAGAAACGAAAACACTAATTAATATAAGTAATATTTTTTTATAAAAAAGAAGAAATGCATTAAGAAAACTAATAAGTGAAAACAATGCTCGAGATTAGAAGCTGTAGTTATTAGAGAGCTTTTGCGTTACGTTACGATTCTCGCTAAAGAACACGCTTCACTCCGCATGCGTGAAATTTAACGTATAATAATGACCTTTAAATGTGTGTTGATTTGATTGCGCTGTGTGCCATTTGTTTGTGAAACTCTTACTTCTTCTTTATTTTAATTTATTTCATTTTATCTTCATTTTCATAACTTTTTTTTATTTTCATTATACTTTTTTAAAATCGGAATAATTTGTCGGAATCGGTGATATACGATGTTATAAAAAGTGGACAAATAGAAGGAGCGCTATTGCTAAAAGTGTCGCAGTTTTAGCAAGAAATACACTTCAGATTGACGAAATGGGTCAGAGTGTATTTTCTTTGATATGGAAGAATATTTTTTACGATTATACAGTTTTACTTTAATTTTAATTTTACTTTAGTTACAGTTCATTGTTTTGCTTATTTTAATGTTTTACTATTTATTGTATGATTTGTGAATAATATTAGAATGAAAAATTAGAAATGCATGTTTGCATAAAAAAATTGTTAATTAAGATGTAGTGTGTTATGCTGTAATAGATTTTGTGCTAAACATTATTATTAGTTGCTTAGATATTTACTAGCTTATTTTACTAGTCTATTTATTTTTACTAGCTCATTCTCTAACTTTTTAAAGTAAAGCAAATCTATGCTAAAAATGTATAGTATTGAAATAGAACTTGGTAATAGGCAATAATTGAAATTAAAAAAATAAGCTATATACTAAAAAGGAAATTTAATGAATAAATGGTATAGTAGTTTGATTACATTCAAACATAGTAGATTGAAACATAAACAAAATCGCCGTATAATTACAATCACCATTAATACTGAGTTAATTTTAGTACTATGTTCTAATTGAAACAACAAAAAAAATTATATTCTGACGAAAAGCAGATTTAATAAATGAGTGGCACAAATTCGTTTAGGAAAAACATAGCCATGTTATTATAGAAAATTGACATGTTATTATAGAACTAATTCTAAAACATTTTAGGAGAGAAGACAGAACGAATCTTTTTTCGTATCCGAATGAATCTGAACATCGCCATGCTATTATAGAACTACTTCTAAAACAATTTAGAAGAGAAGACAGAACGAATCTGTTCTTGAATCAGAGCGAATCTAAACATCGCCATGTTATTATAGAACTACTTCTAAAACATTTTAGAAGAGAAGACAGAACGAATCTGTTCTCGAATCAGAGCGAATCTAAACATCGCCATGTTATTATAGAACTACTTCTAAAACAATTTAGAAGAGAAGACAGAACGAATCTGTTCTCGAATCAGAGCGAATCTGAACATCGCCATGTAACTGTGAATATAAATTTTCAATAAAGCTTATTAATTTGCAATAAAGCTTATTAATTTGCAATATTTGTTGTACTCCTGTGTTCCTTTTGATCGATTGCATAATGCAATAATTTTAAAACCAGAAAGCAAAAGCGTGAAAATATTACTTTCATTATAAAAAATACCATTTCCATACTCGGTTTGGCGAGAATTAATAGGGAAAGTTAAGAAAGCAACCTGACACTAGGCTTTAGTTTTAATTGATTACGATACAAAGGCTACGTTAAACATCGTCAAACTGTCTAATTAGTAACAGAGCTGTGGTGGCTTAAAGGATAGAGCGTTTGTCTTCCGATGAGATGAACCAGGTTCGAACCCCAGTGATGACTGGTCGATACGAATTCTGCACCCGGCTTGCACTGATAATAGTACTGATGTAAAATATCCTCAGTGGTTGATATGCCATATGTTAGAGTTCTTTTACCATCAGAGTAACCGTAACAGGTTTTCGCGTTCTTCCTCTCCATGTAACACAAACGCTGATTAGTTCCATCAAAAAGTCCTCAATGAAGGCAAGTTTCTTCAAATGCTTAATCCAGAAGTTCCCTTGTTTTCTGGATTGGGTTCAAAATTACAAGGCTACGGAGGTGAACTTTAGTAGTCGTAAGCCCAAAAAATTGGGTCAGCTCTTCAACGACGGTTATAAAATAAAATAAAATTATTAATAACCAAAGAACTCAGTCCGAAATCAGACAAAATAGGTAATGTCTGCAATAAACAGCCCTCTTTTATGTTTACTTCCACTATCAGCTCTCGATAAACAGAATTTTGGCAGTAATTTTTATTATGAAATTTTAAATTGACACATTCTAACAATTTTCTTTTAAAATTATGGCACTTTACAATCGATCACAATAAACTTGTAGTATACAATGAACTTGAAGTAAATGTCGTACACATATATTGCTTCCAGAGATAATAAGAAATTAAGTAGAGGAGTACATATAGTTTGCATGCATATTAAAAGTTAGACTAATTTTCAATAAAATTAAAAAAACATTTAAGAAATTAAACACTCACTTACTCCAATTCTACCTGTTTTTTCATTTTAAATGTTTCAGATGTAATTTTGCATTTTCCAGTACGCTCCGCGATGAAGATTTCCTTTTAGTAGCATTGCCTTCATTTTTATTTACTGTGCTCCAATAAATAAATAAATAAATGAAATAAAACTCACTTTGAATAACTTTTGGTATAATGATCAGATATTCACGTTCTAGGACCCAATCTTAAAGGTTCGAGGTGGTGATGACCTCAAATATGCTAATTAAATAATATAGACGATATTTTAAGTTACAGACACAAAAACGTACTTTCTTTGAATAAACATACGTTTCTTTCTCCCGACGGATTCGACTTCCAAAATATAGGTGATAGCCGGAAACTGGAAAATATGGTCTCAATAGTTTGCTCAAGAGAATGGCTCAAAGTTTGAACCACTTAATGTTAATTTTACTTTTTTGCGTGTTTCGCCATATCTCTTGAAATTTAAAAGTGAATTGAAAACATTTTACTCACAAATATTCAGTTCTTTAATCTAAAGATAATTCCTTGCAAAAATAACTTTTAGGGAACATTTATTATTTTCCGTTATTTAATTTAATAATAGTCAAGGAGTTTTTCAAATTGCAATTCGTAAAATTTTTTACATGAGTTTAAAATATGTGATTTTATATTACAAAATACAAAATTTGATCGAAATCGGTTGAATCGAAATTTAAATGTGATCGAAATCGGTCTAAGAAATCAAATTTTTAAATATACGACTTTTTTTCTAACGTATCGCTTTTATAACGTTACTAGTAGGATTTATCAGTAGATTTCGAATTATTTGCATTGTGCACGTTAATACCCCGGAAATAATTTTATTGTTAAATACTACTTTTCTTATTGTTCAATAATTCTCTGGACAAATATTTATCCAAAATTTATCACAAGATAAATCAAATGCCCTAGTAGATAGATCAGGTGTGGTACGTTATGAAATTAGAAGCATATGAAACAATATTTATTTCTTTGTTAGATTAAATAAATAAAGCATATTTCAATACGGCAAAAAAAGTTCTTTTCCAAAAACTATTTCTATATACTTATTGTATCATTTAATGCTTTTTTTCTTCTTCCTTTACGCTGGCGTTCCCGTAGGTGACAATTTCATCGTAGGCATAGAGTAGCACCTGAGGCCTCAGAGTAAACATTAATATCACTTTTTTTACGTCTTTCGAACACTTTCATTTTCAAGATCTGAATAAATATTAGTATCTGACATTCAATTAGAGAGCTATATCTCGCCGACTTATTTCCTATGTGGGAAGAAAATCTTTTCAAAAGAAAACAGAAAGGAGTTATATATTTATCCGTGTTTATCTTTCTCTATTTTATATTATTCTGTTCATATATTATATTCGTATCAAAACTATGTAAATTTATTTCTTTTACGATACATAAATGATACATTGACCTTACAAAAGCTTACAAGTGAAAACAAATATATTTTTTAGGTTATTCAAAATGGTTTTACTTTTATTTGAAATAGTTTAGAGGAAACTGCATTTGAACGTACGTTTCATCGTATGTTGCTCTAAAGTTAGCCTTAATAACTTCTTTGATTTTTAATAAGGTTAATTTACAAAGTAAGAAACAAGCATGCATACAGAAACTGACATTTTTAAAAACATTTTAAGAAATTTGTCTCATTTCACATTTCTTACTATATATAAAAATGTAATGATGGTGTTGCAGTTTTCCATTGTTGTTCGTGCATTTTTATTGGCTGGTAAATCACTAGGTAGGATCTAGTTCTTCATCATTAATTTCAATATTGTTTTAGTTGACATCGAGATCGCAACGCTTGAGTACGCCCTCTAGCGGAGTCTGAAAATATTAGGAATTTATTTATTAAGTTTTCATTTAGCTCTAACATAATCATAGGCAGAGTCGGACGCCATTTTCTTAGAAGGAAATAAGAGGCAAAATTTTCCTAAGGAAAAGGCAGAAGAACTTGATAAAACTAACCAGAACATTCGTAAATCTTTTTGAAATAGAACATGCCAAACATTTGAAGAACAATTTCTCAATAATTTTTACCTTTCTATTATTAACAAGCTTGCAACCGATAACTTCCGATTTCGTGATCGCATACCGTTACAGATGAGTGTATTACGATAAAAAAAATTTTTTTTGTCTTCAATTCATTACAAATTAAAGTGAAGTCAACATTGCTTACTTCATTCCAATGAATAAATGTAATTTCAGAACATGCAGCACTGTAATAGTTATAGAATAGTATATATTTCTGAATCTGTATAATTCGGAAAACAACAATAAAGAATAATCCGAATTACTTGAACTAATATCATTTATGTTGATTATTAGTAAATTTTTATCTTTTTCTTGGTAAGTATATTTTAATTTTGAATGATAAATTTCAACTAGAACTCAGCTATTATGTTTTTAAGTTGCATATTGAAATCCATATCGAGATCTTGCAATTATGAAATTTTATTGTGTGGTATGTCATCTTAAAGTAATGAAGGGATAATCTATGTATATATTATTTGCGAATAAAATTTTCAAATGAAGAACATATCATTTTGAAATTCAGGAGTTTTTAGTTTATAAATAATGATTTTTATTGAAACTTAATTTTTTTTTTATAAAAATTGTTGTCAAAAAACTTTTTTTGCAAAATTAAATGATATAAAATTATGAACTTAGCATACTTTTTGCATATTTTAATGTTTGAAGTAATATGATTCATAAAACTATGGAATGTAAAGTTTAAATAGGCCTTTCATGTAATATCATTAAGCGATTATCTATATTTAGTATAACGATTTCGCAGGCATTAGGTTTGAACTCTAATAAGAAGATGCATATTTTTTGTCCTGTTTTTTTACAAATATGTGTTTTTCATGTTCCTTCCCTCTAAAAAAGTTTTTTAAAATATAAATAAACAAAAAAGAGAGAGATAGCATTTTGTTTTCGCTTGCATAAGAGAGAATATCAAACATTTTTCTTTTTTAAATTTAATAAGCCACAATACAGAAGGAACGTTACAATGCTTTACGCTACATTAAAGACGTCTCCATCGCAGGAATTCGTCTCATACAACAACGCCCCCTATAGTTCGTTGCGATAGCGAATAAATATTCTAGCATCCCTAATTTAAAGTTATTTTCCTGTACTGCTATTCTTACGCTTTTAATTCAAGAGTTTAAAACTAAGAGCTTTTTTTATTATTATAATAATGTAATAACTGCGCTACATTTTCAGATAAAGTAATTTAGAAAGGTGGTCTAATCTTATTACCGTTTTGCGATTATTATTTTTGGACAAATAATATTAATATACTGTTATAAATTACAGTTACAAAAGATATGTTAAATGATTTAGAACTTACTGATCAGCTTCATGCACAATGAGATGCAACAAAAAATAATATTTAATATATCTGCCCGTTTGGTAAGCAAAAATATTAAATTATGGCTGTGAACTCATCGAATTTGTTTGAACAATATAATGCTATAAATACATAAATTTTAATTTAGAAACTGATTGCTTAGAAAAATTACTTTTGTTCACCAATAAATCTAAATAATTATACAGTCGAACTCGTTTATAACGAGCTCGGATTTAACGAGAACTCGGATTTACCGAGGGAAACGAGAATATTTGGTTGGATCAATATTAAGTCTATGGAATAGAAGTCGCTTTTAACGAGCAAGACCCGGTTTTAGCGAACAATATTTTTCTGTCTTGCAATCTTTTTTCTCATCTTTCTAGTCTTTCTGTCTCATCTTTTTTTCCAAAATGATAAGAAATGCGCGCGAAACAAAATAAAAAACGCGAAATGAAACTTAATTGCCCTTATCGCTCTAATCTAAAGCATAAGAAAAGTCATGTGAGAGTTGGCAGTGACGTACCGATTTCGCGCCTTATCGGCTGGTTGGGGGGGGGTGTCAATAAATTAGGAAAAGTATTTAATTAAATTAATTAATGTAATTAAAGTAAGTAAGTATTAATTAAATTTTAAGTAAACTCAATCATTTGACCTCCCAAGCCCCCCCCCCCTCTTCTGGTTGCACGCCTGCCTTAAGGAACCCTATTATTACGAGCACTCGGATTTAACGAGTACATGTTACGGTCCCTTTGTGCTCGTTATAAACAAGTTCCACTGTAGTACTAATAGATAATAATGTATGGATGATGGAAGTGGAGGCCCAAGCAAACAGAAATCCTTTTAGTACATATATGTTAAGTGAATAATTTTTAATGTTAAATGATAGTTTTTGCCAGCACTGTGATTGTTACCAACCATCGCTTGGATTCGAACCTAATTCACCTTATTGAGAGGCAAGCACTCTATCCCCTGAGCCAACACGGATCCATGTGAAGTCATTTTACTTTATTTTATAACCGTCATTGGACAGCCGACCCAATTTATGGGTTTATGACTACTAATGTTCAATACCGTAGCCTTGAAATTTTGAACCAATTAGAAGAAAAGGAAACCACCAGAGGTATGATTTGTTATGGGAACATGGAGGACTTTGAGATTCAACAGATTTAACGTGCTTCACATCCCCATTCACTACACGGGGAGTCTTCGGTCGGTGGGGATCGAACTCACAACCTCTTGAACATGGGCTCAGTGCTCTACCCACTAGGCTATCTCAGCAATTTTAACTTTAGTAGAAAAACTGTATTCTGCTAAGAAACAGCAATGATTGCTATAATCATTGGGGTTTGTGAGCGGTAGAGAACAGGGGGGCTTAGCCACTTAGTAGGTTATATAATTTCAACAACTTTTCCTTTTTGAAAATGTTAGAAATACATATATTAATGCTATGGTTATCTAACACTCCGATCAAGTGTGTCGACTGTGCATACTCCGTACTATGTACGAACAAAAAAAATCGTTTTTTTAAAAGATTTTATTCTGAGATTTTTCGAAAAATTTCCACGAACTGTTTGCAATAACAAATTTTAAATGTAAATTACGTATATATTTATAGTGTTCAAAGTATAAAATATTAAAATATCTCCCTTTATAAACGAAACATAGAATAGAACAAAGCATGTAAAATGTATACAGAGAAACAAATTCTTCTAAAATTACCTTATTGCATAGTAATGACATTTCAAAAAATCTATACTTCTAGTTAATGAAACCAAAATATCCGGTATTTAAACCATTGGTTCTGTAATTTTTCCGTTCATATGATGACAGTTTACCGGAAATTCTGGTTATAAAAATTATAGTTCTTATTACCACACATTTAGTAAAAAAATACAAAATTGAAAAGTAAATTTAACCGAATAAATGGTTTATATGCCATGCTTTAAGGTATCGTGATAAATTACTAAATTTTACCACATTTATCAAAATGTATCACATATTATAAAGCCATATTTTATTGTTAATTTTACCAGTGTCATTACCAAAGCATTTCGGTTAAAAATTGCTGAGTTTTTTTTTGACGTTCTTGTAGAGCCAGAAACACGGTAAATTTTACCACATTCTGGTAAAATGAACAATAGTCATTTTGGCAGAACTTTTTTTGTCTGTGTAACACAGAAAACGCTCTCATTCCTGACCATCGAGTTATGCTACGGATTTTTTATCACTATATATATATATATATATATATAAAAATTATGATCGTTTTTTTCTCAAGAAGATTTTTGCCAAGACATGATTGTTCTTCTATTTATGTGCTCGCCTTTTAAAACTTTTTGACTTCACAGTTGGGGGGGGGGGGTGAATGAGTTACTCATGACCCCTTTTTCAAGTGAAATATCCAGCAAACACATACCTTCTTATAAACATATCGCTCCTTTTCTACCATTATCGGGTAACTGTCAGTTACTTTCTATCAGAATTCTATAAGTCCACTCTTGGTTTTATTATAATAATAGGCCTGTAGACACGATTAAGATACGCAGCCCAGGGACGGATTACCCATTAGGCCAGACTAGGCCATGGCCTGGGGCCTCCAATGCTTAGGGGCCCCATTAAAAAATTTTTTTTGAAAATAAATTTTAAAAAATTGAGAAAAACAATTATTTTAAAAAAAAATCAATTTCAAATATATATTAATAAAATAAGATAATTTTTTTAGTTCCAATTTAACAAAATAAAGTAAAATTTAATTTATTCTTATTTATTTTTATTTTAAATATGCTTTCTTAAATTAAAAGATATATAAATACTTTTATATTTGAATAAATAAAAAACATACGAAAAAAAAATTTAATCTATGGGCCCCAAAAAGTTGAATGGCCTAGGGCCCCGCGTACGCTTAATCCGTCCCTGAAAAAGCCGATAATGGTTACGATATTTTAACTATATCCAATTTGTCCTAAAGTAAATCTGTATAAATGAATCATATCTTAATCATTTGTTATTTTATAATAGTTTTTTTTAAAAAATATCTTAAAGGTTGCGTCACACAAAAAATTAATTTTACAATCTATGCCAACTCGTTGTTCTTTTCGTTATTATAATATATTAGTTTATTCTAAAAAAAATTTATTTATATTAAAAATTTAGGAGAAAACAAATTTTAAGTCATAATTATATTTCTATTATTTATTTTTAAAAAAAAGAACTTTACCTTTGAGTAGTCTTAAAATTTTAATTAAGTCTCTTTCATATGCTTTTATTAAAAAAAGAAAATCGAATTTTCAATAACAAGTCAAGCAATTATGAAATCATTTTATTGGATTATTTATTCGTTATATTGGAATTTTAAATTAAATATGATATATAACTTTTATTCCGTACACATATCTCTTATTTTGATCTCATAATTACGTGTATCCTGTACATATCCACCCACATATCTGCACTACTGATATCTGATCTCTACTAAACATATCTTCACTTTGGCGTTAAACTCTTTTAAATGCCGAAAATTTATTAAAAATGTTATGAGAAACTTAAGTCTTAATTTACTGTTAAATATCATTAAAAATGCTTTTATGACATAGCTACAGTTAAGTCCATTTTAAAATTATTCCATAACGGAATGTACTTTTACGCGTGATGAAACAAGTTTGAGTAAATCTCATAATGTCCATTATCATATTTTAAACGTTACATCAGTTAATGTGTTTTGTCTTGATAATTAAATTTCTTCTTGTTTTTTAAAAAGAGTTTTAAAACGAACTTTAAACTCAGCGATTTTAAAACGACATCATTAAGATAAGTGTTTTTTTTTAATCATTGAATAACATCATTTATTTATTCTTTTTCCAGCTATAAGACTTTGATCCCAGAGTTTGTCATTACCTAATAACTTTCAAGAACGTTTCGTGTATTAAAAATGTTTATCGAAGGCATTGCATAATCTCATTTTATTTTGTGTCAAAGCAGTATAAAATTCGGTCTGCAAAATTATGTCGACGCAATAAACTAAAAAAAACTTTGGAGATTGAGTAATCTCCGAAAAAGGTTTTAAATAATAAGGTTTAATATTATTTATAGATTATTTAATGGATCACAAAATCTCACAATGAGGAATATTTTAGCGTTGCAGCAAAGTTTAGACAGTAATTACTTAATTTAGCATTAATACACTTAAAAATTAACTAATCTTTTATTGAAAAATTTACAAAATTCATTTATGAAGATTTCTTTTTAGGTTTCGTTTTTAACATAATTCGTCTTTACGTACATTCGTCGACGATTTTTTACATACATTTTTTACGTACATTCGTCGACTACACAAATTTGGAACTCACAAAAATGTAAAAAGACTAGCATATATCTCATTGCTTTGAACACAGATGAATTATTTCAGTTTTTTTGGGGGGTGGGGGTGGGGGGGCTTGTCCAAGTAATAGATGTTAAAATAATAGAAACAAAGACCCCTCATCTTCGAAGAAATTAAAGTAAAAAACAATGTATATATATATGTTTATTAAACTGCGCACCTTGTTGTTTATACACTTATTAAACTAGGGTTTGCAATGACCTTTTTGTTTTCAGAAATCCAAGGTGAAAGAATTTCGTATTTTTTTTCGAATGAATTTTAATCTAAATATAAAAAGAAAGGAAGAAAAACTTATACAAAAAAAAAATATTTTTTTAATTTAATTTTATGTTTAATTATTATTCTTTCTCTTTTTACCATAAAATCCATTTTTACTGGAATATATTCAAACCAAAAATTTAATATTTCTTAATTCTTACAGTAATAATTAACAAAAATAATTTTATTAATTTTGAAATAATTTTTTGGTAATTATTACTGTAAGAATTACGTAATAATTTCATGTCATATTTGCTGGCTCTAATCACATATGACTCAGATGAAAAAAAAAATATCAAGTTATCATTTGAAGGGCATATTTGTAAATTTTTTCACGCATTTTTCGCTTTATATAGTGATTATTTTTTTACTGTTGGAGAAAAATATATTTACCTCGTTCAAATTCTTTATTTTCAATGCTCGCCATTGAGTTGTTGTTGAAAGCAATAAGAAAAAGAAAGGGAAAAAAAGAGAGAGATTATATGTTGCCAGATATAAATCTCAGACTTTTATCAGTGTATTAACAAATTGTTCTAACGTAAAATTACTATATATTAGTTATATAAATCTATATTTTTATAAATATATATTTTATTTACAATACTTTGTTTTTGAGAAAAACATGGATTTAAGAAAAAAATCCATGATAAATGAGAAACAATCAGTTAGTGAGCGGTTCAGTACTAGATGTGATGCGCCACTGTGGCTGGCGCCACAAATCTATTTCGACCTAGCAGACAAAATAAACTGATTTTTGTTTTCCTATCTTGCAGAGCGTTAAAGCGCTTTTACGAAAAATTGTCAGAAAGGAACAGAACTTTGGTAAAATGTCGGGTGCATGAATAGGCTTTTTAGTTTTTCGATGCTTTTAGCCGGCTTTTTAGTTTTTAGAATATCATTCGTTTTGAAAAACTAGGTTATTTCAAACAGAAGTTTAATTTCTACATATTTATAATCTTATAAAATTCATTTATTCTCAAATTTAATCCATTTAACACAGTCTGAAGCTCTTTTTTTGTTGTTTTCTTTTCTTTCTTTTTTTATGTTTCCTTTCTTTTTTTCGTTTCCTTTCTTTTTTGTTGACTTTCCCTCGCATGTTTCTTTAAAAAAAATTGATTTATTTAATTAAAATGAAAAAATAATTGACACCAACAATGTATATCATTTCCATTTCATGACTTCATTCCTTGTATTTAATTTCCATTTTAAGCATTTTATTGTAAGAGAATTTTTCCTTATTTTTCAATCTATAAATTTTAAACTACTGTGAGGTTCTTAGCTATCGATAATGCCAACCTTCATCTATGAAAAGGTACCTCTAGATTGAATCGAAATAACATGTCTTATATACTAGTGAATTGGAATTGTATTTTTGTAGTGGTAGACACTCTACCTACAATACTTCCCCACCAGAATTATATTTGTGATAGAATTCGATGAACAGATACCACTAGGTGATTCATTGCTGTTTTTGTGACAAGCCGGGAGAGCAGTATTAAGATCACCATACTTTTGAGTGCTGATCGTGAGAGCTGTATTAAGTTCACGGTCGTAGTCTCCTGTGTTGCCATTAGAAGTCGAGTGTATACAGGCCCACGTAGTGTGTGATCGAGACTGGGTAGCAACGGCGTGAGGAGGTAGATAATGTCACAGTCACAAGTAGCTAGTCAACTTTTCAAAGGTAGACCATCTATCGAAGTAGGCGTGTTCCAATCGCAGTGGGAGTTTCTGGCAAGGCAGGCGTGTTCACATCGCGTCCGAGTCACCACTGTAGGGATGGTAGCTACGGACAATGCCAACCTTCATCTGTGAAAAGGTACCCCTAGATTGAATCGAAATAACATGTCTTATATACTAGTGAATTAGAATTGTATTTTTGTAGTGGTAGACACTCTACACTATTAGCGTTTCAATAATTTAACCTCAAGAACTTTCCTTTAGAAGTGCAACTATGTCTTTATTTATTATAATGTTAAGCACCTTTTATAATGTTCAGAGTTGCGAATTGCAAACAAGTATTTTAACGCATGCTCAGCAGACAAATTTTTTACATTTTTCCAGGATGGTGCAGATCAATACCGAATTTTCTGCCACAGGGATGAGTGGTGCTCCTAGTTATATATAAAATATGTGCAATGATAGTAAAGTTAGATTAACAAGAAAAGCTTGATTGAATTCCTGTAAGTAAAATTAAAAACAACAAAAGAAAACAAATTGCTAGCAAGGAAAATGCAAGAAAGACAATTAAATTACTTTAAATTCATTTATTTTTAATAGGCAGTTTTCTTCCATGCAAAAAGAATTTTGAACATACAATATTTTTGTGACTGAGAGCGATTGTTAGCGAATACTGCAGCATATGGAATGAATCCGACTGATATATAAGTACATTTGGTTTGCATGCATTTACTCGTGTTACCTAAAAAATATAAAGACAGTAATAGCATGTTTTTTGGAATAGTAAAATAGGTTAATGCAAAAAGAAAAAAAAATGTTTACCATGCTGTAAAAAAAGAGCTTCTCAAAAAAAGGGGGGGAGTCCGAAATGCTCTAAACCAATTATGACTGACTTTGGAAACTCAAGGCTTGCAAAATTAAAACAGTATATAGTACTCATTTTTGAGTGAAATCAACATTAACGTGGAGGGAGAAATGTCCGTGAGCTATGAGGAATGTGTGAGAGAGGATTCGAACCAAGGACTCCTGGGATCGTAGTAGGATGCTCTAACCACCATAGCTGTACCAAGGAATATAGAAAGGAGAAGAACGCGGGGAACTTCTAGGTTCGGTACGCTATACCGGATATTAAAATCTTGGATATATTAAAAAAAATCAAATTATTAAATTTGTGGGTGTAAAAGTGTTAATTTTAAGTTTTAAATATGATATAAATCATTAGAATTTGGTGCAATAAAAATCATAAAATTTAATCCTATAGAGCCGTAAAAGAAACAATAACTGAAAATAGAACATGAATCATCAAATCAACCTGACTGAACTAGAATCCACACGTGGTGGTTAAATCTAAATTATTAGTGGTAGTACAATGCAAAAATTTCTCTGGAAATAAAATAAATAAATTTAGATGATATTTAATTAGGCTGAAATAAAAAAACAAAACATAATCCCAAGAAAACGACAAATAAAGAAAAACTTACAGATATTTATTTCATTATGAAGTTCAGGATCACTGGCACTTTAAACTGATATTAAAAATAGAAAATAAATTGCTTAACATATATTTAACACCATAATCTGCATTGCAGAAAAATCATCAAAACAAGATAAAAAAAGATTCAATTAATTTTTTAGCAGCAGGCGTTTTTCCATCGCCATTCTAACACAAGCTTACATATAGAATTCGCGGATGGCCGAAGCCACCGCTATTCCCCAGATCAAAAAAACATCTACCGTCTCAAATTACTTTTAGGGACGCTTCACACTCGTTGCCATCATACTTAACTCGAAGGATGAAAAACACTTCCTTCCCCAAATCTGAAGATAGGTGTCTCTGTCTTCTCGAGTTAGAATTCGGCTCTCTCCTCTTGCTTAGAATTCTGACCCCAGGTCTTTGAAATCTGAAGCACTTAGAAATCTGAAGCAAATCACTTTGAAATCATAAATCAAATTTATATGTAGTTAGCAGTAGATTATGGAGTGTGAAAAGTGTTCGAGTCATTACATCCAATTTATTTGCAGTAGGCAGTGGATCAGTTATGTAAAACTAGTATCACAAATTGTAATATTGAAAATTAGTGTTACAATGTAACACCGGAAAAACACATTACAGGAGGAGCAACATGCTCAGATTTAGCAACGCGTCAGCTGTTCGAGCGCATGAGCATAAGAAGCAAAGTGACAATCAAGATGTACGTTACCTGCGAACTGGTTGTTGAACAAGTTTACATGCATGGTTGGGAATGCTGCTTCCAACCAACCAATATTTTATTCTTTCTTTCTATGTGAAAACGTGTTAGCAAATTTAAATTTATTCACAAAGAAATATCTTAATTAATAGTACAGTACTGTTTATCAATAGTGTAAAAATAAAGAAAACAAAGCGATAAAAAAAGATACAACTTTTCTTCTTAGGATGAGAGGTTAGGATGAGAGGATGGTGCTAACTCGTTTTGTAGAATCTCTGAGGTTGCTCCCCTAAATGTTGTCTTTTCCTTTATACACAGAGACCATACCTAACATTACATTACATCAATGAAAGCTAGACCAAAGAATATATAAGAATATATTCTTTGGCTAGACTTCTTCCCCCTTGTATATTCTTTAGTTGAATATCCCAGTCTAGGGGGAGTTAGGAAGCTTTATATAGTGGCTGACGCAATGATAAATCATGACATACATTCCATTCATTTAAAAGTTTTTAAGAGATAGGGAAATTAAAAGTACTGACTTAATTGAATAAGCTATTGGGACCATTTTTTTTTCAAGTTTGCTACATACTATTGAGATTGGATATTAATATGTCATGGTGTTTCATTGCTTCGGTCACTATATAATGCTTTCTAACACTTCGTGGGATAGGGTGTGCAACTAGGGTGTTTAAGCATCATAGATCCCAGGTTCGAATCCTTCTTTCAGAAGCAAACGATGACATATTTCTCCCTCTACATAACAAAATGCATAATGTTTATGAATTTTGCTCAAAAATGAGTATATGTTTAAAATTTGAATTCGTGGTGTTTTCAACTTCAACTATCATTTGTTTTTGAACTATTTGGACAAATGTTTGGTCAATTTTCAGAAACTTCTTTTTGAAGTGCAATTTTTAAATATGCACTTGTCGCTATTTAAACTAAGTTTGAGTAATTGGGTAAGTGCAGAAAACGTACACCTTTTTAATTTAGAATGTGATATAAAGGCAAAGAAGAGTAGTTTAGAGAACCTACTATGACCTGCTCTTACACTGTGTGACTGAGAGTTAAAATTTACCGAAAATAAAACAAGAAAATTTTTTTCTCCTAGAAATAATATGGAGTGCATTTGAATCTTTATCCGAGGAATCTTTGCAAAAAGACTGTAAATAATATGTTTTTTTTTTTTTTTAAATTTAGAGAACTAAATAAGTTAATACTTTTGGTAACTTTGGCTACATTTGGTGTATTCCTTGGTTGTCTTGGAAAAAAAAGGCAACACGAAGTTTTATAATTTAGGTCAAAAATAAGAATTCAAGATTTGAAGGAAACTTCGACTGGATTGGTAGTTGATTGTTTTATCATTCTCTTCCGAAACCCATGACAATTCTTTAAACAAACCTTTCGACAACTTCTTTGAAGCTGCTTGTTTTAATTCCTTTTATGCCCGCATAAACATTCTAGAGCAAAGTAATTATTACCACTTTTACTTATGTCCTTTAAAATATATATTAATATATTCATATATTAAGTATATATTCATAGCACTAAGTTATTAAACAGAAAATAATTTTAATAATCGCCATTAAGTATGTTACTTATCAAATCAAATTATAATAATAACATTCTATTTTTGTAAATATTCATAAAATAACTATCGAGCATATATTAAAAGATAATTAAAAAACGATTATAAGATTTTCCTTAATCTGCTTCTAATATTTAATTACTTTTGAAAACATACTATTACACACTTATATTAAATTTTATTCATATGCGAAAGTAGTTTTTTTTTTAAATGCAGATTTATTTTTAAATCCTAAAAGTTTTTTTCTTCTCTTACTTACCGCGTTTTTATGTAACCTAGACTCAATATAATAAGTATAAGAGTATTCCGCAATAACCACTTTCAATCCATATTTACAGTCCTTGTCAAAACTCGAAAAAGTAAACGCAATAGGGTCCGAAAATTAATATCTAATCAAGAGGAAAACAAGTAAAAATATTATTGTATTCTATAATTCAATGTTGGAAAAGTTGAAACTGAAAACTGGGAAAACTATTTAAATTTCAGAGAAAGCAAAGAGGAGTTGAAATGTGATGGTATAAAACACCTCTCATTTTTATCATGAAATCAAATTGGTTTAGATATTTTTTCGTCACGTTTTACCAACTAGTGATAATAGACAGATTTCGAAAACGGGTTAGTTTGTTTCTTTCACTTAAATATTTATTTTAAACGAATATTCAGTGTTATTTTCGACAAGAATTTTAAATTTGCACGTTAAGAGTGGTTTTTTCGGAACAGCTTGAGTATAATATAGTGAAAACACGAAAGTTACTTTTCATTATATTAAAGAAAATGCTATTTTGCTCCACATTAATTGTTGTCTTTGACGATAACGTTTTTTAAATAAAAAATGTGGCTACAAATAAAAAAAATGGTATACTTCGGTTAGTTGCTTTCAAAAAAAAAATCACACAAAAAAAAAATAATAATCTATGATTTTTTTATTTTTTAAAATTTTATTTTATTAATTTTGTTGTATTTAAATAAATAAAAGTTGTCAGTAGTCTACATATTTTGGCCACTTTTCTCTTGCGACTGACTAAACAAAAAGTACCTTATTCTTACGTAACGAATAAGACTAAAAACTTTTATCAAAATTAATAATCAGATTTTGTAAAATTATTACATTTATAATAATATTCGAACTAATATACTTCGCAATCTATTTGACGAAAATAGTGTTGCCAAGCGGAAATAAGGAATGAAGGAAAGTAGTTTGGCGGAAAAAAGGGAGTTATGGAATTTTACACCATAAAGACTAGTAGCACCACACAAAATTAATTCGTATATCCAGTTATTCTGAATTTAAAATCTTATTAAATATCATTGATGCCGTTTATAAACGAAGAAAGAAGATCAGGAAATAAATTAAGAAGTAAGTTTTAGTATTACAAATATTTTTATGAGCAACTGAAAATTTTATTATGATTAAGATGTTTCTTCTAAAACTGAATTAAAAATGGAATATGTATAATTAATTATGCATAATTTATGATACTATAATTAATGAAATATGTATACTAAACATAGCCCTGAACTTGTATTTACTGAACTGGACTGTAATAAACATGTTTTCCCTTCAATTACTTAAAAAAATTATTATATTCGGTTAAGTTAAAATCACAGTTGAGTACTCAAAATACTGAAAATTATAGGAGGTATTAATAAAAGTACATATATTTTTGCATCTAATTAAAAAGTCTATTGCATAACATTTATTTTTTAAAAAAAAATAATGTCAATTTTTAAAATACGCTTGGTTACAAAGGTTTAACGTTTTGTAAATGGCAAATATTAATTACTAATACATTAAACTTTCTATTTATTTTTTTTATCAAACTTATTTTGTGATTAAACTAAAATATTAGGTTTCAAGATTTATTGGTGAAATAAATAACTGAAAATTAAAAAAAATTTATTTTTGAGAATTTAAAGGTATCTTTCACACAAAGAATAGCAGATACAGTTAATACTGTCTAGGGATTCTACATCAGAAATATATACTATTCAAAAAACTTACTATAACTAATTTTTCAGTCCCTTTTTTTGAATTTTTATTTTCTCATGTTAATGCTTTCGGTATTACGCAATTGTAATAACTTTCTCATCGGGTTTTTTCTCTCCAGGTTTCTCATCCGGTTTCTTCTCATCGTGATCGTCCTTTTCTCCGGGTTTCTTTTCGTCTTTTTTGTCCATTATTAAAGATAAATTAACGTAAAAAGATAATATTAACTATATTTTACAGCTTCTAAGCTATAAGTCGAATGATATTATTATTTTTTTGATGTCTCGATTTGATTATCGAAAGCTCAAAACCACGACAATGTGATACCTGCAAGTGACGTAGTGTTGGTATCTCGATACTGATTGGTTGTTGAAACGTGGTATTTGTTTATGTTAACAACAGTTCTTTCCTTTCTGTTAGGAGTAAGTCAAGACCGTCAAGTATCCATTCTCTTAAGTTACGCATTCTGTATTCACACAGAAAGATTCTTTCACAAAGATTTAAATTCTTTCACTATTTATTTAGTACTTTACACATAGATAGGCACGACGTCATAAAAAAACATAAACAAACTATTTATGCATCGAAGTTGCCAGATACACGAAACAAAAACATTCATGATTACACTAAAATACATACACAGATAATAAATCTGTGTCAAGTAAAATTTCAACAGAAAGACAAGAAATATTTATAATTTAACAAATTCGATGCGTGATATGGCGTTGTACTTAATTAATTTCACGTTAATTAACGCTCTCACTTATGTGGAAAAACCTAGCTCGAATTTAGCAAACCATCTTATATATAAACGAACAGCTGGTGCTGAGGTCATAGGTCACGTGTCTGTATATCAATGATCCTCTTCCTCTCGAGTTGCAAGTGCCCAATTCACTGAATAATAATAGCTATGTGATATAGTTCAGCCTTTGGCTTGGACATCTTTATGCTAAAATTTATCTATTTTTTGTAGAGTTTACTTTTGGAAGCTAACATAAGTTACTAAGAGATTGTATTGATTTTAATCGATTCAGACTTCAGCATATTCACTCAGTATCCGAAAAAAAAAAAAAAAAAAAAAAAAAAAAAAAACAACAACAAATCAAACCGGAAGTCTTGAAATCCTACTTTTACCTCATAGCAGCTCACAGATTAGTGTAAATTAATGGATTCGTATCATCAAGAGGAAGTTATAAATGCCTCGCATTGCTCTGCCATCTGTTTATAGTAGAGAGAACCTCCATATGGAATAAGGTGAATATCTGAAGTTTAAATGCAGAAATGAACCTTATTATAGATAAACGAATGAGATGTTTTCAGCCCTGGGGAGAGGAAATGGGTAGTTTGAGGAAGTATTTGTAGGTTAGCTATGCTGATATGCATATTTTGGTAGAAAACGTTAAGAATTGTAGACTATTTATTTTAGGTTTCAAATTGAATCTTAATAACAATTGTTTAGAGTTTGAAAACACTTTTTAATTTTTCTCGTTTAGACGTTAATCTGAGTCACATAATGTGCATACTCGTTTGACTTCACTTTTCGATAAAGATGTTGAAATTTCGTACTAAAGTGAGATATTAATGAATATCGAATCAACTGATTCATGTCAGAGGATACAAGGTATAAAATATACAGCACGAGGAAATTGTTTTAAATTTTAAGGATGCTTAGAAATTCGAATCATTGAGTATAATGAATGTGTAGTTAATTAGAATTTCTGATTCTTAATTAAAACAAGAATAACAAAAAGTTTGTTCAAATGATAAAATACGAGTTTATTTACAACTCGAGAAACATTTTATAGGATCTCACTGGTTCCATATCTCAAAAATAAACTCCCCAAATCAATGCATTCTATATTTAAAATGAAAAAAAGAATTCTAAAAAAAAAAGAAAATATCAAACAGCAGCGGTCACCATAGCAACGCATGTAACGCACTGTTCACTGTTACTCTTGAACAGAATGTTTTTCAGAATACTTAAACTAAAATACCTGCTGGTCGAAACTTTTAATATCGGTTAATCAGGCATCAACGGTAATGGTCTCAGCCATATGACATTTAATATTTTTACTATCCTCTTTATTAATCTTTGATGACATTTTATTTCATTCTATTTAAAAATCCAATTTAATTTTATATAAAAATCGAATAAATCCAATTTTAATCAAAGTTATGTTTACGATTCTAGTTATTTCGCTAGAGTTGCTTTCCATCTTGAAAATTAGCAAGATAAAGCAATGCCAAATGTCGTTATATTTTATAATCTGTGATGACTATGACATATGTGAAGATTACGTTTTTAAAATTTAAAATAAATTTCTAGACTAAAATGACGAAGATAGATTGCCTACAACATTTGAACACTAAACGGTCATTAGGTGTCTTAAATGAATAAACTGAAACTTAAATTTAATACTTAATTTTAACTAAAGCTTAAACTAAAATTAAATTATTGTAACACAACAAGGTTCAATTTCTCTTTCAGAAACAAACAACTATGTGAAAAATTTCTAGATAAAATTTACAAGCACGAACAAACCGACTTTTAAAATAATACTCCACACGAGACAATAAGAGAGCAGAGTAATCTTTTTGGAAAGCAGAAAATGGAGGATTGATTCAGTGTCGCGAAATGAACCCTGAACTTTCTGCAGGACATTAGCCAACAGACGGAGTGAGTCCACCACCCAGTCTAGCGTAAATAGAAAACTCCGACAAACACAATCCACTCTTCTCGATCCCTCAGAAAGCGATTAACCGCTGATGCAGAAAAGGTTCATTAATTCCCTCCACCTTCCCCCTCCCTCCCCTCAACCCTTGATGTATCTGATATCAGCAACGTTCTGAAAGATTTTGTTCTGAAAATTATAACAAGATGGTGTAACTGTTTCTGCGTTAATGCATTACTCCCGGGGACTGCTCGTTTTATGTTAATATATCATTTTAGAATTATTTGGTTTAAAGGTTTTGAATAAATTTGAAATTAAGTGTCCTCAATTTTAAAGTCTGTAAATATATTTAGATGTATTTAATAATGCTGAAATCTCGAGAGGTTTTTAAGTGGCGTCAAAAAAGAAGAAAAAATATCGTGACTTCTTGGAGAGAGATTGAATTTTAATGGAATATTACAATATTAATAATCTTTCCGAATTTTCCTATTTCACAGATAGAGCCTTGATATATCAGAGAATATAGAGCATTCGCCTTACAATAAGGTGAACCGGGTTCAAATCTCAGCAACGGCTGGTTGATATGAACTTTGCACCCGACTCGCGCTGTCCATAGTGCTGACGTAAAATATTCTCAGTGGTAGACAGATCACTTGTTAGAGTCCTCTTGACATCAGGCTAATCGAGTGAGGTTTTCGCGATTCTCAATTGCATGTAACGAAAATGGGGGTTAGTTCCAACAAAATGTCCTCCACGAAGGCAAATTTCTCTCAATACTTGATCCAGGAGCTCCCTTGTCTTCTGAAATAAGATCAAAATTACAAGGTTCGGAGGTGAACATTAGTAGTCATAAGCCCGAAATTGGGTTGCCTGTTTAACGATGGTTATAAAATTTCTCAGATAGAAGTTACGATGGCTCAGGGGATAGAGCATTCGTCTAAGGCAACCCAGGTTCGAGTCCCACCGGTAGCTGGTTTATAAGAAGACGTAAAATATCCTTAGTGGTAGACGGATCATGGGTTAGAATCCTCTTGCCGTCGGGAGTAAGAGTGGGAGGATCTGAAAGCCTGAGATTTTCATGGTTTCCTTAACCATGCAACGCAAATGTCATCAAAAAGTCCTCCATGAAGGCAAGTTTGTCCCAATGCCTGATCTGGGAGATCTCTTGTGTTCCAGTTTGGGTTTAAAATTACAAGACTTTGGAGTTGAAGTAATGATAGTCGTTAACCAGTAATGGGTCGGCTGTCTAGCGCAAATTATAAAATAAAATATCAAATTTCACAGATTTCTGTTTGAAGGCACGTAGTTATAATATTAAGAGTTTCTGGAGTGAAAAAATGTCTTAACCCTTTGCTTACGGTATTCCATGTTGTACCATCATATGTGTACCATGATTTGTGAAAAATTACAAGACTTTGGAGTTGGAGTAATGATAGTCGTTAACCAGTAATGGGTCGGCTGTCCAGCGCAAATTATAAAATAAAATATCAAATTTCACAGATTTCTGTTTGAAGGCACGTAGTTATAATATTAAGAGTTTCTGGAGTGAAAAAATGTCTTAACCATTTACTTACGATATTCCATGTTGTACCATCATATGTGGTCCACAAGTTATACCAGCCGTAAGCAAAAGGTAAAGTGCTTTTTGCAACAACCAGTTAATGAGTACTCTTTGTAAACCTCGCTTTTAGCATTGGATATAAAAATGAAAAACGAATGAACGCTCTAATACGAGTTGAAAAATATTGCTATTAAATGTCGTATCTAGTCAAGCACAGGCTTTCGTTTCATTCACATGAAACGACAGGTTTTTTAGCAATTTTTATCTGATTTTAAATCCGTTTGCAATGTATGATAAGGTGAAATAGGTCTTAGTGTGGTCGTTTGGAAAATAAGTTGCCTCTATGCAATTACCAGCGCAGATTGAATTTTCAGATTTTTTCTATTTTCTGTCACATTTCTCTGATTTTGCTATTCGCTAAGCAGAATGCTTTTTTTCAAAATTCTTATCCTCATCGAAGTTAAGATAAATTCTTTTCTCATTTTAACGAAATATTCACCAATCATTTCAAAGGAAACGACACGGTTTTGTCAAAAATATTATTCTAAATTGTTTTGGTAATTACGTGAAAAAATATTTACTGCATTTAATATGTAGGAAGATGATTTGTCTTATTGTTCTTTAAGTCATTCTTTTGTAACTACACTTTTATTCAAACTGAGTAGAAGCCAAAATAAATAAACAAATAAAAAGTAGGGAAAGAGAAAGACATTGATTTACAATAAAGGCCATTAACAAAGAATAACAAAATCAAAATAGCAATTTTCTTAAAAAATTAAAATAAAAAACATGCTTGTTTAAACTTTAAAATTGTAAATAAATAGATTTAAAATTATAAAAATTATAGTTTTTATACCTCAGTTTTTGTGGCTTTCTTTTTCATTCAGTTTTAAAAGTCTATTCGCTTTGGATTTCTGAAGGAAAAAAATCACGACATAACCATAACTTTACTTTTTTTTCTGTATCTTCTTAAGGAAGAATTATTCCATATAATTTAGGGGAATTTAAAACCCATGGTTTTAAGTTATTCTTACGAAAATATATTAATTTTATTTTGCTTCAAAACAATGCATCATGCACTCGATAATTTTATTTTTAAGATGCGTTCCAATCTATACAAAAAAAAGAAGTCGCTCCTTTACTTACATATATAGATTACTAACGAATTATGTAAAAACAATATCGAGTTTCTTTAAAAAATACCAATATAGTATTCTTCTTTGGAAAACAAATTCCAAAAAGTGACAAAGAAATATAAAAATAAAAATTTCGAAAAAAAAATAAAAAATACAAAAATAAAAAAGCTACAATGTGAAAAATTCAGTATGAAATTACTGTGTAAATTACTGGAATTTTGGGTGCAGCTATTGTAAAATCCATTTTCCTCTTTACCCGAATTTTTACATTTAAATTTATTGAAATATAAAGATTCTGTGATTTTATGGTAATTATTACCGTAAGATTTATGGAATATTAAATTTTTTTATTCCGTCGTAACATATTCCGGGGAAAATGGATTTTGTGGTAAAAAGAGAAAGAATTATTAAACATAAAATTAATTTAAAAACTCTTATTTTTTATCAGTTTTTCTTCTTTTTATATTTAGGTTAAAATTCATTAAGAAAAAAATATACAAAATTCTTTCACCTTGGAGTTTTAGAAACAAAAAAGTCAACGCAAGCCTTAGTTTTATAAACGTATTAACAAGATGCGTAACGTAATTAACATATGTATACATTAGTTTTTGGCTTTAATTTCTTCGAAGGTGAAAGGTCTATGTAATTTAAACATCCATTGCTTGGACAAGCTCCTAGAAATAGAAATAATTCATCCATGAATTGTATGTTATTCTGTTTAGATTCATCTGAGTTCCAGCTTAAGCACATGAAAAAACGTCGTTGACCGTGTCCACTCACGAATTATGCTAAAATATGAAGATTCGAGCTTCTAAAAATGTAATTTTGATATTTTAATTTGAAATTAACAACACGGTGATATTCCTTTAGAGAAAGAATTAATATATTAATACAATATATTTAATACAATATATTTAATAAAATATGCTCTGTATATCTATCAAAAGTTAAGTTGTAAGCATGATATGTTTTAATTTGATGTTATGCAATTCAATGAATAAGAATATTATTTTTTTATAAAGAGTGAAGAAAAACAAAACAATTCTTCCAAAAACAGCGAAATTAAACTAAGAAACTTATATGCTAAACATTTAAACAATAAAGAAAATAAATATAAAAACGAAGAAAAAGTTCTTTTTATATCTCAGTTTTTCTTTCATCGTTTTTTTCCTTCTTTTTTTAAAGTCTCAAATTTTTATTAGAAAGAAATATGATCTGAAGTTCGCTGTTTCGTCTCTCTAAAGAGAAAACGTCAACGCGAACTTAACTTAATCAAGGTATGAACTTTTTTAAATATTCATAAAAATATTCCTTCTTTTGAAATATTATTTGAAACACGTAATCCATTTAAGACAGCTATAGAACATTCAAAAACTGTAATTTAATTTTAACTGCGCCTAAATCTTTCAGTCCCCCCCACGAGGGTTTCTTTATTTCTTGCTTTAAAATATTTTTCTTTTAATTAAAATTCGTTTTTAACTTCTTGTTATGCGCAACAATAATGTTTTTACTAAATATTAAAATATTTCCTTCATAATGTTAAAAAAAAATGTTTTCTTGACTTTATTGATGAATTAATTTTTTTTTTACTTGAGTCAATGATAATTTTAATAAATACTTAATTTTGTCTAAAGAGAATCACTAAATTAAAATATCATTTGATAGAAAAAAAAGTCTGGTAAAATTACCAATTTTATGGTAATCACATTTCTGGAAAAAAAGAAAACCTTAATACTGTTTAATAAAGTCAAAATATATGGTATTTAAACCATTTATTTGGCTTTTTTTTATTCATATGATAACGGTTTCCCGGAAATCATGGCTTTCAAAATTACAGTTCTTATTACCACTATCTATCATTCTATTACCTCTGTACTATCTAATTATCACATTACACATACAAATCTGAGAAGTAAATTTAACCAAATCAATTATTTTTATGGCATGTTCTAAAGTATAATGGTAAAATGACCAAATTTTACCAAATTAATAAAATTTTATCATTTCTTATCAAACATATTTTATTGTATATTTTATTAAAATCACTACCAGATCACATCACTAAAAATTACTGAGTTCTATGGTGTTCCCATAATGCCAGAAACACTGTAAATTTTATCATATTCCCTTAGTTTTTACCATATTTCTTTTCTCAGTGTACGATAAATTGTCGTATTATGGAAAATAAAAGTTTTTGCAGTTAACTTCTCAGTTTTAAAAAAACTTCTTTATTTAATATAGAAAAGAAAAATATTAATTTCGTCAATATGGTATTTTTTTTTATTCACCTATAAGTGCAAATAACCTATATTGTCGCCTGTTAACAGAATTCAATATGTTTCTCCGTTTCGTATTTTTACACTCGTAATTTTTATATTCTATTTGTCCACTGTCGTAATAGTAAAATGTCACATTTATACTACTACGAAAATATACATTTTTATTTGCTGATAAATTTACTCCTAAATATTTTTCTTATTTCATAAAGCTTTCATGCACTTATTGGGAAAAGAGAACATTTTAAATTACTCAGACCAAAATTTACTGCCTAAATATATTCGAAGTATTGTTTTTATTTTTAACAAAAATTCATTATAAAATATATTTTTCATAAAAATATTTATTTTAAAAGCGTTTTGAAAAAATTCTACGCTTTTGAAAGGCAAGTTTTTTCCCATTTTTATTACATTGAATGATACATAAACCTTTCAATTATGTTTCCAATGACAAAAGAAAAACTGATTTACAAAGAGTGGCACATGCTTATTAGCATCTAATTGCATACGTGTGCTAATTACAAGGAATAAAACTCAGTACTGTCATTAATTTCACCCTGACTATAGTTAATATATATCGCCAATACTAAATGCGTCACTAATAGTTAAGAGAGTCAATAATAGAATTGTTTCGCGTCAATCTGGTGGGAAGCGTCTATGACACCAATGCTGTCAGATTAAATGTGAAATCTGTTCACTCCCCCCCCCCCTTGTGGGCAGGTTTAATGTATATTTAAAGGATTCCCCGAAAAGCAAGGTAATGAGATCCCTTCGAATACAACGAAAAGAATGCTATCTTCATAATGAGCATTCTTTTCTATGGAAATAGTCTGTAATTGATGAAAAGAAAGGTTTTGTTTGTGCCTGGTGTTTGGAAAATGCAATCTGGGGTATCAGATAATGATCTTGTTGTTATGATACGGAATTAAGCTGATTCTAATCACAATACTGTTTTAATTGAACAGGAATTCTTCATCGTTCTCTGTTATTTTTATTTTGAAGCTCATTATATGTATGTTTTACTCAGGTTCATGCCATGGTTTTGTTTTTTATTGAAAAAAATTAAAATTATGTTAAATAAAACAAAATAGAGCACCTTTATAACTTTTGATCTAAGGATGGGATTCTTACTAATGAATATCTAGTATTTATAGATTAAAAGCTTAACATGACACATGATTATTATTTTGGAAAAATGATATTTTAAATTGTATTCAAATTTTTACTTTCTTTGATTAAACATACTTTGTTTTGAGTGATTAGTTTTTGTCCTTCAGATAATTAATAGGTCGACCGTAAACTGGTAAATACGTTTGCAATAGTTTAGTCAATGGAGAATTCGAATGCTTCATCCCCTTGATGTTAATTTTTAAGAATTCAAGTACATCTCTGGAACTATTCCAGCAATTTAAAATTCATTTGTGCATTTATGTATCAAAAACATACTGATCCATCTAAAGATAATGGTGCTATAACACTTATATCAATAATATTTAGGCCTATTAAATATATTTTTTTTAAAAAAAAGACTATTGGCTAGGGTGGAAAAACTTTATATTTTATGAAATAGTCATTTATTATAACTCAGAAAGGTATGTCTAAAGTCATATTAAAAGTAAGTTCCATCTGCGCTTTATCGGAGAACAGATATTTTATTTTATTTTATAACCGTCGTTGAACAGCCGACCCAATTTCATGGGTTTACGTCTACTAATGTTCAACTCCGTAGCCTTGTAATTTTGAACCAATCCAGAAGACAAGGAAACTCATGGATCAGTACCCCCAGAGGTATTGATTTGTTATGGGAACATGGAGGACTTTGAGACTCGACAGATTTAACGTGCATCAGTCACCATTTACTACACGGAGAGTCTTCGGCCGGCGAGGATCGAACCCACGACCTCTTGGACATGGGCCCAGCGCCCAACCGACCAGGCTATCCCGGCCCTATGGTGAACAGATATTGACATATTTGAATTAAAATACTAATCAATCTTATAACCAATATAAACTTAAGAATAAAGTGGTCTGAATGACCAGCACACGAATAGCATTGCTATATTTCAATTACTGGAACAATTAGTGTATGGCAAATAAAGTATATAAAAACTTTGATTTTTACTTTAATTGATCAATATAGATTTATATTCATTAAACAAGCGTGATAAAACTTCTTTAATTTATCTTAAAACCATAAAAAGGGGGATTATTATAAAATGCTAATCTTTTTTACTTGAGATTGAAGCCACTATATTGTAAAGGTAAATTGGTCTTTAATATACTTTTACACTAGACGCACAAAGACACGTGTTTGTCAGCGCTCATGCTGGTTAATTGAAACTGTACAAATCAAGATTTTGGTATTTAAAAAAGTTGAGCATTTGCATAATATTTAACAAGGTATGAACATCTGTCTAAATTATAAAAATAAAGAATGTTTATTAAAAGAGAAGTTTGAAAAGTTACTTTTGCACTTCAAAAACATTCTTTCAGACACGATTCCACTAAAGTACTCACGATGTGATTTAGCAATTATACATTGAAGTGTACAGTGCAAAAAATAAAAAAGGACCACCCTGTATTTCTTACTATTTAATGATCGGATCTTCACGTTCTAGAATTCATTAATTAATTATTGCAGAATTTAAGTTGCGAGATCAGACACAAAAACGTACTTTCTCTGAATAAACATGCCTTTTTTTTACTGGTTTGGTTTTCTGATCCCCACAATATAGTGGTAGAGAGTATCTGCAATCTAAAAAATATGTTCCGAATATTTCGGTCAGAAGAGCGGTCCAAAGGTCAAACACCTTAATGATAATTTCATTTTTTGCGTATTTCAAAATGTCTCGAGAATTTTTTAAGTAAATCGAAATATTTTTACACACAATTATAAAATTCATTTACTCAAGGATAAATTAGGACAAAATCTAATTTTATAAAATATTTATTATTCTTTATTATTTTATTTGATAAAAGTCAAACATTTTGAATCGAAATGTATATAAATTTTTATGTAATTTTTAAGAATGCAAGTTTAAATGGTAAAATACACTTTTTGTGCAAAATTGATAGAATAGGTCATGGAAAATAAATTTTGAAAAAAGTCGCTTCTTTATCCTTTTTAAAATTTAAAAGTTAACATTTTGTTCCCCCATCAAACATGAACTAATTATTATAAATGGAATTTCTTATTTTAATTTATTCTAATTGATTTATCTGTCTGAAACTCCTCCCATTAGAGAACAGAATTTAAAAGTATATATCGTTATTTCGAATTAGATATGGAATATGACTGTACGCATTTCTTTCTTTTATTGTGGCGCGTTATTTACCTCCGATCCTCAGAGTACACACGTTATCGTTGGAACTAATAAGCGTACATTACAAGATTTCTTTGAATGAATACAAATGAGATCTTTTGAATGCAAAGAAAATAGCATTATCTTCGTAATGAGCCCTCTTTTCCGTGAAAATATTCTGTAATTGATGAAAAGGAGGCTTTAATGTGGCTCGTATTTGGGTAACTATGTTTCGAGTTTTCAGATAATGACGCTATTATTATGCTACAAATTTCATCACATTCTTATAACAATGCTATTTAAATTACTCTGAATTATTTTTTTCATTGCTCGTATGTTTAGCTTCTTTTGACTTATCAATGTTTGAATCTCCTTAAAAGACTCTAATTTTCTAATTTCTTACTGTAATATTATAGATCATAATTGTGGTATATTTGGTTGGGTGATTTCAGAAAAAGTAAGGGCTGAAAAAACTAATGTTTTTTTTTTTAAACTATCGGCATTGGAATAGCTGGTCTATTTCTAAATAGAGGCTTTAAATTTTCAACACTTTAATTTCGTAATTAAGAACCTAACCCAGAAGATAAGGAAATCATTGGGTTTGACAATGGAACAAATTCGCTTTAGTAGAAAATTTATGAAATTAACTGGCATTCACGTTACATGGAGACGAAAACCACGAAATTCAAGAGCAATTAAAAACCATTGGCAAAACAATTCTAATGAAGGATCTATCAGTCTTTAGTTGGTTCGAAATGACCCGGTCTTTTCAAAATAGCTAAAGCCAGAACCTAATTCTTAGTCATCTCATTAGAAGACTATAATACTTTATCCTCAGAATTAAAAGAAGAAGAAAATTTAAGTCAGCATTGCATTATTCAATTTAATTTTTTGTTGTTCTGGCTTGTGACGCTAGCAAATTAAGACGACACGCTTTTCATTCCAACGTGAAAAGTCAAGACTATATACATTATGAAAAGTGTTTTTATTTTTTATTTTTTTATAAATTCAATCTTGAAATCTCTTTATTAGCTTGAGGTCAATAATTGCAATAAATTTTAACATTTTGTATTCGAAAAAGAAACCAAAATCTATATAGTTATAAAAATTTATTATCATTATATGAAATTAAAACAAGGATATTGTCAATATTTTTACAGAATGATTACAGTAATATTATTGCAATAAGTGCCATAAAAAAGAAAATAATAATTGAAAATTAAATAAAAAAGAGAAGAAATTAGTTTTATCATTGCAGAATCAGGATAATAGTAAACACAAAACATTTGAATTCTGTACAATAACTGATGCATTTATTCAATATTTTAGGCACATATCTATACAACAAAAACAAATTAAAATTGAAAAACCAAATTCTTACTTAAATATTCATTTTGAATTTAGTCTAAGTTTTTTTTCTCTAAATGATCTGATATATATTAATGATATTAATCAGATGAATAATTAGAGAAAAGTTAAAATAAATCAGGCAGTATACTACATTAACTTATTATTATTATTGCTTGCAAATAATTTTCTTCCTTCAGTTTATATTTACTATTAAAGAATGTTTTCTTATTTTACTTGATTAAATAAACTTATATAATAAATAATTATATACTTAATAATTACTTAAATATAAGTTAAATAAATAATAAACTACTTAAATGAACATTTATGTTTGAATATGTATTTTTTCAAAATTTTATGCAAATTTCATTCTAACAAGAAACAAATTAAAATTAGAAAAAGGAAATTTGTATTCATTTTGAATTCCGTAAATTTAAAATGATTTGTTAATTGAAAGGTATATTATGCCAGTGCGTTGTGATAAAATGAAATACGAATAAATTTATTTACGCATGCATTGTTCGAAGCAATTATTAAGCTTTAATTAACTTTTGTTATAAATGTTTTAATTAAAGTATTCAGCTTTTGTAACGTTTTATGAAAGAGTAGTAATGAAATTTACACTTGAAATAATACTTTTAAAATCATAGTATTACAAATAATTAACACATATTATTTTAAAAACATATATATTAAAACATATTTAAAAACATATTAAAATCATATTTTAAAAACATAATAGAAAAGGATTTGAAATTATAACTAGATTATTATTTATATAACGCATTTCAAAACTATTATTTGATTTTTTTTAAAAGCATTTAAAAAGCAAACAAGACAAACATTTGAATATGAAAAGCTTTTTTGTTTTTCCTATTATATTTTTAAGTATACATTTAAACTTTTAATCCTTCAAGAAAAACCTTAAAGCACAATTTTATTAAAAATTCACGAACCATTTTTTGAAAAACTTGACATGCATTTTCTCAAACTAAATTATTGCTTTCGATTTTTTTTAAAAAAAACTTAGAAATGCAATGCAATACCTTTTTAAAGATTAATATAATGATAATTAAAGTAAAAATTTTACTCTTGATTTATTTAACTTTATAGTTTTTAATATATAATTTTGTTCAATTTTTAGATTTCTAGAAAATTTATTGCAAAATTCTTTTAACATTAATTGGGTGGTTTCCATATATTAAGATTTATAAGAGAAGTTTACTAACTACACTATAATTTACTATTTTTCTTTTATATATAAACTATGTATGAAACATCGAAATCTTAACGATACCTTTATTAATATTAGGTCTGAGTGCTTTTATTAATATTAGAGAAGAATGTTAATTATATTATTATTTGCTATTATTAGAAAAATGTTAATACATAATTTACTTGCTATTTCGATTTATTGCATACAATGACTTAGTAAAATGAATGGTTTTGCTAATCTCTTCCAAGAATTTAAATCTGTTATGCAGTCGTGCGTTCATAAAGCCTACAAACTAACCGTAACCTAACAAACTCTAAAGTTGGAGAATCTGGATCTTTTTTTCCTTCAAATCACACCAATCAATCAAATAATTATTAATCAATAAAATGGAAAAATAAGTTGAAAATTAAAAAAATATAAAATGGCGTAGTTTTTATTTAGTGCAACTTAAATTTAGTAATTATAATATTTTGTTTACTTTGTAATTATATTTTAACATTATCGTATTCTTTTAAGAATTATCTAAATAAATTAAGGTAATTAATATTTTTATAATGCTTAGTACTTGTATTTTACAACTATTCATGTAGTGAGAAAAAACTGTTTAACGAAATTAATGTTTTTTATGTCATGCTCTAAGGTATCATGATAGAAATGCCAAATTTTATCATCTTTAATACATTTTATCACATATTATAATTCAATATCCTGTTATAGTTTATGTCCTGATTGATACTTCGAATAAATGATTACGATGTAGATAAATAGAGGATTTCTACATAACTCGTTGAAGTGTCAGAATATTGATGCTTTCGATTCAGCTTTTAAGAGGAACTTACTCAGTGGGGAAAAAATCCTTCATGTCAAATTGTCTTTCAATATAAGATTTAATGTAGAGAAAAAATTGAGTTTAGATATACCAACCGTAAATTAAAAAGTTTCAACCGCTGATTTATTTTTTCAAAATATCAAATTTCGAACAAATTAGGACTTGAAATCTTATATACTTTTTATGTACTTAAAACGTTATAATTTACTCTTGGTTTATCAAAATTCATTTTTTCAATACTATAAATTTTAAATTCTCAATGTATTAGAAAAAAGAATTACCATAAAAGGTTTCTCTCACGGTGTAGCATCCTCTTATATTTCCTCACCAAAAATGAGTCACAGGCAGGGGCGCCCATATGTTTGAATTTAGGGGGGGGGGGGCTCATGAAAGAAAACGACAAATAGCTTCATGAGTTAAAAAATTAATGAAAGGAAATTTTATCTATTTAAATATTTTTAACTTAATTGGCTGAATAACTAATTAATTCATATTAATTTCACTTTTAATTATATATGATACATCAACTACGCATATGTTTCATTAGGCACATATTTTCTAGGGGGGCCTAGACCCCTTCAACCCTCCCCTATGGGCGCCCATGGTCACAGGGATTAAAATTAGGAGAATATAGTTGCCTTGAAATTCTATTTTTTCTTACAAAACGCTGTTATAAAGGAATAATTTTTTTAATAAAGGAATAATTTTTTTAAAAAATTCAATAGCAGTTTATAAAAAATTTAATAGCAGAATGCTAGTTTAGAAAACAATGTCCAACTTACCCAACACAAGTTTAAAACAAAATTTTCCTAGTTGCCCAAAGTTTTTTAAAATTCCCCCACAGAAGTTTATTAAAGTTTCCCTACAGATAATAGGCACCCTTTATATCTTATTATTGCTTATTAATGTAATTTTTTCTTTCTTTTTGTGAATACATTTTAATGGGTGTCTTATTGGTAAGAGTAAAAATTTTGTAAGAAGAGAGAGTTATTTCAAATGCTCAAAAAACTAAAATCTATTTCATACGTTTTTTACCGTCCCTGGTTCTATACTAGCTACTGACACTCTTTACTTTCCTTCAAAAAACTACTGTTGTCAACTGCAATTCTAAATTATTCTTCATATTGTAGCAAGAAAGAGATATTAAATATGATTTTTGCTTTGAACTCTATTAATTTTATTGAACGTTCGATATGCCCCAAGACAAATTTCACGAAAAGAATTAATTTAAATCTCAAACATTAATTATCCAAAACAAAAATGTAAACGGAAAATTATAATTGTTTATTGTTGTAACTATTTTCAAATGATATTTTTTAGCAACGAAAAAATTTTTCTGAAAGGGAAAAAAAGCAATATCAGAGCAAAGCAAAGCGATTTCAGATAATTAATTTTAGCTTTAGAATAAAAATAATAAAAAAAGTCGCTGAAATTCATTAAAAAGAAATATTTTTACTTCTTGAAACACTGGTTATTCATTAATCAAAATTCTTTCTATGTTTACTGGTTAGATAAAAAAAGAAAGAAAATCTTCTTTATAACAGATCAAAATTTCGCGATGCTATTAATTTCGCTGGCTTTGAAACGGTTATGAATATTTTTTGCTTCTTTTTTCATTTAGTAATTCTCTCAATACCCATAAACATGTGCGTAGCATCTCATTTCCAAAAGAATGGCGGTCTTAACGGTTGCAGTTAGATCGTAAATTCTAAATCTAATTTTCTTTTCGCTTCATAAAATCGTCTGCTTTTTATGTTTTAAAATATAGAAGACGATCGTTTCATTTCACTGCTTCAATTCAACTCTGTTCATATATTCTGGTTTGTTAACAAAAAGAAATCATTCTCTTTATTTTGCGAAAAATAAATAACACAAGTATTCATTTTTTTTAAAAAGAAATGTTTGCATCAAATTCGGACTTTTTATTTGTTTCGTATAAAAATACTCTAAATATAAATGACATTTTTTTAATAACTCTTTTAGAGCATTTAATTTATTAGAACTATTTTTAGACAAATAATTGCTTTAAAATATGTAAAAATAAACTTTCGTGTTTTGAAAATACGCTTTCATAAGGTCAGACAAATTTTTATTGAGCAATTACCATGTGATAATTTACGTTAATGTGTAAAATTTACCTTATTGATATTTGGGTTTTCCAATTTATAGTCTCTTTTGAAATTCTTTCCTTAACATAATATATATAGGTATTTTTATAATTTGTAACAAAAATTGAGTCAACAAAAATACACATTTTAGAAGCCGGAAAGAAAAATTTAAGGAAAACAAAATGCAAAATTGATGTCACAATTTAAAGAATCATTATTGAGAAATGTTTGGATTAAATACCTGCTCGAATATTGGTAGAAACAGAGGAGAATTGATGTCAGGTACTCAAACTGATTTTGATATTTTTTCCACTGCCATTAGATCTAGTGATTTGATAAAGTTCGATTGCATTTTTTTCACTTAAACATAAATTTTTGATTTGTAATATACATGATTTTTCGACTCTACCCTTTCGACAGGAATTCTTAAAATAAGTATTAAGGGCGGTGATTAGTACTTTTCGAAACTTTACAACCAATAAACTTTATTCTAATGATTATTGTTTTGTTAAAACATTTAGACAACTATTTCTAAATTGCGCAGAGTTTAAAATGCCTTAATGATTTAGTCAAAATTTTTTAAATGATATATTTCTAGAAACGAATAGATTGAAAATTGCATTGTCAAAAATTCAACTTCAAAGATTAATTTTGAAAATAAAATGAATGACTGTTATATTTATGGTTAATAAAATTACTTGTTATTAAAATTGTTCGAAAAATAAATTTCAATCAATAAATAGGGTATTCGAGACTAAATATAGTTTTCTAACATCAATTCTACTATATAACTTAGCATGGAATGTTATATGTAAATTAGCAATTATTATATATAGCTTAGCACATGTAACTTAGCATGGGATTTTTATTTAGTTTAAAACTGAAATTTTATAAATTGCTTAAAATTATATAAAAATCCTAGTTACTGTTCCAATTCTTCCGAAATAAAAGACATGCATGAATTTGCGCCAATCCCATTGGAATATTTTAGGCAAATCTTATCGAATACAAACCTTTATTTTTTTATTCTTATAACTAAAATACATTTCTTTTATAGTTCTTGACAAAAATCCTCTTTCGCAAAACGACCTGAAATAAGAATAAATAAAAAAAAAAAAGAATTCTCTCTTCAGTCATAATTTTCTGAAAATTTCAGCGAAGGTATCTCTCCTAAGATGCTTTATTCCGCCAATTTTCTTCTGCCTTCTTTCAAAATTCAGCCAACGAAGAAGAACCAATGAAATCCCTTCCTCCATTCTAACTCCACATGGCATCTTTTTCTCCTGTTTCCTTTCCTTTTTGGGAATGATATTGAACTTCAAAGCTTTGACATTTTCCGAACCTTTTCCCCTTTTATGGAAATGGGTGTCATCTTACATTTTCGGTTGAAAACTTAGAAAAAAAAATTCTTTTGTACATTATTGCGACAAATTTTGAAGGAAAAAAAAAGTTTCATAAAGTGATTTAAATTTATGTTTGAAAAATAGATTTATTGTTTATAATTGCCTTTTTTCATGCCGATTATAAGAAATATACTCTAGATTACTTATATTATTATGATATATATATGAACATTACTAAATACCCAGAAAGACTGATGGAGACAATTTGACTCTTAGTTTATGCGTAGATCAATAAAATTTTCAAAATCTTAAAATATAACCATAATTAATTTAACAAAAACCTATTATTGACTTGATCATCGAATTTCTATTGTATTCCATTCGATTTTGTTAGAGAAAATATTTAACACTGATTTTTCAATTATACTTATATTTTTAGTTTCGCAAATAAATGAGTTTGAATTGAAGAAACGAATTGAATAATTGAAGAAATGACAATATTTACCCCTGAATTTTCAATCATATTTATATTATTAGTTTCTCATATAATTGAGTTTCCTTATGTACATATGTAATAATTATACATAAGTTGAAAGTCTTATTTTTTAATGAAAGAGTTATGCTTTTATCAAAGAGTATCTTATATCCAAACCTAACTGGGGTTATGAGAATTCTATTAAAATATCTAAGAGACTACTCTGACTCTTCCCGTCATTCTAGGTATAAGGTTCTATGTAATGTTTCTATTAGGCTAACACATGAATAACTAAATAAACGCTTAAATTGGAATAAATTATGAAAAATCAGTAATACTCTACACTTTCATTAAGTTTTATTTATTTATTTTTTGAATTACAGAGCAACAAAAAACGAAAGAGAAAAACTCTGTCGTGTAAAAAACAAAGTAAAAGACTTCGTGAGGAAAAGATAGTATTTGATTATACAGAATTAGCTTTTTTTCTAATTTTTCGTTTTGTTAAGTTTCGTATACCATTGTGAAGACAAAGTGACTTTGATTTAGATATTTTCTAGATACTAAGTGTCAGCCTTTAGTGTATTTTCTAAGTTGACGAAGGCTTCTAGTGCTTTTCACAACGTGCTTACGGTGAATAATTTTAGAAAATCTTTCGGTTGGCCTATAATTATATGCAAATTTTCTACGTGTCTCCAATACGAATAAGTACCACTTTCCAATTAATTTAGCCTTTAAATACATAACTATCTTTTTTTACTTCAATTACCGTTGATTTAAAAAAAAATTAGAAACACGTTTTAAAGAAATATTATAAATATAAAAAAGGCGCGTGATATTAGACTACTTTGAAATAAGGCTCATATACTTTAATTCAGGAGCTCTACTTTGAAAGTATAAATTTGATGGCGTAGACAACGCGTGATACCACGCAATTTATCAAACATAGTGAATATAAAAAAATTAAATATTTAAATACGTGCAATAAACTATTTTTCTGATCAAATAGAGCTATCAGTTAGAAATTATCACGGATGTTATCTTTAAAATATGTAAACAATCGAATCATTTGTAGTTCAATTTAAAATAAGTGCTAACGATAACCAATCAGAAAATCCGTCTCGTTTTTTGCTAATCCCGCTCGAATGAATCGTAGTAGAATGTTCTAATCTCAACTGTGACTCGTGTTTCAAACTATCTATATGCCAAGTTTAATGGATGGTTTAGGAGTTTATAAAATATACACACACATCCGTTCACACACACACACACACACACACATATATATATATATATATATATATATATATATATATATATATATATATATATATATATATATATATATATATATATATATATATATATATATATGTTTTCATATGATTTTTCTGGTCGGAAAAAAAAAAAAAACACCGTAAGCAGCAGAATATGATTTTGGATTGTTACCTTTTTAGTTATCTGAAGAGATAGAAACCGATTATCGATTATAATCGATTTCGATTGAATGGCTTAGGTGTCTATAAAATATGCACAGACATCATTTTTATCTTTATAGATTTCATCATATGATTTTTCTGGCTGAAAAAAAAACTATACTAGCAGAAAAACATGATTTTGGATTGTTACCTTTTTATGTTATCCGAAAAGATGGAAACCGGTAAAAATTTATAAAGTTTGCTTATACAATACCGCATAAGTAGTATATATAATTTATATAGTTGAAATTTATATAGTATGACTTATATAGTTCGCTTGTATAATACAGTTTATAAAGTTTATAATACAGTTTATCATACACTGAGAAAACAAATTAGCATGGGATTAATGGACTATGGAAAAATTTACCTTATTTCAGGCTCTAAACGAACGCCAAAAAACTCGGTATTACTTACCGTAGCGTTTGGGTTATTATTTTTAAAGATTAACAATAAAATAAGATTTTATAAGACATGTGATAAAATTTGGTAGTTGTGGTAAAATTTGGCAATTTTATCATGAAGCCTTAAAGCATGGCATAATTTAATTTTCAGTTTTGTATTTTTTACTAAATGTGTGAGACTGAGAACTACAATTTTTTAAATCAAAATCTTTTAAACCTTCACCGTATAAATCGAAAAACTAACCAATGAAGGATTTCAGTACAGTATATTTTGGTTTTATTAACCAAAATTATGGATTTTTTTACCAGAAATGTCATAACCATACAATCCAGAGATTTTATTACAAGTTTTTATCCTAACAATGTAAAACAATTAACCCAAATTTTCGTCACTTTCCTTATAATAGAAGAATGTGCGCAGCAAATCAATTAAAATTTTTTATAATTTCTTTGTTACTAATGCTATACTAGGATTTTTAAATAACTTTTATCATTCAAATCTCTTAAAATACAATAGGCATTAGTTTATAATTAGTTTACTATATTATTAATTTCATTTTATAACCGTCGTTGAACAGCCGATCCTATTTTTTTGGTTTACGACTACTAATATTCAACTCCGTAGCCTTGTCATTTTAAATCTAATCCAGAAGACAAGGGAACTTCTGGATCAAGTATTGGGAGCAATTTTCTTTTCCGAATGTGTGGAGGACGTTTTGAGGAAATTAAATCGCTTTTGCGTTACATGGAAAGGAAAACCACAAAAGCCTCCCAGGGTCAGTCTAACGGCAAGGGGACTCTAACCCATGATCCGTCTACCATTGATGATAATTTTCATCCGCTCTGTAATCAGTGCGAGCCGAGTGTGGAATTCGTATCAACTAGCCACGGTTGAGATTCGAATCCAGGTCACCTCATTGGGAGGCAAGCGCTGTATCCCCTGAGCCACTCGAGTTGAATTGAAAAAAAAAAATAATACTATTGTTGTAGAAAGCAAAGCGTTCAAAAGAAATAATTAGAAACACCGCCAAGTTTTAATAATATTTCATATTTTATATAATTGTACATTCATAAGTTTACTATGTTAAATAGATATAATTTACATTCTCTTCAAAGTTTGTATACTCTCTAGGCTATACATATATTATTCCGAAATTCTGATTAATTAATTTCTGATGTCTAGTGGAGATTATCTTATCCCATGCCGTGTGGGCATTAACATATTTTGTAAACAGATAGCGTCACTTGTAACGGCATAATTTAAGCAATGCAATTTTGATGGTTGATACTATTTGACTGACGATATTATAATTGGATACTATTATCAGTGAACATGATTTGAAGCAGCATAAATCTGCATCGATGCTTATCAAATCACTGATGAACCCTCCTTATTCTAGGAGTTAGAAATTTTAACATGAATGCCGGTAGGAGTTATTATGTATCACATTCAAATACAACGGAATCAAACTAGCAGATTGTTTTTAAATGTGAGTTATTGTTTTAAAAAAAATTATAACTCTGAATAGTTTTAAACATTTAAAACATTCTACATTATTTTTATCAGTCTTTGTGATCGTAATAAGTTTATAATTATACTGTAAGAAATATTGTTGTATAATAGCCACCATTTTAGTGTTGAGGTAAGAAAATTTGATTCAGTGCATATAGTTACGTTTTTTTTCACACTTTTATAGATATATTTATAAATTTATTAATTTCTAGTTTTTTTATTTACCGGCAACACATATTTTTTATGCATATTAGAATTGTTCTCTGCGTTTCGAGAGATTTTTTCATCTACATTTAGTTAGTACTTTTTATTCTTATTGTCATGGATTAACAATATGTAAATTGTTTATTTTTCAAGGGAATTTCATAAACAGTAAAGGGAATATAGATTTTATCGAGTTTTAAAAATACTTTTAAAGATACAGTTTTTTTATCAACCGAACCAGTTTACAATCTCACATACATTGCTTAAATTAATCTTTTTTATAATCCATTCAAAACATTTAGCCTAGTAAAAAAGACGTTTAGAGACTTATAACATTTACTTTATTATCAGAATGTTAAAAATATTTTTTTCTTCTTTTTTTAGCTCTAGCTATGTCACCCCCAATAGACCACCGAGGCAAAGACGATAGACTATCCCTCCTAAAGAATCTTCACCGTCCCAATGGCCAAATAGATGGCCATCCTTATGGTCAAGAAACCTTTGTACAGCAGCCATATAATCGCCAACAACCATCTAGATCTTTTAACCATTTTGAAACAGAAAAGCTCTTCTGTCTCAGGCAACAGTTTCTTACAGCAGCAGCCATCATTGTCGTTACGAGTTTAGTTGCTTTTGTGCTTTTCGTCACCACATTTAGGTGAGTATTTTTAAATATATAGATTTTTTTATGTTTGCCGCTCGGATACTTGGTATCACGTAACTTTGATAAAATCGTTTCCTGCTATATGCTCCAAGCAAACATTTCGTCACTTCTTCAAGGACGCGAATTTCATCAAAATTAAAGAAATATTTCGCCATTGTCTTTTTACCAATAAATAAATAAATATATAAATAAACTTAAAATTTCATAAAGTAATTACCGTTTCAAATAAGCACTATATAGCATGGATAGTATATAGGTGATACAACACTACTAAGACATATAGGGGCTACCCAAGAGCTAAAAGGTGATAGAAAATTTCAGACCATCATTTTATTTTATTTTATAACCATCGTTGAACAGCCGACCCAATTTTTGGGTTTACGACTACTACTATTCAACTCCGTAGCCTTGTAATTTTGAATCCAGAAGACAAGGGAACTCTTGGATCAAGTAGTGGGAGAAATTTGCCTTCGTGGAGGCTTTTTGATGGAACTAACCCGCATTTGCGGTACATGGAGAGAAAAACCACTAGAACCTCCTACGGTTAGGCTGACGGCAAAGGGACTCTAACCCATGATCCGTCCACCACTGAGGATATTTCATGTCAGCACTGTGGTCGGTGCTCACCTCATTGGAAGGTGAACGCTCTATCCCCTGAGCCATCACGGCTCTACAGACCAACATTGCCAGATTCATCAGTGAACATACTCGCACACTTTAATATCTGAGAGGACAAAAAGATTTTCCTGTGTGCCCAAGTGTAATACACGCCATTCTATTCCAGACCATTTGCTCTCCTGTTAAGACCTGAAAAAAACGGATCTCTTTGAAAATCCTAGATTGGTTCATAACTTTCTATGGGTGAACGGTCTTCTGGGCCTGACCCAGACAAGAACTGGATCAAGTGGAATAAGGAACAACAACAGGATGGATAGAACAGAGCTTAAAATTGCTCTCATGCCCGAAGGGGGTTTCGAACTTCGGATCTTAGTGGCACGGGGCCAACTCCTTGACCAACATAGAGTCGACCAGCCTAATTTGTCACTTTATTTTCGATTGTCTAGTCTTTATTCTAGTTTCCTCTTCCTTGTTACTATCTTCGGCAATGCACTACGATGAGGTTTCGAGTTTAGGAAACTTTTTCGACATGTATTTAGGAATTCGCTTTTTGTCAAAAATCACGTGATTTTATGACGAAATGATTCTCAAAAATAACGAAATACTAATCAAGAAGTGCTGAATCGTCAAAAGGGAGAGTTTCATATCTGAGAGTGCGGGATAAAATATTTTGGATAGAGCATTTTTCATATTAAAATTTTAAAACTATGTAGGCACAAAAAATGAATTGCTTTTTTTGTTCAAATTTCCATCACAGCTAAACTCGAAATATTTAACGACACACTAATAGTATTCTGGAGTATATGTAGGGAGAATTGAAACCCTAAAATTAATTAATATTATCATCAAGCACATATGCTCTATAATCACTTACGCATCTTCACTTTTTTATTATAATTATAAAATCAACTAATATATATAAAACAATTTAAAAACATCAACAAAAAAACTTGATTTAGTTGAAAACAATTACTGTAATGAATTATGAAAGGTACATTACCAATCTTTACAACATAAAAATGCAACTATCCATTTGGAAACTGCTTATTATGCTAAATATCTAATCTTAATATACTCCACTACACTATATTATAAAAACAAATGACAAATCTATTTTTTTCTTAAAGAAGACATCCCAAACATATAGTTAAAAAAAACTTCTTTACAACATGAAAATATCAATTAAGTTAAATTTCTAAATATGATTTCTCTTATCCTTTGTTGCCATGGCAACTAGAACAGATTCCTTGAAATTGATAGTTAAAATGTTATGTAACGTATACGCTTAGTTTATATTTTATTACGTTAGTAGCGCCTATTTATGAGTATAGTTAAGATATTCTGATAAACTAAATTTGGGTAATGATAGTTAACCAGTATATAAACTGTTACAATCTAAGTCAGCCTTATTATATCTTGTTAGGGAAATGCTAAAAGTTACATGCTAATTTAATATTTTCATAAAATGTTGCATTCTTGTTAGTAATGCAGTTTGCAATGCAACTATATCAATTTCTCTCGCCTTTTTTAATATAATTACGTGTTACTACAGAAACGATAGTATAACCTCGTGAAACCTTAGTTTCTAAAGAATAATACAATGTCTCATCATCTACCAAATAATATGCAGTTGAATTCCTTTATAACAAAAGCGTGTTAAACGAAATGATTCTCTCGTTACATCAATTTGCTTGCTAATCACACTTGGAAGCTACAAAGTATAAAAACTAATTGTAAAAATTTATAAAAACGGCTTAATTTTTGTTAGATTGAGAAAAAATTTAATTTTTTCTGGCTACGCATAACTATGTAATACGCATGAAAAGGAACTTGTATTTTTACCATGGGACACAGCAGTTTGCCTTTCAAGGAGGTGAAACGGGTTCTAATCCCAGCGATGGCTGGTCGATACAATTTCGTACCTAGATCGCACCAACCACAGTGATGACTTAAAATATCCACAGTGGTAGACTGATCATGGATTAAAGTTTCTTTGCCGTTAGGCTGACCGTGGAAGGTTTTCGGGTTTTTTACATGTAACTCAAATGCATGTTAGTTCCATCAAAAACTCTTACACGAAGCCAAATTCTTCCCATTACTTGATCCAGGAATTCCCTTGTCATTTAGATTTGGTTCAAAATTATAAGGCTACGGAGTTGAACAGTAGTAGTCATAAATCCAAAAGTGGATCAGCTGTCCAACGACGGTCATGAAATAAAATAAAATGACTTCGCATTCAGCCGTGGGGGCTCGAAAAAAAATTCCTTGCAAAATCTGAGTTAAAATTGTTTTTAAGAGTTTTTAAAAGCTATTAAATGTTTCAGTATAATTTCGCTCACCAGGAGTTGGCGCTTGGCTCCGCCTTCGTCACCCCCCTCACAGACGTTACTATTTAGCTATTTTTGGGAGAAGCATGTGAACAATCCTGAACAAGGTTGCTATTTGGCGATCACATGACAAAAATATTTATTTCGCAATCTTTATATGCATTTTTTTCACAATCAATATTTCATAAATTTGATATTTCTCTCTTTCGAGTGAATAGTTTGTCCTTTTTAAGAAATTTTACTGCAATATATTTAATTAACTAGAGAAACAAAAGGTATAATAGCAGATGATAAAGCCAAGTAAGTGACAGAAGAAGAATTCGCTGTTTGCATTTGGCGCGCATTTAGAGTTGTCTCTATTTCAAGCGCGGAGTCGTTTCTTCTCTTACTCTCGCGCTCAATTAAACTCTTCATCCGATGATGTGGAACCAAGTGCCAACTCCTGGTGAACGAACTATAACTACACATTAAAAATTTCATCTTTAAAAAAATGGAATTTCTTCAAATCTTAGATCTTAATGAATGAGTTTAACTACATATGGATTACATTTTATTTTCATTTACACTAGTAATTGTTTGTGCAAGCAATAGTCTAAAAATTCTTATCATATCAGTTTTGAAGTAAAAAAGGAAAAATGTACTGTGATAATTCTTCTTTCACGTGTATTTTCATTTATCCGATAAGTCTGAAAACAACAGACTGATTTGAGAGCAAGTTGTAATTTTTTTTTATTTTTAATAATAACTAAATCTATGAAATCCCCTTTTGAGAGTACAAACCAAAGTGTATCGTCACCTCATTCATCTTTTCTTATTTGCTGTCTAAACTGTCAAAAACATTCCCATCATTTATCTTCATTTAATATAATTGATCGAGAAAATTAGAATTATGAACGTGTATCATTTATTTCGCTTAAAAAATTCAAATAGTTTTAAGCTTATAGTTCATAACAGCTTCATGGCAAACAAAACACACTTCGAAGTGGAAAAAAAAATTTCTATGTTTAAATAGCATTCAATGTGATGTTTAAGTTACAGTTTTTGTAATTTGATGCTGGATATGGTCATTAATAAACAAAACAGATTTATCAAGAACTTTCTCAAAAATTAACATGTTACTTTTGAAAATATATTAGAAGAGAAATGAGAATATTTCCAAAAAAATCTACTAATAATATTACAACACAGCAGCCTTTAAAAAAAACATTTTTTTTAAAAGACAGACAAGAGTAGTTAAGATATTTTTTGTTTGTTTCCAATTTCAAAAAATAGTACGTAATTTCAGTAAAATGACTTTTGAGTAGAGTATTACTTTCGTGTCTCACAAATGAAATTATGAAATTCTTTAATTATAATTGAAAATATAAGACTGATATAACAATGTGGTGCAAAATCTTAATCTTCGCGTTTACATTTAACGGTACAGTTTCGATATTTACAGATCTGTTTTTCTGTAATTGTCGTTCTAAAATTAAATTTTTAAAATTCTTTTCAAAAATGTAGTAAAAAGTTTATATGGATAAAAAGTCGCAAATTGATGCGTATAATCTAAAAACAATATTGTTATCATTTTCCTACTACTCAACTTTACAGAAAGGCGGAATTACGATCATCAAGATACTGCTTGAATCCTCGCGTGCCTGGGGCTCACCAAAAAGGATTTAGCAGATAATCCATTGACAGTGTTAGATATTTTGAGGGTGTATAACGTCATGGACCTGGTCTAGCACTGCTGGCCAATGGGGGCGTGTGACAACAACAATAACAACAGATACTGCTTGAGTATTGCCTGATAAAGTTGCTTATATCAATCATATTTTAACTCATCGCTGTTTTTACTGGAAATCTTACAATTTTTAATGTGTCCACCCCGTTGTAAGATTTAAAAAAACTTTTTTTTTTTTCCTTTCTTAAATATTAATTTATAATATTTAATTTCAATTTCAATTATCCAGCATAATATTATTACCTTGCGCACATCCATTTCCGCGCCAATCCCAGGTAACTGACAAATTAAACTCGCTTCAGTATTGCAGTAAGAGCGTGCCATAAGAGATAAGTTTATTTATTTACGCTTTTGTTTTCATATTTTGTAATCTGGCTATCTTATTCTATAATATTTTAAATCATTCTTAAACGATACCGGTACGCGTAAATTCATTTGAATTCGCTCCTTGCTTTACAGATTTTTTTGTGTTTTGTTCTGTATTTACTTTACATTTCATTTTCTGTTTTTTGCTTAATATGTTTTATTTCGTACATATTTTTTACTTAATGTGTTCTATTTTCGTTTCAATTTTTTTGACTGCTCCTCACTCTACTGTATTGATATATTTTGCTTTGGCCATATTGATACGATATTAGAAAGCACTCATTTTTGCTGATATATTCGTGTGAGCTAATGAAGTGATCATATCTTTTCTTTATTTTATTTTCTGGATATTTTATTGTTTTTTTAGATAAATAAGTTTTAAAAAAAATTATATATATATATATATATATATATATATATATATATATATATATATATATATATATATATATATATATATATATATATATATATACTGGGGAAAATTACGGTACACGATGTTAGTCAGTGTGTAAGGACTAAGATTTTAAATCTTATAATCAAGAGAGAAAAATACAAAAAAATTATTCGTAGATAATTAACGTTATTATGATTCAGTTATTATGCGTTTATAATTTATTTGCTTTAACCTAAATAAAATTTTAAGAAAACAATCTGTTTGACATAAAATGAATTTTCTGTATTTTAAGCCTAAAACAATATTTCATTCAAAATAAAACTCAAGTTAACGCTTTGACTAAAAGTGAATCAACACAGTACAATTAATTGATGTCTAGTGTGCTTTAGAAAAGAAAGAAAGAACGTTTTAATAGATTTTGGTTGGAATTTCACGTTCAAATCTAACCTACACCGATTAATAAATTTTTAACGCAGATTACATTGTGTGATTTCATTGTGTGAGAAAAAATAGCAATTTCCTTTAAATTTATGCTGTGTCATTATTCACTACCGATTCAATAATTTGCAGAAACAATTGTTTTTGTTGTTTATGAGACTTATAAATTTAAAAAGTACATAATTCAGATTTTTCGCTAGTTTTAAGAAGCATTTGGAATGACCCATGATTTTTCCGAAAAGCACTAATATATATTTATGCAAGTTAGCAGAACGTTTTCATAAATATTTTATTTATTCTATCGTAAAAAATAATTTCATAAAATTTGAATTTTTTCGCTGGTTACTAGCATTGAAATTTGTGCAGTGGTGATAGAGCATTCGCTTTTTAATGACGTGAACCGACCACAGTGCTGACGGAAAATATCCTCAGAGGTAAAGGGATGAGCCTCCCCTTGTCGTCATTTTTTTCCTTAGGAGGTTTTCGTGATTTTCTCTCTATGAAACGCAAATGCGGGTTAGTTCCATCACAAAGTCCTCCACAAAGGCAAATTTTTCCCAATACCAGGAATTCTTTTGTCTTCTTTACTATCGCGATTACTGAATTATTATAATTTCTCTTTTTAGTACATAGCTTATTTATTTTATTTCAATTACCGTTGATTTTAATTTATTTTTAATTTTATTTAAGCGTGTTTTAAAAACATAAAAAATTATATCCGTGGTTTAAACCGTGTTAAATTCCGTGGTTAAATTTAGGAATAATAATTTAGTGACGTAGTGTGTTTAAGTTATTACGTTCATTTTGACATTGAGTTCATCTGAAAAAACTCCTTTTTTTTTAAAATGGGAGCTTCAAACTAGCAAATGTAATAAGGATTAATTAAAAAAATAATAATTAAAAAATTCTTGAATAAAAAATTATTAATTGAAAATAATAAATAAAATTAATTAATTTTTAATTAAAATATTTAATTTAAAAAAGTATTTGAAAAAAAAAGTCGTCTATAGGCTAATACTAATGCTAAATTAATCGTAAAATTACTATTTTTAAATTACACTCACGAATATATAAAAGCTAAATTAAATTTTCTAAACATTTTTGCGATTAGGGAATATAATGTCTCCTTTCGGTTGCTGTCCAAATTTCATGATGATAGATTAATTCACAGACACACAAACTCTTCATTTTATTATAAACGACAAAAGAAAATTTTTATAGAAGAAAAGAAACATTGCTAAACAAATGGCTGATGATGACATAAATGATGGTAATAATGAAGATGAAAAAGTTCTTCCATAACTTTATATGAAAGCGTTAGAAGCTTTTAATACTATTTGTGACTATTTGCTGTTAAATTCAGCAACTCAAATCTCTCCATTTCTAATGTGTATAAATATTTGTTTTTCATAAACAAATATCATTCAGTTTACAGTCACTGTTAAAGTTATGTGTCTTTTACCAAATTTTGGCCCAGTCAGCAGCACCATGGAAGTATTTCTCGATCATACTTAACAATTTATGGTTTAACTAAAATAAAATTATCTTTGATTTAACCAAATTTTGGGACAATGATAAACTTTGCACCAAACACTGGTTAAGGATTTACCGAGTTTTCTTTATACAGTGTATTGTTTCTATTTCAGAAAAGTGCCAACTGACGATTCCTTCCTAAATATAGAATCCATGTCTATACCCCAAGACTTTTCAACGACGCGTGGTCAAATAGCGGTCAAAACGAGCTGCGGTCACGTGATTGGAAAGTCAGAAGAAGGTGCTTATGCTTTCAAAGTAAGACAATTTCTGCATTTTTAATCCATTTTTCAGGACGGAAAATGCATAATGTTGTAAAAATTTTAACTATATATAACTCTAGTTTTATCAACGTAAGAGCCTACCTTAAGGAAAATATGTACAAATTTACAAAAAATAACAAACCTGAATAACGTTTAAAACTCAATACTTTTTATAGCAATATGTCGTAAACTCATTTGGTAAAAGAGTTTCACTTTCTCTGTCAAAACTCTCTTTTTTAAATCAGAAATTGACCATTTAATACGATTTTTCTTCAATACACAAAGTTTAAGACGAGAGAAGTTAGTTTAATGCAAATTTTCCTGATTATTTTGCAGAGCAATAATGGCCACCATATTTTCCAGACTTTAAACCCGAGAGTACTTTTATAATTTTGTTTCGTTTTGGAGCAAATAATTTTTTCCTAAACCTCACAAGACTTTTCATCTATATAAAAGATTTGTGCAAGTTATGGCAAATTATTAGTAGATGAGTAACATTCCAAACTGTAAAATATTCCGAATCGAATTACGGTATAAAGTATTGGTACTTTGGGTATAACACTCGTAAAATCCATTTTATCGCAACATACATTTTTATCGTAAAATATTAAACTATAGCTCTTACAGAAATATTTATTTAATTTAGGTAATTTAATAATTATTCGATAACAATATTACTGTAAATGTTACGATATATTCCGTTCCAGCTTGATTCCTTTCCATTAAAGTTTAAAGTTAAAGTCACTCAGGATGCCGGTACTTCAAACCATAATTTGATATGAAATTTTTTACAGTGCAGAAAAAGTTGTAATTTATTCAGTCAGTTTGGAAAGTTTGGAAATATGTAAATAAATTACAGGTAGTAAGTTTTCCTGTTCATTCGAATAACTACTCTATTTTTACAGTTTACATGTACGACAAAAATTTCTTCTATGCTTTTTCTGTCCATCACCTTTCAGCAAAATTATTACAACAAATCTAAATCATATTGGTTAAGCAGATCAAAGGAATTAATGCCAATTTGAGTTATTAAAATTTAAAATATTGTAGTTAACAAAATGCATGAAACAGTTCAGCTGTTCAGTTTATCTTTAACATAATTTCCCTTTTATAAAACGGAATCTTTTAGAATAGAGGGAAAAACTGATAAATTACCCTGTCAAGGAATAGAAAAAGGGATGGCTTTAAAGATTTCACCAATACTTTCGATGTAGCTTTTCTCTTTCTAAGTCTCTATACCGGGAATTTTTAGGGAGAAATTTTCCGTTAACTTAGTAGAAGGTTCGTCGTATTCGAAGAGGTGTTAAATTTAGTGGTAAATTGGGGAAGAATACAGTTTTGCTGATGGAGAATAAGGGAAAAAAAAAGAGGGGAAATTTCGTGTGCAGGAAATAGCAGGTGAAGTTATCATGGGGATTTTTCTGTAGAAGATCGATGAGATTTTAATGTTTGTAGGAGGATATAAAGCAAACTTAAAGAGTAGGACTGCTGTTCTGAAATTGCGTGTCACGTTTATAAGTTGAAAACATCTTTCATGAGATAACAGTTTCACGTTCCGGTAGTATAGTATGTTACGATTTATGAAAAATGTTCTCAGGTTTAAAAACGTTATTTCTGAAAAAAGTTATGATATTTAATACTACGGTTAAAGTTCAGCTTGAAATAAATAGGGAGAAATCTATTCTGGTAGAACTTCCGTTTGGTTAATAAAACCGAAATAAACGGTATTTAACCAATTCATTCGTAATTTTTCCGTTCGTATGGTAACGGTTTACTTGAAATTCCAGTTTTCAGAATTATAGTTATTATTCCCATACCAATAGCAAAAATATAAAACTAAAAAAAGTAAACTTAAACGAATAAATGTTTTTATACCATGCTTCATAGTATCATGATAAAATAACCAAATTTTATCACATTTACTAAATTTTATCTCATATTATAAAACCATATTTCATCATTAATTTTATCAAAATACTTACCTAAGCGCTTCGATAAAAATTATTGTGCTTTTTCGTACTTCCATTGCGCCAGAAATACGATAAATTTAACCATATTCTGGTAGGTTTAACTATATTTTTTTCCCACTGAACTAATTCATATTTTATCTTACTAATAATAATAATAAAATTAAGATTACTCAAATAACACGAATACTAGACGTAATTTTCAAGTAGATCTATGAGTTAACTAATTTCAACTATGAATAATTTTTTCTTATTCTAAAATGAAGGAATAAGATTACTAAAGGAATAAATCTCCTTTATATAGAGAATTTTTGTTGATTTATTAACTACAAGAATAATTAATACCTATGAATTCCAGTTTTTTAGTAAGAACTATTCTGGAATTAATTAACTTATTATTTATTTTTATTACTAATTATAAATAATTATTTATTACTGGGATTTTAGATCATACTATCCAAGAATTGTGAATTTTCATCCGTAGAAATAATAATTCAATAGAAATTTGATTTCGCAGACAAGTGCCTTCAATATGATACGACGATTACCATTTGTGTAGCATATTTGATGAGAATTCGGGCACTTACGTATTGATTACACCACCTGATTTCTATATCAATATTATCAACCCACACACTGAATTTGAAATGGATTTTACTGTATTGACTGTTTGATTATAAACTGTAACTTATGCTGTTAAGTATTAATTTTAATCATGATTCTAAAATGGATTAAAAAGCGCTTGTATTGCTTTATGTTTGTTATAGATTTAAGAACATATATTTATTTTTAATTTTATTAATAAATTGCCCTATGTTTTAACACAGTAAATAAAACACACCTTAAAAGTTTTATTACTCATATGTGTATAATGATATATGCGTAAAAAATTAATGTATAAAATTATATAAAATTATTCATATAATTATGTGTATAATACTAATGATATATATTATATTTCAAACTCAGTAGTTTTTTATTGTATGATGCTTATGACGCGTTTTAAATATGAATAACTCTAAGATTTTCGAATTAATAATAATTTTGTTAAAGTTAACAATAAAATATTGTTTTATGAATGATTTAACCCTTTGATCCTTAATTTTCATAAAGCATATTTTTCATACTATTTTCAGCATTTTGTATTAATTTAAAACAAAATAAATAAAGAAAATACTAAAATAGTGTATGGTAACGAAATTCAGAATAAAAACATTAGGTGTCTCTATATGCGTAAAAAGATAAAATAATCCAATCACGGTTCAATTCCAAACAATAATTTTTCTATTTTGTAATTATTTTTAGTTATTTAGATCTGAGAGAAACAGTTATTCATTACTGAAATTTCTTTAATTTTCTAAATCACTGATAGATTTTATAATATGAAAGAAAACAAAATTATAAATTTTTCAATATAAATGGAAAAAAGTTTCTTTTAAGCTATTTATTTTAAATTTTATGCTTTTGTACAAATATAATTCTAATAATCTTACAGACTTTATTGATTGAACTAACCCACATTTGCGTTGCATGAAGAGGGAAACCACGAAAACCTCCTATGGTTAGCCTGACGGCAGGGGAACTCTAAGCCGTGATTCATCTACCATTGGGGATATTCTACGTCAATACTGTGGTTGTTGCCAGCGGGGAGCAGCATTCGTTTCAGCCAGCCACCTTTGAGATTCGAGCCTGGTTCAGACTCATTGAAAGGCGAATGCTCTACCCTCTGAGCCGCCGCAACTCATGGGCAGTTACTGACCATATTGACCTAAAGATGCTGTAAATAGCGAAATATTTAACCAAAACCGCCATGAGCCCGTTCTATGAAAACTGCCTGTTGTAATTTTTTTTTATCTTTGCATAACCACATAATTCCCTACATTTTTATCAAAATTTTCAAATGCTTTATGGTAAAATTAATTTATTGAGCAAAAACACGAAAGCAAAAAGCACGCTATATGAAATTATGCAAAAATAGAATAGATAATTTTCAAGAATAAATAATTGCGCGATGAATTGTTATTCAAATAGCCATATTTAAAAAGTTGCCGGCTTTTTTTTATTTTCATTTCTCCACATAAATTAGCTACTGCAAGTTTTGAATCGACACAAATGACGTTATTCAGAAAATTTTCTTGGATCTTGGTCTTTCAAAAACTATTTACTCAACTAATTAATAAACTTTCTAAAATTTCTATCCCACACCCAGCTTTTTTTTTTTTTTTTTTTAAATATTTTAGTGAGAAACAGCTGTCTCCATAAAAGCAACGTGTAGGATCATAACTCTTCTTCTAAAGCCGCTATATTTCTACAAAAATAACTATTCAAATTATTAATTATAATGAAATATTTTGTTCAATGAAGCTGTATTTTATGACAAATTTTTTTTTGTACCTATATGGTAAAGAAAACTGTTATTTAGAAAACAAATTACAAATACTGTTATGTCTTTGGACTTTGCAAACTAAAGTATCAAAAGGCAATTAATAAGAAAACTTGGTAAATGAAACACTTCCTATTTTTTTAACGGAAAAAGTAACAATATTTAGTGTTTGGAAAATAAATCATGTTAATCAATAAGCGTAAAGAGTTATTTTTTTGTCTGGTCTGAGGTTTTAATTATTACTCTGCTCCAAACACGTGTATTTTAGTTGGTTTACAAATTCTAGAATGAAAATAACAGTTAAAATATTATATATATATGGAATAAGAGGTCTCAGTAATTGAGAAAAAATCTGAAGTTTTCTTTCAGACAAGAAGGCTTTGACCCTGCTCGCTTCATTTTCCAGCACTTGTATAAAGTACTGGAATCCTGAGTGGCGGTAATTTTTACTTTAAATTTTGCGAGACCAAAGTTCTGTTTCAAATCACTATGTCATTGTAATTAAATAAATATTATGATACGAATTATATATACGACGGTAAAAATGGGTTTTACGAATGCATCACTGAGGATTTTAGTACTTTTTACCGGGATTTGTATGGAATGTTAGTTTTAGAAAAAAGGAGTAAGAATAAAATACGAAAGAAATGAAAAAAGAAAAATGGAAAGAAACTATAAGAATATATTTTGTTTCAAAATATACATTACTTGGCTAGTTTGGCGACATAACTTATTTTACTAATTTATTGTAGCTGTTAGAGCACGCAAAAAAAAATTAAGATTGAAATTTTGAAACACCTTGTACATTTAACATATGTATCCGTTTATCTACATATAAACACCATTGCAAAAATACTCTAATATAAATTTAAAATAATATTTTGCAAATTGTGCTTAAGTGCAATAGCGTTATCTTTCTTAAAAAAAATTTTTTTTTCCTTTTTCATCATTACATTACTTATTATGTTCATTCAACAAAATTTAATTCTAGCTAATATGTATTTTTTTTATATAAAATTAATATGACTTCAACGTTCTTATTATCGATAAAATATTAAGACTTATAAATCACTCTAATAAAAGATATTTATATATATATATATATATATATATATATATATATATATATATATATATATATATATATATATATATATATATATATATATATATATATATATATATATATATATATATATATATATATATATATATATATATATATATATATATATATATATAAATATTTATCATAACTATAAAAGTAAATAACAAAAACTTTCTTCAGAATTATATTTTTCTTAATATCTTGGAAGAAACATTTTTCATATCATTAAACCACACATAAATATTCTAAAATTGAAAAATTTTTATTTAATATGTCATAAATTAACAAAAATATTTAAACTATTAGAAAAATCTCTGCTTTATTCCATGGAAGTTTTACTTTACATATTAAAATTTTGAATGGATGGAATCGAAATTATTTTAGAATACTTTATCACGATGATGCGACATTATGAAAATATTCAAAACAAGTTTCAATTTTTTGGCAACCTTTATTCTGAAGCGATATAGTTAAAAGGAAAACCATTAAAAAGAGAGTTTACGGTCAAAGCATCGTCAGTTTGCATGCTTGTGTATAATTTTAAGAAGACTTTTCAAAACTATATATTTATGATAAATAGTAATAGTTTGTTATTTATAAGAAAATACACAAACGTTGCATTGAACTTGTTCGAGTTTCCGTGTTGTTGACTCAAGGAAAAAGTATTAATGAAGTTTTGAAGAAGAAATTGCAATAGTTCACGTGTTTGGAAAGAAGGATGTTATATATTTTTACAAACTCGTTTTACCATTCAAATTGAGGAAGATAACTATTAGGTAGATAACAATAAATAAATTTAAATGTTAATTTCTATTTGTTGAAGAAAAAAGATAAATATGGAGCTGGAGGGTACATTCTTGCTTAAGAATTGAAACCTGTTAAAAACAATGCAATGCATTTCCACCATAGTCCAAAATGTAAGATATTTGTGGATGCTTATGTTAATTCAAAAACATGTATTTAAATAAATAATCCCATGAAACCAAAGCGATAAGATGTTATTTGATTAAAAATTTCCTTCCTTTCAAAGATATGCATTGAACCGGCTTTTGCATAACATGTATAATTTGTCTTAGTTAGGTCATCATGCATCTATAATTACCTACATCATACATCATGCGTCATCATACATCAATAATTACCTCAATAATTAAGGGAGAAATAGATTTTTTAATTAAAACTTTCCATGCCCTTACGTTCATCACTTGAGGCTGTTTTTCGAAGGTTCCGTCGTAATATGAAATGATGCTGCTTGGCGAATAATATACTATTTTTTATAACTGCTGTGAGTTTGCAACTGTTACTCTTCACAATTAAGTTTAGTTTAGACTATCCAAAATCCAAACGGAAACTATCCAAAGCCTTTGCTGTCTACGCTTATTTTGAAAATGGTGCTAAACGTCGATATGGGTAAAAGCCACAGTTTTGTGAAATTGAAAAGCGTTTGTGGTCTATTTTTTTAATATTTAAAAACTTACTCCAATGCTGCATTATTTGGGCTCATAAAAATTCGCAAGAACTGGGAATACGGCAGTGATTTTGATAATTTTTATCTAGATGGAAAAATGGCGCCACGTTGACGATTTTTGAAAAGTTTAATACCCTTTAAAATATTTAAGTTATTTGTCTGTTCTAAAGTCCAGAATATTCTTCAAAGCAAAATTATACTTATAGTTTAAAATCATCGCATTACTTCAAGTGTATGCCACTTGAACTATGACTTTTTTTACTTTCCTTGGCGACAGAGATTCGAAAAACAGCGTTAACGGACAATATGATTAAAAGCCGAACTGATTTTCCAAGACGTTTATGCAATATCTGACTACATAATTCGAATAACTTAATTCAGGTAAAGTATCAATGCACCTGTACTTGAGAAAAAATTTCTCTTTATTGAAACTTTCAATACCTAACTCTTAGTTTGCAGGTAAAATATTCTATTATTCATACTGACTTTATATATTTTTAGGGCATCGCATACGCCTCACCACCCGTAGGACCCCTGAGGTGGAGAAAACCAGTGCCTTTGTGGGTGGACAGCACCTGGTGTGAAGAGCACAACACCCAGGAAGCGTTCCATTTTGGTACGGAATGCTTCCAACTAAATCCTTACACAAAAAACTTTGAAGGAAGCGAAGACTGTCTTTTTCTTAATGTGTGGACGCCATCTCTAGACACGTCGGTTAGTTCCATTTTTTTTTTTAATTAAAAAATTTGCTTAATAAATAATATTTTATTTAATTCCGTTTAATTATTTAAAATTTAACGGAAACTATAAATTTATTTATTTACTTTTTTTCCCGTCCAACTAAATCAGTTATCAAATTTTTATTAAATTAAACTTATTAGGTTATAATATTTTAGTCCATATAAATAGTTGTTAATCGTGTATTTGTTACCGGCAAAGTATGAAACGCCGTCATTCTATAGAATGCCTAGGCATTGCTTATAGTGCCCGAAGTTTTTAGGTGAGGTATGAAATATGAGAAGTATTACATACTTTCCCTAGGCATTGTATATAATACCTAGGCATTCTATAGAATGACAAATTATATTTAGGCAAAGTATGAAAAAAAACCTTCCTGTTGAGGTTATTATGTAAATAATGTGTTTGGTCAACGCAGGTGGCCAGCCGAACCGCGAAGCGGGTTTGCGGCTTTTCGCGGCCCCCCACGTTAGTACATCCCCCTCACACTCCGGAGGTCGTCAGGACCGAGGCCCCTCGGACGCGGAAAGCACACAGCCGTCACCCAGAAGCGTCGTGTACAGTCCTGCGCACCCAATGCCCAATCCTACAACCCTACAGACCCACTAAAAAAATAATTAAGGATAATTAAGGGGGAGCTTACTTTGTTATTGCTGGCTGTTGATAGCTTACTTGTCTTCTGGTTTAGGTTAGGATCCTGTTGGAATTCGTTGTAAATAATGTGTTGTAATGAATGTAAATGAGTATAAATGAATGTAAATGATTTTCCTTTCTCAAAAATGAAAATTTTATTCTGAAAAAATAATGAGTGGCATTAAAAAAAATTTATCCAGAATGCGAAAAGCAAAATGAGAGTTGTACGAAACGTAATTTATGCTTTTCTTATTAGGGAAACAAATTTTTCATATAAAAAAAAATTAACCTACTTGTTGCAACATGGCAGGACGAATCGCAGATGTTTTTTATACTTTACCGGTTTCTCGTTTGGCATTCTATAGAATGTCTAGGAAATGGGTCAAATATAAATATTTTCATACATTGCCGCTAACATATTCAATAGAACTACACCACTTATTGAAATTTTATTGAATTTTACTGTTTCATTCATAATATTTAATTGATTCCAACCAATTTAGTTATAAGTATCTAATTATAACCATATTTCACACGTTATATTAACTAGATGTTTTTATTGTGCTTAATTCAAAAATTTAATTGTTTAATTAAAACCATAACTTTACACAAAACATTGAAATTTAAAAGCATTTAATCACTTTTCTTTCTTTAAAAAAAAAAAACAAATATATTTTTAGACAAAGCTGAAATTGTTTAGATTGAAGTATTCAGATCTTTGATTGTTAAAAAGTTAAAATAAGCAGAACTGTGTTCGTTCATAATAATATCTATTTCGAAACTTTTGTAGTAATATTTGACTTCTTAAAGTCCAACTTAAAGATATAAATATATTTTTTTCATTTACATTTTTTATTTATTACTTTTTTCTACAAATGTGATTTAAATTCTCTTATATTTTCGCTTTAGAGACTTATTTCACGAAATCATCCTAAACGTCTTTTACTGCTTTATCGGTTAACACGAAAAAGTTTCTGCATTCCTTCGATTCGTCTTAATAATTTATGCTATTATGCTTATTTATTTGTAGGTAGTTTTAAAATTTATGAATATGTAATTCAATACATATTTGTTAAGTAGTGTTAAAAAATTTTAAAAAATACTAGCGTTTTTAATAAAATTAAAATTTATGCGTTTTATTTTTAAAGCTTATAAATAGTAAATAGGAAATTAATATTTATTAATTAATATATTCTTCATTTCCTTTATTTATCTCTTACATCATTTCTTATAACTTCACATAACCTTACGTCTAAGTAAACATCAAAAGGAGATTAAAAAGCAGATATAACTCAAGACGTCCAACAGCAAACCACCTCCTGATTAATGTTTGCCCTTTTTGAATAATCTGCTCTCTCTTGTATTACCGCGAGGATTTTAATTAAAAAAAACTATTAAAAAAAACTAACCGTGCATTCTAGTTCTGAGTTAATAAGAGTCACTTTTAAAAGAAAGAAACTAGCCATTTCACTAGAAAAAATTTCCATCTCAGCTTGAAATATACAGTAACAACCTTAATATGCATTCGGAAAAGGAAAACGCGAAAAACGGAAAGAAAAATTTAATGCGTAAAAAATTAAAGCAAGAATATCATTCAGCGGAAAAGAAATTTTTTGAAAAAAAAAAAAAAATGAAATGAAAAAGTCATTTTCGTCGGAAAATGAGAATGCAGGAGAAGAAACGAGATTCGTCTTACTAGGGAAAAATCTTTTATGTCACATCCTTTTTCCCCTTGATGCTTACACTTATTACGTTTTTTTCACACGTACGTAGGGGAGAGTTTAGGAAATTGTAATGAATGAATATCGTGCTCTTCTTTGTAAGTATATTTGATGGAGATTGCCTACTGACACGGCCCTTTTGTTAAGATTAACTGAAGAAAGTTACTTTCCTGACTTTAAAATGATAGTCATTTGACAGTTATTGAGATAAAGATAGAAGTACTAAAGGTAATCAATGACAAAAAGCACATTTAATTTCAGAAATCTTAACAATAAAATGATATTATACTATAAACTTGAATTTGAAATCACAGTGATTTATTTTAATTCGGAGAATTACTCGATAGGATACTCCGTAATTATCGACGTTAATATATATACGTATTTTAGAATCTTTGACAAAATGATGTTAAAAAATGTATGAAAATTGGAGATTGCAAGTTAAAATGCAAAAAGAAGAGTAGAAAGCGTAAAAAAAGTCTTCAAAATTGGACAAAATACTACGAAGGAGGAATTAAATTTTGATCAAATGATTTAAAAGTATGATTCACTAGAACGAGGTATTTTTATAAAATTCAAATTCATTCGTAATTATTGATAAGAAAAAAAAACAACAATTTTAAATAAAAACAATTTGTAAATTCTTTTTAATTATTGGATTTTAATTTAGAAAAAAAATGCTTACTTAAAAGAATAGTAATCACAAGAAATAAATATTATATTTAATTATAATAATAAAAATAATAGTAATTATTATATTTAATAATAATAATTAATAAATAAATAAATTTTATATAATCAAATATAAAATTATATGTAACAAAATAACATTTTAATATGAGTATTTTAATAACTGATGGCAGAATATAAAGTTCAAAATTTCTGTAAATCTGTAATTTTTAGTAGTTGATTTGGAATTTATAAACAGCCAATTTCTGACGAATACACCACTCGAAACACGCAGCAGATAATAAAAACAATTTCTGCACTTATATTTATTAATGCACTCACATAAATTCAAATTTTTAAAAGATATGTCATATTTAGAAAAAAATTTTATTTTAATTTTCTGTTTCATATCTCACTTAAAAATAATAGAGTTTTTTCTGGCTTAATTAAAAAGATTATCATAAAAATATGTTAGAATGATGTTTTCCAAATTAACTTTAAACTAATGAAAGTCTAAAACAAGATAAGAGAAAGTTTAAAATAGTTTTCTTGGGAACAGTCACGTGTGGATTATTGCGTAATTTTCCGTGTCCCCCACGCAGCAAATTAATGACAGGATTAAAAAGTAATTGAGTGAATCATATGACATATAATATCATTAAAACTACCACAAGATTATTTCTTGTAATCAGCTGAATTTATCTACGTATTTTAAAAAATAACCAGGTTGACACAATTTACGAACATAATATCAGTTTCCCAGTATTCTGTTAAATTGATGGTGGTGTTGATGCCTCAGTCTCAGATTGGATGGGAAAAGAGACAAGAATACGTGTAGCGCGCCAAACAAATACGTTTTTGAGAACAGTCAGCAAAAGGAAAAGGGTCATTCTTAACTTTTGAACGGTTAGTCGGATGTTCATTTTGTAAAGTAATACGGCAATATGTCAAAGAAATCTCTTACATTATATATTAAATGTAATCGTTGCGGAATATGCTAAGTTGACGCAAAAATGTATTTGAAAACAAAAACATCATCTTCTTCATAGTTGGCCAGACAGCCCAATGTGAGCCAATGTCTTCCTCTGAAGATTTCTCCGTAACGACTTCCAATCTCCAATTCTTTTCATTTATATCGAGAAAATCAGAGTCCACTGAGTCAGCCCATCTTAACCGCGGCCTTCCCCGCTTTCTTGTTTCAGTGGGTCTAAAAAGCAGTATCTTTTTTATTGTATTGTCATAACTCATTCGAATCACGTGGGCCATCCAATTCATTCTATTTATTTTTATGTATTTAATAATATCTGGTTGTTTATAAATCTTGTACAGTTCAAAGTTAAATCTCTTTCTCCAGTTATTGTTTTCAATTACAACACTAAGTGTACTCCGCAAAATCTTTCTCTCAAATGTTATGATACAATTTTCCTCCTGTTTTGTCATTGTCCAAGCTTCAGAAGCGTATGTCAAGACTGGCCGGACAAGAACTTTGTTTTTCTGGAAAGAAACCTAGATTTAATAAATTTTTTCATCCCATAGACAGGCTTATTTGTTTCAGGAGTAATTCTGTTGTCAATGGTAATAATTGATCCTAAGTAAGTAAAACTCCTTACTGTTTCAAACCTATAAGAGTTTATTTCAAGAAAGGGGCCTGGGACTCTTGCCTTGCAGCCCCCTCAAGGGCAAGAAATGCCTCTTTCAGGGCAGGAAGGGGACGAAGGAAAACAAAAACACATAAACTTTTTATTGCATTCCATTTAACGTTTAAAAGTTATTCCTGAAACAAAATTAAAATTCTGATATTTGGGGTACTTGCATTTCAAGAAATAAGATGTCGAATAATACCCACACATGTGATCCATGACGTCATCGCCTGCTGATCGTTTAATAGCAAAATGCAATGTTGAAATTGAGCTAAGTTTCTCTAGATAAGATAGAATGTTAGTTAACGTGAAGTTAATTAAATACAACGCTGTATCGTACAAATTTGTTGAAATATGTTTTGTTTTGTGTACCTGGTAACTTCGATGCATAATTAGTTTGTTTATGTTTGACACAGCATCGCGCCTGTCTTTGTGTTAAATATAAAATATATAGGGAAAGAATTGAAATCCTTGTGAAAGAAAATAGAACACTCAAGAAAATGATACTTGAGGACTCGACTTACTTGAAATGGAATAAAAAGAACAGCTGCTAACGTAAGCAAATGCCACGTTTCAACAACCAATCAAGATCGAGATACCCACACGACTCCGTCACTTGCAGATATCCTATTAAGGTGATCTACAAATATAAAGTAATTTAGGTTAAAAATTTAATTGTCGCCAATTTTTGGCATTGGAAGACACAGAAAAACGCAAAGCATCACTCTGGAATCCTGATGCTTGAATATCCTGCACGAGACTATGGAATCAATCTCTAACTCGACTTAATATTTCATCGCTTGGCTTGTTCTATAATTCCTCTTTTCGTGTTTTCTCCAGAACTACTAAGTGCTTTGAATTCTTGATTTTGAGATTCACCATCGCAGTACTTACCTAAGTAATTTAGTACTTAATTGAAAGTGTGGTGCCCCATTGTCTTTCCAAAAACGCGCAGTGTTACAATCCTAATGCATTTCACATTTTTAGTATTCGATGAGGGTAATTTGCTTGCGTTGTGCTGTTCTAAAATTATCTCAAGATTCAAAACTAGATTTTAAACATTTTTAACCTTATCTACAATTTAAAATATATGCATGATCGACTGCTTAATTTTGATAATCAAACCATGGTATTTTTACTAGGCTAAAATGTTTTGTTAAAATTACTGTATGGTAATAACATTCTGTTAAAATAAACAAGCAACAATTCTGGTAATGACAACCAAACTATAAGGTTTTGAAATCATTCATTTGGTAAATATTACCGTTCATACACTAACGGTTTCCCAGAAATTCTGGTTTTTAAAATTATAGTTCTTTTTACCACATATTTCAAAATTACAAAACTGAACAGTAAATTCAATCGAAAAAAATATTTTATGCTTTGCTCTAAAGTATTACGATAAAATTACCAAGTTTTACCACATTTACCATATTTTATCGCTTATTATATTAAACCATATTTTATTGTCAATTTTACCAAAATCATCCCCAATCACTTAAGTAAAAAAACGATATTTCTGGTGTTTCCATAGAGCCTGAAACTTGATAAACTTTACAATATTCCAATAATTTTTTCTATACTTTTTTCCTCAGTGTATTATAATCATTTTCACATTTTTTACTTTGACAGAAGAGAACTGGATTAAAACTAAAATATTTATTTACTTTTTTTTTTAAACAGAAAGGTGGATTAGATGTGATGGTGTGGATTCACGGAGGGTTTCTCCAGTTCGGCAACGGCAATCAAGCGGGATTAAGTCCATCGGCAAAACTTGCCAAAAAGATGAACATGGTGTTTGTTTCCATGAATTACAGACTCTACACCCTCGGTTTCATGGCTCTGGAGTTACTGTCGGACAACATATTAACTGATTCTAAAGGAAATTATGGTCTATGGGATCAACTTTGTGCCCTCCAGTGGATTAAAGACAACATCAAGAATTTTGGAGGAGATCCAAGAAAGGTAATTGTACAATGTTTCATAGTGAAGTTACCTTAATAATTCAAATACTTGCAGAATTTCTTTGAGCATGAAAACATAATGATAAGCAATATTTCCAAATATTTTAAGAAAGTTATTTAAGAGCGTCTTAGGGAAAAGTGTCACACTTTTCACGTAGGACATATTTCTGCACGTCTGGAATTAAGGTACCTTAATTTACCTCCCCCAAATAATCACAGCACCTATAATTTTTAATGAAGTATTGTACAGAGAACGCTTCAGTTACGAAACTTCTTAATTAGTATATTTGAGGTCTCCCCATTTAACCATTAAGATTGAGTCATAGAATATGAAGATACGGTCATTAATTCAAAAGCTATTCATGAATGGTCTCTTTTTGGAGCTCTGTTCAAATTATGAAATGCATCATGACATCATCATATGCACCAATTGTTAAGCAACTTATACTGTCATGTTCTATAATATTCCTTGCTAGCTGATTATTGTTTGAGTCATAACGTTTCGTAGTTGCCTCATTCGAACCTTGTATACTATCCTAAATCGTATTGGTGCAATTTAGAAGCAATTTATCAATTTCAAATACTGAATAGGTTTTCAAGCTACTTTAACTGTATTGCAACTAAACTGCTGAAAAGTAGCTGAGATTATTTCTTACTTTTAGGACTAGTTTTCCCTCAATGCCAAATACCTCATCTCTCGATTGATGCTTACAATAGGACTTTAACAACCAAGAATTCTGTTTAAAAAGATTTAACTATTCTTGTGCGTAAAGCTTTAACTAAACAGACTTTTGGTCAGAAGATAATCTCCACAATTTGTGGAACAATTGACAAAAAAAACCCTCACAATTTCTAAAAATTCTATGAGAGTCATGGTGGTACAGGGGATACAGCTTTCACCTTCCAGTGAGGCTCCTGGGTTCGAATTCTAGAGATGGCTGATTGATACAAATTCCGCAACTGGCTCACACCAACCGCAGTACTGACGTAAAATATCCTCAGTGGTAGACTCATGGGTTAAAGTCCCCTTGCCTTCAAGCTAAACGTGGGAGGTTTTCGTGCTTTTCCTCTCCATGTAACGCAAATGCGGGTTAGTTCCCACGGAAAGTCCTCCACGAAAGCAAAATTTCGCCCAAACATTGGTACAGGCGTTTCCTTGTCTTCTGGATTACGTTCAAAATTACAATCTACGGAGTTCAGGATTAGTAGTCGTAAACCCGAAGTCGGCTGTTCAACGACCATTTTAAAATAAAATAAATTCAATGAGATTTAATATTTAAGGATGAGACATATTTTCTTTATTCCTGGCAAAAAAAAAAAAAAAAAAATGTAATGAAAACCTCTAAGTGATGAGCCTTCTAGTTAATCATGTAATGATCTAGTAATTGTGCTAACTGATCGATTGATCGATCTTCCCTAGTACCTTCAATGTTGAAAACTTCAACCGAAATAATTTCCTCAGTTTTAAAAATTTTAAATTTGGTCGCAGTTCCTAAATGTCACGTTTGAATGTGAATAATGTCCCAATAACATACTATTGGCTTTTAATGCTTTTACTATCAATGGAACAGTTTAAAAATTTAATATCGCATTTTTTATTATATTTTTAAACAAACAATTGTTTTAAATTACACGAGGATCTACTTACTTACTTAATAATAAATACTTAATATTTTTGAGGTTGGTACGATTTAGAAGGCATTTTGTATTCTAAGCCATATCACTTACAGATTTTGAGAAAACAAATAAATTTCAGTTCTTTCTGCACAAATATTATAACCAGAAAATTAACACAAGTAGCTGAATAATTGTGTTTTGTTTTTCTCAGTGATTTGTGATAGATAAAAATGTAAATATGAAGAGTACACTATAAAAAATTCAGGATCAAATCACCGTAAAAAAATTTTTCCCCGTAAACTCCATTTTTACCGGACTAAAAAATCTGATGTACCATAATTTGTACAATAATTATTACCCGAAAAATCAGTGAATCTCTAATGAAATAAATATCACTATAAAAATTACGGTATAATATTTTAAGGTAAAAATGGATTTCGGATGATGCAACGTAAGTGTCAGTACTTCATACCGTAATTTTTTACAGTACTGAACGATTTAAGCAACTTCCCTCTCGTAGAAATCTTCAAAATTCGTAAGGTAACCTATAAGGAAACATTAATAAAGAACAAGAAAAATTGTCCAAGCCTTTCAATTTAATAATTCCTCTAACTATTACTAAAATTTTCTTCTACATGTATAACCTTTATTTTCGTTAAATGATTATTTCTAAGAATTCTGTAACTACTGTTTTGTAAAAACTTAAAAAAAAAGAAGCTAGATTTTTTTAAAAATGCATAAGATTTATGTTAGAAAAAGTTTTATTTGTTAAAGCTCTTTAAGTAAATGGGCAAACATTCCAAAATAGCATGAGAAAATTCAAAGATTATCAGTGTTTTCAATTTCAACGCGCTGTTGTTGGTTGAACAAAAAGAAAGCTATCATTGTTTTGATTTAAAAGCTTTCAGCAGCTTGTGTTGAATGGTAAAACTCAAACAGAAGAAATATTCTGAAGGAAAAAAATTCTGGTATCCATAAAACTAAAATCCTTTATGCAAACACATGGCGCGAAACTTTATCCTCGTTGGCCATTTTCTCTCTCTCAAAAAAAAAAAAGTGATATGCCCTTTCCTCAGGTTAAAGTAATAATGGTAGTTTCTTCCACATTGAATTCATTTCTGAACACAATAACAGTTCTTTCTCTTTAAGACAGTCCCTCACGACAGTCCTATTTGGCGAAGAAAATATTATTTCTTTAAATCCCGAGTGTTTCAACTTCTCTTTTTCATTTCACTGTGGGTAGTGCTTAAAAAAAAAGAGATAGAAGCTGGAAAAACAATTCCGGGCCCTTAAGATTGGGAATGGTTGCTGTCTTACAAACTACCTTTGGGAACAATAACGTCTCTTATGAAAAACGAATAAGAAATTCGGGGCACTTACACGTAAACATATAAATAATCATTTAGGTCTAATGCCCGGGCACAGTGGATAAAAGTGGGAGGAGGGTATAAATATATGCGACTACTTTCTAAGAATTTTTGTTTTTTCTTTGTTTTCAAAAAGATAAATATAAATACTGATTCGACGGCATTTACTGTGTGGGGATGATTTGCTTTGAAATGTTGTAAAATTTCATTGAATATTTGTAAATGCTTTTTTTTGTCTGACTACTAACTACCTAAAACTGCTTTTAGAAAGATAATTGGCTGAGAGAAACGGATCACTTTATATCAGCCAATCGGTTGATCGCAGAAAATAAAGCAAAGAATCATTAATGCTCCTATTTTGAATGAATGCTCAGTATAAGGATGAAACAGTGGTCGAATAAACTACACGATTTTTGTAGTTTACAACAACTACTTTGTTGCAAATATAGTTAACTACAACTGTTTTTTTTTTTTTTTTTTTTAAATGTAATGACTACAAACTACTTTGGAATTTAGTAGCTACTCCATTACTTTAAGGACGCGAACTTTGCTGGAAAACTTAATTTACACCTATGTTCAAAATAGTTTTGAATAAAAAATTGTCTTACATTAAGTATAAGGGAATACTTAAGAAATATGTATTCATGTTTACATGAGCCAATTTTTTATTCAAAAACATGTTTGTTTATTTTTAGAATGTGTTCATTTAATCTTCAACTCAGTGAATATTTAATATAAGATTTTTCAAAATTATCAAATACTTGCAATTTAATCTTAATGCTCTTTTATTTCTTCTGAGAAATTAAGTGCATCGAAAATACGTTCTCTCGAAATAACATCCATGTTTTCCGAGTGTGCATTCGCCTGTGAAAGTGTGACCAAGTGGTTAATTATCTATTTCTCGTAATGGCTAGTTTAAATATTAATTAAACAAGATTTCAAATACGTAATTTCTATTAACGCTAAGCTGCAGCCACTGTGTCATATTCATTGATTGATGACCACCGACAATATTTGTACCCATCAAATTCAAAAAATTAGTTGAGTTAGAACTTTGTTTTTTTTTTTAAAAACTAATCTTAATAGCAGTTTCCAGGAGTAGCTACAAACTACAGTTTTTTTTAGTACTGCACTACACAATACACTACTCTTTGTTTTTAAAAAAAGGTATCACTCTACAAACTACGAAAAAATTAGCGAATGCAGTAGTTTCACGACTTGTAGTGCACTACTTCCGACCTCTGGGGGGGGGGGAACTATTACTTTACCCACATCATGAAATAAAAAATAATATTTATGAGTACATAATGGTTTATTTATTTACAAGCATGTTACTTCCCTTCATCTTTCGACTTAATTTCTAACGTTACACTGAAAACGTCAGTATTTCCAAATTGGCCACCCTTTAGTCATCTATGATAAATCCTTTTGTTAGGCTGTTTTAAGTAATAATTTAAATAGTATTTAATAATCAGTTATGCGTTTAGTATTTCTGTAGATTCCTTTTGTTAGGTTGTGACTACTAATTTAAGTAGTGTTGAATAGTTAATACTTTAAAAATTTGTTGAGATTGATTTTGTTAGTTTGGCGTAGATAATAATTTAGCTACTTTAAAATAATTAGTTGTACGGTAAGTATTTATTTAAATTCATTTTAGGTAGTCTTAAGTAATAGTTTAAATTACCTTGAATAGTTAGTTAGAATCAACGTATTTATTTAGAGTAAGTTTGTATTTTTTTGGAAATAAATCTTTGCCACGCATTAATTATTTAGATTTAATTTCGATCCTTTCTAAAATTATCGAAGAAATTTGAAACATTAACGGTACCAAGGTGCCGCATACTGCCATACCCATTATGGGTGATGAAGCTTTCTTTTTTTGAGAAAGAGCAGAAGTGATGGCGTGCGTGAGGAAGTTGTACAGGAAATAATGGAGCTTTGGGATGAATTTTCTACATTACTTCACGAGAGAGACACATTATATTTTTTTATAACCGTCGTTGAACAGCAGACCCAATCTTTGGGTTTACGACTACTAATGTTCAACACCGAGACCTTGTAATTTTGAACCCAATCCAAAAGACGAGGGAACTCCCGGATCAAGCATTGGGAGAAATTTGCCTTCATGGAGGACTTTTTGATAGAACTAACCCGCATTTGCGTTACACGGAGAAGAAAACCATGAAAGTCTCCCATGGGTAGCTTGGCGGCAAGGGGACTTTAACCCATGATCCGTCTACCACGGAGATTATTTTACGTCAGCACTGTGGTCGGTGCCATCCGGATACGGAATCCTTAACAACCAGCTATCGCTGGGATTCGAACCCGGTACACATCATCGGAAGGCGAATGCTCTATCCCCTGAGCTATCACGGCTTCTTGACAGATATAGATATAATTTCCTTACTTCTGATGCCTACTATGTTAAAAAGGTTTCGAATGCATACTTATGGTGGTTTGTTCAAAGTGCTTCTGCGCGGGCAACAACTAGTAGGTTTGAAAATGTTCGCTTGTCAGAAAAGAAATAAAACCCTCCTTTGCCAATACATTACTATGATTATTTAAAATCTGCATTGTTATGAATATTGTTTATTTTTTATTTCAAGTCTTTTTACAAATCTTGTATGTGCATACTTAATTGGGTTATTAATTTACTTTAAAGAATCGATGAATGATTGAAATAGTATATTGTATGATTAGTGAATCAACACATTTTGAAACTATTGAATCAACACATTAGTGAACTTGCGCTTCGGTAAATTAGTGAATAAATAGAATTGTGACTCGAGAATTTGCAATTAGTAATTAGTGAATAAATGAATTATCATTAGTAAGTTATTGACAAGCGAACATTCTTTGTACTTCTGGAAAATTCTCAGATCTAATTAGATTCTTTTAATGTTCTTTATTGGTTGTTCTTAGACATCTGAGATTACATTTTTATACTAAATTATTATTTAGATTTTTTCCACGCGTAGGTTTTAAGTTTATATTTCGAGTTATCAGTTTCTTTTTGTGTAATGGTAACAGAGTGAGGCGTTTGATAGGCAAATTAGTGTATCAACAAAATGTTGAATTAATGAATTAGAATTTAAGAAACAAACCAATGGATATGTGAATTTGTGAGTTTATGAAACAGAAAATGGAGAGAGCAGTGTATCAAATCAATCAAAGATAAGTTAATATTTATACTTCCATAGATTCTAATATCCTTTATTCATAGAGATTTGAGATCTATATTTGATCTATATATTTCGTAATCTATTTGTAATGGAAGTCAAAAAAGAAAAAATGAGATTTATTTATCACAAAAAAAAAAACAAAAAAAATAGTTATTTTGCAGAATTTTTAAAACGGGAAGGAGTTATTTTTGATTCTCTTACGTTAAGTTGAATAATAAGCGATGCATTTTAATAAAACCTTCAAATAATAATATTTCCTAAAAATCTGTTTCTGAAATCAATGTTTTTTTAAATTTTTCAGAAATAAATAACTTTCCTAATTTCCTATTGATTTGTTTAAAAGTTACTTTAACTAAATAAACTTAGAAGATTAATTTCTTTTTGACTTGTTATTTCTTCATAAATGGTTAAATGTATAAATCTAGTTCTTTTATTTCAAAAACATAGTTACATACTTAAGTATTAAAATAAATACCGGTTGTTCCTTTCCCTACTCATTGGTTCGTCGACTACCCAGGACCTCTTCCTTAGTTCCGTTCGGATATCTTCGCATTTCGAGGTACTCATTCAATTCTTTTCGCTCACTTATTGGATACTTAGATATGATATACAGTCTCTAGCCAAATTATTCGACGCAGTATCAATGTAAAAGTTTAATTATCAGGCGATACTCTATAGCTTTATTGTCTTTACGCGGCTGAAACTGATTTGCACTTCTTTGCGTTCATTTATCAATTGGTTGACATTGTAATGAAATACGATAAAAATAAACACAAATGGAAGGTACATAAAAAATCTTCTGAATAAAAACCCTTTACATGTATGTTTAAATATAATAGTATTGTATATAAACTCGTGCGAAACATGTAATTATTAAAAAACTACAGTGCGTTTATTAATTTGGTCTAATTATTATAATATAATAATATTAGACCTGAATTAACAAATATTCTATATTTATATAATATATCGTCGAATTTATCCACTCGTTGAATTTATAATATATATCGTCTAATTTAACCAATTGATACATGAATGTAAACAAGTGCAAACCGGTTTCAGTCGCGTAAAAACCATAAAGCTGTATAGTATCACCTGATAATTAAGATTTTACGTAGAATCTTATACTGCGTCTAATATATTTGGCCAGGGACTGTATATGTATTTCAATCTTTAGATGATAAAACATGAAACTCCAAAAGTATGAACCTTATACATCCTGTGAAATCTATTAATTATATACATTTCAGATTTATTATATTTCTATGTGTCGTAAAAACCTATTACCCCAATATCAATAACAGTAAATTAGGAATCTACTGCAAAAATATTTGTAGTACAAGTAACATACGTGTAGTACATATGTGTTGTACAATACTTTTTTAATTAAGCATCCCTGGGGTCATTTACTGTTAGGAGATTTTTTATGGACTACCGAAACCAGAACATTAGCAACACTTTAAAAAAAGCACAAAGAAAATAAAGTAAAAAGAAATAAAACAAAAATAATGAATAAAATTTAAGACGTGTCTCTCAACTTGAGTAGCGTAAAAGATGACTGCTTTAAATATTTGCATACACAATTGTAAATTCTAAATCAGTTTGAAGATACAAAGCGGCATGAAGCTAAATGAAATAAACGACGTAACCCTAAATAGATGCAGCAGAAAATTTCATTTATAATGATTGAAAAGGCATAAATAAACGAAAATAACTTTCGCTTAAATTAAATGTTGTAGGCTTAAATTAAATGCAAATTAATTGTCTTCTTCTTTTTTGTAGATGTTGTTGGATAGGTGAATTTTTTACTCGATGTTTTTTTTTCCATGCTTCTAACTGCTCCAGTGCTTAATATTTCAGTTTACAGTTCCTTCTGACCCACGCGAATAAAAAATTTCATCGGTTCATATATATGTGAGTGAATATAAAACATGAACAAAAAACATCACATAAAAGGAACGAACTCGAAGGGTATAACTCGTACCACCCACTGGCAAATATCTACATGTTTTTTTGTTTTGTTTTTTTAACTTTTACAGTTTAAAATTAATTTGGTGTTTTGGCGATTGTAGTGGGCAGGACAGATCATGATACGGAAATATCCCAAATAAGAACACGAAAGAATGACATTGACAAAACTTGATTGGTTATTTTTAATAATTCCCGGTTGATGTGATAAATTCGTTTAAATTAAATTATTAATTATTCATTTAACTATAAATTATTCATTTTAACCGATTTAGTTGGTTATTATTAATATTGTTCAGTTAGTATTAATAATAACCGATTATTCACATTGACCGTAACTTTTATATATATAAATTTTTTAAGCAAATATTCAAATATATTAATGTTTACCATAATTCCGGATTCATGGGAGCATCGAAAATCTCAGTAAATTTTATCGATGTGCTTTTGTAATGATTTTGTAAAATTCAGAAAAAAATATATTTTTACAATATGTGATAAAAGTTGGTAAATATGAGAAAAAGTGGTAAAATTTCATATTTTTATCATGTTACCTAAAAGCATAGCCTAAAAACCATTTATTGGGTTAAATTTATTTTTAAGTTTTTGATTTTTACTAAATGTTCGGCTATTTTGATAACGAAAGGAAAATTTACGAAATAAATAGTTCAAATTCTAAGTATTTTGGTTTATTTTTTTGAACTAAATATATCAGAATTATGATTTTTTTTCCCTTTACCAGAAACGCCATTACCATACAATACGGTAATATTGCCATAAATTCTTTCTCCGTGAACGCATCGATTATAAAAGAGCCGTATACATACATTTGAAATTTTGAACATCCGAAATGTGATGAATTAAATGTATATGATTGCCCTTACGTGATGAGGCTGAGATTTATATTTAGGGCTTCACTTTCTCCCGCAGGAATAACTTTTATTGATCGGAAGGGCATTTCTGTATGGTTTAGAATAAAATGCTCGAATAATATTCTCTTCCAGACTGAAGCATTATACTACTCTCAAAGGGAATGAGAAACATATTTTAATCTAAATGCCCATCAGAGATATCTTTTTCAAATCGTCTGCTGAAAATCGTGGAACATTTCGAGGGCAATTTCTGGCCGTGCACCCTTGAGAGATACTTTTGTGTTTTATTGAATATTTGAACTAGCTTGGCCCCCTGCAGAGTTCCATTGGCGGCGAAATCATTCCAGTCTATATTCCGAAAAGAATGCCATTTTTAGGTTTCTACTCCTTTCTTAAGAGAAAACGATTTCATCTCAGGAACTCTTCTGGGGCCTCAGAGAATATTGCCTTTCAAAAATATGTTTCCCTAAACAGAGGGCTTTCTTTTGGATATTCCTTTTTTAAAAGAACAATTTTCAACTTAAAGTTTGAAGTTCGAGGTAGACCTTAAACTATTCCAGAGCATTCTTTCAGAATATAAAACCACGTGATGTTTCTCTTTGTGTTCTAGAATCACTGAAGTGGAATGTTCTGCCGCCTTGAAAGAAACGATATTAGAATGCACGAGTGCCATATTTTAGATCTTTGAGTGAAAGACATAAAGAAGCATTTGTGCTGTATCATTCTTTTGGTTTTAGGCTATAGACTTAAACAGAATATTTCAATAGTTTAAATGTAAAATTACAGAACTCAAAGTATTGGATTCTTTTGAGTTTTAGAGCTCTTTGCTGCTTAAAATAAATATGCAACTCTGAATATACAACATTTTTAAAATTCTATTTATCAGGAACTATTCGGCTGATTTCGTTCAGATTTTGTATTCTGACATATAAAGCTACATTCTTTAAAATGATGTAAACATTTGTATACCCAAAAATTCAAAATATTTTCTATCATTATTAAATGAAATTATAAAAAATTCATTTTTGCGTCTGATTGCGTAATTTAAAACATCGTCTGCACAAATTAATTAGCAAATGGGATGACACCCCCTCGAAACATTATGATTGTGTCCTAGAACGGGAAGATGCGATCATTAGATCTAATGTCAGCTAAGGTGATTAATTTATTTTCGCACTATCCATGATTCAGAATTAAATGTCAACACTTTAAACCATATTAAACACTATATTAACACTTTTAACACTAAATAAACACTATATTAACACACTTAAACACTATTTAAAAATCATAAAATTATTTGTAAACTACCAGCCTGATACTGGTTCAATACAGCAACTGAATAAATTTCACTTTATTTTCGACATAAATTCCATTTCTATCTTCGATATATTTTTCTATTAAGCTCTTAATTAGATTATCAAACTCTGTTTATTTGCAAAGTGATTGAAATTTACATTTATTCAAAACTAAGAGCACTCCAATCGGCAGATAATACTACAATTTGTCTCCCCCCCCCCCAAAACCAACTCACAACTTTATTGGATTGGATCGTTGCGTTGACGACGTAATCCGGAATATTTAATGAATACATCTGGTGTCTGTAAGCGATTTTAATTAACATTTAAACCAAAGGTTTGCCAGTCAGACATTTAGTTTTCAAAACCTTCCATTAAATATGCCTTTTGGTTGAGATCAATTGTTTGAACTCAAAACATTTGAATTCGTTAGTGGATATTGACAAAGAATAAAATGATATCCTCGATATCTGGGCCCAGCAATTAATTAGAAAGTACAGTATACTCTCGATATTTCGAACTTCGATATCTCAAAAATCTTGTTATGTCGAAAAAATATTTTTCTCCTTGGGATTATATCCTACCTAATCCTTATATCCTTGGCATTATCCACCTAATGTCTATTTGAATTCCTATGTCTCAGAGTTTCTCATCAAAACAGTGTTCTGTCGAATTTTTTCGAAAAAATCACGATGTAAGTTTATTGTAAACCAATTATTTTCAATTTAATGCATAATTATTTTTGTCCTACTTTTAAAAATAAAATTATCATTGTTTTATTTAGACTTATAGTCAACTTTCATTACATACATAATTAATAGTACACAAGAAAAACTATAGTTTTTCTTATGTTTTATGACTCTTTTTTTTAGAGTACAATATTATAATATATTTGTCTACTTCTTAGAACATATTTAGTTCTGAACTTGTTATTTTGACTACTCGCTATCACGAATTTTTTTTTAAAGTACCTTCATCTTTGAGATACCGAGAGTATATTGTACTTTAGTTCCATAGGAGAGATTTTCCTAAATAATTAAACTTCTTTTAAGCGATATTTAAATAAACTATATTTTACGCTAGTTGATGTTAAGTATAAAATCTCACAAAAAAATTGTAAATGTAACATTTTAATGTAATGAAATATTAAAAAATAAGCTGCATGCCCGCTCTTAGTACGGGGTGAAAAAAATTATCAATAAATCAGCTATTGAACAAAACTACCGAAATCATTCACATAGCTTATCGACAAAACTCATTAAGCTAAAACAATTCCATTTTTTTAAAACTTTTATTATTTCTCGCCCTTCCCGGTAGCTTTATGTTATCAGATTCAACATTAAGATTCATTTTAATCAGTATAATTAGGCGTAATGCTGTTGCTCGAGGACAACTCCTGATAGTCAAAAATTACCAATATTTTTCCTGTACAGTTCGCACCCCTCAAAAACGGACCATCTTCAGAAACTTCTGATCTACAGATCGGATTTTCATGTTCTAGGACTCAATCTTAATGGTTCGAAAGGGTGATCACAGGCATGATAATTAATTAGTTGCAGGTGATATTTTAAGTTACGAAACTTTAAGTTATGAAATCTGACACTAAAACACACTTTCTCTGAAAAAACAAACCTTTTTTCGACGGGTCCGCATTTTTAAACCTAAAAGCACAATCTGGAAAATATACTCTCAATAGTTTGGTCTGGAGAGCGATCCTAAGTTTAAACCCCTTAATGTTAATTTTACTTTTTGTGTATTCAACCATATCTCGTGAACATTTTAAGAGAATAGAAAAATTTTTGCACACAGTCATAAAATTTGTTTATCAAATGTAATTCCATGAAAAAATTTTTTAGTAAATATTTATTACTTTTTTATTATTTTATTTATAATAATCGGAAAAATTTTGAAATGTAAAACATACAATTTATACATCATTTTAAAATATGTAAATTTGTACGGCAAAATACACAATTTGTGTGAAATCGATAGACTAGTTAGTGAGAAACAAATTTTAAATATACAACTTTTTAAACATTCGATATCTCAAGAACTACTCAACCGATTTCGTTCAAATTTTGTATTTTGCTATTACATACTTTGAAATGAGGTAAGAAATTATTTACCTTACGAATCAAAATTTGTTTCTACCATTATTTAATAAAATTATGAAAAGTAATAAATGTTTAACTAAAATTTATTTTTCGTATGGAATTATCCTTGCATAAACGAATTTTATTAATGTGCGCAAATTTTTTTTTAGTTCGTTTCAAAAGTTCTCGAGATATGACGAAATACGCAAAAAGTGAAACGACCAACCTATTGTCATTTGTCACATCATTTATGGGACTATAGATTAGTCGTCTCAACATAAAAGTCAAATTTTAATTGCGTTACCAGATCTTAACCTGAAAATCAGCCTTTCCCGTTGTAGAAGCTGATACGTACAAAATAAAATGAAATTTGAGATATTTGACCCTTTTCAAGCTTTTTTTACAACCTGTATATTACAAAAATTACTTTTTTAGTAAATATTCTGTAGTATTTACCCATCACTTAACTAAAATCAGCAACAGTAGAAATTACAAACAATTGAAATATTTCAAACAAAACATCCTAAAAATCCTCCGGCTGCTATCAAAACATATTTTTTATCAGGTAATACCACTTTCGAAATATATAGGAAATACAATACGTTTTGAAGTACATTATCTTAATACACAAAGAAAACTTTTTTGTGCTTTGTCAGCAGTTGTTACATCTTGGATAATATATTCGCCACAATAATCAGAATGGGTGATATATATATCATGAGTTGGAAAAAAAAGAAATAGAAAGATGGTCTTTAAAGACGATATAAAGATCGCCTTTACATGATATTTACTTTCTTTCTTTGCGTATTTACTTTACTCAAACAAGAAACCTGTTTGTATTAAGGTAACAAAAGAAATTGGAGAAAGATAAAACGAAAGGGGAAAAAAATAGAACTATTTCAGTAAAGAAACCTCAAAAGGTTAATGCCGTAGCTTTGAACACCTCAACTCAACTTTGTCAAATGAAGAAATAAACAGTGATATTCTTTTTCCCTTTACTTTTTTTTCTGTTTGCGTGACAACCACACTTCTCTTCAACATTTTAAGAAAATGTTATAAATATATTAGGAAATGTTTTTTTTTTCCTTTCAGAAACTATGAAAATACTCAACATGTTAAGCTTTTTTGAACTTAATGTTCATTAATTCTGTATCAATAACTGATAAATTTACAATGCAAATGGAACAAGCATAGAACTAATTGCATTTGCATTTAAAACATTTTCTTTAGAATTAAAACTGTCATCAAGTTTATTTTTAATTCTGCTTTTAATATGGAAGATAGTTTGCTATTAAACTTATAAGAGGAATTTTATTTAATTTTTTTAAAAATTTGTTTAATGTAAAAAATCTGTTTTCAGAAAAAATCCATAGATGTAATTATCTTTCAAACGTAAATACATTTAGACTACCATTTTTTAAAAATTTTAATTTAAAAAATATATAAGTGAACTTAACCCTTTCGCCGACGAGTTTTTTTTTTTTTTTTTTTTTTTTTTTTTTTTTTTTTTTTTTTTTTTACAACAGAACAATTTTGTTAGCATAAACTAAGAGTAGAGCAGCATTATATACGGTAGTGCCATCTATGTTCTGTGAATGAAAATACCTTCAAAAATATTGGCAGGATTGGTAGGAAAGTCTCCCATTAAACAGAAAAGTGCTTCTGTCCCAAAAGATTTTTTTGAAATTTGTTTGAGCCGTATCTGTCCCGTTAGGCGCAAAATAGCATAGCATAGCTCGGCTTAGTGTATCTCAACTATCTGTATGTTCATTTATAATTAGGAAATGTCAATGTGTAAATAATATAAGATAGATTTAGTAAAATAAATGAAAAACGAACGGCCACCCGAGCAACGGGAAATATTAATAACACTCTTTTAATGCTTTTTGAGACTATCTTTAAAGTCCACATTCTCTTCTCAGATTACCATTGCTTTATAAACTAATGTAAATTACATTTTTTTTAAATTATATGAGGTGCATTTAAGTCAGTACTACACACTAAAAAGAACCGTTCTCTGTACAGGAAATAATTCTTATGATAATCATCCATATTACATTTATATGAAACATGCCACTACGGAAAATTATACGTTGCGAAAATAGGAAATTTTAAATGATTAAATCGTCCTCAAAAAGAATAATTATAATTTTAATTTAAATAATACATTTTTATCGATACAAATTATTACGAGGACTATAGTTCAACTCATATTTGAAATTATAAGATTGGTGATGTACATTGAAAGCACATTCTATGCACATTGAACTATTATCTCACAAGTCTGGTCAGTAAGAAATAGAATATTGATTTATGCTTAAAACTTTAATGTTTGAAAATGTCAGCAATAATATCGTTCATGATTTCTGCACAATTAATCAATTATCAGATTAAAATACAATGACATGATATTGACTTGTAATATTTATAATGCTGTGTTATATTGGTATGTTGAACAACAAATTCTTTTACAGTTTAGTCAATTCAGACTCTTGTTATATAAAATACTACTTTTTAACAATTTTAAACAAAAGAAAATGGTGGTGAATAATACTAAAAAAAAGGAGAAAAAACAAACAAAGAATGATGTTGAAAAGTGGGTGCTAATATTATACTTTATAAAGATTTGAGTCACATTATGAACAAAATTTTTCCAGACTATCATTTATAGGGTCACCAAATTAACAAATGGCCTTAACAGTAATATATAGTTTAAACTGTATGCTTTAATATGAATAAATTTTACAATACTGTCTGGTAAAGGCAAGATAAGCTCTCAGTGAGATTAAAAAGCTCGTCCATTTTCCGACGCACTCTCTGAAATTAAACTTTCAATTTTGACGATTCAGAAATTCTTATGCTACATTTCGCAAATTTTGAGAATCATTTCTCATGAAATCACGTGATTTGATACAAAGTGCAAACTCTCAAATGTATGACGACGAGCATGTTTCCTTTTAAAATTTTGACCTCCTCGCACTGCATTGCGGGTAATTGATAACTAGATAGGAGGCTAGACGATCGAAACTAGAAAGCTGAATGAACTGTATGTTAGTCAAGTAGTAATCCTATCGGGAAGATCCGGGTTCGAATCCCGCTGCGGGCAAGGATTTATCTCTCTGTTCAATCTGTCTTTCTTGCATTGCCAGGGCAACGGTGATTCACCTTTTACTGTTGCCTACGGAAAAGAGAGGAACAATACCACGCGTTAGATGCCATAAAGGAGGACTTCATGGGTTTTTTTTTTCCGAAAAAACGAAAGTAAAATATTTTTTTTTACTTTTGACGAAATTCGTTTCTTTGAAAAAAATTGCGATAGTTATTTTGTTGATTTGAGGAAATGTTCGTTCGGTGCATATACCAGGAAGCGGTTTCGGCAGAAACGAAGATAGTTTCGTGAAATTTGAGTATTCATTCTTTACAGTGTAGGTGAGCCTTAGCTAAAGCCAACCAACAAGAGTAAATTTGTTTTTGCGTTCAATCAGATCACTGAATGAAACTTTGATTTTCCTTTAAAAATAAGTGAATCAGGCCGTTATTATCTCGGCTGCTACGCTTTGCTAGACAGTGTGTCACTTGTTGAACGTGATTAACAAATATTCAAATGTTCAAAGTAATTTTAAATGATTATTGACAAGTGCGTGTAATTTTTGTGCTATTAGTTACGCATAAGAAATACCAACCTGAAGTATTTCTTTTTAAATCCAGGTCACTCTCTTTGGTCCGGACGCTGGTGCAGCGAGTATCATGGCTCTGATATCTTCACCCAAAGCTCAAGGACTTTTTCGGTCAGCTTGGCTAGTGGGTCCCACAATGGTCTTCAACAGGACATTCGAAGAGGTGACCCAGCACAATAAGGGTCTTTTTCTGCAGAGATCGAACTGTGAGGATGCCCGGTGCCTGAGGAAGAGTGCCGCTCAGGACATTATTACGGCACACTTAGGGAAAGACGATGCTTCTTTTAGGATCAGAGACCAGAATGATTTACCCATTCAAGGAATTTTTCCAGAACAGCTTATAGTAATGGATGGTAAGTTTCCTTGTATTTCCTGTGTTTGTAACATTTTGTCTGTTTGAAAAAGTCTTTTAATTGTTTGCGTGTCTACAGAGCGTGTCTGTGGTAACATTTTGCGTGTCTATAGAGAAAGCTAGCTCACAATCACGGATATTACGTTGCTTTATTTTAAACTTTCACATACTATTTTATTTCGAAACAACTTACTATTTAACAAGACCATGTTTCCCATCTTAATGTCAGTTATACTTTGCTCGGCAAAATTACACGGAATAAAAGGAGTATATTTCTCCTAAGAAATTGCTTGCATTAAAAACCTCTTTTAAGCTTAACATAAAACTTTATGATTTTATGTTCATTGAAAGTGTGCAATTTTATAAATATTTTGTTTCATCATGCGTTAGTAAGAAATATGTTTAAATTTTCAGACGTACAGTAAGACAGCTGGTGAAGTGTAAATCTAAAACAAATTATTTTTGTGTTCAATAAATCATCTAAACATAAGTGCAACACACAGTGATCAGTGTCCGGGAGGGTGAGTACTTGGATAGTCAGCGTAGGGACCGAGGGTGTGCGGTATTGGTCCTCGTTAAACTGTTCTACCGTAAAGTGCTCGACTTCGCGTGCACGTCGTCGGGCTACCGAAGCGGGGGTGCCATCCCCTCTGCAGAGGATCAAAATTGAGATGGCATGTCTTCGGATCAGACCGTCCGACCGTCCCAGACCGTCGCCAATAGCCCATTGTGCAGCTCTAGTGCGACGTAAATGAACTGCAACAACAACAACAGCAGCACACAGTGCAATGTTATTAGCATCTTGTTGATACACCGCTTTACTTAAGTTTATATTAATAAAATGAGAAATCTCAAATCATTTTTCCGGTTTATAAAATAGTAGGATTAAAGAATTAAAATTAATGAAATTCTTATAAAAATTAAACAATACGAAACAATTTATTAATACTAATAGTTTATTAATACTAATAGTTTATTAATAAAAGCTTTCTTTAAAAGAAAAATCTCAATTTTCGAACAAATGAATTATAATATTTATACTAGATCCGAATTCAATGGACATTCAATATTAGTGAAAGCATAGACTTTAAATGCTACCAGAACACATTTGTGTCCACTGATTGGTTATATAGGTTTAAAAGTCCCGTGAATTAAATCAGAGAGGAGATTGCTATCGGATGTGTCTTTGCAAATTGTCCCAATAATTTTATGTTGGATTGAGATGCGAAGTTTATGGAGGCAACGAAATGTATTGGGAGTCAAATTTATGTTCAGTGAATCAATTTTGAACGCTTTTGGTACGATTCATAGTATCCGTAATGAAGATTCGTATTCGTAAAGTAGTAGTATTCATGAAGTATCCGTATTCATGAAACATTTGAAAACTTCAGAGTAAAATTGTAACATTGCAGGATACAATTGATCTGTCAATGTGCTTAGGTTTAGCGTGGCTTATTTTTTTTTCTTTCGGAAAACACCAAGGCACCACTTTCCATACCAGAAGAACATGTTCTACATCATGAAATTCCAGTTAGACCATCGTTCAGTGCAAACAAGACTAGATGAGGTCATGGCGTCGAGGGATCCACGCCGAATTATACGTCGTATATGAGTACAAAACAACCTGTAGTGTGCTTCACCCGTCCATAACCCATTCCCAATCCTCAGGTGTCCAGTGTAATCGTTACCGTCAACATTGTAAATGAATTTTAATTTTGGAATTTGAGGCAGGAACGAGAGGTTTCCTCAGAGGTATCAGAATGCGTATTTTCGTCGTCTGCAATCTTTTGCGCGTGACTAATGTCGAAATCGGTTGGGAAAGATGTCTTTTAGTTAGATTTTTGCCAACTGAAGCACAGCGCAATCTTTTTTCTGCCGTGCATTAGTGTTCTTGCATGCTAAGAAGAAGAAGACAACCGATACACACCCATGTGACCTATGACGTCAGCAACAGCTAATCTTTATCAGAAAAATGGCGTATTAAAGTTGAACTAAGTTTCTCTACATTTTACAATTAACGTTAATTAAATGCTGAGCCGTGTCGCACATCGAATTCGCTGAAATATAATTCTTTCTGGTATACTTCTTTTACTTAACTGTCCCGCAGTGGACTCATCGTTAAGACACAGTTCCCGGCAGATCACCGAAGTCAAGCATCACTGGCTGCGGTCAGTGTGCGGGTGGGTGACCACTTGGTTCAGTCTGCGTAGGAACCGAGGGTGTGTGGTATTGGTCCTCGTTAAACTGTGCTACCGTAAAGTGTGCGACTTCGCGTGCAGGTCGTTGAGCTACAGAAGCAGGGGTGCCATCCCCTCTGCAGAGGATCAAAATTGTGATGGCATGTCTTCGGATCATTCTCAGGGATGTTTCCCAGACCGTCGCCAATAGCCCATTGTGCAGCTCTAGTGCGACGTAAATGAACTACAACAACAACTTTTACTAAACTTTGATTTATTATTTGTTATGTATTTTATTGTAACCCTGATATAATTTTTCTTTAGTGTACCTGGCAACTTCGATGCAAGTTTGTTTCGATAAGTTTGTTTATGTTCTACATGACTTTGTTTCCGCGCCTTTGTGTAAATATATAGTGAAAGAATTAAAACCTTTGTGAAAGAATATAGGCTGTGTTACTTAAGAGAATTGGTTATTGACGGGCATGGCTCACTCGAAATAGAATTGGAAGAACAGTTTTTAACGTAAACAAATTCCATGTTTTAACAACCAATCAGGATCTAGATATCCACAAGGAAGAGACAAGGAAACTCCTGGATCAGTACCCTCAGAGGTATGATTTGTTATGGGAACATGAGGACTTTGAGACTCGATAGATTTAACGTGCATCAGTCGCCATTTACTACAATGGGGCAAAATAATCATAAACAGCAAAAAGTTGTTTTAACCATCGTTGGAAGTATATTCATTCATCCATTTTCTGCATTTTTTTAAAGAGGCTACAACTGATATATTAACTCCTTCGCTCTCGTCAAAATCACGCGGTGAGCTTCGGTCTCTTTACTGTCGTGCCTTTGATATTTCCAGGCTAGAGTGTTTAAAAGAATGCTCAATAGGGGTATATATATTCATCTCTGTTGTACCCGGAATTTTTTATTTCTTTTTTTGCACACTAGATGGCTGCACCAAATTATTTTTAATGTAAATGAGTTAGTTTATATTAAACTATATTTCGGCACTTTTTAAATATATGTATTCGTGATATGTATTTCGTACTATTAGCTCTGCTACGTTTGCTCTTTGTGAATACACGTGGTTTGTGTTTGGTGATAAAATATATTTTTTTCTTAAATTGTCTAATTTTGGAGACAAAGTTGCATGGACACATGGAGTTATAAACTTCAAGTTAAAATAAATTTTAAAAAGCATAAATGAATACCTATATTGTACGATCACCTTTTTTATATAATTCTCTTTAAAAAAAATAGGCACTTTAATGACCATTTTCTTGAAAATAACAAGATTATTAATGAGTTAATGAGTTTAAGAATTAGTACGAGAATTGATTTATCGAAACATATAAAATAGAAACTATAAAATAGTTTGTAAAATATTTTACCAGATATATATAATGAAAAATTTCTTTATTCTTAATATTTAAATTTACATAAAATAGTATTTTCTTTTTATGTTGCAGTAAAGGGATTATGTGGTATGCAAATATCTACGCAAATTTAGTTCTTAAAATTGAAACTATAGGTTTTAATCTAAAAACAAGTAATATTATCTGCAAATAAATTATTGCATTAGCTCGATAAAGGAACAACTTATCAATAATTTTATACTTTTAACAACAGATTTATCTTACTTTGTTTCAACGGATAATTGTATAAATAAAGAGAAAAGTTGTTCGCACAAGAGTTTAAAATATTCAACACTCACCATGATAAGGAAAGTGCATCCCCCCCACTTTACTTGAAATAAAATACTTGGATGCTTGACTTAAGAAATATTACAGAAGTTTGTCGTATAAATATGAAAAATTTGAATAATTCAGCAGTGAATTTGAAAGTTAAATATGGAAGGGAAGCGTAACTAGCAAAATATTTTAAAAAGAATGATATAAAACACTATTTTACTTAAAAAGTTTTAGGTTCAAAATTTATGCTTGGGGCTTTTTAAGACCAAGATAAATCGTCGGTAATCGCAATTTAATATATTACGATATATCTTTTCGATATGCTGAAGGCTTTTATAAGAAACATCTGCGGGCTAAAAAAAAACGATTTGCTTTAGATAATATTTTAAAGTTATACATAAAATAAATCTTTTTATATAATTTTAAGACAAAAAATATTGTTTTCTTAAAAGAAATACGGCTATTAAAGAAAAAAGTTTGATCTCTAAGAAGAAAATATTTTATCAACAATTATTGTAATAACAGTTATTGATATTGGGGATATGGGAATACATGAAATAAATAAAAAAATGAGTTTGATGTTTTGAAAGTGTTTAAAATAATTTTAATCAAACATTTAAAAGATAATGTAATATTTTAAATTTTTATGTATAGATTTATAGAAATTTTAGAGAATATAGATTTATAGAAATTTTGTTAGCTATATTGTTGAAGAAAAAAAAAGAAGTAAAAATAATAATTTCTAAAAAAAAGGTCGGTAAGTGTATGGTATGCATTAAAATTTTATTTTATAAGACCTTCTCACGTAAAAATTATCTTACAGTTAGTCATAAATATTAGAGGATTAAAATTATTGGTTAGGATTAAAAATATTTGCATTAATGTTGAAAGTTTTCGGGAAGCTGTGAATAATTTTTTGAATAATTTGAGTAATAATGATTTTCCTTATAATTTTTGTAATGTTAATTTTTTAATTAAGAAAATGATTGAAGAATATTAGTTTTTTATTTCTTTTAACAGGGCGCAATTCAAGACTTAACTGAGCAGCCCCAGTTAAGCATTCTATTAATTTGCGACGTAATCTTTCTTCTTTCTTTCATTTTTTCAATCTGCGCAATTTAAAAGAGGGCGTTGTTTTCATTTGGTTTAAGTGTTTCCATTTCATTTAGTTTGCTTGTGAGTTCACCGTCTGACCTTGTTTATGTGAGTTTTTATTTTATTTTCTGATGATTTTTATTTTCTGATGAAATTGTATTTAGTTCTATGTCTTACATGTTATTTTTCTCCTGGACTTTTATGCAAAACCTTCGGGGTACTGAGGGAGTTTTTTTTAGGCTTTTGCCATCTCCCTCAATAGAAAAGGTTTTGTTTTATGGCCACTGGGGCCGGTACCCCCTGAACACGTCGGCTTCAGTGGTCATATTTTTAATTTTAGTTTTATTTCCTTCGCTTCTTTTATTTATATTTTTATTCATAAATATTAGGTTATTTTGACGAATTTATACTTCTTGAAAATATGATTATTGATTTTTGTTAACGTTTATTAGTTATTTGGAAAACTATACTTTTAAAATGTTTGTCTGACGTTGGTTTCATTCCCATTGGCCTCATTTGTCTCAAAAATTGGGCCAAATTCTGATTTTTTCTTTTTTTTTGGCAGATATGAGCTAATTTTCATCACAAATTAGTTCTATATAAACACTAAAGGAATCAGGCCTATATTTTTTTTTTTTTTTTTTTTTTTTTTTTTTTTTGCTTAGATTTTTCCAAAAAAGTTTCATTAGCTTTTTTTTAAATTTTTCTCTACAATGAGAAAAAAGTATTGTGAAAATATCAGAATATGTTAAAAACTCTGGTTCTATGAGGAGAACACCAAAAAGATTGGTAATTATAACCGACGGGCTAACGTTTTTGGTAAATTAATAATAAAATCAGATTTCATAATGTGTGGTAAAATAGTAATAAAATTTAGTAATTTTATCACGATAAGAGCATGGTAGAAAAAACTATTTATTTAGTTAAATTTAGTTTTCAGTTTTGTATTTTTTTACTGAATGAGTGATTAAAACAACTATAATTTTAAAAAACACAATTTTTGGTGAATTGTTTCTGCTCTTTGAAAAACACAAAAAGTGAAATTCATTTGATGTCTCACATATACTTTTCTAATAATCTTAATTCGAATAGTGGTCAACTTCTATTATGTTTTTGCAAAGAAAGTTAGTTTGTAATAATTGCGAGTAACTTAAAAAAAAGAAATGTATTTTCTACAAAGTAATAGTAATTTAAGACAACTATACTGCAATATCTAAGAGTAATTTACGAAACACTTTTTGCAATAATTAAGAGTAGTTTAAAAAAGGTATTTTGCAATGAGTAATTAAGAAAGGTATTTTCATTAGCTAAGGGTAATAAAAGAAATATTTTTTTTGAAAACTAAGTAATTTAAGCAAAATATGTTTTTTGCAATAACTATAAGTAGTTGAAGCATGATATTTTGCAAACACAAAGAGTAATTTAAGAATGGTATTTTGTAAAAACTAAAAGCAATTTATGAAAGTAATTGGTAATGGCTAAGAGTAAGGGTATTTAAGAACAAAAAGTAATTTAAGAAATATATTTTCTAATATTTGATCTTCTAAATCTTCTTATCAATGTAGAAATTCTTGAACCAATAAATACGCGTTTTATTCTTAGAACAGAATCCCGAATTGTACGAAATCGATAATATCGTTTTTAATCAACTTTTTCCCTTTTTCTCTAACTAAGTCTGGTGATTAGAGCATTGAACTCTCAATTTTTGCCCATATGACACTGGAAAAGTTCTCATCTTACAGTTCAAATCTACTTTACTATATCTAGCCACCATTTTACTATTTAGATGAAATCGTTTATAGTGTGGTTACATATTTATGTGATCACCCCACTTGCGATTTACGAACCTATCAAGTCTAACTTTTTCTATTGGTATCCTTTTTTAAGATTTTTTTTTTTTTTAATTTTTCAACAAAGACAAAAGTAATCAATACTTATATTATCTAATTGTATCTACAATAGTAGAAATTTCCAAGAAGAAATGGTAGAATAACAATTCATTTAATTGTTATTATATCATATTCAAATAAATCAGTCAAATAAATATAAGTTAGATGTTATCTAAACATTGAATTGTGAAAAAAAAGTGTTTATTAAATGCTTTCATCTAATGCGATTAAGAAACCAGAATTTGATCACACTGACTTAATGAAGCTGATTAGTTTCTTGCAGCTGATTGCATATTATAGCCGAGAGGGCTAATCTCTCAATCTCGTGACCGATAGAACGGATGTTCGAGTCTCAGCGTTGACACTACAAGATTTCCACTGTCCTGCTTTTCCCAATTTGTGACCTTGGACTATTAGAATACGATACTCTTTTTTGCGCATAAATGGCAGCACCTTGAAACTGCTTAACACAAAAAGTATTATAGTATTTCTCACCTCATTCAGTAAGTGAAACAAGCAGATAAACTAACTTAATCACATTCCACGCTTCATTTGAATAAAACAACTCTACCACAACCTAACTCCAAACCTATTAACTAACAAAAAGCTTAGCTCCATTGTCCATTTAAGTTTGTATTTTACGGTTTTAAAACCATGATAGTTGTAAATGGTAAAAATTGTATTTATGGTTTTTGTATTAATAGTTTTTAACCATATTAGTTGTAACCGTTTTCAGAGCTATAAAGATAAAAAAAAAGGTTCTTTATTGCAATACCTTTACGAATATTTGGATGGAGTTTTTTTTTTTTGCCATAATTTTAGAATGAAAGCTTTAATAGTGTAGCCAGCAAAGAAATCTCTAAAACTCTGAAGGTCTGTATATATATATATATATTTATTGATCTTTTTTTAAAAAAGATCAATAAATAGCATTGCTGTTATCATTTTAAAATAACTTAGCACGAGCATTGACTGTTTTGTATAGTTAAAAAATTTAATTGAACTTCAAAATGTCATTTTCCTTGCATGTCCCAAACAATGTTTCCAATAATAACTAGCTTCAAAACTTCCTATAAATTTTTCAATATATATTTTTTTTTATCTCAACCAGTGTAAGCATTTTTAGAATATACGCAGAGGGTATTATTTACAAAAACTTCGTTTAAATAAATTTTTTCTGTTAATAATTTGTTTGTCCCAAGAAAATCTGCCATTTTCCTGGCTACATTTATTTAGTGGTTTATAACCAAAATGGATAGAGCCAGCAATCAATATCTTATGTTAATAGATTGATTACATACCCTCCTATATGAACATGTCTTGTTGCATTAATAAAGAGCAAATTTTCTGGTTCAAAATCTATTTCAAAATTTTTTTAATGTGAGTAGGTTTTTGTGTTGTCATTTTCCTGGCTTCCTAAAACCATTAATAACATAAACTACATAGATTTATCTGAGTTATTTTAAGAAATCCTGTTGTTTTCTACAGAATATAAACGTCTTAGGCCAAAGTATTTAATTAAAGCAAAGTTATATGCTATAAAATGGTGAATTTGTCATTATTCTGGCTGTCATTTTCCTGGTTTATGAAAGCAAGGACATTGAAATGTTACCAGAATTTTTTTTAACTGCTAATACTGTAAGGAGGGAAATCAAATATTAACCTAATACCAAGTTTATGTATGATTGTAATATGCTTGGATGTAACCAAAGTTATTTATTTATTTAATGATTGATTATTATCCACAATTTTATTTTGTACAACAAAATTTTTTTCGATTCTTTCTACAGTGGATAAAAAGGAGTTATTTAAGCAATTTATGGTCCATCTAACATAAAGGCTTAAGTTGTGTTACTTTCTATTAACTTAAAATGACTGTTTTTTGAACTTCTCAGCTAATATGTCATTTTCCTGGCATTCAAGATTTGATGAATTTCAATTTTATTTTTTTCCCGAGCAAATGGCAATAAACTACACTGCTGTCTGTAAGATATTAATAAGTGTAACTAAAGAAGTATAAAAAAATTTTTAGATTATTTTGACGACTTGAAATTTCAAGAAATTTTTGGTCCGAATTGTCATATTTCGTGAGAATCACCCATATATATATATATATATATATATATATATATATATATATATATATATATATACAGTTGTGGCCAAAAGTGTGGACATTTTTTTAAAGTTTCATGTTTTTCAAATTTGTGTGCTTGCAGAATATATTAGTTTTCACTTTCATACAAACGTTTATATATCAAGTTGAAGGTAATTTAATGTAAAATGTAATAACAAAAACAGACATAAAATATCTGCATTACAAAAAAAGTTATGCTCATTTTAGTAGAGCAAACAAACACAAATCGTTTTGAATAAGGACGTGTTTTGTAATAAAAGCGTACTATCCAATCACAAACACTGTTCTTAGGACCAATCAAATGTCTGTTACTATAGTTTAGGTTATTTGGATGGTCAAAGAGGTATTGTTGTGGAAATATTTTGAGGAATAATGCATACTAGTACAATTAAATAGAGTATTGCTGTTTTTGAATATTTAAAGTCCTTCTTTTTTAATTAAACTAATTTTAAACAATGTCATCAACAAGAAGAACTAATTAGACATCTACAAAAAGAAGCCGAATTGTCATATTGAGAGAAAATGGCCTCTCTTATGCTGAAATTGCAAGACAAATTGGTGGTTCAGTAACTTGTTCTGGTGTGCGAAAGTTCTGTTTACGTTATGAAAAAACGAAATCAGTAGAAAATAAAGCCAAATTAGGCCGAAAAAAATGCACAAGTGCTACTGCCGATAGAAAAATTAAACGGCTATGCCTTCAAGATAGAAAATTTTCAGTAGATGCTATTAGATGTGAAATAAATGCAGCGGGTATTGCAGTAAGTTCAAGAACAATAAGAAAAAGGTTATCAGGATTTGGACTACAGGCTAGAAATCCAAGGGGAAAAAACCATATTTAAACCAAAAGTAACGCGAAAAACGAGTTAAGTGGGCAAAAGAACACATTAAATGGTCAGAAAATCAATGGAAGCAAGTTATCTGGAGCGATGAGAGTAAAATATCGCTCTTTGGTATTGATGGTAAAAAATATGTGAGACGTAGAGTAGGTGAAGTACTTCATCCTGAATGCATTGAAGCAACTACAAAAAAACCCAACAAATGTCATGATTTGGGCATGTATGTCTGCAGATGGTGTGGGCCGAATTCAAGTGATTGATGGCATTCTGAATGCCAGAAAAATACATCAAAACTGTCCTGAAACCAAAATTGATATGTTCCATCAGTGATCTCTTCCCCAACAACGCACTATTTATTTTTCAGCAGGATTCAGCTCCATGCCACACAGCAAAAGTATGCAAAGCATGGTTTCAAAATATAGGCATAGATATTTTACCATGGCTAGGAAACAGCCCTGATCTCAATCCAATTGAAAATTTGTGGCGCCGTTTGAAAATTCTTGTACGAAAAAAACGTCCATCCAATAAAAGACAACTTACTGAAGCTATAATTGATTCTTGGCACCATGTGATTACGAAAGATGAACTCCAAACACTCGTTCACTTGATGAAAAAACGCTGTGAAGCTGTCTTAAAAAATAAGGGTTATCCTACTAAGTATTGATTGTGTAAGTATCTCTTCAAAAAAATGCAAATCTAAGATAGATCTTACTATTAGTTGCATAACTTTTTTTGTAATACAGATATTGTAATACTGTATTTATTATTAAATTTTACATAAAATTATCTTCAATTTGATGTATAAACGTTTGTATTTAAGTGAAAATTAATATTTCATTCTACAAGCACACAAAGTTGAAAAAAATGAAACTTTCAAAAAATGTCCACACTATATATATATATATATATAAAGTATTTTCAGGGACACAATAAAGGGAAAGTCATTTCTTTTCGAGTGTATTGAAATTTTTCTTGCTTCAAGTGCAATTCTAAAAGCTTCGAAAAATATCTTTTGTGAAAACATCTTTGGAGAAAAACTCATTCAAGTTTTTTTTCTTTCTTCCTGCCCATACCTTCTTTTTTTTTTTTTTTTTTTTTTTTAAATTTTCCTTTTCTCATTCTTATCATTTTCACTGAGCAAAATTTTATCAATGTAATATTTCCTCCCTCAATGGTCGAAGTGAGGAAATTTTTATTACTTCTTTTTATAAATATAGATTCGATTCGACGCAATCTATGGTCGCTAGTTCTCACCAATTCCTCCATTGCCAGGTGTCTCTAACATCACTGTAAAGCAAAAAGTAAAAAAAAAATATATCGATAGTGATACTTTTAGATAGTTTGAATCGATGGGATTTGTGATAGAATTCTAGCAAAAGTTTCTGCTTGTTGAAGCAGTAAGAAAAGCTATAGCTTCTTTTTTTTCTGTATCGAATTTTTTTCTCTAATCAATAAATTTTACCTTAATTTTTTAATCGGTCAGATTCTTGCAATGAAATATTCAAATTAATAGTGATTTTATTGAAAATGAAACTTATTGTTGTTTTATCTACAGTTTTATTTATTAGTATCCTATTCTACAGTTATGAATCCTATTGTCAATAATTAACTATACTTTGACGAAAAGGGAAATTAACTTTTATTATTATAACATCCAAAATTTTTTTGTTACATCGTTAGAATATACTAGGGGGTTAAGCACCCTGTACACTGTCAACTCACCAAACCCAATGATTGCTTCGGATTAATTGTTGTTTCTTGGGAGAAAATAGTTTTTTTTTTTTACATAAGTTGAAATTATTCACTAAACATATATGTACTAAAAAAGAATTCTGTTTCCTTGTACCTCGACTTTACACGTCCAAATATTATTTTCTAGTAGTATTATAAATATTTAGATCTATTGGTTAATAGAAGTAATTTTTTAAATTAATCACTTTCATAAATAACACTTATATCGTTATACCATTATATAACATTACATTGTTCTAATAAGTTTTGTGAGTTCACAACCGTAATTTAATATATTCACTTACCAAACGGGTAAATATATTAAATACTACTTTTGTTTGCATTATATTGTGCATGAAACTGATGGTTAAGTTTTCACTCATTCAACGGATCTCTATAACGGTAATCTATAACAATATATTAATATTTTTTGTACAAAACTAATAATAATTGAAAAAATGTAAATTAGATTAGGCACCTTTTTTCATAACTTTATCTTAAAATGTAGCGCAGAGTTACTTTATGATAACAATCAAGAAAAAAAAACAATTCTATTAGTTTTGAACACTTAAATCAAAAAGATAATAATAGTACAGGAAAATACCTTAAATTATGAATACAATAATATTTATAGAAAAATAATACCTATATAACTTTAAGTAATTTTATGCGGATGACAACCGAAACAATATGAAAATAAATGAGGGAAAACCGGATCCTACCACGTAATTTTTCTAGCCTATATAAATTTGCCGACAACTATGGAAAACTGTGTTAGACCATTATGTTTTTATGTTATATAAAGTTATTTTAAGCAATTGAATACAAATTGAACTTTAAAAAAGCTTAGATAACTGTTTAACGTAACATAGGTGAGGATTTAACTCAGATAAAACTTTTACGTACATTGACAATAATTGCACTTGATTTGAATCTCTTCAAATTGATCTGCTAATCATTTTTTTTTTGTTGCTGCATTTCAGATTATAGTCATTTTGTAAGACATTTAATTAGAATATTGAGAGAAAAAATGACCCACTTCCGGCATCAGCTACAAATTTTGAATACGTTATAATCTATCACTGATTTCTATTTCAAAGTGTCTGTAACTGTTAAATTTCAATTAAATCCAAAGTTGGTTTTGAAAATATCAGCTAACTGTAATAAGATACTTCTCACAGTCGATCCAAAATTATTTATAATATACGATTTCAATTCATTGTAATAAGGTATTGCTTCCAGTAGATCCAAAGTTATAAAATACGATTGTGGTCAACTGTTTGAAGATACTGCATTAGATCTAAAATTATTCATAGGATACCATTTCGACTATCTGTGAAAAGGTATTGCATTAGAGCTAAAAATATTCTTAAGATACCACCATTGCAACTAACTGTAATAAGACATTGATCTCAGTAGATCCCAAGTTATAAAATGCTACTAACAGTGGAAATATATTCCATTAGATCCAAAATCATTCATAAGATACGATGGCGACTAATTGTAATAAGATATTGCTCTCAGTTTATCCCAAGTTTTAAAATGCGATTAACTGTAATAAGATCTTGCTCGGAGTAAGTTATGAAATGCGAATGTGACTAACTGTGGAAAGAAATTCCATTAGATCCTAAGTCATTCATAAGATTCGAGGGTGACAAACTGTTATAAGATATTGCTCACAGCAGATTCAATATTATCTATAATATACTATTGCAGTGTTCTTTAATAAAATGTTGTTTACTGTAGATTGCTTGTTATTTATAAGATATGATTGTGACTAACTGTTGCTCAATATGGATCTGAAGATGAGATACGATTGGGATTAACGATAATAAAATGTTACTCACAGTAAAATTTCAAAATAAAATCTATTGGTTTGAAAGTAGTTACCATGGCGTTCTACTATTTGAGAAAATAGCATGGTTGGGATAAACTATTTGCGGCACAGCCAGAAAAACAGCGAGTGTACAGTGTCTTGTAGCATGCTTGTGGTTCTATTAATCAAATGAATTTAAAATGACCAAAGGAAATTCTTTGACATTGCTTAAAAATAAAAAATGATTGCACTGACATAGATAACAATTTGCTCTTCTTTTCTAGTACAGTTTTTCTATCAAAATTTTTGAATTATTTTTTAAGTAATTTATTCAAAATTTTGCCTTTTATGTTTTCCTCATTTCAAATTGTTTTCACTGTTTAAGCAAAATTGCTCGACTTCTAATAAATATATTGAATTAAGACTAGGTCACTTGTTTCGGTATAGCATGTTATTTAAACTTATGCTAGCACATGTTAGTAAACATTTTACGTTCCTTTCGACAAAATAAATAATCTTTAATATAAATCAGAAAATAATTTTATTTTTAATTTAAAAAATGCCTTTGTATTTTTCAATTTCTTTGAGTAAGTGTGTTTTAAAAAAAAAAGCGTACTTAACTGCGTATTCAAAGTTATTTCTAGTCATCAGCATGATTAGTATGACTCTTATTTTGCGTGCAAATCGTCATATTATTTATTTTCATCAAATGTTAGCTCTGAAGAAAATTAAATTGTAACAATTCTTCGCATTGTTTAAATAAAATAGTTTGCACTTAAAAATGTATTTACTAATTTTAAACTCCTTTAAAAGAAATTCAGAATTCCAAGTTAAATATTACTTAAGTTGTGTAATATCGAAAAACGTTTTACATTGAAGCTTTCTGGATGAAATAAAATCCACCTAGTCGCCTTAACCTAAAATTAAGTAATAAAAAATAAAAATAAAAACAATTCTCCTTAAATATCTCTGAAAAAATATTCCGATAAAGTATTAATGTGATTGGTAAATGAAACTTAGTATGTACAGTGCGCAAAATAAAAAACAGACCACCTTTAATAACTTTTGATCTTATGAGCGAATCTTTACATTCTAGGATTCAATCGTAAGGGATAACTTCAAATATGCTTACTAATAAGATATTTTAAGTCACGAAATCAGATATAAAAACGTATTTCTTTTAATTTTGTGTGGAATTATCTTTGGATAAATGAATTTTATAATTGCATGCCAAAATTTTTCAATTCGTTTAAAACGTTCTCGAAATACAGCGAAATACGCAAAAAAATAAAATTAACATTAACAGTAGTCCAAACTTTGGGTCAGAAATCTGAATCCATCGAAAACAAGGTATGTTTATTCAGAGAAAGTACATTTTTGTGTCTAATTTCATAACTTAAAACATCGTCTGCTTTGTTAATTATATATTTGAGGTCACGTCCTCGAACCATTAAGATTGAGTCCTAGAACGTGAAGATCCAATCATTAGATTAAAAGTTGTTTAAGGTGGTCCATTTTTTATTTTGTGCACTGTATTCCCATACACAAACATATACATCCCATATACATATTTCTCCAATATTGGATTGCAAATTAAAATATCGATATATTTCATTAACTATTACATAATTACTCTAAGACAACTTCAAAAGTAAAATGGTTTAATTAAGGGATTCCATATTTATTATGTTTTATTTGTGTAGTGACATTTTCACTTTCAAAGTAATTTAATTCCTTCTCCTGGTTATAGATAAGTCAACTTTTCCAAACACGAACAAACTGTTTGTCATCCGCAGGATATTTTCGTAATATATGCAAACTAATTGTCACAAAGAAACTTATGAAATGCAGTAATTCTATGTGAAACCTTAGAAATTTGTGTGTCAAATGGTTTCGGTAACTCCTCAAAGTAACTTAGCAGAGTTTTCATCGTCAGTAGGAGTTTAATTATGTTGAAGATGATTCGAAGTTTTTTTTCTAAAATTGGTAGATGACTAATTAGATATTAAGATTATTTTTGTCAGTTTTTTTTATTTCTATTTTTTTATTTATTATTTATATTTTTGGTATTATTAAAATCGAATTGCTGTAAGAACTGTTCTAATGCAAATATGCTTTTTTCCTCATTTTTTTCTAGTTTATTTTAATTTATTTTTAATTTTATAACCGGCGTTGAACAGCTGACCCATTTCTGAGCATGCGTCTATCAATGTTAAACTCCGTAGCCTTGCAATTTTGGCCCAACCCAGAAGACCAAAGATCAACCATTGAGTCCTTCGTAGTGGACTTCTTGATGGAACTAATCAACATTTACGTTACATGGAGAGAGAGACCATGAAAACCTCCCACTACCTACGGCAAAGAGATTCTTATGCATGATGATATTTACCCCTGAGGATATTTATTTACATCACTTTGGTCGGTGCGAGTCGGGAGCAGAATTCGAAACAAGGTTTCAAACCATGGTTCATCTCATTAGGAGGCGAACGCTACATGTGCTGAGCCATGGCGGATCTTGGTTTGCTTTAATCTTAAAATTTTTAAAACAAAATTGTAAGAAAACTAGAATTTTTAGAAATTATGGGTCGCAACTAAAATTTGAGTCGTAAATGTAGATGGATTGTCAATGTTTTTAAAGAATTAAAATTAATTCATCAATTTATAATTTTTTTCTAACTTAAACTATGAAATTGCTTAATGTTGAACGCATAGTTTAACAGTAAAACGTGTGGTTGGTTGCTGAGTTATTAATGTTGGTAATAACCATAAGGTATTTAAAATATACATTTGGTAATTTTTCCGTTCATATGGTAATGGTGTACCGGAAGTTCTGGTTTTTAAAATTATAGAGCTTTTTACCACATATTTAGTAAAAAATACAAAAGTGAAAAGTAACAGAATAAATGACCCTTAGGGCATGCTCTAAAGTATCATGATAAAATTATCAAATTTTACCACATTTTCTAAGTTTGTCACACATTATAAAATTTGATTTTATAATTAATTTTCTCAAAATCATTAACAGAATGCTTCGGTTAAAATTACCGACATTTTCGGTTTTCCCACAGATCCAGAAAAACGGTAAATTTACCATATTTATGCAGTTTTAACCATAAATTTTTGTCTTAGTGCAGAAACGATAGATTTTATCATTGACTAGCTTTAAAAATCAACAAGTGTTTAGTAACGCTTCTAGATAAGTTAACCATTATAATTCATTTTTTTATTTTTATTTAAAAAAGTAAATGCAACTATGTAAGTAAAAGTTTTTAAAGATTAAAATTAAAAGAAAAAAATAAAGAGAGCTTTTTTGAAAGAGAGGCACTACTGTGGCACGAAGAAAAAGGGACAGCGGCTGTTCTAAAGCATGTCAAAAAATTATCAGACGGAAAATTGTAAAAGTCGTTCAAAATCAGAAGACATGGAAGACAATCTACAGACATGGACGACATTGATATCAAAAAATAAGAAATAAAAAGGTAAAGAAAGCAAATCTTAAGATTGACTTAGTAAAGACCCGGTAGCAAAATGGCGTAAGAAATTTACTGCCTTTTAGTCTATGATTTTGTGAAAAACCAATTCATGAACATTGATTTCTAATGACGTATCCATCCACAAAAATCAATCAATAAATAAAAAGAAAAAGATAAAAAACACAGTTGATTTTTTAACCACAGGAAACCTAGAATCAGGCAGATAGTGTAATGACCACTGATACCATGGAAAGTTAAAACCCTTAGATAAAAATATTCTTCATTATACTTAAGTTTAAATTAGGAAACATCAAGTAAAAATTTTGCATAGAATAAATTTAAATTATTAAAAAATTAAGGAAAATATAAAAATTTTGATAAATACAGTTCCATAAAGATTTAAATAATTGAGTAATTGTAACAATACATTGTAATTTTGACCTTCTAATTTATTGATGCACTATTGTTCGCGATTTATCTTTCCACTAGTTTGCTTACTGCAAAACTCCAAATTTTTGTTCCGTTTTATAAAGCAATTAACATTTCACGTAAATTTTTAATAGTTATTGAAAACAACACCAAGTTCAAATTAGTTCTTTGGGTGGATTTCAGAAACGTCGTACCCAATCGATTTTGGGTTGGACGTTTTTGACCGACCCAATTTTGGGTTTACGACTATTTATGTTCAAGTCCATAGTCTTGTAATTTCGAACCCAATCCAGAAGACAAGGGAACTCCTGGATTAAGCGTTGGGACAAACTAGAATGAGTCGAGGAATCTTCTGATGTAACTGCCCAGCATTTGCGGTAGATTCCGTATTCAGAGAGAAAAAAAGAAAACTTTCCACGAATAGATTGACGGCAAGGGGACTCTATCCCATGATCATATACCACGGATGTTAGTTTTACCAAAGCACTGTGGTCAGTGTGAGCCGGGTGCGGGATTCGTATCGACTAACTATAGCTGGGATTTGAACCCGGTTTACCTCATTGGAAGGCGAATGCTCTATCACTTTTGATTTAATTTTAATTAATTTTTAAATACTGTTTCAATGTTTTTCTCTAAAAAGATCTAAATAAAACCGCAATTTGCAAGAACTAAATTTATGAGGGATATAGATTAAAAAGAATGCAATTCTGGTCCGAATTTGTAATACAAAAATAAAACATGCGGCCTGTAAAATTGTAAGATAGCATTAATAGTGCATTAATGATAGCATTAATGGTACAAAATCTTGGATTTTTTTTAAAAAAATAAATAAATTGAAAACATCATACTGTTCTTTTTTTCATGTTGTTTTATAAATATACAAATTACTATATTTTAAGAATTTTTATTAAAAAAACAACCTTTTATGATGATATAAAATTTGTAAGTAGGTTATTTTACATGTATGCAGAGTATTCCATAATTACTACCCTTAATATTTATTTTTAAAATCTTTTTCAAAAGTAAATAAACTGTATGGATATTAGAATTAAAAAAATAAATAAGTTAGCGTGGAAAAAACCAGATTAAATTCTGATTATAAATCGATATTGAGTAAAGGGGATTAAAAACTCAAAATCAGTTTGATTGATGACGAAAACTTAAAGGCAATTCTAAAAATCTATTTTACCTCTTTTCAGTTTTTCTTTAAAGCAAAATTTTGTTCCACAGGTTTCAATGTATTGTTATTTCGCCTTACGTGTTAATAACTTGCAGATTTCAATACTGTTTTTTTAAAGTTGCTATTTTTGCTCAAAGAGCAACTTGCAATTCCTAATGTGTATATAATTTTACTTCATTTTTGGCAAGTCAGAAAAAATAAGAATAAAATTTTCTGTAATCGCTGATTACGAAAATTCTACTCATATTTTTTTAAATTTGCTGAAAAATATCATGTTTTTGGAAAAACAAAAAATATATTATACATCATCATCATTAGGGATCATGGACGTTTTTTTCCAGAAAATATTTGAAGATAGTTATTTTTAACTTTAATTAAATTCCTTTAAATGCATATCTTAATGAATAAAATGTTGTAGTGGTAAACATGTTTTACGAAATAACAACTCAAGCTTATTTTTTAATTTAATTAATAAAAAAAGGAGAAACAGAATTTTATTGCAATCGACACAAAAAAAAATGGTTATTTCATTTTAACTAACACTACACAAAAACACAAACACTTGAAAAAAACTTATTTCAAGGGAAAAATTCTTTTAACCTAAATATTATCCCACATTATACTTGCCTGAATAACTTCCATCTGTTCCTGACTAGACAAGGGAATGAACCGAAGGGGAAAAAAATCCCTTTACATAAATATTTCCCTTCTTTCAAAAAAACGAATTTTTTTCTATAGATCACTTAGAAAAGCGGTAAAACTATTCCACGCTCGAATTAATTAAGTTTAATGATGGAGCATAAAAGCACGATTTTATTAAATTTGTACGAAAGTTTAAGTTTGATAAGATTTTTTTTTTTTACTGAAAATATTTTCATGATTTTGTTTCGCGAAATTTTTATAGAAATGGCACTAGAAATTGTTTCTTGTTGTTAATATTCAATTTAAATAATTAATTATCAATATTTTAAGTTAAATAGCTAAAATTGTTAAATCATCTTATTTTTATATCAATCTAGCTGCATTTTATAAAAACTAACTTAATTTTAAAGAATATTTAAATGTTTTAAATTGCAATTAGTATATGCTAGTTTATATTTTAAAAAAGCTCTCTATCCCCTAAGCCATCACGGCTCCCCGACTTTATAATTAAAAATTATTATGGTAATTGTGAGCGTTGTAACCTGTAAAAACTATTTTTAAAATATTTAATTAGAGGAATGAACATTTTTCATAATTTTATCATTGATAATCTAAAATTAAGTTTTATTTCCGATATTTAAATTTGCTGTCCTTCTTCTATATATTGTCTAGTTAAGAATTTGTTTTTGGTATATATACATGAATGAATAAAATAAGCCGAATTATGATTTACTTTGTTATGTAAACAGCTGTTGAAAATGGTTATTAAGGAAACATACTTCTTTATTAAAGGATTATTTTATTTTGCTTTGAATAGCACCGTAGGAAATACTAATGCAATATTTTAAAAATGCTTGATCTTTTCATAATTTGTTAAAAGTATTATACTTTTTTTTTTTTTATAAAAAATGCCATTTCTATTTCATTGGCAATTTACTTTAATTAACTTCCTAAAGACAACCGAAAGGTTAAATAAATTATTGATTACTAAATATTATCAGAAGTTTAAAACCTCAGCAGGGGTTATATAAAGCCCTAATTCGTGGAACCCCTTTCAACCTTCCTCGGAACACCATTGTGGAACCGCTTTGATAGAGACAAAACCAAAATTATGGCGTAAAAATATTTTAAGATCATATGTTCAGATGACGTTAAGTTTGTTAAGGGGCAAGATATGTTTCTGAAATAAACATAAATTCGACTTCTTGTTCTGTTTCTAGAACACTATCATTTGTCAATATTATGGAATAATTTATTCTTTATCCGAGAATATTATCACAACATTATATGTTCTTATATATACAGTTTGGTTGAAAATCACTAGCTATGTGGCTAAACTAATGCTTTCAGAAATCTAATGCATATTTTATGACTGTTCACAAATGCTTTAGTATTGGTCATATACATACATTTAAAGAGAAGGGTAATGTTAATAATGAATTTTTATTTCAAATTTGCATTGAACTTACGTCGTTCTGTGAATTATTCTCTGTGAATTTGTGAATGCAAATTATTCTAGTCAAATAAATATCTCCAATTCTGATGATTTCCACACACGCTAAGCTGGGAAAAGATGTACTACATAATTAACATCAATTGCTTACGCATTTAATCCTTTTGTTGGTGTGGTTCTCTATGAAATACTCTCGATCACGTATCCCTGAAGATTCCCTTATATACGTTATAAGCGAATATTGCCCATGAGAAAAGATTCGGCAGTGTCTCTTTTGTTCGAAATGAAAAGGAACCACACGCAATATCGTATTTCTAGTGAAATAGCAAAAAGAGAGCGAGATAAAAGTCAGTGAATGAATGATTGGTAATTCAGGTTAATTTTGAGGTCGGAGAAAACAGGTGATTCAAATAGAATAGATGGAATTTATTTTTATTTAAAGATAGGGATTAGAGATTATGAATAGAGTTGTCGAAATGAGAAACAAAAGACATTTACTACATTTTGAATTTTTGTAATAATTTTTAATTATTCTTCTAAAATTTTTTGACATTGACTAGGGACAATTTGTTTCGCATTTGGAGGTACAATGTACTAATTTTATGTTATTGTTGAGCAAAATAATAAATACACTGTAAAAAGTCAGTATCAAAACTTCGGTAAAATAGCTATATATATATATATATATATATATTGCACAAAACAGCCAATTAAAATTGAAAACGCATGTGTGTGAAAATGTTATAATTTTCAATAACGTTGCTTGCAAAAATGTTAAGACTAAACTTACCAGCTAAAGCTGAGTGGTGACTTTTATTTTATTTCGAGTATGTCTAATGATGGTGTCACAGTTTTCCATTGTTGTCTGTGCATTTCTATTTGCCTAAAAATCCAGTAGGATCCAGTTTTTCAATATTCATTTCAATATTGCATCAGCATAAAATTAACAAAAGTCGCAAAGGTATTGTTTCCCTTTAAATATTTTTGTATCCCTAATTTAAAGTTATTTTCCAGTACAGCTATTATTAGCGAAAATATTAAATTATGGTTGTGAACTCATCAAACATAATATAATTTTATAATATAAATGTTATTTTAAAAAATAATTACTGCGAATTATTGCGAAGCAATCATGGGGGTTGGTGAGCGGGAGACGAACAGGGGGCGGTTCGCTTCCCGCTCACCGGTACATATATATATATCACTGTAAAAATATTATGAATATAATATACAGTAATATAAGTATTATTGTATGCTGCGGTATAATAGTTTACAGAAATAATGGCTATTACGGTAAAATGAATTTTACGGACGATGCACCTAAAGTGTTGATACTTACTTTATACTGTAATTTGATCCTGAATTTTTTACATTGTAGTTATGTATAAGTATTAAAATTATAAATATTATAGTTTTAGTTTATTTAAAGTTAAGGTATGAAAGTATCAGTCTTACCCCCGTATTCACCGTTGACTCTGACCTCCCAGTTCCGAAACTCCCGGTTTGGAAACTTTGACCGAGAGTTCAAAAACGATTCCACCATTATTTTTTGACCGTCGGTTTCTTTACTCCGGGTTACTTAACCGGCAGTTACAGGCATTTTCCTATTGGATAATAACTTGCATCACGGTGGTAGATTTATAGCCGTATTAACAGTGTTTTCTTTTCAATTTTCGTTGCTATTTTTTTTTTTTAAATTTCAATTAAAAGAAAAAAAAAAAAAAAGATTGCATTGAGTAATTAAATTTGAATCCTTCTTTTACTGGTCAAATAAAAAATATGTTTAGTTTCGTTTTCCTAACTGACTTGTATTGATGAGTAAAAGGTTCCGAGCTTTATTATTATGAATTTAGATATTTTATTATTATGAATATCATAAAGCCGCAGGCAACCATAGAAATGTAACTGAAATTCAATTAAAAATACTTTTATTTCACACAATTATTTAATACTTTTATTTTGCACTATGATCGAGGGGATCATTATCATTCTTATTCGCATATTTTTAATCTTTTTTTTACCTCTTCATAACATATTAACGATAACTTAAACCATTGAGATGAATTTTTTATTTATTTAATGAAATCGTATAAAATAAACTTCTCAGTTCAGATAAGCATAAATCAACACATTCATATTATTCAGAAGTTATAAATGACTATTATTGTGCTGCCATCTGCCGAGAGAATCACCGTCGGTGATATGGTGAATAAGATAACAATTTTTTTAAAGGAAAATTTCATAATCGGGCCGAATCTTCCGAAACTTTTAAAATTTAAAAAACTCATGCCTTTAAAAATTTAATTATTTAGATAATTGTCAATGGAAATATATCAGTAGTATAAATGCCCCATGTGTCATAAAGTAATCAGGCTATATATTAAAAATTATAACTAAAGACGGGCATTTTTATTTCATATAGTTTTAAGCAATAAATCTCTTCGAAATGATCCAATTTTTTCCAAATATTCAGCAGATTATTTTATAGTTATAAAATTCAAAATTTCCTGATTTGCAAATTTATTTGATGCAGATCATTGTGTAGTTTAAATGTTACCTCGGATCAAAATTTGCATTGATTACATAACATTTATTTCAGCATAATTTCTAATATATATTTTTTAAATAATGTATATGTTTTTAATTTAATTAATAGCTTTATTTTATGGATTAAAAATGTTTTTAATTCCTTTCGTTATCTTCGTATCTAAATATTGCACATTATTTTACCAGTTCATCTCTGAACTATTTTTATTTTTGGGCAAGATCTATCATCTCGATAGATATTATCAAAATCTAAAAACATTGAATGAATTATATTCTTTTTTAAATTTTATATTTATTTCAAGTATCGATTGGTTTTTTTTCTTTTAAAAAATAGAACTTAGTTAAATTATTTAGAATTTTCTTACTTACACTATTTATTTGAATTATTGTAGCCGCAATCTTTATTATCCACGATTTTTTTTTTCGAGTGAAAAATTATCTAAGTGTTGTAACGACTGCTAATAATAATTTGAGAAATATATATAGTATCTTCTACAGAAGATATTAACTCAGGAGAATTTAATTTTCATTTTATTAATAAGCATTTATTTGATATAAATTAATTATAGTTATATCTAGTAAAAGAATTGACCTCATTGAACATAAAAAAAGCAAGCATGTAGTAAAATAATTGATCTCATTAAACATAAAAAAAGCAACCGAACATCAAAGGTGTTATTTAATTTTGACTTTATTAATAAGCACTTATTTGAAATAAATTAATTATAGTTAAAGCTAGTAAAAATAATTGACCTCATTGAACATAAAAACAGCAACCGAATATCAAAGTGTTATTTAATTCTCATTTCTTTAATATATTTTTATTTTATTAATATTATGGTATGCTATATTTTTTTAAGGCAGGGCAAAGATATAAATTAATTATAGTTGCATCAAGTGAAAAAATTGACCTCATTGAACATAAGCAACCAAACATCAAAAGTGTTATTTTTGAAAACATAAATAAATAAAAATCTCCTTCTTCGTATCCGCGCTTGTTCAAATCGGGGAAATCTTCAGGTTAAAAACACAAAAATTCAAAACAATTAAAAATGTGACACAAAAAAGAGCAGAAATACAAAAAATACCGGCGAAGGAAACGAAGTAAATGAACAAACACTCGTTTACTGTGCATGCGCCGGGAATATCTTCAGGTTAAAGTTACTTAACTCTGGGTTAGAGTAACTCGCAGTTACGTACACGGTGAAATGAAATTTTGGACTCTAACCTAGAGTTGCTCCCGAAAAACCTGTTTTGAACTCTGACCGAGGGTCAGGGTCAATGGTGAATACGGGCGTTTAAGTATCAAATATGATATTAATAATGAGAATTTGGTGCAAAAAAATTATAAAAATTTAGTCCTATTGAGCCGTACAAAGAAATCTATATCTTAATATAGATTATGAATCATTATAATCAACCTGACATATAACCTGACTGATCTTGATACCACACGTGGTGGTTAAACCTAAACTATTAGTGGTAGTACAATGCTATAAAATTTCTCTAGAAATAAAATCAATAAATTTAGATAATACTTAATTAGGCTGAAATGAAAGACAAAACATAAACCTAAGAAAACGACAAATAAAGAAAAACTTACAAATATTTATTCCATGATTATATCCAAAGAGTCACAGGCACTTTAAACTAATATGAATAAAGGCTAAAAATGATTATACACATTATTAAATCCACTCTCTGTTATGTGGATTGATTATTAAAAAAATGGATGAATAAAAATCACTATGAGCATTCAATTATATTAGGATCCACTTGCGATTTTCCATCGCCATACATTTTCACTCACGCTTACAGGTAGAATAGCGAAAGGCCGAAGCTACCGCTACCCCTCAAATCATATCATCATCTGCCGTCTCATATTACTTGAAAGGGACGCTTCACACTGTCGTTGCCATCACATTTCACTCGAAAGATGAAAAATACTTCCTTCCCCAATTCTCAATATAGGTGTCTCTGTCCTCTCGAGTTGGAATTCGGCTTTCTCCTCTTTGCCTAGAAATCTGACCCAAAGTCTTTGAAATCTGAAGTCTTTTTGATTGTCACTTTCAAATCATTACATCAAATTTATTTGCAGTTGGCAGTGGATCATGGAGTGTGAAAAGTGTTCAAAGGTTTATGAGTTATGTAAAAAATAGTATCAAATATTGTACCTTTAAAAATTAGTGTTACAATGTAACAATAAGAAAGTTGTTTTTACGCTGCATGCATTGAAATAGAATCAAAGCTGATAGAAATTAGTAAGGTTGTATAAATTCTGCGTAGAATGAAAATTAAAACATTTGTAAACTCTCCAGTTCCAAAAATTTTTAACAGTGACGTTTTTTAACACATAAAATTTAATCATTCGCACTCACGTAAATATAGGTATCCTTTGTTTAAATTTAGACATGTATACATGCATAAAAAAGTTATCTGGCATTTATCAAAAAGATATTAAATTAGAATAAATAAAATAAAATTATAATTTAAATAAAAAAAAAAATTAAATTTTAGATAAATTATATTTTTTGGTAAATTAAAATAAAATTTTTATATATCGAAGCAGGCTTATCAAAAGCACAATAATGCGTGCATTATATAAATATGACGAAAACAAATTATCATTAAGAACATGAAACCATTTTACGAAAATAACATTTAGTCTTTCAAGACATAAAAGCACTTTATGACAATAACGTCATAAGAAACATAAGCATTGCCTTAACATCTATTTGCAAAGATGTACCTTATTCCTTACTAGCAAAAATCCGTTTAAAAAACAAATTTTGCTTAAAAACAGTTTTCTTCTATTCATTTTCTTTTTTTTATTAAAACAAAATACAGTTAACGAGACATACATTTCAAAACATACAATTATTTAAATCTGACATTAACAATGCGTCATTATTTGAGACAAGAAAATGTCATAACACTGCCTGAAGTTCTTTTCCATTTAGAAGAAATGATATCTTCTGAGTTTAAAGCTGGATCCCTTTCCTTTTGACAGTTGTCCAATGGTTTTTGACGATGGATAATTAACTGAAAAATGACACGCTTTGTTACTTTTAAGAGACGATATTTCTTTTAAAGGCCTCCCTCTTTATTCCTGTAGTTACAGAATGTCTCAATGACTCGAGTCCTTAAATTTTCTGCGGAATTGCAACCTAAAAGAGGTTAACGGGAAATAACGAAACTAATTACTCATTGTTAAAGTTTATGTCGTTTAGGTTTTACGAACGTTGTATGTGAGAAACTCTCAGGCATTATTTCCTTTTTATTTAGCTTTCTTTTCTATGAATCAAAATAGCGAAAAGTAACTTTTAAACATAATTGTTTTGTTTGGCATAAAAATAGTTTCTTAAAAGTCACTGCAAAATGTGGCAGATTAATGTTAATTTTTATGTTATTTATAAATGTTATAAATAAAATATAATTATAAAATGTAGCTAGTGTCGCAAAGACATTACAGCAACTGTAAAAGTAAGAAGTTTGAAATAATTTAAAGGAAAATTTTAATAGAAAGAAAAAAACATATTAAGCAACATAATTCTATTAATACAATTTTAACATTATTAACAATAATCAGACGTAGAAATAAAATTATTCAAGTTATAAAGATATTCAGTCTATCAAGACAATTGTAAGAGTTTTAACAAAATACGAGATAACCAGTGCAATTATAAAATTTTGACATAGTAAATGTTATTAAATATGTTAATTGAAAACATTTCCAGAATATTTTTAACAAAATAAGAGGTAACCAATGTAATTATAAAATTTAGAGAACGTAAATGTTCTTAAACAGGTTGATTGTAAATATTTTCCAGCTTACTTATAGTTTTTAATAAAAAAAATTCTAGTATGAGAATACTTGGAATGCTCTAGTTTTTTTACAACAAAAGTACGCACGTCTCTCAGAGAAGACTATACCCTAGCCTCTTACATCTTCTTGGTTATGCAAGTCACTCATATAAAACGGAGAACAATCTCATATATTATAGTCTCTTATTTTATTTTTTTCATAACCATAGTTAAACAGTCGACCCAATTTTGTGTTTACAACTACTAATGTTCAACTCGATAGCCTTGTAATTTGAACTTAATCCAAAAGACAAGGGAACTTCTACATCAAGTATTGGGAAAAATTTATCTCCGTGGTGGACTTTTTGATAGAACTAATCCACATTTGCGTTACATGTCGAGGAAATAATATCACGAATTGCCTGACGGCAAGGGGACTCTAACCCATGATCCGTCTACCACTGAGGATATTTTATATCAGCACTGTGGTTGGTGTGAGCCAGGTGTGGAATTCGTATCGACTAGCCATTGCTGGGATTCGAACACGGTTCATCACATTGGAAAGCAAACGCTCTATATTCTGATCCACCACAGTTCGAATAATTAGTTGTGATTTGTCTAATATTAAATACATTTTAAACCATTCATATGGAAGTCTTTTTAGAGTGTGTTAGCCTCTCGCATAAGCTCTTAAAGGCTTAGATCATTCATGAAATCTTAAAGAATTCAATTATAAGTATGCTCGAATTACTCTAGTCTTTAAGCAGTAAAGTATACAGTGCTCTTATATTAAATGCCATAAAAGTCAAATACATTTAAACTTTGAGTCATCCAATATAAGTTTGCTCGGAAGACGACCAAGTGCGAGTTCTTTCAGAATACGTTTATCTCTAAGCAGAAAAGTACACAAAGATGTCATGTAATGGCTATATAGATCAAAAAACATTAAAGAAATTTTTAACACTACAAGTATGATATTACCTTATCAAAAACTTCATTCTTTTTAAAATATATAAACAGCAAATAAAGGTCAACACGTTTCCTAGCGCTCAGATTTATTTGTAAAGCGATTGAAAGGAGTCGACTATTATTTGTTATTTATGCATTTTGAAAGGAATGAAGTTTTTAATCAGATGATAGCTCACCATTCAGTATCTCGGCATTATTTTTTTTAATATACAAGTGTGAGATCGTCACACTTGTCAGTCTCGTCTCTAAGCAGTTTAAGCTTAAGCTCACAACTTTTATATAAAATGTCCAAGAGGAAAAATTGAACCCATTCAAGTATATACTACAATTGTCTTAAAGCTTTTTTAAAAATTATTTTTTGTACAATAAACAGCAGATATATTGCTGTTTATTGCTGTTAATATAGGCGGACTTATTGAAATCCACCAATCTTCTGTATACGTTTTGTTGTTTTACCTTATTTCTTGTTTTATTTTTCAGTTTTAAATCTCTCATTTAATTAAAATTGATCCATAAATTAAGGTTTCTAATTCTATCTTTTTAAAGGTGATTTGTTGGTTGAAACTCCAGAAACAGCCTTAAGCAACGAAGACATAAAGAGCATCCCCCTTCTTTTAGGTAAGAATGTCTTCTATATTCTGCTTTAAGTAATAAATTGTTTATTTTGTATCTTTATCCTGATACATGCATCGGTATAAATATAAAATACCTGTTCAAGGATTTACATTTCTCATTTAAACAATTTTGTATAATACATTTAGAAGCATTTTACTACTTATATTTTCATAGTTTCCTTCTTTTTGTTATGAATGAATTTATAACACTATTTTATATCGTTATTTAAAGTTTTTTTTTCTGAGCTATGCACATTAAGATTAATTCTGATACTTAAATGTCAAACAATGCGTCTAATTAATCGATATAATCTTATAAAAGTTGTTAAGTCATTTTATGGGCATAATACAGTCATTTTTAAAGACGCAACGAAGAATTTTAACTACTTAAACTTTTCTCTGCATTTCATTTAAAGTATTTTTATTGAATAGATTTGAAAATATAAAGTTTTAATACCCATACACTCGGAGGAATAAAACTTCCTTTTTTGACAATTCTGCAATCCCTGAGCAGTATTTTCTTAATTTTGAGAATCAGTCTGTACGAAATCACGTCATTTGTGACGAAACGCGAACTCTTAAATACATGACGGAAACGTTTCCTCTGCTGAGAAACCTTATCGTTAACTACAATGACGAAACTGGAATAAAGACTAAACAATCGATAATAAAGTACCAATCTAACCTTGCATGGTGAGTAAGGAGTTGGCTTCGTACCAGGTACATACAGAGTTCGAATCCTGCTTCAGGCATGGGTGTAATTTTTCTCCCTGTTCTATTTATCTATGTGGTATTGTTAAAACTATAAGGTGCCCAAGATGAAATGATTAGTAAAAAAGAAATACATCGTCATCGATTTTCTTTAACAAAAAAAATGGATGACGATATATATTTTTTTATTTTTCAGGAAATTCATTTCCTCGACGAAGTGACGATAGTTATTCCGTCACTTTGAAAAAATTTTATCTCGGAGCACATACCATACCAGAAAACGGTTTCGTCAGAAGCGAAGAAAGTTTTCTGATATTTGTGTATCCATTTTGTTACAGTGTAATAAAAAAGGATTTTTTTTTTGTATGGATGATATAAAGATTGTTATATAAAGCTTTACATAAAATATATTCAGACTAAATTTCAAACAGTGTGAATCTTCTAAGCTAAACAGTCTGGTTTAAAAATTTTTATAGTAACAGAAATGAATGTAATTCTTATGGGTTGTTCGGAAAGCAATTTCGAAAATGAAGATGTATTTTCTTATAGTAAATAAATATTTTATTGAATTTTATGCAGTACATTCTTATCTAATAGCTTTTGCAATCTTTCTGGCAGTAGCATGATTTCTAAGGGATAAAATCTTTGTTCTTAACTGGCAAAAAGAAAAAAACAGATTCAGGCGATTTTCGATTTTCTTATTTGAAGTAAAGACGTTACAGTCTTAAAAAAAATTATGACTAGAACAAATACTGTAGATGAGCATTTCTCGTCAGGAGTTTTCCAAAATGGATAATTTTCTGGATGCTTGAGAAGAAAATGACAGACATCTAATACGTCGGCACAAAATTATTTCCGTAAGAACTTGAGGAATCTACATGTCAAGGTTTGAGAATAACCGTAGGCTCTTCAAATCACCATTAATGGTTGAATTCGACACATTTTATCCTTTAACATCACAAGTTTTTATTCTTAATTTTGCAAAGGCCTTTCATTGTGTCTTCATCAAACAATACTGGCTTAGTGCATCTTCATGTATCTGAATCGAAATTTTGCTGGATATTAAACTTTGTCAACTAGTTTTACCTCTGGCGTACTGTCAATATATGAACGAAACAAATTGAAAACATTGAACGATTGAACGAAAAAATTGTTAAAAAATTGAAAACAATAAATGGAAAAACATGGAGAGAGGCAAAATATCTAGCCACAAATAGAATGAGATAGAAGGCTATGATAGAAGCCCTATACTTTAATTCGGAGTGAAGAGGAATAAGCTAGTACTTTCAATACATCCTTTTAATGCATATTGGATAATACTTTTCTTGTTTGAACAACAACTTTATCCTTTCAATTATATGACAAATGAAATGCTGCTATTCACTCTCTATATTAGAAAGGGCACCAACAAAAACTTACAGCATAGAATTAATCGAACTTTTTTTATAGGTAAGCTTAACTGCATCAGTTTTCAAAATATATAATGATCTTATGACTTAAGTGTGGGTTGGCCGTGGAAAAAATGCAATTAAATGCTGCGTTGGAAAAAAACGAAATAACTTTCCGAAAAATCCAATAAATATCCCAACGAACTTTCATTCTGATTTTTACAATGTTTATTTTAAAATTATGAATGCATGATTACCCTTTGATACCATTTTATATGTTGTTAAAATGCGCATACATACCGTTTAAACTGTCGTTATAGGATCATCGGCGCAAGCAGTTGACTTCTGGCCTGGCCCAGATGACCTTTCTTCTTGGACGTGGAATCAATATAAGAAGTACGTCACAACAAGTCTGGACAGCTTTGGTCTTCAAGTCAGCCAAATGGCTCTGCAAATTTACAACGGAACATCATCTCAGACAAACAGTAAGTATCTATCGTAGAATATTGCTCTAAAGAATTCTGGTTGAACATTAATTCCACACTGTTTAAAAAATAGAAAGTGTATCAGAAATTAAACAATAAACCATCAGCGGCATTCGAGCCAAGAAAACTTATCTCAGTAGAGAGTATTTAACTCCCGCCGCCAACTCAAAACGTCTCAATGTTTTTTTTCTTTTTCAATAATAAAAAAAAAAAAAAAAAAAAAAAAAAAAAAATTGAAAACTAGCCGTTTATTGTCATACGGTTTAAGAAATTTTGAATTAATTTACGTTATAAAGTACAATCACTTCCGGTGCATCATCCTTAAAATTAATTTTATCATAAAATCAATTTTTACCGCAAAACATTGTACCGTAATTTCTGCAGTTATGCAGTAATTTTTATTTACTTAGTGGGATTCAGTAATTTTACTGTAACTATAACAGTAAAAACTATTATATATCATAGGGGAGAGTGTGGTCTATTGTAACAGGGTACGATTATAACAGAGCAAAAATTTCGAGTGTCGGGTTCTAGATTTGGTTCCTAGGTGGCGCACAAGGTGTATTTAATCAATCTACATGTATACCCCTGCTGGCAACCATTTTTATGTACTTTTGAAAGAGTTACATCACAAAAGATATTTTCACGCTACATAAGCACTTTTTTGGTATTAGTATATTATATTGTAACAAAGTAGTTTTGTTTAAACAAATAAAAATTATTAACCGAATATGCAAGCGGACACCTTAATTAACATTTCAAAAAAAAAAGATTAGTTTTGTTAATTAACTAGCATTGTTTTTAACAAATGAAGCTGAAATGGCGTCTTGGGGACGATTGTAACAATAAGTAAAGGGACGAATGTAACTGCTGAAAATAAATAATCTTATGTTTACAAACCATTACTTAACTCCTTAAGAACCACCAATAGTTTCCTATATCATTTATATTATGTTGTATGTGCATTATTTTATTTGCACATGCAACACACACATAAATTAAACACATCATAAATTAAAATTTTTAACCCCTTAAAGTTAAAAGTTTTACTCTTTAGGTCTCTGCTCATTATTATTTTCACTCCTAAAATATCACTATTATTTTGATCAATAAAAAAAAATATATCACAACCATGATAATATATATAATTAACTATGTTTTAGTTGAATTTATGAACTGTTACAATTACCATACAGGTCGTTTATCTTACCAGAATTATTTTTCCGTCTTCTTAATTTTGGCGCTCAATTAAAAGGATGCAGAAAAAAATACTTAACATAGATGATGCCATAGAGATAGCAATTAGTATTAGATGAAAGGAGATATGGTGTAATTTTTTTTATTCTAAGCGTACGCAAAATCCATTAAATGTAATATAATTCATTAAATAATCTGAATACATGTACATATAGAATAATAAAAAAATTCAATTTTTAGATTTTGCGAATTCTTAAAAATGAACAATTTTGTCAATTCTATTTTCTATTAAATCCACTTTCCAAATATTTTCTGAACAACAAAATTTGAAATTGATAAAGGCAACTTTATAAGTATGTGTATTTTTTCATGCATAAACCATATGTATTCGTCATATACTTTAAACTAAACAGATGTTTGAAACTATGTAAACCACTTTAGATTAGAAAAATGACTTTCTCCTTTTTTTAATTATTTGATAGAACTAAAATTCTTATGACTTTTTCAAATTAAATTATTGTCTTTAATTCCTTGGATCAAAAATGTTGTATTCCCATTTGGACGAGAAGTATCAAATTTTTAAAATAATATCTTAAATATGGATTAAACATTCAACATAAATTTGTTTGATTGTTTTTTGTATTATTGTTAGCTCAGTTCTTTTCTCTTTGCGTTTAAAAACTACATTATTTATTTCCTTAAAACATTTGCTAAATAATACCATAAAATCATTTACAAAAGTTTTACTTATAAGCATTTGCTTATAAAAATGGCATGATATTTTAAGAAAATACATGTTTAAAATATTTTTTTCTTATTTTATGTCTGCATTCTTGACATTATTGATGGCATTGTCAAGAACTTGAAATCTTGTATAAAAATAACATCACAGTCTTCTTTTCATTCCTTTAAAATGCTCTAAATCAAATTTATTCCTCCAATGTCATTTTGTCATTTTTATTGCCAAAATAATCAAATATGGCAAAGTTTTAAAATTACCACATCATGCAGACTCTTTTCTTTCATTACGTCACTGTGACAACTAAAATATTGTCCTATATTTTAAACTATAAATGTAAAACACGTGAAATATTTTTTTTATTTCTTTCCGCTATATCATTTATAAAATATTTGATTAAAATAGTAGCCTGTTCTAAAATACACTATTCTTTAAACCTCTTTCGGTGAGTACGAACATATTTATATTCTATTATTGTTGCAGCACGTTTTATAAAACGTATGAATATCGTCTATCAATTGTTATTTACTTTGATATTTGAATTCTTCCCCTCGATTACGCAATTCAGCAGTTTTCATAGCATCCCGAAAACATTGATGTAACTTTTGTTCATGAATTTTTGCTCTCTCTCTCTCTCTCTCTCTCTCTCTCTCTCTCTCTCTCTCTCTCTCTCTATATATATATATATATATATATATATATATATATATATATATATATATATATATATATATATATATATATATATATATATATATATATATATATATATATATATATATCGAAAAAAAATAATATTACTAAAAAATTTTATTTAAAAAAATTCAAATTAAAAAGTGGAAAAGATATAATCTCTTCATCAGCTCACGTCCTCAAAAAAGGTGGTCTCAAATATTGTATTAGTATAGCCAAAGCAAAATATATAAATATAATAGTGTGAGGAGCACTAAAAAATTTAAAAGGAAATAAAACATATTAAGCAAAAACTACAAAATAAAGCATATCAAGCAAAAAATAGAATTTAAAAGGTCAAGAAAAAGGCGGAATAAAACATAAAATGTAATCTATAAAGCGTTTAGTGAATTCGAATGCATACACTTACCGTAATCTTGCAAAATTGATTTAAAATATAATCGTAACAACTTCGCGAAACAACTTGCAGGTTGTTCGCAGACTTATTTAATCAAATATAGTTTATTATAATTTATCATCTTCTTTAAAATACATTTAGGTATTCCGTTCTAAATTTGAATATCTTTTTTTTTTAGAAATTATTAAAAAATTTATACTTTTGATTTTGAAAATCAAATATACAATTCCGGTTATTTCTCCCGAATATTTGTATTTTAAATCATTTTCTTTAACGCAATCTTTAATCATTAACGCAAATGAAGATCCCAAAAAAAGACGTAAAGATTTGTCATATATTGTTAATATATTACGTAAAGATTTGTTTGGCTAAGTATTTACATTTACTATCTACTTAGGTATAAAACTTCAATTTTTGTAAAACTAGCATGCGTTAGAAAACTCTAAGAATAATTTTATCATTTTTTTTTTCAATTTGTGAATTTTAAAAAAAGTTCAATCCCTGTATTTATCTTACTTTCACAGAAAATATCAGCTTAAATTTTATTGTAATATTTCATATTAACTGAAAATTGCTTCCAGGTAAAACTACTTTAATTGCAAAATTATCTGAACGATATATTTACATAATTTTTGTTGAAAATATGAGTAGTTTTTTTTTTTATATTTAAAGGCAACAAATTTTTTTTCAGGTAAAACTAGTTTTAAAGCTATGGTAGGAAACTTGAAAGTATCGTATCAAATGTAAATAGTTCAGCTAATCAGAAATGAATCAAATGTAATAAATTGGTAGGAAATGAATAAATTTAATAAAAATGTTAAGTCAATCTTTCTTTCTTTTATTGGTTAAATTAATAGTTTTTGCAATATTTAAAGAATATCTTTACAACAATAGTTTTTACGAGGGCAATTTTCAAAAGTATTTTCGATAATTATTCATATTTTATATTATATAGCACGTGTTTTTTTTTCTTCAAAATACTTAGAAAATAACCGAATATTTACAATAAAAATTTAGATTGACTTATTTGCATTTTATATTTTATAACTATCGTTGAACCACCGATACAATTTTTAGTTAACGATTTTTAATGTTCAACTCCGTAGCCTCGTAATTTTGAACTCTATCCAAAAGACAAGAGAACTCCTGGATCCAGTTGGGATAAATTAGTGATTCATGAAGGATTTTTCGATGAAAGTAACACACATTTGCTTTGCATGTATAGAAAAATCACGTAACCTGTGAGATTTTCATGGTTGCTCATCCTTTAAGAATACATTATCCGGTTTTAATTCGTACATATTTATTTCATAATTATTTCTCAAAAATCATTTTTTTATCAATTTGTTTTTATCTTACAGATCTAAATTGATTTTAGCATAACATGCCTTTATATGACTTTTCCGATTTTCTTACAAAACTCGCATTTAACAGAAATTAAATTCAAAATTAAATTTATTATGACCATCCGAAATAACGCGAACAAAAACTTTATCCCACTTCAATCGCAACGAATACGGAAATCACCCGATAGACTAATTTTGTAATTGTTTATTGTGATAAATATATTTTCTTTGTTATTTTTTAGATTAGAAGGGAGAAATGTAGGGTATGAATAATAGTAAAGGGGAAATGTAGAGTGGCAAGCGCCCTATCGCTTGTGCCACCTCAGTCTATCGTCTCAGACTAACTTATATTATTTTATTTTATAACTGTCGGTGAGCAGCTGACTCAATTAAAAGTTTATGGCTACCAATGTTTAACTTCGTATTCTTGTAATTTTGAACCTAATCCAGAAGACAACGGAACTCATGTATCAAGCATTGATGCTCCATTTACGTTGCGTGGAGAGGAAAACTATGAAAACCTCCCATGTTTTGCCTAACCGCAAGGGAATTCTAACCCATGATGCGTTTACCACTGAAGATATTTAACGTCAGAACTTTGGAAAGTGCGAACCAGGTACGGAATTCTTATACAGCAGCCATCGGTATGATTTGAACATGGGAAGCCTCATTGGGTGGCAAACCCTCTCTCCCTGAGCCATCGCAGCTCGAATATATATTCCGTTATTAAAAAAATACATATGTTATGCTGGGAAACATATTAAAGAAATTTTAAAGCATTTTAGGTGGCAGTTTTTTAGAGTATGTTAATCTCTCGCATAAAGTTTATTAGAGGTTTAGATCATTTATGAAATCTTAAAGAATCCAATTATGAGTATGCTCGAATTACTCTAGCCTTTAATCTGTGAAGTATGCAATGCTTTTATATGCAGTGCCATAAAAGTCAAATACATTTTAAATTTCAACCATCCAATTATGAATTTGCTTTAAGAACGCTCTATCCCCTGATCCCCCACTGCTTAGTTTAACTTATTGTCGAAAGCTTTTCTGTTTTTCTACATAATCATCAAAGTAGTAGAATGTAGCGACAGTTTTTATGCCCATGCCATACCAGTTCCCAACCATATTTTTGAGAAAGTTCTAAAGTCAAATTAAGCAAAAACTTGTTAGTACCACAGTTTCGATAAATATTGTTAAATACAAATAAAACTATAAAAATAGGCAGGTATTTTAAAACCGGGGAAAAAATGCTGTGTGCTTCTCCACCCGACACTGTTCAACGACAGTTGCAGTGATATATTATCAAACACAGTCTATAGTTTCGAATTATTATCCAGATACTGCTCGCTGTCTAATTTAAAAGAACATTTAACAGGAATATGAAATAACTTTCCGACGAAGTGGATAATGAAAATAGGACAAGGTGGGGATCTGGTTTAACATGGATGTACAAAACTTGTAAAAGTGAGACAAAAAAAGTTGATAGGTGTGGTGACTGTAGGGCAAATTGGCAAAGATCCAATCGTTAGAATGACATTAAGTATATAATAAAAAAATGTGTTTCTAAAAAGTGAGTTAACTCATTTTTGATATTTCCCCCGTATTAGCAAATTTAGCTGATAAAGAGAGATTGCATTTTTGCCACTCTAATTTAATAAAGCAATTCACATAGCTATTTGCTATTGCTTCTTTGATTAAAATTTAAAAGGATATTTAATATATTAAGGTCGTGAGAGTCTTTCATATTTGTGTTAAAATCTTTTACGTCTTCCTCCAGATGTAAAACTGTTTCTTCTTTAAACAAAATAATGAATTTTATATCAAAGATTTGATTGTTTACATTACATAAAAATAATATAACGTTTGCTTTACGAAAAGCTAAATAATCGCAGAGCGTTGTATACGTAATTCTATTCAGAAAAAAAATTAAGTTTGCTTATTTAGCCTTGAGTAAAATCAATTCCATAAATTCTTCTTCAGAATTTTTGAATTTCAATTCAGATGAAACTTTAAAATGATGCACGCTTAATAAAAATTAAGCGTGTAATAAAAATTAATTGATATGTAAAAGGGGCCCAATTGTGGTTCGAAAGAATTTTCTTTCACAGTTTAAGTAATCCATTAATAAACATTCACTATTAATGCATTAAAATGTTATTTAACCAACAAACATGCTTTAAAAATTTTACTAACTAATAAACCAGATCTGAATAAAAAAATTTGCCAGTTCTAAATTTATTTGCATTTTACTCTGATTTACTCTTTTCGGGATCTGTGTTTTCTTTTTCATTTTCTTTCTCTCTTTTTTTTCTCGCTACTGTGGTTTTTCTAGTTTTGTTTCCCACCATTATTTTTCTATTTTTCGTTGCCAACTTTACGTTTTATTTTTCAAATCACTTTTGTTTCTTCTCATTCACGCCTGGCGAGTCTTAAAAATGGTGCATATTTTTGAGTGCTTTAAAAATATCGATTGTTATTTCCAATTTAATTATTTATGAAGGGCCGACAGGACTGTGTAATGGTCATGGAGCTGACATCACATCAGACAGATCTTGAGTTCGAATTACGGACAAGACATTTATGCTCTTTTATTCTTTGTACTATCTGTTCTTACTGTGGGAGCAACGTTGATCCATCTAATCAAATACTACTAAAAGAGTTGTGCCAAATCTGCTGTACTCGTACCTGAATGAAGAGTGTCAATCGGGTGGGCAAAAAAATATATTTGAAGCGTATGAAGTTTTTAATCAAGTAATATCTTACCTCTTCAGTTTCTTGGGATTATTTATTTAACAGTTCTAAGCTGGTTAAGATTTCAGCTCAAGTCACAGCTTCTTCTTCTTTTTCTTTTTTTAAATTTTTATTTTAGAATTTCTCGATACCGTTACTAGATGACAATTATTGGGTTATAGGAAATGAAAAATTAAAATTATCACTGCCGTCAAGTTTTAAAATTTTATATAAATTTTATTAGTTATTAGAGAATTTTTTCAAATTTAGTTTAGGGCATGCTCGATCATTTATTGCCATGACGAAGCGCTAATAAATTGATGAACAATCTGCATTTGAACTCCCTGAAATGTCGAGACTTGTGATGCTTTGCGAGGCACCGTGAATGACAGTTTTGAGTTGAATGTGAAGAGTCTCCAATTTCATTTAAGTCACAATAGAACTGAAATTGGTCAAATAATAACATTTGACGATACTCTCAAAAACGCTATATTTCGTCAACAATAAAAGTATGCATGCTCAGTTAAAAGTATTCTACCCCCAAATTTAACTAAATCACGTCATCAATATCAGTCGCTCACACTGAGCCTTAGCTCATACTGTTAAAAGTACTAGATTTTATTTATTTCTTATTTGAGTACATGTAAGTAATAAGCTGGATTTTAGTTATTTGCTATTTCATTATTTGTAAGTTGTAAGCTAGATATTATTTATTTGTTATTTGAGTATATGTAAGTAAATTAGAATTTGCATCAATAGTTGCTTTGGTGATATTATAGAACAAATTATTTTGTAGGAAATAAAAATGTTATGTTTCTTGTTATTTTTTATGTTAAAAGGAGTCGAAATAGTTTTATTTTAGTAGCTTTTTTAGTTGAGAACGACAGCGTATTGCGCTTTCTGGTAGAATCTCTTAACAAATACTGCTCAATAATTATACTCTAGTACATTACTCTCTAATATTCTAACCGCTAAACTGATTTAGAGAGTTTTCCCTAAATTGAGTTTTTTATTCACTAATGAATTTTGGTGCATATACAGGACATATATTTAACATATATTTAAATTCCAATGATAACATATATTTAAGTCCGATGATATTAATATATTAACATATATTAATATCATTGGACATATATTTAAATTACATTCACATCAAAAGAAAAAAAATGCCCTGTAGAGATGAAAGGAAATTATCAGAAACATTTCCAAGTTTCATAATGAAATTAAGTTTCTTTTGGTATCATCATTCCCACCTTCCTCAATAGTGATTTAGATTTAAACAGTGTTTTTGTTTTCTCTCTACATCTTAAATATTTATTTATGACCCTCAATGTGGATACTTCATTTTTGAAAAATATTAAAGAATTATTATTTAAATGTGATCCTTAAGTCAATCACTTGACTTTTATTATTTTCAATTAGAGTTAAAACAATTTTATTAGTAACAATGAAATATTTTTGTTTCCGTATTATTCAAAAGAACACTGAAGTCAAGCATCACTGACTGCGGTCAGGAAGCGTGTGGGTGACCACTTTGATCAGCCAGCTTAGGGACCGAAAGTGCGCGGTAACGGTCCTCATTAAACTGTTCTACCGTAAAGTTCTCGACTTCCCCGCGCAGGTAGTCGGTATACCAAAGCAAAATATTCTTAAAATAAACGAATTTGTTTGCTTAAAATTTTGCGTACATTTTTCGTTTTTTTTAATAACCATTTTTATGCCATTAATCGACGTTTCTAATTAAGTAAATTTTGACGTATTTTTTAAGTAAATATTATGTAAAAATAACGTACTTATTCTTACCTAAATAAAAAGTTGTTGGTAAAATATTCGTAAGAGAAAATAATTTGTTTACGTTAAATTTCAGGTAAATTTAAAATTCTTTGGCTAACCATTTCTTGCTATAATTCAACTTTTCGGTTCTACGTAAATCTTACGTATACTTAGTTAATTTAAAGGTGAAATAACATAAAATTTATTCTTCTCTGCTACCTGTGTAAGCTCAATAATGGGTATATGGGTTAAAAATGGTTATGGATTCATGTAAGCAAGTAATGGGTTAATGGGTTTCATATTCTACTATATTTGCTTTGGAACTAATTTAACACATTTAAGTAAAAAATTAATTTTCTGAATTCTATGACAAATCAGAAAACGTATTGCTTGCATTCTTTAGAAACATTATTTTTTCTCGCTTTTCAATGGGGATAACTGAGGAAATGGTTTGGAGATAAATTTGAGATACATATAATAAATTAAAATTGAAAAATGATAATTTTTTCGAATACATTCGAAAACATACTTTTTCTCTAACGATGCATAAGTCGTAAAACAAGCATAAAATACGCTAGTTATATGAAAACAAATACTTTTTTCTGATTATGACCACTATAAGGATTTTGTTATCTGTAGTGACTCATTTTGTTTTCTTTTGTTTCAGATCTAAATTTCACTGCAGAATATCTATATACAACAATGGTCTCTGACATTCGGCAGTCTTGTCCTGTAAATACCTTGGCGAAAAAATTGGCGAGTGTCTCTCGATCACCTGTTTACAGATACACTCTCACAGAAAGACCACCCAGTCCGGTAATTAATTTGATAATTCTAAATCCTGTATATTTTATTCAATATGTGGATAATATGCATACAGGGTATTCAAAAAGTATAAAAATGTATTAAATAAAGATTGTATTAAATAACACATTAATTCTGAGACTATGCGTATTAGAAAAATTCCAAAATTTCTCTATCTCTCCCAGTTTGTGGAAGTTGTTTCCCCCCAGTTGTATTCTAATTCATTAATTCCATAAGCACAGAACACTATATATATATATATATATATATATATATATATAATTTTGGGAACATATTATTGTAATGAGGCTAAATATCTCAGAAGAATTCCAAATTAACAATTAAATAGAAAATTGGCAAGTGAATTACGTAATTCTAACATAATTTAGAAAGAAAATAACGTTTAATGCATTTCTTATGGAAAACCCGGTTTGGCAACATTTTTGGTGATTTGGCGATACTTGGCAACCATTTTGGTAAAAAATGATTGTTCTGGAAAATTCGAGTTTCGACGCGATAGAACTAATATTTACGAAATTATACGAGAATTGTCTAGAATCATGTAAAAAGCTTCTAGGCTTCGTAGCCAAGCCAATATAATTAGGCGTTCACCACAAGGAAAAGTAATAGAGATTATTTGTCTTCTAGTGTTCTGATTTGTAAATCTTTAGTGAATTCATTGAACTGTCTGACGTTTTAAAGTCTGTGATTTGTTGTGTACTAGAGTGTTCTTTGAGGTGTAATTGAGTGTCAGAATTAGCTATATTTTCTGGAAGATTTTGATAAAAAGTTTTTGGAGTCTTAATTACTGTTTTATTTATCTTCAATCGAAACAAATTCTTGTGTCGTTACAATAAGCAGAGGGATATAATGGAGTTTTAAAACTTTCTGAAATCCAAAATTCAGGATAATAGCTTAAACCAAATTTCAGGATCTGTCCGAAATTCAGGATAATAGCTTAAACAATTCCGGAATTATAAGACAGACACGCACAAATTCTTCCTTTTAATATTAATGATAGACATTACTTAAAGACTTACGTTAGTATATTTACACTATTGTTACTCCATTTATTGAAAAAAAAGCTCTTTTGCTTCTTTCAATTACACTAAATGTATCACTTCTATTGGAGAGGGAAAAAAAATATGTATAAACTTCGTCAAAAGTTCCTGATAAACTACATATTGAAGATAATTTTCCCCCTAAAGCGTTTCATTTTTGTTACTATCACATTTTAATAAATGCCCCACTATCAAATAATATTTCAAAAAATATCTTTGAAGAAATAAGTCAAAAAGTTTCGTTACAGTTTTTGTGCCCTATTTTCTTTCAAGCAAAGAATGAAAAGTTCAGAAGCCAAATTTCCCTTTATTGCCGAACAAAGATTCGCCAAGCTGTCGCCAGTTTCAGTCTCACTTCAAAAATAAACAATCGAATCCCCGTACAGCAAACAAGAACAATAAGTTGTGGCGATATAAGCAACTTTACCTGGTAACTAACGACGACAGCAGCAATCTTAATTCTTAAAGACAAAAGAGATTGTTTCAAAAAGATTCGAAAAATCGATCAAACAAAAGTGGCTTTGCTGTGTACAAGAAAGGAAGGAGAGAGGACTCATCCTAAAGGTGTTGATTTGAAGGAGTTAATCACTTTTGAAGGGGCTGTCTCCTACCCCTTTATTCGTTGGGAACTACTGCAGGTGTCTTAATGAAGTAGAATCTCTACTGACTACAAGAATTTCTCTTCTAATGGAAAGAGATAGTGTCTCCTGCTCTGAAATTTAATGGCGTTCTCCTGTACTTTTCCTTTGGAAGCTATAAAATTGATGAGTTTTTCAAAATTTCGCATTTTAAATTTAAGAGGAGCGTAAATATTAACACTAACCCTCCGTAAAATGTAACTTTGTATGAATTATAAAATTTCTATTAACACAAAACTTAATAAATATATGACACATTACTAGAATCAAACATTATATGACTTATAGATTTTGTTTATTAAACAAAAAGTACTAAAGCTATATCCACTGACTAAAATTAATAAGCACATTGCAACTATGTGTTAACATTAATATTTTTTGTTGCGTTTCAAATTTTTTATGCTAAAAAAATGCCAAAAAAAAGAGACTTCCTTTATGCATTCTAAAAAATACAAATGCAAAATTAACAAATATTCTTCGTTCTTGACGAAATCGCTACTTGGGATATGCTGCAAGTGAACAATTCATCAAATTGAAGAAACTGCTTTCCACGCTTTTTTAAGATTATAAATTACGTCTTACGCATTTGACTTTATATTTTATTTTATTTGACGTAACAACAACATAAAATGAAAAGAATATTAGAGATAAGTCATATATATATATATATATATATATATATATATATATATATATATATATATATATATATATATATATATATATATATACTAGAGGGCTCCGCCCCTACTCGATACCGCTCGCTAACCCCGATAATTGCTACGCAATTGCATTTTTGTTCGCTTCTCGAACATACTTAAAGTCATTTTCCTGGAGATAAGCTGGCAATTTTTCTGCACCAACATCATATAGAGAATATTATAGGATTGTAAAATGTCAGAGGTGCTTATTATCAACATTATAAACTTATATAAAGAAATTTTAATATAAACATTATAACAAATTTATATAAAGCGAGGAAGCAATATTATTTAACACATTACTGTAGGACATAAGCCGAAGATTATTCTCCGTATATATCCGAAGCCCGCGTGGCAGAGCCTAACTCAGATCATTGTTGATCTTATAGAATGCCGGATGCTCCCTATATGGTGCTTCATCCTCCCCAGTAAATTAAATTTTAAACTGAATACAATTAAAACCTGATGAAAAAAACTTTAAAATATGGCGAACAAATTTAAACATGCAATATTAATAATTTGATGCTAAGTAATATTTCAAAAGCAAATACCATTGCAAGTAATTGCCCAATTAACTACAATACTGTTAACTGACAAAATATTTTAGTTTCAATCAGACAAAAAGCACATTATATAATAAAAACATATGTAACTGAAATTCGACATATTAAATTAAGCAATTCAATTTTTGGTCATACTGAATACTAATAAAAAAACAAATATAAAATGAAATAATTATTATGTCATCCATGATCAATAAACATTTTTGTCAGAATGGTTATAAAAAATGGGTAGACTATATTTGAGGGTGCCCCTTGATTCTCGCCAAGTTAGGATCGCGGATGATCGCCAAGCTGGACGATGTTGAAACCCAATCGTGATTCTGATAGGTTTTGATTTCAGCTTTATTTTTAAATGTTCAACTGTATATGTAATTTCAGAGGTCCGTTAGTTCTACGTTGGATACCGGCTTGTAAGGTTGCTTTTTCTTATGATCAATAACATCGAAGTTATGTGGGCAGTCATAAAAAGGGACTATAAAAAATGTCACCCCCAGTCCGGTACCACAGACGCCATTTTCAATTCGTATTTCGCTGAACTTATGTGGCGATGGAGGTACATAAACTCTGTGCATGATAAATTTAGACAGTATTTAACTGCTATTAGAGAATTCTGTGCACCTAAATCTGAGGATATTCAAGCTTAATTAAGAAGTGAGTTTTTTTTCCTTTTCTTTCTGTGCTTACTCCATTAATTTCTGTTTCGATTCAAAATTCATTTTATTGGGTCAATTGATTTTTCTTATATTGGGTTCCTTACAATTTTATGAAGTTTTGACCGCCATTCCTGTTACCACAGCTTTCTGCGCAAACAGGAATGCTGCCAAACATAAGTCGCCAATTTCGCCAAGGGGCACCCTCAAGTATATTTTTGCCTAAAAAATAAGGTGAAAACAATAAAATAAAAATTATTTACAATAGATCTCTGAATATTCACAAAACTGAATATTTTTTGAAAGCAAGTAAAAAACAATTAAAAGTAAGTAAAAGATATTCGCGCCTAAGATATTTACGGCGATCCATTTTATATAACAAAGATATGAGTACTATTTTAAAGTAAACTATGATCATAGAGGAATCAATATATTTATTTCACACATTCAATACAAAATAAAAATCGCAACAAGCTTTAGCTGGTAAGTTTAGTTGTAACATTTCTGCAGGCAGCATTATTAAAAATTATTATCACACACATGCGTTTGATTTGCTGTTTTGTGCGTTACTAACCAGAAGTCATCAGTGATTGGGTGTTATCATTCCACTCTCTTCTTATATATATATATATATATATATATATATATATATATATATATATATATATATATATATATATATATATATATATATATATATATATATATATATTATATATTGTTGTGTGTTTAAAGATTTATGAACTTTTGGTCATAATATCTATTTTCGCTTCCGAAATTGTTTTCTGAAAAGTTTCATAAACAGTAATACTGATGTGGTAGGAGGCATAACGATAGAAGACTTTTTTTCTAATGTGTAAAAATTGGCACCTTTTGCGGGAAAAGTGCCAATTTCTATGTCACACTTTCTATCAAAATCGATACAAAGAACTATTGCTAAGGAAAAAGAAAACATTTAAACGAAGTATAACATTTAACTAACAAGATAATGTTTTTTATTAATTTTTGAGAGATTCAAATTTAAAGAGCTTCCATCAAAATGCATTAAATCAATTCTACTATACGTCTCTTTGTTCAAAGTAAATACGTATTTAGGCATATATTTTAATCAATATTAAAAAAAGAAAACTATTTTTAGTTTTATCTTTCGAAATTCCCTAAAAAGATTTTAAAAAATCAATACATCTTTTTTCTAAAATGTCAAGTTTTTTCTTAAGGAAAATGATGGAAAGTGATGGATAAGTTTTGACGTGAATTTCTAATTTTGAATATAACTATTTAGTTTTTATCGATTTGATAATAAATATTTTCAAATAAATAAATAAAAAATGTTTGCCCTCTAAAAACATATATTTATACTTGGTTTGACGAAACAGTTACGTGCAAAACACTTTTTTTATTTTATCTAGATTACGCTAGATAAAATTTTAGAAAAATTATTTGCTATAATGTCTAATTAGTACATAAGTAAAATGATGGCTTTGTTTTCTAAGGATATGTTTGGAATAAGACCATATATATGTTCTCAATTCTTGAAAGTATTTTTAAAAAATAAGTAATTAAAATGCATATTGTAAGATTTCAAGGATTTGACCCCTTAATGGTCATATAACTATGAAGAAAACAGTAAGAAACACACATTATTTTTTCTTAAAGAAAATTATGTAAAACTAAGTGTAAGTACACTATATGTATTAATTTTTGGGGTAAATTGTTAGCGTCCTTGTTTGATAAGTGCTGACATCTATTTTAAAATAAACAATCTCCAAACACATTACAAATTGCCTGATACTGCTATAATTGCTGGTGTAAAGATTAATAAATGAACAAGTTTCTGGTCATAAGAACGAGATTGTTTTATTCTTTTTAGCACATTTTTTGAACGAATTTCGCAACCACGAAAAATAAAACGCGAAACTTCCCCCAATCATTTTGACAGGAACGAGCAGGAAGAGTTAAAAAAAAAAAAAAAAAAAAAAAAATTTAAGAACAAGAAATAAACTGTTTAAATGTCTGGGGAATTTGAGATTATGGTCGAAAACCATGATAGCTCATCTGGTTAAGAAATCAATTTGGATAGCGATTTTCTTAACCTCGCACATAACACAGAATCTAAAAATATATATTAAAAGTGGTCATTACAGAACACAACAGTAATTTGAGGTTTAACAGAATTAAAAATTCTTGTGCTGATAGTTCATTCTTTTCTTTGATACTTTAGCCATAATAAAAATAGTTTATTGATTTTGGGACATGGAAACATTTGACCATGTTAATTTTTAAGAAGTTACTTCATAAGTTTTGTATGACACTGAGTTATGCTGCAATAATTGTTTCTTTATTTTTATTTTTATATTAGATGGACGTTTCGAAGTTGTTTATTTGTAAATGTTATGTTATAACCAAAAACTCTTTTCACGTACTAGTAATAAAGCTTTCTAATTAAATATATTGTTAGTTAGTTATGGCACCTTAACCGTTTTGAACTTTTCATTGATAATTAGAAAATGTTTAATAAGAAAATGTTTATTTTTTACCGAAAACCGCTTTTCTTTACAAACTATAAAGTTTTCTAATTAACCATTTTATCAATTTTTTATAACATATTTAACGTTTCGTAACTTTAGATTGTTAATTAGAAAATATTTATTAGTATACGTTATATTATGGTCAAACACCATTTTCATTTACAAGTCATAAAACTTTCTAATTCACCTTAGTTATTGATAGTTATAGTAATGGTACATTAAACGTTTTTTTTTTACTTTAAATTAATATTTACTAAATGCATATTAAGTAGCAATGAGTTTTTGGCCAAAACACCTTTTTTAACACATTAACTATACTTAACACATTAACTTTAACAAACACTTTATTTAACACATTAACTTTACTTAACACATGAACTTTAACAAACACTTTATTTAACACATTAACTTTAACAAACACTTTATTTAACACTTTAACTTTACTTAACACATTAACTTTAACACATTAACAATTTTAAGCACAATAAATGAGCACATCTAATTCAAAGTTCATATCACTTGCTAATGAACCATATTGAGTCATGGTGTATCAAATGTTTTATTATTAAATGTATAATTAATGTTATAATTTTAAAACACATTTTAATTTACATTTCAGGTGAAGCTTTTTAACTATACAGCAAAATACAGTTTTCATCTTTGGGATTTGATCTCTTTCTTCGAAAGTACAGACAATTTTCTCAATAAATCCGAATCAGAAGAGAATCAGGAATTCAGTGAAGTTGTACAAAATATGGTTGCTAGCTTTGTACGATCTGGTGGTGAAAATGTTGGAGAACCAAATTGGCTCCGGTATCCTAAGAAAACTGCCAATTTGGCGAAGAACATCACAGTGGGTGAAATTAGTAAAAAAGAATGCAAATTTTGGTCTGAAAGCAAGTTAGATGTCTACGCTTGGGTCAGCTAAAATTGAAAGTGAAGCAAATTTATTCAAGGAAATATTTCACTATTTTATAAGTTGCGATTAGGTGCAAAAGTAAAGTGAAATTAATTATATCGAAATTCAATCCAAGTGCTGTATTTTATAAAGCTTTAAGCTATTTATATAATTAAGAGGTTCTGAATTGTTGTTGTTTTTAATCTTTATTATAATTGCTAAATTTTGTTTAATTGCACAGAGTTCCCACGAAATTCCGTTACCATCCTCTACAGCAGTGGTTACAAAATGGTGTTCGGCGGAACCCTTGGTTCCCTGGAAAAGTGTCAGGGGTTCTGATATTTTGAACAACGTTATCAGTTATGAAACCCTGTAAGAAAATTTATATCCAATTAATTTTCTATTAGTTATTATATATTTATAAAATAACTATTACCAACGCTTATTTTCGTTCTTTTTTATTTATATTTAAACGTGAACCGCTTTGCACCACATACAATTTTAGTTTACGCATTCAATATTATCAAATTATTATCAATATTATCAAATTATGCCACTACAGACTACTTTAGGCCTATAAATTCATCGGTCTGACATATAATCCAATTTTAAGGCTAGTCTTTTTAAAACTACACGATGAAAAAGTTACATTCTTCATTCATTCATTCAATATTTTCAAAATATCTAATTCAATTTTAATTTATTACATATTTTTATAATAAATAATGGCCTTTAGTTTAATATTTATATAATGAAATTTCTTATAAGTCTCGGAGAAAAGAGGGTCATTCATTTAGGGTCACGTAGTCGTAAAAAATTGGGAACCGCTGCTCTATAATTTCAAAAGGATTAACAAAATTAATAGTATCTATAATTAGTAAAGCGACTAGGTGCCACAAACAAGATTGCTTACAGTGCTAGCGAGTGAAAACTGGGGAGTTGCATTTTATCACGAAAACCACGATTATGAAAAGGAAAATGAATTAAGAAGTTGCATCGTACTATAGATTTAAAATGATTTGCCATCTAGTTAACTTTAATGCTAAGAAAGAACACGTAATACAGTAAACCATTACACACCCATTTTTTTAAATAGCTTTTATCACCAGAGATCTCATATTTTTGTTCAAAATTCAAATCTGCTTTTTTTTTTTTTTTTTTTTCTTTTTTCTTTTTTTGCAATTCAAATTTTTCCAACTGTCAAGAAAGATTTCTCGACTTCTAATAAACATATTGAGTAGAAACTCGGTAATTAGTTTGAGCGTGAGCGTACCATATTGCTCAAATTCATACAGGCACTTGAATATTGGTAAATATTTTATGTTTTTTAGGACATTACAAAAATTTCTTCTGTTAAAAATCTAAAATCATTAAGAGCTTTTCTTTTTAATTAAAATTTTTTTTCTTCAATTTCTTCGCTTTAGTATGGTTTTTAAAAAGAGTATATTTGATTATCTATTAAAAACTGTTTCAAGTCATTAACATGATTATACTCCGTTGCAAGTTTCAAAAAAACATTGTTATATATGGTTTAAATAATCAACCGCGACTGCATATAGTTCTGTGCTATTTCATTATCAAATTATACAAGTATGCTTTCAAAGCAGCACGAAAGCTTTTAAAAGTTAAACACGCCAGAAAGAAAATTAGTTTGCGCTATCATTTACGATATATATCATAGAATTATTAAAAAAAGGTTCTACTTTCGTAGTATTGCTAGAATCCTAAACTTGGCGGCATATTTGAATAAATAGGATGAACATTCGTTCTTGAAAAATGCTGCTGACATGCTTTTAACAAATCAAATGCGAGATAAAGAATTTTTACTTTTATTTCGCCGAAGAGGAAAATCGTCAGCAGAACAATATTTATTATTATTTCATCAGTTTCTTTAAATGTGAACAGAAAGAAGTTTATTCTTTACGATTTTCAGATATCATTTTTATTATTTCTTATCACTTGTTAAATTATTATTGTTGTTAATAAGAAAGCAATCAAAAAGGAGTCAACTTATTGTCAAGAGTTGGCGATATTGATATACCTTCGCGATTGGAGTTTGACATCCATTTAGATGCAAACAGACTCTCTTCATAGGGATAATGGTTTTTTCTTAACTTGCAACATAGTTTAGTATTAAATTTATGTTGAGCGCAAGTCATTATAGTATCTCTTTTTTTTTCTCTTATTATTTCAGCCCTAGAGAAAATGAAACCATGAAAGTTCCTTGGAGTGCTTCACAAAACTGTATCCATTTAAATAATGTCTGTGCTTATATTAGACTTCTGTAAAAGAATTGAGAAACCTAAGTTAACTATTAGATAAGTTACAGAAAGTCAAAAAAAAGTTACACTTTGATGTTTTTTCGATGAAATTAGATCCATCTAGACCCCTTAAACAAAATATATATTCATGAAAAACTGTATTCCCTTACTTTTCTGTATGCCTTGTAATTTTTTCCACCACTGTATTGAGATTCTTAATAATGATGAAATTCAATCTTGCATTATTAATAGAAAGGAAGAACAAATATTTAGTTTCCAATTATACTTCTCTCCTATGTATTAAATGATAAAAACTTAATTGAATCATGATAAAACGTAAGGAAATAATTGTGCATAATTAAGTTTAAAAAGAAATTTTCTTAGTCAAAACATTTGTGTAAATTTCCTAGGAGTCTCATAAATAAACTTACAAAGCAAACACATGAAAATTTGACGGCGTTTTGAAATGTTTGTTTCATTATTAGCATGTAATTATAAACAAACATTCTAATACTTCTAATTAGCTTTTGAATAAATTAATTTATAAACTAAACAATTGCCTTGCAAAGTCAAACCGTCTTTTTCAAATAAAATAAATTTGCAGAGTTAGTTCATCTTTAGAATATATTCTTGCCATCACAGAGTTGTGTAAATATAGTTCAATATTTTCAAATTAACGAACATCAAATGTTAAATATGTTATTTTAATTTTCGAACAAATTCATCTGAATTAAATTATAAAATATTTAACTGAAATGAATTTTCAAGAAGAGAAATACATGTATTTAAAATTTTGAAATTCTTGAACTTTCTTTAACATCTTCAAGCTTAATGTGTACATGAAAAAGATAGCGTGGGTTTTATTATCATAGAGCTATGTGCATTAATTTTTAAAACGTCTTAAACTAACACAAATCCTAATCAATGTTAATTTGTCAAATTATCAAAAGTTTTTATTCTTGAAATAAAATGTATGTGGAAACTATTCAGGTTCTTTATGTTGATGTTACACAAAGAACCTTAAAAATAGAGTTCCAACTGATAGTTCAGGGTTATTAAAAATGTGGCACTACATGTAGGAACAACGAGTTGTCATTGTAAAGCAATGAATTTTTAAAAAAACAAGCCATTTTATTATTTCCTGGTTGTTTAATTTCCTGTTTAAAGGAATCCAGTTTAATCAGAGTTGTCCACCAGATCACGTAATGAAACGCTGTTGAATTGATTTTTTTAGAATTTTTGAACTCTGAGGTTAATGCACACAAACTGTCAATTTTTGTAACGTATAACATACAGTTCTGCGCATAAAGGTTTTGCTAAGGTTTTGAAATTTTCTAGAAAAGAATTTTTGAATTTATTTTTTTTAACATACCACATACAATTCTATGCATAAGAGTTTAGCTAAGCTTAGAAATTTTCAACAATAAATGATTTTCTCTTAACATGATCCCTTAACATATTGTTTAGAATTTATTTTGTATTTTTTAAAATTTTTCTTTAATATTAATATAATTTTCTGCTCGTAATTGTTTTATTTAAACTTAGAATTTTTTTTTTTTTGTGATAAAATGATCATCTAACATTTTTGCATTAGATAAGCCCATTAAATATGAGTTACTTTTTAATGTCTAATCACATTTCAGAAACGAACTTAAATATTAGTGTATGCGATTTTTTTCATACATAAACATTGTTTTTAGATTGCAAAAAGGTTTAAGAAAATGTGACTTCAAATGACAAAAATTTTATCAACAAAACTTAACTGTGTCCAAAATTTGAACGAAACTTTGTTAAAACTTTTTATACATCAAATTTATTATACATCTTTATTATATAAATTTATTATACATATTTATTAAAATTTATGAGGAAATGGAAATTGAAAATGAAAGGAGAGAGTATTCTCACAGATGAGAAAGTTTTTTTAAAATTTTTTTGCCATCATTCTTTTTTGGTTTTCTTTTATTAATAAAAAAGAAAACATCTTAGAAAGCCTTAAAACTTTCTCTTTATCTATTTATACATCTACCATTAAATTTTCTTTAATGTTAAAATTTTGTAAAAGTAACTTTAATGTAAAATTTTGTTTTTGTAATTTTGTATTTTTGCAATTTATATCATGTCAAATATTTTCACTCTAAATTCTACTCTAAATTTGAGCTCCTTAAAATTGAAAATTATAAATAAATTATAGTTATTTATCAATACTGAAATAATGATTTATTTTTTGTTAACATATCTAAAGTTGTTAGCTAATATTATTTAGTAGTAATAATATACCAGAAATATTAAGTGCTAAATTTTAAATTAAACCAACACCAGTTACGTGAAAAAATAAGCTTTACCAATTAAAAAATTTTAAAATCCTTTTAAGTACAACAGCGGAAAGGGTAATACTTTGTGCTACGTAGACTAAAGCTAAACTCAACGTAAATAAAGCACAAATGAAAATACTTAAATTGATACATTGTAGTTTCAGTTCTATTGACAGGAACCTTTATAAGTGTCTAAACGTCAAAAGAAAACAGCGTCAAAACGTCAATTGACGTTTAGACTCTGAGGAAGGTTCTTGTTTATAGAACTGAAACTATAGTTTGTCAATTTATGTGTTTTCATTTATACTTCATATACGTTTTTTTTTCTTTGCTTTAGTCATTTTAAATTATGTATTAAGAATCAATGAAATAATCATGAAATAACTCATAGTAACATAACAGGAGAAAACAAGAATTTAAAAAAGAAGGAAGACTTTTGCATTTTTACATCGCAAACTTTCAGAGCTTCACTTGACTCGTATTTTGTTTTTCAAATGTGACTTCTACAAACTATGAACTATGAAAACTACTAAAAACCATTTTGAACTGTTAGGACAGTACAACTAAGCGGATGGACGCTACCCTTGACTAATTTCACTTTTCATAATAAACATAATAAAAGCACAAACAATCACGTACGTCAACATAAGACGTTCTTGCGTTGAAAAAAAAGACACTATGTGCCAAACTGTAACAGAACACTAAAAAACAGTTGTTTCTACATCAAGTATTTATACTGCGTCTCTTGTATGTGTGTGCTTTCTTCGTTTTCTCATCATTCGTTCGTTAATTATGTGTGCTATTGAAAAAAGGAATATGGAAAGATGAAACAAAACAGAGTGCTCAAGTTAAATACGGATTGTGCCAAATGCAGTTCAGATAAGCCAAATATATATATATATATATATATGAAGATTCAATGTATGTAAATATATACATATATACATGTTCATTGTTTGCATGTGAAATAATTTTGCCTGCGCATATGTGTATTCAAATAATTAAAAAAAAAAAAAAGAAAAGAGTTATCTGATCATCATGTGCTGCCGATCAAATGTTTTCTTTTCTATTTAATAAAATTTATGAATCTCATTTGAGTGTGATTTTATTTCAATTTGTATTCTACACCGAGAAAAAACTCTATGCTCAAATTAATCAGAATGTGATAATGTTTACAGTGTTTCCGCTTAAGTGCTAAATCATAAAGCTACTAGATACCGTCAAGGACAAGTGAACTCTTGGATCAAGCATTGGAAGAAATTTGCCTTCGTTGAGGATTTTTTTTTTTTTAATGGCACTAACCCGCATTTGCGTTACATTTAGAGGAAAACCACGTAAACCCCCCACGGTTAGCTTAACGTCAAGGGGGTTCAAACCCATTATCCGTAAACCACTGAGAATATCTTACTTCCAGTTGCGTGGTCGATGCGAGCCGGATGCGGAATTCACATCGACCTGCCATCACTGGGATTCGAAATCAGTTCCCTTTATTTGAAGGCGAACGCTTTATCCCTTGAGCCACCGAGGCTCGTAAAACTATTATGGACGTAAGCATTCCTTACTAAGTTCTAAGAATATGGAAAGTACCGCTTTTCGAAGATTTTCTCATTGCTATTATTAATATTATTATTATTCGCCAATAAACTGACTTTTTGACAGTAGAAAAAGATTTTCATCCATTTTTAATAAGAAATTGTGTAAACACTGCTCATTTTTTTAAAAAATTTACCCCCAAAATTACTGCAAAAAAACTTGAAACAAGACACATGTTTAAGTCAATTTGTAGAAATAGAAAGGAGCTTCTTTTTTATATCTGTAAAAATAAAAAAATAAAAGCATTTCTCAGGATAAAATACAAAATTTTTATTGAGAAAAAAAAAGGTGTTTTATAGGCACTAAATCTGTTTTATAGTATTTCCAAAGGTCATATCATTTCTGTCATGCCTTTCATTTACTTATAAACTTTGAAAAAAACGAAATTATCATTGATTTCTTTTTTTTCTGAAAAAAAAAAAAAAAAAAAAAATACTATATCTGATTTATACATGATTTTTTAATTTTAACGAAACTATCCTTAAGTTTTCTTTATTTCCTGTTAATAAATGAAACTATCTTTGATTTCTTTATGGTTTTTTTTTTCATATAAAGAATGAGCTATCTGCGATTTCTCTATCGGGAAAAAAGTTGAAAAAAATAAGTCAGTTGATTTTTGTTTTCCTTTTTCAAATATACATTATCAAAATATAATTTAGTTTCAAAATATTTAGTTCTCCACATATTCCTATATTTATATGATGTAATTTAATGTCTGAAATTCGTATAATCAGTTAAAATGTAACAGATTTGGAACGTATTATCAACCAATCAATGCTATATATAAAAATTAAACCTGTTAACCAATTTTTGTAACATTTTTAAAGTTAAAAATATGTTAATGTTTTTAATAAAAAATAAAAAAACACTGGTGTAGCACCCGTAAATGACTAGATATTAATTAATTGAATTTTCAAGACTATTACACATATTACAGTAAGTGGTATATATGTATATGGGTGATTCTCACGAAATATGACAACTCACTGTCCCTTGCTCCAAGATCTAATACTATAATACTAAAAGAATTTTTTTTGAAAAAATTATTAAATAGCATTGCTGTTAGCATTTTAAAATAACTTTGCACTAGTATTGACTGTTTTGTATAGTTAAAAAACTTAATTGAACTTCAAAATGTCATTTTCCTGGCATGTCCCAAACAATGTTTCCAATAATAACTAGCTTCAAAACTTCCTATAAATTTTTCAATATCTAAATCTTTTTATCTCAACCGGTGTAAGCATTTCTAGAATATACGCAGAGGGTATTATTTATGAAAACTTCGTTTAAATTAATTTTTTCTGTCAATAATTTGTTTGTCCCAAGAAAATCTGTCATTTTCCTGGATACTTTTATTTAGTGGTTTATAACCAAAATAGATAGAGCCAGCAATCAATATCTTATGTTAATAGATGGAGTAGATACCGTCTTATATGAACATGTCTTGTTGCATGAATAAAGAACCAATTTTCTGGTTCAAAATCAATTTAAAAAATTTTTTGAAGGTGGGTAGGTTTTTGTGTTGTCATTTTCCTGGCTTCTTGAAACCATTAATAACATAAACTGCATAGATTTATCTGAGTTATTTTAAGAAATCCTGTTGTTTTTTACAGAATATAAAAGTCTTAGGCCAAAATATTTAAATAAAGTTATATGCTATAAAATGTCGAATTTGTCATTATCCTGGCTGTCATTTTCCTGGCTTATGAATGCCAGGACATTGAAGTGTTACCAGAAGTTTTTGTAACTGCTAAAACTGTAAGGAGGGAAAAAAATATTAACCCAATACCAAGTTTACGTATGATTATAATATGCTTGGATGTAATCAAAGTTATTTATTTATTTAATGATTGATTATTATCCACAATTTTATTCTGAACATATCAACAGCAAAAATTTTTTTGATTCTTTCTACAGTGGATAAAAAGAATTAATTTAAGCAATTTATGGTCCATCCAACATAAAGACTTAAGTTGAGTTACTTACTATTAACTAAAAATGACTGTTTTTTAAACTTCTAAGCTAATATGTCATTTTCATGGCATTCAAGATTTGGTGAATTTCTATATTATTATTTTTCCCGAGCAAATGTCAATAAACTACACTGCTGTCTGTAAGATATTAATAAGTGCAACTAAAGAAGTATAAAAAAAAGATTTTTAGATTATTTTGACGATTTATTTGAAGAAATTGTTTGATGTATATATATATATATATATATATATATATATATATATATATATATACAGTGAAACCTCCAGGAAATGCCACCTCTGTGTAGCAACCTCCTTCATTTACAACCACTTAGGGAGTTTTGGGAAAAAAATTTCCATAGACGTTGTGTTGCAAGAAACCTTTAGGTGAGACAATCAAAACCAGTGACCTGGCAACAAATGTGAAAAAGAACAAATAGAAAAACTCGAAAAAAATATGAAAACAAAAAATATTAACAAAACAAATAAGTAGAAATGTATTCAAAATATTTGTGCAGGGCTCTTATTTAAAGAGCTCTTTTTGACGATCGCTGAAAGAGATCTTTAAGCTCATGTTGTAGTTAGAGTACACTAAAAGCTATGCTATCAATTATTTATTTTTAGAGTTGAAAGTTAAATTAGAAAATAAAGTTATTTTTTAAATAAAACTAAGCATCTCAAACAAAAAAAACTTATCTTATTTTTTTAAAGCTAAGTAATTTTTATAATATAAAATTAAAGGCCGACTTAAACAAGAAACCTAATTGTTTATTTATATTAAATTAATTCTACCTCTAAAAATTGGTCATTTTGTTTTTGCATATAACTGTGTCAGTATGGATCATTTTTATTAATGCTCAACTTTATTCATCGATCTGGTTTTCATGACACCAACACATTTTCTTGCTTTTTCCGCCCCAAGAAAATGACACTAACAAAAATTTAAATTATTTGAGAAAAGTCATGAAACTTCGATAAATTTTGAAGTCAATAGAGGTAACCCCTAAGAAAGACCCACCTCCATTAACGAATATTTCACCATGCAACAGAGAATGATGGTCGCTCCTAAGAGGTTTCACTGCACCAAGCTTTTTTAGTCACTATTCATCAATGTGTGTCTCTTTCGTTACACTACAAACATTTTAATCCAGTTCCTCCCCCGCATTTCGTAGTTTCACATTTTCAATGGTTCTTAACTCTTTGACGCACAAAGGTTTCTCTTTTATATGTATTTTTTATGACGCTCTAATTACATGTAAAAATATTTTTTAATTACAAAAAGCAGTAACTAAAAAATCTGGTAGATTAATGGAATTATATATGAACTCCAAAAAAAAGTAGTTTCAATTTTTTCTTTTATTCATATTCAAAATTTTATCAACAATTAATTTTGTAAATTAAAGAAATTTCAAAACTGAATGACTGTTTCTTTTAAATCTAAATAACTGAAAAAATTTTAATTTTGAAAAACTATTGTTTTGAAGTCAGCCGCGTTTGGGCGATTTTAACTTCAACTCAGAAGAAGTCACCGGTTTTTTCATTCGGTATTCCTTAACATTTAATTACAAAAATGTTAAATATAACATTTTTCCCTTTTTCTGACTTAACTTAATACAAAATAATGAAAAAAATATGGAAAAAAAATTTTTATTAAAAATTCTGAATCAAAGGATTAATGCTATAGCAATACTTTTTCAAAGTTGATGCTATGTTTACGAGTAACTAAATCACACATGTTGAACTAATATGATTCACCATTGATTTCATGGCCACCAAATTCTCCGGGCCTTGCACGATGTGATTTAATTTAATAGAGTAATATCAACGATACTGTTAATGAACTACTCATAATAAAAAGATTGGAAGCACTCAATAAAATGTGTTTGTACGGCATTAAAAACTATCGACAACGTGAAAATAATATGTAGAACGGATGTGATTACAAGTTATGTGTTCAACGAGTAGCAAAATAATCGTCAACCATTGATAATGAAAATAATTTGTTATATTTTTTTTAGAATAGTGTATCGTTTATTGTAATTTGCACACTAGAAATATTAAGTTTATGTTTGCTAACCTTGTATAATAGCATAAATTTAAACAAAAATATAAAGAATCATTAATTGTACTAAATAGTATATCGGATTTTTTATATTAAATTTATACTCGTAAACTTGACTTTTTCAGAACATTTTAAAACTTTTTTTCCTAACAAAAGGAACTGAAAGTTAAATATTTCATCCCTAAGTTGCTTGAAGTTCAAAAAGAAAAATATATTAAGTTTTATTCTAGAAAGGCTAATCAAACATTATTTTTTTTCAAGATTTGCCCAATTCTCACCTTATACCTTTTAATGCTAAGAAGTTCAAATAGTGTAGTAAGAAAAAATCTTATTTGATCAGTCGGAATTTAAAGCAAGAATTTGTGCCTTGTTTTCAGACAGATTTACTTCGTTTTTTTTCAGTTAAGTTTGCGAACATATATTGCTAATGCCGAGCAAATAAAATATCTCGGTGTTATTAAACATTCTATTCGTTTTATTTTTCGTTATTATTATTTTTTTTACTTTACCCAGTCTGCGATTTCAATTTAGCTTTAAAAGTTTTTATTTCAAAAACTACATTAAAAAAAGAAATGTTTTTTAAGCTTCTTCTGAAATATAGAATTAAAATTGGAAATGTTGGATAAAAAGGTCTAAAGTAGTATTTGTACTGATAAGAGTTCTTCTATATCAATTTAAAAATTTTAAATTTAGTTTACCAATAATAATTCTGACTGCTTTCAAAGTTTCGTCTATTTAACCTTAAAAGAGTTTTTCATGGAAATCAATTAGATACAACTATTGATTAATAGAAGACAAAAAATTTTCATTTTGTTCACTTTATTTTGCCTACGATTTTTCATTCTTTTGTTTTTAAACGATATATATATATATATATATATATATATATATATATATATATATACCGAAGAGCCATAGGGTGGCGGGGGTAGTATGGTGTGGGCAATGTTTTCATGACAATCCCTGATGTCTGTAATCTACTTGAACATAGTTGCAGACCAGGTTAACCCGTTCATGGCAACAGTTTTTCTTGCGTGTGGTGGTGTTTACCAACAAAATAATGCACAATGTCATAAGGGTCGAATCGTCATGGATTGGTTCGAGGAACATTCAAGTGACTTTCCAGTGACTTGGCCCCCAAATTCACCTGACCTTAATCCAATAGAGCAATTGTGGTCCTACTTGAAAAACCAAATTCGTGTTGCCACGCTACCCCGCGCAATGTGAAGGAATTGAAGGACCAGTTGATGAGCGCTTGGTACCAGATATCTCAGACTACCTATCAGCATCTTATGGAATCAATGCCACGGCGGGTGCTAGCAGTTTTGAGGGCTAAAGGTGGTCCTACATGTTATTAGCAGAGTGGTCATAATGTAATCTCTTTTCGGTGTATACATATATATATATATATATATATATATATATATATATATATATATATATATATATATACAGAGAGAGAGAGAGAGAACTGAAAGGATAACCATAACAGGAAAAACAGTAACACGGATTAACATACTAAATATCATCTTGGGAATACAATAATCGGGAAAGCCGAAATATATTTATTCATATGTAGATAGATTAAAAGTTTTAAATTCCTGTTCCAACATTTTTGTTACGTTATAATTCAAAAGTGTAAAAGTTGGTTATAGCAAGAAAATGAATAAAACTAATTACTTTATATTTTAAAAGGTAATAAAAGAATTTTAATTTGAAATAGTATTAATTTTTATTGAAATTAACATCGAACCATTTTCAATTGTAGACAGATCACGAAGAATTTAACCTTCAACTTCTCAACAGCATACGAAGAAGAAATATGGTAAAATTACGGCACTGCATGGTAATTACAGTTCTGGTTAAAAAAAAATCATACAATTATGTTCAATAAACCAAAATATACGGTATTTAAACCCTTAATTTGGTAATTTTTTCATTCATACGGAAAGAATTTACCGGAAATTCTGGGTTTACAAAACTATAGTTCTATTTTCCACACATTAAGTGAAAAATACAAAACTGAAATTTTCATGCCATGCTCTATGGTATGATGATAAAATTAGAAATTTTTTCCATATTTACCACATTTTATCAGAAATTATAAAACCATATTCTATTGCAAATTTCCGTAAAATGATTACCAAATTGCTTGGGTAAAAATTACTAAGCTTTTGTTGTTCCCATAGAGCCAGAAAAACTGTATTTTACCATATTTTCGTAATTTTTACTATAAATGTTTTCTCAGAGCATAGTAATGGTTTTTAATTAAAAACATAAACCATATCGGATCGTCCCCTATATAATGTGCTATATTAATTAAAATTTTAATAAACTCTTGCAAAAAATGCACTCAAATTTTTTAAACCCCATTAGTTTTTCGAATAAAATGAAAAAATTAACTGTCTGCCTAATTTAAGGACAACCTTCTGTTCAATTTACCAAGTATTTTCCTTTTTTTCTTGATACATCATGTTTGCCTACCATAAAATCGTACATGTCCTCTCAAACATTGTCCATGCGCTGTAAAGAATTCTGGATAAAATTGAGGTAAAAGGTACAGCCACTTTGTGTGCCAATACCTTTTGCCGTAAAACTCATTTTTAATGTAAAGTTTTATAGAAAAAAAAATAATACTGTAATTTTACAGTAAAATTTACAATACAAAATTTACATTGTAATTAAATAAATATAACAGTAAAAATTAGAATACTAAGTTTTATGGTAAAAATTTTTTTTTCGGACAATGCACCTAAAGTGCTTGCATTTTATACAGTAGTCTGATCCGCAATTTTTTGCAGTCTAGTTATGTATTAGAAAGTTTTTTATGCTGTATGAAGAGCAATTAAATAGTTACAGAATAAATAAGAAATTGGACATGGAAACCGCACAGCCATCACCCAAAAGACGCGTGTGTGTGCGGTCTCGCGCACCTAATGCCCACTCCTACAACCCTACTGTCTGAGCTTGCTAAATGTGAAAAGGTTAAACATGGAAATTAACAATTAAAAAGCAGAAACAGTTATAAATTGAAAATGGGGATAATAAATTAAAACTGAAGCTATTAAGTTCTAGGGGGAATTATTATTAACTGGATATCAGTAAGAGCAAATTAGAATAAAAAGTAAATTAGAACTATATATTGCTTTGAAGTTGTATGTGCCGGTGGGGGACAGGTGATTCTCTATGGAATAATCAGTGTTGTTGTTAAGGTAACAAAAAGTCGTAGGATGAATAAAAGTTAAGGTTCGAGTATGGTTATATTGACTATTACACAATGGATTACAATTGTTGTCAAGCACAGGATTCCGATAGTTAACAAGGTAGAGGGGATCCTCAATACACAATTTTGATTACCTAACTGATTATTAATATTTCAAATTACATTTAGTAGCATAAAATTGATAACACAGTAAATTAATCGGATTACAGAAGCTGCGATATCAATGATTTCAAGTGATAGCAATAGATTACAAAATTACATTTGAGGGGAAAAGCATCGATACAAAAGTTACAGTAGTTATATAGGAATTACATTACATTAATATTTTAATAAATTAATGAGTAAACAGAGGCTAAGGTATCAGTGATTACAAGTATATTATTATCAATTAACCAATGTGAATTTACAATTGAACTATTTATAATGATATTCACACATAAGTTATATAGCTTGTGGATGGATAGTAGACCGTATATTGATTATGTAAAATTATGATTAATTATAAGTGATAATTTGATATTGAAATGTTGTAAACAGCATTAGGTTGGTAACATGGCGAAACCAAAATTAGAGTGGAGAACGAGTTGGGGTTATAACCCGTGAAATTTGATCAAGAAAGTTGAAAGAAAAAAAATAATAAATAAATAAAAAATTCATTTTGCTAAGAAACGTGGTCTTCGGAAAAGAAACTGACTGTTTTCACTCTTCCGTGGTGACATATACCTGCATAAGCATGACAATAACCTACTTACCTAGCTGAACCACAGCTGCTGTCCTGCTGTCACGACAGCTGCAGACGCTGAAAGTTGCTGCGTTTACTAGGGCAATTCCTTTTAATTGGGGATGTAGGGTTAATTCGTTTCGGTGTAGGTTAGGAGAATTCGGTCATTTTTTTTTATAGTTTTTCGTGTTTGATATGCTGTCTTTATTGATTTCTAGCAGCAGTAAAACTTAGACATTCAGTCAGGAGAAGCTCTCGTGATAGTTAGAAAGTACTTTAGATCGAAAAAACAAAAACATCTAAGGAAACTAAATAATGAGAAATTTTTAACGGATTTTTGAGAGTAGAGAACACATACCACATTTCAGAAGTTAAAAGAATTTCGGAAGTAGCATGGAGTACTGATAATGAGGAAAAAAATTTTGTTCCATATGTAAGAATTTTTTGAGCTACTACGGTTTTTCTAAAAAAAGTTTTTCATGTTCAGGTCCCGAGAATTTGTTTTGAAAAATAAAGTGATTCTATTCGTTAACCCCCTGGTGGTTAAGCAAATATGCAAAACTGTTAGAATATTTCTTCCCAATATACTATTTCCATATCTAATAACATGAAGAAAAAAACGGATTTGCAAAGAGGAAAAGACTGCAACTTAAAATACGACTCGTTACGTGCAGAGCCGTCAGTGGGTTAACGAAAGACTAGATCGCCTTTCATTCTAAAAAACTCTTCCTTTTAAATATTTCATGATAAAAGAAAGTTAAGCATGATATAAAAATAAGTTTCTTAATAACCAAAAGAGAGAAACATCTGTAAAAAAGAAGTAAAAGAAAAAAAAAATAAAAACTTAAAATACAATTAACTACAAAAAAATAAACAGGCACTGTTTTTCTTTTTTAAATGTTATCTTAAAAGATTAGACTAGTTTATTTAGTATCTTTCTTTGCGTTTCAACGGGATTAAGAGAAGAAACTTCTTTTTTTTTTATAAATTTATTTATTTAAATAATGGTAAAAAGATAGACATTTTGGAAAGTAATTTTGATTTCTTTCTGTTATTTTAATCCTGTTATAATCTCAATAATATCTAAGAAAATAATAAACATGCCTGTGAAATTATTGTCACAATGTAGATTTTTAAATGAAAGCCGGTACTATTTAAACAGTTAATGATTATATTTATATTATAATTATAAATGTACATTCATATACATTATATTATTATAATTTAAATATACATACAACAAATAGTTTTATTTATATATATATATATATATATATATATAAATATATATATATATATATATATATATATATATATATATATATATATATATATATATATATATATATATATATATATATATATATATATATATATATATATATAAATATATATATATATATATTTCTAATATATATATTTTGTAAATGCTCATGAAAAGATAGTAAAGATATTCAAAATCAATAATAATATTAAAGTGGCTTAAGATTTTAACCACTCACTTGTTTAAACTTCGATTTATCAGGAACTATTCGATTGATTCTGCTCAAACTTTGTATTTTGCCATTTAAAATGACATTCTTTGAAATTATCTAAGAAGTTGTATAACTTGCAATTCATAAGTTTCTTTGACGATTAAATATAACAAAATAATAATAATAATATAAAAAGTAATAAAATAACAAAAAAAATAATAAATATTTACTAAAAGTAATATTTTGCATGAAAAACTTGTTTTTGATAAACGAATTTTCAAATTGTGTGAAAAATGTTTCAATTTGCTTAAAAGAAATCCCCAAATATCGTGAAATGCGCAAAAATAAAGTTAACATTAAGCGGTTTAAACAGTCGATCATTCTCCTGACAAAACTATTAGGACCATATTTCCCAGATTGCAGATACTCGCTACAATGTTCATTCTAAAATTATGGTAAAAAACCTGGCAGCTGTGTGTCCATCCGATTAACCGTAAAGTTTACGGTAAGAAACATTTTTTCCTTGATAGTTTTGGAACCATTTACAAAAAGTATGATTTTAGAACCATGAATACTAAACTATACGGTTTCTTAACCATTTACTACTAGCATTTTTCAAAAACGTAAAAAAACAAAACAATTATTATTCAACTTGACATAGGAGCTCGTCTTTTCGTAAGGTAATGGGCATTGGAGAGTGAAATTCTTCACATCTTGAAGGGAATGGAGGAAATGTTGTGGTGTCAACACTAGGACTCGAACTTTATGATGCCGGTCATGAGATTGACAGATAACCCCACTCAGCTATGATGTGTACGCAGTTATAAAGAACTAAGTAGCTTCATTAGGTGCGATAAAATTCTAGTTGTTTAACAGTATTAGGTGAAATCAGTTAATAAACAGTTTTTCTCAGTTCTGGGTTTGAATCCCGGGCAAGGCATGGATGTTTCTTTCTCACTATCTGTGTTCTATGTCCTTTCTCGTTTGTGTGTGAATGTGACCCGCCCTATAAACGGGTTGTGGTAGTGTGACGTGGGTGACGCTGCTCAACCGCCGTGGCTTCGCCACAGGTGCCGAGTTATCAGTTCTGTTACTAGTTATCAGTTAGTTATCAGTCAAAGAGAGTTATCAGTTCTGGCACATTCTGTGGCCAATGGACAGTAGTTCAAAGTGCCCGCCATTTGAAAGGAAAAAAAAGTTTTCCTCAAACTTAGCAGTTTAATTACCATTTTATTTACGGTTATTTGACTGTTTTGATTAAATATGGTAAAATAAAAATTCAATAAATTGTTATTTAACCATTTTTCCGAGAAATTTCTAACAGTGTATATTTGGGGGTCAGATATCCCAAGGTCACGTTTATTTAGATAAAGTACGTTTTTGTGCCTGATTTTGAAAATATCGTTTGCATTATAGCATATTTGAGGTCATCCTCGTAAAACATTAAAATTGGGACCTAGACCGTGAACATCCGTATCTTAGATCAAAAGTTATTAAGGGTAGGCGATTTATGATTTTTTTTTTTTTTGTACATTATGTTAGAAATCACACCAGCAAGGTTGAAATAAATATTTTTCATATTTCATTCTAGAATATTTTTTTATTCTTTTACACACTCGGCTCTAGTAAATTTAGCAAGTAACTAAAACAAGAATTTAAGTTTGTAAGCAATATTTTACTCCCGGCTACTTTAAATTTGTGACTGTGAGTAAAGAAGTCATTTTTGGAAACGGTTTTTCCGGATTCACTATAGGTTTATTAACATTAACGTTTTCAAATAAATGCAAATATAAATTTCGAAACATTCAAATTAAGGCAAAAGCTTCAGTTTAACTTAATACGTGTTGCAACTAAACACATTTGAAATTAATTTGAATTGAAATTTTTATTTAAAATTATCAGTTTTAAATATTCTTTGTTATTTATGCAACATTTCAATGTGCAATAACCCTTTTGTTAGAAATTAAATAATAGATGTTTGCTCTAACTTACATTCGTTCAGCAGTAAATGAAACAAAAGGAGATTCCAAATATAATCGGATTATGCGTTTATAACATAGCTTATTTTTCGAAAATGTAATATTTTTCTTTCATAAATGTCACAATATGCTAATTTAAACTCAATAAGTGAGATTCCATTTATTTACACCCTTTTGCTCAATAATCTTTTTCATTTTCAGCTTTAAGTTACGCCGACAAAGAATTTTATGAAATCATCGTTTCGACAGATTTATTCGATTGTGCTTTTAAAACCGTCGCGGTTTTAGAACAAAACGATGAAATGCATTTTGCATGAAAATTATGTATTTGGTATATTTTTAGAATAGTTATCAAAACTAGTCTCTTGCACTTCAAAAAGGTAAAAATATTGAATTCATTTCTGTTTATTAAACGCATTTCTTACCGTGCATTTATCTACTTCATGCAACGTACATTTTATCTAAATTCTTTTCTTTCGATTCTTTTCTGTTAGATTCTTTTGTCTACAGATCTGTTAATACAACTTCCATTCATATCTAAATTCTTCTCTTTTCAATTCATTTTTTTTTTATTCTATTAGATTCTTTTGTCTACAGATCTGTCAATCTAACTTATACTTCTAACTAAATTCTATTCTTTTCGATTCCTTTATATTCCTTTAGATTCTTTTGTCTACAGGCCTGTTAATATAATTTCCATTCATATCTCTTTTCGATTCTTCTTTTTATTCTTTTAGATTCTTTTGTCTACAGATCTGTTAATATAACTTATATTTCTAACTAGATTCTATTCTTTTGGATTCTTTTTTATTCCTTTAGATTCTTTTGTCTGCATATCTCTTAATAAAACTTCCATTGATATCTAAATTTGTTTTTCAATTCTTTTTTTTTATTCTATTAGATTCTTTTGCCTACAGATCTGTCAATATAACTTTGATGCATATCTAAATTCTTTTATTTTCAATTCTTTTTTATTCTTTTGTCTACAGATCTGTTAATACAACTTCCATTCTTATCTAAATTCTTCTCTTTTCGATTCTTTTAGATTTTTTTTTGTCTACAGATCTGTTAATACAACTTTCAATCATATTTGATTTCGTTTCTTTTCAATTCTTTTTTTTCTTCTTATTCTTTTCGATTCTTTTGTCTGGAGGTCTATTTTACTGAAGATTCCTTAGGCTTGACATACCGTGGTTTTATTAGCTTTGTATTTCTATATAGTTTTGATTTTATTGAGTACACTTCTTGAAATTTATATTTAGTAATCAATATGCTTTTAAGTTTCATTCAATCTTTCTGGCTGTAGACATGCTCTACTGCAAATTTATTAGCCTCTACTTTTCGCAGATTCCCTTCCTCAATTTTATATAATTCGACAGTGTAGCAGTATTATTCTATTTTAAATTTATTAATTACTCTTCCTATACAGCTCTTTTTTTACTAAATACCATTTTCATACTTATTTAATATTGAAATTATTCTGTCTACTGTTTTGCCCCACTGCAAATTCATTTTCCTCAAATTTTCTGCATAGATTTTTGCAGATTTTTAATAGATGTATTGCTGTTTACTTTTAATTTATTAAATTTATTGATCACTCTGAATATTTCGTAATTAATATACTTTATTAAATTTTCAGTTCAATTTGACGACAATTTTGTTCAGCTGCAGATTCAGTGAAGTTCAGTTTATTTTAAAAATTTTGAGCACCCTTTCTGCCCTGCATTTTTTTTTTTTCATTCAATGCAATTTTAGTTATATTAAGAACTGAAATCAATCTATCTTCATATTTACTTATTGTAAATTTATTGCAAACACGTTTTTGAAAACTAATTCCCAAAAGTGAACATCTTATAATACACTTTTTCCTTATCCTGCCTTACATTGAAGTAATTTAACTTTTCTATTCAAAATACTCTTTCGTCTTCACATTCTCAATCAAGTATTATCTAATATCTGCTCAAATATAGAGCTAATTTTTATCGAATGTACTTGTTATATCACAATGTTTATTTTTTCTTATTAAATATTCTAAAAATATCATGTTTGTATTATAAATGTCCATTTGCAAAAATATATTCTTCTTTCAAGAAGAACGCTTCCATAATTTCAGAAAATACTATTAATTGTATTACAGTAACTTTTAAATTACGTAAAATTATGCATATGATGATAGGGTACGAATTTCCGCAACGTCCTAAATTGCTATTGTTAAAATGTGTATTTTCGTTGTAATTGTAATTTTTTTTTTTTTTTTTTTTGAATCTGGAGTAACGTTAACATGAGGGGTTATAAGTATATCGCATGCCTGTAGTAATCCCTAACAGAGCACGATAAATGGAATACAATCTTACTTTTAAAGGAATTAAAAAGAGCTATTAGCATTTAGGTAGAATCGACTGTACTTATTCTTTTGAAACCAATTTTTGCTTAAATTTTTGAGATTTTTTTGCTTTTCTTTAAAAAGATTTAAGAAGATATGCAAATTTAGTTACTCTTCATGGAATTTCTGCTTATATACAAGCACACATACGCATAAATTTAAAAAAAAGAAAATAGTACTCAGTATAAGACTATCAGAATATAAATATTTAGAAAAAACTACATGAAGAAAAATTCCCATAAATTATGAACAAATAATTTTGAATGATAATTTTCATTGATTTAATCCATTTGAAGTAACTTTTTGAGCTATTTCAATTTTTTATAATAAAATTGCATTACTTGGCTAATAAGTTCTTGAAAAAGGGGAAAAATTGTTTAAGCATGTTATGAATAACAAAAAGAATCATAATAATAATTGAAAAAATTAGCAAAGACTTAAACTTTTCAGCAAAATAAGTAAAAGAAAAAAAAAAGTGTTTCATAGTTTTTTTTTTTATTTATTTATTTTTTGAAGTTAGGTATAAATGAATTAATTGTGCATTAAGGGTATTAAAATATGGCTAATCGTCCCCATCAGAAAACTAAGCCTACTTCCACTTTATTTGTTGATATAACGATAATGAATGTTTCACAAAAAATATAATCTTCGCGTCATTTTAGAACAAAAAATTTCGTTTTAAAAAAGGTGTAAAAAGAAAACAATACAGCCACAAAATGACTTTCATAAAAAAAAATAGTAAAGAACAGCTTGGAAAAGAATAAAACATAAAAGTAGCAACCAGAACTTCAGCGCGAAAAAAATTTTCTATTCCTGTGGTCGAATCGCTAAAAAAAATGAGAAAAAATCAAACGATTTTTTTTTCACCACAGTACAGTCATTTTTGTCTAAGGACGTTGTCAGTTTGATTTTTTCTTCTTTCTTCCTTAAATTTATGGCCTTATGTGCTTATTTTTTTAAAGAAATGATGGAAATAAAAGACTTTTTTTTATAAATGTAGATTTTTCGTCAGGTTTTGTTGTCAGAAAACTTGTACTCTTTGGGAATAAAATATTTATTTATACCTACATTCTCCTGTGTGTTAAAGGTGTTCTAAAAAGGGATTTTAAGCAACTCTTAATGCGTAAAGAAGAAAAATACGTAGCTCATAAATACGTTAAAAATATGCAATGTTTTTAAAAAATAAAGTAAAATGTATAATGTGATAAAATACACGATAGGTAAATACTTAGAAAAAATATCGTAACATCACTTTACAGTGATTTAATTAATGTGATTGTGATGTGTGAATGTAATTTTAACATTGGGCAGTAAAAAAGGGTTACCAATTTGAAATATAATTAGTCTAAAACTATATTTATTTAATAGTTTTATAACATTTATTACTATTTTATTATTATTAAAATACTGTTATCTTTATATTTATAATTCCTTTATAATAAGCTCAATGCTTCGATTAGTATTATTGCTCCATTTGTAGAATGAAACTACCTTATAAAAATATGATGTGGAATATTGATTTTTAACTTTCATTTTAAATTCGGTGAAAAAAAACTCATCGTTCTTTAACATAGTTTTAAAGCTTAGTCATTGATAAGTCACGTGGAAATTTATCCTAGTTTGTGTAACATCGTCAAGCTGGGAAAAACTATCAAGTTTAAATCTATAAAAGTTTTATATGATAGCATAAAATAAACTGGTAAATGATATGGCCTGAACTTGTAAATTGTAAAATATGATCTAGTGCAGGACTTGAAATTTAATTTCTAAATTACAAGCCAAACTAAAATTTCTGTCTGTCACTATTTTCACGAAAAATGTAAAAAAAGAAAAAATTTGACTGCTGTAGCATAAAAAAAATTTTGAAACCACAACTATTAAAAAATGAAGTAAATGAAAAACTGAAACACGCTTATCGATGAAAACAAGGATATTATTTTTTTAAAAAAATTCAATGGTTCCAATGTTAGACACACATTAAAAAACATTAGAATACAAAACAAATATCACAAATTTAAGAGATCAGAAATATTCTGATACTTTTAACACTACGTATTTGTATACCGCTGCCTTTCGACTCGAAAATTCTACTTGTCGATTTTAGGCCTAGCATCTAATTGCATTTGAAGGGTGTGAGCCTGATAACCAGAGTTGAACAGCCAACCCAATTCTGAGTTTACGACTATCAATATTCAACTGCATAGCCCTGTAAATTTGAACTCAGTCAGGAAGACAAGAGAACTCTTGAAATAAGCATTGGGACAATTCATAGCGGACTTTTTGATTGAACTTACCCGCATTTGCATTACATAGAGAGAACTACGAAAACCTTCCATCTTCTCCATCCATTCTTTTACCATCCATCTTCCACTGAGCGTATTTTATGTCAGTTCAGTGTTCAATGCGTGCCGGGAGCAGAATTCGTACGAACCAGGCACCGCTGGTATTCATACCTGGGTCAACTCATTTTTATCTCATGAGCCACTGAGGCTTAAAGGAGGATCACTAGAGGCGAGCTAGCGAGTAGAAATTTCGCACTATGATCTAGTAAATTATATTATATTATTCAGAAAATTGGTTTAATATGAGCTGGTTAAAGGTGTTTTATCTACTGCAAAACGGTATAATATAACTTTTTAATGGTACACTATGTTCTCGTAAATGATATAATATAATTTTTTGAATGATAAAACATTAATTGGAGCCTAAAATGAGCTGGTATAAAGTTTAACATGAACGTTTAAATATGAAAATATGAATTGATAAATGGTATAAATTGAATGAGCTTATTAAATCGTATATATATATAATTGAAATAGGTAAATTGTATGGTTTGATAACTAGCGAAATTTAATTCAAGATTAAGCAAATTATTCTTTTTCCTGTTTTTGAAAACTCTTGCCTAGTTCTCTCTTGTTCTAGTTACTTTGATTTACTTAGCAAGAGTTAATCGTCTCTAAAATATATTTTACTGCCTATGAATTTCTTAAACTGTTGAGTTTTTTTGGACCGCAGGTTCATTAATGACATTCGAATCTTGAACGTTACAGTTCGATTAAGATTCAGCTATGTCACATCCTAGTTAAAACAGTAATAAAAAATATTAAAATCTACTTTCAAAACAGAGATAGGCATTTACTACATGCCAGGTTTTCTTAGAGATGTCAATCTGTCTGTAAAATTATGAGAAACAAAATTCTGCATTAAATAAATTAAATAAGAAATTTTATTTTGAAAAATCAAATTTTTCCTACTACTTGCTATGATATTCATCCCTTTTAAAACTCGTGTCTTTAATTCGAAATGAAAAAAAGTCAAAAAGTAACTAATTGTAAAACAATTAAACACTAATCCATTCGTATTAACTGAAACTAATAGGGTATTCTAACAGTTAACCTTTTTAATTAAATGTAACCATTTGTTATATCTATGAAGAATTTTATGATAAATAATCATAATAATAATCATTATGATAAATAATCATAATAATAAGACATCAATATATATATAGGTTTTTAAATAAAATAAAAACAAAGAAACGTGTCATTAACTATGAAGAAGATAGTCCAAAAGTCATTCTTTAAAACTCCATTCTTGTTTGAGTCATTAAAAATTCTCGAATCAAAAGTTTTTTTCCCCTCAAATTTCTTTTTGTTTACTTTATATCTTTAGTTTCTTTTATTGCAAAGAAAGCAAGAATTATTTTTGAGTAAGTCATTAAAATAATGACGTATTTCTTGCAAGACAGCTCATTTTCATTTAAAATCTGTAACGACAAGCATGATTTCCATTTCAAAAATTTCGTTTTGAATTAAGTTTGCTTTTTTATTTCATTACAATGCATTTTCAATTTTTTTCTTTTCTTAAAAAACTCTGTCTTTGTAGGTAATGTACGTAATTAAATAAATATCAAAGCACATAACATTTCAATCAAATTTCAGTTTTTCCAATACCGGAGAATACGCTATAAAAAATCCCGGATGAAATTACGCTTTTTAGTACTGGCATTCTGAGTGCCGGTACATTTTGCCGCAGTTTTATTCGCAATAATTTACAGTTACAGTACAATAATTTACATTATTTACAGTACTTTATTGATTAAAGAATAATGGTTACTAAACGTCTAAGAACAATTAGTTGCCCGACACTCTTTGTTTTCTGGGTAATCAAACTACTTTAGATGTTTCAGTAATAACTTCTTCAGTATTGATTCATTAGATTTATTTAAGTATTTATTTTTGTTTTCCTTATTCAAATATCATCTATCTATCTAATATAAAATCTTATCAATCTATTAATTAAATATTATGTATGTTCTTGCAAAATTTTAAATTGTTTAAAATTTGATCGGAATTTCTGCAGTTAAACAACCAGATTCGGAAATTCTGTTCGTTTTGAGCACCAATGTAAAATGAGTGTCAATAAATTGAGACAATCCTATTTTTTAATTTATTTGAAAATATTAATTTACTGGAGGACCTGAATGGTCCTCAACAGTGGAAGACCTCAAACAATGACAGCTTTCATAATTTTTTATTCATCAATTAGCAATCAATAGCATCAGAAACTTAAACATTGAGAACATTTGGGGTGGAGCAATACTAAAAGGATTATAAAATAAAAAAATTTACACAAAGAAGCAACTTACTACACTAAAAAAATACATTAAAAAATGTCTTTATGTAAAAATTCTACAATAAAGAAAAGCACTGCGAAAACCAGTTTCTGTAATTAATTGATATGGTCTTATTCTGCGCAGGAATTCGTAACACTTATATTCTTTAGTGATTTTAAAGTATAAATATACGACCTCTTTTACCATGTCCAGAACCTTAGTCCTACCGATACCTCATAGAAGAGAGAAGGATTCTGCACGGGTTACCATAAACAAGAAATTTGATCCTTTAGTTGTCCAAACATAAACATATCTTTCGTACTAACCCCCACTACGCAGCTTTGTAGCCCGAGTCTAGTGACATCTTTCCTATTTTCCTACACTAAGCAGTTTATTTTAATTGATCTATCTTAATTGACTACTAAATTGATTCGTGCTGAGACCTCCTCTCTTCCAGGAGGTGTCGGACCTACCCACTCCCGTTCAAGAATACATTTCATGCTTGGATTTTTTTAAACTTGCAACAATATCTTATACTAACCGTAACTGTATGTATAAATTCAATTAATTTTAACGCATACTTCATTAGAAATGCTTGGTGCATTTTTGTTTTTAAATTTTTAATTCCATCTTTAATAAACGTATAGGTCTCATTAATTACTTTGAAATAATTTCTTCAATTTCATTTAAGTTAACCTTAAAGCGTTCGCCTCCAAATTAGGTGATCCAAGTTGGAATCCCAGCGTTGGCTGGTCGATACTGGTCCCGACCACTCCTTTCTAAATCAGACATCAATAACAGCTCTAATATTTTACAACGCGTTCTTTCTCGCTAAGCGGAGACATATCTTATCAAAAATGCCAACTGAATAAGGCAGCGATGAGACGGATTTATTCAGTTTCGTTTTAAGAAACTCTACGCTGTCCGTATAACTGCGGTTAAATAATTTCAAATACAAGTTCTTTTCCTTTTACCTGATCAAATATCTTGATTAATAAAGATCTGGTTGAAAAATGATAAGCTTTTCCCATTGAGATTTTTATTAATTATTATTATTATTTGCGTCTCTCATTTTTTTAATGTCATAAAATCGAAACTTAGGAAGACGATCAAGGTTAAATAAAAGAATAACATAACGCGAAAATGGGGTTGCCAGAGGAGTGAAAGATAGGCTCTATTGTTAATTGGCGAAATTTGATTGCGGTTAAGATGTCTGATTTAGAAAGATGCAACTCGGCTGCGTAATTTGAAATCAGAATCTTAGGGATGCGACAGAATCCACAGGCGATTCTTTGAAGATTGGCGATAAAGAACATTTTACGCGCGCGCACCAAATCGCTTGCAAATCGCGCTCTTTTAATTAAATCAAATTCCACTTTTCTTAGCAGCATAGAATGTTAAGAAAAAACTACTCCTAAACAGTTGGTGTCGAGAGTGAATCCAAATAAAGAAGACGATGCTGAAAATTTTCAAAGAATTTTTTTTAAAGTTTTTCAATTACAATGGATGTATCCAATCAAGAGTCAAACCATCAAAGGTAACTATACTACGTTTTTCTTATCATAATGCATTTTTATGTTTTCCAATTGAAATGTACATATTTTGCAGAAAAAAATACCTTATTCATATTCTTCAAATTCTCCTCCCATTTGTTTCAATATCAATAACTTGTATTAGCATAAATTAACATCTCCAACTATACATAAACTTCTAAAACTGAAATGGGGAGTTTTTTTTTAAATTTTATCTGTCAGAATTAATTATTAAATTCTAGCTTTGTTTTATTTTTAACATATTGTAATCGACGCAGTGAAATCAGCTTCAAATTGTGTTTAAATGTCTACGGTCATTAAATCGAATTATGTAGACAAGAAAAAAGTAATTCAATTATTATATTAAATATTGCAGTATTTTCAACATTTTTATCTAATTCAAATTTAGAATTTTTTAAGAATACATTGTTTCAACAATGTATTTTTATAAAATTTGATGCGTAATTTAAATAAATCATAATATTTATTTAAAATAAAGCAATAAATTACGATATTGGAGCTAGTATTTGAAATTGCTATTTCATTTTCGTATAATTTAAAACTATCTTATATGTATTTTCATTGGAAAAATTTTTTCAAAATTGTGCATATTTCAATATTTTTATTTTTTTTAAATTTTATTCATAACTTTTAAAATTGATAACACGAAAAAATAACAAGAAATGTATTTTTTAAAATAAGACTGCATTTAAAAAAAAATTCTCATTATCCTACGAATTTTACTTTACCTTCTATAACTATGTGTTTTGTACTTAGTCAACTAACAATAACATAAATTTTTGTGATACTAAAAGAATACAAATAATTTTTTTAATCAAAATGGACAAAACTTCCTTGAAAAAAATGTGCTGTAAAGCAGCAGAAATTTCAATAAAAGAGAGAATAAAAGTAGAAATAAAGGAAGCGAAGTAAATAAAATTAAAATTAAAAATATTAAAATTAAAGACGTAATCTTTTTTTTTGACAGCTTCTTTCTTTCATTTTTTCAATCTGCGAATTTTAAAAGAGGGCGTTGATTTTCTTTGGTTTAAGTGTTTCCTTTTCATTCGGTTTGCTTGTGAATTCGACGTTTGACCTGGTTAATGTGAGTTTTTATTTTTTGATGATTTTTATTTTAATTTCTGATGATTTTGTTTGAGTTTCTTTTCTGAATTAGTTCTATGTTTTACCTGTTTTTTTCCTGGACTTCTATACAAAACCTTCGGGGCACTGAGGGAGTTTTTTTAAGCTTTTGCCATCTCTCTCAATAGAAAAGGTTTTGTTTTATGGCCACTGGGGCCGGTACCCCCTGAAGACGTCGGCTTCAGTGGTCATATTTTTAATTTTAATATTTTTAATTTTAATTTTATTTCCTTCACTTCCTTTATTTCTACTTTTATAATTTTTTGTAAGTAATTTTAAGCGTTTACTCGAAAAAATATACACTCACTGAGTAAATTATACACATTTTGAGTAAATATTTAACATACGAATGTATGTGATATGACTGAAAGAAACAAAATATTTATCTGCTTAGAAATTTTTTCATTATTCAGTTTGCTTTTAAATCTTTAAGCATAAATAACCAAACAAAGAAAAACAAAGAAACGAATAGAAAATAATAATTTCTTATTGTTGTTATTACAAACTCAATATGTCATATTTGTTTTTTAATGATTGCCCAGGTACACATAATTTTTAATCAGCAATTGAAATACAATACATTTGTGTACAACTATATTTTTCGCATAACGCACGTGGAGGACAAAGAAACTGATTCGAAGCAAAAAAAGAAAGATTTGTTTTATGTGAATAAACAACTTAAAAGTGTTGTAAAAAGAAAATAAATAAATGTAAATAAACAACTATTTATTAAAGTTGTAAACTTTCTACCCATTTTTGACACCCTTCCCTCTCAATAAACACTAAACATTTTCCATACTCATATTAGACTTAAATCTAAACCGTTAACATGATTTCCTGCTTTCCCCTTATTATATCCTTAATGTGCCTTTTTTTTACTGAGAAACTGTCCTGTTCGGCTTTTATGAGATTTGTTTCTTCCTAATAGTTATTTTAATTACAAGAGTATCATTAGTATTAAGATTGTAAATAGTTACCGCGTAACATTAAATATTGATTATCGTAATGACTATATAGCGTTACTTTAAGAATAAGGTTCAACGGCAAGCTGTGATGCTTCTGCGGAATTGATTATTCATATTTTTTTTATATCTGTTGTTGAACAGCTGACACAATTCTTGAGTTTACGACTACTAATGTTCAACCCCGTAGCCTTGAAAGTTTTGAACCAATCCAGAAGACAACGGAACTTCTGGATCAGTATCCCCAGAGATTTGATTTGATATGGGAACATGGAGGATTTTGCGACTTGACAGATTTAACGTGCATCAGTCACCATTTACTACACGGGGAGTCTTGAACAGGCAGGGATCGAACCCACGAACTCTTGGATATGGGCCCAGTGCCCTACCAACCAGGCTATCTCAGCCTGTCGTAAATTGGTTCAGCTTTTCAGTGCCGGTTATAAAATATATAGTAAAATGATTTACGCTATTAGAAAACATAGTGCCAACATTTGTTAATTTGTTAGAAAACATTTGTTTTTAACGTATTAGAAAACATAGTGCCAAATCGTGCCTTTATATCGGTAACTAAAATCACGATATCATGCAAATTAACTGCAAACCTAATAAGATATGTAAATTGTACCATAATTTTGTTAAAATTGAGCTACAATAAATTGTATTTAAGATGGTTTAACTAAAATGTTAATGTGGTTCAACATGGCTACAATGTTGCATGGTAATGTGATTCAATACAATTAACTGCAAGCTTAATACAATGTTAAATTGAGCTATAATTGTTTCTGAAATTGAGCTATAATGTAGTGTATTTAAGAATAATATGGCTTAATTAGCTTGGCCTTATGGTTCAACATGGCTCCAAAGTAGCATGATAATGCGGTTAAATGCTTAAGCAAAATTTACTCTTAACTCTGTAATATAGCTTATAAATTTTAAATTCAAACCTATACAAAGAATTTTTTGTATAAATACAATTTTTATAATATGTAATATATTTTTATTTTATTTTATTATAAAGCAAATTTAACGTTTACAAAAAATAATCTGTCTGCTCTGTTTTAGAAAATACGAATATAATGAATTCACTCAAATTGTTTTAAAAACTTCTTCCTGTAAGATAAGATGAGAGTTCCTGAATTATATTTTCTTTCCACTTTATTTTTTTTCCTCTTAGAATCATTGTTGGCCGGAATCTTCGGAAAACATAAACAAACCAAACACCGAAAATCATGAAAGGAAAATTTTATTTTCTAAGAGATTTGGCCAGTGTCCAAAATACGATCTTTATTCGCATGTTTTTCCAGTAATGCTTAAAGTAAACAAGAATATTTCAAGCTGGATATAAAAGAACTAGAGCGTAATAAATATAAAATATAGATTTTTTGGAAAGATACTAAGTGCATAACGTAACTAAATGAAATTTTAACCAACCCACTGTTATTATCTACATAATTATTTTGTATTAAAATAACTGGAAAATCTATATGAATATTTTTGAAAAATGGAAATTCTCTTATCAAATTAACTAATTCAATTATTTAATTGATTCAAACAATTTTTGTGTAATATTAAGCGATTTGGGTGTTATTTACATCGTACAAAATAATTCAAGGTCAAAAATCCAATTAATATTATACAAAAAGAGATTTTTTTAAACAGTAATATGTGTAGAATATAAATATGATGTAATAAATAAAGTTTTACTGAAATATAAAAATAAGAATTGGGAAACATAAAAATTGCCAATGGAATAAGAAAAATCTTTTTTTTATAAAAATCCTAATCATATGAACACAAATAAAAAAGTAACTTTTTTCTCTTAGGGTGTTTTTTAAAAATATTTCTTCAAGATAAACTAAAATAATACATAGTTCAATTTCTTTAAACTGAGACCAAATCTTTATTCCTATGTTACACACAAAAAAAAAAATATGCTGAATATTTAAAGGAAAATATTCTTAAAGGAAGTCCCCAATACACAATTTTATTTTTAACTAGATGAGAATCGCTAAATTTTTACAATTGTTACATATTTCTATGAACTTATGGCATAATTATTTCTAATTGTAAGAAATTAGAACACAGACCCTTTTCATTTTCACAAAATTATTTTCTTCATACAGACATTCTGTATCCTTTTCATTGTCAGGTTAAAAATGAAATAAACTCAGATAAAATAAAGATTTCGAGAGGAAATGAATTAAACCTCAAAGTTATTATTAACAATTACGAACTCTTACTTATAAAAATAAAATATTATTTACAAAAAAACATTATTTTCTTTGATGACAGAACTTTTAGAGTACATACTTATGGAATAGGTGCATTGACCGTTCTAAACAAAAACTCGCATTGCAAAACAAGGAAAAATGTCTTTTAAATGAAAATATGTATTTCTTGCATATTTCTGGATAAAAATACTAAATCTGCAATTATTTTTCGTTTACCACGCAAAATCAACATTTGGTCCCCGCAGGTGGCCAGCTGACACGCGAAGCGGGCTTACAACCTTTAGTAACCCCCATGTAAGTACTTTTACAATTTCTAGTAACCCCCATGATTACATGATTTCATCATATAATCAGTATGATTCTTATGAAATCAATGTGTTTCAAATGCAATCAATATGATTTCTTATATGAGCAAGGTGATTAATATAAAATAAATATGATTTCATCGTAAGATCAATAGGGTTCATGTGAAATTAATATTATTTCATCATATGATTTATATGATTTCGTCATATCAATATGAGTTATATAAAACCAACATGATTTCATAATATGATTAACATAATACCAATATGATTTCATCATATGATCAATATAATTTCATTATATGATCATCATTATAGGATCATCATCATATGATTGAAACATATGAAATCAATACGATTTCAACATTTGAAATCAATATGATTTCAACATATGATCAATATGATTTATATAAAATCAGCCTGATTTCATAATATGATTAATATGACATCATTGTGATTTCATCCTATGATCAATATAATTTCATTACATGATCATCATCATATGATTGATTCACATGAAATCAATATGATTTCATCATATGATTTTGAGGTTATTTATATAATCCAAAAAAATCAATATGAATTGACAGAGGTATTTCTCTTTTGAAGCTTTTTACTTGTTGCTTTTCTTTAATGTAAAATATCGGTTTTTAAAATTAAAATTTCTGCAAAGATACTTCAAAAAGGAAATTAAATAATGATAAAAAGATAAATCTAAAAACTTTTTTACAGTCACTAAAGTTACAAATAATTCAATTTAACTGATAAGAGTTCAATTTTTAGCACACTGCTTTTCAGTATCGTCCAAATCCAGTATCTAAATTGCATCAAACAGAAAATAAAGCGAAATTTAATAAACATATGCTATCACAGGACTACTAACTGCGTGAAAATTTTTTCTCCAAAATCCTTAATGTTATTTATCAAGTTTTCCTCTTATTCATTTATATTTAGTATCAGTGAAAATTCTTCTCTATAACCGTATCAACTAATTTTGAGAGATTTAGCTGCAGTAGAGGGTATCAAGAAAGAAAGGAGAAAGACATCTCAACTTCGTGTCACACACCCAAAACAGCTTGACAAATCCCTTATTCCCTCTCTCATTTTAAACTTAATCTTCGCCAAATGTTGTTTACTCCAAATGTTCCCTCGTACGATTCTCCTTTTTGCTTCCAGTTTTGGAACAACGCATTCGTGATTTGGCGAGGAACTGCGGAAGAAAATGCAAGTTGGAAGAAGTAAATGCAATTTAACTTTTCTCTACATAATAGTAAAAGAGAGGGGGAAATTCATTTATTCTTTTTTTTTTTTTTTTTCCTATCCAAAGGGAAAATACTGGAAGGGATTTAAACACGAATCTATCGAAGCAAATAATGGAAAGAAGAATAGGAAGTACAAGTTGGAGGGTGAAATAAAATCCCTTTTCCCTATTTTTATCTCTGTTCCACTTTTTTTTTTCTGAGTGACACTTTAAAAAGAGAGTTCTTGATAGTGTGCGTAACCAATTTTGAATGACGAAAAAGTCAACATGAAATACAAATAAACAAGTTCAGTTCATTTTAAGATAGATTCTAGAAAGAAGAATTTTTAAGAAAAATTTGCTCTGGAAGTGTTATACGGGACCATCTATGTACAGCTTTTAAAGTACCACTACCCCATTTTTCTATAATCATTTCCCGGGATCCCTTATTTGTGTATTATTATTTCCTTTGTTATGGTAGTATAGTATATTATAATTTGATATCTGACTGAGTTTGAAGATTATAGGTTAATATTAAGGGGAGAGTGGGGCCATATATAAGCAACAATTTCTTCATTTTAATACTATTTTATGCACTTTGAAATGTATACATACACAACTAAATACATGCTTAATAATACTTAATACATACTTAAAATAATGCATGCTAATACTAATTAATACATAATAATACATACTTAAATATATTTAATTAAAAACAATTACTTCATTTTAATACTATTTCACGCAATGTATACATACCTACTTAAATATTATGCCACATTGTGGGGCCCCTAAAACCAGATATTCTGCAGTAAAACGATGATACATGCATATTTTTGATGCATAAAAAACATGCATGCATGAATATCTTCCTAATTACTCACGATAAATTTAGATTATTTTTCGAATTTGAAAGCTCTATCACACTGCTTTTCAGTAAATAAAAAATCTAAACGTAAATAAAACATTAAAAACTGAGGTAAAAATCTACGAAATATTATAGTCGGGCAGAAAAAATAGGTTTTTCGTATTAAATAAAAACTTTTCTGGTACGTTTAAAAATACGTTCTTTTTAAAATCGTTCTTGACTATAGCTACTACAAAAATATCATTCTGAAAATTAACGTAAAGAGTACAGTGCGTAATGAAATAAATGGAGCAACCTGAATAACTTTTGATCTAATAATCGGATCTACACGTTCTAGGACTCAATCTTAATGATTCGAGAGGATGACTTAATATATGCTAATTAATTAGGACAGAAGATATTTTAAATTACAAAATCAGATGCAAACACATTCAAACATACCTTTTTTTCAATGGAATCGGATCTCTGAACTCAAAATATAGAGGTTAGCCGCAATCTGGAAAAAATCTGGAAAACGATAGTTTGGTCAGAAGAGAACACCAAAGTTTGGTGCCCTTAATGTTAATTTTACTTCTTGCGTATTCCACCACATCTCTGCGAGCTTTTCAAGCGAGTTCAAAAAATTTTGCAATTTAAAAAATTTCAATTATAAAATTCGTTTATCTAAAGCTAATTTTATCCGAAAAATTATTTTTAATAAATGTTTATTATTTTTTACTATTTTATTTAATATTAATCGAAAAAATTTTAAATTGTGAGGTATGCAATCTTTTATACGATTTTAAAGATTATAATTTTGCATGGAAAATACAAAATTTGAATGAATGGGTCAAATAATTCCTGAGAAATAAAATTTTTAAAATAGGATTTTTTCAAAATAAGATTTCTCGTCCGGTTTGATCAAATTTCGTATTTTTCTTTGTAAAATTAAATTCTTTAAAATGATGAAACAAATTTTATGCCTTACAAATAAAACAATAAAAAATAGTAAATATTCACGAAAAGGTCTATTCTTCATAGATCTATGGATAACTGAATTTTATAATTGTGTGCGAATATTTTTCAATTCGTTCAAAATTTTCTCCAGATACTGCCAAGAAATAAAATTAAAATAAAGGAGTCGCAACTTCGGACTGCTTCCTTGACCAAGTTATTGGGATCATATTTACCAGACAGGGGCTACCCCCTATATTTTGAGGGTTGAAAATCCGAATCTTTCCAAAAAAAAACTTATCCAGGGAAAATACGTTTTTGTTTCTGATTTCATAACATGAAATATCGTTTGCACTAGATGATTAAATTAATTAAAGGCACCCCCTCGAACCATTAAGATTGAATCCCAGAACGAGAAGATCCGATCATTAGATCAAAAATTATTCAGGGTGGTCTGTTTTTTTTTCGCACTGCACACATAAAACTCATTGCATTTTCTTTTTTAATTTTTACTTTAAATCCTTTGTGTTCTTTGGGATTACACAATTAAAATCATTAACTAAATAATTATTTTTTAACTTTGTTTTGAAAGACTAATGGTATCCTAGCAGCTAACGTAATTAAACTAGATTATCAAATACAATGATAAGCTTCATTAATCTTATCATTTTAATTAAACAGCAGGTAATCAATAAACTAATTACATCTCTGGTGATGATCCTCTTTTTTCAGTCTTCTTTTGTAAACCAACAAAAAGAGGTTAAAACTTTTGATTACTTACCTGATTTTTTTTTCACAGAAGACTTATTTTTGTTTTTCAAGAGAGTAACTTCTCTTTTGTAGACAATTGAAAATAATAGAGTAACTATACTTTCTGATTTATGATTGAAGTTTAGTTTGTGCGGAAAAATTAGAAAACTAGGAAAACTCTAAAGGAGGCATGATTTATTGAGAAGCAGTGATGCAAATTTAAGTGAAGATATATCACTATTAAGTTCCAAAATATGATTCGAAGCATTTTTCCTGTTGAATAATTATTTTAAGAAAAGATTATGAAAACGAACATTACTGTCATTGAAATATTTAAGCGCAAAATACCGTCTAAATTCTTAAACAAAATACGTACATCTTTCTCAAAGCATTACACGTTGTTGTAAAATCATTTAGAAGAAAATTTTGAAATATTTTTGTTAAGGAAGAATATTAATTCAAAATAGTAGAATTTAATTCATTATTTCAGGTAATTTGAAACTGTTTTATTGTCTTTAAAACATGCTTATGCCTAGAATTCTTTCACTGAAATATCTTAAAACTTTCTTTGTTTTTGACAAATCCGTTCCCTCGTATATGCTCCGAGCAGACATTTTGTAAACGTGATGAAATAACTGTCGCGACTTCCAGGTGGAAACTAATTTCGTCAGAAGTAACAAAATATTTCGTCATTATATTTTTTTCAAAAAAAAAAAAAAAAAAAAAATACGCACCCATAACTCAACGATATTTAACGGGCGGTATTGTTGGTCATCTTTTCGTGAGCACCTTATAGATTGATCAACGTCGCCCTAACAACGCAAAAAGGATAGACAGAACAGAGAGTCGAACCCAGGATCTTCCTGGTATAGGGGTCAACGCCCTGAGCGTCATACAAGTGGTCGGCTGGTTTCGTCATTCTAGTTCCGATTATCTAGTCTTCATTTTAGTTCAATATCTGCCACAATGCACTGCAATGTGGTTCCGAGTTAATGAAATATTTTGGAGAGTCAAGTTTCGTCACAAGTCACGTGATTTCACGACGAAATGCTTTTGAATTAACGAAATACATCTCAAGGATTGCTGAATCGTCAAAAGTGAGAATTTATTTTGGAGAGTGTTTAAAAAGAATGTTTTTTTTTTTTTTAAGTATAAAAAGGGGTAGGATAGGGTTTATTGTTAAAATTTATTTCACACAAATACGATAGTTTTCTCTATTATTATAAATTGAGAATTATAATATTTTTAACTGGATCTGAAGTCAAAAGGCAGTGTTTTTTCAAAACTAAAATTGTAATTAAATGAACGAAATTCCCTCTTGCTATACGCAAATGTAAAATTTTTCCATACAGGTTTTTTTCATACATGGACAACTTTTTTGAGGTTATCCATTAAAAAATTTTTACAAATTATGTTTATCCAATATTGCTGAAGAATTTAAATTATTTCTTCATTAAATTATCTGTGTTATTAGCGATAACAGATAAAAATCATTAACTAAATAATTATTTTTAGTTTGCTTTACAAGATTAATCGTTTTACATCAGCTGACGTAATTAAACTAGATTATCAAATACAATGATAAGCTTCATTAATCTTATCATTTTAACTAAACAGCAGGTAATCAATAAACTAATTACATCTCTGGTAATGATCTTCCTTTTTTCAGTTTATCATCTTCTTTTGTAAACCAACGAAAAGAGGTTAAAACTCTTGATTACTTACCTGAAGAGATTTTTTTTTCACAGAAGACTTATTTTTGTTTTTCAAGAGCGTAACTTCTCTTTTGTAGACATTTGAAAATAATAGAGTAACTATACTTTCTGATTTATGACAAAAGTTAAGTTTTTGCCGAAAAAAAGTAGAAAATTAGGAAAACTCTAAAGGAGATATGATTTATTGAAAAGCAGCGATGCAAATTAAAGTGAAGATATATCACTATTAAGTACCAAAAGATGAATATAAACAGTTTTCCTTTTGAATAATTATAATATGAATGGATTATGAAGATGGGCATAACTCTCATTGAAATATTTGAAGGCAACTGCATATTTAATTCTTAAACCAAGTGCGTACATCTTTCTCAAAACATTACATATTATTGCACAAACATTTAGAAAAAAATTGTGGAATATTTTTGTGAATAAATCCCCTAGTATAATTTAGTTCATTATTTGCCGGTATTTTGAAACTATTTTATTCACTTTAAAACCTATTTATACCCAGTGTTGTTTTATTATAAAAAAATTGATACTCAAATATCATGAAACTTTTTTCACTCTTTGACGAAATCGTTTCCGGGTATATGATCTTTGCAAACATTTCGTTAACGTGACGAAACAACTATAGCCACTTCTAAAACGAATCTCATCAAAATTAACAAAATATTTCGTCATTCTATTTCTTCCAAATATATATATATATATATATATATTATATATATATATATATATATATATATATATATATATATATATATATATATATATATATATATCAATAATTGCTAAAGTGAGAGTTTTATTTCTGAGAGTGTTTAAGAGAAAGGTTTTGTTTTTAAAAAATGTGTATAAGGTTAAGTTATTTATAGAATTTATTAATTATTATGAATATATTAATGAATTAAGGTTAAGTTTATTTCATAAAAATAAGATAGTTTTATCTGCCCTAATACATTGAGAACTATAATATTTATAACTGGATATGAAATCAAAAGGTAATGTTTTTTCATAACTAAAATTGCAATTAAATGAACAAAATTACCACTTTCATACGCAAATATGCCATTTTTTTCATACATGTTTTTTTCATACATTGAAAACTTTTTTGAGGCTGTTGATTAAGATTTTTAAAAAAAATATTTAAAAAAAAAAAAAAAAAAAATAATATATATATATATATATATATATATATATATATATATATATATATATATATATATATATATATATATATATATATATATATATATAATATAATATATATATATATATATATATATATATATATATATATAATATAATATATATATATATATATATATATATATATATATATATATATATATATATATAATATAATATATATATATATATATATATATATATATATATATATATATAATATAATATATATATATATATATATATATATATATATATATATATATATATATATAATATCCTAAATAGTTAAAAATGTATATAATTTATTTTGATGTAGTATTTTACATATTGAACAAATCCTTTCCCTTTAATGTCCTTTTTTAAAAGAGGCATATTTTTTTGTAAATATTACAAGTTCTTTAATATTATTACAAAAATGCACTAAATGTGAATGTTTAAGACAAGATTAAGCGTAATCTCTCAGTTAATGACTTTTTAATAAAATGTTTGGAAATTAATTAGTCTGTTTTTCAATTTATAAAAATACCTTTTTTTTTAACTTACAACTGTACTTTTTTTGGAGTTTTCTCTATAATCCTTAACTTTACTTAACTACGTAATTGTATTTTTCTCTATTTTTTTAAAAAGCAAAACTCATTATATTTAACAAAAAAGCTTAAACATTTTTTTTGTTTGTAAGAGTGCATTAATTAGCTGTCTTCTTTCTGTTATCTCCCGATAAATTTTTTTAATAATTAATTCTAGAAAACTTTGAAATTTGAAAAAGTTGATTTTATGCAATTAAATAATAATGTTATACTATCTTTTGCAGTTAGATTATTAGTTTAAATTTCAAAAACTATTAATTTAATTCTTTAATATATTTTATTTCAAATACCAATCAAGTCAAATCAAATCCAGTTCATTAGACACTATGATTAAGTAATTAATCTGTTTATTATTGATCTATAATTATTCTATTTACTGTCCTTTTTAGTGAATGTAAATGATAATAATAATATGTTATTAACGAAACCATTTACTATTAGCGTTATTATTTTTCAATTTAATAACCTGTAAATGTTAATAACGTTAGATTATAAAAACAACTACTATTATCATTATCTATAATAAAAATGGTAGTAATTATTCATTCCTGAATACTGTAATTAGTATTTATATAACTATTGTAATTTTTGATTAAAAATATAGGATAAATACTGTGAAATATAGTTAGCTAACATTAATAACTAGTTTTCAAGGTAAGATTTTTATAATGAATTTATCTCCTAGACCTAACTTTATTGGTAATCATTAATGGTAACCAGTCATTGTGATAAATGCTAAAAAATTTTTGATTTAACTGTTTTATTTAATTTAAAAACTTTTTCCCAGTATGGAAATAATAATTACTAAAGTTTTAACCGTCCATTGCTTATTATCATTCACCAACGCTGGAAAGGCTTTCGCAGTTCATTTCAAATCGCTTCCTGACCCGGATTCTAAGGTATCATAATAAAATTACTAGGTTTTACCACATTCAACAAATTTTATCACGAACTATAAAAACATATTTATTGTTGATTTTACCAAAACTTCAGTAAAAACAACCAAGCTTTTTTAGAGTTCTCATTTAGCCAGAAACACGGTAAACTTTGTCATATTCTTGTTGTTTGGACGATACTTTTTATCTGATTGTAATATATACAATAATTAAGGCTTAAAATAAATGTCAATATTTCTCTTCAATATAAAAATATAGTGAACTTATCAAGTTGAAAGAATGTAATACTATTACTGGATTGAATAAATGGTAAATTGATATGAATATATATTTCAAATATGCTATCAAATACTTCTATTCTAAAGACTTAAATAAATATTTTTTCAAATCGCTTAAGAAATTACAACTGCTAAATGTGTGTAACAATCTAGGTAGTAGGGTATAAAATAGATTTTTTAATATCATGGCGTAACTTACACTACTATTATTAAACATCAATTCACTAGTTAATAAGACATGTTAACTTCATTCTTGAAGTACTTTTTGATACATAAAGGTGGACATTGTCAACATTCCAGCTTCCTCATTGGTGACCCGGACGTGATGTGAACTCGCCTGCCTCGAAAATAAAGCCCTCCTTGATTTGTACACGCCTACTTCTATGAATGGTCCGCATGGAACTGTTGACTTGCTATTTGTGACTGCGTCATCGTCCCCCTCGCGCTGTTCCTTCTCAGTCTCATTTAAGCACTACGGGGTCCTGCACACACTAGACTGCTAATAGCTACACTAGAGCGACCACGCACACAATCGTGATCTTAATACAGTTCAAACGATCAGCGCTCAAAATCCAGTGACCTTAATACAACTCTGCCGGTCTTTCACACAAACGGCAATGAAACAACGAGTGTTATCCGTTCACCAATTATGTTCCATTAATACCATTATACGCCATTATGTTCCTGATAAAATTCTAGTGGGGAGTATTGTGGCATGAATACCACTACTATTATTAAACATCAATTCACTAGTATATAAGACATGTTAACTCGATTCTATCTCGAGGTACTTTTTGATAGAGGTTGACTTCATCAGCATTCTCGCCTCCTCAATATTAAACCAGCCATTTATTAAATATTCCCTCATTGCAATCGGGATCTTCTAAAAAATCATAATAAAAAAATAGAGTGTTGTAATTTTCAACTTCTGTTGTGCATCTTCTTTTTTAATAGGAATTTGAAATATATATATATATTAAGGGTAATAAATACAGAACACCTTGTAAAGTGAAAAATATTTTTCCCTTAATATTACGACTAAGACTGAAAATTCAATATTTAGCCTACTTCAGACATCTCATGAAAAGCCTCAGGAACTATTTTCGTTTTTTTATATTTTTTTTATTTGAATCAAAAGAGAGCAAGTTCTACGACGATGGACAAGAACTGGTGGAGAAAAAGAAAAAAAAAAAAAAAAAAACAGAGGGTGTGAGGACTTGAATCGAAGCGCAACAAAAACAGGAAACAGTTTTGGAATTTCTGTTACAAAATCGAATTTCATTCGTTTCCCTCGAGCTGTTCTTATTTTCACTCGAGAAAGAAGGTTCGCGTCTATTCATACATCTATCGAAGCATGTCTCAAGTTAAAGAATAAAAATCAATAATGAAATAAACTTATAATAAAGTAACACAGTAGAAAAACCCAATTTTCCAAGTAGAGAATCAAAATGAGTTAAAAATATGCAATGAAATACTTAAAAGTTTTTTTTAAACATAGCTATCGTTAATATTAATAATGAATTAATATTTTTGTAAAGAAAATGCAAAGTTTTTCTTATTAAATTTTATGTCATAATAAATTTCCAAGAGGGCTACACCCACTGCTCGCTATCATTCGCCCTCCCACAATAATAGCCACGCAATTTATTTTCTTTGTTTCGCAATAAATCATTTTATCGTAATTTTAACCGAAACTTTATACTGTGATGGCATGAAACATTTTTCTTTCTACGACAGTTGAAACTATTCACTCATCGTGAATGACCGAAATTGGTGGTTGTTGACTTCTACCGGTGAATGTTGACAATCACATAATCGCTTTGTTAAATGTCTGAAATAAATACTATGTCTACTTAAGTACCACTGCCCGCACACATTTGACCGATATGCTCAATATCAATGTTTTTTTGCAAGGTTCAGTGCCACTGCCCGGTATACATTTGCCCAGTATGCCTTACATCAATATTTTTTTAAGGTCAAGTACTATTGCCCAGTATGCATTTAAACGGTACTCCGAACACTGATGTTTCTCCTAATCTATCCTCAGCAGATGTTAAAATATCGAATAAATATAATAATATCAACGAATAAATTAGCATAAAATCGGATATAACAAATATTCCGGATATTCACCAAAACGTTGTGATAGTTGACATTCAATGGTGAAGGTCTACATTCATTCGGTCATTCACGGTAACATATGTATTAAAAAGACTTATGTTTGCTTACATTTCTTTCGTATGAACATTTTCCTCAGACATTTACATTTGACACATTTTATAAAACAATATGTTATTGTTAATGCTACCATAATCCTTACCAAAGTACTTTGGTAAAAATTATCCTGCTTTTGGTGTTACCATAGAGCCAGAAATACGTTATATTTTACAATATTCTAGTAGTTTTGATAATTTTTTTTCAATAAGAACATCCACATTTGCAAAAGTTTGAGAAAAATTATGAAGTTAAAGAGTATTTTAAAGCCACTAAAAATGCTGTGGACATATCATACTTTATTATGTAACATATTAGCTTAAATTGTTACCATGAAACTCTCATGATAATATTAAAAGCAGCTAACTAATGATATTCTAAACTAATATGATTCTAATGCAAAACTACTTTAAAATTAGATGCATTTAAAATATTTTCACTGTTAGCGAATTCTATCACAACAGTAAAATATAAATTCAAACAAACTTTTACGAGTTTCCTTTACCGCACTTTAAATTAACAAACTTTAAAAACTAATGTGTTGAAAACTTTTTTTTCCAAATTAGACGTGGCACTTACTGTTTTTACACACTCTTCATTAGATGCTAACATAACATTCAATCTAAAATATTCCCCTCAAGATTTCCGCCAAATGCTAAGCAAAAAAGAAAAAAGGTAAATAGTGGAGCCAAAGTCGTCATCTGGGAGCCAAATGAGGCGTAAAAAGTCAATTGCATAAAAAAACACTTGAGCCAAACTGCTGAAAATGGAAAAACATCAACCAAAAACGGATAACGGTTAATTTGCTTGATGCACGCCAGGTTATAGCAAGGATGGAGAAAACACGCTTTGTTTAGTAAAGTAATTTTTTTTGGGTCCTTTTTTCAGAGCTCAGATGATTTTTTTTTCCGCAGCAATTTAGAAAAATCACAAAACCGTGAATACAAATTTGTGGAATTGCGATATTCACTACATGTTAGAAATTTTTAATTTGGTCTGCAGAATAGTCGAATGAAATTATTCCAGTTCATTAGAGATTAATTGAAACTTTGTTCTTCTCTTTGTGAAAAAAAAGCGTTTTTATTTTATTCATTAAAGTTTTATTTCAATTTAAAAAAAAAAACTATGCACACAATAAAAAGGTCAAATAAATTGGTAAAGGGTAGAATATTTAAGAATGAAATATTAAAAAGGTTTTCCTTTTCGGTTGATTATAATTTTTTTTTTGTTTTTTTTTTTTGAATTTTCGGTGTTATAGCGGAAAGTAAATGATTAATAAATCTGTATTTATCGACATTATGAAATCAACTTCAAAACTTTAAAGCAATAATAGGCTTAACAATTAAAGCTAAAGTAATTCTGTTTCTCTTTAATTGTTGCATGTAGTCTTTAAAGATTTTGCATTATTAGATTAATCATTCTATTAATCATTTGCATTATTAGATTAATCATTCTATTAAAATAAAGTATCTGTCTGTTGTGCGACTCATGATAGTCAAAATTTACCATTGAAATAAAATCGTACATCTCTTATCGGAGATTGACCATGATCAAAAGAGTTACGATCTGAATATGTCCGGCCATAATCTGAAAAGAAAAACAGGCGATGCTCAAAGAAGTTAACATAATCTTTGAAAAGTTAGCATATTTTTTGAAAAGTCAACCTATACTTTGAAAGTTTTTATATTCTTTGAAAAGTTAGCCTATTTTGCGGAAGCATATTCTTTTGAAAGTGAGCATATTCTTTGTAAAGTTAGCGTATTCTTAGGAAAGTTAGCATGTTCTACTAAAAGTTAGCATATTCTTTGCGAGGTTAACATATTCTTTGGAAGGTCAGCATATTCCTTGCAAAGTTAATATATTCTTTGAAAGAATTAGTATATTTATAATAATATTCTTACAAAAAAATACTTTTAGTTATTTCTTTTCTAAAAAAGTATGCGACACAGAATCGGCTAAGTGTTGTTTGTCTCTGATCATAAGGTCAATTTATCTTGAACTCAAATTTTGTTAGATGATAAGAACAAGCACACTCTTTGTGTAATTCCTGACGCGGAGTTTTCGAATAAATAAAATTAAATAACATTGATTTTTAAATTTACTTAAAAGCTATTGAATTTTGAAATCTGGAGAAAATCTAAGCATGTTTAAGAATGAATTATAACAATTTTATAAAGCGGGGGGAAAAACTTTAATTTGGTTTGATAATTTATAACACAAATTGAATACTGCTTTCATAAAAAAAAATTTCAACAGAAACAAAATTGTATTATCATTTCCAATCAAATCACATATTTGTCAACTAAATTTTGTAACCCAAAAGTAAATATTACAGAAAATAAACTTCCTTTGTTCATTTGACTGTGTTGAATTATACTTTGGAATTAGATATTTAGCTCATAAATATCGTTCGGAAAGAAATCATGACTGTTATTAAAAGTATGTTTCGCAATATTCGATATTTAATAACGAAGTTGATTAAATTTTGGAAATCGCAGGCGACATTTTCTTGACAGCTCTAATAGAATTACTACTCTCCAGCGTATAGAACGCCTTTTACTCTTCTCGCTTGATTGGATGAGTGCTTAAAATCAAGTCAATTTCATCCAATAGTGCAGAGTTAAAGTTAGGAATAGTTGGGGCTAATATCAATTAAATTTTGTCTCTCATAAAAGTATGCAGTAATTCGAGGAAAGTGACAACAAGTAAGAGAACAGTTTTAATTAGTAAACACTAAAGGATTAAAATTTTTCTTGCATTATATTGTTATTCAATTCCTTAGTAATTTATAAATTGAAATTAAAAATTTATCTTGTCAATATTTTTTTCGGAGTGACAGATATTGAATTGCATCACAAATATATGTAGTAATTCTTAAAGTAGTTTTTGAGTAAACTTAAAGTACATAGGCATAAATATCTGCCGAAATCTGCTAAAAGTACTGTTTGGTGTTTAAAAAAATGGTTTAACCCGTTATGGACATAGTGTTTAACTAAAAACTCTTTATCACGTTGAATGCCATTTGGGTCACCGGTGACCGGCGAAGCCAAGATTATTAGAAACACATAATTTGAATAAATTTTTAATTTTTTTATGTTATTATCGTAACTAAAATGGTTTGAAAAAAATAATGCAATATAGAACACATCAAAATAGTTTTATTTATATACAGCCAACTTGCTCCGGACAGCGAATAAATATTTTTTAATAAATTGTGACTCTTGGTTTAATAAATTCAATTTAGTAGATTTTTATCCACCACTATTTCTAAACAATTCGTTGGCTTATATAATTCACCATAATAATTCTGGCTTTCTGGTTGGCTTTCATAATTCTTTTTTTCAGATATGGGTGATTCTTTGGAAACATGACAATTCGGACCAAAAATTTCTTCAAATTTGAAGTCTTCAAAATAATCTAAATTTTTTTTGTATACTTATTTAGTTACATTTATTAATATCTTACAGGCAGCAGTGTAGTTTATCGATATTTCCTCAAGAAAAAAAATATAATGGAAATTCACCAAGTCTTGAATGCGAGGAAAATGACATATTAGCTTAGAAGTTTAAAAAACAGTCATTTTAAACTAATAGTAAGTAACTCAACTTAAACCTTTATGTTAGATAAATAAAAGTAGCCAGGAAAATGACAGAAAAACATTGACAAAAAAATTCTCTTAAACGAAGTTTTTGTAAATAATACCCTCTGCGTATATTCTATAAATGCTTACAACAGTTGAGATAAGAAAAAACTAGATATTAAAAAATTTATGAGAAGTTTTGAAGCTAGTTAGTGTTGGAAATATTGTTTGTGACATACCAGAAACATGACATTTTTAAATTAAATTAAATTTTATAAATAAACAAAGCAGTCGATGCTAGTACGAGGTCATTTTAAAATTCTAACAGCAATGCTATTTATTAAAATTTTAAAAAAAAGTTGTTTTAGTAGTATAGTATTAGATCCTGGAGCAAGAGACCGATATAAGAGTAATAATAATACATTAACTTATAACTTTAAATTTGCGCGAATCACAGAATCATCGAGGTTTTGACTCCCGATCCAAAGATCGAATTTTGTACATATTTTGAGAATCTTTCTCAAAAATGAAGCATAAAAGCTAAGCACATTGAGGAAACATACATAATATTCAATTTGAGGAAATTAATATTTAAGCGAGGTAGAAACAAGAACGGTATTGAAACTCGTCGGACACCGCTTGAAAAAGGTGGGAGAAAAAAACATCAAATATTGTTTAATTGACTTGATGGTGTTTCTAATAATCGCCTAATTGTTTCTACTAGTAATAATACAGATTCCCTTTTAAAGCCCCACCTTCGTCAGTTGTGATTTATTTTCATTTTATTTCGGTGACTTTTTTTATTTTTATTGAATGCTTTTAATGACCTTTAGCGTTTATACTTTGATGATAAGGATTCATATTTGAAGGCAAAAATTCGAGAGCAATATATAAAACTAATGTTGTCATTCCAAATACATATGACCATATTCGTGTCTTTATATAGACGGATTAATGGTAAACTAAATTTTAAATTTGTATAAGGTAAGGTTGAAAGACAAGGAATTTAGTTTAAATGAAATATAGTTAAGAAGCGAGAAGATATTAAAAAAAAAAAAATACTTTAAAAAACAGCGACAAATATTTTAAAGCGAAGCATCCTATTAATGCATCTAATCTGTTGCCACTTTCCTTATATAAATGTTAAACTTTTCTGAACTGTGATGAAATTAAACTTATGCGAACTTCATATTTTTCTGGGCGATGTTGTTCAATGAAAATAAATGGCTAAATATTTTCAGACGATGAGTTAATATTTTTTTTCTTTCACTTTAGTGCAAATATCTTTCCAGAGCATCTTTTATTAAAATCAAAATAGGAGCGAGGATTATAGGCGATAAATCTCAGAAAAGTGTTGAAATAACAAAAAGAAGCGATATAAAATGGTAAGTTTATTCTCTGTGAATGGTTTATTAGCACATTCACTGCTGATATCTTTCAAGTGTGTCCTGTTGACACTGCATCATTTGTTACGAGCATTTTTGCTTGAAAAATTTCAACTCGTATCACCTGCTGTTGCCGAGAACTTAATCGCCTTTAGCTTCTCGTGTATTCTTCCGCGACATTGACCGGAGAACTGCACATAATTACACCATCTATCTCCACTGGAAGAATAAATAGTGCGTGTAAACATGAACGGCGTGTTTGTGTTTCAGTGGGATTTTTAACACTCCCCGAACACCGAAAAGAAATAAAAAAAATTTGAAAAAAACGCATCGAGAGGGTGATCGTTACATTTTCAAAGGTCTTATCATTTATGCCATAATGAAGCTGGGCGTGAATAATTCATTAGAGAACAAGTTCATCAGAATTAAAAGTGGCATTTAATTAATATTTGTGTCATGCTTAGTAATTTATCTCTTTTAAAAGCGAAAGTGTTATTTTTGCTTTAAAAATTCATATTTGATCATGAAAATGAGGTGATTCATTAAAATAAATCATGATAATTTGTAGTAAACTATAGAAGAATTCGTTTATGGCGAGAGCGTAGGAACCAAGTTATTTCGCTCGTTGATTCAGGTTGCTCGTTAACCAATGTTTCCAAGATCCTCAGAAATAAAAGCATTGCTGTAATTTACAAAACTTAACTAGAAATATTCTAAGACAGCTATATCTTTCTTTTTCTTTTTTATTTACTATAAATAAAAATAACGCGTGAGTTTTTTTTTTTTTTTTTTTTTTTTTTTTGTAATTGAACTTTGTGCCTTTCTTGCTTGACTTGCAACACTCAAGACATAGACAGAGGAAATAACTACACAAATTTTATGGTTGAATTTCGTGCCTTTCCTCGAAAACTGCTTCACTTGTAACACTCAAGACACAAACAGAGGAAATAACTACTCAAATTTTGTAGTTGAACTCAGTGTCTTTCTCCGGTAACTGTTTCATTTTCAACCCGCAAGACACGAATATGGAAAAAAAATACGACCAATATTTTGTAATTGAACTTAATTCATTTCCTCGGAGATTGTTTGCCTTATAACACTCATGGAATAAACCTGAAAAATAGTGTTCGAGTTTTTATGATTAAAATTTGCGTTTTGACAATTGTTCGACTTATGACATAAAATAAATTATAACACTCTTGACAAGAAAAAAATTATCAGTAACATTTATCGATGGTAGAAAATTTTATGATTCTCAAGCCTATATTCTGAAGCCTATGCTAGCGCCCACCAATTGTCTTACGTGATCTCACCTCCGTGCGTGAAAAATAAAAAATATTTCTACTTTCAATAAGTGTTGTATAAAATTTTAAATTTAACTTGAAAAAAACAATACTGGATGCCTGATCAGTATTCTAGTAGGTTATAGTTGGGACAATATAAGCTGATGACATTTGTTTTGAATTTTTTAAGAAAAAATGAAATTCTTTAACAGGTATCTAAATATAATTTTCAAGTTGTTGCACAAAAATTTCCTCGTCAAATCCAAGAAAAGGAATTTTTTTATGTTCTTCTTAACATTAAACCAGCGTTTTATTTCAATTTTTTTTCTATAATCCCGTTAAATTTGGGCTTGTTATAAATGAGATCGGCTGCATTAGACTTTTGTTCTAATTAATATTCAGTATTAAATTAAAACTGGTGACAAAGGTTAAAATTTCACGTATCGATTTCATTTGAACTACGTACAGGAAATTTGAAATTAAAACAAAATATTTTTGTTTTATCAAATAGAGTAGATAATAAGAACATGTTATTTTAAAAGAAGGGATGTTGTTTTCAAACGGTTCTAAGAGTCATTATGAAATTTTGATGTTGATCACTTAGGTTAGTCAATTGACAAAATCATATATATATATATATATATATATAAATGTAATACAAAAATTATAATACTTTTGTATTAATAAAAGAATTAAATCTCTTTCGTTTTAATAAAATGTCTTTGTTAAAGAATAAGCGTAGAGAGATTCTATTTTGGGAAGTCAAGGCTGATAAACATACGATTGAGTTATTTATAGAATCTCTCCCCCTTTCACTTCCATATAAGGAAGCATGAAATGATTTTCCTTAATGCGTAAGGATACAAGAATGTCAACGACCGTGCCTGTTTACTCAAATCTGTGTTAGTATAAAAGCGAGAGCAATGCTTTTCGCATGGCTTTTCCATCATGTTGTGATCCTGGTAATTTGTTCCAGAATTGTCCAAAGTCTTGTCCACCCCCTCCCTTGCGGAGTGTGGATGTGAAGTGTTATCGATACCAGCCTACTACCATTAATAAAGATTTTTTGAGTGTAACATGGCTTACGACTGCATTATTAAAGCTAAATACACCACTGATAACAGAGATGAAGCTCTGTTATTACAAGCCGGCAGGATTCGAACCTGCGCGGGGAAACCCCAATGGATTTCAAATGATTCGAAGATAGTACTGGGTAATGAGTGCACACATTATCAGGTCAATATCGACGAAAGAATAAAAAATGAGAACAAAATACAAAATGTGGACTTAAAAGAAATTTTAAAAAGTTATGATGATATTTTTGCAAAACATAAACACGACGTGGGAGAAATCAGAATGGAACCACAAAGAGTCAGGTTAACCTCAGATTTACCTATATCTCTAAGGCCGTACAAAACATCCCCAAAACAACAACAGGAAATTGATTTACAAATAGAGGAATTGTTAAAAAATAACATTATAAAAGAAAGTTCATCCCCTTATGCTGCCCCTGTAACTTTAGTCTTTAAAAAAGATGAAAATAAAAAGAGTCGTTTATGTATTGACTTTAGGAAATTAAACCAAATTACAAAAACAGATTCTGAACCTCTACCTTTAATACAGTCTTTAATTGAAAAATTGTCTAATAGTAGTTATTTTTCTAAAATAGATTTATCACAGGGATATCATCATGTTCGTATTCATCCTGATGACACTGAGAAATTAGCATTCGCTACTCACAACGGTCTATTTGAATACTTAAGATTACCTTTTGGTTGGAAGAATGCACCAAGCATTTTTCAACGTACAATCCGTAGAATTTTAAATAAACATAAAATTAAATTTTCTACGAACTATTTTGATGATATTATTATATTTTCTAATTCTTATGATGAACATTTAACCTATCTTAAAAAGATTTTCGATATTTGTAAACAAGAAAACTTGAAATTAAAACTTTCAAAATGTTCATTTTTGCAAAAACAAATAGAATTTTTAGGATATGAAATAAGCAATGGGATTGTATCACCCGATAATCATAATATTGAGGTGATTAAAAAATTAATGCCCCCTAAAAATGTAAAATCATTGCAAAGATTTCTTGGATCAATAAATGTTTACAATAAATTTATTGATGGTTATGCAAATATTCGACATCCTTTAAACAACTTGTTAAAAAAAGATATAAAATGGGTGTGGTCAGAAAAATGTCAACAATCTTTTGAACTGTTAAAAAATGCTATTATTTGTAAACCAATTTTGAAAATTTTTAATCCTATTCATGAATGTCATCTTTTTGTTGATGCATCGTTAATTGGAATTGGAGCTGTGTTAAAACAGACAGATGAATGTTTTGTATTGCATCCTGTAGCTTTTCATTCTCGCTCCTTAAGAGACTATGAAAAAAATTATGCAATTACAGAACTTGAATGTCTTGCTATAGTCGATTCTCTAAATAAATTCCATCATTACCTGTTTGGCCAGAAATTCACCATACATACTGACCATGCTGCTTTGGTTTGGCTAAAAAATGTTCAAAATTTAAAAGGTAGATTGTTTAGATGGTCATTATTGTTAAGTATGTATGAATATGATATTAAATACACAAAAGGTTCTACTAATTTTGAAGCAGATTGGCTTTCAAGAGATGCAACACATTCACTTGTCAAATGTAATAGTAAAAATAATGTTCATGTTTCACATTTGTTAAAATTGAATGAAATAATTGAAGCTCAAAGGAAAGATAACTTACAAGGTAATTTTGTTGATATCAATGATGTTTTATGTATACGTAAGAAAAATTTTACTAAAATAGTTGTTCCATTTTCGTTGAGATTAAAACTTCTGCAAATTACTCATGATAAATTTAACCATCCAGGAGTGCAGAAAATGATTAACTTAATAACCCCTGTTTATTATTGGAATAACATAACATCAGATATAACAAAATTTTGTAAACATTGTCATACGTGCCAATTAAATAAAAAACCGCGACAAAAAAGATTTGGATTATTACAATCCTTACCCCCTGTGAATCAGTCTTTTGACTTAATAGCAATAGATAGTGTTGGTGGATTGAATTATTATAATTCAACAAAAAAATATTTAACTTTAATTATTGACCACCTAACAAGATACATTTGGGCTTTTGCGTCAAAATCCATTAGTTCAGAAACATATACTAATTTTTTACATCAAATTTTTCAAAATCAAATACCTAAATCCCTGTTGAGTGATCGAAACGCCGCCTTTACGTCTTATCATTTTAAAAAAATTTTGAAACATAATAAGATTCAACAATTATTGACAACTGCACATCATCCGCAGTCTAATGGCAAGGTAGAACGCCTTGGTCAAACAATAATTACACGTTTAAAGTGTAAAATTAATGAAAAACCTACTAAAACTCCCTGGCCTACTTTGTTAAAAGATATAGTTAATACTTATAACTTAACTCCCCATTCTGTGACAAAATTTCCACCTGCATACCTCATGCATGGTAGACTCCCCTATGAAAATCCTTTAAATGAAGAAATCTATCCACCTGTTGAGGAAGCTAAAAAAATAGCAATTCAAAGAACTAAAGAATATCATGAAAGAAATAAAATTTACTATGATGCTAGATTTTTAGATATAGACTTTAAAACTGACGAATTAGTTATGTTTGAAGAATTTACTTATCCTAATACGAGGAAGTTGTCACCTCCTTTTAGTGGACCGTATAAAATTCTTCAAAAAATTTCAGAAGCTAATTACAAAATAAATAAAAAGAATTGTTTAAGTAAACAAAATTTTGAAATAGTACATGTATCAAATCTTAGGAGATATAACAACCCACAAATGTTGAAATTAAATCATGAATAGTGTACAAAACAAAATATGTTACTTTCTTCAATGGAAGAAGTACACCCTACATTTTTTTTTTTTTGGGAGATCCGAATCGCGAGTGGAGATTTACCTCAACATCAATTGGATGTGAGGGCGATGAAAGTTGAACTTTTTTTTTCTCAACAAGTTGAGAAAAGTATTATAAAATTTTTTTGGATTGACCCGTCTGGATCTCTCAATATCACTGTGCTTCATGAAATTCTGTTTTCCTCCATTTTAACGGGGAATACAAATTTTCATAAAGTAAATAACCCCTTTAACCATACAGAATCTTAAATTCTGATTAAAGACACTTGTTGTCCAGTTCGTTTCCATAAAAATTATGTATATTTTTGTGTGAAAAATTTTTGAAAATTTTAGTAGATTAGTTATAAAAATATGTTTCATTTTTCTTTCTGTTTAGTTGCCTAAACAGATAAATTGTATTATCATGTGTTTAATGTTATCATTGTATATAGTTGTTTTTTTTTACAGCTAATTGAAAAATGTTATTTGTAGTAGTGAAAAGGAACAGTCGTACCAACATAAATTTTAAAAGTTCAGAGAATTCTAAATTTTATTATGATTTCTTTTTGGCTTGCCAAAAATCTTTTTTGGGGGGGATGTAATACAAAAATTATAATACTTTTGTATTAATAAAAGAATTAAATCTCTTTCGTTTTAATAAAATGTCTTTGTTAAAGAATAAGCGTAGAGAGATTCTATTTTGGGAAGTCAAGGCTGATAAACATACGATTGAGTTATTTATAGAATCTCTCCCCCTTTCACTTCCATATAAGGAAGCATGAAATGATTTTCCTTAATGCGTAAGGATACAAGAATGTCAACGACCGTGCCTGTTTACTCAAATCTGTGTTAGTATAAAAGCGAGAGCAATGCTTTTCGCATGGCTTTTCCATCATGTTGTGATCCTGGTAATTTGTTCCAGAATTGTCCAAAGTCTTGTCCACCCCCTCCCTTGCGGAGTGTGGATGTGAAGTGTTATCGATACCAGCCTACTACCATTAATAAAGATTTTTTGAGTGTAACATGGCTTACGACTGCATTATTAAAGCTAAATACACCACTGATAACAGAGATGAAGCTCTGTTATTACATATATATATATATATATATATATATATATATATATATATATATATATATATATATATCGACTATGCTTATATTATATAATATAATATAATATAATATAATATAATATAAGCATAAACCTATGACTTGTATGGAGTCAAAAGCGTAAATTTAAATTATATAACAGTAAACGTTTACACGGTGAAAATAATTCTGGTAAAACCATATTGTATGGTAAAAAGGCCAAACCTTTTGATAATAAAACCAAAATGCGTGATATTTAAACCATTGATTTGGAAAATTCTCCGTTCACATGGTAAACGGTTTACTATAAATTTTGGTATTCAACATTGCAGTTCTTAATATTACGCATTTAGTAAAAAATACAAAACTTAAAAATGAGTTTTACCGAATAAATGGTTTTTATGCCATTCTTTGATATATTATGATAAAATTGCAAAACTTTACCACGTTTGATGAATTTCTCCGCACATTATAAAACCAAAATTATAACCCATGAGCTTCGGTAAAAACTACTGAATTTTTTAATGTACCCATAGAGACAGAAACACGATAAATTTTGCTATGTTTTGATAGTTTTGGCCATACTTTTTTTTTTTCTCAGTATAGAGAATAAAATAATTTTATATTCAAAAGTGAAAGTAAGAAAGATCATCAATGAAATTTTGTATTTAGATTAAATTAAATTCATTACTTTTCATGAAATCATTACTTTTTAGTAACAAAAAGTTAAAGATAAAAAGAAAAGTTAAAGTAGTAGATAACAATTATAAATAAATGTAGAATGATTAAATGTGTACTTAAATCAGTCTCGTGATTTGCAATTTATTTAAAAATTATTCATCGTATAACATAATTTTTTCTAATATTATTTCATTGAATGTTTATAAAAATATGCATTAGTGCAAATATACCGCAGGATCATATTTAATATGGAATCAACTATTTCAAAACTTTCATGGTAAAAAATTAAAAAGTTTAGCTTGACAAATTGATCAGTTGATGATCGTAAATGGTGCGAAAAGCAGAGCAATTATTTAAACGAACCTCATCAATCCAATTAGTCTCCATCATCATTGAAAAAAAAACGTGTAAAGAGATCTGCTTGATTACATTCAATAAATGTCGTTTAACTAAAAAGAGTTTCAAAATCTGGAGTACTCCATGGAATATTTTGCAGAGCGGGCCTGTAACGAGTATTGCAAATCATAATCCATTTGCTTAATACTTACCACACTAATGAGTGGTTATCGATCTATTTAGAAAATTTGTGGCCCGAATATGAACTTTAACGAGCACCAATGAAACGCAACTACTTTAGGAGAAAACTTTTGGCTAGGAACAGCGCTTAGCTACTTATGACTTTCAAATCATCGAGAGATTCGATTTTCCAATCATGGCCTACCCCCGCTGTCTTCTCAGTTACTGTAATTAGAGTCCTGTCTTCTAAGACTAACATCTTCCATATTCGAAATCTGCTTCCCTTAATGAGAAACCATAAATAATATGCCCCCCGAGCAGTGGTTTCGAACCACTTTTAAATTCCTAAATATTCCAAGTTCGCTCTAAGATTATTAACCTGAAACTAGCGAATTTCACCTAGTAATCAGTTTCATTTATAAAAGTTCCTTCATTTTAGTCCATTCTGCCTGATTAGGAACTTCTAATTTATTGCATAATGCTACTTGATTTACTAAAAAAAAAATGCAAGCATCTGCTTTTTAACATGCGTCCTTAAACTAGTATCTTAAAACTTAACTAAGACACTAATGACGCTGTAAGTCTACGTAAAGAATTATGTCACTGTAACAATTTAAGAAATGATTTTTTGGGGGGGAAATAGTGCTTTTAAAACTAATAAATGTTTCACTAGTAATATAATTATCATTTCTGACCACCAATTATACATAAGTAGGAACAAAATTGGTATAATTGAAGGGAAGTCTTAAGGCAGAATCCCAGAAATATTGGGGCAGACTCCCCAGTACCAACGATGTTTAAAAGCGTAATTTTTAAGAATCTTTTCTAAAGTATACACTGTTATATAAATGATTCACTAATTATATAATTATCATTTCTGACCACCGATTATACATAAGTAGCAACAAAATTGATATAACTGAAGGGAACTTTTGTGGCTGAATCCTCCAGATATTGTAGCAGACGCCTCAATATAACTGGGTTTAAAAAAAGTGTTTGTCAATAATGAAAAGTGTCAATAATGTTAAAGAAGTGTCAATAATGTTTAAAAGAAGCGTTTAAAAGAAATCAGTATCAATGATAAAAGTGTAATCTTTAAGAATATTTTTTAAAGTGTTATATCAATAAAATGATTGTATCAAAGCACGTTTTCATTGATCTTTGACATTAGAAATAGGAAGAATTCTATATGTTGCCAACTACTTCTTTACGACCCAACTTCAATGTCATCTTTGTCTATATTGATGGATGGATCGATGGTGAAAAGAAGGATTGCCTTTTAGATTTGAAAGCAAAAGTTCAGCTAGAGAACAATTGCCACTTTTAATTTGAATGTAAGATAAAAGGTTACTGCCTTGTCTTTCGGTGCAATTGATGGGCCAAAAAATTTACAAATGAATTGTACATTGAAGCTTGATTCATTTATAAAAAACATTATTACCTTTAACAGTTTCAATAATCAAATAAAAGAACAAAACAGTATCATCCAGAGGTTTTTACATTCTCTGAAAATTCGGTTTACCGTTGGACCTCAAAATTAGTATTTTGAACCATGGTGTGCAAATTTTCTAAAAATTAAATAAGGTGTTTAAATACAAAGTTGAATCATTGCTTTCTGTAACAAAGTTTAAGTAAGATTTAACTTCACAGTTGTACGTTCAACTTATCACCTTATAATCAATAATTATGCCCTAAATAATTCTGAGCATTCAGACATTTTTTCTTAAATTCTAAAATCATAATAAACAATTTGGTCGCAGATCAAACACAAGCAAAATGATACATAAAATTTATATTGAAGTCTTGTTGATTGCAGGCTTAATGAAATATATATATATATATATATATATATATATATATATATATATATATATATATATATATATATATATATATATATATATATATATATATATAATATATATATGTTACCGGCAAAGTATGAAACGCCGGCATTGTATAGAATGCCTAGGCATTCTATGGAATGTCAAATGCTATTTAGGCAAAGTATGAAATAAATGTCCTGATGAGGTTATTATGTAATGGGCATGTTACTGTGAATGACCGAAATCGGTGCTTGTTGACTTCCACCGGGAAATGTTGACAATCACATAGTCGCTTTGGTGAATGTCCGAAATACTTATTACATCCGATTTGATATTAATTTATTCGTGGATATAGTTACATTTATTCGATATTATAATACTTACTGACGATAGATTGGAAGAAACATCAGTGTTTGGAGTATCGAGCAAATATATACCGGGTAATGGCACTTGACCTTAAAAAAAAATCAGTCTATGATATACCTGGCAAATGTATACCGGGCAGTGGCACTTAACTAGACCGGACTTTTACCAAAGGTCTAGTCATACTAGATCTAGTTAAGTGCCATTTCCCGGTATATCTTACAATGATGTTTTTTTAAGGTCAAGTGTCATTGCCCGGTATACATTTTCCCGGTATACCCTACACTGATATTTTTAAGGTCAAGTGCCACTGCCCGGTATACATTTGCCCGGTATATCCTACACTGATGTTTTTTTAAGGTTCAGTGCCATTGCTCGGTATATATTTGCCTGATACTAAAAACACTGATGTTTCTTCTAATCTATCGTCAGTAAGTATTAAAATATCGAACAAATGTAATTGAATCCACGAATAAATTAATATCAAATCGGATGTAATAAATATTTCGGACATTCACCAAAGCGACTATGTGATTGTCAACATTCACCGGTGAAAGTCAACAACCACCGTTTTCGGTCATTCACAGTAACATGCACATCATTTACATAATAACCTCATCAGGACGTTTTTTTCATACTTTGCCTAAATAACATTTGGCATTCTATGGAATACCTAGGCAATGTGTGAAATATAAACCATTTCATACTTTGCCGGTAACATATATATATATATATATATATATATATATATATATATATATATATATATATATATCATTAAGCCTGCAATCAACAAGATTTCAATATAAATTTTATGTATCATTTTGCTTGTGTTTGATCTGCGACCAAATTGTTTATTATGATTTTAGAATTTAAGAAAAAATGTCTGAATGCTCAGAATTATTTAGGGCATAATTATTGATTATAAGGTGATAAGTTGAACCGTACAACTGTGCAGTTAAATCTTACTTAAACTTTATTACAAAAAGCAATGATTCAACTTTTTATTTAAACACCTTATATATATATATATATATATATATATATATATATATATATATATAATGGGGTGAAATAAACAACACATAAAACAATGAATCAAAAAAATTCATTCTTAATAAGATTTTATGACTCATTAGACTTGCTAAAAATTTGAACTTGCAATGGTTTTACAAGCTTCAAGATTTTTTCCAATGTCGACAGTTTTTCTGTGTAATTTGATATGATTTGTAAGTTATAAATTTTTATTCGAGTTTTGCTTAATAACAAAAGAAATACTTTTTCTTTTTGTATCTTTTTTTTTTTCTTATTTTCGTTTTTTTTTTTTTTTTTTTATAATTGAATGTTCAGACTTGAATATCCTCCATTTTATCAATGAAAATTACATCCTCACCACGATTGGCTGATTGTTTAAACTTAACGGTAGTAAAAAAACTAGATGCTAGTAGATTTCAATGAAATAAAAAAAGTAACCTTTTTAATAATATCTTTATATTTGCAGTGAGAATAAATAGATCCCCCGGAATTCGATAAAAATCCCCTTAGGGAATAAGAAGGAGAGAATCCCTCCACCCAATCTCTTTGCGAAGATTTTTCTTTCTCTTACTACGTACGTTAGGGACATTTTTCCCAGTGCGAAAATATCTTCAGGGGTTTGGAGGGATTTCGAGAAAGTTCAACGGCTAAATGGATCTACACTTTGCTATCCACCCTAGGTGTTTGAATTTCTCAGAAGCCACCGGGCATACTTCCTCTATTTCTATGTTCGTCGAAGCTTATGATTTTCTTTTCATTCAATTTTCCCTTTTACCCTTTGAGACCATTTCCTTCAAGACATCTTTATTTTTGGGGATTATTTTAACGTTCTAACTGTTTACACTTCAAATTACAACAATGAAGAACACATGGAAATCAACAACATAATTCGATACTATTTAAGTATATAAGTAGAAATTAATTACAAGATTTTAATAAGTAATTGAATAGCCACTTCTCATATTTTATAATACAGTTTATTTTTTCTTCCTTCCCTGCTTGTTCCAATGTAAAGAAGAGTGTCAATAATACACTTGAGAAATGTTATAATAAAGCAACAAAAAAAGCTCTTCGTTGCTATTTTAACGTTTTGCTGTTCGGTTTTGCAATAAGATTATTCACTAGTTTTGAGCAGAAGAAAATAAGTAACTCTGCAAAACATAAAGTCACTGGCCATATTTTCTTTATTTTTGTGTTCATTGAAGCTTATGATTTTCTTTTCATTCAATTTTTCCTTTTACCTTAGAGTCCATTTTCTAAAAAACGTTTTTATTTTTGAGGATTATTATAATGTTCTAGCATTTCTGACTTCAAATTAAAATAATTAAAATCAAATAGTGAGCAGCTGCAAAATTCGACACTTTTTAAGTACTTAAATTATAATTAATTGTAAGATTTTAATAAGTAATTGAGTTTTAATAAATAATAGCCGCCTCTAATATTTTATAATTCAGTTTATTTAGTTTTCTCTTCCTGCTTGTTCTAAATATCGATAGTACAACACAGAGGTAATATTATAATAACACTAAAAGTTGTCCATCGCAACTTTTTGTTCGGCTACGTTGTTCGAGTTTTCAACAAAGTAACACCATAAAACATGACATCAATCATTCTATAGAATTTCATGAAAAGTTCATACGCAGTCAAGAAACGCTTAGTTTGGCCACTTGGGCCCTTGGTATTAAATCAGAAAGAAATAACTTATATTGGTGCAAACCTACTGGTTAAAATAAAAACACATAATTATTAATGTATAGTTATTAAAAAAAATAAAAAAAACTCTGGAGGGAAAAAAAATTAAATGAATCGTAAATATTAGATAGCAATTCGAGGACGAAACTTTATCTCGCAAATGGTAATCTTGGTGTACAAGACTCCGGAGAGGTGATAATAAATAATATCTAAAATGAGAACAATGCTGATTGTCTTTTTCAACGTAAGTATTGAAATCCACTGAGTATTTATTTCAAAGACAGACAGACAAAAGTGTCTACAACTTCGATGCTCTGAAAACATTTGGGGAAAAGAAGCTCTCGATGCACAAGAACATCGTCAATGCCTGATAGTTTCTGCTTTTCAATCTTTTGCTAGCTTCACACCTCTACGCTGCAGAGAGTACTACCTGACAAAATACTTCACGGCAACGCAACTCCATCCATTCAAAAGTTCATACCTAGTCCTGTTAACTTTTTTTTTCAGGCTCCTTGGTACGCAATTGTATGAAAATAACGCCGTTTTGATAGAATTTAGATTATCCATCTGGTCGTGACAATAGCTTTAAAAGAGGTTACTTCGAAGGGAGTGTCGAATTCGGATGAGTTGGCTGTAAAATGTGGCATAATGCTTATGGATATTGGTCCGGGGTAAAAATTTCAAAATATAAGCCATTAAATTAGTCAAATATCAAAAGTATTCGCCAATTTTCGAAAGTTTTTGCCAAATGCAAATCTTAAAAAAATGTTATGATTCATTTTTTTCTCGCAGAAATTTTTTTTTACTGTAGTTTGCTTCAAATTTTTTTTATTTGGATCCGATTCAAATGGGTAATTTTGCTCATCAACCAATAATTACTGTAATCGAATAAACAATACTGATTTGTTTAAAAACATTCCTTTTGACGTAAATTTGAGGTTCGAGTTAAATATATACTATTTTTTCCAGTTGAAGAAATCATTCAACGAAAGACAATTTTATTCGCCAAATTTCTGATTTTATCGCATTTGGCGAGGTGGCGAATGCTAAGCGCGGGCCCTGTGCATTGAAGATTATTCATGCTTTTTACCAACATCTTTCATAAATCTACCTTAAAAATTTTGTTTAATAGTATATAATACACGTCTTGTAGTTTTACAAACCAAAAGTAAAACCTCACACGATCGAAATAGTTTACCAAATTAGCCATTTTCAAGCTACAAAAATGCAATAAATTCGGTGCAAATGATATCCAGAGGAAATTTTTTATGTTCGAGTATTTAATAGAGATGGGTCTCGGAAAAAAGGAGAATAATCTTCTTCCCCTGCTTTCGCTATAATTAAGTTAGGCTTTTAAGTCCTCGAGCGTAGATAAGTGTGAATCATTGAGAAAAGAAGGGGAAGGGAGTTAGGACCAGAAGAGAATAAGTAGATACTTAATCCTCTTACATATTAGTGCTTGTTAAAGAAGCACCAATTTTTTTTTTACTGAGATTCCTAAAACTGTGCCGATTGTAGTAATTCAATTATGAAGTCGAAAATTATTCAGTGTTCCTTTCTTATCCGAATTGTAAAATTATTCAACCTGAAAATTAAGAAAATTGAGGAGGAAAAATGAATTAAAATTTGATAGAAGAGTTTTTACATCTATGCTTTCAAAGTATTTTGAATATATATATATATATATGTTGGGCGGAATTGAAAGACCAAGAGACGGAAGTGTTTTATATTATGTTTTAATTATACTTATGAATTATACTTTTATTCATAAAAATAATAATCGCTTTATTGTGATAGTGAAAAAATCTGAAATTCATGATTGAGTTTCTATCAAAGTTGTGAATCTTGAATAGCAGTTGTTTTTTAAAAGCATAATTATTGTTTTTTTCCGCATGTTTTCCTATTGCAAATTCTTTATTTCGAATTAAAAAATTTTATTTTATTAATTTATTCTTGGTTAAAAATTTTTATTTAACAAAAAGAAATTAGTTTTAAAGATTTTAATAATTGATATTAATTATTAAGATTTTACTTCGGAACAAACTTCAAGTAAGTATATTTTCTTTTGTTAATTTGGAAGCAAGACATATAAGACTGTGTAACTAACTTTAGGGGTAGGGGAAAGCTAGGAAACTAAGGATAAAGCCCACTAGTTTAATCCAATATCATTATAGTTTTAAAAAAAAGAAACTGTTTCTTTTTACATCGATTTTTCAGCAGTTGATTTTAGAAAAGTAAGGTTTTTCTGAAACCATACTTTTGCTTTATTAGAAAAATATGGTTCGGTTTTATTACAATTATAAAGCTATTTCAGAGAAAATTTCAGCATATTAGTTAATAAGTGATATACTTACAATAAGTGGTTCCAATATTTAAAGCCTATCTGAATATTTTATTTTCATGCAGTGTGGTGCAATTCTATGAAATAAAATCCCCTAAAGCGAAATATTTTGGAGCGTAAGTGTCTTCAAACACTCTCTTTGCCTTAATGGCATACAACAACAACAACAGTACTTAAAAGCGATGTCAGTTTGAGATTCAATAAGCAAGAATCTAAGCACGTTGTGTCCCACGCAATACCACAGTCAATATGTCTTAAGACATATTGACTGAATCGCGCATTAAAATTTTTTTTTTTAATTCATGTATCATAACCGTAAAGGAAGACAGAAAAATATGAAAACAGACAAATGAGAGGAGAAATACGCATCTGGTTAAACATCTAAAAATGCGCACATGAAATATTTTTGGAAGAGACATTCAATGATATCGAACTCAACATTTCCCTTGTCAATGCAAAGATTGCAAGACCACTTACCTTGACAATGCAACCTTGGTTTCATTGGGAAAACGAGAAAAACTTAAAAGTTTCGATTTAGGGAACACGACTGATGCTTCCGCTATTAAGAATTCCATTAATCAATTTTTGCTGCACATTGTTGTATCCTTGGATAACATCTTTCCATCCCTACCATGCCCTTATAATGATACTCTGGAATCTTGTTTCATGAGTATGAATGTCGATTCTCTTGTTAATGACATTCACTCACCATCATCGATTCTGCTTGGAGAAGTTTCCTGTACTGTTTTTTCAATTGTGGCTATTTCCTTTTATTTTTCAGTTTTTCCTTGGTAATGTTGCCTATCTTTTTACAAAATCGCTTTGCTTTCCTCATTTATGTGTTGGTGGGTTTATATATATAGTGTCTGTTTCTCAGCTTTCGGAACATGACGGCCATCTTTATATTCTTCAGTTTTTCGTTGGCAGCGTTGCGTTTTTTTTTAAATCCCCCCCTCCGCATTCACGTGTTGGTGGGTCTTTATAATGGGTGCTTGTTTTTAGCATTCGAAACACGGCGACTTTTTCCATCTCAATTTTTGAATATAGTGAACTTTCTCTATTGAGAACTAAATTATTCATTTGCTTGATACAGATGTGCTTTTTAACTCATTTCAAATTATCACTCGCCCACAAAAAAGTTCGACTTGTATAAAATAAAGTTAACTTCTTATGTTCGACAATGAAATATGCTGTGCTAGCTCTTTTGATATGCAGGTGCTTAACTCATTCAATCGAGCAAATTGTTAAACAATTCCTTAGAAATGAAATGCATCTTTATATCCATAATGATTAATGTCTCAGTTAATTTTGAACTGGAGATAACCAGCTTCTTTTATGTCATTTCAGGAATCCTATCAAATAAACGAGAGAGAAAAAATGAAAGAATTTAAATAATACCCTCATCTGATGTGACTCTTAATTGATTCCATTAAATTCCATGTCTGTGAAAATGGAATAAAAAAAACAATGAGTTTCTTTGTTATCTTTTCTGCAGAACATTACAGGAAATCGTTAACGGCATTTAGATGGTCATTAAAATACCCCATTCACTCTTTAGAACTACTTCCTTCCGCTGTTATGCTTCCCCCATTCAAGGACCGCGTACTGGAGAAGGCGTGAAGAGGCCTGACCCGGGCATTGTTCTTAAAGGGAGATCAATACGCATTTCAGAATGTCCTCACTCTCTTCGCATAATGGGAGGTTAAGCTAATCACTTAAGACATAAACGCGAGTACTGGATGTTGTGGTAATTCACGAGAGTGTTACTGCTTACGTAATCAACTTTATGAGCAAAGGAGAATTAATGGATTTAACTTTAAAATCCGTTGTGAAATCGTTGCAAAATTGTTGCAGGATGCCGTGCTTATGGATTATAGTGGTTAAAGGATTGGTACAAAAACTATACAATGCTAGTTAACTATTTTTATTAGCATTCTTATAACTGATATTCTTCAAGATATATAGTAGAAGTCAAACGTTATGGGAGGAATTATCTGCGATTGGAATAAAAACAGAAGAATAACAGCAAAATTAATGCATCTCAAATTATCCAGGACAGATTTTATAGCGGAAAAATTGAGAATTCAGTTTTGCCTATCTGCATAATGTATATTTATTTTTTTTGTAAAATCACTATCAAATATTATTTTTTAAGTGTTAACAGATCTAGGCAAATAATAGGGCATAAACATTGATTTTTAGATTTGGTTCAACTTTGTTCGCAGAATCGGTTATATTTTAACTATTAAATGAAATTTGAGTTTAACAACTTGATTGGTGAATGCGTTTGACGTAATTCAGATTGTAGGGATCTTATTTCCTTAATACAGATATTTTTCCTTCATAACGTTTTTCAGTTTATTCAAAGTATTAGGTATAGTAGGAGAAGCCTTTGCTGTGGTTGCTTGAGAAATTCTACGGCGTTTCTATGCCAAAGCAACACTCAAAAAAGCATTCAGAACATTTTATATGCCTAATTCTGGTATATGTAAGTTAGAAGTCGAATTTTTTTGTAAGTGGATAAACAGATTTAAGCAATTCGCCAATACTCTTTATTTTAAAACTTTCCTAGGCAATATGAATTTAATAATTCAGGTAATTCACGAGAGTGTTACTGCTTACGTAATCAACTTTATGAGCAAAGGAGAATTAATGGACTTAACTTTAAAATCCGTTGTGAAATCGTTGCAAAATTGTTGCAGGATGCCGTGCTTATGGATTATAGTGGTTAAAGGATTGGTACAGTAACTATACAATGCTAGTTAACTATTTTTATTAGCATTCTTATAACTGATATTCTTCATGATATATAGTAGAAGTCAAACGTTATGGGAGGAATTATCTGCGATTGGAATAAAAACAGAAGTATAACAACAAAATTAATGCATCTCAAATTATCCAGGACAGATTTTATAGCGAAAAAATTGAGAATTCAGTTTTGCCTATCTGCATAATGTATTTTTTTTTTTTTTTTTGTAAAATCACTATCAAATATTATTTTTTAAGTGTTAACAAATCTAGGGCAAATAATAGGGCATAAACATTGTTTTTTAGATTTGGTTCAACTTTGTTCGCAGAATCGGTTATATTTTAACTATTAAAGTAAATTTGAGTTTAACAACTTGATTGGAGAATGCGTTTGACGTAATTCAGATTGTAGGGATCTTATTTCCTTAATACAGATATTTTTCCTTCATAACGTTTTTCAGTTTATTCAAAGTATTAGGTATAGTAGGAGAAGCCTTTGCTGTGGTTGCTTGAGAAATTCTACGGCGTTTCTATGCCAAAGTAACACTCAAAAAAGCATTCAGAACATTTTATATGCCTATTTCTGGTATATGTAAGTTAGAAGTCGAAATTGTTTGTAAGTGTATAAACAGATTTAAGCAATTCGCCAATACTCTTTATTTTAAAACTTTCCTAGGCAATATGAATTTAATAAAAAATGCTATCAAGTCGAAGCCATGTGGAATACCAGTTCTCAGGAATTTATTTAGCAGTGAAATTTAACGCCACAACGTCTACGGACGCTCATCCCTCAGCGCGCGGACACAAATGCGCAAAGCTACTTAAAAACTACCAGCATGCACAAAATACTGATTTCCAACGTTATGTTTGTTTATTTGCTTTGTAAATCTATCGTTTATTTGTGCCACTATTTGTATTATGTGTGGTAAAATTCATGAATTTCTGACAATTTCTTCATAGTGTTGAAGTTTTTACAAATATTAAGTGTAGCTGGCCTTACGTCAGAAAGGAACTGAGTTCGAATTCTGGACAAGGCATGGATGTTCTTTTATTCTCTGTACAATCTGCTTTAACTTTAGGAGCAACGTTAGCCCACCATATATGGTGCCCCGAAAAGAGTGGGCAACAAGTCTGCCCTTCTAATACTTGAATGACGATTGTCAATAGGGTGGGCATTGAAAAGAAAAAGATTTACTATGTATCTTGTATTAGGCGAATAAAGAGAGAAAAACAATACTATGTTGTTTTTAAATTACTTTCCTTCTTAAGATTTTTTCAAAGAAAGAAATATATTAGAAATGAAGTTTCAAGTTCAGCTCTTTAAAATCGAAGCATAGTTTTGTAAACAGGACGAGGTCTATTAAAAAAATATCTTATCAAAATTCGTATTTAGAATTCAAACAAAATTTCTAGTAAAACGCTTAATCACTATTGTTAGGTATATTCTTGTTCGAATGCTCTTTTTTTTTTTCATAAACGTAAAAATCGATCGTCGGATTTTATTTGGAGACACAAGGGCAGATTAAGTCGAACAATGTAATTACATCGAAAAAAGATTTGTTCATACATTTTCTCAAGTGAAACTAAAATTTGGGACAGAGCAGAGGGTACCACACAGTTAAAAAAATTGCACAATTTCTCCAAAGTTGACATCATTGAACATTTTCTGAGGTATTCAACATTCAGAAAAAGCATATCATTATTCAAATAAAGACCTTACTGGCTAGCTGATCAAGGAACTGCTTACGTAACCAATGTTTTTCCAGCTTGTTCTGTCTGACCTTCAAACGTTTTTCTTTAAGCCCAGTTATCAGTAACTTCAACACAAAGCTATTGTTCATATTTAGATAAAATATGATGCCGTAATATTATTTTTCTTTTCTTCAGACGACTCTTATTTACACGTGCTCTTTCTTTAATAATGTGGCGTCGATTGTGTAGTGGTATGGATGTAGAAAAACCAAGCATGTGCTATGGGATATACCTATTAATAGTCGCTAAAACCACTCCCAAGCGTAGTTTATATTTCTTAGGCAAATTAATTTGGTTACTTTTTAAACAGATCTTGCATTTTCTATATTGAGGAAAAGAATCACTTGAATTTTAAACAGATAAAAGTTTTAAGCATTAAAAAAATGCATAGTATAGCGTGAGAGTCCCTCTAATGCAGCGTTAAAATTACGTAGAATGCAAGTGCTTTTAATACTTTTTAAAAATTTTGGTTTCCTTTTATCTTTGAATTTTGCAGCATTTAAAAATTTATAAATAGATAATAAAAAAAACTAGGGTTAAAAATGGACAAAACGAAATCGTCATGAGGAAACAGTCATTAAATTCTCACAAAATACACAAAAATTGTATATTATGATTAGCTTTTTAAGCATTATTTTATGTTACGACAGAGTCATTAAGGAACTGTTTTAAATCATTTTAAGTGTTGTTAAAAGTGGGTAAATTATATATTTTTTAATTATATTATAACTAATACATTACACGAATTGCATTTAAATATTTACTTCCTTATTACAATTGGAAACCATACTCGGAAAAATATGTAGTGAGTAATTAAATATGCAATCTAGTGTTATAAAAATTATCTAAACTATTCGGCATGTTGGTAATCAAAACAATGTATTTCCATTTGTTTGGCAAAATGGGGTCGCAACTTATTTTCTTTGATGTGAATAGAATCATAAGCGATATCTGACTTAATGAAAGTTGACTATAAAAACATTTTTTTAAAAAGCCACTTATTTAAGTTCTACTTCTATAAATATGCAAAGATTAATAGAAGTAAAAAGGAAATAAAAGATTAAAGATGAAAATGATACTTTATAAAATATATTTCTATCAGAGTTTTAACAGAAAATATTAAGGCGAAATTAAAAAATATTTTTCTAAAGATATCCATTAAATCTACAGAATTTGTAGTAGGAAACATCCTATTATATAGTCTGAAATAAAATTAAATTAATCAGCGAGTTTTGTTTTTAATTTATGTACTTTAATATGTTATAGTTGAATAAATGTCCAAAAGAATAATAAAAATAATGAAGTTAATTATTTTTTCTGCTTTCATTTTATTTTTTGAAATTAGCTCAATTTGAGTAATAATAATAAATTATTTAACAAAGCTACTACACAAAGAAAAAATTCTGCTAAAATTACTGTACTGTATGTTAATGACATTTTTGCTTTAAAAAAACCATAATTCTGGTAAATAAAACCAAAATATGCTATATTTAAACCGTTCATTTGGTAATTTTTCCTTTCATATGGTACTGGTTTACGGGAAATTCTGGTTTTCGAAATTATAGTTCTTATTACCACACATTTGATAAAAAATACAAAACTAATACAATACAAATCAAAAATACAAATTTTGAACTATTTTTTTAAATGTTATATCATCTCAATATTACTTATTTACAATTGCAATAAGTTTTTGAGCATTACATATTATTAATTTGCAATAATTCACACTTCAACTGTTAAACCTCTTGGTAAAATTATTGTAAATTCACTGCTATAATTTGAATTATAAATTAAAATCCTATTAAACTGTGTTGGAGAAATTGGTTACATTTTAGCAGAATTATAACTGAAAATCACCCTCTGTGGCTCTATAAAGGTAATATAGCAGAAAATATGCGCCATATAGCAGAAAAGAGATTCCACTCTCTCTCTTTTAACCTATGGAGAATTATATAAAAGGAATTTCCTTATTTAATAGGAAGCTAATCTATAGTTTTGGTTTCGTTTCAGCAGAAATATAGCAGAAAGTCCCCCTCTGTAACTCTATAAAAGGAATATAGTAGAAAAGGGATTCTACTCTTTCCATTTTCATCTATGGAGATTTGCATGAATGAAATTTCCTTATTTATTAGGTAGGTAATTTACATTTTTAGTTTCATTTCCTTCATTAATATATATTGTTGTACTTACTTTCCAAATTTTAAGTTTATTAGTAATTTAGAAACTTCAACTTAAAAAATCAAAATTATTTACCACCAATTCAGACTTAAACTTTGGGAACTAAATCCAATATAAGACATTTAGGTGAAGAAAATAAGTTAAAAATTATTCTTAATTACTTAATAAATAAGAAATTAATAAAATTTTTTGTAGTTTAACAAGTGGGAAGTGGAATTCTTTTCACGCGTGAAGAAAACACTTTACTCTGAGGTTAGGAGCAAGGTAGCTTAAGAAAACTATGTCATTAAATATGTTCTATTTACTTTACTATACTAAAGTTTTTATTTGCAATTTCTTTGGTAAAAAAGTTACTCCAAATAGGTAATGATGTTAAAAGGTCAGTTAAAATCACTCCTTTCTGAATTTAAATTATTTTTTGTAAAAATAATTTTAACTAAATGTTTTATTTTTTTTATGTATTAACTTGTGTCTTTCGAAAACAATTAAAGCATCCGATTTACTTTTAATTAAACTAAAAACTAGTTTGAAAAGTAAACAAAGCTTCTATTATTCTAAAATTAGAAACATAGTATCCATTTGAATTAAAAGATTAACTTGTTCTTTTCATAACCACTCGTGATATGATTTTAAAAAGAAAATAAGATTTACGATGCAGACCGTCGTAAAGAGTAAAAAATATACTCCATAAAATTTTCACGTCTTTGTTAAACGGTGACACAAAAGCGCCATTTAATACTCTATAATGCAAAAACAATTTATCTTGGTATAAAAACAGCAACAAAAAACCTTGTTTCTTGCCACAAATACTATTTGTTTGTTTAAAAAAGTGCCATAAATCCCCAATCTAATCATTTTATGTATGAAATAATGTATTCACCAATAAAACATTTGTTCATCGAAGCACGGACCACAGAGGAGGGGGGGGGGATAAAATTCGATACCAAAATGACTGAAGATATATCTAACTGGCTCCCTGTAGGGCTTACATAAACATTGGGCCAACATTGGGCCGCCAACTCATAAAGACATAAAAGGATATCAGTCCAAAAGAATTCCTTGTCGACCATTCATCATCTTATTGTGGAAAAGTCGCCAAGAAAACAAAAGCGACGCCATACCCACCCACTCTTCCACCCATGATGCTGTGAAGATGCCTTATCTGGAGTGAATGCACGGAGTAGTGTGTGTGTCATCGAATCTTTACGGAGATATGTGGCGACTCTGATTTGAGGGGATGTCTCCAAAAATGGTCTTTTTTGCCTATGGGAGAAAAAGTAATACCTATTTAGTTTTCATAGTAACTATGCAGGATGTGCTTCGATTTAAATATTGTTACCTTTCAAATGAATAGAACTTTTTTAAAAAGTTTTATATTTTGTAATTGATTAAAGGCCCAAACATTATGTGTGCATTTAGTGTCAGAATTATTGATGAAAATCCATAATAACTATTATTCTATAATAATTTTATGCAAAATGCTAAGGAACATCAAGATCTAAAAGTACAATTTTTTACATAGCAGCAATTGTAAGAATAAACCCCGTAATTTTTACGTAATAGCGGTTTTAATAATGAATTCCGTGATTTTAACATAATAGCAGCTTTATAAATAGAGTATCACGTGATTCTCTTCCTTCAAAATATTGAAAAAACCAAAAATTTCTAACCAGTAAACAGTACTTTTTCTACAAAAACAAGTATCCAGTATTATAAATTTCAAAACATATAAAATAGTAAACAAAAACATATTCAAATAAAATTCAAGGCTACTAATTTTTGAAAGTCCACCAAAATAACGCCTGGCGGAATTTTTACAATCATGAAATAATCTGTATAAGCAACCGATTAATTATTAAATTAGCTACCTAAGTAGGGATCATCAAATCAAACCGAATAAGTTATCTTGGTCACTTATTTAAATCATAGAATTACAACTCAACGCAGCTGTTGACCTGTAACTAGCCTACGGGATTAGAAAACGAAGAAGTCCTCCGATCAGATGGTTTGACAGTTTTTTATAACCGTCGTTGAACAAATGATTCAATTTGAGATTACGACCTACGTATAACTTGGCAGCCTTGTATTTTTAAATCATATCCAAAAGACAAGGGAACTCTTGTATCAAGCATTGCTATTGGAGACATTTACCTTCGTGGGGGATTCTTTGATGGAACTAACTCGCATTTGCGTTGCATGGTAAGGAAAACCTCCCACCGTCAGCTTTGCGGTAAGGGGACTCTAACCCATGATCCGTCTACCACAATAAAAGTCATATTAATTAAGGAAGAAAAAAGTATATAATTCAAATAAATAAAAATAATGAATATTCCTTATATTATCCTCTTAACGGAAGTTTTGAATTTTTTATTTCACCTACACATATTATAAGAACAAAATTAAAATATTAGAAGGGAAAGTAGTGAAAAATATTACTCCAAAGTGCTTTTAAATATTCGAACGTGATATTAAAATTTATCACAATGCATTGTTAATATTCTTTTTTCACCGAGAAAAAAAGTATGGTAAAAACTACCCATATGTGGTAGAATTCGCCGTCGTACTGGTTCTAGGGGAGCACCAAAAAGCAAGGTAATTCTTACTGAAGTCTTTTGGTAATGATTTTATTAAACTAACAATAAAATATGGTCGCATAAAATGTGATAATATTTGGTAGATGTGATAAAATTTAGTAATTTTATCATGATACCTTAGAACTTGACATTTAAAACATTTACTCGGTTAAACTTGTGTTTTATTAATGTGTGATGATAAAAGCTATAATTTCGCAAACCAAAATTTTCGATAAACCTTTATGATATGGGTGGGAAAATTATGAAATGAAGGGTTTGATCACCCTATAATTTTTGGTTTTTTATAGTCAGAATTATGATTTTTTTTTACCTTAACTGTCATAACCATACTGTACGGTAATTTAATAATAATTTTTTTCTTCATGTTCATTATGCATAAATATGTTCATTAAATATTATACATCTTTTTTCGCGAGAAGAGAAGAAAAGTAAAGATAAAATTGCAAAAGAAGTAAGCAATCTTCATTTTCCCTCATAACGGGTTATATGAAGGAGAAACACTTTTACAGGATTTATGTTGTATGAATACATCCGAATCAAATTTCTCGTTCTCAAAATGTTTTAAAAAAATTATTAATATTGCTCAATTGTTATTTTTTCATTACAGCTTTGCAAATGGAATGTGTAAATAATAAGTATTACTTTTCAAAAGAAGTGAGCAATCCTGATTCAGTGCCTCTGAATTTATAATCTTTACGGGTTATATGAAGGAACAAAATTTACGCTGGTGTAAGAATAAAGCAAAACAAGACGCCATTTTCATTGAATTGTTCACAAATATGAGGAGATTTAAGAATTTTTGAGAATTTTTTTTTCACAAATAATTTTGAAACATTACATTCATTAAATTAATAATACACAAATATTACTTACTAGACAGTTGGTCCGCCTTTCAAACGAACCTGACTAACAAGGGTTTCTCTTGAATGCACTATACGTCGCCTCCCAAATGTTCTACAGTGATTTAAAAAAAAAAAATTAAAAATCAATCTTACCGATTGAAAGACTTAATCTCAAATTAGCTCCCTTATGGGTGATAATAATTATTATAATAGCAGTAATAATAATTAACTTATATTAACGGAATAAAATTTTTTTAAATTTCTGTGATAAAATAAAATCTTTTTCCGAAGGATTCAGATTTTTGATTATTAAAGTGAAACAGAAAGCTGCAATCTCGAAAATATTATCTTTACAAGTTAGTCCGGAAAGTAGTCAAAATTGGGGTCTTTTTAATGCTAGTCTCTATTTTTGAGTATTCGTCTAAGCATATACAGTAAAACCTGTTTTTGTACGGAGGATAGGGACCGCATAAAAAAAGTCGGACTTAAAAAATACATTAATGATTGATGCAGTAGATGAGAGAGTGCTTTCAATTAAATTAAATAATTAAATTAGACCAAAAGAAATTGTAAAAATATTTAATTCTTCATTGAACATATACATTTAGAAGTTTTCAAGTTATACATTAAATAGTGGAATTGTCTGTCTTTTTACTTTCATTTTAAGTGAGTACTAAAAATAAATTAAAAATCATAAAAACTACACATAAATTGAAACAAAATTAATTAATTTATTTACCTTTAATCTCACAATAAAATGAATCCTTAACCACGTGAATCGTGTATAAAACTCTAAATACGAAGCGTATATTGTTCGCGCGTCGAGCAACATTATGTGCCATGTCAGGAGATTGTTTAAAATAAATGAACAGAGCATCGCGAAGTCCAGATACATCGTTGTCAAGGAGGCCACGTAATCAGAGTTCGTCCACAACATGTATATGCACATTGATAGGAAACATCAAACTGGTGCTAACGCCGCTAAAATTCATATACCGCATAAAAATAAATCGCACAAAAAAAATTGCACAAAAACAGGTTTTACTGTATATATATATATATATATATATATATATATATATATATATATATATATATATATATATATATATATATATATATATATATATATATATATATATATATATATATATATATATATATATATATATATATATATATATATAGCTTAGTTTAGAGGACGAACCAATTCATATATCGATTTATTCTTCCAAAGATCGTAATTTCAACCTGAACCAGAGAACAATTACTTTCTAATTCAGCACCCCCAGTGGTATTTATTTGTTACGGGAACTTGGAGGGCTTTGTGACCCGACAGATTTAGCGTACACCAGTCACCATTTACTACACAGGGACTCTTCGGCCGGGCGGGATCAAACTCACGAGTTCTTGGGACATGGCAAATATTTACCGTGCAACTAACTATTCAATACTACTTAAACTATTTATTAGGACAACCTAACAAAATAAACTATAGTACTGTTATTTTAGAAAGAGAAATATCCGTGATCTGGGTATCACATAAAAGAAATAAATGTATAGATAATTTTAAATGACAAAATACAAACGTTTAACAATATCAGTTAAGAGATATAAAGCAAAAACAACATGAATAAATCACAAATGCATGTACAATAATGAATATTCTATAGTTCCAGTTCTATAACCAAGAACTTCCTTCAGCATTTAAACTTTAAAAAAAAAAAAAAAAAAGTATTCTACGGTTCCTGCTCTATAAGCAAAATCCTTCATCAGTATGTAAACTTCAAATGACAGTAATGGATATTCTATAGTTATGGTTCTATAAGCAAAATCCTTTATCAGTATCTCAACTTCAAATGTCAGTAATGGATATTCTATAGTTCTAGTTCTATAATCAAGAACCTCTCTCAGCATCTAAACATCAAATGTTAGTAAAAACATCCCTTTTCTACCGTCATTTAGTGCTTAGGTACCAAAAAATGGTTATGAGAAAATGAATACTTAGTTACCACTACAAATTATTTTCTCCTATCTATTCTTATCATGTTTATACCTACTTTCCTTTCCTACAGTGCAAACGATTTTGAAATCAGGTAAAAAGAAATGAAAAGAAAAGATAGTGAGAACTTGTCATGACGTCATGGAGAACAAAAATACCTATTATAGCCTTCTATTGACGTTAACTTAACTACTTTTCTTTTGCTGAAAACGTTTAATGTTACTGTAAAGATAACATTTTACAGTAATTTTTTACCTAATGCGTAGTAATGGGAAAAACTCCAAGATTGTTATAGGATAACATATCGCTGGTTCAAAACTAAAACGACACTTCTGCAACGTATTATGTTTAATAAAGTGTCGTTTTAGTTTTGAGCCAGCGATATTAGTGAGGAAACAATTATATGAAATATTTTTAGAGTTCACATTTAGTCAAAAATCAAGTGATTCCTTGACGAAATCTTTTTTAAAAACAATGAAAAAAGACTCGAAGAATTTAGAATCTTTAAAAGTGATACCTTTATTTATGAGATTAGGAAGGAAATCGAATTGATTTTTTATGGAATATTTCCATTGCATTCTGAATTACACTCAAGTGTTAGATTATTATAACAACTAAATTTAAAATTGTCTTATCTTTGACAAACTTTTGCAGCTTTATTTGCACAGCCACAAAATAAAAAAATAACGAAGGTTTACTTACATTTTATCGAAATTTCTACACTCTCTTTACCTTTTCAACTGAGTTAACGTTTAGTAGGTTTTCTCCATTCAATTCTTTTCTTTTAGAAAACTAATCCTGCGCTCATTTAATTACCGATTCTCAGAAAGAAAGACTAATTAAGTAAATAAATTACGTTCGTAAACATACCTGGTAAGTTCTTTTGCCTCCATTCTGACAGTGAGGCATTTATCGATCGGCAAGTCTCAAACAAGAATTGTAACACTGTAATTCATTCAAAATACGGTATTCATTAGTTCTTTTACAAAATAATAGTAGACATATGTAACTGATGAAATGAAACACGAATATTAAGTTTGTAAAAGTAATATCTTTTTTCATGGTTTAATGAGATAATATAATAGAAACTCTGCAGATTATTTGGGAAGTATAAATGGAGCACAAATATATAAGTTTGTTATCTTTTTCTCAGTTGCTTGGTTTTCAGGAACACTCACGGAAAATAAACTAAATGGCTTCTATATTATGATAGATAGAATACATTTCTAATGCTATTAAATGTATGTTTAATGATGAAAGTGCTTGAATGTTCTTGTTTTGATAATGTCCTGTAGTTTACGTATTACACTTCAGCCGCCCATCATTATTTCAAGAATTCATTTGACTTGTAATAAAGTTGATTTTATAAAATATGAGATAAGCGACTTTTTTTAATTTTATAAATTGTACTGTAATAATGTTCTTATTTAAAGATATTATTTTTAGTATAAGAGCCATTTTATCTGAGAAGGCATGAGACACTTTTAATGAATTTATAACCAAAGTGAATCCGTAACAATAGACGATACACGTGAGTAAAATATTATAAAAATTATTAAATATTTGGAGTATTCATTAAAGTTATCAAATAATTATATTTTTTTATTCATGTTTATTTAATCAAGTTATTAAGTGACCCGGAAAGTATAAACTTGTATGTAGCTTGTATAAACTGCAATCTTGCTAAAGGAAGGGGAAAAATCAAATGGAGCTTTGAATTACAATTTAAAACCAAATCCTTTAGAAGTTGTGGAAAGGTTACGATTTAACTCTAAATTTTATTGTATTTAAAAGATTAAATCCGAATTAACCAAATGTTATCTTTGAAACTGAGAAAAGGGTTATACAAAAAAGAATTAAATTAACTTAGTTCTAATAAAGAAAAGCAGCCCAGACAGTTTAACTTTCAATATAAAAATTAATAGTAGATGGCTAAAGTCAGTCCCAAAATGTAGACTTCTAAATTTATTGTTTAAAAAAATATATATGAAGTAAGTTTATTATGTAAAAGTAAGATTACTAAATTAAATATATAATTCGGTTTATATCATTGCTCGAAAATGATTCAAATGAAATTGAAATTGCTCAAGCAAATGAATGAAATGAGAAATTTACAGCATCGAATAATTTTGATTTGATTTGTCCATGATAAAGCAAATTTCATTAGACAATTCACCTTGTCTTTATGTTCTTCGTCACGCCTTCCTCAGTGTTGTTTCGACAGAGGTTTGTTAATTACATCTTACGAAATACTTGCATTTTTCTAAAGTATTCTTTATTCGCATGCTCATAACATATTACGGCATAATCGGTGATCAAATTTTGTCCCCATTCTCAACATAATTTCGCACACAAAGTAAAACATGATATCTTGTTCTGTTCCGTAACATTTAATCAAGGTTCAAAAACACCAGAAATACAGTAAAAAAGTTAAGTTATAGACGTGTGACAATTTTCAATTGCTTGTTACTTTTAAAAATTTAGCATTGTGAGCGTGTTACTAAAATCAGAATTTCACATATATTCAATTAATTATGATTAGAATTTACACGAATAATTAAATGATTAATCTCTTATATCACTTTAATGCATGTAAATGCATGCAAAAAGTTAATTTCTATTGGTATAAATATAAAAAATAGTGTTTAAAGTAGTTCAGAAACTTTTCCAATTAGTTAATTTTTAATAACCTCAAAAAACATTTGCTTTTTAAAAGTGCAGGCAACAATAGATTGAAAAACAATAAAAAAAAAGACTTAATCCTTTTATTAAAAAAAACTTTAAACCATAATTACAAGCAGTAGTAAAATGTTCCATAAAAAGAAAATAATTAAAATCGAAAAAAATGCTTAAAATTAACAAATAATGTGAAAACTATATTGTTGGCTGATTTTTTCCTAAAACTAAACACATATTGCGCAATGCTTAATACAGTAAACATTTTTATTAAATATAAGCAATTATCTAGTAAAATGTAAATTTTTTTACGCTTACAACTGTCAACTTATACTCTTCCACATATTTGATAGAAGACTACCGCATATTTAAAAAAAAATAATTTATTCGAAAGTATTTAAAAAGAAGAACACATCTGGGGCGTGTAATTAACTAATTAGTTTCATAAAAGGGGGGGGGGACTGCATTATCGCTATCGAAGCAGGCACTTTGGTGGGAATGGCTCTTGAACATCGCTGCACAAATTTATTACACGAGAAAGAAAAGTTTTAAAAAATGTTCTATAGAAATCGTTTGATACGCTGAAAATTTATTCTCCAAGAAGCGTTAAAATATAATTCTTTGGAAATAAAAAATAATAAAATAAGTAATTTTTCTGTATTATTTTATTGAAGGATTGTAAGACCCTTGGGATAAAGCGATCGCCTTCCAATTAGGTGAACCGGACTCGAATCAACACTATGGCTCGTCGATACGAATTCTGCACCCGTCTCGCACTGACCACATTACTGACGAAAAATATACTGAGTGGTAGACGAATTATGGGTTAGAGTCCCTTTGCTGTGAGGCTGACGGTGGGACGTTTTCGTGGTTTTCCTCTTCATGTGACGCAAATGCTAGTAGGTTCCGCCAGAAAGTTCTCCACGATGGTTAATTTCTCCAAATACTTGATCCAGGAGTTTCCTTGTCTTTTGGATTGTATTCAAAAATACAAAGATATGAGTTGCACATTAGAAGTCGTAAATCCGAAATTGGGTCGGCAGTTGAATCACAGTTATAAAAATAAAGTATTGTAATAGGATTCAAAAATAATATTAAGTATATTTAAAAAGGGCTGTATTGCATTAATAGTTAAGAATATTGGACAGAGCAATAATATTTAACTGCAACATAGTGTAATGATAATTTTAATGTTAAATTGTAATACAGTGTGGAAAAGAAAATTTCAACCACAACAGCTTTTGATCTAATGATCGGCTTTTCTCGTACTAGTACTTAATCTTTAAGTTCGAGGTGGTGACTTTAAACAATGCTCATTATTCAGTGCAGACGATGTTTTAAATTACGAAATCAGACATAAAAATGTATTTTCTTTGAATAAACATACCTTTTTATTTGTTGATGGATTTGTATAACTGACTGGGAAATAGGGTATCAATGACTTGGTCAGAAGCGTGGTCTGTTTAGACCCTTTCATGTTCATTTTACTTTTTATGTATTTCGCCAAATCTTGAGTATTTTTATGAGCCAATTGAAATTTTTTTAACCGCCATTCAAAAATCCGTATGGACTTAAAATGATTCCATGGGAAAAAATTATCTATTATTTTTTTAATTATTTTCGAACCATTTTGAATCGAACGAATATAAATTTTTACATCATTTTAAATAATGTTTTTTTTTACTGTCAAACAGCAAACTTTGAACCCAATCTGTTTAATAGTTCCTGAAAAATCGAATTTTAAAAAACTTATACATTTATATTTATTAAGAACTCATATATCATATTATTTATTATGAATTTTTATATCATATACACTACATGGCTTAAAGTATCCAGATACTTTATTCTATGCTTTTGTACACATTTAATCTTCATTTTATCATGTTAAAAATGAAAAACTATTAAAAAAGAATTAGCGCTCATATAATACAATGTTGATAATTTATTTTTGCGTTATGCTAACTTGCTCTACACATGAGTTGAAAAAGGATCACCCAAATTTAATCCAGTTTTGATTTTTTTAAGCCACCATAAATACAGTTCTCATTGCAAAAAAAAATTAACAAATATTTTTTTTTGGAAAAAATTAAAATATTAATACAAAAAAATCATAACTTTCGTTACATTTTGATTCATTTATCGAAACCAGTTAATCTAATAAAGAAGTTTCTACGTTGCAGAGCAAACTTTATTTAGTATGAGTATTAGGTCAAAATTTGAATTACGCCGGTTCAAAATTGAGCTACAGTAAGTAAAAAAAATATAGTTTCGAGTAAGTTTCGTTTTACCCACTGGCGGTTTAGAAAATAAACAAAATTGGGAAAATATTTCTCCCCAATACACTATTTTCTTATCTAATAACATGGAAAAACCGGTTTTGCTGAGCGGGAAATCTATGGTTAAAGTACGACTTTTTACGGTTGCAGAACAGTCAGTCGGTTAATGTTTTATGATCAATAATCCATATAAATATGCAAAATGTTGCAACTAACTATAATGCATGAATATCCAGTCCATGAGATGCTTCTTCTCCATCATTTTTAGCAGTTTCAAGGACCCTTCATTTTGTCGATCTATCCTCACGTGACGTCTCATATGTTTTTAGAGTAGCAGCCGAAATTCTGCTGTCATCTTCTTTCTGAGCATATTCTTTACCTGCAGGACCTGCACTTATTTCTAAATGTGTTATAACTGTCGATAATTCTTTGCAATGTTCATTAAAAATTATGAAAACTAAATAAATTGTAGCTGTTTATTTTAAAATACCATTGTTTATTACAAAAGGTAATCAAATCATTTCAATGAGATGAATAAAATGTTAAGATTTTACTAAAATGTTTTTATATTATTTTATAACCGTCGTTGAACAGCCGACCCATTTTTTTTGGGGGTTTACTATTACTAATGATAAACTCCGTAGTCTTGTAATTTTGAACCCAATCCAGAAGACAAGGCAACTCCTGGATCAAGTATTTGGAGAAATTTTGCTTGAGTTCTTTTTTGATGGAACTAACCCGCATTTGCGTTACAAGGAAAGGGAAACTACGGAAACCTTCTATGGTAAGCCTGGCGGCAAGAGGGCTCAAACCCATGGTCCATCTGCCCCTGAAGATATTTTTCGTTAGCACTGTGGTTGGTGTGAGCCAATTGCGGAATTCGTATCGACCAGCCAGGGCGGTGATTCGAACCCAATTTCACCTCATTGGAAGGGAAATGCCCTATCCTCTGAGCCATCACGGCTCACTAAAATGGTTTGATAAGAGTGAGACAGTTCATTAAACATCTAAGAGCACAAATTCACTTGTTCATGCATGTCGAAGTGCGTCTTTCGTCAGCGCGCCACGCTTGATATATTATACTGCAAGTTTTACATTTTTTATGGAAATAAATCTAATATTTTGGCACAATGTTTTTAATAGGATAAACTATTGAAAAATGCCATTCATTTCTTTGAAATTTTATTGTATTATTCCTCCAAGAGCTTCACTTGAAACATGTTAATTAGTTAGAGTCGACGATATTTTATTGTTTACGCCTTTGTTATATTCTTTGAAATCGTATAGTTCTATGTTTCAATAAAATTAATTTAGTATCCTATATTATTTTATTTTTCAAGAAATAATGTTTTTTTTTTTTCTTTTTTTTTTTTTTTTTTTTTTTTTTTTTTTTTTTTTTTTTGCATTTTATGTGTGCTTATCATCTATTTACAGGAACATTTTATTTATTATTTTTTAATCTCTTGGAACAGCTACCGAAAAAAACAAGTAGTATAAAATGTATTATAATGCAACATACATGAAGCGAACATTTTAACGCAGAAGTTTGTGAAGTTTCTGGCTTTCAGTGCATATGAATATTCCTTATATTCAGCGCTTCCTGACATATTTGTGTCATGGGAACATCAAGCGATGACTGATGGTTACTCTGCCGTGTTACATAATATTTTCCAAAAGCTGCACATGCATTAATTATAAACTAAACATAAATGCATGAATACATGTTTTAATATACATTTCACCCTACATTTAACTATCTCTCTTGTAAATAGAATGTGTGAAGTTTTCTTCAGCAACGATTTCACATGTTAAACTCTTCTTCTTTATAGTAAAGTTAAGCTTATTATTTTATGGAAAGAATTTCTTCGAAACGATTAAAATTTTCATTTGAGGCAATTTAAAAATTAAAAAAGCTGTGTGGAATTTATATAGATATTCATAGGGGATGACTCCTCGTTTTAACCAACACTTAAATTTTAATGAGTAATGTTGATACAATTTTTTAAATAAACTTTTTTTATTATTTTGTTGTATAATTATTTTAGGATAGTTACTATTGTGTTATATTTTAATGATTATAAAACTTTCAAATTGAGACATATTTCCTTTTTTACTGATAAGACATTCAACTGCCAACTTTCATTTATTATTCAAACCAATCAAAAATTTTAAAATATAATTACAAAAAATGGCAAATTAAAAAACACGGAGAAAAAAATTCTGATAAAATCATCGAACTGTAGGGTAATGGCATTTCTAAATAAAAAAACAACATAATTTTGGTTAAAAAACCAAAATACACGATATTTATACAAATCAATCTAATATTACTACACGATAAATAATCTAATATTTACACACGGTATCACACAAAACAATTCATTGGGTTGTTTTTTCTTTTATATGGCTAATTGTGGTTTAGAAATTATAGTTTTTATTACCAGGCATTTAGTTACAAATACAAAATTGAAACGTAAATTGCACTACATAAATGGTTTTTATGCCATGCTCAAAGATATTATGATAAAATCACCAAATTTTACCATAATGATCATATTATAAAACTATATTTTATTGTGAATTTTACCAAAATCATTACAATAATGTTTACCATAACGTGTTCCGGTCGAGCCAGAAACATGGTAAATTTTACTATATTCTGGTAGTTTTGATAATTTTTTTTTCAGTGTACATTAAAGAGATTTTGAAAATCAAATAAATGTTACGCGGTATGAATACATGTTTGTAGTATATATTTTCTCGTTTTAACTAATACTTAAATTCTAATAAATAGTGATACTATAATTTTTGGATAAAATTTAATTATTTTCTTTATAATTATTTTGTGGGAGTTAATATTGTGTTATTTTATAATGATTATAAAACCCTTGAAACTTTGACACAAAATTGCTTGTTTCCTAATGAGGCACTCCCCTGCAATACAAAATTATTATTTAAACTATTTAAAAATTTTAAAATCTGATGACGAAAAATGCCACATTTAAAGTATGAAATAACGGGAAGGTTCAGAAAATAGAGTGCTACTCAGCTTTAAACGAAGCAACTGAGGATCGAATCCTAAAGACAAAATTTCGATCCATCCCAATAACAGGCTCAAATTTCAAAAACGGTTTATCAATTCGTATACTACTCCCGGCTTACAATAATCATCTTTAAATATTTTCTTTGTCGTTGGGCTGGTCATGGGAAGTATTCATTGCTTTTTCTCCCTATAACGTAAATGAGGATTATTAAAAAGTCATCCATGAAGGTATGTTTACCCCAATGCGTAACTCTTGACTTTTTTTCCTTGTGGATTGAGTTCTAAGTCAAAACGCTATAGAGTTCATCATACTTTATGGAGCTTGTGATTAAATAAAATAAAATTGCAAATTTATGTTATTTTATCACGTTATAAATATGTTATCATGTTATTTTAATAGACATATAATATTTATAAATATATTTATGATAAATACATTTATAATAAATATTTTATCATGTTATTTTAATGAATTTATAAATATTTTATTATGTTATTTTAACACAAAATAATTATTATATTAACATAAAAGCATAATTTTTGCAGGTACATAAGATTTTTAACATAATGACAACAAAAATTTAACATAAGATTTTAAATATTTGCAGCTACGTCAAAGTTTTTCTCAAAAACTATTAAAATAATAAATAAATATTCTGAATGATCTTTATCCTAAATGTGGAGACTTCAACAACTACAAATTCTCCGTAATTTTAGAAAATATTCTCCTAGCCGTAGTAAGGGTAATGCATTTATAATTTATATATTAATAAAATAATAAACAAATGCTTTCTTGAGTTCTAATAATTGTTTTCGAAAAATCTGTTAGCTTCGAAAAATTCAGCTTTAGTTATGTACCATTGAAAAAAAAAATTCGCAACAGTTTCATATAATTGGAATCTCTGAAAGTAGAACAAAAGCACTAAAATTTTATAAAGTCTCAATATCCAGTCTTTAAAAAAAAATTTTTTTAATAATTTGTCACAGACCTTTTTTAAATTTTTAATGAAATAACAAAAGAAACTGGAAATAAATTGAATATTTTCCCGATCAATCTTAATTACACTCACAAATGTCAACAATTATTCAATGAACGTAATCAATCTTAAACCATGCACCAAATAAACACTTAAACTTTGTTGAACTCAAAGTGATTTGTTTTAAACTTTCTGGCGAACTATTTAGAAATAATTGCCTTATTCGCATGAAAGGCGAAATTTATAACAGATTTTTCCGACACACAATTACAATTTTATAAAGTTGACGGCGTCTCCTTACTTGTCCGACAAATGAGTTTTTCTTTCACGACTCTTACTTAATGACGACGAACAAGCATAAAAAAATGAAGAAGACTGTTTTATAAAAAGTATAAAAAGAAGCAACATAAAGGAAAAGACAACATTAAGGAAAAGGAGCAAAAAAATAGAAATAAAATTCCAGGTCAACATCGGTGGAAGCATACGTCTTTGGACAGCCTAAATCACGTTTTCCCACTTTTTTGTCTCCTTGCAAACGATTTTTCCGAAGAAAAGTGATGTAAAATATCTCGCGTTCTGATAAATAGCTATTTTTTAAGCTATCACATGCATTTAAGTCTTTAAAGACGACGTCTAGTAATTTGTTTACGCTTGAATGCTGTTTCGCAAGCTTAAAGCTCACTTTATCCTTTAATCGCTTTATATTCTTGGTTTTTTGTTTCACAGCAGTTTCTTTTAAAATTTGTTTTAGCTCCCAAAGCAGTTATAGTTTTCTTTACGCATAATGATGTGATAAAACAAATTTGGATTATCGAGAATAAATTACGTTTCGTTATTTCTCGGCTTGAGTTTCAAAGGAATTAAAAACTAACATTATCGGTCAAAGCTCGTTTTTTTTTTTTTTTGTCTGCTTCAGAAGCTTATTTTATTTTTAATTAAGTGATAAACATGAAATAATTACTGTTTCTTAGGTTTTTACCTCATTTGTAGGTGGGGAAAAAAAAAGATGTTTCGATTCACCTTTCTAATGAACGAATTTAAACTTTTTTCGAAATCTTTATTACAAAGTTATAGTTTATTAAATGAAGAAAGATTGTAAATGAATTATTTTTCTATCTGTTGCAGTTCTAGGAAAATGAAAAATAGTGGCCAACAATTCTACTTGTTGCGGTTCATCAAAAGAATAAAATGATTAAAACTGATCAATTCATCTGTTACAGTTCCTCAGATTAAAAAAAAAAAAAAACATTCGCAAAAAATTTCCCTTTTTTTTTTTCACCATTCAACATATGGTACCTGCTTGTCTGCTACATTTTAGCATTTGTAAAACATCAATATATTTGTGAGTATGATCTGTTCAGAGGCACACTGAGCAACAGTACATAAAAATAAAACATTCTTAACGGCGTATGACGACACTTGCAGGCATGGGTTTTTTGCATTTCCCTAGAAGTTTGTCATTTAAGTGAACTTGTTATCGATAAAGTTTTTAATCTTGTACAGTTAGGCCGGAATAGCCTGGTTGGTAGGGCACTGGGCCCATGTCCAAGAGGTCGTGGGTTCGATCCTCGCCGGCGGAAGACTCCCCGTGTAGTAAATGGTGACTGATGCACGTTAAATCTGTCGAGTCTCAAAGTCCTCCATGTTCCCATAACAAATCAATACCTCTGGGGGTACTGATCCAGGAGTTTCCTTGTCTTCTGGGTTGGTTCAAAATTACAAGGCTACGGAGTTAAACATTAGTAGTCGTAAACCCATGAAATTGGGTCGGCTGTTCAACGACGGCTATAAAATAAAAAAATCTTGTACAATTGAACCGTGGTGATGATAAACAGGGGAAGGAGCGTTCTCCTTCTAATGAGGTGAACCGAGTTCGATGTCAGTGATGGTTGGTCGATAAGAATTCCGCATAAACAACGGTGCTGGCGTAAAATATTCTCAGTGGTAGATGGATCATGGGTTAGAGTCCCTTTGCCGTTAAGCTAACCGTGGAGGGCATTTGCGATTTTGCTCTTCACGCAACGCAAATGTGGGTTAGCTCTATCAAAGAAAGTCCTCCACGAAGACCATTTTCTCCAAATGCTTGATTCAGGAGTTCCGTTGTCTTTTGGATTGGGCTCAAAAGTACAAGGCTACAGAGATAAATATTAGTAGTGTAAACCTATCTTTTTTTCAGTTTTTAAAAGGTGGTATTAAGACTTGTATATTTTAACAAAAAGTAGACTAAAATTTCATGTAAAAATATTGAAGTTTGGTAAAAGAAGCCGATTGCAGAGTTGAAATCATCTAAAATAAAATTTTATAGGAATTGTTGGGAAAAAAAAACAATCTCCTGCAGCAGAAAAAAAACAAAAATTTTTTACCAGTGTAATGTACTATCATATTTTTTACGCTTCTTATTGTAATATATTCGCAATACCATACTGTATTATTAATACATTATGAATATATGAATATAACGAAAATATTATGAATTTATTACGATATAATCAACGATGGGAAAAGGGTTTCCTCAATAATTGCAGATTCCGGACTAAAGCATAGTATATGCCAGTTAAAAAAATTAATAAAAAATAAACATTGACAAATTGCTCTGAATTATGTTGATCTGAAAGCGTTTTAAGTCTGTGATGGCACATTGATTTAGACACTGAGCTGTTATTGTAAGGAACTGAACTACTTTTTCTTGAAGACATCCAGCATCAAATTAATATAGCTTGTCTCGAAAGTAAAGATGGATGGTGCACAATCAGAACTGCAATACCGCAATCATGCAGTCAGTCATGAAATTAAGGAGTTTAATCTTCATAACTCCTTTGGTAAATAAAAGGGAAAATTCCGGGATGGCTTTACTTTACAAATAAAAAATGTGAATACAATTATATGCAACATTTCCCCCAACTAAATACTAATAAAGCTATTTTTCAATCTTTTACAGTTCACCAAATGAAAAAATTCATAAAATAATTATTCCCGGATCTCTTATAGTTAATGAAAAGACAAACATTAATAGAAAATTTGTACATCCTTTACATTACAAGAACTAAAAAACATTGGTTGAAGATATGTTTTTCTTTAACTTTCAATTCATAAAATGCATTTAATGAAATGAAAAACATCAGCTGAAGAACCATCCTCAAGAGAATTTCAGTACATTAAAATAATCCATGTCTCTATTACAATTCATCATCAAATTAAAAAAACGTTGGTATATGATCTCCTCATTGTTCGATTCTAAAATGAAAAGAGCCCTCTTCCTTGTTACAATTTGACAAATGAAATTTGTGTTGATGTAAAACTTATGAATTTTCTACATTAAAGTAATTAAAAAAACATTAGAATCGAAGCATTTTCTCTTCTGCTACAGTTTTTTAAATAAAAAACTGTAGTTTTATGTCAGCATAGTAAGTATAACTTTTGTTAAATAAATAATACAGATATATAATATCTGTCTATCTGTCCCATTTTAGCGACTAATAAATATTATTAAAATAAATATTTTTCCTATTTAACTTTTCATCAAATGAAAAGAAAGCTAAAAAAAAACAATTAAACTATTAAGTCAAAAATTAACAAAGTCTGCAATTCTTTAGAAGAATATGTCGACGAATTCTATTCATTCTGTTGGCATGGTTTAAATTCCGTGTTTTTAATTTAAGACTTTTCTCTCGAATGGTAAACTATGATCTTTGCATTTTAAAAGGCTGAAACTAAAAGCGTAAATTTAAAAACTGAAAATACGAAATGTTTGAAATTGGAAATAAAACTAGGATTTAAAAATTAAAGTTACAAAATGTTTAGAGTTACAGATTGAAAAGGGCTTGGATATCTCCTCATTTTTTTAAATTTTTAATATCTTCGCATAGGTTTTCTTTTATAGTAGCGATTTATATGTTGTTTTAAAATTCCCAGAAATTGTTTGAAATTTAATAATTTAATAAATTAACGTTAAGTTATAAATGTTTAATGGTTTTAAATGTTTACTGTTGAGTTAAAAATGAAAATTAAGCTAATGTTAAGGTATAAGTTAAGTTATGAATGAGATCCTTCCCATTGTATTTAATATCGGACGTATGACAAAATGTCTGCGATCTTTCCTAATACTTTTATCTAATTATTCTTCATATAATTGTTATTTATAATATAATTATTATTTTGTATATAATTAGTATTTTACAGCTGAAAACATTTGTTGCATGATTTGTGAGTGATACTTCGAGTACCTTTTTGAATGGAATTTTTAGCAGTAGAATATGTAATGACGATGAATATTTTGATATAATTATATAGTCCAGTTCTAAGCATTTCTCATAGTTACATGAAATGCCTATAAACCTGAATCAGACTTCAACATAGCTGGTAGTGAGGTAATGAGGTAGGACTATATGGTCGAATCATTAAACTGCGTTTACTTGAGGCTATTTTATGGTAATGTACCCTATGCAACTATTGGATAACAATATTCTGTGAGAGCAATATGCCTCTATGGAAAATATTCTATGAAACAATTCTACTCTTGAACTCTAAGATAAAATCATTAAAATACAGAAAATTTTAAACAAATGTTTTACGTAACAAATGTTTAATGTACAGTGAGCCGTAAAAATGGACCACCCTGAAAAACTTTTGATCGGATTTTTAATGATCGGATTTTTAAGTTCTAGGACATGGCTCTCTATTTACATTCTTAATGGTTTGAAGGGGTAACCTCAAATATGCTAAATAATTAATGGCAGGTGATGTTTTAAATTTTTATTGCTCTGAAAGATTATATAAAAATTGATACAAGTAATTTTTGTTTAGTTTTAAGGCATTAATTTTAAATATCATATTACATTTAATTTTTGCACTAGAAACAAACCTAATCTTAAAGCATTGTTTATACTATCATATGTAATGATTCATACTGCACGGAATAAAAAAAAAATGGTAAATTTACCGTACAGAATGGAAATGACATTTCTAGTTCGAGAAAAACACCTAATGCTGGTAATGAAGACCCAAAAATACGATATATAAACCATTCATTTGGTTTCATATAGCAAAGGTTTACCGAGAATTGTAGTTTTCAAACTAATAGTTCTTATTACAACACATTTATAAAAAAATAAAAAACTGAAAAGTAAATTTAACCGAATAAATTAAATTAACAAATTTTAGCGTATTTATCAAATGTTATCACGCATTATAAAACTATTATATAACTAACTAAACATTATAAAACTAACTAAACATATTTTATGGATTTTTTTTTCAAAATCATCTTTAAATTACTTTGATAAAAATTACCCAGATTTTTTAGTGTTCCAACTGAACTAAAAATATGATAAATTTTTGAAATATTCTGGTAGATTTGACCATACTTTCTTTCAGTGCGTATAATAGGTTCGCAATTATATTGTTTACAATCTTGTTAAATGATGAGGCAGCCATCAAATACAGATTCTATTGATAAAAATAGTATTACTTACAAAAATTTTAATTAGAACGGGCATTGAAAATAACTTAAATTTGTATTATGAAAATACTTTAGAAATAAGCGCTGGTAAAAATAAAATGGAAAACTTAATAAAATAAAAGAACAAAACTCTAAGATCCCTTATTGGAATTTATTTGATCCAAAAAATTTATAATAATCCTTCATCATCGTTTTCGCTCCTTTTATTTACCCAGTTCACATTTTTATCTTTATTACTAAATAGAAAACCGAAAAAATAGAAAAATTGAAAACTGAAAAGCAACCGAATGAATGATTTGCATGCTATGTTCTAAGGTATCATTATAAAATTAGCCAATTTTAACACATTTTTAATATTTTATCACACATTATAAAAATAATATTTTTTTGTTTGTTTAAACAAAATTATTACTAAAGCGCAAAAGTAAAAATTTCCGAGCTTTTTTGATGTTACAATAGATCTAGATACACCTTAAATTTTACCATATTCAGGTAATTTTGACAATAATTTTTTTCGCAGTGTGGTTAAACTGCTAGAAATAGTTGTAAAAAGAGTGACGTATAGCTTCATTGCAAGTACAGAATACACTGAGATGACGCTTAAGTGAAGAAGCGGTTTCTTTAAATATTTAAAAGTACAAGTTTCGTAAGAATATTAGTGATTTTGTGACGAAATAATTATCGAAAAATAGTTAATCACAGTCAAATGATCGTGGAATCACAAAAGTTAAGGCATTCAATTCTATAAGTTTATACGCTCTCAGGAATAAAAATCTCACTTTTGACTGTTCAGCCATCTTTGAACTATATTGCGATAATTTTAAGAGTATTTTCGTCATGATTTGGTGAAACGCGTATTCCGGAATGTGTGACGATATTCTTTCAACTTGAAACCTCATCTTAGTGCATTGTGGGAGATTGTTAACTAGAATGACGAATCTAGAATGAAGACTAGACGATGTCCCATGGTGGTCAAGTAGTTGGCCCCGTATCACGAAGATCCGAGGTTCGAATTCCGCATTGAGCAATGTGTATAATTTATTTACCTGTTCTATATGTTCTTGTTATGTTGCGCCACCAATATGGTGCCCCCGTTAAAGTGATTATTAGAAAAGTCTGATAGATTAAGCTAAATTTTTTTTTTTTTTTTTTTTAAGAGATTGAAGAAATATTTTATTAATTTTGACGAAATTCGTTTCCTTGAAGAAGTAAGAATAGTAAATTCGTCACTTTGATGAAATATTTGCTCGTAGCATATACCAGGATACGGTTTCGTTAAAAACGAAGAAAGTTTTGTGATATTTGAGTATCCTTTTTTTACAAAGTAAAGTTTATTGTACCTTCAATTATTTTCTCTTTTAATACAAAATTGTAAGCATTTAAAAACAAATAAGTGTATTTTTATTAATTATAAAGTCAAAAAATTTATTTTAAAAAAACATATCTCTCCTGATATAATCTCAGTTGAGTTTTCCCTGAAGCCCTAACATAACAAAAAAATTAATACTTGTTTTCATATAGATTTCATTATTTTTTCAAAGACTGATAACAAGTTGATAGTATATGACTTTTATTAAGTTATTTTAAGTTAACTATCTTTCCTAGAACAGTTTAACTTAGTTTAAGTTCTTTTTTTTAAAATTTAAAGTATCGTGAAAGCTATCACTTACGATAAGAAAAAGAAATTGTAATAAATGAGCAGAATTTTCTAAGCCAAAATAAATTACTTTTAAGTATCAAAAAAGAAACTATAATGAAAGTAGGAAGAAAAGCAGCATTAAATCTTCTAAAAAGATTAATTAAGTGAAGTGAAAAACCCTTTTAAAATGTTTCACGAAGTTTAAAAATTATTGATTCTGTATTACTTAGTTGTTCAAAACAATAAATAAAACAAGTTACTGGGGGCGATTATTCGTTTCTATAGAAACTCTTTCTTGTTTTTAGTTAAAAAACCTTTTAGACGAGATAATTTTTTGAAATGGACAAAAGCGCTTTTCTTTTCATACTTTTTTTAATTTTTTAAATGACATAAAATACGTGTATTATAAAATGAGATAATTTTTTATTGAAGATTAAATTTTACTATAAAAATGTTAAATTTTAGATTCCACATTATGCGTCAATTTGTTTTTATCAATCCTAATCTAATGTCTTATTCTTAAAATATTTTCGTTTACTTTATATCTTGATAAAACATAATTATCTTAACTATACATCAATTTTTTGTTTATTTCTTTATTTTTTTATCAAACCTTTTTCTCATATAGCATCTTTTTTTGAACTTATATTCCACTTTTATTCATTTTTGAATCTCGTTATTAAAACATATCCTTATTCTAAATACATAGAGCATATTTATTATAATAGTTTGGAAAAGAGTCTACCTCTGACAGTGAATAATAACCAATTATAATTATCTTTACGAACCTTTAAATCTGTATAACTTTTTTTTTCAGTACCTTGTCAAGATTTTTGCTTTGACATCACAGTATTTTTTTAAAGAAAAAATAACTCTTTATGTTACTTGTTTTCTCATGCGTATTTATGCACAAAATTTTAATGAAAACTTAAATAATTTCATCAAACATTGCAGCGTGAGGATCATTTTAAATTGCATGATTATAAATAGTACCTTTGTTTTCATAAATATTAATATTTTTTGTGAAACTTGTTACATACTATATTTTGTATTTGTCATAAAAAGATAGGATTCTGGTGTAAACAAAAAATATATTTAAGTTTTGTATTTTTGAGTTTCATGCCTCTTTTTAGACCATTGTTTGAAAAATCAAATTTGTAAATATGATGCATTGGAATGCTTTTAAGCAAGTAAGTTTAACCGATTTCTCTTTTTCAGAAGTTAAATTTAGTTTTCGATTGGACAAAAATGAGTAATTTCGACGAAACTTTAGATTTTTATTGCTCGTATAAGAACTTCTGTTGAGAAACTAAACCTCTTTAAATAAGGAATGAATATTATGATTTCTAATTATTATCTTTATAAGCCAAATTGTTTCTGTATTTTTAGACAGTTGCACACTTTAAATGCACTTTCAGAAGAACGTTGATATAACGTTTGCGCTGGGAGGTTGGCATCCATTTGGCGTTCGTTTAGATACGAACCGGCCCTTTTTTATGAGGAGAAGGGTTTTTTCTTAACTTGCAACAGAGTATAGCAGCATAGAATTATTTCGTCAAGCCATTTTTTTAAGCTTAGAGACATAAAAAAAATACACATGAGTTCAAATTTGATGAAAATGTGGACATTAATGAACATGTAAACATTATGTGAACATTATGAACATGTAAAATGAAAAGTAGTTGTAAAACTAAAATCCGAAATTTTTAACGTGCGGTTTTTAAGAATTATAATTTTTTTCTAACACAATTGTACTGAAATAATTCTGCAATCAGCATTTATAGAGTGGTTTAATACGATTGCGCATCTTTAGATTTTAAATTTCCTTATCATTAGTTTAAACAGAATTAAATTTTTTGAAGTAGAACTCATGCAATGTGATGTATTGATTAGAGCATAATTTTTTCGCTTTAATTTTTTGCGGTGAAATCTTTTGAAAGTTACCAAGTGCTTTGTTCAAACTTTTTTTTAAAAAAATATTATATTCTGTAACTAATCTATTGAACTATTATATAAATTATATTATATTCAATTATTATTGTACATTATATATTATATTATATTCAATTATTATTGTACATTATATATTATATTATATTATATTATATTATATTATATTATATTATATTATATTATATTATATTATATTATATTATATTATATTATATTATATTATATTATATTATATTATATTATATTATATTATATTATATTATATTATATTATATTATATTATATTATATTATATTATATTATATTATATTATATTATATTGTGGAAAACAATAAGGATTAAGAAGAAGAAAATCGATATTTTACGTTGAAAACTAAGATTGTAATGGCATACCTGCCAACTTTTACGCATTTGGTGTAAAATGTAATTTCTATATTTAAAGTGGTAGTAAAATGTATACTTTCTATACATTCCTTGCATTTATAAACTTAATTTATAATCTTTTTGACCACCACTATTTAAAAAAAAAATAAGAATCTATAGAAAGGCGTAATACTGTTATGTAATACAGCGTAATACAGCGTATATTTCTGTCTAAAATTGTAATAAAAATTCCATTTTACTACCACTGGGGAAAATCATCTTTGGAAGGATTAAAAGTTGCCAAGTATGTAAGGGGATAAAAGCTCTTTAAAACTGGAGCGTACACCAAACTTCTAGAACTTCGATTCGACCAAACTTCGATTCGCCGGTGTGGAAACATTTATTATTATTATTATAAAAGTAGAGTAATTTAGATATAACTTTTATTTAATTTTTAATGAATTTTAAAAACTATTCACTTTTCTACCTATTCTTTATAAAACCTCGCAGCTTTTCTAAATAACGAAAAGAAAAATCCACGAAGAGTTTAACCATAATGAATTCTTCTTAAATCTGTTTAAAAAGTTTAAAAAATTCATCTTTTCCTTGATCGAAAATGTTCGTGCCACCATCCAATCATCCTTTTTATACCCACCACCAGCATCTACAAATAGTTGATTTAATTTAACCTCGGCACATCATTTTGGAAAGTTTTTACGCCAAAGAATCTATCGTTTCATCATAATCGTTCCCCAAACCGCCAAAGAATGAAGCTATAAAAGAGGTATTAGAGTTCTACCGAGGAATGCATGAATTATTAATATTCTTTTTTGAAAGGTTCCTGAATTTTCGAACTTTCTTGATGCGTTTTATTTCACTGAATCACAATTCAAATTGAGATTTTATGAGTAGTGATGAAACTTGAGTACAACGTTATGAAATATGAATGTTTCTTTTTTCTCCGCGAAATTCTTACTGCATTATCAGGAGCACAATGAATCATGAATTTTGATCAATCGCCAAGAAGCTCTGAACTTCAATATTTTGTGTGCATTTTCCATTTAGTCATGAGTTTGAACATGTAGTTACCATATGTGCAACATTTAAGCATTTCCCTTTCTCTCTTTTTTTACTTATACTAATTGTTACTCATAATATTTTGTTAAATTATCGGAACTTAATAAAGAATTTCTCGAATTTTTAATTTTTTTCTCAAAATTTCACATTACTTTTTCTTTTGGATTTTTAAAATATTTTTTGGCAGGATTTTCAAAATATTTCAATTTTAAAAATGTTCAATTGAATGGTTTAAATACCATATATTTTGACTTACTAGCGATATTTATGAAATTTTAGCATACTTTTTTAAGACAGAGTATTGTTGTTTATTGATAGAGTATTGTTGTTGTCGTAGGCCATTAAGTCAAGGGGTGCGATTTTCTTGTTTTTCAATGGCGCCATCTATCGCCGAGAATTCGATTTCTACCACACCCATACCTCACAACCGTTTATAGAGCGGACTCATTCATTCATCCACTGATCGTAATTTTGACCTGAACCAAAGAACGATCAATCTCCTATTCAGTACCCTCAGAGGAATAATTTGTTATGGGAACATGGTGGACTTTGTGACTTGACAGATTAAATGTGCACCAATCACCATTTACTACACAGGAAGTTTTCGAAAGGCTGGATTAGATTCGGTAGGTTGGATCCAGCGCCCTCCGAAACAGGCTATCCCGGCCTGATGGAATATTTCTTTAAATTAATTAAATTCTAATTCACTAAATGACTAATTGTTTTTAAAATTTTATTGTTTTTAAATTTTGTTGAATAAATATACTTTAAAACTACTTCCTATGAGTATTCCGCTGTTTTAAAAAAAAAATTGAGTAATTGGTTCGTAATCTTCATTAAATTTTAAAATTACTTTTTTTTATAATTTTATTAAACTAATCTAATATATTTAATTTTCAAAATTTGAAAAAGTTTTTTCCCCGAGTGAATTTCTGTTTTCATTTTATTTCAAAGAAACTTAATCTCAATTTACACGCAACTTTAAAATTGCTTCTTTTCCTAATCGGACCTAAAGCTTGAGTATCTATGAAATATTTTCTAAATATTATAAGATTTGTTTGTTTTAATAACATTCCTCAAAATTTTAAAATCAACTTTTCTCTAGGACTTATTTGTTATTTTAAACAAGTTTAATTGCAGGATTTTGTAAAAGCAACATATCTCGCTGAAACCCAGCAGACAAGAATCTGCGATGGGTGAATAAAATAATGAATAACCCAGAAACACTTATATATTTATCAATTTTATGGATAAAGATTTTTCTCAGTGAAAAAGTCATAAAAAAATCATAAACAGTCGTAACATAAAAGTCATAGCAAACATAGACAGTCAAAAATCTTACAATATTTTTAAAGATCATAATGTTTCCAATATCATCAGCCAAATCAACATCATAGGTGACATTTATATCCATATCATTCGAAGTAAACTTTAAAAAATCGCGTTTTTATTGATAATCATAATTTAAATTAATAAGATAATCATAATTTTAAAAAATGTGTACAAAAGATGGATATTTACGATATCAAAATTTAGATAATTAATGAAATTCGAAGGGTATAACATGCAGTCAAACTTTTTCAAACCAGAAGATAGTATTTTTTTTATTAATCTCAAGTACATTAGCAATTTGGAGCCTTGGCGATTTTTCTTGGACTGAACAGATAAAAAATGCCCCATTTTCTGACAAAACAATTTATTATTTTGCACATTTACTTATTCCCTGATTTACTTCTGATTCACCTATATTCGTTGATTCTCTAATTTTCTTTAAAATGCTGATTCGATAATCCACAGGTTTGCTTAATATCATTCTTAATTCTTCTATTTATTTATTCTCCAGTATATCTTGATAATTTTTATTAATAAAATAAATGACAATTTCTATTCAAATCCATGCCCTATTTTGCAATAGATTTCTTCTTAAATATTCTTTTGCATTTTAAGAAATAAGTTCTTTTTCATATCAAATTTGGAATCTTCTATCTGTTTCGTTGTAAAGAACTCAATCCTTTATTTAAAATTTTCATTTCAAAATCATCCAGCATAGGGGTAATATTTAAACAGAATGACACATTTCAAAAACTTTTGCCAGAAGTTTAAATGACTTTCGAATCTTTCTTGACACATGGAATGAAATAATTTAATGAAAAGAGTTACCTCCTCTTTGAAATGGAGAAGGAATTTTTGATCAGTTATTTTTGTTACAGTTTTTTATCAACAGAAAAATCTCAAGATAGGAAATATTTTTTTAAAAAAAATTATCTCGCAGAAGGAAATATGAAATAATCCTTGATCCCTTAGCAGACGATACTTTTTGAAGCAACCTCTAGACCCGAATGTGTCATTCTGTCAGATTTATCTTTTGCAGAATGTAGAAAGTGTGTGCTGCCAACAAAAAAGTGAAGGGTAAAAAACAAAAGCTTACCAAACGATTTTCTTCTGCGAGGAGTCCAGATGTTTCCAATAGAATGTGTCGAAATAATGGAGCCCTTCAAACAAAGGAAATGAACTTAAACTCTTTCTCCCTGAGTTGGAAGTATTCTTCTTTTTTCTTTTCTCTTTTTCTTAGCAATTTTCTAACTTGGAATTATACTACTCTTCAAAAATACGAAGATTACATCGTCAGTGAGAGAAAGAAAGAAAAGTAGTGTGGTACTATTTATTGGATATTGATAAACTGTCTAAAGAACAAGGAATTATCTTTTGTTATCATTGATTGGATAAAAATACAACCGAAAACTGAGAGCTCAGCAAAAACAAAAAACTATATTTTACCCGTTAGATAAAAAGTGCTATTTTTTTATCATTGGTTCGCATGTGTGAAACAACTTAAAAAATTATTCAAACTATCTTGAATAACTTTTGATCTATTATAATAATTGTTTGTAAAGTTGCAATATTCGTGATTATGAGAGGTTTTTCTTACTCTGTAAAAAGCAGTCGAATTTTCTGATTATTTTTCCTTTCATTTTTTACGAAATCATTTCCTGGGAAATGGTTTGTGCAAAAATTTCATTAAATTGAGAAAATTGCTATCTTCGCTTCCTTAAGATTGAAAATTTTATGAAAAGCATTAGGCTTAATTTTTTTGCATCTATTAATATAATTTTTCAGAAAGTATATTTTTTATTTTATGACCATCGTTGACCAGGCGACCTAATTTAGGGCTTACAGTTACTAATGTTCAACTCCGTAGCCTTGTAATTTTGAATTCAATCCAGATGACAAGGGAACTCCTGGATCAAGTATTGGAAGAAATTTGCCTTCGTGGAGGACTTTTTTGATGTAGCTACCCGTTTTTGCTTTACATGAAAAGGAAAACCAGGAAAATCTCACGAAAACATTCCATGGTTAGCCTGACGACAAGGGGACCCATGATCAACGCTAAAGAACTTTTACCACTGAGGATATTCTACGTCAGCACTGTGATCGTTGCTAGCCGGGTGAGGAATTCAAATCAACCAACTGTTGCTGGGATCTAACACGGGTCACTTCATTTGGAAGGGAGCACTCTATTCCCTGAGCCACCACTACTCTGGGAAATATTTTAATGAATATGAGAGTCAGCAAAAAAAAAAAAACAATGAAGAACTTGAGTGACACTTCTTATAAACAAGACATGAAAATAACTTATCGCTACATGGCGAATCAACAAGAAAAAGTCACGATAATTTAGACTCAGACGGATCATCTCAGTATCATTCTATTCTGCGAAAAAATTAAAATTTATCTAAATTCTTAACTTACAGTAAGTCACATAACGTCTAAGCGAAGATGAGAAACTTAAGTTTTCTTTAAAAGTTAGTTGGTTTCACTTTTTCCCATTTTATGTATTTTTTTTTTTTTTTTCAATAGTTTAATGATAGAAGTACATCAATCTAGAAAAAGACTTTGGAAAACAGATTTTTTATTAAAATATCCGGAGTCCCCATTCAAAATTTTGATCTTTCAGAATTCATTATTTTGTAGAAGAAAGATTTATTTAAAAATTCACGTATTTCAAAGTTGTATGTATTCATTAATTGTATTTTGCCTTCCCAAATATTTTTAAATTATGTTTCTCGAAGGGATTCGATGGGGCATATATCAATAATGCGAAAACAGACTTTTTTTCGATGTACTTTTTCTACGAAACTACTTATGATATCGCTTTGAAATGTTTTGGGGGATATTTGAGATTATATCAGTCGTATGCTGTATAATCTCTCTATATTTTAGCGTTAACAGGAATGCTTTTTGAGTTATGGAAAAATTTCTGAGCAAAACTGATTAAACTTTTTAAAAATTTTAATGTTTTCAGTTCATAACTTTTTTCAAAATTTTCTGTTAAAGATGTGTATTAACAGTTATGAGAATTTATCTGCAAATATTCTATGGAAAAAAAAAAGCTGAATCACTATCTTGTTTAGAAGCTGAGAAAAGATACATAGAAAAAGGTCAGTTTTTGCATTATTGGTAAATGCCATACCAAATTACTTAAAATTAATATTATACTCATAATTACTTATAATTACTTATACAAATTACTTAATAATTACATATATTAGAGTAATTATTTAATATATTTATTTGGTTACAACACAGTGAAAAAAATACCTTTCTATTTGTAATTGCTAAAATTCCAATAATGATCCTTTAAAGTCAATATGCTGAAATAAATTTGGTCATATATTTATATTATTTTTATTTTTGAATTAACTTAGCCGTAGTATTTCTCTAATATGATTTTTTTAAATATATAATTTAATCAAAGCAAAGAGAAATATGCAAAAAGTAACTATTAAAGGAAAAGAACCAATCGATATCAGTCACCGACTCATTAAGCTTGAAGAAAAAGTGATTACTAAGTAATTTTGAGTCTACTGGCCACTGGCTACTAACTGAAAATTCAAATTTGCAGGCTTATTGCAAACTATACCTCCGAACATTTCATGTTTGGTTTCATTCAGTTCATTGTAAAAATTGCATTGGATACTGATCCGCATTTGTGTAGCAGATAATAGCAGTTTAAAAAGTGCCAAAAGTTAATACTCATTTACATGGAAACCGTTTTAATTATGCAAGTTTCCTTCAACTGGCTCGTGTTTAATCTTCAACTCAGATATTGGAATCATATTTTCCCTATTAAAGGTTTCTGTATGTTTTGATTCTCAAAAATTCAAGCACTCCATAAAAAAAAAATTTGTGTTTATTCTGAAAAACTACGTTTTGGCATCCGGTTTCATAAATTAAAATATATTTCTACTAATTAATCAACATATTTAAAGTTAAGCTCTGTAGCAATTAAGGTCTCCTTTTAGTACGCTAATATCTTATCATTAGACTAAAACTTATAAAGGTATTCTCTCTTTAATTTTAAACACTATACACTGTTAGAATTTCGGTTTTAAAAATACAGTAAAATAACCGGCAGCAATCTGTTAATTTTATTAACCGGAAAATTTATGGTAAAAAATCTTTATGGATTTGAAACTGTTTACAACTAGTATGGTTAAAATACCCGGAATATAAAACTACACGGTTTTTTAATCATTTATAACTTGCATAGTTTCGAAACCGTAATAAAGAAATATAGCTGGACACGGTGCTACCATCTATGCGTAAATAAAAATATCGTATTCTAATAGTCTAGGTTCACAAATTTGGGCAATAGGTAATGGGCAATGGAGTTAGGTTTTGGTTGTGTTGTGTTTTATTAACTGAACAGTTTAATGTGGTTCAATTAGTTTATCAGGTTAGTTTTCTGGTTGAAAAGATAGGAAATACTAAACTTTTTAGTGTTTCGCAGCTTTACAGTACTGCCATCCATGCGTGAATGAGAGTATTTTATTTTATCAGTCAAGGGTCACTAATTACGAGTGAAGGACACTTGAAACTCTCCATGTGTTGAAGGGAATGGAGGATATATTATGGCGTCAACGCTGGAAATCGTACTCCTGTTCTATTGGACTTGAGATTGACAGAATAACCCTCCCGTCTATAATATATACCCAGGCTGCAAGGAACTAAGTGATTTCATTAGGTGGATCTAGTTGTGTGGTTCTGGTTGTTTAACCGTATTAGGTGAAAACTGCTAATAAACAGTTTTTCTCACAGCTTGAATGCAATCCCCCCAGAATCTCTTTCGATTATTTTGGTTAAATATGGTTAATCAGTTTTTTGGATCAGTTTATGGATCAGTTTTTTGGTTAAATATTGTAAAATAACAATTAAATAAATTTTTATTTGACCATTTTTTCGAGAAATTTCTAACAGTGTACAGTTTAAAGGGATTAAGTAAAGCATATATGACATTCTAATCATTCAATACACTTTAGGGAATCCTAGGGTTAACTTTCCCCTTTTTATCTTTAAATAAAAGTGGATTTATCAAATTAACCGGGCATAGAATATAAGCAGTCTCACTTGTTCCAATATGGCCTCTTACGATAACGTGATGTTGGCTCTAATGACCATCAAAAGGTAACTCATACCAATTAACGAAATAAACGAGATAATCTAAAAGAGTGTTTTCATAACATTTATTTGCGTGAAAGAATTAGAGAAATATACACAATAGAATTAGAGAAATATACACAAGATAAATGGGCTGAAAAAGTGGTTCTAAACGAACGTGGAAATTACGAACGGAACTAAGCAGAGAAACTGAAGTGGAAATAATTTATTCACGAAGCAGTTTATCTTTACCTTGTTAGCAAAAATATGTGTCTTTAACGATTGGACAGGGTTTTTCGCTTCCTTTTTTTCCCTCTAAAATTCCATTTCTCAACGTTAATTGATTTATCTCGTATGCTCATTTAATTATATTTTAACTCGTCACGAAATTGATCGGATAAACCTGAAAACGTGTTTATTTTCTTACAATTAAATGAAAGTTATTTAATTTAATTAAAAACACTTCAATGACAAGTCTAATTTAGTTTTCCTAAACAGAAGAAGTTCTTCTTTGACAAATGACACTTTTATTATGTCATTCTCTTTCCATTTTTGTATGTTTTAACATTTCTTTGCTTGTTAATTTAAAAAACACGCTTTTAATTAACGATACTATCTTGATCTTTAAAACAACAAAAAAAAAAGCTTTTTTTATTTTTAACGCATAAGAATTTTGAACGAACAATTTAAAAAATTCATATATTACCTTTTCTTACAGACATGAATATGCTATGCTATTATTATGTACCTATTTTTATACCTAGGTTATGCAGGATGTATGTACAATAATAAACAATCCTAATATATATTTTTAGAATATTTGTAAAAAATGATGTCAAAACTTATTAGGGATTGCAAATTAATATTTAAATGATTTAAAAACTCAAAATGCTGTTTGAACGTAACGAATCACTATTAAAAAGGCAGGTCAAACACCGTAAAAAATGGTTTTATTCTAGAAAAATGCTAGTAGGAGTTAAAGAATAAATCTTAGAAGCATTTAACAGTTTGGTATTTTACATTCCACCTACCTCACTGGTGCTGCAACTTGTGCAACAAATGATCGTGATGAACATTTTTGTCACTTGATACATTAAATTTTATTATGTGTTTTATATATATACTTTCATTATTATACAAATTCGACGATTTTCCTAAAAATATATTGAGGAAAGCAATAGCAGAATACTCTATACATGTGAAAGAAATAAGGTCTCTTTGCATATACATGTGAAATGTATTATTATGCATACATACATAACATTTGCCATTGTATATGCATTTATAAACAAACTTAATATGTGTAAAAGGAAAGCGTGACATTGAACATGAATTAAAAAGTGCTCTTTTGTATGGATCAAGGAAAGTGGTTGCAATGAGACGTATAAGCAAAATGTGCTGTGATGGATGTGGTTATAATAGAGTCGCCGACCGGATAGTGTAGGTGGTCAAGAAACTAGCCTTGCATCCGAAAGATTCTGGGTTAAAATCCCAGACAAGGCATGGATGTTCTTTCATTCTCGGGGCTATATGTCCTTACTATGGGAGCAACATTGGAACTGAAAGAGTGGCCAGAAAATCTGCCCTAATACGCCTGCATTGACAAATGTAAACCCAGGTGGGCAATGGAAGAAAGAATAATAGATTCATATTTTGCCACTCTATGTGCATAACAAATATTATCCTTTGTATGTTACCTTGAAAAAAGAAGATACCTAGAACATGTTACCTGTATTTGTCTAATAAAAACCTTTTTCTTATGTGTAAGTAAAATGCTTCATTTATTAAACAAGTGTGCAAATGTGCACTGAGAAAAAAAGTATTCTCAAAACTACCAGAATATGATAAAATTTATTTCGTTTATGGCACTATGGGAACATCAAGACGCTCAGTCATTTTTACCAAAGCATTTGGCAATGACTTTAGTGAAATTAAAAAAAAGGTTTTACAATAAATAATAAAATTTTGGGTGTGTCTAAAAATATGGTAATTTTATCATGATGCCTTTGATCGTGACATAATAAGCAATTATTCTGTTAAATGTCATTTTCAGTTTCGTATTTTTTTACAAAATTTGTATTAATAAGAGTTAATTTTTAGGGTAAAAAACATTCTTTACCTTATGGCCTTGAAACTGTTTAATACTAATATGTTTAAAAAACCAATAATACCGTTTTTTCACGCATTTAGAGCTAGCATGGTTTAAAACAGTAAATAAAGAAATTAACTGGACATTGAAGATTTAAAACATTGTTCATCTAGTTGTTTCACCAATTGTAACAGATGAGAGGTACTATAATTTTTTGTGTCAAGCAGCTTTATTATTTTGCCATCTATGTGTATGAGAGTATTATTTGATAGTCCAGGGTCACATTTTGGAGAGTACAGGATACTAGAGACCTTTCCTGGGAGTGGATAAAATGCTGTCTTTCCAAAGCTGGGATTCGAAACCTCGTTCTGTCAGTCATGAGATTGACAAATTAGCCCTTTTGTCTGCAATATATACCCAGCTGCAAGGAACTAAGCGGCTTGTTACTAGGCGGGCCTAATTGGTGCGATAAAATTATTGTTGTTTAGCCGTATTAGGTAAAGCATTCAATGGTTTTTCTCACAGTTTAAAAGCTTGAATATTATCTTATTTATGGTAAGTTGACTATTTCAATGTGCTAAAATAACAATTAAATAAATTGTTATTACACATTTTTTCCAAAATAATTTTTGGCAGTATCACTTAGGAAATGAAAAATTACCAAATGAATAGTTGAAATATGGTATATTTTGGTTTTTAATTCTAAATTATGTTGTTTTGTTTTTTTAACCAGAAATGCCATTACCATGCTCTACGGTAATTTTACCAAAATTGTTATTCCGTGTGAAATTTTATGTTTTCCCTCCTTTTATTTTGATAAAGAGCAAAAATGTTGATATCTAGAAGTTTAATCAACCTTTAATTAAATTTTTTTTACTTCCTTAAACAAGGCTTAATTAAAGAACGTTAACATTGAATAAAAATTATCATTAAAATTTAGGTAGTGCACGAAGTATTCCAAAAATTCATATTACTTCCTAAATCTTTATAAAACTACTTTCTTAACTTAAAGACTAGACTGAGAAATGTGCCTTATAACAATATTTTCATATTTATTTCAAAGTATTTTTACTTTTTTCTTTACAAGAAATTTCATTATCTTTCGAGTTTAAGTTATATAACAGCGCAATTATTTTTACTTTAATAAATTTCTTTCTACCGCAAGAGTCGGTGAAAATCTCTGAGCAATCTTAGTCTTTAAGAATATTGTAATAGTCTTATAAGCGAGGAACTTTTGTTTATGCTTTTATGAAATAAAAGTTTCAGGAAAAGATTACCGAAATAAGAATTCCTAACTCAAACAAGTATTACTGTTTATGTTAGTTATATAAATGTTAGCTGAGAGTTTAAGCTGCTCAAAGAAATGAAAAATTTGAGAAAACTATGCGTTGTCTTTAATGCTTAAATTTATTTTCAAATAAAACGGACTCATTTAAAATTTTGAAAATAATGTTATTCTTAGAAAGTGTAATACAATTTTCCATTATATTAAAATATTTAGTCTATAATTACATATATTCCCATAAAAATCCAAATAACAGCCTTTTTAACTGAACTTAAAATCGCGAAGAAGGTTAATAAGGAATGGTAAGTAATTAACCAATTTTAGAAGAGGTAAATTTTACAATTATGACATTCTGAGCTGTGATGGCTCAGAGGATAGAGCTCTCACCTCTCAATAAGGTGAACCGGGTTCGAATCCCAGCGATACCTGGTGAAAACGAACTCAGCATTCAGCTTGCAACGACTATAATGCTAACGTAAGATATCTTCAGTAGTAGACGGATAATTGGTTAGAGTCCCGTGCCATCAGGCTAGCCATGGGAGTTCTTTCGTGGTTTTCCTCTCCATGTAACGCAAATACGGGCTGGTTCCATCAAAATAATCCTCCTCGAAGGCAAATTTCTCCCAATGCTTTATCCACGAGTTATCTTATCTCCTGGATTGGTTTCAAAATTACTGGGGTACTGAGTTGAACATTAGTAGTTGAAAACTCAAAAAATTGGGCAGGCTGATCAACGACGATTATAAAATTAAATTATAACATTGTACACCTTCAAATTAATAAAAAGTATTTACAAAGTATATGAATTAAGTTTGTATTATGTTCATTAAAAACATTTTGACAAATAATTATTTTACAATAAATATTGATTTAATAGAAAAACAGTTTTACTGATTAAACTAAATTTTCCCTGGTTTCAATTAAGGAATTTTTTAAAAGTTCCATTTTTTTCCTTTTCTATCTTTATATTGCTGAAAAACTTAGTTGTTAAATAAAAATGGATATTTCTTCTTTTATTATTTTTTAGAGAGCATAAGAACCTCATAAATTATTTACAATTTTAAGCATAAACGAAATTATAACGATTAATCCATCAACATAAAATGCAACAGTTATATAATGGAAAATCGCTTGCCAGTTTAAAAGACGAAAACTGAAATATGTAAACTAAAATATGTAAACAAATTAATCTAGTTGAAAAATGCAAAGGAAAATTCCCATTTACAACCATAAAAATGAAAAAAACAAATTTTTTTTCTAAGTATTCAATGGGGATTTTATCACAACAAACCCTTTTTTTTTATATTCGTTCTTTTAAAAGAAGATTGTTCCATTCTATTGTAAGAAGAGGGTTCATGAAATCTCGGGTGGAAATCAATCATTTGGAAAATAAACGTGACACTTCTTTCTGCAAACTGTATCGCCAAGAAAAGATCCTTTTTTTTTTTTTTGGAATGTCTTAAGGAATAAGATATCAGAACTATCCGGAATTGAGGGGGGAGTGAGGAAGACGCTCTCAAAATGATGAACGAGTCCATGTGACCTCCCTTGTGACTAACATTCATCCGCAAACGATGATTGTAGATTTTGAAAAAGAAGCTGATCCCACATTTGTGATTGGAAAAAATATAGTATCTTTTCTCCTTCAGGCTGTTCTTAGATAAATTTAATTTAAGAAAAAAAAATTAAATTGAAACAGTTTAGAGAGTCAAAGGTTTTTTTAATAAATCTTCTTTGTTTATATCCCCCTCAAGTCTTAAATGTTTGATGTATTAAAAACCATTAAAAATATGTGTTAAGATTTGTTACATTATTTTATATTGAAGAGAGTTTAAATCTTTTTTATTATTACTCAAACCTTAAAAGTTCCTGACTTAAAAGTTTTTTTGTGGTCTGTTTGGAGAAAACGTAAACCTTGTTTGTACGCGTTAACTCTCAAGTCTTAAAACATCCCTATATTAAGAGTTCCTGAATGTAGTTATATGTGCTCTTTTATTTTTTATTTTTTTTTATTTAATAGAAAATCTAAGTTTGGTTTGTTACGCGTTAACCCTCAAGCCTTAAAAGGTAACTGTATTAAGCGTTCCAGAATGTATATTTGCTGTTTTATTTTCATTTTATATAGTACAAAATCTAAACATTGTTTGTTACTTGTTAAGCCACAAGCTTTAAAAGGTACTGATATTAAAAGTTCCTGAATATGTTAATACTTGCTGTTTTATTTTCATTTGATAAAAGAGAAAATCTAAACCTTGTTTGCTACCCCTCTAAGATTAAAACAGTTCCTGTATTAAAATTTCTTAGATGTGTTTAAATCTGCTTTGTTATTTTAAATTTGTATTGAAAATTAACTTAACCTTCTTTGACGCCCTTCAAGCAATGAATCGTATCCGCATTAAGAGTTCTTAATTGTGTTTACATTTATTATATCGTTTCCATTTTATATAGAAAAATTCTAAACATTGTTTTTTGTTCTGTAGGTCTGCAATAGTTCTTGTATTGGAAATTCTTAAATGTTAGAATTGCAGTTTCATATTTATTTTATACAAAAGAAAATAAATTAACATATAATGCTGTAGATCTAAATTATTATAAGAAAATTTCCTTTTTTTTAAACCTGCCTTTGAAAATGTTTATTTTATTAGTAACTAGCCGCTTAAGGCGGCCAGCTGTCCTCCACGCTAAAGGTTTTCACAAATAAAGTTTTTTAAAACATAGCAGGAAATCTGAAGATTAGTGGACAATTCTTCTTCCGCGTTCTTCAGATGTTTCTTGGACCCTAGCACTGCTAGTAGAGACACGATCCTCTTCTAATCTTCTTTGACGTTTCTCAGGTGTTTCTCGGACCCTAGCATTGCTAATTGAGACACGAACCTCTTCTAATCTTCTTTGACGTTCCTCAGGTGTTTCTCGGGCCATACCACTGCTAGTTGAGACACGATCCTCTTCTAATCTTCTTTGACGTTTCTCTGATACTTCTTGGGCTCTAGAATTGCTTATCGAAATTCGGTCATGTTCCATCCTTCTTTGACGTTCCACAGACGTTTCTTGGGCCCTTCTTTGACGTTCCACAGACGTTTCTTGGGCCCTTCTTTGACGTTCCACAGACGTTTCTTGGGCCCTTCTTCTTCTTTGAGAATCTCTTAATATCTTTTTCTTTGACAAAATACAAAGTTTTTTGGAAGGCGGTTCTGCCATGTCAGTAATCGGGTTTTTAAGAATTCAACGAATACTTTAGAACAACAATTACTATGGAAGCAAATCATGAAACTTCAATATTAAAATCTAAGTTCTTATCTGCAAACTGAAACTTTCTGAAAATAACTAATTACCTTTAATAAAAACTTAAAATAAAGAATAGAAAAACCAAAGAGATCCGAGGTAAGTCGTTCCTTCAAAAACAATTAAATTCCTATTTTATATATTATATAGCTACAACGCTTAAGAAAAAAAACTAAAATGCAAAATACATGAAAAGAACGCGAAAACGAATTAATTTTTTATGGTATCAATTTCTATTTCTATATAATTTTTTATGGTATCTATTTCTATATCGCTACAAAAATTATCGTCTTCGCTTAAGAAAAAAAAAATAGAGCGTGGAAAGAAGAAAAACTTATTATAACAATTATGAACAGCGACAAATATATCAAAGCGAAGCGTTTTATTCACGTATCGAATATGTTGCCACATTTTTAATACAAAAGTTAAACTTTTCTCCACTTTGATAAATGTAAACTAATGCGAACCTTACAATTAAATTATTAATTCCTTCGTATATTATTGGTTTAAGTTGTCGAAAATTAATATTTCAATTGTAAGGTTCGCATTAGCATACATTTATAGAGTGGAGAAAAGTAAATGCATTTTTTAAGAGTTTTTAGAATATGGCTCTTTGAAGACGAAAAAGCATAGATTTTCTTACAAAATGACTGATAACTAAAAAACTAATCCAAATTTTTGAAAAAGAAAAAAAATACTTCTTCATTATGTCAAAACACAATTATGTGCCGAGTTTCGTGCCTGGGCGAGGCTTCTAGGGCGATATATTATGATTACAGACACACACACAGCCGCGTTTATTATTATGTATAGATTAAATTATTAACTTTAAATGAATTTAAAAAAAATTTTGATTTTGATTAGAATGCGAGATAAGAAAATTTCTAAATAAGTTTTTTACCGTATTTAATTTACATTTGATTTTTCTTTTTTCGCCATAATAGTTGTCTTGTGTGTAATTTCAATTTTATAATGCTTAAAACAAGAAACTCTATACATTAATGTATTTACATTTCAGAAATAGGCAAGCTTAGCCTAGCCTAAATAGCCCAAGATATTTAATTTTTATCGTTGGTATCCAAATACAATACATAGTAATTAAGAGGTGCTCAGAGTTTTCCAAACAATTAAAATTTAGAATATAATTTTTCCCGTTCATTAAATTAATCCACATGTCCAAAAAAAATATAACATTTAATAAAAAATGTAAAGAATACTTACATTTAAAGAATTTTATTAAAAAAAATTAAACATAAAGCAGCAGTAATAAAAATAGTAGCAAATTATAAGCTGCTTCGAAAATTAATGTTGTTGTCGTAGGCCACTAAGGCAAGGGGTGCGATTTTTCTTGCTTTCTCAATCTATAAATAAGAATTGGACTTCTGCCCTACCCATACGTCGCACTAGTTTTATAGGGCGGACCCATTCATACATCCATCCACAGATCGTAATTTTGACCTGGACCAAAGAAGGATCAATTTTCAATTCAGTAGCCTCAGAGGTATTATTTGCTATGGAACATGGTGGACTTTGTGACCAGATAAATTTAACGTGCACCAGTCATCATTTTCTACGCGGGAAGTCATTGGCCGGATGGATTCGAACTCTAGTTCTCATGAACGAGAGTCCAGCACCCTGCCAATCAGACTTTCCCGGCCAACGAAAATTAATAATTTTTCGATATCAATTTGAAGATAATTATTTCCTAAAATAGTAAAAAAAGTGCTAATTCTAAAAAAAAATTATTTACAAATAAATGTATATATTTTTATTTACAAATTTATTTAGAAAGAACACACTCAGAAGTCTGGTAATAATTTCCGTATCGTACGATAATCTGATCCAAAAAAAATTTATTTTGTTCAATAAAACGAAAATATACGATATTTAAACTATTCATTTGCTAATTTTTCCGTTTAAATGATAAGGGCTTACCGGAAATTCAGAATTTAAAATTATCGTTCTTATTAGCACACATTTAGTCAAAACCATAACCAAAGTACCTTGAGAAAAAGTATTAGCCAACCAGAGACATGGTAAGTTATAACATATTCTGTTAATTCTGTCCATACTTTTTTTTCTCTGTGCATAAAGTACGATCAATTTCCTATTCAGTAGCCTCAGAGGTATAATTTGCTATGGGAACATGGATGACATTGTGACCATATATATATTAGAGATTCACTATAGATCGAATGCAAACACAAAATATAAATATGTAAACAATATAAAAGCAAAACACAATTATAAAGATGTAGATTTGTTGAGAGATTGTATGATGAAATGATAAAATAGGCACATATTATAAAATCATATTTTCTTGTTAATTTTGATAAAACCATTATCAAAGTGTTTCGGTAAAAACTTCCGAGCTTTTTGGTGTTGCCATAGAGCCAGGTAAATGGTAGATCTTGCCGTATTCTGATAATTTTACTATACCTTTTTACTCAGTATATATATATATATATATATATATATATATATATATATATATATATATATATATATATATATATATATATATATATATATATATATATATATATATATATATATATATATATATATATATATATATATATATATATAGACCGTTAGTGTTTGTATGAAACACAATAACTTGTCGAAATACTGTTCCTCCTTTTCCAAGTTAAAATTGAGACTCGAGTCAAATTCCCAAGTGGTTTCACTATATTCAATTTCACATTTATTTACGGTGCACATTTTTGTATCGATGAAAAACGAATCTTCACAAAAACTCTATTCTATTGAAAGTGTTTCGATTATACTTTGCCTTTATAAAAAAATATTAAAGGATACTAAAGATAGGTTGCTTAAAATGCATGAAAATGTTTGAAGGAAATTTTTTAAATATATCGAATCGGAATAAAAAGTATCTGAAGAAATCTGTAACAGAAAACTTCAAAAAAAAAAAATATTGCAATAAGTAAATTACTATTTATAGAATCTCGAAATGATAAAGTTGGATGGACATGATATTGCAATATGTCGCTAGTAATTTTAAAACGTTTAAAGAACATTTTTACGTTATATCGAGTCTGGAACTAGAAATATTTGAAGAACGTTATCACAGTGTATCGAGTCAGGAAAGGAAAATGTCTTAAGAATATTTTATTAGAATATATCGAACGGAGAAATAACTATTTGAAGAAAAACAATGCAATAATATATCGAGTAGGAAAGGAAAATATTTGATGAAATATCTAAATGAATAAATTTAAATTAATAAATGGTGGTAATGAATGCCCGATGACATATGTGTTTGAAATCTTTAAAAAATAAATTAACACCTTTGTTAAATTTTTAATTAACTGGCATTTTTCTTTCATTAAAAGGATTATTTTAAATGAAAAATAAATAAATTAAGTTTCATCACTCAACTTAATGTTTATAAGTTGACTTTAATACGCTAAAAGATCATTCTTTTCTGACTCTGTGTCAAAGAAAGTAGCTTTTAAAGAATTAATGACTCTTTTAGTTATTATGCAACAGTCTGCCACGTCAATAACTCATCGTCTTCCAGGGAAAGGTAGACGTCTGCGATTCCAGACTATCAATGCAACATTTATTTCTTGGGGAAGGTTTTGTTATAGTTCTTCTGCTAATGAAAACAATATACGAAGCTTTGTGCAAACCATAGATATCAATATATTATTACGTTTTAAACACGATAAATTGAAAAGTTAAAGTAACTGTTAACCGAATTGTGTTAAATTTAATTTAAAATATTGTATGAAGCTTAAAATATATTATCACACACTGTTAGAAAAATCTGGGGGGGGGATGCTGAAATAACAATTTATTTAAACGTTATTTCACCATATTCAAACAAAACAGTCAGATAACAATAAATAAGACGGTATTCAAACTGTTAACTGCAAGAAAAATCGCTTAACTAATTTCTTCTAATACTGTTAAACAACCCGAATTCCATCGCACCAACTAGACCCACGTAATGAAGCCACTTAGTTCCTAACAACTGGGTACATATTATAGCCAAGATTCGAGTCCCAGCGTTGGTACCATAATATTTCCCCCATTGCCTTCAGCACATGAAGAGTTTCCAGTGTCCTGCACTTCGCAATTAGTGACCCTGAACTATTAGAATATGATACTCTCATTCACGCATAGATGGCAGCACCATAAAGCTGCGTAACACAAGAAAGTCTAATATTTTCCATCTCTTTATAATAACCAGAAAATTTACCAGACGAAACCACATTCGAAGATTCATTTAATTAAACACAACTCAATCACAATCTAACTCCATTGCTCATCACCTAACAAAACACTTAGCTCCGGTGTCCAGTTAAATTTCTTTTCTATGATTTTGAAACCATGCTCATTTTAAATAGTTAAGAAACCACATAGTTCTGTATTCATAGTTTTTTAATCAAACTAGTTGTAAACAGTTTCCAAACCGTGAAAGTTAAACATTTTCCTTAACGTAAACTTTACTGTTAATTAGATGGATAGTCTGAAACCGGCCATTTTATCGTAATTTTGAAAGAAACTTTTAACAGTGTTTTTTATTTATTATTCCAAAACACTGTCTTGAAGTGCTTCATTTTTTTTTTTAAAAAGTAATGTTTCATGGAAAAGGGAACATAACATGTTGAGAAGAAAAATTCCAATATCAACGATTTTTAAAAAAAAAAAAAAAATTAAACTTTAAACTTTTATTGTTGAGCATAGACGAAAATGCTTTAAGACGTTCCCCTGTGATGCACTTTTTAAAGTCTCTTTTCGTTTTATACTCTACAATTCAGTGACTCTGTCATATTCGGTTTTACTTCAACTCCAGTTTTACTTCTACTTGCTTATATTCAATTCTGTTTTATCACGAATTCGTCTAAAAGCAAGAAAAAGAAAAATTTGTATCGATATTTTTTTCGAAAAATATTTAAGTTTTTCTCATATATTTCTCTATTACTTAAAAAAATTATATGAATAATGCATTTCAAACAGATAAATTCATATTATATTCAGAATTACAATAAATTAAGAAACAGAAATTAAAGTGCGTTATATTTAAATCAATTCATGATTTAAACATAAATTTTAAATACTAAGAAAATATTACTTTTGTTGTACTTAAAAATTACAATGGGTTCATTAAATAGGTTTAGAGAATAATATGGTTCTCACGCTTAGTAAAGGGAAAAACTGAAAATATTAATTCTTGCATACTTAAATACTGAACCAAAAGGGCGGATGTGAATAATAAAGCGTGAGAAAACGTATTTTTTTTAATAATAAATTAAGATTTAAAATTTAAATTAAAAATATCATGAAAATAATTGTTAAAGCTTTTTGTGTTATATCTATACCATTTAAGAATTTATTTTACCCAGAATTGAATTTTGATTCATGATAGCAGAATCGTTTAGACAATGAGCTATAATTGTAATTGATCTGGAGGCTTAAAGTTCACCCAGCTTTTGATAAATATGAACCAATAAGTGGTGAAAGCAACAGCGGTACCAGTGGTTTAATGTTCACTATATTGGCGCCTGTATGCTTTTGGTCACTATTGTGTCATACCTCTATGATTCCCTTGACCAACAATTGTCTGTTGAGGAAGTGTTTTTACTTTCTTTTCATTTAATATTAACAATTATCATTCCATGGCAATTAAACGCTAGTATTCGTAAGTATGTGTAGTACATGACAGCAGCATTTCCAATATAAAAAAAAAACCAAAAAATTTGAAAATAGTGTCATTATATACGAAATTAACTTATTATATTTTACAATTACATTGTTCTTGTTTACGTATGCCATTAAGGCAGAGGGGGTGCGATTGTTCTTGTTCCCCAGTGGCGCCATCTATGGCCAAGATTTCAACTTTTGCCACACCGTACGTCACACCTGTTTATAAGGCGGACCCATTCATACATCCATTCATTCATTCATCCACAGATCGTAATTTTGACCTGGATCAGAGAACGATTGATCTCCAATTCAGTACCCCCAGAGGTATTGATTTGTTATGGGAACATAGAGGACTTTGTGACTCGACAGAATTTAACGTGCATCAGTCATCATTTTACTACACGGGGAGTCTTCGGCCGACGGGGTTCGAACCCACGAACATGGGCCTAGCGCTCTACCGACCAGGCTATCCCGACCCTACAATTACATTATATTGCCTGATTTCTCACCAGAAATAAGCACCTTTAAAATTTTCACTTTTCTCCAATAAGATATAATAGAATGTTCTAGTATACGCAAATATCATATCAACACGTGGGTAAGAAAATTCGAACACTCCAAAAGATCAGAAAAGCTGTGGTTTTATAGCTTATAGCAACAGGATAAAAATGGCATAAAAAGATCAGCTTTTTCTTTGCACACTCCGGTCTTAAAAATCTCTTTTGGTTCACTCAGTTTGAGTATTTGGTCAGCTTTGCGGAACACTTAGCGAACGAAAACTTAAAAAGCTCTAAAATCTGTTTCATTGGTTTTAATGGTATCGAACACTTTCTCAGAAGTACGTTCTTCGTAAAACACTTAAAAGCAAGAACAAAGAGAAAAAAAAATAACTGCTCTTAGAAAATACTGATAGATATAAAGTTCAAAAAAGAAAAAGGAAGCAGCTTGGCACACAGTAAGATACTTGACTTTTTACGTGGGTGGAATTATTAGCCTTTTGCAATTACTGGCCGTATAAAATTCACTGGACCATGTCGAAAGTTCAGGGAAGTCGCTCTCAGTGAAAAAAAATATATATATACGAGAAAAAATGACGTAAAATTCAATAATGTTCTTTTAATCGATTTATCGAATTGCTATTCTTTTGCTACAACAGCCAAAGTTTATTATGTTACTCTTTTTGATGTGGCATCAACTAAAAAAAAATTTTTTTCCTAATCCGAAGATAGTGGTTTCTTGAAATACTTTTGGAAGAACTAAAAAAAATCAATGGTGAGGAATTTCGATTATTTGGTTACAAGATCGTTACTATCTTGACATCTGCATCGAATTTGGCTAATTACTAATAGGGGAGTTAATTACCAACTGTGTCAAAATGTCAAGTGCCTGTGAGCAGTTTGAGTAGTGATGCCAATGGTTAAAAAAATTTTAATACCGTTAGATCAATCTATTAATCCTGTTGCTGTGGATGACGCCAGAAACAAAAGGAGAATTATTTTAGCAATTATCCTAAACATGGGTCGGTTAGTTCTAAATCGAAAAAAAAAAACTCATCATAGTTAATTGAATTGTAAATTTTCTGATTATTTTCTAATGAATGCAGTATTGGAAAAAGTTGTATTAAGATTAGTTTGACAAATAACTATGAAAATAAAAAACAATCTGAATCAATATTTTTTTTCTTTTAAGATTTTACACTCCCTTGCCATAAAGAATAAATTCGTTACCACTTAAATTTGCAGGCGTTATTCACCATTGCGAAGTCATTTAGATTTTGCGATAGTATCACAATTGACGATTCTATGCTACTATAAATTAATATAAAATACTTTTTCTTAGATATTTTTTACATGTTTGTATATGTTATATTTGTAGGCAGTTTTATTTTGGATTATTTTTAGTTTCTTTAATAGTTAAGGATTGCATACATTATACTTCTCAAAGTACAATGTATGTTCGCGTCACTGTGACAACTATTATTAGGCTATTATGTGTTTTGCAGTCGAAAAAGAATTAAAACGGCACTGAATTCCAATTTAAATGTGAACGTTTCAGCTTGTCAAAAAGTGGTCCTAAGTTTAGTTTATAAATTTATGTTTGCGGTATTTTGGCTACATAGTTATATCTGTTGTCCTAAAAATTACCGGAAAACAGATGGAGATGAATGTTCAGTTTTTTGCACTTTATTTAGAAACTAGAAATAATTCTTGCCTGGACCAAAATTTGAAACAAATTTTATCAACTGATGTCGTTGCTGACTGAAAAAATATTAACTCAATTTTCTGATGCATGTCACTCTATTTACAACAAAACCTTTGAACGGGAATTTTTAATTATGTCCCCAGACTGCACCACGTAGTGGCAGTAAATTACATTTTTTGACCCGATGTGTATTTTTTTCTCTCCTTTCGGTTAAATTTTTTATAACCGTCATTGAACAGCACACCCAATTGGCTAACGACTACTAATGTTCAACTCCGTATCCTTGTAGTTTGGAACCCAATCTAGAGGATAAGGGAACTTCCGCATCAAATATAGAGGGAAATTTGCCTTCGTGGTAGGCTTTTTGATGGAACTATCCCGCATTTGCGTTACATGGAGAGGAAAACCACGAAAACCTCCAATGGTCAGTATGACTGCAAAGGGACTATAAACCATGATGCATTCACATTTGAGGACATTTTACGTCAGCACTGTGATCGGTTCGAGCCGGGGGCGGAATCCATATCGACCAGCCAATGCTGAGATAGGAACCCGGTTCACCTTATTGGAAGGCGATCTTCTGAGCCACCACAACTCCCTTTTGATTAATTTATGTGATTTCGGTTTAAACAAAAGCTGCTTGACTTAAATATCAAAACTAAAATGTTCCATTGTTTGAACAAATCGCCAAGCTTCTAGTGAATTCTCTGATATCTCGTTTCCTAATTCGTTTAGAGCTTCAAAATTTCGGAAAGGTAACGCTTTTGTCACCAACATTTTATCAAAGGTGCCAAGATGGAGATGGCAATGAGAAAACCTTTCCTTAAAGTAAGTTGCCATTGAGTGGTGTTAAGACGCGTTAAGTCGCAAAAGCTAAATTGTTCATTTTGGGGGAAATAATAGGAGATAAACAAAAAATAAATTACAGACTCGTTATTATAACCATGTTTTTCATAAATTTTTCACAGAGGAAAATAAAAAAGTTACAGTTTAAGCGCCTCACATTTAAGGCAAAGCTATAATTCAAACTATAAATATCATATTGTTGTAGAGAATTATCTACGTCTTATAAAAAAGCAAATTATGTATTTTTTTTTTTTTTTTTAATATTAAACTTTTTTAAGAATAACCATTTTGTTAAAATTTTTCTTCTACCAAGTGGAAAATTATCAAAACGAATAAAAAAAATTTCAAGTTTTGCAAATTTTTATGAGTACAGATTACGCTGCTCATAATTAACTTTTTGAATACTAAAAAATTTGATCCCACACTTTTCAATGCTTAGTAGTTCAAGATAAGCAATTTAAACAATTATATAAACCTAAAACTTGTACATTAAGTAGTAGTCTTGAACAGAATTAAAATCATACTACAAAATCTTAATTTTTTTTTCTTAATTTCAGCTTTCTTAATTTTTCTGTCCGTGTAACTCAAATGCAAATCATTTTCAATCAAATAGTCCTCAACTAATAAGAGTTTGTTTCACTGATCGTCGCAGGAATTCTCGTGTCTTCTGATTTGAGTTGAAAATTTCATGACTATGCAGTTGAAAAACTGTAACTGTAAATCTAATAAAGATCAGCTTTTTAACACTTATAAAATCCTGTGCTAAAAGTATTCATATTCATACACTTTATGAAATATAGCTTTCAATTACAAACACAAATTCTTCAAATGAAATCCATCAATTGCATACCTCTATTTTGATAATCATTCCATCACAAAATCTTAGGAATTTTGACATAATAGGAACTCTTAAAAATCGACAATATTTGTCAAAAAAATAATTTTTTAAATTGAAAACTGTAAGCAATGTTCGATGAAATAACAGAGCTTTAACATGCTTAATTTTCAAATATATTTCACGGTTTCAGTCGCCAACAATGACTGAGCACTCACTTAAACTCCTTTTATTTCATGTTTTATTTTATAACTGAATAGCCGTTCTCCGTACGGGGTAAAAAAAATTAAACTATCAATAAATTAGTACTGAGCAAACACTACGAAAACGAGCACAAAACAGAACGACACATACCAGCACAATTAATAAAGCTAAAATATTTTACATATTTTTTAATTATATTTTTTTCCTTGTCGGTGGCTTTACGTTATTAGATCAAGCAAAACACGTTTTTTGTAGTTCATCCAAACTTATCCCAATTTAGCGATTTTCTCTGATAATTATCCCTTTCGAAGACTCGTACACCTCTATATGCATTATCTATATTAAAGCTGCGCAAACTTAATTCTATTTTAATAGAAGCATACATATAATTTCTATCCATTAAAATTGCGCCAATTACCTTAAGACCAAAATGTTTATGACCAAAATTATTTCAGCACCATTAGCGCCAATAATAGTATGGCGATATTTCTTGTTCCACCCGAACGAATTAATACCAATCTTTTAATTAATTTTGCGTATTAATACATAGTTTGCAGTTTCGTTTTAATTAGCACCTATTAACAAAATTAATTGAGCATTATTGGAGCCAAAAATAGTATGGTGAGTTATTGCTTTTCTCCTATGCGAATCTCTACGATTTCCCTATTAATTATGCTTCTTAGAACATAGTTAATTTTTTTGTTCCAATTATTACCTTTTATCACAATTAATCAAGCAAGCATCATTGATGTTAAATTTTTTTCTAAGTGATTTAACACTATTTCTCTCTTAATTTTGCCTTTTAGTACATAATGTATTTTTTTAATTTTAAATATCGTTAATTTATTATTTAGTTTTATAGAACTACATTTTAAATGTATAATTATGAGGGGGAAAAAACACGTGGCTTAATATAACATAATAGTACTGATTTGGTAACGTAGTCCGCCTGCGTAAAAGCAGATCTGTAACGGGTTTAAACACATGTCGATTGTAGCGCAAAATTGGCGATGATAATGCGTAAATGTGGAGGAAAAAAGAGATTATATTAACCCAAATCAGAATTTGATACCTGTTTTCTTCCCGTTTGCCCTTAATAAATGAAGTAAAATAAGTAAATTTAAAAAGCTTAGGTTGGAGTTTTTCGTTAAAATTTCATTTTTTCAGTAGTATTGCAAACATTAATAACATTAGATTATTCAATCTACTTCTTTTAGAAATTGAATGAAATTTCATAGTATTTTCAATACTTTTTTTTTACTTGAATGTAAGAAAAAACTTTTTTCTTATCTTGTATTATTCTCTAAGCTCATGTTGTGCATCTGGAAGTTTGTTTATAAGTATGTGATGAATAAATTGCTTAAAAAATAACTCAGGCATTTCAAGCACTTTATCTTTAGATTCGCTTTACAAATACACTGTATTTATGTCTTATAAAACGCAGAACCATATTTAATAGACTTTTTTTTTTTTTGATAAAACAGATTTAATTCATCTCATACAAATAATTTGATATGCTCAACCAGAGCTGATTAAATTCAATTTTTACATTTTGCCATTCTTTTTGACATGTGCGAAGTGCGGTAAAGCAAAATGTCACACTTTGGCGGGTATAGGCTATTTTTTAGTCACTATCGCACTTTTCAACTGCTGTACCAACAGACTTGAGCCGCGATGGCTCAGGGGATAGAGCATTCGCCTTCTAATAAGACGAACCGGGTTCGAATCCCAGTCGATACGAATTCCGCATCTGGCTTGCACCGATCACAGTGCTGACGTGAAATATCCTCAGTGGTAGACGGATCATGGGTTAGAGTCCGCTTGCCGTCAGGCTAACCGTCACAGGTTATCGTGGTCTTCTTCTCCATGTAACGCAAATGCGGGTTAGCTCCTCGAAGGCAAATTTCTTCCAATACTCGATCCAGGAGTTCCCTTGTCTTCTGGATTGGGTTCAAAATTACAAGGTTTCGGAGTGAAACATTAGTAGTCGTAAACCCATAAAATTGGGTCGGCTGTTCAACGACGGTTATATAATATAAAATAAAACCATCCGACTTGCTAGTCTGTAACTGCGTTAGTAACTTCCACATCGCATTCATTCAAACTTGAGATTATCAAATAAAAATTAAGAAAAAGATGATTTTAAATTGAATCAGGGTATAACTATTCCTTAAAAATATAGTGAAGATGTTTTTAAAAGTTTGTACAGACAATAGATAGAACAATTGTTGTATAGACTATAAATATATAGATAGAAAAAATATTTTATTTCCAAAAAATAATTACAAAATATAATGTAACATTTTATTAGGTTGTTTTTGGAACAATATTTAGAAGAATTAATTCTTTTTAACTTTTATTGTAAGAAAAATGAGAAACATAACATATTTTAGTTTACATATGTTCTCGATTAATCTTAAAAGAGTAAAAAAAAATTAAAGAATAGCATTTTTAGAAAGAGTTTTAAAAAGTTTAGAAAAATATGTTATTTAATAAAAAAGGAAAAAAAACAATAGGTGTTTTAGAAATATTTCCTCCCTTTAAAATAATAATTTCTTAAAAACATGAAATAATTCATGCTTTTAAAATTTTAAATTAATCGGTATTTAGGTATTCTAAAACCGTTATCTCCCTTTAAATTAATAATTTAAAGAATATAAATTAATAATTCGCCAAGAAAAAAAAAGAAAAAAAAAATTACAATTTATCTAGAGAAAAAAATTTATAAATGAAGTAATTTTTCTTTTATGACCAATGGCATTAGATTTAAAAACTAAATGATATTTATCCACCTAAAATTAATCTGAATCTATAAAAATATCTGATTTTATATAATTGCTATCTAATTTTATCTCGTTTAATGAGAATTGAGTTAAAGGAAATTAAGAAAATAACTGAGAGTCATTATGTGAGCTTTCATAGCTTTTTCATTTTATCACACACACAATTCAGACTGAAAGCCTGAAATTAACCTAAATCTTATAAAACCTGTTTATCATTCTATAAAAAGATTGACAAGAGGATTTTTGTTATATTCCCATCATTTTCAGAAATAATATTTGTGAAATTTTTAAGAAGATCTGTTTCGTTAAAATTATGAAGTGTCTCATCTATATTAAACTTGGTGAATGATACTATACCGAAAAAAGAAGGAAAAAAAAGAAAAAGAAAAGGAGGAAAAAAAATCTCAGAGCACAGCTGTTTGGCGATTGTGGAAAGAGTTCTTTCAACGCCAATTGCAATTTTCGCCAACTGAGTCTTATCCCGTATAGAATCTGCTCTTACGCAGCCCGAGTATGGTACCGCACTCATGTCGATTGTTTATTTTATCTGACATCGAATGAAAAATAACTAAATATCCGTGAATAAATATTCTCCTTTGTGACAAATGAAAGTTATAAGCATTCTCCACTGATGATTTCTTTAAAATCGTCTACTTTTTTTATTTATATCAATAAAGCTAGCACTAGACCATTGAGAATTTTCAAATGTCTCTCATGAACAATCTAAGTAAAAATTTTGAATGATTTTTTAGAATCGGGAGCAGAAATTGCCCCTTTTACCCAATGTACAAATTTCCGACTTATAGAATTAACGGTGCCGTAACGGTTATCCTGAGTTATAAGACAGGTAAACACAGAAAAACTCTTCATTTATTTTAGATCAAATGTGTTAATCGATAAGTGGCCTAATTTTTTTGTGCGATAAAATAAAAATTCTAGAATTTTGTATACACATATTTTACAGTGTACTAAATTGCCATTGTTACACTGCATATATTTAATTTTAAGGCTTTTAAGAGATGAATTCAAGTACAAAACACTTCGAATTTTGAAAAATTTATTATACCGTTAGACGTTTTCTATTTAAATAGCTTCAATTAATTAAGTTTAAAGATTCATTTGATTAAGTTTACATTTTTGGAACACATTTCGAAATCATTTCATGGGCATTGGATTGACTATTATTACATTAACTCATAAGTCACTAACTAATCTTAGAGGGAGTAAATATTTTCGAAGGCAATAAATGAAAACAACAATAGCAAAAACTTTTAAAGAGAATCTAATCAACATTTGCTTTACACTAACAGGGTAACTAAAATTCTTCTCATGATACAGTGTTAGAAATTCTTGACAAATATGGTTAAATAGAAATTTATTCTAATGTCATTTTACCATGTTCAACCAAACCAGCCAAATAATCATAAAAAAGATACTATTGAAACAGTTAACTTTCAGAAAAAAATTTTGTTAACTGTTTTCATTAAATACGATTAAAGAACCAGAGTTTCATCCGCGCCAACTAGGCCAACCTAATGAAGTTACTTAGTTCTTTATAGGTGTGCATATACTATAGCTGAGAGGGCTTATCTGTCAATCTCATGTCCGGTTAAACGGAGATTCGAATTTTTAATGATAGATGGCACCACCAGATAAACTAATTCAGCCATATTCTGCTGTTTATTAGACAAAACACAATTCAACCATAACCTAACCTTAATGTCTATTAATGAACAGCCTAACTCCAATGTTCAATACAATTTCATTTTTACGGTTTAGAAATAATACTAGTTATTTCTAAACCGTACAGTTTTGTATTCACGCAACTGTAACCATATTAGTTGTAAATTATTTCAAAATAGTAAAAGTAAAAACTTGTTTTTAAAAGTAAACTTTACAGTTAATTAGATGGGTAGACTGCTGATGGTTATTTTACTGTAATTTCAAAATAAAAGTTCAAGCTGTGTAGATTTTCATATTTCTAAGACTACAGATCAAACATGTGTTACTTATATCTTACTTCTTTTTTAAAAATTTATATTAAATTCTGGGACAAAGAAACGCCTGATATATTTTTAATTCTCACTAGGCATTGAATCAACTTTCAAATTAATGCGCCATTCACTTTTTATGAAGAAATCTATATAAACAAATTTTAAAAAATTTGAAAATTATATTAAACAGTAAAAAGATGTAAAAAAAAGAATGTGTTATTTTTTTAAAAATCTTTCGTTATATCTTAGCATTGTTTGAAAATTACATATATAATTTAAAACCCAAGAGTTCTGAATAATAATTTATAAAATTTAAGTAGTAAAACTTTTTATTTATATCTTTAAACTAAAAGATAAAATTTTTATTTGTATCTTAAAGTGAATATTTCATAAATTCAAGAAAAAAATATAAATATTTAAGACTTACGCATTAGTTTTATTTTTTTAGTTTAACAAAAATTTAATTAGTGAATAATGTTTATACGTTGATAGGTATTAACTCTTTTGAAATATTTATGAAAATAACTTTTTTCTATAGCGCATCGAAATATTCGAAATAAAATGAAAGCTAACAATTCTTTAAAATAATCCAACGTGTTATTAAAAAATACATTATATTATATGGCTGTATTTTAAATCAGATTTACTATTTATTATACATCATGTTTTTCAAATATTTTAAAGAAAAAAAGTCTTTGGATGCGATATGAAAAATAAATGAATTCTGTTTCCTACATTTTCTATTTATTTATTTAATATGTCAATTGTCAAATTAGTTCTAAAATATATAAATGAAAATATAATTGACAATATTTTCTTCTAAATATATTTTGTATTTGATTTGATTTTTGAATAAATCTTTGTGAGATGCGAAATATATATATTTAATCATTTTTGAATCATATTTAAATCTAAGGAGTTGGAAGCTTCTAAATAATTTATTCATAAACATAAATAATAGAATAACTTGTTAAAATGCGAAATCGGTTGAATAGTTTCTGAGAAATCGAATTTTAACTATAAAACTTTTTTAAAATTCGATTTCTCAGGAACTATTCGACCTATTTCGCTAAAATGTGATATTAAGTTACATACTTTAAAATGATATCAGCAATTGTGTATCTCACAATAAAAAAATTTTTGGACTAGTATTAAAAGAAATATTAAGAACTAATATATGCTTACAAAAATATTTTTTTTTGCACAGAAATATCTTTGGCTAAACGAATTTTACAATTGTGTGCAAAAAAATTTTCAATTCATTTTAAAAGTTCTCGAGATATTGTGAAATACGCAAAAAGTATCATTGACCTTAAAAGTTCCGAACATTCCAGCGCTCTCATGATCAAACTATTAGGACTATATTTCCCAAAATGTGGCTACCCATATAGTGGGGATCAGAAATCCGAAACCGCCGGAAAAAAGAGGAATGTTTATTCAGAGAAAGTATGTTTTGTGTTTGTTTGATTTCGTAACTTAAAATGTTTTCTGCACTTATTAATTACACCTCCTCAGCCCTTTGATTACCCATCCATTCAAAACCCCTAAACCATACGGATTGAGTCCTAGAACTTGAAGAATCCTAGAACTTGATCAAAAATTATTCAGGGTGGTCCGTTCATCATTTTGCGTACTGTACACACGTGCATTGTATTTCCTATGTACTGGAATTCGTCCATTAACATAAATTACATTATATTGTACATTAATACATTGAAATAATGTAAAAAATGTATACCTTACAATTCAACTTTTTTCGACTATTATTAAATAAAATAATAAAAAATTAAAAATATCTTCTGAAATTTTTTTGCGTGGAATTATCTTTTTAAAAACGAATTTTATGATTGTGTACAAAAGTTTTCCAATTCGTTGAAGAAGCTCTCGAATATTGTGAAATAGACAAAAAGTGAAATTAACTTTAAGGTGTCAAAACTTTGGACCGCTCTCCTGATCGAACTATGAAGATCATATTTCCCAGATTGCTGCTACCTTCTATATTTTCTAAATCAGAAATCCGAATTCATCGAAAAAAATGTATGTTTATTCAGAGAAAAAACGTTTTTGCGTCTTTTTTTTTTTATACTTAAAATACCGTTAGCGTTAACTAATTATGATATTTGAAGTCACGCCCTCGAACAATTAAAAATGATAACGAGGTAAGTTAAAATTAGATCATTGAATCAAACAAAATTCAGATTTTTTTTTAATGAAGTTCTTTTAGTGTTTTTAGCATAGAAAATGCAACAAAAGTAAAAAGAAGAAAAAAATGAATTTTTTTTTTGGTACTACAACTGAATTTTCCTTTAAAATAATATAATAAAGAAAAACTGTCCAATTGTAACTTGCAAACAAATCAGAGCTCCAGCAGACTAACAATGTATTTTTAAAAGGTTTTTCAAACTAAAACAATTTGGGAGACATCTGCATTAAGGAACCAATTCGAAGGGTTGTTTCATGAAAGTTCAGAATAGTATATTCTTTTTCTTCATTAAATAAAACTCTATTGAAAATCCTCGACACACTCTCACTCTCGATAACTATTTCACCGACACCACAAATGTTCCAAAGACACGTAACAAGAACAACAGCTCCACGGTCCTTGTTCCCAAATTCTATTTTTACGGCGAGCAGCAAAAATACCAAAATCATCCAAGTCTCGCCATCAAGATAAAATTCTAAAAGGGTGCACCTCACTCTAATTAATGACCGGAAAACCACGTAAAAACAAAATAAACAGTAAAAGCTTTCCTAGGAATTCTGAAACAATGGCGCCCTTGAAGCGCGACTTGACAAATGGGACGCCTGCTACAGACGTCCTGGTGACAAATTTCTGGTTAGGTGTTCCAGTCATTATGATCGTGACACTCCTTGAAGATGGTTTTTAAGAGTCTACTTCACTTCCTCCTCCTTAAGGAGAGCAAAAAACAAAAAAAAAAAGTGGAGAAGCTCAGGCACAAATTAAGGTTGAACAGGAAGTATCGATCTTTTTAAGAACGCCTTACCTGTAAATGTATTTTTGAATTATGATGAATAAAAGCTTTAGTTATTCACATTTTTTTTAAAAACTCATCTAAGCATTTCCTAGGAAGGGAGAGGTAAAACTAATTAATGTTAGCGGTTGTGGAAAGGGTTTTGTGTCATCGTTAAAAATGGATGTGTTTCTGGGGAAATACTTTTATAATTTATTGGAAAAGAAAGTTAAAAATTTTTCTTTTTTTTTCCCCCTTTTCTTTTTTTTTTTTTTTTTTGAATTGACATTTACAAGTTTACAGCTCTAATCAAAACGAAGGGAAAATATTTCATTGAAAGTTTAAGCCAACTTCAAAGTGTAATAATCCCAATACTGAACGGAGAAAACGCATTTCTTGTTGGTTTTTTATTTAATTATTACTCAGTTTATTTTAAAATCAGGGATTCATAATACATAAGGTCTGTTCAAATCTACTAAAAAGAAAGCAAAAACATAGAACAGTAAACTTAGTTTTTTTTTTTTTTTAGAAAGAAAAAACATTTTTCTCATTGAAAATCGTCATATTCACCACATCAGTGCAAACATAAGTACTAATATTCCAAAGTTATGAAGTATAAATTAAAATATTAATTTCCAAAAGTAATTAAGTGCAAGTATAGAATTTCTAAAGTTGAAGTACAAGTAGAAATGACTTTTTCGTGTTTACAAGTATAAAGAAGGCTTACACGGACTTCTTGGACTCGTTAGTTTTTAGAAAATTAATGTTTGCAAAACAATATTAGCAAACTTTGATTTTCTAAAATCTGTGTGGTTATGTCAATGTTTTTTTTTACTAATATTATTCTTATTCACATTGATTATTAGCTAAATTTTCAATTATTCCTTCCTCTTCTTTTTAGTTTGTAGTCATGCCTAAGCTATAATTAACCTTCATTATTTTTATTTAGGGATGAAGCTTTGACAGACTCTTAATTACTCTTTATATATCTAAAATCAGAAGTAATTTATGTCTTTAGAAGTCTAAAATTGACTTTTTTGGATCTTTTATGAGTAATTCTTTTTAAATACCAAGATTTGTATGTGATAATACTGACTCCTCATCACCAAATAAACATATTACTTAATTGTTTTTCTTCCAATGCCCACCTGGGAAATGACCTTTCGTCAATACATGCATCTAAAGGGCAGATTTGTTGGCCACTCTTTCAGAGACACCATATTTGATGAACCAACGTTGCTCCCACAGTAAATACAGATAGTACAGAGATGAAAGAATATCCATGCCATGCCCGGAATTCGAATCCAGAACCTTTCTGATGCAAGGCTAGTTCCCTGACCCCTACGCAGTTCGGTCGGCACGTATTGCTGAAAAATGTTAAATAAGATTTTATTATCGTTCAATGTTTAAATTACTTTTTATTTACTCATTAAGTTTTGGATGAGTAAATCTGAGAGTTTGGCTCACTTTTCTGCCCTTCTCATAGCACTATACAGTTTGTTTTGAAAGTAATTTTACCGTCATGTTTCTTATTCGTGTTCAAACACTGATTTCTGTGTTTCGACTATTTGTTTACAGAACTAATATCGTGTATTTAATTTAATGATTTTATTTGTGCTTCATTCATATTATTTAGTTTTATTCATATCCATAACAATCATATTTTATCTATACTTGGAAACAGAATTAATGTTTTAAATGACCAGCCCAAACAGATTGAAAAAAAAAATTCTTGGTATGCCTAAATATGTGCCTTCTCTTGATTAAAAATTAAAAAGATAGTGTCTTTCTTTATGAATTTTCATTCTCTGCTCTTCTGTTCCTGTTAAGCTTCTGTTCCTCTTAGAGTTTATTGATGGTTCAACATGAACAAACCATCAAAACAAGTTGCTATTCTTATGTTGAACTATCATAAATCTGCCTGAATCTCTACATTTGGGTGATGGTTACATATGATGGTTACCATCAAGATTATGTTGGTCCATCAATGGAAAACCATAAAAGATTTTGACTTGAATCCCCACATTAAAATCATAATTTTCGCATCTGTACTAATTGTAATTTTCGTTTTTAAAAATCACATATTAAGAATTTGTAGCACTCTCTTTTTCAAATTTTTCTATCAATGTAATAAAAAACAAAAGCTTCAATTGAAATATTACATCGCCTAATATGCTGCGTGTCCTTTTTTTAAATTTTCTTCCTAAAATTACGGTAAAATAACTAGCAGCAGTCTGTCCATTCAATTAACTGTAAAGTTTATGGTTAGGTACATTCACTTAAAAGCTTGGAACCGCTTGCAAACGGTATGGATAAAAATCAGCAAATACAAAACAACACGGTTTTGCAACCATTCACTACTAGCATGGCTTCAAGACCACAACCATATCTGGACCTTTCAGTTAGGTTAGGTTATACTTTTTGATAGATTATGCTTATTGTTAGGGAATGGACTTTCAATTTAGTTTGTGTTTGAGCTGTGTTTTGATAAATGAATTATGATAAGCTGCTTAATTCATTTATATTGGAAACTATCTATTCTGGAAAATAGGAATCGCTAGTCTTTTTGTGTTTAGAACCTCTGTGGTGCTGTCATATATGCGGGGATGAGAGTTTTGTAAGCCAATAGTCCGAAATCACCAATTGAGGAGTGTAGAATGCATGGGACTCTCGTGAGTTGAAGGAATAAAAAAAATTATGGTGTCAAAGCAAGAATTTGAACCTCCGTTTAACTGGTCAGGATATTAACAGATTATCTCACTCAGTAAGGTGTTTATAAGGATAAGATTACAATAAGATTATAAGTAATAAGCACTTTTTACAATAAGATTATTAGGCGTTCACTGCTGTGTTAGACAACCAAGAATGGAAAAGATAAATATGAATCCGTAATTTTTATCACATGACTTAGCTTCGAGCTTTCGAAGAACGTGCGTTTGTTTCTTATTGGTTGTGGACCCAGTTGGAGAGGATAAAATTCTGCTTGCTCAATGGTATTAGGTAAAAAACAGTCGATAAAAGGTTTTTATCTCGGTTAACAGTTTGAACAACATTCCTTTATAGTTATTTGGTTGTTTTAGTCGAATATGGTGAAATAATATTTAAATAACAATTTATAAAATTCTCATTTTATCTTTTTTAAGAGAAATTTATAATAAATTGGATAAATCAACCTTCAATTAAAACTATAACATAATTTTAAGGTCATTTAATAAATATGTACTTAAATTTATTGACGTTAAAAAAACGAACGATTAATATTTAATATGTTTTTTTTTCCACCGAATGTTTAATCTTTTAATAATTTTCCTTAAAATAAATTGCAATGAATTAAATTTATATTTTCTTCCTCATATTAAAAGTATTCAAGTAATATTGTCGTAAAAAATGTATTTAAATTATAATAGAAAATTCTAAAAGAAATTCGTAAAATGTTTTTAATCTACTCTACAATCTACTTCGTTTAACGCTTAGAAAATCTACATTTAATTAAAAATGGCATATATAATAAAACTTTAGAATTATAATGAAGTTAGAAAATGCATAGAAGAGGCTTACTTTTAACACCCTTATTTAATTAAAAAAAAAATTCCATTTCTTGGAAGAGAGGAAAAAGTACTATTTAATGTCTTTTAGAACGTTATTAAAGTAAATTCAAATTTTTTTTTTACTTTGTTTATTTATTGCATTGAATGACAAGAAAATGTTTAAGCTATCAATTATGGTCTTAGAAATTTGAATCATAATCTCATTTGGATAATTACCTTTGGCAACAAACCAAAATTGTGTCCCGTTAATGGATTTTAAACTACTTTTGGAGTCGCCAACGGTTGATGGAATTTTCGTTAAGACTGAAAAGTACAAAGTGTACACGTTCGGAAGTTTCAACCCAAAAACACTTTTAATTATTTCCCTTGATAAGATTCTTTAAATTAGTATAATTATAAGGTTTTCAATGTAACTTTCATTTTGTTCTAGTTAAAGCTTCCCAATAAATTATTCTATGTGAAGGGTAGAAAATGACAATAGTTCTTATTATAATAAACTTCCGACTAATAAATAGTTTTACTTCATCTTTTTGAAGAGATTAAATTAAATAGAATTAGTTCATTTAGTCACTTTTAAAAGATTTTTTCTTTTTTATATCTTTATATCTTCCATTGCCTCCTTTATTTGTCTATTTTGTACTTTATTTGTTAAAACATTCATTTGTACCAAGTACGAACAATACAAAGTTTTCCAAAGCATATATTTAAGTTTAATGATTGTTCTACGTAAGATCTGTATTAAGTAGTAGCTGTTTTAAGTCGTAATTATTGTAATAATTCAGATGGCCAGCTAATGGCGAAGGCAAAGAAATTCTGAATTATAGAAAAATCTTTTAACAGGCTGATTTCGTGAAATGCTTGAATGGACTAGACATCTGGTTAGAATGCAGAAAGAACGAATTCGTTGAAAACTATTTCTAGCCAAGCCTATAGAAACTAGAAAAAGAGACAGACCCCGCCTTAAATGGATTGACTGTTTTGAAAAATTTAGATATTGTGAAAACCAAAAATTGGAAGACAGTCTTCCAACGAAGTGACGTCTGGAAAAGACTTCTGGAGAAGGCTAGGACCCAACAATAGCTTTCGTGCCACTGAAGAGGAAGAATGGTAGGAAATGACAACAGTTTTTCTTATTGTAAACTTCCTATCAATAACTACTTTTATTAAATATTTTTGAAAAGATTAAATTAAATTGAAATAATTTATTTCGACACTTATAAAAAAATTTCCGTTTATATGTCGTTTATTATTTCATTGTTTCATTCATTTGTTTATTTTGTTCCTCATTTATCATTAGTAGTATCATTCTATCGTTTCCCAAAGCATATTAAGTTTGTTGATTGTTTAAAGTAATCGAGTTACTAAGCATATTATTTTAAGTCGTAATTATTGTATTAAGTAGTAGTTGTACTAAGCTTTAAAAGTTGTAACAAGTAACAGAGGAAGCAGTAGTTGCATGAAGTAGTAGTTAGATTAAATAATAAGTGTATAAATAGCTATAGGTCTATTGAGTAATAGTTGTATTCAGCAGTAATATTTGTATTAGTCAGTTACTTTATTTAGTAGCAATCTTCATATATATATTTCTTCTGTGCGTGTGTTTGTCACTGATCTCCTCCTAAACGGCTGGACCGATTTAAATGAAATTTTCTGTGTACCTTCAGAAGGATTCGAGAATGGTTTAGATTCACAATTCGGTCCAATTTCAATTGTTTTTTTAATTAATTTTTTAATGAAGTTAAACTTCTTATGCGACTTCCAACAAGAAAGCGTTAAACGTTTAACGTTGCATTTTTATTGGCCGGGAAATCACGTGGTAGGATCCAGTTTTCCCTCATTCATTTCCATATTGTTTTGGTTCTCACTAGCATAAAAATAATAAAAGTCATAAAACTTTTGTTTTTCTTTTGTCTATAGTTAGTGCAGTGATCAAAATCAGGAAGATATTTTGTTATTTCGTGTTATTATTGTGTTTGAAGAGTTTTGAAGTGTGCATTTTAAAAATGTAAAAAACTACACATTTTGTAGATTCAGTGAGGAATTGAAGTTAGTATTTTGTATAATTTTAGATCGAATTTATACATGCGTTGGTTAACAACCACTTTAACCTATAAATTTATTTGTGAAGCTAATTGATTTCATATAAAACTTTTTCAATTGTTTTTATTTAAAATTTCTTATTTGAAATATTAAATAAAAAAAAGCAAAAAAATTAAATTACCCATTTTTTATCTAAAATTTGGTACAATAAATCTTTTCAGTCCTGTTACTTAATTAAAATATCATTTCTATCAATAAAATATCATTGCGTACTCGAAACGCACAATCGTCGATTGAATAGAACAGTTGAAGAACACTTGACGGATAATGTGAATTCAAGAAATCAAGTTGCATCTTCACGGGAAAATGAAAATTCAGAGCAACGCAATCAACGTCTTCGTGCAAATGCATTAAGACAACGAAAGACACGCCAACGAGCGACCAACGAAAACAGAGAACGTAACCAACGGCGAATGCAAGATAATTGAGCATTGATACGAGCATCACTTAATCGTCTTGCGTTTGAATATGACCCTGAAATAGACTATTCGTCACATGCATTAATCTTAATCGGTAGTATGGACAACGAATGTCAATATTGTCATGCTTTAAAGTACAAAGGTGAATCAGCTGGTTTATGTTGCGCATCTGGAAAAATTTCACTTCCACCGTTAAATCCACCACCGGAAACTTTGAAAACATTATTAGCTGGAACCGTATCTCAATCGAAATTGTTTTTGCGGAAAATTCGTAAATTCAATTCTTGCTTTCAAATGACATCATTTGGAGCAACAAAAATTGTTCATAATGAAGATGGTCGTAATTTTGAATCTACATTTAAGATTCAAGGTCATGTGTACCACCAAATTGGTTCATTGCTTCCAATGCCTAATGTCGATCCAAAATTCTTACAAATTTACTTTATGGGCGATGAGTCCGCGTCATATGCAAGAATATATTCAAGACACCATGACTTACGTACGCGCATACGGCCGACCAGATCTTTTTATCACATTTACGTGTAATCCAAACTGGGATGAAATTAAAAATTTGCTGTTATCAGGTCAAACATCGATGCATCGCCATGATATTATTGCACGTGTGTTCAAACAAAAATTGAAATCTCTGATGAAATTGATTACACATCACTCGGTATTTGGTGAAACCCGATGTTGGCTTTATTCTGTTGAATGGCAAAAACGAGGTTTACCTCATGCGCATATTTTGATTTGGTTGGTGGACAAAGTACGCCCAGAAGAAATTGACAAAATTATTTCAGCGGAAATTCCAAATCCGAATGTTGATCAAGGATTGTTTGACATTGTGACTACTAATATGATTCATGGTCTATGTGGTTCTCTCAACATGATGTCACCATGTATGGATAATGGAAAATGTACGAAACGTTTTCCTAAACCATGTCAAACTGACACTATCACCAATATCGATGGTTATCCATCTTACCGTCGTAGAGATGTAGACAATGGCAATCAATCATATGAATTGCGTCTATCAAACGGTGTAAGAGTGGACATCGATAATCGCTGGGTGGTTCCATACTCACCATTGCTGTGCAAAACCTATAAAGCACACACAAACGTTGAGTTATGCAGTTCGGTGAAGTCTATCAAGTACATTTGTAAGTACGCTCATAAGGGCAGTGATAAAGCTATATTTGCTGTTCAAAACGTAAATAAGAGTTGCGAAATACCACATTATCAAATGGGACGATACATAAGTAGTAATGAAAGTATTTGGCGATTTTTTACATTTCCTATACATGAAAGGGATCCTGCTGTTGTACATTTGGCTGTGCATCTTGAAAATGGACAGCGTGTTTATTTCACAGAACAGAATGCACTACAACAAGCTTTAACAGCTTCAAAAACAACTCTTACTGAATTTTTCAACCTTTGTAATAGACAAGATATTGTTGGTGAATTTGCAAAGACATTAATGTATACTGATGTTCCTAAATTTTTTACATGGAATAAACAATCAAAAAGATGGGAACCACGGAAACGAGGCACTCCAGTCCCAGGATTTGCCGACATAGTTATGACAAATACTTTAGGACGATTATATACAGTTCATCCTAAGCAACGCGAATGCTTTTTTCTGCGTTTGTTATTGGTTAACGTTCCTGGACCGACATCCTTCCAATACTTGCGAAAAGTCAACGGTACTTTATACGGCACTTTCTTTGATGCGTGTCGTGAGTTACATTTATTGGAGGATGATAACCATTGGGACCTCACACTTGCAGATGCAGCACTGAGCTCATCTCCACAGCTAATTCGTCAATTATTTTCAATAATATTGACAACGTGTTTTCCGTCTGAAGTATCTGCTCTGTGGAATAAATATAAAGACTCAATGAGTGAGGATATTTTGCATCGGATTAGAATTACTAATCAAAATCTCAGTATTGAATTCTCCGCAGAAATATATAACGAGGCATTAATAATGATTTAGGATATTTGTATTCTTATTTCGAACATGCCGCTCATAAATTTTGGCATGCCAGCGCCAATCCGCCAAGCAGCAGATATCATCAATAGCGACGTTCAACGTGAACACCAGTTCGATATGAATTCTCTGGCTACTTTTGTTGCTAACAATGAACGATTGCTTACTGCTGAGCAACGAAATATATATGATCAAATTAACGTGTCAATTGCAGCACAACAAGGTGGATTTTTTTTTCTGGACGCACCAGGTGGCACTGGTAAAACATTCCTCATCTGTGGCGAAGTGTCATTAAATTATGCCTTACTCTTAATATGCGTGTTCAACTTCAAAATGATCCATTAGCGTCGAGATTCTCTGAACAACTGTTAGACATTGGCAATGGTAAAATTCAATTGTATGAAGATACACAATATATTCGACTCCCACAGAATTTTTACAACATGGTTCCTACCAAAGAGGAGTTAATAAAAAGTATCTTTCCAGATTTGCCACAAAATTATACTAATCATGCATGGCTAGGTAATCGAGCTATTTTACCCGCAAAAAATTTAGATGTTGACGCAATCAATTTTAAAGTACAACAATCATTGCCTGGTAGTGAAATTACATTTAAATCGATTGACACTGTTGTTGATCCTGATGAAGTTGTCAACTATCCTGCCGAGTTTTTAAATTCACTGGATTTACCTGGAATGCCACCCTAAATAATTTGCGATTGAAGATTGGTTCACCTATAATTTTGCTTAGAAATTTGAATGCTCCGAAATTGTGTAATGGCACGCGACTGGTTATAAAAAAAAATCATGGGTAACATTTTGGAAGCCACTATTTTAAGTGGAAAATTTCAAGGTGAAGTTGTACTTCTACCGCGGATCCCAATGATTCCTTCAGATTCGCCTATACCATTCAAACGTTTGCAATTTCCAATCCGCTTAGCATTTGCTATGACTATTAATAAGTCACAAGGTCAAACAATGACAATTTGTGGCTTAGATTTAGAAAACCCGTGCTTTTTTCACGGTCAATTATATGTTGCGTGTTCCAGAGTTGGAAAACCCTCGAATTTGTTTGTGTATGCTCCTGAAGGATTAACCAAAAACATTGTACATCTAATGGCATTACGATAACTTAAGTTTTTGTTAATTGAAAAATCTGTTATAATATCTGTTATAATATAGTTTAAGTTTTCACTTTTTTACCTTTAATTAAAATAAGTTTAAGTTTTGATTTAAAACAACCTCTACTCAACTTCGCTGATAGTATACACATACTCACACGCTATCGATTGGTCGAATTGTGATAAGATATATGCAATGACGTTAGATAATATGATAACTTTTTAATGAAAATTTGCATCAAAACAATCCAGATTGTTACAGCTTATTCAAAAAAATTTGAAATTTTCCAATTAAAGACGTGTGTACAGGACAACGTCTGTCGGGTCCGCTAGTAATTATATAAAGCTGTAGTTGCATTATGTAGTAGTTTGTTAGGTAGCAGTTATATCAAGTTGTGATTTGTATTGAGTAAAAGTTTAGCATTAATATTAGAGTTTAAGCATTGTAGTTGTACTTAAACCACTCAATTTATACGATACGATAACTTATTACGCAATTACGTTTTGAAAAAAACAGAAACATCTTTTTTATCCAAATTAATCCTTGAAATGAGTAGTATCAAATATCGATCTAGATTAAAAACCACTATCTCCTTAAAAAAAATTACAAGTAATAAAAATAACAAAAAACGAAATTCTGAGAAAACCCCTATTAAAAAAATGTGCTTTTGAGGTTGTTTTGAGGCTGACAAGAGTTAAAAATGTACACTTGAGGTAGAAAAGGAAGTTATGATGTATGTAATGAGGCACCAAAAATAGCCTCATCAATAAACTTCAACTTCAACCTCATTTGCACCTCATAAAATCAATCTCATGTATAGCTCCGCAATACTTAAAAATGAAATTTGGTGAAATTATTTACACTTCAAATATACTTATTTGCTTAAAGTGTAGAAAAATGAACTGTACAACTAAAAAAACATCTCTGTAAGCTTGTTGCTCTAAGGTAGAAACCTATCATCCTTAAAACAAGTTCTAGTGTAAATAAATAAACTTTATACACCTTGATTATAAACCCTGGTTATTTTTAAGGTTATTTCTGAAGTCAACTTCACATAAACCTCAAAACTATTTTATAACTTTAAAACAACCTGAAATAAACCTCAAAAACACCTTAAATTTGTATATGGGAATAGATGATTAATTTAGAATTTAAATTTCCACTCATCAACCGTGATCTAACTTAAAACTCATCGCCAAATCAATAATCAAATCGCTCTTCACTAAAGTAAAGTGTATTGATGGTTAATTTTGAATTTAATCTGTTGATGATTAATTCTGAATTTAAGTTACCAGTAACCATCAACAGCTCAAAACACGTCGACAAATCAATAACCGAATCACTCTTTAAGTAAATTGTGTTGATTATTAATTTTGAATTTAATCTGTTGATGATTAATTCCATTGATAAGTAAATCTGAGTTTAAGTTTCCAGTAACCAACCGTTTTCAAACTTAAAACTCATCGCCTAATCAATAAAAAAAAATCGCTCTTCGCTAAAGTAAATTACGTTAAATTTTGCTCATTTAATGTTTTTATTTTAAAATATTAGTATCATCTTCAATTTTCATTGCTTTGCATTTTTGTTCCTTTTTTCACATGATTATCCTGGGGTGACTGTTCTGTTTTTACGCTCCGCAAAGTATTCCAGTTCTATTTAATTCCCAAATCCCACTTTCGGCAAAGAAATTCGCTCCAGAATGACAGCCACGTTGCCCCCAAGAACTGCAATAGACGTTCGAAACTTTTTCCGACCTCTCCTCTCAGGAAATATGTCAGTCCACTGTTTCCTCGACTGTTCCGTAAAAGTTTTCCTCCATTTATTTCCGTTCTATTTGCAAATACGCTTCGAGAGTTTAGTTGTTTCTTTTCTTCTATCAATTTAGGTTAGAAGAAAAAACATTTGGACAAAAGAACAATTATTGAGAGAATTTATTAACATCGAACTTCGACTAAATGTGATGAAATAGAATTTTAAGTCGAAGAACGAAATGAGAATTTTCAACTGTAATTTTTTTTATGTTTGTTTTAATTTTAAATAAAGAATTCATAAGTTATCTTCATGATAATAGTTCACCTAAATATTAAAAATCGCCTTTTTTAAAAGTCGTCCTGTTTGCGTGGATATTTTATCGAGATTTCTTAAATTGATGCCCAGAATTATTCATTCTGGTTCCAGATTTTATGTTCAACTTCTTTCCAATTTTTGTATCAAACGCATCAGTTTTAGCCCTTGTGAGTTCATTAAGTGCCTGCATAAAAAATCTCTAAGACGATTGTCCAATATTTATTAATTGTTCACGTGTATGCCAAAAATTTTCTTACTAAATGTTTTTTTTTTAATGAATATTTCAAATTTCTAAAATAGTGCTCCGATTTGCTTCTAATCTGATTTCATGTTCATTATAACTGTAATCTTTCCATCCATAATTTCGTCAGTAATCTTATTAAATAATCTTCAAAATTATTTTTAAAGTCATAATGCAATGGACATCTTCATTTCATGGAATGTTTTGATAAATTTATTCTGTATTCAATGAAAATTTAATATATGTCTCTTGAGGGGATTTTTGGCTTTTCCTTTTTGATTCCATGATTTGATTTCTTAATCGTTATAATTATGTGTTCCCTCGTGATTCTCATAATTATCTTACTAAGTAATCGCTAAAAACTTCATTTTGAAGATCCTATTGCCATGAATTGTTCATCAGCATTCCATAAAATGTATTAATGAAGGTATCGTTCTTTTGTCTAGAACTAATTAGTTTAGAGTTTAGAAATTTATCTCAGATAGTCATTTTAGTTTCCAATAACTAATGTCATGTTCATCATATTTGCACTTGTTTCTTATTCTAACTACTTTTTAAAATCTTTGTAAATTTTAAATACTGTTAATTGATTAATTAGTCATCATTTCCATTAACTAATAATCTATATGAAACATTGTCTCCAAAGTTTTGTTCTGCTTTCATAAATAGTTAATTCATATTTCGTTAATTGATTTAAGATATTTCATTCTGATTTCATATACAGTGCGCAAAAAAGAGAATAATTATTTGGTCTAATGATTGGATTTTAATGTACTTAAACTTAATAGGTTTACCTCAAATATACGAATTAATTTCTGTCTCAGGTTATGAAATCAGCCATAAAAGCGTTCTTTCTCTCATTTTCGAAATAGGATTTCTTACACTCAAAATGTAGGAGATAGTCTAAGAAATAGGGTCCTAATATTTTTTACAGGAGACCGGTTGAAAGTTAATTTTAATTTGATTTTAATTTTTCCTTTAGTGTAAATTTTACTTTTTACGTTAAATAAGCATAATTCTATGCCAGATATTAAAATTAATTAGCACAAATTAATTAGCATATTTCAGCCCAAACACAACTCAAATACTTATTTCAAAATTATAATACTGGAGGTAGGAAAAACACAAAACAATTATTAATCCAATTCAAACTGGAACAGCGCATAATGCAGCTAAAACCAAATTTGTATTTATAAACTAGTAACAATGTAAAATAACTTAGAAATAATTTAAAATAACTTAAAAATAATTTAATATCTAAAAAATAAAATGTAATTGTGTGTTAACAGAACAGCACTTCATCAGGGGACACACTGTCTGTAAACACACAGGAACCTTTCTGTTGTTAGTGGCTGAAGCCAAAACTAACAGTGCCCCGAGGCCCCTAATGACAATACAAGCAAAAATAAAGAATAAAAATAATTACCACATTAAAAATCACATTAAATTTGCAAAAGAATCACAATTGAATTTACAAAAATAGAAATTCACTACAATGAAACGCCTCCACAGCATACTATAAATAATCAACGTAACAGTAAACAGTTACAGTTAATAAAAGTGAAAATGAAAAACCCTTAAATATTCCAAATCAGAAGCTAAAGAAATTAAGTGCTGACACCTAGATGAAAATTAACAAATTAAAGAGCAATAGAATCCAAATGCTGTTAAAAAATCCAAATATATTTTGAAAATGAAATCCAAATTGTTCACCGCCTAGGCCTGCTTAGGCGGGCTTCAATATCGGCCAATTAATAAAATTTGTTTAAAATATCTTGAATCAGAACATAAAAATTATTGAAGTTGAAAGGAAATTTATTTTTCTTTAAACTGTTTTTTAAATCCCCAATAGCTGTTAAAAAATCTGTACGGTTGTTGCAAATGAATTTAAATCTTAAAATTTACCAAAAACAATATTTTTAAAAATTTTATAATAAAGGTTGGAATAAAAATGAGTAAGGTTAATAACATTAAATTTAAAATCTTTCCTTTTATCATAAACCCCTATGAAAATATTATTATTAGAAATTCTTATATCGGGATCCAAAAAATAAGCACGAGAGTCATGTGAGTTGGTTTTAATTAAATTCAAATCATCAGGATAAATATTATTAATCAAATCAAAATCCCAACAATGAAGATGACTAAATCATCAATAAGCCTAAAACCTTTCAAAAAATTATTCTGTAAAAATTTATGTTCATAAAAATGAAGAAAAATATTGGCAAATGCACTTGAATAACTATTACCCATAGCAATATCCTTAATTTGTCTATAAAAACTTATACCATTAAAAAGATAATTTTCAAAAATGTTGACATTGCATAAATTAATTCAATCATCCTTTTTAATACCCTCATTAATCAAATAATTATCAAAAATTTCAAAACAAATGTTTTTTAAATTATTGTGCGGAATACTAGTAAAAAGATTTTCGAAATCACAGGTAAGAATATTACTAACATAATTGTTGTTTAAATATTTAATAACTTCCTGGTTGTTATTAATAATAAAATGTTTATCCCTAGAAATGATTTTGTTTAAAATAATGTTTAAATATTTAAAAAAACGTTTGCCAAAAGCAGAATTATAATACCCTGTGCAACATGTAACAAATCTAAATTTAACAGGTGTTTTATGAAATTTAATGGTCGGAAATAAATATGGAAAATTTAAACTATTTGGTCTTAACCCAATTTTTTTATAAAAAGCCAAAATTCTATTGTCTATTTCTTTCTTAGAGTAGTTAATCTTAATGAAAGTATCATTGTTATTATATTCTGTACCAATTAAATGTTTAAAAAACTTTTTGCACATAAAGCCAAAATTATTTGAAGCTTTATCAACCACTCATATAATAAAGTTCCATCTCAAAACCTCAATAGATTTAACAATATTAGAATTTAAATAAAAACCTTGGTAATTTGTGTTATTTTTTTTAAAAATTCAATTTAAAATTATACAAAATTTTAAACTTCCACTCAAATCCTTCAATGGGCCAATTATATTTTCTAGAGCACTTGGCAATAAAGCCATCTAAATCATTACTTATTGAGGAAATAATATATGGCAAATTATATTTTTTCCTTGGTCTAAACTTTGTACCGAGACCCATTAGAATTCTCAATTGTTTATCAACAGCAATGTAAAGGTTAACCGTAACAATATGTTTATGTTCTTTATCAACAAAATCCCTATAATGTATTTTGTCACACAAGCAAATATCTTCAAGTTCCATTAAATTTTGACAGAAAAAATTTTAATTGCAAATAATATTTTTTAAAGTCTTGCTATATTTGAAACAAATAGAAACCCTAATTTTGTCCTTAATAGGAAAAATGTCATCAAGACTATTAATAACCATTGGTAATGAACCTTTTTCAAAAACCTTATCAAGAAAATTTATAATACAATATTCTTTATCACTTGTTGAAACATTTAATATTTCAAAGTTGTTGATATGAAGTTTAAATTTAATAAGATCTAAAACAATAGATCTGAAATCAGGATTAGAAAATTTGACAAGTTTCAATTGTGCTTTAATCAACCATTTTAACACTGAATTCTTAGTACTAAAGATGAAGCTTTTAACCTTTTTAATGTTAGTATCACTAACATCCAATGAACACAAATTTTTGAAAAGACCAAATGAAATTTTTTATTATTATTAGATTTGTCCTTATTCTTACCCCTGCTACCTCTTGAATTATTAGTAAAACCATTGTTAAAAATATTCAGTTTCTTGTAAATGCAAACAGAATTTAAATCAAGGCTACCTTCTCCATTAAGTTTACTATTAAGTCCATAAGGGTTTAAAGTTTTTAATTTACAAATATAAATATTTTCACGATCCAATCTCAGATTCAAATCTTCAATATGTTTAAGAATAATAATGTTAATACATTTAAAAGAATGTTTTTGAAAATGAACAATTTCGATATCAGAATGATCATATTTTTGAAAGTTTTTTATGACTGATCGATGACTATTAATGCTTTTATTAAGTTCAGTACTTGTCTGTCCGATGTATTTTAATGAGCAAGTTTTACATTCAATAAGATAAATAATATTTTTTTGTTTGCAAAAAATTAATTTGCTAGAATCAGAAATTTGATCTGAATGGGCGGCGGGACAAATAAGACAATTTTTATTGTTACATTTTTTAAATTTTTTTAATTTTTCAATATGTTTATTGAAACAAAGCATTTGATCAGGTAGATTATAAACCACAGTAGACCCCTGAACAAGTCCACAACTGCAGGACTCCTTGTTAACCCACGCGACGAGTCATATGGTATAAAATAATCAGTAATTTTGCTAACCATATTGAGAAAATTGAAACCTGAAAAGAAAGAAAAAATCTTCCTCCAATATTTTGATTATACTTTAGGTAAAAAGACAAACATTAGTATCTGCAGATAATTTCAAATTTACTTTTTCCAACTTGTGAACTAAAGATGAAAAGAAGATAAATCGAAACATAAAATTGTTGGGCATCCTCATTTTCAGTACGAAATGACACTTTTTCTGCAATAATTTTGAGAAAAGAAAATACTTAAGACACATTTCTTATTCATAAATTGCGTCATAAAATTTCAGTTTTGCGTCATAAAATGTAGCCAATGAAAATAATACACAAGGGAACATTCATCAGTTTTTAATATTTTAAATATTACTTTACTATTGCCTGGGTATGTAATTTCCAGTATTGGTGGTTATAATAATTGACCACTCAGATCGTAAGTTTAATCCCGTAAATATTAAAATAAATAAATAAGTAAATAAACAAGTCTGAGGTTTACACCATAACTACACAAGCTTTGAAAGATGAAATTGAGCGACATTTCTGCAAAATGACCACCAAAATTTCTACAAAAGAAATATGTATGAATGTTCAAAAGAAACCATGGAGGCTATATACTCAATATGCAGTTCCATAAATAACCCTATACATCAACATAAACATAATATCAATGTACTAATATCAATAGAATAACATATACATAATATCAATAGAAACTTCCTAATATCTAATGAAAAACTATGTTTTTCACGTAAATTATTTCTTGCGAGGATTTTTCGCGAGGATTCGTATATGAACTCCAACAAATTGTTTTAAAAATTAAAATATAAATTAATGTAGTTTCGAAAAAATGTACATTTTTTCAAATGAGTATATTTTAAATTTTTTTGTCAGTGGAGAACGCTATACTGAAAGAGAAATCATCCGTGGTAGATTCTTTTTAACCTACATAAGTAACTTAAGATATAATGTATAGAAAAAAAAAGAATTTTGTCAAACCTACAGTAAGCCATGAAGTTTCAAATATTAAATTTTAAAAAAATCAAATCCCCCAAACGTAAACAAATTATGACAGGATTACTTATCATTGCTAGAAATAAAGTATCCTGTAAAGATTGGCTCACAATTTAATATTTCGAAGAAAATTTTTTTATCATTTTAAATTTTGTGGTTTATCAGAACTTGCTTTACTCAAAGCTTTAAATTTTAAAATAACAATGGAAAATAAAATAGAATTCTCCATGAAACGTTCTTTCCATGGTATAGAGACCTCGCAACAACGCTTAGCATGCATTTAGAGGTCTTACTACTTAAGAATCATAAATAATTGCCACACTAATAGTTACTTTCTCGAAACTCATTGGAATTCTGAATAAGACTTTTGCACTTTTATGTTCATGTTCATTTGGGTGGTACCCTTGGGGTCTTACTTAATCTTTTCCATCGACTGCCTATAGCATTTAATCCACTTCTGGCATGCTCACCCCCTTCCTTCTTGTACTGCACCCCCCAGAGAATTGGCAACAGTTCCCCTAACCCTCCACTCACATCCCAGCCCACAGGCCTTTTACGCTATTTCCACCTTCAGGGGTTTTCTGAAGCGAAAAAGCCACTCAAACATTCGGAATTCTTCTTTTACTTCGTATAGAACAGTATTATCTCTTCAAGATTCATTTAATATCGAGGATTAGACCATCATTTATTCGACGAACTTTTATTTGGAATAAATGCTAAAGGAATAAGAAAGGTGGAAATATTTCCGTCGAAGATATTGACAAAATAAAGTGGAACCCTGAAGAAAAAAGTATTGGGAATGGAATGGCAATAATTACGGATCTTTTTGTGGTAAAAGGCATAAAAATTAATTTGTAGCCTTTTTTAAATTTATTTACACTTTTCATGTTTTAAAATTATTTTTTAATGTCTTGTGCAGGGAGTCCTAAGTTAAGCTGCTTATTTTCAAACATTTATAACACGAAATGGTTAAGGGTAAAAAACAGTTATTGCAATTACTTCTTGTGACAGGGTATAAAACTTTCTTATTACAGCTTTTGGTGATGATTTCGCTGCAGACCACACCTGTAAATCAAAGAAAAATAATAGAAAATTGCTTAACATTTTTTTTAACTCTTCTGAAAAATGAATATCAAATAATGAAATGTTCGAAACGTCCAGCATCAGCTGCAATCATGAGTCGTAAAGGGTGCCCAGAACTGACACAAATAACGAAAATAACAGAAGAAAAGAATTGGAGAGCCATCGATCAAAAAATTTCAACTAAAACTAAAACTGTAGACGGAAAATAAACTGAAAAAATTAGGTTAATCCGTTTTTTTCTTTTTTTTTTTTTTTTTTTGCCATAAGTTTTTAGGAACCATCCGTCCATTTTCAATCTGTTACCCAACCCAATATTACTCTCAAAAAAGCCTCGTAACTAATATTATCCATTATATCAACGAGTGTAATGTTTTAATTACCATATTGGGTCAATATACCACAAAGGATGGTCTTCTGCTCAAACTTACTTTAATATAGAAGCTTACTTAGTCGGGAGCAGATTAGCATTGCAGATTAGCTCAACCAGATTAGCTCAACCAAGTGTCTAAGCCTTTTAACGATGGCTTGATTGCGAAGAGAGCAATACAGCAGGGGTTTAGCTCAGTCCGCACTGTCCTTTCACTTGATCATCACCGTGCAAGCGCCACCCAACAAGTAGTTATTCCGCCCATGCACCGTGTTCATCGAATTAATAAAAAAAACGTAGTAGAGGATAATGATCATCGAGTGCAAATCTCTCTATTTTATTCTATTTTCTCTCATTTCTATTTACTCTATTTTCTTTTTGTTCTATATCCTATTTATTCTATTTTCTAAGGGCAAAACTTTCTTCAATTAATCTTCTTATTAGACTTCTCAAAAGAACGATAAAGCATGTTTTATTCTATATATAGTAAAAAAGACTAAATTCTTGAAACAAAAGAAAGTTTCAAAGTCGCTGAAATAACTGAGTAAAGTTTTCCTGTTTTTCCTTTCGCGTTATGCGAATGGTAGTATGATAGTTAGTTTCCAGGAAGCACTTGAGATGATTTTTCTGAGATTCATATGGGGTCAGCTGTAAACGTAAGAAAATTAATAAAAACTTATATAAATACAGAAAGAAAGAGTAAGTTTTATATTGAGGCGAACAAATATGAGTCACTTTATATCAGCTATGGAATCAGCCCTTTTTTAAACATGGCATCTCTTCCAAAACTCTGTTATAAAATACTAGTCAAATACTTAAATACACTTGAGTTATCAAAAATTTGCTTTTTTCTACTTTTAGTTCAATTTAATTATTTTTTTTATTAAGTTTCGAATAAATAGGTTGAAAACATTTAATCTTTTAACAAAACTCTTTGTATAAGCTTTTATTAACAGCATGCAGTTCATTTACTGAAACGGAGATCGAGGATCGAGAAAAATGGGAATGCATTTATTTCAATGTATCAGTTTCACTTGTTTCATTTCTGACTGAAAATTTATATGTTACATTTTCTTTACTTACCTGTTCTACCTATCACGAGATATCAAAAAACTGATATCTGTTATTTTGTAACAGATATGTTTTCATATCATAAAAGCAGTAGCATTTAATTAAACATCTGCTACACCCATCTGTACTGATAATACATCGATTGCGTATCAATCAAGAAGTTTATCTCTTACAGCTGCTCCTTTTATTACGAGATTTTTCCAGAACAAAATCTGTTATTTCGTAACAAATGTAAGCTTAGATCGTTACAGGGGTAACATTTTGATTAACTCTGTTTCTCGAAGCTCTGTCTTCAATGAAAATAAAAAATAGCCATAGTTTAAGTGCCTTACACGTGAAGCAATGCGATGATCTTAAACTACATAGATATTCTTGCCCTGAAGAATTATCTGGGCGTTAGAACAGACAAATAACTTGAATATTTTAGAATTTATTAAAAAAATTTTAAATCGCCAATTTGGCGACATTTTTCCACCTAGATGAAAATTATAGAAATTACTGCCTTATTCTCAGTTTTTGCAAATTTTTATGAGCCCACGTTTTGCAGAATTAGTAGAGTAAGTGTTTAAATATGAAAAAATTAGACGACTAACGTTCTTCATTTTCACGAAACTATTCCTTTTCTTCATATTGACGTTTTTTGTCATTTTCAAAATAAGCTTAAACAGCGCTGGCTTTAGCCAACACCTCCTAGAAAAGAGTAGGTCTCAGCACGGGTTACCATAAATATCCTTTAGTAGTCCAAACGAAATGACATATTCCGTATTTTCAACCACTGCGCAGCTTAGTACCCCGAACGTAATGACATCTTTCATATTTTTCATCAACTGCGCAGTTAACTTCGTCACATCGGATTACTAAATTGATCCGTGCTGAGGCCTTCCTTCTTCTAGAAGGTGTTGCTTTAGCGCTGGATAGGTTAAACTTGACCTAACAGTCATGAGTAACAGTTGCAAACTGCTCAAACTCAGTTGTAAAATTAACATATTATTAGCAAAAAAGCATCATTTCATATTACGACGGAGCCTTCGAAAAACAACCCTAATTATTTGCTAAACTGAATTATACTAAAAATATATTAATAGTGAATCGGTTTCTCTTTCTACGTTTTGATAAAAAAAAGTTTATCTGTTACAGCTGTTCTTTCATTACGAGATATTTCAAGACAAAAGTCTGTTATATTGTAACAGATATTAGTTTGTAATGTAACAGAGGTTACATTTTTCTTACACAGCTGCTACCCCTATCTCCATGAATGGTGCCAAATTGTTTAAATAGCAAAGGGTTTTTTTCAAATCATGTTTCTCTGGGAAATTTTTCAAAGAATTATTTAATAGTTAATTGACGTTGATTTTTGAAATTGAGATTTAATTTACTTACGGCGTTGCGCAGGCCTAGCCCATTTCGTCCAAATAGCAAAATATTAATCGATATCATTGCATAAACAAAACGTGAGATAATTTTACTATTGTTCAAAAATATTAAATAATTATTATCAATTCTTTTTTTGATAAGAGATTTCCCAAAATCTTCTTTTTAATATAATTTGACATATTAGTGTATAGAACTAATGCATTAAAAATGTATTATAGATAGAAATAATTAAAAAAATTTCATTTATTCTTTAAAAGATTTATTATTTACTCTAATTAAACTCAATAGCTAAATCATATTTATAAATATTTTCTGTATTGCATGTTGGTGGAAAATTAAAAGAACAGAAATAATTTTTATTTGCATTTAATTTATTTTATGAGTTAATTTAAAAACAGAGATTAATCAGAGAAAACATTTCTTATTAGCATTAAAATTATTTATCTTAATATGCATACGTAATGTTTCTTTGGCAAATAAATTCTTCTAAGTTTAATTAGCATAATTTCTTGGAAGTATATACAATAACGACTTCAGTTTGAAAATTGACTAAGAATAATTTGTTTTTATAAAGAATATTAATTATTAAAATAACTGATGCCTTCATGAACGCGTATTGGTATTAATTTTGAACATTTTCTGAGTTATTATTGATCTGGAAAGTTTAAATTACGATCAGAAAACCAGTTTGAAATGTTTGAAAAATATACACACATTAGCATATGTGTGTTTAGGATCATGCAAATATTAGCATGATTCGCTTAGAAATACTTTTAATTAGTATGAGAATGTGTAGCGTATACTGTGACAAATTCTATTTAAAATAATTACCGTAATGAGACTTTTGATCGAAAATCTTATGAATGTTTATAATGACATTATACAATTGTGGAAATTTTTTAGAGTTAACAGAATTAGTCAATCTATTAATCGCGTGATTGCTTTTTGTTCCTTTTTTTTCTTCTGAAAAGTCAATATTTTTCAAAATTAACAAAGATATTATTATGTGTTTATAGAAAACAAATTTTGCAAATATGTTAATAAAAACAAAATAAACGATTACCTGCATGTGAAAAATATTCAACAGTGCATGAAAAAATATTAAACTCAGGAATACGGAATGTTTGATAGATTAAAAAGAAATAAATGAAAAGTAATTTAACTCATTAAAGGGGCACATTAGAACATTATTACGATAACACGCTTAACATGTATATATGCTTCAGACAAAATCAAACTGATTTCCTAATGTGATTTAACTTGGAAAACAATATTAATATTAACAGCTTAGTTTAATCCAAACACGAAAAATACAAAGTTCTCCCGTTTAAGACAAAATAACTGTTGCACATGACAAATTTTTCATAAGGACCTTCGCAGTGATCACCTTTCTCATTGAAATAAATTTATTGTTTTCCCTTTATTGGACAAGTGAGAATAGTGCTTTTGTTCTTGTTAGTTTAATATGGTTGTTAATTTACATTATTGTTAGTTTATATTAATCTGCTGCTATCGCTGATGTCATCAATTGTTGTTGTTGTTGTCGTCGGCCATTAAGGCAGATGGGGTGTGATTGTTCTTGTTTTCCATTTGTACCATCTGTGCCCAAGAATTCGACTTCTGCCTCACCCATTTGTTATACCCGTTTATAGGGCGGACCCATTCATACATCCACTCATTCATCCACAGATCGTAACTTTGACCTGAACCAGAGAGCGATCAATCTATAATTCAGGAGCCCCCAGTGGTATGTATTGATTTGTTATGAGAGCATGGAGGACTTTGTGACCCGACAGATTTAACATGTACCAGTCACCATTTACTACGCGGGGAGTCTTCGGCCGGCTGGATTCGAACTCTGGTTGCAACACAAATGCGAATCAAACGCCCGGCCAACCAGACTTTCCCCCTCCCCACCGATGACTCCAAATGAATGCGTAAAGGAGCGGGAACCTTTGACAGTAGGGTGAGTAGCGCTTACATCGGTGGTGATCCTGGGAAAAGAGAAGAGATTTTGTTAGATATCTACAATTTTTCATAAAAATACTAATTAACTTGAAATATTAAAATATCCATTAAATATTTCTCAGCAGATAACATTTAAATTCTTTGATATGTCTTGCTTTGGTGAGTAGCTTTTAAAAATTTATTTAAAAATAATTTGATGATCAATCGTTTGATACAAATATCGGAAGACAAGACAAGGTTTTTGCCATCATTCGACTTCATCTTAGCAAGTTTATAATTGTAACAGTTTTAATTAAAAACAATTTTTATTAATGTTAACTAAATTTTTTTAATTCAATTAATAAGATTTATGTATGGCAGTATCTAATCTTTGTTTCTTTCCCCTATTTTTATTATTTTTTTTTAGTTACTTGAAACATAAAGTCAGATGCGAGCTTATAAAATAAAGTTCTCGAAAAAAGAATAAAATTCCCTATATATTTTCCATATATATTTTCTATATAAATAAAATATCCTATAATTTCCTAAAATTTCCTATTCTAATTTACTTGGATTGCGTGAATTCGTGTTCAGGACAAAATTTTTCACAGAGTGCTTTCATGTTGAAGCATAAAATTTTCAAATTATATCCAAATCTTTTATTTTAGAATTTATTTCTTTTATGAGTAAAAATATTTCTGCCATGTTTTATTTGATCTTGTGTAGTCCATTTTGTTATGTAATATATTCTACTCTAAACAGGGAAAAGACAAAAATATATAATAACTTTTTTCAGAATTTATTTCGTTTAAAAGGAGTAATGGTGCATGTCATCTAGATAAATTTTAAATTAAATAATTATATAATGTCTATAAAAATTGTCTAATGAATGTCTAAGTCTGAAATGTGTATGTCTATGTCTAAAAAATGTTAAATATCTACATGAATATCAAAAATAAATTTTATTTAACATGTAAATTTTGTAAACAATACATTTTATTTAACATTAAAATAAATAAGAACAAAAGAAATGGTGGGATACTAAAATATTTTAAATAAATAATTATTTTCTTTTCAAAATATAGTTTTTCTTCTCTAGCATACGACTTTCTTAAAGAATTTAAACAAGATAACAACAACATTATACTTACAGAATTAATGTCTAAGCATTTCATAGAACTAAAATAAAATGCCTGGCTAGACGATTATGAAGATCTTCATAAATACAAATTACAATAATAAAATATGATATACTAATCAATCTAACTATTACTTAAGCTTTTTGCTGTAGCATAGCATTAAAACCATTTGTATGGGGAATTTAAGGGAAAAAAACAGGTCGCTTTTTTATATTCTTTATAATTAGAACGGGTATTTTTATTATGTTTGTGTATAATTAATGTTTTCTATTTTTATTTATGTTGCTTTAATTTTTTAAAATGATCATTTATCAATAAATGTAAAAAGAATTTTGAGCAAAATTAATTCCATTCATCTGTATATGACACAATAACGATATGATTTAAATAAAACAATCATTCATAATTGTCTGCTTACATCATCAAGGAAGACGGTTTGTCTTAACTTAAATACTTTGAAGAAAAACTGATTAAGAACGAATTGAAATTATAGAAATTTAAATAATTTTCTTGAATATAAACTACTCAGTTTACAATGCTTATCTCTTCTAAACAATATTATTTTAGACTTAAGCATATTATGCAGTTCAAATGAAAAAAAATGATAAAGGTATTAAAAATGAATTTAAAAGAATTCTAAATCCTTTAAGTGCTTAACGAAAATTCTAAAATATTTTTCAGAAACAAAATAAACACATTTGAAAATGACCCAACCTCGCTTAAATTGACACAGTATAATTTCGACGAAACAATCATCTATAATCGTCTGCTTCGTTATGGCAGACGATTTTTTTTTCTTTTCACTTCATTTCCGAGAGAATGTCGGAAAGAAGAACTGATGATAAGGTTGAAGACTAAGGGTAAAAAGCAAAAAGAAGTAAAATTCTTAGTCTCATTCATCATCTATTAGAAGAGATATATCAGAAAAATAAGAAATGATCTTTTTGGGAAAACTACTTTCCAAAACTTCTCTTTTCACACAGGTGAATATATGCCGAATTATTGGATTTCAATACAAACATTTGTTTTTATCATCTCAATCGATTAAGAAATGGTGAGAAAAGTTTAAGATAGGTTAAAAGTTTCTCTTTTTCAAAATTAAAGAAATATTTAAAACGTATGTTCATCATTTATATCAAAGCATTTCTTCGTTTAAAATATCAACCGCGAAATAAAAAGAAAACTACTGATGTCATTTGAGAATGTTCTTTTTCTTTCTTTATTTTTGAATTCTTTTTTCTGTATTATTGTTTTTATTTCTCCATGGATATAATTTGGCAAAGAATTATTTACTTAAGTTGTGCAACTGCAAGAAAGATTTTTATTTTTGTGAAGAATAACTTATTTTCTTTAAATTCTTCAAAGCTCTAGATGGAAAAGGCTTCCTTTTAACTGGAATGGAAGATTTCTTACAATGCTTCTTTCTAAAAAACAGGTTTTTTTTTTTACTCAAATCAAAAAGAAAATTAACTTAAAAAAGAACGATAAATTTAGTAATCTTGAGGCAATTTAATTTATATGACAGATAGAGCAACTGGATTAGGTTATGTATTAGTACTACAAAAAATAAACATACGGTTAATTTATATGTAGCTATTATTTAAAAACAAGTGCATTAACTGCACTATGTATTAAAAAATATTATATTAATGATCCAAAATAATCATTACATTTTTAAACGATGTTACGCCAACGCCACCCTGATGTACATTTTTAGACTCATATTCAGAAATAAAATTCAATGTGTACAGTGCGACGAAAAAAACGGACCACCCTGAATAACTTTTGATTGAATGATCGGATTTTAAAGTTCTAGAATCCAATATTAAGGGTTCGAGGGGATACCTCAAATATGCTAATTAATTAGTGCAAACGATATTTTAAGTGACGAAATCAGACACAAAAACGTATTTTCTTTGACTGAGCATGCTTTTATTTCGACGGATTCGGATTACTGTCCCCCAAAATATGGGGGTAGCCGCAATCTGGGATATATGGTTTTCATAGTATGGCTAGGAGAGTAATCCAAAATTTAGACCTTTTAATGTTACTTGTTGAATATCTCTATTTCAAGAATTTTTTAAGCGAATTGAAAACTTTTTGCATAAAATTATAAAATTCGTTTATCCAAAGATCCTATGCAAAAAAATAAGTTTCAGTAAATATATATTATTTTTCATTATTTTATTTAATAAGAGTCAAAAACATTTCGAATTTTAAGGTATACAATTTCTTTCGCAAGTAAGTCATTTTACGTAGCAAAATACAAAATTTTGACCGAAATCGGTTTAATAGTTTCTGAAAAATTCAAAGTTCAAAAAGTCATGCATTTAAAAATTTTTGTCTCTGCTAATTAATTAGCATATTTTAAATCACTCACTCGAACGATGAAGATTGAGTCCTAGAACGTGAAAATCCGATCATTACATCAAAAGTTATTCAGAGTAGTCCCTTTCTCTTGGCGCACTGTACATACCGTCAGATGGGGTGACTTTGTGCAAACTGTCATTTTTTCAAATTTTGCGTCGTGCCATCTAGGGGTATATTTTTAAAGCTCGGTATCAACTGATTTGAATTGTCAACAAAACAAACTAATGGTTTACCAAGAACTGGAAATGTAAACATCATCGTTCTTGGAAAATTGTGAGCTTAAGTTACAAACAGTTTCAAATTTTTAACGTCGCAAAATTGGAGGCTGGAAAGTCTACTCGGTTGAAGAAGTTCTAGTTATCCTGGCCAGGAAGGTAGGTTATACTTCAAAAGTCTTATCAATTGAGTTAACAAATCATGCATAATTTTTTGTTTTTAATTTTTATAATGTTAGTTATTTAATAATTAATAAAAAAATGCACCCTGGCGTGACTTTGTGCAATTTTTTTTTTCAGAGAAAAACATGCCAAGGACTTAGAAAAGAAAGCCTGGAGCAAGAAATTATTGTGATTACTACACCAAAGAAGCGTTAGAAAACTGTTTGGCAGAAGTAAAAAATGATATATCTGTTTCGAAAGCGTTAAAAAAGTTCGGAATTTATCGAAACACGATTTCGAACAAAATTAATGTGAAGTATTCGAAATCTCACAGTGAATATTATTTTTCATTTTCATATTGTTATTTTTCATTTCAATTTCCATATGTTAATTGTTTAAGACATTTAATAAGAGAGGATCATTCCGAGTTGCAGAGTTGGAGGCAATTTGGGGTCGTTAACTGTGGGAATTCATTCAACTGTTCATTCATGTCAATTCATATAAAATGTTTTAATGTACCTGAAAGTCATAAAAAAAGTTATCTAAGATTTAATTAATAAGAAAAAATCTAAAAATGTTAAAAAATCTAAAAATTAAAGTTTTTATGTTTATCTTCAGTAGATTTGTTAATGCTTAGTACATATTTATATGTAATATACTTGTATTGCACGTTAACAATGTTAAATATTGCTTATTAAACGATTTTAAGTCAAAGTGAATGAAAATAACTGAACTAAGTCATTATTTTATTGCATTGCACCAAGTCACACCATCCCGGGGTGACTTTGTGCATTCGACTAATTCATTTTTTACAAATAATAAACATTTCAAATCAGCTCTTAACTACGTGCAATTACTTCCCAGATGACTAACAACAAATTTTAGATTAGATGCTCTACAATTCAGCATCTTTTGACTATTTTTTTATTAGGTCAAAGTTTGAAAACTGGAAATTCCTGCACAAAGTCACCCCATCTGACGGTACATAAGTGTTAGTAAATTAAACTTCAAAGGAAAAATAACTTTATTTAATTCCTGATAAGTCATTATCAAAGAAGATGACATTAAAAATACCAAAAACTTGTTTTGATTACCAGTGGAAATGAAGAAATTGTGGAAGTCGATCATTAGAATAACCTTTAATTTTAAACCAGCAATCAAACTATTTTTTGATTTTTGTATTTTTAATTCTACCTCTCTCAAAAGCAATACTTAAAATTTTGATAAGATTTTGTTTTTTCCCTACTTATTTTAATTATGCATCCTCAAATGCGAATATTTTTCTTTTTTTCATATTTGGTTAGCATTATAAGATAATGGCTGTGATTACATAATGTCTTCAATTATAAAAAGCCGTCATATAATTTTTTGACAAAATGGTACTATATCTGATTAAAATTTTAAAAAATAGATAAACGTTTCAAATACAGGTTGTCTAGAATGCAAAAGAAATGATCAATTGTTGTCAGAAATGAATGTCAGATCAAAAATCACAAATTACAAGGGTGGAATATTATTATAATATGCATTTAATAATACGAAAATGTATCATATATCTTACCCCTTCAATTTCAAAATCCTAAGAAAACTTCCTTTTTTATTTTTGCAGATTTTGATTCTCAAGAAAAAAATACCCGTATTTGACTTATTGGTTTGGAACTTCGGTAACTGGCGGCGTGGTAATCTCAAAATAAAAATGAGGTAAATATTGTTTCAAATGGAAATATCTTGAAAAATTTCTCTCGTGCATGCTCTTATTCCAATCCTAGCCAAATATCGCGTTTGGCATTATTAGATGGGTTTTTAAGAAATATTCAACATATATTTTTATTTTTAAATCTTGCTAGACTTTGTGCTGGCATTTTTAAATGTTAATTTTTTGTTTAATAAACAAAGTCAATTCGTATTAATAAACAAAATTAATTCATATTAATTCTCAAGGACCGTAGTTGAAAAAAATGAGCATTAAAATTTAATAAAAATAATTCGAAAACAAATCTAAACAGTTCTAAAAAATTTATTTCTCATGAATGAAGTATTTCAATTGGTAAGCAAAGAAAATATAATTCAGATTTGAAATAATATAAAAGTAGCTACATAATATAGCAAACGTAGCAAATTAGTGTAAAACATGCCAAACAAATTTAGTAATTCTGGCAATTATTTGCACAAAATATAAATTCATAATAAAAAATTAATTGGCATTTAAAGAAATAATAATCTGATTTAAGAACCGTAAAACAAATTTATTTCGTTTTGAAACACTTTTAGAAAAGAAATCGCTCTGAATTGCAACAAGCTTTGTAAATAAGGAGTTTTTCATGATATGTATATTCCTTCAAACATATTTCTAGAATCTTCGTAAAATATTGGGTAAAACTGTATTTTATAAGAGTTTCAAATTAATTTTCAAGTGAGAAAATTCTGCAAAGTCGCACATTTGAGAATATATTGCTGATTAACATTGTATCTAATGAATTAGCATAGAATTAATTAATATGGCAAGAATTAATATGACAAAAGAATTAATATGGCAAGTAACAGATTAAAACAGCATAGTCACAGAATGAATATATAAAGTGAAGATTAATATGGAAAATAAGCGATTAACGCAGCATATGATGGATTTTAAAAGAGAAGTATGAATAAAAGCAACGAAGGGAAGGCTAAAATAATAGAAACCACTTTTTCGAAATATCCCTTTAATAGTACAAAATCTATGTTTAAAAAAACGCGAACTTCTGATTATTGCAAAGCGTGCAGTTGAATACCTGCAAGCGACGTCACACGTGGGTCAACCAATCAGGTTCGTCACAAACGCGTAACGGTGTTTGCAGGTATCTAAGTAACTTTAATCCGAAAATTGAATTTAGCGCGATTTATTGAACATGCGCAACCATACGATTAGTAGTTGTAAGTATCCAATTGTTGAATTGGCTATTATTTAAATCAGGTTAATATTGATTCGACGAATATAGCTTCAATCGAATTTATTTCCTTTAAACAAATCATCGCCAATGGAATGAAAATGACTTTTAATTTAATTTTCTAAAGTGACGTGAGGAAGAAATAACAGGTTAAGAATGTTAATTGAGAAAGGAATTAAATCACACCTCCATAATCTCTGTTTTAGAATGCCGAACTATTTGGAATTTAAAAGTAATTGAGAAGATGTGAATACCGTTTATTTAATTAAATGTTACAAATTATATCATTAAGGAAAAGGAATCCTCCCACTCAGTTAACGTTCCCAATGTGCTTGATTTATATTTTAATTCAGAGAATTGATGCCGAGATCTGAGATCCTTATTCTTTTAATTTTTTATGAAACTTGATAATTACTTTTCGTCAGAGCCGAAGGGTGTTTTTAATTACTTTTTAATTCTTTGAAAGACTTTATTTATGTTCATTCTGGAATGAACATTTTTCTGTTTTCAACATGCTGAGTTAGCGTAGTCGCAAGTTATAATTTTTTCGAAAAAGTGTTATTTCTAACGTAATTTCATTAAAATAATTAAATTTCTCCTGTTGGGTGATTTGGATACTGTAATTGACAAAGTTGGTTTCAATAAATATTTTAAAAAAATGTACGCATTTCATTTTGTTATGTTTTATCACTGATAATGTGAAACCCATTTATTATCTATATCTTAGGGGGAAAATCTAAAATTGTTTTTTCTTCTTCTTTCTTTAATTTAAAAAAAAATTATATGCAGCATTCCACTAGTTCCACAAATGAAAAACGAAATGGGAAAATAGAGAAATATATAGAAATATGTCATTTTTATTCCGATTCATGAGCTCATATCTCGAAAAGATTTGAAAAGAGCTGAGTTAACAGTTTCAGGATCTGGTGAGCGATAGCGAACTGGAAAATTATCTCTATAGTGGTGAAAACAAACTCGTACGTTGTCGATGAATTTAGAGGCCTGAACTAATAAAATAAAGTTAAATAAAAAAAAAATGTGTGCTATTTCAAAGAAACGTGTTTAAGTCTCAATTGAGGTCATTTTGATCGCTTTGATCAATCTAGTTAGAAATTGCATTCCCTTATTATGTATTCAAATATCCTTTTATCCCATTTTATTCCCTTAAAAATTTCTTTAATTAAGTAAGCTGGTATAACTATTTTAGGAATTAGAGCCTCTCCAAGTTGATTTGCAGCCAAAAAGGACTTTTATTATTCATAGCTGTTAATATTTTTGAATACTTTTTGTTTACATTTTATTAATTCAAATATAATCTATTTAACTTAATTCCTGAATTTACGATTCTAAGGTTGTAAGTATTAATAAAGCTTTTAAATCTCAACTTTCTTTTTATTTGATAGCCTTAAAATTTAAAATTTGAACACAATGTTCAATGAAATATAAAAATATCAAAAGTATTCAAAAATTGAAATTAGTTACTGAATAAATAAGAAAATTCTGGATATATAGTTCTCCCTAGCTTAGCAAGGAAGAACATTGTTTGAACCGGAATTATATGATTTACTGCAACATATGCAAAATATATAGATAAAAAATAAATAAACAACAAAAATTTGAAATAAGTCAATTAACAACACGAAAGTAAAAGTTCCTACTTCAAAAATACAAAAAAAATTTAGATTTTTTTTTCTTCTTAAAATCCTATCTACTCGTGTTTTTGTTTAGTAACAATTACTTTAAAAAGATAACGAAAAAAAGACCATTTGCAAAAAAAAACATCATTTTTCTCCTGAGAATTCTTTAATTTTTAAATGGTGTAAGAAAAAAACCCATGTAAACCAATTCTCTTTATTTAGAAAATGAAATTTTTCGAACATTTCAAGCATTTTCATAATAATGTTGTTATAAAATACATTTAGTATAGTTCAAAATTTTGACAAATCATTCTGATAATTAGAACATAATCTAGGGAAAGTACTTCGAAATTTTTCAAAACATTGTTAAAAAAAATATTCAACCGGTTGAACTGTTCAGAACACTCCTCATGGTTGGTGTTAAAACTTTACACGGCCTCGCTCGTAATATTTTCACACCGAATCAAAAAACTCCAAGTACGAGACGAAAAGACTTATAATTCAAAAATGTATGTATAGGTGTTTTAAACTTAAAAAGTCCTATTTTTTACCTACATTTTTATATACTTTAAAAATTTCTAGGTAGTGAATATAAAGACCATTGAGATATAGTTTCATGCGTAAATTTTAACTCTGAATTAAATGAAATTAAATTTCAGTCGATGAGACCAATAGTTTAAAATTTTTAGTGATTTCTTTTTTCTTCAAAAGTAGAATTTTTTTACTTCTATCTATCTATTTACGCAATTAAAACTTCCATCTATCTATTACGCAATTTACTTCTACGTATCTATTTACGCATGCTTTCCAGACAAATTATGTTCTGTTTCCTATGTATTTGTTTGCGCCAATTTCACAATAACTAAATATGAGACGATCGGATTTTCAGTTTTAAACTTTCAATTGTTTTTTTATGAATAACATTAACTAATTTTTCTAATACTGTTTTCACACTTCTATTTTCTAAAATTTATTTCCTACTTACACAAATTTAAAAATATATGGTTTAGAGTAAAAAAATTCTCATGAAATGGTGCTTTATTTTGAGATAAAAGTGTAAAAAAGGGTTAAATGATACAAGAAAAAAAATCACTTTTTGTGCAAATAATAGCTCAACAAACATTGAAATTGTTAGCTTTATAAACTCGTTAAGACTCATTCAAACCAGCGTAAAACCTTTTTGAGAAATAATATAACATTTGTCTAAATATCAATAATTAAAGTCATCCCCTATTTCCCTTTTCCTCCCTAATAAGAAGCCCGAGATCATGCAACTGTTCACCGCTTACGAAGAGGAGGGTGCATAGCAGTTGTCTCAGGGTAGAATTTTTTTTCAGATGAATAGTTAAAACCCCCCTTTCACTGTGCATTTCTTGCTTTTCAGTGGCGCCATCTATAGCCAATAATACAACTTCAGCCTCACACATGTCACAATCCGTTTATAGGGCGGACTCATTCATACATCCATTCATTCATTCATCCACAGATCATACTTTTGACCTTAAAAAACGATCTATCTCCAATTCAGTGGCCCCTTAGGTATGGTTTGTTATAAGAACATGGAGGCAGGCAGGGATCGAACTCACGACCTCTCGAGCATTTGCCCAACACCCTACCAATCAGGCTATTCTAGCTGTGTAATCTGAACTAATACCAGAAACGTAATATGTTATACTTTATCTAGTTATATTTAAAAAAAATAACAGTTAGCTATATGAATAAAATTTAGTAAAAAAACTACTAAATCTAATTCCTGCTTTGCAATTGATAATTCCTTAAGATAACATGCCTTACACCAAAGGTATTTTATGATGCATTTTTATGAAAAGATCACAAAATTCTTAAAAATTTCTATTCTTAATACATTGAATTTCCACCACGAAAATGAAGTAAATATAGTTTGCCACGCATCATGTCTTAGTAATATTACTAATATTTCAAACCGAAAATTTTTTTTGTAATATTCAGAGTAGTGACTTTAACTAATCTATGACTAATGCTTTTATGTTGCCATTCTTGTAATTTCATTTAGTTATAGGATCTCAGTATTTAGTTATAATCTTTTCCCAGACAGAAAACCAAATATATCATGTCTAAACAACACTAAATTCAAAAAGTTCATAAAATATATAAAACTCCAATCTATAACTTCTAATATTTCAAAACTTACTTATAAAGTATTAAAAATAAATCAATTTATGTTGCACTTTATTATGAAATATTGAAAGATTAGATAGTAATTCAATGATCAACAGAAAATGCAAGTCTTCTATATTTGTACTCCGGTATGAGAAAGTCTAAATCCTCAACATCTGTCGTTAAAAGATTTTTATCATTTCTCTCTACTGTAAGAATTAAGAAGGATTTTGACACTTTTTTTTTCGTTCTAGAAATAGAAGAGAGGTTGTAATGGAATCTGTCTACTTTTCCAATCTCGTTTTCTTTTTTTTTTTAATCTTATAACAATTTTTTTTAAAGTTAGGAAAATAACACTTTCGGGTGAACGAGTATTTGCAGAAAGAATACACTCTGCGAAATTTCTTATAAAAAAACCGTCTCTAATCGGGAAATCCTGTTTGGGATTTTCTCTTCTGAAATCGAATTTACTGTATCATACTTATTTCGAGGATAATTTTAAAGGACATCCTATCGTTCGGTTCTCGAATGTTTTTATATTACATGTATTTTTTTCCTCCACTAAAACCTGTATATCTGTCAAAACAATTTTTTGAAGTCTTCGAATTAAAATTGGTCAAATCTACCGTAGTAACACTAGCTTCTTTAATTTGTAAAAATTTAAATAAAATCGTCAAAGTAACAGCATCTTAAAAAAATCAACAATATTATCCCCAATATTATCATCAATATTTCCAAAAAAGGATAATACAAAATAAAAATTACTAGAATTAATAACCATTAGACGCTAGTTATTATATTAGAAGGAACAAAACTAAAGACTATGTTGCAGCGAAAAAGTACAGTGATATAGCGGCATTCTGCTGTATCAATGCTGTTGAAGCATATTCATTATTGTTAAAGTAACATAATATCACATGATTTCATGAGCCATTGCCTAAAATCGCCAAAAATATATTTTTATTTATTAGTAATTTTTAATAATAATTTTTACCTGTGCACTTCGGTTATGAATTTGAAAAAACTAACATAAAATGGTTTTATTTTTTTGTGATACAATTTAAAAAATAAAGTAAAATTTGGTAGTTTTATCATGATAACTTATATCATGGCATAAAAACCATTTATTAGGTAAAATTTACTTTCGGGTTTTGTACTTTTTACTAAATGTCAGATAATAAGAACTCGAGTTTTGAAAACCTGAATTTCCGGTAAACAATTACCTTATGAATGGTTTGAATAGTGTATATTTCTAATTTATTAACCAGAATTGTGGTTTCTTTTTTACCAGAAACGCCATTACTATACAGCACTGTAATTGTATCAGAGTTTTTCTCTCCTTACATATAAATATCTCTCAAAAAACTAGATAACCGCGAAATACAATTTTTAACGTCAGAATGCTTGACATTCGCTGTCTGCTGTTTGAGATTTATAAAAAAAACTTTCAGTAAGTTGAAGATTTCTTTTACGGTAGCAAAAACATCACATCCCTTATGAAAAAATCGAGGTATAAATGAGGTATAAACGAGGTATATTTGAAAAGTATAAAGGAGGTTGTTATTTAAATACGTCGTTAAGGTTGAAAAGGGTGCAAATGAATACCTCAAAATCAACCTCAAATGTACCTTAAATATACCTCCAGAGGTATATATGTTTCAACCTGAGGTGTTTAATTTTAAATCTGTGGAGAGGTAGATATTTACTATTTTAAAGTGTTTTATTTTCAACCTTAGGTTATTACTTATCAGCCTGAAGTATATTTTTTTACACTTGTGGAAGTATTTTTTCAACAACCTAAGGTGTGTCATTTTTACACTTCAGGTTATTATAAATCAACCTCAGGTGTACTTTGTTCTACCTCAAGTAATTATTTTTCAACCTCAGGTATATAATTTTATGCTTGTAGAGATATATATTTATCAACCAGTGTTGTGTCGTTTTACACTTCTGGTTGTTATAAATCAATCTCAGGTGTATTTTGTTCTACCTCAGGTAATTATTTTTTAACCTCAGGTATATAATTTTATGCTTGTAGAGGTATATATTTATCAACCAGTGGTGTGTCGTTTTACACTTCTGGTTGTTATAAATCAATCTCAGGTGTATTTTGTTCTACCTCAGGTAATTATTTTTTAACCTCAGGTATATAATTTTATGCTTGTAGAGGTATATATTTATCAACCTGTGGTGTGTCGTTTTACACTTCTGGTTGTTATAAATTAACCTTGGGTGTATTTTGTTCTACCTCAGGTAATTATTTTTCAACCTCAGGTATATAATTTTATGTTTGTAGAGGTATATATTTATCAACCTGTGGTGCGTCGTTTTACACTTCTGGTTGTTATAAATCAACCTGAAGTGTATTTTCAACTCTTGGAAAGGTTATTTTTTTATTAACGTCATATGTTCCATGTTCTACCTTAAGTTATTATTTCGTAACCTGAAGTATATATTTTTGTATTTTTAGAAGTATTGATTTATTAACCAAAGATGCGACATTTTACACTTCAGGCTTATGTAGCTCAACCTAAAGCTGTTTTTTCAGTACTTACGAAGGTGAGGTGTTCACCTTGTTGATTAATTTTTAACCTCACTATATAAAAAATATAATATATATAAAGATATTATCCATATTATATGAAGAATAATGTATATCATTACATTTTTTTCACTACTAGAGATCTTCATTTATCAATCTGAAGTTTTTAATATTAAACCTTTGGCAGTAATTGCTTCTTTTGTTAGGTTATAAAAGAAGGTTTCAAATGCATAATTCTTCTGTAATTTTAATAGATTGAATTAAATCATCTTAAAATAACACTTATCCAAATTCTACAATTAGTAAAAACTATTTATTGGAACTCATATTTTTAGAAAATAGTTGTCTAATGTGCTTGAATTTCTTAAGCTATAAAACTACAAATTTAAATAATTAGTCAGCTGAAATTAAAATACTTTTATTTAAAACTAAAATTTAATTTTTTTACAAATCAACAAAATTATTTTAAATACTGTTTTTGTCTACCTGTTGAAACTTGTAATTATTGGAACCTAAAAGAAAAAAAATGAATTAGTAAGTAAGTCATATTTCCAATAATAGTGGCAGTTTTTAAACTATTAAAATATTAGAAATTATTTTTTTTATGATTTAATTTAACTGGATGAAGTTAGTTTTCTTTTTCAGATAAATAGTAGTACTCTTCTGCCATTTCTATTCAATCATCATAGCTAAAAAGCATGACAGGTACTACAGCCACAAAATAAAGTACACTGAAGTCAGTACTACCATTAACAACATTTACAGAAATTCAAAGATATAATTCCAATCTTAATATGCAATTTTAACACTTTGTATTTTTCTATACATTTGGTATCATTATGGTACTTGTAAGTTTGATAATTATATTTTCTTTCTTTTTTTTCTTACAAATCTTTAAACTCAATAAACCTAGTCTATATATTTTTAAACTTTTTGTCAGACTTTATGAAACTAATAGCTTTTTTATAAATTTTAGACGCTGATTCTGAAAAGGACTTCCATTATTGTCAATCACATAAGAGTTTCTTAAAAAATAGTTATTTTAATATTTTTTAATAAATGTGATCAAGAATCAACAATCGTCTAATAAATTAAATTTTAAAGTTATGTACCAATTTTTATTCTTTTTTTACACTCAATCGAATAGAACAAATTACAAGTTGATAAGGAGCATTTATTTTAAAGTTGGGAGTAATTTTATGTGAGGAAAATGTCTAAGAGAGAATGATTTGAAATAATACTTTTAAAATAAGTTGAGTATAATATCTCCTATATAATTTATAATACCAAGCAGAATAAAACTAATAGCTAGTTGTTACGAACATTTGTTTAAATATAAAAAACACATCCCATAAGACGAAATTCAAAAAATTGCATATTACTTTTAACAATAAATGTCTTTATTTGCAATTGATTTTATTCAATTCAGCATTAAAATTGCATAAGAAACTATACTGGCTTATTTCTAAAACATTTAAGATTTCTGAAAGTCGCTAATTTTTGAAGTAGTGAACTATAAATAGCTGCATAAAAATGCTCATAACCTTGAAACAAATTGTCATATCAACTTGAAATCGGGTTAAATTTAATTCTATTCAATATTTTAATAAGTAATAACAATCTGCTTAGTAAATAATTAACGTGGGTAAATTGAGAAAAAATAACACGTAGTGAAAATAGCAGTGTGATCAAACATAAAAAAGTGAGCTAGTACAGTTACTAGTTTTCAATTATCAAATATCTAACAAACTATTGTTATCAACAATTAAATAAATGCTGTAGTTTATTAGGAGAGATTACTTTTTCTTTATGGTATAAATTCAGAACTATTTCCTAGGGGAAGGCTGAGCAGTCACTTCTAGTAATAACTTGCTAGTCACTTCTTCATCGCTGCTGCACATGTGCTATTTACAGCCTAGGTCATCTCAGCAATATCATCAGGGAACAGTGGATAAGCTCTGTAATATATATATATATATATATATATATATATATATATATATATATATATATATATATATATATATATATATATATATATATATATATATATATATATGTAAGAAAAAGAAATTGCACGTTAATCAGATTTTAAAAAAAAAATCAGATTTAAAATGCAGTGTTATTATTCATATTTTGACTCATAAACAACAATATAAACTTTGCAACAGATATCCAAGCAAACGATAAGCATACAGCTGTAGTAGAATTTCAAAGCAAAATTGCTATTTTAAAGATCTTTCAATTTTCAATGATTTATTTATAAGAGAAATTATGAACATTTTACTCAACTAATCAACTTGCATACTGCAACGTTGAAACATATACATTTAAGCAAAATAAAAGAATAGTTATATTTGAATAAATTACAAACAATAAAATATACTGTGCATAACCTGCTGTAACGATTCACCAGTAACGTTACCCTAAACAGTGACGAGAAATATTTCGATTGTTCTCTCTTATTGCTAAGCCTACACAAATAGCTTCTAAGAATATCCTCCAACTTAAATTATTTAAGAGCAGGAGGCATCTTTAAAACTAAAATAATAAAATTTAAGTTTGAAAATTGAAGCATATTTGATTAAAAGTGATAAAACTAAATTAATAAATGTCAAGCACACTTACCGAATTTCGAATACACTTTCAATTGTCAACACACACGCCATTTGCCGGCTCGCACGGAACTCTGGGAATTGAGGTAGTTAATATGAAGTGTACTTTAAACAACCCTAAAACAAGCTTAGGTATAAATAAAATGACTTCATACACCTCAATAAATACCTCACTCTCTTTAGTTGAAATAAGGTATATTTTTTTATACCTCAAAATTACCTCACTCTCGTTAGTTGAAATAAGGTTGATTTTTTTATACCTCATAAATACCTCTTTTGTTACAAGTGTAAGAAAAACAACCTGGTATACCTTGGAAACTACCTCATCAGTCTGGTTGATATGAAGTGATTTTAAAATAACCTCAAAATAAGCTTAGGTATAAATAAAATGACTTCATATACCTCAATAAATACCTCACTCTCTGTAGTTGAAATAAGGTATATTTTTTATACCTCATAAATACCTCTTTTGATACAAGTGTAAGAAAAACAACCTCGTATACCTTAAAAATCACCTCATCAGTCTGGTTGATTTGAAGTGGATTTAAAACAACCTCAAAATAAGCTTAGGTGTAAATAAAATTACTCCATATACCTCAATAAATACCTCACTTTCTTTAACAAGGTAAAAAATTTTATACCTCAAAAATACCTCTGTTGTTACAAGTGTAAGAAAATCAACTTGGTATACCTCACAAATCACCTTATCAGTCTGGTTGATTTGAAGTGAATTTTAAACAACCTCAAAACAAGCGAAGTGTATATAAAACAACCTCGTACACCTTAATTACAACCTTTACGAGGTATAATTTTTATTGCTGTTTTCTGTGCAACCTTAAATATACCTCAAATTAACCTTAATACCTCAAAAATACCTCAAATCAGCCTTAAATATACCTTAAATTTTCGTAAGGGATTTCTTTGTTTCAGTGTGTAAATAAAAACTTTACTGTAGGTATTTTTTTAACGTTCCAGTTAGATTTAAATGTTGCAAAAATAATTTATATGTTATGTTGCAGAGACTTCTCTTTCTTTATAGGCTAAACTGATGTGATTTTTATTAATACCAATGATGACATTTTAACGACATTTTTATATGGTTTTGCAAAGAATATCACGTTTACGTAATACATACACCTTTATAACTCTTTTCAACCCAACCATCGTTTAATAATTATGCTCATAATCTCTTTGTAGCCTCTAACCACCCGGTTTAAAAACCGTGTTTATTACCACTTCCTTTTTAATTTTCAATGCACTTCCTGTTAACAAGCTTAAGTATTATCAGTGCTTGAAAGCCACATTCCGTTATTTAATGTTTCTTTCAGTAAGCCCTTTTACGGCGTTTCTTTACAGTAAAAGCTTTACAAGAGTTGTAAATCATGAATTGCATGAAATTTGAGTTTATTAATATTTTTATGACCCTGACAATCTGCGTAGCATTTATTAGTCTTTTATGGATGAAAATAACATTTCTCAAAATTGTAAAAAAATTTAGATATTTTCTTAGTCGAGCTTTTTGTAAAAGGAAAAGGTTTTAGTAGTCATTAAACGCATCGTAAAAAGAATGTCATTTTGAGTGACTAATTACGACTAAAGTGTTTTTATCTTTTAACTTAAGTTTCTTCATTCTGAAATGATTTATTATTTTCATTAAGCTGAAAATAATGCAGCTCTTAAAAAGGTCTCGGTCTCAATAATTTTTTTAGCACAAGTTTTTTTTTTTTTTTTTTAATTTTAAAGATTTAAGTAAATAGATATACAAAGCACAGACTTTACAGTTGATTTATACTTTTTATACTTCATACTTTTTAATTAATATTTTCCATAAATCAACCGCAAACTTATATCAAGGTTTTATCTCGTAAAGGTTTTATAAATGTAAGCTTGAAATTTCAAAAACTGCTTTTATCAATTCTAATATATAATACAAAAAAAATTTACAAACAAGAATTTGTACAGCATTTGTATATCTTCTTTACCCAAATGGTAATTTAGGAATGTTGAATGGCAAAGTCCTTGCCGTTGAAAAATATTCGTACTATCTAACCACCATTATTTGAATGATTATACGTAATCTATATTCGCTGTAACTGCATTGAAAGTAACCTTCAGGCTAATTATGTATAATTCTGGAATTTAAAACTACAATTTTGAAGAATTTAAAGCAATGCGAGTATTATCACATTGCTTTTTTTTTCCTTGTCATAAGCTCAAAGAAGTTTGCATAAAATGCGAAGAGTTGGCCGTAAATTTATCCGGCCTGCTCCCTTCTTTGAGAAAAAGTTCAGGACCCATACGAATCAGAAACTTCAGAAGAGTTTCATTTTTATTTTATTTATACAGTCAGTCTCTTTCTTTAACAAAAAAAAGCTCATATTTGTTACGGAATTCAGAAAAAATAGTAGATTTATCCATTAATTTACTTATTTTCTTTTTTCAATGCCCACATGGGTTGACTTTCGTCAAGTCAGGAGCATTAGGGCAGATTTGTTGGCCACTCTTTCAGGAGCACCATATTAGGTGGGCCAACGTTGCTGCCACAGTAAGGACAGTTAGTACAAAAATAGAAAGAACATCCATGCCTTGTCCGACATTTGAACCCCGAACCTTTCTGATGCAATGTCAGTTCCCTGACCCCTACACAGTCCAGTCGGCTTACTTTGCATAGTTATTATATAAAAATTCCTTACTCAATTAGGGGACAACTTACAAAAAGTTCTCGGGTTCGAATTCATTGGTTGCCGAGAACATCCTTTTCATTCGAAGTGTATTTAGTTTTAATCTAAATTGGTGGCAACGAGCGCGGAATATGCTATGGAAATAGATCGGGGCATATTAACTTTTTCGGTTTGAATATTTATATATGCCTCATAAGTAAGGTGATCTCCGTAAAAAGGGAAGAGGTTCAACAGATTTTATGATGCAACAAGCTTCGTGTATGTTTAGGAAAGGAAAAGCCTCTTTGCAACTTCAAAACCGGTTTTTTCTTAAATTCACACCAAACAGGAGGCCTGTGTGGGAAAAATACTTAGTTTTGGCTTTAATCTAGCTCATATTTCGTCTCGTTAAACTGTTCTTCTTGATTCGACAAATAATTCAACTCAGTTCTTAACAACGTCAGAGCTCGAACAGAAAATAACTTCTACGGACACGACGTTGTTAATTTAAGGTTAGTGGCCATATTTTTTAAAGGAAAGAATTAATCTACAAACCTGTATTTTTATGGTCATGATAACTTTACTGGCGTGAATTTATACTTAAGATCAGTGACTGGAACACCTTTTGCCATTAATTGACAATAATCTAGCCATGAATGATTTAGAGAGTAGCACTATCCTCTTTCATAAATGTCAGCAAAAAAGAAGTACATTTTGTTCTTCAATTTAATAAAGCTGTAATTATTAAATTGTATTGCTTGCTTTAGTAATGCTTTAATAAGTAAAAATGCTTTAGTAATTCAGCAATTCCGTCTCGTTTCACTATTCTTTTTGCTTCAATAAATAAATTAATTCGGTTTCAAACAACGTCATAGCCCAGACTTAAGATAAACTTCACGGACATATTTTTATTTAATTTAAGGTCTGCCGTCATATATTTTACACGAAAGAATTTATGTACAGTCAAGTATTGTTATGCTCATAATAACTTTACGGGCGTTAATTTATAGATAAGGTCAGTGACTGCAACATTTTTTGCCCTTTGCTGACAGTAATATATCGATGAATGGTTTTAGAGAGTAACATTATCTTCTGTCAGAAATATAGACTAAAAGTAAGAACTTTTATTTTTCAATTTAATAATGCAGCGATAATTAAATTTTCCATTGGTTTACTAACTTTAATCTGTGTATTGTAATTTAGTCTGTTCAATAATGTAAAGCGTCTGTATCGTGTTATATTTAGTTTTAAAATGTTATGTTATAACCATTATGTCTCATTAGTTATAATTTACATAATGTTTTTTGTATTCTAAAAGCTTTACTTAGTTCAAAAAGTAATTTTGCATTTTATTGTTAAAAATATACCTCGAGCCTATGCGCCTCGTTGTACAAAAAAATGAAACTAGCCTTTTTGAGTGTGAAAGAATGGAAAATTTTCGCAAAATATTAAAATGACTTTAAACTTATCTTCCACACCTATAGAAATAAGATTTTAAAAAAATTTCTGCCGTCTAATTTAATGTGATACAACATTGCTATTAAAATTAATCTCTTAGTTTATCGAACGTCTTAAATTACTTCCTTTTACTGTACTGCGGCTATCTCACATAAACTTTGATTTCTTTTCACAAAGTCTTCAAAAACTTGTTTTTGTTAAACTTTATTCCTAAACTTAATTAATTTTCTTCACAAAGGCATAAAAATTCCCACATTCGATATAGCTGCCACATTTTCGGATACATAGAAGAAATGTACGACTAGTTCTTGACTGTAACTTTATCTCTCGCGAACCATAATTGCAAAAGCAAACAAAAGTAGTCTGACATCTTTTGTTCCGAAGCTCTTTTGGTATCCCTTTTTTCTGGAGGAATGTCGGGTGTTTTTCTCAAGGGACATCCAGTTCATTTGCCAGCGAAATTCTTTCTCTTATTTTTTTTTTTTTTTTATCCTCAGCAATGTTAACCAACAACAACAAGCAAGACTAAGATGCTGTATACATATATATCCTCTTCTTTGTCTCTTCATTGGATGCGAGAGGGCGTGAGGTTCTTTTGTTATCCCCATAAAGGTGTTCTTTTGCATCCTAGGCTCATCTCGTTTGCCGCTTCCATATTAGCCCTTCTTCTTCATCCCCTTGTAAGTAAAAAACAATGTACAAGACCACCCGGGACTTGGCTTTATTATTTCTCGTAAAAATACACAAATGTTCTACTTTTGACCTAGATGTTGAAAGAGGTGATCTTTTTTGGCTTATTTATCTGAAAATCACTTGCAGCAAAATTTAAAGTTGTTTACTTAGAAACAGAATAAAATAATCTAATCTAAATGTAATAGTTAGATGATCAATTAGATACAAAATACTAACAAAAAATGCTTTAGCATGGTGAATGCAATATAATTAAACTGTAAAAAATGGATGCTCAAATTTCGCGAAACTTTCTTCGTTTTGGTCGAAGCCGTTTCCAAGTATATGCTCCGAGTGAAAATTTCGTCAAGCGAGCAAATTTCGTCAAAATTAAAGAAAATTTCGTCATTCTTTTTTTTTAAAAAACATTTAGCGTTTAATGTATCTAATTTTTCAAAGAAGCATTTTATTGTGTGTACCATATAGGTGGATCAATGTCATCCAATCCAAATAACACAAGAAGGATAGATAGAAAAGAGGAATTAATTACACTTAGGCCCAAAGCGGAATTTTAACAAGAAATCTTTCTAGTGCGAGGTTATCAACTCCTTGACCATCATACATTTCGATCGGTCTAGTTTCGTCATTTTAGTTAACTATCACCCAAAATGCACTATGGTAAGGTTTCGAGTTGAGGAAACATTTTCTTCATATATTTGAAAGTTCGCGTTTCATCATAAATCACATAATTTTTGATGAAATGATTCTTAAAATTAACGAAATATAGCTCAAGAATTGCTGAATTGTCGAAAGTGAAAGCTATATTTCTGAAAGTAAGCTTAATGACGGGAAAAAAAGATAAATAATTTATAAAAACGAGCGATAAAACTTATTTTTTTATTGATTAGAGCTGCACACTAGTAAATCACTCATATAATAACATATTTATCAAATCCCAGGGAAAACATCATTTTGGGGGTATAAGACGAGAAACGGTGGTCGGAAGGATATTTAAAGTAGATAATTAGGTCGACACCGAATTTTGGTGTATTTAGGTGCATAATTTTTTATTTATATATATATATATATATATATATATATATATATATATATATATATATATATATATATATATATATATATATATATAAAGATATATATATAAAGTATTACATCAGCCAGTTACATCAGTTTATAATATCTAAATTAAAATAAACATTGCCTCGGATCTTGAACAAGGTTACATTTAGAAAATCATCGCTAATTAGGATAACGTATAAAGAGATTATAGTATGTATTTTAATTTAGTGAAAAATAAATAATACAAAGGGAATTCAACGAAATATCCCTCCCTTTTGGAACATAAAATAAATAATAATTTCGTTACTCATTTTTAATGAGTATTTATTATAAGTGACAATTCGAGCATTGTTGTTTTTACATAATAATGTTTGCAATTTACGTAGTCTAATTAAATTCCTTTGAAACAAAAGCATTGAAATCATATAAAAATCAATCTCCATGCGTGCATCAAACGGAAATTTAAATAATGAATTTACAATAGCAGCACGGATAACTTTAATTCAAGTGACAAGAAAACATAATTATCATCTCTAATTAAGGCATTGCTCTTAATGTGTATATTGACAAAAGCTTGTTTCCATTCCATCAAACTCCATATTCTGAGTATTTTTTTATCGATAATTTAAATAATGTAAAACGTTAATTAAATCAGAAAAAGGTGTAATATTTTTTCAATGATAAATAAAATCGGTTCCTAATGATATTTTGAATGATCTCATTTTTGATAAGTTAACAAATAAATTAATAAGAAATTTCACATCATTTGTCTATTAAATCCTTATATTTACCATTACTTTTTGAATGAATAGTAGATGCAGAAATAAAGAACTTGGGACAGAATAAAAGATCAAAGGTAATATTTTTACTTCATACAGTTCCTTAGTATTTTTGTAGATAGATACTTTACTGACTTCCTTAAGTTTCTCTAGATAACGTAACAATAGGCCGAAATATATTATTGCTTGCATAGAATACGGGTTACCATGATATTACACCAAACACTTTAGCAAAAAATCTGGCTGTAAAACTAACGACACTAAAAATATTCCAATATGTTTAAGGATTATGATGACTCATAGGTTTGATTACTCACATTTAGCTAAAATGACCTACGATCGAGTTCCGTGTCGTTAAAAACCGATGGATTGGAGAATCCCGTCCCGAGTATAGCTGATTGACTCTTGCGCGGCAAGCATGTTAGAGATTCTACTTTTCAGTTCGTCAATTTAGAATTCAGAAGTGATGGAGAAAACTACATTTTTTGTAGTTAACGAAAGCTAGAAACACTTTATTACGAATGTAGTAATCTACAACTACTTTTTTTTATAACTGTAATGACTACAAACTACTTTTGGAAAGTAGTCACAACTTCTCTACTTTTAGTAAACGAACTTTTTTTGAAAACTTTATTTACACCCATGCTCAATATGGTTTTGTATAAAAAAAAAATTTATTAATTTATGCATGTGAAATTATACAAAAATATTTATGTATATTTCCATGAGCCAGTTTGTTATTCTAAGCATTTTTTACTATTCTCTCTTTTATTCTGCAACTTTGTTTGCCTTTCTCGGCAGCAAATACTTAATTTAAGAAAAAAATAAACTATAGTGTGTGTTTTTACAAATATCACACAAGTGCAATTATCTATAAATTATTGAATATTATTCCATCATAATAAGTAGCTGCAAATGCTTTCTGAGAATAAAAGCATTTCAACTAATATAAAATGACAATGCAATTATACCGCATATAATTAGAACACGTAAACTGCATTTAAACCAATATTCGTAATTAAAACATTAGACAGTGAAGTTTTTTTTTTTTTTTTTTTTTTTTTTTTTTTTTTTTTTTTAACACAAGGGAATTTTATCGCTATTAAAACATCTTTTTTTGTACTGTATCGTATTTTCTTTTCATAAATCTTCTCTTAAAACTATGATTTCCCGAGTACTCTCTATTTTGATTATTTAAATTGCGTACATTTGAAAGTTCTTTGAATTGAAGTGCTCAAACATTTTAAAAATAAAAGATGTTAAGGAAATTAATCGAAAAATGACATTATTTCATGTTTTTTATCGTCAAGTCGAGAAAACACTATCAGGCATTACATCAAATTGTTGATGTCGTAGAGGCACTTAAAAGCTGCTATTTGCCATTAAACTCAAAGAACCAGCCAGAGTTAATTTAAATTTATGCCATAAAAATGCTTATCGCGAAAGTCTTCCAGCATTAACTTTACTGCCATCTTTGATGCTTCGCCAAGAACGTGGAAACTAGCCAAAAGGCTTTTTGGCTATCTTTTTTTTTTAAAGTATCTTTCTGGTATAATGGTGCATTATTGTATTATTGTATTGCGCAAGAATTTTACGTTCTTTTGATGCTGGAGTAAAATTTAATGGCGACTCTCGCATGCCTTGGGGAAGTATGAAGGGAAAAAAACGTGTCTTACGCTCATCATTTTTATTCTTTCTCATTATTCAGTAATAATGATTGCTTGAAATAAAGGTTTCGTTTTGTCAGAGAAATGCAGTGTGAATGTAATGATCTATTTATAGTGGTTTCGTATTAAATTTACATAAAGGAGACAAAAGACCATGTCTAATGGATTTAATCCATTAGGAACACTGTCTCAGAAAGTCGCTACTAAAATTCTTTTCTTAAAGAAAATAGCTCACCAAATAAATGTTTGTTTTTCGGTGACAGAGCAAAGAAATAAATATCCATAAATAATTATAGAACTTAAATTGCTTAAAACTTTTTTGTCATAAAACCAGTATGTATAGTAATAAGATCAAACCTTTGAAATGAATATTATAATAAAGATATTTAACATCGTTAAAATAAACATCTATTTTGTTGTTTTGGAACAACATATTAGTTATAATTATATAAATTAATATTAACTATTAGTACACAGTTGGTATTTTAAAGTTCACTTTCGGGAAAATTACTTAAAAAATATAGCGTAACATATTACTTAAAACTAAACCTTCTACATTCTACAACATCATTCTAATAAAAACCATTTTAAACCCTAAAATCATTTTATACCAATGTAACATTACAGGTACGTACTATTTTACACAAGAATGCCAATAATGAAGCATGATTTGAAAACTTAATTGAAGAAAAACTTAAAGATATAAAAATGTATAGTTTGTTTAAGAAAATAATTTTTGTTCCAATCAAATTTTAAAATTAATTTCAATTTTCATTAACAGATGGCGCTATTAACAAAGAAAACTTATAACTCCATGATGATTTTAAAGTAACCATCGCTTATAACTACAATGTACGTCGTACGTGCTACGATCTCTGCATTTCGGAACAGGCGCACGTGGCAAATATTGGAGCTAAGTTTGTCAGATCTACAGTAGAAAGCCTAAGTTAAGTTAAGAATTTTTATTGTATTTCTAATCAGCTACACTACTTTCATTTATATTTAATAATAAATTTTTTTATATGGTTACGTTTAAACTTCGATTTCAGAGCAACTGTTAGTTATTTTAAAATCAATTCAGCAATAAGGAAAAAACAACGCAAGCAGAGAATATAGTAGAAAGTAACATAATCATAAAACTTTTCTAATTCTTATACTTCAATCAAAAGTTATTGAAGCGTAAAACTTGCACCAATTACTAAACTTCAGTTGAAAGTCCCTACAATTCTCAAAATTCAGTAATTGGATTCAATCTAAAATGATTGATGTATAAAATTAATGTCAATTTCTTGTTGAGGGTTAAACAGTTTTCCTATGAACGAAACGAATTTTTAAAAAAAATTTATATTCCCAATATTCTTAACTGAAAAAACACAACTCTAAATTTGAATCTAATTTACACTGAAATGGTGCATGTCAGACAACTACCTAAGTAATAGCAAATGGACTCATTATTTCGTTAAGGTAATGTTAAAATCAATTTGAAAATATATATATATTTTTTTGGAAAAAGTTGCTTAAAATGTCGTGCAAGTTTTATTTGCAGTCGACCTTATCCAATCATAGAAAATAACATTTCTAAACTTTTTATTTCTTACATTTATGAAAAACAATCGTATAAATGGAAGAAATATGCATACAAAATCTTAAAACGGTACTTCAAATTCGAGTTTAAGCCGAAGCATAGCTGGTTTTTTTTTTTTAAATTAATTTTGGAAACGGTATACAAATTGATAAGTAAAAAAAAGTGAAAAAGATATAATTTGAAAATTTTTCCTGTATTTACGAGTTTAACATCTGTTTTTAAGTGCTGTTTTAAATCTCTGTTTCTTAATTTTTGCGTCATTTTGTAAACTTTCTTTTCAAACAAAAGACTTTTTCCCGAAATTTAAACTTGTTATTAACACACAAACAGTATCGTAATCTAAACATAAATAATCTTTCCACAACTGTTTATTTTGCAGTTAAACTTCCTCCCAGAACGTCGTGCCATTTTGAGAAATTCCGATTACACAATTTTTCTTCTTTTCAAAACATTAAACACTGCTCGGTTGAAATTAGATAATTTGAAGTTCTAAAACGCACAGTACTTTAAAAGAGAAGTTCCTCTCCAATGAAAGTTCCGACTTATTCGAAGTGATGTGTACTGATTACACGTCCTGTAAGTACATCTCAAAACTTTACCCCTTTTCCTAACGGAAAGATTTATTTCAAAGACCATCAAAGTGTCTCGGGTAAAGTTAGAGGAATCGAAATTCGTCTCAAAAGGGTAAAATGCCTCACCAACCCGAATCACGATCCTTAAGTAAAGGTACCAGTGCAGGAAACTTTCAGAATTTTTATTCACCCATGTTTGACTTTGACTTAAAGGGGGTGAAATTCAACCCCCATTTCTGTTTCCTTCTAGTTCCATTACATGTTCCAGTCTTCTTGTATACCCAGTCTTACAAGCACAATCAGGGATGGTCCAGAAAGTAAAAAAAAAATCTTTCCATTTCACTTTTGAAGAAACTCCTGTTTCAGAATGCAGTAAATGTTTTTTGGAATGTTGTGCCAGGAGTCTTCTCTTATATATAAAAAAAGAATAAAATGAAAAGACTTTTTTTGTCGAAAGAAATAGTTACAGGCGAACTTTTTTTTTTATCAATTCTTCTAAAATGGACCTCGACCCTATAAAGTAACAGACGTCGCTGTGAATTTGAAATTGCACTTCTGGTATTTGTTCTTTTCTAAAAATGTTCTTTGGTTTTCTGAGATTTAGAGTTGCAGTTTCTTAGTTTTTTGTTCTTAAAATTTACTTTTTTGTCGGTATTTTCTTATCAAAAAAGACTCACGCCCCGGTGTTCCGTTGAGTTTTATTAAATAGTTGGAGTTCGTGATAGTTATTTATTAACAAAACAAGGAATGACGTTGTTTTTTTTTTAATTTCCCAAGAGACATCAAGCTAGAAAGGTATACAAGAAAAATATGTTCAAAAAAAAAAAAAATTTCAACTGCTCTATTCCAATGACTTAAACGTAGATTTAACTTTCCTTTCTAAAAATAAAATTTAGCTCTCCTTTAATGCCAAACTTTTGTCTCGTGTAACAATTTTGACAAGTTTTATGTTTAAAACGTATAAAATGGTTGAAAACTTCTTGTAATTTTAATGTGAATCTATTAAATTAAGTCTCAGAGGTATAAACCTAATAAATCTTTAATGTGTTATAAAACATAAAGTTTATGAATTTCACTGTATCTTAACATGCAAAGCCAAAGTAATGCTTCTTTTTTTGCTTGTGAATATTAAAGTTGTTTAATGCATTTTCTCTGAAATATTAATATGCTGTGACAATTTAGGCTGTTCTGGTATTAGCTTGTGCTACCCTCTAAATTGACCTACGGAGAAATAGATTCCGTTCCTAATTTTGTAAATCACTAATAAATATTTCGTAAGTTCATTTTTTTTTTTTTTTTTTACTTTATTCAAATAAAATGTTTTTTATTATACACTCCTCAAAAGTGAAATTGAAACACCAAAAAGAAATAATGCACGTAGCGTCATGCAAATTTCAGGAGCGATAGTAGTGAGATGGATATGCAAATGATTAAAAAAACAGACTGATAAAATCATTATAAAGCAATTTATTCAATATCCAATGTGGCCATCTCGGGCACCTATACAGGCCTCAATCCGGCGAGGCATTATTTCTTGGTGTTGCAATTTCACTTTTGAGGAGTGTACTTCCGTTTTCTAGTCACCAAAGCATGTTTTTAAAAAAATTCAAAGCTACCATAGTACCTTTGGTAAAATTAGACAAAGATTAAAAAAAATTAAAATCTAAAAAAAATTCAAAATATTTAAAATTTTAAATTGGTGACTGAATTTTATAAAATACACTTTAATAAAAAATGAAACGAAAGATATTTATAATTGAAATATTTATCTATGCAAATTTCACCTACCAGGTTAACTAAAATCGTTTTCATTATTTTCTAATATTTTTTAGGCTTACTATTATCAACCTTAGGTTTATTGGTAAATTCTTAAAGAATTACTCTATCAGAATAAATTTGCTTAAACTTATTGCAATGAACTTTTAATAAGGCTATGCACAAGAAGCCTTCACTAAACAGTCTGAAATTAATCTGACTAATTGAGAAATTGCTGGTATATTTGATAATTAGTTTAAAGGTATATGGGCTCACTGCATTGATCCTAAAATATGTCACGCTTTTAAAATATGTCAGCCTAATTTTTATTTTGACTTTCCGATTTAACTAACCCACATTTGCGTTACGTGGAGAGGAAAATTTTGAAAATCTTCCACGGTTAGTCTGAAGGCAAGGAGACTCTAACTGAAAAACCATTGAGAAACAACTAACTGACTACTGAGGATATTTAACATCATCACTGTGGTTGGTGCGAGCTGAGTGCAGAATTCGTATCGGCGTGCTGAAATAAATAGAAATTTATTGTGTTTTTTTTTATCTATACTTTTAAAGATTGGTTACTTTTTCAGCGGAAATAGTTCGCTTATTACATCAATAGATGGCACCACTATGATAAAATTTAAATTCAATCACAAACAATAATGATATTTATGAGAAATTTTTAATTATCCTTTTGGAATGGGACTTTTGGGTTGAATTATGTGTATTTAAGTTTATTAATATTTAATAAGTATTGTATTATCACTTTTATAGTCTATTAGTGGGTTTGTGACTGTTTTTTCTCATGGATCTTTTTTTGTTTTTTTGTCCTGACGTCTACTGGTTGCGTGGCGGCTCGTGAGGGAGTAAATAGGTCAGTCTAGATTCTTTCGCCTTGCTGAGAGAAGAATAAAAGGGTTGTCCAGAGTGACTGAAGTAGTTCTACGGAGAGGACGGAGGGTGCCCGCTGGATGGTTGGTCCGAGACAGCACCGCTGAGAGGATGGATCGTTGCCTTGAGGAAAGCTAAGCTGAAGTCTCTGGGTTGATGACCGAAAGTGATATGCTCCTGAATGCCACTATGCTCGTGACTGTTGGCCAAACCCGAGTGTTCCCATACTGAAAATCTAGTGTTCCCCTTGTGCCAGCTGACTTACTAGTGGAAAGCCTAAAGAAATTGGAGCACTTGAAGTGCTGGCTATCAGAATCTAGGACTTTGCTTTGTCCACGAGTCTAGCGGCAATTCCGGTGGGCGGTCCAGGAAGTTGATCCGTAAATTCATTTTGTATTTATAAGCTTTAATTTTGATTTGGATACCATTTTAGAAGAATAGTTTACCCTAAATTTTAAACTGATTCTACTGTGTTTTTAGATACATATTTTAAGGTGAGCCATTGATATTTAATCTTAATTACCGGTTATAGAGATATCGTAATCTAAATTTTAAGTGATCTTAGTAGATCTAGAATGAGAGTAAATTTTATTTCTTAATTGTCATTTTTTTTTTTTTTTTTGACTGGGAGTAATGGCTTGGAATTTTAAAAATGAATTTTATTGAAAAGATAGAAAAATTTGGCCAACACCATTTCAAATTCCAAATTTTTCGTGTAGAAAAATTTGGAATTTGAAATGGTGTATATAATTTGAAGATATTTGAGCACATGTCAGCATTTGGAAATGATTGGAGTTATGTTTGTTGAAAATTTAGAGTTGTAATAAAATGAGTTTTCAATGTTAAGTTTTCCCTGTAATTCCTTGGTTATTTGTCTATTGTTGAACCTGGGTAACTGTTACCAAAATTAAATTTAGAGATCACTGCCTAACCAAAGTTTGAAGGGTAACAGTGCATTGCCGACACTGCTGTTCGAAGCCGGAAGGATTCGCTCACTGGGAACCGAGCACTCTATCCCCTGAGCCACCATGGCTCATAATGTTCTTGCTGGCTATCAATGTTCAAATCCTTAGCCTTGTAATTTTGAGCCCAATCCAGAAGACAAGGGATCTTTTGGATCAGTATCTTCAGAGGTACTGATTTTTTATGAACCATGTTAAATCATTGTGACCCCGACTGATTTAACATGGATCAGTCAGCATTTAATACACGGGGATTCTTCGGCCTGCTGGATTCGAACTCCCGTTCTCACCAACACGAGTCCAACGATCTACTAACAAGGCTATTCCAATTCATGTCAAACTGATAAAGAATATTTAAGAATTTTCAGATTAACCAGGTGCAAAGAGTCAGATTATTCAAATAGCCTACGGCATAGACACTAAACAAATCTTCCACATTTTATGATCTCTATAATGTTGAATTATATAAATGATATATATTTATTTATATATAGGATATATATTTGCACACTATGTGAAACTTTCCATAGACTTTCCTATAGACTAAATTTCAACTTTATAAGCCTCCACTAAGGTTTCAGTTGGTGGACGAATGCATTTGATCGGAGGTTAGTCAAAAATTGGAATGACCTGCGATGCTCCCTGACCTTAATCCCATCGAACACATATCCCATCGAACAAGCCGCTTGAGGTGATCATACACCCTAATAGACATGTTTTTCTCTGACTAAAAGGGTTTTGGTCTACTTCACTGGACAAGTGACTAGTTTCTTTACTTAGGGTACAGGTTGTGCCCATTTTTGTTTTACCGTATAGTGGTCTTAGATTGGATGATATTTTGGTCAGGTTTGGCTTTATTTATTTTGTTAGTTTTTATCTAAAAAAGAAAACTATTTCTGTCTTCAATTATTTTCACTAGTGTATTTCAAAGCATCAAATACTTTTTTACAAACAATTGAACAAAAGCGCTTATCCAAACTATAATTATGTAAAAAAAAAAAATTTATTATTGTTTATAACATTTTTTGGGTCTCATGATTGAAAAAAATTTTTTATTGTATGGTTAACTAAATTTTCATTTTCTTAAATGTGTACATTTAAATGACTCGGTGAAGCAAAAAGTGTTCAAGCACAATTATAGCACTAAGCGCTGCTCCTTGAAAAATAGTGTTACTTGTGCAATACTGGACACATAATAACCCTTAAGCCTTTGGTCACGGAACCCGGTGGGAGTGCTTCTATTTTAATCGAATTTTTGTTTTGTTTTTCCCATTGAGTCAAAAGCTCGGTTATAAATATTGTTTAACGCATAGTACAGTGCTCAAGGAAAAGACGGACAACCTAAATGACTTTTGATCTAATGACTGGATTTTCAAGTACTAGGACTCAATCTTAATGATTCGAAAGTCTAACCTAAAATATGCTAATAATTAGTGCAGACGAAATCACTTTGAGTCGAAATCAGACACAAAAACATATTTCCTCTAAATAAACAAATAAAGTTTTTTTTTACGATATTGCATTCCTGAACCTCAAATCCTGGAGATATCCGCAATCTGGAAAATATGATTCCCAAACTGTTGAAGCAGGATATCGGTTGGAAATTTCAGTCCCTTAAAGTAAATTTCCTTTACTGTGTATTTTGCCCTCTCAAAAAAGTGATAATTTTACCTCACAGCTCAATAAAATAAATAAATAGATTAAAAATTATAAATAGTATTGAAAAACATTTTTTACATTAACGCATATTTTTGGATAAAATTTTTTTAGTCCTGTTGAAAACATTTTTGTTTTACCACACTGATTCCGGGGATAGGATGAACTACCAAATAGGTAACATTAAAATGTCCAAACTTTTAACCGCACTCCTGCTTGAAGTTTAATTTAACAGATTTTTTTTAATGATATTTAATTAAAATGATGTGAATACAGATTATAAAACACTTTTAAAAAGCAGTATGATCAACCTCCTGATCGAACATAGGCTTGAATACAGTTCCCACATCCTGATAAAAAATGATTTTCTAGACTTAGAGCACGTTATCTGTCGGGATCCAAAATAGGCGACGGCTGAGTGCTCTTGTTCATGGTTAGATGCTTTTACCTATGATGAGTGGCGTCAGAGAATGTAAATTTTTTATGTATAAAAAAAATAAATAAATAAATAAGTATATATATATATATATATATATATTGAAAACAAATTTCTGAAATGCATGATTAAAATATTCTTTTCTTCCATGCATAACAAAAAGCGGAAACAAACTTATCTATAAGTTGGGAAGAATTTAAATGTTGAAGTTCATGGTGTTTAACATTTAGTTATTTTATATAGTACTATTTTAGTGTTGTATTTTAAATAAAGTGTTCTATATATATTTTAATTATACTTATGCAGATTTTAACAAAGTTGGAATCTTCAGTAGTTATTGTTTTTGAAAAGAATAATTATTGTTTTGTTTCTGTGAGTCATTTATTTCAATTAATTTTTTTTTATTTCAGTGACTTATTATTGACTAAACATTTTAATTTTTTAACGGTGAACATGTTTTAAAGATTTTTATGGATTTAAATTCTAAAGATTTTACCTCAGAAACAATCTTAAACGGGAGTGTAACTTAATACTAAGCGAACGAGAATGGTTTGCAACGAAAATCATATAAGACTGCAGTGCAATTTCTGGATTTGGGTAGCGTCAGCAAACAGGCTGTGGAGCCCACTAGTTCTGTAATGTCACACTAAATCCTACTTTTAATCACCATTTTTTAATTAAACATTAACCATTACTTTCAAGCATCACTCTAAATCACCGATTTCAAAACAGATAAGTATTTTTAAAGTTTCAAAGAACAAAAACTATTTGAGAATGAAAAGACAAACATGTTGGCAACAGCTGCAAATATTCTCACCCATTCCTTATCTATGAGGGCTAAGAAACCAAATAAGGAACCTGGAGCAATTCTTCCTTCACACGTTCGTGGACAATGAGGTAACAAATAAAGAAAAAAATTGAAGCTGTTCATTCCAGGAGATACTCCGCAATATCCAAAGAATGGAGACGCCATTCTACGAGAGAGAAAGTCTGTAGAACAACAAATGGCGAAAGAAGTGCCAGGTAAGGGAAAGCCTTACAGATTGTCTTTGGCGTAGAAGTAGAAAGAAGACAGCCAATAGCTCTGCCTGAGCGCTCATTTCATTTATTAACTTGTTTGCCCATCGAGGATTGTTGTTTGTTTTGTTTCACAGAAAATAATGTCTGCTTTGTTGTATCGAGGAAAAGGTATTGCAGTTAATCAGCTTTATTCGGAGTGAAGATTTGCTTTAGGCGTTAGACATTTTTACCCTCAAGACAAATGGGAAAATTAACTTAGATGCCATTAACAGTTATTCAGTTAAAGATAAGATGCCTTTTGATATTTCATTGTCTTTAAATCAGTTCTAACCTATCTAAACTTTATTACGGAGGAGAGGTAGTTAGGTTTAATTTTCTCCAACTACCATGATTTTTATCACCTAAGTTTGTAAAATCGCATTGCAACGAGTTTATGTTGATTAATTCACGAATTTAAATCTCAAAGTATAATTTATTAAAGGTGAATAAAATTTAAGAAACTGAAAACTGGTTGGTATTCCTTAAACTGTTAGGTATATATACAAGAGCTCACTAAAGATTGGGGTTTGTTTTGTTCCACACATAATAATGTTCGCTTTGTTAGATCGAGGAAAGCTGTTAATTCAGTGCAATTACTTGAAGAGAAAATTTTCTTTTGACGTTAGGCATATTTATCCTCAAGATAAAAGACAAAAATAAATATTGTGCCATTAATAGCAATTCAGTTAAAGATAAAATGCCTTTTTGACATTTCAATGTGTTTGAATCATTAAACCAACCTTATACAATTAAGAAAAATACATAATTTTGTTTAACTGTAACCTATTGCTAACATATTTTTAAGATCAAAGTTCGTGAAGTCACCTTGCCTGTGTTTGTGTTTATTAGCACACTATTTCTTAAAATTACAAGTATGCTTATCAGCAGGTTAAGTAAAATTTGGATCAAAGATTATAAAAATATGGACATTGAGTATTAAGCTTTTTTTTAAAATTTATTCATAAAAATACTTCGAAATCCATAAGGTTTATCAATTTAAATGAAATTCGAAAATGAAACAGTTCAAAATCAATTAATTAAAACTTTTCTCTTGTAAAAAATGACACTTTGAGATAATTGCTTAACGAAATACAAAGCGTACCAGTTTTACAAGTCATTTTTTTAAAGGACGTAAGATATATGAACCACTCATGAAAAAAATGTGACGGAACTCTTGTACTCAGATTTTTCGCTTATCGATACAGACATGAAACACATGAACGGAGCGTTCAAAAAGAAATTAAAATAATTATTGTAGGCAATCTAAAGATGAGAAAAGAATTGTAAAGAAAAGCCATGCTACTCCATTTTCCTGCGTTCTTGATGTTCCGAAATTGACCAGATTTCAAAGCTTTCTCCATCGAACATTATTTTCAATTAGTTATCAGAGTCTAATAAACTTCGACTAAAGCTCGAATGGATGATTTCTTAAAGAAAGATAAGTTTTTCATTTGATTGCTGGAAATCTTGCTGAAAATGATGAACTTGGGAGGTGCATATTAACTCATTAAACCAATCGGATCAATATATTTTTTTTTAAACGACTCACTTGTATTCCTTTTGAACATACCATTTACATCCAAAAATGATAAAACCAATATGACTTATCAAATTTTTAAATGCTCAAAAGTATATAAATAACCTGCAGTTAACGTGTTTCAATAGGTGCTTCGGTCAAGGATGAGTAATCTGAATAACCAAAACATACTAAAACAGGAAAAACTAAATTCAATTTTGTTTATATCTGAGAAAAGTAGAATTTTTTATTGCCGATAAATTGTATTTGACTGATAATTTCATCCTTTAGAGTTCAAAAAATGATTGATACTTTCGAGCTCAAAGCTCTAGTTAAAGTTTGAAATCTCTGTCTAGACGAAAATAAGGTACTTGAAATAAAATGAATGCCCCTCAATACTGCTTGAAATAAAATTAATGCCCCTCACAACAAAACAAATACGATCACAAGTTGATTAAAATTTATTGAATTACTTTTCTATAATTAAAAGTGCTCCATAACTTCCAGAATAAAAAAAAATATTATCGTTCTATAAGAAGGTAGATTACATAGCTTTTCAGTTAATTACATTAACATAATATTAATTAAGAGATAATGAAAATGAGACGATAAGCAATTTTAAATATTGTCCTATAGTTAAAGTTATTTGTGTTAAGAAATTAATTAAGAAAATATTATTTTATGATCATCCACTATATTTAATCAAATTTTAAGGAACAAGCTAAATGTTACTGGTTTAAAAAATGCAATCAAGCTATTGCATTATATATTACGATTATAATAAATTAGTTTACATACATTTATTTTTATTTTAAAAACATATACAACATGGGACTAATGTTGTTTTACATTACGAATTGTCTAGACATTTACGAACAAAAATTAATTAAAATCTCTAACTGATCTCATCAAACTCTGAATAAAACTTTAATCATAAGAAATGATTTTGAAAAAGAAATTTTTATTGTAGGATATTCTACATGACTTTCATAAGAAACCTGCTTTAATGGAACATGTATTTGTTGAAAGAATATTGTTTGCTTTTCAATATGTTTGTATACATAAACTCTTTGATAATTGAATTTAAAAAAAAAAAAAAAAAAAAAAAAAAACGTTATTGATTTATACAGTGTGATCTGTAATCACTTAAATCCTTCTGATTTATATATATATTCGTACCATTTGGCATTTCCTTAGAGCTAAAAATACGGTAAATTTTATCATATTCTGGTAGTTTTGACCATACTTTTCATCTCAGTGCGTGACTCTGAATAAGACCGCAATAAATTTTCTCTTAACCTTAAATTTTGGACATTTAGACCTTTAAGTTAAAACATTAGTTATACGTCATTAAGACAATAATGGTCACGTTATTCTTATGTTTTTTTAAGATCAGTTCAGTATCAGATAATGAGTAAATTTATGCTTATGGATAAAAAATATATCAATTAAGTCAGTCATGAATGTTAAAAAAGTTTTGTCTACAATTCCATTCACATATTACACACACTGTAATTTAGATAAAGAAAGAATTGTAATATTCCATTATTTAAAAAAGCTTAAAAGCTGTAACTGTCCTTATTAAATCAAATCCTAAACTTTATGCTTTGAACATTTATTTCAGAGAATTTGAAAACTTTTAAACAAAGGAAACAACTATCAAGGTATTTAGTTTTTAATATATTTAGAATATTAAACTTGACGACAAAACATCTTATTGATTCTTCTCGCTTCAAATTTGCCCCCAAGCGTAACTGCAACTGCCATAACCTGTGTGTGTTTTCAGTGTCTCTTAACTAGATGACGCTGTCGGAATTATCAAACCGATAAAATAAAATTTTCAAAGAAGCAGAGCTGTATATTCTTCTACTAAATCGAGTAAATATGATTTCATTTTGTTATTTTTGCTTCAAAGCCATAGTCAGTGTAATTTTTTATGTATTAATAACAAATTCGTAGTAAAATAAATTATTTAAATTAATAAGTTACTGAAAAAAATATCATGAAGATTAAATTTGTTAAATTAAATTATAACGAGCTTTTGAACTACAGTCGGAATAAATAAATAATTGCTATTTGCTAAAACTTACACCTTAGTTTGCTTAATATTGTAATTTAACGTTTGTTATTTGTTGTAACTTACACCTAAATTTGCTCAACATTAAAAATGATAAAGCCAAAGAGTTCTGAGAATCATGATAATTTAAATCGAATAGCATGATAATTGAAATTGAAACAATCTTTATTTAGAATATGGAGAAAGTTCTCACAAATCCAAACTGTTATTACGTTTAGAAATTGGCCACAAAGAAACATTGAAAATGTTACCAAACGAAAGACAATATTTTATCATTATAATATAATTTTTATTATATTATATTATTAATAATTTAAAAAAATATTTAATTAAAAAAATATCATAACTATGCACCCATATTGTAAACGTATTTTTGATATTTTGGACGCAGATCGTCCTGGGTTGTGAGATAAAATTCTTGGGAACGGGAATCAACTAATTCCTAGAAGGCAGCACTTTCACTTGTTGCATCATATTGCAGAATGGCTCAGTGTGGAATTTGTGCATTGGACAAAAAGGCCATACTTAGTAACAATAAAATTTATTAGTTGTATACAATAAAATCAAACAATAAGATAGTGTGATATTTATTTGGAAGCCTTGCATACCGATCCGTTGCCTGCCACGCTAGTGAATACATAAACAGAATTATTGTGAATGACTGCAGCACCCTCTGTAGGTCAGGAAGAAATTCGTAACATCATTTCTTTCAGTTGGCTGCAGTATATTTTTACTTCCTTGATCAATCATTATAAAATCATAACGATTCACACTTGGGTTGGGAAAATTTCCAACCATTCCATTTTCAATAAAACTAATAAAAAAATAGTTTTGATACTTTATAAAAATCATTCTTTCCCAATGCCCACTCGGTCGACACTAGTCATTCAGTATGGCAGATTTGCGTTGGCCACTCTTTCATGGGCACCTTTTTAGGAGTGTCAACGTTGCTCCCACAGTAAAGACAGATAGTACAGAAAGTGAAAGAACACCCTTGCCTTGTCCGGGATTCGATGCCAAAACCTCTTTGGTATGAGTCAACTCCCTGACCGCTACACACTTCGATCGGCATTGAAAGGATATTACAATAAATGATTTACTTATTTTGAAATTAATTGTATTAATTTGAAAGAATCATAATTTGAATGAATAGTAATTATAATTTAAAGTTGAAAGAATCATAAATTTGAATTTGTTTCTAGAAATCATAGAATTCATTTTAGAATTTTTCCGTTCGCATGGATACGGTTTATCGGAAATTCAAAAGCTATTATAGTTGCTATTACCACACATTTAGTAGAAAATAAAGACTAAAAAGTAAATTTAACCGAATGAATGGTTTTTATGTCTCGCTCCAAGGTATTATGATAAAATTACTAAATTTTACAACATCGACCAAATTTTATCGCATATAATCAGATCATATTTTATTGTTAACTTCACCACAATCATTACCCTAGCTCTTTGGTAAAAATTATCGACATTTTAGGTGTTCCCAGATAGTCAGAAATACTGTAAATTTCATCATATTCTGGTTGTTTTAAACATGCTCTATTTCTCAATGAGAGAAAAAGGAATTAGACAGGAGTAAATAAAATTACAAAAAATCAAATTGTTACGCATCAATTACAAGTTCCTCCCTACAAAGTTAATGGACACCCTATAGTAACAAAGACACACACAAAAAATTCGTTGCTGTGCCATCACGGAGAAAAGTAATGCTCGTCTATGCCATAAGTACTAAAAATGTTGCGAAAAGTCGCTAACCACAGGAAAATGCTTTTTATAACCACGAGATAATTTTAACTTGTAACTTGTAAAGTTCAACTTGTAATTCAGTATTTTGAGGTTACAATTGATGTCGTTAAGAAAACATGAGTTAAGGGGAAGAATTAGCGGGAAATTATGAATATTCCGATTGCATAAGAAAAGCCATAAAGATGAAGCAAGAGAGGTAGGAAAATGAAAAAAGAGAATAGAAAGTTAAATATTTAACAGATTTATTGGCGAAAGAATAGAAGAAAAAAAACGAAAACAATGAAATGTTGCGATAACCAAATATACATGAACAAATGAGTTCATACCAAAGCATCTAGAATGTTCTACACTCATATGAATGTTTTACATATCCAATTAAATTGAATAACATTAACAATTTTTGCCACAATTAGCTATTATTTAGTTAAAAGAAATTAACAAATTAGCTCTTTATAAATTCACTTTCAGAACTAAACCTCTCGAATAAATTGTGCCAAATAAATAATAAGTACAGCTCGTCATTAATAAATAATGTGTAATTATTCCATCATTGGTCATTTTCTTGGTTCTACTAACATTATCATGTTAACAAAAATTATCACGCCATTTTCTGTCTGATATTATTAGGAAATTAAAAATATATATTTATATAATTAAAATTATAATTCAGGCACAAGACTTTTTCTAGTACTTTTCTTCTTGTTTACAAGCATGGAAACTCGAAATAAAATTTTAAAAAAAAATAATAATATATTAAAAATCCAGAATTTATGCATTAAGATTTTTATTTATTTTGAGCATCTCTAATTATTTGAGAATTATCGAAACATCCATAGCCTCACACTTTTTGATTTTCTTTACTGGAAATTCGTGCGATTGTATTCTGTATCCTGAGGGGGATTTGACAAAATGAGGGGGATTTGACAAAATTTAAACTACTAATTCTTTTTCCCTCTTGATCTCAAATGCGTTTCTAACAACCCCTAACAAAGCTTACAAAGAGACAAAACACGGATTGTTAAATCAAATGACTGTCAGAGCTCAGAGACTAAAATGAGATAAACTACACACTAAAAGAGTGCTTATTTCAGAGGAAACCTCAGTAAGAGAATTTTTTATAATCCATAGAGGGCGCTTATAGTCGCAAATAATCTTTGTTTAAATCTCTCTTTTAACGATGAGCCAAGAAAATATATTGAGCTATAAAAAATATTGAAATTTAAAGCTTTGAATTTCATTGTCTGCGAATTCAAAAATATGTATTAATAGTAAATGCACTATTTCGATGAGTTTTTCAATAATTTGGCAAAGTTCATACATAAAATACAACTCATTCGAAAGAATAACAATGTATATCATACTTTTTCAACAGTATTAAACATTTTTAACATTAAGTTTTATGATGTCTGTGGATGATAAAAAAAGTTATTATTTATATATATATATATATTGGGTGTTTTATAACAATCTTGGGTCTTCATCGATTTTTAACCGTATTTAAAAATTAGTAGTATTAATTCGCTTCTTCGGGCGTTGCAAATTAATGTTTGGGCAAAATCTACTTAAAAAATACTATCTATATTTGACTAATCCATATTAAAAATAGCGAGTTTACAAGGTGTTAAAACCTGTTTGACTGCCGATAGAAAAAGAGAAGAATTGAAAGACAATTATTTTTATGATTATTTTTCATTTCAAGGGTAAACAATTTTTAATGTTTATACAATGGAACTATTTTGATGTGTCAATTTTTTTCAAAATCGTTAAAAAATTTGAAGAATAAAAATTTAAAATGCATAGAAATGAAAATAAATGCATGATAATAATGAAATAAAAAAATATTTTTTAAGATGCTTTAAACAAGTTTGAATTACTGCTACCGATTTGATTGCATTTAAATCGCGCAAAAACTAAAACAAATTTTTGTTACATATGCAATTGAAGGTATAATTGAGAACGCAAGAAAAAGAAGAAAAAAAATAATAAAAAAATAATTGCGATGAAAAAAAATAATTAAGTTAACAATAGAAGCTTGTAACAAAAAGTTTCGACTAAAAATAACAGTATTAAACTCTCAAGAAAATCTTAAGCTGACTATTTTTTATGGAAAAGAAAATTTACTTAAAAAGAGAAAAGTCGCATGCATAAGTATTATTCTGGAAAAAATGAAAGCTTTTTTTTTTCATTATTCTAAGCATACAAGATAAGAAGATCAGTATACATCTTTACAAAATATTTCGGAATAAATAGCTGGATCTAAAATATAGAATTTTCCTGAAATGCTCTAATTTAATATTTAAAAAAAAATTCCCTTTTCGAATACTTTTTGCCTCGCTTACTCAAAAAATTCTGTTTCTAATAATTAGTTGCAGTTTCTGTTTGTTTTGAATATTTTTAAAATTTATGAAATGAACGAAACGAAAGTTTAAAACGAAGCAATAATTTTCAAATGGAGTTATCAATAGTTTCTATATGGAGTTAATATTGGAGATACAACATTTAGTGCTTTATTTATTTTAAATACATACATAAATGCAGAATATAAAGTTAATGTAAACTATCAATTTCAATTTTATACCTCTAGATACAATATATGTACAGTGAAATTTCAGGAAAAATTTGTAAATACTTTATTTCAACACTCTGTATTATACAAACGCATAAGCAAGTAAATGTTGTGGTATCTTCTTGTTGAAATAACAATCCAAATACTATTCAATTTTTCTTAAAAATATATGCATTTATTTATTTCTTAAAAATTCAATCCATACACTAATTTTTAGTTTTCGAAAGATCAAAAATTAATTTTATGTACCAAGATAAGTTTCTCAAAAATGAAAATTTTAATCATTAACTAAAATCGTGTACGAATTGTTAGCTCGTCATTGTTCAAATTTATATTATGTACATAACATTAGATGTTTAAAAGCAAAAAATATAAATAAATAAGCAAATAAAAAAAATTGCAAAAATTAGTCTAATGCCCATAATTTAAAGACAATTAAAAAAAGTTCATACGAGAAATGATAATGTAAGCTACAAAATTATTTCGATATGAAAATCAATATTACTGCATTTATTTGCAAATAAGCAAGTACTTAAAAGGAAAAAAAAATAATGAATGGTAAACTATTTTCCCGAACAGCTTTGATTAAAATGAAAACCAATCGCAAAGTTATGCACACATCTATGCAGAATAATTGAAACATAATGATTAGGTTGCAGTTATTTTACGCAATTGAATTTTATTGTGAATACAAATATAAAATCATAACATGAAGATTGATTAATAAACAATTTAATTTGTATCATTTAATTTTAATTACAATAAAAATATTTAAGTTTAAAAAAATTTCTGAAATGTTTTGATTTAAAGCCAACTCAAAATTAGTGAGAGAAAATTATTTATCAGGTGATGCAAACTTTTTTGATTGTAGTCATTTTCAAGCAATCATCCCTTTAAGTTGAAAGAAGATATATTTAATAACAAAATTTCTTTGAAATTCTTTTTATTTAAATCTAAGTCGGTAAGTAATAAGAAACATGCATGAGAATGTTAAGGTAATTTAAAAATAGGAAGAGAGTTACCTAGCATTAAAGTGATTAATTTCTTTAAAAAAAAATAATAATAAAACCTTAAGTAACCTTGCTCTTTAATCAGCCTTCCTGATACACTGTTAGAATTTTTATTCTAAAATTACGGTAAAAAAACCGGCAACAGTCTGTCCAAAAAATTTATCGTAAAGTTTATGTTAATGAACATTTTTTAACTTCACGGTCTTAAAACCGTTTACAATTAGTATGGTTAAAAAGCCATGAATACAAAACTAAAAGGTTTCTTAACCATTTACATCTGTCAGGAGGATAAAAAATTTTGTGTTAAACAGCTTAGGGTGCTGCCATCTATATGTGCATGAGAGTATCGTATACAAACAGTCCGGGGTCACAAATTGGGAAAAGCAAGACAACTCTTCATGTGTTAAAAGGAATGGAGAAAATATCTTTGTATCAACGCTGAAACCCGAACCCCGTACTGTAAATCAAGAAACGGACAGACTAGCTCTCTCGGCTGTAACATGTAGCCATCTGCAAAGAACTAATTGACTTCATTTGATATTGGTAGATATTAGATGAAAGCAGTTAATAAACGTTTTTTTTTTTCCACAGTAAATAGTTAGGATACCATATTGTGTATGGTTATTTGCCTGTTTTTCTTGAGTATGGTAACATAACAATTAAGTAAGTTGTTATTTAACCATTTTTCGGAGAAATTTCTAACAATGTGCGAATTCAACCAGGGAAATTCATTTTCTTCTATCCCTTCTCTATCTATACTTATTATACTTACTATCAAATCCTACGGAGCCAAGACAGCCTGGTTTGTAGGGCGTTGGGCCCATGACCAAGAGATCATGAATCCGATATCCGTCTGCCAAAGACTCCCTGTGTAGTAAATGGTGACTAGTGCGCGTTAAATCTGTCAGGGACACAAAGTCCTCTAACTTCCTATTATCAAATCATACCTCTCAGGGGTAAGTACTGAATAGGAGATGGGTCGTTCTCTGGTTCAGATCAAAATTATGATCTGTGGATGAATAAATGGGTCCGCCATATGAACGGGCTGTGATGTATGTGTATGTCAGAAGTTGAATTTTCGGTCATGTATCGTGCCACTGGAAAACAAGTAGAAGCGCACCTCCTTTGCCCTAATGATATACGACAACAACACAACAAATTTTACAGTACAAACAGTTTTAAAATCAGGTAAAAGAAATTTGGAGAATTTGTGATGAATAGAGGAGAATAGTATAGTTGTTTACAGCCTTTTATTGACATTAACTAAACTAGTTTTGCTGGATAATTTGCTAAAACGTTTATTACGACTGTAAAGATTACATTTTACAGTAATTTCTTACCTAACTGGTGGTAACGGTCATGAAACAACATGCGAGTGAGAAAAAATTTCGTCAAACATTTTAGACCTTACGATTGTTTAAGGTAACGAAATATAGCTCAAAGAATTTCGAATCTTTTATTTATGAGATTATTTTCAAATCGAAATATATTTTAAAAATAGAAAGATTTCAATTTCATTATACAAATATATTTTCATCTTTAGTGCAGAACATTTTTTCTTAATGTGATTCTTTTTCTCTTTTTTTTTCTATCTTAAAACAAGTTGTAATAAAATATTTGTATTAGAATATCATAGATTGTAAGTGTACTTTACAAATTATTTCTCACCCGAATCTCTTTTTTTTCTTTAAAAAAAGCAAAATTTTGTACTGAAAGAAATATTTAATATTAACTTCTTTCGCAACTTATATTTATTAAAATCAAATGTCAGAACCAGATATAATAAAACATATGCATTGAAATGTTAGAGGGAGATTAAAAAGCTGTAATTATATTATTCAAATTTGTTCTTGTTTCTATTTATAAGCAGACAACACCTCTTAAACGGTGAAAAATATTTAATGATAAACTTTATTTTGTAAAATCTTTTATTTAAATCAAAGTCAGAAACATAGAAAATATATTCAGCAGAAGAATGAAGTTAAATTCAAAACACGTGATCCCATCGTGCTAATTTAGTTTCATAGCAGATATTTTCAAACAAACAAGACATTTTTGGCTAATACTTTTTATTTAAATCAAACCCAGAATCTCTGACAAATTTATATCCAGCTGAAAAAACCGTAATCACATTCGGTAAATTCTTTTTAATGTACTTGCAAGGAAAAACAAAAATAAATAAGCAAAGAGAAATGCTTTTAATTTAAAACAAACTCAGTTACAGTGATATAAAAAAAGTTAGCGTTAAATAAAAATATTGTGATTACATGATGTAAGAAATTTTCATTGCATTCATTTTCAAATAGAGAAACGTTTATGCTAAAAAATATAATAAAAATGTTTTGGTGAATGCTTTTTTAAAGCAAACTCAAAACCAGTGATAAAATAGATACACATTTAAAGAGTAACATAAAATACACAGATTGAAATTGCAGTTTATAAATTAGTTTTATTGCCACCATTAATAACAAAGAAAGTTTAAAAGAAATAGTGATTTGTAAATGTTTTCTCGAGTGTCTTTAAGTTAACTCAAAACGAGTATTAAATTATGTTACAACATAAACATAAAAAACAAAGATGTTAATAATTGCAGTAAGTGAACAAATTCATTTTATTTATTTGTACAAAAACAAAATTTTAAATTGAAATAAACAATAAAGGATAATATCTTTTATCGAATACCTTCATTTTAAAATATAATAGGAATAGTTGAAACTTTAGAGTAAAAGAAACAAAAATATCAATAAAATATAGCATTGCTTTCAAATAACCAAAACATTAAAACAAATAAAATACGGAGTCATGAGCTTTTTTCGAATGATTTAATTTTAAAAACACTATCAAATATACGAAACACTATCAAAATACTATAAATATAATATATAATATAAACAGCTACTCATGAGTTCCGAAATAAATATAATGGAAACTTAAACTACATTTATTGTAATTATTTTACATAAATTTAGAGTTTTGTATTAATTTATAGGTAATTAAGTCCAATGTTATTTGTAATTATTTATTTTTTTAAATTTAAAAATAACATTAAAGTAAATAAAATACGGAGTCATTAGTTATTTCTTGATGGCTTTTATTTTCAAACCATAATTAAATATACGATGAATAATATAAACTACTTTTCAATACTTAAAAAATAAATCTAGTAGAAATTCAAACTACATTTATCGTAATTATTTTACATAAATTTAGAGTTTTGCATTAATTTTCAAGTAATAAAATCAAACTTTTCCTGTAATTATTTTTTTTATATAATATTATTAAATAATTTGCATGAGATCTTATAATTTAGAACAAAAGTTAGAGTAATGAAAGCGTATCTGTAAAAGCGTTCGTAAATTTGAAACAAATGAGATAACTAACACAGGCGAAGCATTATTTTAAAATTCATTCCTCTAAAACAAGAAGGCTTTGTTTACGCCTTTCTTATGAGAGAAAAATAGTTTCCAAGTACCTCCACTGCATTTAACGTTGTGTATCGAGAAGTGCTTGCACCGAATAAATTAGAAAAACATTCCTTAATTCGCGTTCGGTGCATTCTTTGAGGAGAACGCGTTTTTCCATGAAAATATTCGTGATATTCATAGCAGGCACTTTCAACGACATCCCATTAATTATTTCCCCCTTCTATAGAAATTTAAATTCTTTCCGTAAATTTTATGTGTTGCTTTCTAATTAGACACAGCTGAAAGCTTTTATTCAAATTTCATTGAGCCGTATTTATATTATTCTGAAATTTACCTCTATTTTTTGAGGACATTGTTCGTTAAATGTAAGTTTAAAAATCGAATTTATGAACGCAATCTTTTGTTTACGGACGTTTGGTTTTGAAAAGCATTTAAGTTACGATGATATACGCTTTTTCAAAAATTTAAATGGAACAAGTTAATATTTTTAAACTCATTTCATTGAAGTGTTTTGTTTAGTGGAGTTGGTTTAAATATTTGAGAACCACAAGTTGCTCTCTAAAGATTTAGTACGAAGAAATTGAGTTCATACTAAGGTAAGATTTAATAGCATTGAAACCACAAGAGCTTTTTATGTGTTGTGTTTGTAGTAAAATTTTGGTACTAATTGCTTCGACGTTATGATATTGTTTATTTGATAGTGCTGTTTGTTTTATTCCTTCTTTAGAAGCAAACGATGCAAACATCTTGCTGACTAACAACCTCAATATGCTTTATTTAATTTATTACATAGTAATTTATTTGATTTATTACAATATTTAATTTATTACATTATGTTGTAAGCTAGTAAGCAACAAGATATGTTAAGCTGTTTCTAAAAATTCATAAAAAGAAAAGAGTATTTCTTGAAAATTCATGTGACAGAGGATATTTTTTCATGTTTAAGATTGATTTTGGGTTTTGATTATAGTTATAAAATGGAGCCGCAGGTGTAATGAAAGAAAAATAATTAAAATTCGAATCACAACTTTTTGAAATCACTTAATTAAATCACATTGCCAATTTTCTAACATCAGCCGCATTGACGTGTCATAATATGATATGTTGAGGTACGATATTTAGTAACTTTTAGGTCCACGGGTTTACTATCCACAGCGCCATCTGTCGAAAAATATTTTTGATCTAAACTCTATATCCTGGGAAAGAGAATTTATACCCTGTCTCATGAATTTGCTTCAAGATTTACTTTTTTATTAACTTAAAAATCCGTCCTATTTTTTTTATTTTTTTTTATAATTTCTTTCCATTTTAAATTTTTACAACCTGTATGGCTAATTTAGAAAATTCTGCTTATTTAAAAAGCTCAAATAATATATTTAGAAGTCATAAATATTTCTACAATTATATCTGTCTTATAAGACTATTTTTTAACCGGTGTAGAACAGTTGACCCATTTTTGGATTTACAGCTATCAATAATCACTTGCACAGCCTCGTAATTTTAAATCCAATTCAGAAGACAGAAGAACTCTTAGATATAGCTGCAACCACCAGGTAATCAAACCATCTGTTTTATCTTCATTTTGAAAATTTCCCTTCCCAATTTCGCGATAATTTTTCACGATGATTTAAGTAAATCGTTCTAAAAACTGCGTCGGTTGCAAAAAAGAAATGGAGAAAGGAACGGAAAAACAAATATAGGAATGGAGGAACCGTATTGCCCCCTCTCTAAATTAAATGACCTTCATTACTGGGCCGTTTTGCCTCTGCTTACAGCCACATTGTGTTACCTCAATATACAGAATGCTCGATAATTATTATAAAGGACAAAAATGTCGAAACAATTTCACATCGGATCAAAAATTTAAAATACACGTGCAAAATATTTTGAAAAGACGCATTCACTAATACCAAAATCGGCAATAATGAAAATATTCTTATCTCAACCACTGAGGGTTAGGGACAATTTTTACATGCCCAAGACAAAATTTTTGATGTTTTCCATTGATTGACCAACATAATCGTGATGGTAACCAACAATAATTCCATCACCTCAGTGCAGGAATTCGGACAGATTTATGATGGTCCAACATAAAAATAACAACTTGTTTTGATGGTTTGTTCGTTTTAAACTATCAGAAATTCCCATTAAACCATCATCAAAATATATAGTTGGAACCATCATGGACCATCATGCATAGTTGATCCATGAGAGTCAAACTTCTCTTGATGGTTAACCATCATAGTATAAAAGTAGTATTTTTTATCATGGAATGATGGAAGTGTGCTGGTATATAAAAAACCATGAACACATAATGGAAATGTTAGATGATGGTGAACATCAAACGATGTTGGACTATCATGAGTTACACTGAAATCAACATAAACCACCATAAGTTTTTGATGGGACCATCAAGAACATTGACTTGGGTGACCTCGGTAAAACCTGATTATTAAAGGTACAGATTATCCAGAAAAAATATGCCACCAATTTGACTTTTTTGTCTCTAAATGTTGGTTTATGGATGACACTGTAATCCTTAAAAGAAAATGGTATACAAACTCTTTAAATCATGATATCTCGAGAAATATTTCAAATTGGAAAAATAAAAATAGGCTAGTTTTACAGGATATGACTCCAAAATCGAATCTCTGACCGGGATAGCATGGTCAGTAGGGCGCTGTGCCCATGTCCGAGAGTTCGTGGGTTCGAACCCCTCCTGCCGAAGACTACCCGTGTATTAAAGTGACTGATGCACGTTAAATCTGTCGAGTCGCAAAAGTCCTCCATGTTCCCTCTGGGGGTACTGGATTGGAGATCGATCGTTCTCTGATTCAGGTCAAACTTACGATCTGTGGATGAATGAATGGATGTATGAATGGGTCCGCCCTATAAACGGGTGTGACGTATTGTGTGACAGAATTTGAATTCTTGGCCATGGATGGCGCCATTGGAAAACAAGAACAATCGCGCCCCCTCTGCCTCAACAGGCATACGTCAACAACCACACAACATCGAATCTCTGTCCCCAAATTCAGTCAATTCTGTCTCAGGAAAATGAGCTTGTTATATGTAGAAAGGCTTTTTTTAAATATAAAACAAATCTGTCTAAATTTCTTCGATCTTCATCTATCACGATATATCTTCATTTTTAAACAACCTGTATTCCATCTATGAACCAAAGGACAAAAGAAATGTTTCTCAAATAGAAGAACTTCTTCTGGAGAATGCAAATCTGTAATGAAAAATCGGAGTTGCTAGGTAAAGTTTTGAAGTTGCTTTACTCCCATAGCTAGGGGTGAGGTAAGGGTGTCAAGTTTATTCTACTTAAATGCATCTTCTAAAAATATTTCGCTCGGGTATTTTTAACTTTCAGCGCCTCCTTATGTTTCCATTATATTTCCTAGGTGTTTTTTCACTTGTTCTTTTTACCTAGAAAGTATTGCAACAAATTTCCTTGAAAGTATTCCCTTCATTCACTTATTGTATAATGCATGAACCATACTTTCATTTTTTTACTTTAGTAAGCATACCCCATCCCCTATCGTATTCTCTTTCTCCCATCTATAAAACTGCTGCCAGCAGCTAGCTTAATTCCTTAAATATATTTAATAACATTTAAGACAATTCGTTTTTGGAACTAACTGAAAAACAGCATTGTGATTCAAACAGTTAACATTGTTTTGGACAGTGCTGGACAGAGAAGGTCTGTTGTCTTTCTTAGATATCAACACTTTAAGCCTTTCTGAGGAAGTGGAAAGTATACTTACCTCTAATTTTACCCAATTTTTAAACTTCTATCGTAAACTATTTTATCACTTTCTCACTTTCAGTTTGTACAATCGTTTATTTGTAACTTCAATTTCTATAAATGTATTATGTTTGAACAAGGTTATTAAAGATGTGCCAATTTACTGGAATTACATAAGACAATTTTGTGTGCGTTCTGTCATAATCAAAATGTCACAAATTTGCAAATAATTTTGTAAATATTCTTTTGTTATTAATTTAAATATATCAGACGAACCTTGAATAGACAGTTAAATTGCAAGATTTTTAAGGAAATCACGTAATTCTAAAGTAAGAGCGAAAATAACGCTTAATGCATGTCTTATCGAAAACTCGGTTTGGCGACATTATTGTCGACTTGGCGACCATTTTGGCAACTTGGCTACCATTTTGGCAACTTGGCTACCATTTTGGCAACTTGGCTACCATTTTGGCAACTTGGCAACCATTTGCGCAGCAAAATGATAGTTCTGGAAGATTCGAGTTTCGATGCAATAGGACTAATATCTACGGAGTTAACGAGAATTGTCTGGAATTCTTTCGTAAGTTCTGGGGCTTCCTCTCAAAGCCTATATAAATAGGAGTGTGCCTCGTAGAGAGTGGTAGAGAACGTTAGCTTTTATAAACATCAACGATAACCACCTATTAAACAACGCCGTACCCCAATTTAACGGCAACTTATCCGATATTCTCTTATTGATTAATGAACTTAATACAATTTTCAAAGGCATTAATATTGCCACTCTTATTAAAGACATTAAACCAGCATCAACCCCCATTGATAAAATTTTCATTCTAGCAAGCTACTTCCAAAACAGTAGTGACTAGTACCATGATTAGCCTCCTTTAAAAAAAATTTTATTATCGTTTATTACTTTACTCTTATTACAACCTCACTTTTTATTTCCTTAATTTTACTGATTCGCCGCTAGGGCGAATTCAGAGATATTACAATTTTTTCTGTATTCCTCAGCCCTCTAGTGAGCATTTTGCTCATTATAATTTTTAAAACCGCCCTCGGTTAGGGTGATTACAACGCCATTCCGGCAATACTATTAGCCCTCTGCCGGCAATTGTCTTTTTGACTCTTATTTTGTTCTGAACACTTTATATCTTATTTTTAATTATTTAATACTTTTGTTTTTTACGATCAGTTAATTGTGTTTTTCAACTTTTCCTTGTTTTTTCTTTGTCTCCCCCCCCCGTCAGTTTACTGATGTTATTATCCACACACACTTTTTATGTTACTAATTAATTATGTAATTAATTTTAATTATGTATATTCACCATTGTTCTGCAAAACTATTTTCGTGCTATGTTTTTTCCAATTAATATGAAAGAGGATTAAGGGTCTGGGACCCAGGTGCCTCAACAACTCAAGGCTATACCAGCCACATTGACTAGAGAACGTTAGTCTGTTTGAGACTGCAATAGGGTTCACGTTTGCGAGTCTCTAGTAAACTGTCTGAATTTTCAAAGCCTGTGATTTGTTGTGTACTAGCCGGTTATTTTTGCTAAGGCTTAGTGCCGAAAACTGCTGTACTTCCTGGAAGATTCTAGTAATAAGTTTTTGGAATTTTAAGGATTATTTTATTCATCTCTAATTGACATGAACTCCTGTGCTCGTTACAATACATTATCAAAAGGATCATGATTTTCAAATAATTTTTGATAACCCTTTATGTGTTTCGGTATGTTTCAAAAGTTTTAAAGAAAAAATTATAATTTCAGTCATGCGTGAATAAAAAGTTGCAATATACAATTCCTTTTCACTGAGTCAGCCCATCTCAACCGCGGCGTTCTCCGCTTTCTTGTTCCAGTGGGTCTAAATTTATTGTATAACTAAAACAAAATAAAATCGTTAAGTTCCAAAATATTTTTTAGTAACCTTAATAGTTGCTTAAAAACATACTTAGCTCCAAATATTGGTGTTAAAATAAATTCAAATAAATTTCCTCTTAAGCTACTTAATTTCCATCTTAAGTCAATACCAAAATACATATTTTAATCTTATAAAAATAGGTTTCCCATTAAAAAGTTAAAGTGTTCTTTTCAAAATGAAGAAGCATTCAGAATAAACTTTCATAAAAAAAAATAACTATTCGAGTCAATACTTATAAACATTTCAGCTGCAATTGTAATGTTTCTTGTCCATAAAACTTCAGTGTAGTTTCTGATTTGGAACGTGGGATTAAAAAAATAAGACTTTAACTTGAATCTGCGTTATGTTTTCCTCTGTTACCAATGTTTAAATAAAAAAGTAAGTTAACTGAAACAGTCAAACAATTGACACTATAGTCAAATTTATATTGTAAATCAAAACATTTCTTTTTTGTTAAATTATTTAGAGATTTGACGTTTTGAACATGGTAGGTAGCTAACAGAGTGCTAAAAAGTAAAAGACGGGAAAACTAAGAGTAGTGCTAAATTTTAAATATTCTTGCATTGCAAATTGCTGGATTTTGGTCGTACAAGTATTGATACCTACCAATATTTCATGTAAACTTAACATTTTATGAAAGAATATATTAAAAGTCAATAAATAAAGTTACCATGGTAACATTTCATGGTAACATATTTTCTAAATTTCATAAAGAAATGAAGTTTTGAAAAATGGTAGGTAACTAACAGAGTGTAAAAAGTACGAGAAAGGAAAGCTAATTGTAGTGGTGAATTTTAAACATTCTTACATTGCAAATTGCTGTATTTTAACCATACAAATATTGATGTCTACTTATATTTCTTCTTGTAAACTTAACATTTTATGAAATACTATATTAGAAGTCAATCAATAAAGTTACCATTGCTAACAGAGGACGAAAAAATGCTAGTCAATTTACTACGACATTTTTAAATGAAAAGAAGAAATGTTTATATAAAAATGAAAAACGTAATTTGATCTTACCATAAAAAACAAAAACAAATGAACATTAAAACAATGCTATTCTAGTTACAGAGAAAAGGGTAGATGAAACATCCTTCATTTTCTTAGAGTGCAGCAAATATAATGACAATTTTCAAAATGACTTTTTAATCTAAAAACAGACCAACCAGACAGCCGGACTTATTTTTTCTCCACTCATCAGCAATAATTTAATACAATAATTATGGTGAAGTCAAAAAATTCCTAGGACAACATTAACGAAGGTAGTTTTAAAACATGGCTATATGCTAAATGTGTATTTTTCTTAACTAGATAAATTAAAATTATTTTCAATTAACAGCTGATTGAGTTGCAATAAAATAAGAGGCAAAGAAAACTTGAACATAGCAATTTAGAATTTTTAAAATACTAATTTCTATGGATCTAAAGTTACTATGTTATTTGGAATTTCATTTCAGTAAATTGTCATAGGACATCAAAAGTGTAGGTTTTTTTTTAAATTACACAAAATATCAATAAAATGTTAAACCTCAAATAACATTTCTAGAAATTTTTTTTAACCAATACAGCTTTGCTATCATAACAATTTTAGTGAATTCAGTCATATATTGTTTATTTCGTTTACCAAAAACCATTACCATCAAGTATGCAGTACCCTTCCATAAACGAATAATTCCAGAAACGTCCTTTAAATTCTTAACTTTTATCAATATCTTAATTTATTTGAAAACGCTTCTAATTTTTTATCAGTTATAATCATTCAACGAAAATTAATTTTAATTAATTCTACCCAACTCCACCTCAAAGAAATAACTAATATTTCGTTGCAATTTTGTACGCGTTAACTGTGGAAGCATTCTAATATTTAATAAAATAAAATTAATTTGACCAAAAAATAATTATGGAAACCATTGGGTGTACAAATAAATTCCCGCCGTTCGTCTTAAAATGACACTACCAGAAGGTTATATAGAAATTGACTGGTGTTAAGCGTTTTATTGTAAGTTTGTTCATCTGGTAACAACATAACCTTAAAGTATTAGAGATTCCGTATTAGCATTACGTAATTGTTTTTGTGCAAAAATGTCAAGTTTTGTGCCATTTAAGTGTCATTTGTGGGAACTTTTGATATACTTCTTTAATTTGCAGAAATCTGCAGCTGAGAAGCAACGATTGCTTGGAAAAGATTTTGGTAAGGCTTCTTTAATGGAGAGAAGTTCTCGCTATTGTTTTTCGAAGTTTAAAAACGGTAAGTTTGACGTGGAAGATAAAAAACGTAGTGGAAGGCAGTGATGGGCATCATTCACGAAAATTTTATTCATGACTAAATTCATTCAAAATAAATTTATTCTGAATGATTATTCATATGAAAATTTAGTCATTATTCATCATTCATTATGCAAATGTATAAAAAATTTTGAATAATGATTGATGAATAAACTCATTAGTCATGACTAATTTTTTTGAATAAAATTTTGAATAACCAGCGAAAAATGCAATCGATATGTCTTTTGTCTATAACGAGATGCAAAACATCGTTTGCTCTTAAACGTCCTATTTTAGGAATTTAAGTATAAAACTAAGACAAGTATGAATATTTATTTTTATGTTATTTTAACTTACTCCAGCGTAACATACTTAGTTGTGCTAAAACGTAGGTTTACAACAGTTTAGTCACTTAAGTTCATTTTAAAATTTTGTTCCAAAAATTTATAAAACACAATTTGTTATAGTTTTTGAAAGCAAACGATTATCTTTTTTTAAATTTTTAAATAAAATTTTAACTTAAAAAATTAAACGCTTTTTTGCCATGTAGCCATTTCTTAAAAGTATGCATTATGTTGGACAAAAGTAAATTTCCTCAACTATTATATAAATATATATGAAAAGGATTAACGTTTTATTTGTAGTTGTCATAATCGTAGTCAGAGTATTCCGTACCCATTTTTGTTGACCAGTGAAATTATTCAGTTATTCTTGACTAATGAATAAAGGATACTGAATAAAGAATAATGAATGATTTATTCTTTATTCAAAATATTTCTGACTAATGAATAAATCTTTATTCACCATTCATTATTCAGAGTTTGAATAATTATTCATCATTCTTTATTCATTATTCTGAATGACAAATGCCCATCTCTGGTGGAAGGCCGAAATTGTACGAAGACAAGAAATTGGAAGAATTATTGGAAGAAGATTAATCCCAAAAGCTTAAAAAACTTTATTTTACATTACAAGTGATTCAGCAAGCAATTTCACATCATTTAAAATTGTTGGGAATGAGCAAAAAACAAGGAAGTTGGGTTCCATACGAGCTGAAGTCAAGAGGCGCTGAACGTCGATTTTGCATGAAAATTTATATTGCTATTTGGAAACACTTCAATGAGAAGTCCTACTACACTCGCCGTATTCACCAGACCTTCTATTTTCAGATTATTACCTACTCCTGTCGATGGGACATGGTCTGTCTGAGCAGAAATTTACTTAATTTGAAGAAACCAAGGAATGGCTCGATTCAGGGATACCTTCGAAAGATGAAGAATTCTTCCGGTGTGGTATCCGAATGCTGCCAGAAAGACGGCGAAAATAGTGTCAAGTAATGGAGAATACTCTGAATAACAGATAATATACTGTTTTTTCACAATAAACTGTCAATTTTTGATCGAAAACGGCGGAAACTTATTTGTACCCCTAGTACTTGAGCAATTAATTATGAAGAAACAATCAAACATATCTGTTAATTTTCAGTCTTAAGACTAAATTTAAATAAATTTGAAAAGAACTTTAAAAAATCATGCCACGGGAATTGTTTCTCTAATAAAAATAACCAGACAGAACCTTTTGAAACTATGAAACTGTTTTCTTACTTATTAACTATTTTAAAAAACAATTCCAATTTTTAAACAAATGTGAAAACATTTTTTTAGTAGTATAGTAGGTACTTTAATTGTTATGCAGTCCAATTACAAAATTTTTAAAAAAAGAACAAAGCTTTTCAAATTAGAATACAAAAAATCAGTGATTGCACAGTGTCAGTTTCAAACCCATAAACTTACCATCTTACTGTGACCATCATTAACTTCCACAGTTCCTTGTCTCTATAAACTCTAGTTCAAACACAAAACACTTTTATTTGCCTTAATAAAATCTTCCCTAATTACTCCATAAATGAAGAGAGTACATCAAGTCTTTTTAAGAAACTTCAACGAGCAACTTTCCAAAGAGCAGTTATTCTGTACTCCCTCTTCCATTTTATTCTGAAGTCCTGTCAACATTTCTTAAGATTTTATGTCCTGGGGGCTTTCTAACGGTGGGATGTCAGGCGACCATCCCCAAGGGACACCCGACTTCGTTTATTTCTCATCATGGACCTCAGTGGGGGTGGGGTGGAGCTGGAAGGTAAGGACGAACATCTCAATCCCCTTCGTCTTCTTCCAATTTCTGTTCTGGGTCGTTATGCCACCTTCATCTTCTTGTCAAACCGAATTTCATTGGGATCAATATTAAGCGATAAAGGATTTCTTGAATCAAGTGGAAAGGATTTTTAAAACTAGTAGTTTTTCTCATTCTGCTCTCTTTTTATTCCAGATGTAGCCCTTTATTCGTTCAGAGAGAAAAATTTGACCGAGGGGTTTGTAGAATTATCGTAATAAGATAAAGCCTTTTCAAGATAGCTGAACAGAGAATTTTACGAGATTTTGGTAAAGTAAGAAAGTCTCTTAATTCTGGATTCACCAAATGCAGGAAAAGTCTGCATACACTCCTAACATAAGAAATGCGTTGAGGGTGGATAACGATTTTTGTACAACTTATGAACTTTTGATGTAATATCATCTATTACTAAAGGTATTTCTTTAACGTTTACTTGTAATTGAAATTAATGAATATCAAGAGAAACAGACAAGCTTAAAAAATAAAATAGAAAAACATATTTTTACTCAACATAACCACATAAACTTAACAAAAACCATAATTACAATTTGAACATAATAAATGTAAATTTCACAAATTTAAGGTAATAAACTAAACTTAACTAAATATAAAAATTAAATTGCAATTGAAAGGAAAAACTTCTATTTTATTTTAACTCCATTGACGACAGTTTTTTTAAATGTTTTGATGCTTTAAAAAAAAGTGGTTTTCTTTTCTTTCACACTATAAGAGCTGGTATTGGACTTATCCTTAACCGCCATTGGGGTCTTTTGACCCTCATAAATGAAGGAAATAAAAGCAAATGATTTCTTAATTAATAATTGTTGTTGCGAATATAATGTGCAGGTGCTTTATGGAGATTACAATTGTTTTTTCGTTTCTTTTTATTACCACAGTTCTTCTATTATTACATTCTGAAAATCAAAAATTGGAGGATGGTCACTATACGAATAAACGCCTGAAAAATATTTCTCGAGATGGCCCGGGGCCCACCCAGGATAGTCGCAGCTCTGAAGAAAAAGTGAGTGTGAGTCTACTTTCGATCGCCAAATTTTTTTAGCATTCCAGTCATATGTCTATCCCGCAACGGACTGATCGTAAAGACACCGTTCCCAGTAGAACACCGAAGTCAAGCATCACTGACTGCGATCAGTAAGCGGGCGGGTGACCATTTTGAAACCAAGTGTGTGCAATATCAGTCTTCTATAAACTTTTTGGCAGTAAAGGGTTCGACTTCGCGCGTAGGTTGTCAGGTCATTAAAGAGGAGCCATCTGGCCTTTTGCAAAGGACCAAAATTGTGATGACTTGTCTTCGAATCACCCGCAGGAATGCTTCTTAGACCATCGCCAATATCCCATTGTGCAGTTCTAGTGCGACGTAAATAAAGTACTAACGTACCTAAAAGTCGTATGTTTGCTCTCTGCCGCTACGGCAAAAAACTGTACTGATTATACATTAGTAAACAATACTTTCATTTATGTTTAGTAGCTTCGGAGCTATTTAAATTACAAAAAAATGTTTTACAAACTGATTTTAAATGTCATAATGTTTTTTTATTCTTAAAAGAAATTTTTTTTTTTAATTCTGATAATTATGACAACAATGTTCATACTTAATAAGACCTCAAGGTTTTAATGTCGTTCACGGTTGGCGCAGAGCAATTGATTCTGGACCTTGAGTCATTAAAATCCACATTAAATTCAACTTAATGCAACTGAAGAAAATTTACTAATTCCTGGTGTCATTATTATTTCTTAAAATGTCCCCTTGATGTCCAGAGAATAAATTTTCTAGCAATTTTAAGATGAATATACAGAGACCGTTATTGTCTGCAAATTTCAAAAATTAAATTTTATGAAGAATTCTTATTTAAAACTTTTTTGTAAAGCTTATGCAGAGGGATTCAATACAAATGTTACAAACGCAGCAGAGAAGTAGAAAAACTTGTAACGACTGAGAAAAGTATAGCACCCTTTTGCCGAAAATATTGCACAGTGCGCAAATAATAAACGGTCCACCCTGAACAACTTTTGATCAAATGATCAGATCTTCTCGTTCCAGAACGCAATCTTAATGGTTCGAGGTACAGACTTTAAATAGGCTGATTAATAAATGCAGACGTTATTTTAATAACCACCGGGTTCCATGGCCCTAAAATTAAGACAAATTATGTAGAGAAGCAATTCAACTGCATATGAACAGCCAGTCCATAATAACCGTACTTATGGTTCGCTATACAACTCTCAGTCCTTATCTTCCTTCAGAGTTTGTAACCACCGTACTGAATCACCCTGTATAAGTTTCTTAATTTATTATTTCCAGTATAATTACCCAAATTTTTTATTTTCTAAATTTATTAGTTTAATGTAATTCTTTTGGGGGGAAGTTTAACTAAACAAATATTTAAAGATATTTTTCTAAGAAAGTATTGAAAAAACCACGTTAAAAACAAATTTTCTGTAAGGTCACTTCTGTGTTTGTCAAAAAAATCGATATTTCACTGTTAGAATTTTTTTGGGAAAATTCTTTAATAACAGTTTGTTTAATTTTTATTTTACTATATTCAAACAAAAAGGTCAAATAACCATGAATGAGATGGTATTCAAACTGTTAACTGTGAGAAAATCCGTTAAACAACTTTTTTTTATCTAATACGCTAAAACCACCAGAATTTTACCGCATCAACTAGGCCCACCAAATGAAGCCACTTAGTTCCTTAAAGTTGAGTACATATTATAATTGAGAGGGCAAATCTGCTAATCTTGTGACCGACAAAATAGGAGTTTGAAACCCAGCGTGGATATCACAATATTTCCTCTTGACAGCACAATATTTCCATAACGCAACTCAACCACAGCCAAACTCTAATGACCATTACCTAACGAAAGGCCAAGCTCCAATGTCCAGTTAGCTTTCTTTTTTACACTTCTGAAACAATGCTGGTTGTAAATGTATAATAAACCGTATTGAAAATTATATTAATGGTTTTTTAGCCATATTAGTTGCAAACGGTTTTAAAACCGGTGAGGTAAAACATGTTCTTTACCATATACTTTATGGATACGTGGATGGACAGACTGCTGCCAATTATTTTACCATAATTGTAGAATAAAAATTCTAACAGTGTATTGTTCCTTTATAAAGCAAGGAATGACGTATATCAAAAAGAGTCGAACAATATTTGTAACGCGCTCAGAAAATTAAGAGGAAGCGCTTGGCGTCTTTCCTAACAGCCAAAACAAAAAGAAAGTAGCTTAAGAGTTCAGCCAATTTGATGATATCAAAGAAATCAGGGCCAATTCATGAATCGAATTCGTAAGCAGCTTCTAATGAGGACGGAGAGGACTTTGATCGTCCCTCCTCCCTCTCTAGAATACCACCCCTAGACACAGAGACTTGATCAGACAGAGATGGTGCTAATTAGGAACTAAGTCCAGAATGCAGAGTATTTCTGGGGATGACGCGCTTAAGAAGGCCGTACCAAACCTTAATACGAACTGATCACTTAACTTTGGGGGATAAAGAGGGGGATTGAGATGGCAGCTTCTGAGGTTCATTTATAAAACTTTGATGAGAATGGAGTCAGAGTTCAAGGACTTGGACTCGCTTGGAAATTGTAAGTAGGAATGAATAGATGAAGATTATTTGGATTGATTACATAATAAGAATTGTGGTATTTGATAAACACTACTTGTTATTGACGTGAAATCGAAGTCAGTACACTAACTATTGTAACATATACGTTAAATATGCAAAAATAAGCATATATCTGCCCATCTACTATGACGATAAATTATTTATTGAAGTTGTTATTGAAAAATACATTAGAAGTAAATACATTCATTTCTCTTCAGCATATTTTAATAGCTTTAGTAAATATACGAAATATATACGATATCTTGTAATGTGACACTGCCAAGTGTATATTTGCCTGGTATACCCTACATGAATTTTTTTTAAGGTTTGTATTTACACTGCCTGGTATACATTTGCCCGGTATGCCCTGCATCAATGTTTTTTCAAGGTTAAGTGCCATTGCCCAGTATGCATTTATCCGGTACTCCGATCACTGATGCGTTTCCTAATCTATACTCAGCTGATATTAAGATATCAAATAAATATAATATCAAATAAATATTAGAATATCATATAAATAATATGTATAGTTCGATATAAAACATGAATTCGTGTGTTTCACACAAAACTTACAAGTTCAAATCAGGACACTTATTTAATAGTATTTTATTATTTAAATATTGATTTTTTTTAACGAAAACTACAACGAAATATACATATTATACCGTAAACGCTACTCTCCATGTATAAATTAGAATATTTTTTGAAAATAAGTCGTCTCACTCTAAGAATCGTAAATTAATATTTAAGCCTAGCAAAAACAAAAACAAAAAAACTAGCAAATTAAAACTAGTCAGAACAAAAAACATTAATAACTGCTTGATTTTTTAAAAAATTAAAAAGCGAAAATTAGAAGCACCCCTAGTTTCATTTAACAATGAATTTTAATGATTTCCTTCCCGCCTTCGTCACTTGTGAATTAGCAGTTTTCAATGTCTTTTTCGTTTCTTCTTCGCATAATTATTAATATGCAACAGCTAACACGTCTATATTTTTTGACAGAATTATATAATTATATATTAATATCACCAAGACATTATGAATTTCAGAATAAAGCTTAATAATAACAAAAGGGCACAAATTAGAAAGCAATTATTTTACTTTAAAATCAAGAACTTAGTTTTCCTCGCTTTTCTTAATATTTAACGTAAAGTTTTTATCCATAATATTTAGGGCCTTTCCTTTGTATTGCATCAAATACAAAACCTAATAAAAATTAACGTAAAATCAATGGTTATTATTATATTTAAAATGAATAATTAATATTTACTACAGTTAACAGTTATATTAATTAAATATTTCATAAAAATTAAATAAAAATAATCTCCATATTATAATTTCTAAAATTTAATTTATAATCATAAGTAATTTTCAATAGTAGACAAATTATAAGTATTTTTTAAAGAATCATACAATGAAAAGATTGAATGATCTAACTTTTTAAATAATGACACTATTTCTAAAGGTACAATAAAAACAAATAATGACTACAGACATCGTAACAGGTCTAAAAATGATGCTTCCATAAATCAATGTTTGTACTTAACTACAGTGTTAAACCGTTAATGAATGCTATAAAATAGTCGTTAGTTGCGTATATAGGCATTTCTTTTTGCTTAAAATGATTTAGAGATTACTATATCTTCATTTATAAATTTACTTCTCGACTGCTCTAAGCAACTAATAGCCCCTGCTCACAACGTTTATAAATTAAACATTATAATCTGCATTATGAAGAAATTTTAATAAGAAACAAAATTAAAAACAAAGCACTTGAACTAAACTTTCTTAAGACTGTTTTTTCAAGGCTCCGTCGTTATATGAAATGAGGCATTTTTGCGAAAAATACCTCATTATATGCTATTTTAATATATATATATATATAGTTTAAAATCATCGCACTGCTTCAAGTGTAGGTCACTTAAACTATGGCATTTTTAATTTTCCTTGGCGAAAAGGTAATAAATTTAAAAAATACAGTGTTTTGTATTTGTAAAATTAAACATCATTTAAGAGTTGTAATTATTCTGAAATTTTAAGCCTTAAACGCATAATGTATGACTTAAAAGTGTGGATGAAATATAACTACACATTGGATTTAAGTTTATTTTTAATTGGATAAAAACACAAAATTTCAAACTCTTTTAATAGTGGTTGTAAATGAGTAAAAAAATATTAATTTTTGAATACACGGAGTTTTTGAATTTTGTTTGAAAAACCTATTTTTATTTAGAGCCACTACTCATTGCTGTTTGGTAGCCTTTAAGCAGTTTATCAAAATATGCGTATCAAAATATGCGTATCAAAACATAATTTGTAATTTTTTAAAAGTTCTAAGGATCCTAAAATCACAAGTTTCATCAAGATATGAAAAAAGAATAAACGTATTCTCATGCTTTTGAAACCGAAAAAAGTTCTTTGTTAAACCTTTAACGCAGAATCTTTATTAAACATATTTTTGATACTTTTTGATTATATTGTATTACTTTATGTCAAAACAAGTAAAAAAAATAAGATAATTAGCATTTTAATAATTTAGGATTATACAATACTGCAATAAAATACTAATGTCTTTTCTTTTTACGTTAAAGGTAAAAAATTTCTAACACGGCTCACTTGCAAACAATGATATTTTAAATTTGCATATATTTGCAAACATTTAAATCTCAGAAAAAAAAAAGCTGTCCATCATTGAAATTTCTTTAGTTTAAAAATCAATTTTCATAAAATTTTTGAACGTAAATCATGAAAATCAAATTACTTTTTTGAATTTTATATTTTAGTATAATCCCGATAATCTAATGGATCTTTAATGACTATCGGACTGTTTTTTATGATTAAAAAATATAATTTTACTTGTGATTACAGTGTCAGAAAAAAAATCTCTCTCTCTTTATATATATATATATATATATATATATATATATATATATATATATATATATATATATATATATATATATATGCATTACATTTTTTTTCTTAAAATGTCTATGTCTGCAATAACTAAAGAGCCTGATCAACCAGTGAAATTTACGCGGAGTCCCACGCGGAGAAAAAAATTCTGATAAAATTACCGTACTGTGTGGTACTACTGTTCCAGTAAAAATAAATCACTGTTCTGATTATGAAACCAAAATACATGATATTTAAACCATTCATTTGGGAATTCATCCATTTATTTGGTAACATTTTACCATAAATTTGGTTTCTTATTACCATAAAAATATACAAAAACAAAAAAACCACAAAAAATACACAACTGAAAATCAATTTAACCGAATAAATTTTTATGCCATGCTCTAAAGTATCGAGATAAAATTACAGAATTTTACTCCATTTACCAAATAGTGTCACTACTTATAAAACCACACTTTATAGTTAATTTCACCAAAACCATTACCAAAGCTCTTCGATAAAAAGTACTCTGCTTTCTAACGTTCCCCTAGAGCAATAAATATGGTAAATTGTACCGTATTCTGGTAGTTTTAGCTGCACTTTTTATTCTCAGTGACTGAATCAAAATGAATTATCTTGATACCATCAGTAATAGAAATTTTATTAAATTTAAAATCATTGAAACATCAAAAATAGGAATATTTAAAATTTAAATTACTTTTGTTTCAGAGAAAATACATAATTTAATGAAATGATAATGAATGCATCGTGTCATGCTTGATAAAAAAATTTTATGTTTTAAAATTCATTTCACAAATAATGGTAAATTTTTAAATAGGAGCTTTCTCTAGGAGAACAAACGCATTTTATTTTTGCCTGATTATTATTTCTATTATTTATAGAAGATTGAAGTCGTGCAGGAAAAAGATGTATATAAAGAATTGATGAACGTTTTATTCTAAACATTAGTATCTAAATAAATTCTTCGTTAAAATAATTCAATCACACAGATATTTATTTATTAAAAATAATTAAATATTGTTTTCTAAAAATTCCATTCCTTGTTCAATTTTAATTCTAGACTTTTCATTGAAATTATATTTTAATACTAACAGTTTCTAGTTTGAATTTTATGTAAGAAATGAAAATTTAATTCATTTTACTTTATTTCCTAACATTCATAGATAGATAACGGGAAAACAAAATGCTAAAATGAAGAAAAAAAAATCCCTAGTGTTAAAAATGTTTAAAAAACTAAGACGTTATAATTATGTTACGGTTTTTCAAATTTAACCTCGAAATCCCGATCGATTGTATTAATGCATTATCTGGACGGAAATTAAAAACAATTTCGAGATTATTATATGTTATATACTAGGTAATGTAATTACTCACGATGTGATATGTTATGTGTTAGTTATCGAGATATGTTATGTGTAATTACTCATGCTTTAAAAACGATTTAAGCATGAGAGTTTCGGGGATCATTAAAAAATTTCAAGTAGTAAATCCTGGAACTCCTTATTTTTTTAAAACTACTATCTTCATAAAATCAATTTAAATAGCAAAAATTTAAATCTTTGTATATTTTCTTATTTCACTGTCCTTAAATGCAGGGCGTTCTGCCATCACTGCTCTTAATATTAATTTTTAGAAACATCGTGAAAAAAGAAGTGAACATTTGTACACATTGGAAGCAAAAAATAATTTTAAAGCAGGAAAAACAAAGGTGTTATCAAAACCTTACAAATTAAAGAAGATGGTGAGATTGAAACCATTAAAGCCTACTTGATTTTCTGAGAAAACTAAGAAAATGAATATTTAAAGACTTCAAAAAAGCCAATAAAAAAAAAACCTTAAAAAGTTTTTTCTAAGTGATTTTATTTTGTTTTATAACCGGCTCCGAAAATCCGACCCAACTTTGAGTTTACGACTTTAATGTTCGACTCCTTAGCCTTTGAAATTTTAAAGCCTACAAAGAAGAGAAGGGAACTCATCGATCAAGTATTGGGACAAACTAGCCTTCGTAGTAGACTCTTTGATGGTACTAACCTGCATTTTCCTGCATGGACAGGAAAATCACGAAACCCACTGACGGTATGCCCGACGGCAAGAGAAATCTAAGCAATAATCCGTCTGCCATTGAGGATATTTTTGCATAAGCTTTGTGATCAGTGCAAACCGGGTGCAAAATTCGTGTCAACCAGCCACCGCTGGGATTCAAACCTGGTTCAACTAATTGGGAGACGAACGCTCTATCCCCTGAACCACCGTAATTTTTTTGCTAGATGATTGACTTTCCGAGTGTTTTTAGTCCCATTGTGACTCTCCAGATTCAAAAACCATTTTGGTATTTTCTTCGCTGAAGCACGGAAACAGTTCGAATGGTTGGGAGTTCGTGTATTGAAGTGGAATATCAACGGTTCAACAAAAAAAAAAAAAAAAAACATTTAAAGTATTGTAAACTATTTTTATGTAGGGTTTCTGCAGTCACGAAATCAGAAAAAAAAAACAGAACTTCTTCTCAACTAACATGCATTTTTTCAACAGATTTGTATTCATGACTCTCAAATTATGAGGGATAACCAGAACCAGGCATAGATATCCCGAGACTATAGGCATAGAAGTGTCGGAGGCCCTCTACTTATATCGTTAAACCAAATTTAAATACTACCTACACGCAAAATGCTTTATATTATTTCTTTATACATGCTTAAATTATGATATATTTACAAGTTTCATCTTATATTTATTTTATTTTATAACCGTCATTGAACAGCCCAATTTTGAGTTTGCGACTACCAATGTTCAACTCCGTAGTCTTGTAATTTTGAGCCCAATTCAGAAGACAAGGGAACTCTTGAATCAAGTATTGCGGGAAATTTGACTTCCTGGAAGTCTTTTTTTTATGGAACTAACCCGAATTCGCATGACATGGTAACCACAGAAGCCTCCCACGGTAAGCCTGACGGCAAGGGGACTCTAGCCATTGATCCGTCTACCACTGAGGATATTTTACGTCAGCACAGAGGTTGATTCGAGCAGGGTGAGAAATTCGTATCGACCAGCCTCCGCTGGGATTAGAACCAGGGCCATCTCTTTAGGAGGCTAGCTCTCTATCCCTTGAAGTGCTACTCAAGATTATATTTTTTTGAATTTTCGTAAATTCATAATTCTGATAGACAATTGTTACGAAAAAAGAGACAAAAAAATATTTTTTAACATTTAGGAGGTTAAAAATTTAAGATTTTGAATCCAATTTTGAGTCGTATCTTAGAACCAATAACAGTCGATATGTTTCAAGCGCTCAAAAACAGGCGCCCATTTTCAAATCTCACCTGACTTGAAGGAGAAGAAACAAAGTTGATTTTAACTATCAATGTGATTTCAAAAGTAATTTGAATACTTCGACATTGCCAAAATTATTATCACACCAGTCACATTAGCTCATCTTGATGCAGTGGAATCTTATTTCACTAAAAGGAACGTTAATCCCTTTTGTTAACGACATTAGTTCCTCACCTTCTCACCATAGCGTGTGAAAATGCATTTTATCCTGATTTGTCCCTCTCATCGACTGGGGTTTTTCTTGTTCTGTTTTTCATCGTTTTCTCTCTCGGTTACTGTGGTTATTCTAGTTTTGTTTGTCATCCAAAATTTTCCATTTTTCGTTGGCAACTTTAGGTTTTATATTTCAAATTACTTTAGTTTCTTTTCATTTACGTTTGGCAAGTCTTGAAAATAGGCGCCTGTGCTTTAGCACTTGAAACATGTAGACTGTTATTTTCAATTTGTATATTTTTGAAGCGAATGAAATTTTTAATCAATTAATAAGCATTTAGTGGTACTCTGAGCATATTTTCATGAAACTGCAAAATTTTTCATAAAAGCAAACTTTCATAGAAAAACAAAACTTAATAGGATTTTAAGCTTAATGTCTATTCTAAAAATGATTGATACTTCAATAATCATATTTATTAAAGTGTAAATTCTCATTGGAATTTAATAGCTTCAAAAATGCGATCTGATGTGGTTCTGATCAGAGGATAAACCATTCCAGGCTTAGAGAATTATATTTTTCAGTTTTTCAACATTTGAAACTTGTTTCACTTCATGGTAATTTGTCCTTACATTTCCTATGGTGTTCAAGCTCTTTAAGCTCCATGGTCATGCCTTCATACCACACCTTCATGCCAGGAAACCAGTTTTCTATTGTGAAAACCTCAATTTTCCTATACTCCGTTGCAAGTTAAGAAAGGACCATAGCGGTATAGGATTTAAGTAATAATCCACAACTACATATATTTAAGGGGAGAGTATAAACAACTAAGTCAACCTTTATCTATCAAAAGGTACTTTTACATAGTATCAAGTTAACATGTCTTATATACTAGTGAACTGTGATTTAATATTTATAGTGGTAGTTACGCCACATTACTCCCCTTCTAGACTTTTATCTGTGAGAAAATTCGATGAACGTGTACCAATAGTTGATTAATGCTGTTTATTTATTATTTTTCTTCCTTATTTATTTATTAGCCGGGAGAATTTAATTTACTTCTCTGAATTTTTTAGAGCTATTTTGTCAGCAAATCATCTATTTCATGAGGACCATCCATCGATGTTGGCGAGTTCATATCACGTTGAAATCACCAATATGACGAGCGTAATATCGAAATGTTCATCTATCAAAAGGTATCCCAAGATAGAATCAAATAAATATATTGTATACTAGTGAATTAGTATTTATTATTTTTAATGGGAGTTGCTCCACACAATAGCCAAACTTTGCGAATTTCATTTTCTTCGCCTCTATATCTCATGGTATGGAGCTCTGTAAGCTTTAAAGTACTATTCTTTGTCTTGAACTGATAATAAGAAATAGAGTAGTGAAAAGGTACTCACTTGTTTATATAAATAGTTGTACATGGCTTTAAAAAAACAACTGTCTTATACTTATGGTCATAGATAAAATATTAAACTATTTTCAAATGAATTTAAATTAGTTTTTATAGCTATTAATTTACATGATAATGCTGGAATAAGAGATGGAATTGATATTCCAAGTTATATATGACTGCAATCAATATTTCTGATTTTTTATTAAATATTCATTGCTATTAATTAATATTATACTGAGTAAAATAAGTGATTGAATTGATAAGCTAAAGTATAAATGACTACAATTAATATTTCTGATTCTTTATTAAATATTTAATGCTTTATTATTATTATGTCCCAAATGTATTGGTGGTATAATTTTGTCCCAAAATGAACAGATTTTGCAAAATATATAAAGATGATATATCTTTAATCCTTTTTATTTTTCTAAAATGTGATATAAATGGAAAAAAAACTTAAAACCTTCCCCGTTATTCCTTTTTAATCATAACTTAAAAATCTTCTGAAAAAATAATATTTCTTTTTCCCGTAACTGTAACTTTGCACTTAAGTAAATTGAGGTCTGGGGGAAATATATTTACTCGTATTTAAACAGAAAATTTAAAAGTTTTGGCATCGCGTAATATATTAGATTTTGTGCTTACATGTTCTTTGTCTTGCATTTTAAAGCTTTATAATTTTTAAGAGCTAGAATTCTAACCGTTAACCCGTTTTTTCTCTTTTATTTTCAAACTTTTATGACAAAATATGAAGGGGGAAAAAGTTAAAACTCTGATGCAACTTTTTTCTCTTCTAGAACGCAAAATGGCGAAATGAAAAGTGTTCGAAGCACGCAAAAAGAATGCGAAAAAAAGAACCTTACTAAGAATCAATGCTGAGATTCAATAGCCTGTACTGGATAAAAAGGTGAAATAAAATTGGTGGCGGGTAGTAAAAGGAAGAAATTGTCGAAGAAGGAAAAAAGTTTCTGCAAGTAACCCGAGAAGATTCTTGACAAAGTTACTGTCCACAACGCTGGCAGCATGCTCTCGTCAGAACCCATCAAAGAGTCGTTTATCTTCGAATCTGCCCCATAATGGTGAAAAAGAATGAGACAATTCTCTCTCTCTCCTACCCTGTATCTAGGAAGAATCCCTTTACCTTAAGGTGGTGTAGAATTTTCAATGGAATACGTTTTGATACGTTAGCGAATTTGTAAGGAGAAGAGTAAGATTAGTTGGAAACAGAACATATAGTCGCGTTAAGGTTTTCTCCAGTTTTGTTGAAGAAATTCGAAATAAGGTTATAGTTAAATCTGCCAAGAAACTAAATAATCCAATCTATCAGTATTTTAAATCGAAACTTTTAGCCTTGTCTTTCCATGTAACAACGCTATATAAAATAATTGTTTTAAAATACTCTTAATGATATTTGATGTACATTGCAGAATGATTCAAGGAAAAATTGTATATTGAATAAAAAAATCGGTTTTTAATAACAATCAATTCTATTAATTGTAAACAATAAAAACTAACAATATGATACTGTGATATTTGTAAGGCTTTCCCATAAGCCTTTCATACCAATCCGTTGCTTGCCACACAAGCGATACATAATCAGAATTTTTTTTTCTAACCGTCGCTGAACAGCCGACCCAACTTTTTGGGCTTCCATTCAGAATCGTTCAACTCCGTAGCCTTGTAATTTTGAACCCAATCCAGAGGACAAGGGAACTCCTGGATCAAGTCTTGAAAGAAATGTTACCTACGTGGAGGACTTTTAGATGGAGCTAACCCGCATTTGCGTTACATGGAGAGGAAACCCACGAAAACCTCCCACGGTTAGCCTGATGATAAGGAGACTCTAACCCATGATCCATCTACCACTGAGGATATTTGACGTCAGCAGTGAGGTCGGTGCAAGCCGGATGCGGAATTCGTATCGACCAGCCATTTCTGGGATTCGTATCCAGTTCACCTCATTGGAAGGAGAACGCTCTATCTCCTGAGACAGTGAATGATTACAGCGCCCTCTGTTTGTCTCGCAGAAATTTGTTACAATGTATTTGCATTAGTTTAGAATAAGAAGCCTCCCTCGCCCAGCTGTATCACCCGCCAAATGCTATGCAAAGCGTAGAGGTTGCGGTTTAAAATCCCGCTGTTACCCTGGATGTATCTTCTTGCTATTCTTCTCTGTATTTTGCTATCTGTCCTTCTATTTGGCAAAGCTTTGTAAGCCTAAACTGAACACACAAACCTGCAAATGTATGTAATTCTAATAATCCAATAATAATAATAGTTTAGTATAATAGCGCAACCAACCTGTACTACAAGTGTAAGTAAATTTAAAACATTATTACTTCTTTTCTAGTCAGACACTTATTACGTATATATTTTTATATTAAGTAGAATTTTTTTTAAAAAAATGTGAATCTTCTCCGTACATAAACAGAGCTGCTCAGTTAGAAATTACAGAGTTGTTACAGATTTACGGAGAACGTACACAGTAATTTGAAATCAGTGACGTAAAAATGTCCGTTTAAAAAAATTCTCATGGAACAGAAAATAAAAAAGAATTGTTTGCTATCAAAACAGAATGTCTTTATATAGCAAGCTGAAGTATCAAATTTATAGAAACAAATTTATCATACAGACAATACCGCTTTGCCGCTACGCAATTGCAAATTTTGCAATTTAATACGCTACTTCGTACTACAACGTACTAGATTAAAAAATAAAATCAAAAACAACTTTTTACCTTGTAGTTTTTTGTTTCAGGTACAAATCAATAGCATAAACATTAATATCAAAAAACAAATGTCACATAATATTGTTTCGAACACATTTGAATAATTCCACCATTTTCCCAATTGGGAACAGCATAACTTTAAAATATGTTAAAATTTATTATATAAATAAGCAAATAATGTATTGAAAAACTTTTTTAAGGAAATATTGGGTAGAAATAGGGAAAAACTATTTTATTTTATTTTTATATCACATAATGTGTTCTTATTAGAAAATATTGAAAGTTTACTTTAGAAAAATGAGTTTTAACTACAAAAAATTTACATAAAACAAAAAAAGTAATACTCGTTAAGAATAGTTTACTATTCCCTTCAGAACCATTAACTGAATCTGTTTAGAAGTTTTAGTAATAATCAGTTACCGTTTTCCTAACTAGAAGAAGAGATAAAAACATTTTATTCAGCTTAGTTCTTTCAGTAGCTTATTGGAAGTCACAAAATAATAATGTGAAATAAATTATTTTTTCTGTTTTAAAGAAAAATGTTTTCTGTTTTGTTTTCTCTTGTTCTCGAAGATTAATGATTATTGTTCAAAAATAAATTGATTTTGGAACTTTTTTCATAAAATCTAAGTCAATGTAAAATGTTTATTTGTTTCGAAAATCGATAGATCGTTTGAAAAATTTATTGTACAAAATATGTATTTCCATAATATATGTAATTAAATGATTAAATAATTCTTAATTTGTTTTAGATCATATTTGCATTCATAAACAGGAATTTCAGATAATACACATAAAAATAATTATCTTGGTAACGAGTATCCGAAGTGTTCAGCAATCATCATCCTGAATATGCATTTTTAAAATTCTTATCATAAAAAAGAAGTCAAGTAAAATATACACAGTCGTAGATTAATATTTAAGCTATGGAATATCGAAAACGCTATCGAAATCTAAAGAATTATAACTAAAGCAGATGAAATTAAAAACATCAAAACCTGTTTTATTCCATGAGGAAACAGAGTTGTAAGGTGTTTTATTTGAAACACCTGAAACACCACTATTTGAAACTTGATTTATCAGGAACTTTTCAACCGATTTCATTCAAATTTTGCATTTTGCAAGTGAAATTAGATACATTAAAATGGTGCGAAAACATTTTTTCGTCTTTCAACTTTTTTTCCCGTCTATTATTAAATAAAATAATAAAAAAATTATAAATATCTACTGAAATTTATTTTTTGCTAAGAATAATCTTCGATAAACGATATAATATTGTATAATTGTGTAGAAAAATTTTCCAATTCGTTTAAAAAGTTCTTGAGATGTGGTGAAATACTCATAAAGTAAAATTAAGAGTAGAGGCTCAGAACTTCGGACCGCTTTCCTGACGAAACTATGGGGACCCTATTTCCCAGATTGCGGCTACCCCCTATATTTTCTGGGTCTTTTGACCAAATCCGTCAAAAAGGATATATATATATTTAGAAAAAGTAAGTTTTTGTGGCTGATTTCGTAACTTAAAATATCGTCTACTCTTATAAATTACCATATCCCCTCGAGCCATTAGGATTGAGTCCTAGAAAGTGAAATTCCAATATTTAGATCAAAATTTATTCAGGGTGGTCTATTTTTTTCGCACTGTACAAAAAAAAACTTACGCGTACGATCAAAATTCGTACACACGAACAATTTTTTTTTTCTCACGTTGCTATTACTTCCTCGTTATTTTCTTTTTCTGAAAGAATGATGAAATAAAATAAAACAGAATATTTCGTAATCACCTCTTTCAACAAATAGTATGAGAATCTATCTTTTTTTAAAAAATGAAGTGAAAAAAATTACACGCATAAGGGTGCCTCAAAATTAGTCGAATTAGTTAGATCAGTTAACGAATCATTCGTATCAGTTTGTATACTTCATGAAACTTTATTTATTTAGTTATATATATATATATATATATATATATATATATATATATATATATATATATATATATATATATATATATATATATATATATATATATATATTATTTTTTTATTGATTAGAGCTGCAGACTAGTAAAGCACTCATATACTAAGATATTTATCAAATCCCATGGAAAACATCTTTTTGGGGGTATAAGACGAGAAACGGTGGTCGGAGGGATATTTAAAGTAGATAATTAGGTCGACACAGAATTTTGGTGTATTTAGGTGCATAATTAATTTATATATATATATATATATATATATATATATATATATATATATATATATATATATATATATATATATATATTATTTTTTCATTGGAGAATTGGAGAAATAGAGATTTCTCCGGTTTGAAACTTTTGTAGTGCGTCTCGTCCTATCTCTGATAAGAGCATCCATTCTTATGATTTTACAAACATGTGCAAAAGTTATATGATATGTTGATGATATACCTGATTACTTGTCTCCCTTCTAATGATATCTGTTCTAATAACATTTCATTTTATGCCTTCTTTGTCTCTTGATTATCCCATCAGATATCTAATTTCATCAGATAGCTCAATAATGTTTTATACTTTGATGTTTCATTGGATTGTTGTTCTTCCTTTATGTTTTACAATTCACTGCTGCCACTAAACGATGTATTATTATTAACACTCAAAAGTGATATTTTAAAAAACCTCCAAAGTAATGAACATTTTTAAAGATAAATTTTAATTAAAAAAAAAACTCGATGTGCAAAATATCAGGATTATGTTGAAACATGTACGGAACATGATATCGTCACTGCGAATTTTCTGTAAAAATACTAAATAAACAAATCACTTTAACTATTAACATTACCAGATGAATGAAATAAACCTTCCCTATAGTGGACTTATTGCAAACTTGAAATAAATCATTAATTTATATAACTTTTAATTATCTTGAAGATAGAAGGGCTATGCAATAAGCTTAAGAAAATTAAGGCTGATTAGAAAATACGAAAGATTTTACCGATTATGCAGGGCCATGCTATTTATAGATATCACATGGGTTATAGCCATGACCATTTGAAAAATGGTAATGACTATTTTAAAGAGCTTCAATTAGCCTATATCTTATAACAATTAAAGTAAATGATAAGATTAAAAATTTTTAAAACTAAAAAGTTATATTTTTAAAAGCATACAAAAAATTTTATTATTTTCTTCATCTTCTTCCAAAATGTATAGATAACCTAATATTTTTATGAAGTATTTGTCACTCTGGTTCTTTGTTTTTTCTCCCACATATAGAATCCAATCGATAGAAAACCCATTCCCTTGTTCTTTCGAAATTGTTCTTTTCTGGGAATAGCGAAGAACATAGAATGAAATAGAATTCGCGAAGACTAGGCGAAATGACTGTTTGATAGATGTGGCCGAGTCAGGAACCGTTGAACTGAAAGATAGCTGTCACCCCCTGTTGCTGAAATTCACTACGCAGTGAAGGTTCTTTTCCCATTTTTATTCTATTTTTTGTTCTATGTGCCAGAAGGCATTGTTTGTTGTTGAACCAGCTTATTTTCGCCTTGAAAGCGAACACTGAACAATCCACAAAAAATATTCACTTTCAGTCTAAAGTTTTTTTTTCCCCCATAGTCTTATGGGAATGTTTCCTTTTATATCAGAATATTCCTTTTCATGGGATGTTCTGAATTTAAAATAAGCTCTTCTGGGAATTCCACGATTTAAAGAATAATACAACGTGAGCAAAAAAGTGATATTTGTTTTTGAAATGTAATGAAAAGCAAGTTCAATGTGTTCGGTAATCATCTTTTACACACATCCATATTGAAAAAAGGGAAAAAGAAAAATAATATTACAAAAATAATAAAAATCCGAAAAATAAAACATATAATCTTTTCATCAGCTCACACAATTATATCCGTGAAAAAGAGTGCTTCCTAATATTGTATCAATATAACCAAAGCAAAATAAATCAAAGTAGTGTGGGAAGCACGAAAATGAAGAAAATTACTAAAAATTTACAATAAATAAAATAGAACACATTAAGTAAAAATATTGCGTAAGAAAAGAAAATATAGTGTAAAGAAAAAACAGAATAAAACATAAAACGAAATCAATAAAGCGAGTAGCGAATTCAAATGAACGTACTTGAACGGGAAATTTTTCAAGAATGATTTAAAATACTTTTGCAACAAGATTGCCAGATTACAAAATATAAAAACAGAAGCGCAAATTGAGGTGAAACCGTAAAGAGAGGAGTATTGTTTTATAATGCATTCATACTGCAGTACTGAAGTGCGTTTGATTTGTGAGCTACCATGGATGGGCCCAAAAAGGGATGTGCGCAAGGTAATATTATACTGAATTAACTTTTATTATATATATATATATATATATATATATATATATATATATATATATATATACAGTAGGGCCTAAATCGATCGTCTTTCAGGGGACCATTTATTACAAACGATAGTTACGGGAAAACGATTCATGCGGTCGCACATTACCTACATTTACATCTACAATTTGTAGAGAGATATTTTGAGAGCGCTGATTGGATTTCTCAACAAAGCCTTCTGTTACGTCTTTTTGTAGCTAACTTCAAAAATGATCTAAACGGGTTTCATTAAAATTATAAGAATAGCATTTGAGACGGTATCATTGAAACAAGAGGATACATACAGGAAAACTAAAGACACGGAAAAGTTACGTATAGGTTCGACTGTATTGAAATTCTTTTAAAAAAATCAGTCAAAAATCAACGCAATCTGGGTTTGAGAACAGATGGTTAAGCTACGAAAAAAAACAATAACTATCTCAAAGTCCAATGAATCACTATTACGAAAGTCTGGAACTAAAACATTAAAACCAGTTTGATTGTCCTATGAAACTTGGTGGTGTATCTGACCAATTAAACACTTAGGAAACTGAAGGCGCCCTCTGTCCATCTTACCTCCCTAAACGAGTTATCAATCGTTTTATTCAAAGAGTGTATTAAAAAGTTGTTTTCAATAAAAAGAAAAAGTCTTGCCCAAATGCGCTTAATATAGTCCTCATTCACTTTTTCTTAAATTTCTCTGGCAATGCAATATATTGTGATGTTACATCAACAATAATTCTTAAGGTTTTAGGATAAAGCTTTTATTTCTTTCACGCTTAACTATTGATTTGTGAATTCCAATGTGTATGGTTTTTTACATCAATGTAGACAAGGATTGTAAAAATATGCATTAAGGAATGTGATTATGGAACACTCTGTCGGGTACTCTATTACTCGACTAAAAGATGAATTGTTAACAACATTAGACTTTTACTTGTTTAAGAGAAGAAAAAAATTTCATATATTGGGTTTTTATTCGATTAGCATAAAACGTTAATACGCTTTGATAGGTGCAGATAAAATATCGTTAAGCGAATTTTTCCACTAAATATTTCATAGTAACCATTTATGTTATTTAGCTAACCTTTTCTATCCATTTAAATTATTTTTTTAAAATTAAACCACGAAGTTACACTATTTTCTTATTGATATCTCTACCGCAATTATCAGAAATGGTATCTTAAAAACTAGTTAATAAACAGAGTAATTGTTAAAATTTAAATGTTAACAAAATTAATAATGTTAAATTTAAACATACAAAAAAGGATGTAAAAAGAATATAGAACACAATATCTTATAATACTCTTTTGAATTTGACTACTACTCAGAAATTTATTATCAACACTTAAAAAACACTTCCCCATTAAAAATGACAAATATTACTCAAATAATTAGTTAGTAATTTGAAAATCCATCGATGAAATATTACATCTTTTGGTGTTTACTAATTTCTATTAGAGATACTAATATTATTTAGCTCCTTAATTTGTTTTTTGTATTTTTTTTTTTTCAATTTTCTTAATTTGAAATATATACATCATGATTATCTTACTATTTATGTGCAACAATTGATGTTTGTTTTGTTCTAATGAAGTTAAATCTTATTAACTTATTAAAAAATGACTAACATTACTGAAATAATTAGTAATTTGAAAATAGCACCTTTTGGTGTTTACAAATTTACATAGTTCTATCTAATTTTACTCATTTATATAGTGTTATGTTTACTGTTATATTATTTAACTAAATTATTTGTCTAGTTTTTAAATATATTTTTCAATTTCCTCAGTTTAAAATATTTATATCATTGTTATCTGGCTATCTATGCCCCACAATTGATATTTGTTTCGTTCTTTCTAATGACGTTAAAAGGATTTAACTTTTTTTGTTTTAAGGAATACAGAATACATATCCTTTTCATTAGTCTGATAAAAGTCTACACAAAATTAGCAAATGTGTTAGTTAAAGATATAAAATAAGGCCAAAATTTAAAGCATGAAAAAATATTATCAAATTAAATACTCACTCCATGAATTATTGAGCTGACGATGTGTGTGTTTCTTGTAAATCTAGCTTTATTAGTCTGCTTTGTTTTAATTTTTTATTATTTTAATTATCCCACATCATGGTTGTCGATCTGTTTTTATAATAACAATTGGCATTTTTTTTTCTCTCCTTTTTGAATAAATTTAAAACCAGTCAGCAAACTTTTTTAAAGTTACACAAATATCATTCCCATTTTATTATCCTTATAAAATTCTACAAAGATAACAAGTTCAATATAATTGTTCAATAAATAATCGCAAGAAGTAGAAGCGGTTTTTACTTGATTAAAAATTTAATCCGCTTCAAAAATATACATATTGGAAATTATAATCGACATGTTTTAAGTGCTCAAAAACAGGTACCCAGTTTCAGGACTTGCCAGACAAGTCCTTACTTGTCTTGAAAGTCTGACAAGTCTTGCAAGTTTGCTCCTATTTTTGAGCGCTTGAAACATGTCGACTGTTATTTTCAATTTAAATAATTTTGAAGCGAATGAAGTTTTTAATCAAGTAACAAGATATATTATCATTTTCAATCTTCATTCCATCATCAAGATTAGCATCAAGACTAACACCAATCTTCATTAAACATCAAGATATATTATCATTTTCAATCTTCATTCCATCATCAAGATTAGCATCAAGACTAACACCAATCTTCATTAAACATCAAGATATATTATCATTTTTAATCTTCATTCCATCATCAAGATTAACACCAATCTATATATTAAACATCAAGATATATGATCAACTCCAATCTTCATTCCATCATCAAGATTAACACCAATCTATATATTAAACATCAAGATATATGATCAGTTCCAATCTTCATTCCACCGATGAAATAACACGCTAACGATATTTGGGTGATTCTCACAAAATATGACAATTCACTGTCCCTTGCTCAAAGATCTAATACTATAATACTAAAAGATGTTTTTTTAAAAGAAAATTAATAAATAGCATTGCTGTTAGCATGTTAATATGACTTTGCACTAGCATTGACTGTTTTGTATAGTTAAAAAATTTAACTAAACTTCAAAATTTCATGTTTCTGGCATGTCACAAGCAATGTTTCCACTAATAACTAGCTTCAAAACTTCCCATAAATTTTCAATATTTAATTTTTTTTATCTCAACCGGTGTAAGCATTTCTAGAATATACGCAGAGGGTGTTATTTACTAAAACTTCGTTTAAAATATTTTTTTCTATCAATACTTTGTTTGTCCCAAGAAAATCTGTCATTTTCCGGGATACTTTATTTAGTGGTTCATAACCAAAATAGATAGAGCCAGCAATCAATATCTTATGTTAATAGATTGATTAGATACTCTCCTATATTAACTATGTCTTGTTGTATGAATAAAGAACCAATTTTCTGGTTAAAAATCTATTTCAAATTTTTTTTCAAGGTGAGTAGGTTTTTGTGTTGTCATTTTCCTGGCTTCTTGAAATCATTAATAACATAAACTACATAGATTTATCTGAGTTATTTTAAGAAATCCTGTTGTTTTCGGCAGAATATAAACGTCTTAGGCCAAAATATTAAATTGAAGTAAAGTTATGTGCTATAAAATGGCAAATTTGTCATTATCCTGGCTGTCATTTTCCTGGCTTATGAATGCCAGGACATTGAAGTGTAACCAGAATTTTTTTTAACTGCTAATACTGTAAGGAGGGAAAGCAAATATTAACCCAATACCAAGTTTATGCGTGATTGTAATATGCTTGAATGTAATCAAAGTTATTTATTTATTTAATGATTGATTATTATACATAATTTTATTCTGTACATATCAGCAACAAAAAAATTTTTTGATTCTTTCCACAGTGGATAAAAAGTATAAATTTAAGCAATTTATAGTCCATCTAACATAAAGGACTAAGTTGAGTTACTTACTATTAACTTAAAATGACTGTTTTTTAAACTAAGCTAATATGTCATTTTCCAGGCATTCAAGATTTGTTGAATTCCTATTTTATTTTTTTATCTCGAGCAAATGTCAATAAACTACACTGCTGTCTATAAGATATTAATAAGTGTAACTAAAGAAGTATACAAAAAATATTTTATATTATTTTGAAGACTTTAAATTTGAAGAAATTTTTTGGTCCGAATTGTCATGTTTAAAAAGAATCACCCATTTACTATTTTAAATAAGTGGTTCTTCTAACTTATTTGTCTGCTTTTTGTTTCCGCATCATGGTTATCTACCTGTCCTCATGTAACAATTGAAATTTGTTTTGTCTTTTTGAATAAATTTAAAACCAGTCTACTTTTTTTAAAAAAAATAACATAAAATATTTATCCCTTTTCATTATCCTCCTAAAAGTCTACAAAACTAACAAATCTATTGTTAACGTCGAAAACAAAAAGCGACACCAAGAAATATAATCAAATCAAATCGTCATTTCATTTAATTCCATTGAATAACAGATTTCCGGGAAACCGAAAACTGGAAAACAAACCTTCCTTGAATCTACTTAAATTATTTTTAAGTCCACCTCCTTAAAAGACGGAAAGTTTTCTTTCCCAGAATTTTACGGCGTTTCTTTTTCCGGGACCAAACAATCCCGTTTTAATTTAGGGACCTCGTTATCTAGGTCTTATCTCCAATTCGCACGTTAGGTCTTTTGGCAAACGCAATTAACTGTTCCTTTTTTTCTTCTGCTTCACAGAATTTGTTCCACTCTGAAGATTAAGTTACAGAATGGATTCTTAATCCTTCTTCCAACTATTCCTTTTGTTTAAAACAGATAAAAATATTGCTAAGTCTTAATGCACTAACGGTTTGTACACTGAGCCAGGCGTTATTTATTGAAAAGGGCTTTTGTTACCCCCTTACCATAATCGAAGAGGCTTAATTCATTAAATTCAATATTTTGAGTTGATTTAAGTAATATGTCAATTGCGGTAACCTGCTCTTTAAAACAACGATGATATATGTTTCAATAGAGAGAAATAATTTATCACAAGCTTTTAAAATCAATATATTATTGAGTTCACTAATAAAAATGTATGATCGAAACTAACAGAATATATTAGGCCTTGATGCGGGCTCTATGGAAACACTAAAAGCTCTCGATCATTTTTATCGAAGTAATTTGGTAATGATTTTTGATAAAATCAACAATAAAATAAAGTTTTATAATCTATGGTCAAGTTTGTTAAATGTGGCAAAATTTGGTATTTTTATCATAATACCTTGAAGCATGGCAAAAACACCCTTTATTTTACCTCACTTATTTTACCATTATTTTACCTTTCCAGTTTTGTATTTTTTTACTCAATGTGTACTAATAAAAACTAAAATTTCATAACCAGAATTTCCAGCAAACCATTTCCGTATGAACAGAAACCGTTACCATACGAATGGCTCAAATACCGTAAAATTTGGTTTTTTAAAAAGAATTATGTTTTTTTTTTACCAGAAATATCTTTACCACTAAGTACAGTAATTTTCCCGGATTATTTTTTCCGTGTACCAACAATAGATTTGGATTTTTGTTATGTGCTACAATTCTGATTGCCGTATCAGTTTTTGTTTTTTTTCAGTAATTAGTTCATTTGATTTGAATAAAATTCGTTTCTAATTATAAGTTCAAGTCGATGCAACAACTACCGCCTATTACGAAAAACCTTTCAAACTCATTGACAAAATGCTAAAAAAATTGTAAGTTTATAAATTTGTATTACGGAATATTCTTCAGTTGTAGCTCTGTAAATAGTTGTGTAAACAGCTCTGTAAACAGTCATTAATTATAGTTTGTTGCTGTTGTTGGCTATTAAGGCAAGAGGTGTGATTGTTCTTGTTTTCCGATTATTTATTATTAATATTTCTTACTCTTCAATAACTATTCAAAAATGCTGATTACTTAATTTTTCTATAAATCTATAATGATGAAATTCTATTAACTCTTCAAAAACTATTAAATAAATAGTTGTCCTAATTACTTTCCAATTTCTACTTTCAGATGCTTTTCTATTAACACATTAAATGATTATTCAGAATCGCTATTTCATCAACAATTTGTAAAACATTAAAAAAAGATATTTAATAAAAGTCTTTAAAGTCTTATCTTTGAAAAACGTGAAATCTATTAATGTGAGGTAGTTAAGATAAACCTTCAAGTTCTTTAGTGCTGAAGAAGCTTTGCCTCTTCCATAAAACTTCGTCAATAAAATTAATTCCCCCGTCTTACAAAACTTTCAGACCACCTAAAAACTTAAAAGCAGCGACTCACATGAAGAGAACTTCAAGGAAAGAAAGGATTTTTGACGCAAAGATTGCAAACAAAATCAACTGAGTCCTTAAGGCAATTGTGCTAAAAAAATAACTGTGTTTGTACGTATATATTGTAGTAATAAATTCTTCCTAATTTTCACACGTCTTTTTTTCTGTGGATATAGAATCCACTTCAAATATAGAAGAAAAAAGCTACTTTTGGAATCTTCGAGATTTATTCGTATATACTTTTAATTTACAATGATAGCTACTTTTGAAACAAATTCAATAAAAAAATATTGAAAAATCTTGAGGTTATCCTAATTTGATCAATGGTTTAATTTAGAGTTTAACGCACAAGAACCGCACTCAATGAAATTAAATATGTAAATTGTGCTTTTCTTAAATTTTAAGGAAAGGTAGAACAAAATAAAAAAGAAAATCACTAGAATGCTTTTGGGTAGTGGAACACGAACTTACCTAAAAAAAGTTAAACCCTCTAAGAAGTTTTATTTTGTTTTATAACCGTCGTTGAACAGCCGACCCAATTTTTGGGATTACGTAGCCTTGCAATTTTGAACCCAATCCAGAAGACTCTTGGATCAACTGCTGGGAGAAATTTACCTTCGTGGAGGACTTTCTGATGGAACTAACCCGCATTTGCGTTACATGGAGAGAAAGACAACGAGAACCTCCCACGATTAGCCTGACTGTTAGGGGACTCTAAACCATGATCCGTCTACCACTGAGGATATTTCACGTCAGCACTGTGGTCGGTGCAAGCCGGATGCAAAATTCGTATCGGCCAGTCATTTCTGGGATTCGAACCCGGTTCGCCTAGGTGGAAGGCGAACGCTCTATCTTCTAAGCTAGTGTTTCCCCAAAGTGTTGGTACACGTACCCTTAGGGGTTCGAGAACAGTTTAGCAGGGGTACGCGTTCTTATGCGAAATATTTTGCAACAAACGAAAATTTCAAAAAATTGTATTTAAAAACAAAGCTAGCCTTAAAAATTTACGATTACGTATTTTTCTATTGACTATTTTTTGCAGAGTTAACAGTTAATAATTAGTGGTGTCAACAGCCAGTTGTGATTTTTAACTTTAGTGCAATTTTTTTTATTGTAAAAATACATTCATTTTTTATTAGTGGTACACAGCGTTACGAAAAATTTAGAAAGGGTACACTAAAATCATAAGTTTGGGAAACACTGTCCTAAGCCATCACGGCTCCTCTAAGAGGTTTGTCATTGGAAAAGAATATCCAAAATAATATTTACTTGTTTTCGTGATGATTACGGTTCAAATAAGATTCTTTTTCCATTAAGCAGGGTACTATTATTGTGTTAAGCGCACGTTTGTTTCCCGTTTGTAACTATAATCTTCAGAAATCGAAACAAAAGCATTTTAACAGCATTGACAGCTCAATATGTTTCTTAAGAGCATTAATATGTTTTCTTTTTTTTCATATCTCATTATATGATTTCACATAAGCTTTCCTCAGTTATAAAGACGCAACAATAGCCGAAATAACTTATTCTAGAAAAAATACACAGAATTTAAACTTTTCTACAAAGCTAAATCAAAAAGTTTTCTATGTATATCCCCTCTTATTTGCAATTTTGAAGTATAAAAATAATTCTTTTTAATAAAATAAAGTATTAAAACCTTAAATAATCCTAAAATGTAATAAGATAATAAAAGACTCGGATAAAGCGTCATATTTATGAGACACAAAAGTAGGCTTAAGGTACATTCTTTTCCAAAATCAGGCACAAAGCATAGAATAAATCATCAGCAGCTTCCGCGTAGCCACGCAAATCCTAGACTATCAGAGATAGATACAGAATTATTTACGAGGACGACTTCTTCGCCACCATCAGATATTCCAGAACTCATTGGCTAAAAAGGATCGACCAAAGAAGCATAAATTATCTCTTAACAGCGCAATTTATTCGATATTAAGACCGCTCGGCCGTCAGCCATAAAAGCTAGAAAATATCTCCACTTTTCTCGTAAAAATAAGGTTGAAAAATTCCATTAACAACAAAAACTGCTCTCCGGGTTCGAGACTAATAACGAAAGCCCAAAAAGGAAGTGGTTTCTGATCATCTGGTCAGCTTTTATTAGTTACAAAATTCTGGGTAATAACCCTAAAAGCTCTTTTTCAAGATTTATAACCTGCAGTCTCTTCTATCTTTATAAACTTTTGTTAATTCTAAGGTTGCAAACGATAAATTTCTATTTAAGTTTTCTCCCACAATGGGAGTTTAGTTATTTTTGCTCTTCCTTCGTTATCGAAGAATAAGTATAGAATTTATGAACTGGAGCTGTTATCAGAAACTTAACCAGAGAGTTTCATGAAAGTTTAATTAGAAAGATATTCATGAAGCAAGATAAAGTAGAATTAAAATGTCCGAGAAGAAATTGTCCGAGAAGAAATTGTCCGAGAGAATTAACTCACTCCATTTTACTATTCTAAATTATAAAAATAACAGATAAACCCTACTATATAATCATTAAATTTAAAAAATTTCAGCCCTAGCAACTAGAAATCTAAAATCTTAAATTCTTGAAGTAGACTTTTAATACATCCTATTAGTATGATTCTTAAAAGGCTACGTAAGTAACCTTTTAAGAAATTCAGTTTCTTATTTAGAGAGTTAAAATTCTTGCAAAAGAAATTTAAAAGTTGTATTTTTCCTAGACGTTTATTCAAACTAAAACAAATATGGAAAGACAAATTCGATGAAAATAAAAGCAAAAATGATGAAGTTGTTGCTCAAAACTGGAACATTCATATTTTTTTAAACAATGGTATATTTGCAAGCGATATAGTGTGGGTATCTCGATCCAGATTGGTTGCTGAAACGTGGCATTTGTTTATGTTAGCAGCTGTTCTTTCCATTCTATATCGAGTTAGCCAAGCTAGTCAAGTATCAATTCTCTTAAGTGACACATTCTATATTCTTTCACAAATATTTCAATTCTTTCACTATATATTTCTTACTTAGCACAAAGCGGGCACGAAGCCATGTAGAACATAAACAAACTAATCATACATGAAAATTTCCAGGTACAAAAAACAAAAATATACCACAGTTACAATAAAATACATATACAAATAATAAATCTAAGTTAAGTAAAAGACGTGGAAGAGGAAGGATTATATTTCAATAAATTCGATGTGCGATACGGGGCTGTATTTAATTAACTTCACATTAATTAACATTCTAACTGAAATGGTGAAATTTAGCTCAACTTTATTTCGCTAAGCGATCAGCTGTCACTGACGTCATAGGTGACATGTGTGGGTATCCGTGATATTCTTCTTGAAGTGAAAATACCCAATTACTAAAAGTTTGTATCAACGTTTGCGTAAATAACTTTGTTTTGCTTTTCTTCTTAATTATTTAGCATTTCTTCTTCAATTCTTTGATATGATTTTCTATCTCTTCATTACATTAAAAATTATTCAAGTTTTAGGTTCAATAAACTTTTCTGTTAGTAACTTGGAATTTTTCGTTTTTATACTTAAGCTGTTTACTTTTTCTTTCTCATTTCTCTAATATATTTTTCTGCCTTTTCTCATTACACTTTCACTTCTATTAGTGCAAAACATAAGCATTATTTAGGGATTTATAAAAAATTTCTTACGTGCCAATAGGTTTGGGAAAACAATTTTAAAATTACTAAAAAACATTTAGGAGAAAAAATAGTAAAAGTTTTTCTTTTTAATATTTATTATTCCCCTTTTTTTATCTTTTACCTAATATTTTAAACAGTGAGACATTTTTCTAAAAAAGAAAAAAGACGCATTAGTATTTTTTTATTAAATACGGCTTATCTAGTTATTCAACTATGTAAAGAAAGAAAGCTAGCAACATTTTCAAATTCTTGACATTTCCAATTTTTTTTAGAACTTATTTACGTCTTTTTTTATTTAAAACTTATTTTTTTTCTTTATTCGAAAAGTATTTTTCCATCAATTTATGTGCCCAACAGTCCATTTAAAATATTAAGTTCCGATAGCTTACTTAAATCAGTTCGCATTCTATTTATATGAAATACGAAATGCATTCTGGGAAAATGTCTAATATATTGAAGAAGGTATTTGAAGAGTTTTATGCAAATATTTGCTGGAAGGAGAACATATTATTTCAACAGCCTTAGTATGAAATATGATATTCGAATGGAATCGTTCTGGCGTACTTTAAAGATCCTGCAATATTTTTCTCCTCCAATATAATAAATTTTCTCCTATTTTTCACGGAATGGGAAAACATTTCCAGAAGTTTCTGGATCAGAACTTGAATTGTAAGAAGATATATTGAATTCGTTTCTTTTCTGAGTTGAAGCTATACTTATACTATTTTTAACAACACTATAGGCCTAGCATTTATGGTTCGAGAAACTAGACAAAATTCATGTTTGGTCATATTTTGTCTTCTATTAGAAACATACTTTAACTTTTTAATGGAGAAAATGGAAAGGATTTACACATTTTCAAATCAATATACAATGCAGCTAATTAAATTGAAAGGTTCGCTTTCAACACATGAAAATTAGTGTCAATATAACTATCAATATTTTTTTTTTTTAAAAAATAACGCTAAAAAGTCATGATCTTATTTTTGAGTGATTAAGATAGTTAGAATAAACCAACCAGTAAAGGAACACATCCCAGAGAATGAACATTTCACAAGAATTTTTAAAAAAAATAAGATTTTAAAAGTTTCTACTTTGATTGATTGGTTACAGTAGCTTACTACCTAACAATAGGAAGACATCAAACAATGCATTGGGTTACCTGCTCATATAGTCTTCTCTGAAAAATATTTTGAATTTGTTAGTATCTGTGCATGTGCATCACCTTGTTTCTTGAATAAAATTATAAGGTCAGTATTTGTAGTTATCCATTTAAAGTGCAATTAATTGCATGTAATAGTTTTATTTTAACAGTGAAAAAAAGAATTCAAAATATGGTTATTGAAGTTACGTTTTATTGAGGTGAAACTTCTTATGCGACTTCCAACAAGGTTGCGTTAAACGTTTAACGTTACTGTTGTCATGGAAACTAGATTTCTCTTTACGTTCGTTGAGCGCACGAGGTAAAAGAAAAACATAGTATGTAATATTGGCGTTAAAGAAAACAAAGCGATATTTTTTTTAAAATTCGCCAAGAATACCTTACTGAAATTTAGAACATTTAGAAATAAGCTGATTTCTTATTATAATTTTTTTTAAATATATTTTATTATTAATATTTTTTAACTAAGCGAAATTCTTTTTAAATGAAACAAAGTATTGTATTCAAAAAGTTAATAAGTATATTTTTTTTATTAAATACAATTAAAAAAATACTTTGATGCGCATAGATACTCTGCTTTAGATAGTTATTTTTCTATGTTTTTTTTTTTTTTTTTGCCAGTTTTTATTTTATAAGTGAAACTTCTAATGCGACTTCCAACAAGGTTGCGTTAAACGTTTGATGCTACCATGGAGGGAGTATGAAAGCACTGCTGCGTTAAACGTTCAACGCTCCTGGGGAGGGGGAATAGAAAGAGACAGAGCGAGAGTGAATGCGTGGCACTCGAACGCATGCGCGTAGAAAGTGATAATTAAAAGATGCGATCAATTGTGAATTGTAAGCAATGTTAATAAAGTTTGTCATAAAGAAACAATATGATTTCACTAAAAATCAATTTCTACCCCTTCCTATTTTCATTTCCACATTACGAAGTTTCACTTCTTCCCCGCGGAGGGACTTCACGCACTATTTTTTTATTTTAAGCATCATTGCAAAAGCAAGTACTAAGACTTGGGGGAGGGGGTGTTTTTTTAACTGGATTACCAAACCAATGAAATAAAAGTGTTCCTTTACTGGAATTTTTCTAAGTTAATGAAAATAAAAGAAAAATAATTTTAAATTTTTTTGTACCTTTAGTCATATTATGCATCAAAATTCTATGAAAAATACGAACAAAAAAAACTTCTAACCAGTGAAGGAACAGGCATGTTCCTTCCCTGGGATTAGATTTCCCGATGAATTAACAGTATCTGCTAAATAGGATTTTACATGGCTCTGAGATATTTAGTAGTTCTACAATATAGAGGAAACCTAATATTCTGTTGAATGTTGCATGAATAATTCCTAAAATAATTTCATTTCAAAATGCCAAATTAATTGCTAAATTTATGAAAAGAATTGTAATTATAATTTATCTTTATAAATGTATTGGTTAGTTACATCATACGTTAGACAGCTTAATAAACTATATTTACTAATCGAAAACTAAATAAATATAATAATAAGAACTTAAATATAACATTTCTTTTCTGGCTTTTGTGACAATAATTAGCTAAATTATTATCCTAATGTAGTCTTTAAAGTCATGACGAAAACGGGTAGAAAAAATCCCCATTTAAAGGCCGGGTGCAAAACGGGTGGAGCTTTTTTAAGACCTCTGAAAACTCAGAGCAATGCGAAGATAACATCAAAAGACAATGTTTCTCTTACAGAGAATAATATTCGAAATGTGGTTTTAAGAACTAAAGAGGAATCTTGAAGAGGAAAGTAGCCCTGACATCCTTTAAGAAAGTGATGGCATCTACAACGCGAACGAAACAGCAGTTGAATACTGCCCTTAAACAGGAAAAATCTTCGGCCCTATAAATTATAAGGATTTATATTCTATAGTTTCTAGGAAAGAAAAAGAAAAAACAGCAGTTTTAACCAACATTTCAGCTAATGGAGAAAAAGTACATCCTATGGTAGTTTTTTCTTACTGAAGAATTTATCGAGAATCAGTTCCTGCTATATATTTCATTGAGAAAAGTGATTCATGAAATGAATCAATGACCGCAGCAACATTTTACAAATATATAGCAAATGCTTCAATGCCCATGGCTAATTGAAAATGCTATCAAATTCCTATTTCCTTAAACTAATTTAAATTATAAGGTATACAATTTCTTACATCAATTTAAAGAAGGCAATTTTAAATAGCAAAATACAAAATTTACAAAATTAGTCGAATAGTTCCTGGGAAATGGAATTTTAAAAAAGTCGTATTTTTAATAATACGTAGTATTACTATTGGTACCGGTTATCCGCTATAATTTGAGTGTCAGAAATACGTTGAAAAGGAGGTACATTTATTTAGGGAAAGTACGTTTTTGTGTCTGAATATTTACTTAAAATATCGCCGGCACTAATTAATAATTATATTTGAGGTCATCCGTTCGAATCATTAAGATAGAGTCTTAGAGAACGTAAAGATCCATTCATTAGAGCAAAAGTTATTTACATTTTTCTGTTAATTTTTCTGCGCATTGTACTTCTCTACTAATTGGAGAGAGATTTAGATTTGAGTGAAGGGTTAGTTGAATTGATGTATGTTGAATAAATATATGAAGATCCATTATTTTTGTTTCTCCTTCAATAATAATGGAAAGCCTTTCGGGCAAAGTTACCAAGTAATCGGGGGTAGCTTTTCCCGATCAGATATTTTCTTTATAAAACTGTCTCGAAAGCCAAGTTCTCGAAAACGTTACCTTTGAGAGGATAATATGTTCCAAGGGAAAAATGAGAGCAGTAAAAAAATATTAATTATGATTTATTATTTGTATAAATTACCTTTAACGCTGATTAAACTAATTATTCTCATAATTATAGTTTAGTAGTAACGTTATATGATTCCCCCTCGTTGTAGATATATGATGTGATTAACGCAATCGGAAAAATCTAGAACAAATTTTATTAAAAAAGATAGTTCCTAATCGTTTCTTTAAAGATACTAGTCTTTGAAAACAATACACAGCAGATAAATTGTGATTCATTCACTTTTTCAAAAATAGTGAAATAGTTCGTTTTATCTTTCATTCTTAGACTGGATTCGAGAATAGTGAAATACTTCGTTATGTCTTCGATTCTCAGGAAGGAAGGTAAAAGGAGTATTGTTGGCGAGAATTAAAAGTAGTTGATGAAGGTTGTAAAATTAATTTATATATATATATATATATATATATATATATATATAATGTCATTCAGTAGCTATCAATTAAAAGAAAATAAAGAGGACTATTTCAAACAATTAGACAAGTTATGATTTTAGATGACTTATTTCATCTTTTAAGTTTACGATCTCCATAGTATGCATTGAGGTTTTTAACGGTTAGAATAAATAGTTTTTAACAGTTAGGTACATATGCAGAGTATGCAGTATTATAGCCATACAGATATGAAAAGCCATACAAATTTGAGCTATTCTGCTTTTTATTTGGATATTCTGAATGAAGAGCAGGTTGCAAACTTTTCTTCAGTGTTATCGAACGTCATTCAAAAAAGAAAAGTAAAAACAACTCAATTCGTTTTAACAGAAGCCGCCATGTATATTGCAGACAATTTTCGGGCAGCGCAAAACAAATTAAAACAAAGTATAGAGTGAAATAAATGCTTAAAGTTATAAGCTATGTAGATTTTGCTATGCAAAGTGAAATTTATAGTAAAACATTTACCTTTGCATTCGGTGATCAAAACAATTTCTAAAAGGTCTAGCCATGCAGTAAAGATAATCTTAAAATCCATTCTACCTTAAATAATCTCAAGAAACTGAATCTGTACGATATTAGAACTAATAAATCTTTCGCTTCAAGAATATACGGGCTCTCCATAGCGAGTAGAAATTCATTTTACCCCGATTAGCCAGTCTACCACTGGTTTTTCTTCTGTTTTTCCTATATTTTCTCTCGCAGCTATTTTATTTTTATTTTTATAACCGTCGTTGAACAGCCGACCCAATTTCATGGGTTTACGACTACTAATGTTCAACTCCGTAGCCTTGTAATTTTGAACCAATCCTGAAGACAAGGAAACTCCTGGATCAGTACACCCAGAGGTATTGATTCGTTATGAGAACATGGAGGACTTTGAGACTCGACAGATTTAACGTGCATCAGTCACCATTTACTACACGGGGGAGTCTTCGATCGGCGAGGATCGAACCCACGATCTTTTGGACATGGGCCCAGCGCCCTACCGACCAGACTATCCCGGCCCTCTCGCAGTTATTGTGGTATTTTCGTGTTTTCTCACCTTTGTTAGTTTTTCGTAGGCAATTTACGTTTTATATTTCAAATCACTTGTTTCTTATTAAAACCAGGCAATTCTTAAAAATGAGTGCGTATTTTTAGAGGTTGAAACATCTTAACTGCTATTTCCAATTTATATATATATTCGAAGCAAATGAAATTTTTCATAAAGTAATCTGTTTTAAGTTGTTTCTTTCAATTATTTTATAATCCTTGAAAGCTTTTATAGTGTTATCTAACTTTATCGAAGTTTTACTTTATGCTTGGGATCAAAGAGCAATGAAAAATATTAAGAGATACTTTAAAGATCTTGCGATTTAAAGCTTCTGCTAATTATAATGAAAGTTTCATGTAGATCAAAAATGTTAAAATCATTAAACAGGAAAAAGAAACAAACACTTAAACGCTTTTAAAAATTTCCTTCCAGTCCACTCAACTCTAGCTTAAGTCTCTGGTTCTTTGAAATTGCAACAATACCACTTTTTTAAAAAAAAGTGGAACTTTGAAACCCCGTATATGATCAAAAAATAACTAAACAGCTGCTAACAACTAGAAAAAGCAGAGAAATTCCATTTTCGTTTAATTTGGAGATCAGATTTTGTTAATCATTTCTAAGAATTTTCACGTCGCTTTCCAAACATTTTCCAATGGCAGAAGTACTTAAATGTTATTTGGACATTTTAAAGAACTTCAGATTTAGTTTAGATACCAAATTTATAATTTTAGAAATGTGAATTGAAACTCTTAAATCGCCAATCGAAGCACGAACATAAGCTGAAATTAGAATAGTCTTAAATCTTTAGAAATTTGCTCTTTCTCTGCTTCAATTTTAAATCACTTGATAATTCAAAAGGACCTAATTTTCTCATTCGAAAATTTCTACGAATAACTTTGAGAATGATAAGAAAAATGTTCAAATAGTTTACGAAAATAACTTCGATGAAAATCCAGCAATTTTTAGATCTGCAATAGGACTCGGTAACAGAAGTACTTGAATAGTAGACAAACTATTCAAGTACTTATCTAGAAAAAATACCATATTACCCAATACTTAGAGGTTTAGCATCAGAAAAAACTAAACACTTAAAGCTCTAAACAAGTTTATTAAAAGTATTCAACTTAAGTATAACAATAACAAATGAACTTAGTTCCAGAACAAGCTTATGTTGTCGTTTTTTGGACCAAATCTTTCACACTTTTGCCTTCTTTCGTACCCCTGATGTTATTCAACCATGGATACCTTTCGGGGCATTTACCACAGAGCTGTAAATACCTTACATCAGACCTCGCACCATCCATTAACTTGACTCTGCAAGTTCGAGGAATGTTGCAACTGGGCATCCTCGTCCTGGGACACTTCCAGGCCTCAAAGACCTTTGCTTGCTCAGCTTGAACAGGGTTACGTAACCATTCTAAAGCCTGCTGCATGGTCACAAACCAAACGTCGGGGTAAGTTTCCATAACATGATCCAAGAAGACATCTAGAGCTGCTACCTTGCTGTCATCTATGACCCAATTAACGTGGAAATTCATGACAAAAGGTGCCTTGTTTGTCGTGTAGTGGCGTAAGAAATTGAAACTTAAAAATTCGAAGATTACTTCGGGATCGTCAGGAAAGACACATTGATCCAGAAAAACACAAGTAGCACCAGTTTCGTCAGCTGTCGAATAAGTATTAAGGGGAAATTCCCAGATTCCAGGAAAAGATCTTGTAGGGCAATTTTCAGATATGCACTTGTGGGGTAAGTGGTAATCCAGAGTGTAAGGCCACAAGGGTACTTCTGACAAAGGCGCTGCCAAGGAAGAGTCGTAATCCAGACCATAGTCGTAGATCATGCTCAACATGTTATTGCCACCAGGTTTCAGGAAAGGTGCACGCATGCCGAGTACATCTTCTCTGGAGACATTCGCAAAAGTACGTAGTATTTCTTTTTGTCCAATAACCTCCTCGACCCATTCTTCGTGCGTAGCTTTAGGCCAGAATTCTTCGGGTTGACGATTTCTAAAGTTTTAAAATTTTAATTATTGAAATTTACAAATTATACCAATTTGCATTTTATCCAAATTTACATCTTTAAGCATAACATGACCTTATCTGTAGTCTCAATAAACAAAATTATAAATTTCTTTTATTTAGGAGTTAGATAGTCCAACAACTCGACTGCTTAAGTTTATATTTAAATAGAATATTTTGTTTTAAACAGAAGTTTAAGTGCTATAGCTTTTTAAAGATTTTAGTTTTTTCAATTGAGACTTAAATTTATATTATCTAATTATTTTCGAATTGAAATTTTAAAATTAAACTTTAAAAATAAAAAGTTAAACCAAAACTTAATTACTCTGTTTGGTTTTGAAATGTAAAGAAAGGCATTGTGAAATTTTAAAGAATGAATACTAAAACTTTTTAATTAACGTACTCAAACTTTGTTAGAAAAATTTTATGAATATGTAGGTTTAGTTTATAGAACTTTAATTTACCTAACTTATTGATACGATTTTAAAATTTTACAAATAAAAAGTTTTAGCAGAGAGTAAAAATGAAACTTCCTTATTCTAAAATTAACCAGAATTCCTCAAACTTACTTTCAACTGAGTTTAGAGGAATGTACTAAATCCAAAAGAATTGATACTATAACGAAACTAATGCTATAAATATTAAACTGAAGCTATAAATAGTAACAAAGATAAAACTCAAAATATTAAGAGTGTCTGGTTCTTTGCATTAATCTAATCAAAAGCTTCTTGTCATCAAGCTTAGACTTAGTAAAACTTCTGAATTGGATACTCATTAAATTTTTCATTTTGATTCGTACAATGAGAATTTAAAAATTTGCTGACAAATCTATAAATTGTCATTTCGAAATTCAGACGCAAAATTAAATCACCGCAATCAAAAGTTCATTAATAGGAAATTTACATTTATTGTTATAGAACCTTTTAAATCTGCTTAATATTCCAGATTATCTTGCATAAAATTTGAATTAACCGTAAAAAAGATCACTAAGCAATAATTACAGTTAATCTGCTAGCTCGTAAACAAAAGAAATTATACAATATTGGATAAGTTTAAGTTTTGTACAAAAGAATAGTTTATTTGGTGATAAAATTTATAATCAAATTAAAGTAATTTCATACAATCATGCCTATTTAATATTTACAGTTTATTTCACGCTCAAGAACAGGGCCATTTTCTTTCATATATATTGGATTACCCTTGAATTTTAACCCTTGACCTAGTGAGGTTGTCATTTCATAGAACGTGATATATTCTAGGTCTGAAATACATGAAACTAGCAAAGTATTTAGTATCTTAAAAAAAATTTTAATAAATCTAGTAGGTAAGATTAAGGCAGTATAACTAAAATATTACTACATCTGTCTAAATATTTATAACTAATCAACAGTTGAAAAAATTCTGAATACGCAATTCAAATGCCAGACTTAAAATTATCGCGATAATACATTTTAAGAACTCTTTTTAATAAAACTGGTCAAGACTTAAAATGTCAAAAATCTTAGTACAAAACGAAGTTTAACCATAATCTGAACAGTATTTATAAATAGCGGTAACAATCACGTTTATTTTAAAACTGGATTATTTAATGTTTGATTTTGCTTTCGTAAATTAACATTTACTTAAAGCCAAAAAGATTTCAATTAAATTTTTACAAAAATTCTAGAATGATTCAAATTCCTAAGAGGATTACAGATTTAGTTAATTTTGATTTTAGCTTTACAACTAAAGATAAGTCTATCGCAACTAAGTATCTTAAATAAATCCTTAAAGCTTTAGTTGTCACTAATTACATAGCTTCAATAAGACTTTAGTTTTCAGGCTCTCAATATATACATAGCTTATAATCCCTCAATTCTAGATGAGTTCTACGAACAAATATTAATTGGATTTTGAGGATGGCACATGAACCGCAAGGTTCTATTCTTGCATAATATAAACGGCATTACGCACTCAATATTTCGAAATAAAGTTATAAACAGAAACTTTGAATGAAAAGAATATATTGCCTCGTAATCGTGAAATTAGTTACTCAACCCCATCTGGACCGAAGAAGAAAGATACGAGGGCGGCTTCCAACACCCGCCAACTCCGATTTTATAAGAACTAAGGAGTATGGATTCTTAAGAGATCTAATACGGGAGAACCGTATTGAGACCACGTCCGTATGATCTCTACCCGCTAGAGACAAAGACTTGTTTCATGTGTGATTTTATGGGCCATGAAGGGAGAATCCCGTGAGCAATCCTTATTTTCTTTCTACCTCGTCAGACCAGGTCGAATAAACAGTCAATTTAAGCATGTCAAAGACAAACAGAAGACTACTGTATTTCTTCCCTGCTGAATCAAAAATATGTTTGAGAGTGGCCTGAAGAAGAACACTAGGAAATTTAGGACAAAGGGGAAAAGTTTTCACTTCAGAGAACTTTATATTTCAGGTGACCGCTAGCTAGGCACGATAGGAAAGTTTGAATAGATCTGTCTCCTTTTGCAAAGGAAAGAGAATTCTGGTTCAATCACCATGTTCCAGATTTTAAAGGGGGGGGCAGTTACCAGTCTTTAACAGCAGATTTGATAGAACAAAGTTCCAATGTTGGAGGTATTAGAAGTCTTAACTGCAACCTTTTGCGAATTTTTCTGCTTTTTAGTTACCATAAATATCCGCGTGTGAAGGCACCTAGTGTAACCCTATGAACCGTATACGTAATCCTGATCGGGTTAAATAAGCAGCAAAAAGGCAAAATGACATTACACATTTATAAACTCCATGATTTTAACTTGTAGGTGACGCAACTCAACTCTAGAACAGATCAGAAAAGCTTTAATTACTCACGTAATAGTCTGAGCAGCAATCTCATGACCAAGGCCATACAACTTCTGGACGTAAAAGTAACTGGTATACTCGTGAGGAACAAAGAACGTGGCTTTGATGGGACATCCATTTGGGTTCAGTCTAGTCTCGTTCAATAGGAAGCTGAAAGGTTCGGCGTTCAGCACGTTCAAAGCTCCACTAAATGTCAGAATGATCATCTGAGGAGTATCCTTTGGCAAGAAGTTACCAGGAATAAGAGTACCATCTTCACTACAAAAGCAGTCTGGCAAATTACAAGATTGTGGTTCGCAGCTTGGAGACGCATTAGGATCAGGAGTAGTAGGAACTGGAGTTGCTATAAATAAGAATTATATAATCATTTCCTTTGCTCAAATAATGGCGTGACCCTATCTACAAGATCTAGGCAAGTAATTTTAGTACTGAAGTTCATGCGAACAATAGCTACTCCAAGGAAAGTAGATTTTATTTTAAAACTTATGAAAGTTTATTCTCCAGGTTTTAAAAGTCTTTAATTCATTCAATATTTTCCAAAGATAACGGTTTAAATGTTATTTTTAAGTTTAATCCAAGTCTTGAAGCTATAAGAATTGTTTTATCAAAGTAGCCGAGACAACAAATTTATTAAAATATACACCTGAAATTCTATTCCCTAGACACTTTCTTGTTGGACAACTAGTCGGTCAATACTTAGTCTGAAAATACCGAGTTTCTATGCATTTGAATTGCAAGAGGCAATCACCATAACCCAAGCAGATTTAAGAAAAAAAACAAGAAACTCTTAGACTTACGGTTGTTAATTTTTTGACATCCGGTAAAAAAGTGAATCAGAATGACATGCTTTACAGTGATGAGCATCGTAAGCAGGGTAAAACTGGTTCCTTATTCACAGTTTAAGTTCCTCGTTGGTTGAAAAATTTAAAGTGTGTGCTTTTCAGTCAACAAGCTAGGAGAAAAATTTACATTCGAGAATATAAAGGTTTGATCCTTAATACCTACAAATATGATAAATAGTAGAGTTTTCTTTTGTTCAGTAATTTGTCTTGAAGGAGTCTTCAATTTGTTCAATTGTTGAATGAGTCTTCAATGAATGCTCTTGATAAGCAGTCAAGATAGTGATTAAGAATATTCAATTAGAGCTAGAAATTCAGTTTACCAAATAATTCTGTTCTATAGATTTAAACCGCGTGTATTTAAAGTAATTAAGATCAAACTGAAATGGTCGGTGGGGGAGTTTGAACTGGCATCTTGTGTTTCAAGTTTTACTTATTACCTTGAACCTACAAATCAGAGCTGAAAAATTAAAGATTAAGCGTACAAAAAAAAAAGTCAGCAATTTAAAATATTTCAGATATCAGAAGTCATAATTGAACAGTTTTAAATAATGCATGAAACCTGAAACTATAAAATCTAAAGTTTTTCTATCTACTACAAGTATAATAAATTTGATTAGTTAATACTTAATACTAACTAGTTAGTAATCCCTTTGAGTATTACCCTGTTTCCAATATAATGAAATGTCCCCATTAAGCTACTAAATAGCTTTAAAACCTTTCCATTAAGGGTGTCAAAAAATTCTAAAATACAATAAAACATGCATCCCGGACATTCATACAAGACAGGAAAGTAACGTACAGAACCTTATGAATACAAGATTGAGATATAATTAAAACTAAATTTTAAGATCTATAGGGGAGAAGTCTTTAAATAAAAAACTCTAACTATTCGAAAGCAATACAGCTTAACATATCTTGCGTTTTTTCTGTTATAACATTCAGTAACAGAATTTCATAGCTTTGCTTAAAAAATATTTGAAGTGTGATAACTTAAAAACTTCGTAAAAATGCTTTAAAATTTTAATTACTAAGTTAGGTCCTAAAAATGACAGATTTATATTTTTCCACGGAGTAAGAAAACTTTAGAGACACCTTAAGTTCTTGCGTAACTACCCTATATGTAAAGAAAGTACAAGAAGTTACTTTAAGAGAATAAAAAGCAGCCATAACTATTGAATCATAACAAAAACATCCGGATCTTTATCAGGATATACATATCAAAAATTTTAAAACTCAACAATGGCTGACTAATCCTAAAGTTTACCTGTTAAGTTAATAGTTTAATTATTCACCCCAAATAGTATAATTTTATTTGCCATAAAGTTACAAAGTTTTACAAATTTATGTATAAAAAATTGCTTCATTTTACAAGGGAAAAAAAGCATAAAGACACGACCACAAATGGCTAATAAATCAATACTTCTATTAAGATAAAGCCAATTTTGAGATTTTGAATAACAAATTCAAGTTTTAGAAGAACTCAAATCAGAAAGTTTAAGAATGGAATGTTTACTTACTCATAGGAACGGGTCCACACTGCAGATCTTTAGTCTTGTAAACGCAGAGTTTCTTAGCGTCATCAAAGTAGAGAGGAGTGGGACAAGGGGTATCGTAAGCTACATCTCCGTTGCATGTATAGAATCTCCGACAGTCGGTAGGATTAGCAAACACTCCATATTCCATAGGGCACTCAAAAGTGTTCTTTTTCTTGAATCTGCCACTAGTCTTAGAAGCTAGTAAATAGACAAAAAAAATTTAGACTCTCATTACTGTATTTTACAGGAGGACCTTCTAACTACACTCCTTATTTCATATGATTTTAAGGATTCCTCCTGGACATAGTCTAGCTTGAAGCCAGACCTTGAGGAATATGCCACAAGATTTTTCGGCAGTTGCATTGCTATTTTTTCAGTTAGTTCATCGATTAAAAAAAATAACGGTTAATAAATATATAATAATTAAAAATAGAAATAACTAATATAAGATAAATTCAAACATTAAAATTAATTACCAGTGACAGCAATTATCCCACATAAAACACTGCAAAGCAAAACGAAACACTTAAATGCCTTCATATTGATCACACTTCTGTCAAACTGAGGCAATTTTAAACTTATATAGGTTTTATCAGAGATATATCGTTGAGTTGTCACGCATTCAAAATCCACTTATGGGATACCACGGTAGCCAAGTGACATGAGGCCTCCCTGGCCGAGCGGTATCGCCCACCAAATGCTGTGCGAAGCGAGGACGGACGGGTTCGAATCCCACCGTAACCCAGGATATATTATGTGAAATTGAGCACACAAACCTAAAAAGTTTGAATCTAAATACCAGACGGTTTGTTCTATTGTTGTTTATAAATGCTTTTCATTTGTAAAAAGAATATTTTTTCAATTCTTTTGTTTAATGAACGTAAGACCCTCTTTATCGCAGTCTTAGACAATTTTCTTTCTTTGTCCCACTGGTTTCATCGGATAAAATTGTTGAGGGGGGCCGGTTACTTCTTCAATGCGTTTGAAGACATTCAGCCCTTACAAGTGCATTCTGTAAGCACTGAATTAGGAAAAATTCTATGAAAAAAGCATTCGAAATATCAGACACTAAAACTCTAAGATCTAAAATTTCGATATACCGAGTCGTACATTTATGCTCCACAATCATTAAAAATAACTTCTCTAATGTAAGTTCTCATTTTAAGCTTGTAAACATAAGAGTTCTTCACTAACGTTAGATGCACGAACCTGCGACTTTCTCTTGTTAATTTTAAATATGGTCACAATGGCTTGGATACTGAAGTAACGAAATGCAACATCGCAGATCATCAGTTCCTCCCCTGATCTAAACGAAGAAATTTGCCCCTTACTAGACCCCGGTATGCGAGCTTTTAACTAAGACCAAAACCAACTTCACTCTCGTTTGAATGAGATTCATTGAACCTAGATGACCTAAAACCGAGTTCATGTAATAACCAGGATGACTTTGACCTATTCTTTTTACAGCTATACATCTGTATACGGCTCACTTGTCAACACTCAAATTTTTCTGAGATTTCGAAACTTAAACCTGCGGATATTGATTTGCTGTAGTTTGAGACCTCAATGCCTTGGCGTCTCGCAGTGGACTCATCGTTAAGACACGGTTCCCAGCAGATCACCGAAGTCAAACATCACTGGCTACGGTCAGTGTGCGGGTGGGTGACCACTTGGATCAGTTTGCGTAGGGACCGAGGGTATGCGGTATTTGTCCTCGCAAAACTGTTCTACCGTAAAGTGTTCGACTTCGCGTGCAGATCATTGAGCTACCGAAGTGGGGGTGCCATCCCCTCTGCAGAGGATCAAGACTGTGATGGCTTGTCTTCGGATCATCGTCAGGGATGTTTCCCAGACCATCGCCAAAAACCCATTGTGCAGCTCTGGTGCGACGTAAATTAACTACAACAACTACAACAACCATAAATGCCTTAACCACAAAGTTATTTCATATTTTTCGTTTAGCAGTAGTATAATTAGTAGTTGTAATTTACTACGTCTCACTATATAGAGTTGCACAATGGGCATTGGCGATGGTCCGGCCTTCACAGTTTTGATCGTCTCCAGAGGAGATGGATTTCTCTCTTTGGTTGCCAGACGACTTGAGTGTGGAGTTGAGCGCTTAACGGTCGAACAGTTTAGTGAGATCCTAAAGGTCAGAACCTCGATGTCCTTGCACGCTGATAAAAGTGGTCACCCACCAGCTCACTGACCGCTGCCAGTGGTGCTTGACTTTGGTGATCTACTGGGAATCGTGTCTTAACGAACAGACCACTACTGGACATTTTTTTGTATATAGCTCCTGTTATTTAAGTAATTTATTTGTTCACATACTGATGCGGGTTTGTGCGCTTAATACGAAGAACGACTTGTCAAATTGTAGAACAGACTGCAGAAGTAAGTTAGGGGAACACAACTGTACATTTAAGATAATGTTCGGACTCGATACCGTTTAGAGCATTTAATAGAAGGACAAAACCCCTCGTTCACGGATTTCCTTCTGTTGACGTCTAAAACACCTTATTGATGAAGATCTCGTCATATCTTTATAAGCTAGTCGTACATTAAATACTAAGAGAGTATTTTGCAGATGTTAGTTTCACTACGAATGTCTCTTTTAATATTCGAATTTAAAGTTCGTCCTTTATTTAATCGCTTTAGTATAATATAACCTTCAAAGAACTAAGATTCCTCAGTAACTTTGAGACATGACACTTACACACTTTCTATCTCAAGTTCTTCGGCAACCGGACCTTATCTTTCATTTTCTATTTCTGACACTTCTTTTTCAGAAAGAAAAAATTGAAGAATTGATCAATTTTACAAAGCATTAGAAGCTATTTCTGATATTGAGCACACAAATCTAGAAATGAGCAATAAATAAATTGATCCAAGTACAATTAGGTTATTGTTTGCTTTTTGCCTATAAGCGCAGAAGTTCTTCGGTAACTTAGGGCTGTGAATCTATTACTTCATGTGCCTTAGTGTAGGACCCAATTCCATCAATCATCCCGACTTAAACGTGCAGACAGAATGATTAACTATTATTTTGAGCAGCACTGTGTTTCGTGACCCTAAGTCACTGAGAAACTTTAACGCTTTAAGTAACTGAGAGGAGCCTTCTTGGCCGAGCGGTATCGCCCGTCAAACGCAGTGTGAAGCGTAGAGGTGGCGGGTTCAAATCCCGTCGTAACTCTGGATGTATTGTTTGTGATGTCCTTCTCTAAATCCTTCTTTCTACTTGACAAAGGTTTATAAGCCTAAATTGAGCAAAAAGCCTGCAAATGTATGTAATTTCAATAAAGCAATGAATAAAGTAACCTAAAAGCGCTTAGTTAAAATAAGATTAATTTCATAGAACTGAATACGATTGTAGTGGAATTGGAATTAAATTTCTAATTTTTCACAGAGAAGGGGGTGTCAGAGTCATGCCCAAAAATTATTAAATAGTTTTTAGTAAATGACATACAAATGAGTCGTAGAACTAGATTAATGCTTCGCCATTTCTCATAAATTACAAGATTATGTCGATAAGTTGTGTAGAAGGAGTCATAAAGCTAGGTACTTTTTCAAGAGTGATTGCATCATAGAAATTCATTCGTTCTTCTTATATATTTTACAACTGTTTAATTAAACATTTGTGTGATAGTCACCTGTAAGTGCTGAGGTTCTTCAGAAACACAGAAGTGCAAACATTTAACGCAGTCCAAGACACGGGGGTTTCCCGTACCATTTGTTCCATACGTGACGTATGAGAATATTTAACAAATTTAAATTAAATAAACACTTATAAAAATATACTATTTTCGCGATAATAAATACTAAGTATGTAAATACCACTTTCACGTCTGGCAAGTCGTGAAAATGGGGGCATATTTTTGAGCGATTGAAACATGTCGACTGTTATTTTCAATTTGTTTATTTTCGAAGTAAATGAAGTTTCTAATCAAGTAACATATTTGTCAAAAAATGCATTTTCTAAAAATGTATTTTTGAATGAAACATCTTTATTTTATTATGATTTTATTCTTATTGATAAAAACTGCGCAAAGTTATAATTTTTCCACCACCGCAGATTCGATTTTTATTATATGGTTTTATAATTTTGTAAAGAGTTGAATGGTAAGTTATCCTGACCACCTACTCTATGTTCTTGGGACCCAAGCTTTAAATAATGGCAGAATAATGTAATTTTTACATGACAATTTGTAAGACGAAAGGAAGTAAACTCAGAAATGCAATAAAATATTTTTGAAAAATTCATTAATTAAACTTAATTAACTCTTTTTTAATTATTACACAAAAATAGATAAATTTTAAATTGAAACATTTTTATAATATTTTAAGATTTAATTATAGATTATTGTTTTATATTTTGATCATGAAACAGAATCCATTAACCTCAGATAATTAGATACTTATATGCTCAAAAAGTTGCTTGAATCTTATTTTTTACCTTTAATTTTTTCAATGTCATTAAAAATATCGGTAACGATGATAAATCTAATTATGTTTTGAATGAACAATTGTATGAAGAACTTCTTTATAAACAACAACAAACAAACAAAGCAACACTGAAATTTAAATTCTTAATTATTTTTTTAATTATTTCTTTTAGTCGAATGATTCAAATTCTTTTTCCGTTTTATAATTATCAAAATAAAAATTTCTTTTTTTCCAATTCATATTAAAAGCTTAACATTGACAAATATATTAGATAGAAAAATGTGAAGAAATTCTATTGGATTCTTTTCTCTCCTTGGGCTATTATCAACTCTTCTCCGAAAATAACTCTTTCCCATTCAGGGAAAAGCCAATGATCCTCTTTTTCCTGTTACCAAAACATGAAAAATCTCTCGGAAATATCAATCTCAATCAACGTGACGTATTATACAACTACGCAGAACATTCAATTTTCAGTTGATCTCTTGAAAATGTGAAGCGTTATCTAAAATCTATATATATATATATATATATATATATATATATATATATATATATATATATATATATATATATATATATATCCTCCAGCACGGATTATTTTTCATTTTTATTTATTTTTATTCTTCAAAAGCCAACAAACACATGGGGGGAAAATTCCGAGATTTCTCTTTAAAACATTTCTAAACTTGGTTTCTGGTAAAAAATAAAAAGCTGAATTGAGAAAACATCGCAAAAAACCAAAAGTCAAGAATATTTTTTCACTTATTTTATTACAGGCTTAATTATTCCATTTTTTAACATTTCGGCATCCAATTCAACTTAAATTTAAACAATTAAACTACTTGCAAACTTCTCTGCATATCGCATGTAAGATTAATCTGAATTTTTACAACTACAATTTTTGACTGCGTTAAGACCGTAAACAAATTTTGATTTTTGAAGAAAGTGGTGCAGCACTACGTAAATCCTGCATATATATATATATATATATATATATATATATATATATATATATATATATATATATATATATATATTTGACTACCAAGCTTTAACAAATATTTTAAGTAACCATGGCGACTGTTTGATTTTTATTGAATGTCACAAACGATACCTTATAGTGATTCTTAATTTAGAGAAAGGTATAACTAAATTAATATAAGAGTGAATTGCTGAGTAGAAAAAGTGAATGAATGGAATGAATGATTAAATGGTGGGAAAAGTGAAGAAAGTGGGGAAGATGTATGGAATTAGCAAATCAGCGATCAACTATGGTCTTTTACAAATAAATAATTTTGCTTCATAATGCATGAACTTTCAATCATCAGATCAAAAAAGAGGTGTTTTTTTCTTTCACTCTAAAAGTAACATTGCTTAGTTTTATTATTTATCAACTATTTTAGGCATTATTAGATCTCATAGTAAGTGAAATAAGTGAATATCCTTTGGTCTATATAAACAAATGCCTTTGTATTATAACCGTTTTTATATTGAAGAAAGTTTGTCTTAAACTCCCATACTAGCTTATAACTGTTCAATAGAGTTGTACGATGGGCATAATAAAAAACGAACCACCATGAATAACTTTCCATTTAATGATCGGATCTTCAAGTTCTAAAGCTCAATCTAAATGGCGCAAGAGGGTAAGCTCAAATACCCTAATTAATTAGGTCAGACGATGCTTTAAGTTGCGATTTCAGACATAAAGACGTACTTTCTCTGAATGCCTATTTTTTGATGGACTCAGATTTCTGGCCCTCAAAATGTAGGGGGTAGCCACAATCTCGGAAAGAGGATCCTAATAGTTTGGTCAGGAAGCAGTCCAAAATTTGGACCCCTAAATGTTAATTTAACTTTTCGCGTATTTCATCATGTCTCGAGCACTTTTTAACCGAATTGAAAAATGTTTGCACACGATTATTAAATTCGTTTATCCAAAGATAATTCCATGCAAAATATAACTTTCATTAAACATTTATTATTTTTTTATATTTTTTATTTATTTGTAATATAGAAATTTTGAATTGTAAAGTATGCAATTTTTTACATCATTTTAAATAATGTAATTTTATACGGCAAAGTACAAAATTTGAGCAAAATTGCTGAAATAGTTTCTGATAAACCGTAAAAATACGACTCTCTTAAAATTCTTTTTTTCTTCTTTTTTTTTGTCTGATTTCCTAACTTAAAACATCGTCTGCGCTAATTAGTAAAAATTAGTTAACATAGTTGAGGTCACCCCCTTGAATCCTTGAACGTGAAGATCCAATCATTTGATCAAAAGTTTTTTTCTGTTGATTCGTTTTTTTTTTTTTTTACATTGTTCAACTCTCTCTTGTGTACTCTCTCTTCAAACTTTTTCTTGAACCTCTGCAATAAACTTTTATTTAAATTTTACCTTAATCACGTTTTGTTATTTCTCATAGCTTTGTTATCTTTCTTACTTTAAAGCATTATTGTGTGTTCAACATTTTAAACTTAAATGCTTCTCTTTTTCTATGCATAAACAAATGATTTAATTAAATTGCTTTTATATTGAAGAAAGCTTATCTTAAATGCTGATACCAGTTAAAAACACTTCAATAACAGTGATCGCACAACTTAACATTCATATCAGAATTTTCTCTAAACTTCCATAATAAACATTCATTTAAACTATGTCTTATCTTAGTCATATATTGTCTAATCTTAGTCATATTTTGTCTTATTACAGTCTTTGTCATTTCTTACTTATCTTACTTATTTGACATAACTGTACTTCGTGGTAAGGGAAATACTTCGCCTGTACTCTGTTTAAACAAATGACACAAAGAAGAAATTTTTATCTAAAATTCATAAACAGCATAAAATTATACAATAACGAGGTTTACACATTTGGCACTCTTCTCAGAAGTTTCTCCTAAATTTCCATAATAAACTTTCATTTAAACTTTGTCTTCTCTCCCAATTTAACCATGCAAGCTGAAAACCCAAATAGGAGTAAACATTACTCCGTTTACATTCCTTAACAGTTATCTCAGTCAATAAATTTTTCAGAAAACTTTTCAAGAAAATAAAAAGACTTTTTAACAAGTTAACTGCCGCCTTAACATCTGTCCATATCTCCCCAACCAAATAATGGAATTCATTCTAAATGGCTCTAGAAAATATTCCAAAATAGTTCGTCCCAAGGACAGCGACCAGTTATTGAATTTATGTACTCATAAACGGGGCCTCGTCCACGACAAATGCTATTAAACCTTCCACTTGAGTTGTCTTTAAGAGGAAAGCGAGCTTAAGTTAATATCCAAAACTTTGGAATCTTCCATAAAGTTCGGGTACGTGTTCCAAAAGGGTTCCACTTCTGTGTTCTAAGAGTAATTTCGTCTTAATCTCGATTAATTTTGCATAATGCCCTTTCCCAATATGTGGAATTCTGTTTGTACATTCTTAATTCAGGTTATAAGGTTATACGGTTTACAATGCGCGATTAATTGGAGACGTGGATAACTTTATTTTGGAAGCAAAAGGAATGAATATTTTTCAAACTGCTACAAATTTAATAGATTATTTACAGAAAGATTATAACATTGTGTACGGTAATATTAATTTGAGGTCTGAATTAAAGTAAATCTTTATTTGGAACTGCAACCATCTTAAAAAGATTTTTTTAAAAAATACTATCCCACCCTCTAAGAAAATTGTCTTTCTTAAGAACAATACTAAATGTTTTAAATAAGCGTACTTTTCCCGAAATTTAAGATAGCATAAACAATAAAATCATGTATATTTATTTTTCATTACTTCGATGCGTTTTAAACTAAATTTAAATTAGTCTATAACATAAATTGTACTAAAAGAATACTCGTATATCGGATAATGTAAGACGATTTTTTGAGATGGCGAAAACAGCAGACTTTATCTGCTGTTTAACTTTTATCTATTTTGTTCCAAAATGTAAGACAACTTTTATGCAGTTTTTGTGATGTATAGCACTATTATTTAAATAGTGACGTATTAAACAAAAACGAAATTAAAATCTTTGTTTAATATTTAAATTAATCAGAAACTATAATTGCATTAAAATTTAATGCCATTCAACGGAAACTATATTAGTTAATTTACATTCTGTAACAATTAGATATTGCTTTGCTATTCCATTATTAGTTTTATTAAAATGTATATTTTTGTCATAATTATATGATATTGTTGTAGCAGTCATTTTTAGAATTACTTCGCTATTATAAAAATAAAGCATTTAAGCATTATAAGCAAAACAATTATTATCTCTACAAAATAGCTAATCAGAAAAGCCTAAGATATTTTTTTTCAGAATTTAAAAAAAATCCTAATAAATTATGTTGCAAAAAGGAAATACACATATTCAATGAATTTAAAATTGTTCTTTATGCATAAATATATATATTTTTTAAATAATTCTTTACGTATAAATTTTTTAAAAAAATTTAATATTCAAAATAAATTTTTTAATATTTTTCGGGTCGTGTAATGCATGATTCAATTCAAAAAACATTTAACCTACACTACAGAAGAGCTAGAGGTAAATTTATATTGTCTAAAATAGTCGGAAACTTCATCGCAATACAAGATTGCACAATACGTATACTAAATTATAAAATTGCATAATACGTATTCTAATTTATAAAATTACACAGGACAATTACAAAATTGCATAATACGTAGAACTACTTATTTATTTCCCCTAAATTAATCTAAAATTTCAATTTTCCAATTCACAAAAACTATGTCATAAAATTATAAACGACAATTACACGACATAAACATTAATGAGTTATTTATTTTATACTAGTTTCAAAAGTAATCTGAAACTTCATTAAAATACAAAATTTCATTTATACTAACACTTTTACTGAAAATTCAAACACAACTCACTATCGTCTTTATTATAGAAATAGTTATAAGTTGCAAATTTTCTAACGTTTGGAATTCCCTTGATAAAAATTTCGAAAACGCAAATTACCTGGGAAAAAAATACTTTGCTTGTATCAAAAATACTATTTGTTAAAAAATAAATAAAATTTTTGAATCATACATTGTCGAATATTCAAAGTTTCCCCAAACCTTTCATTACCGGCATTTTTTCTAAGAAAGTGTTTACTAGAATCCCTGAGGAAGAATTCTTCAAAGGTTAGTATAATTCTAACGAATAGTTTAGCATAAAATACTTCAAAAAAATTTCAACGATTATTTTCGAACTTCTAATAAATGCAAATGAGGTTTTCATTCCTAAAACTAAGCTGTTATTTCTTCATGAATATTTTATGCAGATGGGAATATCGCTTAATTGCTTTTTGTTATAACAAAACTCTTCAGTTCAGCAAACTATATAATTATATAACTATCAATATATAACTATCTATATAATTATATAACTATCAAATTATATAACTATATAACTATCAATCAACGCTGGCTCAAACAATGTGAAATTTTAGCAAATATGTTTTAATAGAAGTCAAAGTAATTATTTCCTTACAAAGTTTTGTTACAACCCATAAAGCATGTAACCTTACGGTAACCTTGTGTCGGAATTTTCTTTTTATTGTCACGAAAATGTTTTTACTAAAATCCTTTTTTCAATAAAGTAAAAATATGGCAGTTTCATCATTTCTTAAAGCTTTTTTAAAAAGTATTATCACTTAGATAAAATGATCACTTAGGTCCATAATGACGTTTTAGCTGACGTCACCCTAGCTATTGGATCAAATTGCATATTCAATTCATGGCAAAGTGGATTTTAGCTGAGAATTTAAGACTTTGCGAGAAGAAATCTTATAATTACCTAGATTTAAGATTATTTTCACCTTGAGACTAGCTTAATTAAATGATTTTTCATGCTTCAAAACCCTAAGTCAACAACCATTTAAGGTTTTTAATGGTGGTTGACTTAGCCTAATCCAAACTTGACATTACCCTAATCCAAAACCTTGAAAAACAGCCTTCTATAAGATTGTTTTCCAAGGTTTTGGATTAGGGTAATGTGTGTCGAATACAATAGATTGTCACCGATCTCGTTTTAAGATTCGAAGGTTAACACATGAACCGCAAAACAAACCTTTTTAGGTTTACATTAAAAGGTTTTTGCTGAGTTAAAATAAAACTTATTTTGCTATCTGGGAAGCTTTTGTAAGTAATTCTAAAATTATATAATTTATGAATTTTTGGTGCATTTTATAATTCTCAATCTTAATCGTCGAAAGTAAAGGGTAGGCAAAATTAAACCTTCCTGCTTAGAGAGATGTTCAGAACGTTCTACTAGCCAAAATGTTATGAAATTTGAAGAACAACTTTACAAACATCTAAGGTGTTTTAGAAGTTGTTTTGAGGTGTCAAGGTTTATTTAAGATTTTTTTGAAGAGGACTACAAAAGCAACCTTAAAAGATTAACCTCTCAAAGTGTATAACAAAGGTGAATGAAGTTGTTTTATTCATATAATACTATGTACAGTACGCAAAAAGATTTCCCTTGACTCACTTTTAATTATCGGATTTTCACATACTACGATCCCTAGGGTGTCCTTATGTGTGCTGAATAATTAGTGCAGAAGGCATTTTTAAGGCATTAAGTTACGAAATTAAACACAAAAACGAACTTTCTCTGAATAAATATACCTTTTTCTAGACGGATTTGAATTTTTGACTTTCAAATTATCAGAGGTAGCCACAAAATATGGTCCCAATAATTTAGTCAAGAGAGGGATTCAAAGTTTGAACCATTTAATGTTAGTTTTGCTTTTTGTTAATATATATATATATATATATATATATATATATATATATATATATATATATATATATATATATATATATATATATATATATATATATATATATATATATATATATATATGTAGGTAGGTATGTATGTATGTATGTATAAATGCAAAAAAAAGATTTTATGATTGCTTATTATTTTTTATTTAATTTAATTTAACTATTTTATTTATTTTATCTTATTAACAGTCATAAAATATTTTATTGGAAGTTATTTAAGTTTTTACATCATTTTGAAGAATGTAATTTTATAAGGAAAGTGCAAAATTTAAACGTAATCAATGGAATATTTCCTGAGAAATCAAATTTTCAATATGCAACTTCTTTAATTCGTGATCGAGTACGCCCTCTAACGGGAGCCTAAAAATGTCGGGCATTAAATTATTATTATTTCATTTAGTTCCATCAGAATCATTGGCAGAATCAGACGTCATTTTCTTAGCAGCAAATAAGAAGCAAAATTTACCTAAGAAAAAGGCCGAAGAACTTGAAAAATCTCAGCAGAATATTGGTAAATCTTTCAGAAACAGAACACGCCAAACATTTGAAGAAAAATTCCTCAATAATTATCAACAAACTTGCAACTGATAACTTCTAATTTCGGATTCGCATACTGTTACAGATGTGTGTATTACGGTAAAATACATTTCTTCCGTCTTCAATTCATTACAAATTAAAGTGAAGTCAGCATTGCTTTTTTCATTCCAGTGAATAAATGTGAATTCAGAACGTACAGAACTGTAATAGTTATAGAATACTCTTCTTCTTTATAGAATAGTATATATTTATATATCTATATAATTCGGTAAACAACAATAAAGAATAATCCGAATTACTTGAAAAAGTATCTTTTGTGCTGATTATAAAAAAAATTTTATCGTTTACTTGGTAAGTGTTTTTTAGTTTTGAAAGAATTTCAATTAGAATTCAGCTATTCTTTTTTTAAGCTACATATTAAAATTCATATCGAGATCTTACAATTATAAAATTTTGCCGTGTGGTATGTTATCTAAAAGTAATGAAGGGATAAACTATGTATATATTATTTGAGAATGAAGTTTTCAAACAAAGAACATATCATTTTGGAATTCTCCGTATTTATAAATCATGTAAGTGTTATGATTTTTATAATAAAAAATTTGCTTGTGCAAATAATTTTTTTTCTTATTTGATGATAGAATGGTTAAGAACTATAAGAAAAAAAGAAACAATATGGAAGTTTTTTTTTTCAATATAAGGAATTTTTAAAATCATTTTTTTTATCCTAAGAATTCTTTATTTTACGTTTTTTAGTTTATAATTTTTTGATAAAAATTGTTGTTAAAATTAATTTTTTGAAAAATTAAATGGTGTAACATTATGTGTTTATGTATACTTCTTGCATATTCTAATGTTTGAAGTAATATGATTCTGTAAAGTATGGAATAAAAATTCGGTACTTACGTATTATAACGCCACCGCAACTACAGATTTGGCGGTTTTTAAGTGCCGCCAATCTACACCTAAAATTTTTGCGACAAATCATAAAATAAAACACTTTATTTAAAATCAAAACACTTTCAAAATCCAAAACACTTTATTTGAAATCAAAATAGTTAATTGAAATTTCGGTGGAAAATAGGCCGATATTGAGTTTAACATTGATTCAAAACAATCTCCATTTTCTTTAGTCGCCATATGAACTCTAATAAATGAGATTCCAAATGAAATAACATTTCCAAAACGTCAGTTTACCATAATAAAGTTTCATGTCATGAGAATTGGTACATTTTCGTTTTTTCGGTAAAATATTTCGCTTCTGAAAAAATAAAATTGCATCTTGTTTTGTTTTTGGCAAATCCCAAAGACGAATTTTCGTAGCAATAAAAAATGGCGTCAAAAAAGAATTTTTTTTTTTTTTTTTTTTTTTTGGTTTTAGTTTCTAAGTAATGATTTTTATTGAAACTTAAAACTTTTTGATAAAAACTGTTGTAATAAAACTTTTTACAAAATTGAATTTTATAAAATTATGAGGCTTATGTACACTTTTTGTTCATTTTTATTTTTGAAGTAATATAATTCTTAAAACTATGGAAAGTTTAAATAGGCTTTTCATGTTATATCATTAAATTTGGTAAAACTATTTCTCGGGCAGTAGGTTTTAACTCTTATAAGAATATACATTTTTTTTTTCTGTTTATGTACAAATATTTTTCCGATGTGTTTTGGATGTTCCTTTTCTAAAAAAAGACATACCATTTTGTTTTCACTTGCATAAGAAAGAATATCAAACATTTTTCTTTTTTAAATTTAATAAGCCACAATAAAGAAGGAACGTTGCAATGCTACATTAAAGACGTCTCTAGAGTAACAGTATGACTGTTCATATGGAAATCGCAGGTATTCGTCTCATACAGCAGCGCTCCCTGTAGTTCGTAGCGATCTCGAGTGAATTTTTCAAAAATTATAAAAAATTATTTTGCATATAATTGTTTTTGGATAAACCCTTATTTATAATAATAATATATAATTATTATAAATAAGTATAAATAATTTATAACTGAATGCAAAAGTTTTTCGAATCTTTTAAAAGATTCCCAAGAACAGGCGAATTGGCAAAATTCTGGAATAGTAAAATTAACATTAAGAGGACTAAACTTTACACAACTCACTTGACCAAGTTATTGCTACCCCATTTTTTAAATTACGGCTACCTCCTATATTTTGAGTGTTTTAAATCCAAATCCGTAGGGAAAAAATATGTTTATGCAGAGAGTGTTTTAAATCGGAAAAAAAAAATGTATAAAAGTATCGTCTGCACTTATTAATTAACATTTTTTGAGGTGTCATCCCCTGGAGAACCCTTAAGATTGAATTTTAAATGCAAATCCGTTGGGTAAAAAATATGTTTATGCAGAGATAGTTTCAAATAGGAAAAAAAAAGAATGTATCAAAATATCGTCTGCACTAATTAATTAGCATAGTTGAGTTGAGGTGTCACCCCCTGAAACCATTAAGATTGAATTCTAATACTTGAGAATTCAATCATTATCAATACTTATTTAAGTTAATTAATTTTTTGCGTACAATAATTTCGAATTGTACAAAAAGAAATTTAACTTATCTTAAGCAAACTGAGGTACAAAAACATTTCTGAACGTCTTTGTTTGTATTTTATCCAATGTCATAATCATTTAATAAAATGAGTGGAGCATACATTTCTCTCAAGATGTTGTGTTGTAAGGAGCAATTCTTTGCTTTTTTAATTTAATTTTTTTATGTTGCTACGTATTTGTGTAGCCTATCATCAATTTTTAGAGGATTGTGTTGCCACCTAATATGTATATATAGTAAAAAATACTTTTAAATAACTTATAGAACAATTAGTTCGATAACGCTAAAAATTAATTTTTAGTTCCATCACTTATTTCCATTTTAATGAGAAACAGTTATCGTTCGCTTTAACAATTACCTAATAAAAGTCATAAATATTCATCATGGGAAGTTCGTAAACGCTCACTTATTGTACGAAATGGAAGATATCTCCCATACCAGTTCTGCGTTAGATTTCCGCTCTTTAATGATTAATCGAAATTAATACACCGATGTGAGATTAGATGAATCTTCCCAATCATTTAACCAATGAATTTCTACGCAGAAAACGGTATTTTCCAATTATAGTTAATGAGTTAGTATAGCAACAGTGCGATAAATTACCTGATGAATAGCTATGTCTATTAAAGTCGAAATTCAACGTTAATAAACCATTGCTAAGACAAATAGGATGCAAATTGTCCTTATTTATGTCTAACTTATTTCAAAACATTTTTTTTTTTAAATTTTGGTTGTGTTAAAAGAGAAGTACAAAGGAGAATATCAAGGGTTTATAGAAATATAAGGCAAGGAGAAAAATAAATGTTTTATATAAAGATTTTAATAGTGAATAATGACTAAGAGAATAAAATCCTAAACTAACAGCCCGCACAGCAGTGTGTCATGTTTCTCAGCTAAGGTGATCACCCATTCTTGAAACTAATTGCTTTATGGAAGATTGATATCAATATTTTTTTTCAGAAAACAAAGCAAATAAATATCTTGGATGTGAGCGTTTCACGCTACCGTGTGTTTCGTCCGTGAGTAATATCTAATATATATATATATATATATATATATATATATATATATACACCGAAGAGCCATTACATTATAACCACCCAGCTAATAACATGTAGGACCACCTTTAGCCCTCAAAACTGCTAGCACCCGCCGTGGCATTGATTCCACAAGGTGCTAATAGGTAGTCTGAGGTATCTGGTACCAAGCGCTCACCAACTGATCCTGCAATTCCCTCATATTGCGAGGAGGTAGCGTGGCAGCACGAATTTGGTTTTCCAAGTAGAACCACAAATGCTCTATTGGATTAAGGTCAGGTGAATTTGAGGGCCAAGACATGACTTGAAAGTCACTGGAATGTTCCTCGAACCAATCCATGACGATTCAATCCTTATGACATGGTTCTTAAACACTATCCCCCGCAGGAAAAACTGTTGCCATGAATGGGTGAACCTGGTCTGCAACTATGTTCAAGTAGCTTACAGACGTCAAGGATTGTTCTATGAGGATTATGGGTCCTAATGTGCCCCATGAAAGCATTGTTTCTGGGCGATCCCATTGTTATAGACGGAGGGTGGTCATAATATATATATATATATATATATATATATATATATATATATATATATATATATATATATATATATATATATATATATATATATATAATTTCTAACAACAGCACGTTACAAAACAACTGAACATCAAGTAAAATAAAAAACAAAAGTGAGATTAATAAAATTGACAAAAATGAACTCAAGGGGTTCCCAGCCCCCTAATAGCTCTCCCGAATGCGATGAAGAGCAAGCGATATGCGAATATATGGGACAATCCATATTTTCCTTAAGATAACAAAAGGATGAAAAATGAGTTTCAGAAGCGATTGTTATGCGTTTGAGGTGATTACGAAGGTCGCCAGATATAAGACGGAACAATGCAACAGATTTATTGCTTAACAACTGAGGTACGCAGAGGATCTGTCGCACGAAAATGATAAAAACGGAAATTTGATAAAATCCCTTGACTATTTTAGGGAAAAAATGAAATAAACAAATGGAATGAAAACAAAGATGAAATAAACAAAAGATGAAATAAACAAACAGATTTTTACTTATGTTTATGTTTTAATTTAAAATAATTGATTTAAAATGTTAGTTTGTTTTTAAATGTTAATTTGTTTGCTTATCTACAGATAAATATAATTTTTGAAAACTTGAATTCTTATATTTTAACATCGTTACAAAAGATTAATGAAAATATTATTGCATGGTGGCTATTGATTTTATTCGCTGCTTATTGTTCCTATTAAACAAATTAATCAAGGAAAGTGAGTGTCATTGCCCGATATACCCTACACTGGTGTGCTTTTAAGGTTACTTCTCACTGTCCAAACGCTGATATTTTTAAGGTTAATTGCTACTGACTTGTACACATTTGCCCATTATATATATTTATACGCATATATATATATATATATGTGTGTATATGCAGCATATACATTTTCCCAGCCAGGAAAACCCAGCACTAATATTTTTTTAAGGTTAAGTCATTTAAAAAACAAGAACTTAGGAAGTATAAAAGCCTACTAGCACAAAAAATTCGCACAACAATGAAACAACGTATACAAAATGAGGGCTTCTGCGTCCAAAGGAAACAAACAACAGACCTTGTCTAGGTGTATGCGCGGAAAATCATTACCCATGCGTACTGCAAATCTCAAGCCTAATGAGTTCAAAATTATTTTATTGATTAAACTTCATTGTTAATTATTAATAACTGCCGGTGAATTTGATAAATTTTTATAAATTGTTCACTTGAACCGACTTTCTAGATTATTATTAATGATAACCGGTGATTATTAATTTTAACCGATTGACAGCAATATCTAAACAATATTAAATCATCTTTTCACTAAAACAGTTAAGGGATTTGATTAAATCACTTACTTTCTTTAGAAAAATAACTCTCATACAGTTGGTACTTGAACTTCTTGCGTGATTTGATCATCTACGTTAGGGATTTGATCAAATCTCCGTTTTTATTATGTTCTTACAACACATCTGTCTCCTCGTTGTACATCCTGAGCAATGTCATGTTCAGCAAAATGATAAGCAGCTGACCAGTATCATGGATCCAGAGATCTGGAAAAAATTCCCTTCCCCTTCAGAATTGAGGAAGTGGTCTAATGAATGAATGGTGCTGCCATCTATAGATGAGATTCTAAGCTAATACGTACTTTCAGCCTAGCGGTGCTTTCTTATAAAATAAAAGGCACATCTTTCTGACTAAATTCGCAAAAAGCCAATTTCTGGTGAGTTTAAAATTTTTAAATTTAATTAGAAATAACAGAAAACAGAACTGCTGAGTTTGACTTTAGTAAATTAAGTGGTGCCATCTAGCGTGTAAGATGGAGAGCACAAGAGTATGTCCGGGGATAGATTTCATCAAGTGAGTCAGATTGTAAAAGTTTGTTACAAACTAAGCCTGCATGAGAGAGAACTGTTATCTCATGAATTCTAGGTTCAATTATTGAGTTAAATATGTTGCGTCGAGGAGGACATAACCGTGGGACTGAAGATCCTCAAGTCAGATAAAGGTAATCACTCAGCCTCAAAAGCTAGGATGCTTTATGAAACATCTCAAAAACAGTTTAAAGTTTTTTAACACGCAATAATCATTCTTAACTGCCATTGATTCAATGTTCCATAATTAGTTTTGAAATTAGATTTGAAGATATGCATGTTTAAATTTCATGAGGAAACAACAAGTAATTTTTCCCCTTTATGTAAAACCATCATTAATATAAAGTGTTTGAATTATTTTATACAGGATAACGCTCGCTTACTGTTTTGGTAACCTAACTTTTTATACCGGGAATCATTCGTATACTGCTAACGGCTCAATCCGACCTTAGAAAAATTACCCCACTGGTAAATGGATTGTCGGTTACACTATTTTCTCTTTTTTTCAGACTAACTTTGAGAGATTTTCCATGATTTTTTTTTTCCTACTATTTAATGCAAGAGCTAGTTATTTCTATTGAAAAAGTTTTCATGGAGGGTCAGTTTGTTCCATTGTTCTACGTGAAATTTCCATTATCTTTTGGATTAGGATCGAAATTTTAATTTTATGATGGTGAATATTTATACTCCATTGCAAGTTAAGAAAAGACCATTGCGGTATAGGATTTTAAGTGATCATCCACGACTGCATATAGTTCTGTTTTAAGGGATTATCAAATTATACAAGTAAGCTTTTAAAACAATATGAAAACTTTTAAAAGTTAAACACGTCAGACGGAAATTTAATTCGTTCTATCTTTTACAATATATGTTATAGAATTATTTAAAAAAATTTTATAGTCTTGTAGTCTTACTGGAATCACAGACGTATTTCGATAAATAAGGAGTACATTCTTTCCTAAAAAGAAACAACTATATGACGTTGCAAGAACATTGGATTAGATTGGACCACTAAAAATGGCGCGTCTTATGTTGACAAGTCGCTGAATATCTCCTCAACTGTTCAGTTCTCACAAAGAACTGCATCTATTCCCGATACTGGGAGGCCAGAGACCTTTTGTTCAATTTAAATTCTTGATTTAATTTTTGTGTTTGATGTTTTGCTTTTGTTTTTGTATATTTCATCTCATTTCTGTATTTGTATTTTTCCTCTTCTTTTTTTTTTAATCTCTGTACGGCGTTAGGATAATGTCTGTATCGCCTGCTGCATTGGAAATAAAAACGTTGACATGTCCCTGACAAATCAAATGCGAGATCATGAATTTTTACTTTTGTTTCGTTGTAGAAGAAATCGTCTGCAAGAGAGAAACGATATACATTATTCTATCATCAGTTTCTTAAAATGCGAACGAAGTATTTTTATTTAAATATGATGTAACTCTCTCATTTCACGGGAAACACAAAAAAATATAATTGTTTTTATTCTAACAGCTTTGTTTTCCTCGTTTATTACAATTTAAGAAAGCAAGCAGAAGTGGCTGTGCAACATTGTTACAAGAGATTATGTATTTTCGCGCTAGGAGCTTGCTATCATTTGGCATGCAATTCGATGCAAATAGGCTCTCTCCATAGAGATAATGGTTTTTTCTTAATTTGAAACGAAATACAGTATGATTTATTAATTTAGTTAAGCATAGTAGGTAAACTATGTGGTTGGGCTGATCAACATCAAGGTGAAAAATGGTATAAAGTTTATTTCGAGAGACATCAATAGAAGTTAAGAAAGTGAAATGAGAAATTTAAATACCTCATAATCAGTAACATACAAAACTAAAATACGACCAAACTAATTCTTAAAACATGTAAATTTTCAAACTCTCCATACACCTTACATAAATTACATAGATAAAAAAAGGTTAAAATTATCAATTTTTAGAAGGTTTTATAGTTATATTTTAAGAAAAACTAACATTTAACCAGTATGACAACATTGAAAACCTAAACGTAAATTTTTTTATGCAATAAGTATGATTTTTTTTTTAAATTAGCATACTTATATTTTTTGTTCGACTCTATTAATCAACTTTATATTATAATTCAAAGTTTATTAGAGCAATAGAAAATTTTACCGCGTCCTTTTATCAACAAATTTATTTTTTTCAAAATGCTAAAAGGGGATTTTAAACACATCAATAAGTCAAAAAAAATGCAATGGAGACTATTTTTATTTTTAAAAAAAAGTGCCCTGGAATATGAACATTATGGAAAATATAAAAAAAATTCTCTGAGACTGAAAACTTAATTCGATAACTATGAAGCCTGGCCTATTTTGAAAGATAACATTTTCAGCAATTTTTTTATTTGGATATATCAATAACAAGTCCAACGTTTTGAATCCGCTTTCATATTTTATAGCATATCTTCAGTGAAGCTATTAAATTTGTGAGAGCTATTTTAACATTAAGCTGTCAATCTAAATTCTTAGAATATAAATTTTCTACGGTACTTTGAGCGTAATTGATATTTAAAATTATGCCTGCGTCTTCAGAGAACGGCAAATTTTATAACCCTCTTTATCTTGGAGAACATTCGAATGACTTCTAAAATCATTCGAAATCTAGTGGAACACTCGTCGTTCGTTGTATTTTATATCCAAAAATGAAAATATGGCAGCGGGAGATATGATTTATTGTTTATTGCTAAAGACACACTTACTGGTTGGAGATATTCTCATAATACTTCCATCAGATAGTCATGCTTTTCAAAAAAGAAAAAAAAATGGTGTAATTTTAAAATAACGGGTATTTTTTAGAACAGAGAGTTGTTGGAGAAAAATTTTTTAAGCACTCTCAATTCAGTTCAACTATAATATTAGTGCTTTAAATAATAATATAGTACTCCAATGAACCATCATGACAAAAAAAAACTTATATCTAAACTTTCATACCTCATAAAGAAACAACAACAACAATTCGATCAGAAGAAGAAGAACAATTCGATCGATTTTTTTTTCATTTGGTCATTTAAAATTTTACAGTTTAAAATGGTTCTAAAAATTCACGTACCTTACAAATTAAAAAAATTTCCGATCATTATAATAGTCGAAAATTTTTTGAATTGTTAATATATTAAATGTATACATTTAATGAAATAGTGAAAAGAGTACATAATTGCTAAAATTATATTTGGCGTAAAATAACCTTTGAATACAAGAAATTTATAGTTGTGTGAAGAAAAAAACATTTATTCGTTTAAAAGATTCCTAGTATATGGAAAAATATCCAAAAAGTGAAATTAAAAGGGCTGAACTTTCGACCGCTCTCCTGACTAACCTATTACGACCACGTTATCTAGTTTTTGCGACCCTCTTCCTAATTTATTAGTCTAAAATCCAAATCCAGTTTAAAAAAAAAATATTTTGGAACGGTAAAAGGCTTTGGCAGCTGAGAATTAACACACGACCTCAAAAGGTTAATTTACGCTCCTAATGTGCGTAATCTGCTGCGTAATGCTGCTAGAATTCTAAAAGATAAATATCATTTTTATAATACACCCTGAATGAAAGCATATCATGTAGAACATTCTTTTATTTAATTCAAGGCGTTTTATTTCTGAGTATTTCTGAGTATTAAACTTTTTGCAAACAAAAAAAGTAGAAGTAAATTTACTTATGACTCATATATTCAGATTAATTATAATAACATCTTGAATGAAGTCAATAATGAGTCAATTTGCGATGTACCATTTCAGCGTGAACTAGATTCAAATTTAAAAACATGTTTGTTTGTTTTTTTTCAATTAAGAACATGGTGATTATAGGATTTTTTTAAAATTCATTCGTTCACAGGAAAAAATTTTTCCTCGTAAACAAGAAATTGATATTAATTTTAGGCAACAATCATTTTAGATTGAATCCAATTATTTAATTTTAAGAATTGAAATAATTTTTAAAAAAACTATTGTATCGATATATTTTACTTTGGATATATTAATACTATATTAGAAAGCACTCTATTTTGCTGCTATAATCGGGAGAGCTGAAAACGGGATTATATCTTTTCCTACTTTTGTTTTACGGCTTTTTAATTTTTTTTAAATTTTTTAAAAAAAGTTTCTTTTTAATAATTTTTCATCTTTTTTTTTTTTTTTTTAAATCTATTTTTACATTTTTTTTTTTGTTAATCGCTTTTTTTTTTTTTTTCAATATTTTTTTGTCTCTTCCTTGTGTTACATATATACATATGTATATAATATTTTTCGAAACGTGTAGCATTAAGAACTAATTATAGCATGAGTAAATAAGGTTTATCTTTAAATAATGCAAAGAAATTGGATTACTTCTAAGTACTTTCTGGGAGAGCTGTAAACAAAAATACCTTTTGCATTATTATTTTATACTTTCTTTCGCTCGCAACAAAATATGAATCTCATGATGCCCCAGTAACTTTATCCCTGTTTCATTACAAAGTTACTGGAGTTATGCCAAAAACACAGCAACTGCAATTTCTGACACGGCTACAAAGAAACCAGAAGCGCCAGAACGAAGGAAAGCATGGGTTTTTCTTATAAGTTTTTTCTTCTTTATTTTCCCGTTTCGGTCCTTCTTGTTAGTTGATTCCTCGCCAATTTTCTGCTGAGATGGCCATTTTCGGTGGTTACTTTCAATGACATCAAAACACTAACAACAACAAACAACAGAGAAAAGAAATAGCTGTGTTGGCAAATAACCAATGTTGCTAGGCCTATTTCTTTTTTTTTCGCCAAAAACTGCCACTTTTACTCTAGAAATAATTGATGCAGGACGAAATGCATATTTCACTACCATTGGCCTGAGTTATAAAAACGCACCAATAAATCAGATGCAGTCTCTTGGGTGGACTCTCTGGTTATTTAGCAATAAAGAAATAATATATACTACACAGACCTTTCAGAATAACGAAGAAAAAGATTCTAGATGAATATCGAACATTTCCGAATAACCCCCCCAAATATACACAGAAGCATTATTGAACTGTTTTTGCCAATTCATCCATATTTTGAGGAACACACGCGAGGATATATTAAAACTAAAGTATATTTTTCCAGCATTATTTCATTTATATGTTTAACTCTATCAAAATCGAAACTCAATAGTATGTCAAAAAAAAAGAGGAAGAAAACGAGTAATAAACTACAAGTTAACAATAGAATATGTTCTTATTTCAAATTACAGGGTGTTTCATATTGAATGGGACAAAAAGAAAACACGATTGTAAACGTTATAATTAATATATTTAGAAAATTCAAATTTACCTCAAAACTGCATTTATTCAAGTTTCTACAGGTGTTCAATATGTGCCCCTCCGGTGACACGACAAATGTCTACACGGTAATCAAGCTCCTGCCACACTCGTGATAGCATATCCCCTGTGATGGAGTTCAACACTGCAGTTATCCGCTGCTTCAGTTCCTCTAAGTCCTGAGGAAGTGGAGGCACAAACACCTTGTCTTTAACGAAACCCCAGATAAAAAAAATCACAGGGCGTTAGATCTGGTGATCTCTGCGGCCAATGAAGACATGTCGAATCCTGTGGCCCAGCTCAGCCCATCCAGCGATGGGGTAGACATTCGTTCAGGAACTCAAGTACGTTGTTATTCCAATGTGGGGGAGCACCATCTTGCTACAAAATTAAATAAGAAACAGCTGGGGGAGCAAACACTTGGAGAGTATGTCTTGGGAAAACGCAGTACGCTTTCTCCCGCATGGACGGCATTTTGTTTAACAGCGCCTCTAGCGGCGAGTTCGTCATTCGATGATTTTTCCCTGTTGCCAAATAAAACTTGTATAATTGTAGCTGCAGAATAAATTTGTTTCGGCTGAATAAATCCATTACGGCAGTCACACTGCGCAATTCTCTTTGTCCCATTCAATATGAAACACCCTGTATAATTAAGATTATTTGTATTGTTGAAAAATATGATTAACGAAAATTTAGGAAACGTAGATGTGCACAGTAGTTGTTTAAAGCCACGAAATTCGTACATGGAAAAGCATAATAAACATCTAAAAATCATTAGGTTTAAGTAATTAATGTAGTATAATGACTGAAAAAAGTACTTGTAAATTTCGCAGAGGCAAGTAAATTCAGCTGTTTTATTTAGTTTTAGAAAACTTAAAAAATAAAAAATCACTTAAAATAAAAATAAGTAAAATGAATTAACTTGCACTCGATGACTTTGCATTGACTACTTAATCGCCATCGCCAGAAAAATGTACGTTAAGCAGTGTTCAAAAATTAGCACACTAAAAATTCATTTTTTTAATCCTTATAAAAAATGAAATTAAAAGTATTATGCATATCAAGGATATCAAAAAATTATTTCACTGAGAAAAATATTCAAGGACAACTATCGCCATTCATTACTGACGTCGGGAATAGCAAAGGAGAGATTAAAATCATCATTAGCCTTAAGGTTCATCCTCAAAAAGGATACTTTAAAGCAGTGTTTCTCAACCTTTCAGTATTCGCTGCCAACTTTTCAATCAAAATTTCCATCACGCCCCCCACTTACAGTAAAATGTATACAACAATAATGTATATTGAGTATTTTGAATTCGATCTTTAAATTCTTTTTAACTGACTGCCGAAACAAAAGTAAAGTAAAAGTCAGCAGTAATTGAGATTGCAGAAACTATGTTTGGAGTTAATTTTTCAAAACAATAGCAGTCCATACCTCTTTCAAATGATGCTGTTGCTCTTCGAATTGGTGATATGGCTGAAAATGTAGTGTCAGCTTTTCTCGATGTTGCGTGACAAAATGTTTTCAATACAGTTTGATGAAGCAACAGATATTAATAAAGATGCTCATTTAATTGCCTATGTTTGATTTTGTGATAATATGTCAGTAGTAGTGGAATATTTTTCTGCAAATCAATCGAACTCAAAACAGCAGTGATAGCATTATTTGCTATTTTAAATGATGTTATGAATGAGGCAAACATAGAATGCAAAAATTGCATCGGAATATGCACCGATGGTGCTCGTTCAATATCCGGAAGTTTCGAAAGTATGCAAGCACTTGTAAAACAAGAATCGCCTCAATGCGTCTGGACACATAACATGATCCACAGAGTAGCTTTGGCTTCGAAAGAAATGCGTCCTGGTTTAAATATTGTGTTAACTACGGTTATAACCGTTGCAAATTATATAAAAATGAGAACCCTGAGATCGAGAATCTTTTCCGCACTTTGTAATGACATCTGTTCAGTACATTCAGAGTTATTATTTAAATGCGAGGCAAGATGTTTATCACGTGAAAAAATTTTCCAACGTGTTTATGAATTAAGAGAAGAAATCGCCGTTTTCATAGAAAGAGATAATAGACCGGAAACCGAGAATTTTCACTATTGTTTATTTGTGATGAAATTGAGCTACTTGGTCGTCATATTCGAGAAATTAAATAACTTGAATCTTCAACTCCAAGGAGCAAATACACATATGTTGGATACGAGTGATAAAGTTAATGCTTTTTGTAGTAAATTGGAATTGTGGGGCAGAAATTTAAAGCAAAGAAACTTAACAACGTTTGCAAATGTGGATAATTGTACTAAAACTTATAAGGTTGCAGAAGAACGTGTAAAATATGTTTTTGTAACCATTGAAAATCATTTAGCCATGCTGGCAAAGAATTTTAAAGAGTATTTTCCTGATGACGACAAACTGATAGCAAGTTACGAGTGGGTTAGGAATCCATTTCATAAGAATTCAGAAGGACTCTCCATTGATGAAGAAGAAAAATTCATAGAGTTCACGACAAGTGGCAAAACCAAAATACAATTTAGTAATAAATCACTATTTTAATTTTGGGCAGGAGGATGATTTTTCTGCACTGAAAACAAGGGCATTTCGCATTCTATTACAATTTTCAACATCCTACCTTTGTAAAACTGGATTTTCTGCTGTAGCTTATTTGAAAACAAAATATAGATCACGGCTAAATATAGAAACAGAACTGAGAGTGGCTATTTCTAATATTAAGCCTCACCTCAAAAACCTCTGTTCTGCAAGACAAGCCCAAGGAAGTCACTAAAAATTATAAATATTTTTTTTTTAATTTATTATGTTTTGATTAAGTAAGGTGGGTAAACCAACGGTGGCCAGTGCTCCTAACGTAGCCCACCCCCCTAAGTAAAATTAAATTTATTTTGAATCATAAGATGTCCCTGCTGCATTGTAAATCTTGTATCTGAGGTGCACGAGGCTAAATTGGAAGATATTTCATTGAATGGCCTCCATTTATGAAGTGATTTAATTTTTTGCAGTTGTCGTTCTAATTTCCGGGTGAGAAGATATTGTAATTTTTATGTGTTTAAATTCTTAGAACTTTAAGTTATGATATGTTTTCTGAAAGTTTATTTCTTTTTCTTTAACCACGTTACTTTAATTCGAATTAATCCATCAGATTAATAGTTTTAAGTCGTGCAAATGGTGAGAAAGACCATATGCATGTTCCCAAGGTGGCCCGACACCAGTGCCACCTTGGGGATACGAGGGCTACCTTCGGAAATAAACGTGAAATTATAAAAGTGTTAATTATAAATCATTACGTAGCATATTATTTCTCAAAAAGGAATGATTGAATTGAATACCAATTGATTTATTTCATTTTAAGCAAATGTGGAACTTTGGTATTTATTAAACTTTTATAATATTTTGACGTCCTCTGTACTTTGGTAAAGTTTGCGATATTTTGTTTCTAGTTTTTTGTTTTGTTTGCACTTTAAAGTAATTTTTCAGGTATTTATACTTTTTTATTTTTGTGGTCGTTATGAGTGTTTTTGTGGTCGATTCTGGTATTTTCTTGCAAATTTGTGTATTTTTATACTAGTTATGGGTTTGGTTAGTTAACTCTAGTATGATTATTTAACTATTACTTGTTAGTTAATCTTTTTTTAAAAATTAACTCAGTAATTCTTGATTAATTCTAATAAGTTAACTCAAAAGAATCACTACTGAACTATCAATGTAAAATCGATAAATAAATTATACACTCTAAAAACAAATATCTTTTTTAAAGTCGGAAAACTTCTTCCTACCAGCAATAAAAATAGAAATAAATGTAGAAAAAGACAAAATTAAAATTATGACCACTGAAGCCGACGTCTTCAGGGGGTACCGGCCCCAGTGGCCAAAAAACAAAACCTTTTCTATTGAGGATGAAGGCAAAAGCCTAAAAACCTTCCTCAGTACCCCGAAGGTTTTGTTTAAAAGTCCAGGAGAAAAAATCAAGCAAGACATAAAACTAATACAAAAAAGAAACTCATACAACTCATCAAAAACTCAAATTATTCAGAAAATAAAAATCAACAGAAAATAAAAACTCACATAAACAAGGTCAGACAGCAAACTCTAAAGTAAACCAAATGAAAAGGAATCACAACGCCCTCTTTTAAAATGCGCAGAATGAAAAAAAGATAGATAAAAGTTTTCAAAGAAAATTTACGTCACATATTAATAGAATGCTTAACTGGGGCTGCTCAGTTAAGTCTTGAATTGCGCCCTGTTAAAAGAAATAAAAAAACTAATATTCTTCAATCATTTTCTTAATTAACAAATTAACATTACAAAAATTATAAGGAAAATCATTATTACTCAAATTATTCAAAAAATTATTCACAGCCTCTTGAAAACTTTCAACATTATTGCAAATATTTTTAATCCTAACCAATTGTGAAAAAACTAAATTTTTAAAAATTTTATTACACAAATTAGTATAAAAGTTGCAGAAAAAAATAATGATTCCTTTTCATTTGGTTTACTTTAGAGTTTGCTGTCTGACCTTGTTTATGTGAGTTTTTATTTTCTGTTGATTTTTATTTTCTGAATAATTTGAGTTTTTGATGAGTTGTATGAGATTCTTTTTTGTATTAGTTTTATGTCTTGCTTGATTTTTTCTCCTGGACTTTTAAACAAAACCTTCGGGGTACTGAGGAAGGTTTTTAGGCTTTTGCCTTCTTCCTCAATAGAAAAGGTTTTGTTTTTTGGCCACTGGGGCCGGTACCCCCTGAAGACGTCGGCTTCAGTGGTCATAATTTTAATTTTGTCTTTTTCTACATTTATTTCTATTTTTATTCTCTCTTTTTTTTAAAATTCTGCTGCTTTTTAGCGCATTTTTTTAAAAGAAGTTTTGTTCATTTTGTTTTGATATTAATTGTACTCTTTTAGTATTCCTACCAGCAAGACACTTAAAGTGCCTTTTTGAAAGACGTTTGCCAGTCCAAGTGATTTTTCTAAAGATAATTTGAGTAAGTGAAAAAGTGATTTCAATATGTGGCTCACCTTTGGAACCTGCGGGAAACCTTAGGCGCAGAAGCTACAATTTTGAAATTGTACTATGAAATAAATGAAATTTTGTTTTAGAATTAAAAGTATACGTGCTATATATTAGAGATAGGTGTAAGATGTTACAGAGAAAAATTCAGCCACAAAGACTTAATCAGAAAATTAGGAAATATCCTCAAAACAAAGGCACCTTTGGCTCCCCCCATAAATTTTTTATTTAAAAAGTTGTTTCACTTTAATAAGTTATTAATTATGTCGAAATGTATTTTGTTTTCTATGTGTATGTGCGCTTTTCTTTCATCCGGTTAATCAATTTTTTTAAAAAAATATTTTTTCTTGAATATTCTCGCGCCACCCCTAGAGTGTGCTCGCGCCCCCCTAAGGGGGCGCGCCCCACAGGCTGAGAATCGCAGCTTTAAAGTGAATTCAATCATTTATTTGCTCTTATTAATCTCAAAAGTAATCAGTTCAATAAATATTACAAAAACGTTTTTGTTCTTTCTGACTTATTAATTTGGGATCCATAATATGCTTATTAAAAGTATTTTTATTTTATTTTTAAAGAGATTCCAAATATATATATGTAATACAAAAATTATAATACTTTTGTATTAATAAAAGAATTAAAACTCTTTCGTTTTCATAAAATGTCTTTGTTAAAGAATAAGCGTAGAGAGATTCTATTTTGGGAATTCAAGGCTAATAACATACGATTGAGTTATTTTTAGAATCTCTCCCCCTTTTCACTTCCATATAAGGAAGCAGTAAATGATTTTCCTTAATGCGTAAGGATACAAGAATGTCTGAGACTGTGCCTTTTTACTCCAATATGTGTTTGTATAAAATGCGAGAGCAATTGTTTTCGCATGTCCTTTTCATCATGTTGTGATCCTGATAAGTTGTTCCAGAATTGTCAGAAGTCTTGTCCAGCCCCTCCCTTGTGGAGAGCGGATGTGAACTGTTATCAATACCAACCTACCGTTAATAAACAATTTTAGAACGTATGATGGCTTACGACTGCATTATTTAAGATAACTATAACACTGACAACAGGGACTTTAGCCCTTTTATTACAAGTCGTCAGGATTGTTACTTGCGGAGGAAATTTACGCTTTTCTATCTCTGGAAATAAGCGTAACGGAGACTGACTGCTACGTTGAAATTTTCCCCATCCATCACACGCTGGGAGAAAAAAAGAGAATCGTCAGAATTCCCTAAGTTGAAGGAAGGAAGTTCCCAATCACACACGCTGAGAGAAAAAGAAAAAGTCGCCTTTTCGGTTCCCGTCTGTCCCAATACCTGTACCTCATCGCCAGTGGAATGTTGACATTGGCTGGAGCTTGTCACATCTATGAAAGCGTTTGATGTCTAAAAGTAGTGCCTCTACATTGGAAGAAACATCATCCATCTTAGTGATTCTTCACCGAGTGACCAAGAAAGTGATTTTGAATTTATAGAGGAGCTTTTTGATCCTTTATTAAAAGTTCCTTTCTTTAAAAAGCTGCTGTTAACACCAGTGATATGTGCGCGTGTTTGAAATCCCGAATGTGAAAACAAAAGTGAATGTGCGAATGAATTAAAAAAAAAATGATGTTTTTTTTTCCCTCTTCAACGAAAAAAACAAAACAAAATGAAGGTCGAAGTGCTCGCAAATGGAAAGGAGAAAATACTGTAGATATATATTTATTTTTATCCTCTTATTTTTCTTTCTCACTAGTATGATCAAATATTTTAGTGATATTAGAGATGAGTAGTGTATTAAAAATTTTATTATGAATAACTGAGTATATTATATTATGAAGAGTTAAAGTGCATTTCTTGTTTTTATATTGCTTTTTTCTTTATAAATTATGATGATATCTTGTTCTTTATAGTGCATTTAAAATATTTTTAAAATAAATGGATGTGGTTCAAACGTCAATTAAATTAGTGAAGGCAAACAAAATTAAATTATTAATTAAATTTGTGTTTCCTAATGATTTTTCTAGATTAAACCGTAACAAAATTCTAAATTTTTCAGAATTTTCTTTTGAACCGAAAGATGATGAATTTTTAAATAAACTGAAAGAAATTTAATTTTAATTTTTCGGAATTAGTCAAAATTTCAGACATCCTAAGTATTTCCAGTGAGGGAAATAAAAACGAAATTGCAAAACATATTTTAACTTGTTTATGTGATTTTGAATACTTAAAAAATTCGATAGTAATGGAAAATCTCTCTGAAGATGAGGATGAAACTAATCAGTTTAAATGTAAACAAACTCAAACTGATTTTGAACCACATTTGCCAATTAAAACTTATGTAAGTCAATTTACACAAGTTAGTTCAAATACTAAAATATATGTTGATAAAGAAATACAAACTCATGTTTTTACTGATAATGATATGGCATCCTATAGTCAAAATTCTAGCAAGGATATAAAGAATAGAGAATCAGAAACAAAATTAATAGTAAATTTTTCATATATTCAAGCAGTTACTCCTATGTTTAAAGGAGAAAAACACGAACATATTAATTCTTGGTTTGAAAATTTTGAAACTCATGCCAATTTATTTAAATTGTCTGATATGCAAAATTTTTATTTGCAAAAAGATGTTTAAAGGGTAACGCCTTAGCATTAATAAGAAGTGAAAGTTTTTTAAATTCATATGAAAAATTAAAAAATCTTTTGCTTGAAGAATTTGGATTTAATTGTAATAGTGCAGAAATACGTGCAATGTTGCAAAAAAAGAAAGCAAAGATATAATGAAACTCTTTAAGAGTATTTCCTTAAAATGAAAGAAATTGCCACTCAAAGTGATATTGATGACTTAGCTCTAATCACTTACATAATTCAAGGAATACCAGACCAAACAAATGATAAATCAATTCTTTATGGAGCCAATAATCTTTTTGAATTTAAACAAAAACTTAAAATTTATGAAAAAATTAAAAGTGACTTAGATAAAAATAAATTTCAAAATAACAAGGGACCATATATGAAGGAAAAGGAAAACCCTAAATTAAATATGACATTAGGTGCTTTAATTGTAATGCACCAGGACATAAAGCTCCGGCTTGTCCTAGAAATAAAAATGTAAACCCGAATGTGAAAAAACCCAAAATACATCATACAACACAGGAGATCCCAATAAATCAATGTAAATATTGCCAGAAGAAAGGACTTTTGAATCAATTTCACTTGGGCTCCTCGTGTGTAAACAACCCTTATAATGTAGTTGAAGCAAACATCCAAAATATGACAAATATCCAATAGCAATTAATAATATCCGGATATAAAGTTGAAAATAAATACCTAAATGGCTATAAAATAGAAAATGGATATAAAGCTGAAAATAAATACGTAAATGGATATGAAGTGGAAAATAAATACCTAAATGGATATAATGTTGAAAATAAATACATAAATGGACGTCCAAGACCAAAACAAAATAAAAAAGAGAATGTAAACAAAGAGATATTATTGAATGTTGATACCGGGTCAACATTGAATATAATACCAAATGATTTGGTGTTAAAATTAAATATTCCTATTAAAAAATGTGAAAAATTAAATGTTACTCAAACAAAAGGACACTTCACGCTTAACAAATTTTGTGAGTTTCCCCTTATTACGATAGGCGAAATTGTTAACTCGGCTAAGTTACTACTAAGTTATACTTGATACTGAGTTACTATATGCTTTAGTAGGGTTGCAAACTTGCAAAGATTTTTGTTTGTTTATTGATTGTGTCGGGCCAGTTGTTACTCGATTTGGTAAGAGATTGATCACCTCTGCTAATTCTAACAATGACAACTTATCTTTGCACATTAGACAGCAGAACTCTAAATATGTTAAGGTCAAAAATGGTGGGGAAAAAATAAATAAATAAATAAAAGTTTAAGATGTTTCAATAAGTGTAAACATTTTGAAAAAATAGAAGTTTAAGATGTTTAAATAAAAGTAAACATTTTGAAAAAAAATGATGTGAGGGGTAACAAAAATAAAAAGAACAGGAAAAATAGGAAAAAGAAAGAATGTCCAAAAATTTCAAATGATTCGAAGATAGAACTAGGTAATGGGTGCATACATGATTAGGTCAAAATCGACGAGAAAAAAAAATGAGAACAAATTAGAAAATGTGGACTTAAATAAAAAGAAAAGTTTAAGTAAACAAAGTTTTGAAGTAGTACATGTATCAAAGCTTAGGAAATATCACAACCCACAAATGTTAAAATTAAATCATGAATAGTGTCCAAAAGAAAAATTATCACTTTCTTCGAGGGAAGAAGTGATCCCTAGATTTTTGAGAGATCCGAATCGCGTTGTGTGAAGATGTTTACCTCAGTATCAGTTGGGAGGGAGGGAGGGAGAAGTAACTTGAACTTTTTTTTTCTCAACACAGTGAGAAAAAATTTTCTAAACTATTTTTGTTTTATCCACTCTGGATCTCTCAGTATCACGATGCTTCATGAAATTCTGTTTTCCTCCATTTTAACGGGGGATACAAAATTTTATAAAGTAAATAACCCCATTAACCATACAGAATCTTAAATTCTGATTAAAGACACTTGTTGTCCAGGTCGTTTCCATAAAAATTTTGTATATTTTTGTGTGAAAAAGAAAAAAAATTGAAAATTTTAGTAGATTAGTTATAAAAATATGTTTCATTTTTCTTTCTGTTTAGTTGCCTAAACAGATAAAGTGTATTATCATGTTTTTATTATTGTCATTGTATATAGTTGTTTTTTTTTACAGATAATTGAAAAAATGTTATTTGTGGTAGTGAAAAGGAACAGTCATACCAACCTAAATTTTTTAAATTCAAAAAGAAAAAATTTATTTTGGCTTATTATTTTATTTTGGCTTACCAAATTTTTTTTTTTTTTTTGGGGGGGGGGGTGTAATACAAAAATTATAATACTTTTGTATTAATAAAAGAATTAAAACTCTTTCGTTTTCATAAAATGTCTTTGTTAAAGAATAAGCGTAGAGAGATTCTATTTTGGGAATTCAAGGCTAATAACATAGGATTGAGTTATTTTTAGAATCTCTCCCCCTTTTCACTTCCATATAAGGAAGCAGTAAATGATTTTCCTTAATGCGTAAGGATACAAGAATGTCTGAGACTGTGCCTTTTTACTCCAATATGTGTTAGTATAAAATGCGAGAGCAATTGTTTTCGCATGTCCTTTTCATCATGTTGTGATCCTGATAAGTTGTTCCAGAATTGTCAGAAGTCTTGTCCAGCCCCTCCCTTGTGGAGAGCGGATGTGAACTGTTATCAATACCAACCTACCGTTAATAAACCATTTTAGAACGTATGATGGCTTACGACTGCATTATTTAAGCTAACTATAACACTGATAACAGGGACTTTAGCCCTTTTATTACAAGTCGTCAGGATTGTTACTTGCGGAGGAAATTTACGCTTTTCTATCTCTGGAAATAAGCGTAACGGAGACTGGCTGCTACGTTGAAATTTTCCCCATCCATCACACGCTGGGAGAAAAAAAGAGAATCGTCAGAATTCCCTAAGTGCCTACCATAATTTTCTATAATAAACAACAACAACAAAAACTCGTATTTAAAAAAAAAATTTTAAAGTGCAGTTAAATACAATCTTTCTAACAAATTTGTCCTCTAATCCATGTGGCAGACAGTTTGAAAAATGTAATTGACAGCTATACACAAAACTACATTACAAATGGTGCCATGCATTTTTACCGTAGAACAAAAAATTTATCTAACATACTTTTATTTATTTATTTTTTTTTTCATTTTTATTATCATTTTTTTATTTTATTTATTTATTAGGCGTAAAGAAATTTCTTTGCATCCTTACCTATAACAACTATTCAAAATGGAAACAAAAGAGAGACGTTAAACTATAAAAATTCTCATACATACTTTATGGATGAATTGAAGATGAAAAGATGAAAAAATAGGGTTGGAAAAATCGATGAAATAAAAACTTACCTTACATATACTGACAATGATGTCAGAAACTAAAATTACTCGGACCTTACATCAAATATCTCTAAATTAATCTATGCTCATTAACCCCTGTGCAATCAATTTTCTTCTCAACCTTAAACTGATTTTACATCACCTTAAACTAAAAATCGCGATTCTCTCTTTACAGTCCACAATACCATTTCTGACTGTGGTGGCCCAAGATCACCAAGACCCCAAAAGAATATTTGAATTATACTCAAAGACAATTATTTTTGATAAATTTCAAGTAAAGCGTTCAACTAAGGTTAACGTTTAATATCAAAGTGATTTCAAAATAAGTATGTGTAATAGTTTCATAAAATTCAAGAAGAAAAAAACTTTTTTGCGGTGCTTTAAAAAACGGTACTTACGTCTTATTCTGAGGAAAATACCAAAACTAATAGCGAAATAGCTAGAAATGTATTATAATAGTTTGAAAAGAATCTGCAAAAAAGGAAGAAAAATAAATTCTTTAACGATAAAAATTAACAAATAAAAATGATTCTCCATTTGAATTATTTTTTACTCAAATGAAGTTTAAAGCATTCAAAATCTTCAGAAGCTACAAAATTATTATAAGAAATTTCCCTCTTTGAAGGATGTTTTTATAACTAAAACAAAAGCATAAAGAAGAGAAGAAGAAAATCTAAAAGCCAAAGATAATATAAAAAGCAGACGATAATTGCTCCAATTTAAATGGATTAGTAATCTGACTCTGATTCGAAATATAAGAATATTTCTCACCCAATGAAAATAAAACACTTCCTTTTTAAGTATTATCCTATTTTTAAGTATTATCCTATTTTTGAGTATTATCCGTTATTAGATTAAGCGAAACACATTTTTAGTAATACATCTCATTAAAATTATTATCAAAAAACAAACGATTTTCCTAGGTACTTATCACTATCGAGGGTCCGTGATTCGCGATCGCAACACTCGATACGCCATCTAGCGGGAGACTGTAAATATCGTGCATTAGTGCCCACATAACCATTGGCAATGACGGACGCCATTTTCTTAGCATCAAAAAAGAAGCAAAATTTCCCTAAAGAAAAGGTAAAACTTCTTGAAAAAACTAATCAGAACATGCCAAACATTGAAGCAGAACACGCCAAGCATTTGAAGAACAACTTCTCAATAATTTTTACCTTTCTATTACCAACAACATAACATTTCATGATCACTTGCTGTTACAGATGCGTGTATTGCGGTAAAATAATTTTTCTGTCTTCAATTCATTACAAGTTAAAATGAAGTCAACATTGCTTTCGTCATTCCAATGAATAAATGTGTTCCAATGAATTCCATACAGCACTGTAATAGTTATAGAATATTCTTCTTCTTCTTCATAGAATAGTATATATTTCTGTATCTAGATAATTCAGAAAGCAACAATAAAGAATAATCCGAATTACTTGAAAAAGTATTTTTTGTGCTGATTATAAATAAATTTTTTATCGTTTTCTTGGTAAGTGTTTTTTAGTTTTGAAAGAATTTCAACTAGAATTCAGCTATTCTGTTTTTAAGCTACATATTAAAATTCATATCGAGATCTTACAATTATAAAATTTTGCTGTGTGGTATGTTATCTAAAAGTAATGAAGGGATAAACTATGTATATATTATTTGAGAATAAAGTTTTCAAACAAAGAACATATCATTTTGGAATTCTCCGGACTTATAAATCAGGTAAGTGTTATGATTTTTATTATAAAAAATTTGCTTGTAAATAATTTTTTTTCTTACTTGTTCGTTCTCTACAAAATGGTTTTTTTTACGTCTGTTTAAATACTATAAGAATTTAAAAAAAAGAAACAATACGAAAGTTTTTATTGAAAAATGAGGAATTTTTAAAATCGTTTTTATCCTAAGAATTCTTCATTTTATGTTTTGAAGTTTATAATTTTTTTGATAAAATTGTTGTCAAAATACTTTTTTTGAAAAATTAAATGGTATTAAATTATGTGTTTATGTATACTTCTTGCATATTCTAATATTTGAAGTAATATGATTCAGAAAAGTATGGAAGAAAAATTCAGTACTTACGTATTTACCACAGCTACAGATTTTTAAGTGCCGCCAATCTACACTTAAAATTTTTGGAAAAAATCTTAAAATGAAACACTTTGTTTAAAATCAAAGTAGTCAATCGGATTTCGGTGGAAAATGGGCCGATATAGAGTTTAGCATAGATTCAAAACAAACTCTTCTCTCACCTGATTCTATAGCCATTATGAACTCTAATAAATAAGATTCAAAATGAAATAACATTTCCAAAACGGACGTTTACTAAGATGAAGTTTCATGTTATGGACTTTGGTACATTTTCGTTATATTTCACTCCATAAAATATTTCGCTCCTAAAAAAATAAAATTGCATCTTGTTTTGTTTTTGGCAAGTCCCAAAGACGCATTTTCGTAACACTAAAAAATGGCGACAAAAAAAGAATGGTTCTTTTTTTTCTTTTTGTTTCGTAAGCATTCTTTATTTTACGTTAAAATTTAAATGGGCCTTTCATGTTATACCATTAAATTTAGTAAAACTATTTCTCAGGCATTAGGTTTGAACTCTTATAAGAATATACCTCTTTTTTTCTCTTTATTTACAAATATTTTTCCGATGTGTTCTGGATGCTCCTTCTGTAAAAAAAAAGAGATACCATTTTGTTTTCGTTTGCATAAGAAAGAAAACAAACATTTTTCTTTTTTAAATTTAATCAACCACAATAAAGATGGAACGTTACGATGCTACATGTACATTAAAGACGTCTCCAGTGTAACTGAATGACTGTTCATATGGAAATCGCAGGGATTCGGCACATACAACAACGCCCCCTATAGTTCGTTGCGATTGCGTTACCAAAACCTCTTTCTACTATATTAAAACTACACAGAAATGATACAGTTTTATTCGTTACTAAAACCTCTTTCCACGGTATATTAAAACTGCATAGAAATGATGCAGTTTTATTAGTTACCAAAACCTCTTTCTACAGTATATTAAAACTGCGTAGAAATAATGCAAGTTACCGAAACCTCTTTCCACAGTACATTAAAACAGCACAGAAATGATGCAGTTTTATTAGTTACCAAAACCTCTTTCAACGAAGTATCTATATTAAAACTGCACAGTAATGATGCAGTTTTATTAGTTACCAAATATACTAATTGCACCAACATTGGTATAATCGTATATATATATATATATATATATATATATATATATATATATATTGGGAAAAAAAGAGAGAAAAACCAGTTTAAACTTAAAAAATAACTTGGTTTAAAAAAAAAGGGTCAGTTTTTTTCCAGCCTTGTCAGTAATGATTTGACTGATTCGATATATTCAAAATACCATCAAAGTAACACCAGTGGCCAACAGGCCACACATTAAAGACCCTTCATCTAAACAAATGAAAACTACAAATTTAAAAAAAAAAGGCTGAAAATGCCAAATTGTGATTTATGAGACATAATGAGACATTATATGAGACATAAATCAATTTTATTGCACCATGGAGAGTTTGTAACTAATATACATACGGTCTAAGCATTATAATCAATAACAAAAGTAAAATGTTCATAATGAAATGTGAAACAAAATAACTTAAACAGTAACAGCTTAACTAAAACAACTAATGACTAAAGCACAGATTGACATAATTTTCAAAATTCTACACTTTATAACACTAAACGAAAACTATAATAATCGAGGAAAAAAATTTGCTTGGTATTAAAATATATGAATAACAGTTTTAAATTTAATAATTCATGTTTTTAAAACTTGGGGGAATGTACAAATGTATATAATTATCACTTTTTTTATTTCACCCTTAGATGTATAAAACGATATTATTCAATGAAAACTCTCTTCTTAATAAACTTTTTTTGCTATTTTTTATCTACTAAGTATCACCCATATCATAATTAATGTACAATGCGCCAAAAAAAATGAGCCAACCTGAATAAATTTGGGTCTAATGATCGGATCTTCACGTTCTAGGACTCAATCTGAGAGGGTTACCTCAAATATGCTTATTAATACACAATTTATACAAATATGCTGATTGCACACAATTATAAAATTTGTTTATCTAAAGATAAATCCCTGCAAAAAATAACTTTTATTAAATGTTTACTATTTTATATTATTTTATTTAATAATGGTCGAAAAAAGTATTGAATTGTAACGTATAATTTTAAAGAACATAATTTTACTAGGTAAATTACAAAAAGTTGAGCAAAATCGGTAGATCAGTTTTAAAGAAATCGAATTTTAAGCATCTGACTTTTTGTGCCTAATTTCAAAGCTTAAAATATCGTCAGCACTTTTTATTTTACATATTTGAGGTCACCCCCTCGAGACATTAAGATTGATTCCTAGAACGTGAAGATTCGATAATTAGATCAAAAATTATTCAGGGTGGTCCGTTTTTTTTTTTTTTTTTTTTTTTTTAATGCACTATACATAAGCATTAAGTAATTGCACATACATGCATCCCAAGTTTAAATTAAGTTCTGCTTATAAAATTCATATGCATAATATTTATTTAATAACTCAAATAACAAAATTAAAGCACTTTCCACTAAAAATAAATATATCTTGTGTAGTTGAAAGCATTTTTTAAAAATTTAAAAGTGATTATACAAATGTAAGTTAATGTCTCAATGGTCAAATCTTTCCTCGGCCAATAAAGTGATAATAACATATATGGATTGTCCCATATCACAGTGCTCCATCTTTTTTTTTTCCAACTAATTTCTCAACTAACTAATTTTTGTCAACTAAATAACTAAAACTACTCATTTATTTTTCTTTTTGTTCAAAAAGCATGTTTATACATATTTTTTAACATTTAAATGACAGTATTTGCACAGTCATATATATTTAATTCAATGTATACAAAGTATCAATTTCTTTTCTTTAATAAAAATTTCAAAAATAAAAATTCATGATAATCAAATTATTAATATATACTTTTAATATTACAGTCGAACTCGTTTATAACGAGCACAAAGGGACCGTAACATGTACTCGTTAAAACCGAGTGCTCGTAATAAACGGGTCCTTAAGGCAGGCGAGCAACCAGAAGAGGGGGGGGCTTGAGAAGGTCAAATGATTGAGTTTACTTAAAATTTTATTATTACTTACTTACTTTAATTACATTAATTAATTTAATTAAATACTTTTCTTAATTTAATGACAACTACCCCCCCCCTCCAACTAGCCGATAAGGCGCGAAATCGATACGTCACCGCCTACTCTCACGTGACTTTTCTTATGCTTTAGATTAGAGCGATAAGGGCAATTAAGTTTCAGTTCGCGTTTTTTTTTTTTTTCGCGCGCATTTCTTATCCTTTTGAAAAAAAGATGAGACAGAAAGACTAGAAAGATGAGAAAAAAGATTGCAAGACAGAAAAATATTGCTCGCTAAAACCGGGTCTTGCTCGTTAAAAGCGACTTCTGTTCCATAGACTTAACATTGATCCAACCAAATATTCTCGTTTCCCTCGGTAAATCCGAGTTCTCGTTGAATCCGAGCTCGATATATACGAGTTCGACTGTACGATTGAATGTTCAATTACCAGTAAAAGGTAAAAATGCTGAAAATCTCTATATATTTAATAAAGAAATATATTCAAACAAATGTTGTAGCCATTAAGGCAAAATGAACTAGATATAAGAAAAACACACTGCTGCATCACAAATTGCAACTCATAAAATTGCCGTTTTTAGTTGTAATTTGTAATAAAGAGAGAAATTGAGTTTTCTGTACTTACAAACGTAGTTTGCTTACCTTAATAATATTAAAATGTTGATTAAAATATTTAATAGATAGGTTACAGTATTTTGTTTTTCAAAAAATAAAATAAACTTTAATATAGTATTATGTTGCATAAGTCAGGAAACAAGATAAAAATATGTTTCATCCAAATGCATTATGTAACAAAAGTCATTTTTAAATGACTGATAACATAAAAAGTTTATTAAGGCATGTTGATTATTAAGAACAACAATAAACAAAATTTTTGCTGTTGCTAAAGTATGATAGAAATTAAGGCAATCATATTTATAAGAGTGCACAACCTGTTTCAGGAAATGAACAAATAAAACATATTTTAGCCTTAGGGGACTACAATAAATTCATATTTCTTATCAATTGAGAAAAAATTAATTATTCTTTAACATAATGAGAATAATATAATTTCATAGAACTATTTAATAAAATTAAGGGACCAAGAACAGCAAATTAGGTATACAATATTTACAAAGAATACATATAATATTTTTAATTAAAAATCAAGGATTTACATACCTTGTTTTCTTTAAAACAATTTCATATATCAGAATAATGATAACTTCTTGCATATAAAAATTAATTTTATTTCTGTACATTATTATTTTTTTAATGTACATAAATTGCTTCCTTAATTTTAAAATAAATCCTACCATTTTTTTAACATGTTTTAATTAAAGGCAATCTCCTTTAAAAAAAAAAAAAAAAAAAAAAAAAAAAAAAAACAAGAGAGAGAGAGAGAAAGTGGAAAATAAAAGAATGAGAACGTCTAAAGATTTAAAATTTTTGATGTCTCGGATTTATACCTTTATTAATTTGAATTAATTGCCTTGAATGAATTTTTTTAAGTTTATTTAAATTCATTTGAAAAACCATTATAAAATTATTACATCAGTTATGTAATGTTTTATTACATGACAGGAGGCTGGACATTGATCATGTAAGGGCAACAATCAACAATTTGTCCCCTGACAGCAAGTTGTGGGTTGTGCACTCTAAATATTTGTGTGATTATGCACAAAGAATCACCAATATTTCTAAATCTGTATACTTAAAACTTTGCTGACCAATCAAATTATGTGTGAGTATGAACTACCCACTGTGCATTTTTGGACAGTTATAACTAAAGAAATTTACAAATGCATGCAACAACAAAAAAACTTTTATAAACATTTAAACAAAACAAAATAGTGATGCAACAATTAGAATTCATTTGTTTTAAATTCAAATGACATAAATTTGATTCTTGATATAATAATGTTTAGAAATTCTTTGCAGTATGCTATCAAGAGTACTCCACAACTTTCACAAATCTATCAAGTAGATATATTGCAAATGCTCTCAAGAGTTTAAGAGCTTTCACATATATTTTGGTTATATACGTTTTCAAATAATTGTGGTGATAATTTAGTACGAGCAAAAGAAGCAAAGTGGGAAAAATCATCAAAATATTCTTAAAAACATAAATTATTTTGAAAATATTCTTAAAAACATACATACAGTATTGTGTTAGATTACATTAACTGTGTTCTTTTGGGAAAAATTTTAATAGTTCCAAAACATTGAGTATTTTAACTCTGCTTCTCAAAAGAACACAATCAGAGAGAGGTCAACAAAGTGTTAAGAAATAATAAACTAATAATGTGATGGAATGAGTGATATACTTACACCTTATTATTTTACGACTTCATTTCAAAAGTTGGGCGTTTTTTCTGGGGGGGGGGGGGGAGATATAAAAAATGATTAACATATTCTTCAGAAATAATAAAAGATGCAATTCTCAAGAATATATATTAATTTGCTCTTTGTAGTAATGTTAACATGGTAATGCCTTTTCAGAATTTAAAAAAATAAAAACAATTTGAATTTTAAATGCATGCAATGAGGATTTTTTGTTCAGAAGATATGTTTAATTTTAAAACTTAATCACAGGGAAAAGCGTTTCATATCTTCTAAACTAAATTCTCAATAACATTGAAATGCCTGCTCTAATTGTAAAGACTTTATTTCAGGAAAAAATAAAATAGTTTAAAGGAAAAACAGTAACTATATAATAATATACAGAATTGCTTCATAAAAATTTTTTAAAAAATAAATAAATAAAAATAAATAACATGAGTATATAAAAGTTAACAGTGTCATTTTCTAAATTTTCAAGCAAAAATAAATTAATGAAGGAAAAGTAAATAACAATATACAATATAATTCTTCAGATATGCATACATTTATTTACACTCCTAAAATAATTATTCAAAAATATGAATTTAGCAAAATAACCATCACTCTAAATGCATTAAATAAAGCAACAGAGTCTTAGGAACTTCAAGTTCAGTCAAAAATCTTATTCTACGGCTTCCTAACAATTGGCGTACTCGACGGCGACATAAATCTTTCAAAACAGCAGGTTGTGCTGAAAAGAAAGATTCCATTTAAATTAAATATTAAAGAAAAAAACACATTTATTACATTAGACTTTAGAATATGCTAAAATGGATACCTTATTTGAGTTATTTAATTGTACCATGATTTTTCAATTTAAAAATATTTTAAATTGAAAAAACATGGTACAACTACATTTAATTTTAATATTTCATTGCACTTAATTCAAAGACACTAACATACATAAAGGCTCTCTTTAGTAATAGTATTAAGAATGAGTGTATACAGCAAGTTATTTTTTACTTATCATATATCACACTTAATTATTAACCATTAACATAAAAAAATTTAACCCCAAACGTAATTGTATTTCAGTAATGCTTTCAAAACAGTTTTTCCTTCTTCTACATATCTAAATGTTTAATTTTTCAATTTTTAAACTACATCACTGTATAATTAAAACATTAGGACCGCAATAAACTAAAACATTATAATACCTGCATAATGACTTAAAAGATCATATACCGGGCCTATAGGCTCCCTCAAAAGGTCTATAGGCAACTTGTTCTGATTATTACTAGCAAACACATTAGCTCCATATTCTAGCAAAATCTTTACAACGTCTGGTAAATTTTCTCGAGCAGCAATGTGCAAAGCTGTTTCATGAATTTTAGCTGCATTAACAAGAGCACCTGGGAGAAAAAAGATATCTGTTAAAATAAATAAAATGAATCTAATCAGAAATCTCAACAAAATTGTATAAATACTAATTTTTTAACAAAAGATATAACTACTTTTAAAAAAATTTACAAATAGAAGTTTAGAAGTATCCTTAACTATCTAGCACAGTGGTTCCAAACCTGGGAGCGATCACCTTAACGGGGCGATAATCCTCAAGTGGGCAATGAGTACTCAAAAGAAATTATTTGCAATTAATGATCATAAAAAGCCAGCGAAACGCTCCTCATCTGGTTCCCATCAAAATATATAGCAGAAAGAAAATTTAGTTTAGTCGTCTAGCTTCTCACAAAACAAAGAAGTAGGTTGGACATTTGCTTCAAAGGAGACCTACGCTTAAATCTGACGAACAAAAAACCTGATATTACATCTTTAACTGGAATCCACCAAGCAAAAGGCAGTCATTGAAGAGGTAAAAATAAACAATTGAGTTTTCAAATTTTCAGTTTTTTTCTCTCACATTTTAGTTGTTAACGTTTTCAATTTTCCCAGATTAAATTAAAATAATTAATTTAAATAAAAAATGTACTCTTGTTTCAATTATTTCGCTTCAAATATCACCTCTTTTTTAAGGAAAAAAAAGTGAAAGGGATACACATTTTTTTCTTAAATTTTCAGAAATGACTAGATATAATTGCTTCATTATTTGCATTTTAATTTAAATTAAAATTGGGTACAATTTAGCATATATTCAAATTTATTGATGCTCACTTGCAACAATGTATGGTTGTTTTCAATCAAAAAGGAGACAAGAAATGTCAGCCAACTTCTAGGAGGGGGGAGGGAGGCAATAAACGGTTGGGAACCACTGACCTAGCACTTTCACAAGGAAATAATTTGTGAAAATGTATTTCTTGTGTACATTTTTTTACACAATATTATGAGAAAAACTAGTTTGCTCAGAAGAAAAAAATGAAAGTTGAAACGTGGCTTGATATGGTGGTTAAAGAGAAAGAAAAAAATTTAATTTTCTTCAAAATTACCCTTTGGCAAAATGGCCATTTTTTTTCAATATTTTTTATTTTTATTATATATCATGAGATGAATTTCTTATTTTTCTTAATCATAAATTATATTTTTCACTGAATTAGTAAACAAGTAAACATGTACCGTTGTTTGATGTGGGGAAATTGTTTTCAGCAATATTTAGTTAATATTAACAAATCTTTACGCAACATCTTGTCAATAATTTTTAGATTAATATATATTTAAAAAAAATTAAAATATATTTGAAAAATAATGAAAAAAAATTGGAACTTAAGTTTTTGAATGAGAGTGAAACAGGGCACAAAATTAAACTTAATTAATTAAATTAAACTTAACTAATTACATTTTAAAGATAATTACATTAAAAAACTAATGATGCTAATAAATTATTTTTTAAATTAAAAAAATTATAATGAAAAATTTGATTATCTATATAAAGCTGATAATTGTCAAAGAAATATATACAAAAAGAGTGCAAAAGGTTCCAAGAATAACTGTTTGAAATTGTCCATAACATATAAAATAAATTATAATCTAACACTATAAATGTATAGAATAGAATTTCTAAAGCTTATTACGCACAATCCATCCTTTAAAAACTTAATTGAACACTAGAACTGAAACTGGCTTTATTGCACCTAATTTGAACAAAACCATAATTAAACGATGTTAAAATTTAATCGAACTTAAAAAATTAGTAAAGCACACTGGAATGAATAAATAAATATTTCTTATTCAATAACTGAAATGAACCTTTTTCTTACAGTATGATAACAACAACCCTTATTTTAGTCCATCAGATGTGCCAGCCATAAGCAAAAGGTTAAAATGAATCCTATTTACTTAGCAACTGCTCAAAATAAAGAGGTAAACATAAAACTAGATAATAAATCATGAACAAATTAACTTTTGTTAGGCTCTTTGTTTTAAGTTTAAATTTGTTTTTTTAAATTAATACATGGTTTATTAGTGTAGGAAAATAAAGGTGAAACAAACTATTTTCATTGTTTTAAAAAAAATAATTGAATCTTATACGTATAAAAAGTTATTCACAAACCTGCAACTCCCTTCTTAGAAGAAGATTTAACTTAATAAAGTTATATCTGAAACATACTTTCAAAAAGGATTAATATAGTAAAGGGTAGCAAGGCGGATCTCAAATAAATTTTATGATAAAGTTTATGAAAACATTAAATCTCATCATAAAGACAAATTCAAAAATAAATTTTTACAAATTATTAACTGCAACAATTAACAGGGTGCATATCCAAATCTTTCAACAAAAATAAGCACCTTTTAAGTAGTTTTTAAGCACTCAAAAAATATTATACATTGACTAAATGCAAAATAATTAAAGACTTTATAAGATCAAGAAAAAATAACTCGTTTCTGACAACAACAAAAAAAAATAATAATAATTTTTTTGATTATATTAGCCATTATAAAATGATAAAGAGATTTTTGGTTTGATATCAGAGGGTAAAAAAATGAAGTCTGAAATTCAGAATATCTTGCAAAATGCAACAGAGATGCACATGAGAGTGCAAGAATCTCACCGAACCCAGCTCAGTAGACGCACATGCGGACTCTCAAGTGTTTCATGAAACATGTAAAATGGTTAGCGCTTTGCTACGCTATAGACGACACTGAAATAGATTGTGGTTAAATGAATTGTGAAAACGTTGAATAGAACAATTTTACACTTTTTTGCATATATGTAGTGAAAATCGACATGGTAAAGAACACTCATTTTCAAAAAGGGAAAAATAAGCATTTTTTTAAAATGACCCATAAAAAAAAGCACCTTTAAGGGCTTTTAAAAAACAAAAATCAAAATTAAGTACCTTTAAGCATTTTTTAAAAAAACAACGCATAATGATTAATAAGCTACAATTCTATGAAATAAAGCAAAATAATGATGCAAAAGTATGTTTGAATGTTATAATTTAAAAATCTTTAACTGCACAAATATGAAATTTCAAAAACAGTTCTTTTTTTGGCAACCACCAATGTTTGTTGGTGCTGAGACATAAAAATATAAATGAAATAGCATATTGGAACAATTGTTTTTTTGTTTTTTCATTTTTAATTTTACTTTTCATGACTTTAAAAAAAAATAAAATTAAAAAAAAAAAAAATTTAAAAAAAATAAAAAAGCAGCTGCATGATTTGTTTGAAATAGATATAGATCTGGTATAGACATAGAAAGTGCACTGCATTTAAGATCTCTGCAGCTTTGATGTAATGATTATCTACAGTTGTCTGGAAGAAAAAAAACTTTGAACATCTCCTTATGGGTGAATTTCAAAAAATTTTTCTCATTGATGTCCCTGCACTAAAATAATCAGTATCATAAAAAAATTCTAGTTTTAAAATAATCTTATTTCAATAAATTAATAGAGTTTTTATTCTAGTTTACAAACATATATAACATTTGATGATTTTATAATGTTTTTATTATTTATTATGCTATTTTGTTATAGAGTCAGGAAATTTTTCATGTCCCTGGTCCAAAATGTCGAATTCCATTTGGCTTTTTTTAATTTAAGAAGTCAGACAGCAATAAAATATTAGTTGCAAGATATTCTGCAATAATTTAAATTTACAAAATAAAGATAAATATATTATTTTATTTTGAATTTATGCATTAAAACTTCAGTTTATTAGTTGTCCCCCACTGTGGTTCAAGAGTGTTACCTCAAGAGTGTTACTCAAATATATTTATAAAAAATTTGTTTTTAAGATTGGCAACAGTTCTGGAATAAGCCTTGTTTGTTTTTTATTTACTCCCTGTTGTTAGAATTTCATCTGTGATTCTACATTCAAAAGAATTGTACAAATTCATCTTCCCTATGGTGAGTATTTTTATTTTGTCTCATGAGTGTTACTAGGATTAATATGTATTTTAAGTTAAACAGAAAAAAAATTAAATTAAATAATAATGCATGTTTAGTATACTAGTTTACTGCACTAAGTCCACTTTTACATGTGCAAGCTATTTCTTTCAGAACAAAACTTGTATTTGAAATATCATGAGTGTTACTTCTCAAGAGTGTTACTCTATAAAAGTAACACTCATGAGGAGGATGTTACACTCATAAGTTTCAGAAAGTTATTAACAAACTGCTGTTCGATTTAGAAACTTCAAAACAAAAAGTAAAGCTTTTTTTTTTTGTAATATATATTTATTGTACTTTGTTTATTTAATTTATCAATAAAAAGTACATTTTGAGTTTAATTATCAAATGTTTTTAGATGAATGATTTGAAAGTTATTTTAACTGTTGCATCTTAATTTTTTTTTCTCATTTGGATTTCATGCTGTTTTTATTTCCAATTCTGAATGTCATTTTATTATTTCTGCATTATGCTTCAAATTTTGCACAAATCCTTAAAATTACTTTTATTTATAAGCAAAGCTTTCAGCTGCTGAAAAACAGCGTCGCTATCGAGAAAGAAGAAAACTTGATCGTGAAAGAGAAGCAGCTTACAAGGAGAAGCACAAAGTAAGAAATGTGAAAAGGAAAAAAGTTGAAGACTTGACACCACGAGAGAAGCGCACACAGAGACGAAAGTGGAAACTGTACAATAGAACAAGGAGACAGAAGGTAATGAAAGAAAATATGAATCTTTCTCCCCTTTCACCAAGTGATAATTCTCTTAAAGAATGCTCAGGGAACAAAATTCGTGGAAGAAAAGTTGTTCTCAAGAATCGCTCCAAGTGTGTTCGACAAAATAATAAATTGAAAGAGGAAATTAAACAACTAAACAATCGGCTCCAACAAGAAAAAAGAAATTCTGCAAAGTATAAAAAACGATTACAGAGAATGAAGTTAAATGAAACTAATAGTGTTATGAGTACTCCTGATGATCAACTAACACCAAAATCAAAGGCCACAAAGATGTTTCATGAAGTTCATAAAACAAAAGGAAGAGAAAAGAGCAGGTTGATCCGTCGGCTTCTTTTTTATAACACTCTTGCTTCATCTTTTAAACAAAGTTATCAACAGGCCCAAAAGAGAAAAGAGAAAAATATTTTAAGTCAAATAATGTTATCACAAACTCTTGTTAAGCGTTACAGACTTCAAGCAATGACTAGCAGATCAGTTGGTCTGGCTGGCAGAAAAAGAACGGTGAAGAAACGACTAGAGAAAGAGAAAATATTCCGGAAAGACATAGAATCATTTTTTGTAAGAGATGATGTAAGTCAAAATACAGCAGGGGTGAAAGAAACAGTAACCAAGAATAAGGTGAAAAGACAAAAGCGATTTTTAAATGCTCCTATGAAAACACTGTACAAGAAATTCTTACGTGAAGGGTATAAGAAGGTTTCATACACCACTTTTACAAGGTATAGACCATATTATGTTAAGAAGCCTACTGATGTAGGATGAGATACTTGTCTATGTAAAACTCACACAAATATTGAGATGAAAGCAAAGAAGCTCAAACAACTTGGTCTTTTGAGTGACGACAACCCCCACACATTGTGTGAATTTATAACATGCAATAAGAACTCTGTTAAGTGCATGTATAATAATTGTGCCTCTTGCAAGAACAAAAGCATACCACTTTTAGATGCCATGATTAATGCAGAAGAAGAAATTTCATATGAGAAATGGAGTGATGTTAAAAAAAAAGTTGAAAAAACAGATGCTGCAGGAAAAAAAATTGTGAAAGAAATTAAAAAATCGAAGAAAATAACTATGATTGAAACTATCAAAAGACTTAAAGAAGGTTTCCAGAGGGATATGAAAGATTTTAAGAGCCATTTGTTTAACATAAAGAACCAGAATCGAGAATTTAAAACGTGCAAAGAAAATTTAGCGGACAATGAAGCAGCTATTCTCATTGACTTTTCTGAAAATTATTCTTGCAAATTAGCCAAGGAAATCCAGTCCTACCATTTTGGTTCATCCCGCAGTCAAGCAATTTTACACACAGGAGTTTTCTATGTACACAAAAAAGTTGTTTCATTTGCAACTATATCGGATTCACCTGACCACAGCCCAGCAGCAATATGGGCTCATTTAGATCCCATATTTAAACTTCTCAAAGAGCAGTTCCCTCAAGTGGACACCATCCACTTATTTTCCGATGGACCCTCCACTCAGTACCGCCAGAAAAAGAACTTTTTTTTGTTTTCTACTTGACTGTTCGACCTTCAATTTGTTGCTGGTACCTGGTCTTTCTTCGAGTCTGCTCAAGGGAAAGGAGCGGCCGATGGCGTTGGTGCCGCCCTGAAAAGAAAAGCTAATGACGAAGTGGCATACGGAAAAGATATTCCGGATGCCATGACTTTATTTGAAACTTTAAAAGATACCTCAGAGGTGAAGCCCTTTTTCGTAACTGAAGAAGAAATAAGGAATTTTTCCAAATTGATTCCTGAGGACCTGAAAACAGTGGTTGGAACTCAAAAAATCCACCAAATTTCCGTCAATGTGAGAGGTCGCATTCTTCATCGTCCTCTTTCTTGTTTCTGTGATAAAAATGAATGGCGTACAGGTAAGTTGTGCAAGTGCCAGCTTGGCTAGAAGGTGAGAAACATGACGGAACAGAAAAAAAAGAAATTCACCCGTCACCGCATATACACATCAAGTGAAGATGATTCCGATAGTTCCACTTCCTCTGATATAGATGATGACCTGATAACATCGATTCCGTCTAAGGGTCACGATAAACCATCTACTAGTTTGTCTGTATCAGTTGGGGATTGGGTTGAGGTGGACTATGATGGGGACTTAGTTCGAGGAGAAATAAAAGCTATCGAAAATGAAGAGTATCTCGTAAGCGTCATGGTTAGAGCTGGAAAATATTGGAAGTGGCCCTCACAAGTCGATGAAGTGTATTACCCGAAGGGAAAAATAATACAAAAACTCAATACACCAGATGTTGTTAATGCTCGTGGACATTTTACTTTTTGAATTACACCATTTTTTGAATTTCCTTAAAAATTACATATAGAATAAATAAAAATACAATTATAACACTTATTTTGTATATTTAATGTATAATTTTCCTCTTATTTTCCATATTTTTTGTGAACACTCATGAGTGTTACTTTGTCTCAAGAGTATTACCAAGTCTCATGAGTGTTACTGTGAACAAAATTCAAATTTTAGAACTTAAAAATAAAATTTCAATGTTTTCTAACTTATTGTGTGATATGGTAATAAATATCATTACATTTAATAATATTTTTTTTCTATACTAATATGAAGTTGTAATTTTTAACTGAAAAATTCAGTTCTACTTTTGTAAAAATGTAACACTCATGAGTCTTGATTCTGAAAAAAATAAAGAAAATCATTATATAAATATGATTAAACAATAGCTTTAAATAATATACTAAGTTTAATAATATACTAAGTATATAATATACTTTGATAAGTTTTAAATAGCATTTTAATAATTAAATTAAAATGGTAACACTCCTGAGATTTATTGGTACATAGAGTACAAAAACCACCTAATTTGAGCACATTAAAACTAAAATCTCACAAACATTAGCTTTTTTACAATACTTTGTATTATAACAAAGCTCATACCCTATAAAGAATTATTATAAATCATTTTTAATTTTTTGATTAAACTGAAAGTTAAAAAATAGATTGTGACAAAATTTTTGAAAATCACCCTTATACAGTAATAGGTCAAAAATATAAAAGGTGTGGAAATTTAATATAAATAAAAGGACAATGATTTCTTTTTAATTGTATTTGTAAAATGCATACAGTCAAACCTCTATTTAACGAAGTCACTAAATCCAGATAACAAGTTCATTATATGGAAAATTCGTTAAATAGAAAATCACCTTTTAAAATACTTAAACACAAAACAGGTTTTAAAGTCATAAACACTAGACGTAATTAAAATAGCAATTAATGCACTTTTATCTTGTAAACTAGTATCTACTCTTTATTTTATAAATCTTAACCATAAAAGAAATCTGCATGGAAAGCAAGAATAGAGAAAAACATTACCCAGTGTTACACTATCATGCTATATACATTTTCAGCTAAAAAAAAGGCTAAATTTATGCATAATATTATAGTTGCATTTATTATAAAAGTAATTTTAAACATACATTACCACATGCATTCTTAAGTTTAATTGCTACGGATTCATTAATTTTAACTGAGTTTTTCATTTGAAATGCAAACAAAAAGGTAAAGAGAAATTACGGCTTTCTTTAAGATAAATTTAAGAGAAAACAGTAATACATTTCATAAAGCAGTGGCTTCGAATATTAATTTAAGGTCATTTCCCCCATAAAATGCGTTAACAAGTTTGAAATGTTAAGAAATATTTTGGAAAATAGGGAAAGTGGATCTCAATGAAAAGTTCGTTATAGAAAATTTACTGCGCTATTTGGAAGTTATTTTACGAAGAAATTTCCAAAATGTTCTTGGTTCCTCGAAATAATTCGTAAAATAGAGAAATTCGTAAAATGGAAGTTCATTAAATAGAAGTCCGACTGTAATTTGCAAAACACTAGTTTCTCTCTGACGCCACTGTTTCTAGGTGTTCTTATTGTTTTTGTATGCCTTTTTCACCCTTTCAATTTAATCACACTATTTTTAAACATTCTGCATAGCCAATAACAATTCATATCAAATTAATTTGACATAAAAATTTTATACATTTTAGTTACTGTAACTTTAGCACAAAATAAGATCATTAAGGTAATTTTGAATTTAACGTAACTGCAATGCTTATTTTAAAATTATAAAAAGCTGCTAAAAGAATTCCTTACCAGCTTGCAAGAGTAATTTGACACATTCAGCACGATTCATAGCAGTAGCCGCATGAAGAGGGGTACCAAAGTGGCAATCATTTGCATTTAATTGAGCTCCTGCATTTATCAGCATTTTCATGCAATCAAGACTACCTGGAGGGAAAAAATTACTTAATTTAGCTACTCAGTGACAACTATGAAACAGCTGGGAGTAAAAAGTAACAAATTAGAATTTATCAAAATTCTGTTTTTGAAGTCAGCACACACAAGTTTCTTAACTTATATGGATTGGTTTATTAAAGTAGTTTATGTTAATATAACATGAATTCCGTATATACTCCTATATATAGATTTATATTTAAATTTTACACACTTCATCTAGATAGATTGGGCTATACATTGAACACAAAGTTTTTCCTGGATCACACTTTTAAAGTAAAGCATTCTCTCAGCAGCTTGTTGTAGTCATGGAGTTTAAAGCTCTACAGTTTCATGACCAACAGCATGATTGTAACAATGAGGTCAGCATTGGGCACACACAATTTTTACATCCCAGACAAGCGTGTTTTAATCAGAGCTGGCCTAACTTCAAGCTGCTACTGAGAGTTGCACCCTAGTCCCTCCTTACGACAGGTAAGTGCACTGCACCATAGCGGCTCATGTCACAATTCATCAAAATACCAAAACTCCAATTTTGTTTGCATACAACACTGCAAAAAATTTAAATTTCATAAAAGATTCCTTCATTCAATCATGTTATTTCTATCTGGAAGAATTGTACAAAATATCAATAAATTGAGTGTGTTAGTGTTTGAGAAATTATCTCCATAGAGGAATAATTTTTCCTAACGAGCCTCCCCAGCAACCAAATTCTCAATTTATCAAAATTTTTAAATTAAAAGTTAATAAAATATTCTTCACAATTTTTTTCATTTCTATGCTTGAAGTTTGATTAAATAACACTTGTTAGACTAAAAAAAATATTTTAATATACTTTTCGTTACTTTAAAAAACCCCTAGCAATAATAAATAAATATTTTAAAACAGCAATAACAACATCAGTCTAAAAAATCATTTTACTAAACACTTGCCAGAGTATAATTTTGATTTAAATTTGCATATTAGATGCAAAGATGCTTTGCTATAGTAACTGGCAAAATATTAAATAGTAATTTTTAAATACAAACTGAAAGATACACCCAATATTCCCTAAATTACATATAACAAAATAAATTAAAATATAGTTTTAAATATTAAAAAATTAATAAGTTTCATGCAACAGCTTCAATATATACATATCAATTTGAACAGATTTCTCAATTTTTATTTAGACTCTTAATTAGGGGTACACAATCTTTTTGAGTGAAGGGCCACATGCACAGGAGATTGACCAATGAAGGGCCGCATGCCAAAGTATTTAGACAGGCATATTGACAGTAATTGTAGGTAGTAATTGTTATATAAACATCATTGTTCTAGGCTCTAAATTATTTTTGTCAGTTAACCTTGTAATATCTTTGAATAAAATTAAATACTTTTCAATGTTTAAAATTAGAAACTTCAAAACTGATTACTAAAAAAAAAAAAGAAAAAGAAAAAAGAATCCGAAAATCAGAATCAATTTATCAAAAGAAAAAAATAATAAATAAATTGAAATAATTTAAAAAGTATAGGAAAATTCAGTTTTTTTTTATCAGATTACATAATACAATATTGCTCATAGAATTAAATTTAAAAAATAAATACAAATTCTTGTTATTAAAATAAATGCATGTTAAATACTTTGATTTAAAGAAAGTTTATTGGGTTAAAAATAATTAAAATTAAAACTAAACCCCTTTAACAGAAAATAATATTTAGGATTTAGTAAGGAATATACTTAAACTTTTAAACATTTATTTTAAATTAATTATTAGAGGCAGGGGATGAGAGAGAAGAAAAAGAAAGAAAGAAAGCATTAATTTTGAAGGAACTATTTTCCTTATCATTAAAAAAACTATTAAGATACTTGTTTACAACTTTTATGACGAATATTTTTTTAACATGACACTTGCTATTTGAAATTAATACGCACATATATTAACAATTAATACAATTTACATTACTCTACGAAATTTATTTTGATTACATTTTTTAACAGTAAAAATTTACTGATATACAAATCATTTCCCAGCATATAATCATAAATGATATAAAAAGGTCCAAGTAGGGAGAAAATGGTTTAGAAAATTTCTTAATTTTTATCCTGTAATTTGCAAAATTTGCAAATATTGTGATAGTTTTATTCACTTGATCATGTGTAGGACTGGGCGATGTATGAAATTTTACATTGTGATACATCGTCTGTTAGACATCGCGATATAGCGATTTAGCATATGTTCAAAAATTATCTATCAAAAATCTTTAAATTAATCAAAAATAAATAAAAGGAATAAATCCATTGCAAAACTAAATGTCTTAAGTAAAAACAAACCCAAGCTTTATATTAATTTTTTTTTAAATTAAAAATGACTTAAGATTTATCGGTTAAAAAATAATAAAACTAAAAAAATATTTTACAAACATACATTAAAAATTAAAAGGAAAAAAATACAAAAGTTAAAAAACAAACTAAAGAAATGTTCTCTTTAATAAAACATTTTTTAAATTATTTGTTGAAAAAAATATGTGCTTTTGAAGCATTGTAAGACCTTTTTCTAATTTATTTATTTAAAATAACAAAATTGTATTAACTAATGGTCTAATTCTATACTTAATGAATGTAAAAATAAATTTAAGTTTTTTATTTTATTATTATTTTCTTTTTTGAAAATAAAATCGACTATGGATTTATTTGTTTAAAAATGATACTGACTGTCTAACAAATTATGAAACAAACAAGTATTGAAAGAATTTTAAGAAAAATTTTTTAAAAAAAACTTTTAAGTACTATTGTTAAATTATTAAAAAGCGTCAAAACATTGCTTAACTTTTTATTCAATTAAAAGAAATATTTGTTTTAGCTAATAGCCAAATTTTTTTAAAATTAAAAGTGACTGAAGATTTATTTGTTTAAAAATAATCAAATTCTATCAAATTATTATACTTAATTGCATTAAATAAATTTTTTTAAAAAAACTAACTTTTTAAAGCAAAGTTAAATACAAAATACCCTGATTAAATTGTATCGCTTAAAATGAAAAGCAATAATTGAAATTAAAAAAACAATGAAGAATCTTTTTTTTTTTTCATGTTTTCTTTTCATTAATAGATTGAGTTCAGAAGGAAGAACGAAAATTTAAGATAATAGCGATTGCGCAACAATCGCCAATAACAGTAGATCTACTAAAAATAATTTACAACAATCGTTAAATCCCGACAGACAAAAAAGAAAAGAAAAAAAAGAAATAAAGAAATAGGAAAAGTGACAAAATAATGCACAATGAAACGATCGCTAAGTAGTAAAGTGCACAGCGATCACAAAATAATGTAAGTCCAGGTGAAAATAATCTTCGAGAAAAGTAAACATCCAAAGACAAAAATGGCGCATAAAGAAACTATGCATAGCTTTCTATTTCAACGCCGATCCTCGCACCAAACTGGGAGTTCTGATTCAATTCACTTTTCGTTATTCGACATCATGAAACTAACATCGTCTTTGAGCCATTAAATTAAAATGTAATGATTTTGTTTAAATACGAATCTGTAATTTTGAACCGGCGAAACTCATTCTAGAAAACAGTCTTTCAGCAGAAGCTGTTGTTGTGGGTAGTATTAAACTTATAGCAAATAACTTAATCAGCTTTGGAGTTTGTCCTAAATGGTGTTCCTCCATTCTGGATTTTTAAATCGCGTGAATACAAATAGCGATGTGTTATTTTTTTAATTGCTTGAATACGAATTGCTATGTGTGATGTTTAAAAACGTGATGCGTGGTTTTCATATAGAGTGAATACGAATCAAGATGCGTGGTTTTTAAATTGGGAAAAGACTACTTATAAGGCATGATTTTTAAAATGTGTGAATATGAATCGTGAGTAGAGTAAAAACGTTTGATATTTTAAATGTCAGAATACGAATCGCGATATGTGATTTTAAATCTCGTGAATACAAATCGCGATGGATGATTTTTAAATCTTATTAATGTTAATATGAAATGCGATGCACAATTTTAAGATCGCGTAAATACCAATTACGAGGTGTGAATTTTAAATTACGAGAAGAATTAAAACAAGTGATTTTTAAAATTCATAAATACGAGTCCCAATGTGATTTTTTAAATCATGTAACAACAAAAAGAATAGGTTATGTGTGTGTTGTAAAACTTGCACGTGTTTATGGGACTAAAGAAATATGCAAGTGTTTTGAATTATTTTTTTGCATTATTTTTTTTTTCATATAGATGTTCATATCTTGTTTCTTTTTTCATTAAGAATTTTTTTGCTAAGATAAGTAGTTACTTTTTAAGTTATAATTTTTTTTTTTTTAAACAGAAACGAATTTCACGAGTAAAATTGTCACGAGTAAAATGTCAGGATAATTTTAAATCACAAGTAAAAATGGAGCAATAACGGGGGAAAAAAACTAGTTCGAAAAATTTCTTATACTTATGTTAAAATCTGCACAAATAGAGCACGTAAAAAGTAATTATTTTAGTGAGCGATTCTAAACTCGCGTGCGAATATATTATTGTATTAAAAATATCAAAATTTTTTTTAATTCACGGGGGAAAGAGTAGTAATAACTACCAAAAAAATTATTAAGATCCCTTTAAATTTATGATAAAATTCTTGTAAATAAAGCACATCAAAATTTTACATATTTAAATGCGGGATTTGAAATTAAAGTAACGCAATAGCGTAGATAAAATATCGGGACTTTCAAAACCTTTTAGAAATGTGTAGCAATAATTGAAAAATTAACGAAAAAAAAATTTTTTTTGCGATAAAATCGGTACAAATAAACCATGAAATTTTTTTTCCATCTAAATGGGCAATTCTTTACTCGCGATTCGTAATAATATCGCGCTATAATATTGAAATTTTAAAAAACATGCGGAAAAAATACGTAGCTATAACTTCCGAAGAAAGGATCAAAAGTCATTTAGATTTTCTATGAAGTATGCACAAAAAAACCTTTACATAACTTTCAAAAATTGCGATTTCAGAAACTACATAAAAATGGGTAGCAATAACTACTGAAAAGTCATTGGATTTACGATGAAATTGGCGCACAAGAAGAATGTCAAAAGTGATAACTAATACTTGAAATTCGTATATTGTAATAATGATGTATTTAAAATATTGGGATTTTCAAAACTATGCTTAAAACTGTAGCGTTAAGCAATGAAAAAAAGCGATCAAAAAACTACATTGATTGAAATTGAGTGGGTCAAAAACTTAAATGCGAAAATTTCAAATTTCCGAATTTATTTATTAATTATTTTTTTTAAATTAAATTTTTTTTTTTCATTTTGTTCAGATTGCATCTGCGGGCCGCACATCAAGGGTTAGTGGGCCACAGGTTGTGCACCCCTACTCTTAATGGTGAAGTAGTATTTTTTGTTTACTCCCCATCATCTATTTTTCATACAAAGAGAAGTGTCAAAAGTGATAACTAATATTCGAAATTCGTATATTGTAATAATAATGTAGGTATTGAAAATATTGGAATTTTCAAAACTATGCTTAAAACTGTAGCGTTAAGCAACGAAAAAAAGCGATCAAAAAACTACATTGATTGAAATTGAGTGGGACTAAAACTTAAATGCAAAAATGAAAAATTTCCTAATTTTTTTTTTCAAAAAATTTTTTTTTTAATTATTATTTTTTTCATTTTGTTCAGATCGCGTCGGCGGGCCGCACATCAAGGGTTAGTGGGCCGCATGTGGCCGGCGGGCCACAGGTTGTGCACCCCTACTCTTAATGGTGAAGTAGTATTTTTTGTTTACTCCCCATCAAACTATTTTTCATACAAAGAGAGCTGTGGTGGTTTATCAAATATAGGAAAGAAAATAATATCTTTGTGAAAATTTATTAACATATTATTAATTAATCATAAAAAATAATTTTAAATAGGACAGCAGCGAGAGTGATTAAAATTTTAAAATAAATTCTGCCAACATACATGTAGCATTAAGTAAAAGTGTCATGCTACTTATAAGGCAGCATTAGTCCATTAAAGGTTAATTTTACAAGCAAAGTATTGAACTTTTTTAAGTGTGATTGTCATATAAACTAAAACATTTAAAACATTAACTATTTCTCAAATTCTGGTTTAGAATACAGAGGAACTCTGATTCAACAGCTGTTTTGTAGGTTATCTCACTTCCTACATCATTTTCTGCTGGTCCATGAAAATTGTTTATACCGATAGTGATAAATTATCCTGAATTTTAAGTTACTCTTTCTAAGAAAATCCTACTTTATACATTTTCCTAACAGATCAAAATCATTTTTTTTTTTTCGACAAAGCATGAACAAACTTTTCTTACATTTTCTTTCTTCTTTTTTTTAAAAAAAAAAGATACTTGTTTGTAAGCTGTTTGTAGCTTTTTTGACATTCTTTCTATTCTATCTTATAATCCTTTTAACTATGAGAGGAGATTTCTACCTTGAATCAAAATCAGAAAGGTGGTGGGATGGGCAAAACACAGAAAGGATGGCTAAAGGAAAATTGTAAACTAACTAATGCACTATTTTTTTCATACATTAAATTAATTTTCTTAATGATAAGTTACATTATGTGACAGTATGTAATAAATTTGCAAAGCAGTTTGATGCTAACAGATATTTAAAAAATGTTTCAAATAATAAATTGATCTAAAGAATTTAATAAAATGTATTGATCAATAGAAAAATAAGTTTAAAGAAACAAGAAGATGTAATGATAATAAATTATCACAAATATAACTAATATAATATGTTATAAAATGTTCACATAACTACAAAAACATTAAGTAGTTTAAAAAAACAACAGTTTAAAAGCATTTATAATAAATACAAATTTAAAACAGAAAAAAAAAGATATAGCCATTTCAATGGACACAGCTAAATTTAATGATAAAAAAAAAAAAACTTTTAACTAAAAATTAGAAAGATTTTAAAGACAAATAGAAAAGTCTTTATTAATTTTTAAATCCCCCCCCCAAAAAAAAGTTATTGTTACAATGACTTTGCTAAGCTTATAAAGATTTTTTGCTTTTAAATTTGATATTAATTGGCAACAAGAATAACTCTTCAAATGAAAAAGATTCAGGTAATGAATATGCTCACACGAGGCAAGCAAAATATAATGTTATAATAATTTAAACACATACATTATGAAGTAATTATTTATAATAATTTAACCATATAAGTATACGTAATATTATCACCTCTAAAACATGCCTCATGAAGAGGGGTACTCAAAGCGAGTGGTGGATTGACTTCTGCTCCTTTTCGCATGAGCAACTCAACACACGAAATACTCCCAGCTGCACATGCATCACATAAAGGAGTTCCACCATCCACACTGGAAGCATTCACCTAAAATATTTATTTATTTACTTTTAGAATATATATATATATATATATATATATATATATATATATATATATATATATATATATATATATATATATATATATATATATATATATATATATATATATATATATATATAGATAGATAGATAGATATCAAAGCTCAAAAAATCTGAAAATGTTTACAAAATGAAAATTTCCTGGACCAAAACATTTCTTTGTGCAAGAATATAGCAGGGCTCAAAAATTACATTGCCTGTGTGCTGAGGTCATGCAAAAAAATAAATAGAAATACCATTAAATCCCAACTAAGTGGTCCCATAAATTTGTTTCTTATACTACATGTTTAGAGTTAAAAGCATTGAGGGCACTATCCCATACTATGTTAATGGACCCCATATGAAAACTTTCAGTGAAAATGTAAAATTAAATTTCTTTAAAGGTATTGACTTCATGAAGAAAGAAATGAAAAATGAGGTTTAAATTGTGTTGATACTAGATTTTAAAAACTACAAAAGTCAAAGTCGGTTTTCTTTTGGATTTATATGAATATGATGAAATCCTTCAAAGCAAAACTTAAATGATGAAGAGATTTGTTCTGTAAAAAATGAGAGGTCAAATCTCAAAGTCACTGTTGCTAAAAATGCAAGAAGCCTCATCAAACCTTCGGCTAGTGGTGTACTTATCTCTTTTTAATTGCATACAGAAATAACTTTTTAATAATCGCTGACTTGAGGAGATAATGTTTTGCATTGCTCTCAATACATTTGCAAGGGTGAAAGGATTTGATGCCATGCAATTATCCCATACTAAGGTAAGAAATTATTTAATGCAAATTAGCATTGATAAAGTAGAATCTTCAAACTTAAACTCACAAACCATAATTGAACATTGTTTGATTGAACAAGAAGTAGACATGTTCAAAAGCTTATTGTTGGCTAGTCAATAATACATCTGATAATAATACTCTTCTGTTAATAATAATGTGCCGCATTGGTTCCGTCATTGCTTATCTGTGAATAACAACTCCAATGCTTATTCATGCTTAATACTTATTTATTAATAATACTTAACTAATTACTTACTTATGATGTATGCCTAAAATTGTTGATGTATAAATAAAAATTAATAATGGCATAGTGACATGTTTTTATTAATTTGCACACAAAATAGTACATGAGTATGAAAAATTTTATACGAGCATATAACATGCCCAGCAGAGAATGCGAAAATTTTGAAATTTTCAAACTGAAGAACAAAAATTTAATTATTTTTTTCTTCTTTAGTTTATTTGATATTTATAATTTTTTCTTGTGTTCTTTTAGGTTTTGTCTTTTTAGCTTTGTGTTTATTAGTTTGTTTATGTTGGAAAGTAACAGAAATTTTAATTGGTAATAAATTTTGCTTGTACCATTGAAAAACAATTGTAACTTATGTTGGAAAAGAATTTGGGTTAAATTTGAGAATTCAGCTAGATTAAAAGTGAATCAGTTAGATTAAATTCATGCTAGATTCAATGATGATCTGGAATCTTTAAATTTATAACTTTAAGGTATGTTTTAAAAGTTTTCAGTTTGTTATATTTTTTGAAAAACTCTTGAATAAATTATATTAACCATTCTTATTATAAATTTTTTTCTGAATGTAAGTGCATTGTTCCTGAGAAAAACTAATATGTAAAGAAAATATAAGAGAAAATACAAAATTCATTACAAATAAAATAATAAAAATAGTTTTGGGAAGATAAATTGATACAGACTTATTGATATCTATCTTATTGTTTATAATGCATCAATATTTCACAATCAACGAATGTCCAACTTTATTACAGGTGTACAAGTTGAGTCCTAATTTTTCATTAACTTTGGAGAGATGAAAAGTCAACGTGTACACCGATATATATATATATATATATATACATTATTTAGAAGAAAAAAAAAGATAACTTACTTTAGCTCCATAGTTAATCAAGATTTCTGCACACTCAGCCCTATTCTGAATACAAGCTTCGTGTAAAGGCGTAAGACAATCATAATTTGTTTGGTTTGGAGATAGTCCACTTTCCAGGAGAAATATCAAATGCTGTTTGTGACCTAAAAATGCTGTCTTGTGTAAAGGATATGGACCATATTCTTGCAACACTGCAGGAAAAAAAATCAATTACTAATTTTACAAGCATTATATAAATAATAAATATATAAATTAACTGATAGATCAATAAAAATTAACATAAAAGTGAAAGATACATCGTTATAAAAATTACAGAAATACAAAAGTAACTGTTATATCAATATAAAAGTAAAGAAGATATCAATCAATATAAAAGTAGTAACTGATATGTACTATTTTGAAATAGTATTGTACAGTAATAAGAAAAAGCATGGCACAAGTTCAGTAATTAAAAGAGATGTTATCGATCAAAATATAAATCAAAAAATCAATGTCAAGAAATTATCTCTAATATGTCACTTTTATAACTCATTGACAGCTTCTAATATCAGGGGTCTGTCTAGGTTTTTCAAAGAGGTACCTATTTTGTGAAAATTTTGACATAATTTGTGAAAAATTAAAAATTATATTAAAAAATCAACACAAAAATATGGATTTATCGTTTCTTAAGGGATGCAAAAATAAAATTTTAAGAAAAAGCTTTTTGTGAAAGTACCGTTTTTCCTAAAGTTGAATTTGTGAAGGTACCGCTAAACAGTAGTAAATTCGGCCTGGACAGACCCCTGAATATGAACATCAGTAAAAGATAAAGTTAAAAGTATGTTTAATTCTTTAAATTATATGCTAATACTAATTTGATAATATGCCACCTACGCTTTTAAATTCTATAATCAGTTTTATAAATTCTCAAACTTAATTAAAAAATATGGCTTTTAAATTAGATGGCTAGGCAATACCTTTTAAAATACTCACCAACCTTAAAGATTACTATGAATTCTAATATGGTTTGCTTCACTAGCTATAAAGTTCGATTCAATATGCAGGGTATTCAAGAATTTGGCAACATATATAATTTCAAGAACTATATTAAAACAGAAGTAATAATGAAATAAAGAAATTACTTTTTCCTAAAAAAGAGCCTCAGAAGAACTACATATTTTTTATCATTTAATTAGAATTTTCTTATTTTTTTTCTTCTTTTTCAGCACTTTTTAAAGCTTTCAATCAACTATTTTAGAAACTAAATAAAGGATCAGGTGGGGTAAAGAAAGTATAAAATATTTTTTTTTTTCCCCAAGAAGGCTCTAAAACCAACCTATTAAATTCATTTTACTAAAAATTTTGATGCATTTTATATACAATGGATTCATAAGATTAAATACAAGACATAACTTGTCTATTTTGTTTGTTTTCTTATAGTAATGCATTCAAAAGAAAATGTTATAATTTACCGACTTTTGCTCAGAGTGGGGTAAAGTGGATATAGTTCTAAAATTGGTATATATTTCACTAAAATTCAAATATTGTTTCAGAAACGAAAATGCTCTTAAATATATGTATCATAATTATATTTTTTTTAAAGAGTGCTAAAAAATTTTTTTTTTTACTTCATATTATTAAATTAAAGAGTTAATGGTCATGGCTATCAAAATTAGGTATTTCACTTCAGATGCAGTAGTATATTTTGCTGAATTTTACACAATTGAATTTTTAGAAATCTCACCCTCTTTTTGAGAAAGGGTGAGAAATTCTCACCCATTTTTTTTTTTTTTTTTTTTCTGTAATGAAAACACTGATGTTGTAAATTAAAATTGAATTGCGGTTTATGTTTCTTAAATCGGAACAATATGAATAGATAATTATACAAAACGTGTGGCAAAGCAGACGTAAATCACAATGTGTGATACATAAATCACTTCAATATGAATTATGTTGCGTGATTAGCTAATAGTTTTCATGTGAATTGTGATCATTATGATGCAAATTGCAATTAGTGAATTGAAAGGTGCTTAATATAGAAAAGCTATGAGTGATTCTTAAATAATTTTGATGAGAATTGCAAGTGATAATTCTCAAATCTCTCTTTCGTGAATCGCAATGTGTGATTTGTAAACTACTAGAATGAAAATTGTTAGGCATGATTCTCAAATTACTTAAATATATATCACGTTATATGATTCAGAAATAACTTTAATTGGAATCATGATGTGTGAATCCTGATGAGTAATTTGCAAATCCCTTTAAAGTAATATTCAATATGTGATTCATAAATCACTTTCATTTAAATCGCAATTCATAGAACATTTTATATGAATTGCGATCCATAAATCAAGAATCAGTTTAATGTGAATCATAATGTTTATTCATAATCAATGAAACCAGTAGAACTAAATTTTATTTATAAAATTAAATGTAAAAATTTGGTTATAAATGATAAAAAATTAATTACCCTTCATACATAAATTAAAAGAACAAATATGACCTGTCGTAATAACAAAGTTAACACATTGAACATATTTCTAAATTGATTAAACACTATATATCATTCGAAAACTATGACTACTAAACTTAAAATTAGCTAGAAATTTCAGCTTTCAAAACATCAGAGAGATGAACAATAATCGGGTGTGAAAAATCTAGGAGAGAAAAGTTTTGCATCTTCTATATCCCCTTTTGCATCTTCTTGCCCCTTTTCACTTTAAGCAATAAAAATTGTATCTATCAGAATTTCTATAATTTTTCTTTGAATTTATTTATTATTTGTTTTACTGCTTTTTTGTAAGAAAGATTAGTATTATTTTAATCCCTAAAAAATCAAGTACTTTTCAAGTACCCTATGGCAGAATTCAAGGACTTTTCAGGGCCCTGATTCTTTTAAACAAAATTCAAGGACTTTCGAGGTTTTTCAAGTACTGTGGGAACCCTGATAAAAATATTGATAAAAGTTATTAAATAAAGAATAATGAAAATTATTAATTAAATCAATCCAAAAATTAACTGTTAAGCTATAACAACTGTTAAACTATTAACTTCTCAAAAACTGGAAAATTTTGGAGTGAACTTCAAAAGTTTTGCATAGTGAAACTGATCCCCTATAATAAAATTTTCTTATTTTTTCATCTTTTTCAGACCATAAGGAGATAATTCTCCGTCGTGATCTGTCATGCCAACTACAATTTCCAAATAGATTTTAAACTTGCATAAAAAAATCAAGTAGAGGTTTGCTTGGGGGTGACTATGATTTATACCCTTCGAGTTCGCCCCCTTTTTTTTTTTATTTCTTACAAGCAGCTGCCTAAAAGTTGCCAAGACTTTGCAATTATTCTGCCAAAGATAACAATACGAAAATCTTCTTGACTAATAATATAAAAATTTATAAGGAGCATTTTTAAATAACATTTTAAGTAAGAAGCGAAAAAACAGTCTAATGTTGAGATTTAAAAGAATACCTAGGATTTACTTATTTTGGCAAAACTTTAACTAAAATGGTTTATAATGACAAAATAAAATATACAAATAAATAAATAAAAATATTTTTCGCGCACAGCTAATTTTTATGAATTCTAAAACTAACATTCCGTAAGATGCTTTAACATATTAAATATATGGCAAAATTAGTTTTGGAAATTATATTAATAACACTTTTTGGACAATAGCCTGAAGATGATCTAATTATGAAATAATGATATGCAAAAAGAAAGATGTAATTAAATAATAAATATTCTTCAAACTATTTATGAAAATTTAAATGATTTCGGTGCTGAATCTAACAAAGATAGTAGCTGTTCTGCAAAATTTTTAAGTTCGTATTTATCATATAAACGATTCTGAGCAAACTAAGTTTCTTGTAAACATTTTTTTTTTTTTTTTAATATAGCATTTAAAAGTAATATTAATCAATTTCAGAAAAATTGTTTGTGTTCAGTTTAGAAATTCCAATACAAAAAATTTATAATTAAAATTCAGTAATACAAAAATATATATTCAATAAATGATTTAATTATAAGTGCATCGTCAACGAACCAGCGTTCAGATTAGTCGGAATTTCCTCCATTGAGATATTTAAAATAAGAAAGGAAAAAAGGCCAGTATTAATCCATTTTTTATTTCCAAAACAATATACAAATTTAATTTGGTAAATTTAAAACGCTTCCGAATGCTTTTCTCTGTTAATGTTACAACTTATAACACATCGTAATGCTTATGTGTACCAATTTTTCAGTGCACATATCTAAGAACATTCTCACTGTTAGCGATTTTTTTCGCAGATAGAAGACTACTCACATAACCAAATTAGGATCAAAACCTCCTTAAAAATATCATTCTTGTCGTTGGGCTACCGAAGCAGGGGTGCCATCCCCTCTGCAGAGGATCAAAATTGTGATGGCATGTCTTCGAATCATCCTCAGGGATGTTTCCCAGACCGTCGCCAATAGCCCATTGTGCAGCTCTAGTGCGACGTAAATGAACTACAACAACAACAACTACATTCTTGTCACAATCGCAATTGAGGATAAAAATAGGCTATATGGGGCGCATATCAGAACTCATTATCTATCGGTTCACCATAAACGTATGGATAGTCATAGAATGAAGAAGTACGTTAGTTTCTTTCTTGATTTTCAAATTCATTAATTTTTTTAAGCTGGGAAGCCATACGGTCAACACTGCATTAAACATGGGGCTTAATTAAAACATCATCGAAATTTTAAAGTATACTTTTGATAATCTAAATGCGAAAAATAATATGAAAAGGGGTTAACATTGTAATAATACATTCCCATACATCTGTGCAGAAAAGGAGAGGAAAGGAGGTAGGCTTTAGATATGGAACTGGTCTACTACCCAGATGGCGTATTTGAGTGAGACAAGATTGCGGGAATATCAATATTGCTAATCCTTATTAAAATTGCATTTTAACATTTCATCATTGGACATCACAACGAAGCGTGAAATAAAGAAACTCTTCTAACATATGCGAACGTCTCTCTCATGTCAAGAAGGAACTTTTATACACTCATGTTTGGGAAAATTGCAATTCCAGGTAAGAATTATGCAAATTGAACCAAACTTACATGAAATGGGAAATAAAGTAAGAAATGCAAATGATTGGAATTACAAAGCGATTGTGAATGCGTGAAACAAGAACTGGCTTCTTATAAGCCTCCTATTATGAAGGACTGTATAGATGCATTGAAATCAGTTGACTGTTTACTGTAAACACATAATTAGTTGTCAATATATGGCTATCGTCAAAACCGGAGAGAGTCAAATCAACAACTAACGAAGCCGTGTCGTTGGTATGCGAGAGGGTGGATTTTCTTATCAAGAAATCGCAGCCCGAGCGCAGTGTAATATCATGACAGAAATGCGAGTTTGGAAGATTTGGACACAGGACAAAAAAAAGGCAAAGCGAAAACCTGGAAATGTTGCAAGCTATAGCATAATTGTGATATAGCTTGCAACATTTCCAGATTGCAAGCTATTCCACCCCTAAGACAGTGCTGTTAACAGCACTGTCTTAGGGCTATCTCATCCCCATTCTCTATGTGCAGAAATACCTTATTCGCTTGTCTGTGTGCTTGTCCGTTAAACGTTCTCTTGTGTGTTAGCACAACGATGGAGCACGGTTGCATGTGTTGTGCTGTCTATTCTCACGGTTCGTTGTCGTTTGCTGCAGCATTATCTGAGTAAAATAATTCCTCTAAGCAGGGTTCCTCTATCGCTGAATCAGAGACGTCTGCGACTGCAATGGGGTAATTAACGCAGTGCATGGCTTACCCTGTGATAACAAGTTGTATTTTCCGATAAATATCGCTACAACCTTAAGCACAATGATGGAAGAGTACGAGTCAGACGTTAGAGAAGTAAACGTCTGTTCCTACAGAGTATTATCCAGAGTCAAACTGCATAAACGTCTGGCATCATGGTATGGGGAGTTATTGAGTATAAACATTGTGCATATTGATCTCATATAGGGCAAATTACGGGCAACCTTAATAGCAATAGCCATTTAAGAAAAATTGTGTGTTCAGAGGTCGATGCAATCAGGGAGCTTCAGTTCAGCAGGATAATGCCTGTGATATCTCAACAGAACAAAGGGTTTCGCATCTTCTATGGCATGCTTATTTAACGGATATGTCGATTATTAAGCATGTCTGGGATTTCATCGGTCGTTTAACTCGCTCGATGGTGCACACAGAACTTTGACGTCAAGACAGAACTTTGACGTCAAGCCATTCCTCAGGATAACATTCAGAGCCCGAACATGCTCACATCGCGCAGCGTGGCGGACACGTAAAATATTGATTTTTGACTTCCTTTTTATTTAGTAAATTTGATTGTTTACTTATACTATATGAATGCGGAATAAATTTCATTAACTTTTGAAAATTTCTTCATTTTTACATATATTAGTGTAGATAAACCCGAAACGATAGGTAGGTAGGTACTTTATTTACGTCACACTAGAGCTGTACAATGGACTATTAGCGACGGTCTGGGAAACATCCCTGAGCTTGATCCGAGAACATGCCAGATCTGCAGAAGGGATGGTTCCCCTGCTTTGGTAATCCGACGATCTGAGCGCGAAGTCGAATACTTTACGGTAGAACAGTTTAACGAGAACCGATGCCACGCACCCTCGGTTCATACGGAAGCTGATCAGAGGTCACACACCCGCTTACTGAGCACGCACAGCCAGTGATGCTTGCCTTCGGTGTTCTACTGGGGACTGTTTCTTTATTAATTAGAAATGAATTATTTATTTCGAACTAGTTATTATGGAGAGCAGAAAATTTGCAGCAGTGCCTTGTAAAGTAAACCATTTCAAGAAAAATTTGGATAACTCCGACTGCTAAAGCAATCAAACAACAATAACAGATCTTAGAAAATTTTTCTTCCTCTAGGTCCTCATTAAATTGCTAATGTTTTTTGTACATTTTGAAACTCGTGCAAAAGTATGGCTAAAAGTATTAACAAGTTTCCACGTGTCGGTTTAAGCAAACTTAATATACACATCAGGGTTGAAAAAAATCACGATTAAAAAATAAATATATACCATAAAAATCTATTTATTGGGTTTAAATCGGGTTTTCTTATTTAAACTTAATTTTCATTCTTTTTTATAAAATTGATTTCTTTTTACATTTACCAACCAAATTATGTGGGGGAAAAAAAATTAACAATACTCAATATTATTTAAAAGCAATATTAAAGCTAAATTAGTTAATATTTTTTGATTAAATTATTACTAACTAGTCACTGAAAAAATAAAATCATAGCTAAATTTTTCCTAACATTCTAATGAATTTTATGGGCAGGGAAGCAATTCGTCAATTCAATGAAAAGTAAATTATCAAAAAACATTACTGAAAAAGAAAGAAAACATTTCAAGTTTTACGTTATTATTGATATACACTAACTACATTTTAATTGGTTTTTTTAAAAAAATAAATGGGTATAATTGAAATATGTTTTCAACCAGACAAATTATATTACATATAAAATTAAAAAATATAATTTTTTTTAGATATCAAAAATAATTAAATATCAAAAATTATGAAATAAAAATTCTATAAAACTTTTAATTTATTTTGATTTATAATAACTCAAATGCATCCTTTTTTACTTATTTCCTTGATTAAAAAAATCCTTCTTTATCAGTGAAATCAGATTTTTAAAAAGTTACACGGTAAAAAATATATCTACTAATTACATGAAGTAAAAATACCTTAATGAATACTTAATTAAAATATAACTTAAATTTAATATTTTTTTTTTTTTTTTACAAAAATTCAGTTAATTTTATCTGACGTTATTTTTCTTTAAATCAAGTGATTTTATCTATGCCAACACCGCCCATTTAGGTTATCGAAAATATACCAAGAGTATACAGTATATTCCAGAGTATACGGTAGAAAACAACAAAAAGATTTACATCTTTGCTGCCATATTTTTAAATTTGGGTTCTTTTTATTGAAATGAGAACTACATGGAATATTAATCCCATTATAAAGTGGGTCAATGGGGGAAAAAATTCAGAAAGTTTTGAGCTTTATATTTACATGACATTTGAAGACCGTTTGGATTGTTGGGGAAAAAAGTACTGATTAAGATTGAAGAACCTACAGAGCATTAAGTGTTCAGATTGGAAGATCTTTAAAGATTAAGTTAAGCTAGTGTTTCCTAAATCCTTATAAGTAATAAATTTGTAACATAGGCTATTATTTAAAGTCTCATTGTTATAGTGAAAGTTAAAAATATCTCGTATTGATAATAAAAAGAACAGAGTTTAAAAAAGTTCATGAATAAAATTTTTATTTTGATTCAAATGTCAATAAACAGCACTACACTATGTAAGCAAATAACAGAATACATGTTTAGACATGACTTATATTTTTCGGACTAGCAAAATTCTTAGTATAATTTACTAAGATAATGTGACCTGAGTACATTATTTAATAAAAATACATACAAGTACATATGTGATTATTTCAGTGAACTATTAAATATATTTCATGTAAATGTACATTTAACATGAAAAACAACATCATAAAAGACAGTGTAGATAAAACTGGTCCCAATTTATGAGAATCTAGATGGGCACTTCTTGGACTTTCAGACTAAATACATGATTAAATTTGCAAGGAAATCAAAATAATAAAAACATTTTTGATCATGGCATGCGTAATTAACTACCATAAAAAAATTATTTTTCCAAAAATTAGAACAATTGTGGTTAGGATCAAACTTAAAAACTAATTAAAGAGCTGCAACACATATTAAAAAAACTACCAATATATACTTATAATAATAACAGAGCTATCCTTTCCCTAGGTTGTTGAGCAAAATATTCCTATTAAATAAATAAAAAAAAGGAACAAGATAGCAACATGAAATCTTACCAGAAAATTATTCATTTATATCTGTTCTAACCTAAACTTTACCCACTTAATCCTTTGCTATTAAGTTTAAATAAGATAAAACATTAAAAAAAAACAACTTTAACTTACCAAGAAATTATTTTATGCAACTGATATGTGCTCAAATTATTAACATTAACATAGCATCTTGTAAGCTTTGGAGGGCATCAGTTAGAATTCTCTTCTAAGTAATTACTATATAGTTTCAGTTTCATTAATATTTTTTAAAAAAGTTAGTTTGCTAAAATACCCATTTTGCAAACTAACTACGAAAATGCAACAATAAAATATTGTTAGTTGGTCCTGAATGATAAAAATCCCAACTTTGCATCTTAGCCATAAATGCGATCAGTTACAAAAATTAAGAGGATTATATAGTGAAATATCTCTGGAGCGACCACTCTCAGTTCTACGGTAAAATGGTGTACAACAGAAGTTGGTCGTTCCTAGGGGCTACCTCTATTGGTTTCATCAAAATGTTATCGAAGGTACATGATTTTTCTCAAATGACTTTACTCTCATTTTCTTGGTGTGGAAAAGCCACTTGTTTTGGCCTCACAAAAACCAGATCAATGAATAAAATTTAGCATCAATAAAATTGATCCCCACTGATGTAATTATGTGTAAAAACAAATTTACCAATTATAAATGATGGAACTATTTTAAATAAATAAGCAATCATGATTTTGTTTAAACTTGCATTTAATTGTATATCATAAAAATTAGTTTGCTTTAAAAAATGAAAAAGAGTTCATTTGAGATGCTTAGTTTTTTTTTTTTTTTGAAAATAACTTTTTTAAAAATATAATTTAACTTTCAATTCCACTCTCTTTTAGAGATCGTCAAAAAGAGCTCTCTAAACAAGACCCAGTCACAAATATTTCGAACATATTTAAATCAACTTATTTGTTTTGTTAATATTTGTAGTCTTGATATTCTTTTCAATGGCCTCTCTGAAAGGTTTTCTTCTACACAAAGTCTAAAAAAAACTCTGTGCTTCCCAAAAGGGGTTGTAAATAGAAGAGGTAGCTACATAGAGGTGGTCTTCTCTAATTTGAGTAGGCCAGAAAAGCAGATTATCAGTTTTGATGAAGAATTGTCTATAATATGGATTGTACTTTCCATTCCAGCTTCAGAGTTTAACCACAGCATGAGTTCAATCTATGATTTCTAAAGCAAATATTAAGTTGTTTGCTCATGCAGAAATGCTATTCAGCAATGAGACATTTTTTATGGGTGCTTTGTTTTGATTAAAGATATTCTTGTCTTTATCAGTTATTAATTATTTTCGTTAAGTATGTAAATTTGTGAAGTAATTGGTAGTAAAACATTTCTTCTTCTCAGACCCATAGAAATAACTTTAGAGTTTGGTCTTTTCGATTTTAAATAAAATTAATAGTATAATATTGAAAGACAGAACCCAAAAGAAACAATAATGTCAACCAAGTTAAGGGGGGGAAGGAAATATTTTTCAAGTTGAATACTGAGAAAAATACCCTTTTTAATTATTTATAAAAAATACAATCAGGTTCTTGATTATAAAAAATACTAAAATATTGGGCACCAGCTACAGTTATTTATACCTTTTAGAGGCCAGGTGCTCATTATTTTTCAAACACCAATAAAATTAATCTATCTCATAATTTATTGTTAAGTTAAGAATGCATTTCAAATTTTTTTTTTTTTTTATATCATACCAAATTTATAATTAATATAATTATATTTTTATTTATTATTACCCACATCACAAACTGTAAATATACTCAATATATACATATTTTAAGTTAGAAAATGCTAGCTTAACAATTAACTAATCATTTACATTGCTTAGGTTTTTTAATAGATTATTAATCAATGTAAATGGACAAAGTTGAACTTTATAAAAGAAACATCAATTTTGCTGCTTTAACTACAAATTGTGAATAAGGCAACAACATTTACAATTATACAGCATTAAGACACATTTATTTTTAACAATATTTGTGCAATATATTTTCAACACTTCAAGGCACTATATTGGACTAAAATTGCTTATCATTTAAAAGACAACTTGAGAACTATAGATTGAATCAGCAATGTTAACAAATAAACATGATTAAAAGATTTTACTAAGAAATTTAAAAGCTTGGAAGACAACAAAATGTTTTGAAACTTAAATTTGAGAAAGAAATTTAAATATCTATTCTCAAAACATTCAAGAAGAAATGATAAAATAAGAAAATTATCTGATATGATACATGAAATCTAAAAATAATAACATCTTTTTAACGCAAATAATGAGTTCCTATATAATAATTCAATTAAATTAAAAGTAAAGTATATTACTAATTAAATATGTTTCGAACTTAAATTTGTTTTTAATCAAATTTAATTAAGTATTCTAGCAAACTTAAAATAATGAAAATTCTAATTTACTGATTTTATGAATTTAATATATTATTAAAATATTAGAACATTACTAATAAATTTATTTGATAAGTATTCATTAAATATCTTGGAAAATTAAGCTTTAGAATCATTAAAATTTATGTAAAAAATCATAGTCCAATTCAAAACTCAATTTAATTAACAATAATGGAAACCTATAAGTGATATTTTGAGCAGATCTATATAATAGAAAAATAATACATGTATGAAAACATAATGACTAGAATGATATGACTGGACATATGTTAGGAAACAATCACAATATGTTTCGAAAACAAACGGATAGTTCTGGACTAATTATCTGGTAGAAGAAAAGCTGAAATAGTTAAAACTAAAAACAGTATGCCAAATAGATCTTCTTAATTTAAAACAAAATTATGACACAAAATAGAAAATATGTTTATACCATACATAGGTGCTACTTTTAATTAAAAAAATACATATAAAACAAATACTATAAACTCTTAAAAGAAAATTTATTTAAAAGTACACAATAAATTTGGTCATGTTTTGTGTAATTATTTTAATACATATTGTAAAAGTTTTTTTTCTTCTTAGGAACATAGCAAAAAAATATATATATATATATATATATATAAATTCTTAAACATTTAGCCTACATTTTATTAAAAAAGTTTAACAATTAGTGAACATTCAATAAAAAAAAATCCAACCAGTGTTTTAAAATATTGATGAAATGCATTTTTGATATCTCAAAAGGAACAAAAAAATTTACTTTATTTTTCATAAAATTCACTAGGAAATGAAAAGAATATGACAAAATTATATAAATAATTAAGTAGAAATAAAGAAACAAAATTTTATTGATTCATCACTGAGTATGTACTAAAAAAGAGAGATTAGTATTCAAAATTAAAGGTTTTATCTTTTATTTTTGAAAAAAGAGTATGTAAATAAAATAAATAGCAAAACTATGACATAAGTTAAACTGAAATAACTTCAATGAATTCCAGATAATTAGTCCCTAACAATATTGGTATTTGAATGATTTTTTTTTTTTGTATTCTTAGGTACAACAAATAACAATACAAATGTCAAACTAAATTAAACTGCTTAAACATTTAGCAAATACAATATGATTACTAACAAATGTTATAAAAATAGAGAGCAAACAAATAATCCATCAGTTAATACTAAAAAGTATTTCTACACAAAATATTTTGAATGTAATTTTTAATTAAAAAGAATATCAAAACACTATATTTTTGCCATAAAGCGCAGCTCAATCATGATATTTTATGCATTAAATGCATACTCTGTCTAAATAAATAAATAACTTTAAAAATTATATTCTTAAATCCTTTACACATCTAATTATATATATATGACAAACAAGCTTAATAGATGCATCTAATTGACAAATATAATTTTTAGTACTGTACAATACATGCAGATTTTTAAAACCTCAAATAAAATCTAATGCTTACTATCAATTGAAATAATGAAAAATGTTTCATTGATTGAATGATACAAGCATCACAAATCTGAATATCATCACAGAACGATACAGAATTTTCCTGACTGCTATGAGAGTGAAATAATTGCTTGGTTAAGACACTAATTTTACACATGAGAATCAGGCACAAATCCCAAGTTATCATAGGCAAGTGTAGGCACATCACTAGAGGACTCACTATGGTGTGTTGAATTGTTATTTCGAGAAGTAGACGGGATGGATTGTTCAAACCTTTGGCTATCAGATTTAAGTAGTTCTTTAAGAAGAGGAAGGTTTAAAACAGTATCAGATGAATGAGATGAAAGGAATGGTGACCCAGGTAAAGATGAAGCATGGGCTGGTCTTTGGGCACGTTCGCGCCGAGGATTCGGTGGCGGCGTGAACGACGTAAGCTGCCCTAACCTGATAGAAGTGGACTGCATGCACGTGGACGGTGAGCTGTCTAAAACACCCTCTTCACACGTTATTTGAGACGGCAGCGCAACTTCGACAGCACCATCAGAATTATTGCAAATGCCTAATGTCATTTTTTCTAAATTAGCTTTGCACTTCTCGCAGTCTGCACTAGCAGTGGCAATTTTTGCACATTCTTCACAGAGGTAAGGCTGTGATGTGGAAGATGCAAACTGACTCTCACCCCAACTTGAGACTTGGTTTGAGAGAATGCATGAGGATGACATATTATCCAAAATGTGATTTTCTAGGGGCAGTGTATCTGCAGGAGAGATAACTTCTGCAGCAGCAACCATAGTAGAAGAACTACTCGTTTCTGGACAGCTCAGATTAGGTTCAGTTTGCTCTTTATCTGCACTGGTACTGGCAAGATTTCCAGCTTCCACATTTGGTCTTGGAATGCAATCAGAAAGATATGGTAAAGGAAGAATTCTCTGACAAGTAGGGAAATGAGATCCAGATTGATACGATGCATTATTAACAATTCTAGAAGCTGAATATTCAGGAGGAGGAATACCATAAAACTATAAAGGAATAAAGAAAAAAATTATGTAGCATTTTACAATTTTTATAAGTGTTATTAAAGTAAATAAACTCGAATGTAATCTAAATGAAATTATATTATGAAACAATTTGAAACAAAATATAAAAATTTTAGATGAGTTGTTCAAGATTTAATCTAACTACCTTCTAGCATAACAAACTAAGCTTACAGCTAACATATCAAAGCGTCTATGAGCAGGAGTTTCTTCTGCATGAAAGCAGCATTAAGATGGGCCAATCAACAGAGTTTAAAAAATAATAATTTAGAAATAGAATAAAGCAATACTCTAAAAAGTTGTTCCTATATTACACAAATAAAACAGTGTAAAGCTATTTCTAATTGAAAGAAATCTTAATGGCTCTATCAGCAATTGAAAAGAGCTATTCAAATAGAAAAATAACAAATTTACAACATTATGCAAATATATATACATACATATGTATACAGGGGTGAGTGTGACACAAAATGAAAAACCCTGAACTTTTATGTGAAAAAAATCAATATCAGTTTTGATACCGAATGTTTCATATTTAACACAATTTTTCAAACTAGCATTTATGATTAAATTACCTACTAATGAAGAATATCACACTTTTATAGTAACTAATTCAAGTAAAAACTTACTTCTTACAAGAATAGAGATATTGGAGGTTATATCCGTGTGAATATGAATCGCGATATTAGATTTTTAAAAAGTGGCATGAATACGAATCATGATATCCGATTTTAAAGCCACAAAACACAAATTGCGAAATCGAATTTTAAATATTTTGAATATGAATCGCAAACATAATGAATAAGAATTGAAACATAAACTTTTAGTATCACGTAATTTTTAGATCGCGTGAATAGGTATCGCAATGCGTAGTTTGCTAAAATCATGTAATGGGGGTTAAATCAAAATGGGGGAAGAATTACTTGTATGTAAATGTCGCGTTGACAGAATTCAGCAAAATGTCAGATTATAAGTTTTTGATTTGTGTAAGTCTGCTAACTAATGGTCTTGAGATACACAGAATTCTGCAACATTCGTAGAAAAATCACAAGGCCAGCTTCTAGATTTTATACCCAGAAGAATGATAAGAAAAAAACCCAGAAAACAAAGGCATACCTGGAATACAAATCTTATATATGTGTATACTTATCTTTATAATTATATTATCTTTGGAAACTGAAAGTCACTCATTTCAATTCCTTTCTTGTCTTTGTTAATTCTGGGTTTTAAAATGCAACTAAAACTTACTTATCATCGATAGAAGTAAATTTTCAAGATGGCGGTAAAAAGCATTATTTTTTTTTGTACGACTGCTTCAAATGTTCGACTAGACACCTCGCTGATTCAAATAATTTGTAGATAAGAGATGCTCTATTTTTGAATTGAGTTACAATGAATGACAATAAATTTAGTTTAATATTAAACCATAGAATGCCAGAAGATATTGCTCGACAAATTTCATAAAGGTATTTTTTTGATCTGAACTTAGAATTTGAGCATCAAATTTAGAACACAAGGTATGACGACAAATTTTATCACAGATTCTTGAAAAAGAATAATTAATAATATTTTTAAAGTATAAAAAAACTATTTTAAGGTTTACCGTTCGTTCTATCTGTAGAACTTCTTCATATGATGGAGGCTTATCCACAGCTCTCATAGCAGCTATTTCATCACTGATGGAAAATATATCACTGTTACGATTGGATTCATTTTGTGGCAAGTTTTGTTCTCGTCTACAAAATGACCTAAAATAAATTATAAAAAAACATGCATTATTTAAAAGCATAAATTATAACATAAATAAAATATAAATTATAAAATAATTTTGCATCTCATTACTCTAAATAAAATTTTATGAAAAATAACTAAAATTAAAAAAGGCCGATGGCTTGAAAACTTAATTAAAGAAAAAATGGAAATAGAATTAGTTACATATATAACCAGGATATTTTCCTCACCTCGTATAAAAATGAGTTACATTGCTACTTAAAAATATGGTGCAACTCACTAGAAAATGCAATAAAACAATATTTCAAAATAGCCATCATTAGCAGTAACACTATAACACAGTTTGAAGGCTAAATTATCAAAACTACTTTTAGTTGATGCAGCCGTTCATTGTTCAACTTCTTTTCCTAGTTAACAGCAGATTCTGGTTTCCTAAGCAGAAAACAGCTAACACAACATTATTTCCTTCCAATCATTTTTGGATCACCTGGTAGCTAAATGCACAAGTACGAGGATTGACACGAGGGTAATTAAAATAAAAAAAATCTAGTCTAGTAACAGACTTTATAATGAACTATATGCTATTAATCTTTTTTTATGTCCAACCAAAGTTTTCATTATTTAATCTAATTCACAAAATGTAAAAAAAGAAAGAAACAGAGCAATTACTTAGATTTTATGAAGATGATAGTTAAGAAATTTCTTATGAAATATTAATGTATTTAAATGACAACAATATTTTTTTTAACAATGATAGTAACATTAAAAAACATAATATTTGAAAATAAATTAATATACTAAGCATTTTTTTTAAATTATAAAACACACATTTTTAAGGATTAAAAATATCACTGTAATACCTAGTTTATTGTTTACATTTTAAAACAATTTTGATTTTAAGAGTGCATGATGAGTCTGAACAAGACAGCAAAACTCTACTGGTTATTAGAACGCATTGGCATGAGCAATATTCGCTATAAAATGTATGATTGAACAAAAGTAGTGAGTAGTTTAAAGGTTTTCCACTATCATACTTAAAGAATTAACACAAAAATGGTAAAAAATGCTTCAGAAAATTTTTTACTCAAGAAAATATAATTAATGTGGAAAGAAATTGCTCTAAAGAAAAAGATGTAATTGATGTACAATGAATTGCAGGAAGTGATGGTCAAGGCAATTGCTCAAAAGAACTTATGCCAGCTGTAATGCATGCTTCACACCAGCAGCATAGCAAGCAATTTCTTTGAGCCTCACTTTGAACAATTATTTGTGCATCAATCATATTTCCATGAATGAAAAGTTTTCTGAAGCATCCTTTCCCCATTGTGTAAATTCTTTAAATGTGACAGTGGAAAACTACTTTTTAACTTCTCCCAGCTTGTGTTCTGATAATAGATTCTATGATAAATATTGTGTAGATGTGTTCTATCAACCAGTCAAGTTTTGCTGTTTTGTCCACCCCCAAGTTTTAATTAAAAAAAAAAAACAATTTCTTGCTTTACCTTTAATTAAAAGCATAAATTAACGCTCATTCGTAGGTAAAGATAAAAGTTTAGAAACTGATTAGGTGATAGTGATGTGTTTAAATGACAACAATATTTTTAACAATGATAATAACATCATACCGTCTCACAATGCAAGCAACAAATATCCCAACAACTGCAACGATGAAACAGGCAGCAGCTACAACAGCGGCTTTATATACTTCTTGAGCTTTTAAATTTGAAGGATCATCTGAAAAAGTTTGGACAAAATCTATAAAAAAGAAAGAGTCTTCCTAATAAGAGTCAAATACAACATTGAAATCAAATCAGATCATAAGTTCCGGAGCATGCATGGAACTTTAAACAAATAATCCATGCAAAAAAAAAAAGAAGCCCCTTTTCAGTTTAAAAATAATGACATAATTTAATAAAAAATTATTTGAGAGTCAAAATTTCAATAGAAAAAAAAACATTTTACATTATTTTGGTGTTTATATTCAAAACTATTTTTAATTTATCTAATATGAAAGAAAACATTTGCAATAAATAAAACTTGAGGGGGAAAATAATATTGTGTTTTATGTAAAATACAAAGCCTTTAAAAATAACCCTATACATAATAATGATTTGTATATAAGCCAAAGCAACATAAAAAGCATATATAAAAATAAATTGAAAGTTGTGCTCTATATAATATAGATGTTTTTATGTTATAAAAGAACTGCAATACTCAGAAAAGAAAAATATTCTTATTTTAGGCATGAAGAAAAATACTTGCTATCCTTGTGACTATTTTTTGTGCCTCCTATCTTACTGTTAAATATCAAAAAATAAAAATAACTTTGTTTTTAAAATAATTTGTATATCTCATAAAAATTTTATTCAATGATTTGAAAAAAATGTGACACAAATAAAACTATATGTATATTTAATAAGAATGTATACTTGATAAAATTTTCAAAATAGCCATCACTACTTATAACTGATTATTTTAACAACTAATTATATTAACACATAACTTGTTATAAAAAAGTAAATAAAAAATTTGTTTTTTTTCCTTCTTAATATGCTTGACCATAAGGAAAATTTAAACATGAAAATGAATAATAATAAAAAAAAAAAAATGTTGTCACTTACATCTCAAAATACAATCTCGTCCATTGAAAAAGTAATTGGGTGAACATGTGCACCGTGAATTATCAGGGTTGCAGTAGGTGTTTGGAGTGTAAGCCAAACATTGCCCAGACACTTCACAAGGACCAAACATGTGAACTAAAAAAATAATATTAAATTTTAAAATTCACAACAATTTAAAACAAATCTAACAAATAGAAACAAAAGAACTTTGATACATATGTTACCGGCAAAGTATGAAACCTGGCATTCTATAGAATGCCTACGCATTGTATATAATGCCTAAAATTAGCTGGCAATGTATGAAATGATTTATATTTCATACATTTCCTAGGCATTCTATAGAATGCCAAATGAGAAACGGGCTAAGTATAAAATATAATCATATTAATTTATATGTGGATATAATTACATTTATTCGATATTTTTATACTTACTGACGATAGATTAGTAGAAACATCAGTGTTTGGAGTATCGCGCAAATATATACCGGGCAATGGCACTTGACCTTAGAAAAATATCAGTGTAGGGTATACCGGGCAGTGGCACTTAACTAGACCTAGTATATATTTTGGACATTTACCAAAGGTCTTAATCATATTAGGTCTAGTTAAGTGCCACTGCCCGGTATACATTTGCCCCGTATATCTTACACTGATATTTTTTTTAAGGCCAAGTGCCATTGCCCCGTATATATTTGCCTGATACTCCAAACACTGATGTTCCTTCTAATCTATCATCAGTAAGTACTAAAATATTGAATAAATGTAATTATATCCATGAATAAATTAATATCAAATCAGATATAATAAATACATTGGACATTCACCAAAGCGACTATGGGATTGTCAACATTCACCGGTGAAAGTCAACAACCACCGATTTTGGTCATTCACAGTAACATGCATCATTTACATAATAACCTCATCAGGAAGTTTTTCATATTTTGCCTAAATAGCATTTGTCATTCTATAGAATGCTTAGGTATTATATACAATGCCTAGGGAAAGTATGTAATACTTCTCATATTTCATACTTTGCCTAAAAACATCCAGCATTATATATAATGCCTAGGCATTTTATAGAATGCCGGTGTTTCATACTTTGCCGGTAACACATATACCAAATTCACAACACAAAATTTTAAACAATTAAAATGTTTCTCATTTATATAATGAATTAATCAGTTACGATATAAATATAATTGAAATAAAATTCATGTAATAACACCATAAGCTTAAATATAAAACTGTGGATAAAAATTTCAACCACAGGAATTATATAATACAAACAATTTAAATGTTGGTTCTTAAATTATAAAAATTAATAAATGACTAAAATATCAAAAACATAACATAAACTTTGCTTTTTTTTTAGAAATGAAACAAGTTTTTACTTTAAAAACCTGTCTAACAGTGTGAAAAATAAATTAAACATTAATAATAATTTAGCTTATATAATCCTATACATCACTTATATCAGTGGTCTCTAACCACAGCCTAGGCTGTGGCCAGGGCTTCGAATCAAATGGTACCGGGCCACCCAAGGAACATTAATTAAATTACTTAAACTTTATTATTATGGTGTATTTTTCTCGTGTGTGTACAACTTTCCATGGTTAACCATGAGTTGAGAGACATCATCTAAAGCCACACTCATAAAGCGTATGTAACTGCATTTTATTTTTAAAGGCATGTTTAAATTAGAAAAAAATTAAAAACCTGAAATTTGCATGACATAACAAACAAGGTTCTAGCAAAACAATTTATGTCTAAATTGCAATGAAAATTTTATATGCTGTTAATAATTTCTGTTTCATTAAGTAAGCATTTAGCAATTTGGTATTTAATTAAAGTTTTTTCCCTTTTTTCTTTTGGAACATAATTTTAGAAAAATTAATTATTTGTCATTTGAAAAAAATTGGTAATTATTTAACTTGCTATTGAAAAGATTACTTAAAAATCTTAAAACTTAAAAATCTAAACAAGAATAAAATTATAATTAAAAACACTTAACTAATGAAGGTATATGAAAACTAGCATCTAAATAAATAACAGACTAAAAATTATTTACACTTTTAGAATCTAAAATACTCCAAAAATTGAATAATCAGTAGCATAGAAAAAAAAATCTTTTTGTCATTTGGAAAAAAAAAAAAAAAAGGCTATTAACTTTAGGTATAACCTGATAGGATATTAACTTTCAAAATATAAATATCACATCATCACACTTAAAAGCCATATTATTATTAATCTTTTTAACATTAAAGAATAATTTTATAAATTTCAGTTTAACATGTAAGTGACTTATTCAGAGGTGATTGTGAGCCCAACTCAAAAATCCTGAAAATTTCTTGGGTGAAATCATTAATGACATATTTCAAAAAATTAATGTCTTTATAAATTCAAATTTTTGATACTTTCAAAACAAGAAATTCCAAATAAATTATATGCAGCATAATTTAAATGGATAATTATGCATAAGTGTGATTACATAATGTGATTGATGATTTCTAGAAACTTCTGGACCTTGGGTTTCCAAAAAACTTCCGGATCGCGGTTACTAAAATCTGGATTTTTTCCGGAACACAATCACCTCTGCTTATTATCAATTCATTTAAACCAATTAATTTTTCAGACAATTTTTCTACTAATTAAACAAATCTTAAATTCAGAGCTCGTGATAGGGTGTTTATATTCACCAACTTTAGTCTGAAAGACAAAAACAAATTTATGGTGCCTGCTATCATGCCACATTAATTCTGTGACCAAACAATTGAGTGTCTTTATGACAAAATTGATTAATTACAGTTGAAAAATTCACTGCAGTAAAAATTGTGTTAAATGGAGGATAGAGATTTTTGTAGTTATTTAAGTATAAGTTTCAAAATTTCTAGTTAATGTTTAACTTTCAGTTTCAACTTTTCTCAAAAATGATAAAATTTGATAAAGGAAATAAACTTCATTATTTTAAGAAGAATATTTTAAATGTTAAACTTTCCAATTAAAAATTTTGTTATAGGGAGGCTTCACTGTAGAGAGACTCAACAGCATCTAAAAATAGCTAAAAAAAAAAAGAAAAAAAAAGAAAGAAAGAAATTTAAAAGTTGAGAAGTTTAACTGGTATACATTAAGAGGACTTGGAAGAGTGGTAAGTACAAATGAGCATTATTATAAAAACTTAATGGGTGTAATTGAAATTAATCTCTTTAAAAAAATTAAGAAACACCCAGAGACACTAATAAAAAAACAATATCTTCAGGCCATTAAAAAAAAATAAAGAAAAATTACCTTTTGAAAAGCAGCCGTACTTGGGCCAATCAAAGAACAGATCACCAGCTTTACACACACAATGACCACTTTTACAAATCAAGCGATAAGCAGCATTGCAATTGTCATCCGTGGTACACTGGGCCATATATAAATCTATACAAAGCAAAATACCAATTTTAGGCAAATAAAAACAAACTAGATTTGATTTTTTCCACAATTTTAAAGAACTGAATTTATTGCAATTAATCATTTTAAATTTCACTTGTAGGACGTTTGCCTCTTCTTTTTCTCAGGAAAAAAACTAAAGTGAAAGAAATCTTTACTAGCTACTTGTGAAAAGATATACTTTTTTAACATGATTGGATACAGCATTAACAATTAACTGAATGCATCTGTAACACAAACTGTTTATTCGAAATGAAGTTTGTAGAGCTGCTTTTTAACACTACCAGATACAATGTAAGCAATTAAATAAGATGTACATGCAACAAAGGATTTCAGAAATATATAGATTGTTATTTACACTGATAATTACTGACTTCTAAACAGTGGCATAGCTAGTGGGGACAAGAGGGGATATGTGTTCCCAGTCTTATAGGACTGCTAAATTCACGAAAAATGATTGAAAATGAATTCCAGAGCAAAACACTTTCTTTTAAGTATCCTCAGTTTCATTTGCTGATTGCGGGCTTCATAACCTCTTCAAATTTTTATTCAATTTAACTAAAAATTGAACAGGGTGTTTATCAGTATTGCTATATATGTTCTGCATGCCGGCTTTTTATTAAAAATACTTTTTATAACAAATTGAATTAGCGATATGTTGACTATAAAATGTCTTTAGAAAAAATGCTCATCAATCAATAAAATAGCAATAGACACAATTAGAAACATTTAAGAATAGAAACTGCATTAGTAACACACTTTGTTCAATTTTATACACAGTCGGATGAAAATTTAGAAAGTTATAAAGTTGCACTGTTTTTAAAATGATTATTAAAAGTTGTAAAAAATTTTTTAATGCAAATAAGAAAAATAAAAGCTGTTAAACTAAACTACGTCTCTTTTCCAAACTTTTTAGGAAAAAAGAAATTAGTATAGTATCAAAATATGTAAATACATCTGTGAGAAAATATGCACCAAAATTTACATATCACACTACGTGCTTTATTCAAAACACATTTCAAAGGTTGACAGTTTTAAAAGTAGCTCGACTGAATACAACAAGCAGCAATGAACATAATTTATAAAATAATGAAATTATCGATTTCATTAAAAAACACGCAGTTTTGTAAACTATTAAGTGCCTGCATATCCTCATGTAGTAAATGTATAAATATTTTAAAGCGATAGCTCGTTAATAAACAGGCAAAATAACACAAAATTATAAAATATTGGACTTTCTGAAAAAAAGATATGACAAAACTACTCTTAAGTTTAAAAAAAAAAAAAAAAAAAAACGACCGAACAATTATCGGTTAAAGATATCTTAGTAACCTCATTCATCAGAATCCTTTAACCGCAACAGTACAGGAAAATGTTTCAAATTAAACGCACAAAAATATCCTAATTTGTTATGTTCATACAATATGGACAAAGAACACTAATAGGTAGAAAAATCAAAGAAATACAAGCTAAACGCACTTTGAATTTCCGTTGATATCATACAATATCTTTATGGAACAAATTAAAGCTCATTAGATTCAATAAATAATATTAAAATTACAATAATAAATACAGTAATTGATAAGGAAGGCACTGCTATATTCGTCGTTTCTATAGTGACAGGGGCGAAAGCATAACATAGAGATGAGTTGTTTGAAAATATTAAACGATACATGATAGAATTGCCTGCGGTTAATACGTCATCAAGGAGCTTTGAGGCGTGTGCGCGCTATTGCGATAGCGAGAATGAAAAGTTACCCATTCAACTTTCGATTAGGTATTTTTTTAGATACTTCTCCTAAAACCCAAATAAAAGGGAAATCAATTCTGGAAGATGTATCAAAGTTTGATTCGTAGTACCAAACTGCACCCATTTAATGAAACTGCACCCATTACCGCAATATCAGTAGTACGTATTACAAAAATTAATTAGGCGTCATCTGGGTCAGTATTATGATGATTTTCTACTGTTTATCTTAAATAAATACCTTTTCTCTATTAATCTTGTTTTTTATTACATGGCTTATTGTTTTATTCTAATTAATACATATTACTAAAATTAATTAAGCATAACCGATATTTATTATATAGCGATTTTTTACGATGTCCCAAAATGACTAAATATCTTCTCTCTTTATTAATTTTACTTTTTAGTACGTTGCAAATCAGATTGAACAATATGGCGATTTTTCACAGTTTCTGTAAGCGAATACAGTTTTTTCTTAACAAATTTTTTATAGTTTCCTTACTGCATTAATTTTGCTTTTTAATACATAGCATATTTCTTCTTATTTCTGTATATATCTGTAAGGGAAGGTTTTCTATCTTCCTACTATGTGCGATTTTGGATAAATAAAAACGAAGTAAATTGGAGACATCACAACATTTAATATATACAGTTACTTACAAGTTAATATAAATATATACATCCATTAATACTTTTTACATCCCAATCTATGGAACGTCATGATAGTAATTATTTATTGAGTTGTCTTAGCAACGCGTTGTTTTTATTTTTTATAAAACTAAATTTAAGTGCTTGTTATGTTATTGCTCTTGCGCACCACAGCACTCCCCCCCTAGTGAGTTACTCGAACGATGAAGAACCTCATGTGTAACGTGCTGGATTGCGCACTGTACGTCCAGATCTAGTCACTTGGGGTGGAATAACAAGCTTCACTCTTTTGTTTCCGTTGCCTTGCTCTGTAGCAGCTTTAGAAATTGTAGACGATGAAATAGGCCCAAAATTCTTTTCAACCAGTAAAGGTGTTTCTGAAGTCTTTTCAAATTCTATAGAAATGTCCGAAAAATATGGCTTTATTCTATCTATAGATACATTAACTTCTTTTTGCTTCATTTTAACAGTGAAAATTTTGTCGGTTCTCTTTAAAACTTTATATGGTCCATGATATGGTTGTTGCAAACTATGTCGAACACTGTCAGTACGGACAAATACGTGTGAGCAAGTTTTTAAATCCTTGAATATAAATGGTTTCTGCTTCGAGCGATGACGAAATGGGACGGGTTTTAATTTTTACATTGTGCTTTTTAAATTCTGAATGAATTCTGATTGCGCTTCAATGTTTGAATTTTCAAAAAAATCATATGGTAGTTTTATATTTTCACCATACAAGAGTTCTGCTGGGGTGGCTTGACAGTCATCTCGCAAGGTTGTGCGTAAACCAAATAGAATAATCGGAAGTGATTTTGTCCAGCTTGGATTTTCATGGCACATTATGCTTGCTTTCAAAGTACGATGCTAACGTTCTACACAGCCATTAGCTTGTGGGTGATATGCAGTAGTTCTATTTCTTTTAAAACCAAGTAATTTTGAAAGTTCTTGGAACAATTGAGACTCAAATTGCGCACCTTGATCAGTTGTAATTACGCTTGGAATACCATAACGAGCTATCCAATTTTTCAATAAAGCATCAGAAACTGTCTCTGCTCGAATATCAGGTAAAAGAATGGCTTCTGCCCATCGCGTGTAGCGATCAATTATCGTAAGGCAATAACGAAATCCTTCTGATGATGGTAAAGGTCCAATCAGGTCTAGATTAATTTCTTGAAATCGTTGACCAACTATAGGATATTCTTGTAATGGAGAATGATTATGTTTAGTAATTTTGGATTTCTGGCATTTCAAACAACTTTTGGTCCAATCGCGAATGTCTTTGTTTATTGATGGCCGAATAAATTTTGATGTAACTAATCGAACAGTCGCTTTAATTCCAGGATGTGAGAGATTGTGAACACTTTTGAATGCCAATTTTCGAAAGTTAATTGGAATAAATGGTCTTTTAATTTTTGTGGTAATATCGCAATATAATGAATGATTGGAGCCAAAAATAGGAACTAGCTCAAATTTCAAAGAAGAGTTTTGAGATTTCATTAAATCTTTTAACTCATCGTCAATTTCTTGAGCTTTGGCTAAAGATTCAAAGTCATTTTCAGAAGTAATTCTTATTTCTTCCAATCTTGATAGAGCGTCTGCGACCATGTTATCTTTTCCTGAAATGTGCTGAATTTCTAATGTGAATTGGCTAATGTACTCTAAATGTCTTTGTTGTCGGGGTGATGCTTTCTCTAAGTTTTGCCGGAAAGCGTATACCAGCGGCTTGAGATCAGTGAATAACGTAAATTCTCGACCCTCCAACAAATATCGGAAATGCTTAATAGACGAATATGCAGCTAGCAGTTCCCGATCATAGGTACTATAATTCTTTTATGTAGGTGTCAGCCGAACAGAAAAGAAACCTAGCGGTTGCCAATCCTTATTGACGAGTTGTTGCACCACTCCACCTATCGCTAAATTGGAAGCGTCTACCATAAGGGCAAGTTTAGCAGATGGCACTGGGTGAGACAGAATTGCTGCAGATTTTAACAATTCTTTGGATCTCGTAAAAACATTTGAAGCTTCGCCTGACCATTCGATAGTTCGATTATCATTCTTTTTGCTGTTTTTTAAATAATCATATAAGCATGCTTGGTGTTGAGCTGCTTGTGGAATAAATCTTCTGTAGAAATTTATAATTCCCAAAAATCTTCTAAGTTGTTTGACTGTTTTGGGTTTGTTGAAATCTTTAATGACTTTGACTTTTTCTTCTGTCGGGTGAATTCCTTTTAGAGAAACAGTGTGGCCGACAAAATTCACCTCAGGCTTAGCGAAGTTGCATTTACTGAGATTTAATGTTAATCCAAATTGTTGCAATCTCTCAAAAACTGTGCTGAGATGTTGTAAATGTTCCTCTTTAGAGCGCGATGCAATTAGTATGTCATCCAGATAGACGAAACAGAATTCTAGGCCACGTAGAACGGCGTGCATGAATCTCTGGAATGTCTGCGCTGCGTTACGAAGTCCGAAAGTCATCAAAGGAAATTCGAACAGTCCGAATGGCGTACTAATAGCTGTTTTTTCTATATCTGCTGGTTCCATGGGAATTTGATGATAAGCTCGATGAAGATCTAATGTAGAATAAACCGTACAACCTTCTAATTGGTGCGTAAAATCATGCAGGTGTGGTATAGGGTATCTATCTGGTAATGTGGCTGCATTTAAAGCACGATAGTCTCTGAACGGTCTCCATTCGCCATTTTTTTTCTTGACCAGATGTAATGGGCTAGACCAAGGACTGCTTGATGGTCGGCATATGCCACGCTCAAGCATGTACTCAAATTCTGCTTTGGCGATTTTTAGTTTCTCTGGAGCCAATCTACGCACTCTAGATGTTATGGGTGGACCTTTTGTAACAATAGCGTGTGTGACATTATGGTTGACGTTAACTTTATTCAGTTCTATTTTTTCCGAAGATAAGTTTTTGGATTTTTGCAGTAGAGAATGAATATCTGGATCTAGATTATTACTATCGAGGGGTGTTAAAAATGAAGATGGTCCTTTGATTATTTTAGCTGAGACTGTTAATGATGTTAAAGGATCAAGCAAACGTTTTTGTTTAATGTCTACCAAAAGTCAATGTGTCTTAAGAAAATCTGCGCCAATTATTGGCTTTGAGACGTCTGCTATGATGAAATTCCATTTGAAACGTCTTCTCAAGCCTAAATCTAAACTGACAAGTTGCTTGCCGTAAGTTTTGATTGAACTTGAATTTGCAGCATAAAGTTTAAAATCAGATGGGGACAGCTTATTGGGTTTTGGCGGTGGAATTACAGACACGTCAGCCCCGGTATCAATAAGATAGTGCCTTTTGCTTGACTTGTCAAAAAGGAAGAGGCGGCAATTTGGTTGGCCGTAGTCGTTGGCCTCTTCGATCGACCGGCCCATTAGTTTTCCGGAGTATTTGTTGGTTTTTGAAATTCGCAAGGTTTAACACAGCGATGTGCTCTGTTACCGAATTTATAATGGTACCAACATAGCTTATAACGAGAAGATTGGGATCTCGAACGGCTACGGTCTCGAGCTCTTATTGATTTATCTTGAGATCTACTCCTTGTGATGAATGTATCAAATTTCTTAGTTAATTCTGCAATACTAATCTCCAATGAATTAATTTTTTCGTTACTAATGTTATTATGCTCTAAAGTTTTATTGGCTACTTTATCAACTGTACATAACTCTGATGAGCTAAATATACCAATAATTTTGTCTGCAATCTCTGCCATTTTATCCAAAGAATCAGAGCTAATAGATAATATAGCTTGAACCTGTTGTGGTAATCTCTGTAGCCAAAGTGATTCAATTCCTCAGAAATGGACTTTTCAGCCAAACCTTTCATTTGTCGCAACAAGTCAGATGGACGCTTATCGCCAAGATTAAGTTCAGTCAACACCTTTTTTAACCTGGCTTCTTCAGTATCTGTTAATCTATTTAATAATGCATTTTTTAAAGCGTCGTATTTTCCATTCATTGGTGGGTTTAACAAAATATCCTCAACAAAATCTAAGACATTTTCGTCCAATGAGGCAATGACAATGTTATACTTGGTTAAATCACGAGTAATATTGCCGTTAGCAAACTGTGCTTCAAGTTGTAAGAACCATAACTTAGGTTTATGTCGCCAAAAAATTGGTGGTTTTACTGCCAATTTGTTTACTTCTAAATTCACATTATCTTGAGTTGATGAATTTAAATTATCATTTGTGCTTTCCTCCATGTTTAATATAAAGGTAATCAGAAAATAATGGTGATGCACAAACCTTTTTTTATCCAAATAAAATCTTCGCAACGTTAAAGTAATCACGTCCTGAGGTCACCAGTTGTAAGGGAAGGTTTTCTATCTTCCTACTATGTGCGATTTTGGATAAATAAAAACGAAGTAAATTGGAGACATCACAACATTTAATATATACAGTTACTTACAAGTTAATATAAATATATACATCCATTAATACTTTTTACATCCCAATCTATGGAACGTCATGATAGTAATTATTTATTGAGTTGTCTTAGCAACGCGTTGTTTTTATTTTTTATAAAACTAAATTTAAGTGCTTGTTATGTTATTGCTCTTGCGCACCACATATCTATTAACTAAATTAATTAAGCATCATCAGCTCTAATAATAGTATGGAAATTTTTTTAAGCTTCACCTTAACAAATAAGTACAACATTTCTGTTAATTTTTACTTTCCTGTATTCTTTCTTGTATTGTTATTTTCAATGTATAACACATATGTTTTTATTTCAATTACAAATTGCTTTTAATTAATTAATTTTATAGCAACACGATCTTTGTACATCTAATGTTGTTCAAAGTAATTAAAGAATTTAATTACTATAAACAAAAGAAATATGATGAAACCAAGCTAGCTTTCCGTTGCTCAGATGTTTCAGACGAACGGGTACTCGACCGACTTACCATAGTCTTCTTTCCCAATTGTCGGATATTTCTGAAACATGGGCAGCTCTCTTTTGAGCGTTTGAGGTGTCAAACGAGTAATAACGCTTCGTTTAATTAGTATAGTTGTGCAAATACTCCTCCTCACAAACACAAATAAATTTCGATGTGGACGATGGTCGTAGATGTGCTAATTCTAAACCATAATGCGACCCATAATGTGAATATATTTTTTACTTCTTATATATAAAGGAGAGTTATTACATGACACCTTGAACACATCTATGCTCACAAGATCTCGTAAACGCTTACCCAATGAAAAAATACTTGAGTGCACAAAATGAAAAATATAGATTGAAATGTGAGAGATGTACAAAATGGCCTTTGCCTACGTATATGATATTTTGCTGGTAATATGATTTTAATCTCTGTTTAGATACCAGTTTCTTTTTAAAATTTCACATTGATGTGAATTCTAATTTATTATTCATTTTGTTTACTGCAAATGGATTAAAAACACGTAACAATCTCGAAAAGATATAACTTCCGAGAGAAAAGTTCCCCTTGAATTCATATCAGAATTTCCGCTAAGATAACCCCCGTTTCTTTTATTATTATCTCACAGTGAATCTAGTTTTATGACAAGGTATATGGTTTAGAAATTTTATGGGATTTTTTAAAAAAAATTAATGGACAATTCTTCATGTTTACAATATCTGCGAAGGTCACTCATTTTAATATTTTAAACACAGCTAAGTACTTTAATTTTTTTTTTTCATTTGTACAGCACATAACATATAAAATTCTCTTGTCTAATGGAAAAATAATATTTATAAAACCTTTAGTAAAAATGTATTTTGATTTCAGTTGTAAAATTGAAAGTTTTGGGGAATAGAACAAAATAAATTAATTTATATTTCAATGGACTGGAAAATTAAGTTTACATGTAGAAAAATTTGATAAAAATAAGAAATTGCACTTTTAATTTGTGACATCTTTCAATATCGTAATGTCTAGATTGTCGGAAAAAAAGAAAATCTTAAACATTCTAAACATAATTACATAATAATAATTTTTTTCTAGCCAGCCACCCAAAAAATTAACAAGGTGCACGCAAATACGAAAATAACCTTCTGCCCCCCCCCCTGGCAACAACAAATTTGTTTTTATCAAAAGTTAGTTCAAGAGCAAAGTGCAGAGGTGATTAATTAATTTTATTATTTCCTCTCTCCTGTAGATAGAGATTGAATTAGCGCTTACACACAAATGGGACACCAGTGTCCCTTTTATATATTTTTTTCTGACGCACTAATTACAGGCTAAAATGTATTTTGGTACTTTGTTAATTATAAAAAACAGCATAATAGTAACTAAAAAATCTGTTTGATTATCGGAATTATAATTGTACTAAAATATAAAAGCAAAAATATAAAAAGTAATTTGAAAGTAATTCGAAAACTTATCAGTAATTGATTTTGTAATTTAAATAAATTTTAATGACTAAAAACTGTTTCCCTTTAATCTGGGCAACTGCAAAAAATTCAAATTTGAAAAAAAAAAATATTGCTTGGTAGTGAGCAGTGTTTGGAATATTTTGCCCTCAGCGCAGTAAAAGACACCCTTGTTTCGTGCTGTATTCCGTAACCATAAATTATTAAAACGCTATATATAATATTTTTCACTTATTTTGACCTAAATGAATATAAAATAATGAAAAAAGTATAAAAAATACGCTTAATAGAAATTCTGCGTCAAAGGGTTAAATGAGACATTCATAGAAAAGGTAACAAAAACAAAATCTATATAAGTTATCATAACAAAGTGCATAAAAGAATGCATATTTGCCATTACTCGACATTTTTCAAAAAATAGCTCCTTTCTTTAAAAAGTGAATACATAGATGTATCCATTTCGTTCTGAATACATCGAATTTTTTCAGTGACGATTAACGACTAGTTTTAAAACTACGAGCGTTTCTCTAAAAGAGGTTTATTATAAAAACTAATATTGAGATTATTAACACTTTGACCGGTAATAGTTTACAGAAGCTATGTCATATCTCCAGCTATTATTTTGCAGTTGAATACGGAAGTAAAGTAAAACATTCTAAGTATTATGTTTATCACCGAAACGCTTTTAACCGATGACGTGTTTACTCGACATTGCAAGTGCAATGGGAATTTAACTCGTCCTCGCCTAACAATTTTGAGGTAAGAAAAGACGAGTTAACTCGACCTAGGTCAACAATATGTTAATTATTATTCAGGGATGGTATGCCTCTGCGATTAAAGCACTGAGTTATCATCATGAAGAACTGGTACTGAATTTTCCGTGGCTGCCTGAAGCACATACGGCTGCGGATCCAGATCAATGAGTTACATTTAGTCTATGTAGTAAAGGCGGCTGACGTGCAATGCTAAGCTTTATGTCGTTAAAATAGCTAAATTGTGAAGCCTTAACCTCCATCTGCTACGGGCAGATAGGGGGGATGATTTGTCTTGTTTTATTCAGGAAAGATCCATTCGATAGTTTTCTATAAATATCTAATGTCAGGCTAAATGAATTAGAATATTCATGGGAAAGAGGAACCGAAAAAAAAAAAAAAAACCAGTCTATACCTTAAAGGAATCTTATCACCCCTCTAAGGTCTATACAGCAAGTTTGCAAGAAGTTTATAGAAAAGTTTGTTTATGATGTTGCAGGGGCTTCGTGTCGCTTCCCCCCCCCTCCTGATTAAAATGCTGCCCAGGTGCACTTTATCCTTCTCATATCAAGGAGATATTGATTCTTTGTCGTTATGAAAGGAAAGAAAAATTTACCATATATCACAAACAAAAAAATTCTAAGTCGTTTTTAACGTTTGAAGACTATTTGCATGATATAAATAAACGGAAAATGCTTACTATTAAATATTTTCATATGGGCATTTACCATGTGCTGCATTCAGATAGGCGGTGATAACGATAATAGTAAAGGCTTATCTGCACAAAAACTAAACAGAAGCACATGAGAGCTGCGAGCGCGTGAATTGTTTTAATTGTTTTCAAACTTTCAAGGGTCTACACTACATCTTAGTCATGTGTTATAACAATGATATCACAGTGTTTTCATCCAATGCTTTGTAAGACTCCTGTGATCAATTATGTAGAATTTGATGTCTTCAACTGCCATTCAACCAATTATATGCTTCTAAACGTTTTATTTATTTAGTTAAACTTTTCGTTGTTTTATAGATTCACTTATTCTCTAGTATGATTCAATAATTCGTACATTTACAAATATAACAATTCACTAAGTCTTTAATTCAACAATTCACTGATACCTCGATTCGCTAATTTACCGATTCCTAAATTTTAGTCAACAGAATTTCTATTAGATACGATAATCGTTACGTTTATTCTGTGGTTAATGATTAGAGTTGATTTCATAAACCACACGCATAAATTATTTCTTTTAAATTCATACAATTTTTGAATTAAGATATTAGGTCGTTTTGCATAATTATAGGTTATGTTACTGGTTGGTTCGATTATTGATTACATTATTAACTTACCTTACTTAAACGCATTCTTTCAATGTTGATGATTTGTATTACCCCCTCCTCCCGGGTACGAGGAAGTAAAATTTTAATTTAAATAAAAATGTGTGCTAAATACATACGATGATAATACAGACTTAGCCGTAATAAATGACTGCATTTTAAAAATATCATATTTTAAATACATTAAATATGGATTTTAAATAAATTATATTTTAACTATATTATATTTTCAAACACATGTTACATCGAAATTTAAGAAAATATAAAAATTATTTTTCACTTACAAATGCTTGGTGTACGGTTCTATTATTACTTGACAAACCTCTAATCTGTAATCAAGTTCTTTCCACACTCAGCAATTTCAATCATTTACTGCATTGCAAATCATTTATACCTAACGATTTACGGCGCGTTTTAAGTTCTAGCAGCCTTTTCAGAATCGGAGGTTCCTAAACAACGTCTGATACGCAACTTCATAATAAAAAAAATCACATTACGTATTTTTATTATTATTTTTTTTTGTGTGGGGGGGGGGGATCTAAGCAACTATGTAAATAATGTTAAATCCCGGTACTTATCACTCTCAAGACAGTTTTTATGAATTACCTATTTTGAAAACACTGCAACATAAATAGCTCTGGGTTTGCGTCATGAACCATTGACAAGGTGAGGCAACAAAAAATGCGAAACGAACTTGATTATATATTGGGTGTTAGTCGTGAAGCAAAAACTTCACACATCAAACATGTGTAGCAGAAAAAAAAGGAGCTTGATACATTTATCGTTAATTTCGAGAGTAACTTATACTTTGGTTCCACTAACAGGTTTAAGCTTCTACCCTACTTCCACTAGCACGCTCCCTTGCATTTACGTTCGCACTTCCATTACTACGAAGCTTAAATGTTCGATAAAATCGGTTTAAGAAAACTCAAGTACGCTTTTTCTGAACGTTTAACCTTTGCTAGTGGAAACAAGGTATTATTTTATAGTTTGTCTCTAGAAAGAATTCCCCTCGCCACAAAATCCAAGACTGTCTCCTGCTTTGGCAAAAAGAAATAGATCATTTCGAAAAAGGGAGCTTATCTCTCCCCTGATTCCTTTTCTCTCACCTACCCGAGTTAAAACCTGTCTTAAATATTGACCAAACTCCTCTACTTAGAATAGTTAAACCTCGTAACCATAGTCACTGCTACTGCTCCAGAGGAATGGCGGCTGAGTTCTTTCAATGGGAAGATTAAAGTACGTGTAATGCTTCTAAAATACTGATATTAAGAACTTTGTTAACCATGTATACAAACCTTGTATTTCTTCAATATTTTTTATTACTGAAACCCAGTGACTGTGCATTGAATCCAAATTCTGTTCAAAATTGCTACAAACGTATAAGATCATTAAGAAATATTACATATGATCTAGGAAATATGGTCCAATTTGCGGTGATTGGACAACATTTTTTTTCCAATTTGTGGTCCAATTTGTAATGGTCTAATTCGACACTAATGCAATAATACATTTGTAGGATTTAATAGTCAAGATACTAATTTTACAGTTCAGCTTGAGGCAACAGTTCGCATCATTACATTTTTAAAAATATCAAAACATCATTTAAGATTCTTACCGTCTCGATCCCATTTCCCTTGCTTAGGATGCAAAACTAAATCCGTTTCAGAAATTACGATATAATCTTTCATTTCTGCTGAAACTGTTTCAACCACTTCGATAATTTCGCCATTTATCTCACACAAAACAATGCATATTAAAAAGCATTTAAATAAATAAAGAAGCTTGTATCTTCCAAACGAGTGAGCTATTTTATTCAAACACATGTTTGAAAATTAAACTAAAACAACTTGTTCAGACGGCAGTAAAGAAATATCACAACTGTAAAGGATTTAGGAACTTTCCTTTTGTTTTGATTTTGTCACATTGTGATTTGCGTTGCATTTTATTCCGTCAGACACTTTTGATATTTCGAAGGTTTTTATCGTTGTCTCTTAGCAACTACCAAGTGACTTATGATTAGCGATAAGGTGATAAGAAGTTAAGTTAGTAAGGAAGGAGTTGAATTTTCAGTAATATGAAAGTTGTTATTTCATAACACTGCCTTGGAAATACTTATTATGTACAGCGCGCAAAATTTAAAAAAAAAATATTAAACACCTTAATAACTTTTGATCTAATGATATATACCAAGAATTGGATTATAAATGTACAAAGAGGCAATCTTAAAAATTTCACTTAAATGGTTAAAACTTAATTATCCAAAACTAATTTCTTGAAAAATATAATTTTTAAATATTTTTTGCTAATTTTATAATTTAGTTTAATTGCGATTTAAGATTTCTTTACTTGTATAAGGTGTATTAATTTTTTATTTCATTTTAAACTATGTAATTTTAAATTTAAAAAAAAATGAAATTGAAACGAAATCACTGAAACAGTTTCTAAGAAATCGAATTTCTAAATTAAGGTGACCAGTTTGTCATAAATATACTTATTGTTATTCGTCCAAATGGCATTTGAATTTCATGACGTTTAAAATTATTAAACCATTATAGTAAAACTTTTTGTGGCCAAATGTTAATAATAATTATTATTATTGACATATTTTTTAAACACTAATTTTTAATTTCCTAACTGCATATTATAATCCTTTAAATGAAAATACTACAAAATTTATAAAAACAATCCAAATTTCGAGAGATTCGGCACCAACAGTGGCTAGATGCATTAAATGCAAAAAATTATATGCTTGAGTATTTACATTTAAGGCTTAGTTCAATAATGTTTCAAAGCCTGGATCTAAGTTTTTTTTTTTCACTTGATATATGTTTATAGAATATTCATGTACAGTTATGTTAGAAATATTCAAGTACTTGATTATCTATCTTTTAGTTCTTCAACAGAGCAGTTAAGCTAAATTATTGCTTTGGATTTTTTTCTGCTTCAAAATTTATTAATTACTTTTTAAATCTGTGTAAAAAAAATAACCAGAATTAAAGTTTGTTTTGTTTTGGGAATATATATATATATATATATATATATATATATATATAATAATAAATAAATAAAAAAAAATTCTTACAAAATGGAATTCATTGGCTCGCAATAGAACGTTTGAATTTTTAAAACGATTCTAACAAAGTTACTAATTTATTTTATTGTCTATTAAAACCACAATTGGGCTAACTAGTATTACTTATTTTGTTTAAAATGGCAGTATATGTTACACAGAATATTTTAATTTACTATGATATCCATTTTCGTCAAATCTGAAAAACTTCTCATTACGCCGAAGATCTCAAAATGCGAATATGTAACAATTAAATCCACTCTCACTTGATCAATAAGACTCTATGCTTACATATAATCTCGATTTTTGACTGTATAAAAATAAATCACGAAATACTTGAAATTTTACTTATTTAAAAAGGGTGATCAGTTGGTCACCGAAGGAGGATAGTAAATTATAATTCATATTTTTGAAAAGGAGGAATATTAATACAGAAAAACAATGTTTTTATAAAATGTATTAATATTTTTTAAAGGGCCGTGCTGCGGGGAGGGGGGGGGTGGCGCAGGAGATAGAGCGTTCGCCTTCCAATGAGGAGAACCGAGTTTGAATCCCAGCGTTGTCTGGTCGATACGAATCCCACTCTCGACGCGTACCGACCACAGTGCTGACGTAAAAATATCCTCAGTGGTAGACGGATAATGGGTTGGAGTCCCCTTGCCGTCAGGCTAACCCTGGGATGTTTTCGTGGTTTTCCTCTTCATGTAACGCAAATGTGGGTTAGTTCCATTAAAACACTCTCCACGAAACCAAAATTTCTCCCAATACTTGATCCAGGAGTTCCCTTGTCTTCTGGATTGGGTTCAAAATTACAAGGTTACGGAGTTGAACATTAGTAGTCGTAAACCCAAAAATTGGGTCGGCTGTTCAACGATGGTTATAAAATAAAAAAATAAAAAAACTTTTAAAAAAACTGCTCACATTTTGTTATCATATTTTTGGGAATGTGAAGAAATGCTCAAGATCTGAAAATGAGAATATGTAAGAGGCAGAAGTTAAATCCACTCTTACTTAAGCAGTAAGAGTCTAGACTTATATATTATCTTGATTTTTGACTGTATAACTATAAATCTAGAAATATTTGAAATTCTACTTATTTAAAAAGTGTGAACAGCTGGCACGAAGGTGGATAGTAAATTATAATTCATTTTTTAAGAGGAAAAATATTAATAAAGAAAAACATTTTTTTTAAAAATAAAATGTACTAAAACTTAAAAGAAAAACTTTTCAAATTTCGACTTATCACAGTTTTGAAAAGGTGAGTTTGTTGCAAACTTTTCTTTATTTTTTTAAATCCAAATTTATCTATTGCAGAATTTGCATATAGTAGAAGATAAAGTAAAGGTGTTTTCTAGAATTTCATTAGTTTTTTTTTTATCATGAAACAGACTTCAAAGCAAAACAAATGCTACATAATATTTTTGTCTTCTATCTTTCCATCTAACCTTTTAATTTATAATTGTATCATATCATCAGAAAAACAATTAGTTTTAATCCTTTGTTTTTCTGTTATTTTAACGGAAAGTGTTGAAGAGTGTTTCAAAGTTTTCGAGATAAGATGGTGATTTATCTGCGAAAGCTTTCTAAAGCGGACGAATACTTCAAGTTTGACGTAACCAAACAAAGAATATTTACTCTCTATCTTTTCTTTTATTGACGTATTTGTTCATTTCATTTTATTGAAATTATGCTCAAGTGTACTCGATATAAAGAAAAAAAAAATCAAGTTTTTTGATAATTTGGCAGGTGTTAAAAACTGCTAAGTAGTCTGCGTGGTAAAATTTCTTTATTGACGTGTTTGATAAGATTTTAATAAACTCAGTTTTGACACAAGAGTAAAACTAAATGTTAATAAATTATGCGTCAATATAATCGATATAAAAAGGGGAAAAAGAAACAAGATTTCGATAATATAGCTGGTGTTAAAAATTGTTACATAGTCTACGTGGTTAAATTTCTCTATAGACAAAAGTACGTAATTTATGGATGAAAGTGATTGATAACATTTTAATAGACTTAGTTTTGATACACGCAAACTTTAAGAGTGAAATTAAATATTAGTAAAATATAAAATTTACGTAATTTATAGTTGAAAATGTAATAAGATTTTAATAGACTCAGTTTTGAAATAGGCTAACGTTAGGAGTTAAAATTAAATATTAATAAAATACAAAATTATGCGTCGTTGTAACCGGTATAAATAAATAAAGCAAGTTTTCAAAAATTTTGCAGTGTTTAAAATTGCTACTTAGTCTACCAGGTTAAATCTCTTTATAGACAAAAGTGGGTGTTTTATAGATGATTGATAAGATTTTAATAGACTCAGTTTTGTTATAAACTAACTTTGAGAATAAAATTAAGTATTGAAAAAAAAATATTTAAAAAATTTTAAAAAGTGCATTTTTTTAATGGGCTATAAATGCCAGAAATTTTTTCTCACACCTAAAATTAAAAATATAGGACGCATCACTTACGAAACATGTGGGTAAATTTTTTGGTGGAGATGGAAATTTATTACAAAAGTGATATAACCTGTAATTTTCGTTTTAGCCATGACAAAAATAGAATTATTTGTCCTTTTTAGTTCACTTGCAAGACTTGGTTTTTAAAATCTGTAAACACTTTTTAAACTTTATTTTATTTAATTTTAATTTAACTTAGTTTATTTAAACTTTTAACCGCGCGTTTTTGTGGAATGTTGCCACGTATTTTGAACTTTAAAGAGATTAGACTACTTATATGGTTTTATTTTATAATACAGCCGTAGATAATGAAAAAAATAAAAACAAAAATAAAATGAAATAGCAAAATGCATCACACGTTACTTAAAAAAAGTATAAAAGTATGAAAAAAGGTATAAAACGGTACAATTATTACATCAGTAAACAATGTGAGAGACTTTGTTTTTGATAAAATTTATTAATATCGCTTTCATGGACCCAGATATAGTTCGTAAAATATTAGTATCACTATTATTCTATCATTATTATTGTATTAATCAAATCCGACTTGCTTTTGAAATCTTGGCCAGGTCTTAAACGCCACTTACTAATATGCCACAAAGGTTTTCTACTGGATTTAGATCTGAGCAACGAGATGGCCACTCAAAGTATTTCACTTCATTTGCTTTCATAGAGAATTTAATTGAACATAGAATATGAACTGCTGCAGTGTCCTGTTGGAAGGTCCTGTCTCCAGACGTTATAAGAAGAGCAATAAATTATCTCCTAATATATCCTGATACATAATTAAATTCATTAAATTCATTTTAGTTTGTTATAAATATGATTGAAGTAGTACCACTTGCTGCAAAAGCTCTAAAACCATAACGGACCCAAAACCAAATTAACGTGTGGAAAATAAGCGTAGCTTAGTCCGCAAGTCGTACCAAAAATATCGACAGCCGTTTGGACCATCCAAATTAAACTTTATCAGAAAATACCACATCACTCCAATTCGTACCTTTTTTTAAGATGTTTCTCTGCAAATTCTAAATTAGCAAATGCTCTACAAATGATGAATGGTAACTGCATTTCATTTTTAATTTGTGCAGATGACTTCTTACCATGCCAAGTAAGGTTCCAGATTCGTTTTTCTTGCCTTGATGAATTTTTTGCTTTGCCTTCCAAGCCGCTGTTTACTGCCATAACTTTCAGGTTTCCTGAAGAAAAAACAAGCTAATCACTGCAGCCTTGAGCCATCCTATTTTTTCTTGCAATTTGAGAACCACTCATGCCCATTTCTTTAATAGCTAAACTTCTATCCGGATTGTCTTCCGCTAAATGAGTCTCCCTTGCCATTGTATTTTGCGTCCAAGGTATCAAAATCTGCATAACTACAACTCGGATTTTCTTCTTGTACTGGAGCAGACTTTTTTATCGCCTATTTTAGGTCAAACAATGACGTAATTAGTATCGACTTTATATTTTTTCCAAATTGTTTTTCTTTGATTATGTCACTTTTGCCATGATTTAAATAATATGTGGAATTAAAATAAAATTGACTTGCAAAACAATTAGTCTCTACATTTGAAAGTAGAAAATAAATTCGCCTATAACAGTGTTGTTTTATATTTTGCAACTTTTCCCCCGGCTTTATACTTTTTTCCAGATCTGTATTTATTCAATAATAAAGTAAAAATTTAATTAAAATTTCGCAGTCCAATTTTATTATGTACGACTAGAATTAAAATAATTTGTATCATACTCACTTATACAAACATTTTAATCAAACAGATTTTAATATTCGAATTCTTTACAACATTAATTCAACATTTCTTTGAAAGAAAGAAAGACGAAACAGAGTATTTTGATTTCAATTTAAGAAATATACTGCGTATTTGACTGAAAGTCGTCTTTGAAGGAAAACAAAAAAAAATTTTTTTTCGTCGTTTTTGATCATGAAAGCAAGGATTTCTAATGAATATATTTTTATTTAAACACAACGTTTTAACCTTTATATTTGTTCAAACGCCCAATAGTTTTCTCCTCTGTTTTCAATTGGTTTCAATAGTTCAATCAAACATATTCTTGAAAGCGTTTATACGTCAAAAACTGAAGATAAGTTATATATTAAACAATTTTCATTTTCAATAGTTTCAATAACTTTCTGTGGGTTCTCTTTTCAATAATTCAATCGAGTATGTCTCAAAAACATTGAAATGCAGTAAAAATTAATTCTGTGATACGTTTGCATTAATGAATTGTCACAACATTCATTCGAGAAACATTATTGCCCTCATAATTATAAGTATTTGTCAAAATTTTCAAAAGATCAAACACTTATTTTAACCTAAAACTTCTAACCTAAACTTCTGAGCAAATCTTTTCAACTTCAATCACAACATTTGCTAAATTGTCTTCAGCTCCGACTTTAGTCCTGGAACATGAAAAAAAATTTTTACGTGGAGGGGGGGTTGGAGAAAATATGAGTACTTAGCCTCCTTCACTTGTATGCTAAGAGGACGCCATATCAAAGAATATACATAGGGGAAGAAGCTTAATGAGTCATCCAAGGTTAGGTGTGGTCCCTGTGTATAAAGATAAAAACAACATTTAGGTTTCCACCCTCCAACCACCACTTCTGGGGTTGGGTAGAAGAAGAAAAGTTTTATTTATTACCGGTTTGTTCTGCATTTTATGGTATTCTACTGTTAATAAAGATATTCCTTCGAGAATACATCAATATCATTCATGTTGATTGAATCTGCTAAAACAGTTTAAAAAAGAAGGAATGAAATGGAGATGCGAGTGGTAGTTTACCCAACCATACATGTAGAGTTGCCGAACAACCGGTTCACAGGTGATTTACCTCATGACAATCACTTTGCTTCTTATGCGCATGCACTGGATCTTAGTACATATGATGGTATGTTAAACCTGAGCATGTTGCTCACCCTGTAAGTTGTTTTTCTGGTATGGAATACCGAACCAAGTACTTCCCCGTGTTAGTTACGTATTCTAAGAGCTGCACTTCTTCTCCTTTCCATATTCTTTGGCCATCCCATGAGAGAAACTTCTCCTCGCAAATTTTTTTTCACCTCCATAACTAATTTAAAAGAAAGGCAGGTCATTAACGTCGCACTAGAGCAGCACGATGGGCGACGGTCTGGGAAACATCCCTGAGGGAGATCCGAAGACATGCCATCGCAGTTTTGATCCTCTGCAGAGGGGATAATTTAAAAGAAAGAAAAAGTGAGTTTTAGACAAATCTATGACGTCCTCTTAAGTCAGAGAGAAATCCTGTCATCAAATAATTATATCGCACTCAATTTTAGGCTTGTCTGTGCACGCATTTTTTCCTGTCTCAAATATCCCTTCCAACATTTAAAGTACACCATTGATTATTTAAATTCTAACTTTACAGTAATTGATCTAATGTATGACTATATTCATATTGTTAACATCAAGCGCTTCACGTTCTCGTGCCACATATCCTGGGTTCGATCCTTGGAACGGGCCTGGTTGACTCAGCCTTTCATCACTTCAATGGATCGATAAAATGAGGGCCAAGCATGCTTGGGAACAAAACATTGAGGGTTCCACATTCGGCTGACTATCCAACAGGAACATCTGTTCCTGCTTCCCAGAGCACAAGGTCAAGAAAACTGAGATGAGCGCAGTAGGCATTGGCTCTTTTTGGGCTGTTGCGCCTTTAAGTTTAGTTTAGTTGTTAGAATCGAGTAAAGCACAATTAATGTAGTTAATATCTGATTACTTCGGTGTAATAATGAATACCATTATCAAAACTGACATGGATAGTGAATAAAAATATAGGAATACTGCAAAATCAATTGAGTTGCAACAAAATTTAACGTGCTAACAAGAGGAGGTGAACTAGGCTAAATATTGATAATAAGTTGGAGATCAGATAAAGGGGTAGTAATGAGAGAAAGGAAGTTGCAACCAACTGGAAATAGAGATTTAAGGAACAGAGCGATTGCATCTCAATGAACCGATATAGTTCCGAATACCGAAGATGACTAGTTAGTCTGGGTACTACCCCCGGCTCCCGCTGACCATCACGCTGACGAGAATTATTGCTAGTGACAGACATGGTTTAGATCCCTAACCATAACATGGGTGATCATGGTTTAGATCCCTAACCATATTTTGAGGTTAAATCTTGAAATTTTTTTCTCGATCTAGCATAAATGTCGAGCAAAAAGTTTTCCACGGGGGCAAATTTGTCCCAATGCAGTTTCCTTGTCTTCTAAGTTAGGTTCAAAATTATAAAGCTGTGGTGCTGAATATGGACATAGAAAGCCGTATATCTGATATGGAGACACGGATTGGCTGATTAACTCCGGAAATACAATAAAATACAAGAAAGCCTATACTGACAAAATATATCATAAATAACTCAGAGACTCAATAGTGAGATGTTTAAGGTAAAAGTAATTCAAGCTATTAGTAGGTGAAAAACTTTCACAAAATTAAATAATCATTAATTTAAAAATAAAATGCCTTTAACTCCAAAATAATGAGAGTTTCTGTCATTCTCCTGCTATAACATCAAAGAATTCATATGTATGAGTTTCCGACGTTCTACAGCTTCATCAGTGTCATCGTATGTATCTTTCAAAGCTAATCTTCAATTTCAATTTAGATGACATAACAGTTATTTAACAATTCAACGTTGTGTATAATTAGTTAACTATTATTATTCTAATTGGATGTTTAAGATTACTGAAATTAAGTTTATCATTAAGTTCTTTAAGTTCATAAGTTCTTTAAAATGGAGTTTGAGCATGCCTTTCGCCAATTTAAGAATGCCCAAATTGTCACGTAATTTGCTAATTGCCCCAGAAGTAAAATTTAATTTATTAACAGTTTGAAAACTTCCTTAAAACCAAATACAGTAAATTCATTTTTTAAAAAACCATATCATAACTATAAACTTTAAATAAAAAAGAGAATTTTTGTCATTCTATTTTTATGGCATGGGTGACCTTCATGTATACCTTCCAATTTAAATAAAAAAACGACAATCTTTAATTACAGTGCAGATGACATAACAGTTATCTAACAGTTCTTACATTGCGAAATGTGTATCATGATTTTCTTCATTTATTAGGCCTAAAGTTTGAAGCCAGTATTTGTCAGATCAAACCGGATTACACCATTCAGAACTTCCCATTAAAATTGACATCTCTTTTTCGAATGATATCTTCTCTTGTGAAAGCGATTTGAACTTTCATTCAGGTATATCCCCATACCTGTAAATGACGTTGTTAAGTCATAAAATTCTTCTCTACTTCAAGCTCGTGATGTTTATTCTGCGGGATTTTAAGAGAGTTTGTGTTTACAGAGGAGAGGCTATCCATGTTCCTTATCAACGAAATGGTAAAACGATGCCTTATTAATGGTTTTATTGCATTGTCACATTAAGTTGTAATCGCGCGGATTGGCCGCGTGAGCTTGAATTGCCACGTGGTAACAATGGATAAGTCCTTGCAGATGACACTGACCACTAAAGGATGACCACTCCCGAGAAGCAAAACACATAATTTTTTCTAATAAGGAAATAAGACCGAGTGTAATATAAATTTTTTTTAATACAAAACCCAATTTGTTAAATTTTTTTTTACAGGACTCTACGTTTTAAAATACTGTTGCCACGATTTTTACTGTATTATTTGAGTTTTGAAATAAATGCCACGAGTGGAGAATGTTGAATAAATTCCTTGATGTTTTTACTATTTCCTTACTCATTAGTGATTTGCTGGATATCAAAGTGCATTTGATTTTTCCTCACTTAAATACTTATTTGGATCGTTAATTAACACTTAATATTCATTATTGACAAGGATTCTAAAAATTTGTGTCAAGGACATTGTGTATATATGTTAAGAACATAAGAGCAGAATCATAAACCCTAGAGTAATTAAGCACCCTATATTTAAAAATCGTAAAAGAACACGTTTTTTTTTCTTACTTTTTTGCGTTACATTGCATTTCGTTTCACTGTGAAAAATTTACTAGATTTAAAAACGTGAAATTACGAGGGAGTGTAGTAAAAAGTTAAAGGAATTTGAAGGGATAAAAAAAATTACGATTCGATTATTATATTCAAAAATTATCAATCGTTAAACTTTAAGTAAAAAAAAAAGTTATGTTGACCAATTTATTGTTCGTTAAAATGCAATGACAGAGATTAAATTTGACCCGCTGAAAAAGCCATTTTCAATCATAAATCGAGTTCTTTATTTCTCTTTCTTCTTTTTTTTTATTTTTTTATTTTTTTATTATTTTTATTTATTTATTTTTATTTTTTTGAAATTCAAATTTGTTTGAAAGTTATTGCAACTTTAAAAGTTTTTTTTTTTGTGTGAATTTGTTCACTTTTTTGCTTTGAATAATGATTACTTCTTCAATGTTTCGGAAAAACTTTTCCAACTCAAGATCATCATTTTATCTACCCGATCTTGACTTGATGTCAAAAGTAACGAAAACATGGATGAATAATATCAATGAAATAAAAAAAAAAGCGACCAGATGTTGCCAAAGATAAATCACAACATTTATATCAAATTTTTTTAAAAATCTAAGCATAAACTGTAGAACTGTTATACAATATTTACCTTTATATATATTAACAAATAAAATTGCGTCTCATTTATTACTTTTTATTGTGTCATACGTTCAGCATTCCTAGGTATGAACATTTTCTTCAAGTATCGAGTAATCATTAATTTTTTTAAGATCAACGCATAAACGAAATGCTCTTACTTAAAATTATATAATAATTATAAATTTTATAAAAAAAAAAAAGTTCTTTCGAAAAAATCGAATTTTAAGAGGAATGAGAGACTACCAAGGGGGTTGATGAGCGGAGCTTTCTAGTTATAGAAAGTTATTATTGCATTAACTATTTTAATAGAATACAAATTTTTTGCCCAATTTAAGACATAAATTTATTATGATCTTTGAAGAAAAAAATGTCAGTTCAACCAGATTTCATTATAATATTGATTTTTTAAAGGTAGAAAATAAATAAATATTAGTTGTTAATTTCTAACAAATAAATAAATATATTCACCATTTATCTTTAAAAAAAACCCTTACCGGAAGTCTTGAGGTCCTCTTTTGACATCATAGGACTGATGTGACTATTTCTTATTTTTTCTATTTTTGACGTGGCGGGTTTGTTTGTTGAACTCGAAATACTCAGTTATTCTGAATTTAATTTTTGCGTTATATTTCTGAGAAAAAATGTGTTCTTCATGTTTTAAAATATGAGATAAAGATATGAAAAAAAGTTTTTATTCCATATTGATATGCAATTATCTGATAGTTGAGATGCATATTTACGCAATTTAGTTTACAACTGTAGAAATTCATCTACCTGAATCTTCTACCGGAAGTTGAAACAACCTCTTCAAATACTGCCCCCTACCGTAGAGAACATGAAACACGGTTAAGAATAAGGTGAATGAAAATCTAATGATAATGTGTCCCATTGCAGGAATTGTCCAAGAAACAAAATGTTAGGACCCAGATTTCCTACATTATATATTATATCCAAAATATTTTCGTCGTCATCAATATAAAATTTTTAAATAAATTTCATATAGGTATTGTTTTCTTATAAAGTATTTTTGATATTTTTTAATATTTATTTTACTTATACTAATTTGCTATTATTACGTTTTTGATTTTTATTGTTTTCTATATAAAGAGTTTAGAACTAAAATTGTTGTTTCTTTATCATGTAATTCTATGATATTTTCTTATAACGCTACATTTTAAACTTATTTAAAAACAGTGTCTAAAGTTATTGACAGAGTTTCACAAACGTTACTTTTTGGTGCGAATTAGATTAATATAAAAAAGTGATTTGTTATATGACTTAGAATTGGGTACTTGTACTTCAAGAAGAAGAAGAAGATCAGGAATACCTACACGCGTGACCAATGACGGCAACGCCAGCTGATCGCTTATGAGCAAAGTGATGTATTAAAGTTGAGCTAAATTTCTTCACATTGAGCTAAATTTCTTCTAAATAATTAAGAAGAAAAACAAAACAAAGTTATTTACACAAAAGTTGATACAAAATTTAAGTAATTGGGTATTTTTACTTTAAGAAGAAGATCACGGATACCCACACATGTGATCTATGACGTCAGTGCTATCTGATCACTGAGAAGCAAAATGGCGTGTTAAAGTTGAGCTAAATTTCACCATATAAATTAGAATGTTAATTAATTTGAAGTTAATTAAATACAGCCCCGTATTTCTCATCGAATTTATTAAAATATAATTCTTCCTTTTCTACGTCTTTTACTTAATTTAGATTTATTATTTGTTTATGCATTTTATTGTAACCGTGGTATATTTTTGTTTTTTGTACCTGACAAAAACAAAAATGCTTTTACGATGATGCAATACAGCGTTTCCTACAACGGCGCTATATAGTTCATGAATTGTGAAATATATCTCTGCTATATTCTGAAAAATCAGCTCGTTTGAGTGACTACGCTTTACTAACTTACATTTTGCGTGCATGATGCTATTAACGAGGAAAGATAATTAAAAAGAAGGAAACAACATTAAGGTGTCTCCGTAACAATACGACTACGAAGGATTTCATGGTTGGCTATTTTACGACCTGACGTCAACCGTCTCATTTGCCAAGTTCTGAAATAAAAGTTGGTCGATAACTGTTCCTTCATAGCATTTTATTGAAGGCGTTATAGCTACAAGCGATTTCACTTTTTTACGTTTTGACGAAATCGGTGAGAGGAGAAATTTAATAACCATAATAAAACGATGTTTTTCTTAGTACGTAGAAAAATTGTTATAACAATCAAGAAAATTAACGAACAAAGTTTAAAACTTAATGCTTGAGAATTTTTAAGAATATATGTTAAGAATATATGTTTTAAAGCAGAGGGTGCGTTCCTTGTTTTTCAATAGAGCCATATATGTCTAAGAATACAACTTCAGCCAGATACACGTCACAGTCCGTTTTACAGGCAGGACCCAATCTTACTTCATTCTTTCATCCACAGATCGTAATTTTGAACTGAACCAGAGAACGACAAATCTCTAATTCAGTACCCCCAGAGGTATTGATTTGTTATGGGAACTTGGAAGAATTTGTGACCACGACAGATTCAACGTATACCAGCCACCATTTAATGTATGGGGATTCTTCGTCCCGCGGGATTCAAACTCACGTTCTCACTAACACAAGCTCAACGTACTACCAACCAGGCTATCCCGGCTCTTACCTTAAATATGCTTATTAATCGATTAGGGGCCGGGATAGCCTGGTTGATAGGTCACTGGGCCCATGTGCAAGAGGTCGGGGGTTCAATCCCGGCCGCCGAAGACTTCCCATGTAGTAAATGGTGATTGATGCAGCTAAATCTCTCTAGTCACAAAATCCTACATGTTCCCATAACAAATCATACCTCTGGGGTTATAGATCCAGGAGTTTCCTTGTCTTCTGGATTCGTTGAACATTAGTCGTAAGCCCAAAATTGGGTCGGCTGTTCAACGACGGTTATAATTGATTAAGGTGGAGCCGTAGTGGATCAGGGGATTGAGCATTCGCCTTTCAATCGGGGAACCGGGTTCGAATCCCAGCGATGACTGGTCGAACGAATTCAGCCCCCGGCTCGCACCGACCACAATGATTGCGCAAAATATGCACAGTGGTAGACGGATTATGGATTAGAGTCCCCTTGCCGTCAGGCTTCAACGCGAGAAGTTTTTGCGGTTTTCCTCTCCATGTAACACAGATGCGGGTTAGTTCCATAAAAAAAGTCCCCCGCGAAAGCGAATTTCTCCCAACACTTGATCCAGGAGTTCCTTTGTCTTCTTGATCGTGTTCAAAATTTCTAGGCTACGGAGTAGCCGTAAACCTAAACTTTGGTCGGCTGTTTAACGACGGTTTTAAAATTAAAAAAAAATTGATTCAAGAGTTGATTTTAGTTACAAAACCAAGCACAAAAACACATTTTTTCTGATGAAATATATGATTTTGTTTTTATCAGAGTTATGGCGGATATTTACTATCTAAAAAATGTATGGTAATCCGTAAGTAGATTGGTCGATTGTTTGACCCATATAACTTTTAGAATCAAACAAAATATTTACACCTGCTTATAAAATTTATTATCTAAGGATTATTTCATACAAAAATTAATTTTAATAATTATATATTGATTTTATAATTTAAAAATAATTGAATTTCTATTCGTATGGTAGGAAAAGGATTATATCATCACAAAACAATGCAAATTGAAATGTCAAACAAGAACAGAAACGGTTGAATGGTTTTCAAGACATAACAGTTAAAAAATGCAATTATCTAGAATTCTTATTTGTCAGTAAATATTAAGATTGATTTTCTTCAATTATAGATTTTGTGATTCAAAAAATCTTTGTTTAAGAAGATAAAAGTTTCTAGTAATTTATAATGTAACTTTATTTAATAATTTCTTTTTTTGTAGTTAATAAAATTTTGGTAAGAGAGAGTTTTGTAAACGAATGAAAGTTTTTTCTCTTCTTACAACTAGTTTTAACAATACGACGAAAACGCTGAGTGAAAGTGAAGGAAAGAATTGTTAAGTGGGACAAACTTAATATTTTTCTGATTATACCAGTGGAATAGTATTTTAATAGTAATAAATCAATATTAAATCAAAATTTAATAGAAGAAAATTTCAACTGAACGAAATTTACCTCGACTGGTTAATTTTCATGAAAGCAAAAATTTTATTTCCATGACATGATTTAGAAAAAAAATATTTTACTTTTAAATAATGCATAGAGTTCAACCTTAAACATTGGTAGATAAACATTCACCACATATTTTAATTATCAGTAAAAAAGCTGTCTTATAAGTCTTATTTTTTATTATCTAAAATCCATTTTCGTTTTTCTTTCTTTCTATTTTTTACATCGAATAGGATAATTTGTAATAGAGATGTTACTTACATGATTTACCTTTTTGGTTGTAATTTTAACATCATATTTTTCTAAAATGACGTTGATTATCTTCCTCAGTGTAAAAATAATGAGATAAATTGAAGAAAAATAATTTATGAATACAAGGGTTTTCCTGTAAACACACTATTTAGATAAGGAACTAAATTTTAGTTTACAAAAACTTATTTTTTTCACCTTTCGTATGTTAATAAGCTATGACGGATTTATTATGTTGAATCAAGAGTACAGTAACTGGAAAATTCCACGAAGATTATCAGAAGATTAAAAACAAGAAGAATATTTTCTTAAGGTTAGAGTAGGAACGTTAAAAACAGTTGTATAAAGGTTATTGATGATTCATCATGCATTGGTATTCAAAATATGGGGAAAGTTTTGAGTATTACAATGCACTTTCTACATTCTCGCACTAAATAGCAACAATAATGTGATCTTATTTTTATCAAAATTAAAAAAAAAAAAACGTTTGAACTAGTTTGCGCTTTTATTAAGTTTAAACAAAATATGATTATAGTAAAATAAAATAGTATAGTTAAATGATTTCACTATAAATGTAAAAAACTATATTTAGAGTTAAAAAAACAAATTATAATTAAGTATTAAAAAATAATAAAGTTAAACGCTTCCACTATAAAGCAATTTAAAAATTTCATTTCAAGCAAAATAGTAAACGATGGTTACGTGAACAAAATAAATATTGTAGTAAAAATGGTATTTTTCCCTTAGCCGGGAGTTTGCAAAAATTCACCAAAAAATATAGACCTCCGCCAACTCTTTTATTTTATTTAATTTTTATAAAACAAAGATAAATAAAAAAAAATCAAATAAATTAAAAAAAAATAAAATGAAATAATAAAATTTAGATAAATAAATAAAAATTAAATAAAAAATATATAAATTAAATAAAATAAAGAAAAATTAAAAACAAAAATGGTTGAAATTCTTTGCACCCGACAAAACCTAAAAGTACTATTAATTAAATGTTTTCATTATGAAAGCTACTCAACTTTGTTTGAAGTTAAAACCAAATTATATTTAAGTGAACAAAAAATACAAAAGTTAAAAGCAAATAATTATCGATTAAGCAAAACATAATATTGGCTACGGATTTGAACATGGTAGTCGTAAACTGTTCAACGACGGTATATAAACGGTATTTTATTATAAAATAAAATAATTATTTTTTTTCTTTTTTTGTGTTGAGCTGTGTTTTTCTTGTGGCGCAGCATATACAAGTATTTTCAGTAAGAAAAATAAAAACAGAGATATTGCGGAAAGTAAAAACAAAGACTTGTAAAAGTTTTTACCCCTTCAGGACCGGCGAAAAGAAAAAGAAGCGTTTTTCCAAACACATGGAGTTTTTACTTAGCAAAGAGTACGTATACGTTACTAATACGAGAGTAAAGTATCGAGATCATGTCTGGGTGATCTTGGGCTCGTTTTATATATGATACAATGGGTCGAATCGCGTGATCACTTAGATGTAGCCATGAAGGGGTTAATTACAATAATCAATTTCGAGCCGTGGTAATGAGAGGGACACAGGAATTCGAATCCCAGCGCTGGCTTTTCGATACGAATTCCGCACCCGGCTCGCACCAACTACAGTGTTGACGTTAAATATGTCCAGTAGACGTATCATGGGATAGCGTCCCCTTGCCGTAGGTCTAGTGGTTCCTCTCCCTTTAACACAAATGCGGGTTAGTTCCATCATAAAAATAAACCACGAAGGCAAGTTTATTCCAACTATTGATCCAGGGGTTCTCTTGTCTTCTGGGTTGCGTTCAGAACTACAAGGTTATGGACTTGAACATTGATAGTCGTAAACTCAGAATTGGGTAGGTTATTCAACGCCGGTTATAAAATTTAGTAAAAAACAGTAATTAATAACCATACTATTCATTTGCCATTTTTTAAATTATGTTTTAATACAACTAAATTTAAACGTAAATTGACACTGAAAATTGTGTCATATGAAATTAAGTACCAAGAAAAAAAAATTTTTTTTTTTTTTGATCCAGAGCCTTGTGAGCAAAATAGTTATAGCTAATGTGAATCTTATGGTCACACATTTGGTATAACGATTTTGGTATAACTTGAAACATCAGTCATAAGATTTCATTGCTTCTAAAAAAAAGTTTTGTTTTAGGGTATTTCCTACAAAACTTGAAATAAAACTTATGTGAAGGATCGTAAAAATAAATGAAGAGACACCAGCGAAAATGTTAGTTTTTATGTTGTTACTGAACCGGAAAATCCACCAGGAAAATATAATTTATATCACTAAACATTTGATCTTTCTTTTTTTCATTCATGCTCCAGTGAGAATAAAAATTATTGTTTTGAACTAAATCAGTTAATAATAGACTTTCTCTCCTGACTGAGTTTTGGAAATCAAGGGCGAATAGCCTTGCGATGACTTCTACTTACTTTGTAAGGATCGGAAAAAAGCAATTTCAGGCTTTTGATCATAAACTATTGATAAAATATTACGCAGTAACTAAGAAAAGCAGTCTTTTTTTTTCATTGCTGAGAGTCATTTTATCAGGAAAGAGATTACCATTTTAAATATAAGCCTCAAATGTTCTGCAATTGAACCATTTTTATTGCTTACTTATATTTTCTTTATGTCTATGTACAACAAATTATATTAAAACTGAAGTCAGGAGCGGATTTTTGATGGCAAATAGACGGTATTTAGCTATGTGAAGCCAATTTGAGACAAACTTCATCTCTATAAGCATTAAAATAAATTAATAAAACACTCTTGTTAGACCAATTAAGAGTAGGACAATCAATAAATTTGAGGAAAATGGATAACTCATATTTGAAAGAAAGATTCTATGGTCAATTTTTAGAACCTTTTATGAAGTGGACATTTATGAAGTGGACATTTATGAAGTGGACAAGATGATCTAACCAGGAAATTTATAATAAATATACACAACCTATCACTTTAAGAGTTGTTAAGTTCTAGAGGATTATCTTCAACAGTAGGAGAGATTTTTCAAAGCGAAGAAAAAGATCTTGTCATAAAATTTACATTCTCAAACTATTACAAGAAGAACAGGCAGCTGTAGAAAAGGATTTGTGATTGTTAGTGCAAAATCGTTGCAGTAAATCGAAATGCCTAGAGGAAGTGGCCTACATAAGGCAGTAGTTCTGATGAGGAAGATGAGTACAACGACATCTTCGAACAACATTTTTGTGCACAATGCTTAATTTGCATTAAGAAGAAATGTACAGTGCGCAAAATAAAAAAATGAAAAAAACAGGCCCCCCTGAATAACTATCTAATAACCGGATCTTAACGTTCTAAGACTCAATCTAAATGGCTTGAGAGGTGACCTAAAATATGCTATTAGTTCGTGCAGACGACATTTTAAATTTTGAAATCAGACATAAAGACGCACTCTCTCAGAAAAAACATACCCTTTTTTTTTTTAATGGATTCAAATTTTTGACCCCCAAAAATAGGGGGTAGCCCTCAATCTGGGAAATAGAGTCCTTATAGTTTGGTCAGGAGAGCAGTCCAAAGTTCAGACCCCTTAATGTTAATTTTACTTTTTGTGCTTTTCAACAAATCACGAGAGCTTATTAGGCGAAATGAAATTTTTTTCAGGCAATTATAAAATTCAGCTACCCAAAGATAATTTTATGCAAAAAAAAAAACAAAAAAAAACTTTTACTAAATATTTATTATTTTATTTAAAATTGGTCGAAAAAATTTTGAAATGTAGAGTATACAATTTGTTACCTTATTTTAAAGTATATAATTTGTCATCGGAAATTATAAAATTGGAGTGAAGTAGGTTGAATAGTTCTACAGAAATCGAATCTCAAAAGAGTCGTCTTTAAAAAATTCGATTTTTCAGAAACTATTCAACTGATTTCAGTCAAATCTTGTATTTTGTCATGTAAAAATATGTTCTTTAAAATTGCATTGTAATTTAAAAATTTTCCTAGTACTAAATTAACTGATAAAAAATGCTAAATATTAATTAAAAGTTCTTTCTTGCATGGAATTATCTTAAGGATGAATGAATTTTATAATTGTGTGCAAAAAATTTTCAATACAGTTAAAAAATTTTCGAGATATGGAAAAATGCGCCAAAAAATTAATATTAATATAAAATTAATATTAATAAATTTTGGACAGCTCTCCTGAACAAACTATTGGGATCATATTTCCCACATTGAGGTTATCCTCTGTATTTTGGGAGGTCGGAAATCCGTTATTTGTCGAAAAAGGTATGTTTATTCAGAGACAGAACGTTTTTGTGTCCGATTTCGTGACTCACTGATATAGTCTGGACTGATTAATTAGCATATTTGATGCAACCCTTTCGAATAATTAAGAATGAGTCCCAGAACTTGGAGATCTGATTATTAGATCAAAAGTTATTCAAGTTGGTCCGTTTTTTATTTTTTGCACTGTACAACAGGCAAGTTTTTTTTTTCATTTAAAAACATTTTAAACATATGATAAAATCGTTATATAAATATTTTATAGTTAAACTAACAAACAAATGATTTTAGATAATATCTATTGATTTTATAAGTTTGTTAGACATTAAGAAATTTTCAAAAATAAGGGTATAACAAAACTTGCTTAATAATAAACTATATATACTTTAGAAATACCAGAATTAACTCGAATGAAATAAATACAACTTTTTTCTTTATGAACAGCCATTATGAAGAACAGTATTATGAAGAAATGACTTATTTCTTAGAAGAATGAAGTCAAACAAAAAGGTCATTAACCCCACTAGTTAAAAGCCATTAGGGTAATAATAATAAAATAGTTTTTAAATAAGGAAACAATTTTTACTAAGACTACTCTTTACTAATTTATTAGGAAATAGTTTTTACCTTAAATATTTTTTTACCTACCCAAAACCTAAAATTATTTTTTCACGCAATTATAAAATTTGTCTGTCTAAAGATAATTTCATTCAAAAAATAATTCTCAGTAGTTCATTATAGTTTATTTCAATAACTAAGAAACTTTTAAACAAAGTATAAAAAGTAGTTGTTTTATGCTAAACTATGCGTAGTGAAATCCAAAACTTGAAATAATTTAGTCAGATAATTGCAAAGCAATAATAATTTACATTACATTTTAATGAGAATTATTACAAGCTTTTTGTAATTGTGATTTTCAGGGGATTGCTAAATTTGTCGAGTTTATATTTTGGCTTTTTCTCCTCCAAAAAGAGTGCGAAATTATAAAAATACATTTTTAAATTCTTTAATATCTGAACAAAATAATATAAGATAATAAATAACTATTAAAAATCAATTTTGCTCAAAATTATTTCGAGAAAGATATAAAAAAAGAACACCAAATGTGAAAAAGAAATTAAGACTCAAAAAATTTAACCCTCATTTCTTAATAAATTATTAAAACCAAAGTTAACAATATTCTTTCATACTTTGATGTTAAAAAAAACTCCAATCTGTAAATATATCCTACACGGGGAAAAAAATTCTTGGGAAATTACCGTACTGTATTGTTATTTAAAAATGTGGGGAAAATCATAAATCTAGTTAATAAAAAACAAAATATTCACTATTTTTGCCATTCGTTATTTGGTAATTTTTCCGTTAATATGGTAACGTTTTACTAGAAATTCTGTTTTAAAAAATTATAGGTCCTATTTACACGCATTTAGTAAAAAATACGAAATTGAAAAGTAAATCTAACCGAATAAATAGTTTTTATGCCGTACTCTAACGCATCATGATAAAATTACCAAATTTAATCACGCTTAACAAAATTTTATCCCAAACTAGAAAACTATATTTTATTGCTACTTTTACCCAAATCATTACCAAATCCCTTCGGTAAAATTTACAAAGCTTTTTGGTGAATCCACAGAGACGTTAAATGTTACCATATTCTTGTAGTTTTGACCATATTTTTTTCTCAGATATCGTAGGCAGTTCAAAGTGATAAAATAAATTTATATTCACATCTTTAGATTATGCAGTTTGAGGTTTAGGCAAGAAAAAAGACTTTAAAGTTGTATCAGAGTCGTCGTGGCTCAGAGGATAGATCATTCGCCTTCTAATGAGGTGAACTGGGTTCAAATCCCAGCTATGGCTGGACGATACCGTACCTAGCTCGAACCGACCATAGTGCTGACTTAAAATATACTCAGTCGTAGACAGATCATGGGTTAGAGTCCTTTTGCCGTCAAGCAAACCGTAGAGATTTTTCGTAGTTTTCCTCTCCATGTAACTCGAATGCGAGTTAGCTCGACCAAAAAGTTCTCCACGAAGAGAAATTTCTCCCAATACTTCATCCAGGAGTTCCCTTGTCATCTGGATTGAACATAAGTAGTCGCAAATCCGAAAAATTGGGTTGGCTGTTCAACGACGGTTATAAAGTAAAATAAAATTGCATCAATATTTTAATAGCGTGCTTTAATTATTTCTAATACAAATTTAAGAAGAAAAAAGAACTAATTTGAAACAGAGTTAAACTTCATTTTTGTACAAAAGATGTCTTGTTGCATAACAATCAGATTAATAATAGTAACTCTTTTGCAATACTAAATACCTGCCTCTTTCATAAATTCACCCGTCTTGCTTAAATTCCGCCAGCCTACTTTCCACTTCTTTGGTTTTTCGAACTCTCCAATTCGATGCCTTTCAAAATTCATCGCCACAGGAGAAAGGAACGAAAATAAAATGGCATTTATTTCGGAACTTTCTTTTTTTAAAGCTTAGCGCGTATCAGTTTTATCAGGATAAAAACTTATTTCGATTTGTTATATTACGTTTTGTCAAATTATATTTTAAAATATGGGATCGTACTGCTCCTCTCAAAATGCGTTCGCAAATGCCGATGAAATAGTGGCGCTGGAGGCTATGGCGGACAGGCTTAGAGTCCATAGCATACGATCTACAAATGTTGCTGGCAGCGGGTAAGTCATTTTTTAAGGGGAAAAAAATAAATGCATTAAAATACTAGTAATTATTTAATTTAATAGAAAAGTGCATTCACTATTAATAATAGAAAAAAGTGTGTAAAAATAGTAGGAACATGTTTAGAAAATAATTGTTACAAGTTAAGTGAAATAACAGTATAATTAGTGTATTTTGTCAATAGTAAGTAGTGCTTTGAAATAATATTTTAAGGAAGAAATAAATGCATTAAAATAATAGTAATAAGTTCATTTAAAAGAAAAGGGCATTAACTATTGATAATAGAAAAAAGTGTGTTGAAATAATAGGTATAAATTCAAGAAAATAATTGCTATAAATTTTGTGAAATGAAAGTACAATTAGTGTAATTAGTCAATAGTAATTAGTGCTTTGAAACAATATACTGTTAAAAGAATGTGTTCAGAAATAATATAAGATACAGTTTTATTTCTTTCAGAATAAAAGCAGTTAAAATATTTTAAGATATTATTCTGAGATGTACGGTATTGTACATAAAGGAATACAATTCGTAGAATTCGTTTCTAATAAAAATTTCACTTTCACACTCCTATGTAAAGTTCTGTTTAAAAAAAGGAAAAGAAAAACATGTCTAGTAAGATAGAGTTTCATTTGTCGTATACTATAAAAGAAATTGCTGTAAGATTATTTTAGGATTTATTAATTTTTTATAAATGTGCCTCTTTACTCTTTCAGAATCATACTTAAAAATAATGCAAATCGAGTAACTGTTCTTTTAAAAGTTTTTTTTTGTTATTGCACTATGATTAAATACTAATACTAAAAACCAGATGATTGAAATAAAAAAATTGAAATAAAAGAAGGAAAAAAATACGCGTTAGAAATGCAAGAAATATATGGTAAATATATATTGAAACTTATTTTATAACATGCTAGTTCCAAAGGTCAATATCCAACAATGTTTCAAACCATCAAATGTTTATGCTGATAATATAAATAGTGTTAGATTTAATTGTTTAATAAACGAATTGTTTTAAAAAATCTTCACTACTTTGAATTTTTTGTAGGTTTTTAATTTTAAAATGTGTTTCCATTTTCTAATAACCATGAAATATCGTAATATTGTCGTAAAAACGTTGCACAAAATTATACTTGTTTGCATACATTTTTATTTTCATCTTCTGGGTTCATACATTTTTATCTGAATTGTGTACAGCTGAACACAAAATTTAATAGAACAGAACTTTGGTTCTAAATTAAACATTTGCACTTTAAAACCTAAAATGCGTCGAATTTTTAACTTTAGTTTATGTATAAAAAGTTTAACTACACTTTTTAAAAATTTTCAAAACTCGAACCCAGGTCGGAAGCCTATACGAGAACAATTTGTGACCCTCTCTACATAAGTGCCCATTAGGACAATGCAGATAAAAATTCTAGCTCTAAGTATTAAGTCACCAAAATTTTTTTTTCTTTTATATTACGCTTTTATTAACTCCCTTCCAAGTTTGTAATACTGAAATCTTGCATTCAAAATTTCAACTTATTTCCAATTAGCTAGAGAGTTCAAATTTCCTTTGGAGCTATGCGTCTGATGACAATATATGTTTCAATCGTTTTCAGTTTACTAAAGACATAATTTTAAGAGATATTTTTAATTTAATGTCAATCAAAATTCCGACCACTTTCTGAACAGCTAAAGTCTTAACACAGAATTATAGTTTTTTGCTGGATTGTAATATACGTTTCTAAGAATTGTAAGCAATTTTTTTTTCCATTTTATTATCATTTAAAATTACCACTACCACATAAACATACAAACACTAAATTAAAAATGTAAAATATTAAAATAGAAAAAAATTTTGAGAACTGCACATACAAGTTAAGAAATTACATAAAATTAATTCAGTTTCAGAGTAATCTAAAACGAAAAGCGTAATTCATAACACTTTTATAATTAACTTCCATTTACTTCCAATTTCTCTTACGTCTTTTGAAATGCCTTAGGGTTGACGTGCCTTAGGGTTTTTGCTTAAGGTGAAACGAAAATTAAATTATTTTCACCTTTTTAGTTTTCTTCAAAAATATGGTTTTTAAAATTTTTAATCCTTTTAATTATTTTTTATATAATTTATAGTTTACAAAATAAGCAACAAGTTGGTTAAAAAATTACTTAAAAAATTAGAACTTAAATATAATAAAATTTTATAATTTTTTCACGTTCAAACGATAAATAAATCACCAAAATCTCCTTAGTAGCCACAAAGTTTGTTTTTTCTTATTGTCAATGTAAGCGACAAAGCGTTGAAGATTTAGCGCATGGCTTACCACTCATAAAATTAGGTTAAATTTGAAAAAGAGATTTTTATCATTAATATGAACAATAAAAACCAGTTTTCTGGAAGAAATAATTTAGAATAAATAAATACCTGTATTGAAGATTGATGAGCCACAATTTTAAAGTTGGATAATGGTCAATTCCATGTTTTATTCTTTTTTTCCCAGAAAAAACAAATTAGTTAAAGAAAAATTGTGTAATCATTTGTTCTATATTGAGCTTAATTTTAAAATTAAATTTTATTAACAATAAAGAACTACTTTTAAACATATTACTGATAAATGAATCATTTAAAATGGGACATTTAAAAAAAAACAACCTAATTAATATTGGGAAGTTTTATTTTACAAAATTTAAAGAATCGATTGCCATTCCTTAAACAAATTGATATTAAAAACATTTTTGATTCATACTAACTGTTTGTAAGATGCAAAAAAAGTTAAAACTAATAATAATAATGTCTCCTAATAAAAACACTTTGCTTTTATCGCCGTTTTAAGAACTATGTTAAATGAAGCGGAGATTTGTTATCTTTAACTAAAGAATAGCATGGTACTCATATGTTTCTTAACATGTCTTTTTTATTCAGCTAAAGCAATTAAAAATTTAAAAATGAATTCAAAATAATTGAAATTTATGATAGTGTGCGATATCTAGAAAAATTTAATTCGATAATAATCGGTATTTAATTTGTCAAATAAAAAACTATTAAAACACTTCTTCTTAGAAAAAAAATTAAAAATATTTTTTTATAAAATGAAATCAGTTGATAATTTTTATTTAAATTTAATAAGAGAAACCATTTTAATTTTAATAGGTTGTTAAATTGTCAAATAAAAAAAAACAATTGTCAAATTAAAACAATACCAATTCTTCCTGATAAAATAATTTTTGCATTCATTTTTACAAGAACTGCATTTAAAAAGTAGAAATTTGCAATCTTGCTTATCTAACTCATATTGTGTGTTATTTTGTTCAACTACAACAGTTAGAAATTGGAAAAGGATTTCGAATGGCAGAAATTTATGAAAAAAAAATTTTTTTTTAAATATTTTTTTCTTTTTTATTCCTTTAAAGAATTATTTTGATTTAAATTTGGCATATAAACAGAGTTTTTGGGTTAAAAATTGCGATATATAACAAGAATTTGCTAGCTAATAGAATTTGAAATTAAATTTTAACTCATTTATTTTACTGAAATTTTAATTTAGAATTTCCTCATGTTTCAACAAAGTGGTAAAAATAAAAGCTTTATTCTAATGTAGGATTTTTTCTCTCACTGTGAATTTATAATTTTTTACTCCTAATTTTCGAATTTAGATTCGATAAATCCGTGAGTTTTCATCTTATTTCCGTACAATTTTAAGAGTTAGTGAAAAAAAGTATTAATGTTAATCAAATGTTGCTTTTTTCTAAACTAGGGGAATTTTACCCCTATGATTGCTATGCAATCATGTCTCGCGCCACTATCGCTTCTAAATCAATTCATCCGCATAGATTGATTTTGTTTCTCAACAAAAAACTGATTTATAAATCAATATAAAAATATTCAATTTAAATTCTTAATTAAATATTAGCCGCCTTTGGTGACCCACTTTGTCACTAAAAGCTGTTTATATTAATAATAAGTTATATAAATTATGTAAAGATTTAATATGAAATATCGTTATATAAATCAAATTTTATAAAAAGAGTTCCACCGAAAAATTTTAGTTACAAAATAAAAATCTACAAAATTTAGAACTTATTGAATATATATACTTATAATGTCAGAAGACAATCATGAAATAAAATTGTATGAGATATGAATAAAAAAAGCTATTCACACGTATTTATTACATTTTTCGAGGAATACAAATTATTAATTTGCATAAACAATTAATTTGCATAAACAAATTAATAATATGTAATTTAATAAGGGCTTAACTAATTCAGTAAAACACTGTGATTATGTAATGAATATAAATATGACTTACCTAGTAGCCACAAAATTCGTCTGCTTCCGTAGTTTGTGGCGTTCAAGGCCATGACACTTTTTTTAAACTCTTTTCCGATTTAAGTTTCTCCAAAACATAATTCTGCTCGTAAAAAAAAGATAGCTTATTTCATTCCGTTGCCAAACTGTTTTGTATAAAGAATAACTTATATCCACACAATACCCTATCAAAAATAATTATGAAGTAGAACTAACTCTTTGACCATTTAAAGTGGAAGTACAAGTTATTTAATGAAGGTTCGTTTATTTAATAGGTTGTGTTATTTAAGTTTGAACTTTCTTCAATAGCACGGAAGGTGTTACTGTCTGCGTAGAGATATCCTTGAAACCCTTTCATTTTTAATTGCTGCATCACTCTAAAGTTTTGTTGACGCTTGCTTACGCATCGCTTATTACGAAATTGTATAAGGTTTGGTGATAAATTAACCTGAAAGAATGTCCCAATCGCATGAAAACGAAAAAATAGATTTCAAAAGTCACGAAATTTAGAATGTTAAAATCCAATTTAAATATTTATCTTTCTGTTGAAACAGGACTAATTAGTAAATAAAAGTTTAATTCAATTACTTACATTAATATGTCACAAAACAAGTTGCTTTTTATTTCATGAATATGCACTCTAAGATTATGTGTTTCTATGTTTGTTGACATTATCTATCAAACATTACGTTTGTTTATATTGATTGCAAAATACAGTATTTACTTTATTTTGAATCAACTACGTTTATTTACTTAACATGCAAACATATAGGAAGAACAAGGGGAAGATTAGTTTATGTCAATTTTTCACAAAAAGGACGATTGGATTGTAACTTGTTGCATTTTGAGGAATACTAACTAACTAGGTTAGTTTTAAAGATTATTAACTAACTAGTAAGTTTTTTTGACGAAACAGTGACGGGGAAAATCGTTTTTCTCTAAAAGTTATGGCGCAATGATGATAGCCTGTGTTGAGAGAAAAACAGTTGCTGCCCGCCTTGAAATTCATTTTTTTCCTCAGATTCAGCTTTCATAGACATAAATCGTCCCCCCCCCCTAAATTTTTATATCGATACTCTAAGATTATGTGGTTAATATGTTGACATTAGAAACATGCGTTTCATTTGCTTACTTTAAATGCAAATTGGATCAATAAAATAATTATTTTATTTTAAGCATCTTCGCATTTGCATTAAGTAGCATTCCCTGTTACTCTCCGACGAACTTCGTGAACTAACAGATCTTTTTATTTGAGGATATTTTTGCTGTCTCCTTGTTTCTTAATATAGAATTGATCTACGTTATCCTCTCTTAATTGAGTACACCGTTCCTACTTACATTTCGAATAAAATTCGACATACCAGCTAAATAATGCATGATGGGGAAAACAAACATAAGTAGATCTTTAAAGTGTTAAAATGAAATCTGAAAAAGTTAAATTTTTAAAAAAAAAAACTCAAAGAAGTTGAGAAATTACTAGAAACAAGTGACAACGACGCATTAAAGTTTTAAGTTTCCAGAAAAGTTAATAATAAAATAAGAGATAACTATTACAGTAATGAGAGATCGGCTAACAGACTTCTAAATTAGTAAATTTGTGAATCAGTAAGCTTATAAATCTTGTAGTAACAAATAGTTTGCATTAGAAGAAAACTAAAAAAAATTTGCTTATTACGTATCAAGTTTAGATTCTAACGTCAGCGTGACGTTGACTATGATTTGCGCATAAAGAAAAATGACTTGATAGTTACCAATTCCATAACTTAACTATAGTGACAATTCGGATTTTGAATAGCATGATTTTTCTGATAAATATGAAATCGCAAATGAATCTAATTTTAGGAATGAATTCGTAACAGTGAATTTACAAATAACGATGAATTTAACTTATGAGGGAATGAATCTAACTTTGTTAATAGATTGCTTTCATTAAATTTAAAAAATTACTAAAAGTTGAATAAACTAAAAACTGTGTCATGATTTATGTTAATTTGCTTAACATACAAACTTTTCTTAAATAAAGTCATTTCAATATAGTTTTCGATTATTTGAATATTATATTTTATCTAGGAAAGAATAGTATGATTGTGTCAAAATTATTTCTGTTTTCTTGCGAACAAATTCTGAATTACACTTTACTGGTCAAGTAGAAAGATTTACCATAATAATGTGTTGCTTTTGATTAATTCACGACATCTGTGTAGATAATTTTGTTTTTCAAAGCGACTCTCCAATGTTTTTTGGTTCTGTTTTTAAACTGTATAGATAAGTTTGTTTTTCAATGTCGACTCTCTAATGTTTTTTTTTTTTTTTTTTTTTTTTTGTACTGTGTAGATAAGTTTGTCTTTCAATGCTAACTCTTTAATGTTTTCTTTTGTTTTTAAACTAGCCTTATTTATTGGTCATTACAGTTATTAAAATTATATTTAGTCCAGCTTATTATTCGTTTAACTAAAAATTCATACCTCAATAAATAATAAGGCTTTAGTTCAATGGTAGATCTGCTCTGTTTTGTTTTGATTAATCTCTGCTCTCGGGGTATTACCCAGTCTTACCCTTTCCCCTTGATGTGTGAATATGCCCATAAAAACTACAGTGTAGTGGAGGAAGAATATATAACTACATCCAGGGCAGAACAAAAGGTATTATGGGCCTCAGGATAAAATCTATTGCAAGCCCCTTCCTCAAAGCTCAAAAGGCCTTATCTTCATATTTCGAAGATCTGTTACACAAAATTGTAGTTTTTATATAGATGTAAAAAAATTCTCTAAAAAAAATTTTTTTTCCTTAACAAGAAAAAAAAACTAAGAGACAAACATTATTATGAGAAAAGGCAACGACCATAACTAAATTAATCAAACAGTAATTAACACATACAAGACAAAACACAGAACAATAAACACAAAGATGATGAGGGCCACTAACTCATTAGCTGCGCGTGAAAAACATAAATGGATATTTAATAGCTGTTTTGGTTAACGGGATAGAAGGTGAGCAATGGGAAGTGTAATGAGGTGCGTTGTGAGATGCTATGAAATGCACGCATACAGTGGAAAAATACGTTTCCTACATAATATTACTTGTAAAGAATTTTGGTAGGGATCTCAGAAGTCTTTGGACCCCCGACGATTGTCTCCCCCCCCCCTTGAGTACGGCCGTCACTACATTGCATGTAAATAACATGCACGATTATCTTATATTTTCATATAAAATATAAATGTTGCTACTTTTTCACTGAACTTCTTGTATTTCTAATTTTCCTGTAGAGTTAACTTGTGTTAACCGTTGTTGGGGTAAAGCCGGATGATTTGACTATTTCTGAAGAAAAAAAACATTTATTAAAAAAGTGGTACATCTTAACTTCTCAGGATTTATATATTTTATTTTATAACCGGAGTTGAACAACCGACTCAGTTTTCGAGTTTACGATTACTAATGTTTAACTCCGTCATCTTGCAACTTTGAACCCAATCCAGAAAACAAGGGAACTCCTGGATCAAGTATTGGGGCAAACTCGCCTTCATGATGGAATTAACCAGCATTTACACATGGAGAGGGAAACAACAAAAACCTCCCTTGGTTAGCCTGACCACAGGTGTACTCTTGCCCATGATTCGTCTACCACTGATGATATTTTACGTCAGCGCTGTGCTCAGTGTGACCCGGGGGCGGAATTCATATCGACCATCTATAGCTGGGAATCGAACCCGGGTCACCTCATTAGGAGACGAACGCTGAGCCACGACGTCTCGTAATGATATATTATACAAAACTAAGGAATGAATGTATTGCTTAACAGTGTCTAGATTGAAAAGTTTAGATCCAACTGGCCTTTGAATCTTAGCAACCCGGTCTTACCCGTCTTACCCCTAGATGTGTTCCTCAAAAGTAAAAAAAAAAGTTTTAAATGTAACAAAAACGAATTAAACAAAAGTTTTAGATTATAAATTTTTATGTTTCTCAAAATTAGTTTGATTGTTGAAATATCACTTTCTGCGATTTTTCAAATAGAATTTTGTTGTAGTTTGAAGTTAAAAAGATTAAGACTTACGGTTATTAAAATATTATGATTTTCATGTGTGCATTATTTAAAATTAGATTTATAGTTTCAAATTTCTAATTTTTTTATATGTATTTCTAACAGGTAGTTTCGACAGTCAAAATCTAGTAGTTTTTGGTTCTAATAACAAGTTATATTGTTAAAATATTATAAATTATGTTTGTATTCCTTAAGAGTAATTTTATTGCTAAATAGTTCAGATTATTAAAATATTACAATCGGTATTTTTTTTTTGTATTGCTTAAAAATAGTTAGAAAGGATTATTAGAATATTTTACTTTTTATGCCCGTATTCTAAGAACGTTTTTTATATTTTATATTTGTATATCTTTAAAGATATTAAATTGTTAAAAAAAAAATAAAGATTGTTAAACTCTTTTATTCTTTGTTCCTTAAAAAAAGTTATTAAGTTAAAATACTATGCTCCTGTTTAAAATATTGAAAAAATAATCAAATCAATCTCTATAAAATGCAAATTTAAACATACCACTTTACAGGGCATTTTTTGTGTGTGTTCCACCCATTAAAAGCATATATCTCAATAAAATACAACATTTACTCCATAAAAATATATATATTTCTTACTGTGAATGACCGAAATCAGTGATTGTTGACTTCCACCGGCTGATGTTGACAATCATATAGTCAAATTGGTAAATGTCCGAAATATATACCAGGTCTAGTTAAGTGCCACTGCCCGGTATTCATTATCCTGGTATGCCCTACAAACATACCGGGATATGTTCTATGTTTCTATGTTTTTTTAAGGTTCAGTGCCACTGCTCGGTATGGCCTGCAATGTTTTGTTAACGTTAAGTGCTCCTGCCCAGCATGCATTTAAACGGTACTCCGAACACTGATGTTTCTCCTAATCTATCCTCAGCAGATATTAAAATATCTAATAAATATAATATCATCGAATAAATTAATATCAAATCATATATAACAAATATGTCGGACATCCACCAAAGCGACTTTGGATTGTTGACATCCACCGGAGAAAATCGACTCTCTCTTGATTTTGGTCATTCATGGTAACATATAGGGGAGTGTCGGGTATCCCCGCCCACTGTCAATTTCATATGTATAGAATATTTTTTCAAGTCAATGGGCCATCGGACATTAATTGTTATATTAAAAAAAGATTATTTTCGAAATTTCAAGTATTTATGCAGCTGGTAACATGGTAAACAATTGTTTTGAAAATATGTTGAATACGGTAGTCAAATTTTTTAAATTTCTATTTTTTTAAGTTAAACTATTCTTTTTTTTGGTTTATTCTTTTTGCATTTTTTAATTAGATGATAAAACAATAGAAACATACAAAAATATTGATTATTACTCAATAGTATACAGAAATATAAGCAATACTCCTTAAGTGGGCGGGGCCACCCGACTCTCCCCTATATATTTTAAGTTGTGAAAATATTTAATTATTTAAGATATTTTAGAAAGTGTGGGGTCTCCAATCAGATCAGGAGGGGAGAATCTCATTGTGATCTAATTTGTTTAAATATTTTACGTTTCTTTATAAAATACAAATTCAAACATACCACTTCACAGGGCGTTTTTTCGTGTGTTTGTGTTCTACTCAATAAAAACATATATTTTGAAAGTAATGAACTTCCTAAAACTTAAAAATAATATTAATTTTAAAAAATGTAGCAACCGACAAAAAGTACACTGAAACCTTATGTATGTGAAAAATATGTTCAATGTAAATTCTGTGTAAAAATATATTTAAGGCGTACTGTTGAAACATTTAATAGTGCTCATTGTTTTTACTACTCGATGAAATGGTTGATTAACACCCCGAAAAATTAAGTTCAGTACGTTTAGAGAATTTTTAGACATTTGAATATTCAAAACCTTAAGAGTTTTTATTTCGATCCAATTAGTTTGATTTTGCATAATCCTTGTTTAAGCTATACTTTTCTATTTTATTTGTTCCTCTAGTTCAGGTTCATAATTAAAGCTTTTTAATCTTCTTAACTCGACAAAATCACTTTACGAATGCAAAATCTTTCATCTTTCTAATAACTGAACTTAGTTTTTTCTGAAGAGGATACTTTTCACCGCAAATTCTGTTTTATCTACATCGGTATATTGAAATTTAAGGTTTAGAGAAAAGTGAATTCAAGTAACCCTAGAAAAAATAATGGAGTTTCAAATGCTGATAAAATGTTTTCAAAATATAGAAATACAGATGAATTAATGGAGAACTTCAATGTAAAACTTACGGATCAAATTACGATAAAAAGTGGCCACTTTCAGGGATCCGGTACTTTTCACCGCAAAATCCATTTTTACCAAAACATGTTATTTAATAAAAATCTGACATACCACAATTTTTACAGTAGCAATTACTGTAAAATCACTGAATCACTCTAATTAAATAAATGTTACTGCAAAGTTACTGCAAAAATCGAGTTTATGGTAAAATGGATTTTCACGGATGATGCACCCTAAGAACCAAGTGCTTTAAAACAAACGCTTGTACACTGTAAGAAAATTTAGGATCGAATCACGGTAAAAAGTACCGGTACTGAGTGTGCCGTTACTTTTTACCATAAAATTCCTTTTTACCTTAACGAAAAATCTAATATACCGTAATTTTTACAGTAATACCATAAAATCACTAAATCAATCTAATTAAATAAATATTACTGAGAAAGTAACCGTGTAATATTCAAAGATTCAGAGGTCGACGAGCACAACCAGTGTTAGGTGGGATCTCTTAGTTAATTTATGATTTAAAATATTTTAGCATTTTATTGCGTTTACCATTGTATTGATACAGGAAGACGCTAGTTTTAATAAAATATATTTACAATGTTTCATTTAAACTGAATTCTTTAAAACAAACACTACTACACTAAAAAAAATAAAAAAAAAAATCTGGATTATTCGTTCATTTATTTTAAGGATATTTTACCAACCACTTTTTACTAGGTAAGAATGAGTTCGTTATTTTTACATAATATTTACGTTAACCATACGTCAATATGTACATAGTTTGAAATGTCAAATTATAGAAAGAAAAAAACGGTTTTTCAAAAAGCAGAAAATTTACGCAAATAAATTCGAACTGAAATTTAAATTTCTAAAATAGCTTTGTCAATAATACGTAAAATATACAGAATTCTTTTTACTAAATCTAAATAGTAACTAATCTTTGGTCAATCTTTCGTAAAATGTCCGAAACCAATCTTACGAAGGGTAGTTGGTAAAGTCCATTCCGCTAATATTACATAAAATATACCAAAGCTTAATGACAAATATCTCAATGATAATATCATTTCGTCAATATTATGTAAAATTTATGTATAAAGCTTATTGACGTTACCAATTTCCCAAAAATTTATGTATCATGCTGCATGGGTAGGGAAAACTTTGAGGGGGGATCTCACTGTTCAGAGAAAATTTTATCAAATTCTCTCAATTGCTAGTGATATTTCAAAAATCAAGGACAAACATTTAATTTAAGAAAGTGATTATAATTCATTTTATTTCTTCCTACATCTTTGTAGTAGTTTGTAACAAAGCACAAAATATAATTCTTTTAATATAAAGCTAAAGTCTCGCAGTGGACTGCAGAAAATGTAAACAATTTCTTTTTTATAAAAAAATATCAAATTAAAGAAATTTAATACATTTTATAATTTTTATAAATATTAGTAAACTTTAAAAATCAATAATATACAAGACAGGGTACTAATTTTTGAAAAATATCAATATTTAAAAAGAATGAAGTACTTGTGAAAGTACTTGCTAAAAAGTGTTGTAAAGGTACTTGCTAGAAAGTACAAAAGCTTTGAAAAGTGACGAAGTAAAAATAAAATTACTAATTTTCAAAAATAGCGAAATACAAGTACTTATTTTAAAAAGTAAGGAAACCTGAAAGTATCAGTTTCCAAAAGTTATAAAGTAAAAGTACTAGTTTTTAAAAACAACAAAGAATATGTAAGCGTACTAACTTTTAAAAGAAACTAAATACAAGTAAAAACATTAACTTTCAAAAGTATCGAAATGCTAAACTCTCCACTTGCTCTCAAAAGTAACTAAGTACAAGTAAAAGTAAGCAGTTTTTACTTTTACTTTCGATACTTGTAATGAAAACAAAAGTTTCACTATGTGGTAATGAGCAAAATATTATTTCATTACAAATAAATTAAGTACAAGTTAAAGTAAGCAGTTTTTACTTTTACTTTCGATACTTATAATGAAAACAAAAGTTTCACTATGTGGTAATGAGCAAAATGATTGAGCAAAATATTATTTAATTACGAATGAATTAAGTACAAGTTAAAGTACGTAGTTTTTACTTTTACTTTCGATACTTGTAATGAAAACAAAAGTTTCACTATGTGGTAATGAGCAAAATGATTTAGCAAATTATTGTTTAAGTAATGGGCAAAAATCGGGATTTGAATTTGATTCTCTAAAAAGTATTTCATGTATTCTAAGTTATTATAACATAATTTCATTTGAGGATAGTAAGTTATAAATACGATGAATTGAAAAGCCTTTTTTTATTTTTGTTTTAGACACCCCACATCCTGCTCATCGATTGCTGAAATCATGTCTGTACTTTTCTTTCGAGTCATGCGTTATCGTTTAGAAAATCCAAAGGACCCTTCCAGCGACAGATTTGTTCTTTCAAAGGTAAGAGCGCAAATCCCTCACATGTTCACAAAACAGTAAAGTGAACGTTCGAACAATAAATGAGTTAAAACAGCTATAGCATAATTATCACTGTTATATGTAATTGGCAAAGTTGCAGACAACTCTTAGGCATTTTATATAATGAAAAAACGGCAGAGTACGAAAGGCGATAGTATCGTATTTTTAATTACCGTGATTATAATTGTTAAAAGTAACATATGTTACCATGAATGACCGAAAGATCAGGTCGACTTTCACCGGTGAATATCAACAATCACATAGTCGCTTTGGTGATATATTTATTATAAACAATTTGATATTATTATATTTCTCTATTTAACATAAAATCATCACCGTTTTCCATTGTTGTCGACGCATTTTTATTGGCCGGAAAATCACGTGGTAGGATCCAGTTTTCCCTGATTAATTTCCATATTGTTTTGGTTGTCATCAGCATAAAATTAACAATAGTCGTAACGGTATTGTTTTCCTTTAAATATTTTTGTATCCCTAATTTAAATTTATCTTCCAGTACTGCTATTATTAGCGAGAATATTAAATTATGGTTGTGAACTCATAAAATTTGTTTGAACAATATAATGTTATAAGAATATAAATGTTATTTTAAAAAATGATTACTTCGAAAAATCCCTTCCGTTCACCAAGAGATCTAAATGTTTATAATACTAATAGATAGTAATATTTGGATGTGGGAAGTAGAGGCACAAGAGTAAGCAAACAGAATTCCTTTTAGTACATATATGTTAAGTGAATAATTTTAGCTTTAGTAGAAAAACTGCTTTCTGCCAAGAAAAGACAATTATTGCGAAGCAATAATTGGGGTTGGTGAACGGCAGCGAACAGGGGGCTTAGCCCCCTAGTATTGCATATTTTAATATCTGTTGAGGATAAATTAGAAGAAACATCAATGTTTGGAGTACCGGGCAGTGATACTGAACCTTAAAAAAATATCAGTGTAGGATATACCTGGCAAAAGTATACCAGTCATTGGCACTTAACTAGACCTTGTATATATTTCGGACATTTACCTAAGCGATTATGTGATTGTAAACATTCACAGGTGGAAGCCAATAACCACAAATTTTAGTCATTCACAGTAACATATACAACAAGTAATTCACATTTATTTTGTTTTATTTAAATAAGAAAGTTACAAAATTTTAATAATCTTCATGTATTATAACAGGATTAGCGTGGCCATTGTCCGGTATTCTTTACACTAACGCTTCTCCTAATTTGTTTTCCCATATCGGATAGTGTTAATTATAATCAAATAAGCAGATTTGGGTAAATTTGTTTTTCACAAATTTTTTTTTAATTGAATTAAGAATTTGTTTGGCCATCAAATTAGTAATAAATTTTAAAAAACGAAAAAAAAAATTCCCTGTTAGTTTTTCCTCTATTCTCGTATTTCAAACCTAGTCACAGAGCATCTGTCAATGTGTATCAATGCCTGGGAAAGTATAAAATAGTTCTCCTATTTCTAACTTAGCTTAAAAACACGAGGCATTTGCTACATTGAAGTTACACGGAGAAAAAATTTTAGAAAAATTACCGTACTACACAGTCATGACATCTTTGTAAAAAAAAAAAAAATAATAATAATTCTGGTAATAAAAATCAAAATACATGGCACTTAAACCATTCATTTGGTAATTTTTTCGTTCAAATAGTAACGGTTTAACGGAAACTCTGGCTTTCAAAATCATAATTCTTATTATCAGACATTTAGTAAAAAGTGCAGAACCTAAAAGTAATTTTAACCTAATAAATGGTTTGTATACCATGCTCTACTAAGGTATCATGATAAAATTACCAAAACTTACCACACTTAACGAATTTCATCACATACTATAAAACCATATTATATTGCTAATTTTATCATAATTATTAGCTTTTTGCTACCTCCAAGAGCTGCAAAAAGGGTTAGCGTCCAAGAACAAAGTAAATTTTACCATATTATAGTAGCTTTGAAAATACTTTTTTTCTCAGTGTGCAGCGCACAATAAAAAAATGGACCACCATGAATAACTTCTGATTTAATGATTAGATTTTCACGTTATGGGACTCACTCTTAATAATTCAAGGGGATTACTTTAAATATACTGATTAATTGGAGCAGACGATATTTTAAGTTACGAAATCAGATGCACAAAGATACTTTCTGGGAGTAGACATACCTTCTTTTGAACGGAACGGCGAGGCACAATCTGGAAAATAAGATCCCCATAGTTTAGTCAGGAGAGCAATCCAAAATTTGGGCCATTTAATGTTAATTTTACTTTTTACGTATTTCCTCATTTTTCTTTGAGAGACTTTGAGAGCTTTTTGCTCACAATTATGAAATTCGTGTATCCGAAGAAAATTCCAAGCAAAAAATAAATTTCAGTAAATTTTTATTATTCTTTAATTATTTTATTTAATAATAGACTGAAGAATTTTTAATTGTAAGGTATAAAATGTTTTACATCATTTTAAAGTAGATATTTTTGCATAGAAAAATACAAAATGTGATCGAAATCGGTGGAACAGTTCCAGAGAAATCGAATATTAAGCATACGACATTTTTAAGATTCAATTTCTGAAGAATTATTCGACCCATTCTGCTTAAATTTTATTTTTTCCCATCTAAAATTATATGCTTTAAAATGACGTAAGAAATTGTATACCTTACAATTCGCAATTGTTTTGACTCTTTTATTTAATAAAATAATAAATATTTACTAAAATTTATTTTCTGCTTGGAATTATCTTTGGATAAAAAAAATTTATAATTGTGCACAAAAATATTTCAATTCGCTTAAAATGCTCCCGAGATATGGTGAAATACGCAAAAAGTAAAATTAACATAAAAGATCGCTCTCTTAATATGTTTCAAAAACTGAATCCGTTGAAAAAAATTATGTTTATTCCGAAAATGTACATTTTTGCTTCTGATTTCGTAACTTAAAAAACTAATCATAACTAATTAATTAGCGTGTTTGATCCGGACATTAAATCAAAAGCTATTCTGGGTGGTCCATTTTTTTTGGAGTGCTGTACATAAACTATATAAAGCAGTTATCATCTGACTATTCTATAAGAATGCAATGCTAATTATTTAACCTAAATTGATGCTTTAACATCATAATTATAATTTTTTATTATTTAGATTTTGCTAACTAAAGTAAAGTTGGTATGTGCTTTGCAACTCAAAATGTTTTTGATTATCGATAAAATGTTAGTTTAACAATTTATAGCTTATTACAATATTGTATTACTATTATATGATGATTACATTTATATTACATTGATGTTTTTATTTATAATTGTGCTATGCGAGCTACTTTCCACAACTTAATTAAAAATATATTTTTGTTTTGTGTAAACAATTTCAAAGATCTTGCAAAATGGCAAAACACACAAAATGAACAAATAATTTAAATTTGTCGGAGTATTTGAGAAGAATACGATGTTTTTTTTAATCTTAATCTTTTATAAAACCATAATGTTTGTTTAGCAAATTAAACAGAAAGTACGGCATGATTTCAGAAGATTTAGAAAAAAAATAATCCAATGGATCAAAATATTTGTAGAGAATAAAATTGAAATTCTTATTCTAAACCTTCTTTAAACCTTTAGCAAGTAAACCAGGAAGTATCAACTTCCAAACAAAAATTTTATGAAACCAAAATATTTGCAGAGAATCAAATTGAATATTTTGTTTAATTTCTTTATAACTAAACATGCAAGATAACAAAATGTAGTAAGTTATAATTGGTTTTTTAAAGGCCATCATCTCACTGAGCAAGGCGAAATGAATTTTAGGAAAGTGAATGTTTGAAAATGATAAGATAAGAGCTACGCAAGCTCTAAAAAAATGAGATTAAGTGACGGATCCTTGACAATAAAACTGTAAAACTTGAAAACTCTTGCCTATTTTAAAGAACATATTTTAAAGAAATAAGAAATCTTTTTTTTTCCTCATTGCTATTGACAAAGTGTTTTATTTTATGATTCATGTAATATTGAGGGACGTTTCCTGGTTGAATCATTTATAGTGTTCTTTATCACAATTATTATCTCTTGAGTTAGAGAATTTAAGTAAATATTGCTGTTTACGGCTTTGATTATAAAAGGCACAAATGTAATTGATGTTGCTCTGAGCATCAAAAAGTTAAATTTTATTTAAACTGCAATAACAACAGGATCCACTTTCTATATTTAGCATTTGAGATATTGTTGTTCAAGTTTTCATTTTTCATGTCATAAAACTATTACTTGAATCTCTGATACAACCCTTCCACACAGTAAGTACTTTACTACGTACACCCTTCCACAGGTACTTTATTTACGTCACATTAGAGTACCCGTTTATCAAATTCAGTCTCAGATAAAATTCTGGTGGGAGAGTATTGTGGCATAACTACCACTACGATTATTAAACATCAATTCACTAGCATATAAGACATGCTGACTCGATCCCATCTTGAGCCCCCCTTCGATAGATGAAGGTTGGTAGTCGATTTCTGCTCTCCCTACAAGATTATCGGAATTATATTTGTGCAAAAATCATTCAATCATATTCAAAATTTAATCAATAATTAATTTTATAAATAAAAAAAATTTCAATGATTAATATTTCTTAGATGAATATTTTAACTGCAAATAAGTGCAAGTTTGAAAAATTGTTCTTTGGAAGTGAGCCGTGTTTGGAAGGTTTCGCCTTTAACGCAAAGAAAGACACCGGCGTTTTATGCATATTAATAAATTAATTTATAATTTTAATAAATTATGGTTTCCAAACTATAATTTACTAACATGCTAAATATAATATTTTTCTTAGTTTGACTTAAATTAATATAAAATAATAGAAAAATTATGAAAAATATGTTATATAAAAATTTTACGACAAATTTAGCAAAATATATAAACAAAAACTGATTAAATTTTACGCCGGTTTAAATAAGTCATAAGCAGCGTCTCCTTCATTGAGTAAATACATTTGAAGTGAAATTCAAGTTAATTATTTTTCTTCCTTTTATTGAATTGTGTACAGAATGATATAACATGGCATAACTCAATGTACCTATTAGGTTTGTCGTGAGTCAATTAATAAAACAGAGGAGAAAGTAAACAATGTGAGTAATTCTGAAAAAATTTTGTTTAATGTTTTATGAGTCAGCATTTGCTTTACAACTTCTTTGTTAGGGCGAATATCTTAAATTTTTTAGAGGCAGTGCGGAAAAATTGTTGACTACCGTCATTAAAATGTATTTAAAAACATGATTGATGTCTTCCGCAAGTTCAATGAACTGTGAAAATTTGATTGAAAATGTCCGTAGTTCAGTAATTATAGCAAAGAAAGGTGTTTCATTGGAAAAATTAATACCAAGATTTTTTCATAGAAAGCTTTGTTATGTAATTATTGATAAGTGGCAGAAAAATTCCTTAGTCTATTCTGTACACTTCAGTATTTTTAAGGGGAGTTTTGGGGAGACATTCTCCTTGATCGCTAAATTGAATGAGACCATTCACGAGATGATTGAACCAATAGTTTAGAAGTTATAAGGGGTTTATGTACAATTTTGTATTTTTACGAACTTATGCATTTGATAATGCTGTCTCGAGACTTTCTTTCCGGTGTAATTTTCACGTTGAGTCAAAGGAGACTTTACACAGATTAATAAAATAATTAGTTTAGAAGTTTTCAGAGTTTTTACATATAATAAATACTTTTTTGACTTGTACTTATGTACACACTTTACATTATTTAAGAATCATCTGAACATGTATGGTATTATTTCCGGTGTAATTTTCACGTTGAGTCAAAGGAGACTTTACACAGATTAATAAAATAATTAGTTTAGAAGTTTTCAGAGTTTTTACATATAATAAATACTTTTTTGACTTGTACTTATGTACACACTTTACATCATTTAAGAATCATCTGAACATGTATGGTACTATTTCCGGTGTAATTTTCACGTTGAGTCAAAGGAGACTTTACACAGATTAATAAAATAATTAGTTTAGAAGTTTTCAGAGTTTTTACACTTTTTTGACTTGTACTTATGTACACACTTTACATTATTTAAGAATCATCTGAACATGTATGGTATTATTTCCGATGTAATTTTTCCAGCTGAATTGAATGGAATTAATTATTAAACGATCAGATTAATAGTTTAGAAGTTATAAGGGGTTTATGTACAATTTTGTATTTTTACGTACTTATGCATTTGATAATGCTGTCTCGAGACTTTCTTTCCGGTATAATTTTCCGGTTGAGTCAAAAGAGATTTACACAGATTAATAAAATAATTAGTTTAGAAGTTTTCAGAGTTTTTACACTTTTTTGACTTGTACTTATGTACACACTTTACATTATTTAAGAATCATCTGAACATGTATGGTATTATTTCCGATGTAATTTTTCCAGCTGAATTGAATGGAATTAATTATTAAACGATCAGATTAATAGTTTAGAAGTTATAAGCCTTTTATATACATAAAACGCAAATTTGTGCTTGCACTTATTTACACAATTGGCATTTCCGTACAGAAAAGTGAGGTACTTTTTTATGTATTTTCTTTCAATTAATCGTGTAAGATCAAACATGAATCAAAAAGTTAATATTTAAAAAGTTTCAAAAGTTTATTTTAAGTGTACTATTTTTAAGAAATCCCTTACAGCTACAAAATTATTTGTCTTACCAATTCGAATTTTATGTCATTTAATTTAGTATAAAATTTTCCCATGGAAAAGGTACTTCATATGTCTATATAACCCCTAAATAGCAAAGTAAATGCGTACATGAGTCATGTCGAAATTAAAACTTTTCTATATAAATACACTCACAAGTTTTGAACTATTAGTCCTATTTGCTCGTTGATAGTTTTATTCAATTCAGAATGAAAATATATAAAAGAAGCAATGTTTCTATTGTTTAGGCATATAATTAAGATGAGTAAATAGATACGAGTTAAAATTTGTACTGTTTCCATTCTAATACTTAGGTTACAGTAAATTTTCGGGCAATGTGGTTCGACGTTGAGTCACATTGCCCCGAACGACATGAAAGTGCAAGTTACTCCTAACATTTAATAGTCATTGAAATTTTTTGTTTTACTGAAGTAATCATTTAAAACCTGTTTGCCTATTTTTCAGGGCCATGCTGCTCCTATTCTGTATGCAGCATGGGGTGAAGCAGGACTGTTTCCCATTGACGATCTTCTGAATCTAAGGAAGATAGACTCGGACTTGGAAGGCCACCCAACGCCAGTATGCTACTTTATACTTAAATATTAAAGTAAAATTATTCTTAATCTAAAACCTTATATTCACGATTCAATAGTAACTAATATACATGGTTAGCCCAAATGATTTATAAACTGTTTATTTGCAAGTATTCGACATACAAAGGCGGGTGATATAATGAATCATCCGATATCTGGTATTTACTTTAAACGTTTATGCTTGGCCACCTGACATAAACATCTCAATAGTAATTCAGCTTCTGTAAAAAATCATTCAATATTATGTTTTTTGTATTAGTACAAAGGGAAATTAGGGGACATCACAAGGAGTTAGAATTGCATAGCAACCTGTGGTCAGAAACGCATGGGAAAGTAGTATGACAAGTGCAAGAAAGGTAGATACACAACACTGAGATCATCTGAAATATTTATTGGTCAAATATATTTTATGTGGTGTGGTAGATGATATGCAAAAATGTCACAAAATATCGTTACACCGTCGAGCCGTAGATTTGTGGACTCCCTCGAATACATTTGGATTTTGTAGGACATACGCAACATAGACAATTCTTGCAACCAGACCCGTTTCAGTATCCACAGTTTGAGAGTGCACTGCGCTTTTTAGTGTCCTCCAGAGAAAGAAATCCACGCTACTTAAATCAGGAAAGTGTGATGGCCAAGATACCAGCCCTCCACACTCCCACTCCATGATGTGAACAACACCTAGCGGTGAACGAAGATGTTTTCGATCATGGGTTGTTATGAAAATCTGAATCTTTGTGAACTTCCCTTTAAAGTTGGTCTTAATAAACCTGGGACACCCTGTATAACTAACCGTCACAGCAGCTGTGATGAGTTTCTGCTATATTGATGTCATTGTAGGAACACAAACATGTTAAGGAAAAAAGATCATGTAACCTTAAAGCCAAATTGTGGAGAACAAAGTTTAGGTGCGCTTAATGCCAACTTGTAGAGAACAATATTTATGTACGCTTAATGCCAACTTGCTGAAAGCAAAGTTTATGCACCGTTAATGCCAACTTGCTGAATGCAAAGTTTATGTACGCTTAATGCCAACTTACGAAGAGCAAAGTTTATGAATAGTTAATGTCATCTTGTGGAGAGCAAACGCTTAATGTACGCTCAATGCCAACTTGTGGAGAACACGTTTAGGAACGCTTAATGTCACAGCAAAGTTTATACACGCTTAATGACAACTTGTGGAGAGCATAGTTTATGTACCCTCAATACCAACAAGACTGAAGATGTGCATCACGGCTCCTATGACAGATATTGATAGAGAAATGCTATTGAACGAATGGGGGAAACTAAACTACTAATGGGTTGTGTGTCGAGTGATCAAGGATACACACATTGAATAATTGTACTATGCACAAATTAAGAAAACTGTATCACCCTGAATAACTTTTGCTATAAAGATCGAAAATTTTTGATCTAAGTGCAGATCCCAATGGCTCAAAGAAGCAACCTCAAATATTCTAATTAAAAAGTGCCAATTATTGATTTAGTTACTGAGTCAAACACAAAAGCGTACTTTATCTCAATGAACATACCTTTTTTTAAACAGATTTACATTTTTGACGATCAAAAGTGGGGGGAAGGGAGGTGTAGCCGCAATCTGAAATTTATAGTACCCAGGTTATAGTCAAGAGAACAGTTGAAAGTTTTAAAGATTTTGCTATATTTCTTCAATTTATTAAGCATATCTTAAAACGTTTGCACTCAACTAAAAAATTAATTTATCTTAAGATAATTTCATGCAAAAAATATTTTTAATATTATTTTTATCATTTTCTATTAAATACTGTAAAAAGTATTTTCTTATGCAAAAAAAGCATATTTTCAAAATTTTATTTAAAATTTATTTGACCAATTTTGTTAAAATTCTGTATTTCATCATTTTATAAAATTTTTTTGACTCTTATTAAATAAGAAAATAATAATAATAAAACTATTGATTTTTTTACATGAAATTGTCTTTAGATAAGCTAAATTTAAGATTATGCATAAAAATGCTTCCATTGGCTTAAAGAATTCCAAAACTAAGCGAAATACGAACAAAATGAAATTAACATTAAGGGACGCAAACATTCGACCACTCTATTGATTGTATAACCGGAACCATGGCGTACTACTATTTGAGCACGACATGTTAAAAAATATAAATATGGTTAAAAATTTAATAGTTTTACGCCATGACCGGTACCATGTTTTCCAGTTGCGGCTTCCCACTCTATTTTGATAGCAAAAAATCCAACCTTGTCAACAAAAAAAAAAGGTATGTTTATTCAGAAAAAGTGAGTTTTTGTGTCTGTGTGTCTGTTTTTGTAATTTAATTTATAGTTAACGCTGATTAATTAACATATTTAAGGTCGACCCTTTAAATATTATAATCATCACTTAGTTCTAGAAATTTTGATCATTAGAACAAAAGTTATTCAGGGTGATATCCATTTTTCTTTAACACTGTTTTAGAAACTGAGTGAGTGTATGCATCATTGTATTTCTACATGTATCACAAGACGTGCGTCATATACTTGAAAATAAACAGCCCTTTGAAACTGAATGAATCACTTAGAATAACTTTGTATTTTATTCGAGCATAAACATCAAATCCTAGCATTTTGTTCAAAAATACTGATTAGAGCAATTAATTAGCATTTTCAACTGATTTGGAAAATGCTAATTAATTGCTTTCTATTCAGGAAGTCAGCATAAATAAGACAAATTTTATGAATAATTCTTATGTACAGTGCGATAAAAATGGACCACCCTAAATATACTTTAATCTAACGATCGGATCTTCACGTTCTAAGATTCGATATTAATTGTTGAAGGGGGTGACCGCAAATATCCTAATTAATTATTGCAGGGGATATTGCGACTGCTAATGTTCAACCAAATCTAAAAGACAAGGGAACTCGTAGGTCAAGTATTGGGAGAAATTTACCATCGTGGAGAACTTTTTGATGGGACTAACCCGTATTTGCGCTACTTGGAGAGAAAAACCATGAAAATGTCCCACGGTTAACCTGACGGCAAGGGGACTCTAACCCATGATCCTTCTAATACTGAGGATATTTTATGGCGGCACTGTGGTCGGTGTGAGATGGGTGCGGAATTCGTATCGACTAGCCACAGCTGGGATTCGAACCTGGTTCACCTAATTGGAAGGCGAATGCTTCATCCCCTAAGCCACCACGGCTCTATATAATGGGTTTATTAAAAGTATTTTTTATTGCTAGTAGTATAACAAAAATTCATTATTTATTTATTGATATTTATTTATTTATTTATTTTGTAAATTCGTTCACCCATTTGTTAGACATCGTGTCTGCTAGCTCGAAAACATGTGGTTTTGTAATATTCCTGTTTATAGTTTTAACAAGATTAATTTTCATAAAATTGCTGAAGTGTCTGATGTACTCAAGCATCTAAAAAATATGGGTTCTTTTTATTTATCTATTTATTTAATTTATTTAATATGAAGAAAAAAAGCTTTCACCACATAAGTGTTCTTTAAACTATATTGTTCGTTTTATGGATAAAGTAAGCACATTGCAAGATTAATTTGCTCAAAATGTGTAAAGATACGTAGCTGAAAGTGTGAAAATATTTTTTCTTTTTTACATATGCATGTTAAAAAAGGCAATGAACTAACCAATGTTTTCTTATTTTCTTTTATTTATATACTTTTTTTCGCAAGATCAGTATTCAATTATGTCATGTTTATTTAAATTTTGGATATTTTGTCTTGTTTAGCGCCTTTCTTTCGTTGATGTAGCAACAGGGTCATTAGGTCAAGGTTTAAGCTGCGCTGTAGGAATGGCATATGTTGGAAAATATATCGACAAAGGAAGGTTAGCAGCTTCAGTCTCTTTATTTCTTTGTGATTTAATCATCTGATACAAGCGGGGTGCTTGGTGTCTTTATTTTAAGGGAAAAAGATTCAAAATTTGATTATTTTTTTAAAAAAAGACATTTTCCTCCCCTTTTTTAATTAAATGATGCCATAAAGGTAAAGGAGATATAAAATCGATAATAAGAATTGTCCAATAAATATAACTTATTGAAATATGTACGCGGACGAAATAAATTTCAAAAATCGATTATGTAGCTTCTTAAAAAAAATAATATTCATTTCAAAATGAAATTCTGAGATCATATAATAACATTGTAAAATATAAACTATTTTAAACAATGTAAATTACTGAAGTATATATTGATTCAACGGAAAACAATTTTTTTCAAGCAATGCTATTCTAATATTATGGTTAAACTATAACCAACTTCTGTTAATTAAAAAAAAAAAAAAAAAAATACAGTGTTTCATAAAGATCATCCCTAAAATGTATTTTTAGAATCGTTATCAAAAATTAAAACAAAAAAGTGCATACTTGGATTAGTAATCATAAATTAATATTTAAGCGCAGAATGAACTAAAGTGCTTTCAAAATCTGACAAAACACAGTACAAGGATATGGATGCTGTTACAGTAGTGGAAGTTTCTAAAAATCGTTTTTTAATTCCTCTCTATTTCCTCCCGCAATCAAACCTGTTTTGTCTTTTTATTACATGCGCACTTTTCTACTGTGATTCGTCAAATTTCGATATTATTTTTGTTTTTTAGATTAAAAATTAATTTGCCGCCCCTAATATGAATTCTTCTTCAATTTTTATTTTTCATAAGGAATCAAAAATTTCACATTGAGAGGGGCTTTTACGGTACACTCTGTATACAACCTTACAAAAAGAAAGATGTTTTTGAGGTTGACTGATAAAAATACACACATGAGGTAGAAAATGACGTTATGTTTTGCACAAAAAATAAACCTAAATTTCAACCTCATTTACACCTCTCAAAATAAACCTCATATATGACTCACAAATAATTTTAGTTTAGATCGGGTGAAATTATTCACACCTCAAGTATACGTATTTGCATGAAGGGTAGAATAAATAATCCGTACACCTCAAAAACAACCTCCCTAAGCTGGTTGCTCTAAAGTAGATTTCCATCAACCTTAAAACAACTTCAAATGTGAATAAAACAACTTCATACACCTTGGAAGGATCTTTTAAGGTTGTTTTTGAAATCAATTTCGAATAGATCTCAAATCAACCTTGACACCTCAAAAAAACCTCATGTAAATCTCAAAAATACCTTAGATTTTTGTAAGGGTATCTTACAGGGAAAATATTCATAAATCCGCAAAATTCTTATTATATCAAACCCAGTTTAATTTAAAGAGGTAACATAACATTTGGTAAACAATTTGAGCAACTGCATTCTCCACTGTAAGATGTGACCAAAGTTTTAGTTCATTTAATATTAAAATATAATCTTTTTATTGAATGTGAAGGCATAGCCAAGATATTTGCTTTGCATGTAGTAGATCTCAGGTTCTATCTAAGCTTAAAACTCTTTCAACTTGTATTCCCAAATCACAATTCTTGATGGTCCCGTCAAATCCTTTAGATGCTTTACGTAAGTTTCAGTGCGATTCATGATGGCCCAACATCATTTGATGGTCACCATCATCCAACATTTCCCATTATGCATTCATGGTTTTTATATGCCATCAAACTTCCATCATTCCATGATGGAAAATGCCACTTTAATACTAGGATGGTTAACAATCAAGAGAAACATGATTCTCATAGACCAACCATTCATGATGATCCATAATAGTCCGTGATGGTTCCAACAACACATTTCCACCATGGTTTAATGGGAATTCTTGTTGGTTCTCAGGAATATACCGTCAAAACAATTTGGCCTATCATAAATCAGTCCGAATTCCTTCATTGGAATGACGGTTGTCATTCCAACATTTGATTTCGAAGAAACTATGATGAAAATTTCTGATGGTTTAACATGAACAAACCATCAAATCAAGTTGCTATTCTTATGTTGGATTATCACATATCAGTTCAAATTCCTACAGTGGGGTGATAATTACTTATGTTGGTTACCATCAAAAATATAATGGTTCATTATGGAATTATGGATGGTTACCATCAAGATTATGTTAATACATCAATGCAAAATCATCAAGGATTTTGACTTGGGTTATAGAGCTAATTTATTTATCTTTCTTGACAGTTACCGTGTCTATTGTGTTCTGGGAGATGGTGAGTTAGCAGAAGGCTCTGTCTGGGAAGCATTGTCATTTGCCTCTCACTACAAGCTTGACAACCTTGTTGTAATCTTAGATGTCAATAGATTGGGACAGAGTGAGCCAACACCCTACCAACACAATGTCGATATCTACAAGGCAAGGATGGAAGCTTTTGGGTAACCTTTAAAAATTAATTATCGCCCATGATTTTTAAACATTATTTCTTGGAAAATTAAAATTATGCTAATACACAAGGAAAAATTATACTGGGGAATACATTTTTATTGCATTTATACAAATACTTGATCCTGCCCAATTCGGATGAGGGGATTTTGAATCTGAAATTTTGCTCATAAATCTACAGATTTTTTTATGAAATTTTTAGTCGATTTTCCCCCAAAATGTACAAGTTTAAAACGTTATACATAATAGGTGGTCGCGTAAATGTTGTGACAAACTTTCAGGAGAGATCATCAAGGGAATATAATCAGAATTAAAATTGCATATGAACCCATGCCCAGAAATGCCATCGTACGCGGCACGGGACGCTTTCAGATTTGACCTGTTCATAAGCCCATGTACAAAGAATTCATAATAAAGAGGCACCTCTATCGGCGTGTGATGACCGGTCATGGATTTCTATGTAGTTTTAATTTAGAAGATTTGCCCTAATTTCCTTAGAAGTTTGTCGCAGCTTTTATAGAAGCTCGTGTTCGGTATAAAGTATTTTAACTTGTACATTTCGACAGAAAATACACTAAAACTGTTCTTGAAAAAAAGCTGTAGCTTGGAAAATATCTAAGATCTGTTTTAAAAAAATCTTATGCAACAGAAAATAAGAAAGAAATGTTCCCCAGTGTTATCTTGTAAAATAGCTAAAAATAATTACAAATAGTATAATTTTTATTTATATCCTCTTAAAGTTGAGTAGAACTTGTAACATCATAGGTTACATTTAATATTTATTACGAATGTTTTTTTAAAGAAAAAATATATAATTAAATAATTCCAGGAAACTGATGCGGAAAGATAATATCGATTAAAAGCTTCATTTGCTTCACAAATATACAAATCAGAAATAACAGTACACATGTTCCATACCTTTTAGAGCTCAAAACGTTTTGTGCTCACTGTGGTTTTTCTAGTCTTTTTTTAAAATCTTTTTCCTCTCCCGGCTACTGTAGTTTCTCTAATTCTGTTTCTCATCTTTATTTTTACATTTTTTGTAGGCAAAATTTACGTTTAATATTTTGAAATCACTTTTGTTTTTCGTCTCATTCACGTCTCACAAGTCTTGAAAATGAGAATTTGTTTTTGAGCGTTGCGACTGTCATTTCCAAATCGTTTTTTTTTTTTTTTTTTTTTTTTTTTTTTTTTTTTTTTTGTTAAAACAGATGAAATTTTTAATAAAGTTAGAAAAAAAAAAACTCACACAAAAATTTTAGGCAGGTATTACATTATTCCTTAAAATACAAATAGGAAAGAGAAACTTTGTTATGAATATCAAAAACAGCATACGATATTGTTCATGAGGACGTCAGCATAAGGACGTCAAGTCCAAGAGAAAGTAAGCATAGTTCGAAAGCTCATAACAGTGTGACGAGTGGAGTGAGAAAGTTGTGTAATCGCTATTTAACTGTGGTAAAGACTATGTTAAGTCAAGCAAGGTTGTTTAGCTTTTTCTCTCTATTATTTTTATCTCTAAAAATAGATGGCAGCACAATAGTTTAAATTCATAATACAGTGATATCTCGAGATACGAGTTTAATTCGTTTATACGTATGTCAATTTGCTCGTATCTTAAAACAATTTTCCCCATTGAAATTAATTGAAATGCCATTAATCCGTTCCAACCACAAAAATGCTATCCCCAATTGTTTTTGTTACGTGTTTTTGAATAAGAAAAATGTATTTATGAATGACAAATATTGTATAAGAACATTATAAAAGAGAATGTAAAGCAAAAAAACTGGTTTTATAAAGTGTACATACATATTTGTATTTTTGTCACTTAAATGCAACTAACACACAACTTAAATAATACTGTATGCTCAATTTTAGTCACTGCATTTCTCTTCGCTGGTCCTTGCTTTTTTAGCCGGATTAAAAAAAACTGTCCTAGGAGGTTTGTTTCCTCCTCCTTTTCAGAATGCGGCAGAAATGAGTCAGGCAAGTGTCATTAAATATATCCGATGTACGACCAGTTGCAAGTTTTCGAGGTGTTTCTTTACCACGAACTGCGAAATTCTCTCCCACATTCCCATGAACTCTTTTATCTCACTTGTAGAGATAACCTCCTCCACCTCTGGCTCTTCCTCGAAGCCAATTTCTTGCAGCACGCTCGAATGCTACTACGACTGTAACTCTTGTAATCGGTCGTCAGTTCCTGAAAGTGCTCCTCGGTGAGCTCGCTCACGTCTCTCTCACCCATAACCATGTCCATGGATTTTCCCAGAGACACAATCTCCTCCTTTAATGGCACTTCGGGTTCGAATCCTTCGAAGCTACAGACTCGGGCGACAGCACAATTTTCGGTTACAGACTCCCTCAGGCCACAGCTTTCATGCAGAGGTCAAGGTCCTCGTTGTAACACTCATCCAGGCCTGATCTAATCATTCTGAGGCATATCACAATGTTAAAGTATTCTCTTCCAGTATTCTCGAAGGGTGAGGTTTGTGTTCTCTGTCATATCAAAGCAGCACCGGAACAGGTGCTTAGTGTACAGCTTTTAAAAATTAGAAATCACCTGCTGATCCATGGGCTGCAGGATAGGAGTGGTGTTAGGTGTTAGATAGAGAACCTTTATAAACTTTAATTCTTCGAGGATTTCATGTTCGAGGCTCGGTGGGAGAGCAGGAGCATTGTCGAGGACGAGAAGGGCTTGCATGGCCGTTCCTCGTATCTCAAATGTCGCTCGTATCTCAAAACAAAATTCCGCTCCCTCGACAGCTCGTATCTCAAATAACTCGTATGTCAGGGCACTCGTATCTCGAGGTACCACTGTAGTTGAAACCTTCTTACAATGTTTATAAAACTGCTGAGAAACAAAAATAAAATGCTTTTATAGAAATTGTAGAAAAGCGATCACAAAATATTCTTTGTTTTTGCTTTATTCTTTATGCAACCGGCTCAATTAAATTTTTAAAAAGTTTAGAAACACTTTATTGTTTGAAACGTATTTATAATAAAATTATGAATTTTTTTTTTGCACTCTTACAGTCTAAATACTTACGTTGTGGATGGACATAATGTAAATGAACTTTGCAAATATCTAGAAGGAGCAAAGAGCGTAAAAGAAATTCCTACCGCAATTGTCGCCAAAACATTCAAGGGAAAAAAATTTCCAGGTAAAAATCAATTTTTCTCTCTTAGTTTAAATATTTATTATCTTGACACTTTTTAATGTTGTGATAAAGTTGAACTTTTATGATAAACATTTAAATAAAGACCAGGTTTAATGCATTAGAAAGAACAAACACGAAAGAAATTATACGCCATCAAATAAGTCTTATTATGATAGTCTTTGCTTTAAAATAGTTTTTGATACATAAGAATATATTGATTCGCGAATAACTAACGCTAAGCAGACCTGCGCATAACTGAAAGGTACATCAACATAATTGAAAAGTATTTCTTTATTCATGTTGCCCTTTTCTGTGACTTTACATTATTAGATTAAGCAAAACATGTTTTTAGAAACTCACCTCATCAAAGTATGAATTAATGTATATATCATCAAAGTATAATTAATCATTAAATATGAAAAAAAGTAAACATAAAAAAATATTTTCTGAATCATTCGGTACCGAAAAAATGCTATTGATTAATGGTAAATCTTAATGATCAATATTTACCACACTCAAAAATTGAAACTTTAACATGTATTCAATTTTTATTGAATGTCTGTAATTTAATTTTATAGAAACATGTTCAAAATCATAACTATATACGAAATAAATCTATAGTTTAAGATAGCTTTCAAAATATTGTTTCGCTGACATTGCCACCGCTTTATCAATTTATATTGATATTACGTCCTGTTACTGTTGGTTACGTTACACAAAATATCAAAGATAAATTATAATTGTGCAAATGCCCGTTGATCGTTAAGATACGGCTCCTAGCAGATCACCGAAGTCAAGCATCACTGGCTGCGGACAGTGTGCGGGCGGGTGACCACTTGGATCAGTCTGCGTAGGGACCGAGGGTGTGCGGTATAGGTCTTCGTTAAACTGTTCAATCGCAAAGTGATCGACTTCGCATGCAACGCTACCGAAGCGGGAGTTCCATCGCCTCTGCAGAGGATTAAAATTGTGATGATATGTCTTCGGATCATCCTCAGGGGGATGCTTCCCAGACCATCACCAATAGCTCAATGTGCAGTTCTAGAGCGACATAAATGAACTACAACTACAGCAAAATAAACGTACAATACTCTCCCAGTGATTTTCGCTCTTATTTAAATAGAGCTGTAATCTAGCAACGACACTGGTATTACCGAAACGATCGGAAAAGAATTAGAATCGTCCGCAGTTTGGTGTACAGTGCAGTTTAGTGATGCGTAATCCTAAACCTATGAGAAAAGTTGTTTTCGCCACATCTCTCTTGAACGGAGTAATTATAATTTTTCATGAGATTTTGGACTGAGGACTGGCATCCCCTCTCGCTTCCATTGTTCAAGTTTCAGAACCCTAGAACAAACGGTTCTTGAGTTGTAAGATGGAGAAACACGTACAGACAAACAGAACACAACTTTTTTTTTCATTATTACAGATTTAAGTGAATGATTTAAATTTTTTTTTAAATACTTTTTCTACAATTTGAAAGTTGCAGATACTTTGTCTTTAAAGTTTAAAATATTTTTTTTTTCATTTTAGTTTACGTTATCGGCTTACAGTAAAATTTAAGCAATCTTGACTCTAAGTACTAATGGAAAGTGGATTTGGCAATTGATGGAAGAAACTTCGTGTAATTAATTTGTTTCTTACCATATATAGACAGTTATGTCTTACACTGTTATAAATTTTTCAACGTGTTGAATCATAATAATCATTCAAGTTTACGGTAATCTTAATATGGTGCTTATTTTATTGCATTTTTTAAACTTAATTCCACGATACAGGGGTTAAACTTGAATAAAAATATGGACCAATTTATTTATTAAGTTAGCACCAAATCTGAAACATATTGTGGTTCATGCATCATAGTCCTACATTTCACCAATTTACATCTTATTAAAATTTCAACAAATTTGCAGCATATTGTGGTTCAATGTACAGGCATTACGGTTCAACATTGAACTAATTTTTCTGAGGGTACATTTTTTTACAAAAACGATATTTTAAAACTCAATTGCATACCTAATAGCTAAGAAAATACAAACTTATAATTTATTGTGTACTTTCCACAATCTGCCAATTTAGATATCGAAGATAATGAAAACTGGCATGGAAAAATTCTCTCCATGAAGGGAATCGCAATTATTAAAACTCTCCAAGAAGAACTAACTCGTAAGGGTTCATTTGAGAAACTCAAGCCTCTTCACCCAACAGATTCCGTGGCAGATGCCCATTTAGAAGAAATCAAACTGAAAGAAGATCCTAACTATCTTTTAGGAGAAAAAGTAAGCACGCATATAAGCTCTCGCTTTTTTTTTCTTCTTTTAATTATTTCTCAACAAAATTCTTTCTTAAAATTTTTCTTCTCGAACTTACACTTTTTTAAAAAATAGAATCTACGCTAAGTCTTTCCTCGTTCTTTTAGGACAAAAGTTCTGTTAGGAGGAAAAGTAAGAACACGTATAAGTTCCTTTTTTTTTTAATTATTTCTTTTGCCTTCTTAAACTTTTTCTTCTTCAACTTTTTAAATAGAATCTGTGTAAAGTTTTTCCTTATTCTTTTGGGAGAAAAGTCTTTTTAGGAGAAAAGTTCTTTTAGGAGAAAAATTAGGCACAGGAATAAATCCCCCCTTTTTTTAATTATCTCTTTGAAAAAAGCTTTCTTAAACTTTTTCTTCTCTTGTTTTACTTTTTTTTGAAAACTGAATATACACACATTTTTTCCCAGACCATATGAAATTACGTTAGTAAAATGTAACATAATTTCGATTTTTAAAATTATCTTTAACATTTTTTCGTCAGTATACTGTATACAACTAACTAACATTTTAGAAATATCTCTATGCTTAGTAATTATCTTTGAAAATATATGCAATTCAATATAATTTTAAATTTTTAAGGTGGCTACTCGACTATCTTATGGCGCTGCATTGGCGAAGCTGGGACAAAGTAGTGATCGTATTGTCGCCTTGGATGCCGATACTAAGAATTCCACTTTCTCCGTCAAGTTTCGAGACGCATTTCCCGATCGCTTTATCGAATGTTTCATCGCCGAACAGAACATGGTTGGTGTGGCTATCGGGGCATCTTGCAGGAACAGAACCATTCCTTTTGTCAGTACCTTTGCAGCTTTCTTCACCAGATCAATGGATCAACTCAGGATGGCTGCCATTTCTCAAGCTAATATCAAATGCTGTGGATCTCACTCTGGAGTTTCTATTGGTGTGTATAAATCGATACTATTTAACGTTCGATATAAATTAAAACAGTTATTTGTCAGGAAATGATATTGAAATGGCTTGTAACTGGTAAAAATTTCTGTCAATTGAGCATCGATTTACAAAATGGTTGCTAATAGCAACTGAAGTGAAAACAAAAGTGAAATGATGTCATGAAAAACCGAAAGATGCAGGCAGATGATTGGTTGCTGATAAGATTAACTGATCTAGTTTATCAACATTTGTTCTATTTTGAGTAATTTGAGTGCAAGACTTCGGTAGTCGTAAACTCAAAATTAGGTCAGCTGTGAAATGGTGGTTATAAAATGATGTTAATGCAGAGCATTCACTTTCCCATGACGTGATCCAGTTTCGAATCCAAATGGAGGTTGGTTGATGCAAATTCTGCTCCCAGCCCGTATCAATCAGGTATCAATCCTTTCCAGCCGGCTTCGTTTTCGTTGTTTTTTTTCTCCGTTCAACGCAAATGCGGTTTAGTTCCATCAAAAAGTCCTTCACGAAAAGCTAGCTTGTACCAATGCTTGATCCAGGAGTTCCCTTGTCTTCTGGTTTGTGTTCAAAAGTTCGTTGCAGTTGATAGTTGCAAACATTGATAGTTTCAAACTCAGAATCGGGTAGTCAGTTCAACACCGGTTATAAAATAAAAAAATAAGTAAAATGTTGGCACAATAACATTGTTTAATAACACAAATAAATGCTAAAATATGGTAAATTATGTGTGATGGAATTATATATTATGAAGAAGAAGCTATACTTATTAGAAAGTTGGACTGCAGATGTGGCTTTATATTAGTATTCCTAACGAGATGTCTGACCTACGAGGCTGAACTAAAACAGTTAATTACATATTCTGATTGCTAATGACAACATGGCATTTTTCTTTTAGTATTGCAATATCTTGTGGCTTAACTACTACTACGATTATTAAACATCAATTCACTAGTATATAAGACATGCTAACTTGATTCAATCTAGAGGTACCTTTTGATAGATGAAGGTTGGCATTGCCTAATGGTCATTCCCCACATTGGTGACCGGGTGTGATATGATCACGACTACTTCTATGTATCATCCACATGACTTGCTACTTGTGTCTACGTCATCGTCCTCTTCGCTCTGTTGCTTCTCTGTCTCAGTTACACTCAACGGGATCCTGCACACACTCGATTGCTAATAGCAACACAGGAGAGTCCTCACGCACAACCATGATCCTAATATAGCTCTCATGGCTAAAGCTCAAAACCCGGTGACCTTAATCCAGCTTTCCCAGTTTTTCGCAAATACAGCAACTAGTGGTATCCGTTCATCGAATTCTATACCTGATAAAATTCTGGTGGGGGATTATTGTAGCGTAACTACCACCACGATTATAAAACATCAATTCACTAGTATATAAGACATGCTAATTTGATTGAATCTTGAGGTACCTTTTGATCAATGAAGGTTGACATAGTCGTTAACTACCTTTCCCCACAATCACAGAGAAAAAGGTATCATTGCATTTTGGAACCAATTGATTCAGAAATAAAGGTAAAGTCTGTGATTGCAGGTCCGATATTTTTATTCAAATTCAACTATATAAACAAAAGTATTTTAATTTATGGGAAATTATTACAAACATAAATAATCATGATCCCATAAATCACTATTTTGGGCTATAACTTATTAAATATTACAACAAGTAAATTTCGCTCCACAATTGATTATGAACATATTTCTCTTTGACATATTACTAAATTACAAATTTATTTTGTTAAAAATTCTGATTAATGTTCTTTTTTGTTTTAAATATACTATTTAATCTTTATTTTTAGGAGAAGATGGACCTTCACAAATGGGACTTGAAGATCTGGCTCTATTCAGGTCTATTCATGGCAGCACAGTGTTCTACCCGAGTGACGCAGTATCGACAGAAAGAGCTTGTGAAATAGCTGCGAACACAAACGGTATCTGTTACATTAGAACTTCGAGGCCAGAGACTCCTGTCATTTATGGAAACCATGAGAATTTCGAAGTTGGAAAAGCGAAGGTAACGATCGTAGAATAAAATAATAGTGTAGACAAAGCTAAGTCCGTCATTTCTATCAACTAGTTCTTTTTATTATTATTATTATTATTTTTTTTTTTTTTTGGTGTTTTGAGAAAAGATTTATCCAACAATGAACATTTAATGTCACGTAATCAGCTTAAAATTTGTTTCAATCTTTATTTAGAGCACGTATATATATTTCCATAAGGATATCTACTGATGATAAGATTTAAAAAAAAAGGCTTCAAAAAAGCGTCACACATTTTCCGATAACAAAAGCCTCACCAGATGGCGACATTAGTTGTAATTACAGGGAAATTCGATTCATTGAAATATGTTGTTTGTAAAATTTCAATATTTTTTAAAAATATGTTACATTCATCTGATGTCGAGCAGTTGTGGCTAATCAGATAGAGGGCTTGCCTTCCAATGAGGTGACCCAGGGTACGAATCCCAGCAATGACCGATTAATACGAATTCCACACCCGACTCGCACCGATGCTGACGTCAAATATCCTCATGGTATACGGATCATGGGTTAGAGTCCCCTTGCCATCAAGCTAACCGTAAGAGGGTTTCATGTTTTTCTTTTCCATGTAATGCAAATACATGGAAGTTCCATCAAAAAGCCCTCCACGAAGGCATATTTCTCCCAATGCTTGATCCAGGAGTTTTCTTGTCTTCAGGATTGGGGTCAGAATTACATTTTGGAATATTGGAATTTCCCAAAATTCCTATATATATATATATATATATATATATATATATATATATATATATATATATATATATATATATATATATATATATATATATATATATATATATATATATATATATATATATATATATATATATATATATATATATATATATATATATGACTATTATAAAATAAAACGAAATCATCTGAGGTATCATCTTTTTCTGTGACATATGTCTCACGGTTTATTGACTGGGATGCTCTTAACCTTTTCAAAAATTCTATTGACGTTTGTACTTCAAGAACTCTAAAGTTCCAAGATTTTTAAACCATTACCCGTAGACCATTTAAGAGCTTAGCCTCATAAAACTAAAATATCGGTGCCATGATTTTTTATTCCGGTGAGATCGTTTTTTTTTTAAAGTTTGCGACATCTCACAGATAATTGAATTAATCAACTGTAAATCAAAAAGATACCTTTCTTTTTGGTTTAGACTAACAACTATTTTTATTTTGTTTGTAGATCGTTAAAAGATCCGACAGGGATCGTGTTCTGGTGATAGCTTCAGGAGTGACGTTGCACGAGTCTGTGAGAGCCGCCGATGAACTGTCAAAAGAAGACATCCACGTCAGATTGATGGATCCATTCACACTGAAGCCGATTGACAGGGATTCGATCCTCATCCACGGCAGAGAATGTTCGGGAAAAATCATCACTGTTGAAGATCATTATCCTCAAGGTAGGAAAAACTGGAGATCAATGACTTCTCCAGCGTGTTCAGGAAAAAATGTGTGAAGTAACCAGTTATTTAAAAGAGATTTTGATCGAATTCTCTTCCTTACTATCCAACTGTGATGAACTGAAAATTTAAATTTTCAGTTAGTAGCGAGTGTCCGATAGACTCTTTTGACTTAGTACTCATTTTTGACCTCAAACCAAATGAGTCGTTGACCGATATCGACAGGTCCACTTTATTTAATAGTCTCTTTTTGAAAAAAGAAATTTTTTTTTTGCTTGGATTGAATTATATTTTTAGAACAATTCATATTAAAGATAATCTATAGATATAAAAAAGTTAAATCAATAATAAAAATAATAAAAATTGTGATAGCCGGAAATCGATCACAGATTACCCATTGGCAAAAAGGTTGTTGTCCAATTTTTTTTCCCCGTCTGTGTTCTTTGACTTTAGATTTTTCAGCCTTGGTAAGTTTAAGCCACGACATCGCTTTGTTTTTCTTGCTTCAACTCTAACGTTTGGGACCGGGTCAATCAGTTTTGGACCCTCTTAATTTGTGATATTCACCTGAATTAGTATTGAAAACGATACAGTTTGAACGGTAGTTTAGAATTTCTGATTCTTAATTAAAACAATAAAAATATCGTTCAAATGATGGAATTCTCTTTTATTCACAACTCAAGAAGTATTTATGGGATCTCTCTGGTCCCATATCTCAAAAATAAACTCACCAACTTAATGCATCACAAAATTAAAAGTGAAAAAAAGAATTATACAAAAAATGATGACGCATGCGCACTGTTTACTATTAATCTTGAACACAGCTGAAGAATGTGATGACATCTAAATAAGGTGCGCAAGCCATCAAACTCAAAACAACACCACTTTTGCACCAAAACAATAGGTAATAAGTATAGAACAAAATTTAGTTAACCACACTTATATTAACAGAACTTTATGTAAAAATATTTGGGGAGAGAAAAATAATGTATACATTACAACCCTGAAATATGCGAGTTGTTAAAAACGAAACTATCCTTCCACATGAATCTTTCCACCCCAAAATCGATGGATTCTGGAAGATCAAAATTTCAAATGTCGGACATTTTAATGAAAATTCTATTTTCCAGACTGACTTTCTACACTGATGTAATTTTATAATTTAACGATTTTCAAAAAAGTGATCGGATATAGAGACCGGATGTTTATTTAATATAAGTAGACACTTTTTTTTTTTTTTTTTTTTTCTTTTTCTTTTTCTTTGACTCGCCACGTTGCGAGAGTGGTTATTTTCAGGTCTAGTTTTATTTTCTCCGTCAATACTAGATTTTTTTACATGATTGCTAAAGAACGCACTTGTCTCAGAAGAAAATTGCAACTAAACAGCGTAAAGTGTTTATTATTAGCAAAAATGTCGAAAGATAAGCTGTGTATTCAATCATATTAAATTTTAAACAAATTATTATAAATTAATTATTTGATATTTTTAGCAAATATCGTCAAAAATAAAAATCAAAACAGCTCCATGCACCTAGATTCTCAATTTTTGCCCCTTAGTTTATTTCTCAGTTTCTTTAATAAAACACGCTCAGTGTCATTTTATGATCAATGATCCAAGTTTAAAAATTTGTTTATGATTGGCAATCCCAGTAAATTATTGGGCTAATGTTTCTATTTTATACCAGTAACATTTCTGAAGAAACTTTCTTAATAATTAAGTAACCTTTCCACTCAATCAATCCTTAGAAATCTTTCTGGATAGGAAATAGGAATAGGTTTCCTATTAATTCTCAGTTTATAAGTTATTATCCAGTATAATAATATAATTATTTATAATAACATAATAATATAATTATTATAAATAATTAGTATAATAACATAATTATTTATAAGTTATATCCAGTATAATAATATATCCTATTAATTCTAAGTTTCCTATTATAGAATAAATAGGAAACTTAGAAATGTGGTTGAGTTGTGTAAGTTAGATCAAATCATGAAATGTGGCCTTTCAAAAAGTACCAAAATTAATAAATAATAAATAAATAAATGAAACATTCTTTTTAATGCTCGAATGTTTTAAATGTTTATAATCTTCCCATATTTTCATGTTACATGTTTAATTAGATGTTAATTTATGTTCAATGTTTAATCTCCTAGTTTGTTTCCGTGGTGTGTTTGAACGCTGCAGTGAATGATATATGTATCAAGTGTTGCTGCTAAAAATAAAAAGTGACATTTTTATACACACTTGATATGGTTTTTGACTTTTATACGACTTTACTTTTATTATTTTTTAAACATCAAAGAATTTGTATGTTAAATCATTGATAAATCAATCAAATCATATAATTAAATGCATTGAACTATTTTATTATCATTTTAAGACTCTTTTTATTGGCAGGTGGAATAGGAGATGCCGTGAGTGAAGTGACGTCATTGGAAAAGGACATCATTCTAAAAAGGTTGGCAGTGTCCGGTCTTCCAAGGAGTGGTCCAGGAGACGCTCTCATGGACATGTTTGGAATCAGCGCGAGATGCATAATTGAAGCTGTCAAAGAAATGCTGTAGCATCTGGAATTAACAAATTCATTTTTGTATAGAAAACATTCGAAGAAAAAGATTAGTGAAAGAAGAATAAACTTCTCGTGACTATTTCAATGATAATAATGTGGCTGTCATAATGCTCACAATGTATTAATCATTCGAATATGGCTATCTTAGTCATTCAAATGTGCGTGTCTTAAAAATGTAGCCCTCTGAGGTTTTTTTCCAAACTTTTATATGCAGGCTTGTCTGCAATAAAATACCGGTTTTTTCATGTTATTAAATGGAAAAATAGTGCGTTGAAGGTAAATTTCTGTACAATTTGACCTCGGGTCTCAACGCTTGGAGAGTGAAATATGACTATTGTAAAAATATATAAATATGACTATTTCAATCAATTAGGACTATCGTAAAAATCTAAATCTGATTATTTAATTTAATTATGACTATCATAAAAATCTAATTATGACTATTTAATTCGATTACGACTATCGTAAAAATCTAAATATGACTTTTTCAATCAATTATGACAATCGTAGAAATCTAAATATGACTATTTCAATCATTTATGACTATCGTAAAAATCTAAATATGACTATTTCGATTAATTGAATGTGACTGTCCTAGTTACCTTATTTAGTTATATTCTTAGTGTGAGCCAAGTCAATAGTGCTGTTTTATATTCGAAAGTTTGAAATGTCTGTGGTTTGAATAAATTCTTCGATTGTACTTTACTAAGTAAATATGATTCTTATTAATCTGAAGTTGAATATAATGATTATGATTATTAGGATTTTTTTAATGTTAAAAACAATTGCCATGAATGCTAGTGCAATATTGTAGAGAATGCGTTTCCAATGCCTGAAAAAAAAACCAGATCAATAATAGAAAAAATAGTATAGGTATTTAGCAAATGTATTATCTTTTCAGATGTTATAGTAAAAAATAACGGTTACATTTACGTCTTTTGTTGACTCACAATGAATTTAAAAAAATAAAAATAAATTAGAAAATGACGCACAATGGCTTCGAAGTTTTAATTTTATTCTTATAATAGAATGAAAGGCTTGAAAAATTTGAGAATACATTCGGTAGCCAAACGAAGAAAAGGAAATGTATCACACTTTATAAAAACTCTCTGTATCTACACTAAAAAGTATATTTTGTTACAAAGATGTTATATATTTAACAATTATTTATATTTCAATAAAATTTGTTATGCTACATCTCGCAATCTGTAAAAATCTATTGTAGTAGTATTCTAAGAAATGTTTTACAGTTTTGTTTCTAACACATTGTCATTGATTTCATTGAAACTACATATTTCTTTTTTTAATTTTTTTTTTAATAGTAAAGCTAAGTGAATGAAGGTTCTTAGTAACGTTTTAGCGAATTTGTGTAGCGTATCTTTGCAGTCTAAATGATGACTATGCCCTGTCTTTACGAGTGTTTCCGAAAGCTTCCAATTGACAAAATTCATTTAAACTGTTTACGTGAAAGTGTTTGCAATTTTAATTTGGAACAAAAAAAAAGAGTCTTTTTAAGATAACTGTTTTTGCTCAATAATCTTCGAACCTTCCTTCACTCCGATAACTTTTGTACCTCTCTCCTCTGAGATCTTCAAATTTTAAAGACTTATTTCATCTTTAGTCTTTAAATTTCCAAACATAGTTAAAATTTATTTATGACTAAGTTATAAAAAATAGATTTTAATTGCATAAATAGTATTTTCAATAAGAAACCTCAGTTTCATTTTTCGGAAAAGTCATTTAAAACTTTCTTTCGTTAGTTTTTTATTTACCTAGTAATTATTTGGTTATAAAATGCCAGCCATTTTAACTTATTTAAATTTATATTTATTTAAACGATAAGTATTGAGTTTTTAATTGTTTTTAAAAAAAAACTTTTCTCCAGATATTGAAGTAAGTAATGATTTTCTTTTTGTTTGGAATGTTTTCTGAAACTGAAATTCCTAATGGTGCGTTGATGCTAAGTAAATAACACAGATGTACTATACTCTGTGTGAAAGCCCTCTTTTTTCAATCGTGGTCTATCTCCATTTATTAAAAAAGTGAACTCACTTCGATGTTCGTTCAAGCTATTTCTGTATACTTATTGAAATACTTATTCTATATACTTATTATTACATCTTTATCTTATTTCAGCAACAACGAGCACAACAATTAAGATGAGATAAGAAAAATAATTACTATAAACTCTATAAATTTTAATGCTATGTGGACCAAAATAAACAAAGATGGAGTCGGCCTGTAAGTCAATAAATGTCTTCATATGATTCCTTAAACATAAATCTTCTAATTTAGAGAAAACATCTTGATTAATATTATTAATCTAAAAAATCATTAAAACTTTGTATACCGTCGAAGAATAAAAAAAGCATAATTACTAAAACTTGAATATTGTTATTAAGATCTTTTTCTGCGAATAGAATCATCTTCAAACGGATATATTCATACCTTCTTTTTTATGAGTTGAAGAAAAGGCAGAGAATATACAAAGTGCTTCGATTTCAACTAATGGCTTCATAATCGTCGTTGAACTGTCAACCCAATTGTGGGTTTACGACTACCAATGTTCAACTCAGTAGCCATGTAATTTTGAACCCCATCCAGAAGACAAGAAACTCCTGGATCAAGCACTGGGAGAAAGCTGCCTTCGTGGAGGACATTTTGATGGATATAATCCGCATTTGAGTTACATGGAGAGGAAAATTACGAAAACCGCAAACGGTTAGTTTGACAGCACGGAGCCTCTAACCCTTGATCCATCTACCACTAAGGATATTTTACGTCAGCACTGTGGTCGGCACGAGCCGAGTGCAGAATTCGAAACGACCAGCCATCACTGGGATTCGAACCAGGTTCACCTCATTGGGAGGCGAATACTCTATCCCCTAGGCCACTACGGCTCCAACTAATAGTTTAAAAAATTTATAACGGGAAAATAGGTAAAACTCATGTTATAGAAGACATAAATATTGAGGCTTGGTGGCTCAGAGGATAGAAAATTCACCTCCCAATGAGGTGAAACGGGTTTGAATCTCATCAATGACTGTTCAATACAAATTCCGCACCCGGCTTGCACCTACCACGGTGCTGGCGTAAAATATCCTCAGTAGTTGACGGATCATGGGTTAGAGTGCTCTAGCCATCAGACTAACCGTGGGAGATTCTCGTGGTGATCCTCTCCATGTAACACAAATGCGGGTTAGTTTAGTCGAAAAGAAATCGTTAGTACAATCGAATTTTGCCCAATACTTGTTCCAAAAGTTCCCTTGTCTTCTGGATTGGGTTCAAAATTGCAAGGCTACGAAGTTGAACATTGGTAGTCGCAAACTCAAAAATTAGGTCAGCTGTTTAGCGACGATTATGAAATTTAAAAAAAAGACATAAATATTTCTAATTTTATTAAGACATAAATAATCCTAAGTTCTAATTTTTAGTTCAAAAGTTGTCCAATAGATATCGCTGCAAGTTCCTTTTATCGTTTTTTTTCCCGCTGCGTGTTTAGACTTATAAAAATTTCATTCTCCGCTTATAGCTGGTAGACATTTCAAAAATACCGTAATATTATTTACCTCCACTTAAAGACCTCAAAAAAGTGCGATATGATTTTCAGTTGTTTTTCTTTACACATCTCCATATTATTACAAATATAGAAAAAACAACAATTTAAATTAGATAAAAAAAAAAAAAAACGATTGCAATAAACAATTAGAAAAAAAATTCCACGATAACAGGTTTCCTGCATGCAGCGCCATCTGCTAAAAGAATTTCGTACAAAAAACAAGTTAGGAGAGGAAATTTTTTGCTCTTTCACATTAATTAGCAGCAAGAAGTATTTCTTTAACCATAAACGTTTTCCTATTTCAAAGTAGTAAACACCGCAAGTCTGATTTAGGACAGTATATGATTAGAGAGAGAGGAATATGAAATATTATTGCATGAATTAGTATATGCAATGTTTCTAAGCGCCTGAAATTTCAGTATTTGACTTTTAGTTTCGCTTAAGCAAAGTGTGTCAGAATAACGGCAGATCAAATCTCTCACTAATTCAATATGATTAACGTCATATTTACTCACTATTCATATACAAATAGTAATATTTGATACAAGAATTGGGTTGTGAACTTCTGTATAGCATTATTAAGAGAAATATAAATTAGAAAAATTGTCTTAAAAATCTACGAAAGTGTTATTAAAAATTTTAATTTTTTTTTCTTTTTAAGTACGCATAAGGATATTTTTTAGGAATTAGGATACTAATTAAATGGTAAACTAAATATTGGTCAAATATGTGAAAAATTTTACATTTTTAAAAAATAGTTCCGTTGAATCCTCTGACTAAACAATAATAGTTTATGAGAAGGCACTAGCAAGAGAATTCTATGCAAAAAACTTTAAAATGGCAAATTTATTATGAGACTAAAAATAGAATAGCTTTTTAATGATATTTGTTTATTACTTCACTAATTATGATTACATTTGAAATGTTGATTATTTTACTATATTTTCCCTATAATTTTAAAATTCAAATTAGCACCTGATCACATAATGAAAACCAATCCTTATATCTAAATTATTTTAATATTTTACACAGTATTATCCCGCTCAATAAAAATCATAGATGGAAAATATTATAAAAATATATTACATAATGTAATATTTCCGTAATATACATCTTAGATATATAACATAAAAATATGGAAAATTTGAAACAGTCCTTATAACTATGCACGAATTTTGTACTAACGGAACTGTGAATGAGTTACGCAAGCTTTAATTTTCCTTTACAATTATTCTTTCAAAAGATAGAAAGCGTGGAAAAAAGTGTCATAAGTACAAGATATCATCCTTTCTTTTTTTCTTTTACTATTTCTTTTTTTAAATTGTCAGACATTTTTTTCCAGACAAGGTGTTCGGTAATAATCGTCTTTAATATATATTTTAAGAATCTTGGTCAAAAATGAAATTAAAAAAGGTATTAATATTTAGGGTAGCAAATAATTATTAAAGCAGGTGAGAAAAAAAACTGTTATCTCAGATTGTAGAACTACTATTGATGAAGGAAGTATTAGAAACATTAAACCATATTTTATTGCCTGATGAAGTGTTTTGCATTATTCATCTCAACCACTTTCTGTTTCCTTCAGCAATAAAAAATGACTTGATGTTTTTAATCCTGCTTTCCTTATTAGGAGTGAGATGTCGTTTATGTTTTTGTGTTACTGTCTTTTAATTTGCGATCTTTAATAATTACTTTATTTTTGACTAAAATTGTGTATTTGGAACAACCATTAAGGAACACTCTGTATACAATGCGTTTAATAAAATTCTAACAAATTATTACTGAAATAATTTCTTTTCAATCGAAAGAGTTTCAAAAAATAATTAAAACCTTCTACCAAATAAAAAAAAAACTTAAATAATTTTTCAATGTGTGTGTGTATGTGTGTTTCTTAAATAAATTTTTGTAAACTTCATAAAGTTATCTTTTTTGTTTCTTATGAAAGGCGTGTAATTTTCAATTACACACCTTTCTTAGTTTATTTTTGATGCATAAATGAAATTAAAGAGTTTAAAAAAGGCATAGACATGAAAAAAGTAGTAAGCCACTCTTACTTAAATTCAAAAAACCCAAAAACATTATTGAAAATGTAAAGGTTCTCTTCATAAGAGAGTAAAATATTGCTTTAATCATCCTTCCTGCTGATATTTATCTGGTTACCAACATGTATTCATATTTCATGACGCTACCATAAACAAATTTAGAATATTTCATGATTTGTTTTTCAATTTAAAAAAAAGAGGATCATACATTTTTGCGATAGAATTTTCTTCTTCAACTTTTTTAAGTTTGTTTGTCTCAAGATTTATTACAACGAATACATAAATACATAATGAATGCAGTTATTATTTTATAATAAATACAGTTACTTTAAAATTATTCTTAAACTAAGAGTTAACAATATGTAACCAGAAATTATTAAAATTAAACAAGTCAAATTGTGCATCGCATATTTAATGCAGTAAGTCAAAGGACAAAATTAAGTGTTGCAGAATGTCAAATTGTGCAACTTTTAGTACATTCAGTAAATCTAGATAAGTAAATTATCATTAGTAGTAACACTACTAAAAATTAGTACGAGTAAATTGGTACACTACTAATAATTGGTACAAGTAATACTACTAATAATTAGTATAAGTCAAACTGCGTAAGTTATGTTTAGTGCAGCAAGTTAAATTGCGAAACTTTCATTGTTTGCGACAATAAATGAAAGTGTGTGGAATAGTAAGTTTAAGGGTGTCCCAAAATTAACGCAAGGTTTGAATTAAATTGAAAACACAGTTTTCAGTCCTTAGATTGTAATTTTTCCATTGAATCATAATGTACATAGGATATAAAAACATCGGGCAAATGGCCTCCATGGCTTTGCTGGCACATATGCACTCTTTTGTCGAAATTTTTCATGACCTTTCTGCATAATTGTGGCTGTTTGTTGATTGCAGCGTTTAATTTCCTCTTGTAATGCACAGGTGGTTGTGGGCTAGTTGACATAGACCTTTAACTTCAAATAACTCCATAAGAAGAAATCTAATGGTGTTAAATCACATGATCTAGGGGAACAATTCTGATCACTGAAACGAGAGAATACACGACCAGAAAATGTCAGAATTATTTTTGAAATATTGTTCAATAATGAAAACACGTTGTAGTATCGCTCCATTTTTACAAACCCTGAACTCTCAGCTGTCAAATTATTATATATATTTTTTTCATGGTTGCCAACAATTTACTGCGAAAATAGCTGCAAATTTAAATCTTGTGTTAATTTTTTGACACCCTTCACTAACTGTAGAACTGCAAGTCAGTCAGTGCAAATTTGTAAGTTATGTTTGTAGTAAAACAAATGTAATATAATAAGCTAATGTGCAGTGTATAGCGCAAATTTAAATAATGGCACCGGTAAGTTAGTCATCACTTATGGTGCTAAATCGAATTTAAGGTTTTGATTTAATTAATTTCAAACTTTTTATATCTCAATCATCAAAGCTGAATTGAGTAATATTGTTTATTTCTGGGAGATAGAGGTCTTCTTGTGAGTGTGTCAAATGTGCCAGTACTTCTTCTTGGTTTATTGGCTTCATCATTCCAAGGCAATCTGAATCTTGCATATTTTCCATTTCAGAGGGAATGGTCATATTTGAACTCTCTGAGGTAATGACAACATTGGTTATTTTTGATTCAAACAAACTATCAATTGATGGTAAAAGAGAACTTTCGAACTGATTTTTTAAAGAACTGCAAGGCATATAATCATCATTAGAACTGTCATTTTCAACAGCGGCACTTGTTTGATGGTACTCGAGACTTCCATCCTGTAGGTGCTGGTTTGAAGTCATATATCTGGTGCTCAAACTGCTACTGGGTACCTCAAAAGTACTCGCTATCAAACAAGTGGTGGCTTGGGACATTTGTCTCGAGAGTATCCTGGCAAAAAGTACAGTATTCATGTCGTCGTTATTTAGTGTCTCTGACAAGGCTATGATGTAATTTCTGGCAAGTCTTAAAGTTTCGATCTTCGATAGCTTTTGGGACTTACTGCGGACAGGAATGTAGTCTCTTAGCTTGTCCAAAGCAGCGTTCAGACTGTGCATTCTGTTCCTTTCTCTGGCATTTGCCTTGCATCGACGGTTTCGAGTTTTCGCTGCTCGAGATTTAGTAGATTGTTTTCGCTTCGTAGTTTTCAAAACAGAGTGGGAGTGAAAAGTAGCCGGGAAAAGACATTCAGAAAATTGTCGGACAGCAATAGGGGATACTCGCCGGTCCATCTCTTACTCCAGCGCTGAATTTCCAATCGTCTAAGACTTTTCAATTTATGATAAAAATGAATCATGTATCTCTCATAAATGCCATATACCTGAAAAAAAAAAAAACAATTTCTAATTTCAATATTATTGTAACATTAAAAAAAAGTTAAAACGAGCTCAATTCTAACATGTTAAACTTATTCCGTAATCGTTTGTATGATACAATTTTCAATTTTAGAAAAGTCCAAATTAGATAGGTTGGTACTTTATTTACGTCTCACTAGAGCTGCACAATGGACTATAGGCGATTCTCTGGAAAAACATCTCTGAGGATGATCCAATCGAGATTTTGAGCCTCTGCAGAGAGAATGGCTCCCCTGCTTTGGTAGCCCGATGACCTGCGAGCGAAGTTGAGCATTTTACAGTAGAACAATGTAACGAGGACCGATACCGCGCATCCTAGGTGGCAAAGTCCCGCTTACTGACCGTAGTCAGTGATGATTGACTTCGGTGTTCTACTGGGAATCGTGTCTTTACAATCATTCACTTAAAGCAAAAATTAGAATAAAATCTTTGAATGTATTTGACAAATTTATATTGAAGAAAAAATATAAATAGGATCTTTAGAAATGGCAACTAATGAAAACTGTAATAATACTTGGAAAAGTTTATAATTTTTTACTGTAATAAGGAACAGAAATGTTAATGCAAGCATTTTCATAGAAATAGAATTATCCTTTCATTTTGAATTAAAGAAAGGGAGATCATAAGAGGCATTGAAGTTTTGTAGAACTTATCGTTTAAACTGAAATTTAAAATAAATTTAAACGCTGTAAATTTGAAATTTTTTGGTTCAAAAAGTATTATTTTAAAAACAATTTTCAAAATGTTCATCTATAAAAGTTAAGCCGAAACTCCCAATATAAAATTAAATTTCAACAATGCTAAAATTATTTCCATCCCAGTCACATCAGCTCATCTTGATGTTTTGGAATCTTGTTTCATTCCGATGATTTCTAATTCCCTTGTTAACACGACGTTAGTTAACCACCAACCCTCCCTAGCATGTGAAAATTCCTTTTTCCCTGATTTGCCCCACTCGGCCATTGTAGTTTTTCTTGTTTTGTTTTTCATCTTTTTTTCTCTCTTGGTTACTGTGGTTTTTATAGTTTCGCTTCTCAGCTTTATTTTTCTATTTTTCGTTGACAATTAAACGTTTTTCATTTCAAATCACTTTTGTTTTTTCTCATTCACTTCTGACAAGTCTTGAAAATGGACTCTTATTTTTGGTAGCTTGAAACATGCCGACTGTTATTTCCAATTTACATATCTTTGAAGTGAATAAGTTTTTTAATCAAGTAAGAAAGATAGAATTGTTCAGTATTGTATTTAAGAGATGTGTTGAGAGCAGAGTTGGGCAAAATTGCAATCGATTACAGTAATCGATTACTTGCAATCATAATTACAAAATAACATAGTTTTGATTACAGCTGTAATCGTGATTAAAATAATCGATTACAGTAATCAATTATTTGTAATCATGATTACAACTTTCAAAAACTTTGATTATAGCTATAATCCTGATAACAATAATTGATTACAGTAATCTATTACTTGTAATCTTGATTACAGACGTAATCAAAGTTTTGATTACAACTGTAATCAAGATTCCAAGTAATTGCGATTACAAGTAATCACAACAAAAATGATTACGGGTAATTATGATTACAAGTAATCACAACAAAAATGATTACGGGTAATTATGATTACAAGTAATCAAAATATATGATTATATGCAATCATGATTACATGTAATCTTGATTACAAGTAATTGTGATTACTTGTAATCAAACTATAGGATTACAAGTAATTACAATTGCATACTATATGCAAATACATTATGTAAGTATGTATGGAGATACATGTTTTTATGTACATAGAATGTACGCACGCATATACGTACAATTTGTGATTCCTATATATCCATTTACAATGTATGCACAAATGTTGTTTGTGCGTACAATATACATAATTATATTGTAATATACATGATACAAAAAGCATATGCTTAATGCACATAATTATGCATTTATGATACATGCACGCATGTATGTTAGTTTGTATGCAAATGTAATGTTTTGTATGTTTGTATACATAGACAATATATGTATGAACGTACGTGAAAATAATGTTCATAATACGTGCTAATTTGCGATATTAGCACGTATATACAATGTACGTATGTAAATACACTGTACGTATTTACGTACAATATGAAAGAATGTTGTTTATAGGTACACTATATGTACATAGTTGCGTAAATAAAATGCATGCATGTATGCATGTACATTTACATGTACATAGATACATGATTTGTACACGCAACATATGTACTCATATAACTATTATATAAATATATACTTTGTTAATACATCTGCACATGTAATGTATGAATGTGCTAAAATGGTTCGATGTACAATGTACGTATGTGCCTACAACGTATACATGCACGTAATTTCATGTAATGTGTAAATACATGCGTACGTTTAAATATATGTATTTAGAATGTGCACAAACATTGTGCATGTATTAAGAAACTTTATTACTGTAAAGTTATTAAAGTTCGTTTTAAAATTTATTCTAAGACATAAAAACTCAATCTCTTATTTTTTGGAATGCAAACGATAGTCTCATTTTAAATACCTAAATATTATTTCCACATATAAAATTAAACCTTTATTTATTTATTTATTTATTTATTGCTATCTAAAAATTTCTATGAACAATGCATTATGTTATAAAAAAATAAATTCATATCGTTTAAAATTTTCAGAAAATACTTGAAAATTATATTTTATTCAAACACTTTTAAAATGACATAGATCAATTAATGCTGAAAACTAAATTTAAATATCGTTTGATTTGGTCATTTAGCTTTCTATAGTCGTTTTCAGTTAACTAACATACATTTTATTTATTGCATTGTACATATACAAAAATGTATTGTACGTAATGCATGTACGTATGTACAATGCGTGTACATACATTCATATGCATACATGGATATGCATACATGGAACATACGTTTATTGTACATGTGTGGATAGATTTATTGGACATAAATACATTGTACTTATTGCATGTATTGGGATAACATGTATATACACATGTAAAATTTGTACATAAGATTTATGTCCAATATATGTATGCACATACGTACAATATACGTACACGCACTGGACATGCATATGTTGTACATGTGTACTTACATATATCGTATATATATACATTTAATTTTTATTTTATTTTTTTTTAATTTTATTGTAATAAATTTAATAACATTTTCTTCTCATGTTGGGTTTTATTAAATTAATTTCCGAATAATAACTTTTCACTAGTTTTTCTCATAGATGGCAGCACTAATATATTACTTGCTGAAAATTATTTTCGACCAAATGTATTTTTTTATTTTATTTTATTCGATTCAAGCTATAAGCACTTTAAATATTTTACCTACAGTATTTTTATATATTAATATTTTTTTTAGAGCTGTAATCAAAATTTGTAATCATGATTACAAGTAATTGATTACTTTACCTGAAAAATGTAATCGATTACATTTTTGCTCTACTCTGACGTAATCAAAAATTAAATTATGATTACTTGTAATCGATTACATAGCAGTAATTATCTGTAATCAATTACAGTTGTAATCGATTACTGTAATCGAAGTTCCAGTCTGGTTGAGAGGTCTTTTCAGAGAGAGAGAGAGGAATATTCATTTATTTTAAGGGAGTCACAGTTGTGAGTTTGAGATGGCCATAAGCTAAAAATTTGATTATTAGTACTTAATAAAACATTTTATTTTGTTATTAGAGTTAAATCAATTGGTTCAATGCACTCCTTATATATTCTAACTATTACATCATTGTAGAAACCCAAGTATTTTAAATAAAGATCACGAGGTTGCTGTTTACAAATTACTAAAGCATGCCTAATGGCCTCTATTTGGTAGAATAATTATAAGGAAAGCAATTCAATTTCATTCTAAAAATAATCTGTTTGTGTATTTTGCTTAATTATCCTTTTGCTGACGTATGGCATCTTTTCTATAGTTTTTTACGGTCCATCCCATTTGTATGTTAATTTGCGACACTTAACGACATTATTTTTGACAAGATTTTTTTAAATGTGCAATAAAATTAATATCGCAACCCTAATGTCAGGACTTTTAAGAATAAAATTTAGCTACTTTAACAAAAGCATGAAAGATAGTGAAATAATAAATATGCAACGCCAATATCAAAAACGTCACGTGTGAATTTTGTTTCTAATTTAATTTATTTTAGAACAAAACAAGACTGGATTTTTGAAAAAGTTAACAATTGTTTTGGATGTACTTAACAATGCGGTTTAATAAATGAACATGTTTCTTAATAGTCTATTCCATTTTCCATTTACGCTACAACAAAGTTCTAGTTAAATCACTGGTGATTCTACAATAGTTTAGATCCAGATGCTCTCTTACAATTATAGAAAAAAATAAATTTGCCTCATTAAAATTTTTTTTAAGAAAATATACACTAAAAACGCCCTGTATACAATCCAGAACTCCCTGCATACGAGTAAAATATACAAACTAACCAACACATAAAAGTATTAATGAATAATTAAATTTTTTTAAGAAAAAGCAATATTATATATTATTAATAAAATAAACCAATCAGTGCTTCTAATAAATTATGTTTGAAGAGATATCTAAAACGCTAATTTAACGGTTTACAAGTAGCCTTAAATAGTATTGCAATTAAAATCAACAGTAATGCTGTAAAATTAATTTTGAGTTAGATTTTTTCGTATAAAATTATTGACACTATTTTTAATGTTTACAAAATATATTTGGTATTGTAATTTAAATTTTGCATGTTCCATACATAAAATAGATTTAAACTATTACTATACCATAGTTTTCAACTATTGTTTTAAGAGAATGTTAAAAATATAGCAAAAATAGGATACTTACGTTGCCCAGAACATGCAATAATGGGGATTTCAAATTCTCCATGGATGTTATCTTCCTACTTTTATCTCCCGCACCAAAACTCATTTTTCTATGAGAGCAGAATAAATATTGTCCTGCAAAAAATTAAAATGTCCTATTATTCAATTTCAGGAAAAAATCTCTCCTTTCTCAGTTACAGTTATGTTGCTTTACGTTTTTTTTTTCTTCAAAAAATTTATATACTATACAGTTTGCAAATATGTGAATAAGTAGAATATAAAAGAGCATATCATACAATACATTCTTCAATACAATATGCAGTAGAATATAAAGTAATACATTATATTGTACAATATATTCATATTGTAAAATTTTGTTAAATATTTAGCAAGTTATGTGAAAAAATAGTATGTTATGCAGAATATATTTTCATCTAATAAACTGATTTTCACATACTAAGATTCAATCTTGATTTCAACTTCAAATAAGTTATAATGATGCATAAAATGGAATATGTCTTTTATGATATAATGATAGACAATGAGGTCTTAACAATAAAAACTGATTATCATTCTAAATAACTTTTGATTTAATGATTTGATTTTCGGTTTCTGAGATTCAATAATATTGATTTAAAAGCTAAACTACCAACGGTATGTAACTTAGTAGTCACCCTTAATATATATTTTCAAATCCTTGTAAATAACGAAAAAAAACTATGCATATTATGAGTCGAAAAACAAATTTTAAAACAACTTTATCAAAATCTAACGAAATACTATTTTGTTTTATATTTCATATTATAATCGTCATTGAACAGCAGTCCCAATTTTGAGTTTACGACTCTTAATGATCAACTCAGTAGCCTTGTAATTTGAACCCAATTCAAAAGACAAGTGATCTCCTGGATCAAGTTTTGGGAGAAATTTGCATTTGTGGAGGACTTTTTGATGGACATGGACTTCCGGTGGACTTTTTGATTTACATGAAAAGGAAAAAAAACGGAAACCTAGCGCAGTTAGCTTTACCGCAAGGGGACTCTAATCTTCCTACCATTAAGGATATCTTTCTACTATTAAGGATATTTTACGTTAGCACTGATGTCTGTGCAAGCCGGTTGCAGATTTCGTATCAACCAGCCATTGCTGGTATTCCAACCTGAGTTTCTTCATTGAGAGACCCCCGAACCACCACATCTCTTGACAAATCACTAATGAAGAAAGTGAAATTAAATATATCGAAATCAGTGTGATTCAGAGATGAAATATAAAGATGTTTATAGTAGCCACCTTTAGCCTCCACTGAATTTTCTTGGACCCTTAAATAGCTTTCATATTTCAATACCGCCTACCTCAATAACTTGTCGTAATATTTTTATAAGGTTTTCTTTTTCTTTCTTAAATAAGATATGCATTAGATTTAAATTTAAATAATATTTTTACTCACTTGAAAATGGCTTGAAGAAATACATTTCAGCCAGAACTTTAGGTTCCTGATTTATTCCTGAAATGTTTTTACTGAAAATGTTTCTGAATTACAAAAGAGTTTTTGCCCTAAGAAACTATACTCATGTGAATTGGGTGCATAAGCTTTTCAATATATTCCAGCAACTTTTCTGATTTCGTTTTTTAGCATAATACTTTTAAAATTTTTAGCATATTTACTAAATATTATACTTGTACTTTGTATATTAAAATCGTCGTTGAACAGCAGACCCAATTTTGAGTCGAACGGGGCATCCGGAGAATACTGTAGATTCTAAGTGCGCGCACATTGACCTCTCTGCAAAAGAAAAAGAAGATTCAAAAAGGTTAGGCTTGGTGGCGATCCATGGCAACACGTCGGGAAAATGGGCAAGGGAGGCAGAAGCAACTCCAGGGAATACCCTGGTTGATGTAGGTTGGGCACCGCGCGCGCAGAGCAGTGACCTCACCAAGATCCAAAGATTCTTGCCTCCAACCAGAAGGCCTCAATAAATTAAGTGAAATCTTAACAAAAGTAGTTACTCAGAAAATAGAATTTAGGAGTTTGAGTGTTCAAACATAATAGGCGAGGAATCAATAAAAAATTTTAAAAAAACATTGAAAAAAGGTAACAAACATATTGTGATGATGAAAAGTCCAAAGCCCATGAAAACAGATACAATTTCAAAAAGAAGAGTTACGGCGAGGTAGCCGTAAAGAAAAATCCACAAACTAGGGGAAACTCAAAACATGAATAGTTAGAAAATTTGACACAGTTTTGAACAGTAAATTAATCGAAAATTCGAAAATCATTTCTAAAGAACACAAATACAGTATTTGCGAAGGTTACAAGATAAAAAATAAATAAATAAGTAAAAAAATAAAATCATAATAATAATAATAATAATATTAGCATACGGAAAATTGTTAACAGAGAGATACAATTAATGCATCTCATGAAATGTAGAGCTTGTTAATTGCAAAGCACACATTTGTTGACTCCGTCTAGTCAAGTTCCCTTGTAAGGAAAAGGCGTTCCATAATTTTAATGATTCTCTGTTCGACTTTCTTCTGCTTCCAAAACAATTTATGTCGGGTGTAATTTAAATGTTCAGGAAAAAAATTTTGTCGAAGGGTTTATGACTAATGTTCAACTCCGTAGCCTTGTAATTTTGAACCCAAACCAAAAGACAAGGGATCTTCTGGATCAAATATTAAGAGAAATTAGCCTTTGTGGAGAACTCTTTAGTGGAACTAACCCGCATTTGCGTTACATGGAGAGGAAAACCACGAAAACCTCCCACGGGTTAGCCTCACGGCCAGGGGACTCTAACCCTTGATCCGTTACCACTGAGGATATTTTTATGTCAGCACTGTGGTCGGTTTCGGATTTCGTATTGACCAGCTATTACTGGCATTAACCCGGTTCACCTCATTGGTCATATGTGGCTCTAACCACCCCTGAGCCACCTCGGCTCTAATACTTTGTATAGTACTTAATAAGAATTGATTTATCATTTGTGAATTATAAGATGGTAAAATTTACTATTTTTCTCTTTGGGACTCTTTAGGAACCCCAAAATGCTCGGTAATTTTTATCGAAGCACTCGGATAGTGATTTTGGAAAAATTAACAATAAAATATGGTCCTATAAGAAATAATCCTATAAAATATGATCCTGCATTTTTTTCTGTTTCAAATATCACTTCCAACATTTAAAGTATACCATTGATTATTTAAATTCTTACTTTACAGTAATTGATCTAAAATATGATTATTCATATTGTTAAAATTATCGCTTCGCGTTCACGTGCCACAGGTCCTGGGTTCGACCCTCGGTCCGGGCAAGGTTGACTCAGCCTTTCATCCCTTCAGTGGGGTTGATAAATGAGTACCAAGCATGCTTGGGAACTAAACATTAGGGGTTTCACGTTCGTCTGACCACCAAACCGGAACATCTGCTCCTGCACCCCAGAGCGCAAGGTCAAGAAAACTGAGATGAGCACAGTAGGCCTTGGCCCTCTATGGGCTGTCGCGCCACTGAGTTTAGTTTAGTATAAGATTTTAAAAAGTAAGTGTAGTAAAATTTTGTAATTTTATCAAGATACTTTATAGCATAGGATACAAACTATTTAATCGGTTAAATTTATTTTCAGTCGCGTAGTTTTCAAAATGTGTGATAATAAGAACTATAATTTAGGAAACCTGAATATCAGTAAACTCTTAATATATGAACGAAAAAAATTACCAAATGAATGGTTCAAATACCGTATATATATTTTATTATTTACCAAAATGATGTTGTTGTTGTTGGTTTTTTTTTTTTTTTTTTTTTTTTTGTGAGAAATGTAATTACCATACAGTACGATAATTTTAGCAGAATTTCTATCTAAAGAAATAGATGATAATATAAAAGGATAATTATAAGAAAATATGAGACCGGAATACATTTTCGAAACTTTTTAAAAATGGATGAATACTTTTGTACTTTTTGTGCCGAATTATCTTTTACTGAGTACACCAAAAAAATTCCGTAAATATTCAAAGTTGAATTCCATGCCAACTGAAACCAGTAGTGAATTTTTAAAGTTTAAGCAACATCCTTTTATTTGGTATAATTTTAAAGGAAATTTGTTGTAATTTATGAATTCAGAAGTTATTTTTTGGAGTTATGTATGATTATAGTAAAATTTATCATAAATAGAGAGCATTCATGATTTTGACTTATCCTACCAAAAAAACTGTTTATTTTAAAGAAGAATAAGTTACTAAAAATATTACGTTTTTACATATAGTTTGATTTATATTGTAAAATAAATTGTTCCTGAGTCTAATTATACAACGATTACCGTCCAAAAAGATTTGTTTTCTTATTTTTTAAGTCAAAAATTATCTCAAATATATACTGTCCCCTCTGTTACAATTATTACAACTTTTTAAGTTTATTTTATTCATTACACAAAAAACTTTTTAACTTAATATTTGGTTTTTACAATAAAGTCTATTAGCACAATCATGATATGTTATATTTTTGGAAAAAAAAAAATAAAAATTTTTAAATTTCTCATTTAAGAGAGGGGACGTAACAGAGAGGACAAAACGAAATGTCCCCTCAGTTACACAAAATTGATTTGACCATTAAAAAGGAAATAGTGTTAATGCAACTTGTTCAACTAGTTTAAACCAATTCCTTCACTATTAGAGCACACTTTTTATACAAAGCTGTGCCATTTTTATTTAACAGTGTGTTTAGTTCATAGTTAAAAGTTTTTTAAGTGAGTAATCAATATGGGGTGAACAGCAGCAGAAAGAATAAGAGAATATAGAACTAGAATGTTCCAAAAAAAAAGATATTTATCAGAAGAACGATAAAGAACATAAAACGAAAATTTAAGATAACAGAAGTATTTTGAAAAAAAAAAAGAAAAAAAAAAAAAAAACGTAACGAAGAAACTTTTAAATTGAAAAAAAGAAGATAAAGTAAAAATAAAAAGGCACTGATGCAGGCAGTTGAAATTCATGAAGGATATTCTTTTTCTCTTCTCTTCTCTTTATATTCTTTAGGCATTGGGGAAAGCTATTAAAAAAGCAAGCCGTGCAGTACCTGTATCTCCAAGAAAATTCTGTACTGTTCTATGCATACTCTGTAACCTTACTACCAAAACAAAAGAAATAGCATAGTAACAAAATTTCTGATGAAACAAAAAATTTTTTTTATAAATTTCTACTCATCTGATAAACCTTCTTACCGGACTTCTGGTAGAGCTGAGTGCATGATTGTCAAAGAAAATGGACAGAGAGTCGACAAAGCCAAATGTGCACCATGATGGAAGCATATCAAGTATCAAAGCAGATGCATCCAAACATAAAAATTGGCAAATCTACGTTTTGCTGTACTACGACCTACCCATATTTTATGCGTAGGTAAAACACCACATAAAATGTAAATGTACTATTCACGAAAATGTGAATTTTCTATTAAAATCGCAGTTGCTTGCTTAATAATTACATAGAATTACTAAATATAGCGACTTGCGACTATCGCTCATTTGACTTTTTATTTTATAACCGTCGTTGAACAGACTACCCTAATTTGAGTTTACGCGGCGACCAATGTTCAACTCCGTAGCCTTGTAATTTTTAACCCAATCCAAAAGACAAGGGAACTCATCGATCAGTACCGCCAGAGGTATTGATTTGTTTTGGTAACTTGGAGGACTTTGGGACCCGACATATTTACCCGACATATGTACACCAGTCACTATTTTAAACACTGGGATTCATTTGATTTTGCTATAGACAGTTTTGAAAGTGTAAGAAGTTCTAGGAAAAAATTGGGTAGTTAATTTTGTTGCCCAAATAACTGAAATTGAGAAAGAAACAAACAATGCACTTATTTTTTATACAGGTCTGGTAGAATAAAAACTTCCAAATCTAACTACAAAGATGTATCACGGATTTCAATTATTGCAGTGCTGCCTTTAAATAACTGAAGAGTCACTTTTAAGTGATATTTCTTTTTAACTTTTTGTCAAATTTAAGCAAATCTCTATCAAGACAAAATCTCTCTCTGTTACATTCCATGTCCTCTTTGTTTCGATGAATTATTTGGACTTGAAAAAAGGGGGTTGGAATTTTAAAAGTCTTATAATATTTTATTTTACCTTGAAGTGTAATAATTTTTTAAAAAAATTACAGATAATTTTTAGGATGGTCCAAATCACAGAATTTAGCATAAATAACAGTGCATGTCAAAAATGCTTTATTTTATTTGTCCCCTCTGTTACAACTACTTTTAATTAACGTGCAATTTAATAATGATGCTCTTTTACTATTTTATGCCAATTAATTTCAGATTGCACTTTAAAGTAGAATATTCTAGTAGGATTTCTGTTTTCAAAAATACTTAATTTATTTTTTACAATAAAATGCTTGTGAGATTTCCTCTCTGTTACGCTTGGAATTCAACCAAAGAGAAAAATTTCAAAATTTTTAAATAATTCACTATCGTGCTGCTATAAATAAAAATATCACGATTTAAAACTAAATACTTTCAATTTATTTTGAATATAAGTAGTACTTAAATTTTAATTTGTCGCTATTAATTTAAATTGGCTGCTTTTTCTCCCTTTTATTTAGTTTTTTTTTTAATTTAACATAAGATTTAAAATGTATTTTCAATTTCATGACGAAAAACTAAAGCATTATAAGAAAAATGTATCTTTTGTACTATTTGAAATATATTAACATATTACTGAAAATTAAAATTTCTAAAATCGAATAAGTATTCAAAGTTTCAGCATAAAGAAACATTAATCGAACAATTTATTTACTAATATTTTCAAACTCCAATTGAATATTATATTAATGTTAAATTGCATTATATTGTTGCATACGTAGAGGAAAATCGAAATATTTGGAATAACTTCAAAATAATAGGCATCGTTCAACAAATAATTATAGTTATTAAGTGTTATTTGAAATTTAAGTTATAAAGAAATAAAGAACATCACTTAATTCTAGTAATACTTATTTATAAACTACATTAATGGCTGCAAAAAAAAACCTCCTTTTTTAAATTACATTATTTTGAAATTCTAAAGAAAACCACTTGGCGAAAAGTTATTATCTCATCGAATGTTTAATACTTGATGCCGTTTCTTGCATTATTAATTATATCGATTTCTTCATGTTCAGCTTTCGTCGTAGTAAAAATAACAGATAGTTTTGTTGTCAACGAAACTCTGTGAAATAAATTATTTACAATTTACCACTCGCATTTAAAACTAAAAAGTTTCTAATATTCACTTTGTGTGTTTATATGAATTTTAAATATTTTGTCTTATAAAAATACTTTGAAAAACTATTTTTTTAAGTAATAACATTTCAATCATGAAATAGTTAAGGAAGAATAATTTAGATATAATTTTACTATTTTTTAAGATCACATATTACATTATGAACAAACAACGTTGTATTAGTGGAAGTGATTAATTTTGCTCCTGGTATCTGACATATAAAAGATGTCTTTAAACAGTAAATAAGTGATCTTTTATTGCTTGGTAATCAAGAAAATATGGAAAATATTTCAGAATGTCTTAGCTGGAGATAACTATATATTTTACAATTATATAGATTATACAATTATATATATACATTCGTAAATTAAAAGAAAAATGTCCTAAAAGGAATGAAAGTGATAATTTTCACTTTTAGAAACTGTACAAACCACAAGATTCAAGTAAATATTTCTTTGTTTTTTTAAACTAAATACCATAAAAGATTTGGGCTTCAAAATATAAGGGGGGAAAAAAGGACAAATGTTTTGATTTTGACATCAAAATATTGCTACAGGATATAGGTTTTAGTTTGAACTGAATGTACAATTTTTGCTTTGAAGAAAAATATTTTTGACAATTCTTTTTTAAAAGTTCGGCAGTAAATGTCTTTATATAATAATTCAAAAGTTATAAAAAAAATATAGCTTGAATACATAAGTGAAGATAACTCATAGAAAATTGGTCTTATATAAGAATGTTAACGTAGGACAGGTCTGTGAGCAATATTTGTTTTGGATTGTAATAATTTTAATGTTTCGAGTTTCATCATTTTATCGATCATTCTTTACGACCAAATTCTCAATTCAAAAAATATATTAAAGTACATCATGTGTTTGTAAAACGACGTCACAGCCAATTAATACATGGAAGAAGATAAGACTGCTAATTTAAACAGTTAAAGAGGTTTCTAATTTTTAATGTTAAAGAGGTCTGTGAGAAATAATTGTTTTGAATTGTAATAATTTTTATTTTTCTTGTTTTAGTATTTTGTTGAACATTCTTTACGATCCTATCCGCCATTCAAAAAAGACAGTAAATCATGTTTGTGAAATGAAGTTAAAGTCAATTAATACATGGAAGAAAATAAGGCTGCTAATTTTGACGGAGCCAACTCTATGGACAATTTTTGCATTGAACGGGAAAAATTTTCGCATTTTCAATTTAAGATTTTTTTTGTGCCTTTCATACATTCATATAATTTTGATAAATGTGTCAGGTATATATTTGACTTCTGTAGCCATCTCTGAATTGCGTTCTCACTTTGACAAAAAACTTGGTGTGGCATATGTGTTTATCTATGTGTCTTCGTTTTGCCTCTGGCATGCTTGCATGTTATCTAGGAAAGGCTTAGTAAACGTAATATTACGCATCAAGAAGTTCACGAAAAATGAGAAGGTATTCGAAACCAAAAAGAGTACACAAGCAAACTTAAAAATAAATGAAAAATTCAAAGACAATTTTGTATTTATACTATCAGCATTACTGTTTGCCTTACCTTTACTGCTGGCAACAATTAGTTTATCTTTATCTCATAACAATTTAGATTTTGTATTCACCTATGGATACAGATTTGCAAACAAAAACATCGCAATCAGCGTGATTTTCGTTTGTATCACTCTATACTACGTTATCAATGTCTATCTGCCGTGTTTAGTAACATTCCAATTTTGTTTGCTGCTGCACTATTGCGGGCAGATTTTGGAGAAATATCGCCAAGAGTTAAACTCCTTAGCTTTTGCACCTAACTCAGCACTTGTTGTAACGACACTGAAAAAGTATTTCGATATCGTACGACTGATCTCGAAACTAAAATCTGTTTTGTCAGTACCGTCTTTTGTTATGGTGTTTGGCAATTTCATTTGCCTTTACACCACTCTGGCAATCTCTTTAATCAACCACACTTTGCTTGTAAGCGATATAGTTGAAAGCGGAGTTAATTTAATATTTCCCTTAGTAATGTTGTTTTCTTTCACTATTTTCGCTGCTCGCATTCCAGAGAGCATGGCGAGAATCAGAAATGATGTGGGTGATCTGTCAAAATTGTATGGTGTTAAATGCCTCGAGAATCCCTCAGTCTTGTTTCTTGTTGAGAGGATCGAAAAAAAGGAAATTGCTTATATAACTGCATGCGGAGTCATCAGTTTTAAAAGAAGCTTCATACTTTCTGCACTAGGAACATTGTTTACTTATGGATTCCTGTTTTTTAGTATAAAGTAAATTTGACCGAGCAACAATTAAACTGATTTTGCCAGTTTTTTTAAAAATCTGTCAAATCAGGCAGGTTTTCGATGTTTTGATTTCAATTCACAATTTTTGATTTCTTTGAAATTTTCTGGGTATGTTCTTTATGTAAAACTATTAAACACGTGTTTGTTTTTTCGCAGAAAATTTTTTTTCTTGAAATTTTGGATACTTTTCTTGAAATATTTGATAATCAAAAAAGTTTCTCCGAAAATTTGAGAAATACACATCATGTTACAAGTGTGTTTTTTTTTTTCAAATTTAATTCAAATTCAAATTACTTTTTGAAAAACAAGAAATCATGACACTAACCATTATTTTATATTCTATTATATTCACACTAAACTATTAACTCATAAATACTTTCAGTGGACCTTTGTATTGAAGGTCAAAGATCAAACAAAAAAATTTAAATAATAATTTATTTTCCAAAACTTTAACCGTCAAAATTATTATCAAGATAAAGACATATATTTCTATGAATACATATCAATGAGTAGTACCTAATGAAATAAAGATATGCGTTTTATATATTTGGCGTGATATTAAAAAAGTAAGGAACAAAATTTCTGCACATATTTCAAGGTCATTAACTGCCTTCTGACAAAACAAGATAAATATGAAAATTTCAGTAACAGAAGACCTTAATATAGCAGAAACAAACTCAATCAACAGACCTATGTTTTTCGAATTCAACTTTTTTATAATATGGCCCTTATGTTTGACTTTAATAATTAATTACTGATATAGTTATGCTGTAACTGATTACTGATATAGTTTTGCTGTAAATTGTTTAAAAAATATGTACCAATATGAGTATCTGAAGTAAACTACCTTTCCCTGAAGTGAGCAGCAGTCTCAATCTAGAAGCTACTGAGGGTGGGGGACACAGGGCTGAGAAACTTACAGTTTTCTATCTATACAAGGGGCATATTGTTTCGATTTATTCTTTTTTTTACGCCAAATCGAATAAAACCTTACCTATGTCGATACAACTAATATATCAGCAGTTATAAAAACTTTTATTGTGATGTGCCGACTGAATTTTAATTCCTATGGATATTTTAGGATTAATCAAATGAGATTCCCACCCCCCCCCCCCAAAAAAAAAAAAAAAAAAAAAATTGAAGGAAAAATAATTTTCCGCTGAAAATAAAGAAAAAATTGCATGTCTAATAGTTATACATAAAGATTATATCCTGAAAATTTCAACAAAATCAAAAATATTAAGTATCCAACTCTACTTGACTATTAAAAAATTGGTTCTTAAAATTTGTTTACACCGTCTTTCGTAATGCGGTTGAAAATTTTATTATTATGTTCACCACTTCTCACACTTTTGTCTCATTGGATGTCTTAGAAAATTTAGTTAATTAACTATTTCCTTTAGAAATGTTATTTCCTTTTACGTTTTCCGTTCTCGCATTTAAGATTATTTGGCGAGACGATGTTGACACGTTGTCAAAATATGTTTAGTTTCAATAAAATAAATTCTATATTTGAAATAAAAATCGTTTCGTGGTGCAAAAATTAGTTTAGATAAAATCAGTTTGAACAAAAATAATTTTCGTTTTATTTATTTATTTTTTGTCTTGTTTGGAAAAGTTGAGAAAATTTGAAAGGGAAAATGAGGCATAGGTTTCAAAGAACTTAGTTAAGTTCTTTGTTAGTTAGTTAAGTTCCTTGATCAAAATGACAATAGCAAAAATTAGTACCAAGGAACTCATACCATCATTCAGTTTTATCATTATTTATTATCGCCTTAATTTTACAAAAAAATGCATCTCATTTATACAATACAAAAAGCATAGTATCTTCATCGTTTCAACAAGTTTTTTTTTTTTTTTTAATTTTTTACCTATTTCCTATACTTTTTTTAAAATCTTCATACACCATAAGAGGCACTTGACATTTTTCATCCTACGATTTCCTGCATTCTTTGTTTAATCGAAATATTCTATAATTCTTTAATGCACAAAAAAGATATCTTCAGTCATATCTTTGGCTGGCATCAATATAAATATTCATAAAACATGTAACTGTTTTTACGAGCAAATTATTTATTTATACCTTATTTATTGATATTTACTAATAATGTTTATTTATCAACCCTTCATAAAATAATTCTACATTGTTATTACGTTTTTAAGTTTGATTGTCATTAAAAGTTAAAAGTTTGAAATTAAAAGTGTCATTCCTTTCAGCATAAAGCATTCGAATAATGTTACCTTATTTTCTAGGGCAACATAAAGGTTAAGCAACATTTCCTTATAAACGAAACATTTTAATTACTATTTTACAATTATAAAGTAATATGTATGCTTAATAATAAACTATATTTACTTCTATAGTAATTTTTTGATTAAATTATGAACCATTTGCATTCCCTAATGTGTTAAATTAAGAAGTGAAAAAAGTGTTGTTTTTTTTTTCTTTTCAAATTTATCTCATTTAAAGGATTTTTAGATGGAACTTAATGGAATAATTAATGGGATACCTGCAAGTGACGTGGTGTGGGAATCTCGATCCTGATTGGTTGTTGAAGCGTGACATTTGTTTACGTTAGTAACTGTTCTTTCCATTCTATTTCGAGTAAACCAAGCCCGTCAAGAATCAATTCTCTTAAGTGACACATTCTTCATGAAAGATTCTTTCAAAAAGATTTCAATTCTTTCATTATATATTTCTTACTTAACACTAAGACAAGCATGAAGCCATGTAGAACATAAACAAACTAATTATGCATCGAACTTGCCATATACACACAATAAATATATACCACGGTTACAATAAAATACATAACAAATAATAAATCTAAGTTTCGAAGTTAAGTAAAAGACGTAGACGAGAAAGAATTACTTTTTAACAAATTCGATGTGTGATACGGTGCTGTATTAAATCGACTATATGTTAATTAACATTCTGACTAATGTGGAGAAACAAAGCTCAAATTTAACGCGCCATTTTGCTTATAAACGATCAGCTCAAGCTGACGTCATAGGTCACATGTGTAGGTATAGTGATCTTCTTCTTGAAAAGCAAGTACCAAAATATTTCAAGTTGTTTGTTTTTACTATGATTTTCGCGAAAGTTTCTAAATAGTTTCACAAAAATTATGAGCCATTTGCATTGCATAATGTGTTAAATGAAAAAGAAAAGAAAAGTGTTTTTCATTTTTTTTAATTTAGATCATTTAAATGATTTTTAAATGAGCTAATCTAAATATCAGGAAATAAGGAAACTAAAAATGTTTTGTTTAGTATTACATTTAGTTCCTTTTTTTCAGTTGTTATTAATATATAAAATTGTGGTAGTTTACTACCGGCATGGATCCGGGAATTTATAAATATTTTCATAACTTTATTAAGTAACAATAATAAAAACATCTTAAATATAGTAATTTTTAACAAAATATTTGCAACTTTGTATTCGATTTAAATCAACTTTCGTTTAATTTTGAGCAAAATTATTTTGAAGCCTGCAATTTAAACGAATCAAAAATTCAATGTAAGCTTTATATTTCAATAAAAACTTTAAGCTTAATTGAATGTATTGGAAATTTTACTTCATTATTTTTCGCCTCTTCAAAATTTTTAATTAAAAATAATATGTATGTAATACTAAACGCTTTTGTAATTGATGCTTAATTGTTTAAGTATCGGTTTGTAACTGATAATAAAAAAATGATATTTATTCAAATTTGGTAATAAGCTTAAAAATATGAACAAGCCTATTGCCTATGTACTATTGTATTGCTATTGCACTTTATAATTTTCAGCAATTGGCCCTCTCAATGTGTAATTGCTACAAAATTTCTGTTAACAATATATAAAAATAACGATAAGAAAACATGCGAAATACATACACTTGTTTTAAGTGCCAATTATTCCAATTATTCTATATTACAAGAAGGAAGAGTTTATGCGTATCAGGAGTGCGTGTGCTTTATATAATTCTAGAACCGTTTGGGCTAGCTAGTCCTAAAATTTAGACAAAGAGAAAAAGGGGAATAATAGCCCCCATTCCAGAAATTATTTAAAAAAATGTCAATAAAATCGTTGGAGAGAGACGTCTAAAAATTTATTTTCTTTCGCATTAGTTCAGTATTTGCGACTGTTTTAAATTAAATTGAAGAAGACTCTGTTTATTCATATGTTTTAGATAACATTAGTGATGTTCGCAAGCTTTCAGCTCAATTTAATCGAAAAAAGAGTTTATTGTCTAATATAGTTATTATAGTAACTGGTTTTAAACGGTACCCTCCAAGAAATATAAGCACCGAAAAAAAAAATTTTGATTTTTGTAGATTTTGACTACCATGAGTTTGTCTAAAATTGTCATCTGGACAAAGTTAGTCTAGTCATCATGTCAAATAATACTAAACAAAGTTAATCACTACTTTGATGCGATGAATTCTAAAACACGTGTGTTGCTTAGTCCAATAACGTAAAATGTAATTTTTATATTTTTGTCCCTACGAAAAATGGATATTCAGCTAGTCATTTCCTGGAATAAAAAAAAAAACGTCATTTTCTCAAATTACTAGGTCCATTAATCGTGTTAAAAGAACTCAATGATGTGTAAGAAAATGCGTATTTATTACCTCATCATAACCAGTGACAAACCATTATCATCTGACTTCATATTACACTAATCTAATTTGAATTACCAAAGTCTAAGTGCTATCTCGTTATTTAATAACGTTATTTAAAACTTAGAACGAGGTAAAATCATCATTTTTATTTATATTCAACGCCCAAAAATGCCTTATTTTTCGTTAATGACTTACGGAAAATAATTTCATAAACTAATCACGCATGCACAAAAAATCTTTGCATGTCACAAAGTGCGGTGCTCATGATTGCCCTGTTTTAAGTGTCCAGAGCTTGATGAGTTAATTAATATTTTACTTGGCTTCTTGTCCTGACCAGTTAAAATATATACCGCTAACTTAAGCTGTTATAGTATACAAATAAAGGAAAATAATTGGATTTGTATTCCTTTAATATAATTTTTTAAAAAAAAACTTTTCAAAATATGTTGCATATTAAGGGTCTAATATGAATATTTAAGCGAGGAAAAAACAAACCTACTTTCGAAATTTATCGCATTTGTTAAAAGAAATATACTTCTAGAATATATGTGTTAACTTGCTTCCGAAATTATCTCAATTTATTTAACGGCATTGTTATTATACTATGTAGCAATTGAAAAAAGAACCATTATCCCTATGCAGTGGCGTACGTAGAATTTTTTCAAGGGGGGTGTTCATAATTTTCTGAAACTACTAAAAGAAATTAGAGTATGTAATAAAGCACTATTATTTCCCTAATTTAGACAACATTGTTTAATTAAATTTTGATTTGATTTTTTAAGTTTAAGAACATAATTTTTTTTTTATATAATAAGAGGTAAAATATTTTATTTTTATTAAAAAGTAGTAATTAATCAAGCCAGAAAAAAACTACTCATAATGTAACAGCTACCTAAATAATAACCGCATAAATGTGAATATTCTACAGAAAATCAATGAATTTGACCAAAAAATAAGACAAAATAACCTACCAACAAGTAGGGAATTAAACCAGAATACAAACACACTAAAAATGTATTGATTTATACAGTAATATCCAAACGACAGTGTTTTTTTGCAAGTTCGTTTAAAATGTATTCTACAGCTGGGGTAAATTTTCTATGAATGTTTAAGAGCGCCAATCTGTTCATTCTATTATTACCCGTTGAAATGCGTAAATAAGTCTTTAAACAGCGCAAAGTCGAAAAGGATCTTTCGTTTGCACTCGTTGAAACAGGTAAAACGACCAATATTTCTAGGAGTTTGAAAATGTTAGGTGTTATATCTTTATTGCACATTCCAAGAGCATCTGCCACAGTTTTTGGAGCACTACCTCCGTCTTCACTAATCCTTTTTAATCTTTTATACCAGAGTTTTAGTTCAAACTTAAGACTTTCTTTACAGGTATCCAAATCTTGAGCGTAAAATTCCACTAGTGCTTCAAAAGCCTTTATGTTTGAAGGTCGGCAAATGAAACGATCGACAGAAAGAAGGCACTGAATTCTTTTCAAAATATCACGATGCGATACAAATCTTAAGTCTAATTGTGTTATAAAATTTTCTATAAATGGAATAAATACACTACCTCTGAAACATGTTTCTTGTGTCGATGATGGAAAATTAGCGCGATTTTTATGTTCAGTTATTCTAGGGATTTGTATGGAAAATCCAATGCTTGTTTGCATAAAAGAAGAAGATCTGAATATTTCAGTGACATTTTCACGCATTAATTTTAGTTCTTTAATAACATCTCGATAAAGACACTTCTCGTGATCAGAGAATCTCTCTACTGCTTTTTTCCAGTTGTCAAATTTTACATTGCGCACAGTTGACCTAAAGGTTGCTTGCCAGAACCGGCACCACTTGGGGCGAAAAGTACTCAAAATATTTAAAAAGCACCACCCTTAACCTCTGAATATGCAAGCCATTTCCAGCGATAACGCCATTTGTACTGAAATTTCAATTTTCTTTTTTCCTTTTCCAGGTAAAGCAAATGCTGGATTGGGTTCCCAAACATTTTTTAGTATATCCAGTTTTTTTATCTTCGTATGTACTATCTTCTGAAAAAAAGTCCAATGTCATATGGGTGGGAAGTAACACTTTGAGGGCCGCTTCCACATTCATCAGATTTTGTTATGCTAAAAACGTTTTCTTCAACGGAAGTATGGCATTTCTGTTCAACAGAAAAACTTACATTGGTACTAGATGGTGTCACCACCTCACTAATTTTAGGTCGTGATTTTTTCTCAAAATAATTAAAAATTGTTAAATTCCTGCGTTTTGACATCCTATATCCAAGAACCAAGAACAGCAAATATATATATATATATATATATATATATATATATATATATATATATATATATATATATATATATATAAATGGCACAGAAATGTCCGCTATGCTACGATTTCAAAGTTTCGATCTGGAATGAATAACTTCAACGAGCACAGTATCTCCAATGGTATTGTAACTGATTTCTTCACTAGTCGAAATAGTGGCGACAACGGGTTAGGCTATTGAATGGACTTTTTGTTCAGACAAAACGACGATTTAGCGATGAGCTCCGAAAGACAGGCTGCAGAGATAACTCTTAGTCTGACTAACTAACTCCACTGTACTCCGTTCCCCTTTTTATATAATTTTCACCGCATGTCCAAAATTCTCGAATTGTCTCAAAGACGTAAGAACGTCTGGAATTCCAGAATCATCGCGTAAAGACCTCGCGAATGCCAGCCAGTCTTGAAAACTATCGCGACTGGCAGGACAGAAAGCAACCAGAAATCCGGGCTCGCCCGTAAGAGTATCACGTGAATTTGGTTTCAAAAGTACAACCCTATTATAGTAAATGTTTTTTCAGTATTCTGAAAAATACCGTGAGAAAAAAAAAGTAGGCATAAGGCAAATAAAAATATATAGTCTTAAAAAATAATAGTCCGCATCAAGGGCACCGGCAGAATAATATAAAGGGGGGTGCAACCCTCTAACAAACTAACCCTCCCCCCCAAAAAAATTACAAATATTCTGTTATTACACTTTTTTTTGTTGCTATTACATATACTTTCACCTGTTAATTTTTTTCAAGATACATTTCTTCATTGTTAACAAGATATTTAAAAAAAAGTATGAATTTCTTGTACTTTCAAATTTTGCCACGAGAAACTGTATTGATGGCGCTGGCATAGCTACTGACTTTAAAACACAAATACAAACAGTAGTTTCGTATACTAACGTGTTTGTGCACGCTTAGCATTGGTATTTATTGTGTTGATGAAGTTTTACAGTTGTGAGAAGTCAGTTTGAGTTATACACCTATGTTAAACTAAATAACTAATGGAAAATATAATATTATTTATATTTTATTAAATGAAATTTAAAAATATAGCTTAGATATCTGACCAAGAAAAAAATCCTTTTTTTGACAGTTTAGATAAAAAATTACTTTCGAGTGTTTGAACTTCCTTTTCGGGGCAAAAATGACGAAGGATCTGTTCTCAAAGATCTGCTGCACTCTCGTGTTGAATCTGGAGACGAAGTTTTGAAGGCACATTTGGAATCAGGAGCAAGAAATGCACTGTACATTTCACATCAAATACAGAATGAGTTGACGTACTTAGAGATGAAACAATCAAAGATGTGAAAAAGGCATCTGCTTTCTCGATATTGGTCGACGAGACAGCAGATATTAGTGGAACAGAGCAGTTATCCATCGGTGCCCGGTATGTACATTTTAATGAGAGTAACAAACAGACGACAATGCGTGAAGAATTCCTCGGCTTTACCCCACTAGAAGAATTGAACGCTCAGTTTATTTCAAAAACAATCATTCAATTTCTGAATGATTGCAATTTGGATATGACACGATTTGTGTTCAAGGATATGACTGTTGTACGGCAATGGCTGGCCAAGAAGGTAGCGTTCAAAAATTGATTCGAGACAAACATCTTAAAATTGTGTTTTTTCACTGTGCCAATCATGTATGAATCTCGTGATCAACAACTTAAACTGCGTTAAGGAAGTACTGAATACTATAGGGACAGCGAAGGAAATTAGCTTAGAGTACCTTGCGACGAAAAGAAATTACTATCATCCCTTTACTTTGTGAAACACGATGGTCAGAAAAGTACAAGAGTACCAGACGATTTTCTGAAAAAGTTTGATAGAATTATAAAAGTTTTAGAGGGCCTTACAGAAAAAGCGGCAAACAAAAACACCAAAGTGAAAGTTAATATACTTTTAACAGCTACTACAACGCCAACATACATTGTATCACTTTTTGTTATTGCTACTTATTCTGCCAAACTTGAACCTGTGTGCAATCAGTTGCAAAAAGTAAACACAGATCTAAAAGAAGTAACTGATTATGTAGTCAAATTGATACATGTGCTGCAAAATTCCTCGAAGCAATGCTTCTGAAGAGTTTACTGCAATTTTCACGAAAGCAGAACACATCTGCAAAGAATTAGTCATTGAATCGACTTCGAGTGGCATCTAGAAAAATTCATAGATTGAATGTGCCTTCTGAAAACGCGGAAGAATTTTTCTGGAGATCAATCTTTATTTATTATTTGGACTCCATTATATCTAAGACCGTATTTATTCAACACAAAGAAAAGCATTTTACTCTTACAGCTTCACCCGAATTCGATTAACAAACTGGACAAAGCGTCATATCTTGAAGTTTTAGAAGATATATATACTATGTATAAAGATCTGCTCTCACCGAATTTCATCACTGAAGCCACAACGTGGTACGAAATATGGAGGAATAGAAAAAAATTCTTATGAATTCCTTGATTACATCGATTTAGTTATTGAGACCACACCGTTTTAGCTGTAGCGGAGGCAATCAAAAGCTACTTCGGGCACTATTGAACGCACTTTTAGTACAATGCGACGCATCAAAACATGGAATCGATCGACAATGTCTCACAAGAGATTAAGTAGTTTGTGTATGCTCAGTGTGCATAAGAAAAGAATCAAAGATGACTCAGAATTCATTGAAAAAGGTATAAACAGATTTGGACAGCAAACAAGACGATTACAATTCTTGTTTGATTAGACAATTTTTTAATTGTTCTGTTTCAATAATTACTTAATTATTTATTTTTGAATAAAAATATTTCTAATAAAAAAATTTTATAACAAAATTGTTTTCTGTCTCTCTTTAATTGTTTTAAAAAAAGCCATGGGGGTTGCAAGTGCACCCCCTTGCCGGCGCCGTTGGCCCGCATAATTTCTACAAAAATTTTTATTTTTGCCATTTTGTCTGAGGTCAAGGAGGGTGTTTAAACCCCTTAACCCCTCCCTTGCGTACGCCCCTGTCCCTATGGAGAGAGCCTGTTGGCATCTAAGTAGATGCCAAACTCCCATCTCGAACGTATATCAGCATCTTGAAAATATGTTACACAGCCTCCTTTTTGCTTTTTTCTTACTAACAACAATAATCAATTAACCAATAATAAGAATTAATCAAAATGATATCGAAAAAAATAATAAACGTCTTTCTGTTTACATTCGAAGAAAAAGAAACTGATGAAAGAATAATTAAATATTGTTCTTGCAAACGATTTTCTTCTACAGCGAAATATAAGTAAAAATTCTTTATCTCGCATTTGATTTGTTAAGAGCATGTCAGCATAAGACGTGCCATTTTAGTGGTCCAATCAAATCTAATGCTCTTGCAACGTCATACAGTCGTTTCTCTTTCAAGAACGAATGTTCTCCTTATTTATCGAAATATGATGCCGCCAAGTATAGAATTCAAGTAATACTATGAAAGTATAACCTTTTTTTGAATAATTCTATGATATATAACGTAAATGATAGCTCGAATTAAATTTCTGTCTGACGTGTTTAACTTTTAAAAGCTTTTATATTGCTTTGAAAGCATATTTGTGTTATTTTATAACGAAATAAAACGGAACTATATGCAGGTCTGTGTTGATTACATGAATCCTTTATCTCAATTTTCTTTATAACTTGTAACGGAGTATAGAAATCAGATTATTTTTCTTAATTTCCTCAATTATACATATTTATAACTCATTTTCAATTCCCAGGATTAAATAAGCAAAACATCGAAAATGGTAAAAAAAAATTGAAAATGAAATTCTGGCTGACAAGGGTTTTGCTCCCATTACCTCGCGAGAATATATGATTTTTTCCATTGCTCTAATATAAACCTACTGAAGAAGACGCAATATCTGCAATCTTATGTTATGCAGCATAAATCGAATTTCATGAAATAACTAAAGTTCGTAAAATAAATAATGTAATCAAAGATAAATGTCTCAGAATCTATTAAAAGTGTGTTGCACGTGTATAGTTCGTTTACCAGGAGTTGGCACTTGACTCCGCCTTCATCACGTGGTATCCGACAATACTATTTCGCTATTTTTGGGAGAAGGCTGTGAACCATCCTGAACAAGGTTGCTGTTTGGCGATCTATGTCAAAAATATTTATTTTGCAATTTTTATGTGCATTTTTTAACATTAAATATTTCATAAATTTAATGACATTTCTTTCTTTTGAGTGAGTAGTCTGTCCTTTTTGAGACATTTTGCTACAATATATTTATTTAGCTAGAGTAACGAAATATATAAAAGCAGATGATAAAGCGAAGTAAGTGACTGAAAAAGAATTCACTGTTTACGTTTGGCGAGCAGTAAGGGTCGTCATAATTTCAAGCGCGGGGGCGTTTCTCCCTACACTCACCGTCCTTAAATGAACTCTTCGTCCGAGGAGGTGGAGACAAGTGCCAACTCCTGGTGAACGAACTATACTACTTTTAATTTACCGAGGTGTTCCCTTTTTGTAGAAAATGATCAGCGAAAAGAAAAAGAAAACACACTATGTAATTTAGTCTAGAAAATACTAAGGAAAGTTAATGATCTTAACTAAAAGGAAAGGCATGCATACATTTTGCATAACACAAGAGGGAATTTTTGTACACAAACTTGTGAGTGGTTCCGAAAGCTATGTATTCTTAATTTTCTTGCTAGTTATTAATATCAAAGTATTATATAATTATATAGTAAATAAAAATAGATCAGAGACATATTAAAAATACAAATTTATCATTAAATAAATAGTACCAAAAAGCTGAAGCGATAATGAAATCTTGATTAAAAACTTCTTTCTTTTCAAAATTATACAAATATGAATTAACAGTCGAGTTGTTTCAAGCACTTCAATAATAGGCGCCCATTTTCTAGACTTGCCAGACGTGATTGCAAAGAAACAAAAATGATTTTAAATAAAAAAGTGAAGTTACAACCGAAAAAGGAAAAACAAGATCACAAGTCAAAGTGACAGTTGTCAAGTCTGACAAGAAAGTCAGAGTGACAAGTTAAATCTCTTTGAGGCTATCGCATATCAGGAAAAATGAAAATAATAGTTCTAATATATTGAACTAAGTACAGTATGTCTCAAATAAAACGCAAACCAGAAAAACAAAACACAGACAAAGGAATATTTATTGAACACAAATTTCAAGAAATTTCGAATTCCTATTATCTGTCAATTGACAAATTAAACACGTTCAACAAGATTTTCGAAAACATATATCAACATTTGTGAAAAAATACTTTTGATCTCTTGTTTAATTCTCGTCTTTAGTTCGGTCTTAGATATCGAACAAACTGCGTCCTAACAATTTGTTACTATACCCATAGAAATTAGTCCAGAGCTGACGAGTCTGGACTTGGAGGGGGGGAAGGGTCGGTCTCAGTCTGCTGAAAATCAGTCCAAGAAACTCTTTAAGGTAAGACTCAAATGTAAGGACAGTGTAAAGTGATCAGATTTCTAAACCCTAATTTGAGGACAAATCGGAGAAACGTCCTCAAACATTTTTACAATGAATATACCAACCTTTAAAAAAAAAAAAAAAAAAAAAAAAAAAAAGACTATTAACGAATATCACAGCCCTGGTGGCTCAGGGGGTAGAGCATTTGCCTTCCAATTGGGTGCACCAGGTTCGAATCCCGGCGATGGCTGGTCGATGCAAATTCCGCTCCCGGCTCGCAACGACCACAGTTCTGACGTAAAATATCCTCAGTGGTAGATGGATCGTGGTATAGAGTCCCCTTGCAGTCAGGCTAACCTTTAGGGATACCTTAATGGAACAAAACTGTTACCTATGCCATTTTATTTTATTTTATAACCGTCGTTGAACAGCCGACCCAATTTTATGGGTTTACGACTACTAATGTTCAACTCCGTAGCCTTGTAATTTTGAACCCAATCCAGAAGACAAGGGAGCTCCTGGATCGAGTATTGGGAGAAATTTGCCTTCGTAGAGGACTTTTTGATGGAGCTAACCCGCATTTGCGATACATGGAGAGGAAGACCACGAGAACTTCCCACGGTTAGCCTGACGGCAAGGGGATTCTAAACCACGATCCGTCTACCACTGAGGATATTTTACGTCAGCACTGTGGTCGTTGCAAGTCGGATGCGGAATTCGCATCGACTGGGATTCGGATCCTGTTCACCTCATCGGAAGGCGAACGCTCTATCCCCTGAGCCATTGCGGCTCTGTTACCTATGCTAGTAAAAAATTCTTTATTCACAAAGGGAGCCGATTTGCTGTGTTTAAAATTTCTGTGAAATACATCTGTATCAGTACCAGACCACGCTAAATACTTTCACCAAGGAATCAAATGGCTTTTGTACACGAAGAGAATTTTAAAATAATATGTAGTGATTTTCTCGCGGATGACCAGTCCCTTTCTGTTTTTATTTTTATTCGTTTCTTGCATATGACTGTCTTGTTATCTCCAAATCTTTAACTAATGTAATGTGTAATAGCAAATAAATTTTTTTAGCGACTGTGGGAGGTGTTGCTGTGGATGAATTTTCTAGCTTTGAAAAAATTGCGATCAAAAATTCGAAATATCACATAAAAAAGCAACTTTATTGCATTTGAGTCGTAGCAACCACAACGAATGCTTGCAAACAGTTACCACATCATGATGGATGGGATAGGGGACGCTTGGCGTCCCAGGTGCACCACAAGACTAGACTATGCATTTGAATCGTGGTTACTCTTTTAAAGCGTAACTATCCTCATTCTACAATTTTACTATTTAATTCGCTACCAGTTTATAAACACTTTTGCAAAAAGCGGTTGGCATCCCTGCTGTTCTAAGACCAAAATAATTAATTGGTTTATTGAAATTTAATAATTAAGAAAAAATAATAAATAAAGGGTTGTTGGGTGGTAACAAATATTTTGCTTTCCAATTCAAAATACGTATTTTTGTAAAAATCTTCTAATTTAAATATTCTCTAGAGGTAATTAATAAGCAACCAGAAATCTGCCAGGGCTAAATAAGCAAAAATTTCAGCTCTATGAGAATGCTACTTATGAAAAAGAAAATTCCAATGACTTACTACTCATATCTTATCTATGTACAGTGGGGGGGGGGAAGAATAATAATAATAAAGAAATAAACGGGAACCGTGGTGGTTCAGGGGATAGAGCGGTCACCTCCCAATGAGGTGAACCGGGTTCAAATTCCGGCGAAGGCTGGTTTATTCAAATTCCGCACCTGGCTCGCACCGACCACAGTGCTGACGTAAATATCCTCAGTGGTAGACGGATCATGGGTTAGAGGTTCTTCTTGGTTTTCCTCTCCATGTAACTCATTTGGAAGTTAGTTCCATCAAAAATTCCTCCACGAAGGCAAATTTCTCCCAATACTTGATCCATGAAGTTCCCTTGTCTTCTGGATTGGGTTCAAAATTACAAGGCTACGGAGTTGAACATTAGTAGCCGTAAACTGAAAATTAAGTCAGCTGTTAAACGACGGTTATAAAATGAAATAAATAAACGGACTACTCTGTATAAACTATGATCTGATAATCGGTTCACGTTCTATCTTGTGCGTTCTATCTATCACGAAGGGGTGTGCTAATTAATTAGTGCAGACGATAAGTAAGAAATCAGACACAAAAAAACGTACTTCATCTGAATAAAAATTACTTTTTTGGGGGGATTTGGATTTCTGACCCTCAAAATATAGGGGGTATAGTCAAAAAGTTTTTGCGCGCAATTATAAAATTCGTTTATCGAAAGATAATTGCATGCAAAAGATAATAATGTTTAACTGCTATTTTTTTTAATTCTATATTTAATAATAATAAAAAAAAAATTAAATTGGAGGGTCTACACATTTTTACATCATTTTAAAGAATAAAACAAAAACGTACTTTCTCTAAATAAATCCATCTAATCTAGTATATTCTAGAGAAATCGCAGCACTATAAAGTAACGCTTGCACTAATTAATCAAAAAATTTTCACGAACCACTAATATTGACTCTTAGAATGTAAAAGTCCTCTCATTTGAAAGAAAATTATTCAGCTGTTGCAACTCTTTCGTTATAACAGTCCGTTGCACTGAAATGACATCACTCAAAAATTGTGTTGCATGTCGATAGGCTGATGTTCCGATATTCATGATTAAGTTTTAAAAAACAATATATTAGGAAATTTTGTCAGTATTATAAATAAAAATGCTATTCAGGATAATTTAAAAAATTCTTATTAGTTAAATTCAGTAGAATAAATTCTAAAAGGCAGCCAAAGCCTGTAGAGAGCTGCCGTACTCATATAGAAGAAATACGCGCTTGTACACACAGACCATTGCATGAATGTCGACTGATGACGGTCATACTGTTTTTCTAAAATAGGTACTCTGGCAGACATTCGTCTGGAGCTGTGGCAGTGACTATGGTAACGAGGTATGATTATTTCAAGTAGGGGTGCGGGGTCCCTCTTTAGGACTGGTTTCGGCGAGAGAAAAGGAGACCTCTTCATCGAAGCTACCCTCTCTAAAATGCCCTCTTCTTGTTTCCATAGCACCAGACTGCCGCAGACTTAGTGGCGGTCAGAGTACCTATCTTAGACAAACAATAGGTAATCGCGTGGATACCAGATAAATACGGCGCTCGTAGCGAAAGGATCAAATAACGGGAAGATTTCCTTATCGTGATCTGTGGCAGGATAATCGCCTCTAATCGAAAAGTCCTGACAATTTCCGCGCCACGGCCCGGAAGTTGCCAAGATACTCAAAGATAAGATCACAGAACGGGACCAACTCGAAAGGTTTAACTCGTAACCCTCTCCGGGAAAACATCTACACGTTTCTTGTAAAAAAAAATTTTAAGTTTAAAATCTATTTGGCACCTTGGCGATTGTAGCTGTAGTTATGAGGGAAGGAACAAATCTCCACATCCCTTTCACGAAGCACCTTTTTTTATGATTTTAAAAATATGGGCATATTCTTTAAAATAAGTTTTACAATAATAAATAAATTTCGCTTAAATGATTTTATTTTTCTGGGATAAATATCCCGCCTTCATCATCAAAGAAAGTGCATCTGATCCGGCCAAAATTATGCTTAATACTACAATGATGCTCTCTCTCTACCTCCACTATACACGAAAGATAGGACTAATCAACCCTATCATAAGAAGTTCAATGCCACTATTCCGAAAATAAGGTTTTGCTATTTTGATAATTTTTATGCTGTTAAATATAACCGAACAGTTTTAGGTTTTACTAGTACTCTTAAAATTTATTCAACGTTGATTTTTATTACAGAATACTATTAAAATAGTTAGAACATACACAAATTACAACTAGAATGTATAATTTGTTTCGCTTTCAGACAAATTTGAGTTCGACTATTGGTTGAGTAGACTAGGGATCGAATATTCTGCAATAGGTCAAATCACAAATTTTACATCTCTAAGATCCACATATTAGCTTTTTACATTAAGTCAAATATGAAAATAAAATTCTTCAGCAGTGAAAATTTTCAAGCAGAGAGATTTGGAGCTGTGAAAAGGGAAAGTGAAACTTATGAGAGGGAGAACGATTAGACTTTTCCCCCCGAGAGGGAAAAACGAAAAAGAACTGTTTATTTTCCTTTTAAATGGGTAGAGGTGTGTCTAAGGTAAAAAGGTATCTTTTTAATAACACAACAAATTTAATAAAACAAAAATAAATACATAAGTAAACATCACGAACACGACTTGGGCACAACTCTACCAATCTAAAAAGAAAGTAAACAGTTCTTGTTCGTTTTTCCCTCTCGTCGAAAAAGTCTAATCGTTCTCCCTGTAACAAGTTAGACTTTTCCTTTTTATAGGTACCGCAGAGGATTGATCGTAAAAACACGGTTCTCAGTAGAACACCAAAGTTAAGCATCACTGGCTGATGTCAGTAATCGGGTGGGTGACTACTTTGATCAGCCTGCGTAGGGACCGACGGTGTGCGTTATTGGGCCTCGTTAAATTGTTCTACCGTAAAGTGCTTGACTTCGCGCGGAGGTCGTCGAGCTACCAAAGCAGGGGAGCCATCCCCTCTGCAGAGAATCGAAATTGAGATGGCATGCCTTCGGATCATCCTCAGGGGTGTTCCCAGACCAATGCCAATAGCCCGTTTTGCAGCTATAGTGCGACATAAATAAAGTACCTGCCCTTTTTATAGCTCCAAATTTCACTGAAACAGTTAAAGTACATTCTTCACTCAACTCTATTTACATAAACTATATGATTACGATTTCTAAACATAATGAAAATAACAATAGACGGTTAGACCATTATAATATAAAAAAAACTTATATTACACTTTTTACAAGAATAAAGCTACTAGCAGTATGAACAAAATTGCAGACACTTAAGTTACTTTTATTACATATATCACAAGATTAAAGTTTTTCACCAGTATGAGTGCAACTATGTCTAGTTAGATATTCCATTGATGAAAAACTTTTATTACAAATACTACAAGAAAAAGATGTATCACCAGTATGATTATGACTGTGTGTAATCAGACTACTCTGATATGAATAACTCTTGTAACATATGCTACATGAGTAAGGTTTCTCACCTGTATGTTCACGTCTGTGTTCAGCCAGATTACTCCTACATGAAAAAATCTTATTGCATATGCTACAAGAAAAAGACTTCTCACCAGTATGAACACGCATATGCTGAATTAACCGATGCTTGTGTAAAAACTTCTTATTACAATTACGACAAGAATAAAGTTTTTCACCATTATGAATACGAATATGTTGGCTTAAATAATACTTTTGGGAAAAATTCTTATTACATATACTACAAGACAAAGGTTTATCATCAGTATGAACCTGTATGTGCTGACTTAACTGATCCTTCTTAAAAAAATTCTTACTACATATACTACAAGAATACGGTTTTTCACCAGTATGAAGACGAATGTGCTGATTTAAATTAAACTTTTGTGAAAAACTCTTATTACATATACTACAAGAAAAAAGTTTCTCATCAGTATGAACCTGCATGTGCTGACTTAACTGATCCTTCTTAAAAAAATTTTTACTACATATACTACAAGAATAAGGTCTTTCACCAGTATGAATACGAATGTGCTGAGTTAAATTATACTTTTGTGAAAAACTTTTATTACATATACTACAAGGATAAGGTTTATCACCAGTATGAACACGAATGTGCTTAATCAGAGTACTATTCTTTGAAAAACTCTTATTGCACATATTACAAGAAAAAGGTTTCTCACCAGTATGAATACGAATGTGCTCAGTCAGGTGACTATTCTTTGAAAAACCCTTACCACAAGTGTTACATGAATATGGTTTTTCACCAATATGAACACGAATGTGCTCATTCAGATGAATCTTTTTTGAAAAATATTTATTACATACACCACAAGAATGAAGTTTCACAGTATGAGCACGACTATGTCTAGTTAGACATTCCTTCGTTGAAAAACTCTTATTGCATGCACTACAAGAATAAGGTTTCTCACCAGTATGAACACGTCTGTGTGCTGCCAGGTGACTATTCTGTGTAAAACTCTTATTACAAATATGACAAGAAAAAGATTTTTCACCAGTATGAATACGCATGTGCTTAAGCAGATTACTCCTACGTGAAAAACTCTTGTAACATATGTTACAAGAATAAGGTTTCTCACCCGTATGTACACGTCTGTGTTCAGTCAGATTACTCCTATCAGAAAATTTTTTATTACATAAACTACAAGAATAAGGTTTCTCACCAGAATGAACATGCATGTGCTGATTAAACACAACCTTCTGTGAAAAACTCTTATTACATATACGACAAGAATAAGGTTTCTCACCAGTATGAATTCGAATGTGCTGATTTAAATTATACATTTGTGAAAAACTCTTATTACATATACTACAAGAATAAGGTTTTTCACCAGTATGAATAAGAAAGTGCCTAGTTAGAGTACCTTTCTTGGAAAAACCCTTATTACATATACTACAAGAATAAGGTTTCTCAGCAACATGAACATTAAGCCTACGCAAGTTGCTGTCTTTTAAACTCATATTGGTTTCTGAATACATTAACTCTTACACAGCTAAATTATCTTGTTAAAAATTTTTACATGCACTGTAATTGAAAGGTTCAATAAGGATGAACTGTCTTATGCCTGGTTAAAATAGATTTTTATCAGAGCTACAATAGAAGAATTTAAGTTATACATTTAAGTTATAGAAATGAACTAATGAATGAAAAAGAAGAAAACATAATATTAAAATACTAAACAATATTACATTAGTCTTTAGGCAATGAAAATGCCTTTCTTGAATTTTTTTACAGTTGTAGTAGAAACATATTTTAAGTTGTCAGATAACTTCTTTGTGGCTTTTATCCTAATTTAACTTCCAGGATAATGTATTCAACTTAGAGGAGCAAAACCTAAAAAAATATAAAATACTCTTTCAATGAGAATTAAAATTTAAATTATGTCAACAGGTAAAGAGGGCAAAATAAAACAAGATGCCATCTTTAATAACTTTTGGTTCCTAATGGCACAAAAAGGTGACCTTAAATATGCTAATTATTCAATGCATATACAGACACAAAAACATAATTTTTCTGAATAAACATACCCTAGACTTTGTGGTGGTTGAAAATAAATATCTGGACAACGTTTTGCAGAAACATCAGTACATTTTTTGCACAATACAAACATAGCAGAATACTACTTCTTAGAAAATTTTGTTTTGTACGGCATATTACTTTCTTTAACTATTTGTGGAAAGGGAAATTTTTTTAAAAATCCAACACCAAAATAGTTAAAATTACTTTTGATTTTAGTTTGGCTCTAGTAGAACAATTTGTTTTAATGAATTATTACATTATTTACAAACAAGAAAAAAAAAGCAACATTCAAAGTTTTTAAATAAAAAGTTAAGATACGAGCAAGTTGATAAAAAAAAGGGGCAATTTCGCACATATGTAAAGTAAGCAAAAAAATAAACAGACAACCCTGAATAACTTTAGATCTAATAATAGGGTCTTCACATAGAACTAAATGTTAATGGTACAAGAGTGTGACCTCAAATAAGCTAACTAATTAGTGCAGATGATATTTTAAGTTACGAAACCGGACAGAAATTCACAAAATATACAAATAACATGAACTTAGTGTTCAGACAGTTTTTAAATACTGTTCACCAATAAAAAGCTCATTTAGCAAAATAACAGAACAAATGAGAAATGGAGAGCTTACAGAAGAGCGTTTACCTACACTGTTCATTTTTATTTTATGTACAATGCGGAAGAAAAACCATCCCGTAAGAATAACTTTTGATCTAATAATCCAACTTTCACAAGCTAGGCAGGTACAAGTTTTAGCAAACCATTTCGGTAAGAAATAATTTTTTTAAATAAATATTTCATACAATTTCGTAGTTTTAAAACTATGAATTAGATATTTAAGGAATATTTATGATTATAATTTTTTTTTAATATTTGGGGGTGGATGGGAGAATAATTTTTAAAACCTTTTACAGTGAGAAATATTTTTTCAGCCAAATTTATTGTATCATCAATGTTTGATCAAATATCAATTTATTGAATCATCAACTACAAAAAATATCAAAAGAGAAGACTGTTTACAATTTGTGATTTAGTTTGAGGGGAATTGTGGTTTTCATAGATTTCAAAATCTTTTTTTATTTGGGGGGGGGGGGAGGATTTTTGTTATTAGTGAGGATCATTCTTTATAACCATGCTTATTATATCTCTTCAACTGAATTCATGTGCCATCATCATCATATGTAAATTCTATTTAAATGTCTTGATTTATTAGCGTATGATAAAACTCCTTCACATATCCCTGAAAAGGAGTATAACAAAAATCCCTCTCTCTCTGTAAACATTTTAGCATCCACATTAGCACATAAATAATTTTTATTACCTATATTATAAAATTTTAAGCATATAAAGAGAGTTTTCCTAATGTACCTAGTTACACAGCATGAATCCAATCCACACTTATTATGAAGAAGATTATATTTCCATAATTCAATCGCTTTTTCTTCATTCAATTCATAATACGGCTTTCTTTTAATATGAAGAGAAGAGTGTCGTAAAAATAAGATACTTTTTAAATAAATGAACTTAGTAAATAATTTTCATAAAGGTTCTTCTGATCATCCTAAATATTGATAACTTTTGATGCTTTTTCGATAAAGGCTGCTTAAATATTTCAGAATGAAAATATGTTTTTCGTACCGACCAAGCACAGTTTAGAAATACGATTATTATAGCTAATTGATTGAAAGTTTTCACATTCTAAGAGTTTCATCCTTTATCCAAATTTTTGATTTAGACATTCTTTTTTCATCGAATTTATTTGCAATTTATTGCTTTCTGCAAACAGAGCTATCGACTTTACTTGACTTGACGGGAATTTATTTACATTAATAGTTACCCATTTCTGCCCGCCTACCATGTCGAAAACCGCTAATGTCTTCTGCTTAAAAGCCATAGGCAGAGGTGTACGAACAAACAGCTGCAGGCTCTTTACTTCCCATATTTCCGGGTTACCGTATCTGGTGTATTTTGATTCCTTTGGTTCAACGTGTTTTCACTGTAAAGAGTGAGATCTAGATGATAATTTGCAAAATAAATTTAGTCTCACTACTCTAACTAAATGCTAACACTAACGAATGTTTGGTTCACTCTCAGAGGTAAAATTTAGACAAATATAGAGTTTGTTCAGGCTCTGAAAACTTATTAAAAAATACTGGTAGGAGGGTTTCCTTTTCGAGAAAAATTTTATTAGGTTGTGGTCGCAACGTATAAAAAAAGAAATTGAGCCCCTGTGTTTCTCTTTTTTCTATTTTAAATACTTTTCCAATTTTATTAGCGATTATTTAGAAATTTTGTTATCTGTAAAAAAAAATTTATAAAGTAAATTTGAACTGTTAACTTAAAATGAGTTGAACTCCTAGTACCCTCCACATTCTATATCTGACTTTCATAATAATGCATAATGTGTGTGAATAAAAAAATTAGCACTTTTATACTTCAATTTAATAGTTATGTAATTTGTTATCAAAAAGTTATTTAGTTTTCTGAAAATGTTTGCTAGTATAAGGAAAAATTGTTAATACTAATCACTTTGTTTAGTTTTTAACACTTTTTTTTTCCAAAAAAATTAACTTAAATATTTTGAAAACGTGTCACTGTATCACATATAAATACTCTATAAATTGGGGCCTTAGACCTCCTGCCATATAATAATAGTTGAATATTTCCTGAATCGAATATACAAATTCTTTAAAATTGAATTCATCAGCAAGCAATCGACTGATATCTTTTAAAAACTGTATTTTGTCTTAAAAAATTACTTTCTTTAAAATGATGAAAAAATGTGTTATTAAATATCTAATAATAATATCTGACTATCATTAAATATCTAATAACAGTCACGGTTAAAAACTTTTTTTTTTTTTTGTTGCATGGAATGACTTTTGGATAAACGATAAAAATAAAAACTTTTTTACTGCCCCCTATGATTTGAGGGTCAAGAGTCCAAATCCATCGAAAAAAAGCATGTTTATTCAAATCAAGTACGTTTTTGTGTCTGATTTCGTAACTTAAAACATAGTCTGCACTAATTAATCAGCATATTTGGGATCACCCTCTCGAATAATTAATATTGAGTCCTAGTGCGTGAAGATCCGATCATTAGATCAAAAGTTATTCGGAGTGATTTATTTTTTCCCCGCACTTTATATTACATGAAGGCTTCTCTGTTAATCTGTTTTCTGAAAGGAATGTGGTAAATTAATATTTATTACTGATTTCTTCCATTTATTAACGATTAAAAAACTTAATAAATTAATGAATACTAAGATACAATGTAATGAAATAAAAAAATATTCCTTAAAATGACTTTTTCTAAATGAGTTTTGCTAAAAATAATTTTACCAGCGCGCAGGTTCTATTTTTCTTGGATGGTCCGATAAATTCATTTTTTAATCAATCTTCTTATATTTATTCTAAGCATTTTCTAAAATCATATTTAAAATATATATTCCATTCAAAATGCAAAGTTTAAACTTTTACCTGTTTTCAAAATTTAATAACCCAATATCACATCTCACTCCTTTGAGAAAGGGGTTTTTCAGCCGACTCCAACTCTTCTGAGGACTGTGGTATCTATATCGTTGTAGGCTATGATGAATTTTCAATTAACATTTTCAAAATCCTGTCAAACAAACAACTATCAATATTTCAAACTCCTTTTTGAACGTTACTTTTTTTTTCTGAATAAAACGATGTTGTGCAGTATTACACTTTACTTTATTATCACTTTAGAATTGTTATCAAAGCAGATAAACGAAGTAAAGATGCTCAATTTTTGTAAAACTATATACATGTGTGAAGTTAAAATCTAAATATTGCACTACGCAAGAAGTTCTTTTAAAACTTAAGGCATGCATGTAATAGCAAGGTGCATTTCACTCCTATTAAATAATGGTGTGGACAATAGATAGCTGCATGAATCACGATCCAGCTCAATCGCATCGAAAGAGAATATCCCTTTCTCGACATTTGTCAAAACATCAAAATAATTTGTTTTCCTTCGACCCAATGGAATAACTCTCTGAGAAAAGAAAGGGGTCAGAGAAAAGAAAATGACCCTTCTTGACATTGGGAAGCCCATATTTTAGACAATTGTCATGGAGCTCCTATTTTCAAATACGAAAGAGCCAGTTTCATTTGAAATTTAGTGCAAATAAGTCAAGTAGTTCATTTTCAAAAGCTCCCTTGCTTTTCTTTTTCGAAAAAAATTAATTCGGCTATTGTAACCGTGAATACGTAAATAAGGTTTGGTCAGTAATGTAGGTGAATGTTAAACGAAGCTAAATATATTAATATAAGTTAAAAATATGAGAAAACATGGAAAAATGAAAGATTAATGAAAAGAGAAGAAAAAAAAATTATTAAAAAATATATATATATATTTATTAAGAAACCAGAAAACAATATATATATATATATATATATATATATATATATATATATATATATATATATATATGTATATATATGCTTTATGTCTTGAAATGCCCCCTCGCTAATTTTCAATTAGTTTTGAAGTAACTAATAGTGTTTGACGGTTTTTCGGATTTTTGAAGCATTTAATGGTTACAATGGTTTTTTCTTTATGTTGATAATTATGAAGATAACGAAAAAAACAATTGTCCCTTTTTTAAAATTTCTAATTAGTTTCGGAGCAATTAAATTTTAAAATATTCGGTATTTTTTTTCTTTTTTATCTTGAAAGAATCTTGAAAGGTTAACAAAAAATAAATATTTTTCTTTTCCTTTTTTTAACACTGTTTGGACACATTGATTACCAAATGTTCTCCTTTCATTATTATTATTATTATTTATTTTTTAAAGTATTTTAAAGAGCTTAAATTCCAGAATTTTCGATTCGATATTCGATGAGATTCGAGTCACGGGATAGTCAAAAATTATGTCTTCATTTTAGCTGCGAATTAATTGACTTTTTATATTTGTTTCTCAAATGGTACATTTGTTATTTTATTTATTGACTAGAATAACTAAGTATATAATCGTTAAAACAATATATATTGGAAGAAAAAAAATCAACGTGCATTGAAAACATAACTATTAAAATAGCATACATTTTTGAAGAAAATGAATTACTTTCTTATACATTACTTTATTTTAACAAACAGTACGCCTTTTTTCATTATGGTTCAAATCTATTCCCCTAGCTGTTAGTACATTAGATTTTATTACTAATTAGACTTTTAGAAATATGATTGTTTGCTTACTTTATGAATGGTGTTTTCTACACTGGGGAACGCTGCAAGCTCCATACCGCCTATACTTCCGGGTTACTGTTTTTGGTGTATTTTAAAGCTAGTTGCCTCACAACGTGATTATTGGCGATCGAAATGGGCTGCAGGTGGCGTAGAGAAGAACTCTTTACCTATGGCAACACTTCACATGCTTTCTCCAGTAGCGTGTGGAAAGTCATAGAGGAAGGAAGTACGTTAGTTTCTCTCTTGATTTTCATATAGATTAAAATCTTTTAAGTTGGAAAACTATATGAAAATGAAAAAAATATATTAAACATAGTTCTAAAGAAAAGTATCACGGAAATTTTAAAAAATATTTTTATTAAATGAAAAGGAAAGGGAAAATATTGTATGTACATTCCTATACAACTGAAAAGAGGAGGAGAGGGAAGGGAGAAGGGCTAAATGCATGAAACCGGTCTCTCCCCAGATGGCGTATTCGAGTGTTACGATCGCCAATTGTGCTTTGAGATTCTTACAAACGTGGTATTTGATTACTTATTACTTGTGTTTACAATACTAACAATATTTGTGTTTACAAAGCTAAAGGTGCGAAAGTAAGATGGTGCACATTGCAACAAGAACAAACAGTAATAAACAAATGAAAAAGGCCAAATCGGGACTGCCAAAAAAGCGAGTTATTCAAAATCTAGCAACCATGTTACCTTTTTAACATTATATCTATAAATAACTAAAACAAATTTTCACTTCAAACTCACCAGAAATATTTAATAACATTAATATCTTATTAAATACGGCAGATTTGAGCTCAGAAATCATCTAATATACTTCTTTTATTGAAAACAAAATTATCCATTTGAAAATATCGCCTCGCAGATTAAGCTGTAGTAAGCAGTTGCAAACTTTCTATCTGGAACTAGATCAGGTATTGAGCTCGAGATTGTTATTGTTTACCTTTATATTGAAAACACCATCCATAACAAATCATGCTTATTTTTTAGATGTCAACACTTGCACATTTTTAAGTATTATCAGCTCCTAAGACCACAAAGATTATTAGATAGTTTATATACATTATTTAAATTAGTTTAGTATAATGGTTGACGTGAACATTTCAAATCAAATTTATTAAATAAAACAAAGTATAAATCTTTCTACCACTTTAATTATAAAATTAAACTCTCTTGGGGGGATAAGAAAAGCTGGTAGCTATGTAATTTATACTTCTTTAGAGCTGCTCTTGATGCTTTTTTATTTTATGTCAGAATATATGCAGGCACTCACTTATGATTCAGACAAATTAGGAATTTCATTCGGAGCACCCATGCCCTTTGTGCATGAGAAAAAATAATGAAAATATACGCACATTTAAAACCCCTATTATCACTACACTTGACACCAATTAAGAAATCAATACGATAGAAATGTTTCTTAAATTCTTTACCAATACATTTTCTTTATGCAGCACATGATCAATGACGTATCATAATGGTGACGTAATTGCAGTCCTTTCGATATTATTTCTAAAATGTATTCTTTCCCGGTAAATTAGGTTAAAGTGTAGTTCAAGTCAAGCAAGTGTTTTCTTGTGAAGAAAAGTGTTAATATGCTCGTAAAATGCAATTTAAATTACGATTTGTTTGGATAGTGACAGTTATTGTTTGTTTTAGTATATTGCTAGAAATGAAAACGCTACCCATGATAATAAAATGGGTTGAGACAAAATAATTCATTCCAAGTTTCGACTTTCATTTTTATCTCATATTTCGGTTTTTATCCTCAATTACTGTAATTCCCTAACATTTTTTAATTTGTTTCATCCTCAATTAAAACATCTACTTGGTTATCGCTCACATAAATAAAATGTCTTATGCCTTTCGCGCTTGTCACACATTTTTAAGGCCAATTATGTCAAATATACGGAATAATTGTTTTAACGGTATTAAAACTAAGCATTTTATAAAAGTTGTTGACAATGAGGATAAAAGTGAGTGCTTACATTTTGATCTTATATAATTTTCAATTTTAAAATTCTTCAAGTTAAACATTTTTAAGTTGATTTAAATTTTGTCTTTTGTTTAAATTCTTAAAACATTTCGTATGGATGTAATTACGCTCTTATTTTATTTTGTGTAGATATATGTTTAATTTGAAAAGTTTTTTAAAATGCTTACTGTCCATTTTCTTATATTATATTCTATTATTGAATGGTCATAAATCTATAGTTTTTATTTTATGTTCAAATTCATAACTCAGGGGTCTGTTAAGAAGAAATTTGGGTCCATTAACGGACCCTTCACAAAATATCTTTCCATAAAAACGGACCCTTCATAAAATAATTTATCTTTTAATCGGACCTTTCACAAATTTGTTTATCTTCATTATTGTTTAGTTAATCGAATAAACCCTTCCCAGAAGAAAAAAAGAAAGACGATTCGAAAGGAACTAAGTTTTCCAAGTTCCCTAAATTTAAATTCCAAATGTAGTATTCTAAGAACATATTTCTACTTTTACAAATATCGTGTGCACATTCTTATAGATATTAAATGATAATTTTGTTTTTTTTTTTGTAAATTAATAATTGATAAATTTATATTTATTCATAAAATTAATTAATAGAATATTATGTAAATAAAAATTAATTTCTGGCAACTTTTTAAATAAAATATTATAAATTTAAGAATTGTTTACATTTACTTAATGCGTAACACATTAAAAGTGATATATAATTAAGTTATGCTATTTAAAATATGTCAATTGTTGAAATTATCAAAAATGTGAGTGATTTTGTTTCCATTATTCGTCCGAAATGAATATTCTGCGTTGAGCAGTATAGGCTAAATATCAAATAATTGTATATTGCATCTCTAATTTAGTAGCAGCAATTGTTGAGCATAATCTTGAATCTATTTATATCTTTAAAAACTTCTTGAAAAGGATATTAGCAATTTTTGCATTAACAGGACCCTATTTGCACAAATTCACAAAAGCAGGACCCTGGTAGAAAGAATGAGACTTAACGCTTATTTTATATTCACAAATTATGAGTAGTTTTTTCACAATTTTACAAAAACAGGACCTTTCACAAAATGTCAGGACAGACCCCTGTAACTATATCAATTTCAAAGATTTAATTAAAAGTTTTATTTATTTTTGAGGGGTGGTATTATTAATTATTTTTTTATGTTATAGGTATTCTGTATGTGAATACAATTATCAGGCATTTTTTATTTTGGATAATTCCGTTTCTTATTTTGAATTAATGAATTTCTATTATTTAGCTTCATGAATTTTTATTATTTAGTAATTAAGCACACTTGTGAACCTGGCGGTATTCAATACAATACATATAAGTTTATTGTGATAAATTTTTAATGAGATAAACTAATTTATAGCAAAGATAGCTGGAAAGCGCATTGAGTTGAATAACACTTCTTTAAAAATATTATTTAAAATATCTTTTGTTAAAAAATGTATGCTGAAATTTTTATATTATACAATTCTCTGTTATATTTTACCTGCTCATATGTTTTAGTTGGTTTTTAATAAAAGATAAATGCACTTTTACTTAAAGAAAAACAAAAAAAAAATAGTTTTTTTAGATTAAGACAATGTGGTACTTCTTGGCTACCTGGGTGCAAGTGAAAAGTCTGCAAAAAATATGGATCTTTGCCAACTTTTTATTTAATTTTTAAATTTTATTTATTAATTTTTAAACGTTGAACAAAACGAACGCTCTCTAAAAAGAAATGAAAAAAAATGTAGAACAAAATAAATAGTTGAAGTTTTTCACGAATTAAAAAAGTACCAGATGAAAGTAATTAGTACTCTCTCTGTAATCACATAATGTTGGTCCATTACCCTAAAGTGGCAATAAAAGAAATTTACATTAAAAAACAGTAAAAATTTGTTAATAATGGAATATATTTAAAATTTTTATTTATTTACTACTATTTATTTATTTTGTGTTTGCTTTGATTATTAACTTATTTTTTTGATCTTTGTGATTTTTAAACTTATAAAATTATTGATATTTATTATTTGCGAGGAAGAGTCAACTGATTGGTCGCCTATATTCACACAGGTGTTTGTTGGAGGATAATTTTTTTTTAGAACTTGGCAGCACTAATAACGAAAACGCACAACCATCCGGAATTCATTGAAATATCTTTTTTAGAGCAGCATGTAAACATTAAATTCTGCATTTTGCTCAAAAAATCCCCTGAGATGCTTGAAATACTGAAGAAAGTATATGGAAACATTGCCATTAAAAAATGTGTATGAATGGCATAAGCGTTTTTTGTGAAGGTCTCACGAACATTAAAGATGATCCTCAGATTAGACAATCCTCCTCTTCCACCGCAGGTAAAAATGTTGAGCATGTTGAAGAAATCATGCATGCGGACAAACGAATAGCCGTTGATGTTATTGCCTCTGAACTTAGAATTTCACATGGGAGTGTTCACAGCATTTTTTATGATGATTCAAATATGAATTATGTTTGTTTGCACATAGTTCCAAAAATGTTATCACAACAACAAAATGAAGTGAACAAAAGAAGTGAGAGTGAATGTGTGCAGGGATTTAATTGACACAGCTGATAAAGATCTCAGCTTCTTGAGGTAAATCTTCACAGGTGATGAAACATTAGCTTTCCTTAAGACCCTCAGACAAGGCGTCAGCCATGGGCATGGAAAGCAAATTCTCACTTGGCCGAAAGCTGAGGGAAAGTGATGTTGAGGGAAGTGTCAGATTAGACAATCCTCCTCTTCCACCGCAGGTAAAAATGTTGAGCATGTTGAAGAAATTATGCATGCGGGCAAACAAATAGCCATTGATGTTGTCTCTGAACTTAGAATTTCACATGGGAGTGTTCACAGCCATTCTTTATGATGATTTAAATATGGATTATGTTTGTTTGCACATAGTTCCAAAAATGTTATCACAACAACAAAATGAAGTGAACAAAAGAAGTGAGAGTGAATGTGTGCAGGGATTTAATTGACACAGCTGATGAAGATCTTGAAGTAAATCTTCACAGGTGATGAAACATTAGCTTTCCTTAAGACCCTCAGACAAACCGTCAGACATGGGGTTGGAAAGCAAATTCTCACTTGGCCGAAAGCTGAGGGAATGTGATGTTGGAGGGTTTTTCGATTTCGAGGGTGTCATTTACAGCGGATTTATTCCTGAGGGTTAAACTATCAATAAAGAATTTTACCTGGAGATCCTTAAACCATTATGAGAGGCAATCAGACGAAAATGATCTGTAAAATGGGCAACAAATGATTGGTTTCTTTTACATAAGAATACTCCATCACATCACACTCTGTGAACAGACATAGTAGGTAAAATTCTGCTGGTGCTAGGTTGGAAGAATAAGGAGGTTGTTCCAGAATGGAAATGAAATTGAAGGGATGTTGTCTCGTGGCTTCAGATGATTTGATAAAAAATGCGTAAAGTAAAATTATTGTTCTAGTTTTTGATAATTTGTAATTGACTATTCCAGAAACTTTTTGACTTTACCTCGTATTTTCTTGCCAGGCATTTTCAGTTGCATCATCTGTTATACTGGAAATCCTTATAATAGAAATCCTTATAATAGATGAAATAATTATGGGAAATTACAAGTATTACAATTTTTTAAAAAGCGAATAAGGTTAATGGAAGATTCACAAATAATTTTGAAAATTTTGTGGCTATGCAAATATATATATATATATATATATATATATATATATATATATATATATATATATATTTATTTATTTTTATTACCTAAGTTATATATGCTTGCTCACTCATTTTAATAAATTTTTTGGGGTGCTTATCTTTTATTCAATTATTTTTAATCTTTTATTCTTTCAATGTGGTTTTGTTATCTTTATCAATTATCTTTCATGATATCCTTATCAATTTATCATCCAAGGAATAAAAGACCATTTTACTTAAAAGAATTAGGATTATCTCTAGTCTATGAACTAATTTCTTGTTATTTTGCGATTAATTTATTTAATACAATTAATAAATAATAATTATAAAAATAATAATAAAATGTAAGTTATCTCTCAAGTTTTAAACAATTTGTATGCTAATTCTTTTATTTAGACAAATTTATAGATTTTTGAAAAAAATTAACGATTGAAAAAATTTGTGCCTTTAATAACTTGAAATTCTACTTATAATAAAATAAATACTGATAATTATTATTATTATTTTAATTATAACTTTGGTAACAATGCAGTGAAAGGTCTTTATAACATTAAACTTGAAAAGTGAGATTTTACTTTTACTAGAATTTATTGTTACAAGGATCATTTTATATATTTTTGAATTTACCTACTAAGCATGACAGCAATATTAGTCTTGCATAGATTTACCATAAAATACTTTAAAATAGTTTTAATAAACAAGCATCTAGAAACATAAAAATATCTCCTTAAGTATTTATTATTTGCAGAAAAAAAAATTACATTTTCTAAAGCAATAGAATTTATAACAAACAAGTTTATTAATTTTGATTTTTAGCTTTACAAATTGTAATCTCCTAGCAAATAATAAAACAAATAATGTAAAAAGCTAGTTGTTTTTCTTTAGTTAAAGAAGTTTCTTTGTTGCTATTTTTATTGTTGCAACTTTCATTGTTTACATCTGAAAAAAATGTTTTTTTTACGAAAAAATGTGATTTATAGAATTTTGTTATATCAATATTCTACTGACTTTGCAGGGAAATGATTTAGTATCTGTGTTTAAGATGCTAGCAAAGAAAAAAAAAATGATGAGTTAAATGAGTTAGAGGTTGTCTCTTTCCCTCTCTTGTTGGTAACCGTGCATGCCTTTCAACGTGATCTTGATCTATATGCAGCTTGGAGGAAATGATGTTGAAGACATCTGCAGAGAATTGCGTTCTGCTCTCTCTTCTCACCCTGGACTCCTTCATTTTTTTTATTGAACAATCTTCAAATAAGTTTCTGTGATTAATTGATCCTCCTTCTTTTTCTTCCATTCACTGCTCGCTTATGATATAATATTAATCCTCTATCCTAAACATCAGGGTGAGTATTTTTTTAGAAAGGAATTCATAAAGAAATTGCCAAAAAAAGAAACACTTTTAAATTATGTAGTTAGGTAAGGAGGAGCTTTTATGATACGAATTGCTAATCAGTATTTATGTGGACCAATCATTTATCATAGGTTGACTATATTTTTTAACTATAAAATATTTTTCCCTATATACTATATTTTTTCCCTATATACTGAACATAATTGATCTGGTAGCCAAGACAAATACATATTTGATTTCTATTGATTTCTCATTTATGTCAATAACTTATATTTTATCTTATTTTGTTTGGAGCGATAAAATCGAAATATTCAATTGTTTGCAAAACTTGTAAATGAACCTAATGAAAGTGAACCAAAAAAAGCTTGTTGCAGGGAAAAAATTTAATTAGAGATATTTTGTATTTTGTTGAGTATGGCATAAGTAAGTAAAACTTTATATATATATATATATATTTCTATCAGAAAATTAATTACCCATATGCGTCACGGAAAAAGTAGTAGTCAAAAATTTGAAAAATAAAGATTTAGCAGAGGCTTTATTTAAATCAGATTATTATTTATCTTTCTAGGAACTGCTTTAGTAATTATGCAAAAATTACCTGTAAATAGCTTCAGTTTGGAGTTCATGGAAGAATTAAGATTGACAATCAAAGAGCTGGAAGAGAGAAAATTTAGAGGTGTGATTATAACTTCTGTAAGTAAGCATTTTTCATTGACATAAGTTTTAGATAATAAAACGAAACAGAGTTGGTGTTTTAGAAGTCCTAAACTGGTTTTGGACAGGAAACGTGGGTTTTGCTGTCCAAAACTGGGTTAAACTGTCTTAAAGTGTCCAAAACCTTGAACTTTGGTAAAAGGTAAAAATTCTATAGGTGTAACCATTGTACACATAATAATTACATGTATCAATAAATATTTGATATTTTTTATACAATTGACTTTAACTTATTAAAGGAAAATAATATAATATAATAGAAAAAGGTTTATAATTTTTGAAGCTCCACAATTCATTGAACAACAAAAGTGAATACCTTATCCTTTGAATATAAATATGCTTTTAATACTGAAAAATTATGTTTTTGCCTAAGGATAAATAATGCAATAAGAATAATAATAATAATTTTTTAAAAAAAAAATAATAATAATTTTCTTAAAAAAAAATAATAAATTTGTTTAAAAATTAACCTTTTATTTTTCACAATATTTTTTTAAAAAATGTTATAATTTCTGCATGGCAGGATGATAAAAAGGACATCTATTTTAAAAAAATTGTTTTTAAATATAAATATATTAGTTTAAATTGGAAATGCAAAATAACTGAAAAATGTATTAACAGTTTTAAAGGGCATATAACATCAGTTTCAGTTACTGACACTGGTGATGTATCACCACTATGCTAAAAGAGAAGAACATGAATGAAATAAAAGTATTCTTGAATAGTACTATAGATAAATAAACCTGTTGAAGAGTCAAACAATATTAATAAAATATTATACTTTTAAAAACAAATACTCTCTAGTAGATTTAATTATCAATATGTTATTAGTTATATGTTTATTTTACCTTTTAAATATTGTTCAGATAAAATTGTGGCAAAATTTGAGTAAAAGGGTTTTGGACAGGACGGTTTAAACCGTGGATAAATCCACTCTGTCCTAAACCTTGCCAACCTTGAAAGGAAAGTTATAAACTTATAAAATACCAGCATTAATTTTAAACAATAATATTTATTAGCATTTATTTAACAAGCATTATTTCAAAACAATAATGTTTTTCAAAAAATAAGTGTAGACTTAAAAATATTTGAGGAAAAATGTTTGGCATTTGCACTAATTAGCAACTATTTTACTAATTTCTTTGATGATCAATAAAATCAGATAACTCTTGCTGAATGATTAAGAAATAATAATAATAAATCTTACAAAGCTTAAATCAAACTATTTCATAGCTTTATTGGCACTAAACACTAATAATATTAAAGTTATTTAGTCATATTTATAGTTGTTTAAATAAAATTATTTTTGATATTTATATTTGTTAGTATTAAAGTAGAATTTACCTGCAGGAATTTTTTTATTCTAACAACATTTTTTTATTGTTATCTCAAAAGATTCTCCGCTTATGAAGTAGTTGTCCCCTTAGTAATAACATTTTTAGATGCTAATGTTTCTAAATTTTCTTATTTTTGGGCATATATCTTTTTTGAGTTTTATTATTGTAAAAGTTGGTATATTTGAATTGGTTGGAATATTAGAAGAGAATGAAAGAACAACAAATTTAACTCTTACATACCCTTTAGTTGATGAGATTTTAAACAGTGAAATGAGCAACTATAAAGGCTTAGAAAATAACATTGATTCTAAAAATAAATACGTGATACCGCCAAAATCATATTGAATTGAATTGAATTGGTATGACCAATTTGAAATCGTTAATGGAGGTTTCAAAATGGAAGGAAAAAAAATCTGGCAAAATGAATATGAAAAATCTTATTTCATTTTTAAAATATGAAGATTGTTATGAAAAACTTTACATAAATATGTGTACTTTTACTTTAAATCTTTTAAATTTATTTCAGTAAGTTAAAAGTTTATTTATTTAAGTAAAATCAAACAGGCAAAAAATTTTGTAACAATTTTATAAATAACTGAAGAAATCTATGACCACTATGTGATGAAATAATTTCTTCAGAAAAATTTACAACTGCAGCCTATAAATTTTGTAAAAAAGCGATTCCACTATATACATTTTTTGCAATAGGTATTTTTTTCCATATGTATGAAACGTAAAGGTATATGCATATACTTTTTGCTATGGGCATGAATCTGGAAACATGCTTAATGTAAAATTTGTAAAGTGTAACATTAGTAAAGATTTCAATCATGCAGTGTTGTATTTCCTCATAGAATTTAATAAGTTTTACTTTATTTTTATTTCACTTATTTGTGTAAAGAAGTCTTATTTCAAATAATAGATGAATCAGATTTAATATGTTTCTTACATTTAAAATTTCATTAACAAAATTATTTAATTCTGATGTGCTTAAACTTATATGTTCTTAACCACTGTAGAGTTTTAGTATAAATTTTAATTTTAATGTTGGTTAATTTGATCGTTTGAAAACAATTGTTCTTACTTAAGTAAAAAACTGCTCCGGAAGAAATAGGTTTCTCCTAACCCAAATGGAAGATATAAAAGAAATTTTTACGAAAATTAAAATCAAATATTAAAGCAATTTTTTTTAGCAGTTTAATTGCAATTATAATTATTATTTCCAAGCTATTTAATTTCCAAATACATTTTTAAGTAAATGAAAACTGAAATGTAGCTATTGGAAAAACAAATAAGTTTAATGAAATTCTTAAAAAATAAAAATAACTGAAGTAGTTTGCAAAAATAAGTATAAAATTTTATAATTATATAAAGAACCATTTTAGTTTAAATAAAAATTTATTACTGCAATTTAAATTAACCAATCACATATTAAACATACTGTGAATCACATATTAATTTCATTATTTCCAATAGCATACTAATTTTCATGATCAAATACTTATAATAAAATATCCAACCAACTGTTAAGTAATATGACATATAAATTAAAAACTTATGTATAAAATTAAACTAAAGAGAATGAAAATGACTATTTTCTTTTTTGAAAAAGTAGACAAGAAAAACTTTTTTATCCTTCTAGTACTATATTAAATAATTTGTTAAAATTGAAGTTATTATAATACTTATTACTAAATAATTTATTAGTTTATTTTTAGTTACCTCCATTTGTCCAATTTCTTTCGTTTTTTTTCCTTCAGTGTTCTAGAAGAAACTTGCTTCTTCCGGACAAAATGCTAGCTGTTTATGTTTTTAATTTAGGAATTGAAATATCACAATATAAATATCCTATTAATATTGAAACAAAACTGTAAAATATGCTTTGTATATTTCACTAATTTTTATTTTTTTAAAAAATTTCTTTTTTAAATAAGTATGTAAAAATATTAAGTTATTTTAATATTTTAAGGGAATGTAACGAAAAAAAAAAAAAACTTGGATGTAGTTTTATTAATTGATTTATTATGTTTTTCAAATTTTCAGAGTGCACCAACAGTGTTTTCTGCTGGACTAGACCTCACAGAACTTTTTCACCCTGAAGAAAGTCGACTAAGGTCTTTTTGGAGGGCATTGCAAGAATTGTGGAAAACAATTTATATCTCACCTTTAATTACTATAGCTGCTGTAAATGTAAGAATTTAAATTATTTAGTATTTGAATAGTGAGTTCGAAAAAGGATAATCCTGAACAACTGTTAAGGAATATTATCATTTTTCTAATCACGCATTTATTTAGAATTCGCATTTTCCAAAATATGCTTTTTTACAATAAAATTATATTAAAATTTTTCGACGAAATATTATCTTTTAAGTGGTAAATAATTAAAATGTAATGTACTAATAGTCAACCTGGACCTTGTCCCAAGCTGATGAGAGGACCATCGCTGCTTTCAAGAGGAAGATATTCAGAGAACCGGACATTCTGAAGTACCATAAGATCCAGCGCATGAAATCAGCCGGACACATTGTAAGATTGAACGATGACAGAACAACTAAAAGAATCTTTTTGGCAAGGCCAACTAAGAGAGTTACAAAAGAGAGGCAGACCCCGACTGAGATGGGCGGATTGCCTCCAAAGGGACTTTACCACAATCAAGGTCAGAGACTGGAAAGCCGTGGCACGCAGAAGAAAGGACTGGTGCAGTCTTCTTGAGAAAGCCAGGGTCCACCCAGGACTGTCGAGCTACTGATGATGATGATGGTACTAATAGTCAGAAAGCAATATCTGAAGTTCATGAATTCTGTTAAATACTACTATAAGAATTAAATTAAATTTTTTTTAACTTGCTCACACTAAATTTATCTATCATAGTTATTTTAAGTTATTACTGTTTATTTTAAAACTATAATCTATTCATATCTTTTATTTACTTCCATATTTTACTTCTGATACTCTATTTATGGATTGAAGTTTATATATTTGCATTTTTGTGCATTATAATTTATTCATATTGCTAATCTACATTGTATAATTTTTGGTCTTAAAGTTTTATCAAAACAGAACATTTAATTTTGAGTAAACAACCTCTTGTTATTTTATTTTGTGCTTAAATTAATTGGTAATTATATTAATTATAATGCAAATTAATTGATTTCAATTTTACACATATTTTCATACCTGTTCCTAAGTTTAAATGTGTAATAATATCTTGTAGATATAAATTAAATTATGTATGATATTCAATTTTGAATTGGCAGAATTTCTTTTTTAAAAAAATGGAACTCTTACTTTTAAGCAAACAACCTCTGCCACCAATCTTTTTATATTTTTTCACGTATTTTATTACTCTGTTTACAATTTGTTTTCTATTTCTAATGATTTTACAACATAATAGTTGTAAAAAAATTATTTATAATGCAGTGAAACCTCAGTGAAGCGGACATTCTTGGGATGAAAAAAAATTTTCATTTACGAAAGTTATCCCTTTCTGGAAAAGGTACATTAATAATGAAGACTAATACCATTTATTGTTTTATATAGTTGCAATGATATAGAAATAATTAAATAATCTATAACAACTATTAGCATTGATATTTATTTAAACTTAACAAAATTATAATATTTACAGTACAAAAAGAATATATGAAGAAATTGCTATCTATGCACATGCCTTTGTTTTATATGTATCCAGTTGAAAAGAAAGGCATGATAGAAGTTTGTTTTAGGTGGCTGCTTACAATATCTTCGTGGTACATTTTAAAATCATTCAGCATTTGTACGAAAATTTCATCTGATTTGGATAGATAGATAAAAATGTCGCAGTTGCTCAATATGAGTATGAGCATCACGTGAGGTTTTCACTATTTTTTTTCCCTGAGTATCAGTTTCTTCATAATAAATCTCTATTTATGACCATTTGAACAATTTCTTCCATATTTAAATCTTTATTCATAAGTTGAACCTCATAGCACCTCCCCATTGCTTGATCGGAAATGTATCAATACGTCCTTGAATTTAAATATGATGCATGGATGGAAAGAACTTGGCAATATTCACCTGTAAAGCACCAGGCCATATGAAGTTCTTGTACTCACATTGATCAGTTTGAATAAATGCTTGATTTATTTGAATACTTCGATGACTAGATTTCTGTTCCCTTTTTTTTTTTTACCCAGCTGTGTGAAGTACGAGGGTCAAATTGATTGGATGAGAAAAGGAATTTTTAGTGGGGAAGCGGAAATGAGAACATTTAATGTGTCATTTCAACTTGTGGTATCTCATAACCTGTGCTGTCCAAATGAAAAGATCAAATGATGCCATTGTCTGAAATATTTTACATAATCCGTATCATTATCTCGTCTTTCTTTGCAACGATAAAGGAAGGTGACAGGAGAGTAACCGTTTTTTAGTAGTGAAATAGCTTAACAATATTTTTAGTTATTGATAAGGCAAAAACTTTACATGTTTTAAAAAATGATGGAAGGCTGTTTATTTATTTTTTCTTTTTTAAAATTTAAAGTCTAAATAGTTTTTTTTTTCTTTTCAAAAATAAAAAAAAGTGGTGTTTGATTTGAAGAGATTCAATATAATGTTTCAGACATAATTGTCTGTCCTTGTCCAATAACAAGAGTGTTCCTTTTGCAGGGCCGGTTTATAATGGTTTGTTTATAGAAGATTCATGGGGAATTTTAAAAAAAGAAGTGTTTGAGTGTTTGTGAAAGTGTCCATAACATAAAGTTTCACTGTAAACCTATAATTTTTTTATATTTCCTATAATTGTACAGAGATGTTTAGTAGTTACATCCCTGTGTCTTTTCTTTTTTTTTTTTTAACAATTTTACTCTATAATTTATAAGGAACCTGGTTTTTCACTAGGTTATCATGAAGAACCTGTGTTTGATTTCCCTTTGAAACTTACTCTGTTATAATTAGCTAGTCAAACAAATAAAGACAGTTTATGCATAAAGTGGATCACATTATGGCACTGGTCTCCAAATTACTGAGCCTTTAGTGTCATCATGGCTTCCTGGACCAACAACTGACTGTTGCGGAAATCCTTTGTTTTTTTTTTACATCAATTTACCATTTCTTATTATTTAACTTATCTAACTAAGATTAAATTTAAAATGCATAAATTTGAGGTCACAATCAGAGCATATTGAACTTTTCTTAGTAGTTAATATTTCTTTTTATTACCACTTTTTTCCATGATCTATTTATTAATTTTTCTTTTTTTTGGGGAGGGGGAATAATTCTGCACAAAACATTTCTTAAAATGTATAAGATTATTCACATTTATATTATTAATCAGATAATTTCTTCCATGTTGTCAGAAAAATTAAGAATTTTTTTTTTTTCTTTCTTTTTTTTTTTTTTTTTTCTTTGAAGTATTTGTTTTGTAAATTTTACAATATTTTAGAGGCAAAATCATGAGCCAAAGACAGATTTAATAGCAATTTTATTCTGGGTGTCAATTATTTTGATAAAATTATTAAAAACATATTTGAGTCATCACTTGCTTTTTATTAAAAAGAAATCATATATTTTTTAAATCATTAAAAGAATAAAATCAATAATTAAATAATGTTTAGGTTTTTAAAAAGATTTTGGGTAGGAAAAGTAAAAGTAGTATTTTTCCAAAATAATAAAATATTTTTAATGCACATGTTATATTCACTAATATGTAGGTATACAGATTTTTTGAAAACAATTCAAAGATAAGTAATCCAAATATGCAGATGATAAATATTATTAATGCACAATTTATATAATCTTTAACTGAACTGACTGAGAAAAGATGTAATCAATAATATCAATTTTGTCTTTTTTGGCACACTTAATATTATTTTTCTCTTACAAGTACAGAATATAATTTTAAAATTAAATGCGTTTAATTGCTGTTTTTAGAAATAGTATTGCAAAGTTGTATTAATTGTAAGGATTTCAATACTTGATTCAAATATTTCATTTAGAATTTTTTTAAAAAAGAATATGATTTTAATAAAAAAATATGATTATTTATTTATTTATTTAATGTTTTTAAATCACGATTCCCTTACTGTCTGTATGAAAGAATTTTTTCTTTTTTTGCACATTTATTTCTAAAATTCTAATGTCTATTAAAATAAAGTTTCCAAAAAGGTTAAATTTCCTGAGCAAGGTTAAGTAGATTTTTTTTTTAAAAATAAAAACTGATTATCTACGTAAACTCTTGAATTTTTTTCTAACGACATCTTAAAAATGTGTGATTTTAAGATATTTTGTTTTAGACATTTTTATTTCATTATTTTATTCTCAATCTAGATTAGAAATAGCTGAATAATCTTTAAAATTACAAAATGTTGCATTTTGGCCGATTTATTATGAGACAAAACTACATTAATTTTATGGTTTTTATTTATTTGAAAATTTAAGGTCCTTTTACAAATAAGTTTTATTCTTTTGAATTGCTCTGATAATATTCAATATTTATTGTATTTATTTTTGTGACAAGAAAAATATTACAAGTAGTTAAATTAATTATTACAAAAATTAAAATGTATTAACTTTTTTTATTTAGGGACATGCACCTGCAGGTGGATGTTTGTTATCTCTTAGCTGTGATTACAGTATAATGGTCAAAGCTGAAAATGCAAAGATTGGATTACCTGCAACTAGAATCGTATGTAAAATATTTTGTTTATTGTATCACAGCAATGAAATTTTTAGCAATTTTAAATACAAATTTATAATACTAACTACTTTTTTATTTATTTCAGGGTATTTTTGCTCCAAAATGGTGAGTTTCTTTTACCATTGCTAATATGTGCATATTTTAATTCCTATGAAAATGTAACTTTAATTGTTCTGTCGATATACCTGTTTTGCTAAAACATTATTTTTGTTTAATTAATTAAAAATCGTCTAGAAATGATAGTCTATGAATGTTAGTTAAATAATAGTACCGTAATTTCACTGGGAAATGTCGCTCTGGTATATAAGCTGTGCCACAAAAATCGGGCAAATTTTTTTTTTACAGGATACGTCGCACCATCGGACACGCTGTGCCAAAATTTACTATGCAGATATTGATTATAAACTTAACGCATGCTCTAAATATGCATATATTTATAATTTAAATTGTTAAATAAAAAGCAATAAAAGGATATTGAATATACAAAAAATAAAAACAATCCTAGTATATAAAATAGATTTCAATAACTTTCTAAGTAAAATTAAGCATTTTCTAATTTTAATTTGAATTACAAATGTTTGATAGAAATAAAGAAAACCAAGGATGATAAACTATCCAAAAAGTAATAACTTTTACAACATCTGTTTAGTGTTAAGTACATGATATAGTTATTCATTTTTAACCTGATCTTTAATTTCAATATTTTTTATTTGGTTTCTACTTCTCCTGCAGTAAGTAAAGCCTATGATTAGACATGCATGACTTACATGTGTAACAAATACAAACTGTAGAAACTGTAATAATTTTGTAAATTTATTTCTAGGTTTGCATCTATGTATATAAATGCCTTAGGATTTCGGAGGGCAGAACATGCAGTAAAATTAGGCTTAGTTTTTTCTCCTGAAGAAGCTTTGAGATATAATATTGTAGATGAGTTAGTAGACTCTGTTGCTGATTTATTACCTAAAGCTGAACAGGAAATGGATGATTGGTTGAAAATTCCGAGTAAGTCTATATATTTTTTTCAATTATTTTTCTAATTTAAAAATCAAATAACTTGTTTAACTTTTTTTGACTAAATGTTTTGAACTGCAAATCTCATCACTCAGAGTCTCATCAATAAATTTAAATTTTTTTTGTACTTGATTTAGTTTATGGCATCAATCAGCTTATTTAGAATTATTAACGTTTATATTTAACCTGTTTATATTTGGCCCTGATTTAAATTTTTTTTTCTATGTAGTGATGTTTTAAAATAATATTAATAAAATAATAATATATTTAAATAATAATAGTTAAAACCAAATGAAATTTTTTTTTAATGTTTTTGAAAAGTAATTTAGTGTTTCTGTTACTTATTGTTAAACTATTTTAAAAGCCTTTTTTTTTATTTTTAAATTTTATTTTTATATTACTGCACTATATTTTAATGAATATTTAATGCTATAAATTTTCCCAGTGTTTCATTTTTGTCTGCATCAAGTTAAAATAAACTAGTTATGACAAAACAAATCCTATTTTTTTCAATAAAAGAAACCTAGCAATTATAAAATTAGATAAAATTTCTGATTTCTTGAGAATTATTAGAAATACTAAAGTTTTATGTTTTTATCTTTATATATATATATATATATATATATATATATATATATATATATATATATATATATATATATATATATATATATATATATATAATATATATATATATATATATATATATATATATATATATAATATATATATATTTCAAAATATGTAAATTAATTTTAGTAGTTGCCTAAATTTTAAAATTTTTACTTCAGGTGTAATATATAAAGTTAAACTAAACTCAGTGGCGCAACAGCCCATAGAGGGCCAAGGCCTACTGTGCCCATCTCAGTTTTCTTGACCTTGGGCTCTGGGGTGCAGGAGCAGAGGCTCCGGTCAGGTGGTCAGCGGAATGCAGAACCCCCAGTGTTTGGTTCCCAAGCATGCTTGGTACTCATTTATCAACCCACTGAAGGGATGAAAGGCTGAGGCAACTTTGCCCGTCTCGAGGATTGAAGCCAGGACCTGCGGCACGGGAGCTCGAAGCGCTACCATCAGCCGCCGGGCGTCGATATATATAATTACGAGACTTTAAAATTTGGATGTTAGTAACTTTTTACAAATTATTTAGAGGAAACATGGAGAACTGAGGAAGGTTAAAATTTTATATTGTTTTAATATTATTTATACAACTTTTTTTTTAACACTTTTCACTTGTTAACCACTACAATAGGTAAAAATCTTTATAGCTCAACATATGCAAAAAAAAAAAAAAAAAAAAAAAAAAACATGAAGTTAGAAACTTAAACTATATTTTGTTGTCCTTTTTTTTTCAGAATCAGCTTGGTATAAAGCAAAATTGAACTTTCGAAAATCTGAGGTTGATGACTTGAATAAGTATCAAGAAGAAGAAATTGAAGAAGTTGTTAAACTTATTTATCTAGAGGAAACTCAAGATAATTTAGCCAAATACTTTGAAAATTTAAAGCAAAAAAGTCAGTGAATTTAATTAGGTTCATTTTAATTGGATTACATAAAATTTAATATTATGAAATATGAAATGTAATATTTTAAAAAGAATAAAATAAGAGTACTTTTATTAAACTTAACTTATAAACTTAACTACTAAACTTATTCTATTGACGTATGATTTCTTCATAAATTAAAAAAAAATTTCTTGTCTCATTGTTTTCAAAAATATGAAACTAGCCTAAAAATTTCTTCTATCCAGGTTTTAGATTCATGCTAATTAAAAATTTTTATTTATTATTATAACTCTGGCCATTGGAAATAAAAAAAAAATTGCTATTGTTACTTATAAATTAAGAAATATAAATTAAGTTGAAAGAAAGCTTCACTCAAATAAAAAGTAATATAACATTTTATACTTTCTTATTATATATGTTAAATAAATAACTGGTAGTAAACCCATTTTATTTCTATCTTGCTTTCGGGAGGAGTAAAATATTTGTGACTACCATGGATTATTATTATTGTTATTATTATTTATATTTTTTGACAAAGAACTTGTTTAATGTATCTTTTGTGATTAATGATTTTGTATATTTTATTTTAATAACATAACAAATATTTTTAAAAATGTTCTTGTTTAATAAATTAACTGTTTGCAGTTGAAGAATAGATTTTTTTAAAAATTTTATTTATTTTTTAAAATCTATTTTTTTTTTTTTTTTTTTTTTACATAGTTGTGTTAAGAAATATAATTCCAAAGTTTAGAATCTTTCAAAAATTATTTTTATAGTCTATGTTAAAAACAAAAATCGCATATTATTTTCATAAAATATTTGTTTAGAATTCCTTTGTGTCATATTTTTGTACAAAATGTGTTTGATTGTTCTAAACTGCTATGCATATGGATAAAACAGATGCTGCTGGTCAATAGGTTAATCAGCATTTTCATTTTATTCATGAACAGTTCGAATATTCATCAAGTGCATTATTTTGCTAACTGTGATTCAGGTTGTAATGCATAAAACAATAGTGTTGCATGAATTTATTTGTTAATGACAAGTGTTTTGAATCAAATAAGATTTTTTAAAATAAAAATATAAAAAGAATTTTGGAAAAAATTCTTTTTTATAATTATATTTTTATTGTTTTTATTGCTGTAATCTGCTATGCATTGGAGAATACAGAAGCTATTAGTCAATAGGTTAATCAAAGTTTTTATTTTATACATGAACAGTTTGAATATTCATGAAGTGTATTAAATTGTAACTTTGATTCAGGTTATAATATATAAAACCATAGTGTTGCATGAATTTATTTGTTAATGACAAGTGTTCTGAATAAAAAAAAATTAAAAAATATAAAATAGAATTTTTTAAAAAAATGTTTAAAAATTTGTTTATATTTTTATTTGTGGGTCTAGTTAATTTTAAAATAGAATTACAGTCGAACTCGTTTATAACGAGCTCTGATTTAACGAGAACTCGGATTTACCGAGGGAAACGAGAATATTTGGTTGGATCAATGTTAAGTCTATGGAACAGAAGTCGCTTTTAACGAGCAAGACCCGGTTTTAGCGAGCATATTTTTCTGTCTTGCAATCTTTTTTCTAGTCTTTCTGTCTCATCTTTTTTTTCAAAATGATAAGAAATGCGTGCGAAATTAAAAAAAACACGAACTGAAACTTAATTGCCCTTATCGCTTTAATCTAAAGCATAAGAAAAGTCACGTGAGAGTAAGCGTTGACGTGTCGATTTTGCGCCTTATCGGCTGGTTGGGGGAGGGAGGTGTTAGTTGTCATTAAATTAAGGAAAGTATTTAATTGAAGTAAGTAAGTATTAATTAAATTTTAAGTAAACTCAATCATTTGACCTCCCAAGCCCCCCCCCCCTCTTCTGGTTGCACACCTGCCTTAAGGACCCGTTTATTACGAGCTCTCGGATTTAACGAGTTCATGTTACGATCCCTTTGTGCTCGTTATAAACGAGTTCGACTGTATATTCAAAGAATCGGTCAATATGTCTGAAATTATTTTTAACATTTTTGATTTAGGAAAAATATGTGATTAACAATATAAACAATTCAATAGTTAAAGATTGAAATCCCTTCTTGTTTCCTTACTCTTTCATTTAAGTACATTAATTTGTTATATATTTTTAAATTATGCTTCATTCTGTATGATAGTGCCAAGAAATATAACCGGGGTGGTGTTTTTGATTCCAAAAATTGATTAAAAGCTTAAAAAATTCTGAAGAAACTGAAATGATAGTCATGAAATCATTATGCAAGTGTTTTTTTTTAAAGTATTTTTTTATATGTATACATTTACTTTATTTAAATTACACTATATATATATATATATATACACAGTCGTCCCCACTTAATCGCCCCTTGGAAAATCGAATAACCCGCTTATACAAATAAAATTTTATGGAACCAAATCATTTTATATTAAACTAATGTTAAAATTCCCCGTTTAAACTGTTATTTGCTGCTTTTTGACTCCGCTTAGTAGAAGTAGACTGAAATGTAAAAAATTTGTTTATTTTTAAGAAATGTTTCACCAGCTAAAATGGAATTTCCGTTTTTCAGTTAAGATAAGGATACAAGGTGGTCATTTCAATAGGGACTTCTTATTCATTAGTAGATGTTTGGGATGAAGTTGAAAAATTAATCAAATCTTGCTGCCAGTTTAATACATTGAAGTAAACGAAGGGGGTTTTACCCCTCTTTGACTTACTTCACTCACACATCATTGAGTATGTAAAAAAGGGATAGAGTGATTTGTTTGTAGGTCAAGACTTGTGGTCCCCTCTTGATACACTATTAACTTTGATAAGAAAAAGTTTTAAAAACTGAATACACTAGTGTAAAGAGTGTCTTTCTCTTTGAATAATTTTGAGTTGGTTGCAAGTTGAGCACAAAAAAAAAATGATTTAAATTAATTGAAAAAAAAAAAAAAACAACAAAAAAAACAATGAATCTTAGAAACAATATATTTCAAAAAAAAAAATCTCCAACTAAAATAGCGCATAAATTAGAAATTTCCCAAGTTTCAAAGATAAAAAAAAAAAATTCTGAATGTGTTTGAAAGGAATACGGAAAAGTCATGAAAATTTTAGTAGAAACTAAAAGGGAATATCTAATTTTGATAAATTGACGAATTAAACGGGTATAAAAAACAGTCTTCAATTATAGAATTTTTCGGATGGGATCAAATAATATTTTAGTTCCTACATGATACTTATCACTAACATTGATTTATTTTTATGTAACTTTAAATGACATTTTTTATGATACTAAGGCAGAAAGTTTTAATTTTAATTATTTATTGATCAGAAAACTGAGTTTATTTAATCAAAACGCTATACTATTCATTAAATACCATTAAAAAGTAAAATTTAGCAAATATTCAGAATTTAAGATTGAATAGTGCACTTCCCTTTTAATCGAATAACCCGCTTAATTGCATAGATTTGGCTGGAACCGATGGTATTCCTTTAAGCGGGGTTGACTGTGTATATATATATACAATACAAAGAACTCACAATAGTCACAATTAGCATGCATGCATATATATATATATATATATATATATATATATATATGCTAATACAAATTACAAATTGTATTTAATTAGCGATAATTGTATCAAGTACAAATTAGTTTTGAGCAGAAAAAACAACTTTATATTCATATTTCATTTAATGTTTTATTTTATCTAATAACTCTTATCTTCAAGGATTTTTTATGTATACTCATTAATGTCAAAAATATTGTACAATTAATGTCTTAATGTCATTTTATTGAATCTACATGTTTTTTTTTTTTTTGTGTGTATAAATATATATGTTTACACTAGCGTGCAAAAGTTTTTGGTCAACCCGTGTATTATCAATAAAAGTAAAACATGCGTATAGAATTATGAAATTTATTGATAACATGTTTAGAAAAATATTTTAATGTATTAGTAAGACGAATAACAAGTTGAAATAACGTATATATATGATTTTATATTTTACATTCGACAGTATGATCCCCATTATTATTGAATTTTTAATCTTGCTATTTTATCGATTGTTTTTCCTTCTTCAGATAAAATTGGATACTTTGCGTGCAGCTCAGCTGAATATTAATTAGTTTTTTTCCTATTTTGGGTCATGTGAAAACAAATTCTACAAACACAAATATCATTATTAAATATAGTATTATATAAAATTCCAATTAGAATTTATGCAAAACCTATACTTATTAGTTAAAATTGTATTTTAACTAAATATTATTGTTATTATTATCAAGAAAAGAATTCATCCAATACTTATTTTGATGTATTGGATGATCACCTAATATGAAAAACATTATTTATTTAATACCTATACGATATGAAAATTCTCTTTGACATAAAGTGACTTGAGCAAAGTAGTGATCTCATTTTCTTAGTGATCAAAAAACTGAGCAAGTTTAGAAATAGAATTATATATTATTTTACTCTGATCAACAATCTATAACATTGAGTTTAACCAAAGACTTCAGCTGCACACTAGCGTATATATTTGTATACTTATTTTATAACTGTCGTTGAACAGCCGACCCAATATTGGGTTTTTGACTACCAGTGTTCAACTTCATAGCCTTGTAATTTTGAACCCAATCCAGAAGACAAGGATCCAAAAGACCTGAATCAAATATTGGGCGAAATTTGCTTTTGTGGAAGACTTTTTGATGGAACTAACCCGCATTTGCGTTACATGGAGAGGTAAACCTCCCACAGTTAGTCTGACGGCAAGGAAGGACTCTAACCCGTGATCCATCTTACCCTGAGGATATTTTATGCTAGTAAATTTTAGTACATAGTATTCTTTTTTTGATCAGATGGTTTTTTTTATTTTGAAAATTGTAAGAAATTGACTCACATCAGAAGCTTGGCAGCTCTAACTATATCCAAAGAAGAAAAAAATATTTAGTCATTTAATCTAGTCTTTTTTTTTTAATAATTTTTTTATGGTCGTTTCTTGTTATAGGCGTTTGCATTTTGCAATGTAGAATATGCAAATGTTTATATATTTGCATATATATTCTGCAATATAATATTTTGCAGATTGCAAAATTACTCCCTCTTTACTAGTATGTTTGTCTATTGAAATTATAAAATTATTAAAAACAAAAATGTATTATTGAAATAAAACTCTACAAGTGTTTCCATTTTAAAAATAGTGTTCTCAAAATTAATGTAAATTATAATCCTGTTATATTTCATAAGTTCAATAATCCTGTCAGTATTTTTGTCAAAAACAATTTTTTTTTTTAAACCCTATGCAACAAAACCTGTTGCAACAAACTTTCTGGATACTGCCAAATTTTTTATTTATAAAGATTCAAATCTAGACACTGTATATATCTATATGATGTTTTGAAATTTTTTTTAAAAGAGTTCATTGTATTTTTTCTACGATAATAATTTATATTTAGGAATACTATTTACGAATAATAATATAATTCATTAATTACTCCGAAGGTTCTATTTATGTATTGTTGATCATGAGCATTATGTATTATTGACATTTGTTTCAAAATTAATTGCAATTAATTAATAAATTGTTTCTAAATTTAACAGTTATTGTGGTATAATTAATTATAAAAATACATAAAATGAATAATTATTTCTGTTAAAAGGGAGATTATGTTTGAAATTTTGAAAAATTTTAAGAAAACTGTTTTAGAATTATTATATTTTTTTTAAAAAGTTGTAACTAGAGCAATCTAACTTGGAGTAAAATTTGTTTCTTGGTGACTCTACTGTTTATACTAACAGGGTCAGCCTTCAAGTTTATAAAAAAACAATACTTTAGTAACAGCCAGTTGTTGGCCAAGGAGATCATGAAGGTTAAAGTTCCACAATTTTATATCCATTGTACACTGACCAGATTTTCTTTCCAGACAAACTAGTAATCATCCACTAGTACCCATCCTACCTGAGTTGGCTTCAAGCCATCACAAGGGAGATGGAGGGGGCACTTAACCCCTGTTTCAACACACCCTTCATATCTTGCTTATATATAATTGGATTTTCTAAGTTAGTTTCAACTTAGATTTGTTTTACTTATTTCCTAAATTATGTCATTGAATATTTGAAATTTTTTTTAAATGATATCTTCAGTTGGACAACTAGATTCCATTGTAAAAAAAAATGATGATTCATTGCAATAAAAATAAATTTGAAAAAAATTCATTGTTTTTTAAATTGTGTGGGTAAATTGCTGTTTATTGAACTGTAGGAGCAAACTCTTGCTGTTTAAATCTTCTCATTATTTTTGCGATCACATTTTCTCCTTTTTATCCTAAACCTTTGCTTATGCATAAAACTGTTATGCATAAAATGCTTTTTATGCATAACAGTTCTCTCGAATCAATTAAATTGATAATCTCTGTAGTATATTTTTGTACTTTAATGGAATCCTTTTATATGTGATGTATAAGTATTTACTAATTTTATCTATTGCACTTGACTTTGAATGCACCTATTCAGTAAATTAACAATTATTTAATACTAGATTACTTCTTTTAATTCCCTTATGCTGATTCTAGGGAAAACATGAATTTTGCAGATCAAGACCTAAAACTTTCAGACTGTAATTAGCACATGCAGACTTGATTAACAAATTTTAAATGTTAAGGAAAATATTAGAATCATACTTTGATGTTTGAAAACGTATAAAAGTAATTTTATTACAGAAGAAAAAAGTACCTAAGATTATTACGCTGTTATTAGCATGAAAGTGATAAAAAATATAATTTCTTGTATTTAAGTCCATAGTAGCCTGATGGTTAGAAAATCGGACTCTGGTCCAGAGGTGGCGGGGTTCAATCCTAGACTTTGCTAAGACCCACTGAGTATATGCAATATACATGCTCGTAAAATCTGTGGAATCAAAAGTCCTGTGGTCAGTTGCTCATCAATACCATGGCTACAGGTATCTGGAGATGATAATTTCCATCCCCTTCAGATCTGTCTAAATTGAGGAAGTGGCCTCACAAATTTTGATGGCACATTTTTGGATTATTCTCAGGAATGTTTCCCAGACCGTCGATAATTGCCCATTGTGGAGCTCTAGTGCAACATAAATAAAGTACCAACCTATCTCTTCTATTTAAAAATTATAATTTTTTAACTGATTTTTTTTTCAATTTATGCAATTACTAAGGAGAAAATTAGTGATGTACCAAAAATATGAAAAAGTAGATAAATTGCGATTTTGAAAAATTTTTTAAACCTATGTACAATATGTACAGTGTCAATGGAATTTTCATTTTCATACTATTTTAATTACTTTTACCTATCTAAAATTATAACTTTTGTGATGTGAAGTTTTATAAAGATGTTAGACATTTATGTCATGTTATGTTTCGGATTTTCTATTTCAAATTATTACAATGATATATTGTTGACTTGCTTGTAATTTTAAAGAGTTGATATGAATCTATTTTTAATTATTCATTTAATCAATTACGCAGTTATATTACAATAAGTGCTAGATTTTCTTTTATACTTTGCCTATATCTGTGTTATTTACTGAAACAAATTTTAGTTCTGTTACATTTTGAAATAAATTATTCTGTTTTATGTTTGCGTTGAATTATTTTTCCACAAATCAAAAATTCTTGAAGATGCTCTGAAATTCATGATTCAAATTTTTCATCATTGACTAAATTCAAATACTAATAAGATTTTTTTTCAAAGAATTTAATGATTGATAGCACTAACGATAACAATTAATATGTTAACAATTTTAGCAATTTATAGCAGTACAAAATTTTATAAACCATATTATGTGAAATCAGCTTGTTATTTACCTATTCATTTCTGAAAAATTATTTGTGTCGATAAATATTAAAAAAAAAGTAAATACATAAATTGCTATTCTTGATGATGGAAACCCTATATTTGCTTAACATATTATAATGGTGAAAAAGTTGACATGTTTCAAGAACTAAGAAAAATAGGCACCCATTTTCAAGACTCACTAGGCCTGATAGAAGAAAACAAAATAGATATGAAAAGAAAATGCCAAGTTTCCAAAAAAAAAACAAAAAAAAAAACTATTAAACCACCATAGTCTGAGGCAAATCTGGATAGAATGTGCAATGCATCATTTCCTGATAATGCATTTTCTGCTATGCATACTGCTTAGTATGTTATCCTGGCAAATCTATTATACAGCCATAAGCAATATTTTAATGCAAGGTTTAAGCCTTAGATTTGATTTAATGAATTTATTGACAATTAGTTATGGTGTTTGAAAAGGCTCCATTATGCAACGATTAAAAATTTCCTAAGTGTCTAAAATTTGAATTTAAACATGCAGCATGTATAAAAATAGCTTTTACATATGTGTCTGTTTACAGCAAAATAAAACTAATTGCTTCTTTGCACATAATAAAATATACGCTTTATTTTTAATATTTTTTTACAAAGATTCTAAACAAGTGTATATAAAAAAGAACTAGATAACAGTGTGTATATTGGGTATTGTACAGCAAATTATTTACAGAATGAAATAACACAATGACATAACAAACGTGTGCTTAGAATCTAAATTACTACATACTGACAGACATTAAAAAAAAAACTTTTTGTTTATGGCAACACAAATACACACAGGAAGGGTTTTTTCCCCACTATAAAAAATCTAGCTCCAGACATAGATGATTTTTCATTTCTTAGTTTACTTGCATGGCAATATTCTGATTATACATGTATTTACAAGGGTAATGTATAATCCATTCAAGAAAGCAACTATAAACAAAGAGATTTACTTAGATTAATATCTACTGCTGTTTAAGCCTATTTGTAGGCAATGACAATTTAAAACATAAGTAATGTTATAAATTGTCATTATTAATACATGCAGTTAAACGCAAAAAAGATAATTTACTTATAATTAGTTCAGGATAACAAAAATAGTATAAATGTGGTATTTTGGGTAATATAGTGATAAGCTACACTTTTGCTTAAGGTGACATTTAATCATTTATATAAAATTTTTCCTTACAATTGTTTCCAGATAGGTACTTAGCAGGTTTTGTTTTTAAAATTTTCGCTAGATAATAGCACAATACATAGAAACATTTCCATGTCTACTTAAATATAGTGCTGTTTCTCACCAAAAATGCTTTTACTTGTAAATGTAGCTTATATAGTTTCAAATTATTTTGATATCAGTCTGTGTAACCATATATGCCACTGATTAGTATTTCTTAAAATATATTCACTAAGTTTCATATGTTTTCTAATATAGCAAGACAAGCTTCACCAGAAATTAACTGCCTTTCAAAAAGAATTTCAATTTTCTAGACATTAGAACATATATCACAGCTTGTTATAGCACATTTTATTAAGCCACTGACATCAGTTTGTTTTTATTGTGATTTTTGAAGCAAAAGTAAATATTAACAAGCTCTTATGCAACACCAGTTGTCGATTATAGCCAGTTTGCATTACAGGAAAGGCACTAAAAGGCTAATATAATTTCAGCTTTTCTTCATTGACACATTTTTTTCTGCAGTTTCATTTTCATAATAAAAAATGTATACATATATTTATCTCTATTTCATTATTAATAAATTTAATTACATATTTTCCTTTTTTGCATAAAATATTAGAACAATTCATGTAACAAATATAGTCTAACATACAAAGTTCCTAGTAATATTTGTCTTGTTCTAGAATAATTAAAATATCTATTCACCAATTATAATTGTTTCTTTATAAATTATTACTAAATGTTAATTGCTTGTGTATTTAGAATACCTACAAATCGTTTGCAAAAAATTTTCTATGTTTTCAGAAATATTTTTTTTTTAATAGTTATAATTTCTTTCATTCAAAATGGAGAATGAACATTTCTTAAATTTTAATTCCTAGAATTTCTTTTTCCGCTTTCATTATTAAAAATTAGTTTTTTGTAAAATAGTTATACTTTTACAAATGCTATTCAAACACATCACTTTATAAATTGTGTGAACATATTATTTAACAATGCGTAATAATTTTTGAAAATTATTAACTGTTAAAAATGGAATAATTTCTTTTTAAGCTATAAGAATCTAAGAACATAAATTAGCAAATTTACTCTCACTCAACCATACATGTGACAACTTTAGCTAAAAGGTAATAGAATATGCTCTATAAAATAATCAAATCTTTTGAAATGGGTGGAACAATAGTTCATTTGTTCCACCTACGTTATATTGGGCATTTTAAAGTGTTGGTAAAAGTAACCGAAAGTTTTAATTATTTATCACTTAATATGTTGAGACGAAATCGAAGATTTAACATCTCCGAGTATAAATTAGATACCGTCAAAATACATCAATAATTATCGAATTATGCGCATTTAGTTAAAAAAATATTTTTCTAAATACGTTTAAATGTTCATACTGGGGAGAATAATGCAAAGATAAACATACATGTTTTTTCGGAACATTTACTTAAAATACACAATTTTTGATACAAACTTGCTCATGTGTTCCCATGGAATAATAGAACAAAATAGAAAAAATATTATTATTCATGCTGGAATTTTAATTCTTATTGCCACATATTTGAAACATTAAGACATTTGATGTGGAATATAAATTTTCCCATTAAAAATAAAAGTGGTATTGACATAATTGCTGAAATTAGCTAAAAAAACATTTTCATATGAATATTTATAAAAAATGGCAATTCAAATAAATTCATTAAATTTTATTGTTTAAAAAGGCTCATCATAAACATTTTAAAATACCATCACAGCTTATTCATTGAAAAATTGTATATTTTTGTTATTCATTTCTGTGAGTTTTTAAAGAGTTGTTACTTCAACTGTGGGATTTTTGTACTGCTAAAAATTTTTATTAAAAATAAAAATAATAAAATGTTTTAAACCACTACCATATTATTTTGCAACTTAGATGTATTATTATTTATCAATAAGTTAATTTTATTAATTATATATGATGATTAAAATTTATTCAAGTTAGAGGTTCTATTGATTCAAATGCAACAAAAATTAAATAAAATTATTCTCATTTCAAAATGGAATGTATATAATTTTTTTTTTAAATTTAAACAAAATTCAATATTAATATAAAGTAAGAAATTTAATTTTAAAAAATATGTAAATACTATACAGAAATGAGGAGAAAAAAAACAATTTTTCAGATGAAATTTTGGAATTATTTAAAGACAATTTTTTTATAAAACTGGAATGATCATTTCACAAGCATGCAGTATTAAATAATCCCTATAAAACAACTTTTCAAGATATAAAATGTAGAAAACTTTTCAAAGGCTTAATTACACTAAAACGTCACCTACTTTTAGCAGATAAGTAATGTTTCAAAATTTTTTTTTTGTATTTTTACATATAAATATCAACACAGTATCGGATATAGACAACAAAATCTATATTAAAATAATGAAATGAAATAAAAATAATAACTACAGTTAAAAAAATTAATTAATGTTCACTAAAAAATCAATTTTAGAATTGTACAAAACTTAAAATGATTGTCATAATCTCTCTGGATTCATATAAATTAAGACACTCTCAATATTTGGAAATACTGTTCAGACTTCAGATATCTCGAAGAATGAATATTAGAATACTATATTGTTCAACTGCGTGTTAGAAAAGTTGGAATTCCAAAAATATCTTTGGTCTCTCCTTTGGAATGAAATCAAAGACACTCAAAGGTGTGTATACGATGCAAAATCAAAAAATAATATGAAACTTTATATTTCCTTGGCGCCAAATAAAACTGAATATCACAGAATTTGGTCAAATCCATATGCATGACGTCATTACCATGAAAAGAACGTTAGAATGTGAGTATTTCTATTAACAGCAATCTAAAAAAAAGAAGAAAAAAATTAATACATTTCTCTTTCTCTTTACACTATTATCTTTTATTATCTCCTTTTATTAGAACTTGCACTCGCTTTGTAAAAAAATATTTTCTAGTGGCAGCGAAATTAAATAATTTTAATTTAATAAATTATATTTTAAGTCATTTTTCCACCACTATAAATCAAAAACTCAAAGTATCATATAAAATGCAACTTTGTTGTAAAAGGTAAGCGTAATTATTCTTTATCAACAAGTTTTACAATTTAATTTGCTACAAATTTATTAAAACTTTTGCAGAAAGTGGACAGTTGCCATCCCGGCCAATGTAATGAGCCAGTATCGCGTTCACTCTGAACCCGATATTATTTCTTTAATGCTGCTTTTCGAAGCTTTGTCGGCAAGGGAAATAAAAGAGCCATATTTAGCCATAGTTTAAGTGCCTTACATTAGAAGCAATGAGATGATTTTAAACTATAAATATATAATCTTGCCAGGAAGAATTTTCTGGGCTTTAGAACTGACAAATAAGTTAAATATAAATAAAAGTTAAACTTTTTTAAAAATCGCAATTTGGCGACATTTTTTAAATGACGAAAATTATCAAAATCACTATCCTATTCTGAGTTTTTGCAAATTTTTATGAGCCCAAGTAATGCAGCATTGGAATAAGTTTTTAAATGTTAAAAAATTAGACCACAAAAGCTTTTAATTTTCATAAAAATGTGGCTTTTCTCCATATTGACGTTTTGCGCCATTTTCAAAATAAGCGTCGATAGCGCTGGCTTTAGAAAGGTTAAATTTGACCTAACAGTCACGAGTAACAGCATAGCAGTTATAAAATAGCATATTATTCGCTAAGAACATAATTTCATTTTACGACGGAGCCTTCGAAAAACAGTCTTTAGCATCTAAGGAATGACACAAGAAAGTTTAAAATATATTTTTCAATAATTAAAACAAGTTTTTCTTTCCATTAGCAATATATGCATTCTTTAATAACCTTGAACTATTTCGCGAATCTATTATTTAAGTTCTATGAAGGAAAGCATTTTGCTGAACAAATGGCACCAGGAAATTCTACGACATTCTTTACATAAATCGACTTTTCTTTTTGAAATGCTGCGAGGAAAAAAAGAAACTTCGTTAATAATTTTCAACACTTATTTTTTAATCAACCTTCTTTTGAATGCATTTATGTATAATTGTTAATATGAAATTGGTGGTTGTTTGATTTCTACTGGTGAATGTTGGCACTTTGGTAAATGTCCGAAATATATACTAGGTCTAATTAAGTGCCACTATTAATATTAAATCGGATATAACAAATATTTCGGACATTCACCAAAGCGACTTTGTTATTGTGGACATTCTCTTGATTTCGTTTATTCACGGTAACATAGTCATATACAGAAATATATATTCATCATACCTATTTATTCAACACTCATCACAACTTCCTGATAATTGGTTCGAATCTTCTTGACCGTGCAGTCCAGCGGCGTGTGGTGCATCCGAGGACTCGCTTCTTCTGAAGGAGGCAAGGCTGGTGACTTCGGTGGCTGCGGAGTAACTCACAGCCCTCGACGAGCCATTCATTAACCGACAGTACTCGTAGTACTCGCGAGCACTACACAGAGGAGTTTCAATACCGTACGTACTGTCGAACTTCCTGTAACGTAAGAAAAATTTGTAGATGAGAATATCTCATTAAAAAAAAAAAAATATTTTGCAATACTTTGAAATAAAAATATACAATTTACTTGATAACAAGCTTCTAGTTAAAATGGCTATTTCATCTACAAAGCAATGACATAAAGAACTTTTTAGAACACTCCTGCAAGAAAATGGTTGGTAGATTGTACGAGAAAATACGTGTACGGTATTAAAAATTGCACAAGGACAAAAGAAAAAAAAATGTTTGCTGTATTGTAAAAAATTTAAAGGGAGTTAGTTAACGTTGACACAAAAATACTTTATGATAAAAATTGAGTAATAATTTTCTTTATAATTTTCCTTTTGTTATCTACATTTAAATTATAAAAACTAATAAACTCCATATAAGGAAAAAAATATAATCGTAACGAATTATTAACATTTTAGTTTCAAAACTTATTAAAGTTTATTTAGATATGATTTTACCACTGATGTCTCACATAAAAATGGCAAGGGACTGCTGAGATTGATTAAAAACAAATTTAAATTGATTAAAGATAAGCTAGGATTGATTAAAAATAATTTAGAATGAATTTTAAAAAATGTGCTTTTCTCTTTTTTTGAGTTTTGAACTGCCCCATATTTTCTAGGTTGTTGAACATTCGAACTTGTTGAAAGCATTTGGTATTTACTTAAACCGTAACGAAAGTATTTCAAATTGACTTACTAGCAAGAATAACTAAAATTAATTACATTATTAATTACTTTAAAATTAATTATAAATATAATGACAATATGAGGGATAAAAATTATAAAATGATTTTTAAAAACTAACGACTGTGTGTTACAGACGTAACAGAAAGTTTTAACTTCGTTTAAAATTTTATTTTTTAAAAGTGAAAATTGGAGTAAGAAAGCTATTTAAAAAATACATACATACTATTTTAAGTGCATTATATCAGTATAACAGAGTAATATGCTTTTAAAATCTGTAAATAAGACATCCGTAAATAGTTGGAATCACTCAAAGAAAAAAGAAAAGAAAACATATTCAAACTCTTAATTTTTGAGGAAAATAAGAGCAAAGAAATAATTGAAGTAATCTAAAAATGTAGTATTTTAGGTTGTGGCATAACTTTTTAATATTAATTTGCAATCAATAATGAGCATAATTATTTTATTTCATTTTTCACAAGGGTCCAAACTATGTTTTGCTATATTTTAATTATAAAAAAACAGTATAATAGTTACTAAAAAAAGCTGTTATATGATCGGAATAAAATTTATACTAAAATAAAAAATCCAAAAAAAGTAGTTAGAATTTTTTTAAATTCATATTCAAAAATTTATCAATAATTGATCTTGTAAATTCAAGAAATTTCGAAGAAACTGTTTCTCTTAGATCTTAAATAAGTGCAAATTTGGAAAAAATATTGTTTGCAAGTGAGCTGTGTTTAGAAAATTTTGCATTTAACACCAAAAAAGTGTTTCACGATGTATTTCATAACCATAAATTATTAAAATGTATGTTATAATAGGGAATAGATTTGCCTTTACATCCACCATATAACATTGATTATTTCACGGTTATTACATTCCTGCCAACTTCCTCTCTTTCCGAGAATAGATTTTCCAAGTGGTAGTAAAACAATTACCGAAAAACAATCTTACTCAAAAATATATTTATATTTTAGCCAGGTTTAAATTCGCCATCATTTGAGGTTATTGTGCTTTTATATATTTGTTGTAATTATTTATATGTATAGTGGTAGTCAAACTGATTTATAAATATTATTATAATTCGAAAAGCTTAATGGAAATTATCGTTTGATCGTTGAATCGGAATTGATCGTTTGAAAGTTGTTGTAACCACCCCAAAAACATTCATTATTCGAGAATAAATTGCATACCTATAATCAAGTAGGAATTCGCCAGTATTATCGTTGTAGCAGACCATCTGTTCAAAGCGATGTCCCCATAAAATCTCTGTCGGGATGTAAGAGGTTCTCGCTTGTATGGCTTGTCCTGTGGACTCTATAGTACCCTCCAGGGCAACCACTAGTTCATACGAGTCGCTCAAGATATCTTTGGCACACATGTTGTAGAATGGACTCGATTCAGTGATCTCGTGGACAATGGTCGCCGGCCAGATGAGGAAGACTCTATCTCCAACATTATCAAACCGCACCTGCATCATAATATGAGGAAAACAAAGGTGAATTGAATAATAACGATGAATAAAAGCAACCTTATTAATCGAAGAACGTTCATAAAGTAAGCTTTGCTATGCTATGCTATTTTTTGTAAGAAAGCTTTATTACAAGCAGAAAAATAAAATATCAAAACAAAGTAATAACTTTTAGCTATTCTGCATTATTGCCACCAATATTAATTCATTTGTTGCCTGCGTTTTATCCAAGCTAAGCTAAAAAAAGCCGATTTGTTTTATTTGGGTTAAACCACCTAAAAAAGGCAGGCTAAATTTTTTTAAAAAAAAGAAGTCGGCTTTTATTAAAACAAATATTTTTTTAAAAATTGTAATAATATAAAAAAGATATAAAATTATTATTTAATTATTACATTGATGTGATTTTATGTTTAGAATAAGGTGGAGCTATAACTTTCCATTTCTGCATAGTTGCACAATTTGAAGCATGAACTTTAACCTTGAAAGGGGAAAGAAGAATATTTTTAAAATTACTTTGAACTACAATTAGAAATCAACTTACATTTGATGCAGCATAAGTAGATGAATAATACAAAATTTACTATAATTGCTAGTAGTCCAACTTTTTAAACAAAATATAATAAATATTTCGGACAAATCCCGTGCAGTTTTGTAGAAAATGCTTAGAGCATCTAATACAGTCATAAGAAATAATTATTCTGAATCAGTTTAAGGCACAGTTAGAAATGAAGTTAGAGCAATTTCAGACAAAACTGTCAGGGATTAAAGCGAATATGGAGCAAAAAGTTAATCTATTAAATCATATCAAAGGAATAAATGCCTTTCAGAGGAAGTAAAATTAATAATATAACTTATTTTACTGAACAGTCATTAATAAAATAAATTTAAATGAATGTATATTAATTTTGAATAATAAAATATAGGATTTTAAAAAGCCAATAAAGACTGACTTTTTTAAACTTTTATTTATTTCGAGGTTTATCAGATCATCTAAATGTTTAGTTTAGGGGTGTGGTTTTAGTCGGGTTTTCTTGAGAAAAAAAAAAAATCTGGTTTTCAACCCTGATATGGTGACCATGAATGAATTTTAAGAAAACATCCTGGTAAAAATCAGCGGCCAGCAATATAAAGGCAATTCCTCCCCACTTCTCCTTTATACTTATTCATTTCTTCAGAAATGATGTATTGATCGCATTGATTGAATTCTGGAAGCAATTGATGCGGCTTGGTCAGGCCTGTATGCCAGCTAGTCCAATTTCTCTCAATTCAAAACTTTTTTTTATCGTATTCTGCGTAAGGTGCCGCATTAAATATACAAAAACAAAATCCCTTCACTTAAAAGTGAAAAGCTTCTAGCGTTTATTATAGTAAATAAGGTGATGATGTTTCCAGTTATAAACGACAATAGGGTGCCGTACAGATAGCCCCTTAATAAAGAAATCAATTAATAACAACCCAATAATAATAATAAAAAGTCCGATCTTTCCTCATCAGACTTTTACCTCCCTTTGGGAAATGAATTCAGTTGTACCAGGAATTAGCTTCCAAAACAACGAAGGGGTACCAGGGAAGGCTGTGAAGAACATATTTAATTCGTATCCGTATGTTTTCTTGAAATTGACATCACGGTACAACACATGAATCGATACCAGTGAAAATGGAAAAATATCCAAAAGATTGCATTTTGTTATGTTATTGCATGTTTCCGCGCGTATAATGAAGCTTCCTAGTAAAAAAGGATGCTTACGGAGTGTCCCTCGTAAAAATAGCAGCAATTCTACTATAGCAAGAACAACGATTTTATCGTTATTAACAAGTTACAAGAATAAAGATACATAAATGATGGAACCAGCGAAAGATAGGGAGAAAAAACGAATTCGGAAAAAACGAAATAAACTCGGAATAACTATTGATCCGTCATGTTCGCAATTTTACAAACAATGAAGCAAGCTTAAAGGCACTTGAGACACACCTTAAATATTCCTATTTATTGATGCAAATTACTTGGACCAAGATGGTTTATTGATTATCACTTTTATACCAGATAAACAAATGTTTCAACTTAACTTGTTAATAAAAAACAACCCATCATTCTATTGAAAAAACTTACAACTCCTCAAGAAAAAGAAAAAAAAAAAAACTAAGCACTGTAGAATGAAATATCAAATACAATAATTACGGAGCTATGCTTTGTTTATTATTTGCATCAGAAATTTAAACTTTTCCTATTGGTGATAGAAGTAGGCTACAGATGGCGTTGAGCTTAACTCTCTACCTATGGGAACACTTCACATGCTTTCCCCATTAGCGTGTGGAGAGTCATAGGAGAAATAAGTACGCTAATTTCTGTCTTGATTTTCAAGTAGATTAAAAACTTTTAGGTTAGGAAACTATATTGAACATAGTTCTAAAAGAAAGCGTCATGGAAATTAAAAAAAAAAAATTTTTTTACAGTTAAATACAAAAAAATATTAAGAAAGGAGGAAATATCGTGATACATTCTATACAACAAAGAAGAGGAGGAGAGGGAAGGGGGGAGACAGATGGCGTATTCGAGAGTTGCGATAGCGAATATCCTACATAAACTTATAACCACACGTTAAAATAAAAACAAGCCTTCTTTAAGCTGACAAAAAAAACTTCCACGTCCCATTATATTATTGAAAAAAGGTCAATAAATAAATAATAAAAGAAAAACACATAACTTACATCAATTTGTGTGTGGTAGTAGGGTATAATTTCACCTTCTGCAGTGAGTTTCCTGCGAATTACTTGTGCTGTCACTTGTGTTCCTATGATATGTGATTTTCGCATGTCTCCAACTCTCCACATCAGGCATAGCACGCCATCTCTCAAACAGACGACAGCGTAACGACTGAACATTAGGGTTTGACTTCTTTTCTTGGGCCTGGCTATTTTGGCGAAGACCATGCCAGCCACAAGACACTGTATCATGACACCAGTGACTGACTGTATGCACATCATAAAGACGCCTTCCGGGCACTCTTCGGTTGTATATCGGTAACCATAACTGAAACGGAAACCACATATTAATGAAAATTTAATGGAATAAAACTTGATCATTGGAACAAAGAGTTTTCAGTTATTTATCAAAACATTTATTGATTGATTTTTCTATATAGCATAAGAGCCGGAAACATACTATATCGATAAAAAAAATTTAAGATAACTTCACGAAAGTAAAATGGTGCGGAAATTGTGATTGTCACAAAAATAAAAGGAAACTTTTGAATGCAAAAATGCATAAAATAGGGGGTAAAGGAGATCGTGGATCGATTTCTAATAAGGTGATCCAAGTTCGAATCTGTTGGATGACTGCTTCATTATTGCTTCTAGCGCGCAACGAAAAAAAAAAAAAAATACACTTCCCCAGTGGCAGCCCGATAACAAGTTCTCTTGAATGAATGAACTAACGGAACAGGCAGAATTGGCGAAACAATTATTGAATTATAATCGGTGAATTAGTGAGTCAGTGACTAGTGAATAAGCGTATTACATGTTAATAAAATGTTAATTTAGGCATAATATAGGTTTGAAAAATTCAAAGTTTGCGATTGGAATAAATGCTAATGATGAAACATTTACAGTGTATTCTAGGGTTTTTAGTATTAGTTTTTTTTCCATTACGCAATTCAAAATTCACAATGATAATACAAAACCAGATAAATCGATACTCTTTTCCTTTTGCATGATTTATTACGATGATCTTAAAAAAAAATCATCATGACAATAGAAATTAAATACGTCGATGTACGATTAGAATCTAACGACTATTTTGAACTTTAGAAATCCTGATTTCAGAAACTTTATTCATTTATTGTCAACGTAACGTAAAGCAATGACTGATTATAAAGAAATTTCAGATGACGTAGGTTTTAACTTTTTGTACCACTCGATCACAATCTCTTCATGCGAGTCATAAAACAGTAATTGAAGTTCTATTAAATGTAAGCTTTGCGTGACAATAATTTAGAAATAAATATTGATAACATACTAAGCTGATAAATTAATGATGGGATTTATATATATATTTTTTTAATTATGTTTCAAACTATTATATATAATAGTGTGACTATTATACCTGATGGTAAGAGCCTGGCTATCACGAGATGGACTCTCTTAATTATGTTGGTTTTTGTAAGATTTGGTGTTTATTTCGTGATTGCCTGATAATAGTCTTTTCAAAACAATTCAGAGATACTGATATGTGAAGAAAAAAAAACATTTCAAGTTGGTACAGGTTGGAAATGTTGAGCTATAAAATGAACTAATTAAACCTATGAAAATCAGTTAATATAACTGGATGCATGTAAGAAACCAAAATGAACTGTTAGATTTTTAATTGTTTTTTCTTTTTAAACTAATGACATAAGGATTGCGGTAGCCTTCACTGCAGATCCAAATCTAGTGATTTCATTAAAACTGGCTTTTTAAGTCAAATGAATCTGAATGGTTTTTAATGAATAATGACAAAAATAAAAATGTTAGTCATTTTTAGGATTTATGACACATGGATTCTTTCAATCGGAAGACACAATGCGCACCAGTGTTCTTACGACACGTGTTTGACCACGAGCAAAATAAATGTTTTAAACAACATAATTTCTACTCACCCAATAGTGTGCTGGCTTTCCACAGAAAAAAGGAACGCCGTCACAAAACTGTGCACATTCTCTACGCACGGTTTCCACGCATCATCATCCTCTGTATGTTCAAGATCCCCATGGGCAAATGCAATTAAATACCACAGTACCGCAAAGAACACCCAACTGGCAAAAAATCCCATAGCGAATACCAGTAGGTTCCAGCGCCACTGAATGTCCACCATAGTCGTGAAGATATCTTGCAAATATCGTTGTCCTCTTTTGGACACATTCTCACGTGATATATTGACACCACCATTCTTCAGGATGACCCTCTTCTTGTGTCTCCGGACAATTCTCGGACCACAGAATCTGGGTGAGAGGGGTGTTCTCTCTTTGGAATATCCATTAAGGCACATGTTTCGAGGGACGGTCGAACATTTGGTGAGAGTTCCATTTGAAGTGAGAACACAGTTTTCGGTCGGGGTGGGAGAGTCACTCTCGATTGGCACTTCAAGGTCTTGCCTTGGCAATAGCTGCCAGACAGCACTTTTGTCTTCGTCAATGCACTTCATTTGTGCAGTGGTTATTGTTTCCAAACCAGTGGAAAGGGAAATAGCTCCAGAACGTTATTGGTAACAGTAGTTTTTGAGCAAATAATTTACAGGAATAATAAAAATGGTATCACTTTTCAGTTTCGTTGCTACCTCATTCTTGGAATAAAGCACATTAGATCAGGGACTTGTTTTTCCTCTTCATCCGAGGTGATTGAGGTCGGGAGCTGAAAAAGATGAATGAAACTACTATTAAAACAACTTCTAATCAAATGATACCACAATTCTATTCAATGTTATTTTATTATTCAATGTTATCTATATTATTATCAATTTTAGTACCAATTCTAAACCTGAATAAAAACTAACATATTTTTAAAATAACTATACCCGATTGAAGATACGTTATACTTTGTGCGACATACGAATATAGCTGAACATCGTGAATAAATCACAAATTAATGCCATTATTTGTACTATATTTACGTTTTAATTTTATTCCAGCTGACAAGTTATTGAACAATAGTTAATTAATGCATTAATTAGATAATATTTTAACGAATGCAAGAATGCAAAGGTTTTATTTGTAACTGTTTTATTTGTTTGTTTTATTTGTAACTGTCTGTAACTTAACTGTTTTATTTGTTCAATTTTTTTACCACACTCTCCAATTATACAAACATTTTTGGAACTGCTTAAATGAAAAAACTATTAAAGATAATTGAAGCAGTAAATTAGAAGATCGCGTTGCTTGGATAAGTCTAATTCACGTAATCAGATGGGGGGGGGGAGGATTTGAAAAAAATATCACACGCAATCACCGCTTAGCTGAGAGGTGGTATTCATTTAATACGCCAGTGTTTTTTGTATTAATATTACAAAAAAATATAATTTCCTTAAAAAAATGCATAAAATCACGCGTAGCAATTAAGAATATTGGAAAAAAATCACGTTCGTAGTGATAGAGAAGTGGTTTAAAAAAAACCGTAAAGAGGATAAACCATTTTTTAACACTTTTCAAGATGTAAGCTCATAGGGTCTATAATGAAAGTCAGAATTACCATAGAATTACAACATAAAATAACAAAATCTTATGTGATAAAAGACAACAAATGGTGCTGATAAATGAGTCCAATATTACACACATATTTAACGATTAAAAATATACTTTATCTTGCACCCATATCATATTTATCAATTAAAGATGCCTTGCTTTTGAACTCCTCTCATAAACGTAAATTTGTAAACATCAATTTTAAGATCTTTATTGATCATATACTTTCTAATAAAGACATGTTGATTATTTTTGATATGGTCAATAACATAAAAGTCAAAATTTTCTACCGTAGCCGTAAAAATTACAAATTTTTCAAGATGACGCACGCAAGAGTATGCAGATAATCGCTAATTATTACGTTACAATCAGTGACGCACACGAATCAATTATTGACTTGATTTAACAACTTCAACTGGTGTGTTGTATTGGCATGTCACTTTTCGTATTTTTACAAACATTAACAGGCAAAATTGCATAAAGTAAAAATAAATAAAAAATAAATAAAGTTGTATAAAATAAATATCGCCCTTGAACTTAAAAGAGATGAGCGTAAAAAAAGCACGTACTTTAATAAAGCACTCGGATGTATATCATCTTGAGGACATATAATTCTCCTAAAAAATTACGATAGCCAAACAAAAAGGAAGGACCGTATTTCCGGTAATCGACTTCCGTTCTGATAAGCAGTAAGGGATGGACAGAATCGAGAAAACAAACACAGGGTCAGATTAAATGTTTCTATAAATGGAACGAAAAAAAAAAAAAAATTAAGACACATTGCGTGCAGGAAAAAAAAAATCAAACTTTTTCGCGATTCACTTTTCAATTTTTACTCCTTTTATAAAGATGAGCTTGCATGAATAATGGAGCGTGGAAATGATGGAAAGATGAGCGTGGGAGTAAAATAGACTTCCAAGCTTATAGTTCCTATTTTTTGAATCCCAGATTGTTAGACGTTGGAAACGGAAATTATCCAATTCCCTTGATGCAACGTTGCAATAAGTGTATTTTAAAATTATATATAAGTACTTTGTAGATGAGGTAGCATACCATTATAATAATTTCAAGACTAATAAAATGAATCGATGAGTCCAAAAAGCAGTCAATTTTTTTTTCTTCCAAAATTGAGATTCTTACATTTTAAAGTTTAAGTGACGCAGATTCATAGTTAGGATGGAAAAAATTCGTATCCTTTTACTTGGTATAATACATTTTGTGCAATGAAATCTCAATTTAGATCGAAAACATGCAATATCCTGGCGGTAACCTGCTCCCGCAATCGACTTGGGAAAATACCACTAGATAGCTACTTATGAAACTGTTCGCATATTCTGATGATTACTTATTTAGATTAGGCTTGTTATTTTGGTTATGCTGTTTATCACACAGTGAGAGATTCAGAGGGTAGTTTTTTCGATGCTAAATGCAAGAAAATAAAAATAAAAAAAAGTGTAAGAGTAACTAAACTGTGAAGGAGGATCTTGTGAAGGAGACGACTACAAATAATTGTATTTGAATTCAAATGCTGGTGGTCGAAGTATTATAAGAAAAATGTATTATGAAAATGCTCCAATGAAAAAGCAAGAAGGGAAAAACAATAGTTTCATGCGTCACGTACATTATAGCTATTTTAGTTATATTTACTTCATTATTCTTATGTGAGAAAAGAAAAATCATAAGCATTTTTTTCCCACTCAGATGCGCGACAAAAGCATCTTTTGAATATAACTCTGAAGAAAAGATAAAATCTTTTAAAAATTTCTGCAGAAAAGAAAAGCAAAATAGTTTACTTCCCAAAGGGAAAAATCTTTCTGCAAGAACTCTGTGACGTTCTGCGACAATGTCGCCACGATTCTGCCACGGGGCCCGTGCAATTACTATAACTAGTAAAAAAGACTACCACATATCAATGTCGCTCATGTATTACTGTCGATATCAATAATCTAAAAATAGCTTGAAATTTAACAACGATACAATAAAGTGTCGATACTTTGTTTCGATCAAATCGAGTCGTATCGATACTCTGTTCAGATTATCCATTAATACTCTTTCGATGTAAATTACGGATTTTCTTTCAATACTATGTCACTGCGTAGAACAAAGAAATAAAGACAATCAGGCAGTGTTATTGAAGATTAAGCATACGTAATCAAAAACGATTACTCTTTCGATGTAAATTGCGGATTTTCTTTCAATACTGTCACTGCGTAGAACAAAGAAATAAAGACAATCAGGCAGTGTTATTGAAGATTAAGCATACGTAATCAAAAACGATTACTCTTTCGATGTAAATTACGGATTTTCTTTCAATACTATGTCACTGCGTAGAACAAAGAAGAAATAAAGACAATCAGGCAGTGTTATTGAAGATTAAGCATACGTAATCAAAAACGATTACTCTTTCGATGTAAATTGCGGATTTTCTTTCAATACTATGTCACTGCGTAGAACAGTGTTTCCCAAAGTGTGGTACGCGTACCCCCAGGGGTACGGGAACAGTTTAGCGGGGGTACTCGTTCTTATGCGAAATATCTTGCAACAAACGAAAATTTCAAAAAATTTTATTTAAAAACAAAGCTAGCCATGAAAATTTACGATTGCGTATTTTTCTATTGGCTATTTTTTCAAAGTTAGCAGTTAGTGGTGTCAACAGCCAGTTGTGATTTTTAACTTTTGTGCAATTTTTTATAGTAAAGGTTTGTAATAAATTTAACTTATTTTGATTATTTTTGTAAAATATAATTTTTATCCCTAACATAGAATATTGATCGCTGGTTAGTATCTGTAAAACTTAGTACCAAAAAAGAAAAAGAAACATGTTTTGTATAAAATACATTCATTTCTTTTTTTATTAGTGGTACACAGCGTTACGAAATATTTAGAAAGGGTGCACAAAAGCAATAAGTTGGGGAAACACTGCGTTGAACAAAGAAATAAAGACAATCAGGCAGTGTTATTGAAGATTAAGCATACGTAATAAAAAACGATTACTCTTTCAGTGAAAATTGCGGATTTTCTTTCAATACTATGTCACTGCGAAGAACCAAGAAATAAAGATAATCAGACAGCGAAATTGAAGAATAAACAAACGTAATCATAAACGATTTAGAAGATTGTACAGACCATTTTATAAATTAATAATGTTTATCATTATTTTCATAAAATACCATTAGAAAGTAATTAGGTATCATCAATTTAAAATTTCTACGATGGTTAATCTAAAATATAAAAAAAAGTCAGACGAATCTATTAACGGTTTCTTTTAACCAATGACAGAGTGATAAGTTCTTCCTGTAGTCGCCAACCAATTCTCACAGGAATTGACATTTTAATAGCAGTTGTTTTATTTACTACATTTGCATAATCAACGCGGAAACTAGAGTCAACGTCTCCTAAAATTTCGAAACCTTCAGATAATAATTAGACGTCTACCAGCTGTTTTCCTTTTTATAAACCTGAAACAGACGATCATCGCCTTCCGTACACCATTTCCAATTTGCACAACATTCGATGGATTAAATTAACTCTAACTGTAAAATGCTTTACGATCTGACTATAATGATGTGTAAACAAATAGAACAGTTTCATATTTTTAACCCACTAAAACGATACTTGAAAATGATTCAAAAGTCTCATTTTGTTTTAGGATGAACTATTTAACTTAACACAAAATGTTTCTGTTTCTTTTTTGAAAACTGCTATCCGAAAACAATATTCTAAGCAACTGTGTAAAGCATTATATACTGTCGTATTCGATCATCGCGCAATAAATAGTGCAAATTGGAAGGTTTTATATTTACTTGTAGTAAAAACAATTTTATGGGAACGTTAGAAATTCATGCCAATAAAACCCTAATTTTGATATAACACATAATTTTAAGCCACTTTCCAGGCATAATGTTTGTGAAAGTTAATGTAATTTGATAATTAATTGAGACGGATACACCTTAAGTTTTACTCATCTTTAGTTATTGTTCATCTTCAGTGTCGATTAGACCACACTTTCGATGTTTTGAAGAAAAATTAATATCTTTATAACAATTTACCTTCAAAACCATATTTATGCAAAAAAAAAAAAAAGAAAGATCTTGGTAATAATTACATTATTAAATACCTACTTTTGAGTTGCTTGAAATTTCAGCTAGATTTTTGTTTGCTTCATTTATTTATATTTTATTTTAATTAATTTTTAATCGCTTAAAAATAAACAAAATGAAAAAATAGAAAAAAAGTAGGCTTAGGTAATTTTTTATGGGACTATTCGCTTGCGTCCGGCTAACTGAAAAGTACCTTTAAATAATAGTAATATACGTAAATCGTACATAATAATAAAAATGTGAGGTGAACCGGGTTCGAATCCCAGCGATGGCTGGTCGATATGAATTCCTCATCCGGCTCGCACAAACCACAATGCTAACGTAAAATACCCTCAGTGGTAGACGGATCATGAGTAAGAGCCCCCCTTGCAGTTAAGTTAACCTTGGGAGGTTCTCGTGGTTTTCTTCTGCATGTAACGCAAATGCAGGTTAGTTTTATCAAAAAGTGCTCGACGGAGAAAAATTTCTCATAATAATTGATCCAGGAATTCCCTTGTCTTCTGGGTTGGGTTCAAAATTACAAGGCTATGGAGTTGAACATAAGTAGTCGTAAACCCTAAACATTGGGCCGGCTGTTTAACGATGGTTATAAAATAAAATAGTAATAAATTGATAACTAATAATTAGAACAAAGTCAAGGTGAATATCACTTCTTACCTTAAGAATTTTAAGAAGTTCGAAGAATTATAAAAAATCATAACTACGAGTAATTCACGTAGAGAAGAGCTCTTAACGTCTCTCAAAAGATTCAGACGGTGAAATAAATTAAAATTTTCATCATCATAAAAACAAAAGGAAATAAATAAATCGAAATGCAAACCGTTTTGGTTAAGCCGTTTTCTGAGTAATCGTAGGACATAAACTTTCTTTGAATGTTTCGCTCCATCACTTTTAATGCAAAAAAAAATCTCTTTTGGCGAATTTAATTGATATTATTAGTGAGTATCGTTTTGCTCGAAATCAGGTTGATTTTCTTGAAATTCATATTTACTCGACAACGTTATTTTAAGGAACACAGAAAGTAACATGACATTACTTTGAGAAATTGTTACAATGTTTAAGAAATTAAAAGTAACATAAAATTACTTTGAAGAACTTTTACTGCTTTTAGACACCGGTTTTGGCATATGTTTAGGCAATTATAGTATAACAAAAATTATATCTGTAAAGAAATTGGTGCTAGTAATTAAGATCTTTGTAGCATCATACAGAAGTTTTGAGTTGAAATGGTAATAATTATTTTTAGAAATCATAAACCTAAATAATTATCACAAACGCTATGTTTAGTAATTGAGTTATTGATAATGTTTATTAGGACAAATATCCAATAAAAAATGGATATTGATGAAGTTAAAATTAGGTAATGTTTTCTACATTTTAAACAAACTAAAAAAAAGTGCAGTAGACAGTTAAACTCTTTCAAAAACTTGATACCTCTAACATTTTCTAATTAAAAAAAAATATGTGTAAATGTTAGAAAGCGAATCTCGAAGGCTATATATACATGAAAAAAAAAATGAAAAAAGAAATTCAAAGGGATTTTTATACAATTTAACATTTTGGGCAAAAATACCAATGCGCACAGCTTTTAAAAGTCTGTAGTTTTTGTGACACGGGAATATGAGATTTCTGTTATTCCATTGTACATGCAATTACGTATGCAAAAAACTAAATGTTTGAAACTTGGATGTTCGAAAGTGATGTAAAGTGAAAGGTGAAATGTTTGAAAGTGAAACATATTAAACCAAATTCAATTTTTTAAAAAGGAAAATTACTTTATTTCAATTATTGCATATTTTTGTCTAACTTTTCAATTTTATAATTACTTACATAATTATAAAACTGACACATATAATTGTTCAATTGCTATTACGAGTAATACTCAATATTATGAGCTAAAGTGTCAGTCAACACGGATTTAAGAAATAAGCAGCTGATTTGATTTTGTGGTACGATTTTTTTATTTCAAGCAATGTTCTACTCAGCAATGTGTACGTAATTCTCAATAGGCATTTCCGATTTACGTAGTTTTTGAGGTATTAAACACTTATAACGCAAACGATTTCGATTTCCTGACAAAAAATAAGAATAAATGAACAAATGAATACTTATGTATGTAAAAAGAGCAAATTTACTTACAAGTTTAAAGACGTTCAAGAACAAAATAAAATTGTTTCAAACAACACTGATTAATTAAAAAAAACTAGTTTTTCTTCCAGAATTTTTGAGAATTCAAGTTCACAACATTTCCATCAAATAGATTGACAACTTCATTTATATTCCTTTGGCGACATCAAGGCTAATTTTGTTGGCGTATAATTAGAGAAAATAATTTTTGAAGAAGGTGATCAACTTGTCTCTACGTAATTACAAATAATAGGTATTGAATGGTTCTTTGAAGGCATCTCCATATCAAAGGGGAAACATTGAACCTTTTGAACACATATTATACAAAGAACCCTACATATGAAACCGGTTAATATAATCAAATGGCATGCTAATAAGAGAATAGATGAACGATAAATAGAAATTCCATAATCCAAAATATAGTTTCTCTCATCCACTTATATTATTTTCATTAAAAAACAGTGACCAGAATAATTTCCGTTTTCGTCACACATCAAAATATTCACATATCAACTTTAGAGACTTTCTGAGATCAAAAGCTAAAATTTATAACAAGTTTTTAGTATTGAAAAGGGAAAATTAATCACTTTTTTTTTCTGAAACAGGGCGATCAAATTAAAAATTGTAAAAGCGTGAAAAGAAGAGAATAAAACAAAGGTATATTATAAGCTTTAAGCCAAAACTTATAGATTTTCAGTCCAAAAAAATAAGAAAAATATTTTCTCTCTGAAATGAGGCGGTCGTACCGAAAATTGTAAAAGTGAAAAATGAAGAGAATAAAATAAAGGTATTCTACAGCTTTAAGCCAAAACTTATAATAGATTTTCAGACTTAAAAAATAAAAATTTTACTTTTATCAAAAATCAGACAGTCAAACCAAAAATTGTAAAAGCAACAATAGGATATGCTAACTACTAAGTTTTTTAATCGTATAGTGTTTTTATTATCGTATGTTCTCGTATATAAATATTATTTCATGTTATTTGAAAAATTCTATTGTAAAGTTTAATAGTTTATTTTTCTTTTTCCTAATTTCAACACAATTTATTATTATAATTTAACTAGTTAACGACACTCTTATGATCGTTAAACGTATGAAGAAGATACGGTCAACTTCATACTAAATGCCTAACTATACATAAATATATTTGGATGAAAAATCTTGATGTCGCAACAACCAATGAAAATTGAAGAAGCGTTATGACGTATGGAAAATAGCTTTTGCAATCATGTGACTTTTTTTATAAAAGCCAATCATAAAAAGATAGTGCAAGAAACCGGGAGACTATTATGATAAATCACTTTGATATTTGATAAACAAAAAGGATGTCTTAAACGTCATCATAATAAAATTAAAAGTTATTACGGTATAATAGTTGTAAAATATTTTTATTTATTTAAACATGTTTTACCTGATCATCTCTTTAAAGACATTTACTTGTTATATTTATCGTATCTTCTTAATAACATTCTCTGCTATTATTTATAGACGTTTTAGATTTTGATGCTTATTTAAAATCGAAAGCTTCAAAAAAAAAAAAAAATGCTGTTCAGTTATTTTAAAGTAATCTCATAGCATTCCCTTATTGTTCAACATTTCATGATAGTAATATTTTGTCACCGTTTAACAAATATTACGACGCGTGTAACTATAAAAATGACTACCTTAAAAAGATACTTGTCTCGCCGTTTCGTGCATTGTCATTGGCCAGAAAAATCACATGGCATGATCCTCCGTTAAATAAGAAGATCCCGATATCTTTGGTTGCCATCAGCATCAAATTTATAAAAGTTATAAAGGTATTTACCTGAAAACTATTTATTGATTCCTTATTTAAAAGTATTTACCAAATATAAAGTTTACACATGATATTATTTTATTACAGAACATTTTATGATAAAAATATTTCGCTATTGTTTGACATTTATTAAAAAGGTTCAACGGTTATAATAAATTTTATCTCAAAATGCATCCAGAGCCTGATTCAGGCAGGGCATACGGGGCAGTTGCCCGGATCCCCACATCAGAGGGGGCCCAAATCGAATAGAAGGTTTACTTTAGGTTACTTTAACGAACTTTTTTTAAACAAAATATCAATACAGTGTAAAATCCGTCAGTTTTACGTCAGCTTCTTCATTAATCTATCGCATGAACACAAAAAATCTATAATTCGTAAATCCATGGCTTTCTATTGCGGATTTCAACTAAATTTTTAGCAATTACGATGGACAAATTTGGCCAATCAAAAGCCTCTTTTACATATCGCAAAAAGTGATATGTTTACGAAAATACAAGCTTCTGATTGGCTTAATTGAGCCATTGAAATTGCAAAAATATAGCTGAATTCCGCCCTAATGTCAGCAAAGATATGAATTTTTCGCAGCTATATGACAAAGTTAACAATCAGAAAACTACATTCGGCATGATGGGCATAGAAATGCCAGAAAATCAATGAAATGGACAGAACGATATTTCATCTGACCATTGGAGGGATTTCGCTATTGTCGCTATTTTATATTTATACATATTAAGATTTGAAAACATTTTCTGTTCTTAAAATATTAAGATTTTGAGAACAACTATTGAAATTCGAGCACTTTGAAGAAGTCTAGTCACCTAACCGTAACATAAGACGCAATGAATCCTTTAAAAATAGATTCTGACGTGTAATAATAGATGTGTGACGTGAAATAATGACGCACATAAATAGATTCTGACGTGTAAAATCAACGTAAGCCACAAAAAAAAATTTGAGATATATATAAGTTTGACATGACAAGCTAAACATAATGATTTGTCATTTTACTAAAAATTTTGTTGTTTGTTAAATTTCAAGCTCAATAAATTTAAGTTCTCTTTGAATTGTTTTGTGAGAGATCTGAGTTAAAATTGAAACCTTTCGTAATTTTTAAGTTGAAAATCGTCTATTTTCTCAATTTTTTTCACGTTTTGCCATTTCCCTGGGTCTACACTCTCTATGTTGAAGCTTTCTTGCCTCCTTCAGTTAAACATCCTGTATTACGCTTCTATTTTATGTTTTAAGTTATTCCAAAATGTCATATATTTTCTTCTTATTTGTCGCATAGGCACAATCTGCTCTTTTAAATTCACTAATAGATTTTGCAGTAATCAAGAGTAGTGAACTACAAGTAGCGAAACTACTTTAGTTGCTACTTTTTTTGTATTTAGTTTAAAGTGTAGTGTAAAATAAGTAGTTTAGTACGACAAAAAAGGAAATCGAAGTTTAGAGCTATTTCTGACAACTCCTTTTAACGTTAGTTTAAATTATAGAGTTGAAAATAGTCTGTTTTCCCTATTTTTTTCACAATCAACTTCAGTTTTGGGTTAAACGTTAGGTCATTTTCTTGGGTCTATGGTCCCTTTATGTTGAGGATTGTAGAGCGCTACAATTAGCGAAACTTCTGTAGTAGCTACTTTTTATCACATCTTGTTGTTTAGTGCATCGTGTAAAATAAGTAGTTTAGTGAGTAAGAAAATAGTAGGGCGATAAGAAAATAGTAGTTTGTAGCTATTTCTGGCCACTACTTTTAACGTTAGTTTAATATAGAAACAAAGTTCAAACGCAACGATTTTTTTTAATCTATTTGGAGCAAAACTACGCGAGTCCGTCAATGGACGTAATTAGAATGTTTATGTAGCCGAACATCAATAAGAATTAAGTATTATTACTATTTAAACTAACCATCGCGAATATTAGCAAATTTAATACATTGACCCCACCTTCAAACGCAAATGTTACTACTTTACGCGAATGCCACTTAGTTCAATAGAAAGGTACACAATTTCTCCGTTATTTTAGAAGTACTTTTATTTCTAATAAGAAATTTTAAAAAAATTATTGAACACATAACAAATTAGCAAATATTAACTTCCTGGAATTTCTTAAATTAATTCTAATTAATATTGGTTGTCGATTAAGACAAAAGTGGAATGTTAAATGATCATAGGCGTAAAAAATGGTTTAGAACATATTAGCTCATGTAAATATAAATAAATCTTTCTCAATAATTCCTCATGTTTAAATAAGCCAATTTTTTAATTCAAAACCGTTTTGAACATGGGTGTAAATTAAGTTCTCCAGCAAAGTTCGGATCCTAAAAGTAGTCAAGTAGTGGCTACATTTGTAACAAGTGTAATTAACTACAAAAAGAATGTATAGTTCTTCCCGACCACTGAATTTCTGTTGATGACATCAAGAAGCAAAATCTTCGTGTTTTTCAAAATTCAAACAATATTAAATTTGACTGACGGAGTCATTTACTATCGATTAACATTTTGAAAGATAATAGTAATTGCTTTATACAATTTTAATTTAAGGAAAATAAGGAATGAAAATAAATGACTAGTCATTTGACTACTGTGGTTACAAACCGCAATGAAAATTTTTTAAAATCTAGTTGTCAGATTTCCTTTAAATTCTGTTGTTGTTTCTAATGCGACATCCCCATCCAGCAAGCCTGCTTGGTGAAATCAAGCGTATTTGAGAGGGTGCTTTTCTTGTTTTTCAGTGGCGCCATCTATGGCCAAGAATACAACTTCAGCCACACACACGTCATTAATTGACGACACTAAACAAAATCTTTTATCAGTAAATTACACTAGAAAGCAAATTTTTTGTTGCTTTTATGCAAATACTTGATATCGCCTAATTCAGATTAGTTTTGCTCCTATAAAACAAAAGATTTTTTTAAATGACATTTTGGAGTCTCTTTTTGTTGAAATGTACAAGGTTAGAAACATTATATAGGTTTAAACTAGTTTAAAAACGTTATACAAGTTTTAAATGCTGGATTTGTTATGCAGGCGGTTTACTAAATGTTGTGACTAACTTCTAGGGGAGTTAGGGCGCATCAACAAAATTAAATTTGTATTAAAACTCAAGAACAGAAATGTTGCCGCTCGCGGCTATTGGCTCTTCCTTATCATGAGCTGTTCAGAAGCACAAGCAGGAAAAGTAAATAGGGTAGCGCCCCTAGCGGCGCAAGACCAATTATCCAGACATGGGTTCCTATGCAGTTTCAATCCTGATGATGAGTCTTAACTACCCTAGAAATTTGTGGCGAGATTTATGCGAACCAATGTCATATATAACGTTTTAAAACTTGTAGAATCCGACAAAAAATATACTAAACATGTCACTTAAAAGTAGCTCTAGCTTTGAGAGAGAAACCGTTTGCAAATTTAAAATCAACGATACGAGAGTATCCAATATCCTGTTAAAAAAAAATCACCTGTAACTGAAAAAAAAAAAAAAAATGTCTTCCCAGTGTTATCAAATACATAGATATAATTTTCTCTACTCGACACTGAAACGTCTGTAACATAAAAAGAAAACACCGGATTCTTTATAGGTACGATAAGTGCAGACATTATTTCTACACTGATATAACGACACTGATACGACGTGAAACATAAAAAGAACACATGGAATCTTTTATAGGTGTGTAGGTTGGGAACCACCAATATACGATTTTTATTGATATACGACTTTAATGTTTGATCTTTTTTTTTTAGTTTACTTAAATGAATAAATATTGAAAAAGGAGTTTATTTTTCTTTTAAGCGTTCACTTTTCATCGAATTCACCTGAAATAAATAATCGGCTATATATCACGCAGGTTTAATAATTTGAGGCGGTTAAAGCGTGACGGTTTCGCCGACCTTCACTCGTGAAGAGAGGTTCTGAAGGTCAAGACAATATTAATATGGATAATCTGAACAAATAGCGAATTCTACTAAAATACGCAAATGTTGAGGACCGAAAAGAAAGAAAAAAAAAAAAAAAAACGAATTAAATATTCCGAACAATGATGTTTACAAACAGACCTCTGCAAATTTCGTTCTAGAACGATTCAGATGGCGCTTAAAATAATCCCGCCTTCGTTATTTTATAGCGGAAATAATCTACGGTTGACATACGATTGAATTTACAGTTTGTACGTGAATTGTTTGCTAAAAACAACACAAAATCATATACTCTTAATTGCGAATAGTAACAAATTTTGTATTAAAAAAAATTTGAAAATAACATTAATATTTGTGGTGACAAATAAATGAGTAAATGATCAATCGGTATTAAAAATGATTGCACAGATTAATCACGCAACAGTCAAATGCGATGCTGCACGAAACAAAAATGTAAAAAAATCACGATTACATCAATTTAATTTTTAAAAATAATCAAACGACGTAAAAAACTTAACTTGTGGCAAAAATAAACAAAGAATTGTTTTAGCCCTCTTCTTCACCTTTCCTTTCTTTTCTTTGCTCACCATGAATATCCTTTTTGTTCAAGTAAGAAATGAACAAAAACCAGCTAAATATCCAGTTAATAATGCAATACGACATTCAGGCGAAATAACCGCAGGCGCATATGTTTGCTTGGCCAGTCTTCATTTTATAAAATCTCTCAGGGAGAAAGATTTTCCACGCAATTGATTTGTCAAAACTTAACAATCCTCAAAAGAGAGCCGTGGTGGGAAAGAGTTCGCTTCAAAAAGAGGTGAAACGAGTTCTAATCCCAGCGATGGCTGGTCAATACGAATTCCGCACCTGTCTCGCACAGACCATAGTTCTGACGAAAAATATCCTCAGTGGTAGACTGATCATGGGTTAGAGTCCCCTTGCCATGATGCTAACCATGGATGGTTTTCCTCTCCATGTAAAGCAAATACGGGTTAGTTCCACCAGAAAATCCTCCACGAAGAGAAATTTCTTCCAGCACTTGATCCAGGAGTTTCCTTGTTTTCTGGATTGGGATTAAAAATGCAGGGTTACGGAGTTGAACATTAGTAGCCGTGAATTAAAAAAATTAGGTCAGCTGTTCAACAACGGTTTTAATTCTCAAAAGGCAAAAGATGGCGATCAAGTGGTCCTTTTTTTTGACAAAAACCGCTCTTCCCACTTTTTCTTCAAATATCAAAAACTCGGATGCCAGTTTGCCATCTATGATTAGTCAACGTAAAATTAAAACCAGTTAGTAACTAAAAATTAAATCTTAAAGTATAATTTTCTCGCCACTTAAAACTTGTGTGAATCATCTCCCGCCAAAAGCGATAAAACGTTTGCAACTATGCTAGTTTATAATCACGAAAGAATTGATCGTGAAAATATGATACATTTTTATGATGCAATATATGCTAATAACAAAATGATGCAATAGACGCTAAAAATTTATAACCATCCGGGATTGAATTGGAGAAAAAAAACCTGAAATTAATAATTTGCGTCAAAAAATTTATTATATTGAGTGCCCTTAAAACACAATTTCATGCCAATATAAATATGTCGTTTTATTTTGTTTCAAAACTCTTCCTCATTCTGTGCTGACAATAATTTGATCATAAACGCACATTAAGTTCGTGATTGCCGTAATAAACTAAAAGAAGTTTCTTTGTTTCATAATAAGGGTTATACTTAAAGACAAAGATTTTTTTAATGAACAAAGCAAAAGTTTTTTAGTGTTATAATTTTCTAATTAAGTTCTATGCAGACGATTTATTTTATTTAAAAAAAGTGATTTTTGTCGTGAATTTGATATTAACTAAGCAACATTCAATAAGAAGTTGCTTTAAATAACAACATTGTTTCGTTTCTATTTGATATTTATGCTTTATTTTGTAAAAAATCTTTTTAAGATAGCAACACAATTAAGATTTTATTATGTGTGTGTGTGTTAACCGTTAACATTTTTGCCGTCTTTCTAAGAACATATAGACATGCCGTATTAATCGGACGGATCAGTTAAAACGACGGATTAGTCCCTTTTACTTTTCGGCCATGGAACCCTAAACTATCGAGTTTCATTTGACGGAACTCCGCTTTTATTAATAAAAAAGAAGACTACTAATTATATTAAAAATATTTAATATGGAGAATGAAATGCTTGATAATAAAAATTTGTTCTTGGTGTATGAATAGGTCAAAAGAAATAAAATAAACTTGACTATGGTTTTCAACAGAGTTGTTAACATTGAGAAAATTTATCAGAGAGCGTAATTCCCTTTTCTTGAAATTAGTAATTGTAATTCAAATTGAAAAACTCGAAGATATATCTATCTATCTATATCTATAAATACATTTCATATGATAATCGATCAAAAAACGGGAAAATAATTAATGATGAATGTTAGTCATTATTTTTCTGGATATTTTTCAAAATAAAATGTAATGGAACTGTGACTTAACTATTTGAATGAGTACAGTAGCTCAAGATGTACTGCGCAAAAATTAAAATATATTTTGCATTAAAGATTGCAAAAGTGGAAAAAAAGGAGGTAACAAACCACCGAGAAAATTTTAAGGTGTTATTGTACTAGGAAGAAGATGAAAAAAAAGCTTTCAACATCACTCTCGAAGCACAGTAATTCAAAATTGTCATACTGAAAAAAATTATTGCAAGATAAAATTGGTTTTCCAATTCGATATTTTCCTTTTCAGTGGTGGAACTCTTTAGATAGTCACAGGTTCCACAACCCCAATAAACCTTGTTTTTATTTTTATATTTTTAGTTATAGTCAGGTACAGGATATCTTGAACACGAGATTTAGGCTCTTGTAACAATAACTCAGGCATTCAATCCAATCCAACGTTTTCAAGGGATTAACTTCCAACTTTCATCTAGCGACATAAATATATAAGTAGTCCTTCTTTAAAGAGAAAATAAAAAGTGAAATACCTAACGAGATTTGTTTTTACTTTTAGTGCGACGTCATGGTGCCCTGCTATCAAATAACACGGATCACTAAACAATCAATCATTTTGACACACATAACGTGATTTATGAACTCAAACCAATGAATAAAACTCACGGAGTATAAAATTTTGATGAAAGATCTCCCATCACTTATTTTTACAGCTTTTCAGCACAAAACAAATAAAATCTAAATCTTTTTCAAATTTTATCAAAATAGTTATAGAGGTTAAGTTTAACAGTTATTTGAGTCACCTTTGATGCAATGCAATAGATGAAATATCAACGTAGTAAAAAATGTTTTGATATGTTGTCTTAATACCTTATAAAATTTATATGTAAGAGTAAACGACAGTCGGATCCCGATTTCGCAATTTAAAGAATTTTTCTTTCTTCCTAATTAAATTGCGAGCAAAAACAATTGTTAAGGGAACAGTAAACTCCGAATTAACAAATTATATCAAGACTTTTTTTTTCAATTCTTTTTCTGAACAAAATTTTTTCCGAAATGACTTCTTGAGATGAGTTCAGGAAAATACATTTTTTCATTTTTCTTCAATAAAGCTATATCTCATGCAGTTGCTAATAGCTCATTAATATAGTAGTCATGTGCGACGTTTTTTCCTCAATAAATATGAATATCAAGCAACTGCTAATAGCCCAATAATGTAGCTTTGTGTGCGACGTTTTTTCCTCAATAAATATGAATATCAAGCAACTGCTAATAGCCCAATAATGTAGTTTTATGTGCGACGTTTTTTCCTCAATAAATATGAATATCAAGCAACTGCTAATAGCCCAATAATGTAGTTTTATGTGCGACGTTTTTTCCTCAATAAATATGAATATCAAGCAACTGCTAATAGCCCAATAATGTAGTTTTATGTGCGACGTTTTTTCCTCAATAAATATGAATATCAAGCAACTGCTAATAGCCCAATAATGTAGCTTTATGTGCGACGTTTTTTCCTCAATAAATATGAATATCAAGCAACTGCTAATAGCCCAATAATGTAGCTTTATGTGCGACGTTTTTTCCTCAATAAATATGAATCTCAAGCAGTTGTTAATAGCCCATTAATGTAGCTTTATGTGCGACGTAAACAATCAAATCAAACTTTCATTTCTCCAATCGCTTACATAAATATAATTGTTATCTAAATTCTACTTACAACTAAGCATTTGACTTCTATATAAAGTGGTCCGTAAATTAATTAGGAGGGAGAAAAATGCTTTGTTTGAATTATAGTTTTATCTATTGAAATTCCCTATATAATTAACAAAAATTGGCGCTTTATTTCAGTGCTTAGTAACACAGTATTTTTCACTGCAGCACTCTATATATATATATATTATGTAAATTATCAAAATTCTTTATTTTTTTAAAAAATCAATTTGCTACAAATATGCAATATTCTATTTTGATCTAACAAATACTTCCGGAAACTTCAATTTATTGTTTTTTCGCAGAAAAGTTCATTTTAAATATATAGTATAAAAAAATAGCAGAACACCTGTTTTTTTTTAATTTGAGGAAATTTTTTTTTTTTAGCAGATCTTTTTCATAAACATGAAGTGATGATTATTTAAGTATGATCATCTTTCTGACCTTCAATTTATTGTTGCTACGTTTAATGCTAATGACTCAAACGTTCTTCGTACGGAAAAAAAAAACACAATAAAATGGCACAATATGGATGCATTAATTTATTTTGTAAATAACGTGTAAAATTTTTCTTGAAATCTCAGGTGCTCCAAACACAGAGAACTATCTAAACAATTATCACCAAGTGCTTAAATATTCCAAATGCTGACCTTCGTTTAATTGTTATCGCGCATGAAGCTAATGACTCAGTAAGTCGTTCAATGCAGATAAAGGAAATACGGATAAAAATATGTAATTAGGATAAGCTTCCTGCGCACGACACTGAATTCAATAGTTTTTCCTGGATTCAGGAACAAATTTTGCAAAATAAATTACACAAACATGGATATTCAGTACACATGTTATTTTTATTCCAAATCAATGCTCGTTAATGCGCATAGTTTGCATCAGGTTGACCTTCGCTTAGTACTGACAAGAAATATATCTATTTAAGTTATTTTAATTTATTTTTATTCTGATATCAATCAAACACATGTTACATATATAGCAGAGAAAAACTAAACTTATTCTATAGTTAAAATGCATTTAAATCAAGATTACAAAATAATTGGCTTTATAGTTCCGATAACAAAATTTTAATTTTAATGTTTATTAATTATTTTTCTAATTACAAGGTAATGCATGTTTGCTAATCTTGTAGCGATGTTTTTTTTTCAAAGACAAGGAGCAATTTTTCTGCATTTTTAAGAAGTAATTGAAATAATTTTACGCAAAATCGAACTCTCCTTTAATATCTTAACTCATGCGGATTATATTTTCTCCAAAAAATCAAATAAAGCATCAAAATATATAATAGTGTTAAGATTAGCATATAAAATTGATAAAAATAGCTAATGGTAGCTAATATCGGGCGATATCGCTTGCAAATAATTAAAAAAAAATATTTTCTATGAATTAGACATAATTTTACAAACTTTAGAGAGTGAAAAAGTTAAATTGAGAACTGCCAAAAAAAGTATAATATTCTCGTATATGATATTCAAGCTGGTATTCTAGTTGCTTTAAAAACTTTCAGCAATGCTTCAGCAATGCAAAAATCAGTTGCAAATACCAATGTTTGTATCAAAGCTGTCTTTATAAAGTTATAAACTAGTAACTGAATTTAAAATTTCTTAATATATTTAAATATATTTAATCACTTAACATGTATAATAATAGATAATGATAAAATGTCTCAGATAGTATACAGTAAAAATATGTAATAAATTTGCATTGAATGTGATAAAAATATGAATAAATAAAAACATTTCAACAGTTCAATTCTGAAAACTCGCAGATATAGATTTAATATATTAAAAGAAGTTAGCGATCTATAAATCGAAAAAAAAAGGGAGCAATAATTTAGTCAGAAGGGCGGTCATAAGCTCGATCCCTGTAATGGTACTTAAGAGTTTCTAGCTATCATAATTGTACAAATATTAAACATTTTGCACAGGATTATACAACTCATTCACCCAAACATAATTTTATGCGAAAATTATTTTCGATAATGAAAATTTCCTTCTATCTATTAAGAAATTTTACGAAATAATAGAGTGAAAAAAAACTTAGATCTTATCATTGCAACATCGAACTGTATCGTCTAAATTTTCTGTAATTTAATACGGTGTCAAATAGAACTATATTTTCGTTTATCTTAAACCATTTTACCATATAATCAAGTTAAAGAAGAACGGTAATATGGTCCGATTTGTAGTCAATTTTCAATATTATGGTTGAACATACTCTAAAATATTTAATAATTTGCTAATTTAGGGGGTTTTGAAGAAAATCCCCCAAGTATAACACTTATATATTATATTTTGCATAGATCTAGAATTTAAAGATAAAAATGATTTTTCAGAAAATGGCATCCTAAAAAATTATCACAAAATTTTGTAATGATAAAATTTTTTAGAGAAGTTGGAAAAATTATTCATTTTAATTTAATAATAACTTTAAATTTCGGACAAATTTACCTGGATGTTCGATATTTTCTTAAATGATAGAACTTCATGAATGAAATATAGACACAACTCTGATTCAATACACCCAATGACTGTTTCCCCACAGAAAATAAATTCGAATGTTTACCTGAAATCCAAGGAATGTTATCATCTAAGTCCAAGGGAGTCAACTGACTTAAAATATCGCTTGCTTTATAATGCCTAGTGACAAGACCAGGACATATGAGATGGGGTGGTGGAAGGCGGTTCACACATGCATAATCGAGCCAATCAAACGGGGGGTGGGGGAGGCAGGATAATTTGACTGTAATACGTCACACCATAAAGGAAACTGACTTTGGATGGTGATGAGTGTTTTAAGTATTTTTTGATCCTTAATGTCTGGCGGGTCATCTTCTTCTTCTCACTTTCAAGAATCATTTTTGCATTTTTCATCACTTCTTTCTGGGACATAAAAGGGAATGTTTTTCGGAAAGTGCGAAATTTCAGTACTCGAGAGATAATGTCACAGTTACATAATTTGATTATTTTCAATTGGAGTCGTCTCATTGAATCTTGTTTTACACGTGCTCGACAAGTGGTTCCAATTGTAAAATTATGTTAAATATCCGCTAAGGAAATAATTTAGCATAAAAGAGCACACAAGCACCTCTGAAGTACTTTCGAATGTTTATTTTGATGAAAGATGTTTAAGTATTTCATTTGGTGTGATAATAGAAATTATTGCTATCACAAAGAAGAAAAATACATTAAAACAAATAAAACACTATCGACTAAGACAAATATATATATATATATATATATATATATATATATATATAAATATATAAACACGGGATGTTACGTAAATAATCAAGTTTAATATTTTTTTAAATTATATTTTATAACCCTTGTTGAACAGCCGACACAATTTAGGGTTTACGACTATTTATGCTCAACTCCATAGCCTTGTAATTTCGAGCCTAATTCCGAAGACAAGGGAACTCCGGATCAAGAATTGGGAGAAATTTGCCTTCGTGGAGGACTTTTTGATGGAACTAACCCGCATTTGCGTTACATGGAGAGGAAAATCACGAAAAAATCTCATGGTTAGCCTGACGACAACAGAACTATAATTCATGATTCGTTTGACATTTAGGATATATATTACGCCAGCACTGTGGTGGGCGCGAGCTGGGTGCCGAATTCTTATCGACCAGTGATTGCTGGAAATCGAACGCGGATCACCTTATTACGCTATGGAAATCTAACGAATCACTGTTGTGGAAAACGGGACTAAAACATTAAAACCTGTTTAATTATTAGAAGAAACAGAGAGACATTGGAAAAAATTTAATTAGGAAAACTTTTTCATAGAAAAATCAAACTGGTCCAACAAGGGATAGGATACAATTTGTGTTAGGTAGATTAAAGTAAAGAGCAAAGTGATCAAAGCACAAATAAAAGTACATAAATGGATATACTATAGTTTCAGTTCTATAAACAAAATCCTTCCTCAGTATCTAAATGATGATAGAGAATCAAACTGGTCATTAAATGATCAGATAATAAAATTGGTTTTTATCTTTTCATCTCAGCTTTCTTAGTAGTGATTCTAAAAATTTACAAAAAGTTTTTGCTTTTTTTTTTGCTTAAATCTTCATTTGTTACTCTTAATGTGATGGTTATTTTTTATTTATTTTTGACAAGAATTCTATAGAATATTATATTAATAGCAGTCACACTCAGTACACTTTGTATGTAATGCAAACAACGGAAAATACGTTCATACATTCTTTCAACAGAAAATACACACATTCTCGACATAATAAAAAAAAATAATTAAGATAATATTAAAAAGGAATTCTTCCTGCTGATGCAAAATAAGACACATAAAATGACATAAAAAAAGAAAAATTTTTTTCCCTCTTGCTGGCATAAACTGAGACACATAAAATCTTTTTACGAACGAAAAAAGCTTTCTATCAACAACCTCTTTAATCACGGCTTCTTAATTTTTGAAACAATTCAATTGATTTCGTGAATTTTTAAAATTTATCTTTCAGAATTATGAAATTTACGAGAATGTAAAATAGTAACTACATTTTAATTTAAATTGATTTTAATTTATTAAAATTAATTTAAATGAAATTGCATTATTTTATTTTAAATAGTTAATTTAACATATTTATAATTAATATTGAAATTAATAATAAAAAAATAAATTATTGAAAGTTATTTAAATTACTAATAACAGTTTTATTAGTTAAAGACTTAAAACTAGTTAAAATACGTAAGAGAAGCAATGGAAGAGGAAGATGCAAAAAAGAGGGAGTTTTAACTCTAAAATTTAACCATATTTTAGCAGAGCTTGAAAAATATATTAACAAAATATATGACGTAAATTCGAGGAACATATTTTTTTATCACTGAATAATATTTTATGTATAAAACAACATTTAAAAAAAAAAAAAAATCTGTTTTATACAAAAATGCGATAAAAGTAGTGCCCACCTTTTCACATTAGCCAAATCAATTAATATAAGTATAATAGGTTAAACGAAAAGTTCAAAATAATAAAAATTTATTGTTCACGTTTCTTTTTGTTCCATTCTAAACATCAAGAATTAGTTGGATCTTTGGAAACACTAGTTTTATATTTTACTACAATCATGTAATTAAATTAGTGATTGGGTCAAAGGCTCTGATAAATGCTGAAAAACTGAGGGTCAACAAAATCACGGAGAGATTTTTATCATTGTGGAAAAACAATGCGAGGAAAAACCAGAGAGCTAAACAAAACATTCTAACTCTAGCCAAAGATCACTGCCCTTTAACAATATGAAATCAAAGTTAATTCCAACCATTTATTGAAAGCCGTTTGATTTAAATGTTTAATACGCAACCTTTACCTTATAAAGAAAATAAAAAATAATTTCAAAAAGTTTTAAATTTGTTTATTCATTATTTTATTTATTGTTTATTTTATTATTTGTTTCAAGTTATGAATTTTAAAGATCTAGAAAGAAAAAAAAAGAATTCATGATTTGAATTAATGGCTTACAATTATTTATATTTTTCAGAAAAAACTATTCTTGAGGACTAGTTTTAATTAAACGATTTACAAAATTTTTTATATTTTCTCAATACCAGAGAAACTATCGAATTTCTTATAAATTTAATAAATATTACGTATGCAGATTTTACTGCTTTATAGTTTATATTTAATTATGATACATGAGAAATCATAATTTTTTTTCTCCATAATATCAATAAAATGTGTGCTGTCTACCAAAGTGATAAGTAAATTGGATAAACAGGAGCTATCTAGATCGGAATTCTTTTAATATCACCAAAAAGAACTCTTATATGTGTTATAGATAAACACAATATACTCACCCGGTATTCTTTTATTTTATAACCGTCGTTGAACAGCCGATCCAATTTTCGAGTTTATGACTACCCATGTTTAACTCCGTAGTCTTGAAGTTTTGAACCCAATCCCAAAGACTCCTGGATCAAGTATTGGGAGATAATTTCCGTCGTGGTGGGCTTTTTGTTGAAACTAAACCGAATTTATGTTACATGGCGCAGAAAACCTTCAACGGTTAGCCTAACGACAAAGAAACTCTAACCCACGATCCGCCTACCACTGAAGATATATTTCGTCGGTACGAGCAGAGTGTAGAATTCGTATTGACCTGAACTATTTTATATATAGTTCAATAAGCCACGAGGGCTCAATAGTTACAGCTGTTATTACCTGGGTTTCGAGACCCGCAAGGGAACCAGCAACTAAACTTTCTGGAAAATGTTATATATAATATAAAGTGGTAGGCAATTAAAAACTAACAGTTCAGAATTTTAGGTTATTTTGTCAGCATTTTAAAAGCATCACCATGTGAGAGCTGGAACAAAGTAGCTTTGATATATACGTTTGAATCAGTCAAATGAATTGAATGGGAAAATAAACTTTAAATCAAATTTACAAAACAAAGAATAATGTAATAAAAAAAACTTAGCTACCACTAGAAGAAAATTTCTCCAAAAGAATAGAAAGTTGGTAACCCTGTACTCTCTAGTGATTCGATGCTAAATCAGCTTCATATCGATGGGTACCAGGGATTATTACGGAATAACGGAATTAGGTCGACTTAACGTCTAGCCTTTGTTTCACTACTGACTGTTGCGAGAATGTAATAAAATACAGTTAAAAATATATAGAATGTAAAAATAAATAAATATTTCTTTTTTCTTAATAAATGTATACAAAAAATTTAGTAAGTTTTTCAGACTTATTTGTTTACACATCTGTCTGACGTACTGATATAATTGGTATATTTCAATAAGAGACACAGTTATGACCCCCTCTAAACGTGTAGGCACTTTAAAACACTTTCTACAGTATAATTAGAAGGAGTATTTTTTTATTACATCTTTAATTCTATTCTAAATAATCCCATGAAATTTATAGATAGAAAAAATATATAAAAGTGATTCAAAGTCAAGGATTTAGAAAAAAGGCACATTTCATGCTTATTTAAGGAGGAAATGAAATTCAAATGTATATTTCCATAGCAAGCGCAACATTTTACAAGAAAACAATATAGAAATATCGTAACTTTCAAGCCAAATCTAAATAAATAGTAAACTTCGTCAGAAGTTTAGAAGTCCTCATTTTATCAGAATTGCGTAAAGCGAGAATAAAATAATTTCATACTATTTACAATATCAAGCAAACCTGTTTTCATTGCTTCGAATATCAATCGCTTCTTAACGTAATTGTAATACATATTTTATAAGAAAATTAATTTCATTTCACCATCATATGATATATAATATTCTTGCGTCATGCATGCAATAAGTAAAAATAAATTGCAATGATGAGTAACAATAGTATTATTACTGCTTTAAATGTTATAGAGACAAGTTCTAGGTACATTTTGATGGATCGAGCCAAAGATACAAAAGATTGTTTTTGCTCTCGTATTAGAGATTGTTAAATATATACAGGGCTGTTTATATTCACTCGTTGCTAAGGAAAATATGGTTGTTACGTAAATTCTTCTCAATAAAATTCTGTAACGTACGATCCTTATAAAATTACTTAGATGATTTCGTAAACTGGCGCTCAACATAATTGCAAGATCGCCATTACAAATGAGGCAACTTGGACATAAAATAATTTATTCCAATATAATTAAGGTAAGAATTGTAGATCGAGCAAAATCTGGACAATCGAATATTCTCTTGAATTTTTTGTTCATAATTTGTTGCTGCTTAAATTATTTGAGTCTTTAATTTTATTGCATGTTGATTACAAGGTTGCATATGTGGCATAAGAATGTAAAAGAGAAAGAAAAACGGAAGAAAAATTAAAGTTTTCTAGTGTAATTCTTACATATATTTTTTGTTCGCGATCTTTTTTATCCTGCATAACTTCTAAAGTAATCCTCTACTCTATGACCTAGAGAAACTGAGTAATTCTCTACTTTATGACCTGGAGCAATGGAGTAATCCTTTATTCTATGAACAAGAGTAATGGAGTGATCCTCTATACTATGACCTGGAGTAATGAAGTAATAAAGAAATCCTCTACCAATGCTAGAAGGGCTTTAAAAGGTTCCCGTGTGGTCTTCGATCACTTAACTCTAGTTTTTCTAATGTAGTTCTTATATAAATGTTTTGTTCGCGATCTTTTTTATCCTGCAAAACTCCTTAAAGTAATCCTCTACTCTATGACTTAGAGTAATGGAGTAATTCTTTACTCTATAACCAAGAGTGATGGAGTGATCCTTTACTCTACAACCTAGAGTAATTAAGTAATCCCTTACTCTATGACCAAGAGTAATGAAGTGATCATTTACTCTATAACCTGGAGTAATAGAGGAATCCTCCACCACTCCTAGATGGGCTTTTTAAGGTTCGAGTGAGGTCTTCGATGGCTTAAATCTTTTTTACTTATTGTTACATTATATTGAACAACATAACATTGAATGAATTTCCAATCTTTGCAGTCTAGATTATTTTCAATACTTCATTAAATACTATATCATAAAACATGCATGATATATCATACAACATAAAAGATGATATATCATACAATTTTGAAAGGAAGATTTCTTTTCTACCTCTTTTCCTCTTTTTTTTAAAAAAAAATAAAAAATGAAACGTATCCAAACTATATACAAAATAAAAATATATACTAAAAAAATAAAAGAAAATAAATGAAGAAAAGAAAAAAAAAAGAGAACTTATACGTTTTGTCGTTCCAAGTACCTAGAATGATTATACTTATGGGTATTTTTTTTTTGTATACAAATTGCTGAACCGATCCCTTATTCGCATTTAAGTCCTCAATTATTTATAAAAAAATGGCTGTAAGAGGAAAGTTTAAAAATATTGTTTACAAGTTTTTCTCTAAATTAATCTACCATCGTCATTCATATTATTGAAAACACTTAATACACAAGATGCCATATTCTTTGTATTTTAACCGTACAGACGTCATCAGGGCAGAAGAGGACAATCACTCTCCAAAGCCAGCGTAGGTTTTAGAATTGTTCTCGTATTTTGTACTTCTCAATGAGAAATATTCCATTTGTCATTGTTTTGGGTTGTGAGAGGACAGAGTTATTGACGAGGAAGGGCATATTCATATCCTCTAATTCGAATATCGTTACAGGAGTAAAAATTTAAAATGAAAAAAAGATGGCGTCCACTTAAGAACAATAACATAAAATGGCCTATTGCCAGCTGAGATTCGATTATGACGAAAAGAACAATGTTTCCACTTTCCGCCCTGTACCGGTCAGCTCCAGTATTATGGAAATTAACAACAATTTATTTATATAAATTCTGTAATTTTTATCGAATTGAGACTTGTTTAATGATTCAAAAGAAATCCATATTCTTAAACTGGCGAGGCGTGTACTCTTGACTCGTTTGGTAATTAACTTATGTTTCATACACACTCCAGATTTTATTTTGATTTTGTGATCAGTTAAGTTTTAGAAAGAGCATCGCTCAAATGTTATTGAAACTAATTCTCTGTCAAATTCGTTGAATATTTAATATGATATAGTTCAATACTCATTGATTAAAAGAAGTTCTCATTGACACTAAGTCTTAAAATTGATAATTTCCCAGACACGAGGCCTCGAACATAAATAATAATTCGCAATTCTTTAATACCTTCATAATATTAGCATTAAAAATGTGCACCCCTTGGTTGTTGTCCGATGGAATTTTGCACATGCCATTACCCTTATAAGGGCTGATTGCTTAAGCAAATGATACTTAGATATATACAATTGTGCATAACTATGCATAAACATAATTAGTCATCAATTATTTGAATATTATTTACATTTCGTAAAGGGGTACCAATCAGCACCTCTTAGAAGAGAAAAAACCTCAACACAGATAAATTTAGCAACGTAACGAAAATAAACTGCGTAGTAGCGGCAATAAACTGCGCCTTGTTTATAAACCTGAATGCAACCCCCCCCCCCAATGCAAGCTCTTTAATTAGATACCCCAGATGTGGAATCTGTGGGACTAGAGAAGAATTTAATAAAAAGGTAGGAAAAACTAACGGAATGATTTATGCTCACAAAAGTCTAAATTTATTTTTATGTAAATATGAACAAAAATAATTTTATGGTAAAATATTACAAAATATTATTAATATTTCATCAATGTAAAATTATTTCAATTTTAATGATCAATATCTTTATTATTAACTTTGTTTGCAAATTATATTTCATATTTATCTTTCATAAAATCTTTTGCTTAAACCAAATATATACCCAAAGAAACATTTTATTTCATCATCAAAATAATACTAATATATTAAAGTTCTTCTAATAGATAATAGATATTAATAGATAATAGATTTTCTACTATAATATGGTACCTCCTTCGGTTGAGTGTCAATCCCCTTCTTCACTTCCTACACGGCACCAAACAATACACAAGCCCAATTTTCCATTCAGAGATTGTGAAATTAGAATGCTGCCACTCGGAAAAGAAATATTTCAGTATTTCGTTCAAAAATAATTTTTTTAATTATGTATGAAATATTTAATGCAAAAATACAATTATTACGTCCAAAAAAAATAATTGTATTTTTGTTTCCTGCGATTGTTTTTGTTTTTTAATGTTCAGTACATTTATTTTCATGCTGATAAAAAATTAACCATCGAATTAAAAAGAAAATATTACGGTCAGTAAATAGCAAAATCATATAATGAAGTTTCGAGTAATAAAAATAAATTAATGAAGTTTCGTGTAATAATACAAAATTGCTTTTTTTTTTTGTTACGGTATTAGGATTAATACTTTCTTATCCTTCCAGTAAAAATAAAACAGTTTGAAAAAGCAAAAAGTAACATCTAATATAATTTTGTTCAATAAAAATGTTAACGGCATGACGTTAAAAGAAAATAAAAATCTTCAAACGTGATGTTCAAAACCGTGTAGCTAAAATTAATGACGTAAATAAAGATATATTATGATATCTAAGTTTTTATTTCTTACCTCAGTTTAAATAATTCAGAATATGCATATGCATAAAAATTTTAAAAGTAGACTGTAGTAAATATTTGTGTACTACTTTTTTTTTTTTACCAAATCCGCCTGATACCGGTTGAGTTAGTTAGAACTTGTTTCAAACAGTAGAAACCAAGTGCAAAACATCATAAAAGTTCTCAATAATATCTTAACGATTTTCAAACGAGTGTATCAGCACCTTTATACAAATAGTTTACTGATGGTTTTGTTGATTATATTTAGGTTGAGATACTATGGGTAAAGGTTACAACAGTCTGATAACACTGAAAGTACTATTTAAGAATCGATACTATAAGGAATTGTAAACTATTGGCATGTCTTAAGTTCAAATAAAAAACGATGATTGCAAAACTAATAAATGAAAAATTTCAGTAAGTTGATGCTTCTGAATGAACTAATTAGAAAACTTAATTTAAAATTAATGAGAAGAAATGTAATATTAAGAAGAATATAAAAATTCATTCCTGAGTCTGTATGCAGATTTTTTTTTATAACTGTCGTTGAACAGCTGACCCAATTTTCGGTTTACGAACTACTGATGTTCAACTCCGTACCCTTGTAATTTTGAATCCAATCCAGAAGACAAGGAAACTCCTGGATCAAGTATTTTATATTATATTTTATAACCGTCGTTAAACAGCCGACCCAATTTCATGGGTTTACGACTACTAATGTTCAACTCCGTAGCCTTGTAATTTTGAACCAATCCAATCCCCCAGAAGTATTGATTTGTTATGGGAACATGGAGGACTTTGAGACTCGACAGATTTAACGTGCATCAGTCACCATTTACTACACGGGGAGTCTTCAGCCGGCGAGGATCGAACCCACGACCTCTTGGATATGGGCCAAGCGCCCTACCGACCAGGCTATCCCGGCCTCTGGATCAAGTATTTTATTTTATTTTATAACCGGCGTTGAACAGCCGACCCAACTTAATGGGTTTACGACTACTAATGTTCAACTCCGTAGCCTTGTAATTTTGAACCCAATCCAGAAGACAAGGGAACTCCTGGATCGAGTATTGGGAGAAAGTTGCCTTCGTGGAGGACTTTTTGATGGAGCTAACCCGCACTTGCGTTACATGGAGAGGAAGACCACGAGAACCTCCCACGGTTAGACTGACGGCAAGGGGACTCTAACCCATGCGAAATGTGCCTTCGTGGAGGACTTTTTAATGGAATTAACCCACATTTGCGTTACATGGAGATGAAAACCTCCCACGGTTAGCCTGACTTTAAAACCCATGATCCGGCTACCACAGAGGATATATTACGTCAGCAGTGGGATCGGTGCGAAACGGGTACGGAATTCGTATTGATCAGCCAGGGCTGGATTTCAAACCAGCTTCATCTCATTGGAAGGCTCAGCCCTCTATCCCCTGAGCCACCAAGTTTTTATTTACTCGCTTTTGTGTCTCTGAAGGTGTGAAGGTGAAATCTTGCAATCGGTTTTTCGGCTATTTTTCGACAAGCTAGAACACTTAAATCTCTACGTAAGCTCAGAGATATATGAAAATTCAAGTTTCAGCTGTCCTTTCAAGCTTTTTTATAGTCACGGCATTTTATCATAAACCGAAATTCCGGCCACTTCTCGACTAGTTATAGCTCTCAAAATCATCACTACGATGTCTGATAAAATAAAAAAATAAATAAATAAATCACAGTGTCTGATAAAATAAAAAAAAACACATTTCAATTTTTTCCTAACCTACACATCCTGAACGTATTGCCATCAACGAAAGAAATTATTTTGAACATATGAAACTTTTTCTGACTGGTCGGTCTAAAGTTCTTAAATGGAGATATTTTAAAGCTCACTGGAGCTACCAGAAAAGTTTTATTTTGCTTTATTATTACAAATTGCATTAGTAGTATATAATTTTATTATTTAATCATAATTTTTTGCATTAGTGTTATATAAGTTATTAAATATTTATATTTTTACAGTAACTATAACATAAAAAACTTAACTAAACATGAACATTTTCAATAAAAAGACTAGTTAGCGTTGTAAAACCCAAAGAAGTTATTTGAATCTCTATATAACATGATGAAATCATTAATAAATAAAGAAGATCTAAATAACAGGATGACTTCAGCCTAAAAGTTGTTATAACGGTATTTTCCTGTAAACACTTTTTATCGCTTATTTAATGATGTTTACTTGTGTTATCCATCCTTTCTTCGGGATATTATTCTACTCTTTAATTACGTTTATAATTTTTATTATTAAACAAATTTAAGAGCTTAAAACTAAAAGTGATTTTCTTTTAATATATTATTAACTTATTAAATATTATGTCCTTATCAGGCAACATTTTGTGATAAACAAATTTAGCTACAGTTGTACAATAATATGCTATATCACGATAACCACGTTATATTTATTGTTAGAATAAATTTCATGTAAAACTGTATGCAATCAATTCATGCAGCAACAATGGTTATTGCGAAATAAGAACTTAAAACTGCAAAGAAATAATAAGAATTAACATTTAACGCTATTGCTAAATAATCTCTTAAACGAATAACATTTATAACGACCAAAAATTATATAAGAAATTTAAAAATAAGTTTGTGATTAAGGTTGAAATGGTAGGAAAAAAAACGAACAAGTTTTATTTCATTAGACTGGAAACTAATTCTTTGGCTACCGAATCAATAATTTATAATAAAAAATTTTAAGATTTTCTTTTTGAATAATTTTTAATTTCGCTGTAGAAGATTTTGAAATAACGTTCTAAATATATATATGATCGAAATTCTTGTCAAAAATAAAGTCTTTCAGATAAATATGTTTTGATTTTGGATAGCATAAGTTAGTGTTACTCTGCAGTTAAATCATTCTACTTAGAGATAAAGTTGCTTATTTATTAATATCCCTCTGCTGTTTTAAATGAATTGTTTAAGGCAAATACTCTTAAACTTTTATTAAAACATAACGTAAGTAAAAAACATAACGTTTGCAAACGTTAAATTTTTTAAATTGTCATCATAACGTTGCAAATCTATTTGAAGAATATTAAACGATCAAGAACTAAATAAATCACATGATAATATATAACTATGAAAATATTTATTATGTTTAACATACGTAAAAGAAATTCCCATAACTTGATAGTATAAATCAGTTTTATACAGGCCATTAAATTTCAACAAATTCCTACAGAACTTTATGGAAATTTCCTCATTAAGAATGGGTGAAGGCAAACATCAAATGTAATAAAAGAGCTAAAAGTTAAGAATTACAATAACCGTTTTTATGCAAACATTATATGATGAGATTTATGTCTAGTTGCTGAAAACTCATTTTAACGTGATGTAAACAAGGAGTAGACTTTTATGACAGAAAAGGTTTTTATTGTTTGGGTTAAAGTCATGTCGAGACCTCAATATGACGGAAAACACCTGACATTCGCCTTCACTTGCGTCCTTGGACGCCATATCAACCAAAACAATATATATATATATATATATATATATATATATATATATATATATATATATATATATATATATATATATATATATATATATATATATATATATATATATATATATATATATATATATATATATATATAAATTTTTTAAATAGCTGTAAGGATTTCATTTCATTTTTCATATACAATTTCCATTGTTTATCATAATAGAAAAAGGCGCCATTAATGCAGCCATATTGTGTAATAGCGTAACAGTGGTAAAAAAGAAAAATAGGAACACTTAAGTGTAAAACTTTAATTTGCGACTCTTAACGTTCTCTTTACGAAAATGGCCCAAAATTCACTCAAGATATGAATTTAGCATCATTTGTGTAAAAAAATATTGCCAACAAAATAAAAGTGGTACAGCTGGCAGGTATATAAGAGCAACTAAATGTAGAATCACTACACTAAAGAATATTTTAATTTACTTTATAATCGGCCTTGAACAGCCGACAAAATTCTGAGTTTACGACCCTCTTCTCCTTATTATTAAACTCCTTAAACTTGTAATTTTGAACCAAACCTAGAATACAATGGAACTCCTGACAATGGAACTCAAGCATTGAGGCAAACTGACCTTCTTAGAGATTTTTTTTATTAAACTAACCCGCATTTGCGTTACAAGGAAAGGAAAACCACGAAGAACTCTACGGTTAGACCAGTGTCAAGGAGATTAAAATCAATGATTCGTCGACCCCTAAGCATATTTTACACCAGCACTGTGGTCAGTGAGAGCCGTGATTAGAATTCGTATCAGATTAATTCTCCAGAATTAATTTTAATCTTTCAGTTTTAAGTTCATCCTCACAAGATGCCATTTATTTTACCATTAACTTTTAATGAAAAAAAATATAGTTTTAAATAAAATTATTAAATTATGAAAAATATTTTTCGGTTACAGCAAATATGAACTGTTCATAACATAATTAAAAAAGAAAATGGATAATATCTTTAAAGAAAAATGTCGCATTTGTCTATTTCAATCACTTTAACATCTTTTCCGTGAAGGTTTTTCCAATTTGATTTATGTAAAGTCATTTTCCGTATTTTAATGTTTCATTTATGCATCCATGATCCATAAATACATAGTAAATTTCACACATTCATCATCAATGATTGGAAATAGAATCAATGTTTACCTTCTTAAATATATCCTTAAATAAACATCATTCTATTTCTTTCCGATAAAAACAAGCATACGCGGAAACCTGATTGTGCATTTTAGTGCCATAATTTACTATACAACCATAAAAATCTTATTCGAAGTTATGATATTTAAGTTTTTATGAGTTCTTCTCCCAGAGTATGAGTCACACGATTATAAAACTTTAAAGCCACCGCTCAGCTGGCAAGAATTGTCTTTTTCTTTTCCCTTGGAACACAAAGTTGACTTTTACGACTTGAAACGAGAGTGACGTGTTAAAATTGAATAAAACTTTAACTAAGTTTTATTTCTTATAGCATAGCCAAAACGTGCAAAAAAAAAAACTTTATTCTTTACTTATAATTTATAGTTCAAATGTGTCGAAAATTCCTCAAGTTCAATTTATTCCCTTCATTTTAGTTACCAAATTAATTTTGTTTTGTTGCTGTGCACCTAAGTGTACTACTAAAATAATTTACATTATTAGGCTAATTAAATGAAATTGTATTTCCAATAATTTTTAATTTATTTCAACATATACTTTACCTTATTTGCAACCCAATATTATTTTAACATAAATATTACTTTATTGTATCCCAATAATATTTTAACATTTACTTTACCTTATTCGTATCTCAAAATTATTTCAGCATATACTTTACCTTATTTGTTACCTAATATTAAATCCACATTTACTTTACCTTATTTATATCCCAATATTATCCCAATATCATTTGTATTGTAATTTTCATTACTTACTTTATTGACGTATTTATTACATTTATTAAGCATTACTTTCTTACATGCTACTTGCAACTTCTAACAAAATATTCCTTATCTTATTTATATCAAAATATTTTTATAAAAATGCTATTTTATAGTTAGATAGAAATAATTGTTATACACTTATATAATAACATAATGTATAATAACATAATATATAATAACATAGTATATAATAACATAGTATATAATAACATAATATATAATAACATAATATATAATAAATATATAATATTATACTTTGTTATCAGGGGTCTGTCCAGACATTTTGTGAAAGATCTTGTTTTTGTAAAATTGTGAAAAAACTACTCATAATTTGTGAATATAAAATAAGCGTTAAGTGACATTTTTTCAACCAGCGTCCTGCTTTTGTGAATTTGTGCAAATAGGGTCCTGTTAGTTCAAAAATTGCTAAAAACCTTTTCAAGAAGTTTTTGAATTGTAAATAGATACAAGATTCTGCTCAACAATTGCAGCTACTAAATTAGAGATGCAACATACAAATAATTGGTATTTACCATATACTGCTCAACACAGAATATTCATTTCGGACGAATAATGGAAACAAAATCACTTACATTTTTAATAATTTCAATTGACATATTTTAAATAGCGCAGCTTAGTTATGTATCACTTTTAATGTGTTACGCATTAAGTAAACTTAAAAAATTCTTAAATTTATAATATTTTATTTAAAAAATTGCCAGAAATTAATTTTTATTGCATGATAATCTATTAATTAATTTTATGAATAATTAGTTGATTATAAAACATAAGTTGATCAATTATTTATTTACAATAAAAAAATTATCATTTAATATCAATAAGAATAGACACACGATGTTTGTAAAAGTATAAATTTTTTCTCAGAATACTACATTTGGAATTTAAACTTAGGGAAACTTGGAAAACTTAGTTCGTTTCGAACCGTCTTTCTATTTCACCCCCGGAAAGGGTTTATTCGATTAACAAAATAATAATGAAGATAAACAAATTTGTGAAGGGTACGATCAAACGATAAATTATTATGTGAAAGGTCTGTTTTTATGAAAAGATATTTTGTGAAGGTTCCGTTAACGGACCCAATTTTCTGGTTAAAAATTTGCTGTATACTACACTTTATTTTTTTCCGTATCAAAATATTCTTTATCTTATTTGTATCAAACTCTCTTTATGTTAAGCTATGTGTTACATGAGCTTTATGTTTGTTTTAGCAAATCAATAAATAAATCTAACATACAACATATATTTTTAGAAATTTAGAAAATTAGAATTTAACTTTCTTTATGTTAAGCTATGTGTTACATGAGCTTTATGTTTGTTTTAGCAAATAAATAAATAAATCTAGCATACAACATATATTTTTAGAAATTTAGAATATACATTTTTTAATTAGAATTGTCGGTGTAAGTAATTAAGTAATATGAAATTTACAACACTTTGGGAATTCAGAAATAATAAAAATTACTTAAACACAAAGGACAAATCATCTGAATACTACTAAATACAGAATAATAATAAATACTGATAATATCTGTCCTCAGATGCATATTAATTTTTACATTTCGGATCAATGGCAAATGGATTAACATTTTTTGAATTCAGTATTGTATTTTTTAAAATTAGATTCATAAAGTTCAGAAGAACAATCCTTTTAGACTTAAAAAATGATGTGTTACTTCTTTGATTTTACAAAGAAAATCTCCAGAAGAAAGCATAATATTGCGTCAGTTATATAGCTATTTATAAAAACATTTTAAAGGAATACAACAAAACATTGGTCTAGTTCTCGCTTAAAATTTTCTAGAAAAAAAAAGAACAATAATAAGAAATTAAGCAAATAGCATAAAAATGTGGAACTATAAAGCATTTTAAATTTTAAAAAAAATTCCATGAATGAAAAATCATAAAAATAAATTTAATTTTTTTCATAAAGAAATTAAATTCATTTCAAAATTTTTCTTAAGCACTTCCATAAGGCATTTGAAGTAAGAAAAATTTACAAAACCACGATAAATTAATGAATTAATTCATTCACCACGTAAATTTATTTAAATTTTTTTTTTTTGTTGCGATAACTCAATCACACAACATTGAGAAATATTTGCATGCCTCAATTTTTTTAAAAAAAATAATGCATCGTCAAATTTAACGTCAAGAAGCTGAACCTTCAATATTTCTTGCCATTCGTTGATGTGGTCATTTTTAAGGAGGGGGTTCATTCCATTCCCAAATGGAGAAAAAAATTTCTTTTAAGTTGGATCAAAAGATGATTAAAATATTAAATAAATAATTACGTAAGTATTGGCATTGTTAATTACAACAACAAAATTGATTTGTAGAAGGAAAAGTAACGGTGTTGACACTCTGAAGAAATAATTTACCTTGAGTTGACATGGAATGACGGAGCAATAAACGTATGTTATTGAATTCCAATCCTTCAAACACAAATATATTAAGCTTAGAAACACCCTTGCTAAAGGAAACACCAAAGAAATCTCATCACATATTTCCTTATCTGACACAAATAAGCTAAATAGGTAAATTCTAAAACTTGTTTTTTGAAGGACACTTTAAGTACTAACAAATGAACAGTAGCTTTGTTTCTATGATATTTAAAAACACAGAAGAGACTTGTTAAAAAAAATAAATTTTTTGGATTTTAAGTTAAACGAGAAATATCAATATTGTACTACTTATAAATGTAATTTGGGTTTAAATTCCATATTTTGAAGTTTTGCGCTGTTAATTTTAGAAAAAAATTTTAAAGATTATATGCAATTTTTTAAAAAAAATATTTCTGCAAGTCTCTAGTACATACGAACCAAACGGAGTCACTAATTTTCGAATTATTAAAGTTTTCGAGTTGTAAACTTGATGGAAGTTATTTTATTTTTGATCGTTAAACATAGAGAGCATTGAATTTTTTATTTTTATTAAACTACTATATTCGTATATATAAATTATCAGCCTGCAGTTTTACAGGAATGCCCTGATTTTCCCAAAATACATAAAACTCAAGAAACATGAATAAACTTTAATAAAATAGCTTTACAACTTATAAATTTGAATTTAAATTTAAAATTAATTATATAAATTTGAGGAAACTATGAATACATGAGGCGTATAATAGTTATGAATACATTGGAAGTATAACAGTTATGAACACATTTGGCGTATAATAGATATGAATACATTAGGCATATAACAGTTATGAATACATTAGGAGTATAATAGATATGAATACATTAGGCGCATAATAGTTATGGATACATTAAGCGTATAACAGTTATGAATACATTTGGCGTATAATAGTTATGAATGCATTAGGCGTTAGGAAAAAAGCTCCCCTCTTTGAAATTAGATATTTTTTATTTCCACAGCCGCAAACGGCTTTAGACTTCGTGTTGCGAAGGCAGTTCAATCTAACCATTTTTGACACTGATTTCAATGATTAAGAGTGGTCATTATTTGACATTCTCTCTTGTTAATTGATTAGAGAATAATTTCAATGAAAACACCATAAGTTTGAACTCCTTAATCTCCTTAAATGTCCATTATTCACTTCATAAAGACAAACTTTGGCGGAATAGTCGGAAAAAATAGTCAAAAACAACAATTTTTAATTCTTTTGTACAAACAGATTCATTATAATTATTTTATTAAATCTACTTTTTGGTCCAATTGATCTTGATCAAAAATGTCTTATTTTAATAATTTCTTTTTCATAATCATTATTTTAAATCCTAATGTGCTGCATTTTATGGTTATTTTTGACAATGATTTTAACGATTAAGGGTGATCATTATTTGTTTATCTTGCTTGTTAACATTTTAACAATTAACACAAAACATTTGAACAAATTCCTTAAATTTAAATAGTTCATTTTTATTTAAACAAAAAATCGAAATTGAGAACGGAGATGAGAATTTATAATTGCCTTATATTTCGTTATAAACCTGGGGGGAAAGTTTCGTTTGAAAACACATACCCCTTTAAAAGAATTAAGCAAAAGTAAACAATTTAAGTAAAATCTTAAAATTATAACTGAAAGCATAAATATCGAATATCAAATTCCCATGAGTTTTAAAATCGATATTTCGATTGTTCCAATCTTATGTAAACTCCTATGGGTTTTACGGTTTGATGATTTCATCGATAAGAGAAAGAGGCACAGTAAGAGCAATGTTTGCGTAAATCCCTAAACTCATTTTATCGTCCAAAATCTCTTATTAATTGTAAAAATAAATAAATTCATCGAACGGAATATTGCAGTTCAAAATAAGAGAATCTTACGTAAGTGATTTGTTTATTTTTGAATTTGATAAAACACAAGAGGGGGATCTCAACTGACTTAATACACGCTTACGTAATAGAATTAGAACCTGCCCACGCGATGAAACTGGGTTATTTCAATGCTATTAGTAGTTAAAAACTGAATTAGTTTAAAGCAAATAAAAGTACCAAAATAAACATTTAGTAGTAAACTGTCATTAGAAGAGATAAATTAAAATATTAAAAATGATCTGCCGTTAAACAAGTCTTCTTTCCAAACATTACTCAATGCGCAACATTCTTTACTGTTTTTTATAATTAATGAAAAAATAAAGGAAGCTATAAACAGCGGTTCCCAATACTTTTCTGACTTTAGAACTCAAAATAATCGAGATTTTTTAACGGAAACCTTGGCTTGGCATTATATAAAAAAAGGTTCATTAGAAACGATGAACATACCAACCAGAAAAAATAGACTACTAATTATTTTCAAATTAATGTGAATGAAATATTTAGCATAATGATTTTTTTTCTTGGTATATGCATATGCTGAAAATGAATATGCTAAAATAAACTGAATTCTTGTTTTCAAAAAAGAATTATTATAAGCTTATAAACGATGAGAATAGTTATCAGTAAAACGTAATTTTTTATTCAATCCAAACAACAAGTAAATAAATAAATAAATACTAATCACCAAAAAAAAAAAAAAAAAAGACTATTATTTTCAAACTATTTAATGTGTAGAATAAAATATTTAATATTATGAATTTTTTCTTGGTATATTCATATGCTGAAAAAATAAAATAAACTGAATTCTGGGTTTTAAAAAAAGAACTATTATCGATGGAAATAGTCATCAGAAAAACTTAATTCTTTATTCTTAAATTTAGTTATTTTATTTTGAATTAAGAAACTCGTTAAAAAATACTTATGAAATTTTTGTAAATGCGTATTCTTTTAATAATTAATTCAATGCATTGTTAATGAAAACAAAAATATTTTAAGTTCTGTAACTTTTTTCAGTTGCATAAAAAAAGTTCATATAAACAAGCGAAATATTGAATAAATTAAAGATAATTAATTGCATATTCTTAAATTTAATTATTTTAATTTGAATTAAAAAACTAGATTAAAAATACTTATGAAATTTTTATAAATGCATATTCTTTTCATGATTTATTCAATATATTGTTATTGAAAAATATGTATATTTTAAACTTTGTTACTTTTTTCATTTGCATAGAGAAGTTCATATAAACAAGCGAAATATTAAATAAAATAAGGATAATTAATTGCACATAAATATTATTATTACTGGTGGTTAAAAACATCCTGACCCTCGGAACCCCTGTAATTCTTCCACGGAACCTTTGGGTTCCTTTTGGAAACCTCTGCTATAAATGTTAACACGTTTATATAATAACTAAAGAGATGTCTTTTGCGAAGGAAAAAAAAAGTGTTAACAAAAGTATAAAAAATGTTAAAGAAGTGTTAACAGTTTAAAAGTAAACTAACAAGAAGTAAAAGTGTTAACAGTTTAAACTAGTCCTCCAATTAAATATAGCTTTCTAAACAAGAGGCGCAAAGAGACACGTGAATGCAGACAGGAAGACGTGTTCAACGCAGCGAGTCGACACAGAGAAGGACGACAATTTGATTTCACTCTTTATTTTGAGGACAATAAGCGATTTTTGAAGAGGCAGAAATTATTTTGTCCTTGCCGTGTTATGGTGAAAAATAAAGCAATAAAAAAATAAATAAAATGTTTATTTCCATTTAATTGAAACGCCAAAAACTTGACATTTTTCCGAAAGCACAATTAAATGATATATATTTTCAAGCGCACTTATTTAAATGATAAATTTTCAGAATACAATTGTTTAAATGATCCATATTTGCAAACATACTTACACTAGTTAATGCATATTGCTAAATGTACTAATTTAAAATATCCATATTTCTTAATATGCTAAATGATCTATATTTTCACATACTTATTTAAATAATCCGTATTTCTCAATGCACATATTGATCATTATTTTTAAGTTCACATAATTATTTTTTCAAAACACACATAATTAAATTATCTATATTAATAAATATGACTATTATTAATGACTATAACTGAATAAACTATTGCTTGTCCCTCAGCAGTCCTGAGCCCCGGGACGATTGCCCCTCTCTTTCCCCTCCCTCTTGAGTATGGCCATTTGATTATATCACATGTAAATTACATGCATTATTTTCTTAAATTGTCATGTAAAAAAGAAATATATATTGCTTTTACACTGAAATTCTAGTACTTATAAATTTCCCACAGAGTAAGTATTTGTACCAGGGGGGTTTGACTTTTTTTATAAAAAAAAAACAACTTTTAATTAAAAAAAAGTAGTACATCTAAGACTTCTTGAGAAGGATATATTGTATATAACAAACAGTTATACAAACAGTCATTTGTATAACTGTATATCAAACAGTTATACAGTTATACAAAAGGAAAATTGTGTAGATGTTCAAAATAAATCAACCGGTCATAATCTTGAATCGAACCTATGTAAAAGTGTTGGTCATAAAGTTTCTCAGAGTTTTGAGTTTAGAGATGATATTTGCAATCTTTTTAAAAAATTTCTTTTAAATAAAATGCTAAAAGTTTGATAAAAGTTTTTTTTTAAATATTTTTAAAGTTTTAATTACAAAAACAGTTCCTATAACTGTTCACCTTATACATTGAAAAGAATTATAAAACATAGAAGCAATCAAAGTGGTCAACATTAACCACAGGGCGTCGATGCTATATAGTATTTCAGCAAATAGCAATGATATTTCAGCCGAAAATTCATTGAAAGTCGCTGATTAAAAATAAAAAAATTGGTTTTCACTTGAGTAAATGACATTGTTTTTAATTATATAATGTTTTAAATGCATAGGAAAATATCGCTATAAATATTTCAACCTATTTTAAATTATTTTGTAATCGATAAATTAAAACTAAACACAATTCAGTAGAAATTAACTGTTCTACAAAAATTACGTTTTAAATTTTAAGCTAAACTTTTTTTTATCTCGCACTAAAGCATATTAACTATCATTAGAACTTAAGAAAAAAACATATTTTGCCTATTAGTTGAGCATAATTTAATATATATATATATATATATATATATATATATATATATATATATATATATATATATATATATATATATATACATATATATACATATATATATATATATATACAATAATATATATATATATATATATATATATACCCTTACTACCCTTACAAAATGTTTTAATTCTTAAGTAGGAGAAGAACTAATACGTACCGTCAAAGTTTAAGTTATCTATCATTTTGATGTAACGCAACAATATAAAGCAACGTTTTGGAAATATTTATTAACCTATTAGGTCAATTAAAGTGACAAGATCGTGACCTTAGAACTTACATACACTTCCTTCTTTAATTGAATGAACTCGCTATTAATATTTTTTGTACCAACGCGATCATTGACTAAAAGTATTGAGCATAACTTTATTGAAATTAAAGATTTTTTAAAGAATGATGCAACCTTTTTCATCTTTTACACAATGTGAACCATAGGACATCTGCAAAAAATATATAAATTTAATTTAGAAAAACTACATTCTCACTGTTTGAATCGATTTGTTAAGTTTGAAAAAAAGCTAAAAAATATTAACTCAAGAAACTTTAAATACAGTTTTTATAAAAATATTTTTTCTTCAAATTTCCGACAACAGAAGTTTATCAAGTTCTATAAGAACGATTAACTTTTAGTTCAAAGAAAATAGGAATGTTTTCAAACAATAGATAAAACAGAATTTTAAAAAATGCCAATTTTTTCTTTTTGTGCATTCTTGATATAAAAATAATCGATTTTAACAAATTTAATATGTATTCATAGATTTAAATTTCCTGTCAACTTAACGATTCGAAATTTAATTTTTCAGAATTTTATAATTCTGTTAGAATAAAAAATATATATTTTAAGAAAAAAATTTTTTTGATCAGAATTTCTGCTAGCTATATGCATTATAATTATATAAACTACCCATATTATGTTTAACAGTTTAAATGAAATATATATTTTTTATTTTATGTAAAAAAAATTTGAAATATTTTATTGATTCGAATGGGAATTTTTCAAATATAATGTTTTTCAGAATTAAACAGTTCTATTGGAATAAAAATAAGCAAAATATAAAATGGAGCAATTTATAAGACTTTCGCGACCTGCGTATGTTATATACGTTAAAAGAAAAGATATGCTTCACTGTTTAAACCATATATGTTTTTTTTTGTTTCATATACAAGCTCTTAAATACTTTATTAATGCTGAGTCAGATAATAATGACAATAATGAGTGATTTTTGAAGTTAACATTTAAAGAATTATGTATGATACCACTGGAATAAAAAGTGTAAACAAAAAGTAAGATAAATTTTAAAAAATGAATAATTTTTATCAAAAAAACCACGTATGACTTTAAATTACATGCTTAAAATATATTATAATTTATGAATATATTTTTATTTATATAAAAGTTCTTTCCCATTTCATTAACGTTAATGAGTCATAAAATATTTTTTCTCTTTTATAATCACATAAATAAATTTATAGCCTACTTTCACAATCAATTAAACATTATGAAACCAATTGTTTTTATCTTTTTTTAACACCCAGTATAAAATTAACGCGTGTTTGACACCTAATTATTAACTTAAATTTCATTAAACATTGTTTTGAATTCAGATACATATTTATAATAATGAATGAGTTATAACAAAACTGAATACATTTAGAATGGACAAGAAACGAAGCTTGTTAGAAGTTAGAAATATGATTAGAATAATCAGGTACGAACCAAATTATCATGCATAATCAAACTAATGGGCCTTCGGTCAAGGATGTATATCTCAATTTACGATAGCAGTCGGTTTCCGAAATATGCACATTTCTAGAATATTCTTAACCAGTTCTCAGGTCATAAAGAACTTTTTGTTCCATTTAGTAAGAAATAAGTTCCTTTTTCTCCATCCTTGAAGTAACAGAAAATTTTAACAAGTTATTTTTTCTTCTAAATTTATGGATTGACATTAGACGTGAGCATTTGTCAATGAAACGTTAAATGTCGATATTACTTAGATATTTTTTTTAAACAAAATAGTTCTCGTGATATATAGTGAATATCGTGTTTTTTGATAATTATAAAATATATATGTTACTCTGAATGACCGAAATGGGTGGTTGCAGACTTCCACCGGTGAATATTGACAAACACATAATTGCTTTGGTAAATGTTCGAAATATACACTAGGTTCAGTTTAGTGCCACTGCCCTGTATACATTTGCCGGGTATACCCTACACCATAGATATGTCCCTATATTAGTCCCTGCCCTACACTAATGATTGTTTAAGGTTCATAGCCATTGCCCGGTATATATTTGACTGGTATAAAGAACGCTGATGTTTTTTTAAGGTTCATTACCACTGTCCGGTAAACATTTGCCCGGTACTCCGAACACTGATGTTTTTCCTAATCTATCCTCAGCAGATATTAAAATATCGAATAAATATCAACGAATAAATTAATATTAAATCAGATATAACAAACGTTTCGGACATTCACCATAGCGAGTATGTGATTGCTAAAATTCTCCGGTGAAAATCGACATTCTCTTGATTTCGGTCATTCACATTAATATATACTATAATAAGATTACTTGAAAAATTGAATACGACAAAATCGGAAGTATTATCGATAACTGTAATTATCTAATACAATTGCACTGTAAAAAATTTCTGATCAAATTATGGTAAAAAGTATAGGCACTCAGGGTGCCGGTACTTTATGATTCATTTTTTTCCTATAGGAAACTATTTTACGGTAGTTTGTTTCAGGCTCATATTATTTGGAGCCAATTCTAATTGGTTATGCGGCGCTTTCACCGAAAATTACTGTAATCGAATAAAAAATACTGATTAGTTTAGAAAAATTCATTTTGTCGTAATTTTGAGGATCGAGTTAAATATGTCTTTTTCCTTCAGTAATAAAAATCATTCGCCAAAACACAATTTTATTCGCCAAATTTACGATTTTATCGCATTTGGCGAGTTGTCGAGTGCTTAGCGCTGGCCCTGAACATTGCATACGACAAATGACAATATCGCAAGTATTATCAACAACTGTAAACATCTAATTCGATAATTATCAATTGCAATAAATATCGAACAAGATATATGATCAAGTACACAAGAGCATTATCGATATACGATTATTATTGAATAAGATAACGACATTATCGTCTATGATAAATATCGATTGCTATATTATACCAGTTCATTGGCCATTAATATTTTTTTGTTTTCATTTCGGAAGATATAGGTTTCCTTTTTAAAGTAACAGAAAACTTTTGTAAATCTTTATCTAAAGAAAGCGTTGAAATTAGAATTTCGTGATGCATTGCTATATCGTTATATATCCATATTATTTAGACATGACGGAAACTGTTTTGTAGAAAAATATTATCGTGATGTATTTAGAATTTTGTATTACGTAAATATAAGTAATGATCAACAACGAAAAATATCGAATATTAATGTTGTAAGTATTATTGTTATATTCATCTAACGTGATAACTATCAATTGAAATAAATCGAATCGAGTATATCGAAAACGATGTTCTGTCGAGTTTACGACAGCACAATCGATATACGATAAAACTAGGTCATTATCAACTACGATAAATATCAAATACATGACATTCATTATTTATAACGATAAATTACAAATACAGAAGCGTCATGCATTTATTTAGAAACGACAATATACAAATTTGTGAAGCTTATTAAAAGTAAATTTTATTTTTATTGAAAATAATTGATAAATAGTTAAAAGTAAATAATTAGAATAAGGTGAATAGATAAACAAAAAAATTTGCATAACAAACTACTATATGCCTTAGGTCAAGGATGCTCTCAATTTACGATAGCAGTGTGTCGGAAATATTCATATTTCTAGAATATTCATAACCAGTTATTGAGTCATAAAGAACTTTGTATTCCATGAAGTAAGAACTGAATTTCTTTTTTCATTTCTTGAAATTATTTATTCTATATAAAAATGAGACATTTCAGCATACTATAACATTTTCTAACTGTAAGAACTAGCAATACATATGGATATATCGAATATAAATATTATTAGACATCGCGATAACAAATTCTTACGATATATCGGGAATATCATAAACAAGGAATCTAAGATTATTGTCAACAACGATAAATATAGAACACAATGATATTGCAAGTATTTTTGGTAACAAGTATTATCGATAACAATTATCAAATACAATATAGCAATCAGTATTGACTCTGATAATTGTTGAAAGGCCAGATGGATATGATTTGTTGAGACAAACCTAGAGTCTGATCGAACCAGATGGATGCGACTTGTTGACACAAACCTAGAGTCTGATCGAGTCAGATGGATACGATTTGTTGGCACAAACCAAGAGTCTGATCGAGCCAGATGGATACGATTTGTTGAGACGGTTCTGGCCTGAAGTAGGCCAACATGCTGATGGAAGAATAATTATTGAATACGATAATATCTCGATCAACACCGAGAACCATAAAATTTAAATAAACTCACATAAATATTATCGATAACCATAATTATCGAAAACGATCTAGTTGATAAATATAGCATTATTAGGCAAGAAAATTCTTGATTAAAGCAAAGAATTGGGAAAATCTAGCGATAAAGCGCCTTTTCCAGGTTATATATCGCAATAATAAAATTTCGGGTACTTTAGGATTATTATCCAGTTTACCATTTTCGCCAAATCAGATATTATCGACAAAAGGTAGCTTCTGCGTCAATAATCGAAACTTTTATCACTTTGTTTTATCATTTTTTATTTCGTTTTGTCAAATTTTATCATTTTTTAATTTTGTTTTGATTCTTTTTACTACACTTTTTTTATTACGTATTTTTTCACTTATATTTCTTTGGTTATTATTATTTTTTTATTATTGTTATTTAATAAATTTAATGTGCTTAGAATGTTTATTTTGGAAATTGCTTTTCATTCTGGGGGCGCCAAAAGGATTTGCGCATTTTCGCGAGCGTTGACAGATAATCCCAAAGTATGGATAACATCCAGCTCTAATTTAGATACTTTTACCATGGCTATTTTGTAGCTATATAATTTGCAGCTATAGTCCCTAATATGTATGGTAGAAAAACCATAGAGCTTTCATAAAGGACGTTTTCCATCAGTTAGGTTTATAAAATCGCAAAATAAATAAAAGTATAAAATCACAAAATAAATAATGTTTCATTTTCACATTATTGTGCAGAACACAAAAAAAGTAGAAATAATTGCATAATAAATCTTAAAATGAGTTGCAAAATAATTGTTTCGTTAAAATATTTTAACACATAGAAAGTGTCTCGATGTGTTTTACAGTATTTTAAGGCACCAGTTTTAGAATTGAAGACTAGGTACACTGCTGGACAACTGCTAAGGACAGGACTACAAATGGCTGCATAGACCATAAAATATTAGGTAAACGTGGTTAAATGTGAAGTGAAAATAAAAGAGTGCCAGAATGTTAGGACATTAAAAAACGATAATTTATTGTGCTCTGAAACGCAGATGGTTTTAAATGTGTTCAAGGAACAAAATAGTAGTCTTGTGCTGAAAGCTTGAAAATAGAAAAGATACCATTTGTAGGCATCGTTGCTATAATAATCCGACCTAGCAATCGTCCAGCAGTGTATTTTTCAACAATCAGCAATTTTTAAAAATTCGACAAAATCTTTAAAAATATTTTTTACAAAATGCTTGGACCTCAAATTAGTATAATATAAAAGCATTATTATTATTATTTTTTGATCAAAAGTAATTCGACAGTAACATCAATCAATCAACAGTACAATGCGACAGTAGAAAAATCTGCGAAATTTGATTACTAATTTTAACATAAATCCTGTTATTGTTAAATTTTATTTTTAAACGTGACGGGTAACTATTTTTATTTTAAAATACCTTTTTCCGCTATTTATTTTTTAAAGTAGTAGCTTTTGAAGCAGTCCGAAAATAAAAAGGCACAATAAATATTACTAAAATAAAAAATAAGATGTATATTACCTAATAAAAAGCACATTATATAATAGTTTGAATTTCATATCCAGGTGACATTTTTATCATTAAAATTATCTTTAAAGCAAAAAATATATATAATATTGAAAATACCTTTTATTTTTAAGAACCTCTGCTTGATACAAATTTTGGAGAAGAGTAACTGTTTTTTATTCTGAGAGTTGTTTTAAAAATGAAAAAAAACTAGTCTAGTTTTAAACAATGACCTTGGAGAGGAGAACTCTTGAATATAAAAAGGAGTCGTGTGATAAGTCTAATAATTGCTGAAAGAAATAATAAGAAAAACTTATCCAATTATATTTTTTAGAAGAGATTGCACACGTTCGAGTTAAATTTATTTTTATAAGCAACATGAAACGATGAATTGGTGGGATAAAACACATTTAAAGATAACAGCGATTTCCGGAACTGTTATAGTTTAATTTGTTTTTAAAAAAACGAAATGCAGTTTTACCAGACTAAGTTATTCTTACAGTAGAAGAATTTTGAAGTTTTTTTTAAAGAAAAAACAGGACGAAGAAGAAAAAAATACTAATTCCGCTTTCAATTTAAAGAAAATTATGAAATGTTATAAAAATTTGTAGCGAGTAAAAAAATATTAAAAATTATTTTTTCTTTATCAACCACTAAAAAAAAATCGAGCCTATCACAAATGCATTTTTAGCACGTGACCTGTTGATCCACCTGTTGTGACCAATGGCAGACACGACCAGACTATTATTGCAGTGTTACAACTTTTGACCAAATGAAATAGTTTTTTTTTTTAAAAAAACAAAAAAATTTTTTATAGCTACTGAATTAGTTAACATCAATTGCACTATAAAAAAGAAATATGTGACAATGAAATATTTAATTTTTAAATACAATTTGCGCGATGGGATTGATTGATAGAAAAAAATCCATTTTTATAGGAAAGAAGACTTGAAGGATTGAGGGAATAAGTCTAAAGATAACAACTTCTTTGGAAAATAAGAAGAATAAATTCTAATTTTTACACAAAATACAGTCTTGCAAAAATTTTATTACTCAAATAGTACAATAATCCAGAAGATATTTCTTAGAATAAAGAAGTAAAAAATATGTTTTCAATTAAAAAAATATTCCGTTTAGTAAAAATTTTTAGCAAATAATAAAATTTAAAAAATTGTATTTTTAAATATCTCGAAAGAACTTGAGTTTATCACTTTAATTCATTTTAGCATGGGACCCACTGTTCATTAAAGAGTGACCCTTGTCTGATCCAAAATTTAAGCATTCGGAAGTATAATTAACAAACTAACAACAAAAAAAACAACAATGTATATTTGACTTTTGCTGCAGATTTAATTTTCCTCAAAAATTGTACCATAAAAATTAATCGAAAAAGACAATAAAAAATTCATGTGGTTTATAATTATAAAAATCATTACCTGACTGAATTCAAGTATAGTTCATAAATAAAAAGATTTTTATTTTTATAGACGTAAAACAATTTGGAAAATTGATGAGAGAAGAGATATTTAAAGATATCAGCCTTTATCCGAAAACTTGTTCTAGCCCATGATACGTCTACCACTTATGATATTTTCTGTCATCACCGTGGTCGGTGCAAGCTAGGTGCGGAGTTCGTATCGACCAGCCATCACAGGGATTCGAATCCAAGTCATCTGATTGCAAAGCGAACGCTCTATCCCCTGAGCCACCACGGCTCAATGAGTGCAATAGTATTTTTGTTCGGCTAATTAATTTGTAAAGTATGTCAAGAAAACCAAAAATAAAAATATAAAAAAGAGCTACCATTTCGGCCGCTGCCTTGAGACCATATTTTATGAATCGTAACTACCCCTTACATTTTGAAAACAAAAAATGCAAATCTGTCAGGATAAAAATGTTTGTTGGTTCAGATTCTGCTTTTGTGTTTTAATACCTAAACAGTTCTCATAATTTCATTTTTTAACTAATACTTTACCTTTGCGGTGGTATTTCTATTCTTTGCCAACCATGGAAATAAATCTTACTGAGCTTATGGCATTAAACAATACTGTTAAATCATGTCTATATTCCTTTGTCATGCATAAAATACAAAATAATATTTTTACAAATTGAACTTGAAAGTAATTTTTTTCTTCATCAAAAAGGAATAAATTTATTTTTCTTATCGATCTTGCATATTATGTTCGTTCAACAAAAATGATCCAAGAAGCATACCGACTCTGTATATCGTACAACGTGTCGACCAACTTTTCACTAAACATTGAAAATTAATAGAGTGTAAAAATTCGATCATTAGACCAAAAGTTATTGAAGTGATTTCCTTTTAATAGTTTAAGACGATGAAAACTGCCAAATGAAGATATCGTAGACACTCTTGAAAAGAAAATACTTCATTTGTTTATTTATTTATTTATTCCCGCTACTTTTTGAATAGAATCAAGTAGGTCTTTCACCTAACCGAATAACGAATGATATAAATTGATGAAACTGTTGATGGAAGAAACGGCAGTATTTTGCTAACTCAGATCGAACGTGTCAATGTTTGTGTAACACGAAAGTGTTTGTTGATTTTACAGTGCTTCGTCGTTCAATTCCCAAGTGCTCATTTAGATGTCTATCGCACGTCCAACAAGCGAAACCATAGATAAATTTAATGATGGTGATTAAACAGAGATGATCGATATGTAACAAAAACAATCATATCGTTAACTTCCTATGTTTCAAAACAAGAAGCTGTTGTTGAAGGTCACCAATAAATAAGGCTAGGAGCATAATGTTTATTGCAGCGGTTCTCAAAAAGGTGTTTTTCGGAATCCTAGGGTTCCGCGAAAGAATGACCAGGGGTTCTGAAAGTTAGGACATTTATAACCAGTAATAATTACATTTATCTATAATCAATAATCTATAATTTATTTTATATCACGCTTTTTTATATTTACTTATTTATGTAAAATGCGAATGAAAAAGTAACAAAATTTAAAATAACAATATATTTCAATAACAATATATTTCAATAACAATGTATTGAAAAAATTATGAAAAGATTACGCATTTATAAAAATTTCATAAGTATTTCTCATAGAGATTTTTAATTCAAAATAAGATAACTAATTTATAGAATAAAGAATTACTTTTTTCTTAAATTTTTCCCATCGTTTAGAATAGTTTTTTTTTAGAAATCACAATTTAGCTTATTTTATTCATTTTCAGCATATGCTGAAAATCAAATATTTAATATTATGAACGTTAAGTTCATAATATTAAATATTTGATTCTACAAATTGAATAATTTCGAAATAATTAAAAGTAATTTTTTAGGATATTCACAACTACTGATGAATCTTTCTTTTATAATAGGTTCCGGCGGGGGTTCCGTCAGAAAAAGTTTGATCATTTAGGGTTCCATTGCCAAAAAAAAAAAAAAAAAAAAAAATAGGAACCGCTTATTTATAGTACAGTCAAATTAGAGTTTGAGATACGTATTCAAACCAAAAATGCACTTTACAGACATTTTAAAATTATTGAAAAATCACTAAAATAGTAATTCTTGTTTAATGAATGCGTTGATACCGAAGTCAACAAAATAAATGTTATTTCAATTTAAAACGATCTTCGACACGTGATTACTTTTAAAATGGGTAAATAAAAATCACAAATCACAACAGCGACATTTAAGTAGAATAAGTTAAGTATGGAACATTGAATTGTGAAACTATTAAATTATTGACGGGTATTAGTTTAGAATTAAATTGAATGATACAACAGAAAATATTCACCCTCTTTTAGATTTCAATAAATAAATGTTGTTTAATTAAAAGTGATACACCAAATTTTGTGATAGAGCATTGAAGGATTTATTAAAAGTTATTACTACGATTATTCTTTTTTAAGAAAGTGAAATGAATTCTTCAAAATTAATTTAATTATTTATTTAAAATTTCAGAATGACTGCTTTAATGAAGTTAACTGAATTAAAATCAACATTTTTATAATTTCTAAATACGTTGGAATACAAATTAAAGCACTTATTGCTCTAAATTGTCGATCCCACCTCAATTTATCCATTAATTGTCAATCCATTAACATTCAGTCCGCCAATATCAAATTACTGAAGAGAAAATTTTTGAAAAATATATGAAATATGAATGAAAAACAATTTATTTTAAATAAATGAATGAAACATGCATAAAAAGTATACAGAAACAAGCAAATATTTCTGTACTATAAATAAGTACGTCGTGTTAATGATTGTTGCTTACAGCATTAAAAAAAAGCTGGAAGTGGTATAAAAATAAAAGGAGGGATACTTATACTGCTGTGCAATTGAAAAGACTACGTTAATAGCTTCCCGACTGATTCCGAGAAAAATGTATTATTTTGAGGAATAGACAGTCCTTTCTTTTTCTGCATACCTATATCAAACCCTGCATATTACGGGAATATAACACTCAGAATTAAATAATTAAATAAATAAATCATACATAACATACCGAGTTTGAACATTTTAGATCAGCAGACTGTTTGAGACTTTAATTCTTCAATAAGGCAGATGATCAAACATATCGATCAGGAGAGGAGAGACTGATTCAACAAATCAAGGATTCCGTGATATTTTTATTCGTTATTGCTTGCCCCTGACCCTCCTAACTTAGGAAGCCGAGCTAGGAAAATTTTGCCTTTAACGCAGAAAAAGACATCGGTGTTTCATGCAGCTTTTCTTAGCCATAAATTATTAAAATGCTAAATATTATATTTTTCATTTAATTTGACCTAAATTAATACAAAATAATGTAAAAAAAAGTTCGAAAAATATGTTTAATAAAAATTCTACATAAAAGGGTTAAAGGTAGTAATTCTATAATCCACATTAAATTAGAAAACAGCAGTACCCCACACGGCCCGATTCTAGTGACAAACCATAAATAATTACACCTAATTCATGACGGGGGAATGGCGATCGTTCGCGATTTTCCAATCCATTCGCGTCGTTAGACGACCAGCTCTCTTGTTTGGCATTTCCTTAACGCTGTTTTTCGAAGCTGTTGTAGTCTCCAAGGAAAATAAAAAAACCATAGTTTAAGGATCTTACACTTGAGGCAAATGCGATGATTTTTAAACTATATATTTAATCTTGCCGTGGAGAATCATCTGGGCTTTAGAACAGGCAAATAATTTAAATATTTTAAAAGTTATTAAACTTTTTAAGAAATTGCCAATTTGGCGACATTTTTCTACCTAGATGAAAATTATCAAAATCACTGCCTTATTCTTAGTTTTTGCAAATTTGTATGAACACAGGTAATGCAGCATTGGAATAAGTTTTAAAATATTAAGAAATTAAACTACAAACGCTTTTCATTTTCACAAAACTGTGGCTTTTTTTCCATATTGGCGTTTTGAGCCATTTTCAAAATAAGCGTAGATAGCACTTCCTTCAGATAGGCTAAATTTGACATAACAATCATGAGTAGCAGTTGCAAACTCACAGCAGTTATAAAAATAGCATATTTTTTGCAAAAAAACATCCTTTCATATTACGACGGACCCTTAAAAAAGTCTTAAATAAAAAACTTTGTTTTTTACTTTTTTAAAAAATTTAGTTAACTAATTTTAAAAGAAATAAAATATAATTGCAACCAACTACAATCAAGATTTTAAAAAAATCTCTACAAAACAGAGCGAGACGTTTAAGGTTTCTAGATTTAAATGATCTGCCCGTTCATGGCATACATCTCATGGGGGTAATAAAAATTCTGGCCTAAACTACAATTTTATTATTGACGCGAGAATTGGCATTAAAGAACAGGCATGATAATTTTTAATTATAAGAAAAGAATATACAAGCTTTCCTTCAGGACAAAATAATAAAAATAAAATCTAGTAGGAAGAGACAAATCAATTCCGTAAGTAGGACGGAAGCCTCATTTTAATCGTAATTAAAAACTAACTCTTCTTTGGCGCACTTGAAATTCCCAGTCGTCGCCGCCGCCAGGGAATAGAGAGAGCTTATGACATTGTCGGGGTGATGGTAAAGTAAAACAAAAAAGTCACGAAAAGCTCAAAATGTTACAATGAAATGAAATTGCAGGTGCTATATTTAGCGTTAAAAGCGTCACGTTTCGCTTTTCTTACAGCTAAAAAATTATTTCATTTCAATATTTGAAGTAAAAACTTTTGGGATATTAAATTATAGAACTATAAGTTATAAAATTTTAAGGAGATGTTATTCATATCTAATCCGTGATACAATGCCAAATTTTGAGATGGTTTTTCATAAAAAAAAAAAACTACCTGCTTAATTTTTTTATAAGCAGTTTTAACTCTTATAGAAAATTTTAACACAAATTTTTTAACATTTAGTGGGGAAAAAAATCTTTTTTAGTCAGAGCAGCAGATCCTAAAAAAATAATATTTGGCAATTGTTTTAAACTTTTTCTAAATGATCCTGAAAAAAAAATAGCGGTGCTTAGTAAAAAAAAAAAATTTAAAGTCACTGCGGTGATCTTAAGAAATATGACATTTGTTTGAAAAATATTATTCAAATTATGCACTATTTTTAATTTATTTTAGAGATCAAAACAGCATCCATAATTATATAGAATTGATCTTATCGTGAAGGCAAAAAAAAAACCAAATAATAGGATATAACAAGTTTGCAGATAGCTTTACAAATCAATAAATTAATTAAATTAATGTACCAATAGTACCGTACCAATAACTGACTTTTTCGCAGGCTCATTGTGCTACTTAATTAAGACCTGAATAGCCTGGTTGGTAGAACGTTGGGCTTGTGTTCGTGAGAACTGGAGTTCGAATCCCGCCAGCCAAACAATCCCAGTGAATTAAATAGTGACTGGTGCACTTTAAATCTGTCGCGGTCACATAGTCCTCCAAGTTCCCATAACAAATCAATACCTCTGGAGGTACTAAATTGGACATTGATCGTTCTCTGGTTTAGGTCAAAATTACGATCTGTGGATGAATGGAGTATGATGGGATCCTCTCTGTAAAACGGGCTGTGTCGTATGTGTGTGTAGCTGAAGTCATTTTCTAGGCCATATATGGCTCCACTGAAAGCACTTTCTGTCTTAAATAAATTCGCTTGATTTCAAGCAGGATTTCTGGTTTTGTCCAGTGGCATTAGTAAGAACAACAACTACTCAATTTTATATGTACACTAATTAATATTACCAAAAAAACTGTATTTGGTCTAAGTTATAGCATCAAAGATTTTTGAAAGCCCAAGTTTTTTTTAGCCAATACGAAAGCACATCTGGGATTTTTTTACCAGATAAAATTTAACCAATCTTTAATCAAAGAAAGAAATGTGCGTACTATATTAAATAGAAAGCCTTTAATGTTTTACTTTAAAAAGGTCTTAATTTTTCTGGTTTTAATCTTTACTGGTCTTAATTTTTTAAAAGTATTTTTTGAAAATTTATCCATTAAAGCAATAAGACAAGAATATTTGTTAATTTTTTTTCAAGAATATTTAAAGTATTAAGGAAATTATTATAAAACTCTTTGTGAAACTCTTCCCGTTAAAACTCCATCAAATTAAAACAAAAGCAGAAAAAAGTTTTTTTTTTTAAATCTAATGCAGTGGTCTAATTGAAATAGTGCACACTTTTTCAAGGTAGAAAGGCTAGAAATCCTGACTATTCACGAAGTCTGACATTTACTAAAAATCGTAGTGTTTTGCATAATTTTTTTTAAATGAAATTCAATTTCAATTTTTTTGAAATCTTCGTTCAGTCACGAGTTAAACGAGTTCGTTCAGTCACGAGTCACTCATCAACTAGCAGAATTATTTTGTTTTTTGATTTCATATTTTCGCTATCGTGTTTTATTTTTATTTCATCGAGCGTATCATTATATTTTTATCTCTCTAAACGGTATTCAAAAATCAATTCTCAGAAACTTCAAAAGTTTTAGATGAAAATTTAATAAAGAATTTTTAATAATGAATTTAATAGAAAATTTAATACATTTAATAATATAAAATTTTATAAGGTATAAAATATTTATTATATTTAAAAAAGCAAACACAATCAGCTTTTTTCCTTTAAAAATTCATGTAAACGCTAAAGTCTTCTTGTCCTTCGTTAATTTATCTACTACGCCAAACAGGCTGTGATCATTGTAAGTTACTAATGTAGATTAATGTAGTAGATGTAGATAATGTAGATGCATAATAATTAATAAAATTAATTATTATGAATAATTACATTAATGTAGATTCAATATTCAAATTCTGGATTAGAATTTGAATGATTAAGATTTAACAACTAACTTACGTTCCCGAAAGCATCCTAGGCAAATAAAAGACCTAAAATGGAGTACAAAGGGAAAGAAACCAGTAGACACGAAATTATTTGACAATAAACAAAGCTATAAAAATATAACGTCAAGCAAAATTTATTGTCTATTATAGGAGAAAAAACTACTAAATATTTTTCTTAGCTACTGTTTCACTTATTTATGGGTAATTGAACTTGTGTCTGCTCAAAACATAATAAAAATATATCGATTTCAGAAAAAGAAAACATATTAAAAATAATACGTCATGCTGAAGAGTTAGACGTTTTGAGAATGTTATGTTACAGCTGTGATAGCTGTGTTTGCAATGACAGACAACTGTTTCGATTCAACTTTGTCATTGAAATCTTAACACAATTTTTTTTTCTCTCAAGATGTGTGTTTTCTGTAAATACGCATTTCTTGTACTTTTTCGTATTATGCATCTATGTTTCTAACCAGTATCTACCTTCTTTACTATTCCTCTCTATGCATTTTAAAAAATAGAGCAGTCCAAATTTTGTGCAAGTTCACTAACTGTCGCGTCCTTTGTGGCAATTCGTGCAACGGATTTTTGTAATCTCTGTAAAAAAGTTGTTGCATGTCCGATGAGGAAATTGAAACTATGTGAAATTTACATAAATCGAAGTATTGGTTCCGTTGGAATTAATATAAAATAACCTATTAAGCAAGCTATCGAAGTTTTGGATCGTAAATAGGTTACAAGAGAGGTTCAAACACTTTTCCAAATTGTGACCATCTTTACGAGATTTCAAATTGTCTCACTGCACCTCAGTTTTAAAATCTTTGTATACGGTATAATAATTATTATATATACATAATGTATTATAATAATTAATACATTATGAAAGATTATTATTCTTTTGGGGAAACCGTAAAAAACTATCACCCTACTTTTGACGTTAACGATCTTTTAAGAGCTTTTATAATGCTTTGAAAACATATTTGTATAATTTGATAACGAAATAAAGCAGAACCATACGCACTTGCGTATGATTACTTAAATCCTCAATGGTCTTTTCTTAAATTGCAACGGAGCATAGTGTACTGCAGTTAAATGAAATTAATAGTTTCTTATTAAGCCTAATTTGACCAAAAGAGAAATGTTACTATAGTATACTGCGTTAAAATTAAGAATTCAATATACCACACATCAAAAATTAGTAAGTTCTATAACAGGGGTTTCCAACTTACATGAGGCCGGGGGCCACAATTAAAAACACCAGTCAAATGGCGGGCCGCAACTTTCTCAAAATTTTATATAGGACTCTTATGTTTGAAGGAACATATTATTGTCAGATTTTTATCAAGTTGCACAAAACAAAAGAAAAAAGCATTGAATTACAAATTAAAATAAAAAGTAGACTTTTAAACATACTTAATTGCATATTTAAAAATTCTGGCTACCATAACTTTAATCTGTACCTATGTATTAAACAATTAATGTGCAACAGATATCAAATTGTTAAGATATAAAACTTATATATATTTAAAACCCGTATAGATTTTTTACGAAAATTTTCCGCAATAAATGGCAACTAATATATTTTAGTTCACGGGCCACAAAAAAAAAACTTAAAGGGGCGGATGCGGCCCGTGAGACGCCAGTTGGTAACCACTGTTTTATAACATCCTATTCATCTAACCAAACGCAGCTATTCGAAAATTGTTCTTGTTTCCTTTTTTTTACGAATAATAAAAATACTTTTTTAACTAGTAGTTCCAAACCTGATTTACCTTATTTTAAAACCAACTTCATTCAAAAAAATAGTAACAGATACTGAGATCTATTATTTTAGAACAGCCATTTTCTTTTAAAAAAATTAATAACCGCAACCATGTTAACTACAAAATAAATGTTACGTTTCTTCAGTTTGCGGCCACAATTTTAAAACACATTTGCTCTTTATATGAAATCTAATCCTTAATCGGCCTACCTTTAGGTGCGGTGTAATAACACCACCAATTATAGTCTGGAAATTTCTCACAGCATATTATGTCGATGCGAGACCTTCAATCAAAGCCGGACTACATTTTTTATGAAGCTAAGCAGATGTTTTTAATTGATGGGGTCATTATAACTCTATAAGAAGATTCATTCAAGAAAAAAAATTTGAAAACATTTTTTGCACAAAGATAGAAGCATATTTAATGAAATTTAAATTACTTTCTGTAATCGATATGCGCGTCCACTCATTGAAAAAGGGTGTGAGATGGCAAAAAATAGTACATATAATTTGAATGCCAACTTTATTAATTTTAATCTTAATAGATAAGCACGCCTTGTTTGAAATAAATACCATCTGCTTGGATAGATAGAAACTGGAGTAAGATGACGATGATGCGATAATAAAAATATATAGAATAATGCTCCGATGAATAATGCAATTATTTGCCCTAGTTTGAAAAAAATGAAAGCTAAACGTTAATTTACGAACGAAAATTAGATTTGAAGATCTACATTTAACTAAGTTAATTAGCTATACCAGCCCAAAATAAAAATAAAACAATCTTCAGAAGTGGCGAATCACAGAGACGAAGGACATCGTGTAAGACCGTCAGATAATTTAAACACATTTGCAAAACATATTTTTCCTAATAACTTTATATTCTATTATCGTGAGATACAATGAGTTTTTTTTCCAAATACTTTATCATGAAAACACAAAAATGTTATAGAATGTTACATAAAAACAAACTGTTCAGCAGAACTTAATTTTTTATCCCTTAAATTTATATATAAAAAAGAAAAGGCAGAAAAAAAGCATAAGAAATACAATATTAAAATGATTTTAAAAGAAAAATAAGACAATTTTCTTTTTCAGTAGCTAACTTATCTTGATAGCTGCAGAAAGCGTTAAACAATCAACTATAATATTTTTAGAAGGATTATATTTTTATAAATTTTACAAATATTTTTGCTCGAGGCTTTTTATTTGCCTCGTATTATCGACTAGGCTATCGTATTTCAGAAAAGCATAAGAAATACAATATTAAAATGGTTTTAAAAGAAAAATAAGACAATTTTCTTTTTCAGTAGCTAACTTATCTTGATAGCTGCAGAAAGCGTTAAACAATCAACTATAATATTTTTAGAAGGATTATATTTTTAAAAATTTTACAAACATTTTTGCTCGAGGCTTTTTATTTGCCTCGTATTATCGTCTAGGCTATCGTATTTCAGAAAAGCATCAGAAATACAATATTAAAATGGTTTTAAAAGAAAAATAAGACAATTTTCTTTTTCAGTAGCTAACTTATCTTGATAGCTGCAGAAAGCGTTAAACAATCAACTATAATATTTTCAGAAGGATTATATTTTTATAAATTTTACAAATATTTTTGCTCGAGGCTTTTTATTTGCCTCGTATTATCGTCTAGGCTATCGTATTTCAGAAAAGCATAAGAAATACAATATTAAAATGATTTTAAAAGAAAAATAAGACAATTTTCTTTTTCAGTAGCTAACTTATCTTGATAGCTGCAGAAAGCGTTAAACAATCAACTATAATATTTTTAGAAGGATTATATTTTTATAAATTTTACAAATATTTTTGCTCGAGGCTTTTTATTTGCCTCGTATTATCGTCTAGGCTATCGTATTTCAGAAAAACATCATATTAATCCATTTAGTGATTTGACTAACTTCATTAATTTCTAAACCTCAAACTTTGTTTCTATCATAGGTCATAATCAATTATGACTCAAACATTTTTTTTTATTTTTAAAATGGATTCGTGGATTGCGAGGTTAATTTGGTCGTTGATTTTGAAGAGGTACTAAATAGGGTTAATTACTCCTGACCTAAAGCGCAGATTAGGCAGCATTTTTTTTAATGAACCAAGGAAAGAAAATTAGATTTTATTCAAAGATAAATTATGACACCTATATTTCATTTTTATGAATAAGTTTTATCCATTTATTATAACCATTTATTATAACATAAAATTATAGCTAAGTTTAAACTCAGAGGCTAAAATACGTATATTAAAAAAATATAAATAATAATAAAAAAAAAGATCAGATTAATCGAGTGTACGATTTTAAATTATAACGTTATACTTAAATTCAAAATGTAACAATATTTCTGTAATTTCAGACATTTTTAAATTCATGACTATGTTTTTATTAACTCGTTTTCCTGTTTGTGAGAGTGAAATTTTGCAAATTGAAACTCTAACACCTTTCCCACTAACTACAGCTCACAAACTGAAACACAGTGTCTGCTAATAAGGCGATTTTCAAACGATTTTTAACGGCCATATAAGCAGAAAGTACAAAGCGCGAAAAATACGAACCCCCTGAATAACTTATGATTGGATCTTCACGTTCTAGGACTCAGTGTTATCAATCTCAGATTCACTAATTAATTTGTGCAGATGATACACATGAGGGCAGACTAGATAACTCGGTAATTTATTTACATCGCACAAGAGCTGCTTAATGGCTACGATTTGGAAAACATCTCCGAGGATGATCCCCGAAGACATGCCATTACTATTTTTATCCCCTGCAAACAGGATGGCTCCTACGCTTTGGTAGCTTGGCAACCAGTGAGCGAAATGCAGTATTTCACTTTAGAACAGTTTAAAGAGGAACGATATCGCGCACGCTTGGACCCTAAGATAGCTGATCAAAGTGTTCACCCATTCGCTCACTGACCGCAACTAGTGATGCTTAATTTCGGTGTTCCATTGGGGACCGTTTCTTTACAATCAGTGCGCTGTGGAACGTTATAGATTGGATACATTAAGTGTTATGGTAAGATTTTTAAGTCTGAAAAATAATAATGGCAATCATTTTGCGTGTGCTGAATTTAAGTTTCTTATTATTTATAATATAGATAGAAAATTATAAATTTCATATCGTGTTATAAAAATATTGTAGAAAATATTTTCGTTTTTCAAGAAGAAGGGTTGGAAATATCCTCTGCGAAAATAATCTATATTAAAATTGTGTGGTGGAATGTGCACCCAGACATTCGTTAACCTTGACAGCGTTGACGGAGACTGGCAATATTTTCTTTCCTCAAAGATCTTCCTCCTTGAATCTAATAAATACTTTTCTTTTTTTTATTAAATTTATGAACTTAATCTCGTTCCATTAATCATAACATACCAATTCTTGTTTTTCTTAACTAGTTTAAACTGTTTTAGAAGATCTTATTGAAGTTGACAGCTCATTTACAACTATTTTTTCAAATTAAACAGGCTTGTAAAATATTGCGTAAGGATTAAATTCTTTATATTAATATTTATCATTACAAAATCAATTATCTATATTTCTTGATTACATTTCCTTTTATTTATTCTCTTCATTGATATTATTTTCATTCATTCAAATCGCATAGAGTAACATTCTTTTTATGCTACATAAAATCACGAGAATTTAATAAAAAGAGCTGCAGGTTTTTAGGTAATTATTTTCAGAAAGAAAATAAAAAGAAATTAAAATTATTCTGCTAAATCGATATTTGGACAAAATTTTTATTTCATACAAACCGGTTTACCATATTTTAGTATTCCGTTCCCAGCAGAGAATAATTTCATGCGTGCTTAAAAATTATATTATTATCAAATTGAATCTGAAACCCTTATTGAGTGTCTAGAAATTTGAAACGCAGCGTCCAAAATATTGGATTCGGCAAAATCCCACCGCCAACTATAATTAACCACAATTTTATTATGGATTTACTTCTGTTACTCAGAGTATCGATTACAATGTTCCGATTCTAGTGACATTTCAGATAATTTTATGACGTATAGTGGATTTTTATACAGTTCACTTTTTTTACAGTACAGAAACTTTTTTCATCTGCAGGAAAAACATAATTTTTAAAAATTCTATTTTATTTTATTTTAAAATAAAATAAATTTCTATTTTATTTTATTATATTACATCATGGGAGCTTATTAAAACAGAGAAGAAAAAAACATTCGCGTTCATATGACATCATGTGACAAGCGAAGTTGGAATTAACACAATACCCAAAATTATTAGAACTTCAATCCTTCGATTAAATAAGATGTCACAATAACACACAATAAAAATTTTAACACCTACAAAGACATTTCAATGGCAACTTCATTTATAGAAAAAATCAAAAATGGCCGTCATTATATAATTACGTCTTCAAATATGTTAACACAATAACTTTTTTTGATCATTTGCTGATTTCAAGGTGACATGCAAGATCTGAACGATGATGTCTAAGGTAAAAATAACAAAACATTTCCAGTGAAAGAACATAAGAATTGACCCACGAAATCTTTCCAAGAAATCTTCCAAAGCGATGCAATGCAGTGGAATTTCCACTTAGGTCTACGATTTAAGATGAAAATAAAACAATGCAGAGTGGGGGGAATTAGAAATGCTCCCCCCTATTTCAATTTGTAAAAAAAAAAAAAAAAAAACCTTCAATTTTCGGAATAATGTGAACTGTCATTGTGACATAAGAAAAATAATTTATTAAAAAAATATATATGAAAAACGGGTGTCAAATAGTAGACAATGAACAAGGAAATCACCTGTCGAAACTATTTAACCATACAAAAAAAAATTTTAATTACTCAACTGGAAAATATTTTAAAACGATTGTCATCATTTTATCTTTTTGAATTTTCATAACTATTGGGGGAAAACATTATTATTATTTAACTAGCCGCCCTTGGCGTCCAGCTTAGTTACTTTTCAAAGTTATCTTAACATATAAACTGCAAGAGTAACCAAGCCGAATGCACAGCACAACTGTACATAAAATATTCTAATCCTTCAACCCTTCCTCCAATCCTGGTATCTTAATCAGTTTTAAACAATATATTAACCAAAATGTTTCATCGTCTAGCTTTTGTTTTCTCACCTATACTGTAAGTATGAGCACGGGACATTTCAACATAGTAGGCAGCAAAAGTATTAAAATTATTTCCATCTGTGTCAAGAGATAAAATTGAAAACTCATCCCAAAGCTCCATTACGCTCGGTATTACTTCCTCATGCACCGCTCGAGCCATAATTTGAATACAGTATCGTACAATATATGCTATTGCTCGAAAAGGTCAAGTTCCGTCAACAATAGTTGGTATGAAAGGATGTGGCACCATAGCACTGATAATTTTTAAAATGTATAAAGCCATTCAAGAAAGTGTCGAAAATAAAACTAAATAAACTTTTTATATAAGTTTTTATTTATATACACTGTGAAAAAGGATGTATATATATATATATATATATATATATATATATATATATATATATATATATATATATATATATTAATCATTTCGTTCAATCCTACGCTGAAATGTTTTGAGTAAACTAAATTGAAACGATAACAAAGTTACTTCTTAATTTTATGAGCATTTTTTATTTCTAACAAAACAAAGAAAATATCAACAACAAAAAATTCGCTGTAAAAATAATGTGTTAACTTACGTTCTGATAATTTCATATTTTCAGGCGACCCTTATATAAAGGCCATCCTTCCTTCCGATATTATTAAATTTTATACGAGGTCATTTTTTCGATTTTTTACTTTTTTAAAAAAAAAAATTCTTTTTTTAAGATTGTTTACTCATACTTTAAAGTCACACATTGTGACGAACACATTGTTACGATTATTCATTATACTACAAGTGAAAGAAGAAAGATAATTGGAGAAAGACAGGAAGCGTATGGATGAATCAGTAAATCGACACATTAGAGAAACAGTGAATCAATGAATCAACGATTTAGCTAAATGTTGAATCAATGAACCGGTACAGAGACTGGTGAATTACTGTAATGGTAAATCAATTAATCGGTAAAGGGAATAAACGAATTAGTAAAATGTTAAATCAATGAAGCGATACAGTGAATTGACAAATTAGTTTAATGTTAAGTTAATCAATCGGTATACTGAATCAACGAATTAGTTTAGTGTTAAATAAATGAATCGGTATAGTGAATCGAATCAATTAATTATTGAATCAATGAATCGGTAAAGTGCATAGTCGAATTTGCTAAACGTTGAATTAATAAATCGGTCCAGTGAATGTGGAATACGCAAACTATATAATATTTGAGGTCAATACCAGAAGAATTATATATAGTACATATAAACTAAACTCAGTGGCGCGACAGCCCATTTTTTTTTTTTTTTTTTAAATATAGTACATATATCATAGTAAAAAAAAAAACATTTAAACTTGGTACATAAATGAAAAAAGTAATAAGCCTATACTATAAGTCCGCTTACGTGTATTTCATTTCGTAATTTTTATTAACGAAATATCCATTAAAATGACGAATTCTACTTACTCTGACGAATTCTAATTTACCCAATCGAATACCTGCACCTATACGACCCCTGCTTCCAAATTTAACTGTGACCGTTCCCAAAAGTAATAGTGAACTATTTACAAAAATCTCACTGTTCTATAATGATTCACGATGAAGAATAATCATGAAATAACCCAATGACCGCACTTTCGTCGTCGATCGATTTCTGGAATCGCGACAGGTCTGCTCTGAAAACAAGTGGGGAAAACCCATGGTTTCAAACAAAAACATGCAGAAAACCACCCTTTTTTGAACTCTTCATTGTGTTCTTGAAAGATAAGTGTAGAACATTCTAGAACCCTTCCTCATTCAAATCATTTAGTTAACCCGATGGCATTTACTGACTGCTCGTCTAGCCGTTTAGGTAAAAATGCGCCATTGTTCCCTACGTATGCAAATGAAATATTTTATTATTCGTTTCGACATGAAACACAGTACTCTTCTTTGATATCATCTTCTAACATATTATATTGTCTTACACAGGGTCAATTTAAAACGTTTTGAAAATTAAAAAAAAAAAAAGATATACTTTTAGAACAGTGACTAATTAAATAAGTTTCCACTACTCGTATAGTTCCCGATTTAGGTAATTCTATAAATTTATTCTCATTCTAGGAACGTGAAAATTTTTTTATTTCTTTGCTTAAGAGGTACCATAATTTTTTAAAAACCTAAAGCTTCAGAGTAGGAAACATATTAAAGTACAGTCTTTTTCACTTTTTTCTCAGAAACAATAGTTTCTACGGAGAAAAAAAAAAAAAAGCTTTTTTATTGAAAAATTGTACAGCAGCCATTTTGTTTTGAATTGCTTTGGAAAAATTCATTTTAACAATTCATTAGTACTATAATAAAAAATAAAAATAAAAATTTTAAGAATTTTTTAACTGTCTCGCCGAAACAACAATGCTTTACCAATGTAATATAAAGATGCAAAACCTGAGTTTAATTTTTACTTATTAATAAATAAACTCGTATTCAGCAAACGGTTCAACACAACTCAAAAAAATTTTTCTTCTCAGCAAAAAAAGAAAAGAAAAAAGCATTTGCTAAAAATTTGAATGAAATTTAGGTTTTACTATGAATAATGCATTTTTTGAAGAAAAAAAATTACCAATCAATTATTTAATTTATTCTTAATTTAAAATTCAATGCTATTTGAATGGAATGAGGTTATACTGTGTTGAAACATATGTCAGAAAGGATGAAATGGAGCAATTAAAATGTTTATTTAAAATTTCAAAGTTAAAATATCAAAAGAAAAATGCATAGATTTTTTGGTGAAGTAAATTCAAAAATCTAAAATTGGGCAAAAGAACCGTAACAGTGAATAACATTTACGTAACAATATTAATAGAATTAAAAATTAGATGCTGTTAACGTTAATGTTCTTACATTTTGATGAATGCCCTTAAAAACATTTTTCCAATTTTTTTAATACGGTAAACACAAATTATTTTATATTCTTTGGAAAGTGGCATTCTTCTCAAAAAAAGGTTGGCCGTCCCTTGATGCAATCCACATCAGACAAAACAGTAGTGCTGAAAGCCACGCGGGTTGCAACGTGACATTAAAACCGTCATCCCGTTTATTTATACTTTTTTTTTTCTTCCCGGCATCACACTGAAAGCCTACGAAATGAGTAGCTTAAGTGAAAAAGTTTTACATTGTATCGTTCATAAAGAAAGTGACTTATCTAGATCTTGCGCACGATGCGTTTCTCGTGTATATTTTATTATTATTTTAAAGAGGCTTTTGAAAATTGTTATCACTCGGGAATGGAAATTTCTTCTTATTTTTTTTTTTGATAAAGATTGGATATTAACATAATAGATTGCTTAATAGATTAACATAATAGTTTTTAGTGTCAATATCTGTAAAATAGTGTTAACAAGAAGTTTTTATTTACTTGCTTTCTTGAGTTTGAGGGAGGACTCATATAATCAAAATGTCTACCTCTTTCCAACTAGCTTGAGCACTTAAATTTCAGTTGCAGCTCTGTGGCTAATTACAATACAAGTTACAATTATTTTATAATTGTTGGAAATACAATTTCCAACAATTATATTGTGATGCGCCTTACATTTCTTTTTTCCAATTGTGATGCGCCTTACATTTTTTTTTTTAAGGTCACAAAAAAAATTGAATTATTTTCTTACCTATAGTGCTCTTCAAAAGTGTAGTTATTAAAAAATTTATTTTATCATACTTTTTAAGTATTTGAAAGAATCTATAATAATTAATAGTCTTTTAATGAAAATATAGCCCTTTAAATAAAAATCTATTTTTATTTAAAAGACCGTCGTACATCTTTAAAACCTGATTTTCAACTAAAATTTACAATTTCTCATTTCGAAATCAATTGGAATTTCAATTACACGACTTATAATGTCCAACTAATAACTATTTAAATCAAACTCTTATTTGAGCCACTTCGAAATCTGATAATCGCCTTTGCGTTCACATGGAACTGGAATACTAGAATAATAAAAAATATCGTAAGAGGAAAAAAAAGGAATTCAGTAATTATTTTCATTTTTTTTTATTTACTTTTTTGTACAGTTGCTGCAATGCTGTACAATTTGAGTTTTAAATATTTAAAAAAGAATTGGTTAGAGATTATTTTAGTTCTAAATCTACATTTTTATTTATTAATTTCTTGTTAAAAAAAAGTTAATAAAATTCTTTATTTTTTCCAACGAATATGGTTTTGCTTGAAGTAATTTTTTTGTCAACGTTCACCTTATTTTGCAGTATTTTCGAAAGAAAGTCTTATTTTTTGCTGTTATTAAGCCATTATTATTTAACTGTTTCAGAAATTTTCTTTTATTTACTATATTTTAAACGTTTTTATATATTTTTATAGTATAATAACATGAAATATTACCTAGATAAATATTTCAGAAAAAAAAAACATTATAGAAGGTCATACGATCATATTTATTTGTTATCTTGAATGACCGAAATCAAGAGAATGTCGACTTTCACCTGTGATTGCCTACAATCACATAGTCGCTTTGGTGCATGTTCGAAATATTTGTTATATCCGATTTGATATTAATTCGTTTGTTGATATTATTATATTTATTCGGTATTTTAATATCTTTTGACCATAGATTAGGAGAATCATCAGTGTTTGGAGTACCAGGCAAATGTATACCGGGCAGTGGCACTTAACTAGATCTAGTATATATTTAGGACATTTACCAAAATGACTATGTGATAGTCAACATTCACCAGTGGTAGTCAAAAACCACCAATTTCGTTCATTCACAGTAAAATAAATACTATATGAATCAAATAAGTTTATCATAAAAAGACATTGTTTGATGTGGAAAGGGGATTTAGAACGAATCAGAAAGTTACTACGAAAAAAAAAGTTACGACAATATTTAGACAGCCCCTTAGCAACATTTTTATTACATTATAACACGCGAGATATCATTTAACTCGCAGTTGGGAAAATCCCAAAATTACACGATTAGAAAGATTTTAACCTCATCAACGCTCAGACATGTTTTGAGATTTTTTTCCCGTTGCTAAAGACATGACGACGAAATCACTGAAAATATATACAAGAGAATATGAGTATAAAATTTTCCCTACTAAACGATTTTTATGTTGAAAATAAAATGTTTCTTTGTGTCTTACTGTTATCTAGTGAAATTTCCATAAAGTTGCAAAGCACATAGTTCTAAACAATACTGAGGAAAAATTTTATATAAAAATATTTCAGTTTTGGAAAAAAATATACCTTACAGAATTATTTCTTTGAAAAAATTATTCTTTTTCTTGATTTAAATAAGTTTATAGATATTTTTGGTAGATACAAAGAAACTTTGAGATATTATTTAAATTGTTAAATATTTGAAAGCTTGCAATTAACAAATTTAAAAAAATAGACGAAATTAATTTTTATTATGCTTTTAGGGGTCATTTTAGAAGAAATTTGGAATTCCTTACACGAACCCTTCTCGAAAATTTTTATCCCTTAAACGGACATTTTACAAAAAAAAAAAAAAAAAAAAAAAATTACCTTTAAATGGACCCTTCACTAAATTTATTATCGTTCAAACTTGCATTTAAATTTTTTTTTATCGTTTAAACGGACCCTTCACAATAAAAATTTTTATCGTTTAAACATACCCAACACAAAATTGCTTTACTGAAAACTAAACGTTCACAGAAATTTTTTTATTTTAAAAAAAGAACTGTTCTCAAAATTTTTCCTTTAAAAAGTAAGTCATTCTTAATTCATAAGTTTAAAACAAAAACTCTTAAATAACTTTATTTTTGTCACTGGTAGAAAGAAACTCATTTTACAGTAATTATGAGATTTATAAAGTTACGAGTAGATTTTTCACAAAAAAAGGTTCCTCTTTTACAAATTAATTAAACTGTGAGTAGATTTTTCAAAAATTTTCAAAAACAGGATATTTCACAGAAAGTGTCTGGTAAACGGCCATATGAAAAATCTAATATATATATATATATATATATATATATATATATATATATATATATATAGAAAATAAGATCTTTAGCTCTCTCCATTTTTCAAAATGCAATTTTATCAACTATTTCTAACTTCCATTTCTTATGAGATAAAGCTAAGAAAAATGAAGAAAAATTAAAAATAAGAATAAGAAAAATGACGCAATTCGTTTTTACTTAACTTAGATGGAAAAAAAAAAAAAAAGCTCATAAACATTCAATATTTTACCTGCTGCATTAACTAGATACAAAGCTGTATTTTAAGGCTTCGAAAATTTTATTTTTTAAAATAATCTAAACTATTAAAAAAACTAAAATTTTTGCATTTACTAAAAAAAATTAAAGAAAAAATTAAACACACTTGATCACAATTTGCTAGAAAATATTAGAAATTCAAAATTTAACCCAGTGACATCAAAGCTTAATTTTTTTAATTCAAATAAGTTTCAAAGTTTTGTCCAGAAAATGTTAAATTTCTTAGAAATGAAATTTCTCAGCACAGGTATAAAAAAATCATTAGAAAAAAAAAGAAAAACCTAACTTATGAAAACAAAATTGCATCGAAAGAAGTAATATGATAAACACTTATGCAAAAAAAAATTTATGTGCACTATTTTATTTATATTCTAGTTTCAAAGTTATGTCTAAGAAATGTTAAATTTCTTAGACATAACTTTGAAATAAAAATAATTAGAAAAAAAGCTTATTTAAAAAAGCAAAATTACATAGAGAGATGCAATATGATAAACGCTTATACCAAGAAATATCTTACGTGCATTATTTTATTTACATTCTCGTTTCCGTGTTTAAGTTTCGCCATATTTTTAAACAAGTTAAGCAGAAATTGCTGTTTTTTAAAAACAGATTAAACAAACTAGTACCTATACTAATGAAAATTTTATTAACGAGCGAACTTATTTTTGAGTATTAATTAAAATAAAGTATAGTGTGCTAAATAAACGAAACTCGTTAATTTTTTATATAATAATCGGATTTCACTTACCAAAGTACACTATCTTAATGATTTGAGAGTCGAATGTTAAACAAGCTAATTAAATTTTAGCCGACAAAAGTTTAAATTAAGAAATCAGACAGTTTATTTAAACGTTCATTTATGTATTCCTCTTCCTCAAAATATGGAAGAGGGGGGGGGACAGCAATCTGGAAAATATGGTCGACGTTATCATTTAACATATTCCGTTTAAATTTTGGATTCTATTATCTAATAATAAATTTTTCTTCAGTTGCCAATTACCCAAGTTTCATATGCTACTTATTTAAAATAACATTGCATTATTTATGCTCAGACATTAATTTTGAATTAATTTCATTAAAAAAAATTTAATTTAGATTTTGAATCCTCTAAAATCTTTCATTCAATGTAAACTGTAGAATTTTAAATGACAAAATTTGAATGAAATCAAATAGTTTCTAAAAAATAAAATTTCAAAAAAGTGGTATTTTTAAATGAAACAGATTCCGTTTAAATTTTGTATTCTATTATCTAATAATAAATTCTTCTTTACTTGTCAATTACTCAAGTTTCATAGGCCATTTATTCAAAATAAAATTGTATAATTTAAGGCTGAAATAATAATTTTGAATTATTTTCACTGAAAAAACTTAATTTAGATTTTAAATCTACAAAAAAAATTTCTTCATTGTAAACTGTAGAATTTTAAATGACACAATACAAAATTTGAATAAACCAAATAGGTTCTGAAAAATAAAATTTCACAAAGTCGTATTTTAAAATTCAACAAATTCCATTTAAATTTTGGGTCATACTATCTAATAATTTTTTTTTATTTAATTAGCAATTACTCGAATTCCATAGGCCATCAATTCAAAATAACATTGTAGGCTCAGACATTAATTTTGAATGAAATTTTATTAGAAAAGTATCTCAATTTAGGTTTTTATTCCTCTAAAATGGAGAATCCTATAAATTTAATAAATAAAGCACCAATAAACTTAATGTTTTAATTGCTATAACGATTCAACGCTCTGATGTATGTTAATTTGCTATTTAGGTTAATAAGTATCATTTAATAAACTGATTGATTAGCGACTTTAGGGTGGTGCCCTTGACTCGGCCGACTAGACCCACAAGTCGAAATGCATGCTTTCAATCCATAATTATGTAACGTGACACACTGTCTGATAAATTAAATTGAATTAAATTAATCTTCTTTTTTAACATTATACTTTAAAAAAATAATATTGTTCATTTAAAGAAGGCAAAGGTTTTGGAATCAGTAAATTCCATTTTTGAAATTTCCATTTAAAAAGAAATCTAGAAATTGAAATATTTAACTGACAAGCGCCCTCGGAAAAATTAAAAACTGGTACTAAACTCTCTAAACGGATAATTGAAAACTCGTTTTACCTTCCCAATTTAATATTCTGAGAACGGAAAACTTTCCCAGAGATTTTCAAACAGAAATAATTCTTTTGAAATAATTAGAATAGTAAAGAGGTGAGCTTCCGAATGTTTCTACTAGTTTTCTGAGGACACTGATCTGCTTAACTGCACTGATTTTTATTTAATTCTCACATTTTTACTGAGAGAATTTCGAAAAAAAAATTTTACGCAAATAATTTAAACAAAAACATTAATTTGAAAAATTCTATTACTAGCAAGAAAAAACTAAGAGCTTTATTTCTTAATCATGTTAAGCCTTACAAAAACAACTATTTTACCTTGAACATTTACAGGAAAAATAAAATGTAGACTGCATATGATATACTGTATTTACTATAATATAATAATTATTATTCTTTTTAAAAAGTTGTAATATCTATTATAAATTATTCAAATAATAATCCTTAATTTTTATAAGATTTATGAAACACATAAAATTTTAGTTGCTTAAATATTTTAGAAAACTGCTTTTAAAAAGGTAAAACTGTACTTTAAAAAAAATTTTGCTTTAAATCACTGCTTGCAATTTACAATTGTATATTGAATAGAATCTTATTACTTATATCTAATGGAGTTCAATTAAAGTTTTATTTTATTATTAGTAAACATAAACTATGTATTAAAACAACAAACAACAAAACGTACATTAAATCAATAAACACAAACTATGGACATTACTACCTTTGGTAATATTATTAAACAAACTAAAAGTTAAAAGTTTTAATCATCAGATAGATGGAAACAAAAATTAATTTATTATATAAACATATCTATCTATAAAGCCATAAAGCAAAGATCATGTAAAAAATATGAAAAGCACAAAAAAAATTTTATTTCACAAAAAATCGTTTGCTTGTCTATTTGTTATGTAACTGTATAAATTTTAATTACCATAGTTTTAGCAATCGATAGATACAATTTTATAACTAGACAATTTAGCACGATCTAATGTATTTTAACAAATTCCCGAAGATGTTTTTAAATTATTATTTCTATTTCAGTACAAGAGTTTCAAAACATTGTCATGTTATATTTTTTTTAAATTTTATTTTTATTTATTTATTCATTTATTTTTTCTTGCAGATTTGGATATGGCTATATGAAGTTTTGTTCTTCAGTTTGATAGATAGTAGCTAAGTTCAGTTTTTTAAGATTTCGCCTCAGGGATTTCGTAAAACAAACCTCGGAAATCTCTGTTGCTTGCGTGTAAATCTAAGTTATATATTTTATTGATATGGGAATATATTTAAAAGTCTAGCTTCTAAGGCTTTAACACAAATCTATTAATAATTAAATAAAATAGAACAATAAATTTTATAGTTTTGTTTTTTGTCTAGATTTTAAATTTATTCAAAATGACAATATCTATATGAATTGAAATAATCAAGAATTTAAAATCATTTTTATAGCATTTCAAACGCCTTTTTTTATTTTCAATTCAGAAATATAGAATGCTGGAAAACTGATTCGATTATTTTTTTAGACTTTTTTTAAAAAATTTATGATCGGTCAATTATGATTATTGAAGAACTTATTATTTGATTTGTTAGCGATACACTTTAGAAATTTTCTCGTAAATCTTTGTGTTCTACGCAAATTTCTCGTCAGATAGATTTAAATTTCTAATACAAATAACCAAAACAAAATTCTAAATGGCCTATTACTAATCTTTAATCTTGATTTTAAAATGACATACCTGTCCCCATGGTAATGCGATCGACAATTGTAGTTGCTAAGGTAACGACGACGCCTTTTAACTCGTTACAGCACGTCTTACGTCTAAATTGGATGAATAATAAACACGTTGCTGAAAAATCGTCTGTGGAAGAATCAGCGTATGGAAGCATGCGGTAGAACACAAATTTATAAAGAACAAAATTAAACATCAAAACAAGACTGCAAGTTCATACGAATTATCATAATATCAAAAATAAAAATCATATTCGAAGTCAATTCCTGCATTCTTTTTCAAAAGGCAGACACAAAACACTGGTACAATTGAACCGAAAGTATATTTGTTTCTAATTCAAATTCGTCTGCAGTGAATGGGCTGGTCACCATTAACTGCTATTCAAGCGCCCTCTATGTGAAAAAGTAACTCCCATCCTGATTGGTTTAAAGTTTGCGCACTTTTCGGTTTCTTTTTCTTCGAAGTTAGTTTTTCTTTTTTATGTTTTATAAGGTATTTAATTTCTTTGCCGCAAATGACTTTTCGCTGTAGTAAATCTGTTCGATAATAAGTCAGATAAATCTTTTAAGAATGACATCTGCTAGTAAAGGAGAAAGCTTTTCGCTATGTTTTACAGTTCTTACGACACTGTTTTACAGGCATTTTATTGTTTTTGCGACAATATTTAATCGGCGTTTTTACTTATATCGTGTAACTCCATTTGTATTTAAATTATCAGGAAAATACCTCTTGATGCAAGTAACATAAAAATTCAGTTCTTCAGAACGAATAAATATTTCAGTAGATTTAGTTCTAAGTAAATTTATTGTTTGTGTACATTATAAATAAAAGCGTGCATATTTATTTTTACTACATGTTTTGGTCTATAATAGATTATATTGAAATTTTTATTATCCTATTCTCAAAATTTATCTTGTGACTTTGTTTTACAGGTGTTTTTAAATTTATCATGTTTAACACTTTTATTAATATTATTATTATTATTATTATTATTTTATAATAGCTGAATACCCGTTCTTCAATCAAAACTATATAAGCATACTTAAAACTGATATATACCGGTACAATTAAATAAGTTAAAATAGTAGTAGTAATAGTAGTAGTAATTGTACTTTATTTGCGTCTCATTAGAGCTGCACTATGAGCTATTGGTGACGGTTTGGAATGTGATGAAGGATTGTGATGATATTTGGATGGATGTAAAAATTGTGATGATATTTGGATGGATGTAAAAATTGTGATGATTGGTAAGACATGCCATAAAAATTTTGATATCTTATAAATAGAATGTCCTCCCCCCTTGATTTAGTAACCAGACTATCTGCGCGCGAAGTCTAGCACTTTACTATGGAAGAGTTTAACCAGAACTGATACCGGGTACCCTTGGTCCCTTCTCACGCTCATCGAAGTGGTCAACCAACACTTACCGTAGACAGTGATACTTGAATTTTGTGATATACTGGGAACCATGTCTTACGATCAGTCTGCGCCGGAAGACGAGTTAAAATAATTATTATTATTAAATACAGCCTTCCCCAGGAACTTAGCGTTATTAGGTTAAGCAAAACACGTTTTTAGGAATTCAACTCATAAAAATTATTCCAAGTAATTGCAATTACGTAAAAATCTTAATTTTGTTTTTTCAGTGACAGTTAGTTTTCAATAATTAGAGATTGTAGAAATATGTTTCTAGAAAGTAACTCTGAAGAAAATTAATCATGTGATTTCATGCAGTTTTCAAACTTTAAAGTTGTTTAAGCTGACGTCACCTCACTTACCTGCCTACTGAAAATTTATTAATGATCAATGAGTTACCGGTAGAACTATTTGAGATCAGTTTTATTTCTAAGGAAAATAGTGCAAATAACAACTACAACCACAATAGTACAACCACAATATTACGGCAAATAATGGAATGATAATAATCAAGTGATATTGTTCAGACTCTGGATTAGACTTAATAATTTCTCTGATGCCATATCACGTTTATTTTCTTAAGCTTGTCAGGCAGAAATGAATCGAAAATAAATATTTCCTGATGAACGTGCTCTAAACAACTATTTTGATTAAACAGAGCTGTAAGTTAGCAAACAGCATTGATATTATCTATAATAATAAAATAAAGTGTTAGTGTTTCTGCTTGCTTGTCTCTTATAATTCGAGAACCTTTTGTTCAAACGTCTTGAAATTCGGACTGCAGGTGTAATTTTAGTCCTCGATCCAAAAAATCATTCGAAATTTTTACTTACGTCGTTCGGGAGAGATATTTGAAAAATGGTATTTCCTCACTGGTTGCCATGTTTCTTTGCCAACAGGTCATCGTTTTAAAATAAGTTATGATTCTAATTTATCAAACATTTTAAACTATAACGTCATCGACGTCTGGTAGATAGCTCTCATTAACAAAATATGGAGTTTATTGCTCGCTTTCTTTTAAATTATATTTATTCGTTATGTCGGATAAACTTAAGTGTAAGTATAGGTGGGCAACGTCACCAAATTAGTATTTCTAAGATTATCAGAAATCACGTGTTCATTTTTGTTACACGAAAACGTGTTTCTATAAAACTATATGCTTTCAAATCAACGGCTAATTAAATCAGAAAAAATAGGGTATGTTCTAAAAAGCAAAATAAAAGGAGAAAAGGAACCGTGAATAATCGCTATAAGCCACTGTTGCTTAATTAATTTTAGTACTAGATACTAATTGAAATAAGAAGAAAAGACTTAACCAAAAAGCAAAATTAATGGAAAAAATGGAACTAATTCTTTAATAGAACGTAAACAATCGCCCTTCTGTTTTTGGTGCCAACGTCGCTTAATTAATTATAGTAATAGATACCGATTAAAACAGAAAAAAATAGGTTATGTACTAAACAGAAAAATTAAAAGAGCAATGATACTAACTGATGATTTAGAAAAAAAATAAGAAATTGCTATTATATTGTTGACGCCAATGTTGCTAAATTAAGTTTGGTAATAAATGCTAAATGAAATTTTAAAAAAAGCTATTTACCAATAAAAAAATCAGTGGATAAATGGTACTGACTTGTTTAAAAGGAGCATAAAAAATCGCCATATTGTTATTGATGACAACGATGCTTAAATTATTTTGATATAAGGTACTAAAATAAAAAAATAAAAAATAATTAAACTATGTTCTAAAATGAAAATATAATGGATATAAGGCACTAATTCGTTAGGAGTGATGTTAAAAATCGCTATACTATTTTTAACGCCAAAGATGCTTTATTCATTTTAGTTATTCGTACTAATGGAAATAAAAATTACCCTGTGTGCTAAAAAAGCAAAATGAATGCGAAAATACTACCACTTCATTTAGGAGAAGCTTAAAAAATCGCCATGGTATTTTTGACGCCAATAATGCTTAATTAATTTTGGTAATACGTACTACTTTTATTATGGGAATCGAATCAGTTTTAATAGATACCAAATATATTAAAGTATAGGTATAAAGCATTACATTAGTATATTTTACTTTTACATACAGTGAAACCTCCAGGAGAGACCACCTCTATGTACCGACCTCGTCTATTTAGAAACGCCATTGGAAGGCACGAAATTTTTTCCATAGACTTTGTGTTGAAGAAAACCTTTGAGAGAGGCCATGAAAACCTCTCCATTTCTCCCAAACCATGAAAACCATTTTATTGTGGGACACGGAATGGTCACTCCCGAGAGGTTTCAGTGTACTGATATGGGAACAAAGTATTATATTTGCATATTTGGTACCAATATTGTGCATTTTTAATATAGATACTGTAAAGAGGTTTTCTACAACCTCTCCGAGATGGATAAGAACAGAAGAAAATCGCTTAATTGTGGTAAATTTCGACTATTGTGAGTTGGCCTCAAAGGGTATGGAGCACTTTATTTTGAAGGTATAAGCTATTAAAAACGTGTTTTGTTTAATCTAATAACGCAAAGGCACCGGAAAGGGCAATAAGTAATAATAAATGAAAAAACCTAAATTATTTAAGCTTTATTTATTATTTTGGCATATGTCTTTCAGTTATGGCGCTATTTTGTAGACTTTTGTACTGTTTCAATAATTATTTACGTTTTGTTTTCCTCCTTTGAGAAGAACGCGTATTCGGCTAGTCTTTTAAATAAATGATAAACCTCTGCAGTTTAATTTGTAACATTAGGGAGGTTTCGCAAATTTGCGTTAACTTCCGTACGTAGTAATTGTCAGTTCTGGTGAAATGCGCATGCACCTGTGAAAAAATATTAAACATACGTAAGTGAAAATAAGAGATTTTGCAAACATCCGTAAGTTAAAAACGCAAACGTAGTGGAACATCATTTTAACTTTGACCACAATGTTGAATAACCATATTGTTAAACAAAAACCAATAATAATTTTTTTTATTGAATAAACCAATGGTTGTAAGATCACTCGATTTACTTCTAAATTCCATCGATACATTTCTTCAAATTCGCATTCCATGTCTATGTTTTTAATTCGAAGGTAGGCTTAAACAAAAAATAACATTTAACAGCTATAAACAGTTTGCTTGTAGCTTTGTCTTTCCATCGCAAATCACGCCAACATAACGTAAAGATATGTATCATCTAAAATGGAAAGTTGCTTCAATTTTAAGGCTAGATGGAAGCGCCGTACGCTAATTCACTTACTATTTATAAATGGATCCCAATTTCTATACAATTGCTCTCATCTACATATACTTATTTCTCTTACGTGGCTCCAAAAAACGAGGTTATATCTCGATGTAAATTGGCAACACTACAGTTATCCATAATAATTTATTTTGTTAGATTGTCTTAAATTGTGTTAAACAATTGATTACATGTAAAGTATTTGTTTAGATTCATTTCGTTAAGTTGTTTTAACACATTCTTTGCTGGTGGCGTTTTAACACGTTTTTTCATGCCCAAACAATGTTGACCGATTGATCATCTGAGGTAACTTGCCATTGCGCTTGCAGGGTCGCTAACTCGCCAACTTACCCTTTTCGGAGCAAATTTGATAGTCAAGAAATTTGGGGAAGAAGACAATTCGAAACGAGGTGAGTTACTAATATGTTTACAGGCTATCAGTAATATTTTTGGCTGGCTAACTAATTTAGAAAAGAAATTTATTTTCGAACATTACAAAATATTAAATAAGGAAACAATAAAATCATAAAATCACGTGGTTATTGGTGTTATTTTGAAGTAATGGTTGGAAATTCTTTGACTGTAAGTATAGTTAATTTTTATAAATCGTTCTCGAACGTCTAGTGTTTCCTTCTCAGACAAAATATACAATTATATTCTAACTTAATATGCTTATTATGCTGCCAAATTCATTTTACTGAATAGGGAAAGAATCGAAAAATTGTCTTTTTCATCTGACAAATGAATATCGAAAATTATTAAGTGTGAAAAGTAATTTATTTTCTAAGTGACAGTAACAAACAAAATAAGCAGAACAAATGTCGTGAGGAAAAATAAAGATTTATTTTATTTTTGATGAAAAGTAAGGTAATCGCCGTAGAAGACCTTCATAACAAACACCCACCTGTTACGGAATTATCCCTCTCGTTGCCTCTCTCCTGTGACGTCATTTTTCTTGTTGCTAAGCGACTTGGAAACTTTTTGCATAACAAACAGGATGAAAGGGAAGCTCTGGAGCGAAATCTTTTATTACTTTTTTTGTTTGTTTTATTTTATATATATATTTTTTTTTAGTTTCAGAAAAAAATAATCAGCTGTTATTCAAGGCTTAACCAACGTGTTTTTTTAAAGACAGTAAACTATTAAAGTAAACTAACTATTTAAAGCTTTTGAAAAAATGTTTACGTTCATTCAAAACTTAACAAAAATGTAATGATGAAATAAACGCATTGTTCATTTACTAATATTTGTCAAATAGTTTCTGGGAGATTGAATTTTAAAAAAGTAATATATTTAAAATTCGATTTCTCAAGAACTACTCAACCAATTTCACTCAAATTTTGTACTTTGCCATATAAAATTATATTCTTTAAAAGGATACAAACAATTGTGTACCTTAATATTCGAATTTTTTTCAGACTATTAAATGAAATAATAAAAAATCATAAATATTTACGCATATATATAAACGCGTTGTTCCTTTGCAAATACTGGTAAAAGTTTCTGAGAAATCGAATTTAAAAAAAGTCATATATTTAAAATTTTATTTCTAAAAAAACTTTCCAACCGATTTCTCTCAAATTTTGTATTTTGCCATTTAAAATTACATTTTTTTAAATATTACAAATGGACGCACGGTATCATGCACTTCTAAGTAGCAACGTTCATAACGTGCGAACATTGTTCTGGGCAGCACTACAAAACAATCTCGGTTCACTATAGAGCTTGTGCAGAATATATAATGCGCAAAATAAAAATTGGACCAATCTAAATAATTTTTTGCCTAATGATCTAGGACTCAATCTTAAAGGTTCATTTTAAAATTACGACTTTTTCAAAATTCAATTTCTCAATAACTATTCACCGATTTTGCTTATATTTAGTATTTGTCATTTAAAATTACATTCTTTAAAATTTTGTAAAAAATTATGTACCTTACAATTCAAATTATTTACGACTATTATTAGATAATATTATAAAAAATAATAAATATATACTAATAGTTATATTCTACAAGAAATTCTGTTTGGCTAGACGAATTTTATAAGTGTGTGCAAAATTTTTTCAATTCGTTTAAAAAGTTATTGGGACATGACGCAATACGCAAAAGGTATAATTAACATTTGAAGGTCTAAACTGTGGAGTTCTCTCCTGATCAAACTTTCCCAGATTTCGGTTACAAATATTTTGGGAGTCAGAAATCCCAATCCAATGGAAAAAGGCATGTGTATACAGAGAAAGTGCGTTTTGTACCTGAATTTGTAAATAAAATATCGTCTGCACTAACTAATTAAAATATTTAAGGTCACCTCCTCGAACTATTAAGATTGATTCCTATAACGTGAAGTTATTTAGTTATTTATTAAAAGTTATTTAGGGTGGTACATTTTGCTCATTGTAAATAAAGGAACGTTAAATAAAAATTTTTAGTTTATTTCCCATAAAGCCCATATTCACTTTCAGCAGTAGTAGACTCTTTTCGATTCAAATTTGAAATTAGTAATAAAAAAATTTATGGTTACTTTTGATAATTTGTGTTTAATATTGATTTGGAGCAGAAGAATAAAATATTATTCAAAAGTGCTGTTTCCATGGAAATTAAATTTGACAATGATGGCTTAAAATATTTAATTATTTCATATTGTATTGAAAAAGTTATTGCTGGGGTATTTTTATAAATAAAGACTGAATTAAATAGTAGTTTAGAGCAGAAATATAAAATGAATCAGAAATATTAAGAGAGTAGGGTCCACAGTGATTGTAATTGACATTGATGGCTTTAAATATTTTATTTTTTCATATTATATTGAAAAGTTATTGCTGGGTATTTTTGTAAATGAAGACTTAATTAGTGAGTAGTTTAGAAACAGAAAGATAAACTGAATCTGAGGGATTAAGAGAGTTGTCTCTATAACAAATAGAAACACGCATAAATGGATAAAAATATTTCATGATTCCAGATAGTAAGAAAAACTTTATTTATGATTACCTTTATAAATTAAAGACTGCATTTAATAGTAATTTTGAAATTAATGATAAAATTTCATTTCAGAGAGTAATACCCATAATGGGTAATTGATAAAAATATTTCATAATTTCACATTGAATGCAAAAAATGATTGATGGTTACTTTTAATAATTTGTATTGAATAGTAATTTGAAGATGAGGTATAAAATATTTTTAAGAGAATATTTTCAATAACAATTGAAATGGGTATTGTTCGAAAACCGACTCGTGACCCTCATTTCTATTTCCCCCCGTGAACTTTAGAGAAAAAGATTCTTTGAATTTTGTTTTATCTTTAGAAAAAGGAAATGATGTTTATCTTTATTAATTTTTATCTTTGTAAAATGTATATTTGATCGTTATTAAATGTTTTCTCATTTATTAAAGTTTACACACAATCAAAGTATTATTTCAATTTAAACATCAAGACAAAGAATCAGCATATCGTTCGAAGTCAGACCTAGTTTATTTGATCTAATAAAAATAATTTATTTGGTATCTAAAAAAGAGCAGGTATTTATCTATTTTCTTAAGGGGAGTGGGTAGGTCATCTACCAATAATGCTGAAACTGACCTTTTTCGATGTACATTTTCTCAGCATCTAAACAAGATATTGCTTCAGTTTTATTTTCACATAATATTTGCATATACACTGTGATAACTGTTAATACATATATTTGAGAATTTTTTTTTAATGAGATTATGAACTGAGAAGACTTGAAAAGTATTTATGTTAATGCTAAAACATTATCACAGACACAAGTCTATAATCTCAAGTATCTCTGAAAAATTTCGAATCGATATAATAAGTTTCTTAGAAAAGGTATATTGAAAAAGGTCAGTTTTAGCATTATTGATATATTCCCTACCGACTTCCCTTAATAGATAAGTTGAAAAAAGTATCGATACTACTTAGTTTAATGGAAACAAAGTATCGACATTTTATTGCATTGTTGTTAAATTTCAAGCTATATTTTAATTGATGAATGAATTTTTTTTTAAATTATGAACTGGGAACTTTTAATTTCTTAAAGAAAAACTCTCTTATAACTCAAAAAGTATTGCTATTAACGCTAAAATATTATCACTGCATGATACTGATATAATCTCAAACATCCTCAAAAAATTTCAAATCGATATCATATCTAGTTTCATAGCAAAGGTACATCGAAAAAGGTCATTTTTAGCATTATTAATATTTGCCCTACCAACTCCTCTTAAGTTATTTTTAAATAATTGAAATATTACGGGTATTGATAATTTAATTTTAATTAATTTTTCAATATTATATGCTAAAAATTTATTCAATAATAACCATTACATAAATAAATAGTAAGCATTGAATGGTAAATTGAAACAGAGAGAGAAAAATCTTTTTAATAAAAGCAATTTCCATAGCAACCTAAATATGCATAAATGAGCTATACCATATTATTCTATTTAAAAAAATATTAGTTAGTGGTTTCTTCTATAAATAAGGACTGGATTAAACAGTTATTTGAATTAAAAGGATAAAATTTCATTTAAGAGAATAATCTCCATAGCAACTGAAAAAGTCACTCACCGTAACAGAGGAGAGAGTTCAAGATAGAGGTCAGGATTTTCCAAATGAAGTTTTACGACTGATAGAATCATCAAAAAATCTCTTTCTCTAAAGGTGGGGGAGTGGGGAGTGGGGAAACATGGTCTCTACCCCTGGGATGCATTATTGCATCCCAGAAAGCATCATCTTTTTCTCCCTCTTCACACAAGGTTAAGTACTGTTCTAAGGTTTGCATGTTTTCAAACAAAGTATTTCTATTTCCTCTCATTTCATAATCACAAAAAGTTATTAAAAAAAAAAAATGAAAATAGTTTTAAAATGAATATATACTTAATGATAATCGAACTGTGAATGAAATTAATTAATGCAATGAGAGTAAGAAAGATTTTTATTGCAGATTGAAACGTGTTTTCAAGTCGATAAAAATAACATTTTGATTTTAATTGGTTTTTCATTTTTTTAAAAATTGTTTAGTTTTATATATATATATATATATATATATATATATATATGCTATAAAAAGCACTTCCCCGATCAATAATTTCTTTTTTGTAAAACAATATTAAGAATAATAAATTGCGCAATCGATGAACGTTTTTTTAAATTTTTAGAATATATAGAAATAAATGAAGATAATTAAAGAAATGCTTGCACATTTTTTCCAATACTCGGAAACAATTTGATACTTTATGTAATTTTTAGAATTGAAAAAAAGACGACGTAATAAAATATTTTTTTATTGGGAGGAATAATTATTGGCCGAAACTAAAATTAAAATTATTTGGGTAATTTAATTTATTGAAAAATAAAGCGAAAAATTATTAGTTCAACACAAAACTATAAAGTCATTAATTTTTTTTAATCTGTTAAGGTATGTATTACTTAGCTGAATTATTAGTATAAAAGTTTTAATTTTGAGCAATAGTAAAAATCTATATTTAAAATCTATATTAAAAGAATGAGTGGAAATTGATTATATGCTTATTTGAACCACCTGTAATTGAAAACGCCTTTTCGAAAAAAGGGGTAGGTGTAAATCGGCACATTAGTTTAACTTTTTCTAATTGTTGTTTTTACTTTAAAAATACATATCAATTATAATATCGATGAATTGCAACAAATTTTTTTTTTCATCTTTCATTAAACATACTGAGTTATTTTTATTCAGTTCCCTAAAAACACACAGCCTGTAAAAAAATCTTAATTTTATTTCTTTGATGCAAAAATTGCATCATTAAGTGTAAAAAAGTTCGAAAAATTAATTAAAAGAAAACAGTTCACGTGATCGTGTTTTTACGCTATTGCCAATCTAATGAGGTAATTTCAAATGTTTGTTGTAAATTTATCAGCCAGATGCAACTGGATTTGATGAGAACTCCCTCTTTTATTGTGGTATAACTAACTATAATCTCAGAATGTAGTTACTTCAATAGTCTGATTAAAACGTTTTATTTTAATGTTTAAACTAAATTAAGTTTTAAGGTTACGTAATTAAAAAAGCCTTCTTTTAAGTAAAAGAAACCGAACATTACAAAAGTTATTCCAATTTTATATGTATTAAAAAAATCACAAAAATCAAATCAAATCACAACTTTCTGAGAATTTTCTCATTTGCAGTACTCTCTTGCCTTAACTAGTGTAACCATATTTTTCAAATTGCAGCTACTTCTACCCTATTATAGAGGTTCAAGAAACCGAATCAGTCTAATAAAAGTTTATTCAGAGAAAGTGCACTTTTGTTTCTGATTTCATAAATTAAACTTTCTACTGTCCCAATTAATTAACACATTTAAGGCTATGCCCTCAAACCAGGAAGATTGATTCTTAGTACGTGATGATCCGATCATTAAATCAAAAGTAATTCACTGAGTTCATTTTTTTTTATTTTTTTATTTTTTTTTTTTTGTGCTCTGTAGAACGAGTTCGAAAAACTTTTTGAATCATCTATATAATTACAGAGTCATACTGGTAAAAAAATCATTAAAATATAATTTTGATTAAAGAATTAAGAAAAACGAACGTGTAACCTAAAAAATCAGTTTTTTCAGTTTCAGAGTTTTCTTCAGTTTTGATATTTTAATTCAGGATTTCACTCCAAAGTTAAAAACATCCAATTCGAAGAGACAAATAGATGAATACATCAAATGAACGTATAACAGCTAAGAAACAGTGAAAACAATAATATTTTTGACATCAACACTTTAAATGTTTCATTTAAAATTATATAATTGCTTTTTAAGAGATTATATACTTGACATGTTTATTGCAAGAAGCGGAAGATTTTAGATAGTGTCGATACGGCATTGACAAAAAATGATGACTTAGTATTCGATAAAACAATATATACCTTCGACCGAAAATGCATTGTAATACTTTGATGTTGTGTTTACATGTTAGAAAAAAGTAAATAAAATACGTGATGATCCGTTGCTTTTCAAGGTTTTGCGTTCGTAAATGCGGATGTCGAAAACCAGAGAAGGCTCAAAGACCCGATAATTTGCAATATTTTATTCCGCCAAAATCCGTTTGTCCTCCAACGGTGTTATTGCACTGGTCGACCTTCAATTAAGTGTGTGTGCTTTTAAAATCCATAATAGGCCAGATTTTTCAAGGAAATTTTAAACTGTTCTTGCTAAAGAAATCAAACAATTTTAGATTTAAAAAAATAAAATAAAATAAGAACAGCTGTATACACATCTTAGATTCGCAAGGCGTGCTGAAACCCGACTCGAAGTACCGCTGGTGTTTGCAAGAAATTGCACTTGAAAGTAGGCAAAGGTTTCTTAAACAGAGAACGCAAAGAATGTAATTAGGTAATGGTATAATTATTATTATGTTAAAGTTAGGAAGTTATAATCTGAAAAAAGTAAAAATGTAGAAAAAAATTCTTTATTATTGTTTTGCACTTATTAGGTGCAAAGGTCTCTTTTTTCAAAAATAAAAAAAAAAGCAATTTTTTTGCAAACTAAAAATTTCTTTAGTTTTAAACAAAATTAAAGACTTATAAAATCAATTTTTAAAATTAACCATAAAAACGCATGCAATAGATATTACTCCGCAAGTTTAGAGTATTAAAGACAAAGTGATAGCATTTCTTAAAAATTTATCTAAAATCTGTAAAAATGTCTGTTTTATTGCACTGATTTATAATGCATAATTTAATACCTATAACTTTTATATTCATTTTGACTATATTTAGAATGCAGATTTCACGTTCGTAAAAAATTTTTCTCTATCGTTGGTAGATAAATTGCAAGAATTAGAGTGGTTTTTAAGTTGCTCAGCCCGTAAAGAAATGTACAATTATCGTCGGAGATTTTTTTAAAATCAGATTTTGGTCATATTTTGGTGTGATGTTTTGTTTCAAATACGAATGTAGCATTTTATTTTACAATCTGTTTAAAAAATCGAGGAGCTAAGAGAGTTTAGTCACAAAAAAAGCCAACTGATTTTTGTATTAAGAATGGTTATTTCGGCCTAAGGTGATCTCTCAAAATGATTGAAAGTATGTCCCATCAACTTTTCAAAAATTGAAATTTGTTTCATAAAAACTTTAATCCACCAGCAATGACGATAAAGAGAGATTCATTCCAAAACAGCCAATCACAGAGCTACTGCAAGTCACGAAGGTATTAATAAGGATGATGATTAAGAATATATGGGCAACTGTATATGTATAATGACTAAGGATTCAATTCATAAATATTGTCTTAAAAATTCATAAAACAAACTTTGATATGGGTCTAAAGAATTTGTTCCAGAAGCATTTTTTTCCAAAAACAAATTGTGTTTATCAGTTTTTTGAAATTCTATTTCAGCGTTTATAGCAAAAAGATTAGAATGAAAAATGTTGTCAAGCCATTTTTCTCATAAATAATATACTGATATTAAATACTAAAATGTGTAATGCTAATATAAAATGCCATATGTTGATATTAAAAATAAAAATATATCACGATAAAATAAAAATAAATGATAAAACAAATAGTTGCGATTCTACTTCCCGCTAGCTGAATTCCCATTCGCTATACGGGATTAAAAAAGAGTAAATAATCAATAAATCAGTACTAAATAACACTTTAGTCATGCGCAAATCTGAAAGACAAATAAATGCTGAAAGACTAACAAAATTAACAAAACTATAATAATTCTAATTTGATATATTACTAGCCTCCTGCTCAGCCTTTTTAAGTAATTCGAATTGCCTTTGTGGTGGACTTTTTTTTAATGGAACTAATCCGCATTAGCCTTACGGGGAGAGGAAAACTGCAAAAATCATCCACGGTCAACCTGAAGGCAAGGGGACCCTAACCCACGATACGTCTACAACTGAGGATATTTTACGTCAGCACCGTGGTCTTTGCAAGCAGGGTGCGGAATACGCATCGACTAGCCATCGCTGAGATTCGAACCCGATTTATTTCGTTAGGAGGCGACCGCCACCTCTGTTCTATATTTACATATAAAAATAAATATGCATATATACATTAAACTTAAAACAAATGTACAGTTTTCTAAAAACAAAAAGTGTGCCCCGCTGCTGGCGCTGTGCTTATCCCTATGTGTATTATCGGTACCTGTGTAAATCAGAACCTGATGTTGCTCTACATGTTGTCAAACTTGACTCCATGGTACCAGTAACTGATAAGTATAGATTTTTTTATACTGATTTTTTATTTGTTTTTTACATTTTTTTTTTTCATTTGAAGGATAATGATATGAAGTGTGAGAAAATTCGTGATAAAAAAGATGTGAAAAATTAGTTAAAGTTGATATTAAAATATTTTAGCATTGGAATTTAAAAAATTTTAAATCTCTAAAATTAAAATGCAGTATTGATGAATAAAAATAAGCATATTTAAGTTTAACATTAAAACTGATGGTAAAATATAATATTTCTACAATTTTCGTTGCAGGATATTTAATTTTTTTCTAGTGGTTTCGTCGGCTTCTATATTTTTTACGTATTTTATAAAAATGTGGTTTCCAAGACAACGTCAGTTTTAATGTATCACAATGGTTTTCAGCAATGAAATTCCGTATTTTTCGATACTATGCTCAAACCACATAGTCATTTTTTTAAAAATTTGATCGCTCTCCTTGTGCATTTTTCTGCAACTCTTCGAAATTTTATTTTATAACCGTTGTAAAACAGCTTACTCACATTTGAGTTTACGACTATCAATGTTCAACTCCGTAGCCTTGTAATTTTGAATCCAATTCAAAAAACAAGGAAAATCCTGGACAAGTATTGATAGAAATTTGTCATCGGGGAGGACATTTTCATGGAACTAACCCGCATTTCCGTTAATGGAAAGGAAAATCACGAAAACCTCTCATGGTTAGTCTGACAGCAAGGAAACTTCAACCCATGATCTTTCTACTATTGAGGATATTTTACGTCAGCACAGTATTCGACGTGATCCGGGTGCGGAATTCGCATCGACAAACCACCACTGGGATTCGAACCCAGGTCACGCACTTGTAAGACGAGCACTCTCTCCTCTGAGCCACCACAGCTCACGGTACTATATTGAGCAAGCACGATTTAACTAGTTCATCCTATCAAAATAAGGACTATTTGTATACATTATTATTTGGCCTGATATTGTTGCTCAAAGCCGGCTCAAGATAGTTACTCCAATCAAGCAATTTTTTACTGAACGTAAAAGTTCTCTTTCCACAGCATCGATTATAAAACTGCATAGTATTGACGCAGTTTTAATGTAATACATTGTACGTATATTAGAACATTTACTACCCATTGAAACTTCACCATTTACAATAATACAAGTAGTGCCCTATTACCAAATTTATATAAGCATCATTATAACATGAATAATAATATGGCGATTTTTACATTTCACCTGAACTACCTGCTACCATTTAACCTATGATTTCGCTTTTTAGTATAGAGCTTAATTTTTTAATTCTTTCAGTACCTGTTACCAAAATAAATTAACCATTATTGGCCTCAACTGTAGTATGGCGATTTTTTATGTTTTACTTAAAAGAATGAGTGCCAATTCTCCATTATTTTATATTTCCTTTCAGTACATAACATATTTCTTTTTATTCAATTACCGTTGATTTTAAATTATTTAGTTTTATTAGAAACACATTTTAAAAGCATAACTATAAACAAAATAAGCACTTGGTTTCAGGAAACTTTAGAAATACTAATTTAGAGATGTAGACCGGGCATGCAACCACGTTCACAATCATTATTAAATTTATCTGATATGAATAAAAAATAAATAATTTTCAAAGAACGCTCAATAATTTTTTTTAATTATTTTTTTTAATTTTTAGCTAACAAACATCAATGATTTTATTTTTAAAATATTAATAAATAAATAAAAGCTTCAAATTTAATTCAAATCAATGGCTAATGCTGAAATAATCTGAATATTTAATTTTTCAAATATCTTTCCGAATGATTTAATTAAAAAATTTAAACGAATTTCAGGAGGGAGGCTAAAAATTATCTCTTTTTCCCTCAGTCTAAATTTCAGAACGCAAGCGCAAATGATTATTGAGTTATAAGACTTATAGGAGAAACATCCGTGTGTGAGAGAAAGAGAGAGAGGAGAGAGAAACAGCGGGAGAGAGGAGCGAGAGAGTGTGTGAAACTCTTCATTTTTTAGAATAAAAATGCATAAAAACATATTAAAGCTTATATAAATACATTAAAATATATAACTATATTAAAATGTATAAATACACAAAAATCTATAAAAATTTATAGCTCTTATTTTATCCCCCTCTACTGAGGAAAGGAAAAGAAATAAATTTACGGAGAAAAAAAATCCCCCCTCCGAACATTACACCTTAATCTCAAGGTGTAATGTCCGGATATAGTCTGGCGCCAATGTTTATTGGATAAATAAATAAATAATGCCGAAAATAATTGCAAGACTCGAGTTTAAATTTTTAAATGGAAATAGGACAGACGGCTCAATCATATAACGTTTCATAAAAAAAAATATTGTGATTATATAACCGATGTATTGCTCACAGATATATTAGTAGATGAAGGAAACAAGAAATTTAGATTTTTTTTTCTTTAGAATTATGACAGTAATTGCAGTTTGCGTGCTTTTAAGCTGGAGTAATTACGTAAAGAATTTGACGAAATGAAATTCAAATCTAAAACGGCGCCAATAAATGACTTATTAAAATACAAATCGAATGAACGGTAGCGTTGTTTACATTCTTGATAAGTAATTAGATATAATAAAGGAAGTTATGTATTCCATCATTATGCAATAAAAAGAATGCGCAGAAAAAGAGAACACTGAGTAAGCTTACCTGTAAGTAAATTTAGAGCGAGTGATTACCATCCAGCAGAATGTAAAAAGTTAAGCAACTGATAAAAAGTTTTTTAAAAAGTGTAGTAAGAAATAAAAATAAAAGGGTGATTAAATAAGAGCATTATATTTTTAATTTGAATTAACAACAAAATGATTTATATTATCAATGTAAATTTTTTTTATTTTAGATATTATCGTATGATATTTTATTTAAAAATAACTTCAACCAAATAACCATTCATGAACTTTATAAAAAAAAAAGTCAATTTTGTACTACCACTTTTTAACCGTTTTTATATAAATGATGTAATAATTTGTTCTAAAAAGAAGAAAAATATATTGTAAAATATTATTTCAAAAAGTAGAGTCTTGAAACATAAGAATAACTATTAATAAATAAGTATTTAATGATAGTTGACGACTATATATCTAAATACAATGATAATTTTCCTTTTAAGAGTAAGACATGCATTAAATGGAAAAGAATTGGTTTACAATTAACTTACTTACTGATTTTTCCGAAAAAATTCATTTTCTATTACGAAAAAAATTCGACGTAACAAGGTTTTGAGAAGAATCTCTTCGACATAGGAATTCAAATTAACATTAAATTAATTAACATTAATCAAATTAACATATAATGCCATGGCGGAAAATATCCCCAAGAACATCTTATGATGTTCTTGGTGTCTCTTTTTCATCAGCATTTCATGATACTATGCAATTATGAAACTTTTCTCCCAATAAACTTACTTTGTCACGAGCTGACGAGATGTGTGATTGAAACCATTTGTTTATATCAATATCATCAAATCCATGAAAAAAAGAAAGAAATATCTAAGATTTGAAGCATTCTTTGTTAATACTGCATTGCCAATTGGATTGTCATGTTCGTTTTTTAAAAAATACCGTCCAAGATCATAAAACCAACCAATTCATTAATTCTTGTGGTCGTAAAGGTTTTTCAACAACAGCATGGAGGTGTTTCTTACACCTAATGCAATAATTTGGCTTATTTACAAACAATTTAACATAAGAGCACAAAACATATCCCGAATAGATTAATTTTCTTGTAATAAATTTTAATAACTTTTCTATATGATGTGTGGCTAAGATGATTTTCCAATTAATTAACACAAGTGCCAGCTTAAAAAAAAAAGCTGACTTTAAAAAACTGCCTTCCTGCTCACCTACATAGACTAAATATCTTACCCGATCCAAACTGTATCTTGAGCGAGGATGACTCCCCAATGAATGCTGAGTATCTTGGTGTCTGCCCCGCAGTTACTGGCAACATCTATGACTGATAATGGAATGGTAGGGAACAGTTGCAGGCACTGCTAACTGACTGATTTTCTGTTTATATTTCTATGTTGATATTCTATTCTATGTTTCGTTGTTTTAATTGTTTTTGTACTTCAACGTTTTAATGATTTCAAATTTTTGTTTAATTTGTTGTCATTCTTTATGGGTCTTTATGGGGATTTATATCAAGTGCTACTGCTAGAAATAAAATAAAAATAAGAAATAAAAAAATTAGACCCGATAATGTTAATTTCAGTAAAAATAAGAATATAAAATTTTTACATCATTTTATAGAATACTATTTGAAATAAGAGTTCCTAAGAAATCAAATGCTTAAAAAAGCTTATCTGTAAAATTCTATTTCACAAGCACTATTCAACCCATTTCGCTAAAATTTTCTATTTTACCAATTAAAATTAAGTTCTTTAAGATGATGCAAAAAATTTTAAAAATTAAGATTCAAAATTTTTTCGATAAATATCAAATAAAATAATAAAAAATTACAAAAGTGTACTGAAAGTTATTTTTTGCATGGAATTATCTTTGGATAAATGAATTTTATAATTGCGTTCTCGAGATATAGCGCAATATGCAAAAAGTAAAATTAACATTAAGGGGTCTAAACTTAGAGCCACTGTCCTGACCAAACTATTGGAGCCATATTTCCCAGACTGCGGCTATCCCCTACATTTTGGGGACAAAAATTTAAATCCGTCGAAAAAGAGGTTTTTTTTTTTTTTTAAATTGAGAGAAAGTACATTTTTCGTGTCTGATTTCGTAATTTAAAATATCGTTTGCATTTATTAATTAACATATTTGAAATCACCCTCTTCAACCATTAAGATTGAGTCGTGGAACTTGAAAATCAGTTCATTAGATCAAAAATTATTCTCTGTGGTCCTTTTTTTTACGTAGTATTCATTATGAACCTTCTATGATTTATTCAATATGTAACCAATATATAGGAAAATATATATAAATTATTGTGTAAACTGTTTGAATTAATATAATGAATAAAATAACACAATGCCTCTGTTTATATTAAGCAGTTCGCTTTTGAAATTTTTGTTTTTGTTTATGATATAATTGAATTTGTTGCTTCGTTGTCAACGCAAGAAAAATATTTTCACCAATTGTGTGATCACATATAAGTGTTTTATATAATACAGATTATGAAATAAATTTCTAAATAAAATACCTTTAATTCTATTTGTACAAAAAAAATCGAAACATCAAATTAGAAATTAACATTTATTCGGTAATAATCTTAAACCTTTCCTAGGATTTAGCAGAAATTTTAATGTAGGGAATCGGACATTAATTTAAGTTCGTAATTTAGATTCAAATATTGTAACCTATAATTCTCCAGTTAGAGGTTATAATTTCGAGAAGCACTCTAAATATGAAAGCGAAAAAATGTTCAGCTTTTGTCTCTGAAAATGATAATAGCGTTAAGAGCTCAGGAAGTACCATCATTATAAATTAAAACATCCTTTCCCGTCTTCCATGATGCGAGCTACTGACAAATAGAGTTTCACTCTTTCAAACTTAACAAGTTTGTTTTAAATCTTAACAAGTTAATAAACTCAGTAAAAAAAATAAAAAAAAAATTTGAAAAAAAAAAAAAAAAAAAAAAAGAATACTTTTTTTATTATGTTAATATAATTTGACTGTGTGCACATTCATGAACATTTTCTAAAAAGCTTACATACGAGAAATCAATTTTTTTTTTTTTTTTTAAATGTTAGCTCATTTGGGACCATTCTCATTGCTTGCGATATTTTTCGCTTGCGAGAAACCTGATTGGTGTAATATATGTATTTACCTGCAGAAAACTCACCTATCAGGTTCTCATTCTCATGCGATTTTTTTTTCAATGGCAGTGAAAATGGTCCTTTTTAATGTACATAAGTGTAATTTTAAAAATATCATTTTAATACTTCTTAAACACCAATATAACTCTTTCAATTTTCATTCGATTCCCTCAGCGCTGGTTTTCGAAGCTCTGTCGCCAAGGAAATGATAAAATCATAGTTTAAGTGCCTTACAGTTGCAAACTCACAGCAGTTATAAAAATGGCATATTATTTGCAAAAAAGTATAATTTAATATTGCGATAGAGACTTCGAGAAACAGCTTTAAAAATTTAACAGTATTTTCGTAAAAACTGCTCTTTGTACAAATTTCAAGTATCCTTGGCGAAAATGAAATAAAGAAAGCACATGCATTATTGGTTGCAAATTGATATTAAAACCAGGAAAAAATAAAAACGATTTCGAAATCGGTTGAATCACAAAACTGAAAGTGAAATGAAAAGCATGAAACCAACATGATTGTCTGATGAAACTTGGAAGTGCTTCCAAGAATCGCATCCCCTCTTTTTGTTCCAGCAATCAAACAAGTTTTGATGTTCGCAATCCCACCATTGATCAGAATTGATTTACTTGATATCGATAGAATTTTATTATATCCTTGATTTAAATATTAATTAGCACTTTTGACTTCATTTTTGACAAGGGTTTTAAAACCATCCTGTACACATTCAACATTACGCGTAATTTTTTTTTCGTCTTTCATCGTGTTTTGTACATTAAGAATTAAATTTAGACTTTAAAGAAAAATTTTTGTATAAAACACTGCCATTTTCTAATATTTTAGTAGCCACAATATGAAGTTTTACTAAATTAAAGGTTTCTTATTAAAGTTCTGAAGAATTTTACTGAGATGTAAAAATTTGTTGTTGTAAATGTTGTGTGTTTGGATTTTAATAGTGTCGTGAAACAGAATTAACATATAGTGTACAAGGTAGCAGAGCTAAAGAGAATAGAAGGGCTAGTTCACTCCGCTCTTAAAGCTGAAGTTACGATTTCCCTCCTCATGACGTCACTGTGTCCACAGATCTCGGAGATAGCAAGCAAAGATATTATGATAACTTTGCATCTTTCTCTTTGTAAAAATAAGTTAGACTTTTTCTGGTTATTAGCTTTCAAACTTTACGTAATTACCACATTATATCCGTTCATAAACATAGTTCAAAAAAACTTTCTTAGCCATTATATTAAAAAAATACCATTTTAAACTTATAAAAATATTCTACTAGTAGGCGAAAATGACTCTATAAATACTTTATTTTAAAATGTTCAGTTTTAACTTTAAGTATTAAGAAGAATGAAAGCATATATCGACACTTTTTTATCTACATATTCTTTTATAACAATAAGTTGAGTTAAATTTAGAATCCCTGATTTTAAAATATGCCGTTAATAGCAATTTGTTCATACTTAATCATTAGGAAACATCAACCTTAAACGCTAATTACTGAAACAAAATAATAATTTAGGTTCATAATGACATTAGAAATTTTACAATTGTTTATAGATATTTAAATTTAAGATGATATATTTTATAGATATTTAAATTTAAGAGAATGTAATTTTTAAAAAAATCATAAATATTTAGAATAACTATATTAAAAAATATGTTATGAAATTAGGAGAATTTCAACTATACACTATATATTATATTTATAATTTTTACTTACGTTTTAATTTTCTTTGACTTTATCCATTTTTTTAATTTTTTTCACCTGCCTTTCTTTTTGAAGTAACGAGGCGGTTTCTATTTAGATAACGAATTTTTATAAAAGTTCTTAACGATAGAAAAAACGTATTGCTGCTTTATATTAACTGTGTCATTTCGGAATCCATTCTTTACATAGTTGTTCATTTACTTTTGGGAACACACGGAAAATTATATTTTTTCCTTTTGTTTTTCTATCAGAATTTTTGCAAGTTGCAATCGCGCAAACTGGCATTTCGTTAATAGTTTTAAAGTTTTGTAAATTCACTGCAAAAATTGAGGAAAGTCATTATAGAAAATAACAAATGTCTTCGAATATGTCACAAAAAGAAATGCTCCAATATTAGTTAGAGCTAGTAAGGCCGAGCGCCCTGTTCTTGAAGTATAAGTGCGAACTTTGCGCCAAAGTGACGTCACTAGAGAAAATCGGAGGATTGGCGCGGCGAGAGTTTCTTCAAAGCAGTGAACCAGCCCTTCTATTCTCTTTAGTCCTGACAAGGTAGTAGGTTAATTTGAACTTATGAACCACTTAAAGGCGATTCACTGCAATGTCATCACATAGTTTTTTTTTTTTTGTCATTTTATTACTTATTTATTTTATTATTATTATTATTTTAATTTTCTTTTTGCCTTACTGATAGTAAAACTCCCTAGAAACACTAAAAGGTAACGGTTAGTTCATGCTATGGATATGAAGAGGACTCAGCAATTTATAATTTAGCGTCTCTGGCATATTTTTGTTTACTTCAATTTATTTTATTTTTACTTTTCTGTTCTATGATATAATCTACTAGAAATAGAAAAAAGAAAAATCTATATAAATAACTGATCGAAAACGTTTTTAATAGAAATTATAAAAACCAACATTTACCTCTTTTTTTTCCTTCGATTATTTTAAAGGGATTAATGATGCATGTCTTACATTCAGCATAAAAATGAATCTGAGAGCTGAGAAAATAGAGAGAAGCTAAAATATTTAAATCAAATCGTAATTTAGTTGTTAAGAAAACACTCAATATTCTTTAACGAAAAATGTGTAAAAAAACTTAAGTGTTCTACTGGCATTGAAACAAATAACTTAATTTCATAAATTCAATATAAAAAGCAAAAGAAAACGATAAACTCGTTGTTTAGTCTGTAATTACGCTTACTGTAGCTGCAATTCGCTGTATACCTTTGATATGAAGTGTTGTCATTTTTTGAAAAAAAAAAATTCTTCTTTTAACGTGTTTTAGAAACACATGGAAAATCTTTACTTAATTTTTAGTGGTTAAAACCATGGAGCTCTATCTCGTGCAACTTTGGAGCAAGGTCTTGCCTAAAAATGATCAAATAGTTTACTGCTTCTCTCATTTTAACGCTCCTAAAGCTTTTAGCTTTCCTCTATTGCCTTCATAAGTACAAAATGCGAATATACCAAAAACGAGTTGTGTAACATCTCAACAGACACCCGATGTCCATATTTCTCCGCCAAAATATATGCATGAGTGAGAACACGTGAGTGAGGGGGCTTTGTTTGGGACGAAGAGAGAGGCGGAAAGAGTACAGTTCTTTGGTCAAAAGATTAAAAAGAATTTAGTTATAATTGACGTCAGAATGACTTTAAAATTTAAAAATGAGGAACAACTTGCCAAATTTTAATTCTGTGTAGTAGCTACGTTAACCAATCTTAAAGCCAAAACACAAATATTTACCTCATAAAGAGGCTTCATCCTTGCTCTGAATATAAACGAAAACCGGTTTTGAAGAGGTTTTCCCCTTCTTAACAAACACAAAGCAGAGTTTGTTACTTAATAGTACCATTTGAACCTCTTCCTTTGCTTTGGAGATCACCTTACTCACGAGACAGACATAAACATTCAAATGGAAGCAATTATAGTTCGTCTAAAATAAGAACTCCTCCAGATATTCATCTGAACCTGTGGCGGTGACCATGGTAACGAGGTAGGACTATTAAAAGTAGGGGTGTGGGGTCACTGTTTTGGAGTAGTTTCGGCTCGAATCGGCGAGAGAAAGGGAATTTCTTCGGTCAATTGTGTTAGTCCTAGAGTGAAGCTACCCTCACTAAAATGCACCATTCTTGTTTCCATAGCAGCAGACGGCTTCAGACTGTGTGGCGTTAGGAATTCTTAGCTTAGACAAACTATAGGAGGCTCTGCCCCTTTTACGTTGCGTATTCTCAATATGATTTCCGTGATTTACGTCATGCTGACAAAACTAAGTTTTTAATCGCTACATGATCACACACGATATTAATTAACCTGAAGACGTTAGGGACTAATTGCAATATACATAAAATTGTCAGGCTGATAGCAAAATACAAGAGACTTTAAATTTACTGATGGCGACATTTTCAGTACTAGATTTTTCAATTAGTAACGACGGTGGTGAAACCTTTAAATGGTGGAAAAGAAATATATTCTGAGCGCTGTACAATGGAATGTTTTAAAATATTTAACTTTATTAAAAACATTCATTGGTTGACATTTTCTGAAAAGATTTTAAAATGTTTTAAAATTTTTAACCCTAAAAAAAATATTTGTTGGTTCAAATTTTAAAAAAAGAATTTCAAATACAGGACTGCATTGAAATTTGTCAAAATATGATTTTCGTCATTTAAATAAATATCATATTATCTAAAAGTATTTGTTTCTTAAATATTAAATGAATTTCGATAATTATGAAATTATTCTATAATAAAATACTTTAAAGGCAATCTCCTTTTATTTTTGGACAAAAAAGTTTAATAATTGGGTGCAATAAATTTGCTCTTATTTCTAGAAATAAAACAATAAATAAGAGTAAGAAAAAGAATAAAATGAAATAAATAAATAACAGATAAAGATGTCAAAATTATTGACCAAACTATCATTTTATAATTTTTTTAGCAATCTCATTTTGTTGAACAGAAACATATATTCCCCTATAGATCGTTGTTCACCATTTAGGACCGAACAAGTGACTTTGGTTCCATAGCTTGCTGCTTAACCATTGAGTAAACACTGTTCCCCACGCAAAATAAAAAAGATATCAGCATAAATAGATTTTCTTCAAATAATCGGATTTTTACTAACGAAGCACCAATCTTTATGGTAAAGAAGGGTGACATCATTATGGTAATTAATTAGTGTTAACCATCAAAAAAATTTGGAATCAGACACAAAAACGCATTTTCTCTGAATGAACATATCTTTTTTCGAAATGTTTCGATTTAATTCGATTCGATTATTTTTTTATTCGATTTAGATTTTTGGCTATTAGAGTAGTAGTAGTAGTAGTTCATTTACGTCGCACTAGAGCTGCACAATGGACTATTGGCGACGGTCTGGGAAACATCCCTGAGGATGATCCGAAGACATGCCATCACAATTTTGATCCTCTGCAGAGGGGATGGCACCCCTGCTTCGGTAGCCCAACGACCTGCACGCGAAGCACAGGCTTTACGGTAGCACAGTTTAACGAGGACTAATACCGCACACCCTCGGTCCCTACGCAGACTGATCCAAGCTGTGACCCACCCGCACACTGACCACAGCCAGTGATGCTTGACTTCGGTGATCTGCAGGGAACCGTGTCTTAACGATCAGTCCACTGCGGAACTTTGGCTATTAGAAAAAAAGGGGAAAGTCGTAATCTAGAAAATATGGTCTCAATATTTTAATCAAGAGGGCGGTCGCTCATTAATGTTAAATTTTACATGCTTTGCGCATTTCGTCATATCTTGGGAATTTCTTAAGAAAATCGAAGAATTTTTGCACGCAATTATAAAATTTGTTTATCTGTTTATCCAAAAATATTTTTTAATAGTTATTTATTATTTTTGAAATTTTATTTCACAAGTGTCCAAAAAATTTGTAATTGTAAAGTATACAAACTTTTACACCATTTTAAACAATGTAATTTTAAATTTTAAGAAAATGAGTGAATTTACACGGAATTTTTTGAGCTAATTTCAAAACAGTTGTACTTTAAAACCTTCTTTCTACGAGAAGTATGCAGCTGGTTTCTCTGAAATTTTCTATATTTTCATTAAAAATTACACAGTATAAAATGTAGTCAAAATTAGTATACCTTTAAATTAAATAAAGTTCCAACTCTCATTAATTAAAATAATATAAAATAATGAATATCTGGTAAGTATTGTTTTCAATGAGTAAGCTATCTTTAGACAAACAAATTTTAAAATTGTGTGCAAAATTTTTTCGATCCTCTTAAAAAGTTCTTAAGTTATGATTAAGAATGCAAAATGTGAAATTAACTTTTAGCACACTTAAGTAAACTTTTCATAACTTTCGACCACACTTCTGACAAAATTATTAGAATAAAATTTTATAGATAGCGACTACTCCCTATTTTTTGATTTCCTAATAGCTAATGCAGAAAGTCAACTCTTAATTACATGAAAATAAAAATTTAACAACAAAAACTTGAAATAAAAACATGAAAATGAACCATCAAATAGAAACATGAAAATAAGAAAATGAAAATAAAAACGATCTGCTCCCTCGTGAATTACCACATGATTATCATAAAAGATATAAAAAACTTCTACATTAATATCGTATGAAATACAAACGGTTTGAGCACAGAAATCTCATTATTCATTTATTTTGTTGAAAATCTGGTCGAGAATGTGTGAGAGAAATCCTTTTTGGCTACCAGCAGGATTCGAATCGAATCCCTCTAAATTCATATTCGGATGCTCTAACCAACATAGAAATGAGTATGTGCACCCCAAATCCAGAGTGAGTTAGGAAGCTTTAAAAATAATGGTTGAGCTGCGGCATACTATCTTTCCAGTAAACGAGAAGTCTAATTCTTTGTCAATCGTGAGTGTATCACAAGACAGGGAAGGCGAGTTGCCGTAAGTGAAGTTACCATTAAGTGCAGTTCGAGCCTTTATGATGTGGACGAAGGCGGTTTGATTATCGACTCAAGGAAAATGGTAGAACAAGATGATGTAGTGTAGTGTTAACATCTGCGATCTGCGAGTAGTGAAATAGTTGCGTTGCGCATTCGAGTCACCAATGTGGAGGTGAGTGTAGGAGGAAGATGTTTGATGACTATTGGCTGGATTCAAACCGAGGATTTCCGAAATCGCAGTCAGATGCTCTAACCATAAAAGAAAAAGTCGTACACATCTGTCCTGGGTGAGTTAGGAAGTTTTATATCGTGGGCAGGACACCACAAAACGAAATTACCTGTTTGAAAATGTAGCCTCACCCAAAAACCTGTAGTTAGCAACTGTAAATTTGTTTCCAGAGGTTGTGTAGGTAGGGAACTCGAAATTTGTTTTTGTTTACATTAGTGATAAAAATACCATTCATTATCAGTTCCGCGGTTGAAAATATTTCGCATTGAAATATTTGAATTTTAATTCTACACAAAATCAATTATTTTTAACAAAGATTCTCTTTGTTGTATTTCATTTACGTCGCACTAGAGCTGCACAATGGGCAATTGGCGACGGTTTGGGAAACATCCCTGAGGATGATCCGAAGACATGCCATCACAATTTTGATTCTCTGCAGAGGCAACTTCGCTTCGGTAACCGACGACCAGCATGCGAAGTCGAGCACTTTACGGTAATACAGTTTAACGAGGACCAATACCGCACACCCTCGATCCCTATGCAGACCAATCCAAGTGGTCACCCACCCGCACACTGACCGAAGAAAGTGATGCTTGAAATCGGTGATCTGCTGGCAACTGTGTCTTAACCTAGACTCCATAGTCTTAACGATCAGTCTACTGGGAACCCACTTTGTTAACGGGACTTTTAACAAAGAGGGAAGAAAAGAATAACTCTCTTTGGATGAAAACTGATTGAACTTTTTTATTAGTTTGAGTCAGAACATTTGCTCCAAAATGAAATGACCTGAGACTGTACCATTTTTTACCCTCAGTTATGGAGCTATCTTACTGCATGTGTTTCGCCCACTTCCGATCACCGTCGAAAAAGAATGCGAACCTGATTGGTGTAAAATATTTTCCCTCGAAAAACTCATTTCCGATCTTTTGAACGGCGATCAGAAGTGCTTGAACTGCTTGCAGCAAGAATGATCCGTATTTTAATTTCTAAGGGACAGCTCTCACTGCACATGAAAATTTCGCTAATGTGAATTTGGAAATGCGGATGAGAACCTGATTAGGTAAATACCATGGAGTCTAGGTAAATACATTCACCCTGGAACTTACCAATCAGACTTTCGTCTCTGAATCAACATCGGTGATTTTTTTTCGAGCAACGTGATGACTGAATGGATGCGTCTTGCCGGATGCAACTCCCATCTGAGTTAAAACCATTTCAGTTAAATTTTAGCTTTGAAATGAATTTCCAATAATTTTTTAAAATAAAAAAGAAGGATTTTTATTGCATTGATTAAATTAATTATGACTAACAATTAACATTATTTTTTCCTTTTTTTTTTTTTTAGTTTAAACTGTAGATTTTCTTATAACCGTTAACTGCCTTGTCACAAATTTTGTTTAGAGATAGAGATTTTCCAAAATCGATAAACAAACATTTGGAAGTAATGGCTACTAAGCATTATCTCAACCACAGTGATCGAAATGATTCAGAATCTTTTGAGGATGCGGATGAAAAAGCCAATCGCAAGACGCAATGGGTTAGGTTAAATGTAGGTGGAACGTATTTTCTGACTACTAAAACTACTCTTTGCCGTGACCCCAACTCATTTCTCTACCGGTTGTGCCAAGAAGATCCAGATCTGAACTCTGATAAAGTGAGATTTCATGAATTAATATATGAAGTTAATATGCTTGAGTTAAGTTTGAAATCCTTAATTTTATAAGTAACTCTTAACACGTCAGTTCAAGTTTATCCACGTATCCTCTGGCAGTCTGTAAGAATTTTTTGCAGGAAGTTTATGTTTGCTCCAAAATTTTAAATCATGTAAAATATGTTATATGAATTATAGCACTTATGCTAATTATATGCATTTTATTAAATTCTGATTGAGATTGATTCTCACACCTCTGAATGCAATAATATTATTTATTAATAAAGTAAACAATATCACTATAAACATTATTTTTTTACCCATCTTTTTGGTAGTATTTCCCCATATTCACATAGCTTTGTTTGCTTTCATCATAATTATTGCATTCAATATTGGAAGTTATTTATACTTTTTATAATGCTATAGTTTTTAACATCATACATTGTTATTTAAAGTCTTAATCGTTTGGTTGATTTTATAGTAGTATTCAATTATTCTGTTTTGGTGATTTGTGGATTTCTGTTTATTTAGCAGACTTTGCATAAAAGGACACTAACTTGTAGAGTTTAACTTGTGCTACCCCTGGGACCACTACTACATATTTTTTTGTCTCTTTCTTATTTTTAATTTCTGCAAAAAAAAAAAAAAAAAAAATGTTTTAGAGTTTTTAAAAAAAATAAAGCATTTTGGCATCTTGGCAATAGTTTGGATAGGTACTGATGATAGAATTATTCTATACTAATATGCCCAAGAGGATTAATACTCATGTAAGAATTATTGGAATTATAATTGGCAACACTTGCCTTTGTTAAATTTCATTGCTACTTGTACTTCAAAGAATTAAACTAATTTAGTTACAAATCTAATCTTGTGTTCTGACTGATAAAAAACAATTATTAGATGCCAGACATTGTCTTTTAATCATCCTTCTGTCCCATCTTCTAGCTAGAAAATAATTTGAAATTTTTTTATTTTTGGTTGTTTGAGGAAGTAAATTTTGTAATTGTTTTACTAGCTAATCTCATTCAATTTATATTAAAAGGTCAAGACTAAAAGAGTTAGGGTATTGAGAAATTCAAATTTTTCGACAATTTAATTTTTAAAAAATTTATCTGTCAAAACTTGTTCAAATCAAGGATAGTTAGAGGATTTATTCAATTGAAATATATGTATATAAATAAGTGCTATTTTGAAGCTTGAAAATCTATTATTATTTTACTAAAGAGAGAATCTGTATTTTTTTCTGATATTGTATTTTTTTTAAACTTATTGTTGAACTTATAATATGTAAATTAGGGCAAATAGGGTCAGATGGGAGAAAGTGGTGGGATGGGGGAAAGTGGTGGTAATCTAAAAAATGCACTTTTTTCACAATAAATGTACATATTTTTACTTTTTTTTCAATTAATACATAATTGGAGTTTGTGACAAATATTTCTATTAAGATTTGTAAATCTGGCAACAAGTTTACTGCTGTTTATCTTCTTGTTTACATATATGTGCAGTTTGTTCTTAACACATCGTATTGATAAACTTTGTTCTTGATCCTTTCTCACTTGAAAAAATTAGTGTATTTTGATACATTTCAGTAGAAGAACTTCTTAGAAACAGATTCATGCATCAAGGTAAGAATTATTTTATTATTTCAATTTTTTATGATTTTTTTTCTGAGGTGGGGGAAAGTGGTGGTATAGTTAGGCTTAGCTCAATGTTGTATGATGATTCAATTTTAGACTGTAGATGTGATTAATTTTTAAAAATGGGCTGTAATAAAAGTATTAATCTAAAAAAATAGGCTTTATTTATAAATTTTAATCTTAATATGATAATGCAATTAAATTAAAAGTTATTTTTTACATATTTAATCATGATTTAGAATATTTTTTAATATCATTAGAATAAATTTAATTCTTTTTTTTTTTTTCAATTTTGATAATTTTAATGTGTGACTGTTCACTGACATGTAATTTTTTTTTTCCAGCTTAAGTATGCCTAGAAACTACATAAAAAAGACTAGTGGTCCTAAGTATACCCAAAATGATCTTCAGATGGCTATAGCAGAAGTTAAAAATGGAGCATCGATTTATTCTGCATCCAAGAAAAATGGTATTCCTGAACAAACTTTAAGGAGGTGGATTGTTAAAAGTCCATCACATCAAGGACCTGGCCGATCGCCTTTTCTTAGTCAGGAAGAAGAGAAATGCATCGTTGAAGCTGTGAAATTCCTGTCAAAATGTGGATTTCCATTCGACAGAAAAGATATTCTTAATGTTGTTGAAACATACTTGCTAAGCAATAAGGAGCTCAGCAATCTCTTTCCTAATGGAAAGCCAGGAATCGAATGGGTGAGAGGATTTGAAAAGAGATGGAAAGGAGAAATTGGGAAAAGAAAGCCAGAACTTTTAACGAAAGCCAGAGCTAAAGATATGTGCGAAGAAACAGCAAATGCTTTCTTTAACATATATGAAAATGTACTGCTTAGCAATGGTTTGCTTAAGGAGCCAGGAAGGATTTTCAATTTGGATGAAACAGGGTTGTCAACTGATCCCAGATCAAGCAAGATTTTTGTTCAGAAGGAAAGTCGAACAGCTTACTTAAAGTCTGCCGACTGTGGTAAGGCCATGTATACAGTATTATTTTGCATATCTGCTGCTGGTGAATATTTACCTCCTTTTGTTGTCTACAAAGGACAGAACTTATATCAATCCTGGATGACTGGAGGGCCACAAGGAACTCTTTACGGGTGCACAGAGTCTGGTTGGATGCAGGATTTTTTGTTTGAAACGTGGATGAAGTTTTTTATCGATTTCGTCAAAAACTTTAAAAAGCCGGTATTGTTAATATATGATGGCCATGGAAGTCACCTAACATATAATTCCATTAAGCTAGCCATGGATAATGGTATTATTTTACTATGCCTCCCACCTAATAGCAGCCATGCACTTCAACCACTAGATGTTGGAGTTTTTTCACCAATGAAAAATTCGTGGAGGGACGTATTAAAAACTTGGTATCGAGAGAGCAGGTTGCAAAATGTTTCCAAAGCAACCTTTCCATTTCTTCTAAAGAAATTATTTGAAAAAATGAAGGCAACAAATGCTGTCAATGGATTTAGAGGGACTGGCCTTTATCCTCTCAATAGAAATGCCATTCAACATCGTATAATTCCTACAGAAAATAATCCAACAGTTGCAGCTACAAATAAGAGCTCGGCATCTTCTAAAGTTTCTGCACTATTAGATTCACCTATGAAAGATTTGAAAAAAGCAATTCTGTTGACAGTATCTCCCACACCATCTGCAAACACGGTTCTAGCTATGGATAACTCTAAGAAAAAAAGAAAAAGGGTGCAAAGCAAATCTGGGGAAATTTTAACTCAAGAGAATGTTTTAAAAAGATTAGCACTGGAAGAAGAAGACAGAAAGAAAAAATGCAATTTAGGCCAGGTTCCTAAACGAAAACACCAAAACAGGTCTGATATAAAAATAAAAAAAGTCACCAGTCCTACAACCCCTCTCGATACCAGAAAAATCAATCAAGGTTCATGGCTTGAGGTAAAATACAATTCCAAAAGAATTATGATGTGCTCATTTATCGGGCAAGTTGTTGAGAAAAATGGTGATCTATATCATGTTAAATATCTTACTAAGTCTAAATTGGGAAATTATTATACTTTCCCAGAATTAGATGATGAAGATAATGTGGAAGTTAGCAGCATTATTCGCATTTTAGATGAACCAAGATTTGACAGTCGAGGACATTATTTTTTTAATCAGTAATTATAATAAAAACTATGCAAGAAATTTTATGTAAATTGGATACTTTGAATATAGATTTGAATGTAAATCTCATAGCCTTTCCTTTATTTCACAGTTAAATTTTGAAGAAATAATAAATAAAAACATATTATACCCCCACTTTACCCCACCCTGGGGGAAAGTGGTGGTATCAAAACATGCCTATTTTAAAATGAATCTACAAGAAATTTTCTTGGCAAAACTTTATATAAACACAATATTTCTAACCTATATAAGTCTAATGTATATAATATCTACTAAAAACCTGATATCTAGTGCTTAAAACTTACTGTTATAAGGATTTTTTAAAAAAAACCTTGATTTTACCACCACTTTCCCCCACCTGACCCTATTCATTGAAGAAATTCACAATTATGCATTCCTTGTTATTTAGACTATTGTAAATTTAATTTCAAGTATGCATCAGAAAGAAAATGTTTCTAATATTAATTTTATTTATTTTGTTTTCCCAAGTTTACGCTTGGACTTATAATTGTTTTTAAGAATGCTAAACAATCATTTTAAAATCCATAGATGTGTTTATGAGTTATAAAGATGCCAAAGATTTTGGCTGTTACAATTTTTAATTGTTTTAACTAGGACTGGATAATGCTAAGGCGCTGGCATCACGATGTATTGTCACGCTAACATTATGATATTTTGATACATTGCATTGTTTTACGTTTGGTATATTGTGTAATTTGAATTCTTGAACTTTTTTATTGATAAAGAAATTACATTCATGTAATGCACACAATCCTCAGGTACCCAACAAACAGAGAAAAAAAAAATGTAAAAAAAACAAACAAACAATAAATCACAACAGTGACATATCAAGATAGAGTAAAAAAAATTATAAAAAAGGCCAAACAACTTACGTAGGAAGGAAGCTTGCAGCAGAAATTAACCTGTTGCAGATTTTGCTTTTAATTAATTATAAATATAAGATCAAAATTCAAATGCACTATGAGACAACATATATATTAACAGAAAAAGAAAAACCTTTTAGATGGATTGAGAAAGAATAGTACAGCTGATGAAAAAAGGTACATGTAACTTTTGATTCCCTCATTGTAAATTTAGTACATTTCTATCAGTATTTATGGGGAAAGACAGAACTCATTGAAAAGTCAAAAAAATCATTAAATAAAAAGAAAGTTGAATTTTTTAAAATAAACATTGCATTTTTTCATATTTTCTAACAATGAATATTATTTCTCAATAAAGACCAGGATGTCAGCAAAATAGCAACTGAACAATAATAAACGACTGGATTGACTGTAAAAAAAAAATTCATCATTACGGGATTTGTATATTTAAAAGAAAAGTTTTGACAACTGAAAGAAAATACACTTACATTCTCAATTATTTGCAGTCATATCGGAATTCATAGTTTCAGCATAACGTATATTTGTGCTTGATGAGTCACTATGGAAGAAACATACAATAAAACAACAATCCTCTCATCAATCGCTCTTCAACAACACTCATTGGAAAATGCTCTTAGCGTGAACTTATGATCATCATTGTCTGATTGGGAAAATTGAATCATGCACACTTAAAACCATCTATGCGCTATCGAGAACATTGCTCTGCATAGGCATCAATGTCTAAGGTTGCATCAGGAAACATCATACACATTGTGGATGAATTGTAATTTCCAATACTTTGAAAAAAACGAAAATCCAAACGTTGGTTTGGCAATGATTGCATAACATTAGTATTTTCTGATGTATCATCCAGTCCTAGTTTTAACAGTATATTGAATTAAGCAGTGTGCTTATAATGGTTATGCACCTTTAGTCAAACACTATCGATTAATGCCTTTAATATTATAATTGAAACCATATAATTGATTTCAAATGCCTACTTATGTTTTTGTTGAAATATTTATAGTATTATAGTTGATGTTGAAACATTAATTTCTATTTTTCCTATATCCAAACTATATTTGTGTAATTAATAGGAATCAAACTTAAATATTTGATTTGTTTTTTTAGAAAATTTAAATAGATATTTTTTAAAATCATAATTCTTGCTTTTGTAGGATGAAACTGGTGCATATTTGATTGACCGAGATCCTTCATATTTTGGGCCGATCTTGAATTATTTGCGCCATGGAAAGCTTGTTATCAATAAAAATTTAGCTGAAGAAGGTTAGTTTTTAGATGGGCCAGATTTTTACTCTGTTAACAAAAAGTATATTGACTATATTAATGTAGGAAATTTTTATTCGTGTTTTTTTTTAAACTAATAATTGCATAATACTTATTTAGGTAATTGTATATGTTGTATAAGTACAATTAAAAGTACCTCCGAGATAAATTAATTCTAACATGGTTTCATTTGCAATGACTGTAGAAAAGTTTGTTAGTGCTTAAAAATAAAACTAGTAGAATCATTATACAGATAAACATTTTTTTAAAGCAGAAACACAATATATTTTGTGACGCAGAAAACTCAACATAATGTGCAATTTATTGCAATAAAACTATCACTGAATGGTAAATATTAAATACTCAAAACTGCCATTCTAAATGCAATGGTAGAAATAATAAAGATTTTTTAAACGATGTGTAAATTTTTGGGTCAGTAATAAGGCAACTGACTGTAATAACTGCTGAGAAAACTTAAAAAATTACACCCATTTACGATAACATAGTAGTTGCGAATTAATCATCAAATTGTTATTAGCCACATTTTTAAGTTTACATTCCGTAATAATATATTAAAAATATTGTTATTTAAAAACTATGTGAAAAAGATTGTAATACTGAAAAATAACTGAATCTTCAACTTAACTTCTCAAGCTAAAAAGAGATCCGTAATATTTATTTTATTTTATTTATTATTTTTTTTTTTTACCATTAGAATTTTTTACCTAGCAAGGAAAAATATTGTTGAATGCCATTAGTAAAATGGATAAATTCTCAGAATAAAGTTAATAATTATTATTTATTTTGTTAATGAAATGAACAATCTGAGATTAAAGTCAATTGCAATTATTGTAGTTGATGCTATTCATTTTAGTGCACAACTTTGAACTATTTTTCTGTTTTTGTTTTAGTTCCAATGATACCACTGCTTTTTCCCCCCTTCTCCAGTTTATCTATAGGTTTTACTTTTAAATCAGTAATTTCTAAATTATCAGTATCTACAATATTTTAGTATTTTTAGCTAGAAGTCATGTTTTGTTTTAAAATTAAAGCTTATCCCTACTTAAAAGTAACTCAATAAGAGTCAAAACCTTGTCATTTCGTCGCATTATTTTTTAATGTATGTATTTTCTGCTACATATTTATATTTCGGGATAATTTTCATAATTTTAATTAACCTTTTACTCTCTTATAGGAGTGTTGGAAGAAGCTGAATTTTACAATATTACTGATTTAATTCGACTTGTAAAAGAAAGAATTAAAGAAAACCATGTTAAGATGAGTAAAGTAAGTAAAAGTTTTAGTTTAACATATAAGGAGAATTATGAAAAATCTACATTGACAATTCTACTTACTTTACCATATTTTGTGTTATATTTATGATTTGTTGCATATTTTATTCATTCCAATTTTTCCAACAATATATTTTGTATTACTAAATTATATACTCATGTCTGTATTTTTTAATGCTTTTTTAATATTTGTCTGATTTTCATCCAACGTTTGCATCGAAACTTATGCTTTATGTCAGTTTAATTTGAAGAAGCTGTTGTATGAAATATTGCACCAAGGAGTTATAAATATATATTTGCCAATTTTGATTAGAAACAAGGTGCTTGCTCACCTGGAAAGTCATTAAAAATCTTGGAAAGTTAAGGCTTTCGATCTTGATTGAAATTTGTCGTGAAAAGTCATGATTTTCTGGTGATAAATGCTAAAAAAATCATAAAAACTCCCTGTTCATCAGCTAAATTTTAAGTATTGGAGCCTTTTATCCTGTCACGCAAATAGAAAATACCACATTGCAATTTGCCTTCACATAAATTAAAAATCATACATCACAATCCATATCTGGTGATTTAAAAATCAGTCATCAGTTCTTCATCATTAATCGCATCTCATCAGTCATCATGATCGGCAATTGTGTGATTTTTCAAATCACACATTGGGATCCATAATCGTTTAATTTGAAAATCTTACATTGCGATTTGTATAAACGGGATTTTAAAAGCACACATCACGATCGGTATTCGTGCGATTTAAAAATTACACATCATGATCAGTGTCTGTATGAATTAAAAAAATGTTGATATATATAAAGTATTTTTATAATGCATGGCTTGATGTTTAAACTTTTTTTTTTTTTTTTTTTCAAATTATTTTAACATAATCTCTAGAATTGGCCTTTTGAAAATAGCATATTCAAGGTTGCCGAATAAAAAGATTTTAGCTCTAAATTTTCTTTATGCACATTGTTAATTTCATGTTCTAATAATTGTTGGGTTATTTGTTTTTCAGTTCACTAGTTTACATAATTGTTTAGTTCTTTTTTCTTGCTTTTGTTTAAATTGGCAAAGCATTGCTGAGATAAAACAATGTTATTTTTAAGGGAAAAGTTACACTCGCTTAGGTAATTTTTTTGGCGGAATTGAATAATGTATTATCCTGTGTAAGTCATGGAAAATTATTGAAAGTCGTGGATTTAAAAGCTCTAAGATTTAGCAGATACCCTGTCAAAACATTTATGGCTAACAAAAACTATGAATAAAATTCAAATCTTGTAAGTTTTTTTTATACGATTGTTAAAATTTTTCCTGTAATATCACATTTCAAGTATTATGTCGCATTCTGAATCTGAATCTTCAATGATAGCTTTAAAGAAAAGGATCTAAACTAAAAAATGGAGGTTTGAGGGTTAATATTTTGATGCTATGATTCGCTTAAGCTGAAAATAATATTGGGTTTTATTAAAAGATTTTGGAACCAGATTTTTTTTTTTTTCAATAATAAATCCTTACAAAAGAAGTAGCGCTAATTTGAATGATCAAGGACTATGTGTTTTTAACCAAGAAAATTTTTTTCCTAACAGGTTTTTTAAACACCTTTTTTTTTAAATTATCTGAAATTAACTCAGGGTAGCGTTGATATGAAATTCTTTGTAAAGAATTAAATGAAAATATTTTGTGGTTAATCTGATGCATCTGTTTATTTTTAATTTATTCATAATTTATGTAATGCTAACTTTTGCTATTTATTGTTATTATGTAAAAACTCCTTCAATAGGAATTAAAGAGTTACTCTGTGTTTCCTGAAAGTCATTCTATATTATGAAGTGTATCACACTCTATTTTCTACTAGAATTATTATAACATTTTTACTCTTTGACTTAAGCTTGTAAAATTTTGTGTGCCATAAAGTCAAAAATAAAATAGTATTTTATTTTTGACTTGAAATACATGTAAGTACTTCTAAAGTGTATCATCTGTTAATTTTGTAATTATATTAGTTTTAGTCATTAAATCTTAAATAGATGTTAGTAATTGGGGATTTGCGAATCTCTGGTGCCTCTGATCACCATGGCTCTAATGATCGTAGCTTGCACAGTAAAATTTAATACATTTTTTAAACCTATTTTTATGAGAAATTTTTTTTTTTAATCATAATATTATCTAAACATTCTTAAAATGTGCTTTTACCAACTTGGATTATTTCATTGCTTGTACAAGTTGTGCTTATGTTAGTTATTAATTTATTTTTTATTATTTATTATATTTAATATTAAATTAAAAGTAACTGACTTTACAAAATTAAAAAGAACTAAAAGCTTTCCATTCCATAGTATGCTGTTAGTGCTTTTGTTAACTCCTATTGTATTCATGCTTCTGTTAAAAATTTAAAGTAACTTGTATGAAATCCATGTGTTTGTGTAACACTGACATTTATGCGTTTGTTACAGAATGATTCAAGAAAACATGTATACAGAGTCTTACAATGTCATGAAGATGAATTGACTCAAATGGTGTCCACTCTCTCTGATGGTTGGAAATTCGTGCAGGTCATTACTTTTTGCTTTTATTTTGTACATGCTTAAATAAATTCTTCTAAAAACTGTTAATAAGATACAAATTTTTCTAACCCTTTTTTTTCTTAGTGATGTGCACAACAATATGTATTTATATTTTTTGTAATAGATAATTTTTAACTGAAATAATGTCATAATTACATTATTTACAATGATGAGAAATCATCTATTATGATCTGTAATTATAAAATAAATAGAATTATTTAAAAGGGAACGATGAAATAAAATATATTTGAACTTTTAAAACGTCGAAACATTTTTAAAAATTCTATGTTTTTATTTATTATAAAACAATTATAGATTTTGACTAAATTTTCCTGTACTGACTGGAAATTATCAATAAAAATTAATTTAGTGTGGCTACGTTATAAACTAGTAATTTTCCTTGGTGTTGCTTGAATAAAAGCATGTTATTAATACAATTCACCTGCACATTGTTGAATACATGATTTGTATTAAGGTATCCGAACACGTTCGGAGGACTTTTTTAAAAATATTAAGTTTCAGAACACTTTAATTATGTTTTTATATTTATTAAATGTAAAAACTAATATTAAATAAGAGAAATTAGACATTTGTATTATAATTTGTTTTTAAAAGCTAAATAACAAGAAAAAATTGATGTTTTTTTCATAAAACTTGGGAAAGGATATACTTCACCAAAATTATTGTATTAAAAAAGTGTTATTATCAAAATAAAGAGCAGAATTTTGTCTAGTGATTTGACTACAATCATAAAAATATTTGAAAAATTAAATTTTTTATAGAAAATCGAAAACTTTTTATGATATTTTTGTCAAATTTTTTACGTCATATTTCACATTTTAGACCTATAATAAAAAACTATTAAATATTTTTAAACAATTGTAGCACAAGCACTAGAGAACATTATACATAATACACATAAAAAATTTTATTGAAATATATCAACAACTTTTTTAATAATGAATTTTTAAAGTTACTATTTTTGCGTGAAATTACATTCTGAGAAAAAGGCATTTAAAGTATAAATTATATCATTTCTATTTTAAAAATGCTATTCCCATGAAACTTCTTTTTTCGTCCATTATTTCGATTTCTTGGATTACCCATATTGCAAAGTACTTAAACATAAAATTTCGAAAAGAAATTCAATTACGTTTCAATAAAATGTAGTCAAAATAATATTAGAATATTCGAAGAACGCTGCTTGTAAACAAATCCACAAGAGAGTGAGAATGTTGCCAATTTTAACCCAAAAACTACTAATATAAATGATAAATTGTGAGGCTCATTTCTAGCAACATTAAAATAATAATTATTTAAGTGAAAGAAAGATAATTATCCCAAAATAAAGATAAATATAACTGTTTTTGTCCCACTTCCGGTTTCGGAATGCTATTTCCGGTTTCATTTTTTAATCATCGACTAATATTCTTTTAATCATAACTTTTCTTCTAATTGACGCACAATTAAAATTTAAACTGTTTTAAAAACTAGAATAAACGGAGATTCGTAATATAAAATTAAAAAAAATTGTCATTTTTAGCTAAAATTCATTTTTTCAACGTGTACGGATGCCTTAACAGTATGTAATTGGAGTTTTGTATTTGTGATATTATTGTTATATAATCATTTTTGGCAAATAAAGCTATGTGGTTTTACAAATGCCTCTTTTTTGCCATAATTTACGTACTCCTGCTGAATTATAATCTGGTTAGAGGTTGGAATCAACCAATAAAAGAAAAACAGAGACAAGGAAAATAGAAATGATGACAAATTTAGTTTTAAGATTTAGATTTTTTATGTATTTATAATTTTTTTTTCTGCTTTAGTATAATTTTGTTATTGGAAATAAATAAAGAAATTTAATTTCAGACACTATATAATGAATATTAAATATAAAACTTTAAATCTGTAGAATAAGAATCGGCCATTATACAGGAAGATCACTGTAATGATGGAGGGATGATTGTACTGTTTTTCAATGATGTTCAGTTTTAATTAAATTAAGCAGTTAATTTTTGAGATTGTACTACTTTATCTTCTCAGGTATTATTCCAGACTTTTTATAAATATCCTGTTTTTCTTAAAAGTGTAAAAGAATCTCACTATTTTGTGTCTTTGTTAAAATAAGGATCTATTTTTGTATTTGGGAAAACTATAACCAGTAGATTCTTTGTTAGATCCTGTTTTTGTTTATTAGTAAAAAACTACTCAACTCATAATTCTGAAATAATTACTGTAGAATGTTGTTCTGTTTCTGGGAATACGTGAAAATAAGGTGATGGTTTTATGAAAAAATACCACAAAAAACATGTCTTTTAAGGGTTTTAAAATTATGAATTTAAAGTGGCATCAATAAATTTTTCAAAGCCATGTTAAGGGTCCATTTTTTGAAAAATATTGTGAAAGGACCGATTTAAACATTTTTTTTCTTCTTTTTGGTGGGATACTATAAACTGTTTTGTGAAGCGTCCGTTTTGAGGATGAGAAATTTTTAGAAAGGTCTATTAATGGACACAAACTCCTCCTAAAATGACCTCCATGCTTTCAAATATATAATTTTTACTTTTTTTATTACAGCTTATTAATATTGGTTCCTCCTACAACTATGGTAATGAAGACCATGCTGAATTTCTATGTGTTGTTTCTCGAGAGTATTGTGGCACATCTTCGATTTCTTCAGACTTCGAACCAACTGATCGAGCCAAAGTATGCTTTAAATTTTTATGTCCTTATAGTTGCCTATATTATTTACTTATTTCATTTATATAGTGATTTTTCTGCTAGGAACAGTAAGTTTTTCCTCTTTGAAGTAGTTTGGTATAATCTTGTTTTACTATAATTCAAATTATAGATTTCTTATTTGGTGCTATCAGCTGATATTTCCTAATCTTGCTACACATTTTCTTATTAATATATGTCTTTGACTAGAACAATTTTTATTTTATTGAAGATCATAAAATCTCCTAGAATAGGGGTGCACAACCTGTGTGACTGTTGATGTGCTGTCCGCAACAACTTCTAGAAAAAATATTTTTTTGAAAAATACAAAAAAAAATTTAACATTTGAGTCATTGCTTTTGATGTGCAAAATTTGCACTTATTCTATTTCAAATCTATGTTGTTTCTCGAGCGATATTTCAATGGTTATTTCTATGAAATTCCGCATGGTTTTAAAAAAAAAAGCAATAATCTATTTTTTACTCTTTATCTTTGCAGATTTCACCTTTAATCTAGTTCAGTTTCGATTGTTTTTTTAAATTTTTTTTATTTACTTATAACTACCGATTCCCATGTATTTCTTAAAATTCTGATACATTTATTATCATATTATGACTTGTGAGTTATAGATTGCACATTTAACTGATTTATTTGTGCCAATTTGATCGTAAATCTGAATAATTTTTTCTTCTTATTTTAAAGGCAATTATTACAAGGTTTTTCCACAAGATTTTCAAAACCCCTGTATTTTTAAATCAATATTATTACAATACGTGAATTTCAGATCGCATATTTAAATAATCACTTTTTAATGCGCTTTGTTTTTGCCAATTTCATTGTAAATCGGAGCTATTTTTGTCATAGTTTTTGTAATTTAGTCCCACTTGGTTTTAAAAATACTGAATTTTATTATGATATGCGAAGTTTTAAATACGCTTTTAAGTAATTACTTATTGACACCCTTTATTTGTTCTGATTCCATCATGAATTTAAGCATTTTTTGCTGCAATTGTTGTGATGCTTTTCCACGAGATTTTGACAATTCTGCTATTTTAACTACAATGTTACAACAACACTTAAATGTTTAATCGCACATTTAAGTAATAATTTTTAATACTATTTATTTAAGCATATTTCTTAATATAAGTTATTTTTTGTAATTTGTTTTTGGCCACTAGCGCTAACTATTTTTTAGTGGTATCTGGTGGGTGAGTATAGGCCTCATTTAACCAGCAATTAATAAATAGATAGCTGAGTAAATTTATACAGTAGCAGAACTCAGGAAGACTAAGAAATATTTACTTTGTTTTAAATTTTTTGTATGGGTGGTTTTAAGGATAAAATGAAGAAGAAAAAGTTTCCTATTTAAAATTCATAAAACCTCTAATCACTTAAGACACAGAAATAATGTCTGAAGTATAATATTAAATCTTATATCATACTATGATGGTTAATTTTTAGTTTTTTGAAAAAATACAACTTTTTCTAAAAAAAAATCCTTTTTATCAATAATTGATTTATTAATATATATATATAAAGTTCAAAATGTAGAGAAAACATGGTGTCATTTTTGTATTTATTGTGCAATATACATATATAAATCAATTATCAATAAAAAAAGAATTTATTTTTAGAAAAAATAGGATTTTTTTTTCACTTTTCTGTGAATTTTAACAATTAAATATATTTAACTTTCTGCAAATATATTGTTAATATTTTTGATAAAAAAATTTAGTGCTTAGAACACTAACATTTATGCAAAATTTATCCATCTAGAAGAGGTGTTTTAGTATTTCTGCTTGGAACATCATGTACTTTTTCTATATTTTATAGTTTATTTTCCTGTGATAATTTTTTTCTTTTCTGAAGCACCACTTTTCAAACTTTTCTTTTTATATTGAAAGATATTTACTATTTTCTTGAGTAAGTATTGTGAAGGAGTATTATTTATTTTCTAATCACCTATACGAATACAGATATGAAAAGCAAAAAACTAAATATTTTTAAATCGAGTTTATCACACTATGCTTTGCAAAAGTTTTCCATTTTTGAAATTTCTGAAATAGATATTCATTATGTATTTTATCTCATTTTTCTTTTAATTACCATTTTTTTAGCAATAAATCTAAAAATATTGCTAAATTTTATTTAAAAATGTTTAAAAACATTTAAAGTGTGACACTAACGAAGTCATTTACATTTCAGGTTATACAACAAAAAGCATCTCGAATGTGAACATTGTTTTTTTGAGAACTGTAGATGTTGATGATGAAAATTCATCTGTGATAATAACTTGTTGGAATCTCTGCCCTTTGGTGTTTCCAATCCCATGTTTTTTACGAAAGAGAGAAAACATTAAGTTAATTTTTTTTCCTGTCTTTGTTATTATTTAATTTTTTATAGTGTAGTTTTACATTTGTTTGATGCAGTGTCATTGCCCTCAGTGTTCTTTTTGTTCTCTTTTTCCTTTTGGGTGTGCGCTAAACATCATTCTAGTTAACTTTATCCATCCAAAATCTGGCATACCTACCTGAAACATGAACTGTAATTGCAGTGAGTATCATGCAGATTTAAAAGAATGATGATGTGTTCACACTTTCTCTGTGGGAAGTGCAATGTCCTTTCTTTTTAGTGTTGTGTGATATATATTGTTCAGAAGAAATTCATAATTGTAATAAGCCTTTTTTTTTCTTTGTGTCTAGGGTACAAAATAACATTTTTAATTTAAATATCAGGGCGGTTGTAATATTAAAAAAAAAGATGTGAAAGGCAACTCATTAAAGTCTATATCTACCCTCTTAATTTTCGAACTGCTACAGCAATATGTGTAACAGTGGTGTTTAAGTATAGTAATGTACATTAAAAGAGGATTGCTTTTAATGAACCTAAGTAAGGACAGCAGGGTTAGTTTTTAACCTAAAAATGGTAGGAAATTTCTGAAAAAAAGTTTATTACTAAGTTGTAAAACATTATTGATTTAATACAAATAAACATTTTATGGAGGTTAATGCAAAGAATTGATAAAAAAAAGTTTAAAGTTTTGAAAAGCAATTTAGGAGTAAAATAATAATACTAAAAAAAAATTTAAAAAAAACTAGCTTATACAAGATACCTTTAATTTGAGTGTTTATACTTCTTTTAGAATTTGTACATCAAAAATAAAGGTATTTTGAGAAGACTAGTTTTTTTTTCATCTTTCGACAATGTAAACATGCAAACAACTATGCTTTTTAATCATTATTTTGTTAGCATAAATATCTATAGTGTGCATACTCATACTAAATTCATAATTCTCTGCAATTTTGTAACTCCCTTTTCTTCCATTTTTGAGATAGAAGTTAACAGTTTTTTATGAGGTGATGATGCAAGTAATCTTGGTGGGCATAGCTATATTACTAGACCTAAATAACACTTATAATTACAGTTGTTGCTACTTGGCAGTCTCTTTTTAATAGAAGAAATATTAAATATTCCAACTGCCAAAAGTTACCTTGTAAAACAAATTTGCTTGAAAAATATTTCTTACTATATTTTTTAAAACATGTTTGTATTAGTCGATATGCTTCAGTGATAAAAGCCAATTTCCATAGCATTGTATGTAGTTCTGTTTCTGAATTTTAAGATAACTGTTACAATGTTTTAATGGAATTAGATTGTTGTTACTCAAAATTATGTAATTTTCAATGAAAAAAAAATCACTTTTTATTTGGTAGTTTGATATCTATTCGTTATATTTCTTGCTAGTTATTTTTAGCCCCGGCGTAGTGTATTATTTTTTTTAAATGTAGATAATTGAAAAAGAAAAAATTTTATTGTTTAAGAATTATTTGTAATATATTCCTGGAATTTATTTCACTTTGATAAAATTTGTATGCAAGATTCCTTTACATCCAAACTAATTAAAAGAAAAGAAAAAAATACTGTAATATTACCACTGTTTTATTTTGTTATCCTTCAACACCAGATAATTGAACCTGTGTTAAATCTGCATAATAAAATGATAGTTTTTCTTTAATTGTTTTATTTTTATATAAAAAAAAAAGTTTGTTCTTCTATTTTTAATGTGTACTTTCTAATTGTAATATAAATTTTTAAGTTAAATATTGAAAATTTTACTTTAAAAAAGAAACAGGAATTCTCAAATATATTTAAAAGATTTAAAAGTGTAAAATATATTGTATTAAATTAACTCTCCTCTTCTTGCTTATGTCAAGTACTGGAGAAAATGCCTGTTTTTAAAACTTTATCTGTTGCCATAAGCATCTTTAAGTTGGAGCAAATATTTCAAAGGGCATATTTTCTAGAATAATCTCTAAATGGAATGTATTTTAAAAATTAACTATTTGTATTTTACTATTTTAAATGAAATGTTTAGTATTTGAAAGAGATTCTACAGATTTTTACTTTTTATTTTCATTTGTCAAAATTTTCAAATTAAATAGTTCTTTTTTTTGCAATAAAATTGTTAAAAAAATGCTTGAACATAAATTCCATTTAATTTATAAAAACTAATTAAGTACAAATGCTGTTCAGCAAACATTGAATATTTAAAGTAGCACACCATCTGCTGTGTTACAAATTATACAATATCATAAGAACGAACAAATTTGATAAACAAATGTGCTTTGGTATTATATAGAATGCAATCATCCATTTATTGATCTTAAATGCTGAATATTGCTGTGTGTATTTCTCTTAACAAGCAAAATTAAAGATATAGATTTATCAATATTAAAAAATTGATAAGTTTGATTGCTCTAAAAAGGACAATAATAAAAAAAATGATATGTTCGATTACTTTAAAATGGATTAGTGGGTGGAATGGGAAACAGTGGGTTGTTTTTTTTTTTTTTTGCTAAATGGGGTTTAGATTTTATGAACATTCTCTCTAGTTTTTTTAATGTTATAAACCAAGAAAAAATTTAATAATCAGTGTAAAATTTTTTGCAAAACATAGCTATTATAATATTAACATTCTTTTCAAGGCTCTAGGATAGTGTGGTTGATTACCTTTGATAAATTTTGGATGTGTTTAAAGTTAAATGAAACTTTCTCTGTTCATTTGAAAACATAAAAATATATATTTATTAATATTGTATTCTTAGAAAACAAATTTACTTTTGAAAATGAAAAAAAAAATTCTTATAAAAAGGAATCATGCATTTGTAAATAACAAGTAAATTAATGTAAAAAGATATATTAGGAAAATACTTCACTGCTTTGAATGTTTTTGAAAAAAAAAGTTTTTCTGTATATCAAAGTACTTTTTGTCTGGTGTACTTAGATGTTACTTAATATTTCGAAAGTATAAAATATGTACATGGGTACTTCCTATTATGATTTCAGTGAGGTCACACATTTAAGTCAAGGATTTCAATCACTTGAAAGTATAACAGATATATAGAAAAGTAACAAATAACAAGATGCTTACTTGTTAAATATAGATTATTTTTTTATATTTATTATAAATAATTAAAATTAAGGTTTTTTTAAAAAATAAAAAAATTAAAATAAATTGAATACCTCAATTATGTAAATGCAGCATTTGGTTTTGCATCTTCAAAATTCTCTCTTGTAATGAAGATATTTAAACCAATAAATAATAATAAGAATGCAACTCATAATTATGTGCAAAAAAGAAAATTAATAAGGAAGTACCTTTAAATATATTATGATTGTTAATATTTCATAGGTCTGAAGCAAGTGATAACAAAATCGTGTACTCTTTAATGCAAAGTGTTGTTAATAGTTTTAAAAAGTAAAGCTTAGCAAATGAAAAATTTCTTGTATACTAAATATTTAATTCTTTAAAGTACACTTGAAATTTGAAAATCTATATTAAGATGTTTTGGATTAAGTGTTTTTTTATAATTCCTTGTTGTAAATTATAATGTTTATACACAGTGTTTATCAGTATATAGTAGAATCTCTGCATACTTTTTATAAGACAATAATGTAAATTTAAATTGCTTAGAACACCTTTGCTTTAAAGCAATATAAGTGTTTTTACTCCCTGCATTATTTGTGTATGTAAACTCATGTCCTTATGGCATCTAGTTTTGAAAATTTATCTTTCTCATCTGGTTACAGAAATCTTGCTGCATTGTGTTTATATTTCAACTATATATTTTTGTTGTATTATACAAACTGCAGTATGTGGTTTGCTGATATCCACTTGACATTTGTAAATACAAACTTTACCGTCATGTATTAAAATCCAATAATGCTAGTCCAAGCCTATTTTGTAGTTTAGTAAGTTTTATATGCATTATTGGATTTGTAGGCAAATTTTGGTTGTGATAGGGTCGTACAGTGTGAACTGGGCTTATGTGTTGCTTCCCTTAAACTCAAAATAATCGCAATAGGTATATCAAAGTGACAATTACTATAGTAACACAATATGAGAGAAAAGAAGTAAATAAGTTTTAGCGGCAGGCTTTCAATCAGAAAACAACTAGATTTTATATTCAAAATTGTAGATAAAATATTCGTTTCATACACTAAAATTCAGTTACCTCAAATTGGTTTTGCTGTTTATGTTTAGTTACTTTTGTCTTTACATAATTTGCGATTTGAAATAATTATTTAAAGAAATTCGTAATAATGATTTGACATTTTTACATTATAGAGAAAATAATCCCAATAACCCAAATAAATTTTTTATTTCCAAAGTACAGTATACAGTTGATAACTAGAAAATTGAATAAATATTTAAGCATGATTTGTATATTTGCTTCAATGTTCTTACATTATTATAATGTTCTTCATTACACTATCTACTGACTTCATTTCTATTGAATAACACAGAAGAAATTTACTGTGATTGGCAGCATGTGAGTAAGTAGATTATTTTCTATTTGTAAAAGAGTTAATAGATATTTTTTTTTAAAAAAAAGAAAAACCTCAGTACTAGTTATATTAACCAATCTGAAATCAAGAACACCGAATTGAAGGGTATATAAATCAGAAGAGGTGCAACAATACAAAAATTTCAGTTCAAAAAGCAGCTGCAGCAATTTTTTGGCTATTGTAATTAAATGTCTTGAATTTTCAAAACTGGAGGCCTTTTCCTTGCCAAATTGTTATATATGTATGTGTGTGTTTTGTATTTCTCAATTTTGTTATAACTATAGGTTTTATGGTGTTTGCGTTTGCATGAAGTTTTGAAAAAAGAAATGTGATTGTAATAAATAGTTGTTTTAAGAATAAAGATGAAATACTCAGCAGTTATTTCACATAATCAAATTAGTCTTATTTTTAAACACATGAGCTTTATTTTATTTTGGGATGAAGTAGGGGTTACATTTGAAATATAATATTAAAACAGGTACAGTGGGTCAAAAATGTTTTCGAGTGTACATCATTTTTGGATATTCTGTTAGTCTTCTCGAACCCATCATCCGACCTAAATTTCCAAAGGCCATTAGAGATTCGCAATTTCTGTCTAAAACTCCGGAAACTGTTGGAGATTCGACATTTTGAAACTCATCCAGATCTGAGATATGAAACTTGAAAAAAAAAAAACTTCTGGTTTACCAGTAACTCTGTTTACCAGTTTCCATGGCAACGTCTTATCGATTTTCAGTTGAGTCTTCTTGAACCCATTGCCAGGCTTAAATCTCTGAAAGCTTTTAGAGATTTCTTTCTATAACTCTGGGAATTGTTAGAGATTCGAAAATCTGAAACTCATCCAGATCTGAGATAAAAAAGAAGAAAAAAAAAGGTCCATTCACATTCCATTTCCTCCCCCATCTTAATTTCCGACCAAAGTTCCAGCTCCCCATCATCTATTTCATAATTTTATTTTTTTTAAAAAAACTAAAAATCATCCTTTTTTTAAAATTGTAGCAAAAAATTTGTATTTTCATTTATTGTTTGACAATTTTCAATGGAATCGAATCGATTTTCCAATCGGTTTTTTTTTAAAACCTTTTTTCGGAGATTTGACCTCGAATCACCAACTTATAATTAATTTCAGTCACCAACAGAGCTTTCATCGCCTGATAAGAAATGAATGGCGCCGGCATCCGATTTCCCAATGCTTTGGCCCCGACACCGAATCCATCCAACACCTAGAAAAGAGTAGACCTCAGCACGGGTTACCATAAATATCCTTTAGTAGTCCAAACGTAATGACATATTTCGTATTTTCAACCACTGCGCAGCTTAGTACCCCGAACGTAATGACATCTTTCTTATTTTTCTTCAACTGCGCAGTTAACTGCGTCACATCGGACTACTAAATTGATCCGTGCTGAGGCCTTCCTTCTTCTAGGAGGTGTTGATCCATCGCCCATGGCTCTCACGTATTAGTCGGAAGCGAGGGAAACGTTATAAAACTTCCATTCACCGGAGAAAAACATCCGTAATTTGACACTTCAAACTCATTTGAGATTTCAGATAATTATTATTATTGTTATTTATTTATTTATTTTTTTTTTTGAAAGAGAATTAAGGTTTTGAAAATTCCAACTCTCAAACTAACTGGCTAGATTTAATAGGATTTGAAACTTAGTATTTTTCCTGATCTGAATCCAACTCCTGTAAGGTAGAGAGTTCAAGTTTAATGCCGACCTGCTCAAGGGCGGCGCCAGTAGGGGGGCAATTGCACCCCTGTCGGGCATGGCCAGCCCCCCCATCGGGAAAATTTTAAAGTCTCGTCGGGAAAATAGTCTGGTCACATTTTTTTCTAAATTATGTAAAAAATTCATTAACAAATGCCTAATAAAAAATTTTGTAGTTAACTTAGTTTTTATTTATTTATTAAAAAATCTGTAACAAAAATTAGTAAAATATATTGTAAATTCTATGTAATTGTAGTTTCACTACACTACTCACAACTTTGCCCATACATTGTTAAACTAGAGATCGGGTGTGATTAGAAATGGGTGAAATTTACGACTTTTCGAAGTCCCATAGAAATCTTTTCCCACAGACACATCTTCATTTTCTTGGAAACTTATCTTTCAAACCGCTATTCTTTCTTAAGAAGGGGATAATCACACCCTGACAAAAGCCTGAGGGATAGAAAGAGAAGCAGGTCCTCTTCTTTATGAATTCTTTTTTATGTAATGTGTTTATCAATGGTTTATGGGATCACATAATTGCTTTTTCCAATTTTCAAGCAAAATGAAAGTTTAAGAATAAAACAAAATATTTTTAATTTTTTCATCTTTTTTTTTATTAATACTTTTAAATGAGGAAAATAATTTACTTATTCGGATTCAAGGTTTATATTTTAATCGACGCAGTAAATTTGCTGTCGGGGAAAAAAGAGAAGCAGTAACAAAATATTTTTAATTTATTAATTATTTTTTTTATCATTTTCTTAGTAGTAAAAAGATTGTTGATTGATTCAGAAAAACAAACTGTTCGTATTCAATCTCTTAAGATATATATTAATCAACATAACAGATTCTCATTGACTTCTTTTATGTACAGTGTATGAAATGGAAAAAGGGAACACCTTGACTAACTTTTGATTTAATCATATTTTCACGTACAAAGAGTCAATACCATATTTTAAGTTACGAAAATGAACAGAAAAGCGCATTCTGTTCTGAATATACGTACAAGTTTATGTATAGTTTTAGGTTTTTAATTTTCAAAATGCGGAAACAGTCGCAATCTGGAAGATATGGTCTGAAGTTATGGCAAAAAGAGAGTTGGAAAGTTTGGGTCCTTTAATTTTAAGTTCACTCTTCGATTATAGCCCATTATCTCGAGCACTTTTTGAGTGTATTGAAAAATGTTTGCATAAAATTACAAAAAACATTTTATACACAAATTTTAAAACAAAAATAATTTTAAATAATTTTTTATTTTTTATTAGTTTTTTAAATAATAGTAAAATATATTGAATTGTATGTTCTACATATTTTTACATCCTTTTAATTTCAAAATACAAACTTTCAGAGCAATCGATCAATTAGTTTCTAAGTTGTCAAATTTTTAAAAAGTCAGTTTGCTTAACATTTTATTTATTTCGAATTATTCAACAGATTTCATTCAAATTTTGTATTATACAATTTAAAATTACCTTCCATAAAGTTATACAAAAATTTTTATATCTTGCTATTTTATTTTATTTTATCAGTCATTGAACAACTGACCCAATTTTTGGGTTTACGACTACTAATGTTCAACTCCGGGGCCTTGTAATTTTGAACCAATCCAGAAGACAAGGAAACTCCTGGATAAGTACCCTCAGAGGTATTGATTTGTTATGTGAACGAACATGAGGGACTTTGCGACTCGACAGATTTAACGTGCATCAGTCACCATTTACGACACGGGGATTTCAAAAATTGGGATTCAGAATTTTTCCAACGCATATTATAAATATAAATATAAAAAATATTAAATATTTTATAGCTATTTAAAACTATATTTTTTGCATGGCATTACCTTTGGAAAAATGAATTTTTGCAATTGTACGAAAAAAATTTCGATTCATTCAAAACGCAAAATGTTCTTGAGATATGACGAGATTCAGATATTATCATCATTATCATGGAGCTATTATTTTGAAGCTATTACTATGCATTTACTATGAAATTAACAAAAGAGGTCAAAATGAAAGACGTTTTTATTTATTTATATCTGATATTAATATTGAAAGTGAACACCATTTCACCTTATTTTCCTCTTTCAATCATAATCCTTAAAATTATCAAAGCATATATATATGGATAACTACCAGCTAAATTATCTTTCTGTATAAAAAAGAAAAATTATTTTGTTATTATCAGCAATATTGACATATACTTCATATAAATGTACAGTGTGCAAAAAAATAAATTGACCCACCGGAATAAATTTTAATCTTAAGTTCGGATCTTCATGTTCTAGTACTCATTCTTAATGGTTCGAGAGGGTGACATCAAATATACTAATTAATTAGTCCAAACGATATTTTAAGTTAGGAAATTAGACTTAAAAACGTTATCCGATTAAACATACCTTTTTTCGACGGATTCGGATTTCTGATTCCCAAAATATAGTTGTTTCAATTTAGAAATATTCCCTTTAATGTTAACTTTAGTTTTTGCGTTTTTCACTATGTCCCAATTTTTTTTTTTTTTTTTTTTTTTTTTAAGCGAATTGAAAAAGTTTTGCATACAATTCCAATCAGATCAATCAATTCCTATTTGTTTTTCTAAAGATAATTTCATGCAAAATAATACTTTTAGTATGCATTTATTATTACTTTATTTAAGGGAAGTTGAGAAACTTAAGAAATGTAAGGTGTGCAATTTTTTCTTAATTTGCAATTTTAAATGTGAAAATAAAAGATCTAAACAAAATCGGACACATAAGTCCTGAAAAATAAAAAACTTTTCTTTTTCGAAATTTGGTCCACTAACTTCTTAATTTTTAGTGTCCATTTTTTGTGACTTAAAATTCGTAACTATGAAAGCAAAAGCAAATTTAAATCGTAGAGGAAAGAATGTTTCGCGTTGATATGTGGTAAACAATAATTAATTAACTGTGTGAAAAGTTATTCGTTGCAGGCGTATGTATATATCAGAGCCGTTTCTAAGGATGGGCCCTGGCCCAAGGCCCCGAGTTCTGATGGGGCCCCCGAAAAGTCTAAAATCACATTGCATTAATTGTTTTTTTCTCTTTTTTTTTTTAATTCTAACTCACTAATTATTTATAACTAAAGAGGGTCCCCAGATCGCACTTTTTTCTTGTTTTTTAAAAGTTTAATTCGGAGCTGGGACCCTCTGAAGCCCATAATATATATATATATATATATTTCTTCCTTACATTGTCGGATGCTTTTCAAAATCTAATCGAAGTGTTTACAAACATAAAATAATTGTTACTCTTCACTTTTCTAACCAAAAGAGCAATAAAACACTCTTTCCACTGATGAAAATATCCCCACTTTCATAACTACCACCCACAGAATTGTTTACATTGCCTTGGGGCTCTTTTTTCCTAACTTAGGAAATATCAGATATCCACAGAAACACCCTTTTGTTTGATTTCTGGTCATAAATTTCTAAGAAAAAAACATTTCTAGGGCTGTAAATAGGGGCTGTAAATGTAATTTCCATAGTGCCTTTAAATTGCGCCTTATTCAATTCCTAATTTTCTGTCTCACAAAATTTAGATATTTTTTCTAATTTATTATAAAAGCTTTTTTTCCCTTTGATCATCCTAAATGTTTTAACTAGCCTAATTGTTTAATTTACTTAATTATTGTAGTTGATTTTATTTTGTTATTTTTCAAATTAATCGTAAGAGAACCCGTGAACAAGGAATTTCTATATTAAATTTTCGTAGGATATTAAGAAGACATAAATCTTTCACGTTGGAGGTAAGCAAATGTTTTCATTAAATCAATTTTTCTTGTGGTTATGGAAAACGTGGAAGGTTTGCGCAGTTTTTTATAAATGCATTGTGAGTTTTTTGTTTATTTATTTAAATGGCTGGCCACTATTCAATTCCCTCTTTGACTAGCCTGTCTGCCAAAACTTTTGATTCGGTGTTTTCTGGATGAAATTGAGATAACAAATGCAAATTTATTTTAATTTTACTTACTGCTAATAGACAGAAACGACATATGATTTTGTTTAATAGAGCATTGAAATCAAATGATCATCAACTAAACAAATGTTTAATCATGAGAAAAAAAATGTTTAAAACTCCTGTATGGCCAAATTTTCTATGTTTCCCCTATACGTGAAATATATTATATTTCGTACACAAAATTAATTTATTTAGTTAGCTTATGATTTTATTGGTCATATTTGTTTCATTAATAAGGCTTTTAAATTTCCAAATCAAAGTCGAAACAATTTCTTAAAATTGTCAGTCGAAACTATATACGAAATTTTGACAGCTTTGTGCTTATTTTAAGCGTGTGCATTTAATTTAATAAAATAAAAAAATAAAGAAAGAAGTAAAAAAAATATTAATAAATGGCTGAATAAAATAAAAAACTTCGTTGTCATATCATCTTTTAAACAATTTGAGTATTAATAATTTATTTAAAAATAAGCAAATTTTGAGTTTAAAAGGTAAAAAAAAAATTTTTTTTGTTTAAAAAGTAATTATGCTCGATCATGAGACTATTTAATATCTGTTCCTAAGGATCAGAATTCTTTTTTATTTTACTTTATTGTAAAAATGATATATTTAATACTTTCATATGATATGCTGCAATTTTAAATGCCTAAAAGATGACTAAAATTGTCAAATCAAAAACAATTAATACTTTTAATTTTATATTATCGCAGTATTTAGAGCAGACAGTTGCTTGTGGGTGTGGATGATAGAAGTGAAAGAAACATGCAAAAAAAAAAAAAAAAAAAAAAAAAAATCCAATTAATGCCCTCAATATTATATTTTTAAACTTCTCGCAAAAATGTAGTAAAAAAATAATTCTCGAACAAATTTATATTAGGTAAGAACGAAAAAGAAAATATTAAAATATGCTGAATCACTAGTGAGACAGGTGGGATGAAAGACATCGAAACCAATTTGATTGAATAGTAAAAGGTGTTTCTAAAATCCGGAAATCAATCAGGCTTCAATTTTTTTTTTTTTTTTTTGGGTCACAAAATTTATCAGGAGCTTTTCGTAAGATTTTAATATGGGTTATGTTTTTTCTTTAATTAATTATTAAACATTAACAAATATTTGTCTTTTGAAACCCATCATTCTGTAATAAAAATAATTATTCTATAATTGTAATTCTAAAACTAATTGATACAAAGCTTTAGTGTGTTTCCATTGATATATTAAATGTCTTCTATCGGTGGAACCCCGACATTACGATTAAATTTTATTAAGGTAATTACGAATATTATAGCCTAAAAACAGACTTTTTTTTAAATATTTTATTAAAGGAATGTAGATTTTTCATCGTTTTACCATTATCAATCTTAAATAAGATTTTATATCTGACAGTTAAATTTGCAGTCCTTGTGTTATATCTGTCCCCTGATCAAAATAGCTTTTTGTTTTGTCCGTAAAACTATACTATGTAACAATTGAAAAAAAAAAATCGAATTTTACAATTTCATGGGCATGACCATTTCGAAGTTCGTTAAAAACGGGGCATGATATCTTTAGATAGAATACGTGGATGCAAAAAATGTACTTTATTTGCGAAACATTTAAATATTTCAAAAGCCAATCGATGCATATAAAAATAACATTTTATATCAAAATGTTCCTTAAATGTTTTGTTAAATGTGCGCGAAATTTCTAATTTTTATTAGCGAATAATTTTTGCGTTATGAGAGTAAGAAGGGTAGAAATTTTTTGAAATTGCGGTCACTGCTACAAATATTTTTTTTTATTACAGAAGTAATTTTTACGCTTACAATGTATGGTAAATTGCACCATACAAAACAAAATACATCGATAACAGAAAAAAAATTAGATTTAAATTTACATTAACAGGTATCTCATTATGGTATCAATATTAGTGATTTTAGATTCTTAAAAACACACTTGAATGATGTGAGAAAAAAATGCAAAGTAAAGCTGCCCCTACACTATCAAGCCGCTTGATCAAATGCTTGACCAAATTGATTGTATCAAGCGTGATTGATAGTTTAGAAGCCCGTTTGACGCTTGAACCAAGCGTTGACGGTGATTGATAGAAATTCTGAATGACTCAAGCGGTTGATGAAGTGGCTTGATAGTGTAGGACAATTTCCGTTAAGCATTGCGTCAGTCACTCGGTGGAAGCCATGGCGTCAACTTCCCAACCCGCGTCTCCCGAAAACTCGGATCGGGAGTTTATTAGTCTATTGATTGATCTGTATCGTGATTGTCCGGAGTTGCGGAAAGTAAAAAGTAAAGACTATTTCAATAGAAATAAAAGAAGTGCGGCACTTGAAAAAATCGTGGGTGCATTGAGAAAGTTAAAACCGGATTTCACCGTGAAAAAATTAAAACAAAAAATAAATGTTCTCAGAACTAACTTCAATAGAGAGTTCAAGGCCATCGAGAGTAAAAAAATTTCAGGGACGTCTACGGATGACATCCCTGAACCCTCACTTTGGTATTTCAATGAAATATACTTCATAAAAGACCAATTGGAAATCGCACAGACTGATACTTCGGAGGTAAGAATTTTATTTTATTTTTACAGTAGATATTCATATTTATTTTATATTACGAGTAATGTTATTACTTATTCATCTACATAACACAAGGCACTTGCTTTGCCACGGAACTGACCTAGACGTGTTGAAAAATTCGCAGAAGTCATCCCTTATTCTTTTTGCCTCTACTGTAGAATTGCCTTTGGTTCTTTGAAGTTGTACCATCTGTACAATGTCTTGTCTCCATGACCCAGGTTCCACAGCACCAGTCCGGACATCGTATCTGTCAATATCCTGAGGTTGCAAATACTTGGTTCTGTTTTTTGAGCATAAATAGTTGTGCAAATGGCAACTTGCCATTACGATTTTTCTAGCTTTCATTGGTTCAAATTTAATGGTGTTTTGAAGTATTTTGAATCTCTTCGTTAATATACCAAAAGCATTTTCAACGACTCTTCTGGATCGTGAGAGTCTATAGTTGAAAATCCTTTTCTCATTCGTCAAAGCAGCTCTGTTGTAGGGCTTCATGAATTCAGGGAGAAGTTGGAAAGCTTCATCTCCAACGAAGACGTACGGAAATTGTTTATTAGGAGTGCCTGGTAACTCTCGAGGATCAGGCATGTTAAGCTGGTTCTCAGACAACTTGTGCCAAAACAAAGTGTTCTTCAACACACCACCATCTGACACTCGGCCATTTGCTCCGACATCGACCATCAGAAATTTATAATTTGCATCAACAATAGCCATAAGCACGATGCTGAAAAAACCTTTGTAATTAAAATAGTAGGATCCAGAATGGGGAGGTTTTTGGATTGATACGTGTTTGCCGTCAGTGCTCCCGACGCAGTTGGGGAAATTCCATTGTTCTTCGAATTCCTGTGCAACCCGTTTCCATCCATCCGTCGTTTTTGGGACCTAGATGAGAAACAAAAAACGAAACTAGCATTATTTAACATTGTATAAATAGTATAACACTGTAAATAGGTAGTTACTTATTAAATTTCTGTTGTGCTTAAACTCGTAAACTTTCGTTCATTGTATTTTATTTTTTGTTACAGGAACCATCGATTCCTCATGAAGACTCGCAATCACAAGTCAACTCGGAAAGTGTCGAATCCCCTTCTGACGTGGTTACACCCCGAACTCCTAAAAGAGCTATCACGGGTAAAAAAAGGAAAAGTGTCCCAGACAGCACTGATCAATTAGTGGGACTAGCGACTGAATATTTTAAGCGACCTCAGACTGAAGAAGATATTGTCGCTAGAGGGTGGGCTATGAAATTGAAAAAGTTGGCTCCAGACCAACGACGCTTCGCAGAGAAAATCATAAATGACGCGCTTTTTGAAGCAGAAATGGGCACCTTGACAAGGGAAGGAATGCGTTGTGAAGCGTTCCCTCGTTGGTCAGCCACGTCACCTGCGTCGTCATGTTCTTCAGTAAATAGTTGGCAAACGTACCCCCAGTCAGTGCCGTCACAGCACACTTCAACAGAAAGCCTATCATACCAACGGCAACACCATACAACGTCTCATGAAGATAATGCTGCTACGTTCTTCTCCTCATTTAGTTCAATGTGAACTTGTGCCCCTAATGTTTTCAGTTCAATACTAATGTTCATAAATTGGGAAATATCTGTATTAATTATTTGTAAATTGTAATTCTTTCCTTTCTTCCTTAAAATATAAAGAGATTTACTTGGCTATAATTACTAACCTGAATGTTTTCCTTCAATGCCTTGATCATTGCAGAGCAAGTTTCCATTATGATGAGTTGCAGAGTCTGTGGAGCAACGACGCACGTGAATTTGAGATCTTCTAAATCCATGCCAGACGACAGGTACCTCAATGTGATAGACAATCTCTGACTTGCAGGAATCGCTTCACGCATCTTTGTATCTTTCTTCTCAATGTCAGGGCGGAGTAAATCCAGTAGATGATCAAAACTTTCTTGGTCCATTCTCAAAAAGTTCCTGTAGTCCTCTGGTTCTGAATCACTTAGGAAGTTTAGGAGATGTTCATGAGTGAAGCGGTTTCTCAGTTTGTACCACTCCTTGGACCACCGTCGTTTTTTCTTTTCCTTCTTTTTCCGCTTCACGGCAACCAATGTTGCGATTAGGAAGCCCAAATCTGCATTCGACACCATTGTAATCAAAAAAGCAATTAAAAAAGATTTATTATTTATTAAGAATTATTTTTAATCGAAAAAGCGAAAGCACGATCGCAACACACTCCGTTCTGCTTCCACTTCTCGGCTTCGACTGACGAGAGAGTTTTGATCAAAAGATTGAAGGGTTGATTGAAGCACGCTTGAAGCTCCCATCAATCGGAGGGTCAAGCATTTGATCAAGCGGCTTGATAGTGTAGGGGCAGCTTAAAATTCGTTTTAATTTAAATATTTTGAATTAATTTGTTTGAGCCCCCCTGTCGGGGAAGACTCGACCCCTTGTCGGGCAGAGTCTGGCGCCACCCTTGGACCTGCTAATAATATGTTTGAAAAATTTTAATTTTTTTTCGAACATATTAGAGACTTAAGCAGCTAGTTGGAATTTTTGAGTCTGGAACCTGAGGCTTACGGTCAAACTCAGACACATACTATCAAGTATATCTCTTTTTATTCAATTATATCTTTCAGATGAGTCAATTATATTATATCTTTCAGACGAGTCGAGTCTGGAGCTTTCAAATATGGAACCCTCAACATTCCCTTAAAAATTCTAAACTTTGAAAAGCAGCTCGGTCGAGATGACTAATTGGAACCCTAGAGGCAGGAATTGTGTCCGACCACTCTAGCAGAGGTTCGTCTCACAATTCGTCATTGCATAACGGGACGGATAGGTTCTTTGCCTCGGGGCCCTAGTGATGCATAACTTAGAGGAAGAAACTTTCGAATGACAAGAGGCACATAAAGTGCGCTGCTTATACCGAAATAGCCATGCAAGAACTGCGGCATGAAAATATCTTCGTCGCAGAGAGACGCCACTGTTCTACAAATTCACACGTTCTGCGAATTCAAATATTCCAGTTTGTTTATAATATACAAACTCTCACTTGCCTAAAAAAAATCATGCTACCAACTTGAACAAATATCGCAATAAAAGTTCAGACTTTAAAATTTCAAATTTTCAAGTCTGAAGTCTTACTCAGCACAGTTCTAAAAAAAAAAAAAAAAATTTTTTTTTAACATCTGATATTCTCAAATAAGTTTGGAACCTGAAGTAAGTTCTAGGCTCCAAGTTTATTAATTTTTCAGATTTATTTACAGAATATTTATTATAGAAGATTTGTTATAGAGTTTTTGAGAATGTAAAGAGGAAAGGAAAATACAAGGTTCCAAATTCTAATAAATCAGTTTGTGATTTGGATTGGTCTTTTTGATCGAGGCGGGTAGTCACATATTTAAATATCAAATATTCAAACTCAGATATTCAACTGGCAGTTCGAGACGTTATGGTTAAATGTTTATAAGTTTTTTTTTCTTCGACTCTGAGATTGAAAGATGCAATTTCAAAATGGGTTGCGATTTATACCAAATACCTCACAAATAAATACCAATCTCGTCAATAAAATAAGAACGATTGAAAAACTGTGAAGTTGAATCTTAGATTTGTTTAAATAGACTTGAAAATAATTTGGAAGTTGATAAAAAAAAATACAGTTCTGAAATTTAACTAAATGTGTGAATAATGTGCTTTTTGACACTTGGAAAAGTAAAGTAGAAAAAATATTATATTTCCAATTTTCACTCTATTTTCTGGGTAGAAAACTTTACAACCTTTTTATGAATTCAGGTTTAAGCTAAATGCTGCCACAATTGTTGGATGAAATTTTGTCAACATTCTATCTTAAATTTCGAATGGTCAATTTCTATAAACAAGTTAACAGCTATATTCTCATGAAAAAAGAATTTTTTTTTTTGAATAAATGTTCAGATTCTTGTATCTGAGTCTGTTATTAATATAAAATTAAAAAAAGTTATAACATTGTTAGTTTGTAGATTATTAGTTTATTCTTTATTTAACTGTAATATTTATTATATTACATTAACCCTTCTTAATGTTATTCTCAGCCATTTTAACATTTTTTTATTGTTTTCAAAATCAAAAGTTTAAAACTAACAGTGTTGTTTCTTAGTTTTAAAGTAATCACATGATATTATCTTTTATAACATTTTCTAATAAAGATATTTAGTTACTGTTTCACATTGTAATATTTATTTTTTAATAAAATGTATTTACTTTTTAGTTAGTTATAATCATTTTTATGATTCATTTTACTGGAAATTAATTAAAGTAATGAATACAAAATAACTATTTTAAGTTCTAAAGCAATATTAATATTAAAAAGAATTTTTTTTTTTTTTGCAAAAAATATCTTATGCTTTTTGTAGTAAGCAAAAATTAAGTCAGAATACAAACAAGTTTGGGGGTGAAGTTGTAATGGTAAATAAGTAAAATTATTAAGCTCAAAATTTATCTTAATAGAATTACAAACTAAATCTATGTTAATACAATAAAAAAGTTAGGATCTTCTATCCGTACAATTTTTAATTTTAATAAAATTCTCTCTGCTAACAGCAAGAAAAATTATTATGAAGCAATGGTGAGTAATCAGTAAGGTTAGAGCTTCCTAATTGCAAATCAAATGAGATTTGAAGCCTTCTTAGTTCATTTTATTTCTAAAGGCTACTTTATTGCACAGCAACTACTTTACTACACAAACACTTGGCAATATATCCTTGCAATTTTACTTCTGTATTTTCTAGCATTTAATGTTTTCATTATATACAAGTTGCTTTGTAATGACCACTTTCAACACATATTTTTAAAATACTTGTAAGAAATAAACTATGCACAGTCACAGATTAATATATAAATAAAAATAAAAACAATTTCTAATGTCCTGTTACTTGGAGGTTGAAAAGAGCAAAGGAGTGATTAAAGTAATCTAGATACAGGTTATTTAAGGATAAAGCTCTTAGAGATAAAATTCAAAAAAAATTATTCCAGTTTTAATATATTTTTTTTTTTTTTTACAATTTCAATCCTTCTTTTATTCTTCTTGATTAAATAATTATTGATCTGAGTTTAGAGACTATTTTAATTTTTTACCCCACATCTTACAGTTTACTCTTTTTAATATATTTTAAAATGATTCTGAATAGATATTAAGAGTGGTCATTATGGCACATCAACACTTACTACATTGTTTCAACTCAAATTGTTTTCAATCAAAATTGAGTAAGTGAAAAAGTTTTATTTGATAGAAGTTTTATGTGAAGAATCATAATTAATCAGTCAAAAGTTATTAACAAAGATATAGTTTATTGAAACACAAATATACTTTCAACTCATTAACATTGTAAGAAGTAACTTAAAGGATTTATATTATTCTTGATAGAGAATTTTGTTTCTTGTAGTGCAAGGGATTAACAAGACCTTGTGACAGTTACAGACTTTAAGCTCAAATATCATAAAAAGAAAAAATTTCAAGCAGATATTAGTTTTATTCTAACTATTTTGCAAACATTATAATATACCTAACAGATGGTCATATTTTTTAATGATTTCCTTAAGTTAGTGAATGGCAATAACTTATAAGTTATTTTATTTTGACTTGCATAAAAAATATAAGGAAAAAAACAAAAAACATTCCATTTCTTTAACCCCTCAGCACAAATTTTGCAATTATTTAGTTAGTATGGGATAAATATTATACTTTAAATATATACAACATAGGTAGAGCTCACATCAGCTATGAAAATTTTGCACTATAAAAGGATAATTTAAGTTTTCATTTAGTGATCATGAAAGATATGGTAGACAAATGTAATGAAATTTAAATTGTAAAGATACACATTATACATATATTTTATGGTACATAACTGCCTATATTTATGCAAAGAACAGCATATTTCAGTTTTAAAATATTCTAAACACTTGTGATTAGATTCGTATAATCCTTAAAGCGTTTTTTTTAACAATGTAGTAATAGCACCATTGTGATACATTAATCACACATTTGAGTAATTTTTTTTAAATAACTTTATGAGATGTTCAACTTGCAAGGATTTTACAGTAATCTTCCCACAGTTTCCAAACATCTTTTCAGTATTTAATACAGTAGATTTCTACATGTTTACGAATTCCCAATGTTTTTAATTACAAAACCAATGCAATTTGAGGTCTCGTCAATAAATTTTTCAGAAGTTAATGGCTACAGATTTAACATGATATTTTTAAATAATATAGTTCGGACATATGAATTTTAGATCATGCAGTACAGTAATCAGTTTTCAATAGATTTGATACTAAATTTTTTTCTGAAAATCCTACAAAATCAAGATATTTTTTAAAATACAAGAAAAATAACTAAATACGCGAATATTTCAAACAAAGGAACATATTTATCATCTAAGTATAAGATTTTGAGGATATTTGTTAATTACTTCAAACTAATTGCCACTGTGTCACCATGCTGGTGTGAATCCTAAACATATGAAACTAAATGTTCTTAGTTTTGATTGTTCATGTAACCATTAAGTAAATGACAAATTATGATAGGTTATTTTAACTTTTAATTATAGGAACAATTATTGTTATTATAGAAAAAATCTAAATTTGAAGGATATAAAAAAAAGCCCTGCTGGTTCCATTTATCTTAATTGCGAAATTTAATGTGTAGAATTATTTGAATATGTGAATATTTATGAGACAGCTTTAAACTTGTAAAACTGAAAATTGAAAGTCCAGGCGGTTATTTTCATTCAACTTCCTTTTAATTTTATAATCAATTGAACAACTTCAAATAAGGCACAATAACTTTCAAATACATATTGAATACTTAAAATCATGAAAAAAATTTGGAAAAAAAATAATTAATTTTATGTTACATAGAGTTTTTAATCCATTGAATTTAAAATTTTTTAATTCCTACAACAAATTTTAAAAAAAGATACTACACTATTTTTGCATAAACATAGAAGTAAAGCTTCAAGTCACTATGATGAATACTTTAGAAAAAATAAAAAATTAAGTGAAAATTTTTTACTGCATTATATCTCTATTTTTACGAGCACATTTCATAAAAGTAAAAAAAGAAAATAGAACACAATGATAACTTTAAATTGAATTATAAATTTTTATGCACCGGATGATAACCTCATGAGCTGAAAAGATTTTAAGTAGTTATTGGAAGTGACATTTTCAGCTACAAAGTGGGTACCGAATCTTATTCATACAGATTCAGATTTTTCAGTAATTACGATTTGAAAAATATGATCGCTATATGTAGGTCAGAAGAGTGGCTGAAAGTTTAAATAACTGTGTTTTCTAAAATTAGTTAAGCAAAATAAAAAGTTTTGGCACTCAATTATCAAACTTGTTTATCTAAATGTGCAAAAAAATTTTTTTAATAATTATTTTGATCATGAAGTTACAAACAACTCAAGATTAAAATCTTTTTGGATTGTGACTGGTACACAAGTTTTCACATCATTTTAAACAATATTATATTACACATATAACAAAATCCAAAGTTTGCATACCTTAGAATTGCATACCTCCATTTGCTTAAATCGTTTTAGAGATATCCCGTTAAAAACAAAGTAAAGTTAATAATGAGGCTTAAGCTTATAATCACTCTTTTAATTAAACAATTGACACCATATTTTTTATATTATGCCTACGCAAATATTTTAGGAAATAAAATTCTGAATAAAAAAAAAAAGGAATAATAATTAAATACGTCAGATTTTGTAGACCAAAATTTTTTCTGCCCTTAGCATTAGTCTAATACTTGAAATATTAATATTTCATGTTAGCATGTGAAAACCTGATCATTCAATGAAAAATTATTCAGGTCTTCCTTTTGTGTAGACTGTACTCATTACATTTATTCAAATTTTGTAAAATAATAAGCAGTTGAATAAATAGCATATAAAATAATTCAAATAATATAGGAAATTTAATATTCTTTGTCATAGCTCATGACATTAAAAAAATTAATATTTATAGTTCTGATACTTTCAGTCATCAATAAAATTTCAATTATTACGTTGATGGTAACAAAATTTTAAAAGCTACGTTCACATTCATAGATAAAAGGACTTATTTTACAATTATTTTCATACTTTGGGTTTCGAATGGACCCAAACAAAAATGCAAACAGCCCAATAGGTTTATTATTATGTTGTTGCAGAGTGCCTTTAACACTAATCTTGATCAAATCGTGAGCTTCTTGCTTGCAATGAGCCGATGAGTCACTGGTAAGAAAAGAAAATTTGTAATGAGCTATTAGACTGGCAAGGAAGTTGACAGAATTGTAATCACTATGAGATTAAAAAATGAATATTTATAGTTCTGATACTTTCAGTCATCAATAAAATTTAAATTATTACGTCGAAGGTAACAAATTATTAAAAGCTACGTTCACATTCATAGATAAAAGGACTTGCTTTATTTTATAATTATTTTCATACTCTGGGTTTCGAATGAGCCCAAACAAAAATTCAAACAGCCCTATAGGGTTATTATTATGTTGGTGCACAGTGCCTTTAACACTTATCTTGACCAAACCATGATCTTCTTGTTTGCATTGCACTGATGAGTCATTGGGAAGAAAAGAGAATTTGTAATGAGCTATTAAACTGGTTAGAAAATTGACAGTATTGCAATCACTACCAATATCAAGATCCTCATTTTCAAAAGGCGAGACAATATAAGCTTTAAGCATGACATCTTGCCAAAAGTGCTCTACACCAAAGTTTTGAAGTTGATTGAGAAGTGGGAAGAACCATTTGATAAATCGAACTCCGAATAATTGTTCATCTAGCGAACTTTCTTGTTTTGTAGGAATTACTGATTTAGTAGGAGTTTCTGTTTCTTCTTTCTCTGGCTCCCAGCAATTCATGGCCTAAAATAGTTATAAATATTTGTGAATTTTTGGAATCAAATCAAAACAGAATTGTAGAGGAATGAGTAAAGTGAATTAAAATAATTCATTAAAAAAGAAAGAGGCAGAAAATTGTATAATGTAAAAACATATTTTTTAATATTATGTTAATACAATTTTCTTTCAAACACAATTTATTAAAGGCTGATTACTTACCCGTGTATTTGATAAAATAAATGATTACTTACCTGTGAAGTATCTGTACTCTTCCATTCTTGTAAGCACCTATCTATAAGCTCCAGTCTAGAATTATCTAAAGAAATTGATCCACAAAGCTTTCTTAAGTAGGATGATAAAACTTTCATCGTTATTTTTTGCCTCTTTAAAACCTCAGTTGGTTTTTCAATGCAAGATAGAATTGTCGTGATGGCCTCTATAAAATTTTGACAAAGGAATTAGTTTTTAATGTGATGTGTAGATAAACAGCAACTGTTCTAATTTTAATGCAAACAACAGATATAACAAATGAACAATTTTTATACTGTCAACAAAAATAACTTTAAGATGTCAATAATGTTTAAGTTTTTATAATATAGAGGTTAGTTCTTATGATAAAATATTACAATTTAAGAATATAAGCAACAATATTTGGGGACTTTAATTATCAACTAAATGATTACAGACATTATTAAGTGTAGGTAACTCTACTATAAAGAAAATAATAATTGATATGTTATTTTCATTAATTGCGATGGAAGTTTTTTGAAATTAGGTGTCACACCAGTCCATTATTTTCAGTTTTGCCAATTTTACTGCCAATTTTAAATTTAACCAATGAAAAGGTTAAAGAAACATTACTCTTGTTATTGGTTATAAAAATTACAATGGCTGCCAATATTTGCATTTCACTCTCATACTAAAATTATTGAACATAATAATATAAATTATTGCAATCGAAAGAGTTAAATAAAATAATGAATGCTGAGGGGCGGTGGACTTATTTTTGGCAGTAGGTGGGCGTTGGGTATGTTTTGGGAGGTAGGGGGGCGATGGGAATGTTTTGCCATTCAAATTTAATTTTAAAATTCCCAAATAAAATTATTAAAGTAAGATTACTTTAATAAATAAATTAATCTAAAATAATATTAAAGAGAAAAAGATTACATTAATATAATAAATTAAGGTTATCTGATACACCATTTGGGCCAGTCTCAACCAATTTAAATAAAAAATACCCCATTAAGCAGCGATACAGTGCGGTAACGAATTGATAAGATGGATGAAGACGGTGAAGTTTTCTTACGCAAACTTTTGATATCCAACGAATTTTCCCTTTAAGTTGATAAATCAACATTGCCAAGTAATGTAGACTTTACTGTTGGCGTACGTCCGGTAAATGAAAGAAAAAAAAAATATTGAAGAGATGCTTTTTGTTTGATTGTAGATACCAAAGGTGAATCTATTTTCAATACTGTCAAAGATTATTTTAAAGAGAAAAACAGTCCTTTTGCGAATATTATGTTTGTTGCCACTGATGGAGCTCCTGCAATAATGGTTCGACAGGGTGAAGACCGTTATGAAGAGGGAGGTGCCAGATATTTTAGTTGTTCATTGCGCGATTCACAGACATCATATAGTAGGAAAAAATCTTGGTGACTGCTTGCATCCAGTCATTGCAATATGTCTTATCTGCTGTCAACAAACTTCGCAGTAATGTTCTCAATGATTGTTTATTCAGACAGCTGTGTAAAAAAGTGATGAAGAATATTGCTAGCTACTGCACACCGAGATTCACTGGCTATCCAAAGGCGCCTGTCTCAATAGGTTTTCAAATCTTTTCGACACTGTGCTTGAGTTTCACGAAGACAGAGATGTAGCTATGAGAGACATATTGATAAAATTTAAGATTGACGTTGATGGTTTTATTTGAAAAATTTAATGGCGTTAATTTACAACTTCAAGCTCAATTCGATCCCTATAAAATCAGTTATTTCTACCATTCTAAAAAAATTCATGAAAGCAGAATTTTGGTAGCAATGAGTTCGGCTAATTTCCAATCTTATCGTACCTTACAAAAATGACGAAATTCTGTCTGGTGATACACAAGAATATTGTCAACACCTTGACTTTTATGGACTTTTCGGACCGTTTTGAAGATGTTTTGTCCCTGGAAGTCCCTGAATTGGTTATGAACCCTTTTGTGAATATTGAAACAGCAGCAGTTCACATTCAGGAGGAATTGGTTGAACTTTCAACTAATGAAGCTTTGAAATGGTGATTGTCTCCCAGAATTTTGTCTTATGTAACGTCAGTCGCCTCTACCCTTGACTGACGGCAAATTTTTTTTAACCCTTCCCTTTCTCATAACTTGTTGAACATGGATTCAGTGCTGTTACGGATTTAGTCTCAAAAAGAGAAATCTACTCAAAATCGTGCAATGAAGAGACTTGCGTCTTCACTTCACTAAAAATATTGAACCAAACATTAAAAAACTAGCTCTGAATCATCAACTACAATAATTCCTATTGACATAGTTACTTAATTGTTTCGTTGATACTACTTTTTTTTTATTTTTAAAGAAGCTATTTTAGCTTTTACAATTATGCCATTAAGAACAAATGTCTCTTTTTAAGCATAGCTTTCTTTGTTGTATTTTTTTTTCTCCATTATACTGTATTTATTTTTATTATAACAATTAAACTGCGATTACCTGCAGGGAGAAAAGTATCAAATTAACGTATACAGTGTAACGTCCCATATCCGGGTGTCCCTTTCCCTTTTTAACAGTCAAAATAAACTAAAATCTCTTCATCTTCCCCTCTCTTAAAAAAAAAAAAGGTCTTTGGACAGGTTTTTTCCTTTTCTAGCTTCTAGTGATTCATGCATTGAACCCATAAATCAACAGAAAGGGGAAGAAAAGACCTCCCAAGACCATTGAGTGACCCTAAGTAATGCTCCTCCTCAGGAATGGGGGGAGATTTGCTTTCAAAAGAGTGCAACTGAGTGCTCCCTTCCTTCTTTCCTATGCAGCTGGCAAGTAAAAGAGGCATTTCCTGGAACCATTTTATTAGAGTGACAGGGAAAGAAGAAATACTGTGAAAAAAGGTAAACACAACAAACATTAACATGGAGGGAGAGTCATTTTCAGTCACACAAGAAAAAATTAAGAGAACCCAATCAGCATGCCACGGCTTTATGCTTGATTGATAGCCAATGATGGGTGAGAAAATAAGAATTTGTCACTGCCTCGCCCTCAACTTGAATGACAAATAAGGTGGAAATGAACTTTCTTCTCCACCTACCCATCTTAGTGAATGACAGGAATATCCCCTTCTTGCTTGAATAATTCTAGTTCAAAATGGTGGAGAGAGCATAATATTTTCATAACTGTCAATTTTGTTTCTTCGTTTTCTATATTTTAAGCTATAATTATTTTTTTCTAATATTTTGTTTTTGATTAATTAGATATAATTCTAATACTATAAAATTATTACCCAAAAAATAATGTTTAGTTATTTTTTGCTTATTAGATTCAGATCGTTTTAAGCAGTTTATCTCGAGGGTCAATTATACGGAAAAATCTAATATCCGGTCTAATGATCCGGTCTTCCCAAGTTTCCGGATACGCGACTTTCCACTGTACATTGTTTTTTTAAAAAAATAAATGCATAAAAAAATTGCTTAAAAATAATTCAGCTCCCCCCCCCCTGGTTCACATGCTCTAAATAATTGCATTTTCAACAAAGGGGGGGCATTGAGATGTTTTTCAGCAACGATAAAAAGGTTGAGAATTTACGATCTATATGTTTGGTAGAAAAAAAAATTGAATAAATCTTCCATTTAAAAAACGGGCAAAAATCTAGAATATTGCCTTTATGTATTGGTAAATATATTACCAATCCAATTTAGTTTCAAGCGCAAATGGTGGGTCTCTTATTTAATAAATATACTTTAACCAGTGTTTTCACTATAGCGTGAGAACGCGAGAATCTCACATATTTTTTTTGTCTTCTCGCATTAAAAATGACTAACGCGAGAAGTTTGTGCACTCTATTAATCAATTTTAAAATACGTGAATCTTTCGAATTTTGGAGAAAATGTAGTCTTCCGCCACTTTTAATAAAATCCGCCATTTTGAAAAAGACATGAAAACAGCTACAAGTGTTGAGTAAAAAAAAAAAAAAGAGTCCTTTTTAATAAGTTGTTTAAAGTTAGCTCTATTTTTAGCTGTCAATGAATTACCAAACTCCCTCATCAACAATTTACAGCAATTTGTAAAAGTTGAAGTCTGTGAAAACTATGCTGGAAGACTTAACAAGAAGTATGAACATGGAAATAACTTCAACAAACTTCACTATTCTATAACAGAAATAATTGAAAAGCCTATACTGGCTGATGTAGAGGATAGGAAAGTGTGAGCACAATGCTACAAATTTAATTAGTGATTCCGAATAGTTAAACATCTGTTGCAAGGTCATTTAGCACCCAAAATCGTAATAAAAGAAAATATCGTAATAGATTGACTGATGAGCATTAGAGTAACCAAATGAGAATAGCTGATGAAAAAGTAGATATAGAACATTTTCCATATGATGATGCAGCAAAAATATTCAATGGTTCAGAAATTAGAAGATGTTCAAAATGTATTATAGTTATAGAATTATTTTTTTTCCAAGTCTATTCGTGCTTTTTTAATTTTTAGAAATCTCACCCAGTTTTTGAGAAAGAGTGAGAAATTCTCTCCCATTTTTATTTCTGTAATGAAAACACTGCTTTAACTATACACTATTATTTGGCAATAAAAGAGTTGCATGACTCTCAGAAGTTGCTTTAAAGCAGAGCTCATTCTAGGCAGGGTAAACAGGGCGCAGCACCCTGCTGCCCTTTTAGTCAAAAGAATCCACCCTGTTGCTCCTGAAGTAAATTAGTGCCTTAATGTAATAGACTCCATACCCTTTTTGCCCTTTCTTTCCTCAACCCTTCTTTATTTTTCCCCCAAACTCTACAATGGATTTCTTAAACTTTTGTTATTTTCAACTCTTTTTATTTAGTTTGTCATTGCTGTCAATACATAGATTTATATGGGAAAGGAAAAATAGCCATCACACCCCCTTGTTGCACTTGTCTTTGAAAGCTTGCAGTTACTTCCACTATCATTAAATCATAACTACAGACACTTAATGTACATTTATTATTTTATTAATAAGTAAAAATGGATTTAAAATAAATTACTAAGCTAATTAGCTCATTAACTCAATATATATGTTAATTTATTAATACAAATTAGTAATTAATATGATTGCTTTGCTACTTTTAGTGAAGTAAAAAAAAATAATTTTCTTTTACTAATTGACAATGTAATAGAACGTGTAAAGCCTATAGGAAGAAATTATTGCCTTTTTAGAAAAATAATGCCCTTTTTTTAAACTTTTACACCCTGCCCTTTTTTCTGCCTAGAATGAGCTCTGCTTTAAAGAAGACATTCCAATATTAGAAAAGTATATTCTAGCATTCCAATAATTAATTATGCCCTTATTGTCGAATATAAAATGCCAAATTATGATGAAACATTAAGCTAATAAGTTGAACTACTAAAAGTGCAGATTCCGCAGAATCCTTTCCTATTTCATTACAATAAAATGTATTGCTATTATTTTTTAACTTTTATTATTTTTAAACAATCCTATTTATAAATTAATTTAATGTTACAATTGAGATTTTAAGCAGTAAGACTTTAAAACAAACAAAAAAACTTCAATTTTAACAATATACTATAGAAACTAAAAATTCATTCTCAATACTTCAGATGGTGTCAATTATTTGTTGTTATTTATAAAATTGTTACAAACCACTGCGCTTTTTAGTCCCACGAATTCGTCCCTTTGTAATGGTATGGAAGAGAGAAAATAAATCCTCGCTTTCAAGTTCCTCAAGTAAGTTCTCTAATCCATATTTTTCAGCAGGAGTAAGCATTTTTCTCGACTTTACTTATCACATTACGATAAAAACTAAAATGTTTATTGGAATTACAAAAATTTTAGGCTCGTGTGCTCAAAATAGGTTTATAAACCTTCGTCAAGTAGAAGATAGCACAATCGCAGACAATGTACATCACCAAAATGTTTATATTTTCTTAGATCAAAATTTGGCAACAGAAACAAATAACAATGTTTTACGTAATACATTTAAAGTTGCTTATAGCTTAACGCTCAAGCAAGGCTCTGACAGTGCAAACAAACGTTATGATTACTGACGTCATAACATTTAAGAGAAATTTTCTAACATTTCCACAAATGAGAATATGTGCGCTATCTAACGGTTTAATAAATGGAATGAAACGGAAAATACAGATAGTTCTCAGAAGTAAATATGAAATAATATTTCCTTTTGACAAATATTATTAAGGCTAATATTTCAGTCAATGATTTCTTGGTGTTCAGTTATACAAAAAATTTTGTTTCTAGATTCCTTTTTGCATTGCCGATAGAAATGGGCTACAGATCGTGGACAGCAGAACTCTGTAACTAAGGCAACACTTCGCATGCTTTCACTATTTAGTGCAGATCGTCATAGCAGAAGGAAATACGTTAGTTTTTGTCTTGATTTTCAAACAGCTTCAAATTTTCTAAGGTAGGCAACTGTTTAGAACTCAAAACTGCAATAAACATAATTATTATAAAAAGTGTCGCCGAAATTTTTTAAAATCATTATGACAATTAAAAGACAAAAAAATATTACGGAAGGGAAAAATATCGTTGTAGATTCCCCATCAACTGATCACAGAAGATAAGAGGTAAGGGGCGGGGATTAATATATTAAACCTCGCCCCTTAAGTATACTTATAAGTGTACTTGGTTGTTGTGATCATTACGTGTGATCATTACGTTGCGATCGCGAATAGTTTGTTCTGTTAAAAATATTGTGGAAAAAAATGTTAAATTTAAAAAAAAGGAGTAATTTTTCGTGATTTTATTATTTAAATTTTTTTTTTATTGTACTAAATGAGTTGCAAAATCACCAAGTGATTTCGTCAATGTAATATTTCTTTCTTTTTCTTCTTGAAGTGTGAAGAGGTACTTTAAGAAAAATTCATGCAAAAGATTTTGTAATGACTAGGCATAATTAAAATCCTTTCGAAAAAATGAAGTTAAAAAGTAACCACGTTATGGATCAATAAATAATGGATTGAAGAAGAAACAGTTATGTTATTGACGTGTATTGAATCGCTGATGAGGATAGCAAAAACATCAAAACCTGATTCATTGCCTAATGAAACTTAAAGGAAGTTTTAGAAGGCCCTTTTAAATTCATCTATTTTCAAATCGGAAATTAAACAGGCTTTGATGTTTTCTTCCCATTTTTCTCTGAATAGATTTAAAAGACTTCAATAGATTTTTTGCTTTTTCCTCTATTAAATATTATTGCCTTTTGCAGTAGAAATACAAAATTTAAGGATTTTTGTATTAAAGCAATCGACATAAGAAATAGGTTTGAGAAAAAAAGTGATATATATTTTGAGAAAAAAAAACAAAACATATTTTATGGGGAACGAAACATTTATTTACAAAATATATGAAAAGTTTCATAAAAATTTACTTTGCACAAACAGAAGTAAGCAAATAAATAAGAAAAACATAGATCTATAACTTTTGAGTTTCAATTTTCAAAGAAGCTAGTTGGCAGGTTATTTTCAGATTTTGTATTTTACAAATTAAACTGTATAGTTTAATAAACATAAAATTTTTTGCATACTTTATTATTTTAAAGATTTTTGGCAAATTAAAAAATTGCAATGAAAAAAATAATAATTTAAGAAAATTGTTCTTGAATTATTTTTGGATAGACTAATTTTCCATTTGTGTGTAAAAATATTTTGATTCGCTTAAATATTTCAAGAAGTCTAGTAAAATTCTTCTAATTCGTGAAAACTGAAAAAAAATGCTGTAAATGTTTTAAATTTCATACCGTACTTTCTCTGAAGAAACAAAAAATGTTTTTTTTTTATTTTTTATTTTATTTTTTATTTTTTTATTTTGACGGATTTAGATTTTTTGCAAAATATGGTCTCAATTGTTTGGTTAGGAGAACGGTTCAAAGTTAGGATCCCTTAATGTTAATTTTACTTTTTACGTATTTCGCAATATCTCGAGAACTTGTTAAATAAATAGAAATTTTTTTGGACAAAATTAAAAAATTCATTTATATAAAGGTAATTCCATACAAAAAATAACTTTTTGTTAATTTTTACAATTTTTTACTATTTTGTTTAACCAGCGGGTTACCGAGCTCGGCTCGGAGAAAACAGGTATCGAAGTTAACTCGAAGATTTAAATTTTCAATTGTGATTTATCAAAACAATACATGCCATAAGAAAATTTCTGAAACCATTGGTGAAAAGATAACCGGTTAAAGTGCACCATTGTAAACTATCTAAACAAAGTTAGAGTTTGGAAAGGGAACTATTCTATACAAAGGTAAAGTTTGAAAAGTCATAGGAAATTAAATGTAATTGATAACAAAAAATTATACAATTAAAGAAATGGTACAAAGTGAGCAGTGTAAAGATTGAAGTGTGTTGAAGTTCAATATTTTTGACAAATTTATTTAGAAAAACCAAACATATATACATACATAAGAAACATATTATAAACCTATAACAGCATAAGCATAATAAACATTAATCATCGATTGCAAAGTCTTTCATGTTGTCCAGGTAGTTTCTTGTCGGAGAAGCAGGTGCGGCTGGTGAGTTTCTCTTGTTCAGGACTTCCTTCCATACGACGTTTCGGGTGTGGGTTGGATTCTCAGGAGGCAGCAGGACCTTCAACGCACTTTGACGATTGACTCTTGAAAACGCGACGTAGAGCATTCCGTGCACGAAGACCGTCGTGAGGAGAAGCACGCCGACGAATTCGAATGTTTGGCCTTGTGACTTGTGTATCGTAATGGCGAATGCTGGAGTAACTGGGAATTGGTGCCGTTGCATAGTTGCGCCAAGCTGTGATTTGCTGGAGTCGAGCGTGATCCTTGGAAGGTGTACTTGTCGGCCTGCGTGTTCACCGGTGATGATCTTAGCCTTGATGATGTTGTTGCAAAGTTCGGTGACAATCAATCGTGTTCCGTTGCACATTCCTTCAGAGACGTCCAAGTTTCGGAGAAGCGTGAGGATGGCGTTCTTCTTGAGCTTCAGATTGTGTGGAGGCAAGTCGGCGATGTTGATCGAGTTTAGGAATTCAGGCACGAATTGAATTCCCCCTTCATGTTGATCCTTTACCGAGTCGAAACTTGTGTATGTCTTCTCTTCGCCTGGAAGCATAGCGATAATCTGCTCGTTGATCTTGTCCTTATCATCGTTCAATGGTGCAAGAATAGCGCGATTCTTCATTGCTTCGTAGTTCCCACTTCTGAGGCATGGTCCGAAGATTTCATCGATGAGGTTACCACCAGAGCGAATTTCTTCTGGGACTTCTATTTCGCCGAGTTCATTCACTTCGAGTTCCCCGTCGCCGAGCTTTAGCAGGTATTTCGCGAATTCTTCTTTTCGGGATCAACGCGCATGTTCTTTTCGAGCGAATAAGTCTTGAAGTGTTGCCACAGATGGCTTCTCTTGATCAAAAGGTCGAGTATTTCGCTTTTGTTGGCACGTTGTTGAACTGGACAGCACTGTCGGAAGTCGCCACCAAGCACCATGACTTTGCCTCCAAACGGAATGTTGTTGCAAATCGCGCGTAGGAGTTCGTCGATGTTGTGCAAGCCGTATTTTGACATCATCGGAGCTTCGTCCATCAGACACATGTGGGCTCCTTTGAGTGCGTTCGCCTTCGGTGATCCTGGTTTGATGGATGATCTTGAGTCGGATGTAAGGGGGACTTTCAAGCCAAAGGTTCAGTGCGTTGTTTGACCACTCGGTAGAAGAATCGCTGCTATCCCGGTGTAAGCCATGCATTTCACTTTCTTAAGCCTTCCGGTGACGATGCGATACAGCGTGCTGTAGACGAATGTCTTCCCGGTTCCTCCTGGTCCATCTATGAAGAAGCATTTCGCAGCAGGAGTCGGGTCTTCAAGTGCTTGGATTATGGTGTCGACGATTTCACGCTGCTTTTCGTTGAGTTGCTGGTACATGCGGTCTCCGATTGCTGTTGATTCGTCGACGTCGATCATATCGTGTTCCAAATCTTGCTCATAGTTGTCGATGTCTTCCATGCCATGTGTCTGCACCCAGTATGCGTTGCGAGGTTTCACGATGCATCCTTTCAGCTTTTCATTCGTAACAACGGTATTCAAAACGTGTCGCAGTATTTTTCTCAAAACAGCATCGATGGGCAGCGGGTTGTCGACTGGATCGCAGACTAATAGTTGACGTTCTCCATAGCTTGCTTCGTAAATTCCTAGCATCCAGTGCTCGCCTCTATCCATTTGAGCTCTCTTGTGAATGGGAATGAGTAGCACGTCGAATCCTTGTTGAACGCCGTATAGATAGTTGGAAGCCTTGTTCTGGTCGCTGATATCGTTGAGAAGAGCCATTCCTTCATACGCGCCATCCGTTGTTGTAACGTAGAAGCGTGCGACAAATTCAGGGTGAAGTACGGCAACTTTGACGGTCGGGTAAGCTTGTTCGGCGTAATGGAGAAGCATTCTGACAATGACGGTATCTTCTAGTTGTCCATTTGCGGGTAGAATTGAGTTGATCGCTTGTTGTTCCAAAATTCCGGCTCCTTGAAGAATTTCATATAGAGGTGCGTTCTGCATGTTGAAAATGTAGCTTGAAATCTGATGAATGTTGAAATGTCGGACTTTGTTGACGGTGATTTGAAATCGAAATCAGTTCCTTAAATGCTTATTTGGAAATTCGAATATTTGGAAATTGGAATTTTGAACGAATCAAAAAGAACGAATCTTTTTAGTTAACGAACGAGCGCTAAATTCAAAATTTCATTAACAAATTTCCCTTAATAAAAAGCAGTGGAATTAGAATCGTACTTTTTCAAAAGAAAATTTAGTAAAAATATCAAAGTTATCCTTATTTTTTTCTTTTATATTTGTTTTACCTTAATTTTGTGCTTTAAAAATAATCGTGTGGTCATCAAACTTTATTAGTTCGCCATATTGGCTATAGATGGCAGCACGTTACCGCTTGAAACTTATTAGGCAATAGACAAAGAAAATTTTAAGAATTTAAATCGTGGAAAGCCTTATTATAACAATTATGAACAACGACAGCTAAGCGTTCTATTTACGTATCTAATATGTTGCCACATTTTTAATACAAAAGTTAAACATTTCTCCACTTTGATAAATGTAAACTAATGCGAACCTTACAATTAAATTATTAATTCCTTCATATATTATTGGTTTAAGTTGTCGAAAATTAATATTTCAATTGTAAGGTTCGCATTAGCATACATTTATAAGAGATATGTATTTCTTTAATAAGTTTTTTGAATATGGCACTTTGAAGACGAAAAAGTATAGATTTTCTTACAAAATGACTGATAACTAAAAAATTAATCCAAATTTTTGAAAAAGAAAAAAAATACTTCTTCATTATGTCAAAACACAATTATGTGCCGAGTTTCGTGCCTGGGCGAGGCTTCTGGGGCGATATATTGTGATTACAAACAGACTAATACAGAACTAATAAAGTTTGAAAATATCCTATCTGTAACTCCGAACTGCTCGACCGTAGCGCTTCAAAACCGGCGCCAATCGATTCCTCGTGGCCAAAAACCCCAGACCCCCAAGTTTACCGGAGTTTATTAATTCTGGGGCGATTTTCGACTTGGCAACCATTCCTCGTATTATAGTATAAGATATTAGCCGAAAAATTTGAAAATTGTAAGTTATACAGTTTTTTACATCATTTCAAGGAATATAATTTAAAATACAAAGTTTGAGGTTGAATAGTTCCTAAGAAAGGGAATTTTCAAAAATTCAATTTCTCAGGAACTATTCAACCAATTTCCCAAAAATTTTGTATTTTGCCTTGTAAAATTTTTCTTTTATTTTTTAAATGATGTAAAGATCGCATACCTTACAATTCAAAATATTTTCGATTAATATTAAGTAAAATAATAAAAAAATTATAAATATTTATTAAAAGTTTTTGCATGGATTTATATTTGAATAAAAAAATTTTATAGTTGTGGGAAAATTTTTTCAATTCTATTAAATATTTCTCGAGATATTGTGAAATAAATAGAAAGTAAAATTAGCATTAAAAGGTTCGAAATTTGAACTTCTTTCCTGACGAAATGTCCTAGTTTGCGGCTATTGCCTTTATTTTGGGGGCGAAAAAATCCGAATCCTTCGAGAAAAAAAGGTATGTTTATTAAGAAGAATTACGTTTTTGTGTCTGATTAATGGTTTGCGCTAATTAATTAGCATAATTGAGGTCACCGTCTCGAAACATTAAGAATGAGTCTTAGAACGTGAAAATTCAATGATTAGACCAAAAGTTATTAAGGGTGGTTCCGTTTTTTATTTCGCGCACTGAAGGTAATGAAAGAAATTATTCTTTTAAATACAGTATTTCTTCCTAAAAGGATAAGAAATAAAATTTTTAATGTAAGTTATTAAATTCCTTATACTTGAATGTTCATGAAAAGTTTATTTAAATGGTCGAAAATAATAAAGGAAAATTTTCTTTTTATATACAGTATTTATTTCATAAATATTGAATACATAAGATATGATAATTCAGGAATAAAAAGTATTTGGCAGAATGACAGAAAATTTGGTATCCACGGGCAAAAATATTGGATTTTTAAACACAGTTACAGTTTGCTACAATTTGTGGCTTTAGTACAATTTGTGGCTTTAGTACAGTTTTTGGTTTCAGTAACCATATCGAGCATATGGCAAAGTGCCCAACAAAGCACTAGTTAAACCATATCCACCATATCCAGCCCCGTAACCATATCCTCCATAAGAATTTCCTAATCCTCCGTACCCGGAATAAGCATTATTCAGGCCAGCATAACCGATACCAGCTCCGACATTACCATATCCCCCATAACCATATCCACCATACAGTTGGTCGTATGCTGGAGCAGATGAGTGAATGTGAACGGCAGCTGGATTTTGGTTGGCGGTGCCTGGTTCGTTGGTCTTGACTTGAGCTCTGAAACCACCGTGGTCAGCTACGTAGTTGACCTGTCTGTGGATACCACGATTATCTATAAATCCATAGCTTCCCGTCACATGATCACCAGTTCCAGATTCTTGTCTGTGTTGTTCACCATGTTTGTCTTTGACGCTGTAGCCAAACTTGTATGGGTGTGGGGCGTGATGACCATGGTCCTAGAGGAAGAATTATATTTATTGCAGTTAACCTCCATTTCATTGAAAATAAAAAATTGTTTAATTCTTGTCAATTATTTCTAATTATGATTAAGTTTTGATGAATAACGTTTTACAATAGTTTGTTGAAACGAAACTCTTCAAAACAAGTAATACACATGAAATATTGAGTTAAGATAGTGATATTTTCAAAGGTGGTATGCTGTCCCTGGCATCATTATTAGATGCACTATAAGATTCCATGTAAAATCAAATTATCAGGTGATACTATGCAGCTTTATTGTTTTTACACGACTGGATCCGGTTTGCACTTGTTTACGTTCGTGTATCGTATTGGTTAAATTAGATAATCTATAATATAAATTCGACGATTGGATAAATTAGACGATCTATTATATAAATATAGAATATTTAATATACCAGTTATTATATTAGTATATTATAATAATTAAACCAAATTATTAGACTCACTGTAATTTTTTTAATAATTATATGCTTTGCACGAGTTTATAGGCAATACTTTTATATTTAAACATACATATAATGGGTTTTTATTCAGGAGATTTCTTATATACTTCCTATTTTTCTTTTTTTTCTTTAACGTATTGCATTAAAAATTTTAACCAATTGATACACGATCACTGCCGCGCGAAAACAATAAAGCTGTGTAGTATCACCTGATAATTAAGATTTTGCAAAGAATCTTATAGTGCGTCTAGTAATTTGGCCAGGAACTGTATATATATATATATATATATATATATATATATATATATATATATATATATATATATATATATATATATATATATATATATATATATATATATATATATGTGTGTGTGTGTGTGTGTGTGATGAACGAAACAACAGCCTCTGTGTTATTCCGCTAGATGTCGCTCGCTTTAACGAAATGCATCGAAGATTCTAGATGAAAAGGAAGAGTTAGTTGGAATTGTTAGATGAAGTTGTTTCTGTGTGAAACTGGTTGTTTCTATGTGAAACTGGTAACCAGGGACTAATATGCTGGTAACTTAATGGGTTAGAGTCAGTATGACACATGTTTTTATTAAAGAATGCTATGTTATTATTAAAGAATAAGCATAATCATTAACGGTTTTGATTAACTTTATTAATGGCAGGGACGGATTACCCATTAGGCCAGACTAGGCCATGGCCTGGGACTCCCAATGATTAGGGGCCCCCTTAAAATTTTTTTTTTGAAAATATATTTAAAAAAATGACGAAAAACAATGATTTAAAAAAAAAAATCAATTTCAAATATATCTTAGTAAAATACGATAATTTTTTTTTAGTTCTAATTTAACAAAATAAAGTAAAATTTAATTTATTATTATTTATTTTAATTTTAAATATGCTTTCTTAATGAAAAGATACATAAATAAACGAGAAAATTTTTTAATCTAAGGGCCCCAAAAATTTTAATGGCCTAGGGCCCCACGTACGCTTAATCCGCCCCTGATTAATAGTAACCAATACCATTACATCTGTTGTCAGAAGTGGGGTAGACTAACGGTGTTGATTAACTTTATTAACATTTAATAATAATAATAATTATTATTATTATATCGTTTTATTATGGTAACCATGCAATTGTTTTAAAATTTTCTATAAATTTCCAAATAGAAAGCTGCATAATAAACAGAAAATATTATCATTATTTTGGTGTTTATCTGGACTATTTATTAATGGGAATTCACACGGTAGCTGAATAATATAGATCAATATTGACCTCTGTGCTTCATAATTGCCTTCAGTACCTGTTCAGAAGCACACGAAGAAACATAGAAGCATCCCTGGTGGCGTATGACGACATTTCCGGCAAGTGATTCCAAATTAATTTAAATTTTGATAATGTGCGCCCCGCAAAAGTTAGTCGCAACATTTACGTAACCCTTTGTTATATAGAACGTTTTTAAACTTGTATATTTCGACAAAAAAAAAAAAAAAAATCTAAAAATTTCCTTTTATGAAAAAAATTAAAGCTTGGTGAGAAAAACTGATTGTAGATTTGAAATCAGTTAAACGAAGGTATTTATTATTGCGCAGTATTATTATTTTCACTGAATCAGAATAATGACATGTTATGTAATAGTTTTATATTTTAAATTTTATATCTGAAAAAGTTGCGAATCTAGAAAACAAATGAATACAAATAATCTAAAAACAAGAAAAAAGATCTTTAAAGGAGTATTTCTTACCAGAGGAGGATGTGCGATAGACACAACGACAATAACGGCTAAAATAAGGCACTGAAAATAAATGAAAATTTTAAATATACTTTGTTTCTTTGAAAGCAAAGTTACCAGAATATCGAAGTAATCTTACTAACTATAATTTATAGATATTTATCCAACAGAAAATAATTTACATGATTAAACTTTAGAAAAGAAAGCTGCTCGTTTCAAAATATAACAAAAGTAATACCTGTAGTTAATTATGCCAGTAACTAAGTAGTTTAATACCGAAATAATAAAAGGGAAGCTGGAAATTGATTGAAAAGTTATGGTTTAGTTCCAATGTAGGCTGAGTGAAAAATTTGGTTCGTTGCAAATGTTGACGTCATTAATCTATTACTAATGATCGATGACTGACATAAATATAAGCACAAATATTACGTTTTAGTAGCATTTTATCTTAAGTATAGAGGTGGGGTACTGGCAAAGCAATCTTTGATCTATATTAATTTTTAACCGTCATTTTGTAATACTGTGCCAAGTTAAGTAAGAAAGTCCCCAGTATTGCTCTAATCAGCCTGATAATTTTGAGGCTTATTATGATTAGCCCATATGCTTTTCCGGTTTTTTAAAAAAACTTTATCCTTTTTTTTTTTTTTTTTAATTAATTCTTTTTCTTTCCCCAGTTGTTTGTTATTATTATTATTTCCCTCCTCCCTTTTTTTTCATTTGTCTGTAATTTACCTTTGTTTTATCTTCATTTTGATCTTTTATATATATATATATATATATATATATATATATATATATATATATATATATATATATATATATATATATATATATATATATATATTATATATATATATATATATATATATATATATATATATATATATACATATATATTGTATATATATATATTTATTTAGCTTAAAAATATCTGGACTTATTACTATAATAATAAAATATATGTGATGATGATTAGGAAATTTTGAGAACTAAGATCTGGAACATATTGCAAAGTAACAGCAACGGTTGGCCAAAATTTTTTTTTTCCTTCCAATGGATAGTTGAAGTTTTTTCCCATGAAGTGAGCTTTAATCGTGAATTTACAGGGAAGTGTGTAGTTATGAAAGGTGGTAGAGAATAGAAAAGTGTCAGGGCTTGCTTTTTGCGGTCCGAGCATGAGGAGTTTTAATCCAAGCTCACTTGTGCTCGATACTTAGAGTGCCGAGCCCGCCCGAGATATATGTCAAATAAAGGCCAAATTTTGCGCCTTTGGCCTTCGCTGCCTATATGTATATAAGGAAATTAGTCATTAAAAAGTTTTTATCACAATTAATTAAATTTTTTTACATTTTTTGTACTTAATAATTTTAGCAAATGTTTGTTTAAAAATAGTTTTTTCTTCCAATGCCCAACTGTGTTGTCATATCGTCGATTCAGGCGTATTAAAAGATATTTGTTGGCCACGTTTTCAGGGTCACCATATCGGGTGGGCTACCGTTGCTCCTACAGTAAGGGTAGATACTGCAGATTTTCAAAGAACATCCATTTCTTGTTCGGGATTCGAACCCAGAACCTTTTTGATGCAAGTCCAGTTCTCTGATCTCAACACAGTCCAGTCGGCAGTTGTTTAAAAATAGTAAATTTAACAATAGTAAAAATAGTAAAGTTATTTGTTTAAAAATAGTAATAGTTTAAAGTAGTAGTTATAAAAATTGCATTATGAGTTCGAGCTCACCCGAGCATGAAAACCTTTTTGAGCCTGAGCCCACGGTGGACCCGGGTCGGGCTTGGGCTTAGTTTCATCCATAGTAGAACAACTTATACATTGCTATCTAGATAAGTGAGGCATTTCTTACGGAGTCTATTTTACGTTGAATAAAATTTTTTTTTTCTTTATAAATCATGAAATTTTCTTAATTTTAAAGTAATAGGGCAAAAGTCGATGGAACACATATTTTAAAAATAGAGAGTTAATTAAAGATTGATAAATAAATATATAAAAAAACTTAAAATAATGTCTTAAGCGAAAATGATACAAAAGAAATTTTAATTACTTTCTCAATAAAAATATTAAATACATATTAAATACATATTAAAATTCAAATCGTATCAAGGCGACACAGAATTTATATTTACCTTTGAAATCATGTTGATTAACGATTGAAGCTAACAGACAAGTGATATTAGAAGTGAAATTTTTAACCATATATATAGAAATACATATGAAAGTGGTTTACCTACTTGTGAAGGGATTACAACCCTTTATGCATCAGTAACCTCGTTTGAACTTGACCTTCTCTTACTATTTGATCGAGTTCTTTTTAAATAACTTTCTCTTTCATCAACTATCGAATTCTTTGGACGTAATTATTTGAAATTAAATTCATATGTTTCAAGAAAAATTTCAAGTTAATGAATTTTATGTTTTGGTCGAATACAGAAATAATCTTAAAACGCTGCAAAGTTTTTTTTAAAGAAAATGGTTGAGATTTGTGCATGGTTAACCGAAAAGTATGGTCTTTAAAGAAAAATGTGTCCAAGTGTCTGTCGATAAAAAATAAATTATAAAATACATAATAGGTAGGTAGGTACTTTACTAACGTCGCAGCACAATGGGCTATTTACGACAGTCTGGGAAACATCCCTGAGGATGATCCGAAGACATGCCATCGCAATTTTGAACCTCCGCAGAGGGGATGGCTCCCCTGCTCTGGAAAGCCGACGACTGCGTGAAGTCGAGCACTTTACGGTAGAACAGTCGAGGACCGATACATAGCATCCTCGGTCCCTACGCAGTCCGATTAAAGTGGTCAACCACCCGCTTACTGACCGCAGCCAGTGATACTTCGGTGTTCTAATGGGAACCATGTCTTTACGCTGCTAGACATAGAATACATAATAAAATATGTAATCATGATTGCTTTTAATCAATACCATGATCAAAATACTTCCAACTTTAAAATAATTCTTGGTTCCGAACTAGGTATAATTCAATTGCATATAGATCAATTTTTGATGCAATTTATATCATTGATGTTGTTATTGTTATCGATAATAATTAACTTCCCTTTTGGGCAGCCTAAAGTTATCTAATTAACTTAAATATTATTTGAGTATGTTTTAAGTACTTTTTTTCACGATCAAATAAAATATAAAAAGTATGGTAAAAAGTAATTATTGCGGATAGCTTTTTTTTTTTATCTTATTGTAATTTTCTTAATTTGTATTCTATCTAAATATATCTTACAATTTTTAATTGTGTTTCAAAGCTAAAAACCAAACAGTTTAAAAAATAATCGAGTAACTTGCCATGGAAAATTAAATCTTTGCTTATTGCTTAAGGTTTAAAAGTAGTTACAGTTGGAGCGTTTAATGAAGGTGAAAGGAATGATGGAGTTTATGCATTATACAGTCATTACTAAAGCATGGAGTTATGTTATGCTACTTTGTGGCTTTGCATTTTTATGATTATAAAGGTCTAAATCTGTTTTTATTCTATTTTTGAAGCATTTAAAATATTTAAAATAATTTCAATGGTATGTAAATTTTGCTTATACCTTTGATTGGGTATGATCTTCTTACGGGTTATTTTGACCGTAAAGTTAGAAATTTTTTTTGCAGTAGCACTGAGGGAAGAGATTTGATTTTTAAAATAAAGGGAACTTAAATTAAGAGATATTTTAAGTTTTCGGGAACGTATGCGTTGTTGCCGTGGATGCACAAGGGATATTTTAAGCAAACTAAATGCATAATTTTTAACTCAGAAATTTGCACTAGAAGAGAAAACTAATAAAGTGTGAAAATAGTAAACAAATATAATAATAAGATCGGGATTATCTGGTTGGTAGGCCGTTGGACTCATTACTAAAATTTCCCAAGCACAATGCGCAAACCTTACATTTTTATCGATTTCCCTCATTTTTGGGACTGTTGGTATCGGGGACAAAGAGTAATCTGAAAAACCTATTATTAATATTTCATATTTCTTTGGCCAAAACTGTGAAAAATTGGGGAAGCTTAATTGCTGCTTTTTTTTATTTTTATATTTGTCGTTGAACAACCGACCCAATTTCGGGTTTATGACTACTAATGTTCAACTCCGTAGCCTCGTAATTTTGAAACACTCCAGAAGACAAGGAAACTCCTGGATCAGTACCCCCAGAGTTATTGATTTGTTATGGGAACATGGAGGACTTAGAGATTTGACAGATTTAACATGCATCAGTCACCATTTACTACACAGGTAGTCTTCGGCCGACGGGGATCGAACCCACGAACTCTTGGACAAGGGACCAGTGCCCTACCAACCAGGCTATCCCGGCCTCTTAATTTCTGCTTTGTATTTTAGAGTATTGTTGAATTATGAAACATTTTTAAAACTAAATTAAACAAATAATAACTTTATTAAATTTGTTCAAGAATCAGCTAGGAATGTTTTGGGATACTGGATTTATTGTCTTTCAATCGACTGAAACACTATTCTAGTTTGTGGTAAACCTTAGTACATACAGAAGCACAACTTTTAATATAATTCTAAAAAATTTCAATATCTAATTGCAATTTTTTAAGTTGATTCTATTAATATTATAAATTTTATTATTTGATATTATTATTTAAATCTTAACATTAAAATCAGTTTCAAGCAAATTATTAGAAATTTTGTTTGGAAGTAGTATATATTTTTATTTGATTTTTCTAGTACCACATAAAATCAGGTAGTTTGACGATGTCTAATATGATACCTTTCTTCGGCCTTTACATAAATTGGTGCTTTTCCCTTCTCATTGATATCTGTTAGCATCGTCCTAAAGAACAGTTTTCAGAAATACTGAATTATAAAATAGTACAACATTGTCACATAGCTGTCGCAAATTAACCCCATTTTAGGGTATATATGTTCCGATGAAAGTTATAATTATTGCTATTATTAATAACCGGTGATTGTCTAAAATAAATGAGGTTTTTAAAAGTAAATAAGACAAATTATGCATTTTAATCAGATTAACCGGTTATTATTAATAATTGCCAATGAAGTTAGGTCAGTGTGATTAACTAGGCATAATTTATTGAAAGTGAGATTAATTTTTATATGTCTGTGTGCTGTGTTAATAGCATGTGTGTGCTGTTTTATATGTCTGTCTGTTGTCTATGATGAGATTAGAAGAGTTAAAAAAAATAAAGGATTGTTGTGTGAAATACGGATTTTTACTTGTGTTTAATTTAAAATAACAGAGGTGCTGAAACATTTTATTTAATTTTAAAATTACTTTGGAAGAAGATAAAAGACATATGGTTAATAATGATTTTCCATTAATGAAAATGACAATTGCTTTTACTAATTAAATTTTCTACAAGTGAGTATGCCAATAAATGCCGATTAATACTTATAAATGCTATACTTTTTAAATGAAAATTCCTATTAAAATAATTCAAATATATTTTTATTGAATCATAGTACAGAAAGAAAAGTAAAACTTGCTTCTAATATTTTATATTTTATTTTATAACCGACGTTGAACAGCCGTCCTGATTCTGAATTTTCATTTCCTGACTACCATTGCTCAATTTCGGAGCTTTGTAATTTAAAATCCAATCCAGAAGACAACTCCAGGAACTCCCGGATCAAGTATTAGGAGAAATTTGCCATCGTTGTAGACTTTTTGATGGGGGCTAGCTTGCATTTGCATTGCACAGAGAGAAAATCACGAAAACCTCCCAAGGTTAGCCTGATGGCAAGGGGACTCATGATCCGTCTACTTCTAAGGATATTTTATGTCAGAATTGTGGTCGGTTCGAGCTGGCTGCGGAATTCGTATTGACCAACCGTGGCTGGGATTCGAAACAAGGTATATCATGATTGGGGAAAGAGTGCTGTGGTCCATGAGTTACCACGATTCGCTCCTAATATTTGGAAAATCTTTAAACATAAGTCTGACATCAGTGGATAGTATTTAGTTTCATATATTTTTATTACAAAATTTAAATTTTCGATATTTTGGTTATGAATGAATAATATTTATGCATCTTAATGTTTTTCTTCAGTATTTTACAAAAAGAAAAAATAGTTTTTCTATAATGTTTTTTTTTTACGTTACACATTGTTGTATTTAAATTTTAAAAACCAAAATAATCTAAGACCAATTATATTTTTTTATTATAAGCAGGGTGTTAATGAATCACCTCTCTTAATTTATAAATTTCTTCAATCCTTGTCAAAAATGAAATCAAAAAGATACAAGTATTAAGGGTTGCAAACTAATATTCAAGCAATCAAGAAGAAACAAGAATTTCTATCAAATCCTAAGGAATCCCTTCTGATGAAAATGGGATAAGAAACAAACAAACTTCTTGAACTGTTAGATTAGCAGTTGAAACAGACAGGAGTTGAAAAGTGATTATTAGTAAAAACTTTAAGTTTCATAAGGCTATCAATCTAGTTTTTATGAGTTATGCGGCTTTCACCAGACATCTATAATATATATTTTGTTTATTTAAATATTAATATTCGACATCTAATAGGTGTTAAATCTAGTGTGTGTCGATAATGTCAAAATTATTTTTTCCCTAGTCAGATCAGTGCATCTTGATGCCCTAGAGTCATGTTTCTTCTCTTACGAATGCTGATTTTTTTTGTTAACGACATTAGTTCTTCCCCACCTCACCATAGCGTGTGGAATTGCATTTTGCCCTGATTTACCCTTTCGACCACTGTGCTTTTTCTTCTTCTGTTTTGCATCTTTTTTTCTCTATCGGCTATATTGAGGTTTTTCTAATTTTGTAATCCCCATTATTTTTCTATTTTTTTTTGGCAACTCTGCGCTTTATATTTCAAATCACTTTTGTTTCTTCCCATTCACGTTTGGCAAGTCTTGAAATCGGGTGCCTATTTTTGAGCGCTTGAAATATGCCGATTGTCATTTCTAATTTGTATATTTTTGAAGCAAATGAAGATTTCAATCACAAAATATCTGATGTGTGTATTTGACTTTAGTTTTGAAAAGAACTTTAAAAATAATAATTAAATATTATATACAAGGAAAAATAAATATTGAAAATGAAGATTTCTAGCATTCCCAAAATTGTTTCAAACAGGCAAATATACCATTGATGAAGTATGACAAAGTTATTTAAAAACAAAATTGGATCATTTTGTCATATGCAGAAACAAAAGGTCAAGTTCAACTGCGATTACTGAAGCATTAAGTGGTTTAATCTCTCGTCTGGCAACAAGGTTTTTCTGAACTGTATATAAAGTGTCCTGTGTTTGCTTTCAATTAGCATTCCCTTTTTGGTAAAAGACTTTCCAATATGATTCCACAGGTAAAATTTTATCAATACGTTTTTTTTTTAACTGAAAGAAATAAAGAAGAAGATGGATGATATTTAGAATAGTTTTTTTAATTGCTATATTTTAATTCGTTGAGTATAACATCTTAATAACTTAATTTGTTTCCAATTTTCTTTAAGATTAGGACTTTTTTATAATTTTAATTCTCAAAATTTGAAACTAAAAATGCTATTGCTTATAGATTTGTTATAGTTTAATAATTTATCGTTATGTTAATGATACATATAAGAAATTGAGTAAATGAAAGGCTATAACAATGGGTTCAGAAAAGGGGATATTTTTATGTTTAGGATATAAATAAGAAATAATTCAACAAGTATAGAAATATGACAGGATTTTAGCCAATAAAAATTCTAAAAATTTTTCGGATTTACTTTATTTCCTAAAATTATAATATTTTAATAATTCTGCTAATAAGTTTTTGCTTATTACTGTTTTATTAAAGGTTTTTACAAATTCAGTCATCAATTTACATTTGTTCTCTATTTCTTCAGGTTTTTCTTCTCATAGCTATTGCTACCATTGCTGCTGCTCATCCACCACTAGTAAGAAAAGTTATATAATTAACTCTATTTCTCTTTTTTATTATTATTTATATAGCATGTTATTTTTTGTTAAAGGGTTCTATATTGAATATTGAAGCCTTTAGCACAATAAATTTTGTATTTTTTTTTGTGCTTTTGTACTTTGTATACTAAAAGTACTTTCCTTTTGGAATTTAAATTCGTTGTATTTCTGAAATTAAATTTCAATTTTTTGCTAATAAGATGCATTTTTCAAGCATTTGTGAGTTTCCAATAGTTAATCAGGATGTAGGTTAAATTTTGTCCATCTTCAATCAGAGCTTACTATACTTATAGTGAAAATGGTATAAGAAATTTTTTTTTCCAGTTCTACGAAAATGAAACTTTGTGATCTAACATTTAAGTTTTTTGCGTATAACACAGATAATTCGTTAAGGCAAGATAATCTTTATAGATCAAAAGAGTTCGAAAATTGCATCAAAATTTCTTATATAGATTTAAACTAAATATTTCGAGGTATAGTTAAATGTATTAAAGATTTATCTACAGAAAACAAAATAACATCATGCACAAAATTATCACAGAAAGTCAATGTATGCTTATACTGCATACTTTAGTATGATTAAATTATTAGATTTTACCTTAGTAAACATACATTATCAGATTTTACATTAGTAAACGTACATTAGACATACATTAATAGATTTTACAACAGTAAACATACATTTGCTATCCATTAGTAGTACATTCTGCGTTAGTTCACATGCATTAGTATATTTTAGTATTTTACAAGATGGAATCAGACTAATAACCATACGTTTTTATTTTCTCACAACAAGTGTAAGCAACACACACAAACTTTTTTCCCATGCTTATATGCACTCTCTCGAAACTAGTTTAATTTGTGCATTTTACGTTATTCGGTTTTGATAATACCATGCAAAGCAATCTGACTAATAAAGATTCAGAGAACTCTCGGGGCATTCATCTAGTGATTTAATGTATATCGATTACTTGAGAACACTTCGTAAAATGCGATGGAGAACTTTATTGCTGGTAACTATAATATTCACTTCCATAAATTTCATAAATTTATTCCCCCCGAAATGTCTGTTTATAGACTTAAATTCAAACTAAATTCTTTTATCAATGAAAACCAGCGGAAGATTTTTCTTCAGCAGAGAACACTACCTAAAATATTATCAAAGATGCATTTAGAAAAATAGATTTTATCACGTATATTATATTAAATCGATACCAACTTTACGGAGAATCGAGATCAAGGTACTCAGTGTAGACTTTAAATTTTTTTTGGTAAAAGAGTATATCCGTATATTTTTTTATTAAAATGTTTACAACCATTTTCATTAATTACTGATACTTCATGAAATTTTATGTAACTAATTATTAAAAACAAGAAATTTTCTTTAATGCTTATGCTACGATATAAATAATCTGAAAACTATGTGGTACACCCTGTACAATTCAAAATATGCTTTCCAGTTCAAAGTACTCAGAGTGCAGATTAAATTTCTTCGGTAAAAGAGTTTCGAAAAAATTCCCTGGAAATAATTTCGGACAGTTAAAGAAAATTGATCTAAAATAAATTTTGTTTTATATGAAAATGAAAAAAATTGTTTATAAGAATGATAACTTTTGATGTATTTCAACCAATATTTTAAAATTGTTTATACATATTTATACAAATGTATTTTTTGTTTTTAGGATCATGGCCACCATGCACCTAAACCATACAAATTTGGATACAGTATTAAAGACAAGCATGGTGAACAGCACCGAGAAGAATCCGGTAATGGTGGTCATCACGTGACAGGAAGTTATGGTTTCACCGATGACAGAGGTATTCACAGACAGGTCAATTACGTAGCTGATCACGGAGGTTTCAGAGCCGAAGTCAAGACCAACGAACCTGGTACCGCCAATCAAAATCCAGCTGCAGTACACATTCATTCATCTGCTCCTGCCCATGGTCATTTGTATGGTGGATATGGATACGGGGGATACGGCAGTGCTGGTCTTGGTTATACTGGCTATGGTGGAATAGGCTATGGATATGGAAGATTAGGAAATGGTTACGGAATTGGAAATGGTGGACTTGGATATGGTGCCGGATATGGTGGTTATGGTTTAGCTGGTGCATTGCTTGGTACTTTGCCGTATGCCCGGTACGGTTATTAAAGCGATGGGTTGTATGTTTATGGTTTTCTATGGTTCTTTCAAGGAGCATTTTAAAAAATTGTATAATTGTAAAAATTTTGTGTTTCAACGTTGCCAAACCTTTGTTTTTGTTTGCGATTTCTAATGTAAACCATTTCTTCTACTGAACCCATTGGAAATAAATATTGTATCTTTGTATAACAGTGATCTGTGCAGAATAATAAATTTGAGAATCCTTTTTTTTTGTTCTTTTTTGTAAAAATCTATTAAATACAAACTCCAACGAACGTGAGATTATGCAACTCTAATTCAAGAAAAAACAATTTAAACGTAAAGCAAACTAATTCATTTCAGAATATACAAGCATGTAAACTTTTAAATTAAAAAAAAGTAACTATACTTTTATATCTACTGAATAAAAAATCTTGTGAGCCTACAAATAAAATAAGAAAAAAAGGTAAATCTAAAGAATAATCATGAAAAAAATGTGAGTCTAAAAGCAAAACAAGTATACTGACTACGAATAAAACAACTGAATATGTTTAACACGAAGTAAACAAACTTGTGAACAAAGTTTCATCATTTTTCAAACATTTCTTTTACTTGTAAATCAGTAAATAAACTGTGAATTTGTTTCAGTGAAAAAAAAGATACTACTCATGCTGTTGTTTTCAGAAAACATAAATGTTTAAAAATTCTATATCCAAAGTTATGACTAAATAAATTAAATGTTTTAAATGACGTAAAAACCGTATCACATAGAAAAATACCAATTTGAAGCCAAAAAATGCATAGTTTCTATACAGAAAAAGAAAATGAGCGCAACATCTTTCGAGATACCAGAACTGCATCTCTTATTTCTTGAACGCTGGCAATTTTCAGATCCATAGATGTTTAGAGATTAAAGTCATTAAATTCACATTAAATCTCCTTACTCCCTTAAGTAACTCCACTGGGGTGAGGGGGACAAGTGGACATGGGGTTAGAGTGAGCATTTTGAATAACTTTTTTATTTATTGGTCAAATTTCCTCTGTGATACATCGTAGAATGACAACACAGATATGCACTTTCGAATGCAGTTGCATTCTGTTGCACACTGTGAATACTTAAATCGAAATTTGTGAAAGGTTTTCAAGGTGCAAAGGTTTAAAATTTGGTACAAAACAAGGTGCAAAAAATTTCACTTTATGTTTCTTTTAAGTATTTTTCAGAATTTCAACAAAAGGTGATAATATGTTATAAAATAAACTATTTCCCCCCCTGTTTTGATAATAAATTTTGTTTTGCATATTTTAAATTAACCAGAATCAGGCATAAGCATACAGATGTCTATGTAGGGCTAGTGTGGAAATATTTACATTGCCTATTCAACTTCCAGTGAAAGAAATTTCAAATTTGATTTTTTCAAATGATATTTCAATGCTTTTTCAAAATGATATACCTTTACAAATAGTGATTTCAATCTGAAGTAAACATTTTAACATAACATATTTATGTTAATCCATTTTTAAAGATTTAAGAAGATTTAAAGAATATATTAAAAGATAAATTATAAAAGTAAGCAATATTTTTATTTATTTTTTGCCATACAATGAACTTAGATAGAATATCAGTAAATGGCTTCGTCTTTTCTTTTGCGACTTGTTTATATTGCTCCAGTGACGTTTTACTTACATTTCTGCCAGTATTGCTTTCGTACAGTGTTGTCCATTCATCATCAAATTAAAACTATGGTTTTTGAAATTAATTAAATTTACAATTAGCTCCGTTCGGGAAATGCTCTATTACAAATTAGTGTTTTAACTCAAATATGTAAATATTCATTTTCCATTAAGAGGTAGATTGAAATTAGTTTTAGATTTAAATATAGCTTTCTGAGTTGCAGGAGACACTATTATTTAATACGTCCTCAATTTTGCCTACACTACCTCCCCTTTAGCTTGTCCTCATTAGTTCCAGGTAGTTGGGATAGTGCTGACAAAAACAAATTTTTAAAAAAAAAAATATTGAAAAAAAAAAAAGAAAAAGAACAAAAAAAGAGAAAAAGAAAGCAAAACAACTTTTTCATTTTTAGTTATAAACAAAATGCAGGTAAATGTTCAAATTATTGTTGAAAAGTATATCATGAGTTAAATATAACATCAAATATGGTTTTTTGACAAATATATAAAATATATATGTCAACACAAAATTTCATAAATATATATGCACATTAGCCTTCCCCTTCCTTATATTCAGTTCTTAAAAACAATGCTAGGGTAAAAAAAAAAAAAAAAAAAAAAAAAATTAGCTGAAAATTCTTGAAGAATGCGCATGGTTACTTGAATGATGTGTTATTTTTATTAACACAATGTCAACAACTCCTCAATGTCCGCCTGTGTTCTTGGATGAAATTGTACAGAAACTTCTCTGCTACACACTACTCTTTCGTTGAATAAGATGGGGAAACTGGTTTTTTGAACCAGGATATCCTGCAGCTGAAAATTCGGTTGAAATGTTTTGTTTGGTAAAATAACAAATAAATAAACTGTTATTTAACCATTTTTTCCGTGAAATTTCTAACAGTGATAATAGAGAAGATTTTTTTCTCCTAAAATGTTGAAAATTGAAGCAAATTGCAACGAAAGCAATTTTTTAAAATTAAAAATCCAAATTCGTAGCATGAATGTTTTTGCATGTAAGTAACTCCTATTGCGGATGGAATAATTATTAAAGTTTTCTTTTATTAAAAAAAAAAAAGAAAAAAAAAAGAATTTAGCTGAGAAAACTGCCGAACAGGTTTACAATATATTCGATTAAAACTTTTTAAAGAAATTTACAGTTAAGGTACCTTATAAAAAAATTAAGATTACGCTTGAAAAAAAATTTAGAAACATATTGATGTATCTGATATGTCTTAGTATTAGGAAATATTCTTTATATGTTCTTTTACATACGATTTGTTTTAAAAATTCAATTTTGCAGGAACTATTCAACTGATTTCGTTCAATTTTTGTATTTTGCTAGGTAAATTTACAATCGTCAAAATAATATAAAAATTTTTATACCTGGCAATTCAAATTTTTTCGGCTATTATCAAATAAAATATTACTAATAAATACACTAACTAAAAATTATTATTTGCATAATCTTTGGAAAAGCGTATTTTCTAATTGTGTGAAAATTCTTTTCAAATCTCTTAAAAAGTTCTAAGCTATAACAAAATACGCTATAAATAAAATTATCATTAAGGGGTTTAAAATTTGGACCGCTCTGCTGACCAAACTATTGGGACCAGATTTCCCAGATTGCGGTTATCTTCTATATTTTGAGGGTCAAAAATCCAAATCCTTCTAAAAAAAGATATGCTTATTTAGAGAAAGAACGTCTTCGTGTGGTATAAATATCGTCTTCACTAACTAATTAGCCTATTTGAGGTCACCCCTCCTTGAATCATTAAGAATGAGTCCTAGTATGATCCTTAGATTAGAAGTTATTACAGGTGGTCCGTTTATTTTTTGTGCAATGTACATCTCTATTAAGGATATCCGCAACAGTCCACTGTGGACCAGCGTAAGGACCGAGGGTGTGCGGTGTTGGTCCTCGTTAAACTGTTTTACCGTAAAGTGCTCGACTTCACGTGCAGGTCATCGGGCTACCAAAGCAGGGGGGCCATTCCCTCTACAAAGGATCAAAATTGCAATGGCTTGTATTCGGATCATCCTCAGGGATGTTTCCCAGACCGTCGTCAGTAGCCCATTGTGCAGTTCTAATGCGACGTAAATTAAGTACTTACCTACCACTGTGGACCAGAAGGGTCACGAAAGGTAAGGTTTTATAATTTTGTAACTAATGGTATTATGGGGACAGTACTGAACCCCACCACATTTATTTTACAAACAAGCTGGTACCCATCAATCCAAAGTTTGGTGCCCTCACCGGAGATCGAATCCCAGAACTTTCTGATCACAGTTCAGTGCAATTTTCACTTACTTAGGTACGATAAAATTTTTATGTTAAAATTAGTATACAGAAGAGGAAAGATTGGATTAGCAACACTCAAAGATGAATAATTATTTTTAAGTGTCCGTTAACCTTAATTTCATTTTTCACCATAATTAATCTTAAATTTGATAATTATAATTTAATTGTGAATTCAGTAATGTTTTATCTGGGTAAAATTGGTAAATGATTTAAAATGATTTAATTGGATTACTTTAAGTATTTTTAGTTTTTTTTTAATATGCTTCACTTTATTTTTTCTATTTAACCTTTGAGAATATGTATTTTTTTACAGACATTGATTTTTAATTGAGTTGCATTTTATTTTCACAATACTTGCATTTTATTTTATTTAAACAATATTTTGTACCTCCTCCCATGCTGAACTTCTGCTCAAAATTTTGTTATCTGATTAATTTATAGACCATTTTATAAATGTAACTTTTTATTCTAAATTTACTTAACTCATATTATTGTTCTTAAACAATTTACTTATTTAATCTATATAAAACAGAAGGTTTATAGGTTTGTGCATATACACCTTGTATAAATTTGTAATTCTGAACCGATTCGTACCAAATTCGGTGTATAGGTTCAAAGACATGGCGAACCTAACTATCTACTTTAAAACTCCCACACACGCGCAATATCCCAAAGAAAAACTTTTCCATCGGATTTAATAAATATTTTATAATACGAGTGATTTTCTAGCTTGAGTCTAGTCAATCAAAAAATCAGCTTTATTGCACGTTCTTATGAATTATTTATCTTAGGTTTTGGAAATTACGATTGGCTTATCGTCTATTCAAACAAAACGACTTGATTTAATTTTGCTTCATGTTCTATATTTTTCTCATGTTTTAATACAATGTAATTCCTCTTTCTGAATAAATTATGAAAATACCTTTCATTACTAGTTAAACCAATTTTGGTAAAACCACACAAGGACATGATTTTCTTAAATTTAGTGCTTTTACTTGAGCCAAAATTTGAAAAGAATTCTCTAACGAAACGTCTTTTTATTTGTTCCCTGTTTCCTTGGAAATACGTTTGGCGGATAGGATGACAATTTAACGGGTAGATGTATATTTTTTTATTAGTTCAAAAGTTTATGTTACAATATGCTGAGTAATAGTCTATCGAAAGAATTTAAACATTGGCAATTTAAATATTTTTGAATCATGCTAATATTTATAGTTCATAAACAGTAAAAGGAGCTGCGATAAAACAGTTTCTAAGGCAAAAAACTGTCCTGTCAAAGTAAAGTGCTGGGGTTCTATCCTGGTTAGGGAGTTAAAGTCTACCCAACTTCAGATTGATGACTTAACTTGCCCAGGAAGTAAAAGTGGTGTATAGTGCTGATTATATTTCCGATATCTTACTATTGGTCACGAAATTATAAAACCTTTCCTTCCTGACCTGTATGGCCCAAAACGAGCTGTTACGGGATAATTTACTTTTTTTTAAACAGTATAGAATGTTTTTTTTTTTTATTCTTCGAACTCTTAATAATTTTTTTTCAGACAGACAGATATTTGTGTCGAAAACCTAGTGAAAAAGTAAGGTGATGAAATAAGTGAAAGTTATTTAAAAACAACTGGAGCATTTGACAGAAAGTGAAAGAGAGAGAAGGTCAAGTTCAAGTAAGATTATCGAAGCATTAAATGGTCTAATCTATTGTCTAGAATTCAAACTAAATGCATATTTCTTTCTACTAAATAAAGAGAGTGACATTTTCTCCATCTAACAATCGTCTTTTAGCGGATATAGATAAATCTTTTCAATATGATTTCAAAGGTAAGATTCCTTATAAGCACTATTATTCCAAACCCATATTTAAGTTCAGTAAAATATAATTCATAATAATTCTTTTAAATATTGCCACTTATAAAGAATTTTAAAGGTTAGATAAAATTATGGAAGCACTTCCATACTAACTTCATGTAAGCAATCCTTTTTTTTTTTAGCAGCAAAAGACCTTGGAAAGTTTTATGTAGCAAAATTTGAAAGATCATGCTTGAAGCTTTTAGAAATATATTGAATTTCTATGGCATGATTTCAAAATTACGGTAATTAAAGGTGTAAGTTGTTAACTTGCTCTCCTCATTTTGGTTGATCGAAACTTTGCATGGAATAAAAAAAAAAATCATTTCAAAAAGCTTCAAGCAGCTTATTTTAAGTTGAGGCCAACAATTTTGCCATGTAAATTCTTCTAAAACATTTGTTGGTAAAATGAAGATTGTTTACATATCCATAGTATGGAAGTTTTTCCATAATTTTATCCAACCCTTGTATGGAAATAGCTTAATATCTCATCATATTTGTACATTATGCATACGGATAATATCCATATCGATATTTTTTAATTAACTTAAATTGGTAATTAATATTTATTATTCTCCCACCATCGCAATATTTATTTGCTTCATTGTTTATGAATTATTATAACATCTTCAGACGTGCGGCAGACGTACTTTACGTACTTGTATTATACCTGTTAGGTATTTTATTATTTGAAAATGTCTGCTAGATATGAATAATAGCTCTTTGTAGAGCGTAAACGTTGGCAGGTTGATAGCTGAATCTTTATTTTCACAAGAAATTATATTAATGAAATTTTGTAAAAGATTAAGTGGTAGCTAACACTAAAAATTCAAGTAGATTAAGCGCAAGTTTATTATTTCTTTTCGGCACTTTTCACATCAATACAAATAAGCGCCTTAGAAGTGAATGGGATAATATACTTTAAACCGGTGAGGAAAAAATACACTTTACAATGCTAGTTTGATGAAATGATGTTTTAGATGATATTCTTTACGTTCATATTTATCATTGCTAAAATTTTGTTGATACCTATATATGATATTTCGTTTCAGATTATCATTTTAGCAGCCATTGCTGTTGTTGGTTTCGCCCACCCTCCTTTGGTAAGAATATTTTGCTTCCGCCTTTTAAGTCAGTCTTTCTTAAAAGCAGATAAAAACTCAACGTCTAATGAATTTAAGCCAAAAATTAGAATGTAGTGTGTTTATTCATATATTGACGTACAATTTGTTCACTTATGGTAGTTCAGTAAGATAAGATAATGATTTTTTTAAAAGGAATAAGACATTGTTATATTTTTATCTTTTTTTAATGACATTCATGGTTTATTCCATTACTGAGACATTTTATTGCATTATAACTTCAAAAATATTAGATGAAACCAATACTATACTCAAACTGTAAGTCATATTCATGCCTAACTAACGTTAAATAACAGATTTACAAACTAACAAATCACATATATTGTAAACAAATGCATTTTATCTGAACAGAGAAATACTTCATATTTCTAAGACTTCATCGTTGTTTATACTTCGTAGCATGAAGTTAGTTACATTTTTAAAATTATGAACATGAGATTATTATTATTTTTTTAAAATAGGAATAAAAAAATTTCTCCCTCAGTTGTTTAATAGTCGTTGCAATCGATACTCTAATCTGAATTTAAAGCCCATAGTAGAATTTGTTTATGTTATTAACATTTTAACGGTATATAAATTGAAGAAAAAAACAATCAAAATTTTAACTGCTTAATGAAATACATAACTTTAAAGAATATTAAAAGGGTAAATGGAAGAAAAAAGTAAAAAAAAGGTAAATCAAATTCCTTCTAGAATAAGAATGCAGACCTATATCCTTCCTTTTTATAAAAATGAAGAAATTTTCTTTTCGAAAGATAATTTTGACATGCTTAGTAAACTATCAACAAAAAATATTAATAATTTTAATATCTTTTGAACGATGCTTTTCATTTATTTAATTTAAAATTGGTTCATAGTACAAAACGCATTTATAGCATACGTAATAATTAATATATTTTTTTGAAGGATCATGGCCACCATGCACCTAAACCATACAAATTTGGATACAGTATTAAAGACAAGCATGGTGAACAGCACCGAGAAGAATCCGGTAATGGTGGTCATCACGTGACAGGAAGTTATGGTTTCACCGATGACAGAGGTATTCACAGACAGGTCAATTACGTAGCTGATCACGGAGGTTTCAGAGCCGAAGTCAAGACCAACGAACCTGGTACCGCCAATCAAAATCCAGCTGCAGTACACATTCATTCATCTGCTCCTGCCCATGGTCATTTGTATGGTGGATATGGATACGGGGGATACGGCAGTGCTGGTCTTGGTTATACTGGTTTGAATAATGGCTATGCTGGTTATAGTGGATTAGGCAATGGATTTGGAGGATTAGGAAATGGTTATGGAGGATATGGCATTGGAAATGCTGGGTTTGGATATGGTGGCTATGGATTAGCTAGTGCATTGCTTGGTACTTTGCCATACGCCAGATACGGGTACTAAAATATTCAGTAGATTCTAGACAATTTATTAGGTATATGATTGGGAGCCGCAATTTTTATTCCTAAACTTTTTAAATGTTTTGCCAAACTGTTGTTTTTGTTACATAACCTTTTTGTAAGGTGCTGCTTTGTATATAACTGTTTAAAAATAAAAAATTTCATTTTCTAATAAATATCTGATTTATTTTTATTAAATGAAATACATTACTAAGTTACATATTAATGAAATAGTGCAAATTCTGGTAAATACGTAATTAAGTATTGATCTGCATTTTGTGTGCGCTGAAGGCTAATAAATATAAGTTACAGGTATAACGAAATTTTTTAACGAAACGTTTTGTGAGGTTGCATTTATATTTATAAAATTTTAAAGCATTTTGTATGTATTTCATGCATGTATTTTGAATGAATTAAATTTCAAATTCAATTTTAAAGCATTTTGTATGTATTTCATGCATGTATTTTGAATGAATTAAATTTCAAATTCATTGGGTGAGGTCAAAATCTTAGAACAAAGACGGAAACAGGTTCATTTTGTTTTAAAAATCTTTAACTTGAAAAAGTCACACGTAAAATAGAGAGAAAAGTAGTAATTTATTTACTTTGCAGTACATGTGTAAAACGGGCTATAGGAGACCAAGGAGAATGATATGAATGAGTTTCTTTCAAATTTAGAAATATATATATATAAAGGAAAAAAAGCATTAAAAATACTTGCTGCAGGACACATACTATTTACTTTAAAGATTTTTCATGGCATTTAACCTTACAATTTCTAAGATAATGTTTTGAGCTCATCAACTCTTATTGTTTAAATGATTGTATGGTTGTTTTTTTAAATTTAGAAGAAAAAAATTGATTTCATAAATTTATTTTATCATTTTGCAGGACGTACAAAACTTTTACTGATTGTTTCCACTTTTTCTAAAGAATAAAACACTTTTCCTGCAGAATTTTCATTCGATTTCAAACTGCTTAATATTAATTTACAAAACATTTAGACTCGGTCATTATTGATAAATCTAATGAATATTATTTTATTCTTTTTAATGAGGTACATAGTTTTCTAAGAATATAAAACTAAATATGTTTATATATACCTGTCTCTATATATTTACTTGGAAATAATTATTATACCACTATTACATAGAATATATTCTAGAGAGATGAATGCCTAAAACTTCTAAGTTATTTCAACGCAAATCATATTGCTGTGATAAATATATAAATACGCCTTTGATTTTAGAGGTATAGCACATCATATGAGATGCAAGAAAAATAAATGAAAGTTAATAATTTCTCAATTGTTGCAAATGATATATGTTAAGAAAATACATTGAAATACCTAACGTTTTAAAATTAATTTGGAGTATAAATAATACGTTACAGCACTTTAAAGTTATTCTTTGTTATATTTTAATGACCACACTCTCCTTGAATGAAGATTGTGTGATTTTAAAGAGTTAGGCGAATGGACTACCCGGCGAATCTGCCCCCCCCCCAATTCTATTAATATGCACGCCGTAACGAATGAAAAACCATACAAAAGTCCAAGTTTTCGACATATAAAGACAAAAAGAGACAGATAGTAATTAGATATTAGCATTTAAGAATGCAATTTGAGCCGGATTGATTGTATTGTAGAAGAAGATTTTTGAAACATTATTAATATTTCTTTCTTAATATTGGAAAGAAGCGTGAATAGTTTATTTCCTTGCAAATTGTTTTACGGTTACGGACTTTTAATTTAATCAATGACGTCATCTGTAGCTCTGTGGTGTGTAAAATATTTATTATCTAATAGTTTGATTTAAAGGTTAAATCGTAAGTAGATCACTCAAAAAGTTATGGGTTGTGATTAAATATATTTTTGTGTTTGGTAGTAAATCACGGAGGATTTTTCTAATTCTCATCTTTATATCTGGAATGTCAATCTATACGGTGAATGTCTACATATTCCATAAAATCCTCAATTTGATACTGTTTACATTGTTGTTTATATTGCACACTGGAGTTCATTAGATATCTTTTGAGCCGTGGTGGCACAGGGGAAAGAGCGTTTGCTTTTCTATGAGAAGAACCGGGTTCAATCCACGCAATCGGATCACTGCGAAATCCGCATCCGGTGCTATCGTAAAATAGTGCTATCGTAAAATATTCTCAGTGGTAGACGGATCATGGATTAGAGTATTTTTCCCGCCAGGCTAACCATGGGAAAATTTCGTGGTTTTTATTTCCATGTAACGCAAATGTTGGTTATTATCATCAAAAACTCCTCCACGAAGGCGAATTTCTCCCAATACGTGATCCAGGACTTCCCTTGTCTTTTGGACTGTGTTCAAAATTATGGCTACGGAGTTTAACGTTAGAAATCGAAAACCCATAATTGGGTCTGCTGCTCTATGACGGTTATAAAATTATAATATGAAAGCCGAATTTACAATTTAAATAAGAAAAAGTAATCCACCAATAACACATCTTTACACTAATATCATTTCACGATCTGGATGGGGTCAAGAGGTCATCCAAAATGAAACCTTTTCCCATAACATCAAATTGTTGCCTCAATAATGTAAAGAATTTTTGAATTTCAGAAAGAGTTGATTTGATATTTTCACGTGAGGTAACAAAGAGCTCCTTAAACAAAATGCCATAGGTCCAACTTTTGTCATTTTGAATGCATAGGAATTCAAACCTTATTTTGCCAATATTTTCTATGTTGTATATTAAATATTGGATTTCTGACTTATGACAAATCATAAGTTTCTTCGTCTTTGTGGCTTGAAAAGCCAATAATATTTTTGTTAAGAAAAAAAAATGGAGACTTAAAGCTGTCAGTCGAATAAATTTATTAAAGCCCTTCAACACGGAGAAAAAAGTTCTAGTTAAATTACAATACTTTTATGGTAAAGACATTGCGGATAAAAAATATTCTGGTAATTAAACTAAAACAAACGGTATGGTAACAAACATTTGATAGTCTTTTTGCTCGTTATGGTATCAGTTTATCGAAAATTCTGGATTTTAGAATTATAGTTAGTACCAGACATTTAGTAAAAAAAAAAAAAACACAACTGAAAAGTTAATTTTACCAAACGAATGGCTTTGATGCCATGCTCTAAGGTAGCATCATAAAATTAACAAAATGTTCTTCAGAATTATCATTTCTTTTAACATTTATTTAGTAATTTTAATCTTTTGATGTCTTTGCTTTTTACCAAAATGAATACTTATAACCTGTTTACACTTTAATGATATTTTTAAATGGCTGTTTATTCAAATCGTTGGTAGGAGTTAGAGGAAGTATACAATTCTCAATTATAACAAGGGGAAAAATGAGATGAAAGATGACTTCAAATGTTAAATGAAAGTTTTTTACTAAACTAATATATATCAAGTTGCGATGTCTATTTTATCCATCTTTATGGGAATAGAGGGATTTATTTACTATTTCACTCAAATAGGTAAATTTCTCTGCAAATTCAACGAATGGATCAAAACATTTTTCAATTTGAAAAGTAGAGAGCGCAAATTTGAGAAAGACAGCAAGAACGTATATCAAGTGGGTTATAGCGGGAATTAATCGTAGTATATCTACTCTTTAGAGTGCTTAGCGTGGAACAGTGATACCGCACCGTAAAGAAGGCCCCCAGAATTTTTTAAAATTAAAACAATTATAACTTATTGGGGTCTCTGTTGCCGAGGAATAATATCCTTACATCAAACGCTCAGAAGAGGAGAGATAGCGGTTCAATATTTTTGAGCTGTCTTTATAATATTTGTGCAATCTGTTCTTCAATTTAAAAAGAGGAAAGCCATTCTTTGCATTAAGCACACGAGCCTGCATATGCATTTCACCCAAATTTATTTATTTATTGCTAAACGTCCAGGGTTACAGTGGAGTTCGAACTTACTTCCTCCATTTTAATAGCCAGAGACATAGTTAATTTTACCATATCCCGCAATATTGACCTCAATGTAACATATGGGCGAATCTCAGGAATCATTAACCTATATGTCTTCAAACTTTTCTTATAAATATATAAAATAATAAGCGAAAATTAATTCTAATAAAATTACAGGAATAACTATGCATTACTAACTTTAAGATACGTACAGTTTTGATCGCGAGTAACTTGCTTTTTGCTTTCATTTCTTACTTCAATCCCACATTTGACAACTTTTCATGAGTGTCGCTTAGAGTGTTTAACATGCTTTTTATTTTTTTTCCAATATGTATTCTGTTTAAAAAAAAACTGAAAATCCTTAAACACATAATTTAGTAGCTCAGCTGTACTATCATATTTTCTTGAATGATATTTTTCGTGAATATTGACGTTTGTAAACACTTAAAGTTTGTCGCCAAATTTTGGCACGTCAAACGTAACCATCGAAAATTGAAAAAAAGCTATACAATCCAATTCTGCGAGTTACAAGTTAAACTAATGATGCAAGTTTGTTCTACTTTAAATCAGCTTTTGGAATATCACTAACATAAAACTCGCAGAATTGGATTGTATACCTTTTTTTTCAATTTTCGATGGTTACGGTTTGACGTGTGGTTTGAAGTTGGAAGACATATAGGTTAATGATTCCTGAGGTTCGCCCATATATAAGCCAGAACGACTAATGTTTCCACTCATTTTTAAATTCGTATAAACAAATGGTTGAATGGAATGTTCTTCAAAATTAAAAAATGCAAGAAAATAATAAATAATACCAAAAACTGCATATATGCATTCTTGGTAGTCTCTGGATAGCAGAATGAAGTACCTCCTACTCATTAAAGGGAAGTGATTTCAACTGATGCACTATGCTGGAACAAAATTTACGTCCGTAATGAACTGAATGTCCATTAATGAAATATTTTGAATCTGAGATAGTTATGATAAGAAATATTCTCTATTTTTCTTTACATAATATTAAAACGTGTTGTTGTTGTTTCTAATGTCACTTGCCAAATATCGGCAAACCTTCTTGGTGCAACCAAGTGAATTTAGAGGCGCCATCTATGGCCAAGAACATGACTTCAGTCTCACACTTGTCACAGCCCGTTTATAGGGCGGCCGTTTTGGGGAACTAAATTTGTGAAACCCAAAATTTACTTTATACCAGACAAAAAATTTTGATTTTTCATTTTAAAACTTTTTAATTTAAATGCAGTTGTCTTTTTACAATCGAGAAGCAAAAAGCATGATTGTAGCATTCACTTGCGCTGGTGAGCAAAGCGAGTATCCCCCCATAGCCCTCCAGAACTCTCACATTTATTTTTCAGCATAAAATTTATGTCATTGAAGGAAAAGAAATTTGAAACAATTTACTTATTCCTAAAATATGCAACAATTTAAAAACAAAACTTTTCATGATTTTCAGAGATATTTTTCAAAAACATTATATTTCCAATGGGATTAACCGTAAAAGAATGGAATTAGCCGTAGAAATTAATGAAACGCAAGCTTTCCTTAAAATCATTGCTAGTTAGATTCAACTTAAAATAAACCAGAACACTATTTTAAAAATAGTGTTATTTCAAAATGCAAAGTCAAGGCCAGTTATTAACATAACATAACATAACTAGTTAAGAAACAATTAATAAACTGCACATTTAATCTAAAATGGAGCATTTAATAAGATCTAGGAAGATCAATTTTAAAACGATCAACGAAGCGTCAATTGATTTTATCCCTTGTCGAACAACTGAATAACATATCCGCCAACCATAATCCAGCTGCTGTTCACATTCAATCATCTGCTCCAGCCTACAGCCATCTCTATGGAGGATATGGTGGTTACGGGATTGGAGGTTATGCTGGCCATGGGCATGGTTATGCCGGTCATGGCTATGCAGGAAATGCTGGTCTGGGTTATAATCTTGGATATAATGGTCTTGGTTACGGTGCAAGATTGGTTGGTATGGATTAGCAAGGCACACTACCTTATGTTAGGTATGGTTATTAAATAATAAGCTAAAAAATTTTTACAAATATGGAACTAAAAAAGAGTTTCTATTATAAGGGTGAATAATGATTTAATATTTGTCTTCATACCTCACTAAACATGAGTTGATTCTTTTTTCAATTTGTTTCAGTTTATTTTACAATGTTTCTTGCTGTATATAACCTACTTATAAAATTTTATTTCCATAGAGTATTAATAAAAGAATACCGAATTGTAAATATATTAAATATTTCAATGAAGCGACAGATATATAAAGGAATCTTGAATTATTTAATTTTCAAGCACATTTGCGAAATATAGTGGCTCTTATAAGGATAACATTTTTGTTTTATTTAATCACAAATAGCTAATTTTCCAAATTATATTTTTTTTTGCTTTTTTTTATTTAAATTTTTTTTAGAAGTAAGAGGCTTATCTCTTAATTGTAAAAATGCCTTAGTTCTTTCAAAAAATATAAGAAAGGGTGCGATATAAAGAAATGACTTGAAAGAAGTCGAGAGGAGTGTATAACGTATAACTCTAAAAAACTAGGATTAACAAAAATGGAATTTTGAACTGTATTTACTCACAAAAATTTCAATTGCTGATTGAATTATTGTACACACCAAATTTTCAAAATAACGAATATACTTCCAATATTTTAATAATACGCTGTTAGAATTTTCATTCTAAAATTACGGTTAAATAACCGGCAGCAGTCTGTACATCCGATTAATCGTAAAGTTTTCTGTAAAGAATATTTTTCAGCTTTACAGTTTTGAAACTGTCTATAGCTAGTATGGTTATAAAATCATGACTACAAAACTATACGGTCTTTATAACTATTTACATCTATCATGGTTTTAAAGCCGTAAAAAAAGAAATTTAACTGGACATAGGCGCGGGAGTTGGGCCTCTCGTTAGATAATGGGCATTGAAGAGTGCATCACGCTAGAAATTCATCACGTGTGTGAAGGGAATGGAGGTGTCAGCGCTGGGACTCGAACCCCGATTTCTGTAGATCATGAGATTAACAGATTAGCTTTGTCGAGATTAACAGATGAGATTAACAGATAATATGTACGCAGTTGCAAGGAACTAAGTTTCTGCCTTAGATGGGCTTAATTGGTGCAATAAAATTAATAGTTTCATTACCATCTTATTTATCGTTATTTGACTGTTTTGTTTAAATATGGTAAAACAACAATTAAATAAATTGCTATTTAGTCAATTTTCTCGAAAAATTTCTAACAGTGCAGTAGACAAAAGAAAGAAAAGAAATCATAATTTTTTTATAAGTGTTATATAAACATTCCTCGATTATGACCAATTTAGCATTTGGAAGGCCTGTTTTCTCGCAATAAATAATGTAGCAGTTTTTATTATCTGTGGTAGTTTTTATTTTCGATTATCATATTAATTACTCAATATTTAATTGTTATTTTCACTACCTTTCGTCACAATTCATCAATAAGCACTGAACACTTACAATACTCGCCACACGTAGGCGCTACTAAAATAGCGCTCACGGTAAGGTACGGAACAAAGCCCTTTCGTGATTAAGGCTTTAATTTGATGTGCACTGAGAAAAAAAAGGTGATCAAAACTGCCAGAATATGGTTAAATTTACCTTGTTTCTAGCTGAAGGCCGCCAGAAAAATCGGTAATTTTTACTGAAGCTCTTTGGCAATGATTTTGGTAAAATTAAAAATAAAATATAATCTTATAATATGTGATAAAATTTGGTAGTTTTAATAATAAAAAATATTTATTCGATAAAATTTACTTTCCGGTTTTGTACTTTTTACTAAATGTGTGGTTATAAGAACTAAAGTTTTGAAAGCAAGATTTTGTTAACCATTATCATATGAACGGAAAAATGACCAAATGATTTAAATACTGTATATTTTAGTTTTATTAACCAAAATTCAGTTTTATCCCTTTCTTTTTCATCTTAAAAAAACCAAATTTGTCATTACCATACACTGCAGCAATTTTACCTGAATTTATTTCTCTGTACAACATTTTTATTTATGCAGTCATTACATCCTAGTTTTAAAGAGAATTAATGAAATTAAGAATTCACTGCTTGTATCTATTTTAATTTTATCAGAAAAGAATTGATAAATTTTAGCCACTGAAATTTAGAGAGAAAATAAACTTTTTTTATAAAAATTTGGTTGGTATTGTACATTTATTTATTGTATATTTATAGTATATAATTTATAGTATTATACATTTCACAATAGTTCATAAGTTGCAAAGGCAATTTTATTCCTAAAACATAACACTTTTTATCGGATTTTTAAATTTTTTTTTGAGATTGTCATCTAAAAGCTATTTAGACGACTATGGTATATTTTATTATGTTAAATTTTCACGTTGATTTGGAAGAAAAATCTCTCAGTTAATTTCCTGCATAAAAATAAAATTTTGCGCTTGTATCAATTTATGTGCCACGTAAATTTACTCCCTGATAAAAATTTATCAATGAATTGAATTTCTTCAAAGAACACAGAAAGTGAATGATATGAATATTTTTCGAATGTATGAAATTAATTTATTTTATGAATGTGGGAAATGAATTTATGCAATAAATAAATTGTATGGATTTATTTCATGGATATATGAAATGAAATTATTCAATAAATTAATAAATTGTATGGATTTATTTAATGGATGTATGAAATGAATTTATTTTCTGAATGTTTGAAATGAGAAAATATGAAATGAATTTATTTTAGGAATGTATGAAATGAATTTTTTTCATGATCCCTACTGATTATGAATGAATGAAACGAATTTATCCCGTGATAGTATGAAATGAATGCATTAAATGAATTTATTCAATACATAAAAGGAATTTATTTTATGAATCAGTTTAATGAATGCATGAAATGAATTTATTTTATAAATGTATGAAATGAATTTATTTTATGAAATATGAAATGAATTTATTTTAAGAAATATATGAAATGAACTTACTCAATAAATGAATAAGTTGCATGGTTTTATCTAACGACTGAATAAAATAATTGCATGAAATAAACTTATTCGATGAATGAAAGCCAGAAATTTATTTTGATGAATTCAACGAAAGAACGAGTAAAAACGGCGAAAAAAGAAATTGTCAATAAAAATTACGAATGCCATGCTTATATCTTTTAACTTCGTATTTACCATATATTATATAATATATTCATTTCGTTGCGAGAAGTTCACGCTTCACTAATTTTTGATGTTGAATCGTTTACTCCTGACATTTCAAGTCATTTACAAGTATTTTGCATTTATTTATGTTCATAAGAATCACTTTCACTCAAATTTATCTTTTGTTTGTGAAACATTATCTTATGTTTCGGTTCATTACTTTCATAAAATGACAAAATTTTTGTTTTTTGTTGCATAATAGTGATCGATTCTAATGAAATCTTGGATACCCTGTTTTTGAAAAAGAATGCGTAATTTATGAAAATGTACTTACAAATAAACCTAAATATTATTTGCTAGACGTTTTATGGATTTGTGGGATTCAAAAATATTAAGAATGTCTATAGGATACCTTTTATTTATTTAAAGGCACTAAACTTTAACTAAATTAAAATCAAACCAATAAAGTTATTAGAATATAAAGTACTGTCGATTATATTTCTGCATGTTTTATGATGTTTCATGATAAAAAAAATATAATAGTTAATGACGTTAATTTAACAGTGTGAATTGATAATGTTTTTCCTTATAACATAAATGTAATAAATACTCTTTTATTAAAAATAGGTGAAATAAGCTTTCTCTGGCTTCAATTTTTAAAACAGAATTCCATGTAAATTAAAAAACGTTTGGTTTGAAGAGATTTCGTGCTGAATGCAACTGATTTGAAATTTTTTCTAGAAAATTATTCATTGAATAATGTATCTCAAGCAATATATTGAAATCTTGAATTTAAACCAAAATGCTTAAGCTGAAGATTAGCCTGGAGTGTGTTCGGAATTTAACTTCTTGAAATATTTTAATCTATGCAGAGGTTTATTCGTTTTTGAGGGAATTTTTTAAAAAACGAATTATTTTTTTGCCACCTAGCTAGAAAATTCCTAGTTAGAATCCGTAAAACATTTTAATCCTCAATTGAAGAAACAGGATGTCAAAAAGTGTGGTTACTAATTTATAGGATAGATTTAATAATTCCTGGAAATACGTGAATAATACTTTACTTCAAATGTTATATGTTTCAAAATAAACTCCATTTGATCTTAATACATTTCTGTAAATGAATACAATTTCTATAATACTTTTAGAAACAATTTTTGATATCTTCTATTTTTAAATGTTCTTGCACGTAGAAAAAAATTCTGGCAAAATTACTGTAACCGTATGGTACATTTCTAGTAAAAAACATAATTCCAGTTAGTAAAACAAAGTAATACTGTATTTTACCATTCATTTGATAATTTTTTCGTTCGCACGGTATCAGTTTACGTGAAATTTTGGTTTTCAAAATTATAGTTCCATACATTTAGTAACATACATTTAGTATATACCATACATTTAGTAACAAATAGAAATTGAAAAGTTAATTTAATCGAATGTATGTTTTTATGCTATGCCCTAAGGTATAATACCAAATTTTACCGTAAAATTACAGTAAAAATTACCGAAATTTTTGATGTTTCCACATAACCAGAAACACGGTAACATGGTTTTGACTATATTTTTTTCTCCATGCAAATTTCGACGCTTTTAGCGTTTTTATCACACTTAAATCTTGCTCTTTTAAGCAAAACTTTCAATTTTTAAAGCAAAAAGTCATACATAGATTTGCTTAAAGAGTATTGAATGTATCACAATTTTCAGAATAAAATGATTGAGGAAAAATATTAAATGATGTCGAAGCTTCCCGAAACCCTTGATACTAAGAACTCTTCAACTCAGAATTCCGTGAAATCTGAACTCTTATTTTTCCGTGGATTGTGTTTTAAAAGATATCTTAACCAAAGGAGATCTGTTATTTTTCTCATACCATTTTTTTGTCATTCAATCATCACAAATTAATGTTTTTTGTGGTCTTCCAATTATTTGATTGGTTTACCACTTATCGCCTTTTCTGTAAAATTTTTCTAAATTCTTCTCAAAGATCGGTTTAAAACTTTGAAATATCAACTCTGCGATGTAACTTTGTCTTCTTAGTTGCAAATTGATTATTTAACTTTTATTAATTTTAATTATTTCTTAATCAGTTCATTTTTAAAAAGTTCTTTAACTCCTGTCATAATCTTACGTATAGGAAAATACAATAAGAATATATAGGAACATTACATATAGGAATTTGCAATAAATAGTAATTTAAACAGAATACAAATTAAAGGCTCTCCCTTTTTGACGATTCAGCAATCTTTGAGCTATATTTCGTTAAGTACGAAAATTATTTCGTCACGAAATCCCGTGATATGTGACAAAAAGGGAACTCTAAAAAATGTGACGAAATATGAACCGTGATATGTTTCCTTTTTCGGGGAAAAAAACAGAATGAAAAAATTCGTTTCCTTAAAGAAGTGACGATAGTTATTTCGTCACTTTGACGCAATATTCACTCGGAGGATATATATCAGGAAACGGTTTCGTCAGAAACGAAGAAAATTTCGTGAAATTTGAATATTCATTTTTTACAGTGTGCCAATGCAAAGGGAGAAAACGTTTATTATATGAGAAAATAATGTCGAAGAAAACGATTCCTATTAAACTAGTGCCTAATTTGTTGTAAACGGAAATTATTATAGAGAAACTGGATAATAATGGATATCTGAAATTTGTATCTTCAACCGAGTAGAACTTTAGCCCTCGTATTGAATTATACCGATAGAAAGATAGAAAGGGGTTAAACTTAAACATTATTATCTAAACTAAACTGTAAAAAAAACTATAGTACTTCTAGAAAATCTCTTGAAAATTTGGATTCTATGAAATTATTCATATTATAGCACAGAAATAAAAATCCTCTTTAACCACCCCTGCAAATAGAGCAATAAAAAGTGTTGGAAATCAAATTAAAATATTTAAACTACACTTGAAAAGTAAAAAAAAAAATTGTTAGTGGAGTATAAGAACAAAAAAAGGGATTTTCTATAGAAAAAGTTTTTAAAAATGTTTGCTTCTCAATTTTTACAAAAACCATGTTTTACCTATTACAATAAACCGTTTAAATTTTTTCAGTCATTGGACATGCTTCATATTTAAAACTTTTATCGGTTTCATATAAAATTATATACCTGTGTACAAACCATCATGGATATTATTTATAAAATATAATTACGAACTTAAGTGACTTAAGATAAAAGTATTAGTTTCATACTGAAATTAATATTTTTTATAGGTTTGATACAAAAAATTATCCTGGTATGCAAATCATTATGGATTATTTATTTTAAAATATTTGTGCCAAATATTATTTATAAAATCTAATTCGGAACATAATGTCTTCCTTGAAATATAATAGTTTTATACTGAAATTGGTATTTTTTATCACTTTCATAAAAATAATTAAATTATTAATCCTTATGGATAATTTGTTTTAAAATATTTGTGCCAAATATTATTCATAAAATTTAATTCGGAACATAAATAACTTCTTATAAAAATATTAATTTCATACTGAAATTAATATTTTTTTATCGGTTCCATATAAAAAATTATCGTGGTATGCAAATCATTATTGGTTTTAAAATATTTGTTACAAATATTAATTGTCAAATATACCTCGAAACTTAAATAATTTTCAATAAAAATATAAGTTTCATGCTGAAAGTAATATTTTTTATTAGTTTTATAAAAAAATTGTCCAGATAAACGTTATAGATTTGTTTAAAAACATTAAAATATTTGTGCTAAATATCATTTATAAAATATAATTCAGAACGTAATATCAATTGATATTATTATGGCATTAGATCATACCGAATATCATTTCAAATAAGTGATGCAATAAGCGTTAAATTATAAAAATTTCTCTCATTAAATGGTTTTAAGTAAATTACGTAAAGGATAAAAGAAATTCGATTGAGTTATTTAATGACAAATCGAACATTCCGCAAAAATAGCACGAAGATCAAGTTCAACAAAATTATTGAAGCATTAAGATAATTTAATATCTTGTTCGGTTGACAAGGCCACACGTTTTTCCACAACTATATAAAAGCTTTGAAGAAAATTTTTTGTTACTATCAATCTTTCTTCGGTCTTTAAAACAGTACAATATGATTTCATGGGTAAGAATTTTCTTCATTGCTTAAAAGCATATGATCTTTAAAATATTTAAAAGTATTTCAGATTTTTGTTTACATTTCGTTTCTTTAATAAAATGAATTTTCTTTCAAAAACTTTCAGTATGAACTTTCATTATTTATAACTGGTTTTGCGTTAGTAATTTCTACGTGCAATGCAGTTAAATACGGTTTTAAGTAAATGAATATACAAGATGATCATGAGTAATTTTATTTCTTCATTGTAAATTTACAAATTCATTTAAGAGTGTTTTGTCTTATTAGTTTGTTTTAAATAGTTATTTTGTAACGACATTTTTGAAAATTTATTTTGTGTTAGAATAATAAACTTTAAGAATTCACGAAATTTTTATTGTATGTATGTTATAAGAAAATTCAATTGCACAAAAATAAATCTGATATAAATGTTTTCATACTTTAGGTAATCATATATTTTTTAATTTTAGAATTACTTATATTTACTAGTTTTAGATTTACAAAAACTTAAACGATTTTCATATATAAATGTAATTTTTTCAAAAAATTATTCTTTTGAAATATTAAGAAAGTAGTAAAATAAGCTTATGAGTATTTAATATGAGAGATACATGAGAAAAAAATCAGAGTATTTATTAGGTTGTAATTTTTTAAAAAGTGTTCTTTACTAAAAGTCATTTAATGTCAAAAAATTTTCTCTTGAAAAAAAATAACAGCAAAAAAGATAAGACAAAGATTTTCAAAATAGTTCATGGAATTTTATATAAATTTATATTTTTGCAGCATGCAGTTTGAAATAATTATAAATAAAAGGTTTATAAATAGTATAGGTAAAAAAGTATATAGAAGTGAAAAATATAAATATAAGTAGTGTTATGTATAAGAAAAGAATTAGATGGTAGATTATAAAGATGGTATATTATAAGCATACGAGTATGTTCAAAAATCATGAAAAATACATAATTTTTCAAAAAAAAAAAAAAAAAAAAAAAAGAAAAAAAAAAGAAAAAAAACTCCTTAGTATTACGCTACAAATTATTTAATATTTTAATGTATCATAAAATTATTTAAAATAGTATTGAAATCATGGTATCATTTCTTATTGATTTTTTACAGGTTGTTATCTTAGCTGCTGTTGCTCTTGCAGCTTTTGCACATCCTCCTGTGGTAATGCATATATGTTTTTATCAGTATTTCTCAATATTTTCTTCAGTAAATAATAAAATTAATAAATAAATTATTCTTGGTATTTTCTTAATTATTTCATTTATATAATTTTGGAAGGTGTATCACATTGGTAAAAAAGTTTTTCTTTGCGACTATTTTGTTTAAGAAAATAATCTGTTACAAAAATATACCTAAACAATTTAACAATGTTTTTTAAATAATATAAAAACAATTTCAATAAAATAACAATTAAAATATATTAAGTTTCATTATGGAATTATAGATTTAAATTATGATAATTGTATTGTAATCTTAAGGAAAAAAATTGAGTGATACTAACAGTCATTAGTTGAAATTTCTGCCATATCAATCTATAAAATAAAGTAAATATAAACTACTATGAAGTATAATATTGTTATTTAAATTAAGAAGAGAAACAATAAATAAAATGACAAATTACATAAATCTATTTAATTGAAACTTAAATTTTTCCAATTCTAATGTAAGCTTCATAAGAAAAAAAACTTGTGTAATACTTTAGTGAGTAACTTTTCTCTCTAATTATTTTATTCCAATCTGAAAAACATAACAGATTAAATATATTTACGTATGTTATCAAGTATTATTAATTAAATAAAATAGAAATTTTTAAACAAGATTAAAAATAAAATGAAATATTACATTAAAATTTTACTGTATTGTGATTTTAAGAAAAAACAACGTAAGAAAGCGATATTTTATGAATATATATAAAAAAAGACAATGGTTATATATTTTAGTTGTTTGAAAATTTTCATTTCTCAAAAGTTCTGCTCAATTTAAGAAAAATGTTTAACTCCAAACCAGTTATTTAATAATTGAATTTAGAAAAATCTTTTTATGAGTGTTTCGTTATTGATTGTTTTTTGTTTCGCTAATTTAATCCTAAACTATGAAGACATGAGAGATTGCTTTGGAGATAAACATACTTTTTTAAATGCCATAAAATGCAATTTTAAAAAATCGAACTTTTTCATGGAGTTTCAATTAATTTCAATGGATTTGAGCTTTTTAATGAATAATATAATTGCATTTAGTAAAAGTTTTTATATGCTTTAAACATGAAACGAAAAAGTTTCACTTTTGAGTTTTATTCAAATATAAATATAAGTTTTTAAAATCAATTATATTTTAACATTATTTATAGGACCATGGTCATCATGCACCAAAGCCTTACAAGTTCGGGTACAGTATCAAAGACAAACATGGTGAGCAACACAGAGAAGAATCCGGAACTGGTGGTCATGTGACCGGAAGCTATGGATTTACAGATGATCGTGGTATCCATAGAGAGGTACATTACGTAGCTGATCACGGTGGCTTCAGAGCCCAAGTCAAAACTAACGAACCAGGAACCGCCAACCAGAATCCAGCTGCTGTTCACATTCACTCATCTGCTCCTGCTCATGGCCATCTCTATGGTGGATATGCTGGATATGGACATGGCCATGCAGGTCCCATTCATGGTCATGTTTCTCAAGGACATGGTTATGCTGTAAATGCTGGTCAAGGCTACGGGTATGGTGGTTATGGTGGCATTGGATATAATGGCCTTGGTTATGGTGCAGGATATGGTGGATATGGATTAGCCAGTTCATTGTTAGGTTCTCTTCCTTATGCCAGATATGGTTATTAAGTCAACTATTTGTACAAATAAATAGGAAATAAAATAATTTGTTTTGTAAAATGGCTGTTTGTTTACATTTGAGATATATCTAAATCAGTTTAATATAAACTCCTAAACAAGTTAAATAATTTCATTAAATGTAAGAGTATATGAAAAATGTTATCCATGGTTCACAAGTAGTCTAAAGATAGTGTTGCACATTTTTTAATTATATTCTTAATAATCTTTTTTTTATTATTTCAAGTTCATGAAAATAGTCCTTTTATTGGTATTTTTTAGAGAAGAATTAATTTCTCAATATATTTTTCCAAATATAAGTATTGTTCAAGCATAGCCAAATAAAAAAAAAATAAATAAAAAAATAAGCAAGAGAAAAAAAGCAAAACAAAAAAGGATTACGGAGTTTAAGAATAAGAGAATAAAGAAAAAAAATGTTCACTTTGTAAATTTCTAGAATTAGGAAAGTAAAACATAACGATTTAAGATGTCAGAAGAAGAAACAATGTTGAATGAATCTAAAGGTAATTATTGAGATAGTATATATATGACTTTAAGCAAATTCAGTCCTTCAAGCAAAAATAAATAAATAATTTGACAAATAAATTGACAAAAATTGAAAATAAAAAAATAATAAAAGAAAAGAATGGAGACGTAAGCGATAGATTTTCAAAAAACACTTGGGATAGTTTATTAAATAGGTGTTTTTTAAAAGAGTTTAAAAGTCAACATATGTTTTAAGAAAGTTTCCACGGGTGCTATAAGTTTATAATAGTGGCTGTAAATTTACATTGTAGGAATTTAGAGTTTTAAAATTCACTTTATTAGTTAGAATTTTGAATACGATGACATCGTCTGAAAAAATGCATGTGTAATATGCCTCTCCCCTCCCGAAATTTGAATTTGGATTTTTGAATTGACGATTAACCAAGATTGAATCAGTGAACAGAATGAATGTCAAGAGGCAACTCTTTGTCAACCATATAATAATTGATTTCACAATTTGAAGCTCAGTAATAATGGCCGTCGCAAGATTATTATAACCAGGGGTTACTGAGGGATTTTAATTACGAAATTGCCGACCTTCCTTTTTAGATGAAATATGATATATCTCAAAATCCTTACCGACTTCTGCCGAAATTACAATTTCAAATGGAAGAGGGATTTATGGATTCGCAAAGAGGATATTAGTGACCACTCCTGACCCAGTGGATTCATTTCAAATTCGACTGGCACAGGCCGGTAACCTCAGATATGATACAAAGTGTTCTTAAGTCATTGAGAGGAATTTTCACTTCATGTAGAAATACAGAATTAATATAATTTATGAAATATCATGTGAATTTAACTAAAACTGTACTACTTATAAGTGACAAAATATAGAAATTTTACAATAACGTATCATCCGGAACTTCCGCACTTATTTGCCAGTGGGGTATCACTTACAAAAATTCAGGATTACTTCGTAATCATTCTATTTTCTAGCAGGCCAGTTGAGTGATCAGAGCGCCTGACTCCAAAATAAATCCCAGAGAGCAAAATAAGGTTTAATTTGACTTAACAAAAACCTTTAAATCTAAACTTAAAAGGGTTTGTAATACGGCTTACGTGTAAACCTTCTAACCTTAAAACGAGTTCTGTGACTATCTTCTCTATTCTACGCTCATTACCCTAATCCAAAACCGTGGAAAACAACCTTCTACATAAAAACCTTAAATCGAGGTTGACTTAGGGTTTTCAAAAAATCCTTTAATAAAGGGGAAATCTTTCTCAAAGGGAAAATAATCTTAAATCTAGGTAATTAAAAGGTTTCTTTCTACAAAGTCTTTTTATGCTCAGCTAAAATCCACCTTGTCATGAAATTTTAATTGACAATGCCATTTTATCTTATTGCAAGTGTGACGTCAGCTAAAACGTCATTATGGACTTAAGTGACAATACTTTTTAAAAATGTTGTAAAATTTTTTTAAAAATCCTTTTTGGATGAAAGTGCAATATTGAAAGAGCAATATTTTTTCTTTATTGAAAAAAGGTTTTTAGTACAAACATTTTCGTGACAATAAAAAGAAATTCCGACACAAGGTTGCCGTAAGGTTACATGCTTTCTGGGATGATTGCAGGTTTGAATCCCGATCAATGCATGGATGTTCCTCCTTGTGTGTCGTCTCCTGTAGGATGAATGTGGCCCACACTATGGATCAGCATCTGTGAGAGTGTGGCGTGGGTAATTTGGCTCCTCTTCTATGAGTTTTGGTTTGCAGGTGCCCAATGCGGAACTTTGTGTGAGCAACACTTCTGGCATCGTCCGAATAGATGAAAGAGTAGTTCAATATCTGCTTTTAGAAATAATTTATTTTCCAACCACTAATCTCAAAGATACTTTAAAGTATATTATTTATCAATGGACATCGAATGAAATTCGATCGTGTTGTAAAACACAAGTACCTGTTAAGCCTAATGTGATTTTTGTTTATAATTTGCAACAATTGTCTTTTGACATTAACTTTTATAATTTAAGATATATTTTTCAAAGAATTGTCTTAAAACCTAAAATTAATGGTCCAGAAAAGTATTACAAGTGATAATGATAAATAATAATAAATAAAATATTCAGTAAATTTATGTTTTGTTAATATAAATTGGCTCAACGTTGAATCTTCATACCGACACTTCAAACTACAATGGTGTGAAAATTTGTCGCAAAATTAATAAGATGCTAAAATGAAAATACTTCCATTCAAATGAAATCAAAGTATCGTTTAATCAAGTTTATAAGATTTATAATAATTATATAGCTTCATGATAAGCAGTTCATGTTAAAAATTAATAAAATTGAAGTTTAACTGAAATTAATTTTAATCTAATAAATACCTTCAAGAATGTAGTTTTCGTAACAATATTTCATTCCTTTAATGTTAGACCACATAATTATTTATTTATATTTAAGAAATAAACTGAATTATATCCAACCATTCAAAAAATTTTATTTTAGTCAAATTTCCTTATTAAAGAAATTTTTTAATATTTATTTTGTAGGAAAAATATCCATTGAGTGGTTTTTGCATTTGTTATAAAGTTTTTCTTCATAAACATTAAATATCAACTGAGATGAAGGTCATATTAATCACATAAATTCTACAATTGAGATTAAAATAAAATAAAATTCCATTTAAAATAATTATTTTAAATAAAAAATAATCAAAAATATAAAGCTTTAAAATAGATATAAGATTTGAAGTGTTTTCTAAATTTTTTCCTATAAAAATATATGAAATTTAATAAGTTAAAGTCAGAACTTAAATGCATTATTTTATAATAACTACAAATGTAATTTTATAAAAAAATACTGTGATATTTGCTGCTTTAAAAATTAAACAATACTGTAAAATCTCCGTATGTATCTACGAATATAATCTTGAACAACACTAAAAAATGCATGAAGGAGCACTTTTTTTTCTAGATAACGACAAATCGAGTTTTCATATTTAGTTTTAAGGTTGTATAAAAACATCGAAAAGGCCAAAATGATTACAGAAATATTACTCGCCTTTACACTATGCGTTAAATATTTTCGCTACCAAAAAACTCCAATATTGAAGCGTTTTGATTTCGTCCATAGTTGCTTATAATCGATAACAAGTTGCCGAGTGTTTGTGGCCGACTTCAATGTTAATTTTCTTTTAAGTCTCTACATTGATTTTAAAGTCTCTGATAAATTGAATAAAATTATTTCATAATGTAAAATTTATTTTCAATCTTTTTCTGTTTGGAATAGTTTGAATTCGTTTTAATCTTTTCTCTGCTACGCGTATCTTTAATTTGCAAAATCATTTTATTTTAAGAATTAGTATATTTATGGAACCTAAATAATGTATATTTATTTTATATTGTCTCTTAACATAACAACTATTTTTTTTTTATGTGTATCATGTTTTATTGAAATTAGAAATTCTACTTATTTGTTACTAAATAAAAATCTTTTGTTATAGTCTATGTTTTATAATGAATTAAAATTTAACCCCAATATTGGAATTGAACAAAGCTATCTGAAAATATTATGAATACTTAAAGTATTTTACATGAGAGTTAATTTTAGCTTTACCTTTCATCAAATAGACTTGAAGTTAGACTTCAAGATGTGAAAAAATGCACTGATCAGTACAAAAATGTAAGGTAGTACTTTACATAATAAAAACAAAATATTCATGTCAAGCAAAAATAGTTTTTGTGCTGCAAGCAATTTATTTTAATTTTATTATCTCCTTATTTTTTGCTTGTCAATACATAATGCTTGCATGCAAATTACTTTTATTAATATGAATATATGTATATTAAAATAATTAAAATTTTTACGAAAAATTACTGTTACTATTAATAATTATTGAGCGACCGATTTCAGATAACCTATAAGAATTTACTCATTTCAAACGTTATTAAAAATAAATTTCAATATTTCTTACAAGCTTAAAATTCTTTTAAAACAAAATCATGTCTACAACATTTATATTTTGGTTTCAAAATTAATAGTATAATTTTCAGAATTGTCAATCGAATTGATGAAAGTTTTGATGATTTTGAAAAATAATAAATACTGATCAATGATGGTTAATAATGGTCAAAGAATGGTCAAAGAAATGTTTTGGATTAATCCAAAACATTTCGTAACCATCTGCTCTTTCTAGAGAAGGTTACAGATAGAATGGGATGTACTTGCAAATGACGTAATGTGGGAGTCTCGATCCTGATTGGTTGTTGATAAGTGGCATTTGCTTACGTTAGCAACAGTTCTTTACATTCTACTGTGAGTGAGACAAGACCGTCAAGTATCAATTCTTTTAAGAGACACATTCCAAATAATTTCACCCAGATTGTTTCTCAAAGAATTCAATTCTTAACTATATAATTACACAGAGACTTAACACAAAGGCAGGCACGAAGCCACGTGGAACATAAACTAATTATGCATCAAAGTTTCCAGGTACCCGAAACAAAAAAACATCACAGTTACAATAAAATACATAAACAAATAATAAATCTCAGTTAAGTAAAAAACAGTTGGCGAGAAAGAATTACATTTAAACTAATTCGATTTGCGATACTGCTCTATATTTAATTAACTTATTATTAATTAACTTTTTGTAAAGATTAGATGGTTCTCAAGTCATCGGTCACATGTGTGAATATGGGAGGTCTTCTTCTGGAAGTGCAAGTTAACAATTCAAGAGATATTTAAAATAAAAATTTTATTTTGAATATTCTATAGCTATAGACGTCGTGGTGAATATTACAAATTTTACAAATCGATTACAAAATGTATAAAACCGACTAATTTATAAAGAGACTGATACCAAAGGTCCCTTTATTAAAAGTATAGATCTTGCAATGTACTTTTGTTCAATTTATGACCATATATATATATATATATATATAGTCATGTGGGGCCGTTCATGGACACACTGAGTCCTCAAGATATAGGGAAGCAAGAGAACTTTTAAGGCAATGACTTCGGTCTTCTTTCTTTGTTATCCTACGTACATTTGCATTCTTTATTTATTTCATCTTTCTTTTTGTTCCTTTTGCCTTGCCATTGGGAAAAAAAAACATTATTAACCTAAACATTAACTTAAACATTCACCATTATTAACATTAACTTAAACATTAAATTGTTTTTAAAGTTTTTTTTTTAAAAAAAACTTCTGAATTTGGTTGGTATTTCTGAAAACTGCTTAAAAAAACCCATCAGCTCGAAGAAAGCAAAACGATACGATACGATGTTACAAAGCTTCCAAATTATTTAATTGTTTAAAAATTTCTGCAGAGAAAATTTATAAGATAAATTTCTGTGCTTTCCTAATGTCTGAATGTAGCTTATTTTTCCAGATAGAAAATTTGAAATTAGAGTGATTTTATTGGAAAACGTTATAGCTGAAACGCATATTTTTTTTAGGTGTTTTGAGGGGAATTTTGCGAATTTAAAGTTTGAAAGATAAACCATTTTAACATAACGCAATTTTGATATTTTTTTTAACATTTTAAAATCTACAAAATATACATATTTATTATAAAAAATGCCATTTTGTAATTAAGGGAACATTTTACGTGATGAATTGATGTATAAATTTTCTTATTCCTTTAAGTTTTGCGAAGCAGTGAGGAAAACTGTTTTTGTTTTTTAATATTTAATTACATTTTTATTTGTTTTAAATATTAAGTCTTTTTCTGTGTGGAATTGTATTTTTTTCATATTCTATAAAGCAAGTTTGATTTAAATTTACTAAATTTCATATTTTAGCATTCTAAGTGAAAATTAATTACATAGTATAATAAGTGATGAATTTAAAAAAAAAATATTGTCAATAAAGGGTTCATTATTGAATTGCAAAACTTATAAAGAAATTTGAATTATTTTTAACGACTGGAATGTTCCAGAAAACAGCATGAAGATCAAGTTCAACAGAATAATTGAAGCATTAAAATGATTTAAATTCTTGTCAAACAGGCATTAATATGTTTTTCCACAACTATATAAATGACTCGAAGAAAAGTTTTGGATTATAGATCTTTCTTCGGTCTTTAAGACAGTACAATATGATTTCCCAGGTAAGAACTTTGTTCACTGTTAAAAGCATATGATCCATTTCATACTTTATTTGTATTTCGTTTACTTAATAAAATAACTTTCCTTTCAAAAAGTTGCAATATGAACTTTCATCATTTTTAATTGGTTTTGCGATAGTAATTTCGTCCTGCAATACACTCACATCTGGTTTTAATTAAATTAAATCAATATAATATAGGTATTTTTCTTTGTATTGGCATTTCTGAAAATTTATTTGTCTTAGAATTTATAAGCTTCGTATAAAAAAACAAAACAAGTATTATAAATATTTTTAAGTTTTATCTATGCGTATATCTAAAACTTTTTGTTATATATGCATGCACATATTTTTAAGAATTATTCTTCTGAGATATAGAGGAAGCAATTAGAGAAATCAATGATTAATTAATATGAGATTGATGGGAGAAAAAATTTTAGAGCATTTATTTCGAGGTATTTCTTAATAGATATCCTTCACTAAGAGACATTTGATGCTAAAAATTTCTTCTATCATAAAAACAGTAAAAAAAAAAAGATATATATTTGAAAAATAGTAATTCAGGTATTTTATATTAATTTATTTAATCACAGCATGCATTTGCAAATAAATACAAGATGTATAAATTTTGGAGCATTTATTACGGGGTATTTTTTTAATAGTTCGTTCTTCACTAAGAATCATTTGATGTTAAAAAATTTCTGCAATCATAAAAACAGTAAAAAAAAAAGTATAAGGTGAATATTCGGAAAATGGTAACAGGTATTTTATATTATTTTATTTAATCGCACCATTCGTTTGCAAATAAACACACGATGTGTAAGTAATAAAAGTAAAAAAAGTAAATGTAAGTAGTGTTATCTGAAAAAGAATAATATGTTATATAAAAAATATAGTATGTTTAAAAATCATGTAAAATACATACTTTTTCCAAAATCTTGCAATCGTGATATAATTTCTTTTTGATTTTTTGCAGGTTATTATCTTAGCTTCTATAGCACTTGTTGTTTTTGCACATCCACCTGTGGTAATATATGCATGTTTTTATCAGTAATTTTTAGTATTTCATTGAATAAACAATAAAATCAATCAATAAATTGTTCTTGGTATTTTGGTAATAATCAACTCAGAGTTTATGAAATTTTGGAAGGTGTATAAATTTCGTTTAGTTTTTCTATGCTATTATTTTATTTTAAATTAACTATAAAGATATACATATGTATTTTAATTTGGTTATTTGAATAATATATAAACACTGGAATAAAAAACAATTAAAGTGCAATCTATTTCACTATAGTTTATAATTATGATAATAATAATGTAATCTCGATGACAGAAAACTTTAGAGATACTAACAGTTATCTGTTGATATTACTCTACAGTGAACAAATTTTTATCGACCATTTATATTTATAGAATAAATAAAATATAAATTATTGTTTAGTCTTAGATCATTATTTAAATAAAAAGGAAAGCACCGAACTAAATGAAAATTAATATAAAACTAATTGAAAATAGATTCGTCCAATTCCAATTTAAGCTTCATAAAAATAAGATAACTTGAGTGGAATATTTATTAATTGACACTTTAGTGAAAAATTTTTTCTTTGTAAGTAAAGTATTCTCATCAACAAAACAGATCAAATATCGTCACGAATGTAATAAACTGCTATTAATTAAACAAAAAAACAATTATTAAATGTAACTAAAATTTAGATGAAATACTGTATTATAGTTCTTAAATTTTAATGAAATGTGATCATTATAAAGAATAAATTAAGAACACATTGTGTGAAAATATACAAAAAATGCTAATTATCATTATTATTTTATTAATTAATTGAAAATTTGAGATATTATGATAAATTGAGATATTTGGAAAAGTTTTACTGAAATTAGGAAAGTACATTACTAATTACTTAAAGATTGAAATTTGAAAATTCTTTGTCGAAGAGTTTCGTTATTGATTGCCTTTTGTTTCGGTAATTTTTTCAAAATCTATCAAGTTTTAAGAGAATGCTTAAAGATATTAAAAATACAATCTTTTCACGAATTTTCAATTAATTTTAATGAGAATTTTAATGAATATAATTGTTTTAAGTATAAGTTTATTTTATATGTTTTAAAAATTTTATGACAAAAAGTTAGACTTATGAGTTTTATCAGATATAATTATAAGTATTTGAAACTAATTGCATTCTAACTTTATTTATAGGACCATGGTCATCAAGCACCAAAACCTTACAAATTTGGATACAGCATCAAAGACAAACATGGTGAACAACACAGAGAAGAATCCGGAACTGGTGGTCACGTGACAGGAAGTTACGGATTTACAGATGATCGTGGTATCCACAGACAGGTACATTATGTAGCTGATCACGGTGGCTTCAGAGCTCAAGTAAAGACCAACGAACCAGGAACCGCCAACCAGAATCCAGCTGCCGTTCACATTCACTCATCAGCCCCTGCTCATGGCCATCTCTATGGAGGATATACTGGATATGGACATGGCCATGCAGGTCCCATTTATGGTCATGTTGCTCTAGGACATGGTTATGCTGGAAATGCTGGTGTAGGCTACGGGTACGGTGGTTATGGTGCCCTTGGATATAATGGTCTTGGTAATGGTGCAGGATATGGAGGATATGGATTAGCCAGTGCACTGTTAGGCACTCTTCCATATGCCAGATATGGATATTAAATCAACAATTTTTGTAAATAAATAGGAAATAAAAATATTTTTTTTCGTAAAATGGTTGTTTTTTTTTATTTGAGATATATCTAACACAGTTTAATGTAAACTCTGTAAGAGGTTAAATAATCTTCATAAAATATAAGAATGCATTAAAAATTTTATTCATAGTTCTATTAATATCTAATAATATACAAGTATTCTAAGGATAGTCTTCCACATTTTTAAATTATTTGAAGATGATTGCAAAATATTAAAAATTTGTGATTTGAATTGTCTATCCTATTTTAATTTAGAGCTTGAAAAATATTTTTACAAATTTAAATCTTTACGAAATAGTTTTATGACGGATCTAGTCTTTTTTTGTGTGGTTATTTATGCCTCTTTTTCCAGCCACACGTGTTTTCAAAATTATATTAATGTAGATTATCATAAAATTATCAAAAATATTAAATACTCATCAAAAATAAGATCAATTTAATAATAATTTAAAATAAGATCAATTAAACAATCATTAAAAATAAGATCAATTAAAAAAATAGTTACAAAATCCAAAAAAATTTATTAAAAACTGATTAAAAAATAGTTTAAAAATAAAGATTTAAAAAAAATGATAAAAAGTAATAATTAAAGAAATTAAAAAGAAATAATAAAAAAATTAAATGAAAAATAATAATTAAAAAATTAAATGAAAAGGCATAATTTAAAGAGATTTAATTATAAAATAAAGATTAGAAAAATAATTGCAAAATAAAGATTTAAAAAAATGATAAAAAGTAATAATCAAAAATTAAATTACGAAGTAATATTTAAAAAAAAATTAATAAAAAGTAATAATTAAAAATTAAATTACGAAGTAATATTTAAAAAAAAAGTTAATAAAAACTAATAATTAAAAAGTTTTTATTACAAAAAAAAAATAATTATGAAAAAAAAACACCCTCAACTATAGTAGCTGTCACATTTGATGGATCACCCCAACCCCCTTCAAGAGTACACCTGTGGTATCCCTGGATCCCTTTGATGGATCACCCCAACCCCCTTCAAGAGTACACCCACTGGATCCGTGGATCCCTTTGATGGATCACCCCAACCCCCTTCAAGAGTACACCCGCCGGATCCGTGGATCCGTGGCATAGAACTCTCATTTCTCATCTACTAGCATTTGTTGTTTATTGTTGTTAAGTTGTTTATTTTTATTTTTGCCGGAGCTGAATTGAAGAACCTGATAATGCTCACTCTGGTTATTGTTTCCGTTTTTAAAAGCGCTATATGTTGAGCCACCTCAGCTAGATTTGGCATGTGACATTTTTAGATGCAATCATTGGTCGATTTGCCAACGTTGCCATTCGGGGAGTTGTAATGAGGTTTTTTTTTGGTGCCGAGTAAGAGAAATATATATATAGATTTAAGAAATAAACTGAATTATATTCAACGGTTCAAAAAATTTATTACAGTCATATTTTCGTATTAGAAAAATTATTTTAATATTTATTTAGCTGAAAAACTAAACAATAAGTAGAATTTGGCACATTTTATAAAGTTTTATGGCAATTAAAATTAAATATCAACTGAGATGAAGGTTATATTAATCATGTAAACGAGCCATTCAAAGACTTTAAAGATTATCTTTTACAGTTGAGATTAAAATAAAATAAAATTCTACTTAAAATAATTATTTTGATTAAAAAGCAACCTAAAATATAAAGCTTTATAAATGTATAAGATTAATAGTTTTTTCTAAAGTTTTCCCTATTAAAATATATCAAATTTTATAGGTATAATTCAGAACTTAGATAAATTATTGCCTAATAACAAAAAATTTAATTTCATAAAAAATATTATGACAATTGCGGCGTCATGAATTTTATTTTATAACCGTCATTGAGCGTCTAACCCTAATTTTTGAGTTTACGACTACTAATTCTAAACTCCACAGTCTTGTAATTTCGAACCCAATCCAGACGACGAGGTAACTGTTGGATCAAGTATTGGAAGAAATTTGCTTTTAATGGAAGACATTTTAATAGAACTAACCGCATTTGCGTCACATGGAGAGGAAAACTACGAAAACCTCCTTTGGTTAGTTTGACGACAAGGAGATTCTAACCCATTATCCGTCTACGACTGAGGATAATTTACATCAGCAATGTGGTTGGTGCAAGCCCGATGTGGATTTCGTATCGATCAGCCATTGCTGTGATTCGAACCCAGATTACCATCTTGAAAGGAGAACACTCTATCCCCTAGTCATCACGGCTCATTTAATGAAACTATACTGTCAGAACAGATGAGTTTTGTTTCTCCAAATTTGATGGTAAATAATCCTAAAATTTGAGCGAAGAAGCACTTTTTTCAAATTAATACCAAATCGAGCTTTCATATGCAGTTTTAAGGTTTTATAAAAGCTCTAAATACCGAAATGGCAATGCAGAAAGATTACACAAAGACCATGCGCCTTTACACCATACGTTAAATATTTTTGCCTTCAAAAACTCCAATGTTGGCGTGTTTTGATTTCGTCAATAGTTGCTTAGAATCAATAACGAGTTGCCGAGTGTTTGAGGCAGACTTCAATGTTAATTTTCGTCTGCATTATATTTTGATTTTCAAGTCTCTGTAAACTGAATTAATTTATTTCATAATGTAAAATTTATTTTGAATCTTTTTCTGTTTGGAATAGTTTGAATTCGTCTTAATCTTCTCTCTGCTACGCGTATCTTTAATTTGCAAACTTAGTTTGTTTTAAGAATTAGTATATTTATGCAACCTAAATTATTAATTTTTATTTTTTATTGTCTTGTAAAAATAACTCAACTGTTTGTTATGTGTATCATGCTTTACTGCAATTAGAAATTTTATTTGTTTGTTACTAAATAACAAACATTCGGTACAGTTTGAGTTTGATAAGGAATTAAAAATTATGAAGTAACTTCAATATTGGAAATGAAAAATGACCTGAAAATATTGTGAGTGCTTAAAATAATTTTACATGAGAGTTCGATGTTAATCGTAAGCTGTGACATTACAATTTTAGTTTTAGCTTTAATCTTACAGATTTGAAATTCATCTATGGAATATGGAAAAATATAAAGATCGGAACTGACATGTATGATAGTTTTTTACATAATAAATCACTTGTAAAATAGTTATGTTAAATTAGTTTTTAAGGTGCATACATTTATTTTATTATTACTATTATTATTTTTCTGGCTTGTCAATAAATATAACTGCTTGTTTTTATGCAAATTACGTTTATTAAAGTTAGTATATGTTTAATAATATATTGCATTATTATGTTCAATTTTTTTAATTAAATGAATGTTACCGTTCACAATAATTGATCGACAGATTTCAGAGTACTTAAAAATGTACACATTTTAAACGTTATTGAAAATATATTGCAATAATCTTACAAACTTATTTTTTTTTAAAAAAAAATCATATCTAAAAATTTTTTATTTCGGAATTGAAATTTTTTATATAAATTTCAGATTTGTCAACTGTCGTAAATTTTGATCATTTTTAGTCTAAAACGTTTAGCATCTGTCTGCTCTTTCTGAAGAAGGTTACAGATAGAATGGGGCTTCTGCAAGTGACATAATGTGGGTATCTCAATCCTGATCGGTTGATGAAATGTGACATTTGTTTATATAAGCTAACTTATAAATAAAGAAAGTTTAAAGAAATACTTATAAGTAAATACAAAATTTGGCGATTCTGAGATAAGCTTGTCGAATACTCATTCAGTCAATCTCTTGCCTTTATTTATTTACTTTTATACCACAAAAACACTCATAATTGTTAAATAAATTACTAAATGTTGTTTAAAAGTCATATTTTAAAAAAATAATTGCTTAATAAATGCTAATTTCAATGAAAATCCTCATAATTGATATATAATTATAATTGAAATATTCAAGTAATCTCGAAAAGTTATTCGCTTATTTATTTTTAAAGAAGCAGACAAAAACAAGCATTTAGAAACAAATTCTGACAACTCAAGGTCGTTTATATACTGCATAAATATGTAAATAAATTTAATTAATTATAAATCAATGAGTATTTACAACATATAAGCGAGATCCACTTCCATTTATATCTTCTGAAATTTATAACCCATTTCTTCTGTCTTTTGAGATTTGAAGGAAAACTTAACATTATAAAACCTTTTTTTTAAAAACTGCTGACCCAATTTATCGCTGCACAATTATTTTAAATATTTAAATGGTCTTCGAGCTCTCCCTCTAATGTTAACACTACGTAAATAAGTAACTAGTTAACTGTTAGTTCCATAATAGCGGACAGTTCAACTCCTGCTGTACAGAAGACTTTGGTATGGCAGGTCTCCTTTTTGAAGTGCAAACGCTCAGTTTTTTAAAAAGACTGTCGAAATTTTTTTTCAATGTTCTATAGCTGAAGACGTCGTGGTGAAATTCTGTAATATGATTTAAAAGCATTACAAATAGATTTTTTAGTGTGTGAAACAGACTAATTTACAGATATTATTAATTTCAACAATAAGTTGTTTGTTCTACTTTCTTTTAAAAAAATACTGTAAATTTGGTTGCCATTTCTTGAAACTGCCTAAAAAAAGCAGCTCGAAGAGAACAAAACGATACAACACGATATTACAAGCTTCCAAATTATTTTATTGTTTAAAATTATAAGTTTTGCAGAGAAAATTAATAAAATAAATCTCTGTGCTTTCATAATGTTTGATTGTTGCTCATTTTTTCAGTTAGAAAACTCGAAATTAGAGTGATTTTATTGGAAAACGTCATAGCTGAAATGCATATTTTTTGTTAAGTGTTTTGTGGTGAATTTAGTGAATATAATTTTGAAAGGCAAACCGCTTTAGCATTATGCTACTTTGATACTTTTTTAACACATTCTAAAATCTACAAAATAAGCATATTTAGTTTTAAAATCGATTTCGTAATTAATGGAACAATTTATGTAATGAATTGATACATAAATTGTTTTTATTCCTTTAGGTTTTGAGAAACAGTGAAGAAAACTGTTTTTTAATATTTTATTACATTTTTATTTGAATAAACTATTACATCATGTCTTTTTCTGTGTAGAAGTGCATTTTTTCGTATTCCATAAAAAGAAATTGATTTAAATTTTACTAAATTTGATATTTTCACTTTTTGGGTGAAAATTGACTAATTGATAAGTGATGAATGAAAAAAAAAATACTTGACACTTAATGGTTCATTATTGAATTACAAAACTTGTAAAGAAATTTGAGATATTTTTAACGATTGGAATGTTCCAGAAAACATCATGGAGATCAAGTTCAACAGAATAATTGAAGCATTAAAATGATTTAAATTCTTGTCAAACAGGCTTTAATATGTTTTCCCACAACTATATAAATGACTCGAAGAAAAGTTTTGGATTATAGATCTTTCTTCGGTCTTTAAGACAGTACAATATGATTTCCCAGGTAGTAAATTTGTTTACTGTTTAAAAGCATATGATTCATTTCATACTTTATTTGTATTTCGTTTACTTAATAAAATAACATTTCTTTCAAAAAGTTGCAATATGAACTTTAATAATTTTGGTTTTGCGATAGTAACTTCTTTCTGCAAAGCAATGAAATAGGTTTTTAAGGAAGTTAAATCAGTTTAATTTTAGTTTGTATTGGCATTTCTGAAAATTTATTTGTCATAGATTTTATGAGCTTTGTAAAAACACATTGAGTATAAATATTTACATGTTTCAGCTATGCGTATTTCTGCAAATTTTATTATATATGCATGCACATATTTTTAAGAATTATTTTTTTAAGATATTGAGGAAGTAATTAAAAAAAAAAATGATTAATTATTATGAGAATGACGGGAGAAAAACTTTTAGAGCATTTATTACGAGGTATTTCTTAATAGATATCCTTCACTAAGAGTCATTTGATGCTAAAAATTTCTTCTATCATAAAAACAGTAAAAAAAAAGATATATATTTGAAAAATAGTAATTCAGGTATTTTATATTAATTTATTTAATCGCAGCATGCATTTGAAAATAAATACAATATGTATAAGTAACATAAGTAGTAGTATTATCTGAAAAAGAATAAGATGTTTTACAAAAAATAAATTTTTAAAAATCATGTAAAATACATACTTTTTCCAAAAAAACTTCTTTGTATAGTTTTACGCCAAAAATTATTTTAATACTTCTTAATATGGCCTCGCAATCGCCATATAATTTCTTTTTGCTCTTTTACAGGTTATTATCTTAGCTGCTATAACTCTTGTTGCTTTTGCACATCCTCCTGTGGTAATATGTTTTTATCAGTATTTCTTAGTACTTTGTTGAATAAGCAAAAAAATTAATAAATAAATTCTTCTTGGTATTTTAGTAATAATCAACTCAGAGTTTATATAAATGTGGAAGGTGTATAAATTTCGTTTAGTTTTTCTATGCGATTATTTTATTTAAAATTAATTATAAAGATATACATATGTATTTTAATGTTGTTATTTGAATAATATATAAACACTAGAATAAAAAACACTTAATATGCATAAATTGAGTGATTCGGACAAGTTTTGCAGAAGAAAAGTATTTAACTACCTTACCAATTAATTAAAGAATGAATTTCGAAAATTCTTTGTCTGAGAGTTTCGTTATTGATTGTTTTTTGTTTCTGAAATCAATTAAAAAACTATCAATTTTTGATAGACTGCTTCGGAGATCACATATTTTTTTAAATTCTGTTAAATGTAATTTAAAACAAATATAATTTTTTCTTGAAGCATGAAGATATAAAGCTTTTTAATGAATAATATAATTGCTTTAAGTATAAGTTTTTTTTATATGTTTTAAGAATTTTATGAGAAAAAGTTACTCTTTTGAGTTTAAGCAGATATAATTAAAAGTTTTTGAAACCAATTGCATTCTATCTTTATTTATAGGACCATGGTCATCATGCACCAAAACCTTACAAGTTTGGATACAGCATCAAAGACAAACATGGTGAACAACACAGAGAAGAATCCGGAACTGGTGGTCATGTGACAGGAAGCTACGGATTTACTGATGATCGTGGTATCCAAAGACAGGTCCATTATGTAGCTGATCACGGTGGCTTCAGAGCTCAAGTAAAGACCAACGAACCAGGAACCGCCAACCAGAATCCAGCTGCCGTTCACATTCACTCATCAGCCCCTGCTCATGGCCATCTCTATGGAGGATATGCTGGATATGGACATGACCATGCAGGTCCCATTCATGGTCATGTTGCTCAAGGACATGGTTATGCTGGAAATGCTGGTGTAGGCTACGGGTACGGTGGTTATGGTGGCCTTGGATATAATGGTATTGGTTATGGTGCAGGATATGGAGGATATGGATTAGCCAGTGCATTGTTAGGCACTCTTCCTTATGCGAGATATGGATATTAAATAAAAAATTTGTGTAAATAAATAGGAAATAAAATTATTTTTTTTGTAAAATGGTTGTTTTTTTTTATTTGAGATATATACACAGTTTAATATAAACTCTGTAAGAGGTTAAATAATCTTCATAAAATATAAGAGTGCATTAAAAATTCTATTCATCGTTCTATTAATATCTAATAATATACAAGTATTCTAAGGATAGTCTTCCACACTTTTTAACTATTTGCTGATGATTGCAAAATGTTAAAAAATTGTGATTTGTATTGTCTATCTTATTTTAATTTAGAAATTGAATAAATTTTTGCAAAAAAAAAAAAAAAAAAAAAAAAAGTAATATTTTTCCAAATTTAGATCTTTACGAAATAGTTTGATTGCAGGTCTAGCCTTTTTTTTTTTTTTTTGGTTATTTATGCCTCTTTTTACAGCCACGCATGTTTTCAAAATAACGAAATTTTTTTTCATTGCTCTAAAAGAATTAGACTTTTTCTCCTTTAATAAATTTTAATAAATGTATATATATATATATATATATATATATATATATATATATTTATGGCATTTTGTTCATTTTTTCCTTTTTTTTTGTTTATTACCGGGAGACTTTATTTAATTCAGCGGATTTTTTGTTTTTTCTGAGCAGCACATTTTTTTAAGTAAATCAACTGCTTTAATGTGGACCATCCATCGATGTTGACCAGTTCATATCACGTTCCAATTCTTAGACTATGTCAACCTTCATCTATCAAAAGGTACCTCAAGATAGAATAAAGTTAACATGTCTTATATACTAGTGATTTGGTATTTAACATTTATAGTGGTAGTTAAGCCACAATATACATATATAATGTGAAACAATTGATTTTTTTAATTTAATTTTATATTTAAAGTCATATTTTTTAAAGAATTGACTCAAAACCTAAATTTTATGATCTAGAAAAATTTAACAAGTCATAATGATTTATAATAATGACTAAAATATTCAGTTAATAAAGATCGATTTAAGGTTTCCCGGTCTCAGATAAATCTGTTTAACGTTGAATATTTATACTGGTATACCGCAAACTAAAATAATGTGTTAATTTGCTGCAATCTTAATAAAACGTTACGATGGAAATATTTCCATTCAAATGAAATTATACTATTGTTTAATCCTTTTTAAGATTTCATTTTTGCGATAATATGATTCATCGTATTATAATTATTACAAATTTGTTCAAAGCTCTTCAATATTTCTTAAAAGAACAGTGATAAAAATGACAGTTTTGAAGGGATTTTTCTTTCATAAAAACCATAAGGGAGATGGAGCTATATAAAAGAAGAATCTTTAGAGCTCTTTGCAAATATTATGAGTTTACCACAAAAAAAGACATTTATTAAGCCTTATTTTGACTAGCAATAATTTTACAGTTTCATGATAAGCAATTCATGTGAAAAATTCTTAAAATTGATGTTTAAAACTGACTTTATTAATAAAATACCCAAACTGAAACTAATTTAATCTAATAAATACCTTCAAGAATGAAATTTTCGTAAGAATGTTTCTTTCATTTAAAATTAGACCACATAAATATTATTTTATATTTAAGAAATAAACTGAATTATATTCAACGGTTCAAAAAATTTTAATATAGTTAAATTTTCGTTATAGAAAAATTATTATAATATTTATTTAGCTGAAAAAATAAACAATAAGTAGAATTTGGCACATTTTATAAAGTTTTATGGCAATTAATAATAAATATCAACTGAGATGAAGGTTATATTAATCTTGAAACGAACCATTCAAAGACTTTAAGGGCCATCTTTTACAATTGAGATTAAAATATAATAAAATTCTACTTAAAATAATTATTTTGAATAATAAAAGCAACGTAAAAATATAAAGCTTGAAAAATGTTCAAGATTAATGGTTTTTTCTAAGCTTTTAAATGAAAAAAAATGTATGAAATTTAATAAGTAAAAGTCAGAACTTAAATACATTATTTTATAATAACTACAAATGTAATTTTACAAGAAATTACTACGATAATTGCTGCGTCATGAATTTAACTATATTTTATTTCATAACCGTCATTGAGCAGCCGACCCAATTTGGGTTTTCGGCTACTAATGCTAAACTCAGTAGCCGTGTAATTTTGAACCCAATCCAAATGACGAGGTAACTCTTGGATCCAGTATTGGGAGAAATTTGCCTTCGTTGAAGACTTTTTAATGGAACTAATCGGCATTTGCGTCAACTGGGCAGGAAAACTACTAAAACTTTCCTTGGTTAGCCTGACGGCAAGGAGACTCTAGCCCATGATCCGTCTACCACTGAGGATAATTTACGTCAGAACTGTGGTTGGTGCCAGCCGGATGCGTAATTCGTATTGACTAGCCATTGTTGGGATTCGAAGCCGGTTCACAAACTCGGGAGTAGAACGCTTTATCCCATATTTATCACAGCTCAATTAATAAAACTATACTGCAAGAACTGATGAGTAATGAATCTACGAATATAATGTTGAACAACACTAAAAATGTGTGAAGGAGCACTGTGTTAGCGCCAAATCGAGCTTTCATATGCAGTAAAAGGTGTTTAAAAATTCAAAATGCCGAAAGAGAAATTTACACAGAGACTTAACGCAAAGAGCGGCATGAAACTATGTAGAACATGAACCTAATTATGCATCGAAGTTGCCAGGTACAAAAAAGAAAAATATATCACTGTTGCAATAAAATACATAAACATATAAAATATATAATTTATGCAAAAGAAGTAGATGCGAAACAATTATATTTTAACTTATTAGATTTGCGATTCGGGTTCTGTATTTAATTAACTTATTGTTAAATTTTATTATAACTTATGTAGAAATACTTACCTCAATTTTAATACGCTATTTTGCTGATAAATATTAGCTGGCGCTAACGTCATAGGTCATATGTGTGAATATGGGTAGAACCTCTAAATTAGAGAGACCGACTCGTCCACCATTTTGGAGCAATGACTTTCATTAGTGCGAAAGAGCTACACGATTTGGCTATTTATCGCTGCAAACGACGTTAGCCGTAATTAGGAATTGCGTCTGCGTTTATCAATTTACATTGTTTTTTAGAAACTTTTTATTAATACTTGAAGTAATTCATTTAAAATTTATTACAATTGTTATTTAAAGTAAAAGGATTATTCATTACTACAGAAACAGTTCTTACACATTTTTGGTTCCTTAATAATTATAAAAAAAAACATAAGGAACTAAGCAAATGGAGAAGAATAAGTAAATTTACATTTGCATTAAATTTACGCTCATCTAAAATTTATCCTGTTTTTGGACTATACATTTGGGTCTTTTTGAAGGAATTTTTAAAGGTTTTGGAGTAGTATCAGGGCTTAATTTTTTGTTACCATCTTTCCTATTTACTTTCAGTTGAGATTCCACAAAATGAACCTGCGTGAAAATTTAAATTTAATTTTATTAAAAGACGCAGAGTTTAAATTTTGAAAACTTCCTGCCATTAACTTTTTTACAACTTGAACTTATTATTTCATCAGAAGAACTTAAGAATTTTAAAGAAAAAGAAGCAAAATTTATAGGTCCAAAAACTTAAGAATTTTAAAGAAAAAGAAGCAAAATTTATAGGTCAAAAAACGAAAAACGTATGAAAGTTCGCATATTAAACGGATTTCTTATTATAAATGTAAACAAAAAATTTGAACTTTAAGCGTTATTTTACCATAAGTACCTAAACAAATGTAATAAGCCAGGATTAAAAAGCCAATTATATAATATACCAGTGAAAAAAACAAAACAAATAGAAACAGGTAAATATATATTTTTAACAGAACAAAAGAGAAATACTTATAAGTAAATACAAAATTTGGCGATTCTGAGATAAGCTTGTCGAATACTTGTTCAGCCAATCTCTTGCCTTTATTTATTTGCTTTTATACCACAAAAACAATCATAATTGTTAAATAAATTACTAAATGTTGTTTAAAGGTCGTATTTAAAAAAAATATTTGCTTAATGAATTCAATTTTCAATGAAAATCCTCATACTTGATATATAATTATAATTGAAATATTCAAGTAATCCCGAAAAGTTATTCACTTATTTATTTTTAAAGAAGCAGGCAAAAACAAGCATTTAGAGACAAATTCTGACAACTAAAGGTCGTTTATATACTGCATATAAATGTAAATAAATTTAATTAATTACAAATCAATGAGTATTTACAACATATAAGCGAGATCCACCTCCAATTATATCTTCTGAAATTTATTACCCATTTCTTCAGTCTTTTGAGATTTAAAGGAAAACTTAACATTAGAAAACATTGTTTTTAAAAAACTGCTTGCCCAATTTATCGCTGCACAATTATTTTAAATATTTAAATGGTCTTCGAGCTCTCCCTCTAATGTTAACGCTACGTAAATAAGTAACTAGTGAACTGTTTGCTCCATAATTGCGGACAATTCAACTCCTGCTATAGAGAAGAGTCTCCTTTGGAGGAGGAGTATGGGAGGTCTCCTTTGTGAAGTGCAGACGCCCAGTTTTTTAAAAAGTCTGTCGAAAAAATTGCCAATGTTCTATAACTGTAGACGTCGTGGGGAATTTCTGTAAAATGATTTACAAGCATTACAAATAGATTGCTAAGTGTGTGAAACAGACTAATTTACGGATATTGTTAATTTTCACAATAAGTTGATTGTTCTACTTTGTTTAAAAAAAAATACTGTAAATTTGGTTGCCTTTTCTTGAAACTGCCTAAAAAAAGCAGCTCGAAGAAAACAAAACGATACAACACGATATTACAAACTTCCAAATAATTTTTTTTAAAAATTATAAGTTTTGCAGAGAAAATTAATAAAATAAATCTCTGTGCTCTCATTATGTCTGAATATTGCTCATTTTTCCAGATAGAAAAATCGAAATTAGAGTGATTTTATTGGAAAACATCATAGCTGAAATGCATATTTTTTGTTAAGTGTTTTGTGGTGAATTTTGTGAATTAAAATATTGAAAGGTAAACCATTTTAACATTATGATGCAACTTTGATATTTTTTAACACAATTTAAAATCTACAAAATATGCATATTTCTTTTTTAAAAAATTCGATTTGGCAATTAAGGGAACAATTTATGTAAAAATTGATATATAATTTTTTTTTATTCCATTAGGTTTTGCGAAGCAGTGAAGAAAATTGTTTTAGTTTTTTAATATTTAATTACTTTTTATTTGTATAAAATATTACATCATGTCTTTTTCTGTGTAGAATTGTAATTTTTTCGTATTCTATAAAAAACATTATTTAAATTTTAGTAAATTTCATATTTTAACATTCCAAGTGAAAATTGATTACATAGTATGATAAGTGATGAATTTAAAATTTTTTTTTGTCATTAAAGGGTTTATTATTGAATTGCAATACTTATAAAGTTATTTGAATTATTTTTAACAATTGGAATGTTCCAGAAAACAGCATGAAGATCAAGTTCAACAGAATAATTGAAGCATTAAAATGATTTAAATTCTTGTCAAACAGGCATTAATATGTTTTTCCACAACTATATAAATGACTCGAAGAAAAGTTTTGGATTATAGATCTTTCTTCGGTCTTTAAGACAGTACAATATGATTTCCCAGGTAAGAACTTTGTTCACTGTTAAAAGCATATGATCCATTTCATACTTTATTTGTATTTCGTTTACTTAATAAAATAACTTTCCTTTCAAAAAGTTGCAATATGAACTTTCATCAATTTTAATTGGTTTTGCGATAGTAATTTCGTCCTGCAATACATTCACATCTGGTTTTAATTAAATTAAATCAATATAATATAGATATTTTTCTTTGTATTGGCATTTCTGAAAATTTATTTGTCTTAGAATTTATAAGCTTCGTATAAAAAAACAAAACAAGTATTATAAATATTTTTAAGTTTTATCTATGCGTATATCTACAAATTTTTGTTATATATGCATGCACATATTTTTAAGAATTATTCTTCTGAGATATAGAGGAAGCAATTAGAGAAATCAATGATTAATTAATATGAGATTGATGGCAGAAAAAAATTTTGGAGCATTTATTACGGGGAATTCTTTTAATAGTTCTTCACTAAGAATCATTTGATGTTAAAAAATTTATTCAATCATAAAAACAGTAAAAAAAAAGTATAAGGTGAATATTCGGAAAATGGTAACAGGTATTTTATATTATTTTATTTAATCACACCATTCGTTTGCAAATAAACACACGATGTATAAGTAATAAAAGTAAAAAAAGTAAATGTAAGTAGTGTTATCTGAAAAAGAATAATATGTTATATTAAAAATATATGTTTAAAAATCATGTAAAATACATACTTTTTTCAAAATCTTGCAATCGTGATATAATTTCTTTTTGATTTTTTACAGGTTATTATCTTAGCTTCTATAGCACTTGTTGTTTTTGCACATCCACCTGTGGTAATATATGCATGTTTTTATCAGTAATTTTTAGTATTTCATTGAATAAACAATAAAATCAATCAATAAATTGTTCTTGGTATTTTGGTATTAATCAACTCAGAGTTTATGAAATTTTGGAAGGTGTATAAATTTCGTTTAGTTTTTCTATGCGATTATTTTATTTTAAATTAACTATAAAGATATACATATGTATTTTAATTTGGTTATTTGAATAATATATAAACACTAGAATAAAAAACAATTAAAGTGCAATCTATTTCACTATAGTTTATAATTATGATAATAATAATGTAATCTCGATGACAGAAAACTTTAGTGATACTAACAGTTATCTGTTGATATTACTCTACAGTGAACAAATTTTTATCGACCATTTATATTTATAGAATAAATTAAATATAAATTATTGTTTAGTCTTAGATCATTATTTAAATAAAAAGGAAAGCACCGAACTAAATGAAAATTAATATAAAACTAATTGAAAATAGATTCGTCCTATTCCAATTTAAGCTTCATAAAAATAAGATAACTTGAGTGGAATATTTATTAATTGACACTTTAGAGAAAAATTTTTCTTTGTAAGTAAAGTATTCTTATCAACAAAACAGATAAAATATCGTCACGAATGTAATAAAATGCTATTAATTAAACAAAAAAATTATTAAATGTTACTAAAATTTAGATGAAATACTGTATTATAGTTCTTAAATTTTAATGAAATGTGATCATAATAAAGAATAAATTAAGAACACATTGTGTGAAAATATACTAAAAAAGCTAATTATCATTATTATTTTATTAATTGCTTGAAAATTTGAGATATTATGATAAATTGAGATATTTACAAAAGTTTTACTGAAATTAGGAAAGTATCTTAATAATTACTTAAAGATTGAAATTTGAAAATTCTTTGTCGAAGAGTTTCGTTATTGATTGTCTTTTGTTTCGGTAATTTTTTCAAAATCTATCAAGTTTTAAGAGAATGCTTAAAGAGATTAAAAATACAATCTTTACACGAATTTTCAATTAATTTTAATGAGCATTTTAATGAATATAATTGTTTTAAGTATAAGTTTATTTTATATGTTTTAAAAAATTTTTGACAAAAAGTTACACTTTTGAGTTTTATCAGATATAATTATGAGTTTTGAAACTAATTGCATTCTAACTTTATTTATAGGACCATGGTCATCATGCACCAAAGCCTTACAAGTTTGGGTACAGCATCAAAGACAAACATGGTGAACAACACAGAGAGGAATCCGGAACTGGTGGTCACGTTACAGGAAGTTACGGATTTACAGATGATCGGGGTATCCACAGACAGGTACATTATGTAGCTGATCACGGTGGCTTCAGAGCTCAAGTAAAGACCAACGAACCAGGAACCGCCAACCAGAATCCATCTGCCGTTCACATTCACTCATCAGCCCCTGCTCATGGCCATCTCTATGGAGGATATACTGGATATGGACATGGCCATGCAGGTCCCATTCATGGTCATGTTGCTCAAGGACATGGTTATGCTGGAAATGCTGGTGTAGGCTACGGGTACGGTGGTTATGGTGCCCTTGGATATAATGGTCTTGGTAATGGTGCTGGATATGGAGGATATGGATTAGCCAGTGCACTGTTAGGCACTCTTCCATATGCCAGATATGGATATTAAATCAACAATTTTTGTAAATAAATAGGAAATAAAAATATTTTTTTTTTGTAAAATGGTTGTTTTTTTTTATTTGAGATAAATCTAACACAGTTTAATATAAACTCTGTAAGAGGTTAAATAATCTTCATAAAATATATGAATGCATTAAAAATTTAATTCATCGTACTATTAATATCTAATAATATACAAGTATTCTAAGGATAGTCTTCCACAATTTTTGAAGATGATTGCAAAATATTAAAAAATTTTGTGATTTGAATCGTCTATCCTATTTAAATTTAGAACTTGAATAAATTTTTGCAAAAAAAAAAAAAAAAAAAAAAAAAAATATTATTCCAAAATTAAATCTTTACAAAATAGTTTCATAGCAGGTCTAGCCTTTTTTTTTAATTTTTTTCTATTTTTTTTTTATGCCTCTTTTTCCAGCCACGCGTGTTTTCAAAATTATGTTTATGTAGATTATCATAACATTCAACCAATTTTAAAAATAACGAAATTTTTTTCATTGCTTTAAAAAATTAGACTTTTTCTCCTTTAATAAATATATATATATATATATATTTATGTCATTTTGCACATTATTTTTTTTCCTTCTTCATTTTTTTTGTTTATAGCATTTCGCTCAATTTTTTTCTTTATTTTTGTTTTTTATCGGAAGATTTTATTTACTTCACCGGATTTTTTTTTTTTTTTTGAGCAGGAAGGAAGAATCTTTAAAGGAAGAATCTTAAGAGCTCTTTGCAATTATCTTGAGTTTACCACTAAAAAAGAAATTTTTTAAGCTTTATTTTGACTAGCAATAATTTTATAGCTTCATGATAAGCAATTCATGTTAACAATTCATAAAATTGATGTTTAAATCTGACTTTATTAATAAAATACTAAAACTGAAACTAATTTAATCTAATAAATACCTTCAAAAATGTAAATTTCGTAGCAATGTTTCATTCATTTAATGTTAGACCACATAAATATTATTTTATATTTAAGAAATAAACTGAATTATATTTAACGGTTCAAAAAGTTTTATTATAGTCAAATTTTCGTATTAGAAAAATTATTTTAATATTTATTTAGCTGAAAAAATAAACAATAAGTAGAATTTGGCACATTTTAAAATTTTTTATGGCAATTAATAATAAATATAAACTGAGATGAAGGTTATATTAATCATGTAAACGAACCATTCAAAGACTTTAAATGTTATCTCTAACAGTTGAGATTAAAATAACATAAAATTATACTTAAAATAGTTATTTTGAATAAAAAGCAACATAAAATATAAAGTTTTATAAATGTATAAGATTAATAGTTTGTTCTAAATTGTTCCCTCTAAAAATATATCAAATTTTATAAGTATAAGTCAGAACTTAGATAAATTATTGCATAATAACAAAACCAATTTAATAAAATTTAATAAAAATACTATGATAATTGCGGCGTCATGAATTTAACTATATTTTATTTTACAACCGTCATTGAGCGGCTGGCACAAATTTTTGATTTTACGACTACTAATGCTAAACTCCAAAGCCTTGTAATTTTGAACCCAATCCAGATGACGAGGTAACTCTTTGATCAAGTATTGAAAGAAATTTGCCTTTATGGAAGACTTTTTAATGGAACTAACCGTATTTGCATCACATGGAGAGGAAAACTACGAAAACCTCCCTCGGTTAGTTTGACGACAAGGAGATTCTAACCTATTATCCGTCTACGACTGAGGATAATTTACATCAGCAATGTGGTTGGTGCAAGCTCGATGTGGATTTCGTATTGATCTGCCATTGCTGTGACTCGAACCCAGATTACCTTCTTGGAAGGAGAACACTCTATCCCCTAGTCATCACGGTTCAATTAATGAAACTATATTGTAAGAACTGCTGAGTTTTGTTTCTCCATATTTGATGTTGAATAATCCTAAAATTTGTGTGAAGAAGCACTTTTTTCAAATTAACACCAAATCGAGCTTTCATATGCAGTTTTAAGGTTTTATAAAAGCTCTAAATACCGAAATGGCAATGCAGAAAGATTACACAATGACCACGCGCCTTTACACCATACGTTAAACATTTTTGCCTCTAAAAACTCCAATGTTGGCGTGTTTTGATTTCGTCCATAGTTGCTTAGAATCATTAACGAGTTGCCGAGTGTTTGAGGCAGTCTTTAATGTTAATTTTCGTCTGCATTATATTTTGATTTTCAAGTCTCTGTAAACTGAATTAAATTATTTCATAATGTAAAATTTATTTTTAATCTTTTTCTGTTTGAATTCGTCTTAATCTTCTCTCTGCTACGCGTATCTTTAATTTGCAAACTTATTTTGTTTTTAGAATTAGTGCATTTATACATCCAAAATTATTTATATTTTTTATTGTCTTGTAAAAATTACTCAGCTGTTTCTTATGTGTTTCATGCTTTACTGCAATTAGAAATTTTATTTGTTTGTTACTAAATAACAAATATTCGTTGTAGTCTGAGATTTATATTGAATTAAAAATTATGAAGTAAACCACAATATTGGAAATGAAATATGACCTGAATATATTATGATTGCTGAAAATAATTTTACATGAGAGTTCGATGTTAATCGTAAGCTGTGACATTATAAAATTTTAGTTTTACCTTTAATCTAACAGACTCGAAATTCGTCTATGGAATCTGGAAAAATATAAATATCGGAACTGAAATATATGATAGTTTTTTACATAATAAATCACTTGTAAAATAGTTATGTTAAATTTGTTTCTAAGGAGCAACGTTTATTATATTATTATTATTATTATTTTTCTGGCTTGTCAATAAATATAACTGCTTGTTCTTATGCAAATTACTTGTTTTAAAGTGAACATATGTTTAATAATATATTGCATTATTATGTTAATTTTTTTTAAAATTAAATGAATGATACCGTTAATATTAATTGATCGACAGATTTCAGAGTATTTTAAAAAATGTTCAAACGTTATTGAAAATATATTGCAATAATCTTACAAACTTATTATTTTTAAAAAAAAAAATCATGTCTAAAAAAATTATATTTCGGGATTGAAATTTTTAATATAAATTTCAGATTTGTCAACTGTCGTAATTTTTGATTATTTTTAGTCTAAAACGTTTAGCCTCTGTCTGCTCTTTCTGGAGAAGGTTATAGATAGAATGGGGCTTCTGCAAGTGACGTAATGTGGGTATCTCAATCCTGATAGGTTGATGAAACTTGACATTTGTTCATATTAGCAACTGTTCTTTCTATTCTATTTCGAGTAACCCAAGATCGTAAAGTATCAATTCTTTTAAGACACACATTCCGAATTCTTTCACAAAGATTCTTTCTCTAAAATTTCAGTTCTTTCACTACATATTTACACAGAGACTAAACACAAAAACAGGAATGAAACTATGTAGAATATAAACTTAATTATGCATCGAAGTTGCGAGGTACACAAAAGAAAAATATATCAGGCTAGCAATAAAATACATAAACAAGTAAAAGATATAATTTATGCAAAAGAAGTAGACGTGAAAGAATTATATTTCAACTTATTAGATTTGCGATGCGGGCTCTGTATTTAAATAACTTATTGTTAATTAGTTAACTTATTGTTAATTAATTAATTTATTGTTAATTAATTAACTTATTGTTAATAAACATTCTAACTATGTTGAAATACTTACTTCAACTTTAATACGCCATTTGAGGTAGTTTTTAAGATATTTCTTTTTGGTGAGTGGCAACAGTGTAACAAACAATACTGGTATGAAAGAGTCAAGGTTTAAACTGAAAAATCTGAATTTAAAGGGTTTTATGATTAATTTAGAGCTATGAACCTTTATTTTGTCCAGTTAATGAACTACACTTCGATAAAATTATGAACTGTATATTCTTTATTTAGTACAAAATTAAAATAATAATTTTTGTTTTAGGAATAAATAGTTGATATAATATAGATGAGCTTATCCAACACATGACAAGGAAGAAGGATTGTTCTCAATACAAACTTCATAAATACTAACTGTTCTCAAAATTTACTTTTGTATTATATATTTTTCATTCATATTGAATGAATGCATCGAAATTATATAACTTGTTTTTATTTTTTTTAATGAATGCATCTTGTCCCACACGTAACATCCTGAAATCTAAATATTTTAAAAACACCAAATTGTAAAAATTTCCGGTTCAAATTAAGGTAAAAATTACCGGCACTCGGGGTGCAGGCAAACGTTTTGCAGTATAATTTTACAGAACAATAAATTTGATTGATCGTAATTTTTACTTTAATAAATAATATAAAATCATTGAATCACTCTAACTGAATTAATATTAGTGTTAGAATTACGATGTTAAATTTTACGATAATATGGATTTTACGGATGTGTTACCCAGCGTACCAGAATTTTTGCTGTAATTTGATCCGAAATTTTTTACTGTGTGAAAAAAGTTCAAAATCTAGTGCTCCGTTTTTCGCACTTCACACTTCTAAAATAGCTAAATGCCTTTTTTTGTATATATACATATATAATTTGATACAATTGTCTTTTTTAATTTAATTTTATATTTAAAGACATATTTTTCAAAGAATTGACTCAAAACCTAAATTTTACGATCTAGAAAAATTTAACAAGTCATAATGATTTATAAAAATGACTAAAATATTCAGTTAATAAAGATCGATTTAAGGTTTCCCGGTCTCAGATAAATCTGTTTAACGTTGAATATTTATACTGGTACCTCAAACTAAAATAATGTGCTAATTTGCTGCGATCTTAATAAAACGTAACAATGGAAATATTTCCTTTCAAATGAAATTACAGTATCGTTTAATCCTTTTTAAGATTTCATTTTTGCGATAATATGATTCAATACATTATGACTATTACAAATCTGATCAAAGTTCTTCAATATTTCTTAAAAGAACAGTGATAAAAAGGACAGTTTTGAAGGGATTTTTTTTTAAAAAAACCTTAAGGGAGATGGAGCTATCTAAAAGAAGAATCTTAAGAGCTTTCTGCAATTATTTTGAGTTTACCACAAAAAAGACTTTTATTAAGCATTATTTTGACTAGCAATAGTTATATAGCTTCATGATAAGCAATTCATGTGAAAAATTCATAAAATTGATGTTTAAATCTGACTTTATTAATAAAATACTAAAACTGAAACTAATTTAATCTAATAAATAACTTCAAAAATGTAAATTTCGTAACAATGTTTCTTTCATTTAATGTTAGACCACATAAATATTACTTTATATTTGAGAAATAAACTGAATTATATTCAACGGTTCAAAAAATTTTATTATAGTCAAATTTTCGTGTTAGAAAAATTATTTTAATATTTATTTAGCTGAGAAAATAAACAATAAGTAGAATTTGGCACATTTTATAAAGTTTTATGGCAATTAATAATAAATATCAACTGAGATGAAGTTCATATTAATCATGTAAACGAACCATTCAAAAACTTTAAGGGCCATCTTTTACAATTGAGATTAAAATATAATAAAATTCTATTCAAAATAATTATTTTGTATAACAAAAGCAACGTAAAAATATAAAGCTTGAAAAATGTATAAGATTAATTGATTTTTCTAAGTTTTTCCATGAAAAAAAAATATAAAATTTAATAAGTGAAAGTCAGAACTTAAATACATTATTTTATAATAACTACAAATGCAATTTCATAAAAAAAAATACTATGATAATTGCTGCGTCATGAATTTAACTATATTTTATTTCATAACCGTCATTGAGCAGCCGACCCAATTTGTGTTTTCAACTACTAATGTTCAACTCAGTAGCCGTGTAATTTTGAACCCAATCCAAATGATGAGTTAACTCTTGGATCCAGTATTGGGAGAAATTTGCCTTCGTGGAAGACTTTTTAATGGAACTAATCGGCATTTGCATCAACTGGGCAGGAAAACTACTAGAACCTTCCTTGGTTAGCTTGACGGCAAGGAGACTCTAGTCCATGATCCATCTACCACTGAGGATAATTTACGTCAGAACTGTGGTTGGTGCCAGCCGGATGCGTAATTCATATTGACTAGCCATTGCTGGGATTCGAAGCCGGTTCACCGACTCGGAAGTAGATCTCTCTATCCCCTAGTTATTACAGCTCAATTAATAAAACTATACTGCAAGAACTGATGTGTAATGAATCTACGAATATAATGTTGAACAACACTAAAAATGTGTGAAGGAGCACTGTGTTAGTGCCAAATAAAGCTTTCATATGCAGTAGAGGGTGTTTCAAAATTCTAAATGCCGAAAGGGAAATTTACACAGAGACTTATTGCAAAGACAGGCATGAAACTATGTGGAACATAAATTTAATTTGCATCGAAGTTGTCAGGTACAAAAAAGAAAAATATATTACTGTTGCAATAAAATACACAAACAAATAAAAGATATAATTTATGCAAAAGAAGTAGAAGCGAAAGAGTTATTTCTTAACTTATTAGATTTGCGATTCGGGATCTGTATTTAATTAACTTATTGTTAATTTACATTATAACTTATGCAGAAATACTTAGCTCAATTTTAATATGCTATTTTGCTGATAAAGATTTGCTGGCGCTAACGTCATAGGTCATATGTGTGGATATGGGTAGAACCTCTAAATTAGAGAGACCGACTCGTCCACCATTTTGGAGCAATGACTTTTATTAGAGCGGAAGAGCTACACGATTTGGCTATTTATCGCTGCAAACGACGTTAGCCGTAATTAGGAATTGCGTTTGCGTTCATCAATTTACATTGTTTTTTTGAAACTTTTTTTTTAATACTTAAAAAAATTCATTTAAAATTTATTACTAGTGTTATTTAAAGTAAAAGTATTATTCATTACTAGAGAAACAGTTCTTACACATTTTTGGTTTCTTAATAATTATAAAATAAATAAAAAGAACTAAGCAAATGGAGAAGAATAAGTAAATTTACATTTGCATTAGTTTTACGCTCATCTAAAATTTATCCTGGTTTTGGACTATAAAATTGGGTCTTTTTGAAGGAATTTTTAAAGGTTTTGGAATAGTATCAGGGCTTAATTTTTTGTAACCATCTTTCCTATTTACTTTTAGTTGAGATTCCACAAAATGAACCTGCGAGAAAATTTAAATTTAATTATATTAAGAGATTCAGAGTTTAAATTTTGAAAACTTCCTGCCATTAACTTTTTTACAACTGAAACTTTTTATTTCAGCAGTTCAACTCAAGAATTTTGAAGAAAAAGAAGCAAAATTTATTGGTCTAAAAACGAAAAACGTATGAAAGATAACATATTAAACGGATTTCTTATTATAAATGCAAACGAAATGTTTGAACTTTAATTGATATATTACCATAAGTATCTAAAAAAATTAAATAAGGCAGGATTAAAAAGCCAATTATATATAATATCAGTGAAAAAAAACAACAAATAGAAACAGGTAAATATATATTTTTAACAAAACAAAAGAGAGATACTTATAAGTAAATACAAAATTTGGTGATTCTGAGATAAGCTTGTCGAATACTTATTCAGCCAATATCTTGCTTTTATTTATTTGCTTTTATACCACAAAAACACTCATAATTGATAAATAAATTACTAAATGTTGTTTAAAGGTCATATTTTAAAGAAATATTAGCTTAAAAATTGCAATTTTCAATAAAAATCCTCATACTTGATATATATTTATAATTGAAATATTCAAGTAATCCCGAAAAGTAATTCGCTTATTTATTTTTAAAGAAGCAGACAAAAACAAACATTTAGAAACAAATTCTGACAAATCAAAGTCGTTTATATACTGCATATATATGTAAATAAATTTAATTAATTATAAATCAATGAGTATTTACAACATATAAGCGAGATCCACTTCCAATTATATCTTCTGAAATTTATGACCCATTTCTTCTTTCTTTTGAGATTTGAAGGAAAACTTAACATTATAAAACCTTTTTTTTAAAAACTGCTGACCCAATTTATCGCTGCACAATTATTTTAAGTATTTAAATGGTCTTCGAGCTCTCCCGCCAATGTTAACACTACGTAAATAAGTAACTAATGAACTGTTAGCTCCATAATGGCGGACAGTTCAACTCCTGCTGAAGAGAAGACTTAGGTATGGGAGGTCTCTTTCTTCTTTAAGTGACAGTGCACAATTGATATACACTTTTTTTAAAAAGACTATCGAAAAAATGTTCTATAATTGTAGACGTCTTGGTGAAATTCTGTAAAATGATTTACAAACATTACAAATAGATTGTTAAGTGTGCGAAACAGACTAATTTACGGATATTGTTAATTTCCACAATAAGTTGCTTGTTCTATTTTGTTTAAAAAAAAATACTGTAAATAAGGTTGCCATTTTTTGAAACTGCCTTAAAAAAGCAGCTCGAAGAAAACAAAACGATTTAACACGATATTAAAAGCTTCCAAATTATTTTATTGTTTAAAATTATAAGTTTTGCAGAGAAAATTAATAAAATGAATCTCTGTGCTCTCATAATGTTAGAATGTTTCTCATTTGTGCTGATAGAAAACTCGAAATTAGAGTGATTTTATTGGAAAACGTTATAGCTGAAATGCAAATTTTTTGTTAAGTGTTTTGTGGTGAATTTTATGCATTTATATTTTGAAAGGTAATCCACCTTAGCATTATGCTACTTTGATACTTTTTTAACACATTTTAAAATCTACAAAATATGCATATTTTGTTTTAAAATCGATTTTGTAATTAGGGGAACAATTTATGTAATGAATTGATACATATTTTTTTTTATTCTTTTAGGTTTTGAGAAACAGTGAAGAAAACTGTTTTTTAATATTTTATTACATTTTTATTTGAATAAACTATTACATCATGTTTTTTCTGTGTAGAAGTTAATTTTTTCGTATTACATAAAAAGAAATTGATTTAAATTTTACTAAATTTGATATCTTAACTTTCTGGGTGAAAATTGACTAATTGATAAGTGATGAATGAAAAAAAATACTTGTCACTAAATGGTTCATTATTGAATTACAAAACTTGTAAAGAAATTTGAATTATTTTTAACGATTGGAATGTTCCAGAAAACAACATGAAGATCAAGTTCAACAAAACAATTGAAGCATTAAAATGATTTAAATTCTTGTCAAACAGGCATTAATATGTTTTCCCACAACTATATAAATGACTCGAAGAAAAGTTTTGGATTATAGATCTTTCATCGGTCTAAGACAGTACAATATGATTTCCCAGGTAAGAAATTTGTTCACTGTTAAAAGCATATGATCCATTTCATACTTTATTTGTATTTCGCTTACTTAATAAAATAACTTTACTTAATAATAAAAAGTTGCAATATGAACTTTCATCATTTTTAACTGATTTTGCGATAGTAACTTCTTTCTGCAATGCAATGAAATGGGTTCTTAATGAAGTTAAATCAGTTTAATTTAGATGATTACTTTGTATTGGAATTTCTGAAAATTTATTTGTCATAGAATTTATAAGCTTTGTAAAAACACATTGAGTATAAATATTTACATGTTTTAGGTATGCATGCATTTATCTATGCATTTATATTTTATTATATATGCATGCACATATTTTTAAGAATTATTTTTTTAAGATATTGAGGAAGTAATTAAAGAAATCAATGATTAATTAATATGAGAATGACGGGAGAAAAAATTTTAGAGCATGTATTACGAGGTATTTTTTAATAGATATACTTCACTAAGAGCCATTTCATGCTAAACATTTCTTCTGTCATAAAAACAGTAAAAAAAATAAGATATATATTTCGAAAATAGTAACTCAGGTAATTTATATTAGTTTATTTAATCACAGCAAGCATTTGAAAATAAATACAAGATGTATAAGTAATGTTATCTGAAAAAGAATAAGATGTTATACAAAAAATATATGTTTAAAAATCATGTAAAATACATACTTTTTCCAAAAAAACTCCTTTGTATAGTTTTTCGCCAAACAGTATTTTAACACTTCTTAATTTGGATTGCATTCGCGATATAATTTCTTTTTGATCTTTTACAGGTTATTATCTTAGCTGCTATAACTCTTGTTGCTTTTGCACATCCTCCTGTGGTAATATATTTTTATCAGTATTTCTTAGTACTTTGTTGAATAAGCAATAAAATAAATAAATAAATTGTTCTTGGTATTTTAGTAATAATCAACTCAGTGTTTATATAATTGTGGAAGGTGTATAAATTTCGTTTAGTTTTTCTATGCGATTATTTTATTTAAAATTTATTATAAAGATATACATATGTATTTTAATGTTGTTATTTGAATAATATATAAACACTAGAATAAAAAACACTTAAAATGCATAAATTGAGTGATTCGGACAAGTTTTGCCGAAATGAAGAAAAGTATTTAACTACCTTACCAATTAATTAAAAAATGAATTTCGAAAATTCTTTGCCTGAGAGTTTCGTTATTGATTGTTTTTTGTTTCTCTAATCTATTCAAAAACTATCAAGTTTTGATAGACTGCTTCGGAGATCACATACTTTTTTGAATGCTGTTGAATGTCATTTAAAACGAATATAATTTTTTCTTGAAGCATGAAGATATAAATCTTTTTAATGAATATTATAATTGCTTTTAGTATAAGTTTTTTTTTATGTTTAAAGAATTTTAAGAGAAACTTACACTTATTAGTTTAATCAGATATATTTAATAGTTTTTGAAACCAATTGCATTCTAACTTTATTTATAGGACCATGGTCATCATGCACCAAAACCTTACAAGTTTGGATACAGCATCAAAGACAAACATGGTGAACAACACAGAGAAGAATCCGGAACTGGCGGTCATGTGACAGGAAGCTACGGATTTACAGATGATCGTGGCATCCACAGACAGGTACATTATGTAGCTGATCACGGTGGCTTCAGAGCTCAAGTAAAGACCAACGAACCAGGAACCGCCAACCAGAATCCAGCTGCCGTTCACATTCACTCATCAGCCCCTGCTCATGGCCATCTCTATGGAGGATATGCTGGATATGGACATGGCCATGCAGGTCCCATTCATGGTCATGTTGCTCAAGGAGAAGGGTATGCTGGAAATGCTGGTTTAGGCTACGGGAATGGTGGTTATGGTGGCATTGGATATAATGGTTTTGGTTATGGTGCTGGATATGGTGGATATGGATTAGCCAGTGCACTGTTAGGCACTCTTCCTTATGCCAGATATGGATACTAAATCAACAATATGTGTAAATAAATAGGAAATAAATTATTTTTTTTTGTAAAATGGTTGTTTTTTTTATTTGAGATATGTACACAGTTTAATATAAACTCTGTAAGAGGTTAAATAATCTTCATAAAGTATAAGAGTGCATTAAAAATTTTATTCATCGCTCTATTAATATCTAATAATATACAAGTATTCTAAGTATAGTCTTCCACACTTTTTAATTATTTGAAGATGATTGCAAAATATTAAAAATTTGTGATTTGAATTGTCTATCCTATTTTAATTTAGAACTTGAATAAATTTTTGCAAAAAAAAAAAAAAAAGAAATTTTATTCCAAATTTAATTATTCCTAATCTTTACGAAATAGTCTCATGGCAGGTCTAACCTTGCTTCAAATTTATGTTTATGTAGATTATCATAACATTCAATCAATTTTAAAAATAACGAAATTTTTTTTCATTGCTCTAAAAGAATTAGACTTTTTCTCCTTTAATAAATTTAAATATATATATAAAAATATATATATATATAAATATATATATATAAATATATATATATAAATATATATATATATATAAGTATATATATATAAATATATATATATAAATATATATATATAAATATATATATATAAATATATATATATAAATATATATATATATATATAAATATATATATATATAAATATATATATATATATATATATATATATATATATATATATATATATATATATATATATATATATATATATATATATATATATAAAACACAAATTTATAAGAAAAACATGAATAAAATAAAAACTAAAATGCAGAGAAATAGGAATGGGAAAAGCAATAGTCGTTCTCAAGACACATCTATTGCTATAAATGCGATATTTCTGAATAAAGAATAATTATCCTAAGATAAAAATTATTCTTTATATGTGCCTGCATAATATATATATATATATATATATATATATATATATATATATATATATATAAACCTTAAGGGATATGGAGCTATCTAAAAGAAGAATCTTAAGATCTTCTTGCAATTATTTTGAGTTTACCACAAAAAAGACTTTTATTAAGCATTATTTTGACTAGCAATAGTTATATAGCTTCATGATAAGCAATTCATGTTAACAATTCATAAAATTGATGTTTAAATCTGACTTTATTAATAAAATACCCAAACGGAAACTAATTTAATCTAATAAATACCTTCAAAAATGCAATTTTCGTAACAATGATTCTTTAATTTAATGTTAGACCACAGAAATATTTTTTATATTTAAGAAATAAACTGAATTATATTCAACTGTTCAAAAAATTTTAATATAGTCAAATTTTCGTATGAGAAAAATTATTTTTAATATTTATTTAGCTGAAAAAACTGAGATGAAGTTCATATTAATCATTCAATTATTCATATTAATCATCATAAATTTCAACTGAGATGAAGTTCATATTAATCATGTAAACGAAACATTCAAAAACTTTAAGGGTCATCTTTTACAATTGAGATAAAAATATAATAAAATTCTATTTAAAATAATTATTGCAATTTGCCTTTGTGGAAGACTTTTTAATAGAACTAATCGGCATTTGTGTCAACTGGGCAGGAAAACTATTAAAACTTTCCTTGGTTAGCCTGACGGCAAGGAGACTCTAGTCCATGATCCGTCTACCACTGAGGGTAATTTACGTCAGAACTGTGGTTGGTGCCAGCCGGATGCGTAATTCGTATTGACTAGCCATTGCTGGGATTCGAAGCCGGTTCACCGACTCGGAAGTAGATCTCTCTATCCCCTAGTTATCACAGCTCAATTAATAAAACTGTACTGCAAGAACTGATGTGTAAAGAACCTCTAAATTAGAGAGACCGACTCGTCCACCATTTTAGAGCAATGGCTTTCATTAGTGCGGAAGAGCTACACGATTTGGCTATTTATCGCTGCAAACGACGTTAGCCGTAATTAGGAATTGCGTTTGCGTTCATCAATTTACATCGTTTTTCAGAAACTTTTTTTTAATACTCGAAAAAATTCATTTAAAATTTATTACAATTGTTATTTAAAGTAAAAGTATTATTTATTACTAGAGAAACAATTCTTACACATTTTTGGTTCCTTAATAATTATAAAATAAATAAAAAGAACTTAGCAAATGAAGAAGAATAAGTAAATTTACATTTGCATTAGTTTTACGCTCATCTAAAACTTTTCCTGGTTTTGGACTATACATTTGGGTCTTTTTGAAGGAATTTTTAAAGGTTTTGGAATAGTATTAGGGCTTAATTTTTTGTTACCATCTTTCCTATTTACTTTTAGTTGAGATTCCACGAAATGAACCTGTGAGAAAATTTAAATTTAATTATATTAAAAGACGCAGACTTTAAATTTTGAAAACTTCCTGCCATTAACTTTTTTACAACTCAGACTTATTGCTTCATCAGATTAACTCAAGAATTTTAAAGAAAAAGAAGCAAAACTTATAGGTCCAAAAACGAAAAACGTATGAAAGATCACATATTAAACGGATTTCTTATTATAAATGTAAACAAAACATTTGAACTTTAAGCGATATTTTACCATAAGTATTTAAAAAACTTTAATAAGCCTGGATTAAAAAGCCTATAATATAATATACCAAAAAAAAATACAAATAAAAACAGGTATATATATATTTTTTACGAAACAAATGAGAAATATTTATAAGTAAACACAAAACTTGGCGTTTCTGAGAATATTTAATAATTAATAATTATTAACCTAAATAATTAATTTTTATTTTTTATTGTCTTGTAAAAATAACTCCACTGTTTCTTATGGGTATCATGGTTTACTGTAATTATAAATTTTATCTGTTTGTTTATAAATAACAAACATTTGATACAGTTTGAGGAATTAAATATAGGATAAGGAATTAAAAATTATGAAGTAACCTTAATATTAGAAATTTAAAATGACCTGAATATATTATGATTGCTTGAAATAATTTTACATGAGAGTTCAATGTTAATCGTAAGCTGTGATATTATACAATTTTAGTTTTACCATTAATCTAACAAACTCGAAATTCGTTTATGGAATATGGAAAAATACACAGATTGTGATTGTAACTAAATTTTATAAATAAGTGTAACATAATAAATCACTTATAAAATGTTTTTGTAAAAATTCTTTTCGAGGTGCACATATTTATTTTAATTTTATTATTTCTAAATTTTCTTCAAGTTAATAGATGTAATTGCTTATTTTTATGCAAATTACATTTATCAATGTGAATATATGTATAATAAAATGTTACATTCTTATAATATTTTTTTATTAAATGAATAAAACCGTTAATAATTATAGATCGTCATATTTCAGAGTACCTAAAAGAATTTAAACATTTCAATTTTTATCGAAAATAAATGTCAATAGTTTTGAAACTTTCAATATAAATTTTGGAATTGTCAATTGAACTGTTTTAATTTTTGACCAGTTTTAGTTTAAAACGTTTAACAACCGTCTGCTCTTTCTGGAGAAGGTTACAAATAGAATGGGATACCTGCAAGTGACGTAATGTGAATATCTCAATCCTGACTGGTTGTTGAAACGTGGCATTTGTTTACATCAGCGACTGTTCTTTCTGTTCTATTTCGGCTATTCCTGTCACGTCAAGTACAAATTCTCTTAAGATACACATTCTAAATTTATTCACAAAGATTCTTCCTCAAAAATTTCAATTCTTTCACTATATATTTACAAAGAGACTTAACACAAAGATAGGCAAGAAGCCATGTGGAACATAAACAAACTTAATTATGCATTGAAGTTGCCAGGTAAACAAAGCAAAAATATATCACGGTTACAATAAAATACATAAACAATTAAAAAATCTAAGTTAATAAAAAGAAGTAGACGTGAACGAATTATATTTCAACTAATTAGATTTGCGATACCGGCTCTGTATTTAATTAACTTATTGTTAATTTACATTATAACTTATGTATAAATTCTTAGTTCAATTTTAATACGCTATTTTGCTGACAAAGATTAGCTGGCGCAAACGGCATAGGTCATCAAACGGCATGGCGTATATCAATTTAAATTGTTTTTTTTTTTAAATCTTTTTTTAATACTTGAACAAGTTCCATAAAAATTCACCATAATTCTTATTTAAAAAAAAAGCATTATTCATTACTAGAGAAACAGTTCTTACACATTTTTGGTTTCTTTATAATTATAAAAAAATTAAAAAAAAAAAAAACACAGCCGATGGATAAGAATAAGAAAATTTATATTTGCATTAGTTTTAAGCTCATCTAAAATTTGTCCTTGTTTTGGACAACTTATACATTTCTGTCTTTCTGGAGGATTTTTTTAAGGATTTGGATTAGTATCAGGCCTTAATTTTTTGTAACCACTTTTAGTGTAGAATATACAAAATGAACCTGCAAGAAAATTTTAATTTAATTATATTAAAAGATTCAGAGTTTAAATTTTGAAAACTTCGTCTTATTAACTTCTCCACAACTGAAACTTATTATTTCAGCAATTTAACTCACGAATTTGAAAGAAAATGAAAAAAAATTTATAAGTCCAAAAACGAAAAACGTATGAAATATAACATTTGAAATGGATTTCTTATTTTTTATTATTTTTTTTGGCAAATACTTATTCAGTCAATCTCTTGCCTTTATTTATTTAGCTTTGTACCACATAAACACTGAAAAGTTATTCGCTTATTTATTTCTAAAGAAATAGACAAAAACAAGCTTTGAGAAATAAATTCTAACAATTAAAGGTCGTTTATATACTGCATATATAAGTAAACAAATTCAATTAATTATAAATAAACGAGTATTTGACTCATATAAGCGAGATCCACTTCCAGACTGCCAGTTTTATCTTCTGAAATTTATTATCCATTTCTTCTTTCTTTCGAGATTTAATGGAAAACTTATCATTAGAAATCCTTTTTTTTTAAACTGTTTGCCCAATACATCGCTGCACAATTATTTTAAGTATCTAAATAGTCTTCGAGCTTTCCCGCAAATATTGACATTACGTAACTAGCGAACTGTTTGCTTCATAATGGCGGACAATTCAGCTCCTGCTATAGAGAAGACTTAGGTATGGAAGGTCTCTTTCTTCTTGAAGTGCCAGGGCACAATTGATATACGTTTTTTTTAAAAAGAATGTCGAAAAAATTGCCAATGTTCTATAGCTGTAGACGTCGTGGTGAAATTCTGTAAAATGATTTACAAAATTTACAAATAGATTGTTAAGTGTGAGAAACAGACTAATTATGGATACGAGATTGCTATTTATATTTCTGGCTTAATAATGAAAAAACAAATATGTAGGATCGAAATTGGTTTTATTGTTTTTCAAAATATTCTCCATGATGATCAATACACTTTTGCATGCGTTTGAACCAATTTTCAAAGCACTTTTTCCAGTCCGATTGAGGCAACTCTAAAACATGCGTTTTGAATGCATCAACCGCTTCTTCGGGGGTCGAAAATCGTTGTCCACGTAATTTATTTTTGATGTGTGGGAATAAGAAGAAGTCATTGGGTGCCAAATCAGGGCTGTACGGCGGATGACCCATCAGTTCGATCTTTCGCTCCGTCAGAAATGCCTTTGATTGAGTCGATGTGTGAGAGCTCGCATTGTCATGATGAAGAATGATTCGTCTGTTCTTCTGCTTTTTTCGAATTTCTCCGATGACTTCTGGCAAACAAATGGTCGTTTATCATTCAGAATTGACCGTCCTGCGTTGCTCTAACGCCACTGTTGCCACATGACCGTTAATGCCGAAGAAACAGGCAATCATTTGTTTCGATGTGCTTCTTCCTCGAACAACTTTTGTTGGTTTTGCCTCGTCTTGGAAGACCCATACACTTGATTGCTGTTTTGTTTCCGGCTCATATGCATAGATCCATGATTCGTCACCTGTGTAGATGTTATACACAGCCTTTGATGTACCTTGAACGTATTTTTCCAACGTTTCCTTGCACCAATCGACACGAGCCTTTTTTTGAGCGTTTGTCAGATTATGCGGGATCCAACGCGAACAAATTTTTTTTACGCTCAAATGTTCATGCAATATTTTATTGATGATAGTCATACTATTATCCAAAGACGCCTCTATCTCACGGTATGTCACATGACGATCTTGCTTAATCAGTTCACGCACAGCATCGATCTTTTCTAGCACAACAACGGATTTTGGACGACCTGCACGGGATTCGTCCTGGATCGAATATCGACCACGATTAAATTCGTTATACCAATTTTTTTACAGTGGTGTAGGATGGCGCTTTATCGCTGAATAAAGAATTAAGTTCATCGAAGCACTCTTGTCTTGACAATCCACGTCGAAAGTTATGAAAAATAATGGCACCAAAATGTTCACGATTCAATTCCATTTTTTGAAAGAGAAGAACTTTTCAATTTACTGTCAACAACACAAATGAAGCTATAATGGTAAATCGTCTGCTGAATTTATGTTTAAAAATATCAAACTTTCGATTAAAATCGTCTGCGGTCGCCTAGCAACACTTACTGTTGCCAAGGCCAGAAATATAAATAGCAACCCTCGTATTATTAATTTCAGTATTAAACTGTTTGTGCTGCTTTGTTTAAAAAAATACTATAAATTTGGTTGCAATTTCTCGAAACTTCTTAGAAAAATCAGCTCGGAGAAAACAAAACGATACAATACGTTACAATAGTTTTATTACAAGCTTCCAAATTATTTTGTTTAAATATTATAAGTTTTGCAGAGAAAACTTATAAAATAAATTCTGTCTGAATGTAGCTCATTTTGTCAGTTAGAAAAATCGAAATTAGAGTGATTTTATTGAAAAACGTTATAGCTGAAATGCATAATTTTGCTAAATGTTTTGAGTTGAATTTTGTGAATTTAAATTTTGAAAGGTAAACCGATTTAGCATTATGCAACTTTGATACTTTTTTAACACATTTTAATAACTACTAAACATGCATATTTTTTTAAAAATCGATTATGTAATCAAGGGATCAATTTATGCAATGAATTGATACATAATTTTTTTTTATTCCTTTAGGTTTTGAGCAACAGTGAAGAAAACTGTTTTTGTTTTTTAATATTTTTATTTGAATAAAATATTACATCATATCTTTTTCTGTGTAGAATTGCATTTTTTTCGTATTCCATGAAAAGAAATTGATTTAAATTTTACTAAATTTGATATTTTAACATTCTGGGGGAAAAATGACTACATAGTATGATAAGTGATGAATTAAAAAAAAAATACTTTTCACTAAATGGTTCATTATTGAATTACAAAACTTGTAAAGAAATTTGAATTATTTTTAACGACTGGAATGTTCCAGAAAAACATGAAGATCAAGTTCAACAAAATAATTGAAGCATTAAAATGATTTAAATTCTTGTCAAACAGGCATTAATATGTTTTCCCACAACTATATAAATGACTCGAAGAAAAGTTTTGGATTATAGATCTTTTTTCGGTCTTTAAGACAGTACAATATGATTTTCCAGGTAAGAACTTTGTTCACTGTTAAAAGCATATTATCCATTTCATACTTTATTTGTATTTCATTTACTTAATAAAATAACTTTCCTTTCAAAAAGTTGCAATATGAACTTAATAATAATTTTTTCCTGCAATGCATTGAAATACAGTTTTAATTAAATTAAATCAGTTTAATTTAGATATTTACTTTGTATTAGCATTTCTAAAAATTTGTCATCGAATTTATAAGCTTCGTAAAAACACATCTAATATAAATATTTACATGTTTTAGCTATGCGTATATGTGCAAATTTTAGTTATACATGCATGCACATTTTTTCAAGAATTATTCTTAGAAATATATAATTCAAGAAATATTAATTATTCTTTTAATATATATAAAAACAGTATATATATATATAAATATATATATATATATATATATATATATATATATATATATATATATATATATATATATATATATATATATATATATATATATATATATATATATATATATATATATATATATATATATATTCGATATATATTCGATATATATTCGAAAAATAGTAACAGTTATTTTATATTAATTTATTTACTCGCAGTATGCATTTGCAAATAAGTATAAATACAAGATGTATAAGTAATATTAGTAAATAAAGAGTAAATATAAGTAGTGCTATTTGAAAAAGAATAAGAAGTTATCTAAAAAATACATGTTTAAAAATCATGTAAAATACATATGTTTTCCAAAATAACTATGCCTTGTATAGTATTACGCAAAAAAATTATTTAATATTCCCTAACATAGCATTGCAATCGTGGTATAATTTCTCTTCGATTTTTTACAGGTTGTTATCTTGTCTGCTATAACTCTGGTTGCTTTTGCACATCCTCCTGTGGTAATATATAAATGTTTTAGTTATTTTTTATTATTTCTTAGTGTTTTGTTGAATAAATAATAAAATAAATAAATAAATTGTTCTTGATATTTCGGTAATAACCATAGTTTAGGTAGTTTTGGAAGGTGTATCAATTTAGTTTTGATTTTCTATAGGATTATTTTATTTAAAACTTTAAATAAATTATAAATATATGCATATGTTTTTTAACTTTTTTATTTGAATAATAGATATATATATATACACTAGAATAAAAAAAACAATTAAAATGCAAACTGTTTGATTATATTTTTAAATTATGATTATTATAATGTAATCTCGAGGACAGAAAACTTGAATGATACTAACAGTTATCAGTTGAACTTACTCTTTTAGTAAACAAATTTTTTTCTCCCATTTAACTTATAAAAAAATTAATTACATATAAATTACTATGTAGTTTCATATTGTTATTTATAGAAAAAGGAAAGCATTGAACGAAATAAAAATTAATATAAAAGTAAATGAAAATAGATTCTGCCAATTCCAATGTAAACTTCAAAAAAAAAAACAAAAAACAAAAAACAAAAAAAGAAGGAAAACTTGAGTGAAACCAATATTTACCAACTGGCACTTTAGTGGGGAATTTTTCTTTGTCATTAATTTTTTCTCATCAAATATCATTACGAATGTAGTAGAATATTACTAATTAAATAAAATAGAAATTAAAGGTATCCGATCACGTTCGGAGGACTTTTTTAAAAATATTAAGTTTCAGAACACTTTAATTATGTTTTTATATTTATTATATGTAAAAACTAATATTAAATAAGAGAAATTAGACATTTATATTATAATTTGTTTTTAAAAGCTAAATAACAAGAAAAAATTGATGTTTTTTTCATAAAACTTGGGAAAGGATATACTTCACCAAAATTATTGTATTAAAAAAGTGTTATTATCAAAATAAAGAGCAGACTTTTGTCTAGTGATTTGACTACAATCATAAAAATATTTGAAAAATTGAATTTTTTATAGAAAATCGAAAACTTTTTATGAGATTTTTGTCAAATTTTTTACGTCATATTTCACATTTTAGACCAATAATAAAAAAACTATTAAATATTTTTAAACAATTGTAGCACAAGCACTAGAGAACATTATACATAATACACATAAAAAATTTTATTGAAATATATCAACAACTTTTTTAATAATGAATTTTTAAAGTTACTATTTTTGCGTGAAATTACATTCTGAGAAAAAGGCATTTAAAGTATAAATTATATCATTTCTATTTTAAAAATCTATTTTAAAAATGCTATTCCCATGAAACTTCTTTTTTCGTCCATTATTTCGATTTCTTGGATTACCCATATTGCAAAGTACTTAAACATAAAATTTCGAAAAGAAATTCAATTACGTTTCAATAAAATGTAGTCAAAATAATATTAGAATATTCGAAGAACGCTGCTTGTAAACAAATCCACAAGAGAGTGAGAATGTTGCCAATTTTAACTAAAAAACTACTAATATAAATGATAAATTGTGAGGCTCATTTCTAGCAACATTAAAATAATAATTATTTAAGTGAAAGAAAGATAATTATCCCAAAATAAAGATAAATAAAACTGTTTTTGTCCCACTTCCGGTTTCGGAATGCTATTTCCGGTTTCATTTTTTAATCATCAACTAATATTCTTTTAATCATAACTTTTCTTCTAATTGACGCACAATTAAAATTTAAACTGTTTTAAAAACTAGAATAAACGGAGATTCGTAATATAAAATTAAAAAAAATTGTCATTTTTAGCTAAAATTCATTTTTTCAACGTGTACGGATACCTATAACTGAAATTAATATGAAATACTTGATTATAGTTCTTAAATTTTATTGAAATTTGATCTTAATAAGAAATAATTTAAGAACATAAAATTTTATAAAATATAAAAAAAACAAAGTATTATTTATTTTAATTAATTGCATATTTTGATAAATTGTGTGATTCGCAAAAGTTTTGCTGAAATCAAGAAAAATATTTAACTACCTTATTAATTACTTAAAAATTGAATTTGTGAAATTTTTTTGAAAGTTTTGTTATTGATTGCTTTTTTCCGGCTAATTTTTTGCAAAATTATCAAGTTTTGAGAGAATGCTTGAGAAATTAACTTTTTTAAATGCTATAAAATGCAATTTTAAAAAATAAAACTTTTAATGAAGCATGAAGATTTAGAGCTTCTTAATGAACATTATAATTGCTTTAAATGTAAGTTTCTTAGATGCTTTAGAAATTTTATGACGTTCAAACGAAAAAGTTTCACTTCTGAGTATTTTTCAGATATAATTAAAATTTTTTAAAATAAACTATATTCTAACTTCATTTATAGGACCATGGTCATCATGCGTCAAAGCCTTACAAGTTTGGATACAGCATCAAAGACAAACATGGTGAACAACACAGAGAAGAATCCGGAACTGGTGGTCATGTGACAGGAAGCTACGGATTTACAGATGATCGTGGTATCCACAGACAGGTACATTATGTAGCTGATCACGGTGGCTTCAGAGCTCAAGTAAAGACCAACGAACCAGGAACCGCTAACCAGAATCCAGCTGCCGTTCACATTCACTCATCTGCTCCAGCTCATGGCCATGGAGGATATGGTGGTTTCGGAATTGGAGGTTATGCCAGTCATGGACATGGTCATGTTGCTCACGGACATGGTTATGCTGGAAATGCTGGTCTAGGTAACGCTTATGGTGGTTATGGCCTTGGATATAATGGTCTTGGTTATGGTGCAGGATATGGATTAGCCAGTGCATTGTTAGGCACTCTTCCTTATGCCAGATATGGCTATTAAGTCAACAATTTGTATAAATAAATAGGAAATAAATTAAAATTCCTTTTTGTAAACTGGTTGCTTTTTTATATTTTAGATGTACCTAATACAGTTTAAAATAAAATCTAAACTAATTTTTAAGTTTTTCATTAAATATTAGAGAATATGGAAAATGTTATTCATGTTTCTAAGTGTAATTTATAATATACAGTCATTCTAAAAATAATATTTCCCATTTTGCTAATTATTTGAGGATAATTACAAAAGTGCAAAATTTATTCTTTAACTTGTCTCTCTTAAATTAATTTAATGTTTGAATAAATGTTTTAAAAATGAAAAATTTTTTTCCAAATTTAAATTATGTAAAAAATAATTTCGTGAAAGGACTAGCCACTTTTTTTCCTTGTTTGCTGTCTCCTTTCCAAGTCTCATGTATTTTGCATAATATTTCCATTATGAAGCTTACCTTTGCATTCAAATAATTTAAACAATAAAGAAAAATAGTTTTGAATGTTCCAAGACTTAAAATTTGTTTCTCTAAAACTTTATCTACAGATATTAGTTTCCATAATTCAATGTCTTTTTTTATTTTTTTATTCTTTTTGCTTATTTTTAATTAAAACACGTTTTGCTTACAACGCTTTCACTGGGAGTGCTCCCTTCAAAGATATTTTTCTTTCTGAAGACTCATAACTTAACCTTATATATAAATAATTAGGAATAAAAGCTTATATCACCAGAACGTTAGAGTTTCTCTTGGGCTTACATACAGTGGTAAAATATACTCGATCGATAGATTTTTCGAAACATTAATAAGTATAGGTAAATTATTCCTTTTAATTAGAAATTATAATGTGAAATAAATATGCGCAATGCGCCAAAAATGGACTACTCTGAACTATTTTTAATCTAATCATCAAAGTTTCATCTTCTAGTACTACATCTTAATGGTTTGAAAAGGGTGACCTCAAATACGCTAATTAATTAGTGCAGACGATATTTGAAGTTACAAAATCAGACACAAAAACGTACTTTCCCTGAATAAACATACATTTTCCCGACGGATTCGGATTTCTGACCCCCAAATTATCGGGGGTAGCTGCAATCTGGTAAATATCATCCCGATTGTTTGGTTAGGAAAGGAGACCAAAGTTTGGACCCTTTAATGTTAATTGTTTTTTTTTTTTTTTTTTTTTTTTTTTTTGTGTGTCTATTTTGGCGTAATATGAGAACTCTCTTTAAGCGAATTACGAAATTTTTGCACACAATTATAAAATTTGTTTATACAAAAAATAAATTTTAGCAATTATTTATTATTTTATTTAAGAATGGTCGAAATTTTTTTGAATTGTAAGGAATACAATATTTTACATCATTTTAAAGTATCTATTTTTACATGGCAAAATAGGAAGTTTGAGCGTAATTGGTCAAACAATTACAGAGGAATCGAATTTTAAATATACGACTGTTTTAAAATTTGATTTCTCTGGAACTAGTCGACCGATTTCGCTCGAATTTTGTATTTTGCCATGTAAAATTATACACTTTAAGACAATGTAAACAATTGTATACCTTACATTTCAAAATTTTTTCGACTGTCATAAAATTAAAATGATGAGAAATAATAAATGGTTACTAACATTAATTTTGTGCATTAAATTGTCTTCAGATAAACGAATTTTTCAATTTTGTTCAAAATTTTTTCAATTGGCTTGATAATTTCCCGAGATGAAGCTAAATACGTAAAAAAAAAAAAAAAAAAAAACAATAAGAGATCCAAACTTTGGGCCGGTCTTCTGACCTAACTATTGGAACCATATATCTAAGATTGCGGATAAAATTTTGTTTGTCAGAAATCTGAAGACGTCAAAAAATGCATGTTTATTCAATGAAATTACGTTATTGTGTCTGATATTGTAACTTAAAATATCATCTTCACTAAATAATTAGGTTATTTGAAGAAACCCTCTCCAAGAACTTGAAGGTACGGTTATTAGATCAAAAGTTATTCAAGATGATCAAAAGTTATTCAGGATGGGTTTTTTTTTGGCTCACTATACAATAAAATTTTAATGTAAATATTGTTATTCAATTTTTTTACAATTCAAATACATATTTTTGAAATATAAATATAGTAATTATAAACCCAGCTCTCATCTTGATGTGTGGTTGATATTTTTTCCCATGTACAAAAAAATTTAAAGAATTTACGTTTTCGAGTTTAAGGTGAACTGAGCGTTGAATGTGTGAATAGAATTGTTGTCAGAAGGTAATAATTCTTTATCCATAGGTAAACAGATTTCATAAACAGAAGCTCAGCCATAAACGTCTATCGTAAGATTATTAACCAGTGGCTTGTGAATGATTTTACTATGAAGCTACATACTGTAACATCTTACAAGAAGCTACATACTAGTCTCTCAATAAAATTTCCAAATACTAGTCGGCTTGTCTCTAAGGTACAATTACAAATAGACTTACAAAATTTTAGTATGCTTAGTGATGATTCACAAAACAATGCATCAGCACTACTTGGGAAATTACTCTAGTCTATACTTAAATAATTCTAGTCTATACTTACAGAAGAAAATAATTCTAGTTATTCTACTATTAAAATATTATAAAATAATTTTATTGTACTATTGTACAGAAAATAATCCTAGTCTATACTTACAGACAATGTCTGCAACACATTCTCTGTAAGTATAAACTAGAATTATTTTTTCCCCCGCCTTCCAATGGCCATCTGTAACCCCATTTTTTGAAAAACTTCTAGTGCTCTTTTTTTCGTATTTCACTCGTCTAAAACACTGCGGCACGATTTTTATAAATTCAAAACATTTGTCTTTTATCATTAAACTTTAGAATTACGATATATTTTTATAAAAAATGACTCATAACAGGAAAAGAATGATCTAAAAAAATTAATAAGGAAACAAAACAATAAATGCATTATCTTTTATGCAAAAAAAGTAAATATTTAAAAACGGGATAAATGAAGTATATACAGTGTAGTCCCGCTATAATGTTTCCGAGATATAGTAAACGAGGAGAGACATTATCGAAATGTATGGTAATGTCATGTCTGGTAAAAAAAACCCATAATTCTGGTTAGTAAAAATAAAATATATGGTACTGAAACCATTCATTTGAAATTTTTTCCTCTCATATGGTAACGGTTTATCGAAAATTAAATTATATAGTTCTTTTTCCCACACATTTTTTAAAAAAATACGAAGATGAAAAGTAAATTTAACCAAATAAATGGTTTTCATGCCAGCATACTCTAAGGTATTATGATAAAATTACCAAATTTTACTATATTTACCAAAGTTCATCGCATATTACAAAACCATATTTAATTGTAAAATGTACTAAAATCATTGCCAAAGCGCTTCTGTAAAATTTATCGAGCATTTTGGTGTTTCTAGAGTCAGTCCTAGAGTCACTGTACGCTTTATCATATTCTGGTAGTTTTGACCACACTTTTTTTTTCCAGTGTAAACACTCAGTTGTGGTGGAAGATTTTGTATCTGGTAAATATTGCTAAATAACTATTACTATTTCATACGCTTATAGTTAACTGTTGAGAAATTGTAGTTCGTTTACAGTGGACTAAAATTTCTTTTTGACAAATTCTAAATTAAATGATAAATCTTTGGATTTAATTTCAAAAATATAAAGTTACCACTTTAAATAAATGAGGAAGTAATTCATATTATAAAGAAATGTTTAAAATTATTCATTTTGCTGGAATGAATAATGCGTGTGGTTTCAAAAACAGGAACGTAGGAGGGCGAATTTTTTCACCGAAATCTGAACTTTACTTTGCCCTTTTCTTCAAAGAAGACGGAAATAAAAAGTTAAACATCTAAAAAATTCCAACATAAATCTAAAAGATAAATAGCTAATAAATTCCTTATAAGGGAAAAATCCTTTCATTATTGAGAGAATGCTTTGGGAGTTATTTAATGTTTCGATTAATAATTTTTATATAAAAGAAATTCACTGTAAAGAAATTTCATTGCAAAGAGGCAAAACATATTTACTTATTTAATAGTTGATGTACTATTGTAAAAATGATGCACTATTGCAATTGTTAATTACAGCAATAATACTAAATATATTAAATTTGAAAAGATTTTTGATAGCGTTTATAATCACTTATAGTGGACCTTATCTAACCGGGTCTACAGAGGGTTCACTATAGTGGGGTTCAACTAATAATAAACGGGTATCAATCTGGCTTAACGGGTATCAGATAAATAGACTCAACGTTGAACTTTACTACTGGCAGATTGAATAGAGTGTAAATTTGCAACTAATAAGAATAAAATACCTCCATTCAAATGTTTTTATTTAATGTGATAAAGTTTCATAAATGTGCTAAAATTTGATCATTTTATCATGATAACTTAGAGCATGGCATATAAATCTTTTATTTGGTTACATTTACTTTTGGAATTTTTTTTGTTACTAAATGTATTGTAATAAGGACTATAATTTTGAAATGAAGAATTGCCGAGAAACGGTAAAAACAGATAACGGTAAAATTTCCGAATGAATGGCTTACATATCGTATATTTTGGTTAAATTCTTAGAATTTTGGTTTCTTTCACCAGAAATATCTTTACCGTAAAAGTACGGTGGTTTTGCCAGAATTCTTTGTTGCTTGATAAAAAACTAGTTTTATAATTAAAGGTGAAGGGTTTGTTACGCAACTGCATATGAGAGTATTAAAATTTTTGGAAATTTACTTAAATTTTTAGAGCAGTCAGGGAGAAACGCAACGTTTCTTACGCAAACGTTCACATTTTTTTTTAGCGATAAACATTCTGTTACGATTAATTTAACGTTGTTCTTTATTGAAAATTTTCTTCGCAAACATGTTTTTTAAAAATCTTAAAATGCCTTGACACAGGATTTTCAGGTTAGAAAGAAAATGAAAAAATTGAAATTATTATTGATAAGTGTTTTGGAATAAACTGTTAAACTAAAGCTTTCGCACGATAAATATCATTGTTACCCTATCAGGAAATCATTACTATATGAATGATTTATGTGCCATATATTTTGGGATTCATTACCAAAACTATGTTCTTTTCTTCGTCTTTTTTTTTTTTTTTTTTAAAAAAAGCAGAAATTTTTTTAGTATGCAATACGGTAATTTTTCAAGAATTTTTTCTCCTCGTATGAACATATATTTCATTGTTATATTAAGCATTATTTTTATTAAGCAAATGATCTCATTAAGAATAATTAATCGATTTCAAATGCCATTGAAAATAAATAATACTTCATTGCTGACAGAGTTATATTTTTAAAACATGTTTATGCCAAAACATTTATATTTTGGTTTGAAAATTTAAAAATAAATTTGTGGATTGTAAGTTGAACTGTTGCAATTTTAGTCCTTTATGATCAAAAATATTTAGCATTTGCCCACTCTTTCTGAAAAAAATGTTACAGGTAAAATTCAAACACAACTAAAAAAAAAAAAAAAAAAAGACTGTAGAAATTTTTTTTTAATGTCTTAAAGCTGTAGATGTTGGGGTGTAAATCTATAAAATGATTAACAAACATTACAAATCGATTGCAAAATGTGTGAAGTAGACTAATTTATGGAGTGAAAATTATAAAAAAGGTACTATATAAAAAATATAGTTCTTATAGTGCAATTTTGTTGAATGTATTATTAAATTATATTTTTCATCCTTAAACTGTTTGTCATGCTTTTCTTTAAAAAAAATTCTAAATTTGGCTGCCATTTCTAGAAAGAGCTTGAAAAAACTCTAAACAGCTAGAAGGAAACAAAATGATGCGACATGATGTTACAAGATTGCTGTCCTGAAATATCTCGCTGTTTAACTATCGTTGGCTTTGTGGTGAAAATTTATGAGACAAAATTCTAAGTGTCTTTATATTGTATGAATTTTAAAAAAGATAAGAAAAAAACTTGAAATCCGAGTGCATTTATTATAAAAAATTATAGCTGAAATTCAAATTGTTGAGTGTTTTGAGGTGAATTTTATGTGATTAAATTATGAAGTTTAATTCACTGTAACATAATTTAACTTCAGAACTTAATAAATATGAATGAAAAATCTACAAAATATTTTTTTTCAAGAAAAAAAGCGATTTTGGCATGAAAGATAGAATTTATGTAAAAATTTGATAAGCTAATTAATTTTATTCTTGTCTGTTTTGCGAATAAATGAAGGAAACTGTTTTATTTTTAAATTAATACTCAATTTAAATTTTATTTATACAAAATATGGCGAGGTATCTTTCTCTATGTTGAACTGTATTGTTTCCTAATGATTCTTAAATAAATGATTCCATAAGGAAAGTCGATTGAAATTTCATTGAGCTTCTATTCTTAACACTCTAAATAAAAATTAAATTCATTAATTATATCAATTAATTTAATAATTAATTAACATTTTAAATGAAATAAATAAGCTTTACTTCTTAACATTCTAAAGAAAATTAAATGTATTAATTAACATTAATTAAATAATTAACTAACAATTTAAATAAATTAATTTAGCTTCACTTCTTAACATTCCCAAGTTAAATTAAATTCATTAATTACCATTAATCAACTAAACAATTAATTAACATTCCAAATGAACTAAATAAGATTCACATCTAAACATTCTAAATAAAAATTAAATTAATTAATTAACATTAATTAAATAATAAACCAACATTTTAAATAAATAAAATTAGCTTCAATTCTTAACATTCTAAGTAAAATTAAATTCATTAAATAGCATTAACCAACTAAATAATTAATTAACATTCTAAATAAATTAACCAAGCTTCACTTTTTAACATTTTAAATGAAAATTAAATTCATTATAATTAACAATAATTAAATGCTTAACTAACATTTTAAATAAATTAAATTAGCTTTACTTCTTAACATTTTAAATAAAATTAAATTCATTAATTAACATTAATCAACAAAATATTTAATTGACATTCTAAATGAATTAAATAAGTTTCACTTCTATGACATTCTAATTGAAAACTTAATTCATTAATTAACATTAATGAAATAATTAACTAATATTTTAAATAAATTAAATTAGCTTCACTTCTTAACATTTTAAATAAAATTAAATTCATTAATTAACATTAATTAAATATTTAAGTAACATTTTAAAGAAATTAAATTAGCTTCACTTCTTAACATTTTAAATAAAATTAAATTCATTAATTAACATTAATCAACTAAGTAATTAATTAACATTCTAAAAGAATTAAATAAACTTCACTTCTTAACATTCTAAATGATAATTAAATGAGTAGTAGCGATGAATTATAAAAAAAAACTTGTCAATAAATAGCCAATTAAGAAATTATGAAACATGTAAAGAAATTTGAGTTATTTATAACGAGGGGACATTTCAGAAAGCAGCAAGTTCAAGTTTCCAAAATTTGATCAAGTTCAACAAAATCATTGAAGCATTAAAATGATTTAAATTCCTGTCAAACAGGCGTTAATATGGTTTTTCACTGCTATATAAATGCCTTGAAGATAGGTTTTTCCATTATCACTCTTGCTTTAGTCACTTAATCAATACAATATGATTTCAAAGGTAAGAATTTTGTTCATTGCTTTAAAGTATGTTACATTTGAAACATTTTCTTTTTTTTTGCAATACTTTCTTGCAATAATTTTAAGGTATCTTAGTAAGTCAAGTAAGTAAGTAAGTCAAAAATATCAATAGTAAAGTTATGATATTTAGTATTTTTAATTGGCATTGTGTCCTTAATTTTTAAGAATAATTTAATCTAAATGGTACTTTTTTTTCTTTATTGTAAATAATAAAATTAAATACTAATTTTAATTGAAGGTTAAATTAAATTCAGATTATTTGAAGAAATTTCTGTATTTCGTTTTAATAATATAACTTAAAATTTTACGAAACTTCAATGACTTACATTTTTAAAAATTACTAAAGCAAATTAAGTGTACTTGCTCAGAAATATAGATATTACATGTAAGTGAAATGATATAAGATAAGTGATAGAACATGCACACTCATTTACAGCCCTTCTTTTTACAAATTATTTCTCAAATTTTTAATTTTTTTTTAATTAACATTAACTTAAATAAATCTCAGCTACTGTTTTATGAGAAAGCATTCATTTAGTGATGGATATCTTTTAAAAAATGTATTTTTCTAAGTTTTGCTTGATGTCAAAAATTAATTTTGGTTAAATAATAGTAATAAATAACCTGTCATTTTGAACAAATAACTTTTTTAAATAACATTTCAAATGAAAAAAAAATGGTTTAAAATTACCGTGTTGTATGGTACTGATATTTTCAGTACAAAAATTTTGGTAATGAAACCTTGGTACACGGTATTTAAACCACTCATTTGTTTATTCCTCCGTTCATATGGCCATGCTTTACCAGCAATTTTAGTTTTTAAGTTTGTCGTTCCTAATACCACACATTTAGTAATAAATACAATATTAAAAAGTAAATTTAACCAAAAAAATGGCTTCTATGCCATGCTCTAAATTATCATGATAAAAATTATCAATTTTTACCACATTTACTAAATTTTATCAGGCATTAAAAGATCAGATTTAACTGTTAATTTTTCCGGAATCATTACAAAATCATAAAAAAGGTGTTCCAATAGAGACAGAAACACGGTGAATGTTACCATTCTCTGAAAGTTTTGACCATACTTTTTTTTCAGTGTAGTATGTGTTTGAAGTGATACAAATTAGTATATAATATTAATGAAATTCTTCATATAACATTGCTTAATACAATATTGTATAAATGATATGTTATGCATATGTTTGTATTAAACTAATTTGGAAAATATTTAATTCTGATATTATTACTGTTTATTTTTAATTTTTATAGGCTGTAATCTTAGCTGCTATTGCTCTTGTTAGTTTTGCCCACCCACCTCTGGTAAGAAAGTTACTTGTATAAATATTTAATTATATTTTATTTCACTATAAAAATATTTAAATAAATGATTTATTTTGGCTTTTTATACTGTCTATTTATTATTTCAAGATGTACATTTTAAGCATATAAAGTTCCTTTGTGAGTATTTTGAGTAATATGTTTCCTAATTAAAACGTAAAAATTATCAAGTATATTTAGCCTTTAAGAAAATAAACAGAATGATAAATTACAGCCCATTGTAAAGTTTTATCATCAGATAAAACTGCGCTTGAATTATTATATTATGCCGGGTAAGAAATTTATATGATATCAGACAATTCAATAAAACGTAAGTTGGAATTAATAATTACAATATTTTGAGACGTCAGAAACTCTCTGAGAGAGGGGGAGATCTGGCTTTTCTGATAAGACGTATCAACTTGGAATTAATTCTTTAATTTACAACGAAACAATGCTGGGCATAAAATGTGACCAAAGAACCCAGACTGCTTTGACCAGATTTGCAAGTGGCCATCTTAAGTGGTTTACTTTTGAGGGAGGCAGAAAGATCTTCCGTACTTGCAAAAAATGCTGTGTTCAACCAGCTTCTCTAGAACATATTCTGGTTTGCCTTAAACTTTCTGAGGTGGATCTTACATTAGATCTCCTTTTTGTTGGTCAGCGGCATCCTGGAGCTTATCTGACATGTCAGATTAAGAAGATCAACTATAACTACAACAACGAAAAAATTAAACACTCTAAAAATAAATTAAAAAGGGTTCTTAAATAATTTTTTTCAGTGAAGTTCTTGCAAAAATTTCGAAAAGTGACACGCTTAATTTAAAAAAATTTTATAGCAAAGAAATACTTTTAACAAAACCTTCTTTTATATTTAAGTTTTTCAGAAAGTTCTATTTAGAACAATGACTATTTCATAGTTTTTATATTTAATTTTTCCTAAATTAATAATGGATCACTCAATTTAACTGAACTGCTTCAGGCTTTCCTTTTTAGTTGTCGATGCAAAATGTTTTACGATTAAAGTAGCAGTGACTATGTTACTGTGAATGACGAAAATTGGTGGTTAATGATTTCCACCAACGAATGTTGACAATCACATTGTCGTTTTGGTAAATGTCTGAAATATACACTAGGTCTAATTAAGTGCCACTGCCTGGTATACATTTTCCCGGTATGGCCTACACCAATGTTTTTTTTTAAGGTCAAGAGCCACTCCCCAACATGCATTTAACCATTTAGCCGGTACTTATAACACAGATGTATCTCTAATTTACCCTCAGCAGATATTAAAATATCGAATAAATATAATAATATCAACGGATAAAGTAATAAAAAATCGGATATAACAAATATTTCAGACATTCACCAAAGCGACTTTGTGATTGCTAACACTCACCGGTAAAAGTCGACATTCTCTTGATTTAGTCATTCACGGTAATAACTATATCGGGACATGATAGCTATCTCTTAGTTCACGAAAATAACATAAACATAGACTGTAAAATCTCCTTTTGTTTTCTGATAGGTTTTTACAATGCTCTACAGACTAAAATAAAAAATGAAAAGTAATAATTTAAAGCTATATTTTGGGTATTTTCTTACAATTTTTTTTCAAACGTTCAGCATAATATTTCATTACTAATTATTAAGTAATTATCGAATCATCAAAAAGAATTCTAGTCTAAATGACTTATAATATTCAAAAATTATTACTCCTGGCAAATTTTTAAGGGGATTTTTTAATCTAAGTGAAAATTTTAATAATCTAGTGAGATTTTAATATAATTTTTTGTTATGTTTTTACTTATGAACTGATGAAGGAAAATATAACTCAGATAAAAAAGAATGTCAAATCCTTAGTTTATAATTCATAATTAGTTAGTTTAAAAGTTATATTTTTAATAATCCTTGGTTACATAATCCTAATTCAACTTAAAATTATTTCTAGGACCATGGTCATCACGCACCTAAACCATACAAATTTGGATACAGCATCAAAGACAAGCACGGCGAGCAACACAGAGAAGAATCCGGAACTGGTGGTCATGTGACAGGAAGCTATGGATTTACTGATGATCGTGGTATCCACAGAGAAGTACATTACGTGGCTGATCACGGTGGTTTTAGAGCCCAAGTCAAGACCAACGAACCAGGAACAGCTAACCAGAATCCAGCCGCTGTTCACATTCATTCATCTGCTCCAGCACATGGTCATCTCTATGGAGGATATGCTGGCCATGGACATGCCTATGCTAATCATGGGCATGGTCATGTTGCTCATGGACTTGGTCATGTAGCTCACGGACATAGTTATGCAGGTCATGGTCATGGTCATGAAGGGAATGCTGGCTTAGGCTATGGATATGGTGGTTATGGACTTGGTTACAGTGGTCTCGGTTACGGTGCAGAATTTGGTGGATATGGATTAGCTAGCGCATTGTTAGGCACGCTACCTTATACCAGATATGGTTACTAATTAAAAAATTTGTATAAATATTTAGGAAATAAATTTTTTGTTAAATGGTTCATTGTTTATTTCTGAATTTTTAATTATTTAACTTGTTTTTAACAAAAATTCAAATATTTAACTTCGGTAGTGCGTTGTGCTTTTATATACATTTGCATATAGATATATTGATAATGTTGCTCATTTGAGTAGTTATAAGTAGGATCTTTTTTGACTGAAAATTAATTATGAAAGATGAACTTTTGGACCAAAGAAAAAACGAGCACAATGAATAAATTTCCATCTAATGATCGGATTTTCACGTTTTACAACTCAATCTTAATTGTTCGGCTTCGAATATGTAATTGTTTGAAGCAGACGATATTTTAAATTACGAAATCAGACACAAAAACGCACTTTCCCTGAATAAACATAAATTCTTTTAACTGATTTATATTTCTGACTCTCAAAACATAGGGGGTAGGTGCAATCTGGGAAATATGGTCCCAAAGGTTGGGTCTGGAAATTGAATTGGAAACTTAAATAATAATATAAATTCTAATAAGCTAATTGAAATTTTTTTAAAGAAATTGAAATTTTTCTGATGACAAGTGTAAAATTTGCTTATCTAAAGATAATTCCGCCCTGTTTCAAATATACAACTTTTTTAAAATTAAATTGCTCAGGATCTATTCCCTAAATTGTGCTCAAATTTTTGTATATTGTTATGTGAAATTAGATACTTTAAAATGATATAAAAAGTTGTATTCCTTACAATTCGAAATACTTTAAACTATTATTAAATAAAATAATAAAAATAAATAAATTAATATTTACTAAAAATGTTTTTTGCAAGGATTTATTTTTGTATAAACGAATTTTATAATTCAGTGAAAAAATTTTTCAATTCACTTGAAAAGCCTTGCTAAATGGCCAAATACACGCACAAAAAAAATTAACATGAAGAGGTCAAAATTTTGGACCGTTCTTTTAACAAAACTATTGAAAACATATTTCCAGAAATAAAAATCCGTCGAAAAAGCGATATGTTTATGCTCAGAAAGTATGTTTTGTGTCTGATTTCGAAACTTAAAATATAGTCTGCACTAAATAATTAGCATATTTGAAGTCAACTCCTCGAACCATTGAGATTGATACTTAGTTCGTGAAAATTCGATTATTAGAATGAAAGTTATTCCGGATGATATATTTTGAATTTTGTGCACTGTACATAAAATGTTTAATAACATTTTAATTATTATAGAATAAAATTAAATTGTATTAAATTAATCCTATTTACAAATAAAAAACACCAGTTAATTAAAAAAAAGGTGGGTTAGTTTTTTTTGGTCCACTGTATAATAGCTAGATCTCTATTCTCATTTAATGTATTATCAAAAGTATTTTTTAATTTGGAATTATTTTGACATTTCCATAGATATCGAACAGTATACTTGTACGCACTTAAGTTACTGAAAGTAGTTGTACACACAATCTAGAATAGATGAATCACATAGGAATGTTATATGTTATGACAAAGAGTGTAAGTTTATAACTTCGAAATATTAATATTTATCTACTTATAAAATAAAGGGTAAATTGAGAAACACTTATTGCTTTTTGAATGTCAACTCTTATAATTTACACATAAATTGTTAGAGAAGATTGAAAAAATAAAGTAGGCACGCACTCCTTTTGAGTAGCTAAGCCATTTCACAAAGGAAACTTCCTATGGTTAACTATCATTTTAATGAGAAATAAACAAACCTCTTAAATTTTTAAACACTCTGTAAGTCTTTAAAATTAATTTGAGGTGCAGCTCAACATAATCAAACCATTCTGAACAACTTTTGATCTAATGATGAGATTTTCATGTTCTAGGCTCAACCGTAAAAGGTTGTGCTCAAATAATTAAAAAGTTCAGACGATATTGTAAGTTACAAAATCAGACACAAAAACGTACTTTCTCTGAGAGAACAAATCTGTTTTTAACGGATTGGGATTTCTGACCCCCAAAATATCGAGGGTTAGCGCAATCTGGGAAAAGTGATGCCCATAGTTAGGTCAGGAGAGTAATCCAAAGTTTGGACCTCATATTGTTAATTTTACTTTTTGCATATTTCGCAATATCACGCAAAATTTCTCAGCCAGTTGAAACTTTTTGCATGCAATTATAAAATTTGCTCATCTAAAGATATCTACATGCAATATATAGCTTTTAGTAAATATTTATAGTTATTTATTATTTTATTTAACAATAGTTGAAAAACCTTTGAAAAGGTTTGCAAGTTTTTACATCATTTTAAAGAAAGCAATTTTAAATGGCAAAAGGGACGAACACAAAATTTGAACAAAATTTTTCGAATAGTTCCCGAGAAATCGAATTTTGAAAAAAATCATAATTTTAAAATTCGATTTTTTTTTTCTTTAGGAAATATTCGACTGATTTCGCTAAAATTTGTATTTTGCCTGTGAAAATTACATTATTTTAAAATTGTATTCCTATAGCATTTAAAAGGTTTTCAATTAATTTTAAATAAATTAATAAAAAATTATAAATATTTGCTGAAATTTATGTTTTGCATGATATTATTCTTGGATAAACGCATTTTAAAATTGTGTGCAAAATTGATTCAATGCGCTAAAAAAGTTAATAAAATAATAAAAAAAGTGTGAAAATTTTCCATTCACTCATTATTAAGTAAAATCTCAGAAATTAATAAATATTTACTAAAAGTTACTATTTGCAGGGAAATATCTTGACAAATGAATTTTATAGTTTTATGCAAAATTTTTTCGCTATCTTGAGTGAAATACGCAAAAAGGTAAAATTGACATTGAGACGTACAAATTTCGGATAGCACTTTTGACCTAACTATTGGCCCAATATTTATAAGATTGTGATTACCCCTTATTTTGGGAATAAAACATCCAAATCTGTCAACAAAAAAAAAAAAAAAAAAAAAAAAAAAAAAAAAAAAAAAAGCATGCTTATTTAGAGAAAGTATGTTTTTGTGTGTGATTTTTTAACTTAAAATATCATCTCCACTAATTAATTTACATGTTTAAGATCATTTCCTCCAACCATTAAGATTGAGTCTCAGAACGTGAAGATCCGAGCTGCTATTCAAGTTATTCAGGGTGGCCCGTTTATTTATAATTTTTTTTTTTTTTTTTTTTTTTTTTTTGCGCACTGTACAGTGCTGCGCAAAATGAAAAAATATATAACCTTTTATGACTTTTGTTCGAATAATCGGATTTTTACTATCTAATTATCAATCCTTATAGATCTGAAGACCAAAACTCCCCCAAAAAGTGACTTTTTCTAAACCAGAAGGTACAGGAAAAAGGGGTCGTCCACCGACTAGGTGGATGGACGCAGTTTAGAGGGACCTGAAAAATAATAGGAATAACTAACTGGAAGGCCAAGGTACAGAATAGATCAAGATGGCTAAAACTTATGGGGATGGCCCTGGTCTGTCATAGGCTGTAGTGTCTAAGTAGCAGAAGTAGAAGAATTATCAATCCTAATTATTAAGTTAGAGAATATCCTATTAATCAATCCTACTAATACAATCCTATTAACCAATCCTATTAATTAAGTTAGAGAAAGAGACATAAAAATGTGCTTTCTCTTTTTCATTTTCGATCATTAAAATGGGGAATCTTGTCGCTTTCTGGAAATTATGGTTCCAATAGTTTCGGCAAGAGTGCTGTCGAAAGAATGAGTTACTCCATGTTAATCTCACTTTCAACTTTCTTAGTAGAATCTGGAGAAGTTTTTAAGAAAATAAAAACATTTTTGCACATAATAATAAAAATTGTTCATTAAAAAAGAAACCCTTGCAAAAATTAAATATTTTTAAATTTTTTTTTATTACTTTTCTTAATGAGGTCCAAAAAATATTAAATTGTATGGTGTATCTGTTACTGTGAATAACCGAAATTGGTGGTTTTTGACTTCAGTGAATGTTGACAATCACATGGTCGCTTGGGTAAAAGTCCGAAGTATTTACTTGGTTTAGTTAAGAGGAATCAATACTTCCCCTCTCAATGCCAGCAGCTAATGCTTTTTCAATGGGAGTGTTTTCGTCTATAATTTTTTTTTCTTGAATTTTGATGTTTTGAAAAAATATTCATTATTTGAAACTTAATAATTTACTCTAAGTTTCTGTGCATGCGTATTTTTTACTATAAATTTTAAACTATTAATAGAGGTGAAATATCTGTGATCGAGTGTTATATTCTAGAAATCCGTTTTTCATCACAATTCATTCAATAAATCTTTATTTTTTAGTGCTTGTACACAATCTATACATTCCAAGCTTCCAAAAGAAATAATTCTTTAATTATTTTCTTGAATTATGAAATGTGTCATTATTACAGAAAAATTAAAAAATACTATTAAAATTTGCGAAAAAAGACTAAGAAAATTACAAAGCAATGAAAAAAAGACGGAGTTGTATTTACTTGCAGCTTTTTTTGTTGTTGTTTTTTTTTTGTGTCGTATGCCTGTTTAAGCAGAAGGGGTGCGATTGTTCTTATTTTTCAGTGGCACCATCTATGGCCAAGTATTCGATTTCTGCCACACCACACTGCCACTAACCCGTTCATAGGGTGGGCCACATTCACGCAATCACACAAAGGAGAAAGGACATAGAACACAGAGAGAGAAAGAAACATCCATGCCTTGCCCGGGATGCGAACCCAGAACCTTTCTGATGCAAGGACAGTTCCCTGCCCCCTACACAGGCCAGTCGGCACTTGCAGTTTATGCGCAGTAAATAAAAATTATTGTTTTTCTAAACTTTCTTCGTGTTTTTTTTCTTTTTGTCGTGTTTTTTTTATGTACATGTATAGTACCGTTCAAAAGTTTAGACTCACTTGTATATATTTCATAGCTTTCAAAAATAGTTAAATGGTTCTGAATTAAACATATAATTTATCAAACATAAACATCAACAAACTTCGTAAAACACTGCTTCCATTTTAAATTGTTCATTATTTTTTCATTTTGTATCTATTCTGTAGTTGATTAGGAAATGAACGAAACTGCATGTAAATACCTATTATGAAAAAAGTGTAATTTATTTAAAAAATCTCCTTAATTTTTAGTTTATAAACAATTAACTTTTCATCTTCTTTTGTAAGATTCATTATAATTTAAGTTCCTGTACATAACACATTTAAAATATAATAGCCTTCATTTGCCAGAATAACTGGTACATATTAAAAACAAAAGTTTGCATTCCTTTATACAATTTATTATAGAAATATGGATCAAAAACTAGAAAAAAGTATCGAAACACGTTCAGTTATTATTGCACTTCAAGGAGAAGGCTATTCAAGTAGACAATTTGCCTCCAAAAATATTGTTTTCCAGACCACTGTTGTCAGAACTTTGCAAAGGAAGAAAGAAACTGGCCAAAATAAGTGCCGCCAACGATCAGGGAGACCTCGAATAACGTCCAAACGAGAGGACAAGTTTATCTACATTCAAAGCGGCAGCGTACTCGAAAAGCACCTGAAATCCGGAATGCTACTAGGCAGAAAACTGTCTTAGTAACTACTGTACAACTTCGACTTCGTGACTATGGTTTAAAGGTTGTGTAGCTGCTAGAAAAAATCTTAAAAACAAAAACATAACATAGTTAAACAACTACAATGAGCTGAAATCAAGTTAACTGGTCTTTAGAACAGTGGTCAAATGTTTTGTTTATGAGTCAAAATTTGAGTTGTTTGGAACCAAATGAAGTCAGTATGTTCGTCGTTTTGTTGGTGAACGTATGACAAATCAATGTTTACTACCAACTGTGAAGCATGGTTGAGGTTCAGTCATGGTTTGAAGATGTTTTGCCGGTGACAAAGTTGGAGATCTTGTAAGAATTGTGGATCAAAAATATTAATCACATAGTATTACAGCGTTACTCTTTTCCATGCGGATAGGGAATCGTTGGTCGAGGATTTTTTTCCAGTAGCATAACGATCCAAAACATTCATCAAAATTGTGTGGAACCTAAATTGCATCAAAAGAAAATAAAAAAGTACTGAAAGGCATGGATTGGCCCGCTATTCTCCCGATATTAATAATAAGCTTTTGTGGGATGAACTCGATAGAAATGTTAGAAAAATGCGATGTGCCAATCAAAATAAACTTCGAGAATCTTTACTTTGTTGCTGGAATCTGATCTCAACTGGAACATTGCAAAAACTAACAGAAAAAATGGCAAAAATATGGGCTGCTGTGATTGAGGCTAAAGAATGATATTTCGAAAAGGGTGAGATTCATTTTACTGTGAAGGAACCGTAGGCAATGTACTTCGCCAACATAAATAATTTAGCACTTGTTTAAAATAACATCTCTTACTTGGTTAATGTCGCTTTTCAATAATCCTTCGTATAAACGTATATTCGTAACGTATATAATCCTTTAAACGTATATAATAAAAAACTTGTGAACATTCTACTTAACAAACATTGGTATATACAAAAATATATTTTAAAGTATATACAAAGTATATAAAAATATATCTGTTTCAAAGAAAGACCAAAAATTAATGTCTTGAAGCTTTTAAGAGGTTTTAAATAAAATGAATAAATAAAATTAGATACTTTTTCTTGTAAAAAGACACTGGAAATAAATCTTCTATATTATGCGTAGTTAAATTTAAGTAATAAAATAAATGGGGTTCCAATGTGCGACTATAAATCTGCCTAGGAGAAAAAAAAATCTAATGAATTGACGTACTTGTAGTGTAATGAGATTTCTGGTAATAAAACTAAAATATACCGTATTTAAATTATACATTTAGTAATTTTTAAGTGCGTTTAGTAATGGTTTATTGAAAATTCTGGTTTCCAAAATTAAAGTTCTAATTACCTCACAATTAGTAAAAATACAAAACTTAAAATTAAATTAAACCGAATATACCGGTTTCAAGACATACTTTAATGTAACATGATGAAGTTATTAAATTTTATCACATTTACTAACAAACAGTTCGGTAATAAAATCATATTTCATTGCTAATTTCACGAAATGTCATTAACAAAGAATTTGGCAACAACAGTAGTGCATTTTGATGCACCTGTAGAGCCAGGCACACGGTAAATTTTACAATATTCTGCCAGTTTTCTTCTCCTTTTCCTCGATTTTTTGAAGACTCACGGCCTCATGGATCTGGTATAGCTCCACTATCGCAGCTGGGATTGGAAACACAACACACACTTTTTTCCTCAGTGTGTTCTTAAATGAATTAGAATTTTTGTAGCAACTAAAAGCTACTTTTTTAGTATAAATCCAGAATTTTTTTTAATACTTTTTAACTTGTAAGACGAAAAAGGTTTTATTAACAAAAATATTTTGCAAACTACTGTAAACTAAATTTACAAAAAAAAAAAATAATAATAATAATAATAATAAAAAAATATAATATAATAAATAAATAAATAAAAATTGCAAAATTTTGCGTTTTCTTTTTTTAAATTTATTTTTACTATTACTATTTGGAGTAGAATTGTATCAACAACGAAAGGAGGTGAAATCTCTTTTAAAGTAAAAATTTACTATTTTTTTAAAATATTTTTTTAAATAGTTAAAATATATTTTATTTTTATAAGTTGTAATTGTATTAAATTTTTTAAATTTTTCTCAGAGTCAAGGCGTGCTAAAATATTTAAAATAAAAATTAAATCAAAACTAGTTCACCGTAACTTATTCAGTTTTAAAGGCAGCTAAATCCTTAAAGTTTAATATGTCAAATGAAATTTCACATAAATGACTTTTTAAGCCATTAATTATGAAAAATATTTGATACGTTACAAAATTATGTTACATAATATATGCTTGCGTTTGAAACAGTTACATATTGACTAATATAACATTCCATAAAAAACAATAGGAAGTTCAAGTTCAACAGAACTGTTGAAGCATTGAAATGATTTACTTTCTTGTTTAACCAGTAAGATACACGCCTTTTCACCGCTATATAAATGCTTTGAAGAAAATGCTCTCATTATCTTTTTTTCCTTCAGTAATAGAAATTGAAACCTTTCAAAATGATTTACCAGGTAATATAAATTTTTTTTGTAGCTTATCTTAGGAATTGTTGAACTAAATTCATCAATTGTTTCTCCAGAATTTTGTTTTATAATATATAAATTTTATTTTTTACAATAGATTTAACTCTTTTTTTCTTCAAGTGACATTTTTAATAATGGAAATTTAAGATCAAACTATATGAGCTATTTAAAATTATCGCCCTACACTATGTAATAATAATATGTTGAAAACTTTAAATTTGTAATTTTGTTTTCAGATTTTTATTTTTTTAAATTTTTTTTTATTTTAAAAATTAAACATAAAAAAAATTTGAAAATAACTTTTTTATGAAATAATTATCAGACTTTTTTAGGTTTTTCTTAGCAGGTTTTGCTAATGTTCTTTTTCTAATATATTTAAGATTCCTAAGAGAATTTATTAGTTAGTTGTACTTACATATTTTTAAAGAGAATAACTAGTTAGTGCTTCACATTATAATATTTTGCAAATAATTTTAAGGATTCAGTCAATGAAATCAAATGGTGAAGAATAAATATTTAATTTTCAAGATCAAGTAGAAGATTTCCTTTTAAACACACAGAAAAAAAAAATCTAGTACTATAATCATTATGCTTGCCTGGTAAAGGAATGTAAAAAAAAACAATTATTTTAGTAATAAAACTAAAATATACGGTATTTAACCTATTCATCTGGTAATTTACAGTTTACAGAAAAACTAAATTTAGAAATTTTAAAACGCTATCTCGTATATATATGCAGTCCCTGGCCAAATTTTAAGCTGCACTATAAGATTCTATGTAAAATCTTAATTTTCAGGTGAGAATATACAGTTTCATTGTTTTTCTGTATCTGAAACCGGTTATCACTTGCTTACCTTTGCGTAACAATTGATTAACATTGTAATGCAGTACGTAAAATATAAATAAAAATAGGAAAAATATAAAAAATCTCCTGAATAAAACCCCATATACATATATATATATATATATATATATATATATATATATATATATATATATATATATATATATGTATAAAGGTTTTTAGTAGCTTATAACTTCTAAACTAAATAGTTTATGTGTTAATTGTTTGCTCATTTTATGTATATAACATGTAGACGTATTGTTACTTACATAAAAAATAATTATACTTCTTATTTGAAAAAAAAAAAAACTTCCTTCATCTTGTTTCTTCTAAGAATCACAATATCTATTTTATAAAATAAATTTTTCTTAAACATAATAAAAATTCCAAATACGTAATAATTTTCTCAAAAATATAGTTTATTATCTCTGGTATTTATTCTGATTCTGTTATATTTTAATGTTAAATTACTGTTATATAAAGGGCAGGATAGTTAAGCTTTATTCGTTTGCTGATGTAAGCTACTTTTTATTTTTCTTATCATTTGGATAATTTACAATTGTGTTCTTCTCTTTACAGGTTATCATTTTAGCTACCATTAGTATTGCTGCTTTTGCACATCCACCTCTGGTAAATATCGTTGTTAGCAAAATTTTTAAATATTAACCTAAATATTTTAAAGTAATATAACTTTTTTTGTATTTCTCATTACTATTTTATTACTTGATTTACAAAGACGTATGAATAGTTTCTTAAGTAATTTTGATAGAGTTAATGATTATCTAATTCTGAAAAATTTTTATAGGCTAAGTAATTACCAAAATATTCTAAATACTCAAAACTAAAAATCCTTTCAATAAATAATACTAGATAAATTAAAACTATAAAACGAATTACATATATTAGCTACGGTTTTTAAGAAATTAAACCACTGAAATTGTTTAAAATCTTTTGGTTTTTTTTTTAAGTAAATGTATTGATCATGTATAAAATAAAAACAAATATACTTAATTCTGCGTTGTTATACATTTTTTGGACTAGAAGATCTATAAGTAAACTTATAAAAAAAGCTTCTCTTTCTTGAGCTTTATCCAGTAATATTATTTAGAAAATACATCCGAATTGAATACTTTAAAAAATTTTTTTGTACTAGACTTGTATAAGTACTCTATTAGAAATTTCTCTTACAAAATGGTAAATAACAATTTATTTAATTGTTATTTTGCCATTTTCAAACAAAACAGTCAAATAAATATAAATAAGATGGTATTCAAACTAATAACTGTGAGAAAAATCGTTTATTAACAGATTTCACCTAATACGGTTAAGCAACCAGAGTTTTATCGTAATGAATCTACTTAGTCCCTTTCAGTTAGGTACATCTGAGGTGGCTAATCTGTCTATCTCATGAGCGACAAAAACTGGGGTTCGAATGCCAGTGACGATACTACTATATTTCCACCATTTCTTTCAACAATGAAGAGTTTCCAGTGTACTGCCCTCTCCAATTTGTGATTCTGGTTTATTAGAGTACGATATTCCCATTTACGCATAGATGGCAGCACTATAAAACTGCTAAACCATCTAAAGTTCAGTTAAATTTCTTTTCTGGTTTTGAAACCATGCTCGTTGTAAATGGTTTAAAAATCGTAAAGATGTTCTTTTCCTTAAATTTTACGGTTAATGTGATGGACAGACTGCTGTCGGTTATTTTACCATAATTTTAGAATGAATATTTTAACAGTGTGAACTTATCGGAAAAACTTCTATCTCGTGAGTTTCATCCAATAATATTATTTAGAAAATAGATCCGAATTAAATACCTTAAAATTATGGCAAACTTTTATGACATAATTTTGTTTTCGCTTACCAAATATACTCAATTACCAAGTATACTGAGTATAATAGTTTACTCCTTACATTAAAACTTTGAATTCATCAGCAAAAGTGCTCGTTTTTAAAATAAATACAGCAAATTGTATGTCACAAATAAAATTAATTTAATAATAAATGAATTGATGTTAAATCAAAATATTGGCAAATGCACTTGAAGGGAGGAATATTATATTAAGCCTCTTCTTAAAACTGTTCAGTAAACGCTTTTTAAGAACTTTTGACGCAAAAAAACTTTTTACGCATTGATGTTAAATCAAACTATTTGCAAATGCACTCGAAGGAAGGAATATTATATTAAGCCTCTTCTTAAAACTGTTCAGTAAACGCTTTTAAAGAGCTTTTTACGCAAAAAAAAAAAAAAAAAACTAGCAGAGGAGTTCCAGGTAATCAGATATTTCTGATCATCACGCAGTTTTTAAGTGAAAATTCTGGAAATTTATAAAATATCTCTCTGGAAACAATGTTAAGAATTTTTTTAAAGAAAAAATTTAATACTTTGCGATAACAGGGGAAGACAAAAAATATTTTAAGAAAATGTATGAGAGAATAATGATGATCGTAATAACTTTGAAAAGCTATAATATTATAATTATTTTGAGAATCACGGTAATCATGGTTTATAATCCTTGGTTAAATTATCCTATTGTAATAGGGGAACGGGAAAGTAATGTCGTTTCGGGACATTAAATATTCATTAGTCTTAAAAACCAATTCATTTTTTTCAATCCATTTTGATTCATTTTCGATCAGCATTGAAAGGTTGTTGCTAACGAGGGTGAATACATTATTGATTAAAAATGAAATAATGATAACAAATATCAAATACACCGAAAAGACATTACATTCTGTCCCTCTAATACAAAAATATTATAAATGAGGAAGGAAAATTTAGCTCAGATAAAAACGAATTTCAATACCTTAGTTTATAATTTTTAATTAGTTAGTTTAAATGTGATAAACTTTAAGTATTGGTTTATAATCCTTGGTTACATAAACCTATTGTAACCTAAATTAATTTTCAGGACCATGGTCATCACGCACCTAAACCATACAAATTTGGATACAGCATCAAAGACAAGCATGGTGAGCAACACAGGGAAGAATCCGGAACTGGTGGTCATGTGACAGGAAGCTATGGATTTACTGATGATCGTGGTATCCACAGAGAAGTACATTACGTAGCTGACCACGGTGGTTTCAGAGCCCAAGTCAAGACCAACGAACCAGGAACAGCTAACCAGAATCCAGCCGCTGTTCACATTCATTCATCTGCTCCAGCACATGGTCATCTCTATGGAGGATATGCTGGTCATGGACATGCCTATGCTAATCATGGGCATGGTCATGTTGCTCATGGACTTGGTCATGCTGCTCACGGACTTGGTCATGTTGCTCACGGACATAGTTATGCTGGTCATGGTCATGGTCATGGAGGGAATGCTGGCTTAGGCTATGGATATGGTGGTTATGGACTTGGTTACAATGGTCTCGGTTACGGTGCAGGATTTGGTGGATATGGATTAGCCAGCGCATTGTTAGGCACTCTTCCTTATGCTAGATATGGTTATTAAATAGAATAGTTGTATAATTATGTAGGCAATAAAAATATGTTTTTCAAAGAAAAATCATGTTCTTATTTTACTTTTAGCATTTTTCCTTAACGGTTTTAAAGCGTTAAAATTCAAGTTAATACAAGCGACTTTAACTGAAAGAATTAATGAGATATTACAAGAATATGCATAAGCTAGAATGCATAAATAAAATTGCTTATGAAATTTTTAAGAAGTAATAATTTGTTGTTATCGATATTTTAGAATTGAAAAAACAATCTTTTTTCAAAATGTAATATTTTTATATTTATATATAATATTATAAAATATTATGATATAAATAATATAATATGATTCATAAATTTCATTTTGTAACAGTCTTTTTAATTTTATGTTGAAAAGATTATAACAAAAATTATAAAAAAAATAGCTATCCTAGTGAAGTAAGCTAAATTGATCTAATTTTTTACAAGACGAAATGCAAATGCAATATATTTCTACAAATTTACTTGATGTTTTCAACTATGCTATACAAGTGGATTAAACAATACAATTTTAAAACCCCTTCAAAAAATTATGTTTTTTAGTTTTAAAGAAAATAATATTCATGTTCATATAAATATTTTTCAATTAGTAGTAAATTCTTCTTATAATTATATAGGTTGAATACATATTAAATGCACTTTAGAAAGTACAGAAACGTAAGAAAATTTCAAATTATATAAAATGTGTCAATTATTTATTTTCCTAATAAAATAATTAAATAAGAGATAAGGAATAAATGTGACATAACTTTTTTTTCATAACATATTTCTTCGAAGAATTTTATGTTTAAAAGTTTCTTTTCTATTTTCTTTAATAGCAAAAAAGCAAAAAAAATTGGATTCTTTTTTCGTTGTCATGTATTAAAAATATTTCCATTACTAAACTGTATTTAGCTTTAATAACAGTATATAAAGTTAAAGTCAAAAAACATATAGATTATGCATCGCGAAAAGTGAAACAAATTGCTTACTCTGTGTTTTATTACTGTTTCTTACTTTGGGGTTTTAAATTAACATATATTTCATCTCTTAACATTTTTACGTAGCTATTTAAAGCCATATTTAAGAAACAGCTTTGTGGCGCTTCTCCAAATGGACTATATAACAAAATAGCATTAGTGCGAGTTTTTAAAGGTAATTGATTTCACGCAAATAAGAAAAAAAGCTATTAATTTACGGCGAATGAAATAAAATAGGAAAACCCGAGAATACAACAGCAAGACAACGAGTAAATTTGGGAAAATTACTTAAATGGACAGTAGAATTTTTTTTTAATGACTGGTCATTCAACTATCAAAAGTTTGGTATTACAATATCATTTTGAGAAAATGCTACCAATATTTCAGAGCTATGGGTTTATTTTTATTTTGAAAGGCTCTGAAGTACAAACATCTTAAAAAGTTAGAGATTTTTTTCAATTACTATTACAAAATGGAATTATTTTTCTGTCAAATAAAGAAAAAATCGTGTTTTAGTCAAAATTAGATTTGATAATTTCATTTTTAACAAATTAAACTTCAATTGATGGTGAACTTTCGATTTCACTGAAATTTAAAAAAAAATTTTTTTAAACTTAAAAGCTAGAAAAATCTCAGAACATATAATAGATAATAAGCAATAATGGAATTATTTTACGTAAGCATCAATCTATAGACCCATTAAAATTTTCTGAAATCTGTAATATCATCAATAATAGTACTTACCTTAGCAACTCAAAGAGTTTTACACTGTTAAAATTTTTATTCTAAAGTTATGGTAAAATAACTGGCAGAGGTCTGTCCATCCAATCAACTGCAAAGTTTACGGCAAAGGACATTTTTTTTATCTTTACCGTTTTCAAACCATTTACAACTAGCATGGCTTCAAAACCAAAAAAAAAGAAGTTAACTGGACTTGGAGATAGTTTAGCAGCTTTATAGTGCAGCCATCTATGCGTAAATGAAAATATCGTACTCTAATAGATCAGAGTCTCAAATTTGGGAGTGCAGGAAAGTCTTCATTGTTGGAAGGAATGGAGGAAATATAGAAGAATCGACACTGGGACTCAAACCCTGTTCTGTCGCTCATGATATAAACAGATTAGCCACCTCGACTATAATATATACCCAACTACAAGGAACTAAGTAGCTTCATTACGTGGGGTGATAAAATTCTGGTTATTTAACAGCATTAGGTGAAATTAGTTAATAAACGATTTTTCTCACTATTAATACTTTGAATACCATCTTATTTATGTTTATTTGACTGTCTTGTTAAAATATGGTAAAATAACAATTAAATAAATTGTTCTTTAACCATTTTAACAGAGAAATTTTCAACACTGTGTAGCTGATTCTAAGATTCCCTCTTTAATTTTTCACGTTCTAAAGTCAAAAATATGAAATTTGGACAGCAGGTGGAAGGGATAATTTTGTAAAAAGACATCTCTGCTACATTAAAAAATGTTTAGCCATATCTTACAAAAAAAGGAATATTATTTGTAACAATCGTCGATCATAGATAATATTTATCATATCAATTATATATAATAGATAATATTGAAACCCAAAGTATTCTGCGCTAGGCTCAAAATTAAAACTCTACGAAATCTATTGTGAACTCAACATTGGATCTACAGTATAATGTCGGTTGTAAAATGAAATAGGTTAGTGATTTTTCTAGCTTACAGCTCTATTTAATTGATAAATTAGTTTAGCAGGGCTTTTATTGGTCTTTGCTTATAATTATTTGTCTCTGGTTCAAGAAAGTTTATTTAGTTTTTTTTTAATTATGAACGCTCAAAACCAAATTTTGGTGAATTTTTTTGCTTTAATATAGTGATTCATAAATAAGAGGATTTCTTTCTCAATGGGATAATAATCCTTGTGGGTTGACAGGAAATAAAAAGAAAATAAATAGAAACAATGATAAAAAGCTAGCAAATATTGAAATTTATAATGTATACGAAACTTTATCTCAGAAATAAAACAAAGGAATACAAATTTAAAAAAAAATAATAATGATAAAATAAATAAATTAAAAAAATTAAAGCTTCTGAACTTTCTCGCCATATTTTGTGTTGAACAAAGATCTGTTTTTCATATCCTCTCTGAACAAGGAAATAGGTTGAATATTTGCTTGGAAGTGGACCCCTGACACTGAACCCCTGACGCTTAACCTGAAAGTACATTGTAAAGATGGACAATATAGTTTTCATATTTTATAAACGGTTACAATTTTCCGAGATTCCAATTAAAAAAATATGACATTAATTGAAATCAATTGAAAAATATGATAATGAAGGAAAAAAATTAAATGCTTTAAATTTATATTTCCAAATATCTGCTCCATTAAAAAAATAATAATAAATTAAAGAAAGTGGTAAAAAGAAAATAGTCAATGCTCATAGTGGAAATTCGTGGTTTTTTGATCGAAAAAAAGAGAAGTGCGATAGGTGGCTGTCAAAATTTAGGAGGGGACGATAGGTGGTCATCGACATCCAGAGGGAGCGATAAGCCAAAAAAGGTTAGGAACCACTGCTTTAAAACATTGAAGCGTATAGTGTTCGAATGATAGGTTCTAGAATCTTTTTCATCGTAAATGTAATTTTTTAAAAAAAAAACTGTTTTTTTTTTTTTTTTTTTTTTTTAAATAATTTCTAAATAGCTCTTAAAACTAAATTTTGAAACTATATTTTGCTGCTATATTTTTAAATTTCGATTGCAAAGAATTTGTTATAGACATAAACGAGAAGTTTCGAAAAAAATATGAAGCTAACGTTTTTTTAAATTTTTTTTATTATTTTTATTTCAAGAACAAAATGATTCCTCGTGCACCACTGAAAAAGTACAACACGAGGCTTACAGACGTAAGTATGGTAGCAAACCATGTAGGATTTTTAAACAGAAATACATACTAAAAGGGCATATGTAAAATTAAGAAAAGAAAAATAATAATAATAGAAAAAATAATTTAAAAAAAACATTTTCAAAAGAATGAGAGAAAGAAAAATTTAAAATAGTGTACAAAACAAAGTGATTGCATTCTAATTTGAAACAGAAATAGCAAATATATATATATATATATATATATATATATATATAAATTAAACTTGTTATTAAGCTTTTTTAATAAAACAAAAGTTAGTTTTAAACGAAACCATTCACTCTTTAGTGATCTCATGTCTTTCTTGAAAGCTTCATTGTTAAGAAGAAAAATAAACAATAATTTATATTCACGTTTTTTTAAGCCTCACGAAGATCGGAAATTTAATTAATTTTAGATGAACAAAAATATGTAAATATGGAAGCATAACAGTGATAGCTATATCAAAATTCGAAATCTTCTTTTTAACTTTAAATTTAATTTAATATCTAAATGTCAAGTAATTTAATCTATTTTAAGCATATGTTAAGAGATTTGTAAATTTCTTTTTAAATAACTGTTTTAGGGTGAAACATCAGAAAAATTTATAATAAATTCATAATAAATATATAATAAGCTATAATAATAAGTTGGAATAAGTTATAGTAATAAAATGTATACAATATGTATTACGGTATAGCCCCTGATAGCTGCGTTATACAAATGTTCAAAAACACGCAACGATTTAATCGAGAATGCATCGTGATCACAAGGTACTTAGCTCGTTTGTCAGTTATCCAAACTATTAGTAAACTAGTTTAAAAAAGAGATGCTGGTAAGATTTATAAAATTAGCTTTATTTCATGTGACAATCTTTTATTTAATACGAAATTTGAAAAAGTTTACATGGTAAGCAATAAAAGCTCTTTGAAATTATTTAGTCTATTTTGAAAATGTAACATAGTTTAAATTTGTGGAAGTATAGACATTTGCATTGTTTTTTCCCTTTTATCTCATCATCCAATTTACTACCTTATTTGCAACTACTAATGTAAATTCCAGTGCTTCTTTTTATAATTTAAAAGCTTTTAGCCATTTGTTTTTGTTTCCAAATTTGATTAATGCTGGAATCATTGAAAATAAAACTGATCTGAAGCAAATTAATTCCTTTATATTTAGAATTTTGATTTTTTTAGCTATTATTTGTATCGTGGTTTTATCATTTTAAACAGTATTGATGTTCTATAATGTGCCATTTTCTTCGAACGTTTGATTGCAAAATGGATTTGATTACACATTGTGGCTGCTAGATATTGCAAGTAAAAATATCGATTTAATTTTATAATAATATTGGGGTTTTAAATGGGTTTGTTTGTACCTAAGATTCTAAAAAAAAATTTTATGCTGAAAGGATATATTGCATCATAGTACCATTTACCAGATGTGATTCCACATCAACATTTGGCAAGTTTTTAATACAGGAATTTATATATCAGCATATCAAAAATAGATACGTGGATTTATCTATCACGAATTTATCCACTAAATTGTAATTAATAGAAATCTTGACATTACTTTTGGCACAGAAATGAGACCCATCTTAGTTATGTAAGTAACGTGACATATTTTACAGTATATAAATGCTTTATTTTGAGGGTCTAGTTTGTTTTGGTCACAAATGATAGTGGAGTGTTTCTCTGAAATATCTCATTCAATTTAAAACAATAAGCGAAAGAAAATGGAAAAAAAGCCGCAGAATTAAAATTATTTAAATGGATAACAAGTACGAGGCTAAGCATTACAAAAAGGTTGTCGCATTGGTATGTTGGCTATTATATTACAATTGAAATGATAAAACACTTAGCAAAAACAACGAAAAATCTTCGCTTCAGTTTGAAATGTTATTCATTTCTTTAGTGCGGCACTTAGTGTTTTTTACACCATAGAATAACAATAGTAAAAAGGGACAAAATTTATTCCTATTTTTATTAGGAACCGTGATAAAAATGATATCCTCAGAAAAAAAAATTATTGTCTCCTTCCTGTTCATGCATATTATATTTTATAAAAGATATATTTCTTAAAATTTTCGTGCAGTTCCCTGATACAAAAGATTTAATTTTCTTGACTTATTTAAACCGCGTGGTTGCTTCAACTAATTAAATTAGGAAGTTAATCTCAATTTAATGCAAATTATTTCTCGTTATGTATTAAACTATTACTCCCGCAGAGTATTACTGAAAAATATCGATAGTATCATAATTTAGACAAGATGATAAAAGCAACCCACACATTAGACATAAAAGCAGCGCATTTCAAAATAAAAAAAAAATTTGAATTAGTTGTAACTTTATTACCATTTATGTTTAAAACATATATGGTATGAATTTAAACAGCCACCAGGTCGTCGAGTGGTTAGCGTTCCTGACTGCGAACCAATTGCTGAGGGTTCGAATCCCGCTCAGGTCATGATTGTTTCTCTCGGTGTATTGACCTCTGATATGTGAATGTGGCCTACCCTGTGAACAGGTATCTGTGGCAGTGTGGCGTGGGTAATGTTGCTTACCTCTGAGAGTTACGGTCATTGGTGCCCACTGGGTAAGGTTAAATGAAAAAAACAATTCTCCCGAGGTGAAGAACCAAAGTTTAGAACCTGCAGTTAAAAAAAAACTGAATTTAGACAAAACGATCTAAATGAAATTTACTCAAAAGACGAACATTTTTGAAAGTAAAAGCGGTGGGTCTTTAAATTTCAAAAAAAAAAAAAAAAATTATAAAAAATTCCAATCTTTACAGATTCTTTTCTCTAATCAATCATTCATCATTTGAACTACTTAATAGTTACAACAGCTATTAAAAGCATTGGGATTTTTCTGAAGATTTAAAATTAAAAGTGAACCATTTTGTTCCCTTTTAGTCTTTCCAACGCTGATAGAAAAAATTTATTTTGAACAAAAGAAATCAATCATATTGTAAACGATAATTCAAATCGGTTTTAAAGCTATTGTTCTGCAATCGATAAAAAACGAATAATGTTACTATTAAGAAATCAAAACTCCTTTAGTTATGGGTCATTTCATAAATAAATATTTACAAATTGTTCTCGAAATTTCTGAAAGAGAGTGTAAATTTTATGGGTGAAGCAAATGGAGCATTTTATGAAAAGTGAAAATGAAGAGCCGAAAGCAACAAATAGTTAACCATGCATGAACCATTTGAATTCTTGATCGGGTCACGATCATGTGTTAATGTCAAACCAATGGACTAAATGAACTATATAAGAACGGAATCGGAAATAACCGAAATCAGACTTTTCTCGTATTTCGTGGGAAAACAACAAGGGAAAAAATGATCTCACTGGTAAGGGAGAAAAATATTATTTACTATTTATCAATACTAACATTTTAAAATAATGGATGATTATTCTTTCTAATATTTATATTTTTGAATTATACAATAAGTACTTTCTTCAAAAAGTATGAACTTAAACATTTTTTTACGATTTTTTTCCTATAATCTGATTACTATTTTCTGATATTAATAGCTAATAATAAGTAATTAATATTTTCTACTTTCTGATTTAAGCGATGCCATGCATAACTACTAATTTCATTACCATTACTTTTTCTTTTAATGTTGTTTCTCTTTGATTCAAAAAATAATATGTTCAAATAAAGTGTGTAAAATAAAATACATTCAATCAGTATTTATTTGATGTTTTTTTTTTAACACACTCTAATTTTTTTCCAATATTTATTCTTACTTTATAATTTAATATCTATTATTGTTTCTTAACGTTTATATTTTCTATAATTAAAATTTTCAAATGATATAATGATAACTTTTCCTATAAGCATATTAATAATTTTTAATAATTTTCGAATATTCATTTTGGCCCTAAGGGGATAACTATTTCTACTATTAATAGTTCATAATGTGTAGCTACTATTTTCTATAACAATTATTTATAAAAGTTTAACTACTGTTTTTTATACTATTACGTCTTTCTTCTAGGATTATTTCATTTTTAATCTTAAAAGGTCCAGGATTATTTCATTTTCAATCTTTGAATGTCTTATTCGAAGAAAATATAGGAGATAATATTTTACGAGTAAATAATGATCTAATATAAAAATCCCACTATTAATTATCTGTTGTTATTTCCTGAAAATATAATAACTACAAATCTTTTTAAAATATTATTACCTTTTAATTATTTCCTGGCGTTTCTTTATTACTCTAATGGCTATTTTGTGATATTAATAGTTTACGTGTAACAATTATTTTTTGAAGATAAGATAATTACTATTATTTTCTTTTACTATATTTACTTTCTTCCTTTATTTTTTCTTTCGGATTCTTAAACATAACTAGATCAAATAAAGGAAATAGGATAATTAATTTTCAATAAAAATTTTTTTTGATTGATCAAATAACTAATATTTAATATTTATCATTATTTTACAATATTTATATTTTTGAATATTATAATAATTACTGTAGATAAAATATAATAAACGATATTAATTTTTTTTAAATATTCTAGTTATTATTTTCAGATATTACTATATTTTTATTTTAATAGTGTAACTATTGTTTTTTAATAATTTTTTAACATAATTTTTTTTAACTTTCTTACCTAAAGGATGTACAGTATTACTATAATAAACCATCGTGAAACGTTTATAAATGGAACCTATTTTAATGCAGAAAATCAAATATTAAGTAATATTATAAATTGATATAATTAAAAAAAGCAGTACAATATGAAATATTTAATTAGATATTTAATAAGCAAACTCTTGTAGCAATATTATTCAAAGAAATTGTAGAATAGAAACAATTCGATATATTTCAACCTTTTAGTGCATTTTCAACTACAAATTGCTTCAGGTTATAATTTTTTAAGTTTGAAAAATAACGTTACAATCAATTTTAATCTTACATATTTAACACATTTTAAGCTTTATGTGACATTCTATTATAACCCACTACATACCTACATGTAACAGGTGGTACCTTAAAATTTTAGTAAATACAATTCGATTATCATAAAATTTCGGTAATTTTTTCATTATTATACTAGTTTCCTTACGTTTAATTCTTTCTTCCTCTATTATTATCGTTATTATTACTATTATTGTTTTCAAACCATTTTAAATTTACTTTTTATTGCGTAATTTTTTTTTAATATTTTATTTTTTTTTGTTATTTTGCAGGTATCCGTTTTAGCTATTTTGGTTGTTGCTGTAATGGCTCATCCTCCTTTGGTAAGAATTTTATAGATATTCTTTAGATATTTTGGTTAGCTTATAAAAATATGCTGGGCAAATTAGGTGAACCAAATAATAATAATAATATTAAGACTCATAATAAAGATTATGGAATGGATTTAAGAGCGCGTTGCCATTTGTAGGCATTTGGAGAGTTCTCCAGCTATATGGGATCAGTAGATACTTAACGAAACAACTGTGCTGATGACGTGAGTTGCTAGGTCGACGTTAGAGCGTTGTGTTCTTCTCATACTTCTCACACTTCTCATACTGTTATTTTGTTTTGGGTGTGAAGTAAATGCGGCAAATTTGGAAAAATAAAAAGTATGCTTGAAATTCTGATTCCTGACTGAAAAATCGGCTCTGGAAGTTTATCAAAAACTTTAAATAGGCTTTTAAGTAGGTGCCGCACACAATTTTTAGAGTGATTTTGCCGCTTTAAATGTGGTGAGATGAGTGCTGAAGTTTATTCTCATTCTGAGCAGCCTTCAATGTCTCAAAACAATGAAAACGTTGAAAAAAATTGCCAAAAAGTCAACAAGAATCGTCATTGCAAGATCGAGCAAATTTCAGAACAGGTGGGCGTGAGTTAGATCTCGTGTCAATGGATTTTGACTGAGATTTGAAAATACTCTGCTAAATTTGTTCCTAGCCTTCCAACATAATATCAAAATAATAATAACAATATCAATACATCACCCCATCCTTCGTATTCACTGGATCTAGCAATCTGCAATTTTAACTAAGAATGAAGAAAATTCAAAAAGAGAAGCGATATGATGATGTAGAGGTAGTAAAAACAAAACGGTGGTAAAATGATGGGGTAGAGGTGGCAAAGGGGACACTGGACGATATCAAAGTTGAAGAGTTCCAAAGATGCTTCAATTAGTAGGAAAAAGAATTGACTAGTGCATTGCATCTGATGAAGTGTACTTTGAAAGTAACAGAAGAAATTTTTCATTTAAAAAATCGGGTTATTTTTTTGGTCCTCTATTCTCGTTTATCCCCTCCTTTTTGTTTTCTTACTATTCTGTCTGGGTTCGACACAATTTTCTTAACTAAAAATTTTAATTTTATTTCTGGTAAGAAAGGATCTTAAAATTATAAATCTAAAGTAAACTTTAAGAATTTATAAAATATTTTTTTTTGAAAATTAGCGCAAACTTTAGTATAAAAATTAAAAATTTTTCGCGTCACTCATACAGCTTTACAACAGAAACTTAGACCTTAGTTTATAGTTCAAAACATAGCTAACATTATACAAAATTAACATTAAAAGTTTCAAAGAAATTTGTTATAAGATTATTTTGTAATGTTTGTTTGCAAGAAGAGAATACCTTAAAATTAACATTCTTCTGAAAATGCATTTAAAGTAAGTAATTACCAAAAATACTAAAACAATTTATTTTATATATATATATATATATATATATATATATATATATATATATATATGTATATAATAATTAGAAATTATCACACAAATTTTAAGTTTAAAGAGATTTATACAATTATTGAACAAAAGATCAAATAATGAAAAAAAAAATTTACCTATTTTTACCTAGTCGGATATTTTAATATAAAAATAGTTTTCAAGCAAACATTAAATTAAAATTTTAAGAATTAGAAACTATTATTTTAAGACATTTTAATATCAAAATGTGATATAAATTTTATTGCAATAAAATTAATGATCTATATAAATTTATAATGTTAATTTAACGATATTTAATTTTGATTAAACCCATTTAGCTTATAATTTATAATTTTACCAATTCACACATCACGCCAACAAACACACAGGCAAAATTTACTTTTACTTAATTATATGACAAATGGTATTTCAGCTCATTTCATGGTTTAAAGAATAATAGATATCAACTCAAACACAAAGCAAAAAGTTGTAGTTTAGTCCTGAAAGTACTAATCTAAGGCACTAGTAATATGAATAATAATAATATTACTTTAGTTGAAACCTCATTTATTTTTTAGGAACATCATGGGCACCATGCAGCCATTCCTTACAAATTTGGTTACAGCATTAAAGATAAACATGGCGAACAACACAGAGAAGAATCTGGAACTGGTGGACATCACGTGACAGGAAGCTATGGATTTACAGATGATCGTGGCATCCACAGAGAGGTTCATTACGTAGCTGACCACGGTGGCTTCAGAGCTCAAGTCAAGACCAATGAACCAGGAACCGCCAACCAGAATCCAGCTGCCGTTCACATTCACTCCTCCGCCCCTGCTCATGGACACCTCTATGGAGGATATGGTGGTTACGGTATTGGAGGTTATGCCGGACATGGACAAGGATATGCTGGACATGGGCATGGTTATGCTAATCAAGGTGGATTAGGCTACGGGCATGGAGGTTATGGACTTGGATATGGTGGTCTTGGATACGGAGCAGGATATGGTGGATTAGGATTAGCCAGTGGGTTATTGGGTACATTGCCATATGCTCGATATGGTTACTAAATGAAAATTGCTTTTAGTTATGTAAAAAATTGAAAAAAATAAATTTGTTGAAAAAAATTGCTTATCGTGTTTTATTATTTTTGGGTTTTCATTTCAGGCTACAAGATCTTTGCTTTTTTAACATAAATGGACAAATGCTCAAAATAGTAAACTACATTTCAAAACAAACGGTGATTGCACAAAATTTTTTATTCACACATCATAATTTTAAAAGTAGGAGTGCATAATTCGTTTGAAGTAGTGATACAGCCTTTTCCATCTTTTTCTTCCTTTTTGATATCTATGGAAGCAAACCATTATTTATTTATTTATTTAATTTGAAGATTCAGATCATAAACTAAAAATTGTTGAAATACTGACGCAGCCTTTTCTTCTTTTTTAAATTTCCACTTTTCATTTCAAACAACAAGATTTTGTTTGCTTTTTTTGCATAAATGGATAAATGCTTGTGAAACTACATTTTAAAACAGACAGTGATTGTACACTTTTTTTAATAAAATTTTTCATTTACGCCTCATAGTTATAAAATGAGTGCATAAATGATTTCAAGTATTGACACAATCTTTTTCTTCCATCTATGGAAACAAACCAATATTTATTTATAGGTATAATTTAAAGATTTAAGAATATTCTAAAACTTATTGAAATATTGACACTTCCTTTTTCTGCAATTTTGCAGTTCAAGAAAATTAAAAAACTTTTTTTTAAAGATCCGAGAGTATTCTAAAACTTTTTGATATTAATTCATATTAACTTAAACATAAAGTAATCAATAAATTCTCATCAAAGTCAATAATTTTTTTCAAATGGACATAAATATATTAAACATTTTAAAGTATATCAACAGCGCCAAAATTCTGGCAATAAAATGTGAAATAAATATCGTACTTTATCTGAAAATTTGTACGAAATCCTTAAATTTACCATTAACATGTATTAGTGCACATGTTAAATGTATCTATTGTTAGACTGTTGTGATTTGGGTTATCTGTCTTTTAATCTTGCTATCATGAATAAAAAAAAGAAATTTATTTTATATTTATTTTAAATTCCCCACGATATGAAATATTGCGGAATATAATAATATTTCCGTGAAAAAAAATGTTTGATTTAATGATACAATAAATAATAATATAAAGGAAAAAAACCTGCTCAATCAATTACTCGAAAAGTTTGCATGGATTTTCAAGATCAACTCATTTAGTCGCTAACATTATTTTTCGATAACTTTTGTTTACAATAGCGTTAAAAATTAACGCTAACGAAATAAAAACATATATATTTCTCTAATTCTAATTATTATTTTAAATATTTGATCGAAAAAAAAGGACAGGGCTGCTTACTATTTATTTAAAAAGAAAACACATTACAACTTTATTTTAATACGAATTATAGAATTGCCTACTTCTTTTACGAGTCACAAATTGCATTTCAAATTTTGAAATTTTTCATTTTCAAGATGTTAAATAAATGATTGGCCAAAAATGTGAGTTCAGTAGGGGGAAAATAAATGTTTTGAAAAGTATAATTCTGTATGGTGGTCGGTTAAATCCATATGTCTTTTTAGTTTAAGCAAAATAAAATTTCTTGTTCGCTTAACTTATGTGTGGGTATTAATTATTAATTAACCAACTGAAAGAGAATATAATGAAGAGCTAATTCTATAATTTGGTCAATCCCGGACCAAGGGTTATTTTTCAAAAGTTATTTTTTCCGTTTTTGTTTCTGTCGTTTACCACAGTTTGGAACCATTGTTACTGTCTTTTCACAAAATCCACCATTTTTCAGTAGTTTGAATCTTAAAAGCATTTATTTAATGATCTGTTTTTATCAGTATGTTTTTCTCCGGTTAAAAATGGTGCCAATAAAAAATCGGTACTTACTCTATTTTTTTGTTGAAAATTTTCTTATTATTTATATTTTTCAAAGTACCTTCATTGCATTGGGAACAAAGGAATGGTCAAAACTATCGGAATATGGTAAAATTTGCAGTATTCCTGGCTCTATGGGAACATCAAAAGGCACGTTATATTTCAATTAAGCACTTTGGCAATCATTTTAGTAAAATTAGCATTAAAATATGGTTTTGTTACCATGCTGTGTGGTAGAAAATGTGGTAAAAGTTAGCAATGTTTCTCAAAAGTCTGCAGTTTTAACAGTGATTTTCGAGATGATGCAATAATATTCAGTTTGATAAAGCTCTATTTTATTCTGTTTCTTGCCTGTCAATTGTACTTTTTTTTTCTATGTAAGCTATAATCTAACATTTGCCAGTGAACAAATACCTGGACAAAGAGGACTTAAATCAGTAGCTTAACCGTTACACATCAAGATTCTCACAACATCTTAAAATGGAAACGTAGAGGTAGCTGATTAGAATCCCGACGTAACCCTGCGTGGATCTATTTTTTTAATATTGAATTATTGTTATGCTCATATACACAAGCTTGTGTGCTCATATACAAAGCTGGGGTTATATTCTCTTGACAAGTCGAAATACGCATAGTGCAATGCAGAGAAAGACAGCACAAACACACATCCTGAAACACGGTGGGATTCAGACCCGCTACCTCCACGTCACCACAGATGCCAGCTTTCTAATATCTTCATCTAATATGAGCAATATGCTCCTCAACTTGAAAAGGGATAATAATAAATCGTACTTAGTAAAGAATGAGCACACAAGCCTGAACATGTATGTGTAACATTGAATAAATAAATAAATTCTTGGAATAGTAATGTTTTATTTTTTCAATTATGTTTTGCAATAGTCACATCTTTCCACCAAACGCTACTTAAATTGGAGGCAGTGGGTTCGAGAGTCAGTCAAAGAAAGTCATGTTCCGCGAACCACTCTAAAGACTAGAGTTAGTGGGTTCGAATCCTGCTACTACACTGGCTGCCTATTTTTCCTGTGTTTCGTAAAATTGCACCCTCTGTTTTTCAAATTAAAAAGAGTTTTTTAGCCTTTTTTTGTATTTACAAGGAAACCCACACAATGCTCGTAAGTAAATAAATATCACAACCCCATAAAAGATGGATAAAACAGTCACCATAGTTTGATGTATCTGAGTTTAGTGTCATTAAAATACTTTTATTAAATATTTTGAAGCCTTCCTTCATGCCACTTCACCCCTTTTTATAATTGAGAAAATATAGTAAAATAAAAAACAACTAACAGTCATTTATTAAACCGCTATTTTAAATAAGCATAAATGTAAAAAGATTTTTCTCTTTCTATTTGGTAAGGATAATAGACATCAAAATGTTAAAATTGCAAATAAATTGTTAAAATTAGTGACAGTTCTGAAGAACATGATAATTTTATCGTCATAATTTAGAGTATGGCATGAAAATTATTTATTTGGATAAATTTACTTCTCAGTTTTGTATTTGTTACTTAATGTATGGTAATGAGAATTTCAGTTTTTTAAACCAGAATTTCCGACAAACCGTTATCATCACGAACGATAAAGTTAAAAAAAATTGAATGGTTTGATTACCGTATATTTTGGTTTAGCAACCAGAATTATAGTTTAATTTTTACCAAGAATGTCTTTACCATACAAGTATGGTAACTTTTACAGAATAAATTTTCCGTGTGCTAAACACGAAATTAAATAATTGAATTTCCCATTAAATAAAAAGATTACCTAACATTATGAATCTTGCCAGAATTCTTTTCTCAAACAAATATTCTTGTCTACGAGAGTGCGATCTAAGCAAGTAAGGAGGATGAAATGATCCCTAGAAAATTGCTACGAGGTTTTTAGGGCTGGTGAGCAGCAGCGAATAGGGAAGGACCACTCTAACATAAATTATTATCGATATCTTCTGATTATTTGCAATTAAAGTACTTGGGATGATTTTAGATATGATTGTATAGATTTATTAACTCCGGTTATCTCACTACTCATTTATCAGTTCTTTTACTTAGTCTTACGAAAGTTATTATTTTCTTTTTTTGTATGTGTTAGACACTATTGCAATGACTTGTGAACTAGCCATTAACTAAATCATCTAACTGACTAATCATCTAATTAACTAATCAGCTTAACTAACTAACAGAATAATAGTTAATATAATTTTAAATTTGAATTTTGAACTTAATAGGTTTTTTGTATGGAATATTTATTATACCGCAAACAAATATTATTTAGCTGTGCTGACGTAAGGTAATTTAAAATCGCTTATGATTATTGTAATTTAGAAAACCTTGAGGATCCGTGGGTTGAAAGAAATAATTTGCTTTTTAACTGTCTTTCTAAACAAATAAATATTTTCAGAAATTCAAAAAAGAAATAATAATTTCATATATCAATTAAACTTACAGCATGGAATGTAGTAATCCCGGTACTGTGCATGAAGATCTTCTTAAAACACTAGTTTAATTTTAGATTAATATAAAAGCCAACTGGTAGATAAAAATATTTCATTTTCCGCCGCATGAAAAGGGAATTATCGCAATCCCAGGAACAATTCAATTGGATCACGCACAAATTTAATTTTCTGTGCCAAAATCAATTGACGTATCAATAGATTTTCATGTATGATATGTCAAAATTGATGTATGATATTCATGCATGTTATGTAGTTTTGCATAAACGATGAAATCATGACCATAACGAAACTGAACGTTATCTGAATAACGTTATCTGGATTGGATCAGAAAATTATTAAATTTTTAGGAGTTTAACTGAAATTGGAAGTGCGTGTTTTGATATTTAGGCACTGAATAGAACATGACAATTTTTATGTCGTACTCCATTTTATATTATGTAAACGGATCTAAACACTTAATATTTTTTTAAAAATAAATTTGTTTCATTTAAAAAAGTGGAGTTTGCAATAGATTATTTTTTAAATATTTTGTAATATGTGAGTTGCAATTTCTGATACGAATTACTGCAAAAATAGTTAGTTAAAAATCAGTTAAGTACTTTGATTTCGACTCTTTTATTCAGTTATTTATTAATCTAGGGAAAAATGACCAATTAGCGTCGAGTGTCTTATGATTTGCATTTTGTGAAAATGGGATCTATCAATCAAATTTCTAACAGCTTTCTATTAGCTAGAGCATTCAAATCTCTAGCTCCGTGAAGTTCCATAACATATAACCATACAAGTTTTTATTAAAACTCTGCGTTTAATGCCAATAATAGTTCAAATTTGAGTTTTATTTAAATTTTTTTATAATGTTTCATTTTAATTGTAATTAAGATTAAAACAAATGTAAATCCAAAATATTTTTACAAATCTTCTGAAAAACAGAACTAACTTATCTGCATTTCGAAGTTCATATAATTACCTTAAATCTTGAGATATAATGATTCAAGGTACGTAGACGAATTTTTCAAAAAAATAAATAAATAAATAAATAAAAAATAAAATTAAAATCTAAGCACTTTAAACATTCTAAAAATACTTCTGATAACTTTAAAAAAATCGTAATAAGAATATGCGCAGCTATAAAATGTTTTCCTTTTTATTGTTTAAAGTTCATATAAATACATAAAATAAACAAAAGGCGAAAACATTTTGAATAACTCTATATATAATAAAGTAATTGATAAAATAACTAGCTTTAGATGAATTGTAAAGGAAAATTTATGAAAATCATGCTTTCTTTGCAATTATGACGATAATCGACATGTCAAGAAAAATATCTCTTTTTGAAAACTAGAAAACTCAACACTTTTTTCAAAACACAATGAATAAAGCACCTTAAACGGTTTTTAAAAAACGTAAATCAAACATAAACACCTTTAAGTACTTTTTAAAAACACTATGTTTCCTGTGTGTGGAAGCTGAGAACATAATTTGACTAAATGATTATCAAAACATATCAATGTGTTAAAATGACTTAAATGTATACTTATGGAGCAATTATAGCTACAGAATTTAGTAGCATGTGACTAGTATCATAAGCGAGTAAGTGGAGGTAAAAAATGGGCATTGAGATTTTGTTTACTCATGTGAAACCTTAACACATGAGTAAACAATACACCTTAAACAAAATCTTTTAAATCACTCATGGTCTGCAATGGTGGCACAACTCAAAAAACACGCGTTTTGGACTGAGAACAAGTGCAAATATGAGAATACACATTCTTTTCAGCAGCAATACTTACACAACTTATAATTCAATTTGAAGGTAATCTTCGTTTAAGCAAACTAAAGCATTTCTAATGCATTTTCTTTAGCAATGAAAACTTTAAACCCACTTATCTCAAAACATGGTTTTTTGAGTTGTGCCGCTATTGCAGCCCATGAGCGAAATATTTTAAGGTATATTTAATTAAATTACTTGAAATTGTATGATAATCGAACATAAAAAAAAACAAACAAAAGAGGTATGTTTTGTATTTTATTAGCGTGCAGAAAAGTAAAACAGAATAGCTTGAACAGTAATATAACATATCACAGAAAAATAGCATTTCACAGTAAAGAAGAAAAAAATGAAAGTAAGAAATAGTATCAAAAATTAAAATAACGAGAAAAATGTAGTAAAAGTACGAAAATCTTTGGTAGAAGGCGTAGAAAACATTATATACAAAAAATATCACTAGATGTCACGAATAAAAGAATTACAAGAAAGTATATGTGAAAGGTATCAGTTAATAACCGTATCGGGCATAAGGAAGAGTACCCAACAAGGCACTGGCTAAACCGTATCCCCCATATCCGGCACCATAGTATCCAAGACCGCCATATCCAAGTCCATAACCTCCATACCCAGCATAGCCTGGTCCGTGAACGGCATGGCCATGCCCATGACCTGCATATCCACCATATCCATATCCACCTAATCCTCCGTACAGGTGACCGTAAGCAGGAGAAGATGAAACGAGGTGAACGGCAGCAGGGTTCTGGTTGGCTGTTCCTGGTTCATTGGTCTTGACTTCGGCTCTGAAGCCACCGTGGTCAGCTACGTAATTGACTTGTCGGTGAACGCCCCGTGCATCGGTGAATCCATAGCTGCCCGTTACGTGCCCACCGGTTCCGGATTCTTCCCTGTGCTGCTCACCATGGTGATCTTTGACACTGTATCCAAATTTGTATGGCTGTGCATGACCATGGTACTCCTAAATTGAAAGAGGACAAAAAAAATTACATTTTCGATGAATGAGTATAACAAAACCATATTTTTGATTCGTTATGTTTTAAACAATACTGGTATATTTCACTGGTTTCTACCAGAAATATTTACAAATAAGGGAAATACTATTTGAAGAAACAGCGTCAAATCGTGTAAATTGGCTGTGGTTTTACCATTACGTTGAAATTAAACATTGAAGAATAAACATTGTTTAATCGAACACCAATTTCAAATTGAATAACACTAGATAGATCATTTGTTTACTTAATTCTAACGTTTAAAAGACGAAATTTTTTATGCATAATTATTAACTCTTTAACGCTGAATTTTTATTAAATATATTTTTCCTTCTTTCATTACATTGTATTAATTTAGGTCAAAATAAGTGAAATGTTTTATACTTAACATTTAAATCAAAACAAAATGCTTAAAGATCAGCTTAAGTTTGTCTTTTTAGTATTTATCGAACACGATATTACATTATTTTATTCATTCAAATAATCATTAAATGCTATGCATCCAAAAACACACAAAAAAAAAAAAAAAAGAAAAAAAAATCCTTAGTTGTTAACTGTGTTTAGCACTAAATAATCTAAACCTGTAGTAAATCGTAAAAGAATACTCGAAAAAAACTTAACCCAGTTGCCTTAAAAAAGTTTAACCATATCTTTCTTACTACCTGGATATCATATTTTCCGACTATAACATGGTTTTGGGCCACCAATCAACATGCGTGAGCACCAGTTACGATGACGTCACGCAGGTAATCGGAAATTTTCGGCTCTAGGAACAAGAATATTTTTAAATGTTGAGTTCATACTTTCTGATTTTATTGGAAATATATAATTAAATCAGAAAAGAAATATAATACGCAATATGAATTCACGTAGAAAATATTTGTGACACGGAAAAAAGTGAAACACAAACTATATAAACTTTTTTTTCATTAAAATTAATAATAAAATATTACCAATGGTGGATTAGCTAAAACAGCCACAACTGCTGCTGCAATAACAATGACCTGGAATAAAAATATATATTTTAAGTTTTAAACATTAATAAAGTAAATTATGTTTTTCTAATTAAATAATATTTCTCGTAAAATTTTGTTACGTTTGATTTGATTATTTAAATTGCACTACAGCTATGCTACTTTACTATTTGAAACACTAGAGAGTTTTTTAAATTTTGATTTGACTATTAAATTGAAAAAAAAATCCAAGAAAAATGTATATCAAGATTCAAGTTAGGAATAAAATTAAGAGCAATCTTTTCTATTTTTTAAAAAATCCTTTTCCTGTGCATGCTAATTAAATATGAGTTATGTATGCTATTAAAATAAATATTGAGTTATCGCTCTCCATATTCTTTAATTAGAGTTTTCGATAGTTAAAAGTAAATTGAGAATTTATTTAATTTTTAAACTTCAACAGTTAATATAATAAAATAAATGTTCTGATTAACTTATGATTTTAATTAATTATTTCATTGTGGTAACGTTTAAGAAATTAAATAAAAATCGGTATTAATTAAAATATAAGAAAGCAATAATTTTTTTTAAAATTACGAAAATTTTTTATTTTCAAATGTGTAATTTTTTGTTCATTTTTTTGAGTAACAAAATTTAAAAATCAAATTTGAACAAGTACAGTATTAGTTAAGACTAAACAAAAAATCGGCATTTTTACTACTGCGATATTAAAAAAAATTTTTAAGAAATGATTGAAATTATAAAGAAGCAAAAAATAATATTAATGTTTACCTGAGAAATCATTATGATTTTCTTATGAACACTGATTTAAAGAAAGTGATAATTTGGCAGTTGTTGGCGAAGTTTTTATATAGTGATTGGCCAGACATGCGATCAACCGAACAGTGGATTAAGACGTTTCACGTCACGAAATTTTGTGGTTTCTTAATAACTGAATTTTAAAACTGTGGAATGCTCCATTTATTAAATAAAGTCTTTTCGTTGCATCATCTCTGTTTCTTTAATACCTTCACATTATTTATTAGTGGCATTTAACAAATAAGTAATACAAAATCCTCTTTTGCAATACCGTTGCTGAAAGTTTTGTTACGTCTCACATGAAATATAGATGCAACTGCATATGCTAAAGATTCTGTCGAAAATTGCATTTGTATGTTAAAGAAGCAAAAGTTTGATCAATCGAGGCTAATATAAAAAAAAAAACTCAGTTGAATGCAGAAGAGTTTTAGTGTAAAATTAAATAGTAAAATTTTAAAAGTAATAAGATATAGTTTGTGTTTACTGTGTAAGAGTGTACTGAGTACATGCTATGAATATTGTACACCATCCCAGGGTTGAATGTGCTTCAGCTCCACCCGTGGCAAAGAAAAGTTTTTGGCATTACGTTTTATTTCACTTTATTTATTTATTTCTTTTATCTTTTTATTTAACTGTGGATTTCAGTTCAGTTAAAATTATTAGAAGGATAATCATGCGAGGACGTTTAAAAAAAAAAAAAAAATATATATATATATATATATATATATATATATATATTGGTACATCAATCAAAATCTACCATTATTATTTTTATGAATTTTTCAATTTGTTCAAGCATATATATATATATATATATATATATATATATATATATACAAATCATTTTTTTTTCATTTGACACTCTTTGGAGTGTTTGCATTATAGAATTCTCTCGATAGCTCTCTGTGAAAACACCCCAATTTCCATTATAAACATTTTGAAAGTATAAAAGAAAAACGTTGAATACGTTTGACAAGTAAAACGTTTAGGCTCAACATCAACAACAGGCACGTTAATTAATTGTTATAAATTACAATACAGCTCAGTTAAACGAAGAAGTATTAGTGTGAAATGAAATAGTAAAATTCTAAACGTAATAAGATGTAGTTTGTGCTTACGGTGTTAAAAAACAATGCCATGCACTTCGTATACCATCCCAGTATTGAAGAATGTGCTTTTTCTCCATCCGAGTGAAAAAAAAAATTTTGGCGTTACGTTTTATTTATTTATATATATATATATATATATATATATATATATATATATATATATATATATATATATATATATATATATATATATATATATATATATATATATATATATATATATATATATATATATATATATATATATATATATATATATATATATATATATATATATATATATATATATATATATATATATATATATATATATATATATATATATATGTATATATATATATATATATATATATATATATATATATATATATATATATATATATATATATATATATATATATATATATATATATATTTTTTTTTTTTTTTTTTTTTTTACTGAACCAATCAGTTTAACTCAGTTAAAATTATTAAAAGGATAATCATGATGGCATAATTAAAAAAAAATAATTTAGTAAAATAATCAAACTAAACTATCGTTATTTTCATGGATTTTTTAATTTGTCCAATTTATCAATTATTTTTTATATGATTCTCTGCGGGGTGTTAATGTTATAAAATTCTCTGGGTAGTGCTCTGTGGAAAAAAAAAGTTTAATAATCTCATTTACTTACAAGAAAAGCTTTCAAGTTACTATAGCGACCATCTGGCTAACATCTCAGAAGGTGATCCGAAGACATTCTACTATAATTTTTTATATAATTTAAAATATACTATAATTTACTATAATTTAAAATAATTTATTCTTTTCCTATCGATCAATGTAATGGATGACTTTTTATTTCAGTACTAATGTAGACTCATTAATTCACTAAATCGAAAACGAAAAAATATTTTTGACTCTTTATTCTTTATTTCATACCACAAAAATATTTCAGTTACATGGTTACACTAATTTTCACTGTCTTTTCGGCGATTCACCTTTGCCAAATTATTTTCACATTTATATTGATTACTGGCGATTGGCTTTATTTTTTGACTACGTTTTTTTTCGATAAATCACCAATCTTGGATCTCTTCCCATGCTTCTAACTCTGTGTTGGGAACAATTCAGTCGCTTTTTAAATTGGCTTTTGATTAGGCTGGTCATGGGGGATTCATCTCCCATGGCCAGGGCTTATTAACATTATTATTCAAAGTTTATTATTTAACTTATGAAGTCTTATTATGGATAAAATATAATTTTGTATCTCGACCTCTACAAATACTAAATGAAAGTTTAATTGTAATTATGATCTAGTTTTCATTTTCAACTGTCATTTTCATTATTCTGTTTTCATCACGATCTCTTCAATTAGTCAATTATACCATGCAACTTCCAACCATACCTAATTCCGTTAATATAAGGTGTTTCAACCTAATATTAAGTAGCATTTTGCGCATTTTACATACCGAATTTAAAAATTAAAGAAATATTCTGAGATTTAAAAAGAAATTAAAATTCGGCAAAGCCCTTCTAAATAAAAAAAAAGAATAATTTCTTATTCAAAACAATTAAAAAAATATTTAAGCAATAGTTTTGACAGCGAGAATTTATTTCAGTTGTAGACAATATTTCATCATAGCATGAGACAAATCATTTAAGTTAAAGAAAGATTGCTATTTATTCTTTCAAGATCTATAAAAGAAATTCTCATTTTGTAACAGATTAAATACTTTACACTTCAGTGATTATGTCACTAGAAATAGAGAGGCTTTTTTTTCTCTCCAAAGAAACCACCTTGGGTGATTATGGCGTAAAGCGACTTGTTTCCTATTGACACTTTCACCTTAATGCTTGACTGAATGTCACCATATACCCCATGAACCATACTCAGTACCAGTTTTTGAAAAAGAAAGTGACAAAACAAAAAATCACCTCAAAATTACGGTCAATGCAAATTTACTTTCCATTTCTATTTGATTCGCTTCGTTTAAGCCATTGTTAGCTTAGAAATAGATTAAGTAGTGCGGGGTATTGATAATTAAAGAAATGCTTTTTTAGAGTTAACTAAAAAACAAACGAGCGTTGAGTGCATTTTATGGTCATTATTATTGGTTAATCAAAGAAAAAAAAAAAACAAAAAAAGAAATCAGTAATAAAAAAATTAATAGAATATTTTAATAAAAAAAATTAATTATGAATTAATAAATAAAAAATATTAAGATAAAAAAGCTATTACTGTTAAAAAAAATAAAGGCTTCTTATTGCTTATAGCAAATTAATAGTGTACTATGATTTTTTTAGTCCTACAATGTTATTATTAGTAAAAGGGTTGGAAAATAAATTAGTTTATAAAAATAAATTAGTAAATTTAAATGAATTAATTTAAGAGTAGAGTTAAGATTAAAAAATTAAAGCAATCAACTTTGATAATTGTTTTACAATAATTGCACCGACCACAGTGCTGATGTAAAATATCATCCGTGGTAAACGGATTACGGGTTAGAGTCCCCGTGCCGTCAGGCTAACCTAGGGAGTTTTTCATGCTTTTCCTTACCATTTAATAAAAATGTGGTTTAGTTCTAGAAAAAAAAGTCCTCCATGATTAAAATTTCTCCAAAAGCTAGATCCAGGAGTTCCCATGTCTACTGGATTGGGTCCAAAATTAGAAAGCTATGCAGTTGGTCATTGATAGTTGAAACATCTAACAGTGGGTCAGCTGTTCAACGATGGTTAGGAAGCAAAATAAAACTTTTTTCGTGGTAAACTACAAATCAATAGAGCAAAGTAAGATTTTGTGGTAATCGTTATTAGTTTATTTGAGCGGGAAAAAATCATTAACACGTTAAAGATAGAAAAAAAAACATAAAATATTAAAAGAAAGATAAAAATAAAATATTAAAAGATTATTTAAATTTCATAATTATTCTTAAATTCATGAATGAAAAAATTTACAGTTAGAGTTCGAACTGTTTTTAAGTTAAGTATTTTTTTTAGAATAAACAGCAAAACAATTGAGTGTAGAACGAATTTTGGAGTTTTCCATATTAGTGTATATAAGAGAAAGAAAACGTTGTTGAAAATAAAATTAAAACAAAAGTTTAATAAAAATATTAGTTTCAATAAATTAAAAAAAAATTAACAGTTAAGGTAGGTGTAGTGAAAGTTTAATGACTGCTTCAGAACAGACTAGGAAATAATATAATTTTTTAGTTTATTAGTTGTAGTTTTATAGTTTATTTGAGTGAATATTTGAATTTTAAATATTTAAATATTAAATTAAAATATATAAATTTGAGCACATTAAAACTATTTAAATTTTAAAATAAGTTTTATATTTATAAATTAAGATACAAGAATTGCAATGGTTTTAAAAGTGAAACTAGAAAAGATACTAGAGTCTAGAAGGAGTTAGTTTGCCATGACAATTAGTATATAAAAGTGAAATAAAAGTGTTTATATCTATATCTATATATATATATATATATATATATATATATATATATATATATATATATATATATATATATATATATATATATACATATATATATATATATATATATATATATGAATTCCGCATCTGGCTGACATCGACCACAGTGCTGACGTTAAATAACCAGAGAGGTAGATGGATCATGAGTTAGAGTCCCATTGCCATCAGGCTAACCGTCAGAGGCTTTTTTGGTTTTTCAATCCTGACATAAAACAGTTCAGAAACACAGTTCAGTGGCGTAGCTGCATTAAGTTAAAAACTGTATTATACGTTTGAGCTCTGTTTTAGAAGACAACAATAGAGTGTAGTGTGAACTCCGAGGCCATCATAAGTAAATATAGTGAAAAAACTCTTTTAAAAATAGATAAATAAAATAGTTAAATTTTAAGTTTTAAATAATAATTATATATTAATAATGTAAAAAGATTTATATTCAAATGCAGTTGTTATATACAAAATGTACTTCGCAAATTAAAATTTTTATCCGACCTATTTCTAATATTACACGTTATCAAACTTTGGAAAAAAGACATTATCTGACATATGTTCTAAAATAATTGCAACTGTTTGATGACATAATGAGCCCATTTACCAGAAAGTATTTGTTCATCATAAATCATATTCTACTTTTATTACGCTACGTGTCCGAGAGCTTATTCAATTTAGCATAATTTCACTTTACAAACTGCTCAAACAATCCTTCAACGTGAGATCAATTTTCGATAGTGTATCAAATCCTACATGATATATGATCATTCTTTAATTAATCTGGCGTATATATATCGTCCACGTTTTACTGTAATTCACATCATTCAACGAAAATCATCAAAAAGACATAGTTCTTGGGATCATTTAAACATGGCTAGTTTACTGCCTCTTCTTTTCGGTGTTATTATATTTTCCGGAATCGTGAAAAATGGTGACTGCAACGAGACACGATTTGTAAAAAAAGTCAGAAGCAAGATACCGGACAGCCATTTCTACACACTTTTTGCAGTGTCATTTAGAAATAAGAAGGATTTTAAAGAAGCTGTACGTGAGTCCATAAATGATTTCAATCAAGCAGCTGGTGTAAAGATTCTAGAGAGCCTTTCCAAACAAATCAAATATGAAGCAGCAAAAGTTGGAAGCACTATTACATCATACCAATTTTTCCAAATGTACACTAAAGCAGCTTACCTCTTTTTGAAAACCCAGGGAGTGCTAACAAAACAAAATGAAGACAAATTGGCAAAAAGACTTGCAGGCTACTTCAACGAAGCTGCCAAAAGAGTGAAAAAAGAAGACATTTTGAACACTTTACCAGCTGTCAATATAGCAGTAGCTAAGTTTTTCAAACATGAGGGCATCGATGGTGACCAGACAAAACTTAAGATATTTGGAGAGTACTTGTTTGCTGAAGTAGACAAAATTTCTGAAAATGCTGAAAATCATGATTTTAAACGCACATCATTTATAAAAAAAGTAAGAAGTTACATACCTGACGATTATTACTACAAACTTTTTACAGTGTCATATAAAAATATGGATGACTTTAAAAATGCTGTACAAAAGGCCATAGATGATTTCAATAAGGAAGCTGATGTAATGATCCCAAAAAGCCTTTCGCAAGAAATTAATCAAGAAGCAGAAAAAGTTGGAGGCTTTATTACAGCAGACCAATTGTTTAAAGTATACGCCTACGCTGTCTGTCACTTTTTGAAAAATCAGGGAGTACTAACAAAACAAAATGAAGACAAATTGGCTAAATCTTTTGCTCGGTACTTGATCGAAGCAGCCGAAGGATTGAAAGATGATGATCTTTATAGCACTTTACCTGCCATCAATATAGCAGTAGCTAAGCTTTTCAAACATGAAGGCATCTATGGTGACCAGACAAAACTTAAGAAATTTGGAGAGTACTTGTTTGCTGAAGTAGACAAAATTTCTGACAATGCTGAAAATCATGATTTTAAACGCACATTATTTGTAAAAAAAGTAAGAAGTTACATACCTGACGATTATTACTACAAACTTTTTACAGTGTCATATAAAAATATGGATGACTTTAAAAATGCTGTACAAAAGGCCATAGATGATTTCAATAAGGAAGCTGATGTAATGATCCCAAAAAGCCTTTCGCAAGAAATTAATCAAGAAGCAGAAAAAGTTGGAGGCTTTATTACAGCAGACCAATTGTTTAAAGTATACGCCTACGCTGTCTGTCACTTTTTGAAAAATCAGGGAGTACTAACAAAACAAAATGAAGACAAATTGGCTAAATCTTTTGCTCGGTACTTGATGGAAGCAGCCGAAGGATTGAAAGATAATGATCTTTATAACACTTTACCTGCCATCAATATAGCAGTAGCTAAGCTTTTCAAACATGAAGGCATCTATGGTGACCAGACAAAACTTAAGAAATTTGGAGAGTACTTGTTTGCTGAAGTAGACAAAATTTCTGACAATGCTGAAAATCATGATTTTAAACGCACATCATTTGTAAAAGAAGTAAGAAGTTACATACCTGACGATTATTACTACAAACTTTTTACAGTGTCATATAAAAATATGGATGACTTTAAAAACGCTGTACAAAAGGCCATAGATGATTTCAATAAGGAAGCTGATGTAATGATCCCAAAAAGCCTTTCTCAAGAAATTAATCAAGAAGCAGAAAAAGTTGGAGGCTTTATTACAGCAGACCAATTGTTTAAAGTATACGCCTACGCTGTCTGTCACTTTTTGAAAAATCAGGGAGTACTAACAAAACAAAATGAAGACAAATTGGCTAAATCTTTTGCTCGGTACTTGATCGAAGCAGCCGAAGGATTGAAAGATGATGATCTTTATAACCCTTTACCTGCCATCAATATAGCAGTAGCTAAGCTTTTCAAACATGAAGGCATCTATGGTGACCAGACAAAACTTAAGAAATTTGGAGAGTACTTGTTTGCTGAAGTAGATAAAATTAATGAACAATGCTCATAATTAATCTTTGACAAACTTAGTGAATTTTTTTTAATATTCTTACAATAAATATTTTGTAAGAAAAGAAAGTTTTTGTTTATTTCTTTAACATATTTCGAATCAATTTAATATTTGAAATTGTTTGATATTGAAGTTTAATTAAATATCTAGCTTTGTTAATATTATTATATCTGATCTGATATGTTTTATTTTGTAATGAAACATCTAGCCATCTTATAAAACTTTTTGTATGATGTTGAACTTTTAAATTTGAATTAATTGGAAGATGCTGTAACCTAATCCAGAAAGAATTAAATTTCTGAAGCAAGAATTTTGTTGTTTTTTTTTCATTGCCTTTCATAGTCATACGTAAGCAAAAATTCATTGCATACATTGGTTTTATCAGTATATTAATACATAAATTGATGCTCATAACTTCATTTTTATTTACAGCTACTTATTTTAATGGCTGTAATGAAATACAAAATATGCCTTTCCTTTATTATTTAAAATTTGCTATTAAGTAAAATTGCAGCATATTTTCCAGTGCAGCTTAAAATTATGGTCTAAAATATTTTAGAATATTTTTGTATGCTATTAATTGTGCTTAATATTAAAGTGACATAAAGAAAATATATGCAGTGGCATAAACAAGTTTCCTGTAGGCATATTTTATAACATTTTTATTGTTTTAGCGTTTGAAAGAGTGAAAATAAATTACTTTCATTTTTCTTTTGCTTTGACAAAATGGAAAGGCTATAAAAATAATTATTTATATGTAAAAACATCTTTACGTAATTATTTTTATGTGAAAACACACATTTTATAAATATAAAATATAAAATAAACTACAAAATCTCACGCTCAAAATTATCCAGATTATCTATCCGTTCATTTCAACAATACAAATGGCAGGAAAAAAGGCAATTATAATGTATCACTGGGAAAAAATATAGAAGTGTTAACGGGCCGTTGACTTTCGTAAGTTTTGAGAGGTATTTTTCTGAAATATATTTACTTAATTCCTTATTACATCCTCTTCTATTGGAGTACAAAGGAACATAGCAAGAAAAAAAAATATTTTACAGCTTCAAATTTATTTTTTACTTCCATAAGTCAAAATAAAATAAGCAAAATAAGAATTATACTGCCATGAGGCTAATAATTTTAGGTACACGCACGTGGTCCTCAGGTTTTAACTAAGTAAAAGAATATAAATATGCCAAATGTTAAATTGGATCTCAAGTAAAAACATTTATTATTATACTATGGTCTATTGCTGTTATACTATGGTCTATTTAATTACGATGATGATTTTTAATTTTAATAATTATTATAAATAGATTTAGTAATTAATAATTATTAGATAATTATTAGATTTAATAAATATTAGAATTAATAATTGTTTAAATTAATTTAATAATTTAAATTAATTCAAACATATCAGACATATATATATATATATATATATGTCTGATATGTTTGAAATAAGTTTTTGCAAAACAGTTTTTTTCTTTACATTTGAGAAATTCAGAAAAATTAGTGTCAAAAACGTCTCTTTCTCAGGAACTATTCAATCGATTTTGCTCTCATTTTGTATTTTACTATGTAAAATTACATATTTCAAAATGATGTAAAAAATTATATATCTCAAAATTACAAAAGTTTTTGACTATTATTAAATAAAATAATGAAAAATTATAAATATATACTAAAAATTATTTTTTATCATAGAACTATCATTATATGGACAAATTTCATAAATATGTGAAAAAACTTTTAAATTTGTTTAAAAAGCTCTCAAGATATGGCGAAATATGCAAAAAGTGAAATTAACGTAAAGGGGTCAAAACTTGGGACCGCTCTTCTGATCGAACTATTGGGACCCTATTTCCCCGAAAGAGGCTATATTATGTGCATCTGAAATCTGAATCCATCGGAAAAAGGGAATGTTTATTCAGAGAAAGTATGCGTTTATGTCTGATTTCGTAACTTAAAATATCGTCTGCACTAATTAATTAACGTATCTGAAGTCACCCCTTCGAGCAATTAAGATTGAGTCCTTGAACGTGAAGATCAGTTCATTAAATCAAAAAATGTTTTAAATTTTTTTTCTTTTGCGCATTGTACATTTATAAAATTTCAGGAATTATATATTGTGCACAACTTAACAATGAATGTCTTGATTAAACCTGTCAGTTTCTGTAAGGTCAAGCAGCTTTTCTCCAACAGGTATAATCTCACTTTTCACTTTCCTCTATTTATGTATCTTACATTTAAAAAAAAAAGCTGCAATGATATCCAAGATGACCACATAGGTGATGGTTCCTATGAATTTTTTATTCTCATTTGATGTGACCACATTTTTGAGTTAAATCGTCTCTTCAGCGAGCAGTCTTACAGAATATTCCACAATGATTATTTCAAACATTGGAAAGAAAAACATACATTATTTAATTAAAAGTTTTTTTTTTTTGTTGTTGATCGAGCTATCATTAATTTAATTACAAAAATAAAGTTGACTAATACTTAATGCTTACATAAAATTAATGAATAAATCATATTTAAGGACAGATACAACGTTAAAAGTATTTTTAATGCCATTGATATTTGTTTAAGAGTTTAGTGTTTTTTAGCGCTTTGGTACAGCAGTCAATAAAGTTGTTACTCAATTTACTGGTAGAGACCTGGCGTCATAAGTTTGATCCTGTTCCTATATGAAAATTTTTCATAAAGCACCCATAGGAATTCGATATGATGTTTTGCCTATGGTGAAATTTCCCCGTATAATTTTGACATATAGCAACTGAAAAATTTTACCATAGATCTATGGTGAGCTTTTCCCATAGGCTTACCTTAGCCATGGATACAGTTCCTTATAATCCTATGATATTTTAGCATACAACTAAACTATACATAGACAAATTTATACACAGATAATAATAAATAAGGGCCATTGAATTAAAGTGGGCCTTTGGAGGTCTTTCACATAAATGATTATGCTATATGACTGATTATTATAAAAAAAATTAGAGTGAAAGATTAAATAACCCAGATAATGTAAGTCTATACGACAAAAAATAATTAGAAAGCAATGAAAGTGATATGAGTAGTTCAAAAATAAATCGGAATAGACTTACAGATTTGTTTGTTCTCTACTATGCGTTAAACGTAAATGTTTAAAAAAATATTTAAAAATTTTCTTAAATTTAAATCAAAAATTATCATAAGTATAATCAAGTATAACAGAAAGTATTTCGGTTAACTAAATATTTTCGTTAACCAAATCGAATAAATAAATCACATATTTTTGATGATCGTGTCTCTAATATATTTTTCTATTAAATTAAGTATAAGTAAATTTTAAGAATCTCGGTACCAGTTGTTTTACACACCAGTAAACTGAGAAGGGCCACGCCGGTCCCTCCTGACTTCCTAGATATACAGCCATGTTCAGTCTTTCTAGCGTTAACTAAACTATTCTAAAAAAATTTATAATTTCCATATTCTGAAATAAATATAATAAAGCATGAACATTTCATACAAAATAGTCTTTAGAAAAGTTTTAATAGTTTAGCTAAATTTAAGTAACATTTAAATGTTTTCCATTTTGGGAAGAAAAAAAATCCTATTTTTTTTCCCAATTTAGAAACACAATATTTGCTTAGACAAAATGTTAGATATTTTAACTGCATATTACTACGATATATTATATTTACATTTTTTTTAAAAATACGTTTTATACGTTATACAACAATGTTTTTTTTTTTAAATGGTGGCCACTTGGAACTATTGTTCATTGGCCACAGAAAGTGCCAGAACTGCTAACTCTCTTTTCGTTACCCAGTGGGCACCTGTGGCGAAGCCACGGTGGTGGAGCAGCTTCGCCCACGTCACACTACCACAACCCGTTTATAGGGCGGGTCACATTCACACACAAAGGAGAAAGGACATAGAACACAGATAGAGCGAAAGAAACATCCATGCCTTGCCCGGAATTCGAACCCAGAACCTTTCTGATGCAAGGGCAGTTCCCTGCCCCCTACACAGGCCGGCATATATACAGCAATGTACGCAGCTCGATTGGCAGAAGCTGCCAAGGAGAAGAACGATGGAGAAATCGGTTCAACACTTCCAGTTTTGGTTGCTACAAATACACATTTTTTTCAAATCTCTTGGGTTGACGTCGGTGGAATATTCAGGTATGTACGGCCAAAAACAACTTGATGAACTCAATAAGTACTCAGACGAGGAACTTGGAGAATCCTAATGCAGACAGTGAATTCGAGTCATCAACCAAATGCACAGTTTCTTTTTAGTGTATTTTACCTTCTAAAATCTTCTCTCTCCATCCAGGGATGAATCTCGTTTTTAGTCCGAGATGAGCAGAATCATTTTCTCTCTTTTATTCACTTGAAAAATATAAAATACCAAAAATTTGAATTCAAGAAATGTTCGTAATATTTTCTAGTAATAATAATCTTTTAAATGTTTTTAAAACATTTTTCTTAAGATGAATTTCATCTTGAGATCGATTACTTTCCCCTGTTTAGATTGATAATTTATAATGAAAAGTACTAATTTATAAAAATGTAAGAATTGTTTATATTCAAAATTCTTTAATGAGGTAAAGTTTGCAATAAATTTGTATCAGCCTAATTTTTTTTCCGTATTTTTAAATCACAAACATTTCTCTAGATTTATTTTCTTAAATATATATTGAGATATGCTTTTTGGTTTAAAAATGAAACAAGACAATTGTTGCTGAACTACAAATACTTTTTGCTTGTAATTCTATCAGAAATGTGTTAAAACTTATAATTATTTTACAAAGAAATATACTTTGAGGTTCTTATTTGATTTCTGAAATCAAATATATAGAAAAATGGTACAATATTGCTTTATATCTCCATATATTCCTTCATATAAATATATATTCAAAAAAGTGTTTTATAACAACAGGTTGAATATATTTTTATGAATGAACTTGAATATTTTGTTGCAAAAGAAAGAAAGTGTATCATAAGCAGAAAATATAACTGCTGTTAAATTATTCAGCATCTACCCGAAGTAAAGATGTTATTTATGTATATATATATATATATATATATATATATATATATATATATATATATATATATATATATATATATATATATATACATAAATAACATCTTTACTTCGGGTAGATGCTGAATAATAAAACTCGAAACGAAAATAGAACAAATTAAACAAAAAATTCAAAACAAAGAAATCCAGCAAAAAATGGAAAATAAAAATTCAAGAAAATGCAGAATAAAATACATAATGTAATATATAAAGCGAACAACGGATTCATATGAAGCTCCACTAACCGGCAACTTTCAAAAATGATTTAACATAGAATGTTTTACAGAAAATTACGTAATTATTGTTAACTTTGTCAACAGAAGTAATTACAAAATTTTTTTGTTGTTGCTTAATTGACTGATCAATTTTAGAAAAATTCATGGAATTGTTACTGTTATTCAAACTTTAATTATTACTAAAAATAAAGTTTTTAAAGTTATAACAAAACAGCCCTTTTCCATTCTGTTAACATGCCAAAAGGTAAGGAGAATCTATTCGATATCTTTAAACAAAACTTATTAAGATTATTAAGAAAATATTTTAGAATTTTATTAATTGATATACGGTAAATGTGTCTATATGGTTTTGTGCCTTTATCATTAAATTTATTAGTTCCATGTTACCTATAATATTTAAATGATCAGTAATAATTTAGTTACAATGTTTATCAACAAATTCAAAGTATTTCTCTTCTTCACAGTCATATTCATAATCGGATATTTTAATTTTCCCTAAATTTTTGCTAATACCATTATAATTAAAAATAGCTTTATAAAAATTGTTTACAGTGCTATAAATTATATTTTATTTGATCTGCCAAGTTATATCAATGATCTATGCGACCTTTGTATCATATGCCGACTACGTGACACTCATTCTAAGGTTAACTGAAGCCACGTGTTTATTTTGTTTATAGTACTATAAAAAAAAATAATTTAAAATCTACGGTGATTGGAATGAAAAAATAAGTTTGTTTTGAAAATAATAATTAATGGAGAAATGATAAAATTTCGTTGAGATAAATTTTAAAAAAACGCCATTATTATAACTGACGCCAATGATGCTTAATTTTAGTTACTTATTGAAGTAAAATAATAAGTTATGCATTAAAAGGCATAATTAATGAATAAATGGTAGTAATTAATTTTAGCACACGTAAAAAATTTATAAACTATTATTGATGCTGATTAATTTTGGTTAGATGTACTAATTAATATAAAATAAAAAATAAGCTCTAAACTAAAAAGCAAAATTATTAGAAAAAAGGCCGAAATTTTTAAAGCAAGGATTTCTGGCATTATGTAAGTTGAAACAGGTTTAATGTGAGCCAAATATACTTTTATATATGCAAGTAAGAAGTATTTTATGATTAAATTTGGTGCCAATTACAGCTCAATCAATACCGTATATTTTATGATTTATACTGAGGAAATAGGTTTTTACTGCACCTCGAATATATAAGTAAAGGAGAAAGCAACGAGATTGTGGTAAATTTTAAATATTGTAGTTTGCTTAGTGAAACAGCATAATACCAGATGATACCGAATGCAGTTAATCTTCATTTTGATGGGATGAATGAATATGTACGTGTTTTGCTTAGTCTAATAACGTTAAGTCGCCGAAAAAGGCAAAACATTATAATAACTAAAAAAAAATTCTTTATTATTAGTGTCGGTATTTGCTTACAGTTTTGCTTATAATTTTGCAGTGTTGTACAGTATAAGTTTATTAATTCTTTGCTTTCACACCTTACGAAGATGGGAATTCAGCTAGTAATACATAATAAACTCAAGTATAACAGAAAGTATTTCGGTTAACTAAATATTTTCGTTAACCAAATCGAATAAATAAATCACATATTTTTGATGATCGTGTCTCTAATATATTTTTCTATTAAATTAAGTATAAGTAAATTTTAAGAATCTCGGTACCAGTTGTTTTACACACCAGTAAACTGAGAAGGGCCACGCCGGTCCCTCCTGACTTCCTAGATATACAGCCATGTTCAGTCTTTCTAGCGTTAACTAAACTATTCTAAAAAAATTTATAATTTCCATATTCTGAAATAAATATAATAAAGCATGAACATTTCATACAAAATAGTCTTTAGAAAAGTTTTAATAGTTTAGCTAAATTTAAGTAACATTTAAATGTTTTCCATTTTGGGAAGAAAAAAAATCCTATTTTTTTTCCCAATTTAGAAGCACAATATTTGCTTAGACAAAATGTTAGATATTTTAACTGCATATTACTACGATATATTATATTTACATTTTTTTTAAAAATACGTTTTATACGTTATACAACAATGTTTTTTTTTTTAAATGGTGGCCACTTGGAACTATTGTTCATTGGCCACAGAAAGTGCCAGAACTGCTAACTCTCTTTTCGTTACCCAGTGGGCACCTGTGGCGAAGCCACGGTGGTGGAGCAGCGTCGCCCACGTCACACTACCACAACCCGTTTATAGGGAGGGTCACATTCACACACAAAGGAGAAAGAACATAGAACACAGATAGAGCGAAAGAAACATCCATGCCTTGCCCGGAATTCGAACCCAGAACCTTTCTGATGCAAGGGCAGTTCCCTGCCCCCTACACAGGCCGGCATATATACAGCAATGTACGCAGCTCGATTGGCAGAAGCTGCCAAGGAGAAGAACGATGGAGAAATCGGTTCAACACTTCCAGTTTTGGTTGCTACAAATACACATTTTTTTCAAATCTCTTGGGTTGACGTCGGTGGAATATTCAGGTATGTACGGCCAAAAACAACTTGATGAACTCAATAAGTACTCAGACGAGGAACTTGGAGAATCCTAATGCAGACAGTGAATTCGAGTCATCAACCAAATGCACAGTTTCTTTTTAGTGTATTTTACCTTCTAAAATCTTCTCTCTCCATCCAGGGATGAATCTCGTTTTTAGTCCGAGATGAGCAGAATCATTTTCTCTCTTTTATTCACTTGAAAAATATAAAATACCAAAAATTTGAATTCAAGAAATGTTCGTAATATTTTCTAGTAATAATAATCTTTTAAATGTTTTTAAAACATTTTTCTTAAGATGAATTTCATCTTGAGATCGATTACTTTCCCCTGTTTAGATTGATAATTTATAATGAAAAGTACTAATTTATAAAAATGTAAGAATTGTTTATATTCAAAATTCTTTAATGAGGTAAAGTTTGCAATAAATTTGTATCAGCCTAATTTTTTTTCCGTATTTTTAAATCACAAACATTTCTCTAGATTTATTTTCTTAAATATATATTGAGATATGCTTTTTGGTTTAAAAATGAAACAAGACAATTGTTGCTGAACTACAAATACTTTTTGCTTGTAATTCTATCAGAAATGGGTTAAAACTTATAATTATTTTACAAAGAAATATACTTTGAGGTTCTTATTTGATTTCTGAAATCAAATATATAGAAAAATGGTACAATATTGCTTTATATCTCCATATATTCCTTCATATGAATATATATTCAAAAAAGTGTTTTATAACAACAGGTTGAATATATTTTTATGAATGAACTTGAATATTTTGTTGCAAAAGAAAGAAAGTGTATCATAAGCAGAAAATATAACTGCTGTTAAATTATTCAGCATCTACCCGAAGTAAAGATGTTATTTATGTATATATATATATATATATATATATATATATATATATATATATATATATATATATATATATATATATATATATATATATATATATATATATATATATATATATACATAAATAACATCTTTACTTCGGGTAGATGCTGAATAATAAAACTCGAAACGAAAATAGAACAAATTAAACAAAAAATTCAAAACAAAGAAATCCAGCAAAAAATGGAAAATAAAAATTCAAGAAAATGCAGAATAAAATACATAATGTAATATATAAAGCGAACAACGGATTCATATGAAGCTCCACTAACCGGCAACTTTCAAAAATGATTTAACATAGAATGTTTTACAGAAAATTACGTAATTATTGTTAACTTTGTCAACAGAAGTAATTACAAAATTTTTTTGTTGTTGCTTAATTGACTGATCAATTTTAGAAAAATTCATGGAATTGTTACTGTTATTCAAACTTTAATTATTACTAAAAATAAAGTTTTTAAAGTTATAACAAAACAGCCCTTTTCCATTCTGTTAACATGCCAAAAGGTAAGGAGAATCTATTCGATATCTTTAAACAAAACTTATTAAGATTATTAAGAAAATATTTTAGAATTTTATTAATTGATATACGGTAAATGTGTCTATATGGTTTTGTGCCTTTATCATTAAATTTATTAGTTCCATGTTACCTATAATATTTAAATGATCAGTAATAATTTAGTTACAATGTTTATCAACAAATTCAAAGTATTTCTCTTCTTCACAGTCATATTCATAATCGGATATTTTAATTTTCCCTAAATTTTTGCTAATACCATTATAATTAAAAATAGCTTTATAAAAATTGTTTACAGTGCTATAAATTATATTTTATTTGATCTGCCAAGTTATATCAATGATCTATGCGACCTTTGTATCATATGCCAACTACGTGACACTCATTCTAAGGTTAACTGAAGCCACGTGTTTATTTTGTTTATAGTACTATAAAAAAAAATAATTTAAAATCTACGGTGATTGGAATGAAAAAATAAGTTTGTTTTGAAAATAATAATTAATGGAGAAATGATAAAATTTCGTTGAGATAAATTTTAAAAAAACGCCATTATTATAACTGACGCCAATGATGCTTAATTTTAGTTACTTATTGAAGTAAAATAATAAGTTATGCATTAAAAGGCATAATTAATGAATAAATGGTAGTAATTAATTTTAGCACACGTAAAAAATTTATAAACTATTATTGATGCTGATTAATTTTGGTTAGATGTACTAATTAATATAAAATAAAAAATAAGCTCTAAACTAAAAAGCAAAATTATTAGAAAAAAGGCCGAAATTTTTAAAGCAAGGATTTCTGGCATTATGTAAGTTGAAACAGGTTTAATGTGAGCCAAATATACTTTTATATATGCAAGTAAGAAGTATTTTATGATTAAATTTGGTGCCAATTACAGCTCAATCAATACCGTATATTTTATGATTTATACTGAGGAAATAGGTTTTTACTGCACCTCGAATATATAAGTAAAGGAGAAAGCAACGAGATTGTGGTAAATTTTAAATATTGTAGTTTGCTTAGTGAAACAGCATAATACCAGATGATACCGAATGCAGTTAATCTTCATTTTGATGGGATGAATGAATATGTACGTGTTTTGCTTAGTCTAATAACGTTAGTCTAATCGCCCACGTCACACTACCACAACCCGTTTATAGGGCGGGTCACATTCACACACAAAGGAGAAAGGACGTAGAACACAGATAGAGCGAAAGAAACATCCATGCCTTGCCCGGAATTCGAACCCAGAACCTTTCTGATGCAAGGGCAGTTCCCTGCCCCCTACACAGGCCGGCATATATACAGCAATGTACGCAGCTCGATTGGCAGAAGCTGCCAAGGAGAAGAACGATGGAGAAATCGGTTCAACACTTCCAGTTTTGGTTGCTACAAATACACATTTTTTTCAAATCTCTTGGGTTGACGTCGGTGGAATATTCAGGTATGTACGGCCAAAAACAACTTGATGAACTCAATAAGTACTCAGACGAGGAACTTGGAGAATCCTAATGCAGACAGTGAATTCGAGTCATCAACCAAATGCACAGTTTCTTTTTAGTGTATTTTACCTTCTAAAATCTTCTCTCTCCATCCAGGGATGAATCTCGTTTTTAGTCCGAGATGAGCAGAATCATTTTCTCTCTTTTATTCACTTGAAAAATATAAAATACCAAAAATTTGAATTCAAGAAATGTTCGTAATATTTTCTAGTAATAATAATCTTTTAAATGTTTTTAAAACATTTTTCTTAAGATGAATTTCATCTTGAGATCGATTACTTTCCCCTGTTTAGATTGATAATTTATAATGAAAAGTACTAATTTATAAAAATGTAAGAATTGTTTATATTCAAAATTCTTTAATGAGGTAAAGTTTGCAATAAATTTGTATCAGCCTAATTTTTTTTCCGTATTTTTAAATCACAAACATTTCTCTAGATTTATTTTCTTAAATATATATTGAGATATGCTTTTTGGTTTAAAAATGAAACAAGACAATTGTTGCTGAACTACAAATACTTTTTGCTTGTAATTCTATCAGAAATGGGTTAAAACTTATAATTATTTTACAAAGAAATATACTTTGAGGTTCTTATTTGATTTCTGAAATCAAATATATAGAAAAATGGTACAATATTGCTTTATATCTCCATATATTCCTTCATATGAATATATATTCAAAAAAGTGTTTTATAACAACAGGTTGAATATATTTTTATGAATGAACTTGAATATTTTGTTGCAAAAGAAAGAAAGTGTATCATAAGCAGAAAATATAACTGCTGTTAAATTATTCAGCATCTACCCGAAGTAAAGATGTTATTTATGTATATATATATATATATATATATATATATATATATATATATATATATATATATATATATATATATATATATATATATATATATATATATATATATATATATATATATATATATATATATATATATATATATATATATATATATATATATATATATACATAAATAACATCTTTACTTCGGGTAGATGCTGAATAATAAAACTCGAAACGAAAATAGAACAAATTAAACAAAAAATTCAAAACAAAGAAATCCAGCAAAAAATGGAAAATAAAAATTCAAGAAAATGCAGAATAAAATACATAATGTAATATATAAAGCGAACAACGGATTCATATGAAGCTCCACTAACCGGCAACTTTCAAAAATGATTTAACATAGAATGTTTTACAGAAAATTACGTAATTATTGTTAACTTTGTCAACAGAAGTAATTACAAAATTTTTTTGTTGTTGCTTAATTGACTGATCAATTTTAGAAAAATTCATGGAATTGTTACTGTTATTCAAACTTTAATTATTACTAAAAATAAAGTTTTTAAAGTTATAACAAAACAGCCCTTTTCCATTCTGTTAACATGCCAAAAGGTAAGGAGAATCTATTCGATATCTTTAAACAAAACTTATTAAGATTATTAAGAAAATATTTTAGAATTTTATTAATTGATATACGGTAAATGTGTCTATATGGTTTTGTGCCTTTATCATTAAATTTATTAGTTCCATGTTACCTATAATATTTAAATGATCAGTAATAATTTAGTTACAATGTTTATCAACAAATTCAAAGTATTTCTCTTCTTCACAGTCATATTCATAATCGGATATTTTAATTTTCCCTAAATTTTTGCTAATACCATTATAATTAAAAATAGCTTTATAAAAATTGTTTACAGTGCTATAAATTATATTTTATTTGATCTGCCAAGTTATATCAATGATCTATGCGACCTTTGTATCATATGCCGACTACGTGACACTCATTCTAAGGTTAACTGAAGCCACGTGTTTATTTTGTTTATAGTACTATAAAAAAAAATAATTTAAAATCTACGGTGATTGGAATGAAAAAATAAGTTTGTTTTGAAAATAATAATTAATGGAGAAATGATAAAATTTCGTTGAGATAAATTTTAAAAAAACGCCATTATTATAACTGACGCCAATGATGCTTAATTTTAGTTACTTATTGAAGTAAAATAATAAGTTATGCATTAAAAGGCATAATTAATGAATAAATGGTAGTAATTAATTTTAGCACACGTAAAAAATTTATAAACTATTATTGATGCTGATTAATTTTGGTTAGATGTACTAATTAATATAAAATAAAAAATAAGCTCTAAACTAAAAAGCAAAATTATTAGAAAAAAGGCCGAAATTTTTAAAGCAAGGATTTCTGGCATTATGTAAGTTGAAACAGGTTTAATGTGAGCCAAATATACTTTTATATATGCAAGTAAGAAGTATTTTATGATTAAATTTGGTGCCAATTACAGCTCAATCAATACCGTATATTTTATGATTTATACTGAGGAAATAGGTTTTTACTGCACCTCGAATATATAAGTAAAGGAGAAAGCAACGAGATTGTGGTAAATTTTAAATATTGTAGTTTGCTTAGTGAAACAGCATAATACCAGATGATACCGAATGCAGTTAATCTTCATTTTGATGGGATGAATGAATATGTACGTGTTTTGCTTAGTCTAATAACGTTAGTCTAATCGCCCACGTCACACTACCACAACCCGTTTATAGGGCGGGTCACATTCACACACAAAGGAGAAAGGACGTAGAACACAGATAGAGCGAAAGAAACATCCATGCCTTGCCCGGAATTCGAACCCAGAACCTTTCTGATGCAAGGGCAGTTCCCTGCCCCCTACACAGGCCGGCATATATACAGCAATGTACGCAGCTCGATTGGCAGAAGCTGCCAAGGAGAAGAACGATGGAGAAATCGGTTCAACACTTCCAGTTTTGGTTGCTACAAATACACATTTTTTTCAAATCTCTTGGGTTGACGTCGGTGGAATATTCAGGTATGTACGGCCAAAAACAACTTGATGAACTCAATAAGTACTCAGACGAGGAACTTGGAGAATCCTAATGCAGACAGTGAATTCGAGTCATCAACCAAATGCACAGTTTCTTTTTAGTGTATTTTACCTTCTAAAATCTTCTCTCTCCATCCAGGGATGAATCTCGTTTTTAGTCCGAGATGAGCAGAATCATTTTCTCTCTTTTATTCACTTGAAAAATATAAAATACCAAAAATTTGAATTCAAGAAATGTTCGTAATATTTTCTAGTAATAATAATCTTTTAAATGTTTTTAAAACATTTTTCTTAAGATGAATTTCATCTTGAGATCGATTACTTTCCCCTGTTTAGATTGATAATTTATAATGAAAAGTACTAATTTATAAAAATGTAAGAATTGTTTATATTCAAAATTCTTTAATGAGGTAAAGTTTGCAATAAATTTGTATCAGCCTAATTTTTTTTCCGTATTTTTAAATCACAAACATTTCTCTAGATTTATTTTCTTAAATATATATTGAGATATGCTTTTTGGTTTAAAAATGAAACAAGACAATTGTTGCTGAACTACAAATACTTTTTGCTTGTAATTCTATCAGAAATGTGTTAAAACTTATAATTATTTTACAAAGAAATATACTTTGAGGTTCTTATTTGATTTCTGAAATCAAATATATAGAAAAATGGTACAATATTGCTTTATATCTCCATATATTCCTTCATATAAATATATATTCAAAAAAGTGTTTTATAACAACAGGTTGAATATATTTTTATGAATGAACTTGAATATTTTGTTGCAAAAGAAAGAAAGTGTATCATAAGCAGAAAATATAACTGCTGTTAAATTATTCAGCATCTACCCGAAGTAAAGATGTTATTTATGTATATATATATATATATATATATATATATATATATATATATATATATATATATATATATATATATATATATATATATATATATATATATATATATATATATATATATATATATGAGGGCTTCGCCCACTGCTCGCTAACGCTCGCCAACCCCACTTTGTGAACAAACTTCAAGTCGTTTTCTGGGAGATTAGCATTTTTTCTGCACCAACATCTTATAGAGAGAATATGATACGATTGTAAAATGTCGGATAATTAACATTATAAACTTATATAAGCGAGGAAGCAATATTATTTAACACATTATATACTATAGGGCATTAGTTAGAGATTAATCTCCGTATCCACAGCACGCGTGGCAGAGCCTAACTCAAATAATTGTTGATATTATAGGATGCCGGACCGGCTATATGGTGCTTCATCCCCCCCAGTAATTTAAGTTTTAAACAGAAAACAATTAAAACCTGATGAAAAAACTTTAAAATATGGAAAAAAAATTCAAACATGCGCCTGATTGATTGTGCCGAGTGTGAGAGTTGCTACTTTCCATTTTATAAAGATATAAACAAAACAAAACAAAAAAACAAAAACAAAAAAAACCCACAAACTACGTTCCGTTTCAAAAACAGAATTTGAAAAGTTTAAGACTTGTAAAAATAACCGAATGCATACGAACAAACGAAGTATAAACATTCAAGTGAAAACACTTCACGGAAGTTAAGTTGTAAAAAATCAAATCAATCAAATATATATATATATATATATATATATATATATATATATATATATATATATATATATATATATATATATATATATATATATATATATATATATATATATATATATATATATATATATATATATATGTACAGAGCAAAATAAATAAATACAAAAAAACCAGAAAAGAAAAAAAAAATAATAAGTATCATTTATTGCGCATAAGCTGCAAGTAAATAGAACTCATAAAATAAGTTCAAAATGAAGATAAAACAAAGATAAATTACAGACAAATGAAAAAAGGGGGGCGAATAATAATAATAATTATTATTATTATTAACATTATTATTATTCGCCCCCCTTTTTTCATTTGTCTGTAATTTATCTTTGTTTTATCTTCATTTTCAATTTCTCTTTCAACGTTAAATTCATAAGACTTCTGAAAGCATAACTTTACTGTGAGAAACAATCAGATGAACTTTATTTGATTTATGAACTGCTTGATGCAATATTCATGCTTTCGTTACCAACGTCATTTAAAATATACCCATTGATCAAACAAGAAAGACATTGGCTAGCATGAATTATAATTATAGTCGTGTTCGTGGTATTTTTCCCTGTTGCTATTTCAACTGTATGTTTAATTTCTACTCATGACATTTAAGATGCTACAGAATAGATAATTTTATTTATTAATATATTTTAAGAGAATATATTCTATTCCGTTTATTCTAGACAATACTGTTGTAGCTTTAATCTAAATCAAAGAAGACAATTGGCGAAATAGTTTTTTTTTTTGTTTTTTTTTTGTTCTCTAAGAAAACTCCAGCTTTTTAAATTGATATTCACTGATAATGTTCTTAGTCTCAAGGAACTCTACGACAAACTCGACAAACAAAGATGTCTGTTTACATAATTTAATGCCAATTTAATTAGTTTTGCAGAAAGTAGCATTTTGATTTGATTCATTTAATTATCTTCTACGAATATGAATGAGTTTGTTTCCAACAATTTTGTTTGAAAATTCCCTCGAACATTTTTTTTTTAATTTTTCAAATTATCTTATAAATAAATTTTCTTTTTATAATGAGATTCAAATTTTTCTTTCATAAAAAAAAGAAAAAAATACTAATATTTATATAATAATAATTATTAATAAAGATAAATACTAATATTTATTTTTATGGAACCTTTGTCGGAAATTTACTGAGATTTTTATTTTCTATAACCCATACTAATACATATCTTTATTATCGGAATCATCAAATTTCATTTATAAACTCATACTCATTAACGAAGCTAATCTAAATTAACTAAATTTTCCTTTCGAAGAATTCTTGTTTACTTTTTAATATTGTTTGAATAACTTTTTCAGGCATATTCTATAGCTTTTTTATAGACTCATGAAATAAGAGTTTGTACAATTTAATAACGGATTTCATTATCAATATATTTTTTATTAGATATCCGAAGTCAATTTAGGCTTTAAAATGCTCATATTTAACGTGAATTTCACTACATTTGCTTGCATGACATCAATGATTACGATGCCTTCCAGTCAACTAGACATTGAAAAGATTTAGTTCACATTTAGAAAGCAAATTTTATTCATAGTTGCTTCCTGAAATATTAATGAAAGCTAATAATTTAGGATAACAGCACTAAAATTTTTAAAAATTTTCACTTAACTTAATTAATTACAGAGAAAAACAACGAGTAGAGTATAATTTTCTTTCAATGCGTTAAATTTTTTTTTTTACAATTCGCGATCGCAACGCTTGAGTATGCCCTCTAGCGAGAGCCTGAAAATATAAGGCATTTATTTCATTTAGTTCCATCAGAATCATTGGCAGAGACAGACGCCATTTTCTACGCAGCAAATAAGAAGCAGAATTTCCCTAAGGAAAAGGCGGAAGAACTTCAAAAAACTCTCCAGAACATTGGTAAATCTTTCAGAAACAGAACACGCCAAACATTTGAAGAAAAATTCCTCATTAATTTTTTTATTTCTTTTCTCAACAAACTTGCAACTGATAACTTCCGACTTCGGGATCGCATATTGTTACAGATGTGTGTATTACGGCAAAATAAATTTTTTCTGTCTTCAATTCATTGTAAATTAAAGTGAAGTCAACATTGCTTTCTTCATTCCAATGAATAAATGTGAACTCAGAACTTACAGAACTGTAATAGTTATAGAATATTCTTCTTCTTTATAGAATAGTACATATTTCTGTATCTATATAATTCGGAAAACAACAATAAAGAATCATCCGAATTACTTGAAATAGTATCATTTGTGCTGATTATTAATAAATTTTTGACTTTTTCTTGGCAAGTATTTTTTTGTTTTTAAAGAATAATTTCAACTAGAATTCAGCTATTCTATTTTCAAGTTGCATATTGAAATTCATATCGAGATCATACAATTATGAAATTTTACTGTGTGGTATGCTATCTAAAAGTAATGAAGGGATAATCTATGTACATATTATTGGAAAATAAAATTTTCAAAAGAAGAACATTTCATTTGGAATTTTCCGGATTTATAAAGCAGATGAGTGTTATGATTTTTATAATAAAAAATTTGCTTGTAAATATTTTTTTTCTTATTTGATGATAGTTCTCTACAGAATGGTTTTTTAGGTCTGATTAAGAACTATAAGAATAAGGAAAAGAAACAATATGAAAGTTTTTTATTTCAATATGAGGAATTTTTAAAATAGTTATTTTTTTATCCTAAGAATTCTTTATTTTACGTTTTTTAGTTTTTAATATTTTGATAAAAATTGCTGTCAAAATACATTTTTTGAAAAATTAAATGATATAGCATTATGTGTTTATGTATACTTCTTGCATATTCTAATGTTTGAAGTAATATGATTCAGAAAATTATGGAATAAAAATTCGGTACTTACGTATTAACGCCACCGCAGCTACAGATTTGGCGATTTTTAAGTGCCTCCAATCTACACCTAAAATTTTTGTTACAAATCATAAAAACAAATCCATCGGATTTTGGTGGAAATGGGTCGATATAGAGTTTAACATAGATTCAAAACAATCTCTATTTTCTTTCAACAGAAGCTGTCGCCATATGAACTCTAATAAATAAGATTCCAAATGAAATAACATTTCCAAAACGTACGTTTACCAAGATAAAGTTTCATGTCATGGGAATTGGTAATTTTTTTTTCCCCGGTAAAATATTTCGCTCCTGATAAAATAAAAGTGCATCTTGTTCTGTTTTTGGCAAATCCCAAAGGTGCATTTTCGTAGCACTTTTTTCGTTTTGTAAGCATTCTTTATTTTATGTTTTTTAGTTTCTAAATAATGATTTTTATTGAAATTTAAAATGTTTTGATAAAAGTTGTTGTCAAAAACTTTTTTTACAAAATTAAATTATATAAAATTATGAGGCTTATGTATACTTTTTGCTTATTTTAATGTTTTAAGTAATACGATTCTTAAAACTATGGAATGTGAAGTTTAAATAGGCCTTTCATGTGATGTCATTAAATTAAGTAAAACTATTTCTCTGGCATAAGGTCTTAACTCTAATAAAAAGATACTAAGTTACTAGTAAGTGAATGATTAGAAAATTTAAAAAATTAATTCTATGCACTTATCAATACACATTTTTTTATAAATACGCTTAGGGATAATTTTTCATGAAGTCTAAAAACTTCTTTATATTTAAAAAAAAAACATTTATGGTTCAAAATTGAAAACGCATTTTTTTGTAAATTTTATACAAGTAAATATTATTTTTCTCATAAAATTAAAAATACTGGGATGCAAATTTGTGACATAATTTTTTTAAGTTTAAATTTCAATGAATAAATGAATTTCTTATTTCAATTGTATCAATTTCCGTTATTTTCTTCTAAAACATAAAAAAAACTCTTATTGCTTTAAAATGAACAATTCAGATTAAATTTTCAATTAAGTAAAATGCATTTTAAATTATTTTTTAAAAAAAACTTTTAAACAAAATTTAACGAATGTACCCTTTTAAAGTTTGACATAAGAAATTACTCATCAAAAAATAAATAAACAAAACATAAATAAACAAAAAAAAAAAAAAAACGATATCCAATATCAAATTTTTTATTAAGCTTTAAAAGTTTCTATTACATTATAACATTTCGAGTCATTTTTGCAAAAAAAAAAAAAAAAAAAAAAAAAAAAAAAATAATTTATTATTAATTTTAGAAATTAGAACCCATACAAATTATAAAGTACCATGTGTTAAAAATGGAACATGGTTAGGAATTATTTATGTCATATATGGAATTATCTGTATGAACTTAGCTGTACTTTTTAAGCAGGAATTTTTTTATACCATATGAAATATTAATCATATGGACTTTGTTTTTAAACATAATATAATGGAAGCAATATTTTACTTTCCCTGATGGCAATTCCAAGTGCATAAATAAATACTAGACAAAAAAAAACAACACCTTAACTTGTTGCTATCGACTTGGATTTTGTTCTTTCGATTCAGCAGAAAATAATAAAAATAAATCAAACGCAAGAAGTGCGATTAAACTGTTTAATTTTTTTAAACTTTTTTTAAAAATTTGAAAAAATTCAAATTTTTAAAATCCTTAAGGCTTTTTCATTTCAACATATTTTTAATTTCTTTTCTTAGTGCTTGCAATATTCATCTTAAGAATTTTGTGCATTCATTTGTTGATATATCAATTTTTTATAGATTATTTTGTAAAGAAAATAGAAAAAAAAAGGTTGAAAATTCCTGTTAGGTATATATAACATGCTGTAAAAATTGTAATACCTCATAAAATTCTTATTATTCCATGCACAATTTAAATAGGTGTATTATACTTAAGATAAAAAAGTTTACTTCGAAGCTTTATCTTAAATAAAAAAATTCCTTAGGAATTTAATTAAGATTAAAACACAAAATTATCATCTATGAAAAAAGGCCCTTTAATCTGTTTGCTGATCAAGTTTCTGTTTTAGGGCAATCTAAATCATTCATAACTGTTTTAATGATCTATACAGAGATATGATTTTTTTTCAGTGCATTTGAAATAGTATAAAGTTTTATTATAAACAATAAAAAATATATCGATATTTTAGGCATTTTTTGGGTACTTAGACCCCTGAAATTAAACTTAACCAAACGCTTGATATTCATGCTGCCATTGCTATATGGAAAAAAAAGGAAATATTTAAAGCATATTTCGTAAAAGTTTTGACTAAAAAATATTTGTCCAGGATCATATGCTTTTGCTTCATTTACATTTTAAGAAAATAGATTTAAAACGTAGATGCCGAGGTTCTGTACAGTGTTGTTCTCAAGATATTTATAGCAAATAAAAGAATTTAATTTAACAATTTTGAAATTTCAAATTTATGCATATTTTGTCTACATCAAAAGTAAAGCATTTTTTAAATTAATAATCTCAATTTGACAGTAGCAATTTGATAGTCAATTTGACTGATTGCTAACAGATTTCAATCAATTGCTAAATAGATTTTATATTTTTATGCTTAATCCGATTATTTACCATCAGATACGCAAAAATAATTGAAAATATTCTGTAAAAGAGTTTAAGAATAAGAGCTATAATATAATTTCTAAGCTAGCCAATATGTTCAGTAAAATTTAGAATGTGTACTATACTGTTGTCTTCGATAAAAGCCTTTATTCTTCTCAGTAGGATAGCAATTATGTCTGTAAAACAAATTGGGTCGCCAAATAGAAAACACTTTTAATTTATTTATGTTGTCTTGAAAGTTCTTCTTCACAGATTTTTCTCGCTTTATATAAAAGGACAACAAAACATACTCTCAAGAGTGTCAAAATAAACCTACTATTCACGATGATGGTAAGTTCGTTTTCTTAAATAAGTTAAATAATTTTACTCTACTTTTAAAATTATCATTACAACTTATTAATATGCTTATGTAGAATTTTTCGTTAAAACAAAAAAAAATTATCATATATATTTAAAAAAATATTTATGGTTCAAAATCAAAACGCGATGTTTTTAAAGTTTTACACAAGTAAACATTATTTTTCTCATAAAATTAAATGTACTGCAAGGCACATTTTTGACATATTTTTTTTCTAAGTTTAAATTTTAATAAATAAAGAAATTTTTAAGTTGTTGAGATTAATTTCAATTGTATTATTGCAGTTTCCGTTATTTTCTTTTAAAACATAAAAAGTTAACTTATTTTTTTCAAATGTACAATTCAGATGTAAAGTGTTTTTTAATGATTGACTAAAAGTATATTTTAAAAATTGACAAGAATAAAAATATTTATTTCATTAATTCAGTTATTCCTGTAAAATAATTACATTTTAATGTTTCAATTAAAATTGCAAAATATTTTTTTGGAATTATGCATATTAGAAGTTTTAGAACTTCTTGAAAAGTATTTTTTTCTGAATCTATCAAGAAATTCGTAATTACAGTTTAACTCTAATTCCGTAATTACAGACATTTATATAGGTTTTTTAACATTTAAAAACTATTATTTGATAAAAACATTTTTGTTAAATATGGGGAATCGTTAAATTTAGTTTGAATATAACAGAATTCGACTATATTTCTTAAAAGCATCTTTTGAATCGAAACAATTCTGATAATATTTTTATTCTTTCTAAATATGAGTTTTGCTTGTAAAATTCTGAAGAAATAAATAAAAAAAATATTAAACTACTCTTCGTTGAAATCAAATTAAACTTATTTTAAATCGCTTTTGAGGGATTACTTAGTAAAATTTGATTTATCTTTTGTGCAATTCTGTTTCTAACAAATATTAATTTTCTCAACAACGAAAAAAAAAGCTCTTATACTTTTATAAAAACGCCCTCAGTCTGAACAGTTCTATTTCCATCAATTTTTCTAAAATTGTATTCTTTTCATTTTTTTTTTTTTTAGTATTAAAACAGTTTGTTTAGAAATTGGAGATATTCTGAAGTGTGTTAATGTAATGGATATTAAATTGCTAATATCAGATGTGGAGTTGTCTTTTAAACACGTGATCTCAAGTGAAATATGAAATCGTCATTGTTTTAAAAATAACTTAATCAATGTTACAAGGGACAAAAATTACATGCACATTTTTTGCATGATTGCAAGATTTATTTTATTTCTATTAAAATAAGTATTACACAATAACATTTTATTTGTGATTATGAATAACATTTTGTTTTTGATTAGGAATAATATTTTATTTGTGATTATGAATAACATTTTATTTTTGATGTTACTAAAAAGAAACGTTAGGCAGCTAAAATCAAAAAAAATTTTCTTGATCAAATACCTGCAACCAAATAAATGTATTTTGAGAAAAGAAATACACTTTTAATTAAACAACAAATGAATAATTTGTTATACTTCAAAATGGTTTTGGCTTAAAAAGCAACTCCTGCAACAAAACTGATTTAAGATGGGGTATAAATTTTATTCACAGAATTTTTTATTTTTGATCAAAATTTTCAAAACTTTTTAGTGAATCTATAACCAATGAAAAAAAATCAAAATCATATAACATTTTTTCGAAATTTTTCAACGAATTTAAATTGAGTTACTACTTATTTTCTAAATGTCACAGCCGCAGTACATGTTTTAATCAGAGGAAGAACACGCAATAGAGAACAGTAAAAGAGACTTGCAGCGCCATCTGTCGGAACATTTCTAAACTCTAAATCCAGGAATTCTGAGAAAAATTTTATACACCGTTGCATAAATTTGCTGTAAGATTTTTTTTAATCGTAACCATTTTCCTGCTAAATTGTTTTAAGAAATGTCATTCATATTGAAATGTTCTCATACACATTTACCATATGCTGAACATTTTTGCGTTAAACATGATATAATGTTAGTTTCTTAAACTAACTGCTTAAACAAAATAAGAAAAAAATAATATAAGATCAAAGCAGTTTACTAACACTGGTAGATGTCTTGAGAGTATTGAGAGTAATCCTTCTCCGGTCAGCCATGTTTTTGACGAGAAAATTTCTCAATAAGAATTAGAAAGATATTGTTAGGATTATTATTTATGAAAAGAAATTAATTGATTCAATTCAATAAATTTATATTAAAAACATTACGTTATAATTTAGAATTTAACTAAATATTTATGTGAAATGTATGTTTTTGCATGAGAGATTAATGCAGAAAAAAACTTATTATCAAAATGAAGTGAATTTACTAAAATGTTTCTCAAGTATCATTATTGAAAAATTAAGTAAATTAAACATTAGCTCTGTTTGGTTTTGAAAAATAACACTGCTTTTGAGTTCGTCCTAAAAATAAAATATATTCCTTTTTTTATGATACGATTGACATGTAATGTGGTTTTTAAAGAATTAAGAAAACGAATATCATAAATTTATTTTTGTAAAGTTTATGTTTAAAAATAATAATTGCTAACTTGTGTTATCCATCCAAGAATATACTTGATTTTTTCTAATAGGATTTGGACTTTCAAAAAAATGTGTCAAGTAGTCGCATTTAAAATTTTTTTTTTCATTATTTAATATTTCATAACTTTTACTACATTTCTAGATTTTAAATCGTTTAAAGTTTTGGAAAAAAATCGTTTAGCTAAAAATAGCTTCAAGAAAAAATTAATTTTTAATTAACGCATTTTTTTGAGAAATTCGTTTTAGTATTTTTTAAATTTTTAATCTGATGTATAATTAAAGCTGATTTCTTCCAACTTCTGTATTTTTCAATCTAAATTAAGTAGCTGAAAAGGAGATAAAAATATTTATAATTAGAAGAAGTATTTCCCCTGAAATAAATTAAACGATTGAAAATAAATACGTAGAATAATATTTTTTTTTTTTGCATTTCTTATGTAATGTGCAAAGCCTGATGGCACAGAGTGTTTTTGAGTTTGTGCAGAACATGCATCACTGGCTTATAGAAATAATTTGGAAACTTAATACATTTTAAAGATGGCATATTTTCAGATTATAGAAAAATCAGTTATAAAAAATAAATAAATTTAATTGCAGTATCTGTTGTTATCGAAGCTGTTTAAACAAAACCAAATAAAAAACAAAACAAAACAAATAAAAAAATCAGCTTTACGTTAAAAAAAATAGTTATTCCCAGAAAAACTAACCCTTAACATAATTTAATTCATAAATGCTGCTTCTTAACCCATTATCTGAAAAATATGAAAAATATAAAAATATTTGAGAAAAACGCGCAGAAAAATGAAATTTTTTCTCTTTAATTTGGTTCGTAATTATCATCAAAATATTAGAAATTGATTATTAAAAAAATTTATTCAATATTTTCATATATTCAATATTTCATATTAGTACTAATATATTTTATATTTTCATATATATGGGAAGTGTTGATGGATTACTGTCATTTTTGCTCAATTTATAGCAAAATAAATTAAATTAAATACTTTTCAAGATAAATATAATAAACTAATACAATAATATTATTATTTATATCAACTGTCATGAATTACATGTCACTCTGACTCCTTTGAATGTCTGATAAATCCCAAAAATCTGACAAATGGCGCAAAGCAAGTATCTCCATCTATTGTGAAATTGGTATGCATTGGCCAAACTGAATTCGGGAATTGAAGCACCGGTTTTTCTCTTGCCGGAACCAAATCCGGGCATTCAAAAATTTCCGCTTTTGAGTTGTCCGAACTGAGTTCGGGGGACACAGGCAAAGGTCAAAAAGTGGTCTACATAGTAGCCAAATCAAACCGTTTTCTGGAAAAAATTTTTACAATTGGTAACAAAACTTGAGTTCATGGTTTATGGTTTTATGAAGTTGATTTAGATTTGGAGTCAACACCACACATAAACAATTCAAAAGTTTAAATAAAATACCACTATCTCGTGACAAACGATTTTAAAGAAAATGTGAAATTTACTACCTTAATTTATGTTTCTTACTATTACAGCTTTGAAAATATATTGTGCTATGATTTCAAGTCCAAATATGATAAGTTCATTATATTACGGTTGATAGGACTATTTTGCTTCGGGTAAATGAATTTCGTGCTATATTTTTTTCACTTTTGACAAAAGGAACCTAACTTTTAATGAACCAGATACGATAGACAGAACTGACTTACTTCTACAAAATTAGTCATAATGATGAAACACTTGGGCTACCACATTTTTCTTATTTTATAAATGGAATCATCCTTTCACAACAGCCATAGTGACTCATGGGTTAATAGTTTATACATTGTTAATTGGCCTCTAAACTTCATAATCAATTTGGATTCGGCTTAGAAATAACTGTTGCAAGTACAGTGTGCAAAATAAAAAAACGGGGCAATCTGAATAATTTTTGATCTAATGATCGGATCTTCACTGATCTTCACATTCAGCCTCAATCTTAATGATTCGAGGGGGTGACCTCAAAATTAGTGCAGACGATATATTAAGTTACGAAATCTAACACAAAATCGTACCTTTCTTGGAATAAGCATACATATTTTTAACGGATTTGGATATCCGACCCCAAAAATATAGGGGTAGCCGCAATCTAGGAAATATGATTCCCATAGTTCAGAATGAATTCGAATATCTGAGAAATCAAATTTTAAAGAAGTCGCATGTTCGAAATTTTATTTCTCAGGAACTATTCTACCAAATTTTGTATTTTGACATATAAATCTACATACTTTAAAATTACGCAAAAAATTTTATACCGTACAATTTAAAATTTTTAGACTATTACTAATTAAAAATATAAAAAAATATTAAAAATTTTCTCAAAAAAAATCTTTTTTTGCGTGGAATTATCTTTGGATAAACAAGTTTATAACTGTGTTCAAAGTTTTTCCATTCGCTTAAAATATTTACGAGATCTGACGAAATACGCAAAAAGTAAAACTAACATTATGTTCATAACTTAAAATTATAAAATTAACATAACTTTGGATCGCTCTCCAGAGCAAGCTATTCGGACCATATTTTCCAGATTGCAGCTACACCCTATATTTTGGGGATCAGAACTACGAATGCGTCGAGAGAAAAAAAAGGCTTGCTTGTTCAAAGAAAGTACGTTTTCGTGTCTGATCTCGTAACTTGAAATATCGTCTGCATTAATTAATTAGCATACTTGAGTTAAATCCTTTGAACTATTGAGATTGAGTCCTAGAATCTGAAGATCTGATCATTAAATCAAAAATTATTTAGAGCGGAGCGTTTTTTATTTTGTGCACTGTACGTCGCACAGTTTAAGCTACTTGTTGAGTATTTTGCTGGCCCTATTCCACTCAATTGGGAAGAAGCTGATTTCACGTTACATTTGCAATCCCAAACATTTTTACGGACTTAAAGTCAGGTAATTTTTCTGACAAATCAAAATGTAATACGGTGTGTTCATAAATCCTGCCACGTAATATTACAACCTGATGGATATATAATATGGCAATTACGGTATTCCAAAGCTATCAGCAGGCATCTTTACTGAGAACTTATTTCGTGATACCCAGACAGTAGCTTGCTGTCATATTAAAAAGAGAAATATATAGGCATATCAACAGCATTCTTATCTTGGAAATGTTAACTGAAAAGTAAAACTGCTTATTTAGAATATCAAAAGAAACATGCTGGTTCCTGTTAGTGGTTTCGACAATGAACGAGTTCCAATCCATATTAAGAAAAACAGTCCAACATATAATGATTATTTATTAATTGGATACTCTCAAAACACATCACGCGTGGGTCAGCCAATTAAGTTCAACACACCCGAGTGAAGTTGCTTGCATGTATGCAATTAAATTGATTCAGCTTGATTACAACCCCAGACCTAAAGGCAGTAACGTTGACAAGCCATGCTCAATAGACCCAGAAACGTGATAAGATGGGTTCAACGGTCCATGTGATTAGATGAGTCCAAGAGCCCCGCGGCTTTTAATAATGATACTTTTCAGATTTTTCTAGAGATGACTAATTTCTTGTGCAGTGATTTTATACAATACCAACTGATATTTTGCCTTACAGATCACAGTGTTCCTAGTGATTTTGCTTACTCTTCAACCAGAGCAAATTGTCAGCGGAAATGTTGGTCTCTGCCTCCATAATTGCGCTCAATGTAAGAGAACATTTGGCCCATTCTTTGAAGGACAGAAGTGTGGCGAATGGTGCATAAGAATTCAAGGCACAACCTTACCAGATTGTTCTGAACTAGATTCCATCGCAGACTTTCTCACCAAACTAGAGTAGCATTTCATGTAAAAAAATAAATGTTACAATTAAACTTTACTTTACATTTAAAATTAAATGAGTGTAACAATTATTCTTCAATAAACCATAAAAGCTTTTTGGAAGCTCTTATAATTACCATATCGCTTCGGATATATATTCATATTTTAGGGACTCATGTGAAATATTATTAGGAAATAATTCAGGCTAATCATGAAACAAAAGTATATTGAAATTTGTTTTCTGCAACATTATAAAATAATATAATTTAGAAACTCTAATTTCAGAAGAAACTACACTTAAGACTCCACCCAATAGCTTCAAAGCAATTAACAGATTGAGTCAATTTTCATTTCATTAAGTGTAACAGAAAATAATACGAGGGATGTTTCTTTAAGTAAGGGCCGTTTTGTTGTGTACACAAATAGGTGACGCGTGCATGACAACGAGGGTTTGCGTCTTTTTCCTTAGGAGCAACTGTTTTGGACCACCCCTCAATACAGCCTAGACCTCACGCTAAGTGATTTTCATCATTTCCGATGTTTCCAACATATTTTGGCGGCAACTAATTCAACGATGACGAAGACGTGAAAACAGTCGTGACTTCTTAGTTATCGGTGCAGACGGCAAGTTACTATGAAGAGGACATTCTAAATCTAGTTATAACGAGTGATAAGCGCTTCAGCGAACTTGGCAACTACTTTGAAAAAAAGAGAAACGTATGTAGAATCAAAAAAAAAAAAAACTTTCTTCATGAAATTTTCATTTGTTTGGTATTTATTTTCAAACGGCCCTTACTTAAAAAACATCCCTAGACCATAATAAACCAAACCTTCCTTATTGGCCTATGTAGTAATGTCAGGAGTGTTAATAAGTATATGTATTAAATTGTGCATTTGATATATAAAACTTCTATAACTTTTCAATTATCAGCCCTTTCAGTTTTTAAAGCATTTGAATCAGCGCAAAAAACAGCAGTAACTCTTGCCTATATAGCACTTGCCTAGATAGTAATATCAGGCTTAAAAAATGATATACATACAAAATTCTACTTTTTATACCACAATTGTATTTTTTAAGCTATTCATTCCTTCAAATTGAATTTGACATCATTCAATTTAGCTGAAAAAATGCAATATACACCAAGAATAATATTATATTATCTTTATAGAAATGGTTTAGTTCTTCCTAAACCCTAGAAAATATATAGTTGTCATTTTTTCCATATATTGACATCTATTTAATGAAAAATCTTTTTGTGACCAAAACAAGCAAACACTCTATTTGAAATCAGCACATCAAACAATACAAAAAGCAGTCAGTGCATTGAAAAAAAATTTTCACTACTTAAATTTTGAAGTTCTGAGTAATTATTTAAGTGAACGCTAGTTGTTATCTAGTTGAAATGCTTACTTCAAAATGTTAAAAACCTGTTTGATTGTTTGAGATTCTAATTTTAAGAAGAGTTAACTCAATTTTCTGGGGTTACATTGTAAAAAATTCAGTTTCAAATTATGAAAAAAAAATCGTTTTTACAGTAAAATTTCATAGAAACAAAATAATATAACATAATTTGTACAGCAATACTTACTGTAAAATCAGAAAATTATTGTAATCAAATAAATATTATTGTAAAAATTGCGGGTGGAAATTTTACAGTACAATGATCTTTACGGATGATGCATGCAACCGAAGTGCCGGTACTTTATCCTTGAATGAGTTATAAGATGAAAAATGAAGTTATAAGAAAATGAAGTTATAAGAAAAAAAAATCTCAATATGGTTTTTTGTAGTAAAATGTCCAAGGAATATGACGGTGTACTTTTTTTTTATTTTGGCTTATTAATGGAAATAGCAATTAAATGGAAACAAAGTCGAAATAAAAAAAATTAAATTTTTCAGTTAAATTTTTATTAATATGATAAATCCTTATAGGAAATAAAAATATTAAAACTATGCATGATTTATACCTAAATGTATTTCTAAGATATATATGAATTCATTATTTTATATAAATACTATTAAAACCAGAGCGATTTCCCTATTTCTGCCCTGTACAATGAAATTGTAACTTTAGGGTGCTCTATAAAAAAAGCCTTACGTTGCCGAGGTAAAAAAAATGTAGATATTTATTTGGTGTATATACTCAAGAACTAAAAAAAATTAGCTGCGAATATTTGCGAATTTGGCTGATATATAGAATTTGGCTGATAAAATTATAAAAATAAACTTAAGATTATTATTTTTGTTATAACATTTTCAAAATTTTTTACATCTAGCAAAATAGATTCATTATTTATTTAAATTCGATAATCAAATTTGTAATTAACGATCTTAAATATTTTGATTCAATCTATTTAGTTTAAATTTGTTTTAATAAATATTTGCGATTTTACATCCATTACCTTATTTATTAAAAATATTAAACACAAATTTGTAATCAAAGATCTCAAAAACTACTTTTAAATAATTTTTATTTATTTATTTAAAATTTTTTCAATAATCATCCGCCATTTTGGATTCGCGATTTTGGTTTTTTTTGAAATTTTGACTTCATATTTGAAATCTGCCACCCAAAAAACCTATAGGTGATCAATTTTTAGAACATTGAAGTTAATTTTCTACTTTTGGCCGCATTTTTCTGATTTTGTCCCACTGTGGGGCGCCATGAAATTGGATTTATGTCACCAGAACTACACAAGAAAAACAGCGAGGTAAATTACACCCTTGTCCTAAGCGGGATTTAAACTCATTAACCACCGCACAGCCATTTGGTTTACATCCTCGCTTTATTTTCAATCGTCTAGTCTTCACTCTGGTTTCGTCAATTCATTCATTATCTCCCACAATGCATTACGTAGAGGTTTCGACTTGAGAAAACATTTTTGTCATACATTTGAGAGTTCACGTTTCGTCACAAATCACGTGATATTATGACGAAATGATTCTTAAAATTGACGAAAGACAGCTCTAAAATTGCTAAATCGCCACAAGTGAGTATTTTATTTCTGAGAATGTTGCACCCGCATTAAATTGCTCAATTATTTCAATAAGGAGTAATAATAAATATTTCTTGGTTCAGCATAAATATATATTTTATTCGCTTTTAGCAGACGTTAGAAATGCATATAATAATTACTTTTGCTGGCACGGTTTTCGTTTTTATCCGAAATTTCTCTCAATTGTTTACTCAGCCAAAGATGTCCTTCATATATTCGTGTTCCTAATATGGAATATCACCTTTGAATCAGAATAGGTGCATACATATATAATTCACTGACTTTTAATACTCAAATTAAGTGAAAGCGGAGAAAATGCTTCTCCTCAGTCTAAACATTAGTTATTTTTTAGTATCACTGCCATTCTTCATTAAGAAAGTCCTTAGTCATCTATCTGAAAATGCCTATTAAAAAAATTTCGGTTTAAACTTCGAAAAACCTGAAGAATTTTATCAAGCAGGGAAAATCGCAGCGGATACAATTAATGGAGTACTTGGTATTCCAACTGATGATGCATGTTGTCAAAAAACTACAAAATGAATCTAGACGACTGATAAAAAAAGGTGTTGATTGGAATGGTTTATTATTCCATATCTATACAAATGCTATTGATTGTTATTTTATATACGAAGGAAAATTGAACTCAGTAAATGTTGACCAAGTGTCTCGTAAATTTGTAAAGGCGCTCACTAAATCTGCGGCGACCGTGTGCAATGATTCGATTATATATACATCTCTCTTCTTTAAATTCTGCAGTAGCAGAATTGTTCCAATGTGAAGGTGTATCTTCAAAGAATGATGTGTTTCATTAAATAAAATTTTTTATTGAAGAACATGACAAATATTAAATTATACAAAAACTTTAAAAATCCTTGATTATATAAACTACTCAATATTTCTGATTAAAATATGTGTGTATGACATATAGCTTGTATCACTCTCACAAATTTTCGTTCGTGTTTTGACATTTCTGCCAATCTTGAACTGTAGTTAGTATTTTTGTCAATACAAAATCACGTAGTTTTGTCCGAATCTCTTTCCTAAGTGTTATGCCAGACGATTCTGAGAACTAACCAATATTCTAAATATATTTTAAAATACTTTGCACTGTAGGAAGTTATGGCTTAGGAATTAACTCATTCAATTGTCATGCAAGTTGTTTCCTTACTGTTATGTCAGATGATTATGAGAATCCACCAACAATTTAAAATTATTTTAAAATCATTTGTACAGTAGGTAGTCACGGTTTAGGAATTAATACAATCACTTGTCAAAAGAAAGCTGCTCGGGTTTAAATCCTGGCTATTACCATTTCAATCACGCATCTTTTTGTCCTACTTCAGAATCTATTATATTGATTTTGATTAAATCCACTGAATTTATCCAATTTATTGAATGATTTTGATTAAATCCACTTTCTCCAAATACTAAAGAATATGAATTTAACGAAATGTTCGTAATTTAATTTTACATGAAACTGTTATTTCAAACATGTTGAAAACACCCTGAATTTTGTGAATTAATTTATACTTTTACATTCCTTGTGATTAAAATTTAAAATTATTTATTACATTTACAAAGCTTTAATAAGTCATGCGACGCTGATTTCAATTTCATTAATTAAGTTTGAGCTTAAATTAATAATTTATATTAGATGCAAAATAGTTTTGAAAGCATTTACATTACAAAGCAATTTTGTAGCATTTACTTATTTTTTTAAAAAAATCTGCAAGTTTGCTTAAATTAAATTTGAATTCTTATTTATGCTGAATTTTATCAACTTCATTATCCTTTTTCTAAGAACCATAAGCAGTTATTTTGTGGCTGAATTTGAATTGCAGATAGTTATAACTACTACCTTTCAGCTTCTTTTAATATTTTGGAAATGAAACATCATAATTGTTTTTAAAAAAATATTTAAAAAAATTTACAGCGGAAGTTTTACAGATATTTTTTAAGCGGAAAAGAAAAAAAAATAAAGTTGGTAATTCATATATTTTTTATTAATAGCATGATAGGACCCATTTTATTAACAAAATAGATATTTTTTTTTTTGCATCTAAGAGAAATTTGCGATACTTACTATTACTGTATATACATAATTATAATAATATTATAATAATATATGATCTAATGAATAAACAATTGAATTTTGAGTAAATACCTTGTTCTATTTTGAAGAAGATTATTATAATTTAAACATTAAAAAAAATTCATTATTCATTTTAAAGAAAAAATTCACAAATGTAGTTTCTTTATAAAATACTACACAATTTCAAAAAATGACATGAAGTAGGTAAGATTTACTTACCTGAAAAGATAATTTTTCAATTTAACACCAAATTCTAAAAACGAAATATTTTTATCAAAATCCCAAACCTATTTTGTAAATATATAAATTTTTCTGTACTTCTTTTATTTCCACAACAATAATACTTATAGCTATTTTTTTTACCACTTTCAGAAAACTTTTGGTAAAACATTTTGATGTGATTTTATGAAAATCACTATTACAGTTTTCAAAGAGTTATTATTATGTTTGGAAAAACTATTATGTAGGAGATTACACCTCGCGACTGTTTCGATTACCGGCTCCGCGATTGTTACGTAATCACTTTTATTTTTTAAAGTTAAGCTAATTGGGTACTTTTCGTAGCCAAGCGTAACTTTAAATTTTTATATTTTTTTTATTTATTTATTTTTTGATTTTTATGCGTTAAAAAAATAACTGAAACAAATAAAAAAAAATTTAAAAAATTAGTTGGCGAGGTTTTACATTTTATGGCGATATTTCGCTTGCGCCTGGCTAACCATTTTATAACATTAAATTTAGTAATGCATTAAAAAGACTTGAAGTTGAAAAAAATGTTGTATTTATTTAAGGTCTTGCACATATAGAGTGTCCCCTTACGGCAAACGTTGTATTTGTGGTTTCTTTTGATTGAACAATATAAGATTATATCTACACATCAGTCTTCAGTCATTATTCCTACACCAAGCAGAAATGTAACAATTCCAATATTATTTTTTAAAAATTGAATAAAGGCAGACATAAATTTTTACAAATAATATAATTTCTTAGCCTTTATTGCTAACCTTTTTTAAAAAACTTTATTTTTGTGTTCTGCATGTTAAGGTTCTCAAATGCAAAATTTTTTAATGATGATATGTAGTGTTTTTAGATTTAATCTCGATATAAAAGGGCTGTTATTTAATCTGTAAGAAATGAATGCTCAAATATCACAAAAATTTCTTTGCTTTTGGCGAAACAGTTTTCTGGTGAGTGCTTCGATCAGAAATTTTCTCAAAGTGGCGAAATAACTCTCATCAATTCTTTGAGGAAACGAATTTCGTTATAAAATAAAGAAATATTTCATCCTTCTATTTCTGAAAAAAAATATCGCGAGAAACTCGTAGTCTCTCAGGGTATCATGCATGTCATAAGCATGACAGGAATCCGGGGCATTCCTTGACCACCGGTATGGTGGTCAAGGAATCATGGGATCAAGGAATATGGTGGTCAAGGCTGGTTGGCCTATTTCATCATTCTAGTTTCGATCATCTAGTTTTTTTATAATTAGCAATCTCTTATAAAGCATTGTAATAAGGTTTCAAGTATAGGAAACATTTTCGTTATATGTTTGAGACTTTGTGTTTCGTCACAAATCACGTGATATCGACACGAAATGACTCTCAAAATTAGTAAAATACTTCTCAAGGAATTGCAAAAACAGTTTTGTTTTTGATAGTGCATTCAAGATTAATGCGAACCTCATTGGACGTAAACTGTAGTTAAATTTAATATTGTTTCAAGCTTGAATGGCTTATTTACTAATCACTTATAAGCTTTGTTGTGGTTTTGAGATAAAAAATTTTCTTCTTAATGCTCCCCCCCGATTGACATTTGTCATTAAAGTATCAATAAGGTAGAGTAGTTGGCCATTCTTTCAGGGGTATCACATTGGTTAGGCCAACGTGGCTCCAACAGTAAGGACTTATTAAAGTACAGAGAATAAAAGAGCATCCATGCCTTGCCTATGATTCGAAGCCAGGACTTTTCTGATGTGAGGTCAGCTCTCTCACCACTATGCAGTATGATCGGCTTGTGATAAAAATTGCTGTTACAATAAAATAAATTTTACAATATATGGGTTATAACTTTATTAATGCACTTCTGACCTTCATCATCGACGTTGTCATCTGTGGAAAAATCAGAAGCCATCACTAGAGGGGGATATCATTGAACTCATTTCATTAATATTCAATTTGTAACCGTAACCTTCATCTACCCTTTTTGTAGTAGTAGTATCATCCTCTGTCTTGTGTACATTATGTTGCAGATAATATATTTTTTGTTACTTACCCCTTCGTCCAGTTCTTCCACATTAGAGTTGTTTTCCTTATTTCCTTATATATATATATATATATATATATATATATATATATATATATATATATATATATATATATATATATATATATATATATATATATATATATATATATATATATATATCCGGTAGAAATAAGTAAATTTGTTGAAAAATCATAATTTAGATTTCCAAAATCCTTGAATGCCATCTAAATAGCGTAGGTATAGGAATTAATAAATAAAGAGTAAAAATACATAATTTATTTAAATTAATTTAAAAGTGATAGTTCTTGTACCTAAACACTCGGCTTCCGAATCAAATTTTCAACATCAAATGCGATACCCAGCACCATATAAAAAATTTTCGTTCCGGCTTCCAGAACTTTTGCTAAATCATCATCGTGTTTGTAGTTGAGAGAAAAGGTTTTAAAAAATTTTTCTTCCGGTTTATACGAGGGTTGCTATTTATATTTCTGGCCTAATAATGAAAAAACAAATATATAGGATCGAAATTGGTTTTATTGTTTTTCAAAATATTCTCCATGATGATCAATACACTTTTGCATGCGTTTGAACCAATTTTCAAAGCACTTTTTCCAGTCCGATTGAGGTAACTCCAAAACATGCGCTTTGAATGCATCAACCGCTTCTTCGGGGGTCGAAAATCGTTGTCCACGTAATTTATTTTTGATGTGTGGGAATAAGAAGAAGTCATTGGGTGCCAAATCAGGGCTCTACGGCGGATGACCCATCAGTTCGATCTTTCGTTCCGTCAGAAATGCCTTTGTTTGAGTCGATGTGTGAGAGCTCGCATTGTCATGATGAAGAATGATTCGCCTGTTTTTCTGCTTTTTTCGAATTTCTCTGATGACTTCTGGCAAACATCAAATCGTGTACCATTCAGAATTGACCGTCCTGCGTTGCTCTAACGCCACTGTTGCCACATGACCGTTAATGCCGAAGAAACAGGCAATCATTTGTTTCGATGTGCTTCTTCCTCGAACAACTTTTGTTGGTTTTGCCTCGTCTTGGAAGACCCATACAGTTGATTGCTATTTTGTTTCCGGCTCATATGCATAGATACATGATTCGTCACCTGTGTAGATGTTATACACAGCCTTTGATGTACCTTAAACGTATTTTTCCAACATTTCCTTGCACCAATCGACACGAGCCTTGTTTTGAGCGTTTGTCAGATTATGCGGGATCCAACGCGAACATTTTTTTTACGCCCAAATGTTCATGTAATATTTTATTGATGCTAGTCATACTAATGTCCAAAGACGCTTCTATCTCACGGTATGTCACATGACGATCTTGCTTTATCAGTTCACGCACAGCATCGATCTTTTCTGGCACAACAACGGATTTTTGACGACCTTCACGGGATTCGTCCTGGATCGAACATCGACGACGATTAAATTCGTTATACCAATTTTTTACAGTGCTGTAGGATGACGCTTTATCGCTGAATAAAGAATTAAGTTCATCGAAGCACTCTTGTCTTGACAATCCACGTCGAAAGTTATGAAAAATAATGGCACGAAAATGTTCACGATTCAATTCCATTTTTTGAAAGAGAAGAACTTTTCAATCTACTGTCAACAACACAAATGAAGCTATAATGGTAAATCGTCTGCTGAATGTATGTTTAAAAATATCAAACTTTCGATTAAAATCGTCTGCGCTCGCCTAGCAGCACTTACTAATGCCAAGGCCAGAAATATAAATAGCAACCCTCGTATATTTTCTGGCTTTCTTAATAAACAGCATTAGCGAAGAGGCTTTTTACATTTAATGTTATATTACAGAATATTAAAAATACATAAAAGTCAAAAGTGGAGAACACCATATTTTTAATTTCTCTTTTAATTTTTGTTTCAGTGGAAAAGTTTTGTTCATAATAATGTTGCTTCATAGTCAGATAATTTTTCACTGTTTGATAAGATTTATAATGTAATATTCATGCTTTTGTATCGAAATTAGCTAATATTAAGCCATTGAACAAACAAGAAAGAGATAAATGTATGTGAATTATAATTTAAATAGTACAAGAGTGCAATATAATTGAAGAGATATTTTTTTTTTCTACTTATGTTTCTTTCGTTTGTTCGTTTAATCATGATATTCGTTATACTTACGTAATGACTATTTGATACATGAAACTAAGCCATAATTTTTTTGATTAGTATTTTTCAGAGTAATATTAAATATACAGTGAGCAAAGGAAAAAAAAAAAGATGACACCAGGAATTTTTTTTTGGCCAAATGAGCGGGAAAGAATGATATTAAAAATGATTAAAATAATTGATTTCAAATATGCTTCAAATTATGAATTTAAAGATAATATCAGGCATAAAACGTATTTTTCTATGTATTAACATAATTTTTTTTTAAATGTATTTGAATGTTTTACCACCAAAACATGAAAGGATAGCCACTAGTTTAGTCCGGAGAATAGTCGAAAGTTTAGGCCCTTTATTTATTCACTTTTTATTTAATATTGGTTTCACTTTTTATTTATTCCAAATTATAATTTAAATCATGCAAGTGGTTTTTTTTTCGACTGAAATTTCTCCTGTCTATTTAGCTTCTTATATATGCGATATTTACTAATTGACCTCGTATTTATCTATGAAACTAAAATCACAATTTTTCAATAATATTTCGCTTTATTTTAAATGAACGCTAAGCAAACAAAGTAACATTTGTAACTTTTGTTCTTACAGTAGGATTTTCATACTTTTTTAATAAAAACTAACCTTAATGGTTCAAAGATTAAACTTTATAATTTTTAATAATTCGTTTTAATCATTAGTTAAGCAATGGAAACATACACAAAATTGTACCTTCTCTAAAGAAACACCTTTTTTTCCTTACTGATTTGAATTTTTGACCATCAAATCAAAATAAGGGAAAAGAAAGCCGCAGTCTGGAAAACATGGTCCTCAACGTTCTATCAAAAAAATAGTCGAAACTTTCGGTTACCTATTGATAGCCTCACTTGAAATTTCAATATATCTCAGATATTTTTTCCAGTAGATTTAAAATTTTTTGCCCACTATTATGAAATTCGTTTATCCAAAAATAGTAGTATGCAAAAGATTTTTTTAATTATTATTCATTTTTATTTCATTATTTTTTATTATTCTATTTAATAATGGACAAAAAATGTTTTACTTGTATGGTATAGAAATATTTTCAAGTTATTTTAAGTGACCGGGATTGTAAGGACATTGGACTCTTGTTCGTGAGAACGGGAGTTTGGATCGTGCCGGCCGTAGAAGCCCCGTGTATTAGATGGTGACTGGTACACATTAAATTTGTCAAAAAGTCCACCAAGTTCTCATAAAAAATCATTACCTCTGGGGGTACTAAATTGGAGATGGATCATTCAGGTCAAAATTACGATCTGTGACTGAAAAAAATCATCGAAAGCGATAAAAAGTTTCAAGATTATTGTATAATAATTCCATTGATATATCATTAATAATACTTTAATTTGATTAAATCATAAATTATTTTGTCAATAGAATAGCATATATGATTGAAACAAAAGCTTTATTATTTCTCAAAAATATATAGAAAATTATTTAAATTATAAATGAAATAAATATATCTTAATTTGAAAAGGTTATCGGAAAATATCAATAAGAGGTTTTAATATATTTTTAAGAAACGAACAGAAATATAAATCAAATGTTGGATACCTGCAACTAAATGAACCCGTAAATTTCGAAAAAACATAATCAAATGTGAATAATTAAAAAAAAAAGAACTCCAAAGTTATTTTGAAATTAAAAATCGTGTTTTAATCAATGTTTTTGGAACATTTCTGGCGTCAAGTAATGTTTTACATCAAAAAGAAGTAATGCATCACTATTTATCTCAGTAAAACTACACTGGTAAAAAATTATTGTTAAAAATAATAGTTAAAACTGCCAAAATATGGCAAAATTTTCCATGTTTTGTAAAATTGCCAAAATAATTTGGCAAAATACGGCTCTATGGGCACACCAAAAAACTCAATAATTTTTATGGAAGCGCTTTGATAATGATTTTGGTAAGATTAACTATAAAATATAATTTTGCAATTGGTGAAAAAATTTGGTAAATGTGGCAAAATTAGGTAATTTTATCGATACCTTAGCTTTTGGAATAAAAATCCTTTCTTCGGTTAAATTTATTTTTCAATTTTGTATTTTTTATTAAATGTCTGGTAATTAAAACTATAATTTTAAAAACCATAATTTCTACTTAATTTCTACCATTTGAACGGAACAAAGAACAAATGAAGGATTTACACGAAGATGTCATATTTTTTTAAAGTAAATACTTGGCAGTAAAAAATTATTTTATCCTATGAAAAAATCATTTATGGATGTAAAAAAATTATCACTCAATGCTTTAACGTAATGATTTATTTCCTTTCACCGATATATCATAATACACAGTATTCAATTGTTAATAAAAACTACAACCAACCATTCAAAATTCTCATAAACAAACACCGAAAATTAGGTCTAAAATATTACCCAATTATTAATTTTCCAATTCCATCAATTCTTATGTCTTTCTATTTCATCCATGTGTTGAAATATATGGTTTGAGCACAAATTTTTTAAATAGATAAAGTAAAAAGGAATCATAAAACTTTGATTGAGTAGGGAAAGTAAAACTGATGTCTTTGCTTCATGCTTCCATGGTAGAAATGGTAGAAACAACTTATGGAACGGATCCCAGTAAACCTGGCTAGGATACATACTTTCTGAATTCTTCATTATACGCTTTTTCGATCTTCTTAATGGAATCCTCTGATGTCACATCCACAGATTCCAAAAAATCCGCAACTCCGGTGACAAGTGCAGTAAAAGTCGAAGTAAGATCATCCTTATCTAATGTCTTGGCTACCTTTTCGAAAGCATCGATGTACTTCTGAGCTAGTTCATCAATAGTCGTTGAATTTAGAAGACCTAACTTCGTGAATACTTCTGAAATGTCGAAGGTGTGACAATGGAAAAGTACAGAAGAATTCAGACGAGCGATTCCTAAATGTTGGCTTTCTTTCTCCACTCTTTTTTCGGCAGCTTCATTGTATTCAAAACCAAGTAATTCGGCAAACTTTTTACTTGACTTTTTTATTGCCTCCTTTAAATCGTCGTCAGTTTTTCCGTTGACGGAAAAAATTTTCTTATAAGTTTCTTCTGACATACCTTGTTTCACTTTTTTACCAAATTCTGTCAACTCGGGATCTTTACTTTGAACGGACCCAATGAACGACACAGATATACAGATTATAAGAAAAATGAAGCTGGTTAATGCCATCTGTCTTTTCTCTGTTAGCAAAACAACGAAAAAAAGTTTGAAATAAATTAGTAGCAGTAGCTGATTTTTTTGTTATACGCTTGTAATTCTATCATGTATATGGAAAGATTTCTGAAAACTCTCTCGTCTGGATTTCTATCAAAGCTAGTGAGAAAAAGAAATAGTCCTTAAATAGAGTAGCCGAACTAAAGAAGTTCTTATTCGTGATTCTAGAAGCAGTTAGTCGTGATTTTGTTATTACTTTTTGGTGTAAAACTGTGATTCGGTCATTATTTTCTGGTGTTAAATAAAAGAAATCTGTTGATATAATCTTTAAGTTGCTTTAAATTATATTTGTAGCTCTTACTTTTTTTTACTGATTAGGTTCATAATAAAACAGAATATTAGAACACGATTAAGAATAAACAACCTTTATATTCATGTGCACATTGCATTGTGTTTATTTTTTTTTTTTTATACTTCCAAAATATCTTTTTTCAATAAAATGAGACATATAAAGCCATTTTTTTTGGCAAGATGTTATTTCGCATAAATAGTTCATATATTGTGAGAAGCAAAAAATTTTATTTTGACTAATAAAAGCAAAAATTAAATATTCGAGGTGATGACTTTGTTTGTTGTTGCAAGCAAATCCCTATGACTACGTTTCGACACAAAACAGTTTTTTTTTTTTTTTTTTTTTTTTTGTTGAAAACTTGAAATTATTCGCTAAAAATATCTGCAGAAAAATTGCTCTTTTTCGATCATCCGGTTGCAAGAAAATTCAACTACTTTTCATTTTTCGTTTATTTTTTTTTAAATTTAATTTTCATGTGCTTAAAATGTACTCGTGGCAAGTGGTTGGGTCAAAGGCACATGGTAGGATCCAGTATTTCCTTATTCATTTTTTTATTGCTTTGGTTATCACCAGCATAAAATTAATAAAAGCCATAAAGGTATTGTATTTCTATAAATATTTTTGCATCCCTAATTTAAAGTTATTTTCCTGAACCGATATTATTACGCGTTTAATTCAATAGTTTAAAACTAAGAGAATTGCTTTTTTATTATTATTATTATAATGTAATTCTGCGCTACATTTTAAGATAAAGTTATATAGAAAGATGGTCGAATGTCATAAACCATTTTAAAATTATTAATTATGATGAAATAACATTAATGCACTCATATAAAGATGTTATATGATGTTATATGCTATATGCACTGTTATATGTTATATGCACTGTTATATGATTGAGAGCTTAACGATCAGCTTTGTGCACAATGATGCGCAAGAAAAAATATTATTTAATATATCCATCCGTTTGGAAATAGAAAATATTAAATTACGGTTGCGAACTTACCAAATTTGTTTGAATAATATAATGTTATAACAATATAAATGTTATTCAAAAAAATGATTTCTTAGAAAAAGTACTTCTGCTCACCAATAGATCCAAATATTTATAATACTAAAAGATAATTCATTTCAAATTTAGTAAAAAAAAATGTATTCTGCTAAGAAACAGTAATTATTGAGAAGCAATCGTCGTGGCAGGTGAGCGGCAACGAACAGGGGGATTGGTCCCTTAGTAATAAATAACTTACGCTGTTTTAAGAATCATAAAGCAACCAATTAGTTTAGCCTTAAGTGAATAATTGCATTTTAATAAAAACAAAAAATTAAAATTAGTCATAAAATAAAAACAGTAAGTTGTACTGCAATGGAACAGTTTTATAAAGATACAATTAACGAATGAAGTTCATAGGTCAATCATAGAGCGCGCATTTATATCCAGTCGGCAAAGGAAAAAATTTACAAAATCTTTTGGTAGAGCTATAACACATTTCATTCATCCAAACATTTACCAATGAAAATACACATGCTAAAAAAATGCGCAATTGATAAAAATGAACGAATATTTCGAATATATATATTTGTAGTGAATAGTTATTTCAAAATATTTAAACTTATTTTTGTATTTTGAGTAAAGAAAAGGAAACATTAATAAAAATTATTGGTTTTATAAATTAGAAATGTGAAATCATAAGCAAATTAAACGAGTAGCGTTTACGGGAAAAAATCCTATGAGTATATGTAGAAAGTGTCATATGCGTCACAATCAAATAGTTAATTTTTGTTTATTGATTGTTAAACAAACATGAATGTTTCTGTCTTTATAATTTAAAGTCGAAAAAAATAAAGCCGAAAAAAAGTTACATACATCAAATGAAGTACCATAAACCTAAGTTATATAAAGTATAATTCAATTCACTTTATTCTTGACGGACTTTCTCAGATATATGCAGTTAATGCAGCAAATTGCAGTTAAATAGATAACGTTCATAACTTCTTCTTGATGATACGAATGCATTGATTTACACTAAGGTTCCTTTATTGTGATTGATATTGTATTCTTCTCTAATTCAGGGGCTCTAATTTACACCAGAGCTTGTGGTGCAACTACCACTATAAATATTAAATAACAATTCTCTAGTATATAAGACATGTTGACTTGATTCTATCTTGAGGTACCTTTTGATAGATGAAGGTTGACATAGTCGATAATTAATTACCCACATTGGTGAGCTGATGACGTGATATGAATTTGTCAACATTGGTGGATGATCCACATTAAACAGTTGATTTATTTGCTTAAAAAATATACTGCTCAAAGAAAAGGAAGAAAAAAAATCAGGTGAAGTAAATAAAGTCTCCTGGTCAATAAACAAAAAAAAAAAAAAAATGAAGGAGAAAAATACATAATGAGAAAAAATGCTATAAAGAAAAAAAGAATAATGAGCGAAATGCTATGAAAAAAAATAAATGAGCAAAAATGAAATAAATACATAGCATGAATCAACTAGTGGTATTGATTCATCGAATTCTATCACAGATAAAATTCTGGAAAGGAAGTAATGTGGCGTAACTACCACTACAAATATTGAATACCAATTCACTAGTATATAAGACATGTTAACTTGATTCTATCTTGAGGTACCTTTTGATAGATGAATTTTGGCATAGTCGATAATTAATTCCCCACAAGCTCACTGGGTTTCACGGAATGGGCTCACTGGGAAACAGTTGTTTCAACTAGATTCCTTTTATTTATTATTTAATGTGTACTAGCTCTAAGTTAGAATTTGTCTCGTTTTATTAAAAGAAAAAAGAATGTATGGATTGCTATGGACGATGGAACGACTTGTGTAAATAAAAGTAAAGAATTCACAAATTTAAAAGCAATTAAAAATAATAATACTTCGAATGGAAGAACGTGCTAAGCAGCAGTGAATCCGAAAGGAATTGAAACAAAAGAGACAATGAAAATATGAAAAAAAAAATGGATAAATATGACAACCAATTCTGACGTCTTCAGGGGGTAACAGCTCCGGAAGTGATAAAAGCAAAACCTTTTCTATCGAGAGAGCAAGACAAAATTCTAAAATTGTCCTCTCTGTACCCCAAAGGTTTTTCCAAAGTCCAGGAAAAGAATATAATACATAATATACAATATAAAATACATAAAGCAAATACAGAAGAATAAAAACCAGACAAATACATAAGAATAGTACAAACAAAAGCTTACTTGAAACAAAAATCCAATAACTAGATAACACAACTTACTGCTAGACGCAACTAAAATAAAATAAACATAAAAACAACGCTCCCTAACCTGCGCAGTATTAAGAAAGGAAGGACAGAAGTTAGGAAGGTAGTGATATCATTAATAGAAAAGCTTGACCGGGAAAACACGATCAAGATTTGAATTTTGCTTAATAAAATGAAAAAACTAATAATTCTCTGTCATTTTCTTTATTTCAAAATCAATATTACAAAAATTAAGAGAAAAACCATTATATTATAATTTTTTAAAAAAATTACTAGTTGCTTCTAGAAAACTTAAAACATTATTGCAGATTTTCATAATTCTAAACAGCTGAGAAAAAAACAAAATTTTTGAAAATTTTACTGCACGAATTAGTATCAAAATTACAGAAAAAAATAACTTTAAAATTAAAAGCTTTTGTTTTATCATAAAACCTAATATGTTTATCAGCAATATAAATTTTAAAATCTAAATATTCAACACTTAATCAAATTTCATTAGTTTTCTTCAAAGCCTATTCTTTAGGATAAATATTAAAAATAAAATCATATTATCACAATTAAATAATATTAAATCATCACTATATCTAAAATTTTTAAAATCACTAAACTCGCTAAATTTAGCTTCAACAAAATGTAAAAAAATTTTAGCAAAAGCACTAGAAAAAAGAATTACCCTGCGGAATCACTATATTTTGTTTATAAAAATTAAGGCCATTAAAAAGTAATTTTTCAAAAAGATTAAACCTTCAAATATCGATCCAATAAGATTTATCAATATTTTCAATAAATAAATATTTATCAATAATTCCACTGCAAATATCAATTATTTGTGCACGCGGTATACTTGTGTACAAATTTTCAAAGTCAAAAGTATTAATATTAGAAATCACATTATTATTAATAAATATCAAAACGTCAATGTTACTATCAATAACAATATTTTTCTCTTCTTTAATCTTAAGTAAAATAATTTTAAGAAATATAAAAAAACTTTTTACTAATACTAGAATTATAACAATTTGTACTACACGCAATAAATCTAAATTTTACTGGATTTTTATGAAATTTAACTATAGGAAATAAATATGGAAAAGTAATTCTATTCAATTTAAAATTTATTTTTTTACTAAAAGAAATAATCCTTTTCTCAACAACTTTTTTTCAAACTTTTTTTCTCAACGCAAGGTGCTCCATAATGACCACCCTCATCTATACATAGTTTTTTCCAAAACTGAAATTTAAATTATATATATGTAAGTTCAAAATATAGAGAAAACATGGAAAAAAAATACAGAACAATGAAAAAATGGAAAAAGAAATATAATAATAAATATAATAAAAATCCGGAATCAGCTTACACGATTATATCCGCAAAAAGGAAGTTAAAAAACTTTTTTCTAATACTAGAATTATAACAATTTGAACTACACTCAATAAACCTAAATTTTACTGGATTTTTATGATATTTAACTATAGGAAATAAATATGGAAAAGTAATTCTATTCAATTTAAAATTTATTTTTTTACTAAAAGAAATAATCCTTTTCTCAACAACTTTTTTTTATCTTCCTTTAATTTTAAATAAGTATTATTAGCATTATATTCCCCAATAATAAATTTTTAAAAAATATTTACGCATAATACAAAAATTATTAGATGTTAATGTTAAGTAAAAGCCGTATATGTATATAGAGAAATTTATTTTAAAAATATTACCGTGCTGTATGGTAATGAGTATTTCTGGTAAAATAACCATAAAAAAAGAAAATAAATGGCATTTTCCTTTGTTCATATGGTAACGGTCTAACCTCTCATTTTGTAATTTTCTGTTCATATGGTAACAGTTTTCGGAAATTTTGTTTTTCAAAGTTATAGTTCTTATCGCCACACATTTAGTGAAAAATGCAATACTAAAATGTAACTGTAACCGAATAAATGGTTTTTATGCAAAATTTAAAAGGAAAGAGATAAAAAGCCAGAGCCTGACAAGCGATAAATATTTCAAATTCTGGTAGTTTTGATCAAACTTTTTGTCTCAACGCAAGGTGCTCCACCCTCATCTATACATAGTTTTGACCGTAACTGAAATTTAAATTATAGTTTGCACTAATTATTTAAGATATTTAATGAAATCTGCAGAATCATTGAGATTGCATTTTAGGATATGAAAATCCGATTATTAAAGGAAAAATTATTGAAGTGTTCGCTCTTTGTGATTAACACAAACGTAGAACAACAAAATTGTTTGCAATTACTAATTAAATTATGTTACTTAATGCTGCTTAATAATTTTTAAAGGCATAACAATGATTTCCTAAAAACTGTATACATGATTTTTCAAGAAATTTAAAAAAAAATTTTTCCCAAAATCTTTGTGTACGCAAAGAAAAGAAAAACTATATATATATATATATATATATATATATATATATATATATATATATATATATATATATATATATATATATATATATATATATATATATATATATATATATATATATATATATATATATATATATATATATATATATATATGGCACTCGACTGTTACAATGCAATACAATACAATTTGACAACCACAATAAAATACAATAACTACAGTTACAAAAAAATAACAATGACATTAGAGTACAGATGATTTCGTTACAATAAAGACATCTGAAGTCCTCTACAGAAGAACTCTACGAAAGAGGACGGTTTGATGGTTAAAAACAATTTGAAAATGTATAATAAATGTAAAATCAATTTAAAAATTAATCAAATTTGAAAATAGGTATATAAAGCAACGATTAAAATCAAAATATCCAGGGCAAAGCACCAAAAATAAAAGCATCGGTGCCAGAAATCATTAAAAAGGTTAAAAATAGGAATCAAAACCAGAGTATAGGTATTTAAAATCAGTAAAATCAAAGTCATTAAAGCTAATTACAAATTTGAAATTTAATAATAGAATAGTCTAGGCAACAGAGATGTGTAGGTGCAATATTAACTCTGATTATTTAAAATACTTATCGGATGGTAAACAAGGGGTCCATGAGGTCGTTTGGGTACATTATGTCTTCGACACAGTATTTAATGATATTTGTTATGGTTTGTTTTTGTCTCTCTGTTCTGCACCACGACTCCATGTCTACCTGGTTTTTAAAAAACGGTGCCACGGAGTGTTGTAAATTTACTGCATTCCATTAATAAATGTTTGATGGTTTGGCATTTGCCGCAATATTTGCAGCTTGATGTCATTTTAAATAGTCTAGCTCGATGTACACCAAACACTTCGTGGCCTGTGTAAACTGATTGAGATAGAAGTCACTTTTAAGTCTTTAAGTACTTACTTGTGGGAAAAAGCTGTAGGTATGTCGACCATTATTCGACCTATCCCACCTCTGTTGCCTAAGTTTATTCCTGGCGTCCCTGAAAAGTTTTCTTAATTGGGCTCTAGTGATGTGGCAGTTTATATCCACCCGATCGAGCACCGTGCCCATTTTAGCTAAAGTATATGCCTCCTCGTTGCCCTAATTCCCCGTGTGTGCCCTAATCCAATTTAACATATGTCCTTTACCTATACTATGTTTGATCTCTTCAACTTGTTTATTTGTGGGCACGGGGCTCTCGAGTGAGTTCAACGAGGAGCGAGAATAAGTGTAAATTGTTGCCGAATAGATGTTGTTTTCATTTAGCCAATTGATGGCCTGCAGCTCGGCCGGGTAGATACTTGACTTGTTAAGTCTAATACAATTTTTATAGACAGTTGAACCATTTAATTTGTCGACATATCCACACCCCACTCTTTTTTCTTTGTTACCCGCGTTATTATCGAGTATTTCTCTCTTACTGCCATCGGTGTATATTTCATAAGCCAGACCCGTCAGTGGGCTGAATCCCCATCCTATTGCCCTGAATTCAACCGGATTGGTGTATGATATTGTATTCGGGTCGTACAATTTTACGGCTGGGCTATCGAAGTCTGGATCCTGGGTGGTACTGTTACTATTACGCCATTTAAGTGTCCTTACAAAGTTCTCCTCTCTTATCTTAATATCTATTGGTAACGTGCCGGAGAGAATTTGAAGTGGCTTTATATATATATATATATATAACAAATTTGCCAGATTACAAAACATGAAAACAGATGCGCCAATTGAGGTAAAAGTGTAAATAGAGGAGTTTTGTTTTATAGTGCGTTCTTACAGCAGTACTGAAGTGCGTTTGATTTGTAGGTTACCTAGGAAGGGCCCGAAAATGGATGTGTGCAAGGTAATATTATACTGGATAATTTAAAGAAGTTGACAATTAATAATTTTAGAAAATTAACTTTTATTTCAGAAAAAAAATAGAAAAGAGAAAGAAGCATGAATTGTCTGTTTTGCACATAATTTTAGCCACGGATTTGCCCTAAATGGATTTGCATATTTTAAAAATTATATAAATTAACAAAGAAGTTTTTTAGTGAATTTATTCACAATAATATACAATTAACTAAATGTTTTTTATATGGAATTTAATTACTTTAGTTGGGTATCCTTCGTTTTTTATTAAATTTTCAAAGAGTTTGTCCTTTTTTTTTTTTGATAAATAAACATTACTTCATATTCTTTTAATTCTATTCATTTGATTAAAAATAGTATTTAAATAGATGTTCTTAGAAACATTAGAATTCCAAGTAATTAGTTTATTTATATTAAAATTAAAATCATTTCTTTTATCGTATACATCAACAAAGCACATATTTTCTTATTTTATTATGCCCAAATACAAAAAAAAATTGAAATGAATATTGTCATCATGATTACGAAGCATGTTTAATTCCTCGGGGTAAATATTATTTATAAAATAGTATAATCTTGAAAATTAAAGATAATTAAATCATCAATAAATCTTAAAACAAATTTAATATTAAGAATTTTTTTTTCATAATAATGTAAAAATAAGTTAGCTAAGAGAGATGAAAATTTAAATTCTAGAGGTATTCCATCAATTTGACGAAAAATATCTTTTCTATTGTAAAGATAATTATTAAAAAGACAATAATCAATTAGAATTTCCCAATAATCAAAATCGCAATTATGGATATTTTTAAAGTATCCGACTACCTTCGGAACAAAAAATTTCAGGAAACAATATTTTTAACAATATTATTGATTTTTATTACATATATTGATGTAAATGGAAATAATTAATAGCAAAAATTTTAAAAATACCAAAAATATTTTATTTAAGAGAGGTTTTATAATGTTTTTTAGTGAAAGTTAATCGCTTGCGGAAAACACTCTATATTAAAAACTATCAAAGAGAAGGCAATCAAAATTTTTATCAATACTTTAAAGCTATCAGTTAGTGTAGTGAACCACAGATTAAGAGATATCTTGACTAGAAAAAAAATTATGTTCCATTAATCATGTTTTTTCAAAAATGTTCTTTTTTTTTCACTTTACGTAAAAGAAAATATCCTATAAAACAAAATCCATCCCAAGTTATCTGAATTTTAGAGGTTAGTTACACAAACATATATGTAAGAAACATTCACTGAAAATTTGAAGACAAAATCACAAAATTTGTTGGAGTTATCTTGTTTTTCGTAAGTGAAAAATCGCAAAAAACTCATTTTGAGAAAAATGCAATTGAAGTTTATAATTGCACTTTACTTCAAATTTATGACTGTTTGATAGCTAAATATTATTATGTTTTATAGGCACTACTCTTCGTAAGATATATGCACAGTTTTACACTTTTATTTAATGCCTGGAATTTTCTGTGCACATATTTTATATTAGTCAGTTTTACTGCATGAGCATTCTCATAATGTTATAATACTTAAAAATGCATGTATGACAATTAATAATTATACTTTATAGTAATAACAAAAAAATTATTAAGAATTTTGATATTGTGAATATGAGCAATTTTTAACACAAACAGGACAGATATTACAAATAACTTTCTTTGAGGTATAAAATGCTTTTGCATAATCACATTTTTTGCACACCAAAGTCAAGTTTGAAGAGAGGCCAAACCTTGAATCTTCCAAAATATTCAACTTGTTATCAAAACAAATCAGGCAGCATAATGAAGTAAATACAGCAATTAGGATCTCCATAACTATAATTCTATTACCATATATATTTTTATCCTCCAAAGAGCTCACTTCATTAGTATTATCACTTGCAAGATATATTTTTGAAGAACTTGCACTAACTGAAACATCAATCTTTTCAGTATCAGCACATTTATTATAATGTTGATTTCCATGAAATTTACGTTTTTATGATCGAGTTGTTCTGTTTTTACCCATTTCGTTTAAATTAGTACAAATTTTTCTAAATAAATCAGAGAATTTGTTAAAAATACAACAAAAAAGAAGAAATAAAATAAACGCTTCAAATGTAAACAAACGATTGCAAAAATTCAAGCATATTGTTTGTTGCCAACTAAAAAAAGCACAGTTACATAAAAAAATTATTCAGATTCATTAGCCGAGAGTCTAGGAACCTTGAATATTAAATATTTTTAAATTTTTTTACGTAAACAGAGAAAAAAATTAAAACTATTGGTTAGTTTCGGTTTCGTTTTTATCACTTCCGGTAAATTTGACAGCTACCAATCATTACTAAAATTACCATAACAAAATTTTTATTTGACGCATATGCAAAAACAAGACATTTTTGAAAACTAGAGAAATGGGGCAACATAATGAGACAATAAACTGAAATTTAAATTTTTCGTCGAAACACTCGTTTTCAAGGTGGTCGGATACCTTAAAATCATAGTAATAATTCAAAAAGACATCATTTAGTTTAGAAAGGGGAATGCTATTGAAAAGATCCTGGAAATCAAAAGTTGCAGAAGAATTAATTTTTTTATGATTAACAAATTTTAAAATCAGTTGAGTATTAGTGATAATCCAAGAAGAAGCATCTTTAATGATATTGTTAATAATTTTATAAAAGTAGTTAGAGAAAACGGTTCCAGGTATAGTTTGGTAAGTATTAGACCCACATGTGATTGTTCTAAATTTTACAGGAATTTTATGAAATTTAGGACTGATAATTATGTAAGGAAATTGTACATTGCTAATTTTAATCTCTTATATAAAGCTAAAATTTTTTAACGACAATCTTTTTTTATAAATTACTAAGTTTAAAATTTTTAGTATTTTTAACTCCATATTTAAAAGTTCAACATAGATTTTTTTACAGAAGATTGGATATTTAGTGTTAGCTTTTTGTACGGAGGTAATAAAAAATTTTTTGTAGTTGCGTAATTGATCGAAAAATTTTAGAAAAATTTGTTGTATCCTTATTATTGATAACAAAATTTTTAAAGTAATAATAATCACCCCATTTTCATTCTGTTAGTATACCTAAAGGTATAGAGAATCTATTCGATATATTTAAACAAATACTATTAAAATCAATAAGAAAGTATTTTAGAATTTTATTAATTGATATATGGTAAATATGACGAAATTTTGTACCTTTTATCATTAAATTCCTAAGTTCTAAGTTTTCTGTAATATTTATATCACCAGTAATAATATGTTTATGATGTTTATTTACAAAATCAAAATATTTCTCTTCTTCACAGTGACATCCATAATCAGATATATTAATCTTCCCAAACACATAAATGAAGAAAACGAAAGTAAGTCAATAGTAGATAATATTAAGCGCTAAAGCTGTGTGCATTAAATATGATCACTAAAACATAGCGTAATAAACAAATACAAAAAGGACAAAATGAAAAAAAACGGAGAAAACTAAGGAAAAAAAATAAGTCTTATTTACTGCGCATAAGTTGCAAGTAAATAGAAATCATAAAATAAGTTCGAAATATGTAGAGAAATCATGGAAAAAATTACAGAACAATGAAAAAAAGGGAAAAAGAAAAATAATAATAATAAAAGTACGGAAAAAATTCCGAAAAAAAGGAAAAAAATTAATAAAATTAATAAATATCCGGAAAATAAAAGGTATAATCTTTTCATCAGTTTACATAATTATATCCGCAAAAAGGAGTGTTTTCTAATATTGTATCAATATTGCCACAGCAAAATTTATCAATACAAAAATGTGAGGATCACTAAAAATAATTTATAAAAAATTTACAACATATAAAATAGAACACATTAAGTAAAAATATCACTTAAAAACAGAAAATAAAATGTAAAGGAAAAACAAAATAAAACATAAAACGAAATCTCTAAAGCGTACAGCGAATTCAAATGAACTTGAATTTTATTAATTGTTATATGGTAAAATGGTCTAAATTTTGTGCCTTTTATCATTAAATTTCTAAGTTATCTATAATATTTAATATTAATATATATAAATCATCAATAATAATATGTTTATCAACAAAATCAAAATATTTCTTTTCATCACCGTGACATATATATATATATATATATGTCACGACCATGTCAACCTTCATCTATGAAAAGGTATCCCCACATAAAGTCGAGTTAACATGTCTTATATACTAGTGAATTGTAGTTGTAATTATGTAGTGGTAGATACGCTACAGTACTCCCCCACCAGAATTATATCCGTGATAGAATTCGATGAATGGATGCCACTAGTTGATTCATTGCTGATTTTTGTGCGAAGCTGGGAGAGTTATATTAAGACCGTGTTGCCTTTAGCAGTCAAGTGTGTGCAAGCCGACGTTGTGTATGATCGAGACGAGATTGAGCAGCAACAGTGCGAGGAGTGGGTAAATGTTGCAGTCAGAAGTAGCAAGTCAACTATTCAATGTGGACAATCCATCGAAGTAGGCGTTTCCCGATCGAATTAGGCGTTACTGTCAAGATAGGCGTGTTCATATAGAAGTAAGCGTTACTGCCTAGGTAGGCGTGTTCACATCACGTGCGAAGGTCACCAATATGGGGAGGGTGGATATCGACAATGTCAACCGTCATCTATGAGTTGGTACTGTGAGTAGGTATATATATATATATATATATATATATTCCCAAGCAGAAACAATAATCATAATACTTTTAGTTCAAAATTGGAGGGAAAAAATACAATGGTTTTATAATTCAATTCAAAAATGTATTTTTGATATAATTTTTAATAGGAATGAACTTCATCTTTTCTGGGAATAGTAGTTTGACTGCTACTTTTTGGTGATAAGGCTTAAATTTGGTAAGTTGCGAAAATTACTATACTTATCTGAGATACGAATTTTGCCAAGCGCACTTGGCTTTAGGCAACAAAAAAGTTACACAATTGATAGTGAAATACAATGTGAAGTATAAAAGGTATCATAACAGGGGTCATCATCAGGAATTAAACTAGGGATGAGAGTCGGACAATCAACTATACTCATCCCTGATCCATAACTGAGCAAGCTATTTTAGCATCAGTAATACTCCATTGCAAGTTAAGAAAAGAACATATTGTGGTATAGGATTTAAGTAGTCACTCGTCACTGCATATAATTCCGCTTCATTTCGTTATCAAATTATACAAATTATGCTTTTAAAACAATATAAAAGCTTTTAAAAATTAAACATGTCAGACAGAAATTTAATTTGTACCATATTTTACGATATATATCGTAGATATCATAGTTTTGTAGTTTTACTGGATTCCTAGACTTGGCAACATATTTTGATAAATAAGGAGAACATTCATTCGTGAAAAAGAAACAACTATATGACGAGTCCAAAACATTGGATTTGATTGGACCGCTGAAAATACTGACAAGCCCTTTAGCAAAAAAATTTTTAGTTTTGTTTTGCTGTAGAAGAAAGTAGTCTGCAAGAAACAATATTTATTATTCTTTCATTAATATCCTTAAATTCGAACTGAAAGGCGTATATTTGTTAAAATTTTTGGTATGATTTTTATTAATTCTTATTACCTGTTAATTGATTATTGTTGTTATTATCTGTTATTATTAATAAGAAACCAAGATAAAAGGAGGCTGTGCCACATCGTTGGAGTTGAAGATATTGAAATACGTTCGAAGAGGGAGCTTTAAATCCATTTGGCGTGCTCTTAGTTGCAAATAGGCTTTCCCCATTGTGATAACGGTTTTTTCTTAACTTGAAACAGTGTATAAAACTAATAGAGACCTTCTAAAATTCAGTGATGTTAAAAAACAGTTCTGTCAAAATTCAAGAGATTTTATGATGTCAAAAATAACTAAAGGAAATTCAAGTATTGCTGAATCGTCGAAAAAGAGAATTTTATTTGTAAAAGTATTTCAAACTACATGTCACAAATGCTGACTATAAATAATCATAAACATTAGAAACTGATTCTAAAAATGCATTTTTAAACTGTTTAATCAATCTAGCTATCATCCACAAATATAATATCAGCTTTTGACTTGTTCAATATTTGTCATGTTCTTCAATCAGAATTTTTATATACTGTTGCAAATCTTCTCGTGATGTCACGTCTTCACACTTGAAGAATTCTGCCACTGCAGAATTTAAAGCAGGGAGAGTATAGATAACAGAATCATTGCACACTGTCGCAGCAGATTTAGTGAGCTCCTTTACAAATTTACGAGCCACTTGGTCGACATTTCGCGAATTCAATTTTCCTTTGTACTTCAAAAAATGTGCAATAGCATCAGTATAGATATGGAATAATAAGCCATTACGATTAACATTTTCTTTTAACAGGCGTCTAGCTTCATTTTTTAGTTTTTTAACGGCATAATTATCAGTTGGAATGCCGAATGCACCAGAAAACGTATTCGCTGCTTTTTCTTGTGCCTGAAAAAATTCATCATTGCATTCGAAGTTTAAACCGAAATTTTTGTTATAAGCATTTTCAGATAAATATTTTTTGACTTTCTTACCGAATGGTGTCAGTGGGTGATCATTACTCTGAGCAGATTCCAAGAAAAACAGAGTTGTCAAAAAGTAAGGAATAATGAAACTGAAGAGATACATTTTTCCGCCGTTTCTTTTTAATTGGCTTAAATGACTAAAAGTTGCTTGGTTCCCTATTTATATACGATTTATTTTTTATAGAACACGAGTTCATGAAAGATATCTTAAGCTGAGTTAACAAAAATCAAATGAAATTTCTGGAACGTAATTTGAAAGCGTGTGAGCAAGATCAGTTTTTATCAATGTCTCTAACGTCTCCATAAAATAATTAAATGCTAATCTATACTGAACCAGCAATTATTTTCGTATAATAAAATGATTGAAACATTCCATCCTTGAAAGAGCAAAACTTAGACAGAAAAACTAGACATTATAGATTCGGGGGCATACAAAAATTATTAATATAAAGTAAATACTAAAAGAATACAATTAATATCAAAACAAAATGAAAAAAACTTCTTTTAAAAAAATGCTCTAAAAAGCAGCAGAATTTTTAAAAAAAGAGAGAATAAAATAGAAATAAATGTAGCAAAGGAAATAGAGCAAAATTAAAAATATTAAAAATATGACCACTGAAGACGTCGGCTTCAGTGGTCATATTTTTAATATTTTTAATTTTGCTGTATTTCCTTTGCTACATTTATTTCTATTTAATATAAAGTAAATAGATTTTCAATAGCATTAAACTGATGTACTTATTAACTTAATATCAATTACGTATATTTTTCATGGGATGAGATTAATTTTCAACTTAGTTTAATAATTAATTTTACTGTTGTCAAAAAAGTTAAGAAGTTTTTAATATTTTGTCACAAACATTTCAACCAGAAATCAACTACTTCCCCCTGGAATAAATACGTGGATCTGTAAAGTGTGAGTTATGAAAAATTGCTTGTAAGGTAATTATGGATTTTTTTTATTCTTTTGGTGAGTTGATTTTGGTGAGTTGATAGGGTATCTTTTTCAGTCACATGAAGTTTTTTCACAATCTAGATTTGAATATATAGAAAAGAAAGCCTACATATTCTGTGAAAACATTATTCTAAGTAAATTAGGTATTACATCTAATGCATATTTTTACACAAAGTAGAATACGATCAGACTCAAGCTCATGAAATTAATAATTTACATAGAGAAAAAAACTCTCTGGTATAATTACCGTGCTTATATCAAAGAATATATATATTCCTTGCTTATATGGTAAGGACATTTTCTGGAAAAAACCATAATTCTTAAATTAACTCCTAACCCCCTCCATCAAAAAAGAAAATAATAAATTCATTTAACATTATTTTAAGAATATTTTCAGTTAACTGAAAATTTTTGCCGTTATAAAATTTGTTGATCCAAAGATATTTTCATAAAAAAATTAATTTTGGATTTTTTAAAAGGTTTTATTTTATTCAAAAGGATTTATTTATTACAAGATTTTACATCAATTTAAGAATGTAATTTTATATGGCAAAATATAAAATTTGAACAAAAGCTTTCAAATAGTTCTCGAGAAATGGAATTTAAAAATCTTAATTTGTTAAAATTTTTTTTCTCAGGAACTATTTATCCGAATTCATTAAAATTGTGCACTTTACTATATAAAACTACATTCCTTAAAATGATGCAATGATTTGCAAGCCTTATAATAATTTCTTTTTCAAATTTTAATGAGCTAAATAATAAAAAATAATGAATTAGTAGAAATAATTTTTTTCACATGAAATTATCTTTGCATAAGCGAATTTTAAAATTGTAGGCGAAAAATTTTCGATTTGCTTACGACAATGAATGCAACTTTGCAATGAAACAATGAAAGAGCCAGTTCGCCTTCCAATGAGTTGAACCTGGTTCGAATTCAGCGTTACCTGGCCGATATGAATTCCACACTCGGCTTGCACCAACCACAGTGCAGACATAAAATATCATCAGTGGCAGACGAATCATGGGCTCAATTCCCTTTACCATCAGGCAAACTGTGGGAGGTTTTTGTAGTTTTCCTCTACATTGATAGGCTTCAACAAGAAGTCCTCCACAACGGAAAATTTCTCCTAATACTTGATCCAGGAGTTTCTTTGCCTTTTGGATTGGGTTCAATACTTGTTATGTTCTTCAATCAGAATTTTTATATACTGTTGCAAATCTTCTCGTGATGACACGTCTTCACACTTGAAGAATTCTACCACTGCAGAATTTAAAGCAAGGAGAGTATAAATAACAGAATTATTGCACACTGTCGCTGCAGATTTAGTGAGCTCCTTTACAAATTTACGAGCCACTTGATCGACATTTCGCGAATTCAATTTTCCTTTGTACTGTGCAATAGCATCAGTATAGATATGGAATAATAAGCCATTACGCTTAACATTTTCTTTTATCAGGCGTCTAGCTTCATTTTTTAGTTTTTTAACGGCATAATTATCAGTTGGAATGCCGAATGCACCAGAAAACGTATTCGCTACTTTTTCTTGGGCCTGAAAAAATTCATCATTGCATTCGAAGTCTAAGCCGAAATTTTTGTTATAAGCATTTTCAGAAAAATATTTTTTGACTTTCTTACCGAATGGTGTCAGTGGGTGATCATTACTCTGAGCAGATTCCAAGAAAAACAGAGTTGTCAAAAAGTAAGGAATAATGAAACTGAAGAGATACATTATTCCGTCGTTTCTTTTTACTTGGCTTAAATGACTAAAAGTTGCTTCGTTCACTATTTATATAAGATTTATTCTTTACAGAACACGAGTTCATGAAAGATATCTCAAACTGAGTTAGCAAAAATCAAATGAAATTTCTGGAACGTAATTGGAAAGCGTGTGAGCAAGATCATTTTTATCAATGTCTCTAACGTCTCCATAAAATAATTAAATGCTAATCTATACTGAACCAGCAATTATTTTCGTTTAATAAAATAATTGAAACATTCCATCCCTGAAAGAGCAAAACTTAGACAGAAAAACTAGACATTATAGATTCGGGGGCATACAAAAATTATTATTAATATAAAGTAAATAGATTTTCAATAGCATTAAACTGATGTACTTGCAAGCATTAAACTGATGTAATTAAGTCAATTTTTAGCCTCATGACAATTACGTATACTTCTTTTCATGGAATGAGATTGAGATTACAAAATTAATTTTCCACTTTTGGTTAATATTAATTTTACTATAATGAAAAAAGCTAAGAAGTTTTTAATATTTTGTCTTAAACATTTCATGCAGAAATCAACTAGTTCCCCCTGGAATAAATACGTGGATCTGTAAAGTTTGAGTTATGAAAAGTTGCTTCTAAGGTAATTATGGATTTTTGCATTCTTTTGGTGAGTTGATGTTGATGAGTTTAGTGAGTTGATAGGGTATCTACTTTTTTTAGTCATATGTATTTTTTTGCAATCTAGATTTAAATATATTGAAAATAATGACTATTTTACACACTCTGGGAAAACTTCATTGTTATAAACAAATTAGGTATTATATCTAATGTATATTTTTAGGCAAAGTAGAAAATGTTTAAACTCAAGCCCATGTGATTAATAGTTTTCATTAAAAAAAAAAGCTCTGACATAATTACCGTGCTCATATGGTAAGGACATTTTCTGGAAAAAACATAATTCTTAATAATGAAACTTAACTCCCTTCAAAAAAGAAAATAATAAATTTTTGCTTATTTAACATTATCTTAAGAATATTTTCAGTTAATTGAAAATTTTTGCAGTTATAAAATTCGTTGATTCAAAGATATTTTCATACAAAATTAAATTTGAATATTTTTTATAATGTTGTAATTTATTCAACAGTAGTCGAAAAAATTTTAAATTATTAAGGCATACAGCCATTTCGGTTTCCAATGAATTGATCAGCCAGCGATACCTGTTCGATACGAATTCTACACCCGGCTTGCACCGACCACAGGGCAGACATAATATATCCTAATTGTTAAACGGATCATGGGTTCGAGTCCCTTTACCATCAGGAACTGTAGGAAGTTTTTGTGGTTTTTCTCTCCATGGGTAAGCTTCATCAAAAAGTCCTCCACAAAGGCAAATTTCTCCTAATACTTGATCCAGGCATTTCTTTGCCTTTTGGATTGGGTTTTAAATGACAAGGATACGGAGGTGAACATTGGTAGTCGTAAACCCAAAATAGGGCCAGCTTTTCAATGACAGTTATAAAATAAAATAAAAAGTAACAACAACAAAGTAAATACGAATGTTTCTTTTTTCTTCTTTTTTTTCAAAAAATGAGCAAGATTATTAGTATAGAATATAGAACAGTTCACTCTTAAACTGAATGAGTGAATTCCCCAACTCTAAAATGGTGAAATTTTCTTAAACTCATCTTGAGTTTAATACGTCTATATTAGAGCGAACTACTTGTTTTGCGTTCAAATGAACTTGAGTGCCAGATAGTGAAGCGATAATTAAGTGGTTTTCGCAAGAGCGAGTGAGTTATTTATTATTTAATTGATTGTGTGCGAGCTTTAAGCTGGAATTTGTATCATTTTATTTTAAAAAGCAAACGATAATAAGTCTAAATAAAATTGTTATTTTCTACGATCTAAATAAATTAAGTATTCGCTTTTATTTATTTTTCTTGCTACAATCGTCTATCAATAATTTGAATCAAGAGGAAATAAAAGATCATTTAATTAATAGCTGTAATTCTGAAGTAGACGCTGTTTTACTTTTTGGTAAGTGAATATACCTTGTTGTTCATATTTTTAAAATGCTATTATTTAGAATGTGCTATATACACTTTCCATTTAAATTAGCTGTCTTTCAGCGTTTTTAAATAAATTACTATTTATTTAAATTATTATTCAAGAGAAATTTATTAAAACTGAAAGTGTTAAATGTGGATGATTATGGAATATTTAAAAAAAATGATTTTGTGCTAGAATCTTTGTCAATAAGGCGTATGGTGATAGATTATATCTATAAAGATTTTTAAAAATTTCACTTTTTATTTTAATATAATGATTTTATATCCATGTTTCAGTTTTTCACGTATAATTTTGGTACAAAACATTTGTGGGTAATAAATTTCATATCATTCTATGCTTTTTTTATAAAAGATATTTAAGAAATAATTTTTTGTTTATACAGTCTATACTTGTTATTAAAATTGCTATCTATATCTATATTGTTATTTAAATTGCTTTCTATTAATAAAAATGACTGTCCTTAATTTATGAAAGTTTAAAATTTCGAGATAAATTTATTCAAATCTGTATTTTCAGATGATCTATGCATTTTATTATAAATACATAATTTAAAAAAAAGTGAAAAATATTATATTTAAAATAAATTAAATAGCATTTCAAATTCTGTTTTTATCCTGTTTTTAGTTTTCATTGAATTTGAATTTGTAATTAATACTATTTTGATATTTAATAAAGAATTTATCACGTTATATAAATTATTTTTCTTTTGTTGCTAGCATAAAATTTCTTAAAACTTTTCATCAAGTTCAATTTTCGAGGCAAAATTGAAATTGCAGAATTATTATTTAATTAAAGGTACCATGCTAATTAAAAAATTTTGAAATGCAAATAAATTAGAATTTCACAATAATTATAGATTAATAGTAGAAGAGGGGAGCAGTATCAAAAATAATATATATGTATATATATATATATATATATATATATATATATTATTCTATTATATATATATATATATTATTCTATTATATATATATATATATTATTCTATTATATATATATATATAATTTGGTATGAATTATTATAAGATTTGTTATGAATTAATGCGTGTAAGGATAACGCTATTTTTAACCATGTGCGAAATAACTCTCTATTTATTTTTCTTTAACAGCAGGCAATGTTTTCTTTAACACAATTTCTTTCTTTTCCTAGGAAGATGTCGGAAGTGTTGCTCATTTAACGTCATCCAATGGGCATCTGTGAACCTAAGTCACGGAGACGAGAAACATTACCCACGCCACACTGTCACAGCTACCCGTTCATAGGGTGAGCCACATTCACACATCGCACAGCAGAGAACAACACACAGAGAGGGAATCATCCATGCCCTGAGCGGGATTCGATCCTGCAGCCACTGGCTTCACAGTCAGGCTACCTGGCCGGCTCAGACTCAGGCTACCGCTCGGCTATCTGACCGGCAAACTTCATTTATAAATTTCCTGTATTTTATATCATTTATTAAAAATGATTTTATTCTTATATTCCAGTTCTCACATAGTAGATTCACACAGATTCAGAACAAGTTCCCTTTAGAATGTGTCATAAGATTTCCTGATGTAAGCATATTTTTCAGATTTTTCTATTAATTTTATAAAAGAGAAGAGAGCAAAACTGTAAATGTGCCATTTTTCTAAGTTCTTAATAGTACAGTTATTATGATTATATGTAATAAATAAAAATGAAATATTTCTTGACTGAAGAAGGATTACCGCTACGGTTAAATCATATGCAACATATGAATGAAACAACAGAGGCTACATTTTAAAATTTATTTAGATTACTGAAAAAGGTTTTAGATTCAAGGCGAATCAAGAAAAAAACCTGAATGTTAATAAAATTAACTTTAAAATGAGTAGTATGATAATTGAACTTTTGTTAAATCAAAGATGACTTTCTTCCTGATTCAATTTAAAATAAATTTAGATTTAGACGATTACCTCTAAAATTATGAACATTTTTTTAAATTTTTTTTCAGCGCATGCCCTGTATATAAGAACGACTTTAATTACTTATATAATGCACAGTTTTAAATAATTTGTTTTTCAAATTTTAAAACAAAAATTATGAAATTAATTTTAAATTATTCTAAATTTTTAAAAAAAATTTTATTGAATATTTTTAAAGTTACAACATGTAAGACAATTTTTTTTTCAGAGTTAAAGTTTTTTGAAATGTGTGTATTACAATGCCAGATTTAAATTTTTTTCCCCTCTCAGTGATAGTGGGGAAAAGTTCAGTGTTCAAGACTTTTTGTTTAAGAGTCACTTTGTTTTCAATGTAATGTATAGTAAATAGAACTCTATGCTCTTCTCGTTTCTTCATTTTATGCTCTATTAGCAGTAAAAGGGGCTTCTAAAAGTGCTATAGAAAACTTAAATATTCTACTATCTAGAGTGAACACATGAAAAATATATATATAATAAAACATATACAATAAAAAAAAAAAAATTCTGTAATTTAGTTGTCTTATTGACTAATGCATTCTCGCATTTTATGTTAAAACTCTTAATCCTTTGCAGTTGTATCATAGCTTTCAAGCACCAATTATTTTTGCATGGATGCTAACTGCTCCACTTCGAAAAGATATTTTGTAAAATGGTAAAAATTAAAAACTGAGATCTGTATAATTTTGTTTCCATTCGCCGATGCCTTAGAAGGTAGATGACCACTCCTTGACCACCGCACAGCTCGGCTTACTTCACTTTATTTTCAGTTACGTAGTCTTCATTCTGGTTTCGTCGATCTAGTTCATTATCTCCCACAATGCACTACAATAAAGGTTTTAAGTTGTGGAAACAATTTTGTCATATATTTGAGAGTTCACGTTTCGTCACAAACCACGTGATTTCATGACGAAATGATTCTCAAAATTGACGAAATACAGCTCCAAAATTGCTGAATCGTCAAAAGGGAGAGTTTTATTTCTGAGAATATTGCCCCCGTAGGTTATTGCTCAATTATTTTAATAAAGTGTAATAATAAATGTCAGTTGGTTCAGTATAAAAAAATATTTTATTCGTTTTTAGCAGACGTTAGAAATGCATATAATAATTACTTTTGCTGGCACGCTTTTCGTTTTTCTCCGGAATAAAGATCAATTTTTGTTTACTCAGCCGAAGATGTCTTTCATAAATTCATGTTCCTAATATGGGATATGAATTATGAATCAGAATAGATGCATACGTACATAATTCACTGATTTTTAATTCTTAAACTTAGTGAAAGCGGAAAAGATCCATCTCTTTAGTATCAGCATTACTTATTTTTTAGTATCGTTGCCATTTTCATATGTGCTCAGACTAATGACCATCCACTGACATTATTCGGTAAGAAAGTCCTTAGCCATCTATCTAAAAATGCTTATTACAAAAATTTCGGTTTAAACTATTATTACAAAAATTTCGAAAAACCCGAAGAATTTTATCAGGCAGTGAAAATCGCAGCTGATACAATTAATGGAGCAATTGGTATTCCAACTGATGATGCTGTAGTCAAAAAACTACAAAATGAAGCTAGACGCCTGATAAAAGAAGGTGCTGATCAGAATGGTTTATTATTTCATATCTATACAAATGCTATTGATCATTATTTGAAATACGAAGGGAAATTGAACTCAGGAATTATTGACCAAGTAGCTCGTAAAGGCGCTCACTGAATCTGCTGCAACCGTGTGCAATGATTCCTTTATATATACTCTCCCTCCTTTAAATTCTGCAATAGCAGAATTGTTCAAATGTGAAAGTGTAGCATCAAAGGATGATGTGTTTCAGTATATAAAATTTTTTATTGAAGAACATGACAAATAATAAATTATACAAAAACTGATATAATTATTTTTGTGAATAGGTTTTGTTAATTTATTGTTAAAAACTTTAAAAATCCTTGATTATATAAACTACTCAATATTTCTGATTAAAATATGTGTGTATGACATATAGCTCGTATCACTCTCACAAATTTTCGTTCGTGTTTTGACATTTCAGCCAATCTTGAACTGTATTTAGTATTTTTGTCAATACAAAATCACGTAGTTTCGTCGAACCTCTTTCCTTAGTGTTATTCCAGACGATTCTGAGAATTAACCAGTATTTTAAATATATTTTAAAATACTTTGCACTGTAGGAAGTTATGGCTTAGGAATTAACTCATTCAATTGTCATGAAAGTTGTTTCCTTACTGTTATGCTAGAAGACTATGAGAATCCACCAACATTTTTAAATTATTTTAAAATCATTTGTAAAGTAGGAAGTCACGGTTTAGGAATTAATACAATCACTTGTCGAAGGAAAGCTGCTTGGGTTTAAATCCTGGCTATTAACTCCGTTTGATTAAATCCATATCCTCCAAATGGTAAAGAATATGAATTTAACGAAATGTTCGTCGTTTAAATTTACACGAAACTGTTATATCAAACATGTTGAAAACACCCTGAATCTTTTGAATTAATTTCTATTTCTGGATTTCTTATAATTAAAATTTAAAATTATTTATTATATTTGCAATTATATAATATGTAATGCTACATTTTTTTTTTTTTTTATTATTAAACGACTTAAAACTCCTCATGCACCACAAAGTATAACATGAGGCTTACAGTTGTAAGTAGAAAACAAAAGAAGAAAAATTTACAAATTTAAATTAAAAACAAAATTCCGCAAGGCAGCAAGACTTTCAATACTTTTGACCAGTTCTGATAAGACAGGAGGCCAACAAATAGAAAGACGCCTCAAATCAGTCTTTAATTTCATTCGGGCACTCGCATACAAATCGCAATGAAGAAGAATATGTTCAGCATCTTCATCAGCATCGCCACAAGCACAAATTCCACTGGTCTCCAGATGGAAACGAAATAAATATCTCTTAAAATTTCCATGGTTTGTTAAAATTTGGGTTAATTTAAAATCAGTTGCAAAGAATTTACATTGCAAACGGTGAAAAATGGATGGAAAGAACCTTTTCGTCCAAAGCGACCGAGGCGAAGAAAGAAATTCAGCATTCCAGTCCGCAATGATTTTATCTCTAGCGATGCGCTTCCAGTGAGAAGCTGGAACAGACACCCTTAAGTCTATTTCACCACACGTAGCTTCCTTAGCCAATTGGTCTGCTCTTTCATTGCCCAAAATACCGCTATGGCCACGAACATAAGAAAAATGAATAGTTACGTTTTCAAGAGCGTTCAAAATCGAGTGAATTTCCACCACAAGCTTCTCAGTAGAAGTCGTGTCACGCAAAAGAAAAAGTGAAGAAAGAGAATCTGTACAAATGAGGTATTTAAAAATTTTGTTTTCACTAAAAGAATTTTGTATCCACTTAACAACCAGGTTTATACACAAAAGTTCAGCCTGGAAAACAGAACATTCATTAAGTAGTCGGTGCTTGGCAGTAACCTTCTCTGTTCCATTTTCATAAATTACAAAAGCAAGACCAACCCTTCCATCAAGCTTACTACCATCCGTAAAACAGATAGTTTTATATGCCTGAAAAGCATTATTTACATAAGGAATAATTATAACAGGTTTCCTACATGCTGGGTGGGGCAAACATGAAATAGGAAGCTTCCCGTCCAGGGTTAGACAATCGTTGTCTTTTATCTTCTCCTTTAATTCAAGATTATTTATGATAATTAAATCAATAGGTGGAAGACCAGAGATAACAAAGACCGCATCATAACTAATAGTTCTATAGCCCCGAATAATACGTAGAAGAATTCTTCTTTGAGTTCTTCTAAGGATTCTAATATTAATCTTCTTTCTCAAAGAGTTTCCCCAAGATCCTGAAGCATATGAAATAAGTGGTACAATACCTTGATTATATATTAATTTAAGAACATCTGTTTTAACCCCATAAGTATTTTTTGAAATTCGCAATAAAGCAAGAAGAAGTTTTTCACTTTTACTGGAAACATAAGATAAATGCTGCTTAAACTGCAGTTTATTATCAACAATAACTCCCAAATACTTTATCTGCTTTACTTCTTCAATAGGTTCATTCCCAAGAGTTAACTGAATAACATCAGTCGGCATCGACTTTTTATGTATCATCATAACTTTAGATTTCAAAGGATTGAATTCCAGCTTATAAAGTTTCGACCATTCAAAAACGTAATCCAAGATATTCTGAGAAAGAACACAAGCATCATTAAAGTTCTTGCACTGAACAACAATAAGTAGATCATCAGCGAATGCAATTTTATAACTATTTTGAAATTCTGATAAACCACAGAGCAAGTCATTCATAATAAGGTTCCAAATAAAAGGTCCCGTAACGGACCCCTGAGGACAACCATTTTCCAAAACAAAGTTTTTTGTGATATTGCCCAGCGTAAGATCAGCAGATCGACCGTGCAAGAAACTCTTTATTAAGTAAAAAATATTCTTAGGAACTTTGAGATGTCTTAGCAAGTGCAGAATTCCAGGCCACCAAGCATTATCGAAAGCTCCTCTAATGTCTAAGGAAATAAGAAAAGTGACAAAATTTTTATGTTTACCCTGTCTAACTAGATTACAAAGCCGGATCAAAGCATCTTCAGCTGACCTCTGAGGTGTAAAACCATACTGATCCTTACTTAAGAGGCTTGATTGACGTAGATGAAAGTTGAGTCTATTTATGAAGAGTTTTTCAAGACATTTACCTAAACAAGGAAGTAGACTTATACATCGAATGTTATCAATATGAGACCTTGATAACTCAGAATTTTTAGGAATCGGTACAACTTTTGCTCTTTTCCAGATCTTCGGAAAAATACTAAGATTTAAACAAACATTAAACAAGGTTATCAGTACAGAAGGACAACTAACATGCAAATTTTTAATTAGTTCATTCGTTATTCTATCGTATCCTGGAGTTTTGTTCACCTTTAAATTTTTGACTACGCAATCAACTTCCGCACTAGAAAAGGGAACATCATCTTTAGCGTCATAAATCAATTCAGCCTCGTTACGTAAGAGCTTATGACTGAAATGGTCCTGCATTTCAGAATCACGAGGAAACGCTTTCTTCAATATAGCATCAATCGTATCTTCAAAAGAAGAGGTGAAATGACCAGGGGAATCTTCAATACCCGAGATTTCAAGCCTTTTAGCAAAGTTGGTCTTAACTCCATAAGTATAAATTTTATTCCACACATTTTGCACAGTAATATCTCCAAGAAAATCCTTCCAAGAATTTAGTTTGCTTTCCTCAAGTTTTAAGTTATACTCAGACCTAATACGAAGATAACTGCTTCTATAAATCTCCCTTAAAACGAGATTTCTAGTCCTTTGATATCTTCTTCTAGCAGCATTTAATTTTTTCCGCATACAAGAAATTTCTACCGACCACCAAGGAACTTGATGCGATCCACTCCTTTTCAAAGGAATAGATTTTTCTGCCGCATAAATAATTAAATTTTGTAAATTTTGAACGCATACCTCCAACATATCTGGTCGTTCACAATTTTCAATGGAATTCAAAATATTAGATATGGAATCAGAACAGAGAAGATGGAAAAGTTCCCAGTTTGCTTTTTTAATATTAAAGAGGTTTTTCGTTTCAGAAATGGTAAAATCATAGTTAGCTCTTGAGATTTTCATTTCAAAAGAAATCATTTTATGATCAGACAGGGAATCATACTCAGGTATATACCATTTCTCAACCAGCTGAAGAAGTTCCATTCCGACAACGGTAACATCAATATAACTTGTTCCCTGAATCGAACTAAATGTAGGTCCGTAGTCTTCATTTATCGAAAACAAATTCCAAACACTAAAGAATTCGCTCAACCTAATACCTCTGGAGTCAGTAATAGGGCTAAACCAGACTTCAGATTTGCTGTTGGCATCCATACACCAAATAAGTCTCTTTAGACTTTTACTCGAAAAATATGCTCTATCTTCCTAAGATCTAAATAAATATTAACGGAAGGCTGGAAATAATAAGAAAAAAGAGTAAAATTGTGTCCTCTATACGAAACATCAATTAGTGCAGCATTATAATCAAAATTTTCTGAAACAGAAAAAACAGTTATCGCTCTATTACGAACAATGATAGCCGCCTTAATAACGTCTGATTTTTCATCAGAAAAAATTCTGTAAGTATTTGGAAAGCCAAGTAATTTGCCATTAAGACAGTAGGGCTCCTGAACAAGGGCAACATCAACATCATCACATTCAAGATTTAAAATAAGCTGCTGAGTAGCTTTCTTTGACTTATGCAAGTTTAATTGTACAAAACTGATGTGATTCTTAGAGACCTTAGCCATCATAATCAATTCGAGCAGTCATTTGATCCCTCATAAAAATATGACAAGAGCAGCTTTGAGAAAAAGGTTTATGTCTAACATCCACTTTTTTACTTCCACTTTTCAATTTTTTATTGTATCTAATACAGTTTACGCAAACTTGATTTTCACAATTATGACACTCCGAACTTCTATGCTCTCCGGAACAAAAATAACAAGACAACTTATTTCTGCATTCCATAGATCTATGATTATAGCCGAGGCAAGAAAAACACCTATTTATAGCTACGAAATCTTCAACACTACACATGTTCCACATAATTTTCAAAGATCCCAAGGTAATAATATTTTTCCGAGCTTTTGGATGCACCTCCACAACAACAGATCGAACATGTTGGAATTTTTTCAAAACAAAACGAATCCTTGACTCGTTCCAATGTTCATCAGAATCAAAAACTTCTGGGTTCTGCTCACGAATAATGTCTAATATTTGTGAATTTTCTATATCATTTGGTACATTTTTAATTAACAACGTAGGTTTCTTTCGCTTAGGAAAAGTTGGCTTCAAAATTTCCGAATTTGTTTCAATGCTCGTTAATAATTTATTTCTGTCAGCTTCAGAAGCACAATTAACTAAAATTTTATCTTCAGAAACACTTTTAACTTGCTTAATTCCTATTTTATCTTTTTTAGGGTCAATCTGTGCTTTGAAAAGTTTCTTAACGTCCTCCGACTTATAATTTTCAGCCGATATTAAAAGAGCACAATTTGATGAATTCCCCTTACTCTGTTTACTAACAACAGATGACGACGCCACGACTTCGCTATATAATTTTTTTTGAACGTAACTCGCAACATTTTCTTTGCAAACCTCACGATAAACAACAGACTTTATTTTCTCAAATTGCCTTGTAACAAGAAATTTCAACTCACCCAACGCTTTCCTAGCATCTTCACGCATTTGTTGATTCATATTGCATTTAGAAATAAGGGCGTTTTCTACAATATTAGAGTACGTTTCAAGAGAGGAGTAAAATGCATCATCCTCACAGTCTGCCATCCTGCTCCCCAGTTTCCCCAAGAAATGTCAAATCGTAAGTGTTTCGTTTCACTAATGCAAGAAAGACGCCATGTTGGATTGGCGCATTTGCAAATTGAAGTACTAAAGTCAAAGAAAAACCAAAATCACTTCACGCACGTTTGTAAAGCTGTAGAAAGGGGCTTAAAAACAATTCAAAACTAATTTAGACTGAAATTAACTTAAAAATATTATTATTTTGAAAAGTAAACAAAGCAGCTCAAAAGAACACCTAATGCTACATTAAATTCGATTTTTTTCAATTAATTTGAAACTTGAATTAATAATTTATATTAGATGCAAAATAGGTTTAAAAATATATAAAGCTTTTATTTATTTATTTTTGAGTGTTTTAAGCGTTTTTGAAGTCTCATGTTGAATTTTTTAAACTTCATTATTCTTTTATTAAGGACCATCAGCAATTATTTTGTGACTGAATCTGAATTGCAGATAAACGCAAGAACTATATTTTAGCTTTCCTTAATATTTTGAAGATAAAACATCATAATTTTTTTTAAAAATATATTAATTAAAAATAGATTATAGTGGCAGTTTTACGAATACATTTTTAGCAAGAAAGAAAACAAAAATAAAGTTGGAACTCAATGTATTTTTTATTAACAATATCCCAGGACAAACTTTATTAACAAAATAGTGATTTTTTTTGTACCTAAGAGAAATTCGCTTTTCATAGTATTACGAAGGCAATGTTTTTTTAAAAAATATAAATAAATAATTTTAATAATATTTTTTGACTGTTGAATACAAAATTGAATTATGAGTAAATCATCTTTTATACTTTTAAGAAGAAAATCATAATTTAAATATTTCAAACATTTTAAAGGAAAAATTCATAAATGTTGTTTCTTTATTAAATAGAACACAATTTCAAGTGAATGGCAGGTTGCAGGTACAATTTATTTCTCCGAAAAAGATAATTTTTTAATTCAACAAATACGAAAAAATCTAAAAACGGAATATTTTTTTCAAAATCCAAAAGTTATTTTGAATATATGTAAATTTTTCTGTATTTCTCTTATTTCCACAACAATAATTCTTCTAGCAAAAATATACGTATAAGTAATTATTTTAACACTTTCATAAAGATTTTTAAAAAGACATTTTTATCGGAATTTATAAAAATTGCCGTCACAGTTTTCAAAGAATTATTATCATGTTTTGAAAAACTATTATGTAGGAGATTCTAGCCCTCATCTGCGTCGCTCACCCGTTCAACGATTACTACATAATCGCTTTTTTATATTTTAATTTTTATGTGTTCAAAAAAAACGGAAAAAAAAATTAATTGGAGAAATTCTACATTTTTTGGCAATTTTTTGCTTGCGCGTGGCTAACCGAAAAGTGCCGCAAATTAAGTTAAAATTGAAAATTATTTAACTTATCTCAAAACATATTGTATTTTACAAAGATTTTTTTCCCGAATCTTTTGGGATGAAATGTGAACTAAATCATTTTGTTCGATAACCATTACCACAACCTACTTCGTTTTTTCTTAAAATTCCTATTTCATTTCCGTTACCATAAGAACAAGCCAAATATTTTTCGAAAAAGAAATTATTTCATAAAATTTGCGAAATGTTAATCGGATCGATCAATGGAAATGGATTCCTTGCCATCAAAACACAGCCGGTGGCCGTAATCATGGAAATATTGTCCCAATAGTTTAGTCAGGAGAGCGGCTCAAAGTTGGACCCTTTTCTGTAAATTGTTCTTTCTGCGTTTTTCAACATATCTCAATAACGTTTTAAGCAAATGGAAAAATTTTAACACAGAATTATAAAATATGTTTAAACAAATGTTGTTCCATGAAAAAAAAATGTTAATAATTAGTTATTATTTTTCTTGTTTTATTTAATAAGAGTCGAAGAAAGTTTAAATTGTACGTAACTCTTAAATAATTTTAAGGGATAAAATTTTGCATAGCGAATTACAAAATTTGAGCGAAATCTATCGAACAGTTCTTGGGGAATCGAATTTTATAAATATGACATTTTTAAAATTCGATATCTTAGGAATTACTACACCGATATCACTCATATTTTGTCTTTTTCCATGTAAAATTACATTCTTTTCTCAAATTATTTTTCGACTATTGTTAAATAAAATAATAAAAAATGATAAATATTTACTAAAAATTATTTTTTGCATGGAATTGTCTTCAGATAAACAGATTTTATATTTTGCGAGCAAAAATTTTCCAATGTTCTCAAACAAATTTTTAGATGCAGCAAAATACTCAAAAAATGAAGTAAACAATAAGGAGTCCAAACTTTGAACCGCTCTCCTAACCAAAGTATTGGGATTATATATACCTAAATGGCTAACCACTCGAGCTGTGGTGGATCAGGGAATAGAGCGCTCGCCTCTCAATGAGGTGAACCGGGTTCAAATCCCAGCAATGACTGGTTGATACGAATTGCGCACCCGGTTCGCACTGACCACATAGCTGAGGTAAAATATCCTCAGTGATACACGGATTATATGTAAGATTTCTTTTGCTGTCAAACTAACCGTGGGAGTTTTTCGCGGTAAAAGACTTTCAAAGAAAAAATAATTTAAAAAGACTTTCTTCTTTGAAATAAGAAATATAACAAAGACTTTCCTAACTGAATATTGTTAATGCAGAGGACGTTTACTTTTACAAAATTAACCTATACTGAACAACACAATTACTCATGATTATCAGTGAAATTAACTAAATCCTTTTCGATGTAATTAATGATATCATAAAGTGTTTGCAATAAGCTTAACAGTCGTATTATTTTTTCCTGTTGGATGAAATTCCTGGTTTAAACTTCCTACTCCATTTGATCAAACAAGAAGCAATCTGATATTCATGAAGTGCATTTAAGTCCATGATATTTTAACTTTTTCATCGGTTTCCGTGACTATTAAAATCTTGCTATTTATATAGGCACGTGGCATGATTCATGCTTATCTATTCTGGCATCGGTATGAAAAACTAATCGTTTCATTTACATTACTTAAATAAGTTGTTTTTATTTCAAGGTGAATGCGATTCTCTTGGGGAGAATTTGAAAAGCGATTGGTCTTGAAAAAAAAATTATTACTGTTTTCAACGAATAATGAACCAGTAGACCGACATCTACAAAAAATTATTAAAAGAAAAATAGATACAGTTATAGTTGGGACGTATATTCCAGATGGCCTACGTCATGTCCCAGATATGAAGTAGAAAATGTGCGTACATGAGAAATTCTAGCTCTTCGTAAACTGACAACGTCATTTGTTAGACTTATTTCGATGTTTTTGTTGACTCATTGTAAAATACCGGATGTTTGCAAAACGTCTATCAATTAACTTCTGGCATATAATGGCTTTCTCTTTAAAGTTTTTCCTGGGGTGGGGGTTACGTTATATTATTTCAAGCCACCGTTTTTGACTAAAAACTGTTTCCCCCCCTCTTTTTTTAATCAAGTTTACAACAAATAAAGTGTAATCACGTAAGGGAACGCTTGAGCTATAGGTTACGGGATTGTGAACTTCCGGCACTGAATTTTAAAAATAATTCGATTTTATTTGCGGTTTTCCATTGTTAAGAAAGAGGAGGATGGCAGTGACAATCAGTTATCATCCTTTTAACTTTAATGCGTGTCATAATGTGGTCAGCGTTTTTAATAATGACATCTGATCATTGCGAAGACATGTTTAATTACATTAATCGTGAGATGCTTTTCTTATGTTTAAGCATTAACCTTTCCCACGGAGATAAAAAATTAAACAAAACGGTTTCATATTTTTAAAAAAGAGCTTTACAAATTTAATTCTTAGAGAAATTAGCCCAAAACAATATTCGAATGCTCAATGCGATGCCATATTGGCTACATTGGTATCTATCATGTTAAGGCCTGGAAACTGATCACGAATAACTGAGTATTATAGTATTGGCAACAACCGAGTTTTTATTATAAGGTTCAAAACAAAATTTCTACAATATTAGGAACATTTAAAATAGTACAAATCTATGAATCAATATAATATATTAATTTTACATTCAATAAATTCAAAGAGCAATATATTGTCATCAATATAATTATTATAGCAATAATGTCATCAATATAATAAATTTTATAAATCAATATATAAGCATCAAAATAATAAATTTTATAAATCAATATATAAGCATCAAAATAATAAATTTATAAATCAATATATAATCATCAATATGATTATGCGGCATGTAAAAGATCCCTGGAATGCCTTATTGGCTCTTGGCATTTCCGGCAAAATTAAATTCCTAGTGCACTTTAGCATCCAAATAGAGTCTCGGTGCTGCCATCTAGTGTGGCAGAAACTAGACGTCCAAATTAACACGGCCAACGGTATCTCACCCATTGTGGTGATCCTGAAAGAGTGGACGCACTAGGTCTGCTCATTGGGAAGACTGATTGTGCAGCTCATTGGAAATAAAAAAAAAATAAAAAAATAATTATCAATATAATCTATATTATATAAAACGCTAATACGTATGTATCAATAAAACCGATGATATTTCTTTTCTCGCGTTGGCAACAGTTTTCATTTTTAATTGTAGGCGTTTTGTACAAATCTCTAAACTTTTTTTCGTATTTATCCACATGATTAAGAAATTGAGAACTCATTACATAAACACAATAGCATTTGTCTTCGATTCTCACCGAATTCTAACCGAATATGGGTGTGCCACATCTCCGATTGTCGCCGAGAAAAAAACGGTTGGTTGGTTTTGAGTTCTGAAATAGTTCCTTTTTATTGGCAGAAATGAGAAGTGTTATGCTATTGCTATTTTATTTTGAGTTGAGCGCTTTACTATTCCACGTTTTGTTATTGTCGCCGAGAATAAAACGGTTGGTTAGTTTTGAGTTCTGAAATAGTTCCTTTTCATTGGCAGAAATGAGAAGTGTTATGCTATTGCTATTGTTTTGAAATAAACTGCGAAAGCCTTTCCGGGGGTTGGCGAGCGCCAGCGAGCGGGGGGTAAAGCCTCCTAGTAAATTTATAAATCAGTATATAATCATCAAAATAATAAATTTATAAATCAATATATAATCATCAATATAATAAAATTACAAATCAATATATCCATTAATCACATTCATTAATCACAATCATTCAAATCTATAAATAAATATATTCATATTTCATTAATCATGTCTCACAACAAAAAATAGCATTTTATAACAATAAATTTTGTAATGCATTAAAAAGCTTGTTGAACTTAATGCCTGACCTGAGCAATGAAGACACAAACTAGGATATGACGTATAATGTTTATGGGTGATTCTCACGAAATATGACAATTCACTTTCTCTTGCTTCAAGATCTAATACTATAATACTAAAAGGTCTTTTTTTTAAAAAAATATTAATAAATAGTATTGCTGTTAGCATTTTAAAATGACTTTGCACTAGCATTGACTGTTTTGTATACTTAAAAAATTTATTTGAATATCAAAATGTCATTTTCCTGGCATGTCCCAAACAATGTTTCCAATAATAACTAGCTACAAAACTTCCCATACATTTTTTCAAAATCTAATTTTTTTTTACCTCAACCGGTGTAAGCATTTCTAGAATATGCGCAGAAGGTATTATTTACAAAAACTTTGTTTAAAAAAAATTTTTACGTCCGTAAACTGTTTGTCCCAAGAAAATCTGTCATTTTCCTGGCTGCTTTTATTTAGTGGTTTATAACCAAAATTGATAGAGCCAGCAATCGATATCTTATGTTGATAGATTGATTAGATACTCTCCTATATGTACATGTCTTGTTGCATGAATAAAGAACCAATTTTCTGGTTTAAAATTTATTTCAAAATTTTTTTTAAGGTGAGTAGGTTTATATGCTACCATTTTCCTGGCTTCTTGAAATCATTAATAACAAGAACTACATAGATTTAGCTGAGTTATTTTAAGAAATCCTGTTGTTTTCTGCAGAATATAAACGTCCTAGGCAAAATATAAAATTAAAGTAAAGTTATATGCTATAAAATGGCGAATTTGTCATTATCGTGGCTTATGAATTCCAGGACATTGAAGTGTTACCAGAAATTTTTTTAACTGCTAATACTGTAAAGAGGGAAAGCAAATATTAACCTAATACCAAGTTTATGTATGATTGTAATATGCTTGGATCTAATCAAAGTTATTTATTTAATTAATGATTGATTATTATACACAATTTTATTCTGTACATATCAGCAACAAAAATTGCTTTGTTTCTTTCTACAGTGGATAAAAAGAATTAATTTAAGCAATTTATGGTCCATCTAATATAAAGGATTAAGAGGTCACAGTACCCAAAAGATGACCAAACTATCGAATTTTTTTTTATTGCTTATAATAAAACTTTAAACTATTTCAAATGCACTGAAAAAAACATCATCTCTCTATCTACATTTTTAAAAAAGTTTTGAATGATTTTAGATAGTCCTAATACAGAAACTTGCTTAGCAGACAGATTTTAAAGTGCCTTTTCTCATAGATGATAATTTTGTGTTTCAATCTTAGTTAAATCCCTAAGGAATTTTTTCTATTTAAGATAGAACATTGAAGTAAACTTTTTTATCTTAAGTATAATACACTTATTTAAACTGTGCATGGAATAAGCATTTTAGGAGGTATTAAAATTTTTACAGCATGTTATATGTACTTAACAGGAATTTTTAACCTTTTTTTTCTACTTTTTTACAAAATAATCCATAAAAAATATTCTAATTGATGTATCAACAATTGAATGCACAAAATTATTAAGATGTATATTCTAAGCAAGAAGAAGAAAAAAAAATTAAAATATGTTAAAATAAAAAAGCCTTAGGGATTTAAAAATTGTGAATTTTTTCAACTTTTTTTAAAATTTTAAAAAAGTTAAACAGTTTAGTTATGTTTTGAAGATAATTTATTGATTATAAGTTAAATGAGCATGTAAAGCATCCACAAAATGAATGATTATACCTTCATTTAAAAAAATTGTTGCAAAGGTACTGTGACCCCAAGTTGAGTTACTTACTATTAACTTAAAATGACTGTTTTTTAAACTTCTAAGCTAATATGTCATTTTCCTGGCATTCAAGATTTGGTGAATTTCTATTTTATTTTTTTTCTCTCGAGGAAATGTCAATAAAGTACACTGCTGTCTATAAGATATTAATAAGTGCAACTAAAGAAGTACACAAATTTTTTTTTAGATTATTTTGAAGACTTTAAATTTGAAGAAATTTTTTGGTCCGAATTGTCTTGTTTAAAAAGGAAGACCCTTATACATTCATTAATTTTTTATTCATTTTTGTAAAAGATTTACCGAAAATTCCGGCTTTCAAAAATTTTAATAGTTCTTAATACGAAGTAAAAACAAACAAAAGTGAAAAGAACATTTTACCAAATATATGATTTTAATATATCATGCTCAAAAGTAATATGATTAGCTTACCAAAATGTTCGTCAAAGCTATCAGCATTTTGCGATTTATAAGGAAATTTTAATCATTTGGTGGCTATTTCTTTTACCAAATAGAATAGTAAAAAACCTTTTGATCTCTTTACATTTCTATGGTTTATTTCAAATCACATTTTATTTAAATCATTGGTAGAAGTCAGATAACCGTCAACTACTTATTTTTTAAAAGATATTTCTCAATTATAATAAAAGAAAAAAGGGCCTCAATGATGCTTTCTAGTGTGATCTCGGATGATAGCACAATACAGAGGAAGACAGCCACAGTTATAGCGAGATTCGAACTCGCAACCTCCACTCTTCGCACAGCTTTTGGTGGGTGATACCGCTCGTCCAAGGTGGCCCCTCAATAACGTTACACTGTTTTCCCCTTTTACCTGCTATATTTTCTTCAATTTTAACAAGAGTCGAAGTATTCGTTGACGAACTATACGAACCTGCATGCGTATCGAAACAAAATTTATTTATTGTTTGCTCCATATCCAGGACTACGGTGAGCCTCGATCTAGTTACGTTCATTTTACGAAGCGTTTGGCAAAAAAGTTGAGATTGCCTGGCCAATGAGGCCCTAGTAAAATAATTTCTTGCAAAAATAAACAGTACTATTCCAAGCATTTATTTATTTATTTGTTGTTACGAAGTCATGTGCAGACTTGCATGCTCATTAAGAAGTAAGTGCTTATAACGAAGTTACGTGCTTATTTGGAAGTGAGGTTTATTATAAGCCTTTGTTAATTTGAAAAAGAGATTGTACAAGTTAGAGAAAAAAATTACAAAGACGCATCTATTGTAGCCTAGATACAGTGGGTTCAAATCTCATCTTATCCCTACTTATCTTTGCAATGTCTTTTTCTATCATGTGCTTCGACTAGACAAGGGCTCATATGCCAAACTTTGTAATAGTTACTTTCTACTTCCACCTCTGTATAATATTTTTAACATTTTTACAAGCAAAGGTCTTAAAAATTAGGATTTTTCTTAATAGTTATCGGGTTTCCAATAATAATATTTATTAACCAGATTAATTTCAAGTTTTGTATATGCACCCTCATATTTCTGAAAATTTGCAATAGCAGTAGTCAGAGTCTTAAAAGTTGAAGAAGAAAAATGTCACATTTATTTAAGTTCTTGCACATATGGAGTGTCCCCTTACAAAAGCGTTGTACTTGAGGTTTCCTTAGATTGAACAAAATAAGATTGACTTGTTAGTCATTATTCCTACAAAGCAGATATGTTACAATTCCAATATTATTTTTAAAAGACTGAATAAAGGTTCACATTAAATTTTACAAATAATAAGGTTCTCAAATGCAAAATTTTTTAATGATGATATGTAGTGTTTTTTGATTTAATCTCGATATAAAAGGGTTGTTATTTAATCTGTAAGAAATGAAGGCTCAAATATTACAAAAATTTCTTTGCTTTTGACGAAACAGTTTTCTGGTGAGTGACTCGACTGAAATTTCCTCAAAGTGACGAAATAATTAACTCTCATCAATTCGTTGAGGAAACGAATTTCGTCAAAAATAAAGAAATATTTCATCCTTCTATTTCTCCAAAAAAAAATATCGCGAGAAACTCGTAGTCTCTCAGGGTATCATGCATGTCATAAGCATGGCAGGAATCCGGTGCATTCCTTGACCACCATACCGGCCGGTCGGTCTATTTCATTCTAGTTTCGATCATCTAGTTTTTTTTTAATTAGCAATCTCTTATAAAGCATTGCAATAAGGTTTCAAGTAGAGGAAACATTTTCGTCATATGTTTGAGGATTCGTGTTTTGTCACAAATCACGTGCTATCGTCACGAAATGATTCTCAAAATTAGTAAAATGCATCTCAAGGAATTGTTATAACAGTTTTGTGTTTGATAGTGCATTCAAGCTTAATGCGAACCTCATTGGACGTAAACTGTAGTTAAATTCTAAATATTCTACTAAATATTTCTACTTACGTTTCCTTTGTTCGTTTAATCATGTTCGTTAATAATATTCGTTATACTTACGTAATGACTATTTGATTATCTCTGAACCTAAGCCATAATTTTTTTCAATAACATTTTGCAGAGTAATATGCAGTGAGAAAAGGGGAAATAAAAGATGACATCCGGAATTATTTTTTGGGGAATGAGCGGGAAAAACGATAATAAAAATGAACAAAATGGTTGATTTCAAATATGCTTCAAATTATGAATAAAATGATAATATCAGACATAAAAAGTATTTCCTATGAATTAACATTTATCATTTAAATGTTTTTGAATTTTTTACCCCAAAACATGAAAGGATAGCGGTAGCTGCCAATTGGAAACTGGTCCCACTAGTTTAGTCCGGAGAATAGTCAAAAGTTTAGGCCCTTTAATGTTGGTTTCACTTTTTATTTATTCTGAATTATAATTTAAATCATGCAAGTGGTGTTTTCTTTTCGATTGAAATTTCTCTTGCCTATTTAACTTTTGATATTCGCGATACTTAGTTATTGACCTCTCATTTATCTATGAAACTCTAATCACAATTTTTCAATAATATTTCTCTTCATTTTAAATGAACGCTAAGCAAACAAAGTATTAGCATTTGTAACTTTCGTTCTTACAGTAAGATTTTCATATTTTCTTACAAAAAACTAACCTTAATGGTTCAAAGGTTGAATTTTAAATTTGCTAATTAATTAGTTTTAATCATTAGTTACGCAATGGAAACATACACTTTTGACCATCAAATCAAAATAAGGGAAGAGAAAGCCGCAGTCTGGAAAACATGGTCCCTAAAGTTCCACCAGAACGGAAGTCGAAACTTTGGTTTACCTATTGTTAGTTTCACTTATTTGAAATTTCCATACTTCTCAGATATTTTTTCAAGTAGAGGGAAAATTTTTTGCCCACTATAATGAAACTCGTTTATCCAAAAATAGTTCCATGCAAAACAATTTTTTAATTATTATTCATTTTTATTTTATTCTTTTTTATTATTTTACTTAATAATGGGCTAAAAATGTTTTACTTGCAGGGTATGGAAATATTTTCGAATTATTTAAGGGACAGGGATAACCTGGTTGTTAAGGCATTGAACTCTTGTTCGTGAGAACGGGAGTTTGAATCATGCTGGCCGTAGAAGCCCCGTGTATTAAATGGTGACTGATACACGTTTAATCAGTCACAAATTCCTCCAACTTCCCATAACAAATCGTGACCTCTGGGGGTACTGAATTGGAGATTGATAGGTCCGGTCAAAATTACGATCTGTGGCTGAAAAAATCATCTAAAGTGGTAAACACTTTCAAGATTATTGTATAATAATTCAATCGATATATCATCAGTTATACTTAGATTAAATAATAAATTATTTTGTCAATAGAGTAGCATATATGTGTGAAACTAAAACTCTAGTATTTCTCAAATATATATTGGAAAGTATTTAAATTATAAATGAAATATAGCTTAATTTCAAAAGGTTATCGGAAAATAAAAAGTAAGAGGTTTTAATATTTTTTTAAGAAACAAACGGAAATTTGAAAGAAAATGTCGGAGGCCTTAATCAAATGTGAATAATTAAAAAGACGAACTCGAAAATGATTTTCATTTAAAACCATGTTTTAATCCATGTTTTTGAAAAATTTCTAGTGCCAAGTAATGTTTTACATTAAAAAGAAGAAATGTATCACTATTTATCCCAGTGAAACTACACTAGGAAAAAAATAATTGTTAAAACAACCAAAATATGGTAACATTTGCCATGTATGGAGACACCAAAAAACTCGGCAATTTTTACGGAAGAGCTTTGATAATGATTTTGGTAAGATTAACAATAAAGTCTGATGTTATAATTGGTGAAAAAAATTGGTAAATGTGACAAAATTATGTAATTTTATTGTAATACCTTAGCTTTTTGAATAAAAATCATTTCTTCGGCTAAATTTTTTTTTCAATTTTGTATTTTTTACTAAATGTCTGGTAATAAGAACTATAATTTTGAGAACTATAATTTCTATTTAACTACTACCATTTGAATGGAACAAATAACAAATTAAGGGTTTGTACGAAGATGTCATATGTTTTTTTAAGAAAATACTTGGCAGTAAAATTTTATTTTATTCTTTGAAAAAAATTATTTCTGGGTGAAAAATAATTATTAAAACAAATTATCACTAAATGCTTTAAGGTAATGATTTATTTCCTTCCACCGATATATCATAATACACAGTACTAAATTGTTAAATAAAACTACAACCAACCATTCAAAATTCTCATAAACAAACGCCAATAATTAGCTCTAAATTATTACACATTTCTTAATTTTCCACCAATTCCATCAATTCTTACTTCTTTCTGTTATATCCATGTGTTGAAATATATGGTTTGAGCACAAATTTTTAAAATAGATAAAATAAAAAGTAATCATAAAACTTTGATTGATTAGGGAAAATAAAACTGATGTCTTTCCTTCAAGATTCCGTGGTAGAAATGGTAGAAACAACTTATGGAACGGATCCCAGTAAACTAGGTTAGGATACATACTTTTTGAATTCTTCATTATACGCTTTTGTGCACTTCTTAATGGAATCCTCTGATGTCACATCCACAGATTTAAAAAAATCCGCAAGTGCGGTGACAATTGCAATAAAAGTCGAAGTAAGATCATCCTTATCTAATTTCTTGGCTACCTTTTCGAAAGCATCTATGAACTTCTGAGCTAGATCATCAATGTTCGTTGAATTTAGACGACCCAGCTGAGTGAATCCTTCTGAAATGGCGTAGGTTTGACAATGGAAAAGTACAGAAGAATTAAGATGAGCGACTCCTAAATCTTTGTTTTCTTCCTCCAGTTTTTTTTCGTCAGCTTCACTGTATGGAAGATCAAGTAACTCGGCAAATTTCTTATTTGATTTCTTTATTGCCTCCTTTAAATCGTCGTCAGTTTTGCCGTTGACGGAAAAAATTTTCTTATAACTTTCTTCTGACAAACCTTGTTTTACTTTTTTACCAAATTCTGTCAACTCGGGATCTTTACTTTGAACGGACCCAATGAACGACACAGACATACAGATTATAAGAAAAATGAAGCTGGTTAATGCCATCTGTCTTTTCTCTGTTAGCAAAACAACGAAAAAAAGTTTGAAAGAAATTTGTAGCAGTAGTTGATTCTGTTGTTATAAGCTTGTAATTGTATCGTGTATATGGAAAGATTTCTAAAAACTCTCTCGTCTGGATTTCTATCAAGGCTAGCGAGAAAAAGACTAATTGTCCTTAAATACGTTAGACAAACTAAGCAAGTTCTTATTCGTGATTCTTAATGCAGTTCGTCGTGATTTGGTTATAACTTTTTGGAGTAAAACTGTGATTCAGTCATTATTTCCTGGTGTTAAATAAAATAGTAATTCACGTTTCTAAAAGAAATCTGTTGATATAATCTTTAAATTGCTTTAAAATATATCTGTAGCTCTTACTTTTTTTTACTAATTAGGTTCATAATAAAACAGAATATTAGAACACGATTAAGAATAAACAACCTTTATATTCATTTGCACATAACATTACGTTTATTTTCTTTTTACTTCAAAAAATTCTTTTTTCAACAAAATGAGATATATAAAGTTATTTTTTGACCAAGATGTTATTTCGCAAAAAAATTTATTTCGACTAATAAAAGCAAAACTTAAATATTAGAGGTGATGACTTTGTTTGTAGTTGCAAGCAAATCCTTATGACTACGTCTTCGACACAAAACAGTATTTTTTTTTTTTTTTGAAAAGTTGAAATTATTCACTAAAAATATCTGCAGAAAAATTGGTCCTTTTCGATTACCCGGGAGCAAGAAAATTCAAATACTTTTCTTTTTTCGTTCATTTTTTTAAAATTTAATTTTCATGTGTTTAAAATGTGTTCGTGGCACGTGGCTGGGTCCAGTGCACGTGGTAGGATCCAGTATTTCCTCATTCATTTCTTTATTGCTTTGGTTATCACCAGCATAAAATTAATCAAAGCCATAACGGTATTGTATTTCTATAAATATTTTTGCATCCGTAATTTAAAGTTATTTTCCTGAACCGATATTATTACGCGTTTAATTCAATAGTTTAAAACTAAGAGAATTGCTTTTTATTATTATTATTATAATTTAATTCTGCGCTACATTTTAAGATAAAGTTATTTTGAAAACTGGTCGAATCTCATTAACGATTTTACAATTATTAATTATGTACAAATAACATTAATGCATTGTTATAAATTACAGTTAAAGAGATGTGTTAAATGTTTGAGAGCTTAACGATTAGCTTCGTGCACAATGAGGTGAGAGCAAAAATAGTATTTAATATATCCGCCCGTTTAGAAAGAGAAAAAATTAAATTACGGTTGCGAACTCACCAAATTTGTTTGAATAATATAATGTTACTAGGAGGCTTTGCGCCCTGCTCGCTGGCGCTCACCAACCCTCGGAACTGCTTTCGCAGTTCATTTCGGATTGCATCGCAATTCAATGCTCGCTTTGCTCGCTCATTGGATACGTTCTTAACGTCTAGCTTTTGTATACTTTTTTGAATGATGAAGTTCCGAAAACTTTTCACTGTAGAAAATTCTAAACCTGTACATTTCAATATTAATTTGAAATTGCAATTGTTAATTTGGGCATTTAGCGATACAACACTTATAGAATTGAAGGATTTGTTACGTCAAGCACTCAGGTATCATAATTTTGATTTATGTTGCTAAGTTAACTTTAGAAAAATTCTATGGCTGGCAACAGCATTTTTATTTTTTAAATTGTTTATTTTTATTTTTGCCGCAGCTGAATTGAACAACCTGATAATGCGCACTCTGGTTACTGTTTCCGTTTTTAAAAGCGCTATATGTTGAGCCACCTCAGCTAGATTTGGTATGGGACATTTTTAGATGCAATCATTGGTCGATTTTCTAACGTTGCCATCCGGGAAGTTGTAATGAGGCTTTTTTTTGGTGCCGTGTAAGAGAAATATATATATAGATAACAATATAAATGTTATTTTAAAAAAATGATTTCTTAGAAAAATTACTTCTGCTCACCAATAGATCTAAATATTTATAATACAATCATCAGGGCAGGAGAACGGCAGCGAACAGGGGGCTTAGTCAATTAGTAATAAATAACTTACGCTGTTTTAAGAATCGTAAAGCAACAAATTAGTTTTGCCTTAAGTGAATAATTGAATTTTAATAAAAACAGAAAATTAAAATTAGTCATAAAATAAAAACAGTAAGTTATACTGCAATGGAACAGTTTTTCTACTAAAGTTTAAATTAACGAATGAAGTTCATAAGTCATTCAAATAACTCGCATTTATATCCAGTTGGCAAAAGAAAAAATTTACAAATATTTTGGTAAAACTGTAATCCATTTCATGCATCTTAACATTTACCAATGAAAATACACATGCTGAAAAAAATGCGCGATTAATAAAAATGAGCGAATATTTCTCTTGTAGTAAATAGTTGTTTCGAAATATTTTAACTTATTTTTGTATTTCGAGTTTAGAAAAAGAAACATTAATAAAAGTTATTGGTTTTATAAATTAGAAATGTGAAATCATAAGCAAATTAAGCGAGGAACGCTTACGAGAAGAAAAAAAAAAATCCTATGAGTATATGTAGAAAGAGTCATATGCGTCACTGTCAAATAGTTAATTTTTGTCTATTGATTGATAAACAAACATTAATGTTTCTGTCATTATAATTTAAAGTCGAAAAAATTAAAGCCGAACAAAAAGTTACGTAAGTTAAATGAAGTACCGTAAACATAAATGTAAGTTAAATAAAGTATAAGTTATTTTTATAAAAAGCTTCCAAAATTTTTGTAGTTAATAGTAGTGCAATTCACTTTATTCTTGACGGACTTTCTCAGAATTATCAGCAAAATGCAGCTAATTAGATACTGTTTATAACTTCCTCTTGATGATACGAGTGCATTGATTTACACTAAGGTTCCTTTATTGTGATTGATATTGTAATTCTTCTCTAATTCAGGGGGCTCTAATTTACACTAGAGCCCCAGAATTAGAGTCTCTATAGAGGAGCTTTAAATTTACACTAATCTGAGCTACTATGACATGATAGGAGGACTGCAAGAGTTCCGGTTTGTGTTTTTAGGAGACTGGGAGAATAGAAACGGTTGTTTCAACTAGATTCCTTTTATTCATTATTTAATGTGTACGAGCAATAATTTAGAATTTGTCTCATTTTATTAAAAGAAAAAAGAATATATGGATTGCTATGGACGATGGAACGACTTGTGTAAATAAAAGTAAAGAATTAAAAAATTTAAAAGCAATTAAAAATAATAATACTTCTAATGAAAAAACGTGCTAAGCAGCAGTGAATCCGAAGGGAATTCAAACAAAAGAGACAATGAAAATAAGAAAAAAATGAATAAATATGACAACCAATGCTGACGTCTTCAGAGGGTATCATCTCCGGAAGTGATAAAAGCAAAACCTTTTCTATCGAGAGAGAAAGACAAAATTCTAAAATTGTCCTCTCTGTACCCCAAAGGTTTTTCCAAAGTCCAGGAAAAGAATATAATACAAAATATATAATATAAAATACATAAAGCAAATACAGAAGAATGAAAACAAGACAAATACATAAGAATAGTACAAACAAAAGCTTACTTTAAATAAAAATCCAATAACTAGATAACACAACTTACTGTGAGGCGTAACTAAAATAAAATAAACATAAAAACAACGCCCCTCACCTGCGCAGTATTAAGAAAAAAAGGACAGAAGTTAGGAAGGTAGTGACATCATTAATAGAAAAGCTTGACCGGGAAAACACGATCAAGACTGGAATTTTGATTAATAAAATGAAAAAACTAATAATTCTCAGTCGTTTTCTTAATTTTAAAATCAATATTACAAAAATTAAAAAGAATACCATTATTTTCTAAATTTAAAAAAAAATTACTTGTTGCTTCTTGAAAACTTAAAACATTATTGCAAATTTTATTAATTCTATATAATTGAGAAAAAACATAATTTTTGAAAATTTTACTGCACGAATTAGTATCAAAATTACAGAAAAAAATAACTTTAAAATTAAAAGCTTTTGTTTTATCATAAACCCTAATATATTTATCAGCAATATCAATTTTAAAATCTAAATATTCAACACTTAATCAAATTTCATTAGTTTTCTTCAAAACCTATTCTTTAGGATAAATATTAAAAATAAAATCATAATTATCACAATTAAATAACATTAAATCATCAATTTATCTAAAATTTTTAAAATCACTAAACTCGCTAAATTTATCTTCAAAAAAATGTAAAAAAAATATTAGCAAAAGCACTAGAAAAAAGAATTACCCTGCGGAATCCTTGTATTTTGTTTATAAGAATTAAGGCCATTAAAAAGTACATTTTCAAAAAGATTAAACCCGCAAATATCGATCCAATAAGATTTATCAATATTTTCATTAAATAAATATTTATCAAAAATGCCACTACAAATATCAATTATTTGTGCATGGATACTAGTGTACAAATTTTCAAAGTCAAAAGTATTAATATTAGAAATCACATTATTATTAATAAATATCAAAACGTCAATGTTACCATCAATAACGATAATAACGATAATAAATATGGAAAAGTTATTCTATTCAATTTAAACTTTATTTTTTTACTAAAAGCACTAATCCTTTTTTCAATAACTTCTTTATCTTCCTTAAATTTTAAATTAGTATTATTAGCATTATATTCCCCAATAATTAATTTTTTAAAAAAAATATTTACACAAAATTCAAAAATCATTCGATGTTAATGTTAAAAAAACCGTATATGTATACAGAGAAATTTTTTTTTTAAATATTACCATGCTGTATGATAATGAGTATTTCTGGTAAAATAACCATAACAAAAGAAAATAAATGGCATTTTCCTTTGTTCATATGGTAACGGTCTAACCTCCCATTTGGTAATATTCTGTTCATATGGTAACGGTTTTCGGAAATTCTGTTTTTCAAAGTTATAGTTCTTATCGACACACATTTAGTGAAAAATGCAATACTAAAATGTAACTGTAACCGAATAAATGGTTTTTATGCAAAATTTTAAAGGAAAGAGATAAAAAGCCAGAGCCAGACAAGCAATAAATATTACAAATTCTGGTAGTTTTGACCAAACATTTTTCCTCAACGCAATGTGCTCCATAATGACCACCCTCATCTATGCATAGTTTTGACCGAAACTGAAATTTAAATTATCGTTTGCACTACTTATTTAAGATATCTTATGGAATCTGCAGAATCATTGAGATTGCATATTAGGATATTAAAATACGATAATTAGAGAAAAAATTATTGAAGTGTTCGCTCCTCATGATTAACACAAATATAGAACAACAAAATTGTTTGCAATTAATTAAGTTATGGGATTTCTTGTTGTTACTTAATACTGCTTAATAATTTTTGAAAGCATAACAATGACTTCCTAAAAAACTGTATATATGATTTTTCAAGAAATTTAAAAAAAAATTTTCCAAAATCTTTGTGTACGCAAAGAAAAGAAAAACTATATATCTTTACATATAAGAAGAGAGTGGGATGATAACACATAGCCAATCACAGAAGACTTCTGGTTAGTAACGCACAAAGCAGCCAATCTAAATTGAGAATGCATGTGTGTAAAGGTAGTAATTTTTAATAATGCTGTCTTCAGAAATGTTACAACTAAACTTACCAGCTAAATCTTGTTGAGATTTTTATTTTGTATTGAATGTGTGAAATATATTGAACAGAATTTACTTTAAAATACTTATATCTTTTAGAAAAAAAATGGATCGCCGTTAATATCTTAGGCGATATCAACAGCGGCATACGGCTGAACATAATTTAGCAGCACAAAATTCCCGGGAAAATAATCGTAGTGCCTTCAATACACGACAGCGGAATGCGCGGCGAAGAAACGTTGAAGAATCAAGACGTTTAAATGAAAACGAATAATATGGAAAAGAAATTGATATAAAATGTTGTATATAAGGAGGTTTTTAATTTTATTATTGTTTTTCCTTACTTTTAATTGTTTTTTACTAACTTTTAAAAAATCGTTCAGCCAGAAATATTTATTAACAGTTCATATTTCTTTGAGATATTTCTTAAATATTGCATAAAAGTGAAAATCATTGGTACACAAAATGATGTGAAAAGAAAAATCAATGAAAAATAAACATAGCTAGGTTTTGTGAATATTCAGAGATCAAATAATTCTTAATTTTGTTGTTTTCACCTTAGTTTTTGATAACAATTCTGACAAAAATGTTTATTGATCATTGATAACATAATTATTTACCTTTATATTTGTTTTTTTATTAGTATTCAATATGACAAAAAAATTAAATTGCTTAATTTCATTTGTCGAATTTCAGTTACATATGTTTTTATTATGTAATTTGCTTTTTGTCTGATTGAAACTAAAATATTTTGTCGGTTGACAGTATTGAAGTTAATTGGGAAATTACTTGCAATTGTTTTTGCTTTTGAAATATTACTCAGCATTACTTATTAATATTACAGGTTTTAATTTGTTTGCCATATTTTAAAGATTGTTTCATCAGGTTTTAAATGTTTTCACTATAAAATTTAAGTTACTGGGGGGGGGGGGAGATGAAGCACCAAATAGAAATAAATATATACTTGAGGGTGCCCCTTGTCGAAATTGGCGACTTATGTTTGGCGCCATTTCTGTTTGAGCGGAACACCGTTGTAACTGGAATGGCTGAAAATATAATGATATTTCGATAAAACATTGGAAAATTTCAACAAAACATCGGCCAAAACTTTATAAAATTGCAATAGACCCGATATGAGCACAATTAATAAACCCAATGAAATGCATTTTGAATCGAAACAAAAATTAATGAAGTAAGGACAGTGTCGCCAATAAGCTGAAATAAATAATGCGGACGCCTTTTAAATAAAATCAATCAAATGAACTACAAGTTCTACAGATGAATGACAACAATATATAAAACTTTAATCTTTTAATAACCAATAATTTAGCATCAAAATGGATTCTAAAAATGTATAAACTTTAATTAAAACAAAAAAGAACAACAACAAAAAAACTATATCTGGTTACCACGCAACCTTAAAGTGAAATTTTAAAACAAATAAATCTAAAGAAAATTAAAGGTGGCGCTTCTGTTAAAAATACATACGTTAATGACATAAAATCTTAAACATACTCCCACCTTGCAAAGTGATATTATAAATAGCACTTTGGAACATGCGTTTAGCATTTCGTAGAAATACAAACTGACTCATATATATTGGTCACCTTTATATGAAACTAAATAAGAAAATCTTCAGTTATTATATAAATAACAAAAAGTTCATAAATCTAAACGTTGTGGAATTTTTATGATTCTTCCTAATCTGTTTTTGCTAAGAGAGTTCACTTCCAAATTATCGGGCACATCAACGGAATTGGGAACATTATCAACTTCCAAATTAATTTTCCTTGAAGACTTTTCCAGATCATCCACATCGTTCTTTTCTGATAGCTCTAAAGGATAAAGTCTTTGGAAAGGTCGGATCCTTTCTCCTTGAGAGGTTCTTAATCTGGCTACTCTAGGAATACTGTCCTTTCCAGGATACAGCTCCAAGACAATTCCAAGAGGCCAATCTATGCGTCGAGTATTATCTTGTCCTATTAAAACAATATCACCGATGTTTATTACATCATTCCTTCTTATTCCCTTGTGCACTAGCTGAGCAAGATATTCATTTCTAAATCTTTGTTTGAGATCTTCTCGTAATTTTTGCAAAAATTTTACACGTTTCAACATAGACGTTCGATCCACAAGGTCTAGATCTGGAGTTTCGTTGCTGTTGCTACCTTCCCCGCATATAAACGTTGCCGGAGTTAAAGGTACTAATTCAGATGGATCGTCGTGAATGTAGGTCAACGGTCTGCTATTTAAAACCGACTCACAGTCACATAAAATTGTAGTTAGTTCTTCATAATCTACAACAGATTTACCTAACACACGACGTAGAAGAGTCTTAAGCATTCCAACTATCCGCTACCACCACCCACCCCACCATGCTGCTGTGGGTGGAATAAATTTCCAAATTATTTTCTGAGCGGTTGAGTACACAGCAATCTTGTCCCAATCTAAATTCTTTAAATAATTGTTTGCTTCTACAAAGTTTTTTCCATTATCCGAGTAAATGACCGATATTCTACCTCTTCTTGCGATAAATCGTCTGAATGCTTGAATGAAAGCATCTGTAGTTAGAGACCGTACTAATTCAAAGTGGACTGCTCGGTACACAGCACAGGTAAACAAAACGATCCAAGCTTTTTATTTCGATTTTAGATACAGAGGACCGGCATAGTCCTCACCAGACACTTGAAAAACTTTTGTCTGAGTAACTCTTTCTCTTGGAAGGGGCGCAAAAGGAACTTCTACTGGTTTAGATCGATGACGCTTACAAGTCACACACTTGGAAATAACTTTATTTATTAACTTTTTAGCTTTAAGAATCCAGTATCGCTCTTTGGAGTCTTGAGAGTAAGATGGAACGACCAGCATGCATCGCTTTTATATGCTCTTCACGGATTAATTCTAACACAACACTGTTAGCAGGTAAAATAATTGGACATCTGAAATTCTCATTCTCATCACTATGTACCAGTTTGGTCTTTACTCTCAGAATTACACTTTTATCTCGATAAGCTTGTATTTTGGCGAGAAATTTATCATCTTGGAAATGCGTTGTTTGCAATGACTTAAAAATCACACTTTCTGCCTTTGTTAACTCCTCACAGATTAAATTTCCCTTTAACTTATCTTGATGTGAAACGTTGAGGACAAAACGTAGGATCCAAGCGACTACTCTTACATTTCGGCTATATGTTGAAAAGTAATTACACCATATTTCCGTTACTTCAACATTTACCATGGAAATAACTACTTGTTTTCTTTTTTCCAAATTTACATCCTCTTCATTAACGGAAATTTCGTCAGCTGCTACAGGCCATTCCGTGTTGGAAAGATATAGCCAGCTGGGACCCTCATATCATTTCGAATTGCCGAGTTGTTGAGCAGAGCAACCTCTACTTGTTAGATCTGCGGGATTCATAGATCCGGGTAAATGCCTCCATGCTTTTACCGGAGTCAATTTCTTGAACTCGATTTTCCACAAATACACCACATGTAATTCTCTTTTAAGCCAAGCTAATACAGTCGTTGAGTCTGTCCAGAAATGAACTTTGTCCGTCTTAAACTGTTTTAATATTTCAATAGATAGACGAGCTGCAATTGTAGTGCCGAGAAGTTCAAGTCGAGCAATCGTTGTTTCCCTTTTCCCGCTAGGAGCGATTCTTGCTTTACTTTGTATCAGGTGAACTTGAACATTGCTTTCGTCTTCAATTCTTAGGAAAACTACTGTGGCATACGCAAATTTACTGGCATCACAAAAGAAATGTAATGAAATGCGCTCGTAACCTTTGTCACAATGCAACCACCTTGGAATTTCTATGTGCTTCAGATATTCAAGCTGACTTAGCCACTTTGAAAAATCTTCTCGTAATTTTGTGTCAACTTCATCGTCCCAACCAATTTTAGTTTTCCATAAATTTTGTAACCACAATTTTGGTCGTATCGATACCGGGCTAGTTATCCCCATAGGATCAAAAACTCTGTGTGAGGCAGCTAAAATGCTTCTTTTGGTGATTTTGTCATGTTTTGCGTCTTTCATATCAGGAATATTAATTAACAGAGTATCACTTTTTCTATTCCACTTCATTCCCAGAATGTTGGTCTCACTAGAATTAGGTCCTGATGGGTTAGTAGACTCCCACCCTCGTAAATCGAATTGTCTTTCAGCCATAATATTAGTAGCAACTTCTATGAATTGTTTCAACTCTGATTCAGTTTTCACGCTTGTTAGGCAATTATCTACATAAAAACTGCATATTAGTTCCTGTATAATCTCTTTAGGGTATTTTTCATTCCCTCCCATTGCTTCCTCTAGTTTATTATTCAAATGGTATTGAATAGTGGCTCCAAGCAAAAACGGACTACAGGAAACGCCAAACACAACTCTTCGATGACGAAAATGCTTGAGCTGTCCATCTTCTCCATACCATAAGAATCGTAAGAAATTTCTATCATTTTCATAAAGACTTATTTGCAGAAAAGCTTTACGTATATCAGCTGTTACACCAAATTTATAACTTCGAAATTTATTTATCATTGAGGGAATTACTTCTATCAAATTTAACCCTTTCTCAACACAATCATTTAAACTAGGAACTCCTTTTCTCTTAGAAGAAGCATTGAACACGGGCCTGATTTTAGTTGTGCTGCTCTCCTTTATCACAGGTCGATGAGGTAAGTAGTGACAAGGTATCCCCATGTCTTCTTTTGGAACCTCTTCAGTTATTTCCTCTTTCTCCCAGTCCTTAAACACTTCTCCATAGGCATCATACAATTTGTCGGTTTTCAATTTGCGTGTTGCCATTTGCAATCTCTTTAACGCCAAATCATAATTATCTGGCAAAGGCAAATGCCCATCAAGCCATGGCAGACTAACTATAAAACGACCATATCCTTCAACTTTCGCTGTATTTAGGAAATGTTCCATTGAGGCTTTTTGCAGTTCCTCTCTAGATTTTTGTTCTGAAGGATCTTTTATTCCTAAGGAATCTAATCTCCACAGCTCCGAAATATCCATTTCTTTTACTAAAAGGGAAGTAACCAACATTGCATTGCTTGATGGTAAATCATATTCAGGTGCTTTCCCTGTTAAAGTCCATCCCAGTAGTGTCTCTATTGCTACTAATCCACTGGCCAAAACTCTTCGTTTTCCAGTCATAAGTTTTCCTATTACGTTAGCTCCGAGCAGAATTTGAACTGGTTGTGACTCATTTCCGACATCTGACAACGAGCATTCCTTCAAGCTCTTTTAACCAGGGTCCAAAACTAACAGGTGTTATAGTATCACAAGTGGATGCTTGATCCAAAGCTTCCATGTTACAAGTCAAATTATTCTCTGGATTCCTTAATCTAATTCTATAACACGTGTGTTCAAATCTATCTGATTTATAACCACCAAACAAAGAGCGTATGAGAGTTTCTTTTCTCAAGGGAACATATTCCATCTTTTCAGCCAAATTTTTTAAAATATATGTTCTTTGTGATCCCGAATCTAAAACTGCTCTCACCACAATTTCTTTACTATCAGATATCAGCTTTAGTTTCATAGTTTGAAGGAACACTTTCGGACCATACGTAATGTTAGACATGTTTATTTCAGAACTTTCACTTTTCTGTCCAGATTCATCGGGTTCACGATTTCTTGCAGCTAAAGATTCACACATTAGTACCACATATCTTTTACCGCATACGACACATTTTATAAAAGCTTTGCACTTACGAACTGAGTGTCCTTGCATTAAACAGGCAAAACAACATTGATTTTCTCTTATTATGTTCTCTCTTTCAGCTAAAGTCATATTTCGAGCGGAAAAGCAATCTGAACTTTTATGTTTCCCAGAACAAAAAACACACCCTTTCTTCAAATCTTTTACATCTGTAGTCAATAGATTTGCCGCTGTTGGAAATCTTCTTGTTGGCAAATCTCTTGCTTTCTTCTTAAAGGGCTGGCGTTTTTCATCAGATCCCAAGCCAAAACCTGATATAGCCAAATTAATTCTTTCTTCGCCTTCCGTTTCTGCCTTCAAGAAAGCCATGATGTTTGTTAATCGCTCTTTGGCGTCAACGGAAGCAACGCTCGAAGAACTTCGGTTCCATGCTTTCGGAAACTCTTCTTGGAAGCAAGATTCTACCATAGGGAATAGTATTGAAGCGCATTTCTCGGTTGTAACACCTAACGTTTCTAAAGCTCTAAGATGTGACTCTAGTTTGTCATAAAAAGAGGTCATAGATATTCTTTCATGCTTTTGAACGGAAACTATGAGCTTCAACAATTCCCTAACATAAACTTCGACCAAAAGGTCATCCTTGCCAAATCGGGCTTTGAGGCTATCAACTGCTTTGGTATAGTTTGCAGCGGTTGGCGGAAAGCTTTCTACAACTTCTCTAGCTCTAGATCCAACAGTTGTAGCTTGAATCAGGTATTGAAATTTGTTTTCAGGGGCAATACCTGTATCTTTATGAATTTGTTCAAATTGTCCCCAAAATGGTAGCCAATCTTTTAAATCTCCACTAAATTGCCTAAGTTCTAATTTTGGCAAATTAAACTGCTTTCTGGCACTGGCACTAATAATATTTGGAGGAGACTCACCGGTTCTAAACGATGTAGCTTGAAGTCTCGCCAACTCCAGTTCATGCTTTCTTATATTTTCTCTCTTTTTATATTCTCTTAGCTTCTCTTCATTTTCTCTTTGTCTCTCTTCATTTTCTCTTTGTCTCAATTTTTCTTCGTATTCCTCCTTTTGTCGTCGATCATTGATAGTAGCTACCAATACACTTGTTACAAAATCTGGATCAGCTAAATATTCTTTACTTTTCAAAATGATTGTTTTCAGATCCGATACAGTAGTTTTTTGAGGTAATACTTCGCCAATTTCTTGGGCAACAACAATAAGATCTTCCTTTTTAAATCCTTTTGGTGCTAAAAACATTTTTCAAATCAGAAGTAGCGTAATAACTGTCCTGTCGCGGACGCCACAAATGTCGCCAATAAGTTGAAATAAATAATGCGGACGCCTTTTAAATAAAATCAATCAAATGAACTACAAGTTTTACAGAAGAATGACAACAATATATAAATTTTTAATCTTTTAATATATCCAATAATTTAGCATCAAAACGGATTCTAAAAATGTATAAACTTAAATTAAAACAAAAAAGAACAACAACAAAAAAACTATATCTGGCTGCCACGCAACCTTAAAGTGAAATTTTAAAACAAATAAATCTAAAGAATATTAAAGGTGGCGCTTCTGTTAAAAATACATACGTTAATGACTTAAAATCTTAAACAGACAGAAAGAAAAGGAAAAAAATAACTAACTTCTTCGTTAAGCTTGAATATCCTCAGATTTAGGTGCACCGAATTCTCTAATAGCAGTTAGATACCGTCTAAATTTATCATGAATCTGTTTACCTTCATCGCCACATAAATTTGACGAAATACCAATCGAAAATGGCGTCTGTGGTACCGGACTGGAGGTGGCATTTTTTTATAGTCCCTTTTTATGCCCACATACTTTCAATCTTATTGACCATATGCAAAAGTAACCTTACCAGCCGGTATCCAACGTAGAACTAACGGACCTCTGAAATTACATATACTGTTGAACATTTAAAAATAAAAATGAAATCTAAACCTATCACAATCACGATTGGGTTTCAACATCACCCAGCTTGGTGATCAACCGCGATCACAACTTGGCGAGAATCAATGGGCACCCTCTCAAATATAGTCTACCCATTTTTTTATAACAATTCTGACAAAAATGTATATTGATCATTGATAACATAATAATTATTTCATTTTATATTTGTATTTTTATTAGTATTCAGTATGACAAAAAATATTGTATCAATATAGCCAAAGCAAAATATATCAATACAATAGTATTGATATATTAATATATCAATACTATCGTATTGATATATTGCGATATAGTATTGATATATTAATATATCAATACTATTGTATTGATATATTTTGCTTTGGCTATATTGATACAATATTAGAAAGCACTCTTTTTCGGATATAATCGTGTGGGCTGATGAAAAGATTATATCTTTTATTTTCCGGTTTTTTAAAAAAACTTTATCCTTTTTTTTTTTAAATTAATTAATTTTTTTTCTTTCCCCAGTTGTTTGTCATTTTTATTATTTCCCCCCTCCTTTTTTCATTTGTCTGTAATTTACCTTTGTTTTCTCTTCATTTTAAACTTATATATATATATATATATATATATATATATATATATATATATATATATATATATATATATATATATATATATATATATATATATATATATATATATATATATATATATATATATATATATATATATATATATATATATATATGGTTCTTTTTTAGATTAAAGAATAACCAAAAGTCAACCATGGCTAGATCAGGTGAATTCGGCGGATGTTCTATGATTTTAATTTGTTTTTGTTTAAGAAAATCAACTGTTAATCCGGCTGTATGTGAAGATTCATTGTCATGGTGAAGCATTAGTCCCCTAACATTCACTTCTTGTCGTATTTCTGGAAGACATTTAGTGGTATACCAGTTTGCTGTTACTGTCTTCTGTCCTTCCAACTTGATGGCTTTGACCAAACGGCATACATCACTTTTTTCAGTGCGCGTTATTTTTTTGACATTGTCGGCGTGGGATCATCTTCAAAGACCCATACTTTGCTTTCTTGACGCGTTGGAATGTCAAAAAGCGCTTTGTACGTTTCATCATACGTTACAATTTTAGAAATGATGCGGTGGCCACCATCATTTAGCAATTTAAGAGTTTCTTTACTGATTCTGACACGCTTCTTTTTTTGGTGCTCAGTTAGATTATGGGGAACCCAACGGCCAACTACTTTTTTCATATGTAATTCTTCATGAATAATTTTGAGTATGCCTGCGGATCCAATGTTAAGTTCCTTCTGTATAATTTGATAGGTACAGCGATTATCATTCTTTATCATTTTTCGTATGGCAGACACATTATTCAGGATTACTGCCGACGACGGCCTTCCTGTGTGTTCTTCATCCTGAAGAAAATTGCGACCTCTGCTAAATTCTTTAAACCATCTGAATACAGTTGCACGAGCTGGAGATTCATCACCAAATGCTTTTAACCGTTGAACGCATTCTTCTTGATTTAATCCTTCTTTAAAATCGTAGAAAATCATAGCGCGAAAATGTTCTCGCGTCAACTCCATTTTCTCCTCTGTTTAAAATTTATTCTACGCTAAACAAGTTGAAGTAAGTCAGTAAAAAATCGTCTGCTGTGTTAAAATACTTCGTATTTTAAAATTAAACCGTTATTATAATTTTGTTTTTTTTTTTGAAAAATATCGTATGCGCGTATCATAAAAATTTCAGAGTAACTCTCGTATATCGTAGATATCAAAGTTTCGTAGTTTTACTGGAATCCTCGACTTGGCGACATATTTCGATAAATAAGGAGAACATTCATTCGTGAAAAAGAAACAACTATATGACGTGTCCAAAGCATTGGATTTGATTGGACCGCTGAAAATGCTGACATGCACTTAGCTGACAAGCCCTTGGCAAAAGAACTTTTACTTTTGTATTGATGTAGAAGAAAGTAGTCAGCAAGAAATAATATTTATTATTCTTTCATCAGTTTTCTTAAATGCGAGCTGAAAGGCGCATATTTATTACAATTTACCTATTATTTGATTATTGTTGTTAATATCTGTTATTATTAATAAGAAACCAAGAAAAAAGGAGGCTGTGCCACATCATTGGAGTTGAAGATATTGAATGACGTTCACGCAGGGAGCTTTAAATCCATTTGGCGTGCACTTAGTTGCAAATAGGCTTTCCCCTTTGTGATAATAATCTTTTATTAACTTGAAACAGTGTATAAAACTAATAGAGACCTTCTAAAATTCAGGGATGTAAGTTTTGTCAAAATTCAAGACATTTTGGGATGTAAGTTTTGTCAAAATTCAAGAGATTTTGTGATGTCAAAAATAACTAAATGAAATTCAAGTATTGCTGAATCGTCGAAAAAGAGAATTTTTTTTGTAAAAGTATTTCAAACTACAGGTCACAAATGCTGACTATAAATAATCATAAACATTAGAAACTGATTCTAATAATGCATTTTTAAACTGTTTTATCAATCTAGCTATCATCCACAAATATAATCTCAGCTTTTGACATGTTCGATACTTGTCATGTTCTTCAATCAGAATTTTTATATACTGTTGCAAATCTTCTCGTGATGACACGTCTTCACACTTGAAGAATTCTGCCACTGCAGAATTTAGAGCAGGGAGAGAATAAATAACAGAATCATTGCACACTGTCGCAGCAGATTTAGTGATTTCCTTTACAAATTTACGAGCCACTTGGTCGACATTTCGCAAATTCAATTTTCCTTTGTACTTCAAAAAATGTGCAATAGCGTCAGTATAGATATGGAATAATAAACCATTACGATTAAAATCTTCTTTTATCAGGTGTTTAGTTTCATTTTTTAGTTTTTTGACGCCATAATTATCAGTTGGAATGCCGAATGCACCAGAAAACGTATTCGCTGCTTTTTCTTGTGCCTGAAAAAATTCATCATTGCATTCAAAGTTTAAGCTGAAATTTTTGTTATAAGCATTTTCAGATAAATATTTTTTGACTTTCTTACCGAATGGTGTCAGTGCGTGATCATTACTCTGAGAAGAATCCAAGAAAAACAGAGTTGTCAAAAAGTAAGGAATAATGAAACTGAAGAGATACATTATTCCGCCGTTTCTTTTTACTTGGCTTAAATGACTAAAAGTTGCTTGGTTCACTAATTATATAAGATTTATTCTTTATAGAACACGAGTTCATGAAAGATATCTAAGCTGAGTTAGCAAAAGTCAAATGAAATTTCTGGAACGTAATTGGAAAGAGTGTGAGCAAGATAATTTTTATCAATGTCTCTAACGTCTCCATAAAATAATTAAATGCTAATCTATACTAAACCAAAAATTATTTTCGTTTAATAAAATAATTGAAACATTCCATCCCTGAAAGAGCAAAACTAAGAGAGAAAAACTAGACATTATAGATTCGGGGACATATAAAAATTATTAATATAAAGTAAATTGATTTTCAATAGCATTAAACTGATGTACTTGTAAACATTAAACTGATGTAATTACGTCATTTTTTAACCTCATGACAATTACGTATACTTTTTTTCATGGAATGAGATTGAGATTACAAAATTAATTTTCAACTTTTGATTAATATAAAATTTTACTATTATTAAAAAAGTTAAGAAGTTTTTAATATTTTGTCATAAACATTTCAACCAGAAATCAACTAGGAATAAATCCGCAGATCTGTAAAGTTTGAGTTATGAAAAATTGTTTGTAAAGTAATTATGGATTTTTGTATTCTTTTGGTAAGTTGATTTTGATGAGTTTAATGAGTTAATAGGTTATGTACTTTTTTAGCCATATGTAGTTTTTTTGGAATTTAGATTTAAATATATAGAAAATAATGACTATTTTAACATTATTATAAGCAATGGAAAAAATTATTATTTTAGACAAATTAGGTATTATATCTAATGTATATTTTTACGCAAAGTAGAAGGAGATTAAACTCAAGCCCATGGGAATAATAGTTTACATAAAGAAAAAAAAGCTCTGGCATAATTACCGTTCTGGGCATTTTCTGGAAGAAACCATGATTCTTATAATAAAATCTAACCACCTTCAAAAAAGAAAATAATAAAATTTTGCTTATTTAACATTATCTTAAGAATATTTACAGTTCATTTAAAATTTTTGCCAAAATTCGTTGATTCAAAGATATTTTCATACAAAATTAATTTTGAATATTTTTTATAATGTTGTATTTTATTCTAATTTTATTCTGTATTTTAAAAACAATGAATGCAACTTGGCAATGAAACAATGAAAGAGCCATTTCACTTTCAATGAATTGAACCAGGTTCGAATTCAGCGATACCTGTCCGATTCGAATTCTACACCAGGCTTGCACCGACCACAGAGCAGACATAAGATATCCTCATTGTTAAACGGATGATGGGTTCGAGTCCCTTTACCATCAGCAAACTGTAGGAAGTTTTTGTGACTTTTCTCTCCATGGGTAAGCTTCATCAAAAAGTCCTCCACAAAGGCAAATTTTTCCTAATACTTGATCCCTGCGTTTCTTTGCCTTTTGGATTGGGTTCGAAATTACAAGGATACGGAGTTGAACATTGGTAGTCGTAAACCCAAAATAGGGCTGTTCAATGACAGTTATGAAATAAAATAAAAAATAAAAACAACAACAAAGTAAATATAAATGTTTCTTTTTTCTTCTTTTTTTCCTTCATAAAATGAGCAAGATTATTAGTATAGAATATAGAACAGTTCACTCTTAAAATGAATGAGTGAATTTCCCTACTTGTAAAAGAGTGAAATTTTTTTTACCTCAACTTGAGTTGAATGCACCTATATTTGAGCGAAATACTTGCTTTGCGTTCAATCAAACTTGAGTGGCAGATATTTTAGTGATACTGGAGTGATTTTCGCAAGAGCATGAGTGAGTTATTTATTATTTAATTGTGTGCGAGCTATAAGTTGGAATTTGTATCGTTTTATTTTAAAAAGCAAGCGATAATAAATTATGTCTTCGCTTTTATTTTTTGGTTAATTTTTCTTGCGAATATGTCTATCAATATTTTGAATCAAGAAAAAATAAATAATTATATAATTAATAGCTGTATTTCTGAAGAAGACGCTGTTTTACTTTTTGGTAAGTAAACATACCTTGTTGTTCTTATTTTTAAAATACTATCATTTAGAATGTGTTATACACACTTTCCATTTAAATTAGCTGTTTTCAGCGTTTTTAAATAAATTACTATTTATTTAAATTATTTGTCAAGAGAAATTTATTAAAATTAAATGTGGATGATTATAGAAAATTAAGAAAATCTGATTTCGTTCAAGAATCTTTGTCAAAGCATATGGTGAAATATTATATCTGTAAGGATTTTTAGAATTTTTTCAGATCTCTTATTAAAGTTTTAACTTATTATTTTAATATAATGGTTATATATCCATGTTTCAGTTTTTTGATGTATAATTTTGGTACATTTGTGGGTAATTAATTTCATATTTATCTAAACTTCTTTTATAAAAGATATTTACGAAATAATTATTCATACAGTCTATACTTGCTGTTATTTAAATTGCCTTCTATTAACAAAATTGACTGTCTTTAATTTATGAAAATTTTCATTTTCAAGATCAATTCATTTAAATCTGTATCTTCAGATGTGTTATGCATTTTATTATAAATATATAATTTTAAAAAAGGGGGAAATATTATATTTAAAAAACTCAAATAGTATTTTAAATATTTCTGTTTTTATCCTGTTTTTAAATTTTATTTCACTGGAGTTCGTAATTAATACTATTTTGGTATTTTATGAAGTATTTATCACGTTATACAAACTATTTTCTTCTGTTATTAGAATAAAATTTCTTACAACTTTTCCCCAAAATCAATTTTTGACGCAAAATTAAAATTGCAAAATTTTTATTTCATTTAAAGTGCAATGCTAATTAAAATTATTTAAAATACAAACAAATTAGAATTTCACAATGGGCAATTCCGTGAAAAAGGGGAAAAGCATTGGAAAATTCAAATAAGAATAATGTTGTTATTTTGGATTTTTTCTAAATTAGAAAGGTTTGAAGTTTGATAATTTATAATAATTTTTTTTAAGAATTTAGTTTTTTAGTGTTAGTAACCCATTGAACATTGGCATTTGCTTGTTTTGCTTTGGGTGAAGAACATGGTCAGATTTTGAAAATCAGTAAGTTAACATTATCTTGCTTTCAAAATGTTCCAAAGAATAAATATTGTTTATTACACTTAGTATAAATATTGTGCAGTGTTAAAATTAGTTTTTGTTGTTAAATTCACTTAATTATATAAATTTCAACTAAACATTAATGCATGTAACGTAAGTTACCAAAAACTAGGAAAAGTTTTTATGTCTAAAAAAGAACATGTGATACAAAAGTAAGAATAATATTTTTTCTTTCTTAGAGGCTAGCACTAAATAAGCAGCAATAGTTTTCCTTTCAAATATTATTTATTTATTGTTTTGTGCACTGTGCAATATGTGTAACGTAAGTTACTGACTTGCATGTAATGTAAGTTACCAATATGAAATGAGTACATTTGTTTTGAAAATTGGATTATAAACTAAATAAGATGTATCCAGTTACAATAACAAAGTTAAATAAATAAACACTGCCTTAAGATATTAATTTTATTGAAAATCTTTGCATTAAGTTATTTAATTGGGTGATAGCATTCATATGTTTTCAAAGTTGGACGAAATCTCTCGACAAGGTAATGGTGGCAAAAAGAAAGTACAAGTACGGCATATTCTTCATTCAGTTCGAGAAATGCACCAAATGTTCACAGAAAAAAATCCAGAATGCAAAATTGGAAAAACTAAGTTTTTTGAGCTCCATCCAAAGCATGCCTTGCTTAGTAACAAACCTCCTAGAAATGTTTGTCTTTGTAAGTATCACGAAAACTTCGGATTGGCTACTGAAGCCTTCAGAAAATTCCGTAATGTTCCATCTTTCGAAATTCTTCAGAAATTTATTTTTATGTTCAGAAAAAGCAGATGAGTGCTGGTCTGGAGAATGTGAAACTTGATCTCATCAACTTGAAGATTCACTAAACAAAATAACCCAACAAGAAAACCTGAATGGTTTGAATTGGTATGTATGGAAGGAAGATGATGCTGGCCAACGGAAAAAAAATTTAGAAGAAGGAAATTCCGAAGATTTGTCTTAACACATAAAGAACGTGAAGCCACAGTTTCAAAACTATGTTAAAACCAAACGTGAACAAGCGCTTGCTTACAGAGGGCAAGTCCAAGCTGCGACAATACCATCATTCGATAAGGACACTGCAATCATTCAAATAGATTTCGCAGAAAACTATTCATGTGAATACCAAGGCGAGGTGCAAAGTGCACACTGGACGAAGAAGCAAGTCAGTATTTTCACCATATCAACAAGGTACTCCGGAAAGCATCATTCAATGGCTTTCATAAGTGATGATTTTGATCACACTAAATAAACGGTAGTGCCATATATGGATTACATTTCGGAAAATTTGCCGGTGGATATCAAAACTGTTCACATCTGGTCAGATGGGCCAAGGAGCCAGTTCAAGAATCAATATATAACTCCGGTCTTACCTGTTTTTGAGCTTCATCATGGGAAAATATTGATGTGGAATTATTTTGCCACGTCACATGGCAAAGGTCCTGTTGATGGGACAGGTCCTATTAAAAGAAGTGTAAGAAACGTCGTATTGAGAAAAAAAAACATACTGTCACCAATGCCTTTGAGTTTGCGGCAGTAACATAGAGCATTCAACAAGATATAAATGTGGTAGAAATCACACCAGTAGATATTTAGAAGCGTTAGAAAAAGTTACATCTGTCTAGTTTATTCTCAAAAGCTCCACAGATTAAAAACATTAAGCAGATCCACCATTTAAAGGTACAAGAAGGCATAGCAGAAGGGTTTTTTAGTGAAAGATGTTGAAATTCAAAATGATGAATCCAAGATAAAAGCTGGGGATTGGTATATGGTTAGATGCGAGTACATGTTATATCCTGGTGTGGTAATGTCTGATGAAGAGCAAGAATTTAAAGTCAATGTAATGGCTGCTGTGGGAATCTATTGGAAAAGGCCAGAAAAAAAAGAAATGAAATATTCTACCAGAAAGAAAACACCGTGACAAGAATTAAGCCCCTATACTAGTTTATAAGAGAGGACATTATAAGTGTGCATAGTAATGTGTGAATCAAGTGTGTAAATCAAAAGTTTCTGAATTAACTTCATGTACACTTTTTCTCCCTTGCACTATACTGTTTAAATATCTTAATTTGCATTTGTACATTATTGGAATAAAAGTTTGATGCAAAGTGAATTTTGTAACGTAAGTTACTGTAACGTAAGTTACCCATTTCAAAAATTATATTTAATTTAACTTTTGAAATAAAATCTTAAATCTAGGTGTAATAAATATTTAAACATGTCAGTAAAATGTTACATATGATCTTAATCAATTAACATTTGTATAAGAACAGAATTTTGCCTTCAAGCATATTGGAAATTTATGCCATTCCTTTTTGAGTAACGTAAGTTACCACACTAGTTTTAGGTTTTTACACTGTTTAAATTGAAAAATATTTATTATTCTAATTAGTTTCCTTTTAGTTTTGATTGTAATTTTATGAAATCATTTTATTTTAATGTGTGTATTAGAATTATTTGTTTGCTTCTAAGTTCTCAGTGCAATAAAGTTTATGTGTCTGTAAAGTAAGTTACCGTGGAATAGCCCAATAATTAAAGATTAATAAAAAAAAGAGGGAGCAGTATCAAAAATAATATCTATTACGAGATAGAATTTAATTTTAATTATATATATATATATATATATATATATATATATATATATATACATATATATATATATGTATACGGCTTCTTTATGTAGATGTCCAATTAGTTCTACTTGTTGATGACATTGTTTAAAACTAGTTTAATTAAAAAAAAGGACTTTAGATATTCAAAAACAATAATACTCCATTTAATTGCGTAAGTATGCATCATTCCGCAAAATTTTTCCTCAACAATAACTCTTTTACCATCCAAATAACCTAAACTATAGTTACAGAAATTTGATTGGTCCTAAGAACAGTGTTTGTGATTGGCTAGTACGCTTTTATTACAAAACACGTCCTTATTCAAAACGATTTGTGTTTTTTTGTTCTACTAAAATGAGCATAACTTTTTTTGTAATACAGATATTTTAATTCTGTTTTTGTTATAAACTTCTACATTAAATTACCTTCAATTTAATTTAAAGATTAAGTAATTTAATATTCAATTTAAGTGAAAATTACTATGTTCTACAAGCACAAAAAGTTTAAAAACATGAAACTTTCAAAAAATGTCCACACTTTTGGCCACCACAATATATATATATATATATATATATATATATATATATATATATATATATATATATATATATATATATCCATATTTGGAAATTTCGTTATGCGCAACTAGGGACGCTTCCTCTTATATCATCTGCTCAGAAGCTCCAGAAAATGAATACACATACTAATTTCCAATATCAAAGGTACAAAGGGTCACACCGTACCACCCCCATACATATGTATACAGTGGCGGCCAAAAGTGTGGATATTTTTTGAAAGTTTCATGTTTTTCAATTTTGTGTGCTTGTAGAATATATTAATTTTCACTTTAATACAAACGTTTATGTATCAAATTGAAGGTAATTTAATGTAAATTTTAATAACAAAAACAGAATTAAAATATCTGTTTTACAAAAAACGTTATGCTCATTTTAGTAGAACAAACAAACACAAATCGTTTTGAATAAGGACGTGTTTTGTAATAAAAGCGTACTAACCAATCACAAACACTGTTCTTAGGACCAATCAAATGTCTGTAACTATAGTTTATGTTATTTGGATGGTAAAAGAGTTATTGTTGTGGAAATATTTCGCGGAATGATGCATACTAGTAAAATTAAATAGAGTATTGCTGTTTTTGAATATTTAAAGTCCTTTTTTTTAATTAAACTAATTTTAAACAATGTCATCAACAAGAAAAAATAATTGGACATCTGTAAAAAGAATCCAAATTGTCATATTGAGAGAAAATGGCCTCTCTTATGCGGAAATTGCAAGACAAGTTGGTGGTTCAGTGACTTGTTCTAGTGTACGAAATTTCTGTTTATATTGTGAAAAAACAAAATCAGTGGAAAATAAAACCAGATCAGGCCGAAAAAAATGCACAAGTGCTACTGCCGATAGAAATCTTAAACGGCTATGTCTTCAAGATAGAAAAATTTCATCAGATGCTATTAGATGTGAAATGAATGTATTGCAGTAAGTTCAAGAATAATAAGAAGACGGTTATCAGGATTTGGACTACAAGCTAGAATTCCAAGGAAAAAACCATATTTAAATCAAAAGCAACACGTAAAACGAGTTAAGTGGGCAAAAGAACACATTAAATGGCAGAAAATCAATGGAACAATTAATCTGGAGCGATGAGGGTAAAATATTGCTCTTTGGTAGTGATGGTAGAAAATACGTGAGACGTAGAGTAGGTGAAGCACTTCATCCTCATTGCATTGAAGCAACTACAAAAAAAACCAACAAATGTCATGATTTGAGCATGTATGTCTGCAGATGGCGTGGGCCAAATTCAAGTGATTGATGGCCTCCTGAATGCCAAAAAATACATCGAAACTGTCCTGAAACCAAAATTGATACCTTCCATCAGGGATCTCTTCCCCAACAACATAACATTTATTTTTCAGCAGGATTCAGCTCCATGCCACACAGCAAAAGTATGCAAAGCATGGATTCAAAATAAAGGAATATATATATATTACCATGGACAGGAAACAGTCCTGATATCAATCCAATTGAAAATATGTGGCGACGTTTGAAAATTCTTGTACGAAAAAAACGTCCATCCAATAAAAGACAACTTATTGAAGCTATAATTGATTCTTGGCACCATGTGATTACGAAAGATGAACTCCAAACACTCGTTCCCTCGATGAAAAGACGCTGTGAAGCTGTCTTAAAAAATAAGGGATATCCTACTAAGTATTGATTGTGTAAGTATCACTTTAAAAAAATGCAAATCTAGGATAGATCTTACTATGAGTTGCAAAACTGTTTTTGTAATACAGATATTGTAATACTGTATTTATTATTAAATTCTACAGTAAATTTCCTTCAATTTGATATATAAACGTTTGTATTTAAGTGAAAATTAATATATTATACAAGCACACAAAACTGAAAAACATGAAACTTTCAAAAAATGTCCACACTTTTGGCCACCACTGTATATATATATATATATATATATATATATATATATATATATATATATATATATATATATATATATATATATATATATATATATATATATATATATATATATATATATGTGTGTGTGTGTGTGTGTGTGTGTGTAAGTTCAAAATATAGAGAAAACATGGAAAAAAATACAGAACAACGAAAAATGTATGTATGAAATGTATATATATATCGCATAATATATAAATACAAAAAAACACGAAGAAAATTAAGAAAAACAATAAGTTTCATTTATTGCGCATAAGCTGCAAGTAAATAGAACTCATTAAATAAGTTAAAAAAGAAGATAAAACAAAGGAAAATTACAGACAAATGAAAAAAGGGGAAAAAAGAAAATTATTAAAAAAAAAAGAATAAAAAAAAAAGGATGGAATTCTTTTTAAAAAAATCCAGAAAAAAAATATATAATCTTTTCATCAGCCCACACGATTATATCTGCAAAAAATAGTGCTTTCTAATATTGTATTAATATAGCCAAAGTAAAATATATCAATACAATAGTATGAGGAGCACTCAAACAATTTTTACAAAAAGTACAACAAATAAAATAGAACACAATAAGTAAAAATTACACGTAAAAACAGAAAGTAAAATATAAAGAAAAAACAGAATAGAACATAAAACATAATCTATAAAGCGAGTAGCGAAATTAAATGAACTTACATGAAGAGGAAATTTTTCAAGAATGATTTAAAATATTTTTGTAACAAGATTGCCAGATTGCAAAATATGAAAACAAAAGCGCAAATTGAGATAACGTAACTAGAGGAATTTTATTTTAAAGTGCGTTTTTGCTGCATTATTCGGGCAAATCCGTGGCTAAAATTATTTACTAAAAATTTTTCTTTGTTAATTTATGTAATTTTTCCATGTGCAAATCCATTTCGAGCAAATCCGAGGCTAAAATTATTTACTAATAAATTTTCTTGTTAATTTATACAATTTTTCCATGTGCAAATTCATTTCGGGCAAATCCGTGGCAAAAATTTTTACTAGAAAGATTTCTTTGTTAATTTATATAAATTTTCTATGTGCAAATCCATTTCGGGCAAATCCGTGGCTAAAATTATGTGCAAAACAGGCAATTCAGCGCTTCTTTCTCTTTTCTATTTTATATTTTTTTCTTAAATAAATATTTATTTTCTAAAATTATTTATAGTCAACTTCTTTAAATTATCCAGTATTTTACTTTGCGCACATCCATTTTTGGGCCCATCCTTGGTAACTATCAAATCAAACGCACTTCAGTAATGTAGTAAGAACGCACTTTAAAACAAAACTCCTCAAGTTACGCTATCTCAATTTGCGCTTTTGTTTTCATATTTTGCAATCTGGCAATCTTGTTACAAAAATTTTTTAAAATCATTCTTGAAAAATTTCCCGCTCATGTAAGTTTATTTGATTTCGCTACTCGCTTTATAGATTATGTTTCATGCTTTGTTCTGTTTTATTCTTTATATTTTATTTTCCGTTTTTGCGTGTTATTTTTTTCTTATTGCGTATACGTATTTTATTTGTTGTAATTTTTTTAAAAAATTTTTTAGTGTTCCTCACACTATTATATTGATATATTTTGCTTTGGCTATATTAATACAATATTAGAAAGCACTCTTTTTTATAATCGTGTGGGCTGATGAAAAGATTGCATCTTTTTTTTTCCTCCGGCTTTTGGCTTTTTTTTTCTTTTTTAAAGAATTCTATCCTTTTTTTTTTCTTCTCCCTGTTTTTTTTTCTCTTCTCCCAGTTTTTGTTTTTTTTATTTTTATTAATTTTTTTCCCCTTTTTTTCATTAGTTTGTAATTTTCCTTTGTTTTATCTTCATTTTGAACTTACATATATATATATATTATGTGAAAGTCACAAAATATGTTTTCATAAGATGAAAGAAAGAATTATTAAAATACAATGCTTACGTTTATCTATATATAGATTGAAGTTTGAATATTTAAGGTGTACAATAAAAATTATAATCGTTGAACCATCTCATTTTATTAAAAAATCATCCAGGCATTGCATCAGATAATCCAATTGATTAATTAGACGGAAATGAAAATCATTAATCGAATTTTTTGATTTGTACAAAGATATATTTCTTTTAAGATGCTAAATTATTAAAAACAGTTGCATCTAATTTGAGTTATTACAGGAAATGTAACATAATTTTAAAAATTCAAAGCACTTTAATTGCATAACCATTATAACCTACATTAATTTATAAATAGCAATAATCAATAAAATCTACAGTTTCAAGCCACACAGCAAACATATTTAAAATATTTTTTTTATGTATTAGTGAAGGGCAAAGTAGTATAGACTCTATCAATGTTTTAACTTAAAAAAACATTCTGTGAACACAATAACAATGATGTAAACTCAAGTCGTTTTTAAATCTAGTTAAATTCCAAGAAATATTGTTATTGATAAGAAGAATAAGTTTATTATGTATTGATATAAATATTTCGGTATTGTCTCACCTTTAGATATGAAAATCTTCGCACTTCCCATAAGCCAAGTTAGGAATCTATTAACAATGGCATAATCATCAGTCATTGCCATGGAAGATTTATCTTCTGTTATTCTTCTGTTAAATATTTAATGAATTGGTTCTCATCTTCTTGGGATGTCACACCTTCAGATTTTAAAAATTTCGCAGTTGCGATAACCAAAGCTGGGAGTGTGCATGTGATCGGTCACAGTCATGGCCGTTTCGTTGAGCTTATCAACCTACTTCTGAGCCAAATGGCCCACATTTTTTGGATTTAATTTTCCTAGATGTATCAAAAGGCATGAAACAGCACTGGCATCGGCTTCAAAGAGTGCAACTTTATGAAGACTTTCAAGTATTCAGACGACTGCCTTGCTTACTTTTTCAACGAGGCAAGAATCAACTGTAGCTCCATTTGCTTCTTTAAACTTTATCGGCAGTATTTTCACGGTCTTTTTTACATCTTCGACGTTTTCGTTATTTTGGTTGAAAGTTTTTCTTTTAATATCAGTTAAAGGTCTATCTAACTTCCCTATCAAATGTTTTAAGTGAGTCTTCTTTACACATTACAGATGGCATTGCTACCGAAAATGAAAGAATAACAAAACTGAAGAAATGCATGCTGATTAATTTCAGCCCTTGAACTAGTTTCAGTCAAACAATTCAGACACTGATATCTTGTTCTAATCAATAGCTGTAAATAGTTAGTTGTTATTTTAAGCTTGATATTTATATCCCTTTTGAGAAATACTGTCCCTGTCCAAATTATTAGACGCACTATAAGATTCGATGTAAAATCTTAATTATCAGGTGATACTATACAGATTTATTGTTTTTATGTGACTGAAACCAGTATGCACTTGTTTACGTTACTGTATCAATTGGTTCAATTAGACGATATATAACATAAATTTGACGATAGGATAAATTGGACGATATATTATATAAATATAGAGTATTTATTATATCAAGCACTATATTGGTATATTATAATTAGATCAAATTATTAGACCCACCGAAATATTTTAATAATTACATGATTTGCACGCGTTTATATGCACTACTTTATACATGTAATGGGTGTGTATTCGACAGATTTTTATATACATATACACACGTCCTATTTGTATTTATTTTCAACTTATTGCATTACAATGTTAACCAATTGATACAGGAGCGTAAACAAATACAAACCAGTTTTATCTTAGTAAAAACAATACAGCTGAATAGTATCACCTGATAATTATAATTTTACATAGGATCTTATAGTGCGTCTAATTATATGGCCAGGGACTGTGAAAGAAAATCATGATTTACGACCTATGTTCAAAGATATCTGAAATATATTTTAAACTGAATAAACAAAAAGTACTTTTAAATTATAAGATGTAATTGAAAACGTTAAAATAGTTTTAATGTGAATTGGAATCTTCAATATCTATTCAAGTTCGATTGAACGGTATATCAGCTATTTTATTGAAATAATGAAAATAATATATGATTTTACAAAATTTAATTTTGATAAAATCTTTGAGGATTACTAGAAATTGATTTTTTACAAAATGAGGATTCTTTTCCTCTTAATCAAACATTTTAAATAGTAATTCGGGACTTGAACCAATTGATGTTTTTAATGTTTCTAAGTATCTTTATATAGCTCTTCAGTTCTTGTATATCATTCCTGAGAAATTCAATAAATTTTTATCCCACATACAATCGATCCCAATTAAATATTTGTTCATTCAAGTGCATAGATATATTCCTTGGACTTGCATAATCTGCATAAACAAATATATGTAAAAAAAATGTTTTAATCATTTTCTATTTTGAAATATTGGTTTAATTCATAATTAGTTCCTCATTCAAAGTTTATAACTTGACGATCTTAAATAGTCAAATTATATCTGATTTCGAAAATTTTCAATTCAGCAGACGGAATTAAATTAAACATTAAAAACGAAATTCGCATAAAAATATACATATTTCTGTTACTTTCCTTCACTTGCGTAGAATAATTATTATTTAATTATTTTTAACTTTGGATAATTCAGAAAATTATCAAGCTTTCAGTTATCATTTTTTAATTCCTTATGTTGAGTAAGCTGTGATTTTTCAGCAAAGTTTTTAAACAATTTTAAAACAAAGTAATTTTTAAACGAAATCAGGAAGTGGTGTTTATATGAGGGAGCGGAAATATTAGGGCTCTTTTTGATCTTATTCCTTCTTACTGATGTAATTTATATCCTCTAAATTTAAACCAGTCTGAGTTAGATACTTTGATATCATGTTTAATACTTTTATCTTTCTGATAAAAGTGATAAAAAGTTACCCTACCTAATATACCAAACTTAATTAAACCATACTTGCGTTAGGCGATTTTCTTCTTTCTCCTTCAAACGAATTTCCCATTAACCTTTTCACCTTTAACTTTGTTTTTTTGGCTTGTATCAGTTTTTTTTTAATTTTTGATTAATACATATTACCAATATCAAATAATGCATATTACCGAACTTACTTAAGCCATACTTGCGTTAGGCGATTTTCTTCTTTCTTCTCTGGTTTTGTCTTGTCAAAATCAACTTATGAAATGAAATATACAGATTTTTTTAGTTATTTTAAAATAAAAAAATTGATTCATTACGTCCAACAACAGCAGCATATATTTCATTTCATAAGTTGATTTTAACAAGAAAAAATCAGAGTTTATGAAGCGTAAGACCCAACTTAAGTCCTCGTTTACATAAAGAGTGTAAAGCTGCCGTGTATTGAGAAAAGCAATGAAAGTTTCTCACAGCAGATTCTGAGAAAAGAGTCTCGGCAGCTATTTTCTTTGAATTACTATTCGCATTCTCTAAAAGTAGAATTCTGAAATTTATAGTATGTTTTGTGTTTTTAGACTGCTACGTATAGAGTAAATACTAGTTCTTAGACACAAAATTGCCCGTAAATAAAAATCGATAATTATACAAATAATTTTAAAATGACATCCTTGATTAAAGTTGTAACACTGAGTTTATGTAAATATGAGAAACTAAAAAAAGTTAAAAACATCCTTAATGTTAAATTATAATACTAAATTTTTTACAGCACCTATTTTTCTCTCAGATATACTTCTAACATCAATATTGAAGTTAAAAAATAATTAAATTTATTTTTAGTTAGGAAAGAAAAACGGTAAATTATTTATTAAAAAAATAGATTTGGCTTTAATTTATAGGGAATTATGAAATTTGAATGATGATTTATAAAATTTAACAAATGTCTTCTGATGAAACCTCATTGTAGAAATTTTATTAAAACTGCTCCAATTACCACAATACGATTAGTACATATTACAAAAATTAAATTTGTGACCCATGCGCCTATTTTCTGCAATTCTCTTAAAAAAATTTCCAATTAACTTTGCATTATACCAATATTACTAACATATTACTTTATATATTACTAACATATTACCAATATTAACCATTGGTTTCAATAATAATATGACGAATAATAATATCCAGAAAACAAATGATCATCCATTAATTTTTTTTCCAATTAAAATATATTATTAAAACTTATTAAGGTTCATTGTCGTCAATAATATTATAGCAATTTTTTTTCTTCCTCTAAATGAAATAGTTTGGTTGCTCTAAACTCCATTAATTTTGATTTTTATTAAATAGCTTATTTCTCTTATTTCAATTTGCGTATGTTAACTAAATTAATTAAGACGTTAAGATTTTACGTTTCTCCTATTCGAATTAATATCACTTTTTCATCAAAATAACAAGAAAAAAGTTTACTCAAGAAAGAAAATAAATAATGGAAAAGAGGTTTTTATTCTATTAGGAGAATTATTTAAAATTGCCATATATTTCCAGTTGTAAATGCTGCTTAATTAATTTCAGTAATATGCGTAAATTGAAATAAAGTGAAGCAATGTTTGTACTGGAAAGATAAATTGTAAGAGAAAAGGTATGGTACTTATTCGTTCAGAAGAAGCGAAAAAGATCGATACACTATTATTGTCGGCAATGATACTTCTTAAAATTTGGTGACAGATACAATAAAAAAACTAGTTTTGAGCTTGATTATAATATTATAGGAAAAAGGCATTTACTCGTCTAAGAGAATCGTAAATAATCGTCATATTAACGAGACTTACTATGCTTAATTAATTTTGGTATTATATTTAAATGGCATTATGTTAATTGATGTTTTTTTAATACTTTCTAATTGTGCTTACATAGCATAGTAACAATTGTACAAACTTGGCATAACATAACATAATTGGCAACTGTTCTTTCTATTCTATTTCGAGTAAACCAAGCCCGTTAAGAACCAATTCTCATAAGTGACACATTCTAAACTCTATAAAATAGATTCTTTCTCAAAGATTTTAATTCCTTCACTCTATATTTACATAGAGTTAACACTAAGACAGACATTAAGCTATGGGGAACATAAACAAACTAATTATGCATCGAAGTTGCCAGGTACATAAAACAAAAGTATATCAGGGTTACAATAAAATGTATATACATATAATAAATCCATGTTAAATAAAAGAAACAGACGAGGAAGAACTATATTTCGACTAATTTGATGTGCGATACGGTTCTGTATTTAATTAACTTATCGTTAATTAACATTCTAACTTATATAGAGACACTTACCTCAACTTTATTACTCCATTTTCCAGATTAAGATTAGCTGGCGCTAACGTCAAAGGTCATGTGTGGAAGTTTTCTTTTCTTCTTCTTTTGAAGAACAAGTACACAATTAGCACTGTGCCAAATGACATTGAAAAAATTATGTTATGCAAAATGATATTAATAATGATATCGAATCATTTTTTTTTTTCAAAGGGAGAATTTCTAATTACTAAAACCATATTTATCTAAGAACGTAATTTGCCGGGAAGGGCAACAAATAATAACAAAAATGAAAAAAAAAAATTGGAATTCTTTCATCATGAATAATCATGACGGTATATGTGCTTCACTTTGGGGTTTGATATCGTAGTTTTGATCAAAACTGATTTATTAATCTTTTTTTCTCACCCCAGTACAGAAGAATGGGTAGTCGGCTGGCAATTTGAATAAATGATACAACTTACTATCAATTCAATTAAAAACAACTAAAGGTCAATTGGAACTAAATGAATTCCCATTTTCTTCTACATTATATCAAAAATAATATGATTTTCACTTGATGCATTATGCAATAGTCAAAATATATTTTCAGGAAAAGAAAAAGTATTGAAATGCAGTACTTACGTTAATCAATACAGTAAAATTGAATCTAGAGTTTCAAAGATGTACAATGAAAAGAATCTTCGTTAAATGTATCACAGTTTACAGATGTTTAGTTAAAGTTACCAAAAAATGCCCCAAACATAGAATCAAATTGATTTAAAATTGAAATAAAACTGATAAATTAATTTTGCTACGTTGCACAAACGTATGTTTATTTTTTCATTCAAGATTATTAAAAATATTTTAGACTAATTTGTGTTATTACAGGAAATTTAACATAATTTGAAAAATTTAAAAAAACACCTTAATATAAATATAGTAATATGCTTTAATTTGAAATTATCATTAAATATTATATTATTTAGCCTAAAGCTACTCACAGAATTATGTATGAAAAATTGCTTGCATTAGTAAAGTTGAGTTTAATCTAGAATGTATAAAATTTAATTTATTTAAATCAATCATTCTACAAACAAAAGACTAAGAAATTAAATTTATTCAAGTTCAATTTTGAAATTGTTGAAATCTCAATGCAAAGATTGCATGAATCGGAACAAATTCGTTAATAGTCCTTGAGATTTTAAAAGTATCACATATTGAAGGAGCCAAATTGGAAGACCATATTTGATACTGGCATGGCTGTCATCATCAGATGCTGTCATGGCTGCTTCATCCAATTCATGCGTCAAATATTCTATGAATTTATTCGCTTCTTTTTCTGATGTTATCTTTTCAGATTTCAGAAATTCACCTTCTCCGATAACCAAGGCTGGGAAGGTATCTATGATGGAGTAATCATCAGGCACTCTTTTGGCAGATTTGTTCAGCGCCTTCACGTATGCCTCAACCAGGCGGTCCATATTACCTGAATTTAATTTCCCGATGTGCTTCAAAAATTCATAATTGGCATTAGTATAAGCTTGAAAAAGTGCACCTTCTTGTTTGCTTTCAAGTAATCGCGCGATTGCATCGTTTACTTGTTTAACAAGGCAAGGATCAAGCTGCGTTCCGCCGAGAGCTTTACTAAACTTTTTCATCAGTATTTTCACCGTTTTTTCTATCTCTTTGCGATCATTGTAATTTTGGTTGAAAATTTTGATTTTAGTATCTTCAGGTATGATGTCTTTTACTTTCTCACCAAACTGGCTCAGGGTGTCATCTTTGCACTGAACAGATGACAAGGAAAGCACTGTTGCCAAAATGAAAAGAAGAATAAAACTGGAAAAATACATCGTTTAACTTACAATCCACCAATCGATTTCACTCACTCAGTAGTTTTGACGCTAAATACTGTAATTATTTTTTGCTTTGAGCTTGCTATTTATATCCTGTAGAAGAAATAAATATAATGCTTTATTCACGACATACGTATCAAATATACTGAAATTCGGAAAGATATTTTCAACTGAAATAACAAGAAAAACGATTTTTTTAAAAATATAATTGAAAACGTGCAAATAATGTTGACATTTATTAACATATTAGATGTGTATTCAAATTCAAATGTATGTAATATCAGTCATTCCGTTGAAATAATGTACATTAATATTTGATTTAACGATCCAATTGGTGATTGTACTGTATGATTCTTATTCAAGTAAGGATGTTGTTTATTAAATATGGAGGTAATCATGACTGTATATTTTTCCTTTGGATTCCGTGACTCTAATCAATTTAATCCATTCTATGATTTGAAGCTTCGTTAATCCGTGTTTTGAATATTGTGGATTCATCCATAATCGTAAATATAATCATTAAATTACATCATCTTAATAGAAGAAGGGAATTGATTCCCACAAAATATTCATTTTTTTAAGTGCGTAGATCTGTTTTTATAAAATCACATGATCTTTTTTTTCATATTAATCTGAAAAATTTAAATTCATATTCTTTCAGAATTTTTAATTCAATTCATTATTGATTTTCTTATTCGATACTTATCGATTGACAATTTTTGTCTGTTATTCTGATTATTTCAGATTGCAGGCCTTTTCTGGTTAAATTTCAGACTCTTTTAAGGTAAGCATGAAAATTCCCGGAAAATTATAATTTAAAAAAAAAAAAAAATGCGACATACAAGACTTTTTAAGATCATTTCTCTATCTGACCTTTAATTTACTACTAATAATATTTAAAAGTAGTAATGAAAAAAAAGTTCGCTCAATTCTAATTTATTAAAATATTAATATATAATTTTTGTCATCACTGGAAAAATATTTTCTGGAACAACGGAAAACTCGTCGTAGAACTCATATTAAAACTGCACCAATTACCGAAATATCAGTAGTTCATATTACAAAAACTAATTAAGCGTTACTTGTCTTTCTACCTCTAACTTTGCTTTTTAGCTTGTATTAGTTTTTTTTAATTTTGATTAATACAAATTACCAATATCAAATAATGTATATTACCAAACTTAATTAAGCCATACTTGCGTTAGGCGATTTTCTTCTTTCTTCTTCAAACGAATTTCCCATTAATATTTTACCTTTAACTTTGCTTTTTAGCTTGTATTAGTTTTTTTTAAAATTTTGATTAATGCACATTACCAATATCAAATAATGCATATTACCAAACTTAATTAAGCCATACTTGCGTTAGGCGATTTTCTTCTTTCTCCTTCAAACGAATTTCCCATTATCATTTTACCTTTAACTTTGCTTTTTAGTTTGTATTAGTTTTTTTAAAATTTTGATTAATACACATTACCAATATCAAATAATGCATATTACCAAACTTAATTAAGCCATACTTGCGTTAGGCGATTTTCTTCTTTCTCCTTCAAACGAATTTCCCATTAATATTTTACCTTTAACTTTGCTTTTTAGCTTGTATTAGTTTTTTATAAGATTTTGATTAATACACATTACCAATATCAAATAATGCATATTACCAAACTTAATTAAGCCATACTTGCGTTAGGCGATTTTCTTCTTTCTCCTTCAAACGAATTTCCCATTAATATTTTACCTTTAACTTTGCTTTTTAGCTTGTATTAGTTTTTTATAAGATTTTGATTAATACACATTACCAATATCAAATAATGCATATTACCAAACTTAATTAAGCCATACTTGCGTTAGGCGATTTTCTTCTTTCTCCTTCAAACGAATTTCCCATTAATATTTTACCTTTAACTTTGCTTGTATTAGTTTTTTAGCTTGTATAAGTTTTTTTTTAAATTTTGATTAATACACATTACCAATATCAAATAATGCATATTACTAAACTTAATTAAGCCATACTTGCGTTAGGTGATTTTCTTCTTTCTCCTTCAAACAAGTTTCCCATTAATCGTTTACCTTTAACTTTGCTTTTTAGCTTGTATAAGTTTTTTTTTAAAGTTTTTTTATATATCTATTAATAAACAATACCAACATCAAGTAATACATGTTACTAAAATTAATTAAGCAATACTTGCATACGGGGATTTTCATCTTCCATCTTTTAAATGATTTCTCATTAACCGCGCTTGGCTTTTAACTTTGCTTTATAGCATGCAGCTTTTTTTTTCTAATTTTGATTAATAGACATTACCAATATCAAGAAATGCATATTACCAAAATTAATTAAGCCATACTCACGTACCGAATTGCGATGCGAATTGCCAAACCATACCATAGATTGGAAACTTGGCGATTGCAGTTGGAATTGGAGATGGATTACGCGTTTATGTGGTGGGAGATCGAAAATACATAACCTAAACAGTGTAATTCGATATTCTTTTTCTCCTCCTCGCCTAGCCATGATGAATAAAAATAACTCATTAATTCCTTTTAGTAGAGAATTAAAAATGGTAAAATAACCTTTTTATTGTTAGGATCATTTTACAAATACACTGTATTTATATTTTATAAAACGATCTTGTGTTTGATATAACAGATTTAATTTTTAAATTTTTTATACAAGAATAGTGTTTGCGAAGAAATAAAATTATTTTATTAATGAACTAATCACAAAAAATAACATGACATTATAATACCATGTTTTATTGGAATGCTATTTTGAAGAATTAATTCTATTTATCTTTTACTGTAAGAAAACATAACCTGTTTTATTTTAGTGATATTTTTTTTAAATCAATATTCTCTATAAAAGAATAATGTAAGCTTCTTTATGAAGATTTTTTTTTCGAAATTAACAAGGACATATTATTTAATAGAGAAAAATTTAGAGTATTCAAAAATGTTATCACGCTTTAAAGTAATAATTTCTTGCAAATGAAATAATCGATATATTTAAAATTAAGTTTGAAAGCGTTTGTTTCATTACTAGAAGCATTTATTATAAAAAAAATATTTATTAAATTATTTTTTTTGCAATGAGATGAGATCTCAAACTTCGTGAAAAATTGATTCAATTCCTTAATATATATAAAAGTCCAAAAATACTTCATTTATTCATAGATACCTTGATACTCTTTCAATATAAGTATAGTAAATGCAATTAATAGAAAATGCACAATTTTAAAAATATATTTTATTTACATATATTGCGTACAGATAATTCTGAAATGATCATACGTAACATAAATTTATAGATTCCTAAATACTGTTATATGAATTAGTTAATAAAAAACATAATTAAAAAAATAACACAATTAAAAAATAACATAATTAAAAAAATAACGAAATTAAAAAAATAACATAATTTAAAAAAATTGTCAACCTTCAATTAAAAACTTCCTGTTGTCAAATAATAATAATAAATATAATTTAAAAAAAAAAATTTTAAAGACAAATTTTAATTCTTGAATTTAATACTATCCGTCATATGAAAATATCAGAAATTTTTTTTAAAAGAACTATATTTTAAAATTGAGCCATTGGCGACAACAGAGGTTAGATGTATGTCATGAGTTTAAATAAATCATATGTTATAGAACTCAAATTTAAGACTTAGATCAATTTATTATCAGTTCATAAGAGTGTTTTTTAATTAATAAATGTAGGGATTGTTTGATTTATAATTGTAAGCCCTGAGTGTTTAATGTTAAGTTATATTTCTTTTGAAATAATTTTTGAAATATGCAAAGCAGGGCGACATTAATTTCAACTTAAAAAATATCAACTTAAATTTTAATAACTATAGATAAATAAAAAACAAAAGTTAGATAAAAACTTTAAATCAAATACTTTTAGAAAAATACTTTCTAAATAAGACTTAAATAAAACACAATCACTTCGCCTGAGTGATTTTGTAAAGAATTCTAAACTTTTTAATTTTACAAGTTAGGTGAAAAGTAAATATCTTACAATAGTGGTAGGAAATTAGAGGAAATTCTAAATAAAATGAACATTAAAACATTGAATGCAAACAATTTTCAATTCACTTAAAAGTTCACTGGATGGTGAAATGCGCAAAAAGTAAAGTTAACACTAAGGGGTCCTAACATTGCATCGCTTTCCTGACCAAACTATGGGACAATATTTCCAGACTGCGGCAACCCCTCTATACTGGGGATAAAAAATCCGAATACGCAGGAAAAAAAGTTTCTCATAGTAAGGGCGTTTTAGTGTCTGATTTCCCAACTTAAAATATGTTGTCTGATATAATTAGGTGGCATATTTAAATTCACCCTCTCGATCCATTAAGATTGAGTCCTAGAACGTAAACATCTGATCATTAGATCAAAAGTTAGTTTTAGATTTTTTTTTTTTCACTGCTCACTGTACACTAAAACGTGATTTTTTTTCTTTTGAAATTTCGATTTTAATGCCATTAATTCAACCTCGTTCGGGTTGTGCTTATTTATAAATTTAGTCTCAACTTTACTTTTCTCTTCACTTTTAAACTGTAAAAGTCTTTTTCTCCATTTGTAAATTATGAAAAAATTTATTAATCTGATTGCGTAAACAGTTAATTCATTAAGATTGGACATTCTCAATTAATTCCTTTTAATTGTCATTTATATTATTAATAATATTTTATTTACACAAAATTATTATAAAGGAAAGTTTGATTAGAAATTTAAAAGATTTTGCTGCAATAATAAGGGAATTTTTATTGACAAAATTCAAGTAATTTTTTTTCTGCGGAGCAAAATGCATTTTTATTTAAAAGGGTACAATAATGACTTAATATTTAGACGATAAAAGACTCTCTAATCGCTAACAGCAATGACAGAGAAAAAAAATTTTTTCTTCTTTTCCACAAAAAGTTTAAAACTTAAATTGTTGTTCTTTCATTATAAAGAAATCGTAGAATATTCTCGTATCGTGTAAAACTTTATGACGAAGCAACTTATCTACCGTTTTACAATTATGAAATGAAATAATTATTAAATTTTTAATGTAATACTCAATTGTTCAATGAATTTTACGATAATTATTATAAAACTGTGTATAATGAACATTTCAACTAAAATAATTAGTACAAAATAGCTGCTGAAAATTCTCTTAAACATTTATAAATATTATACATTTAAAAATTTCAGCTTTTTGCATCATTGCTAAACAATCTCTACGTCGAAAAATATTTAAAGAATTCCATAATAAATGAAAATTAAATAAAATTTAAAAAAAATTGTAATTGGTTATCGACCATTAAGTTTATTTAATGAATATAGATTTGGAAACAAAGTCTCTGCTAAACATTAAATTTTTTTTTTCATCTTTTAGGTAAACAAACTTTATTGCAATAATCATTTCATTATTAGGGATTAAAGGTTATTGTGAAATTATTAATCTTAATTAGTGGATGAGTAAGAAAAGAAGTTCACTACTCGAAATACGTTTAATGAAAGTTATGAAAATATAGGAGGTAATAATATATAATATTTTTATCTTAGTTTTATTACGACCTTTTAAAAAACGCTAATAAACACAATTTAGTTAACAGGTGCAAACGATTATGTCGGCGCTATAACAAAAAAATACGCTTTATATTTCATTAAATGCAGAAGAATCTCAGAAGAACTCTGAAATGTGGCACCCATTAACTTGGTGAATGATAGATACGTGATGCCGAAAACAAACGCACACAGCTGTTTGGCGATTGGCGAGAACGCTCCTTTAACGCCAATAGAAATTTTCGCCAACCCTTGGCATGGTCTGTACTCGATATATATATATATATATATATATATATATATGTAATACAAAAAGTATAATACTTTTGTATTAATAAAAGAATTAAATCTCTTTCGTTTTAATAAAATGTCTTTGTTAAAGAATAAGCGTAGAGAGATTCTATTTTGGGAAGTCAAGGCTAATAACATACGACTGAGTTATTTATAGAATCTCTCCCCCTTTCACTTCCATATAAGGAAGCATGAAATAATTTTCCTTAATGCGTAAGGATACAAGAATGCCAACGACTGTGCCTGTTTACTCAAATCTGTGTTAGTATAAAAGCGAGAGCAATGCTTTTCGCATGGCTTTTTCCATCATGTTGTGATCCTGAAAAGTTGTTCCGTAATTGTCCAAAGTCTTGTCCACCCCCTCCCTTGCGGAGTGTGGATGTGAAGTGTTATAGATACCAGCCTACTACCATTAATAAAGATTTTTTGGAGTGTATCATGGCTACGACTGCATTATGGGATGTAATACAAAAATTATAATACTTTTGTATTAATAAAAGAATTAAATCTCTTTCGTTTTAATAAAATGTCTTTGTTAAAGAATAAGCGTAGAGAGATTCTATTTTGGGAAGTCAAGGCTGATAAACACACGATTGAGTTATTTATAGAATCTCTCCCCCTTTTACTTCCATATAAGGAAGCATAAAATGATTTTCCTTAATGCGTAAGGATACAAGAATGCCAACGACTGTGCCTGTTTACTCAAATCTGTGTTAGTATAAAAGCGAGAGCAATGCTTTTCGCATGGCTTTTTCATCATGTTCTGTTCCTGATAAATTGTTCCGGAATTGTCCAAAGTTTTGTCCACCCCCTCCCTTGCGGAGTGTGGATGTGAAGTGTTATCGATACCAGCCTACTACCATTAATAAAGATTTTTTGTGTGTAAAAAAAAAAAAAAAAAAAAAAAAAAAAAAAAAAAAAAAAAAAAATATATCTACAGTACTTTCTTTCCATTTTCCTTGACCTTCATGATTGTGAAGAGAAGAAGTAAACAATTTTGTTATTGCACTTCATGACTTTTTGTTTTTCGTTGAAGAGAAAGAACAAATATCATTGCACTTCATGAATATTCATGATTAAGATTCACGCACATTCACTTTTGTTTTCTTTTTTCATTTGCCAAATTTTTCTCCCACTTTCATGAGAAAGGAACTTTTAAGAAAGAAGCAAAAAGTTTCTCTCTAAATTTAATATAAATCGCGCACATTCACTTTTGTTTTCACAATTTGAGCACTACGGAATTGTAGGATCATCTCGATCAACGTTTTAATAAAATGTCTTTGTTAAAGAATAAGCGTAGAGAGATTCTATTTTGGGAAGTCAAGGCTAATAACATACGACTGAGTTATTTATAGAATCTCTCCCCCTTTCACTTCCATATAAGGAAGCATGAAATAATTTTCCTTAATGCGTAAGGATACAAGAATGCCAACGACTGTGCCTGTTTACTCAAATCTGTGTTAGTATAAAAGCGAGAGCAATGCTTTTCGCATGGCTTTTTCCATCATGTTGTGATCCTGAAAAGTTGTTCCGTAATTGTCCAAAGTCTTGTCCACCCCCTCCCTTGCGGAGTGTGGATGTGAAGTGTTATAGATACCAGCCTACTACCATTAATAAAGATTTTTTGTGTGTAACATGGCTTACGACTGCATTATTAAAGCTAAATACACCACTGATAATAGAGATAAAACTCTGTTATTACAAGCCGGCAGGATGTTACTTGCTGAGGAAACCATTGTTATCTATTTTCCGGCTGACTACAACGTTGATAAAACCTCATCCCGGGGGACGAAGGACGAAAGAAAGAAGTGCCTAGTCCGCGGTGAAAAAAAGAATGAAGGAAGAAAGGATTGAGTTCACTACCTGTACACCTCATCACAGTGAGAATGCTGACGTTGGCTCGAGCTCGTCACATGCCTCTCTGAAACCCATAGTGTTGATCGAGATGACCCTACAATTCCGTAGTGCTCAAATTGTGAAAACAAAAGTGAATGTGCGCGATTTATATTAAATTTAGAGAGAAACTTTTTGCTTCTTTCTTAAAAGTTCCTTTCTCATGAAAGTGGGAGAAAAATTTGGCAAATGAAAAAAGAAAACAAAAGTGAATGTGCGTGAATCTTAATCATGAATATTCATGAAGTGCAATGATATTTGTTCTTTCTCTTCAACGAAAAACAAAAAGTCATGAAGTGCAATAACAAAATTGTTTACTTCTTCTCTTCACAATCATGAAGGTCAAGGAAAATGGAAAGAAAGTACTGTAGATATATTTTTTTTTCTTCTTTCTCATAATTTGTGATACTGTTATGATTAAATATTTTATCGATATCAGAGATGAGTAGTGTTTAAAAATTTTCATTATGAATAACTGAGTATATTACTTTATAAATAATATGATTGCATTTCTTGTGTTTAGATTGCTTTTCTTTAAAATTATGATATAATAGTGTATTTTTATGCATTTAAAATGTTATTGAGGGAAATAAATGTGTTTCAAACGTCAATTAAATTTGTGACGGCAAACAAAATTCAAAATTTTTCAGCTTTTCAAACAAAAACAAAACTAAAAGAAATTTGTAAGGCTTTTTCTTTTTCGGACTTGGTCAAAACTAAATATTCCTATTAAAAATGTGAAAAATTAAATGTTACCCAAACAAAAGGACATTTCACGCTTAACAAATTGTGTGAGTTTCCCCTTATTACGATAGGCGAAATTGTTAACTCAGCTAAGTTTTTTATACTTGATACTGAGTTACTGTATGCTTTAGTAGGGTTGCAAACTTGCAAAGATTTTTGTTTGTTTATTAATTGTGTCGGGCCAGTTGTTACTCAAGTTGGTAAGAGACTGATCATCTCTGCTAAATCTAACAATGACAACTTATCCTTGCACATTAGACAACAGAATTCTCATAATGTTAAGGTCAAAGATTGTGAAAAAAAAAATGAAAGTTTAAGATGTTTCAATAAAAGTAAACATTTTGAAAAAATGGAAGTTTAAGATGTTTTAACAAAAGTAAACATTTTGAAAAAAGTTTAAGATGTTTCAGTAAAAGTAAACATTTTGAAAAAAAAAATAATGTGAGGGGTAACAAAAATAAAAAGAACAGGAAAAATAGGAAAAAGAAAGATTGACCAAGAAGTTAATAACAAAAAGTACAGGAAAAAGAAAGAAAGGCCAAACATTTCAAATGATTCGAAGATAGAACTAGGTAATGGGTGCATACATTATCAGGTTAACATCGACGAAAAAATAGGAAATAAAAATAATTGTTTAAGTAAACAAAATTTTGAAATAGTTCATGTATCAAAACTTAAGAAATATCACAACCCACAAATGTTGAAATTAAATCATGAATAGTGAAATTGAATTCTTTTCCATAAAAAGTTTGTATATTTCTGTGTGAAAAAAATAATTTTTTTGAAAATTTTAGTAGATTAGTTATAAAAATATGTTTCATTTTTCTTTCTCTTTAGTTGCCTAAACAGATAAAGTGTATTATCATGTTTTTGTTATTGTCATTGTATATAGTTGTTTTTTTTTTTTTACAGATAATTGAAAAAATGTTATTTGTAGTAGTGAAAAGGAACAGTCGTACCAACATAAATTTTAAAAGTTCAGAGAATTCTAAATTTTATTATGATTTCTTTTTGGCTTGCCAAAAATCTTTTTTGGGGGGGATGTAATACAAAAAGTATAATACTTTTGTATTAATAAAAGAATTAAATCTCTTTCGTTTTAATAAAATGTCTTTGTTAAAGAATAAGCGTAGAGAGATTCTATTTTGGGAAGTCAAGGCTAATAACATACGACTGAGTTATTTATAGAATCTCTCCCCCTTTCACTTCCATATAAGGAAGCATGAAATAATTTTCCTTAATGCGTAAGGATACAAGAATGCCAACGACTGTGCCTGTTTACTCAAATCTGTGTTAGTATAAAAGCGAGAGCAATGCTTTTCGCATGGCTTTTTCCATCATGTTGTGATCCTGAAAAGTTGCTCCGTAATTGTCCAAAGTCTTGTCCACCCCCTCCCTTGCGGAGTGTGGATGTGAAGTGTTATAGATACCAGCCTACTACCATTAATAAAGATTTTTTGTGTGTAACATGGCTTACGACTGCATTATTAAAGCTAAATACACCACTGATAATAGAGATAAAACTCTGTTATTACATATATATATATATATATATATATATATATATATATATATATATATATATATATATAATTTTTTTTTCCTGCAATTTTTTGCATTTTCATCATTCAATAAATTTAAAAAAAAATTTTGAAGCTATTAAAAAATCATTACAAAATTATTCCTTTAAATTTTAGAAAGTAAATGTTAAAAACTGCACAAGATATGACTAGTTAAAGTAGTTCTTTTATGCTGCGTATGAGTTAAAAAATTTAATTTTATAATTTAGTGCATCGTTGTTCGAAACTAATGGAAAAAGTTGGATTTGAATGTCTAATTCAAACAATTTTCTAAGCAGTTTTTGTACTTCAAAAAAAAGGAAGAAAAAGAATATCGAATTATGAGCCGTTTTCCACAAATGTCTTTTTATACTATTAAACAAGATTTATTTTAAATGACACCGGCATTGCAAGGAATCATTCCCCATTAAAGATAGTTTTCTTCCACCTGTTTCCTTTCCTTATACCAACACAGTTTGGCGTCCGGGCGGTTATTATAAGGTAGTATCCTTTGTTGTTAAATTTTGTATAATGGTACAAAAATGAAATTTGTTAAAAACCCCTAATCATTCTGAACTTAAACAAAAAAAAAAACTCAAAACCTACTCATAAAATTACTTGAGACTTTTTAAATTCTTTTTTTTTTAAAAAATCAGACTTTTTTTCATTAGTTGCGAAATACGATTCACTATAAAATTATGAATTTTCTTTTTTAATTTTTCCATGCATGTGCAGTTTAAAAGAATTAATTTAAATAGCCATGTCTTGAGCAGATTTCAAATATATATATATATATATATATTAATTTTAAAACAATGATTTTGTATTTAATTTTTAGGTGCTTCAAAAATTTTGTTTAATTTTATTAAATATTTTTGAAGTTATAGAAAAAGAACGCAAGAAGAAAAAAAAAAAAAAAAAAAACTTTTTCTAAAAATGTCCATATCTCCATAAATATCTAAGGTACGTTTACGAAATTTTATGCAGTCATTACAAATACTAATATAAGTTATCGTTACAAGTTAAAAGCTCATTACTTGATTTTCTAACATAGGGTGTAGATAAATACTCGTTTCCTTTCGTAATTTACTATCGATCTTGTAGATACATAAATGGGAGCCCTAATCTGTTGTTGTTAAGGTCAAGACATTGTTTCAAAAATCGGATAACAGCAATTAATATATATTAAAAATCTTTCTTTGTACCGTAAACCGGGGCGAGTCTACCCGTCCAGGGGTGAGTCTACACATTTTAGTTTTATTTAATTTTCACTATTTTAAATTGCAAATAAAAAAATTTTTTACCGACGGAGGACTTAGTTCAGACTCTAAGGAAGATGGCGCTGTAGTAGTTTGATCCGTTTTTATTTATTTGGTGTCTTCATAACCGACTTGTTCAAACGTCTTTTGAGAGATTTGTATTAAAAATCAGCAAACTTATAGTTGGTGCTCCGTAAGTATATTATTATTATTACTATTTTCACTTTGGTTAAGTGATAAACTTATCTAAGACTAAGATTACATTAATTTTAGGTAATAATAATAATATACTTACGGAGCACCAACTATAAGTTTGCTGATTTTCAATACAAATCTCTCAAAAGACGTTTGAACAGGTCGGTTATAAAGACACCAAATAAATAAAAACGGATCAAACTACTATAGCGCCATCTTCCTTAGAGTCTGAACTAAGTCCTCCGTCGGTAAAAAAATTTTTATTTGCAATTTAAAATAGTGAAAATTAAATAAAACTAAAATGGGTAGACTCGCCCCGGTTTACGGTACCACAAAATAATTTGCTTAACAAACAGTCGAATTATAGCTATAAAAAATTTTTAAAAATACTTTACCTAATGGAAAACTTTTAAGTACTTTTTCTTTGGGTAGGTGGTAAAAAGAAACCTCAGACGTTAGAGGCTTTTGTTAAGAGGATGGACGCCATACCATGGGAGAAACTTTTCGTTTCAAATTCATTTTCTCCTTCAACAATAATTAAAAGTTCAAAAGAAAGAAATAGAAAGTTCAGGCAATACGAGAGTAAACAGGATGTTAAATATTTCAAATTATCAATAGGCAAATGAATTATTGGAAGAGAATTTCGCAAAGGCGTAATATTAAGCTATCTTCTCGTAATTTATATTTATTTTCATATTTTAAAAATTTCTCCTCAACAATTGAAACTGCATCGCTTTACTCTAGGTTTGTCTCAACTCACTTTTTTATGCTTTAAATTTTAAATTATTTATAAAGATGAAAGATAATTTGCGATGAAAAGTTTCACCTTTGGTATGCCCTCCTCTTAAGGAGATAAATTGGAAAGAATCAAAAATATTGACATATGAAATAGTGGCTATGATGTATTTTTTTATGTATCTATGCCGCATCAAGTGATACTGAAGTTTAACAGGCGGAGCTGATAGTTTAGGCTTACAACGGTTCAAAAAATGCAATATTTGACTGGTACATATTAAAGCAAATGAAATTGATATCTGAACTTTAAAAATATTGTTCTCTATAAACATTAAATCAAATGAAACCTAAGACAAGTGACTGGGAATAAAAAAGAAATCAGAAATTTCAGGGGTTCACTAAGATCATCAACTCAATTACCATGCTATTTTCCGATCAAAATCAGATATGCGAAGTAATTTAACTTTTTTAACACTTGCTTAGTTAACAGTTTGTGACTGGGTGGATCTCCATTTTAAGATGAAAAGAAGTTAACTGTTTGTATGTTGTCGATGTGCTAGTTGCAACTACTCATTTGCAAGAATCTGAAAAATGCATCCTATAATTGGAGAGAGGATTCAAATTCGCAACCAACCTGCAAAGTATTTCCTTGGATTCGTTTTACACTATTCCAGTTTGATTGTTTTCATACAATTCAAATTTGAAGTTTTCCAATTATTTGGCTTTAAAACCCCCTGCAATATTCTCGCTGTTCACTTTTCAATGTAGTAGTTTTTAAAAAAAATAAACGCTAATTTTTTTTTTCAATAAATCCTCGGCAAACACCTCCTTGAATTCTATTTCACATGATTAATTTTAAACAACTCAAAATTAAAATTATCTTCATTAATACCCTCAGGGCCATTTATACTGCCTGTTTGGCAACACTCATTTAATAAATGTTTCATGCCACAAGAAATGTAAAACTAATTGCTTTTAAACATTCAGCAACCCTTATAATATAAACAAAGAGCTGAAATTTGCATCTTCCTTAGAATATACCAATGTCGCACTAGCTAAAGTCTTGTCGGACTAAAGTTTTGATTCGACATTTCCTATTCTGGAAAGGGTTAAAACTTCCTCAACAACCTTAATGTTGACTCGAGCAATGTAGACAGTTTCAAACAATTAAAAAAATGTATCTGATTTAAACTCTAATAGTAGTTTATTTATCTTTTACAAAAATATTTTAATTTAGAATTTAAAGATTTTAGAAAAAATGAAATAAATAGTAAAAGCAATAATCAATAAATTATAAATAAAACAAAATTTAATTAATAAATAAAAAAATTTTAATTGGAAATTATAAAATTGAGAGACAGCCAACTTGTTTTAAAATTCTACCAACATGTAAACTATTCTATTAAATCAACAAAAAGAAAAGCTCGCAATCAAGAAGGGAAATCCATTACTGTATTGCATTATAAATATATACTATTTGATAAAATAATATCTTATGCACCTATAAACATAAGTCGAAGGCTTAGCAGATTTAATTTCAGATAGGTACATAGTTTTTATTTACGTAATCAAACCTTATATGATAAATAATATAAATGAATTTAAAAAATAATATTAACTTTTATAAATGAAAGTCTGAGGACAAAAATAAATCATGTTCAGGAAAAAGATAAATTGATATAAATAAATAGCGTTCTCACACGTTTAACAAAATCAATTTTCAAGAAAGTTTTTTTTTTCTCAATTGCTTGGTAGAAACATTAATTGTTTTTTTTAAAAATCAAATGATCTTTATTGGGTATGAAAGTAACTAATTATCAAGATGCGAGATCTATCAGTAAAAATGATATTCATAGTTAGTATAGATTTCAGCTTCTTTTGCAAAGAGTTCAACACAATAAAATTCTCAAAAAATGAAAATGAAATACTGAATGATTACTGAATACAAAAAATAAATACTGCTAACAAAACATATTACTACAATGCCATCATTTTAACTATTTTATTGGAATAATTTGTTAAAACTATCTAAGAAAAGAAATTAATGGTGCATTCAATACAGGACCACATTGTGTACCCCTAGTAAGCCAACAATTATTTCTTCTATTGGGAACAATGACGTAACTGCAAAATCAACCTAAATGGAGTAATAATCAGTTACGTCATTGCTTCACCAAATGAGCGTTATGAGGCATCAGGGTAGCGTACGAAGGTGGATTGACAAAAAAGGGGCTAAACGAGCACTTGAGACTGCTAAAATGATGGAAAACAAGGATTTTACGCACCGGCTACTGAATCATTATATTTAGTTGTAAAAGTTCATATTTTTAAATGGATTATTCATTATAAAACTTTAAACGCAATTTTCTCAAAACTATGTTATTTTTATTACTTGCTGTAGCTCTGCCTAGTACAATTTTAAACTGATTTACTAAAAATTTCGACGCAATATTTACAAGAAATATAGTCTTCATTTTTTAATTGGATTGACTGGTTTTGAGAAATCCATAAATATAACTTAATTTAAAACATATTATGAATTTTTTTTCAGCTCACCACCATTTTCTGATAAAAATATATTTTGTAAAAATCTTACATGCAAGGAAAACTACATTCCTGTAAATTAAAAATGTCAAAACGGAATTAAGTTTGGATGGTTTTTTTTCCAACTTATGAGTAGTTATAGATAATTTAAAAAATAAGTTATAAATATTGTATGATAAGTGCCCTTTTCATTATTTTGTATTTGTAAAATGATAAAATTAAAATTAAATAAGGTAAATAAGATTTTTAAGAAATATTTTGTTAAGTTCATCATAATCGAGATACATGAATTTTTTTTTTCTTTTTTTACAAGTTCTGTGTTGTTCTTCCGTAAGTTACTAAAATTCTGAAAACTGCAATCAACACGAGGTTGTCACTTTCAAGTTTCACTGCGTTAGTGTTGTTGATATATTAACCTTTCAATCCATGGGATCAAAGTTATTACCAAGATTTTTTTCTGCCAACACAGTTTTGAGAAAATTGCGGTTAAAGTTTTATAATAAAAAATCCATTTAAAAATATGAAATTTTACAACTAAATATAACCATTCAATACCAGGTACGTAAGATGCTTGTTCTCCATCATTTCAGCAGTCTTAAGTGCTAGTTTAACCCCTAACCCCCTTTTTTTTTGTCAATCAGCTCTCATAAGCTACTTTGATGCCTTATAAAATTCATTTTCTCATTTTTAATATCTTTAAAATATCTATACCAACAAAAATATTTTGTTATATCTGTCTTCTAAATTTAATATGTTACCTAACGTAATCGATTAGTTAGTTAGGGATCAGATTTGGAAGGTAAGTCTCGTTCCCTAGAGTTGAAATTTTTGGTCAGATTGAGTTTGGGCAATGAGCGAATCGATTTATCAATAATCACATTCAAGTTCAGCCTCTGATGACAAAATTTTTGATACTTCTATCTTCAAAAGGCAGGTTTATGACAGATCTTTGTATATATTAAAAAGCAAACTCCAAACCAGTCCATATTTAATTTCCATTGTATATGTTACCGACAAAGTATGAAATCCGGCATTATATATAATGCCGGATGCTATTTAGGCAAAGTATGAAATAAACGTCCTGATGAGGTTATTATGTAAATGAGGTGCATGTTACTGTGAATGACCGAAATCGGTGGTTGTTGATTTTCACCGATGAATGTTGACAATCATATAGTCGCTTTGGCGAATGTCCGAAATATTTATTACATCCGATTTGATATTAATTTATTCATGGATATAATTACATTTATTCGATATTTTAATACTCACTGACGATAGATTAGAAGAAACATCGGTGTTTGGAGTATCGGGCAAATATATACCGGGCAATGATACTTGACCTTAAAAAAAACATCAGTGTAGGGTATACCGGGCAAATGTATACCGGGCAGTGGCACTGAACCTTAAAAAACATCGGTGTAGGGTATACTGGGCAAATGCATACCGGGTAGTGGCTTTTGACCTTAAAAAAACATCAGTATAGGGTATACCGGGCAGTGGCACTGATCCTTAAAAAAACATCAGTGTAGGGTATACCGGGCAGTGGCACTGAACCTTAAAAAACATCAGTGTAGGGTATACCGGGCAGTGGCACTGAACCTTAAAAAAACATCACTGTAGGGTATACGGGCAGTGGCACTTAACTAGACTTAGTATATAGTTCGGACATTTACCAAAGGTCTAGTCATATTGGGTCTAGTTAAGTGCCACTGCCCGGTATACATTTGCCCGATACACCAAACACTGATGTTTCTTCTAATCTATGGTCAGTAAGTATTAAAATGTCGAATAAATGTAATTATATCCACGAATAAATTAATATCAAATCGGATGTAATAAATATTTCGGACATTCACCAAAGCGACTATGTGATTTTCAACATTCACCGGTGGAAGTCAACAACCACCAATTTCGTTCATTCACAGTAACATGCACCACATTTACATACAATTTTGTGATGTTTCCAAATAGAAGTAAAACAAAATACCCATAACAATAATTCAAAGTACTCACCACATACATGAGGAAAAAAGTAACGACGATTAGCCAATGTAGACGGGGAAAAAATCACCCAATTCTTTCAATTCAGCTGAGTATTTATTTTAATAAAACAAACTCGCAATTTTTTTAGTAAAAAATAATATCTTCCGACACATTTTGTGACACAAGAAATGCCTTTAGTAGAAATGTGTGACAAGAGAATTAAAGGAAAACGACGTCATGCATAAAAATAAAATATAAGAGAACGAGAAATTTAACTGTTAAAAAAAAAAAGATAAATATAGAAAGAAAGCTTAAATTTGTGAGGGTCTTTAATGTTAAAGAAAACTAATGCTATAAATGTAGATATTTAATTTACAGAAATTGATTACAGTTGTAGATTTAATTTAAAATAAAGGGTAAGAAAAAAAAGGATGTAAAAAATATAGAAGTGTCACCAAGCAAGCATGCACGAGAGAGACAATGTAAAAATATCTTAAAAAATTCGTTAACTGGTGTAGAACCAGAAAAGTGATAGCCAATTAAATTTAAAGAGGAGGAGAGTTTGAAAATCAAAGGAAAGAGATTGGTTAAGTTAACCCCCCTTAAAAAAATTAATGAGGAAAAAAGAAAGGCGGGTATAGAGGGTTATCTCTCCCCACAGGAAGTTCAATGGCCGCGTTGACCATAGAGGAAGGTCAAACAGAAAGTTAAAATAAATTAAAACTGCTATAAAAAAAGAGATTAAAAAATTAGATATAATTGAAAGAGTTAATTGTTACGCTGCACGAAGTGACGTCAGGTGACGTCATGATGTTCGAGTACGGCGACCACTACATAAAGCTTGTTAACTTTCTCTGGACTAGGGTGTACAACTATTTACGCTAGAGCATCCTACTAGAACTCAGAGGTTCTTGGTTCGAATCCTAAACTCAGCCAACTATCATGCAACACATTTCTCTCACCACATACATCTTGCTCAAAAATTGTTTTGTTGCCAAATTAAATCACATGTTGTTTTAATTTGGAATGCATGGAGTTTTTGGAATAATTTATTCCTTGTTTCGCAGCCAACTTCTCACATTTTTGCTGCATTTTGAGTTTTTTTATTTTTTATTTTATTTTTTTTTATTTTTTATTTTTTTTATAATGTACTCTTTTTTTATTAAACAAATATCTAAAAATATACAAAATGTAATCAAAATTTGGCGACACAGCAGCTTTATGTCCACCATTTCTAGGAGATCTTGGAAAAGGTATATTACCTAAGAAAAAGGTAAGAAATTAAAAATAAACAATTGTAAATGCTCTACATAAGGACTGTTTTGAGAAATAAAAAGGTATTACACTGCAATGCACTATATATAATTACTTTCTGAAATAAAACTATCTTACACAAAAATGCAAGATATAATAAAAGCTTTAAAAAAATATTAATTGTAATAAATTATAATATGGTACATAAACGCAAGTGATAACGGATATACTGTGCGCGAAATTAAAAAGGGACCACCCTAAATAACTTTTGATCTAATAATTTAATCTTCACCTTCTAGGACTCAATCTTAATAGCTCGGGGATATGACCTTAAATATGTTGAATAATTAGTATAGACGATATTTTATAGTACGAAAACAGACACAAAATTGCATTCTTTTTAATATGAACATGCTTTTTTTCCAACGCAGTCTGACTTCTGGCCTCCAAAATATAGGGGGTAGACGCAATCAAGGAAATATTTTCCACTTAGTTTGGTCAGGAGAGCGATCCAAAATTTGAAACCCATAATGCTAAATTCATTTTTATTTCAAAATATCTAGAGAACTTTTTATGAGAAATGAAAAAATATATTTTACATAATTACAAAATTCGTTTATCCAAAAATATTTCCATGCAAAATATAACGATTTATTATTTTTTATTATTTTATTTAATAACAGTCGAAAATATATGAATTGTAAGGTATAAAATTTTTTACATCAATTAAAAGATTGCAATTTTGATTGCTAAAATATAAAATCTGAGCGAAATTCGTCGAATGGTTCCTGAAAAATCAAATTTTGAAAAAAAAAAAATTTTTTTTCGAGGATCCAATTATCAGATAAAAAGTTATTTAGGATAATCCATTTTTTTATTTTGCGCACTAAACAACCTTTATTATAATAAAATTGCATGGCATATAAATGTAGGTAATTAAAGACACAAAACCTAAATAAAAAGAACCTGAATGTTGAAATGTTTCGAAAATGTTCAATGATAAAAAAACTATAAAAGAAAATTAAATATTTTGACAGAAAAAATAATTTACGAAATATTCAAATGGTGCAAACTCGTACAATCCGTCGATTATATGTTGAAACAGCTGTTACTGTATAGTAATCATTTTTGTGATTATTGCAGAAATTAAATAAATGTGCTTTTAACTAATTTATAAAGTTATTTCATTTTAAAAATCCAGAGACATTTTATTTTAATTTTAATGGCTAGTTATTGCAAGTTTCCTAAATTAAACGTGAATATAGTACTCCAATTATGTTTTACGTTAATTGAAATGCTTCTTAAGCCATGATTGTGACATTAAAAATAAAATGTTCATTTCAAGATAAGGATATGAATTGCATATTAATGAATTTTAACTTTAATTAAGGGTATTAATGAACTTTAACAGTCATTTTAAAAAACACTTTTAGAACTATTCAACTAGACAGCATCACAAAATGTCAATCGCTTCAGCATTTTTATATTTTTATTTACATTTGGTTTTCTAGTAAGTGCTCGATGCATTGCAGGTAAAAATAGAAAAAAGTTTTTTAAACATTTTTAAAACTTTCAAACCTACAAAATGAAATTAAATTGTTAATCATTAATTAGGAAACAGGTCTACCACCCATCTTGATGTGGTCGTTTATTAGAGGCTTTAATGGCTTGATAGGCCCTTAAAATATATTTTTTAGAAACTTTTCAAAAATTAATTAAAAAAGGAAGCTTATTAAAGGTCTCAAATTAAGATTTAAGATTTTATTTTAGTTTATAACCGTCGTTAAACAGCCGACCCAATTTTTGGGTTTACGACTACTAATGTTCAACTCCGTAGTCTTGTAATTTTGAACCCAATCCAGAAGACAAGGGAACTCCTTGTCTAGTATTGGGAGAATTTTGCCTTGATCAAGTATTGGGAGAATTTTGCTTTCGTGGAGGACGCTTTGATGAAACCAACCCGCATTTGCGTCACATGGAGAGGAAGACCACGAGAACCTCCCACGGTAAGTCTCATGGCAAGGGAACTTTCTTTTTTTTTCTTTCCTTCCAGACGCGGATACGTACCTAGGTTAGTAAAACCTTTACCCGTATAATCCGCGTCTGGCCACTATTCCAGCTAACCTCGACCCTGTGCTTTATCAGTGGCGATTATTTAAAATTACAAAAGAATGGGGGGTTATAATTTTGTTTTTCACACATACAGAAAGATTCATTTGAATATTGTTTAAACAAGAATTTTTTTTTATTTTTTTTTAATTTTTTTTTTTTATGTATGTCATAGGAAGTGACAATAAATGAATTTTGAAAAGTAAATTATTAAAAAAGGTTAATGATAATTTTTTTAAAAACTTCCAGGTATTAAATAATAAAAGAAAGTAATTAAAATGTTGTAATAATAAATAAAAAAAATAATAGAAAAAAAGATATATACAATATTTACAACTTATAGGTATGCAAACCAAAATATATATTAGCTTTTTTTTTATTTTTTTAATTAAAATTTTAGAATATTATCATTATCAAAAAGAAAATTCATCACTAATAATAATTTGGATTTAAGTGTATTGTTAGTTAGGAAATGTTTTTGCCAGGTTGGTAGATAAGTTATATTCGATGCACGAGTATGCCATGAGGCTGTATAGATGCATTCAGTAAGATAGTGTTCTGGAGTGCCCAGAAGGTCGCATGTACAGTGATCGTTATCTGAGATATTTAGATGTTTAAAATAACATGGGAAAGGACCATTCCCAGTTAAAAACCAGATTTCTAAAAAAAACTAATAGAGATAAAAGTATTACTAGATATAGAGAAATCTTAATAAACAAATATATATGTCTTTTTAGTAGGGATGTGTATAGGCCTGATTGGATTGGCGAAGCTCTTTTAGTTCATGCAGGTAAGTTGGGCAGGAAGGTGAGGAGGCTCTGTGATTACAGTCCAGATATAAATTGGAGTCTTGGTTGAATGAGTGACAGTTTATACAGAATTCTTCTTTTTCTGTGCAATTTTCGATACTATGACCTTTGTATCCGCACTTCTCACAATAGCAGTGTGACTCAGTACATGTGTTTTGGTGATGGCCTATTCTCTGGCATTTTCTGCACCTTAATAAAACCAGTCTTTTTTTAATTGTGCAACGTTGTAGACCAGCGTAGAAATAATTAAGATTCAAAAGCTTGATGGAGAGTTTTCTGTTGACTCTTATGATGATACGTGTCTCTTAGAATTATCTTTTTTATGTGGGATTTCTTTGGTCATTTTGATGATATCGTAGGCAGGGTCGAAATCTACATTGATTTTTATCAAGTCAATAATCTCAGTTTCTGTGAATGTGATAGGTGTGTTAAGAAGAATTAGAGAGAACAACTTTACGTCTTTGTCATGATATTGGATGCCTGTCTTTTGTAAGGTTGAGAGGACCGTTTCTCTATGTTGATTGTTATGAAACCTTAGTTCTAGCATCTTGCTGTTTCTATAGACTTTTTTCACGGGCAGTTCAGGTTCTTCCTGAATCAGCCTTTGCACGATATCAGTTGTGGAGCAGTCTGCGTGGGGTTTTACTATTATTGGTTTTGGTGGTATTATTACTCGTGGAACATCAACATTGATAGAGGTGGTATTTTCTAATTTTTCGAGTCTTGCGTTGATGGTCTTTAGATTCTCTTCAATTTGATTTAGTGGGTTTGAGAAGTAAACATTTAATGAAAAGTCATCAAGCTTTATTCGTATGTCGTCAATTTTCTTGTCCAAAGATGTTTGGAAGTTTCTAGAGTTTATCAAGTCCTAAGTTTCTTGTTCCGAAGTTATCTTCCTTATTTGTTGAATTGCGTTGATACAAGCAGATCGCGGTTCTTTGCGGAAGAAATATTTTCTTATGATTGCTGTAGTTGATGTTTTACTCTATTATTTGTAGAAGGAGTGTGACTCCAATATCAGTTTTAGTCTGTGACATGATGGAGGTATTTTTGTTGGTAGAAGTTGGAGTATCATTGATGATGCAGTCGTTGGTTACCGAAGAAGTATGTTCATAGACAGAAGTAAGATCAACGATGACTGAAGGTGATGTATTAGCATCAGGACTTTGTATGGCTTTATTAACTTTTCGAGGAGAATTTTTTGATCTGGAATGAGTTTCTGTGAGTGAGATATTATAGTCAACTCTTTGAAAGTTTTGAGTAACTCTGCGTTGGGATCTTGTTGATCTTGCAGGAGTTTGAAAATTGTCTGTAACTTGTAAATTAGGTATGAAAGAAGGTAGTCAATATGTAAGCTGAGATTTTTGTCAGTCAATGTGTAAAGTCAAAATGTCAGAAGAAATTGACGTTTTGAGAAACCAGAATATTGGTTACCAATTTTTTTTTCTTTTTCTTATCCCCTTTTTTCCTTTTCCTTTCCTTTTTTTTCTCCCTTTTTTCTTTAAAATGGCGAGGGTGAGTCCCAACCAGTTACCCAGAAAGAATCAATCCAAGAAAGATGTAAAAAGTTTAATTACAATTTGATTTGATGTGATGCTCCATTGATGCTAGAATGCGCCGACGCCAGTGATTCAATGTTTAGTGAAACAGTCGAAAATTATGATAACACTACATTAGATGTATAAAAAACAAGTTATGAGGAAATCGTGGGGTATACTCGCTTAATGGCAGCGCTAGGCTGAATGAAAACATGAGAGAAAACATTAAAGTATTGCTTATGTGAATAAAGATATATTGCCTAGGCTAAAAAACCTATCAGTCAAGCTTAAGAATGCTACCATCGTGACATTAAATTGTAAAATTATAATTGACCTAGAAATTTACATCAATGGAACTGTAAAAGCGATAAATAGAGAAAAACGTTTTTGGCGGCGCTAGGCAGAGACAAAAATTTTAAGATCATTACTTAAATCAATGTTAATTATTATGATAATTGCAAGAACTTAAGCTTTATTAGAAATACACTAAACAAAATACTAATATAGTCGAAGGCGGAGCTAGACATTGCTAGACAATCCTAGTTGATTGATACATATTATGGTAACTAATATTGAGCCACTGGCAACAGCACACAAAACATGAGAATTAATGAAAAGCTAAATATGTATCAGTTAAAAATAACATAAAAGACAGAGCAATAACTATATTGAAGATAGGTAAGTAGAAGAAAAGATAAAAAGGAATTGAAATGGGCCATGGAATGTTACAGCAATGGGAAAAATAACTTTAAGGTGATAGGCAATCGCTGTGTTAATGAAACATAATCAAACTTAATGATATTGATAAAAGTGGTGAGAGTAGATATGGCAATTTATTAATTAGTACCAGTCTTGAATGGTTGGCATGAAGCTGTCCATCATTGAGTTGAGTCTATATTTCAATCATTTGATGGGAAAATGAAATACTAATTGTCCATGAGCTATGTAAAGGAATACATGAAAGACTTAGGTCATAATAAAAAGTACATACAAGACAATATTAAAAGAAATTTAATAATGCATGTGATTGAATTACCGTTAGAAAATATGAATGGCCCTAACATATGTAAAATGATATAAAAATGCATTGGAATAACGTATGTACAATAAGGAAAAAAAAATATTAATGAATTGTAAACACTGACTTTAATATTAACTGAAATCAACATGGAATTGGAAAAGCTATAAAGGAGCATAAGGTCTATTTTACAGAAAATTAATAATGGCAAAGGGTCTCTAACCCATGATCCAAATACCACTGAGGATATTTCACGTCAGCACTGTGGTCGGTGCAAGCCGGATGCGGAATTCGTATCTACCAGCCATCGCCCCGGTTCACCTCATTGGAACGCGAACGCTCTATCCCCTGAGCCATCGCGACTCAAAGAATAAAAATAATTTACTCCGATCAATAATTTTTAATTCTTAATAATGACCAATCATTATCGACGGTCAAGAATAATTATACGAATATAGCCTAACTTTATTCTAAAAACTTAGATTATTTCTCAGAATAAAGCATTATTGCATAAAGGAAAATTAAATTACTCACCTTTTTGTGACTCTGCCATTTAAACTAGCAATGCATTTTATATTTTTTTATGTACTTCATAATTTCATTATTAAGATTTCTTGCGTATACATTCAATAATTCTCCAGTTATACCTTGAGATTTCAAAAATCTTGCGTTTGCGGAGGACAAAGCAGGAACAGTTGAAGTATCTTTCAAATTTGGCAATGACATGGCAGCTTTATTGAGTTCAACAACGTAAAGGTCAGCCAAGTACTTGAGGTTGCATCGCTTCAAAATTCCTAACTCTTTTAACGTCTCGCCTATTCCATTTACATAGGTATGGAAAAATAATGAACCAGTAACTTTGCACATCAATGTCTTCAGATCGTTCTGTAAATCAGTTTCGAGAGTTTTATTTGTTACAGGGCCAACTATTGCATCGAATCTCATCGTCGCCAATTTACCAGCTTTTTCAATTTCATCAGGGTCTTTGTTAGTTACAGAAAACACTGTACTTAAAGTCTTATAGGGTATAATCCTTAAAACTTCTTGCCCGAATGGGTTTAGTGGGTCTATGTATGGAGTGCATTTAAACAATGGCACAAAAGCTAAGAAGATAGGAATAAGAAAATATAACAATGACATCTTTTTGTCTCTGATATCTGATGTTTTCAGACTGAATATTTTTACTTTCCTGTGATAGTCATGCCAGTTATATTATTTTGTTCTTTGTTATATTCTGTCTGTTTAAACATTGTTTTTTTTTCTTCCACAGACGAGATTTAAGCTTAGATAAATGTCTCTGAGATATTTATAATATTCTGGAATGTCTTTTAATATTAAATGCGTGATAGTTCATCCAACCTCTTGAATATTTATTTTTCTAATTATTTGATGACGTTGTACACGTTTATTACAAAAGGCGCATTCTTAAAATTTTAATAGTACTGATCAATTTGCTCCTATTTTGTAAATTGTTAATTAAATTTACTAAGATTTTAGTGTGAGAAATTGTTAACTTCACAGTATAATTTTTTACAAGAAATTTGGTATTAAATAAAAAAAAAATTGCAAGAAATAATTCGTACCTAAGCGAATTACAAAAATTTAAAGATTTTTCTAAAAAAAAACTTGAATAAATAAAGGAAATAAATTAATAATAAAATTAACTTTAGGAGGATCAAATATTCGTATTCTTTTTAGAATAAATTATATCATATTTTCCAAAAAAATCTATATCACCAGATACAAAGTCAGAGAATGTGCATTGATATCTCACTCAATATTGTACTAATTAATAAGTATATTGAAAAATTACATGATGAATTAAAATAATTTATAATTAAATTAAAATAATTTATAATAATATTTACATGATGAATTAAAATAATTTTTATTATTTAAATTTCTGATTAAATTTCTTCCAATTCCGAACTTTAAAAAAATACCACTAGATGGCATGACGCAAAAATTGGAAAAATGACAGTTTGCACAAAGTCACCCCATCTGACGGTAGTAGAATAAAGGGGTTTCTGCTCCACGGATTTTGGGGATACATGGGGAATGCCACCAGCTCAACTGTAACAGAGGAGTTTTTGTTAATTTTTTTTTGGTCCCGTGAAAGTGACGTCATCATGGTAAGTCAAAGGAGGCTTATTTCTGTACGGATAGTAATGAAAATATTTCGTAAACCGGAAATTAGCTTATTTCAGCCCAGTTTCGGTTTCTGTTTTTAATTTAGTTTTGCTTTTTAATATTATTTTCATTTATTGCTTTTCAACGGTGACAACACACAGTTTCGTTATTCATGTGAAAATTCGTATAGTTTAACGTCTTCTGCTTTTAATGTAGGAAACAATTACTTAAAAATTACAAATGAATTATTTTAAGTCACAAAAACATATAATGGGAATTTTTGCTGCCATAAATACCTCATTTTATTGTTTGACATTATAATAATACAAATAACTTACTTTATTTTCAAATTAGGAGTTAAACTCAAAAGTATCTATTACTTTAACAAATACGGATTACAGAATATGGGAGAGTCATGATATCTATTTCTCACAAAATTTCAGAAATTTGATTTCAGTCCGTGATGTATGAGTTTTATCTACATTTTAGCAATAAGTAAAAAATTAAAGTACAACTTACTGCTTAGTACTGACTACAGAGCTTGGGATTATAATTATTTCTCCTAAAATTAAACAAGATAGTTCTCTGCATCATTTCAGTTTTATCTGCATTTTTATTAGTGAGTCAAAATTGCAAGTAGTATACAGTTAGAGCTTATCCATGTACTTGAGCAATAGTGCTGATAACATCTGAACATATATAGAGCTGCCTATTTCTACAGCATTCAATCATAATTTTATTAAAATAAATATATTAATAAATTCATTCTCCCTTTAAAACTTATAATGATATCAACTATAATAAATTAATTATTATATTAAAATTTAAATGTACTCATTTTTTAATCTTGTGAAAGGAAAAATATTTGTATTCATTTTATTTTCTGCCAGAAAAATAACTACATATTTATATTATGTTATTAATTATATATTTAAAAAAAATTACAAATGAATTATTTTAATTCGAAGAGACATAAAAAAGAAATTTTTCCCACTGCAAATACTTCATTTTATTTTTTGATCTTATAAAATGATAATAAATGATAATGATAATAATGATACTACTTACTTTATTTTCAAATTAGAAGTTGAAGTCAAAAGAGTATATTGACTTTGATTATGATACTGCAGGAGCGCTAGGATCAAGCTCGGACAAGATTTATCTTGTTCGGTGGCGTATGGATATTGAATTCCGTTCTCTTCAAAAAAGTGGTTTGGATTCAAGCATACTATATTTTCTGATTAGTTGAGGTATTTTCTGAAATAATATTTTGCTATTTTTTGTAACGATATGATTGTTTAGAGTTTACTTATCTTTCGTTCATTCAGATCTCATTTCCCAAATTATTTATTTCGTAAGTAATAAACTTTTGCTCGATATAGAACGCATAAACATTGTTTTCAGAATCATGCGCAAAGATCGAAGTTCATTGATATACTATTTTTACTTGGGAGATATTATTTGCACAGAACTAAGAAAATATGTATTTCAGATTCCAGCGGCCATTTCTTAGTTAATGTAATATATTTACTTAATTTTTTAATGCATATTTACTATCATTTCTTGTTAAATTCGTCGATAAACAAGGAAGTTACGTCGTACATAATAGCAGAGTTAAGAATGAAATTGTAATTTCTAAAAGGGAATTAGTTATAATACGGTGTTAAAATATAAATTTTACCAAAATTGAAGTAGAGGTTTTATATTTTGTGATGATTCTTTGAAAAGGTGCACCCACATTAGTTGTGGTGCACTTGTGTAATAATAAATAATAATAAATCTAATCTATAATAAATCTCTAAATAAATCATTTAAAAATAAATATAAATAAATAAATAAAAAATATTAGTGCCTGTCGGATAAACCTGCAAAGAATGAAAGTAAATAGAATTTTAACTTGAATTTGTTTAGTTTTAATTTAATTTTTTTCATTTTTTATTTATTTAATTTTATTTTTAAAAAAATTGCTGCGATAACTTTTCCTTTTGATAATTTCGTGAGGTTTCAAATATTACTTTCAAATATAGATGGCGACACTACATGCGTAAGTTAAAATTGGACGAATCGAAGCGGTAGAGGTTTTAAAATTTTTTTCTGTCACGGGGCACATCGGAAATTCGAAATGAGCATCAAATTTTATCTCTCTACTGTTTGTGTTTAGTAAAATTAAAAGAAAAAAATGTTTTGACTTTTCAGTTGTTTCGTCATTTAAGCTTAAAGAACGGGCTAATCGGCGCGATAATTCGTAATTACCAATAATAATTACTAAAGGTTTAGAATTAAAAGAAACTATGAAAAAAATTAAATGAGTAAATGATTATTATGGGTTTAAAAGTTTAAAAAGAAATATTTTTCTCTTTGCAGACATTCATTTACCCCGTAAAAATTAGAGCAAATGAGTCATAATTAAAGGGGGGGGGGAGGAGAAAAAACTAAAATAGTAAAAAATAAATAAATAAAATTAAAGGCTAAAATGATAATATATTGACGAAATTTTCTATCCATGTTTCAAGTTAATTTTTAGGTGCAGAAAGTATGATATGGAAAATGTTATATTATCTCCAATTAAATATTTTTAGCTCTTGAATATCAATCGATACGTATATATAGATAAAAACAAAATTTTAGTGACCTAAAAATTCTATTATTAAATTTGGTAAAATATTTTGTACCAGTCATATATTTGACTTAAAAAATTTAATTTCAATTTTTAAAAAATTGTAATAAGTAAATAAGCTTTGCCGTCCTTAATCATAAATTTTAGCCCCCTTTGTTTGCATTTCTCACTCTGCACGTTGCTGTTATATGCAGGAAAAAAAAAAAAAAAAGCATAAATATAATAAAATTCAAATATACTCCTATTTCTTTCGTAAAATGATTACGAAAAAAAAATTATTATATTAAATGATAAAATAATATATATAATATAATATAAAATAATTTAAGTAAGTTCTGCTTTTCGCTGAATATTGAAAATTATTGTATGGAGTACTAAACCTTCCGCGGAGTACAGCTTAGCAATAGATTATTAGGCATAGGAACAGAATATAGAAAACCTAGCGTTTTAAAAAATATTATTACTAAGAATTTGTTATAGATGGCAGCACTAAAAACCACATCAGATAATATTAAAGTATGAATTTTAACATTTGAAAATCTTTAATATCTTCGATGATCATATAGAGATCTACTTCAAAAGTAATAAAATTTTTTTCTTACAAAAAGTTCTTTTTCCAGTTTTTCTTTATTTCTTATTCGGAAAAAAAATCACGCATTGTTTCTTAATCTTTGTCGATAATAACTTCCTGGGTTTCTTCAAATTGCGTTTTGCTTTTTATAAAAAAGCTTGCTTTTGCTTTTAATAATATATATATATATATATATATATATATATATATATATATATATATATATATATATATATATATATATATATATATATATATATATATATATATATATATGTATGTTTTTTTTCCGGTTTATCTATATTTTTATTATTTTTCTTTTTTCCCCTTTTTTATTGTTCTGCAATTTTTCCCATGTTATCTCTACACTTTGAACTTATATATTTATTACCCGTATTTTGACATATAAGTTGATTATATGGTCCATCTTGGAAAATTGAGATGCATTAATGAATGAACCAAGATTATTAAAATCATTCAAAATTTGATTTGGAAGATTTTAACAAAAGGGCTCAATATTAAAGTATCGATGAAAGCTTTTAAAATGTTCACCACCTACTTCACATTGTGTTGAACGATTCTTTGCTTGAAAGTAGATGAAATTCGTCGCGTTGATTTTTCTTTTAATTGTATTTTATTTTCTGCCGATGAATCTGTTCTGTTATTTTTATTGATTAAAATTAACCGCGGAATTATGTGGAATTGCATTGAGTTAATTCTAATATTTTTAGCTGCTTTTGGAATTATTTACATACTAGCCATTTTTAGTTTATATCATAAAAGTGGTTAAAATTAACATTTCTAACGAAATTTTACTATAAGCAACTATATTTTTAATGATTTAAAGTTTGCAAGTTATAATTTAGCGTGCAAGAAATTAATACCATCCTACTTCGATACCTTTATTTCGTGATGCTTTTCGGTAATCTGAACCTGTATAGGCTATTAAGGCGGAAAAAAACATGTGATAATAATTCTTGGGGTATAGGAAAGTGATCTCGGGGATCGGCTGGGACGTCGAGACCAGAGTTAAAAAAATTTTAAAGAGTAATTTGAATTCATTATTTGAGTAGAGAAATTTAGAGTTGAGGAGAGAATTTCACAACAGAGATTATAATTGTAAACTAACTACTTTGGTCATCTGTTTCGTCACCTTTCAAAATTATCTTATCTATAAGCCTTATTAATCATTAAGAGGAATGCTCAGCATTGCTATATTTCATTTTTTATAACCGTTGAACAGCGTTAGAGTTAGTAAAGCGAAGAAAAAAAAACTATATCGAAATCTTAAAAAATCATCGCTATTAACTTAATAGAAGTGTGAATAAAACCTTTGAACTTTCTGTTAGATTATATATTAGGATCCATGAAATAAAAGTAATTGACATTCCGACTGAAAATTTTACCCTAAAAAAACTAAAAAAATGAGGCTAGACGATTGCTGAAAGAAAATCATAACCGTAATGGTTTACTGTTCAATATTCTATACTAATAATCTTGGACATTTTTTGAAAAAAAAAAACAAACAAAGAAACATTCATATTAACTTTGTTGTTGTTGTTATTACTTTTCATTATTTTTTTATTACTGTCATTGAACAGTCGATCTAATTTTAGGTACACGACTACCAATGTTCAACTCGTAGCCTTGTAGTTTTGAACCCAATCCAGAAGAAAATGGAACGCCTGGATCAAGTATTGGGAGAAAATTGCCTTTGTAAAGTACTTTTTGAGATGGAACTATCCCTCATTTGAGTTACATGAAGAGGAAATCACGCAAACCTTCCACTGTAAGCCTAACGGAAAGGGGACTCTAACCCATGATTCGTCTACCACCGAAGATATTTTACGTCAGTACCGTGGTCAGTGCAAGCCGGACGCAGATATCTTATCTACAAACCATCGCTGGGATTCAAACCATCGCCCTATACCCTGAGCAACCACGGCTGCAGCACATCTGTATTTAAATATTCTAGCTATTCAATCTCAACACCTTAATTACTTTTAAACAATACATTAACCAATTTTTTTCACCATCCAGATATTACCCGTGCGTAAGTATTTTGTTTAAATTTTAACTATTTTCAAGAGCAATAATGTAAAAGTTCTTCATGTATGGAATTTTAACAACAATTTAAAATCTGTCCGGATCACCCTAATCACCGTGAGTATGAGTACGGGACATTTCAGCATAGTAGGCAGCAGAAGTATTCATCTCTGTCTATCAGAGTTAAGATTGAAAACTCATCCTAATGCTCTGTACTATTTCCTCATACGCCTCTTGAAGCGTTACTTGAGTATCGTATATGTTATTGCCGGAAGAAAAAGGCAAGCTACATTACCAATAATTAGTATGACAATATATGGCATCATAGCATCGTTTATGTTTGAAATTTCTACAGCCATTTTTGTAAGAAATTAAATCTAAATAATCATCGTAACTTATTTTTCTTTCTATAACGATACAAAAAATTTTCCAAAGAAATACGTAACGAAAACTAACTATTCTACAATATTTAAACTATCATATAAGTCTACCTTACAAAATCAATACTTAACGAATAATTAATGATTCAATACTACTTAAACTATTATTTAAGACAATCTAGCAAAACGAATTTAAACAAATACTTAAAGTATAGAGATATCTAAGTCAGAAGCTGAACTATATCCCTTTTCTACTATCATTGAATCAATTTCCATTTGCACTATTCCTATTGGGCAATTCATTTTTCTATCCGAATAGAAACGTATTCCTATAAGTTGCATTTATAACTCATTGATCATCGTTGTATTTCTAGAAGACAGGGAAGTAAAGTGACGTCCATTTAGACATTTCTATAACTAATTATTTGATAGTACTTAAAATATCATTTAAGACAACTTAAATGAATTATCATAATATATAGCGTATATACATCACATATAGTGCTGCCAATTTAAATAGAGATATACCCGTATTTTTTGTGCCTCGTAAGAGAAATAACTATGTAGTAAAAGAGAAAAAGTTAGATAATAAACAAGTCTGAGACAAAATGAGCCAGCGAAGCGACTCCAAATCACAAAGTAATAAGAAAAAAAAGGAGCATAAGTGATTCCAAGCCATTTACAGCTCTCTAAATATATAGTGTATATATATCATATATAGTGTTGCCAATAAATAGAGAAATACCCGTGTTTTTGGTGCCTCGTAAGAGAAATAACTATCTAGTAAAATAGAAGTAAAGTATAAAAAGTTAGATAATAAAAAAGTCTGAGATAAAAATGAACCAGCGAAAAGATTTTCAGATCAGGAAGTAATAAGAAAAAAGAAGCAAAATTGATTCCGAGCCATTTAAAGTTCAACGAAGCTTGCAGCGACATTGGATGGAAGAAAAATCAATTTTCTATCTCTGAAAAAAACACCCAAAAAATTATTGAAAATATAATTCAAAATAATTAAAATTAATAAATAATTAGATTTCTGAAAGTCGTCGGCCATAGAAACTTATTTCTCCAGTGATAGTAAGCCCGTCTTTTATTTATATGTTAGGAGTGAGTTTGGTATGTTTGACTTGCGTGATTCTAGAAAAACTGGATGAGAGATAATTATGGTTTCATGAATTGAAAAGAGTCGGAAAGCATTTTTAATTTCTTTCATTTGAAAAGGATTCATTTTCTCAAAACCATAATTAAAATTTTTCTGTCAACATTCTTCCGGTGATTCTTAAACTAAATCGTCCTTGAACTCGTTTTGCTTTTAAGACTGTCTACCTGGTTGGCGATTAGATTCTTACTCATCATTAAATGGCTGCAACATTCACTTTTTTCTTCTTTTTGAACAATTGCTTTAGTGAAATGAATATAGAACACATTTCTAAAGAATGAAAGTGGTATTCCTTTCATCATTATGTTCTGAACTTTTTAAAATATGTAAATCAGTAAATAAATTTTATAAATAAATGTTATAAATTACTTTTTTTAATTAATTTTCTGTATTGTGACCACTCTCACAAAGTCTTGTTATGTGATTTAGAAACATTTCTTTTATTTTCCAAAACATATACATGATTTTTACATGATATCAAAACTTTTCTGAAATATGATTTTAAAGTTTTAATATAAACATGAGCTAAGGTAGAATATAAGTTAAATAATGGACCCGTGTTAAACGTTGGTTCCAAGCATTTGTGTGGGTAAAGATGGCGGCAAGTCGAGACTAAAACCGTAGCAAGCAAAAACTTATTGAAAAATTAAAAATAAATAAAAATGTGGTTTCCTGGATTTTTGTCAAACTCGTACTATTCAAATTACAATGAATTTGGAAAATTTAAAACCAATCAATATTCCAAACATGCACGATTTGGCTGTCAGTTATTGTAGATTCGGCTTAACATATGTTTATTTACTTTTATTAATCCTAACATCATTTCACGCACGGATTTAGATAAATAGTTTGTACAATAATTATTCATGAAATTAATTTAAAGAGCGGAGAAAACCTTCTTCAGTAACGAACTGTTAAAGGTAGTAAAAAAAAGATCTGAGACTGATTAAACTTTTCATCAATTAATGGTTTAGTCCTTTGCTAACGGCTGGTAAAATAAGTGGTCGAACTGTAGAAGGTAGTGAGAAAAAAGATCTGAGACTGACTCAATTTTTATCAATTAATGGTGTTAAGATTTAACTAAACCCTTGAAAGTGTGTAAAAACGATCGATTCGAAAATGATTTGAAATAAAGTAATCACTCACCCAATTTTTTAAAGTGTTTCGACACCGAATTCGTACAGATATTGCACCACAGTTATTACAGTTGGTTATTATTTTCTTCAAGAATTCACTACAATCTGCTATTACTGTCATTTTTGTAACTGCTATAGTTTGACATTGTAGTTAACGCATCATTTTAGCAAACAGAAAAAAAATTTATGTCCAAAAAATATAGATTGCGCAGTGCAAAATATTATTAATACGATTTAGTATTAGTTTAGAGGAAAAACTTGCGTCATTTGATTGCAGTTTTTATAAAAAGTAGCAGTTCGCATTCAAATTGCATAGCAGCACCATTTTAAAGAACTACATCAGTAGAAAAAAATATGTAGGGGAGTGTCGGGTACCCCCGCCCACTGTCAATTTCATATGTATAGAATATTTTTTCAAGTCAATGGGCCTTCGGACATTAATTGTTATATTAAAAAAAGATTATTTTCGAAGTTTGAAGTATTTATGCAGCTGGTAACATGGTAAACAATTGTTTTGAAAATATGTTGAATACAGTAGTCAAATTTTTTAAATTTCTATTTTTTTAAGTTAAACTATCCTTTTTTGGTTTATTCTTTTTGCATTATTTAATTAGATGATAAAACAATAGAAACATACAAAAATATTGATTATTACTCAATATTATACAGAAATATAAGCAATACTCCTTAAGTGGGCGGGGCTACCCGACTCTCCCCTACATCTTAAAATTGAAATTTTTTTAGTGCTGTAAAATTGAGTAATTATTTTCTAAAATGTCCCTTGTATGGCTGCAATTTAGCAATTTTTTTAAACTTTTTATAAAAAAATACGAACTAAATTCTATAAAATACAAAGCGCCTGACACGACTCTTTTTGTTGATGAAAAACTGTAAAATTACATTTTAAAGTGGTTCTTATATCATTGAAATACAATCTTTTTTTTCCGAAGAATTCACTATGTTTAGTGGCCTCTTTCGTAAACAAAAGTACAATACTAATGCAGTTGATGTACCAGTTTAAGAAAAGATGCACGTAAAAAATATTTATGTCCGATAAATATCAGTTCCGTTTTGAAAATTGGGAAACTAATTTCTGATTTGTCCCTTCTATCATTACAATTTAGTTAGTGTTTCATGATGAATTTGGGATCTTAGACAACTATTGTTTCTGTTAATGGATTTTAATTGAATGAAAGAAATGGATAGTGCATATCTTTTGGCTAACACCCCTGACAGCTAATCGACTGGTCTGTTTCTGTCTTTTAAACGGATGCTTATCATTCCATGTAATCACTGCAGTATGTTACCATGAATGACCAAAATCAAGAGAATGTCGACTTTCACCGGAAAATGCCAATAATCACAAAGTTGCTTTGGTGAACGTCTGGAATATCAGTTATAACCAATTTGATACTAATTTATTCATTGATATAATTATATTTATTCGATATTTTAATATTTGTTGATGATAGATAAGGAGAAACGTTAGTGTTTGGAGTATCAGTTAAATGCATACTGAGCAGTATGCATTTAACCGGTACATCAGTGTAAGGTATCCGGGGCAGAGGCACTGAACCTTAAAAAAACATCAGTGCAGAGTATACCCAGCAAATGCGTACTGGACAGTAGCACCTAACTAGACCTAGTATATATTTCAGACATTTAAGCGGCTATCGCCAGTGAAAGGCAACAACCACCGATTTTCGTCATTCACAGTATATAACAACGTTTTAAAGAACGACATTCGTAAAAAAATATATGTTGTAAGAATTAAATATTCTGAGGTATAAAATTTTGAAATTACTTTATAAAGTGTTCCTTCATCATTAAGGATTTTTAATTTTATTTTAAAATATTTGTCATATTTGCTTTCCATTTTTATAAAAAAGTTGAAATGTTACAATTTTAATGCACTATTTTTCATTACTATAAAACATGTTCGATATATTCAATATTTATGTTCTATGCATATTTGATTCGGTTGTACAAAATTATAAAACTAATTTTTGAACTGTGCCTTGTTTCAATAAAATTTTCGTGTTTTTCTTCGAAATGTGAGCGCTCTGAACTGTTATTTTTACAAAATATTATCGTTTGAATGGATCTTTTTAAAGAACGAGATTCATAAATTCGTCTTAAGATTAGAAGATGCGAAGACAAATTGAGAAGTTAAAAAGTGCCCTTCGTATCTTTACATTTTGGTCCATTTTCACAAACCATTCCCTTCATTTGACCGCCATTTTTGTAAAAAATTACAATTCAAATACAAAGTGAACACGAGTTTAATAAACGACAATCGTACATACTTAAATATACGTTTCGTAGTACAAAATCTACGTTTCGTAGTACAAAGTCTACGTTTCGTAGTACAAAATCTACGTTTTAAAATCTACGTTTCGTAGTACAAAATTATTTCACTCGTTTCATTTGTTCATCACTTTTGTAAAAAGTGACTATTAGAATACAATATGCAAGGGACCATTTTAAAAAACGACATTATTAGAAAATTTTTATGTTGTATACATACAGTCCCTGGCCATTTTATTAGACGCACTATAAGATTCTACTTAAAATCTTAATTATCAGGTGATACTATACCGCATTATTGTTTTCACGCGACTGCAAACGGTTTGCACTTGTTTACATTCGTGTATCAATTGGTTAAATTAGACGAAAAATCATGTCAATTGGACGATTGTATAAATTAGACGATATATTAAATAAATAAAAATTTTTATTATATCAGGTATTATTTTAGAATATTATATTAATTAGACCAAATTATTCGAAGCACGGTAGTGTTTTAATAATGACATGTTTTGCACGAGTTTAAATGCAATATTTTTATATTTAAACACACATGTAATGTGTTTTTATTTAGGAGATTTTTTACATACTTCCGATTTGCATTAATATATTCTTTTTTCAACGTATAGCATTACAATGTTTACTAGTTGATACACGTACATAAACAAGTACAAACCGGTTTCAGGAGCGTCAAAACAATAACGCTGTATAGTATCACCTGATAATTAGGATTTTACATAGAATCTTATAGTGCGTTTAATAATATGGCCAGGGACTGTAGTTTTTCTATTGAAAGTTCATGAAATTAATTTTTTCAGTGTCTTTTCAATTGATACACTTTAGTCTCTTTATTAAAGACATTAGATTACATTTGGTTGTCAGTTTTGTAAAAAGTTTCAATTCAGATGCACTGGTTTAGTTAGCGATATTTTTTTAAGAAAAAATTTATGTTCTATGAATACATGTCTTGTGGTGCCTGGATATAAAATTGCACCTGGTATTTACACGATTTTGTCTTTTTCCCACGAAAAATTCTCATAATTTAACTGTGATTTTCGTTAAAAATTACAGTTTGAACAAATTTTAAATTATTAAAATCTAAATGTTTAAAATAAATCTTAAGCAACTAAGAAATTATGGATCTTTTAACACATCTTATGTTTTTTAAACATGTTTTTTTCTACTCATACCTTCTTGAAATTCATAAATTAAACATGTAATATTCATCAATTAAATTAAAATATTTAAATAAATTAAATATTTATAAAGAGGTTAAGTAAGCATTAAAACCTTTGGAATAACGCATACTAAAAAAAAAATCCCCATAATAATACGGTATAAAGTATTGGCACATCCCCCGTAAAATCCATTTTTACCGTTATTTTTACTGTAATATTTAATTACAGCGATTCAAGGATTTTACGATGACTATTACTATAAAAAGTACGGTATATCAGATTTTCTGTTCCGCAACATGTTCCGGTAAAAATAAATTTCTCGGTAAAAAGTGCCGGCCATCTGAATGCCGTAATTTGATTAGGAATTTTTTACAGTGCATATTATACTTTTTAAATATGTTTTTCTCTACACTTACATATTTAGGAGTCGATAAATCAAACATTTAATTCATACCTATTAATTAAAAATATGTTTAAATAAATCAAATGTATATCTCAAAAAGTTTAAACTTAAGTTTTGAAATTTGTCAATACAAATAACCTTTTTGAAAAATTAGCTTATTTTAAGCTAATTGCTTTTGCCTAACCCTTCATTCTAAACAATAGTTCATTCTCAAATCTGTGTACACTAGTGAACGTTTTTCTATTTTTCGTGACCTCGTTTGTTTTGTATTTTATTAGATTACTAGACATAACATTAAAGATCATAACTAAGATGCTATAACAATGAGAGCGAAAACCCTTAATAATATATGTAAATCAAATGTGAGAAATGTTTTCGTTTTTGGAATGTTTTTTTTTTTTTTTTTTTTTTTTGGAAAATAGTGATGAAAAGTTTTTAACGAATCTGTTTTTTTTATTTTTTATCTTTCTTTTTCCGAAATAATGTAAACATACGATTAACTCAACATTTTTCAACCACCTCCGGCAGATTGCTTTAGAAGAAAGCTATTTAAAAATAAAAACGGAAGAGTGCTATTCACAAAACAACTTTTTAATTTGATAACCGTAGTAATTTTAAGTAAGATGGTAAAGACTTTGCAAGAGAGTAGCATAAATAAAAAAAATAATAGTTTTAATTCTAAATTTTAAATTAAATAAAGATTCTACAGTCACGTGGTGTTTGTCACATGTTTTAAACCATCTTTTCTGAGTATATATAATGGTCATCCTTTTAGTTTGCTCATCAGTTGAGCCATCTTTCTTCAACGAGTGTTCCCCAGTTTTCTAGAAAATTTTCTTAGGGTACTATTCAGTTCTCAACCATGTATCTACTTAAGGTAACAAATATTATTTTTATTCTCATTTTTTGTAATAAAATAATTCAGTTCAGAGTGGTTCTGTTCTTAATCTTTGTAATTTGGTTCTTAATTTTTGTAATTCGGTTAAGAAATGTTTTCAGAATATATTGATCTTCACATGTATATCTTTAAATTATTTAAAAATAAATTTTTCGCTAATACTTTTTTCAGGTATTTTAACTATTATTTTATCTATAATTGAGTTTGTTTTGAAATAATAGCTACGAATATGCTTATTAAAACCTGCAAAGCCTCACTTTTGAAATTTTATAGTAGTTTTATATAAGTGTTTTAATATCAAATGAGAATTTTGTCTAAGTAATGATTTAACTGCATACCTTTCGAATTGCTTGAAACTCAAAAATTTAAAAGTTACTATAAAAAGTTCCCAGCTTTAGATCATAAATCCAGCTTTAGATTTTAAATAATCATCTCCAATTTTTATTCTAGAAACTCAAATACTTTAACGAGCAAAAACAAACTTTTAATAAATTATATTGTTTTATCATTTTATAGAATGAAAAGTATTATGAAAACAATTTCAATTCTTTTGTTATAAATACCAATTTTATTCGAATTAATATTTTCATAATTAAAAATATAACAATTTTTAAAGAAAACATTTAGATTTTTTTAAATATTGCACTTTAAAAATTATTTAATTTATTTATTTTTTAATTTATCAATTTTAACCAGTATATTTCTTGTGCAAAAACTATTCATATTTAATACGTCGCAAATGAATAATATGATTATATTTCAGTCCAATATGAAATTAAACATTTTAATCTGTATAATCTATCTAACTGTACAGAACTTACAAATTCAAATCTTTAAACAATATTGGTACTTTTTTTCTAAATTCGGAAAAACACCTTGCAATTAGCTTTAGCTTTTTCTAAAGAAATATATAGATTTTAAATTGAACCAGGTTGACTTTTTTTGTGCTAAAAATTATTCATATTTATTATGCAATATATAATATGACTAGCCTTTAGTTTAAGTGAAATACCGCAGATAGAATGACCCTACATCAAGATCTAAACTGTAGTGCTAAAGTTGAGCGCTATATTCAGATCTTACTTGCTTTGGGTATCAAGAATTAAACTTATTCACTGCATTAAATTCTAAGCTTACTAAATCAAACTTTGAACCAGTCTCAAAATTTTATTGCTTTCTCATATAATATTCTAGTAGCAATAGAATGAAATGTCCAGTATTTTTTTAGAAAGATATCCATTTCAAACTGCGTATCTCTTTATGCAGACCTGCCAACTTTTACTCTTTTTGAAAAAATATTTCCCCAGCGGCAGGGAAATATAACTAAAAGCGGAGCTTCCACAGGCGACTGAAAATAGAAAATGTGGTAACTGATAAAATTCAAAACTTTATTAAACAAGATTTAAACTAACAACATTTTTTAGCATATTTTTTTTTTCAATTTACTATTGAAATACGAAGAATGTTTTTGCATTAAATATGAATAATTTGAAACAGAAGTAATAATGGTAATTACGATTGAATATTTAAAGAAGTTATAAATTAATAAAAGTGAATTGAGTTTCTACCACTCCTTGCACTTTTAGTCGCTAAAGGCATGACTGTATATGAAATGCAAGCGTAGATAAAATTTACTTTTTGTAATTGCTAAAAATAAACTTAACACAAATTCGAAATTACACTCATTTTCATTTCCATAACGTGTTCATATATAAGATTGATTTATTTACATTTATTGGTAGTCAAAATCATATGGAATTAAATTTTAAAATTCAATAATATAAAAGAAATTTATGAGATTCATTACGACTTCAAATCTAAAAATAGAATACTACGGAGAATCCTCAGTTTTTGATTGCTATCCTTTATGTTAAAATTATTCATTGTTAAAAGTTTACAAATGTAATAAGATTATAATCAAGTTAAAAAATGAAATATACTGTAGATTAAATGACCTCATTTCAAAATGTGAACTATATTTAACATCAAACTGTACCACAGTATCAACATTTAAATTCGTTTAAGTTCGAGCTTTTTGTCATTTTTTCTTTCTCCAACGAGAAGCAATTTGAGAATTTGGTCTTCTGTTTTTCTAAAAAGTGTATTAATTTTAATCCGCATATGGTATTAATCTGTATGGTATTAACCGCGATTTTAATCTGCATTCGTTGTAACTATTCCTAAAATATACGCCATAAATAGCTTTTACATTTTTTAAAGCATAATATGTATAAATGTAAAGTATAATATGCATAAATGTAATGTATATTAGTACTCTCATATGCATCAAATGACGCTTTAAAAAAGAAAAGTCACACGTTTAACTAAATATTTATTTGAAATGAAGAGTATAGTTATATCAGCTGCGATTTTTTCAGTAAGTATAAAACTTCTTTTTAAAAAAATTTTTCTTTTATTATTTATAATAATAATTTTTAAAAAAATATTTTAAATATTTGAATATAATCTTAATTCAATACATACCTTTGCCCAAAAACTCTTTTAATGCTTTAAAATTTTTAGGCATTACCTTAATTTTTATTTTGTAATGTATTTTTCAATTGCAATATGAATGACTTGCAATATGAATCTAAGCCGTTTATTCCTTTTTTCTTAAACAATTTTTTCAAGCAAAATCTGAAAATGACTCAAACAGTTTCAGTCCAGTAAAACAAGACTTTTTTTTTTAGAAAACTTAATACCGTAAGTTTTTTTCATAGTGAGCTTAATTATATATTTATAAATGAAAACTGGAAACTCCCCTAAACTCCTTTGTACGATCCCCCTTTTTTTTAAGAATATGGGAGTAATTTGAGGGGGAGGATGAAATTTCTTCTGGAGAGGTGGCAAGTGAAGCATTGTTTTCAATATAATTTTCCACGCTGAAATCAATGAAACATTTCTGAAATGATCTTAGTTTAGAAGCTCTAAGAGCTTTATGTACAAAAAGTACAATTTTCGGCGGAGACATAGTGTATTTATAATTAATTTATTTTTAAAATAAATACAGAGTACAACACAGAAAAAAGGTATGAAAACTTGGGTAATAAATAGAAACTAGGTTAGATGAGTGATTGTTGCGTATTCAATTCACCAAATGTATTGTTTAATTTATTATGTTCATTGATTTTATTTCAATAAGTATACATTTAAAATGAGCTTATAAATTTTTTTGTGTAAAAAAATGTATAGAGAACCTATGTTTTTTAGTTATTTTTTGCCAAAATTCAAATTTTTTTTTCTGAATTAGTCAAATTTAGTTTAATTATCATCTTCTGCAACCACGTACACTTTTGTCTGAAAACGAAGAGTATATCTTTCTTTGTTTAAAATTTTAAATTAAATTAAAGTAATTTTTTTTAGGAGGATTATTAGTTTATTTCCACATCTTATGTAATTTCTTCTTTATCTGTGGATCGGATTACCAATAAAGTGCTTCCCTCTCTTTCAATAGATCTAAAGAGGATATTATACAAGCACTCAACACCAACAATACAAATATCTCGATCTAAAAAGGATTTTGACAACTAACAGGACTCGTGTTTCCCAATACTCATAAAATATATATAAAATATTAAACTATAAAAGGTATTAAAGTATAAAAGGTTGGGCTTCAAGCAAGGCTAAGATGAAAATAGTGAGCGAAGCGAGATCGAAAAGTGATCGGAAATAATTCGCATGAGCAGTTACCGGGGTTGAGATAGGTTGTGAGAAAGGAACAAAACCTATAGGTTGTAAAAATACTAAACAAACCTGCTTTTTGACAGTTCGATAAAAATGTCAGTGACTACTAGCGTCAAAATGTTCCGTGTTTGCTAAGTAATTTTGTCACTACTTATCAATATTTTTTTTCCTTTTATTTTTATGGCAAAGTCTATATCTGGAAATTTATCATCATCTTTTTTATTTTAGGTTTCACTGACCGTTTTGCTAGCGCTAAGCTATGTCAGTGCAAAAGGTGGTGTTGGCCTTGGCGCAGGTGGTCTTGGAAGTGGACTAGGTGGAGGAGCCGGAGAACTTGGTGGAGGTTACGGTGGCTCTGGAGGACTTGGAGGAGGCGCTAGTGGCATTGGAGGAGGATATGGAGGAGCTGGTGGCATTGGAGGAGGATATGGAGGAGCTGGTGGCATTGGAGGAGGATATGGGGGAGCTGGTGGCATTGGGGGAGGATATGGAGGTGCAGGAGGAGTAGGAGGAAGATTTGGTGGTATTGGGGGTGGATATGGTGGAGGAGCTGATGAAACTGTAAGTATATAATCATAATTTAGTAATATTGTGATAATCAAATGTGCATTTTATCATATTTATTTATGATTGAAATTCAAATTTATTTTCAATCATAAATTTATTTAATTTACTATAAATGTATTTTATTTACGTGACACTAAAGTGACACAACGGGCTATCGGTGACGGTCCGGGAAATATCTCCGAAGATGATACGAAGGCATGACGTCACAATTTTGATCCTCTTCATTGGTGATGGTTCCTTCACTTCGTGCGCAGCCATATGGCCTGCGCACGAAGTCGAGTACTTTATGGTAGAACAGTTTAACGAGGACCTATACCGTGCATCCTTGGTCCCTACGTAGACTGATCTAAGTGATCACCCACTGACTTACTGACCGCCGCCAGTGATGTTTGACTTCGGTGTTCTACTGGGAATCGTGTGCTTACGATCAGTCCACTGTAAGTGAAACTAGACTTAAAGATATTAATGGCGAAAGAGTGTGCAAAATAAATTATCATTTTGAAGCATCAGATAGCAGAAGCAAATGTTTCAGTAGCTGGCGAGCACAATAAGCTAGTACTAGCCGTACCCCCTATAGAGATTGTAATAATATATGTAATCAGTAATAATAAATGTAATCTTGTTCGCGATCAGTCCACTGCGGGACCAATTATTTTTAATATTGTAAGTTAGAATCTCATTTTAATGTTTCGTGATGTTAACGAAAGAAAATTTTAATTTAAGAAAATTATGATTTTTCTGTTCCCCCAACTTTTATAAATCATAGAAAAATTAACTTGCAATCGAACAAATCTTGAAGAAGATTTTTATAATTTGAATTCCGCTTCAAATAAAAGATAATTTGTAACAAAATTTTTTTTGAATAATGCTATGCTACATTACTTTAAACAATAAATTTAATGTGGTGTGTTTCTAAATATCACAATTAATATAGCATTATTAGCTAGAAAGTGATTAGCAATTGCTGTTTCAAAAGAGTATGTGAAAATATCGAGAATAATTTACGCATAGTAGCAACTTTTTTTTTCTTTTAGTCATTAGTTTTGCAGTTTAGAAAATGATTGAATTAGTAGTTTTTTTTTCCCTTATTCAATTATTTTGATTACAACTCGAATTTTTGGGATAAAAATATAACGCTTGGGAATATTAATGAATCTCGTCGTCACATAGAGCAAGTTTTCACCAAGTATTAAAAATTTAAAATGTTATATATTTTATAACCCTGAATAAAAACACATTTATTAGATATTAGGCAATTTAAGCATAAAATTCCTTATGATGTTTCAAATTTGATTCTATTTCCTTAACAATGATGTACTTTTTTAAGTATGACTTGGTCCAAAACATGCAAAACTATAGATTTCTCTTATTTTCAGCCCAAACCTTTCCAATTCAGCTACAATAACAAAGATGAACAAGGCAACATCAACATGCGATCTGAACAAGGTGACGGAAGTGGTGCAGTTCAGGGTTCATATGGATACAGGGATGGTCAAGGGTTGTTCAGAGAAGTCCAGTACACTGCCGGAGCTGGTGGTTTTCAAGCTGTTGTTAAGACCAATGAACCAGGTACTTCTGACAAACCTGAAAACCCTGCTGATATTATTATGCAAGTGCAGCAGACACCAGCTGGAATCCAAGAAAGATATAATCCCAGATCTGGAGCTGGTGGACAAGGAGGTATATTTACACATAATATTTGGCTGATACATATAGTATATTTGAAAGCATGTTTATTCAGTAAATTTAAAGTGTATTTACTGGGCCAGGATAGTCTGGTTAGCAGGAGGATGGACTCACGTTCGTGAGAATATGAGTTAAAATCCAATAGGCCGTAGAATCCCCATGTAGTAAATGGTTACTGGTGCATGTTAAGTTTGTCGGATTACAAAGTCCTCTATGTTCCTATAACAAATTATACCCCTGAGGGTACTGAATTGGAGATTGATAGTTCTCCGGTTCAGGTCAAAATTACGATCTGTGGATGAATGAATGAATGTGGGAATGGGTTCAACCTATAAAAGGAGTGTGACGTATGGGTGTGGCAAAGGTCGAATTCTTGGCCATAGATGGCGCAACTGGAAAACAGTAGCAATCACACTCCCTCTGCCTTAAGGAATGACGACAACAAAAACAAGATATATTTACTCAGATAATTTAAAAGAATAAATTTTTTCATCGTTAGAATATATAATAGAGATCACAATTGCGTTATATTTCGTTTCAGAAACTGATCATTTTTTGTTAGTGAGCCGGATAAGTGCAGCTTTTTGTGCTGGAATTATTTTTAAAAGACTTGTTTGGAAGATAGGTCTTAAAGAGCCACAAGTAAAGGTTCTAAACTAAATGATCTCTGTATCTTTTCTTGATAGACATTCTTAGTTTTTAAACTGGCGGACAAAGGGACATTTTTAGTCAGAAAATATAGGAATCTTTAAACCGTGGCATTTTTTACCACACATGGAAATTTCGCTAATTATTAAAAGATTAATTGAATTAATCTTTTAATTAATTTAAATTATATATAATGAAGTACATAACTGCGTATTTTTTTTGTTTGGTTCAAAAACTTGTGAGCTATTTTTTTGTAATCTTAGAAAAGTAGTTAATCATAGATAATTGTTAGTTTTTAATCTAAAGATAGTAAAGAATAATCTACTCTAAATAATTAGGTTAAGCAAATTTAAATTAAGAAAAAAATTAATTTATCTTAGCTTTTCCCAGATTAAGAAATTCAAAAATTCGTGAGTTATAATTATATCGCATTGAAAAAAAATTAGGATCATTAAAATTATGGGGAAATTCGTCGCAAAATCTGCAGGAAAAAAACAATGAACAAAACCTTTCCTAACTAAGATGAAATTGTCGCTTAACGAAAAGTGTCAAAAATTGATTATTGGAATGCGCAATTCTAAATTTACGTGCCTATAAATAAAGAAATTCTAAAAAAATATGAAAAAAATCTGTAGAAATAACAGCTGAAAAAAATCATCAAAACCTATATAATTTTAGGATGGAATTGTCTCAAGTTGAGTGAGTTAAAGAAGAACCTTTTAAAATGTTGAAAAAAAATTTTCAAAGGCGCATCGAATTAAATAATCTAAATAATTTCTTCAGCTATAATTTTTTTTCTAGAGCTTTTATAAAACAGTTAGATTTTAAGGAATTATTCCCGAAAGCATGACTGTTTTTGACTCAATGCTTTAGTTTATCAGTTTTACATGAAAAAAGTACCTCTATAAGTTTTTAAACATTTCTATAATTAGGTATTTAAGTAGTGTTTTGCAACTTCTATAATTATAATGTTCTATAACTCATATTGCCAAAATAATTGTAGGTGTAAGTGGAAGAGGAGCTTATGGTGGTGCTGGTGGTAGAGGAAGTTTTGGTGGTATCGGAAGAGGAGCTGGAGGGCTCGGAGGTGGACTTGGTGGAGGAGCATATGGTGGCGCAGGAGGTCTCGGAGCTGGACTTGGTAGCGGAGCTAGAGGTCTAGGAGCTGGACTTGGTGGCGGAGCTAGAGGTCTGGGAGCTGGACTTGGTGGCGGAGCTAGAGGTCTAGGAGCTGGACTTGGTGCTGGAGCTGGAGGACTCGGAGGTATTGGAGGAACTGCTGGTGGTCTTGGAGGTATGGGAGGATCTGCTGGTGGTTACGGAGCTGGCAATATGAAAGGGTCACCTTTAGGTAGTCGAGGAGGTTCTGCTGGTCTCGGAGGAGCTTCAGGTGGATATGGAGGTTCTGCTGGTCTCGGAGGAGCTTCAGGTGGATATGGAGGTTCTGCTGGTCTCGGAGGAGCTTCAGGTGGATATGGAGGCTCTGCTGGCCTCGGTGGAGCTTCAGGTGGATATGGAGGTTCTTCTGGCCTTGGAGGGGCTTCAGGTGGATATGGAGGTCCTTCAGGTCTCGGAGGAGCTTCTGGTGGATATGGAGGTTCTTCAGTGGGCCAAGGAAAAAAATCTGGAAAAAGTGGATATTAGACATCTGTTAGCAATATTTTTGATTACAAAATGCATCATGGCATTATAAACTTTACCTCGTGTACAAGCATGCCAAACTAATTGACCAAGAGGTTTGTCAAAAGCAAACGTCCCGATGTCATGAAAATCAGGGCAGTGCTTTATGGATTATTTTGTCTCTATTGCATGATTCTCTTATTTTTTTTTTAGTTGTTAAATATTGTTATGTGTTTAGAAAGAATGGGTGACGGATTTTATCTATGCCTTACAATTTGCATTCAGTATTTCGTAGAAGGAAATGAAATTTGCTTAAGTTGTATTTTCTAAATCTATGTATGATAATAAGTTATGCAGTTTCCAAATGCTTTGACTTGTATATTCAGACGCACAAAAAATTAATATTTTTCTTATAGAAACGGATGTATGTTTCGCCAAGAGTAATTAATAATAGTTTTGAATAATAGTTATTCAAAGAACTCAGATTGAAGATTCAAATATTATTCTCCTTGTATCATACCTAAACCAACCTATCCAATCAAATTAACTGAAGATAAATTATTTTGTAATATTTTTTTCAGGGAATTAATGTGTTCTCAATGTCATTTTTTTAAAATTTGTGTTACCAAAGAAACTTTGGGATATTCCACCTTGTTTGTGTGTAATGCATGCTCTGTATTGTTGTGTTTTTTTGTATAATACTTGTTTTAAGCAATAAAAAATTAGACATTACTCTAATTTTGCTTCTCTTTTAATTTATTCGGTTCATAATTTTTTCTTTATCAAGTTAAAAACATGCGTAACATTATTGACAACGAAATTGTTTATGATTACCATTTCACTGCATTCGACCAATCCATTTGTACTCCAAAATAGAGTTAGTCAATTTCACCGCTTTTCCTGCACTTGATACATTCAAACTAATTAATAATTTAGTTAGTTAAAAACTTAAAATTTAATTAGAAATTGCCTTGTCTCAAATATGAATAAATAAAATTAGTTTTATTTATATTTATAAGAAATTATTAAATATATAATAAACTTTAAATTCTGATTATCCTGCATTGGATTAAGAATTGAAGAATTCGATCTGCATTATATATAAAAAAAAATTTTTGATTTCCATGATGTTAAAATGAATGAAAACCTCTCGAGAACTAAGCAGTTCAATGTTAAAATGTTATATTTAAAATTGCCAAGACACTTTTAAAGCTTTTTTTTCGAAGCTCCGTCATCACCAAGGAAAGTAAAAAAAAGACACCTTAAGCACCTTACGCTTGAAATAATGCGATGATTTAAACTATATATTTAATCTTGCCGTGAAGAATTATTTGGGTTTAAGAACGGACAAATAATTTAAATATTTATAAAGTTATTAAACTTTGTTAAAAATCGCCAATTTGGCGAAACTGTTTCACCTAGGAGGAAATTATCAAACTCACTGCCTTATTCTCTGGTTTTTGCAAATTTTGCTGAATCCAGGTAATGCAGCATTGGAGTAAGTTTTTAAATATTAAAAAATTAGACCACAACCGCTTTTAATTTTTACAAAACTGTAGCTTTTCTCTATATTGACCTTATGCGCCCTTTTCACAATAAGCGCAGACAGCGCTGACTTTAGGTAGGCTAAACTTGGCCAAAAAGTCACAGTTGCAAATTCACAGAAGAAAATTCACACTGAAAAAATAAGAATGATTCTTAATATGCATATTCATTAGTAAATGTGTACTTGATTAAATACATTGTGTGTTTGCACGCATAATTAATATTAATTAAATTAATGTCAATGCATTTAACGTCAACAGTCAAAAACTGTATGTAAGTTCCCAGTGCAAAAGCTTAAAAATTATTTTCAAATTACGTTTAACAAAAAAACCAAAGAAAAAAAAAAACTTTCTACAAAAACCAAAATAAAACTTTCATTTCATTTCAGCTTTTATGAAATTGGTAAAGGTTAAAATTTGTTGAACGTATATTTACAAAAAAATAGTGTGATCATTTGCTAAATATTTGCTTATTTTTTATTTATTTTGATAAAAACTTTCATTGTCTTATTACTTGATCTGATGACAAAGCCAAAATTGAAAAAGTCCTGAAAAAATACATATAAATTTAAAATTTAGAATTATGATTGTATTTTTTTATTCACTGTTTCAACTTTTAGACTCCACGGTGAAATTTAATCTAAGTTTATAAGCAGTGCTTAGAGAACTAAGATGTTCTACTCTGCTCGCTTTGATCCTCAACCAATATTGATTGCCTTATCGTTGTCTTTCCCAGTAGCGTTGATATTTTTTTACTAAATTCAAAGAGCACTTTATTTCTGGAAAACATATTTCATGTAAATACATTTTGTTAATACATTAACAAAGCGAAAACGTAATAAAAAATTAAGAGGAATTTGAGAGAAAATCAACTGCACCAGTAAAACAAAGTTAAAACTTGGAAATTTAGAATGTGTTCTTGTCATTTCTTCTTTTTTCTAAGAAAAAGACGGTTGAAACCTGGCAAACAATGACAATAGTATGATGCTATCTAAAGAAATTAGCAAAACTCACTTAGGAAAAATACATTTTATTTAACTCTTTCGTTATTTTTGAGACTATTTATCCTTCATATAACATGAAAAATCACATTTTGATAGGAGGAGAATGCAGATCGAAACGTGCAGTCGCAGGTTACGCGCGTGATAGTCAAAAATTAAATATGTTAAATAATTACTAAATGTTTGCACATTTTTCATCTTTCGAAACCTGTTCAATTGAGAAAAATGACAGTTTTTTTTTGTTCTTGGTGTAAACTCTATTCTGATTGTTTTACATTTAAAAATAATTTTTAAAAAATTTGACGTAAGGTTTTTTTTTAGAAGTATCGAACTAAAATTAATCATTTCTGGATCCTTTTAATCAGATTTTTAAAACAGGCTACAAAAAGAGAAAGTCAAAAATTTTATTACATATTCAAAATGGCATAAAGAATGCTGTAATAACTGTTCTATTTAACGCTGACGTAAGTGTTTAGTCATCTTTAAAAATAGTAAAGCGATAAGAGAACTACCACAGTTAAAAAAAATAGAATAACTATTTTTTTAATATTCTACATGAAATATTTTTCAAAATTATTATTATTTTGAAATAATGTCTTTGTGGCATAGAAATATTATGTATTAATAAGTTTCTTGTAATAAATTTTTTTATTAGGAATGACTATAAAGTATGCGTATGTATTAAATGAATTCATAGCTACACTGCTTTCTTTATTTCGAAGCATAAGCAATTTAATTACGCTATTAAAGTATAAATTCTTCTTACTTATACACTAAATAATAAACAACTTTTTGAACAGTGTACCGAACGCTGTTTTTTATTTATTTATAGAGTTTTATAATTTTTTGATGTGTGTATCTACTTAAAGAATTTTGTATGCTGAATCAAGTAAATATTAATTTATCCTTCAAGGTACTCGTTTTTTTGCTTAAAATGCTTTAGAGCTATAAAATGCTTTAAAAAGGTTTTTTGAAATGCTTCCAATTTAAACGAGAAAACAAAATGTTCGCAATTCGTATTTTAACCCTAACCGTGCTATTTTTTTTGCCCTGCTAGCAGTTGAAGTTGTTAATAAACTTGTTGTGACTGAATCTGAAGTAGAATTAATAGTTGCAAAAACAAAAGCGACAGCTGAGCTTTTGGTCAGCATTGACCCTTTTGGAGTTTATTTCTTAAGTGTGACTGTGGTGAAACATATATTTGAAAACAATAAAATATATAAAGAAGTAAACAGTAAAAAAATAAAAAATATGACATCCGAAGCTGACATCGTCAGGGGGTACCAGCCCCGGAAGTCATAAATGCAAAATCTTTTCTATCGAGAGAGCACGACAAATGTCTAAGTTGCTTTCTCTGTACCCCCAAAGATTTTGCCAAAAGTCCAGGTAGAGAGAAGATACAATACAAATTACAAAAACCAAATACAAAAGTATGATACTTAAACTAATACAAAAATATAATACTTAAACTAATGCAAAAGGAAACATTGTTTGAAAACTTACTTAAAAATAATAAATCCCAAAACCAAAGAACACAACTCACTACAATTCTTCAACTAAAATAAAATTAACGAAAAAACAACGCCCCCTAATTTAATACGCAGAAGGAAGAAAAAAGAAAAGAAAAAGAGCAAGAAAGCTGTTGCCATCATTAGTAGAAAGGCTTAACTGGGGCAACTCAGCTAAGATTCGATCATGCCATATTAAAAGAAAAGTAAAACTAATAATTTTTAATAATTTCTTTAATTTTAAATTCAATATTACAGAAAGTAAAAGAAAAACCAGTGCTTTTCAGAATATTTAGAAAATTACTTGTTGCCTCTTTAAAGCATTTCACATTATTGCAAATTTTATTAATAAAACAAAAGAATCTCTGAAATTGGGAGGAAAACACATCTATTTACATGCGATAATGCTTTTTGTGATATGATTGAACCGTTATATTGTGTTATACTACTTCTATACCAACTATTAAGATATAAATACTTTCATTGGACCTTTCATCGAAAGTCAAAAATCATAATTTTTTTTTTTTTTGAAATAAGACTATTTTCTTAGAATTAGACAGTTAAATTCTACTTGTATCAACAGTGAACCACAAAGGTATATATTTCTGTGAATACATACTCATGAGTTGTGCCTAAAAATCAACCTATGTGTGGTGCATATTTGGCGTGATATAGTAAAAACCTGAAGCTTTATGGAATTTCAGAAATTTTGCAAAATATCTATTCCATTTTCAAAATATCTATTCCATTCCTTTCCCAAAACTAGACAAGCATGGAATTTGTTGCAAAAGGAGCTTTAAGTATAGCAGAAATGAAAGCAATTCTCTGATCTATGGCTTCTAATTCAACGTTTATGTGATATGTCCCTAGCCTTCAGGCCCCAACCTGAGTTACATACAGAAATAGCTTCTAGGAACCTATAAATTGATTAAAAAACGTGATTTGGACACATTACGAATATTTGAAGTTAACACTCTCCTCCTATCTTTAATCTCTACCTAGAATTTACTAAGGGGCCCGTAGAAAAATTTACAGAGTCAATTTTCCGCACTATCATAAAAAGCTCATATTCTACAGTGACACTCAAGCAGAAAGAATTATTTAAAAAATTAAGCCTAACGTAACATATACTAAGCACAGTTTTTAAATATTAAAGATAATACAGTTATACACAAAAACTTTATGTTGTTTTAATTTAATTTAAATTTTCTGCGATCATACTTCAGTTTTGCCAATATAAAAGTATGTGTCTGTTTTGCCAAGAGTCTGTTGTAAAAAAGTTATAAAAAACTAAATTTGTATTGTTCAATATAAATTTTTTTCCAAATTATTATTACTAAGAAATAAAACCTTTGTGCCATAAAGAATTTAAATGAATACATTTTTGTAAATTATAAATATTTTTATTAGGAATAACTATAAAAATATTTATGTGTATTTTAGATATGAATTTATGGCTACACAATATTTTCTTTTATTTCGAAAAATTATACAATTTAATTATGCCATAAAATATAAATAGATTACGTATAAACTAGGACTAATAAACTGATAAAGATCCTATATTTCAAGTAATTACCCCGAACGCTGCTTTTTCTATAATATATTTTACATCTTACGATTTTTTGATAGGTGTACAAATCTGTTTAAAGAAGATTTTTTGACAAATCAAGTAAATAATAATGTATTCCAGAAAATGTTTTATTACTGCATAAATAAACATTACGCGCTATAAAATGCCTCCGAAAATTATTTTTTAAACAATTCCAACATAAATCGGAAGGGGAAATGGTCGCAATTCGAATCTTAACCCTAACCGTGCTATTTTCTGCACTGTTAGCAGTTAAAGTTGTTAATGAGTTCGTTGTCACTGATTCTGAAGTAGAATTAATAGTTGAAAAGACAAAAGCGACACCTGAGTTTTTGGTCAGCATAAGTCCTTTTGGAGTTTACTTCCTCTACGTGACGGTGGTGCAAAATATATTCGAAAAAGTTTTCGTTGTTAAAATTTCAGTGGAAGATGTTCGTGAAGTGTTCTATAACAATGCATTAAATTTCGGTGAAGAGATGGGCCTGGACAATGCTAAAGATATTGCTGAAGATATCGCAAATGCGGCTGAAGAAGCTTTCAAGAATGAGATATCTCCCCTCGAATATTTCCGTGCTGTTTCTGATACGTTGAAACGCGGTCTGAAGAAACAAGGACTTCTGAATCAGAATAATGGCAAAGACTTGATTGACGTTTATGCAGATTCATTAGGAAATGCTACGAAATCTGAAAATAGTGCAGATCCAGGTGCTCCCGTTCATGCATTAGCAACTGGAACTGCAAACTTTTTGAAATCACAGGGAGTAAAATCCAAACCAGATATCGCATTTGCTGGAAAAACATTTGCTAATGAACTGAAAGAAGAAACAGGTAATTGTTTTTTTTTTTTATCTCTTTGCTGCCCATAATCTCAATTACAGAGTATTCTGTAATCCACCACCTTTGATATATAGTTTAGAAATTTTTGTCAAAAACAAAATAAATAAATGTCTTGAATCGTAAATAAATAATCAAAAGACGAAGAAACGAAAACGCTATTAAGTCCAATTATTGTTGAGAAAGGCTGGGTTGAAAATATAAAAACCAGTTTGATTGTTAGATTAAACTTGGAAGGCTTCTAAGAGTCGCTTTTCA